>FR990036.1:648869-5448869 GCA_905404135.1 Hesperia comma
TGCTGCCCGGCGAGCTGGCTAAGCACGCCGTCAGCGAGGGCACCAAGGCCGTCACCAAGTACACCAGCTCGAAGTGATCTCGTGACGGATGGTGTTCGAACACCGCCCGACGACATGACGCACAATGTCGGTCAGGCAAAAACGAAAAGGCCCTTTTCAGGGCCACAATATGATTCTAAAATATTCAGTTTCATTGAACGGCGTCATATTATATATTATATATTTTAACTGTAACACTATCAAAGTTATCGCTAAATACCAACTCCACTAAATAAAATTTCTCTAAACCGAACGACATGAGCGACGTTGAGACTGAAAGATTCAGAGTTGCAACGTACACACCGATAGATGGCGTTAGGAGCCTAAAATTTTTTTATTAATTGTTTCTGTCATTGGTTGAGATTCGTAGTTTGCGAGAGCTGTTGATTCGTTCGTTTGTCTTTCGAATTTCGAAACCATATTCAAGAAAACATTAAATACTAGGTATATCCCTCTAGAGCGACTGCTTAACAAGTTAACATAGATTAATTAGACGAACGCATAGATAAGTAGAGTCAAGTTTTTTTTAATTAGATATTATTACGTATAATAATATAGTTAGTTACTTTATTATTATTATTTAAATAAAGAATTGTTTTATTTTTAAATAAAGAACGATAGTTTCTCACCTATGTGGATGGCATGTCGACAGAAAGAGCAAGCATTACAAGTGTGAAAGGGACATGATGTTAATGCGTTGGGTATAAATATAGGCGAATTAAAATTTCGATTTTATTCCCCCTCGCTCGTTGTCAGTGAACGGTCGTGCGCGCGCTCCTTTGTAGTCTCGTACTTCAAATCGTTCGTGAAAACGGTCAATCCGCCGAATAAACATGGCTCGTACCAAGCAAACTGCCCGTAAATCCACCGGCGGCAAGGCTCCGCGTAAGCAGCTCGCCACCAAAGCTGCGCGCAAGAGCGCACCGGCCACCGGAGGCGTGAAGAAACCTCACCGCTACAGGCCCGGCACGGTCGCCCTGCGTGAAATCCGTCGTTACCAGAAGAGCACCGAGCTGCTGATCCGCAAGTTGCCCTTCCAACGGCTCGTTCGTGAGATCGCACAGGACTTCAAGACCGACCTGCGCTTCCAGAGCTCCGCCGTGATGGCCCTGCAGGAGGCGAGCGAAGCCTATCTGGTCGGTCTCTTCGAAGACACCAACCTGTGCGCGATCCACGCGAAGCGAGTCACCATTATGCCCAAGGACATTCAACTCGCTCGCCGCATTCGCGGTGAACGCGCTTAACTTGAAAACTTTAGTTTTTCAAGTTTTCAGCCGTTCGAGTCGTCGAAGCTCGATCGCCGCTTTACAAAAAGGCCCTTTTCAGGGCCGCATATGATTCAAATTTGAACGTTTCGAACCGAACGATGTACGTCAATCGAATAACACACATTGCACACATTAATTAGGTAATTAATTAGTCTTTTGACTACAATGAATGCACATTTCCGTCATCGAATCTACCTACTTATTGCTTATGACAATTGAATGAATGATTATATAAAAACTGAACTAGACGAGCTGTTTAGGTCGTAGATTCCAATAAAATAATAATAATACTGAATAGTAATAATAATTATTCATTTTATGGTACCTAGTACTCAATCTACCTGCGTGGGGGCGCTTTTGTTTTAGTCATTAACTATATTGTTGTACTCGAGCTTATCTGATTGCATCCTAATTGTCCTTTCTACATTCCTAAGATAAGGTTTATGTATTATCATTTTTATGATATTATTATTATTATTATTGTCAAGCGTTTGGATACAATGTACCTATTTTCCGTCTCTTTCTCTCTTCAACGCCCTATTCGCTCTCACACCGTATCGTTTCCATTCGAGACGTGGGTATAAATAAAGGCTCAAACAGGGACGGGTGGTAGCGCATTCGGCGTCGCGTCGACGTAAGGAGTACACGTGCGTTCGTTTCGTGCAAGTTTCGTGTGGTTGTTTGTTGAGACAACGAGAGCAAGATGACCGGCCGCGGAAAGGGAGGAAAAGGTCTGGGGAAAGGTGGAGCCAAGCGACACAGGAAAGTTCTGCGTGATAACATCCAGGGTATCACGAAGCCGGCTATCCGTCGTTTGGCCCGCAGGGGAGGTGTGAAGCGTATCTCCGGTCTCATCTACGAGGAGACGCGCGGCGTTCTCAAAGTGTTCCTCGAGAACGTGATCCGTGACGCGGTCACCTATACCGAGCACGCCAAGAGGAAGACCGTGACCGCCATGGACGTCGTGTACGCCCTGAAGCGTCAAGGTCGCACTCTATACGGTTTCGGTGGTTAAACTGCGCGCGGAACACACCTCGTGTTGCGTTCTGTTCTCAAGAACGCAACGCAAATACACAAAAAGGCCCTTTTCAGGGCCGCACATGATTCAAATACCTAATGGTTGTTTCTATACATGGAGACGTCAAAAATATAATTATGCTCGTTTATAAATAACAATGTTAAACTAAGCTTCGTTTATTCTTTCAATCGGTAGATGCGCGTATGTATGTTTGTGAGTATTGTGATTGATTCAGTATCTTAATGCATTACGCATATTGAAAATTATATAATAAGAAATGAAAACTGACGGTCCGTCTGTTGACTTTTATAAATGATTATATTATAATCGAATTATACCTACTATCGTCAGCCAGTAGCCGTATTATACTTGTATTTATTATCCTCTTTCACGAGTACAGCGACGAGCTCTACGATCGCAACAATACGGCCTGCGCGCACCAAACAAACATACGCACGGGATACGTTACGTTTGCGTATATCCTATGCAAAAATGTATGCGGATAAAATAAAGATTAAACATTACTTATAATAAAGGTAATACAAATACAAACCGTATCGTCTGTCAGCTCTCTGTTCGCCGCGGCCGTCGTTCGTTCGTTAGGTCGGTCTGTCTCTTCGACGAACTGGCACCGCCCGCCGCAGGAAGCGCGCCGACCAAAGTTTCGGCTGGCTCGCGTACATGACCATTGTTTCCGGTCGAACCTTGAAAACATAAGGATTTTATTGTAGTGCAATTATATTACTGAAAATTTTATTAATAATTCCATACGTCTCGCTAAGATGCGATCGTCCTCTGGTCGATGTGGACTCTGCGTGTTTTACGTGCCTCGACATTCGACACTAAAAAATCATTATATTCGAAATTTACGGAGACAAATGTTTATCTCAGTTTTAGTTGAGAATCTTCGTTTTCTACGGGACCGCGAATAAACTTGAAAATTTTCAGTTTAATAAGGAAAAATGAGTTTTAAATGTGACCCGACGTATGGCCGATGAGATATATCCACTTTAAACACTCGTAACTCGTCGACAGCTCGCCGCATCGAGTTCATGCGTATCTTACCGCGTCGCTAGACTCAAGGGGATGCTTTCGGGTGGTTTGCGATACATATGAGCTTGTGCATTATTAAACAATATCATTTTATTTAGATCGGTGTTAGTGAAAAGTTGTAAGTGTCCGTATGAGAAATCTGCCATCGCCACACGGGTTTTCGATATGGTATTGCTAGACAGTCGGCGAGAGTGGCGACATCTGTGAAATTTTTTAACATCGCGCATCGCATTTCGCTGTTGCAGATACCAAATAATATCGAGAGAAAAAAAAATACCTCATCAACATGGCAGACACCGCAGTAACCGCAGAGACACCCGCACCGGCGACGCCCGCCAAGAAACCTAAAGCTTCGGCGGCAGCGGGAGCCGGCGCGAAGAAGCCCAAAGCGAAGCCCACTCATCCGAAGACTTCCGAGATGGTCACCAACGCCATCAAGGAGCTGAAAGAGAGAAGCGGATCTTCGCTGCAGGCCATCAAGATATATCGCCGCCCAGTACAAGGTCGACGCGGAGAAGCTGGCGCCGTTCATCAGAAAGTACCTGAAGAGCGCCGTCGAATCGGGAACGTTGATCCAGACCAAGGGCAAGGGCGCCTCCGGCTCGTTCAAGCTGGAATCCAAATCGTCCGCATCCAAGAAACCGGCCGCCGGAAAATCGAGCGGAGGACGGGTCGCCGCGTCCCCGGCGAAGCCTAGGAAGACCGCCTCGGCGGCCGCGTCGAAGGCCGGCAGGAAAGTCGCTATCCGCCTCGCCGTCGAAGGCCAAGTCGGCCGCCACCCCCAAAGAGAAGAAAGTCGCCGCCGCCGCTCGCAAGAAGCCCGCCGCCGCCGCTAAGAAGGCCGCCGCCCCGGCGAAGGGCAAGAGCAGCGCCGCCCCCAAGGCGAAGAAGACCGCCAAGCCGCCCACTAAAAAACCGAAGGCGCCCAAGCCGAAGAAGCCGACGCCCAAGTCGAAACCGGCCGCGAAGAAAGCCGCCGCCGCTGTCAAAAAGTGAACGATCCGCTGACGCGTGACACGAGTGAAGCGTGAGTGTGTGTAACGCGGTCGAGCAGACGCAAATGCACCCACCTTCTCGCGCGCGGTTCGCCGTCGCTCTCGCCCCTTCGTCTCCACCGGGAGGCACCATGGAGGAGGTGAGGGTCGGCGGTGACGAACGCAACTAAACAGCCCTTTTCAGGGCTAACAAACGGTTCTGAACTCTAATAGTCAGTTTCCGGAACGTCGACGTCAATATATTATTATTATTATATTATTATGTATTTATTCACTCACCACTTTCATCCGGCCGACGATACACCACACCACCACACCACAGCACAGCACAGCACAGCACAGCACAAAACAGCTCGCCTCCACTCTCTCCATATCTAATATAAAAAAGAAGAATATTAATATCACAACACGTCTACTATTATAAATAAACTATATAATTATTATAATAAAACTTATTTAAAAACAAGAAATAACTAAGACAATTCATAAAGTATATAATATACAGTAAAGTAACTCACCAGTAGGTACTTGAGCGAAGCCGACGACACGCAACAAAGCACAGCAGACGATCGCGATGACATCTCACCCCGCACCGCCGCGCCGCACTCTCGACATCTTAATTAAAAAACAAATGTTATTACCAAATATTAACACAACACGTACATATTATGTATACAGAGACCTAACGATACCTAAGCGAACAAAACTTACACTAACTTCACACTAATAGGTATATAATACACAATAACAAAACGAAGTCACGATTAGAACAAATGAATAGGTAACAAACCTATACAGCTATTGCCGAATCTTCTTATTTCACTAAGACAATATTTGCCTCTATATTGTAAGAAAAACACGTCCTCAGCTTTACATTCTTGTTTTATTACTTTTAACATACATTAATTTATTTAAACAACTAATAGATGTTTTATTTAATTTACAATCTCAACAATATTAACTACGTTCGGTCGCTCCAGAGAATTCTGCCAGATTATTCTAATTCGTTTTTTAAAATGTGATTTCTTTTTCTTATTCGCCGGTATAAAATGTGCCAACATCAAATAATATACTTGAATTACCTGTCATTGCTAACAATATGAAGGTTACAAGTATATAGGTATATCCGTAAACTGATATTTATCCATATTTTCAATGTAAATATTCCAATTTTCTAAACTTGAATGCACTCAAAATCGCTTGATCACTGTGTGTTCTATGATTTTCTAATTTAGTTTATTAATTTTGATAAAAAGTATCTGATTTTGAATGAAAGGAGGTAAGTATTGATTGACATCATGAGTAAGTAACTGGCAGGTTAGCAAGAAAAGAAGAAAAAGATGACATTAGGTAATGATGGCTGTAAAATGAGATGAATGTAAAATTATTATAGCGATTGTAATGTTTAATGTATGTATGTATGTAGGTACATTACCTAGCGGTTTGTTTTACAAAAATTAAACACTAACAACACGCGCGAACTCTGTTTGCATATACAGACATCTTATTGGATTAACAAATAAATAAACATTTTCTTATTTGCGAATCCGATATATAAAAGAAATGAAAGGAACCGTTTTGCTGCGCATATTTACTTATAGATAACATAATAGAATATATTATTATAGAATATTCACGAAGAATGCCAATTTTGGCGGGAATTCATTACAAATGTACAACAAATGCAAATGCATTTACCGATAATGCCACTTTACTAACTAACCTAACCCAACTAAAACGCATATATAAAAAAAAAGCGAAACAAATAATAATAATTACAATACATACTTACATACCGGTGTCAAGTAAATAAAGCAGCAGCGCTTCCTCCTCCTATCGACACACACGCGTTCGCGTACACGTACACGGCACATTACACCACACCGAAGCACAGCACGAGCACGACCACGACCACCGGCTGGCACCGCCACCGGTACCAGCAGCCACCTCCACCACCACCACCAGCACCAGCACCAGCACCGCCCCGAATCGCCGCCGGCAGCGCGCCGTCGCCCGACTGCCCGACTCCCGAATCCTGACTCGTCCCTCCTCCTGAAAAATAAATAATATGATAATTAATTACTGAATATTAACAGATAAAAAAAAAAATTAAAAAAAAAAAATCAACACGACGACGTAATATCACCTCACCTGTATTTGCACTCCACGGGCGGGAGTTACTACTGATCCACGTGTTTTAACCTGTGACGTACTAATTGAGCAATACCATATCGAAAAACCCCCGCGAAAGAAAAAATGATTTTATTTCACTTTCTTAAAAACTTTAAATTGTGACTGCTCTATAAGAACGAGACGGCATACATTTTTTTTGTCTCTTTCGAGCGCAAGTCACGATCGTCCCCGACTGGTGTCGAACCCGGTATCGAGTATATATTATTTAAAGCGCGAGCCGATTTTTTAACGCAACCATTCGCTCGCTACTATCCCTACCAGGCGGAGTGCGCGCGTGTTATTCAACAAGCTTTTCGTTTGTTTTCATTTTACGTTTCGAAACATAGTAGAAAATGTCGGGCCGCGGCAAAGGAGGCAAAGTGAAGGGAAAGGCGAAGTCTCGTTCTAATCGTGCAGGACTCCAGTTTCCCGTCGGACGTATTCATAGACTGCTTCGCAAGGGCAACTATGCTGAACGCGTCGGCGCCGGAGCTCCGGTGTACTTGGCCGCCGTGATGGAATATCTGGCTGCTGAAGTGCTCGAGTTGGCGGGGAACGCCGCTCGCGACAACAAGAAGACCAGGATCATCCCGAGACATCTTCAATTGGCGATACGGAACGACGAAGAGTTGAACAAGCTCCTCTCCGGCGTGACCATCGCACAGGGCGGTGTCCTGCCTAACATTCAGGCGGTGCTCTTGCCCAAGAAGACCGAGAAGAAGGCCTAGAGCCCCCACGGGCCTAGTAGGCAGTCTCTCGCAACGGGATAATTTGTTTGCTAAATGCATAACAAATTATATATACCAAAAGGCCCTTTTCAGGGCCACAATATTGTTCTTACCTGTAAAGTTTGTTCCTATGATGGGTGACGTCATCTCAATCGATAATTACAATTATCAGTATTATTATCATTGCTCTAACGAATGAATCAATATTAATTACACTACATATTTTAATTAAACTACGCACAAACACATACATACATACATACATGCAAACGCTTAATGCACGGTAATAATAATGTTACAAATCATTATTATTACTTTGTTCACGAATCGTTGAGATAAAGCAGAATATTATTACATTTGAATTGTTTATGACGCGACCGGTTAGCGTGCCGGACGACGGTCTCGGGTTCGATTCCCGTAGTAAATAGTCGAATCTATGTTCCATTTTCGGGCTGGATTTGTAAATTTGAATGTAGCTAGCTGTAGGTACAATATTAATTTATTGTTCCTGAATATGGTCCGTCTCTTGAAATCGATCAAATGTTGTCATGTTTTATTATTCGTCAAAATATTATCATTATCGTAATAGTAAGTAAATAAATAAATGAAAGAAAAGTACACAAGTAATAATAACAATAACTCCCGTCGCTCGCCCCGCACCCCCTCCCCGAGTCGGTGTCATAGGTCTTCCGTCCTACTCTATATCCGTCTGTCTCGTTCGCACAAAGCTCGTCGCTGATTGGTTGAAATATTTAAAGCCTCGTTACGCACTCCACTGACTCACGGTCTACAGAGCGATAAAAACCGGCGCAAACGTATTTTTCGAACATTCCCTACCGAGAGCTCGTCGCCTCCGTAGTCATTGTGAATTTTTACTTTCGATACACGTACTAATTCTAATCGCTCCATCATGCCGCCCAAGGCTAGTGGTAAAGCCGCCAAGAAGTCTGGCAAGGCTCAAAAGAATATCTCCAAGTCGGACAAGAAAAAGAAGAAGCACAAGAGGAAGGAGAGCTACGCCATCTACATCTACAAGGTGCTCAAGCAGGTGCATCCCGACACCGGTATCTCCAGTAAGGCGATGTCGATCATGAACTCGTTCGTGAACGACATCTTCGAGCGCATCGCCGCCGAAGCGTCCCGTTTGGCCCACTACAACAAGCGGTCGACCATCACTTCGAGGGAGGTGCAGACTTCGGTGAGGCTGCTGCTGCCCGGCGAGCTGGCTAAGCACGCCGTCAGCGAGGGCACCAAGGCCGTCACCAAGTACACCAGCTCGAAGTGATCTCGTGACGGATGGTGTTCGAACACCGCCCGACGACATGACGCACAATGTCGGTCAGGCAAAAACGAAAAGGCCCTTTTCAGGGCCACAATATGATTCTAAAATATTCAGTTTCATTGAACGGCGTCATATTATATATTATATATTTTAACTGTAACACTATCAAAGTTATCGCTAAATACCAACTCCACTAAATAAAATTTCTCTAAACCGAACGACATGAGCGACGTTGAGACTGAAAGATTCAGAGTTGCAACGTACACACCGATAGATGGCGTTAGGAGCCTAAAATTTTTTTATTAATTGTTTCTGTCATTGGTTGAGATTCGTAGTTTGCGAGAGCTGTTGATTCGTTCGTTTGTCTTTCGAATTTCGAAACCATATTCAAGAAAACATTAAATACTAGGTATATCCCTCTAGAGCGACTGCTTAACAAGTTAACATAGATTAATTAGACGAACGCATAGATAAGTAGAGTCAAGTTTTTTTTAATTAGATATTATTACGTATAATAATATAGTTAGTTACTTTATTATTATTATTTAAATAAAGAATTGTTTTATTTTTAAATAAAGAACGATAGTTTCTCACCTATGTGGATGGCATGTCGACAGAAAGAGCAAGCATTACAAGTGTGAAAGGGACATGATGTTAATGCGTTGGGTATAAATATAGGCGAATTAAAATTTCGATTTTATTCCCCCTCGCTCGTTGTCAGTGAACGGTCGTGCGCGCGCTCCTTTGTAGTCTCGTACTTCAAATCGTTCGTGAAAACGGTCAATCCGAATAAACATGGCTCGTACCAAGCAAACTGCCCGTAAATCCACCGGCGGCAAGGCTCCGCGTAAGCAGCTCGCCACCAAAGCTGCGCGCAAGAGCGCACCGGCCACCGGAGGCGTGAAGAAACCTCACCGCTACAGGCCCGGCACGGTCGCCCTGCGTGAAATCCGTCGTTACCAGAAGAGCACCGAGCTGCTGATCCGCAAGTTGCCCTTCCAACGGCTCGTTCGTGAGATCGCACAGGACTTCAAGACCGACCTGCGCTTCCAGAGCTCCGCCGTGATGGCCCTGCAGGAGGCGAGCGAAGCCTATCTGGTCGGTCTCTTCGAAGACACCAACCTGTGCGCGATCCACGCGAAGCGAGTCACCATTATGCCCAAGGACATTCAACTCGCTCGCCGCATTCGCGGTGAACGCGCTTAACTTGAAAACTTTAGTTTTTCAAGTTTTCAGCCGTTCGAGTCGTCGAAGCTCGATCGCCGCTTTACAAAAAGGCCCTTTTCAGGGCCGCATATGATTCAAATTTGAACGTTTCGAACCGAACGATGTACGTCAATCGAATAACACACATTGCACACATTAATTAGGTAATTAATTAGTCTTTTGACTACAATGAATGCACATTTCCGTCATCGAATCTACCTACTTATTGCTTATGACAATTGAATGAATGATTATATAAAAACTGAACTAGACGAGCTGTTTAGGTCGTAGATTCCAATAAAATAATAATAATACTGAATAGTAATAATAATTATTCATTTTATGGTACCTAGTACTCAATCTACCTGCGTGGGGGCGCTTTTGTTTTAGTCATTAACTATATTGTTGTACTCGAGCTTATCTGATTGCATCCTAATTGTCCTTTCTACATTCCTAAGATAAGGTTTATGTATTATCATTTTTATGATATTATTATTATTATTATTGTCAAGCGTTTGGATACAATGTACCTATTTTCCGTCTCTTTCTCTCTTCAACGCCCTATTCGCTCTCACACCGTATCGTTTCCATTCGAGACGTGGGTATAAATAAAGGCTCAAACAGGGACGGGTGGTAGCGCATTCGGCGTCGCGTCGACGTAAGGAGTACACGTGCGTTCGTTTCGTGCAAGTTTCGTGTGGTTGTTTGTTGAGACAACGAGAGCAAGATGACCGGCCGCGGAAAGGGAGGAAAAGGTCTGGGGAAAGGTGGAGCCAAGCGACACAGGAAAGTTCTGCGTGATAACATCCAGGGTATCACGAAGCCGGCTATCCGTCGTTTGGCCCGCAGGGGAGGTGTGAAGCGTATCTCCGGTCTCATCTACGAGGAGACGCGCGGCGTTCTCAAAGTGTTCCTCGAGAACGTGATCCGTGACGCGGTCACCTATACCGAGCACGCCAAGAGGAAGACCGTGACCGCCATGGACGTCGTGTACGCCCTGAAGCGTCAAGGTCGCACTCTATACGGTTTCGGTGGTTAAACTGCGCGCGGAACACACCTCGTGTTGCGTTCTGTTCTCAAGAACGCAACGCAAATACACAAAAAGGCCCTTTTCAGGGCCGCACATGATTCAAATACCTAATGGTTGTTTCTATACATGGAGACGTCAAAAATATAATTATGCTCGTTTATAAATAACAATGTTAAACTAAGCTTCGTTTATTCTTTCAATCGGTAGATGCGCGTATGTATGTTTGTGAGTATTGTGATTGATTCAGTATCTTAATGCATTACGCATATTGAAAATTATCTAATAAGAAATGAAAACTGACGGTCCGTCTGTTGACTTTTATAAATGATTATATTATAATCGAATTATACCTACTATCGTCAGCCAGTAGCCGTATTATACTTGTATTTATTATCCTCTTTCACGAGTACAGCGACGAGCTCTACGATCGCAACAATACGGCCTGCGCGCACCAAACAAACATACGCACGGGATACGTTACGTTTGCGTATATCCTATGCAAAAATGTATGCGGATAAAATAAAGATTAAACATTACTTATAATAAAGGTAATACAAATACAAACCGTATCGTCTGTCAGCTCTCTGTTCGCCGCGGCCGTCGTTCGTTCGTTAGGTCGGTCTGTCTCTTCGACGAACTGGCACCGCCCGCCGCAGGAAGCGCGCCGACCAAAGTTTCGGCTGGCTCGCGTACATGACCATTGTTTCCGGTCGAACCTTGAAAACATAAGGATTTTATTGTAGTGCAATTATATTACTGAAAATTTTATTAATAATTCCATACGTCTCGCTAAGATGCGATCGTCCTCTGGTCGATGTGGACTCTGCGTGTTTTACGTGCCTCGACATTCGACACTAAAAAATCATTATATTCGAAATTTACGGAGACAAATGTTTATCTCAGTTTTAGTTGAGAATCTTCGTTTTCTACGGGACCGCGAATAAACTTGAAAATTTTCAGTTTAATAAGGAAAAATGAGTTTTAAATGTGACCCGACGTATGGCCGATGAGATATATCCACTTTAAACACTCGTAACTCGTCGACAGCTCGCCGCATCGAGTTCATGCGTATCTTACCGCGTCGCTAGACTCAAGGGGATGCTTTCGGGTGGTTTGCGATACATATGAGCTTGTGCATTATTAAACAATATCATTTTATTTAGATCGGTGTTAGTGAAAAGTTGTAAGTGTCCGTATGAGAAATCTGCCATCGCCACACGGGTTTTCGATATGGTATTGCTAGACAGTCGGCGAGAGTGGCGACATCTGTGAAATTTTTTAACATCGCGCATCGCATTTCGCTGTTGCAGATACCAAATAATATCGAGAGAAAAAAAAATACCTCATCAACATGGCAGACACCGCAGTAACCGCAGAGACACCCGCACCGGCGACGCCCGCCAAGAAACCTAAAGCTTCGGCGGCAGCGGGAGCCGGCGCGAAGAAGCCCAAAGCGAAGCCCACTCATCCGAAGACTTCCGAGATGGTCACCAACGCCATCAAGGAGCTGAAAGAGAGAAGCGGATCTTCGCTGCAGGCCATCAAGAAGTATATCGCCGCCCAGTACAAGGTCGACGCGGAGAAGCTGGCGCCGTTCATCAGAAAGTACCTGAAGAGCGCCGTCGAATCGGGAACGTTGATCCAGACCAAGGGCAAGGGCGCCTCCGGCTCGTTCAAGCTGGAATCCAAATCGTCCGCATCCAAGAAACCGGCCGCCGGAAAATCGAGCGGAGGACGGGTCGCCGCGTCCCCGGCGAAGCCTAGGAAGACCGCCTCGGCGGCCGCGTCGAAGGCCGGCAGGAAAGTCGCTTCCGCCTCGCCGTCGAAGGCCAAGTCGGCCGCCACCCCCAAAGAGAAGAAAGTCGCCGCCGCCGCTCGCAAGAAGCCCGCCGCCGCCGCTAAGAAGGCCGCCGCCCCGGCGAAGGGCAAGAGCAGCGCCGCCCCCAAGGCGAAGAAGACCGCCAAGCCGCCCACTAAAAAACCGAAGGCGCCCAAGCCGAAGAAGCCGACGCCCAAGTCGAAACCGGCCGCGAAGAAAGCCGCCGCCGCTGTCAAAAAGTGAACGATCCGCTGACGCGTGACACGAGTGAAGCGTGAGTGTGTGTAACGCGGTCGAGCAGACGCAAATGCACCCACCTTCTCGCGCGCGGTTCGCCGTCGCTCTCGCCCCTTCGTCTCCACCGGGAGGCACCATGGAGGAGGTGAGGGTCGGCGGTGACGAACGCAACTAAACAGCCCTTTTCAGGGCTAACAAACGGTTCTGAACTCTAATAGTCAGTTTCCGGAACGTCGACGTCAATATTATTATTATTATTATTATTATGTATTTATTCACTCACCACTTTCATCCGGCCGACGATACACCACACCACCACACCACAGCACAGCACAGCACAGCACAGCACAAAACAGCTCGCCTCCACTCTCTCCATATCTAATATAAAAAAGAAGAATATTAATATCACAACACGTCTACTATTATAAATAAACTATATAATTATTATAATAAAACTTATTTAAAAACAAGAAATAACTAAGACAATTCATAAAGTATATAATATACAGTAAAGTAACTCACCAGTAGGTACTTGAGCGAAGCCGACGACACGCAACAAAGCACAGCAGACGATCGCGATGACATCTCACCCCGCACCGCCGCGCCGCACTCTCGACATCTTAATTAAAAAACAAATGTTATTACCAAATATTAACACAACACGTACATATTATGTATACAGAGACCTAACGATACCTAAGCGAACAAAACTTACACTAACTTCACACTAATAGGTATATAATACACAATAACAAAACGAAGTCACGATTAGAACAAATGAATAGGTAACAAACCTATACAGCTATTGCCGAATCTTCTTATTTCACTAAGACAATATTTGCCTCTATATTGTAAGAAAAACACGTCCTCAGCTTTACATTCTTGTTTTATTACTTTTAACATACATTAATTTATTTAAACAACTAATAGATGTTTTATTTAATTTACAATCTCAACAATATTAACTACGTTCGGTCGCTCCAGAGAATTCTGCCAGATTATTCTAATTCGTTTTTTAAAATGTGATTTCTTTTTCTTATTCGCCGGTATAAAATGTGCCAACATCAAATAATATACTTGAATTACCTGTCATTGCTAACAATATGAAGGTTACAAGTATATAGGTATATCCGTAAACTGATATTTATCCATATTTTCAATGTAAATATTCCAATTTTCTAAACTTGAATGCACTCAAAATCGCTTGATCACTGTGTGTTCTATGATTTTCTAATTTAGTTTATTAATTTTGATAAAAAGTATCTGATTTTGAATGAAAGGAGGTAAGTATTGATTGACATCATGAGTAAGTAACTGGCAGGTTAGCAAGAAAAGAAGAAAAAGATGACATTAGGTAATGATGGCTGTAAAATGAGATGAATGTAAAATTATTATAGCGATTGTAATGTTTAATGTATGTATGTATGTAGGTACATTACCTAGCGGTTTGTTTTACAAAAATTAAACACTAACAACACGCGCGAACTCTGTTTGCATATACAGACATCTTATTGGATTAACAAATAAATAAACATTTTCTTATTTGCGAATCCGATATATAAAAGAAATGAAAGGAACCGTTTTGCTGCGCATATTTACTTATAGATAACATAATAGAATATATTATTATAGAATATTCACGAAGAATGCCAATTTTGGCGGGAATTCATTACAAATGTACAACAAATGCAAATGCATTTACCGATAATGCCACTTTACTAACTAACCTAACCCAACTAAAACGCATATATAAAAAAAAAGCGAAACAAATAATAATAATTACAATACATACTTACATACCGGTGTCAAGTAAATAAAGCAGCAGCGCTTCCTCCTCCTATCGACACACACGCGTTCGCGTACACGTACACGGCACATTACACCACACCGAAGCACAGCACGAGCACGACCACGACCACCGGCTGGCACCGCCACCGGTACCAGCAGCCACCTCCACCACCACCACCAGCACCAGCACCAGCACCGCCCCGAATCGCCGCCGGCAGCGCGCCGTCGCCCGACTGCCCGACTCCCGACTCCGACTCCGAGATTTAGAATAATATATAAATAAAATACGGGAAGCTTTTATATCCTCGAACCCTGCACGAAAAAAAATCTGACCAATCAACAAGCCTCTAATTCGACCAATCACAGCCTTGCAATCAAGGAATGATTCTGATTGGTCAATTTTTGGATCAAAATTAAATAAGATTAAAATTCTAATCAATCAGAAGCCTCCAATATTGACCAATGGGAACCCTTGTTGCTATAGATCATTTTATAACTATATCATGTCTAATACCACGATTCTTATTGGTCAATTGTAAGTTACCTCGTTACATCCCTAACGAGTTGTGATACGGATTTTTATCAAGTACCGGTCAAATGAGATTTTTGGTTGTATTAAATATCAGGATCAAGATTTTGTAATTGTCAAGAACATCCAGATGCTCGACAGCTCGACAGCAGCAGACGACGCGTTATCATCTGCTACCTGCCGCCTGTCTACGCTCCGACCGCAGGGAACGACGCCCGCCCTGTCACCCGCCATTGAAGCCCTCCCCCAAGCGTCCACTGTCATGATAACATCAGATTCAATAAACAACCATAATAATAAACGTCGAAAACAACCATACCTATAATGAACCTCTAGCTAGTGATACTTTTTGAGCGCTTCCATACTTCCGAGGGCATACTAAGCCGTCGGTCCATGGTCCACGGTCGATGACGACCACATCGATGGATAGCAGTCATTTGACCATATCGGAGGCCTTCAGGCGGCATGAATACTGGGCTGGCCCCTCCACCAATCCGCACTGAAGCAGCGTAGGGGAGTATACTCTGACTAGGCCTCCTCAATAATAAGGAGATCCGTGCTCAGTTGTACCATCAATGGTTGTAGCCAACTATCTAGTATCTCTCTCGGGATGCTAAACCTGATAGGCTTCTTGTCTTTTTCTCTAAAGTACGATTCATTTGAATTAATGTCAAAGACTACAATTAGTATACCTATTTAGCGGCGATAGTTAATAGTTAAGAATTCGGCCTCCTATTCGAAGGGTCCGGGTTCGAATCCCAGGGCACGCACCTCTGACTTTTCGGAGTTACGTGCGTTTAAAGCATTTAAATGTCACAATGTTTAAAGCATTTAATTGCTACAAACGGTGAAGGAAAACATCGTGAGGAAACCTGCATGCCGGATAGTTCGCAAAACTTAAAGTTCTGTGAAGTCCGCCAATACGCACTTGGCCAGCGCAGCGTGGTGGACTATGGCCTTGACCTTCTCACTCTAAGCAGAGACCCGTGCTCAAAAGTTAAGATGAAGATGGTGAAAAGTAACAAGTACCGTAAAGTAACAAGTGGTTTCCGTTCGATTACGATGTAATTCTGGAGGTCACCAGTGAATAGGCTTCCTTACCACTTTGTATTTTGCTTTATCTATGATTTAGTCAGTGAAAAAAACTGAACTATAAAAGTTATAATTACCTATCGTTTAGTCTTATTGTATAAAATACCAAAGGAATAATATTATATTCTTAAATATGCAGTACAGTGTGTGCCTGCTTGCTTGCTTGCAACCGCCCAACAGATGGCGCTGATTTAATATACGTGAACATTAACCTACATTTTCTATGCCTCAAAATAATATTTATTCGGCTCCTTACACCTCACTAAATATCTTATCTAAACTGATTCAAGACATCTTGACAAACTGTAACAAATACATGCCACAAAAAATTAAAAATACTATAAAAAACCTTAAACAATTTTAACTCCCCTTTAATTAAATTTCCCTGAAGAAATTTAATAATTTGCAAACATATCGTCTGGTAACATGTTAATAAAAACGACACCTAGTAGCAACTGTGGTAATACACGGTTTAACGTTAACAGCGACATGACCAGCCATCCGCAAGACACAGGAGCGACAGGAGCGATCTAACAGATATTAAAACATTTAATCAACAATACCTAGCACCAGTAAGTTACTATTGCTTGTTACCGGTTGCTACTTACTGGCTACTAGATGTCGCTAACATTAACATACACTATTGAAAATAATTATTATGTCTGCATGGACTGCAAATAAAAGTAAAGCATTCATTCACCAAATGCATGAAATGCAAGTTGCCACCCAAGAACAATGTATCCATTAGATGTTTAAATGCCAAATTAAAATAGATTTAAATTGTGCAGCTATGATAAACACCAAAAAAAGGAAAGAAAACATAACCGACTTCAACATTGACAAGCAGAGATAACTCAAAAACTACTCGCGAGATGACGCTCAATTCAACCATCTAGGTGTAAAGTTCTCATCACTTCAAATTAATCAAGCCCAACCACAAGATAAGTAACTGCTATAAATCGTTAAGGAGTTCCTTCGACTGTCTTTCGGCTTCATCGGATCGACTCCAGACCTTCATGAAATTATGTTGTTTTAAAATACTTATTCAAAACATGAACAAACAAACTAGTCGCCCCTGCAATTTTAGAAAGTTTCCCTCAATTTCCCTGAGATGCCATCATCAGATCCTGGTATGCTTGCAATGGGATCACCCTTGGAATATAATATACTTTTCAACAAAAGAAAAATTATCAAAATCGGTTCATAAACTATGAAAAAATCGCTGAACACATAAAAAAACATAAACCTCTTTCTTTTTTAAGTCGGTTAATAAATTAATTTCTCGAACCGAAATTATATATACCGAATAATTATAATATACCGAATCTATTTTTGAACTTAAGCTTCAATATTGACAACTGATTGTATTCACAATTTTCTAATTAAGAAATTTTGGGACAACACTTTGATTATTGTCTGACGAGTACATCCAAACGGCAGTTTATGCTAAATCTAGGCTTAATCTATGGCTAGAACATAATATTGTATTGAAGTGCAAGCCTAGAGATGCAAATATTGCGCGGCAGGAACTAACAGGCGCGGCAAATATTTTAATGGGAGTAATGTAATTGGCACTTTATTATTTATTTGTTACATGCTTCTCAGCAAAACTGTAGCTTTATAAATATAATGGGAGAAAAGCACAAATAAAATCAAATTCGTTAACTTGGAATTATTATGAAGTCAACCGTACATACATGCATTGTCATCTGAACTCCACTTGAAAGAAAATACATATAAAAAAAGATGTGGTGTCGTGGGACACCAGGTAGGAACGAAGTTCCTTCGGCTAATGTAGAATCGACACAATTTGCAAAAAAAATCGTACTCAATTTTATGTAGGTTTTCTTAATTTTTCTCTTAAATTTTGCTGATTAGTTTTTATTTAAGTACAGGAAAGTATTTAGGAAATTCAGTATTTAAGGAAATAATAAATTACGTAAAATAATAATGTTAGTGCACAGTAACAAAGGCCCCTTAACTGTCTCAAGGAAAAACGCACACCAATAAAATAATATTCGCAGTCCAAAATGCACGCCAATAAATGATCCGGTACCGCTTGGCGTTGAGTGAAAGGTCCTATGTGATGCGGATTTCGAACACGCTTACGAGTCTTGATCAAACGTTTGCAATGTTTAATAATTTGCAGTAATGCGGGTGATTTCTTATTACACAGCACTTAGTACTTCGGTTTTAAGGTCTAGAATCAACGTTTCACGCAAAATCTATTACACTTCCTTATTGTTGTCGCGCCTGCGCACTAGATAACGCTTTTATGTAACGCATATTTTCTTACGGTTTTACTATCAAATATTTTTCAGTTCGGTCGCACAGCAAAATCCCTATCTCCTCCAAGCCTGCCGTAAGGAACTTCGTTCCAAAAACCTAAAGAATAAATCTAAAGCCAAAGCGACTAAGTCGCAACTCGAAACCAGAATTAAGCTGACCTAAACGGTATAAAGTGGCCATTCTCATGCAAACTAATAAATATCAAGGGTTTGCACCGACCCAGAACAGCTTAAGGAACTCGCACCTAAGGACCTGCCTAACCTGTGCCTAAAACCTACGCCTGTGAAGGAGGCCAGGTCAAAACATTCTGTGATTCATAGATTATGCTAAAGCCTTTGACGCGTTTGAGGTGATAAACATAGAGGGACTACCGAAGCTTTCTTATTCACTATCTTTATGCATACGATACGACTTATCCGTCCATATAGATACACCATTTCGGATCCCTTGAGGGCAGATGGTGGAGTTAGGTGAGGCTACCTTTTATAAAGGCTACCTTCTATAGAGCCCCGAAAACTTTGAAAGCACTAGAGGAATGTCACCCACATGACAGACGGATATGTGCCTGGTTTCATCAATTTATGTTCAATGAACACGACCCTCGCTCACCCATGTGGAATACGACGGAAGATAATTGCTTTTTACAAAAAAACGATTTCAACCTCGACAAGCAGAGATAACTTAAAAACTACTCACCAGATGGCGCTCAATTTAACCCATCTAGGTGTAAAGTTCTCGTTACTACAATTAATCAAGCCAAAAACTAGATAACTGCAGGAAATCGTTGACTTTTGGGTTCATCAGATCGATTTCAGACCTTCATGAAATTGTAGCGCTTTAATATACCTACTTATGAAAACAATAACAAACACATCAGTCGCCCATACAATTTTCGAAAGCTCCCCTCGATTTCTCTGAGATACTTACCATCATCAGACAAAAAACCAACAAAAAAAGAATTATCAGAATCGGCCCATAAACGACGAAAAAATCGCTGAACAAATAAAGAAAAAGAAAAAGCATAGGTATTATATACGGTCGAAATGAAAACGTTCCTCTTTTTTGAAGTAGGTTAAAAAATACAGTCTTATTCTATAATAAATTCAGGAGGAGGGATGTCGACACTATTTAATTTATAATTTCTTAATATTAATGTTTAATTGATTTGTGGTAGTGGTATCAAACCAATATTACCAATGAAGTATTCAAACCTCAAATAGTTGGTACTATTTCAACATGTGAATAAAAAGAATTTCAAATGTTTTACACAATGCAACAAAACGCATGACACTTGGTCAGAAAATTTTCGAGTAGGATGGAAGAAATTAAAAACTTTTAATTTGGAAAATGATGAACTGATAAAATAAAACATAGACGGGGAAATGGTAGGAACTACTAAAGTTTTAGTTAAAAGTCTGAAGATATCAGTTCTCAATTCCCATGAAGTGGTAAAAAGCAAAGCAGCCAAGTTATGTGCATGCAACATGCCAGAGTCATTACTTTTGTGCCTTATAAACCAAATGTCAGTAAAATGAGTTCTATGTACAAGTATGTAGCGGTCAAGTTATAAATTGATAATTTCTTGAAATACCTAGTTCAACATTTTTTATAACCTGTATAGTGCAGTATTGAAATTTTCGTGAATATTAGGTACTTATACCAGCTCATCGCCTACGATCCACTCGAATTTGTTATAATGCATAAAATTATTTAAAGTAAATCAATAATAAACTTACATTCTTTTGTCGGTAAACCGCACAGTCGCAGCTCCTTCGGAGTGGAGGCGGCGGCACGGTGGGCTCGCGGCTCGGGGCTGGACAGCGGCACGGGAGGCTCAGGAGCGGCGGCGGCGGCACGGAGTCTCAGGGCTCAGGTCCCAGGCGCGTCCGCTACACATAAAGACACAATTACACTTTCACTCTTTATTTAGGGCACACACACACAATTTAAGTAATATAAACATTTAAAACTTATATTAAGCATTATATTATTATCATAAGTAGAGCGCAAGCAACCAGCGTGAGCAAGTGCCGGCACTTTATCTGAATGAATGATAGAACACAAGGCGGCAATAGCGCACGCCCGCCCCACCAGCGTCATCGCGGCTTGCCACCATGAAAATGGTGTTAACATCATAAGATACTAACCGTACATCAAAGTAATTAACACTTACACCCCCGTTCCTCGTGTGCATCATCTCAATTAGCTCCCTTGTATGTGCATTGGTTTTATTTTTGGAACAAGGTTTTTGTTTCTGCAAAGCCCCGTGCGCCGATTACTTCGCATATACCTGTAAATTAATAATATGTACATGGCATTTAACTAAGATTACAAAGAAACCCTGTCTCTTTGTATGTTAGACTTCCACGCCTAAAGCATTGAATCAATTTTAATAATAATTCAAAATGCGGGATGAAAGTGTAAGTTTGCCACTGACAAAAATAAAATTTAGTTCCGTTAGCTAAAACTTTGCATGATTGAAGTAATGATGATGGATGAAGATTCCTAAAAAACAGGAAACTAATACACATATTTTATTTAATATTACGTACATCTTTTCAATGGCTATGAGAAGAGATTAAAACAGCCTGTTTATTTATTAATAGATTTATCGATCGACACGCATGCGTGAATATCTATCGTCCGGTCCAGTTAAAATATCTTAAAATTAAAATCTTAAAAATTTAGCAAACGTACAGTAAAACGGTTGCTAAATTTATCTGCAATTGATAATACCTACTTTATGACTTTGTGGGCTTCGCATTAATTGTGGGGTCCGTCGACAACATCTGGTCTTTATCGCTATTGTTTTGTTGTTTGTTAGTTGTAATGGTAGAAATGTTTTTACCTGGAAATTGTAACAATAAAGGTTTTATTTTGTGCAACAACTGGAGCTGTTTTTGAGAAATATTATTCAAACTTATAATATCGCTAATTTTGATGGTTATAAATTACAAAGACTACGACAACAGAACCAAAAAAAGATGCCGATTGCGTAAATCGTTTAATCCGAGCCACAGTAGCAGTAGCAGTCCCTCTCACAGCTTAAATTCTTCAATGGATTTGTAGGATCATATTCGATTGTACCTACCCGGTATTTTTGAAATAAGCAATGAGTTAAAATTATTTATTTTATTACCCCAAGCGTACTTCTGTAAATTAGTGAAAACCAAATTTCAGCCCCAACAAACACTATTAGATGTTATAACTTAGTTTCTTGTTTATCATTGAGTACCTGCCTACTCAGTCAGTAGCAGTCGAGTCGACAATTGGGTCCTTTTTTCATACCACATTGCTTACTAAATTTAATTAATCAAATCAAGTTTATTTATAAAACCGTATAATATAAAAAACTTAACACTCTGTTCTTGGGCCATTAACTTTTAATGCTTGGCGGCTAGCTTCCTTCAATAATATTAAAATTTGTAAATGTCGCGAACCAGGCGTTGAAATGGAAATTTCAAAAAACGGATAACCAATTCATAAAATTCATTCATTTAAAAATTGTTTTATTTTACTATTATTTTAATATATAATCTATACCATTACTATAAAACGAAAGAATTTGTTTGTTCGTTTGAACGCGCTAATCTCAGAAACTACTGGTCCGATTTGAAAAATATTTTTGTTTTGAATAGTCCATTTATTGAAGAAAGCTAAAAATCACACTACAACCAAAAGGAGCGGTGCAACAAGTCTCTGAAAGCGAAGCGAGGGCGTCTACTTAAGTAATAATATGATACAAGACGACCTGGACGACGTCTGCTAGGGCCACTAGTATAAAATATAAACGCCAAACATGGTTACTTTGGCATTTTTATTTTATAAATACTAATATTATAAATGCTTGTTTGTCTGTATGTCTGTGACATTTTCACGGCTAAACCACCCACCGGTCCGATTTGGATGAAATTCGGAATGAAAATAGTTCAAGACCAAGAGACACACATAGACTACTTTTTTTAAAAAATCAACCCCTAAAGGCTTGATATAGGGGATGAAAGTTTGTATGAAAAATCCCGTTTCGCAATATAAAAGAATTCCACGCGGCGAAGCCGCGGGCAGAAGCCAGTATTCTATACAATAATACAACATACCAATAGGCACTTACTAATAAAGTACTTAGGTACATTAAATGAAATCTAAATTATAAAATTTCAATCTAAATTGAACTCTATAGTATGTACCTAGGTACCTTCGTTATTAAGAAAAAATACGTTTATTTTAATAACCAAATGTAGAGATTACATGAGAAAGCACATATAAATACACATACAAAGAAAAATAATGTGAAGAAATTTAATGCTTAGGAGTTACCTACCTGCAAGAGCAGTACGCCACCCACCGTGCACAACATTCACAAATTATATCACATTTACATATGTACGAAGTTGGGATAAAGATTTCAATTATATGGAACACTGCAATAAAAACACATTAGTTTAGAACAGGAATAATAATTATAAAACAAAACGGCTCGAATGTGTGCGCAGGCGCACGCGGCGGCCGGCGACGGCCTGTAGGGTAAACAGGTAATCAGGTACTCGTAACATCGAAAGTTCAATCGTGCATTTCGTGCAATCGTGCATTTCAAATTTTGAATCAGGGTTGCCAGATGTTTGATATCTATTATAGCAACAGGCTTATCAAAACCTCGTACTTTCAGTACATAATATCGTAAAAGTACAATTTTTTTATAAATATAGTAAAAATAAAAACCCAATTTGCTTCTACTACTTGGCCTGGGGTACTGCGTTATAACTCATGAATTTTAGGTTGTCCAATAAAACAAACACTACCTACTGACTGAGTGACTAAAATTTTAATAATTTAGTTACAATCTTTAAAAAATCGACATGAAATTATGTACTTATTGTAAATAGGACGTGCGTTATTCATTTGTTAAATGAATCTCCAAATACAGGATCTTTATGATTATTTCTCTAAATGAAGTGGATAAAGATTCATTGTCACTATCACCACCCAGTATGATAGATTAACTACGTACCTATCCCATAAATAACTGTTAAAAAAACCGACTTCAAATTTGATAAGTAGAGATAACTAAAAACTTACGTGAAAGTAAGTACCTACTCGCTTTCGAAATAAAAAATAATTATTAAAATCGGTTCACGCTGTTCAAAGTTACGAGGTAACACACATAGGTACATGGTAATAAACAGTTTAATTAAGGATCTTCCTCATTTTTTTAAGTTAGCCAATAAGTATTTTTGTGGAGTCGACAACCCTAGCGCGAACGCACTAGTACACATTTGAAGTACCTACATGTAACATGTAATTGTAGCACGGGCCGCGTTCCGAAACTCGACCAAAACACCCAAAACGTTCTTCTATGAAAAAGTGTCATTTTGGGCGTTTTGGTCGAGTAAGGGCGGCCACATACATGCGGAATTCCGAAACGGAATCCCGAAAAGGAATTTCGATTTGGAACTGCGTAAATGCACCACACACATACGTGGTTTTTCCGTTCGGAATGACATAGACAACGGCGCATGTAGACCACAGAGTAAGTACATTTTTATTTTTACTGTCGACCATAGATTTGGTATATAACTATAGATTAGTAACTGAGTCACTTGAACCACAAAATAAAGATATTACAGATTTAAGCTCATGTATGTAACTCGATTTAGGTTACGCATGTATGCGTTAGCTTTAGGGTTAACGACTCCGCAATAATATATAAAAATTATTAACGCTCAGTTAATAATAATCCTTTCATTTAATATATTTATTACAATTTGAAGGTATACACTTTAAACGTACAAACAACTTCCTACATCCTACGTTGACTTGTAATAAGTAACGAATCATTGAATTACAAGCACGTAAGGACTTATTGTACCTCTCTATAGCAACAGGATGTCAAAAAAAATATAATGTGCAATTTAACGTCGAATAAAAAAAACTAAGATAATAATTATAATAACTCCGTTTCTTATCCATTTTTTAGGAAAAGTATGTTTGTGTATTGTAAATGTCATATTGCTGGAAATAACAACCGGGGTCCGAGTGGTCCGATATGTTCCGATTTTTGGTGTATTTGAACCGTGTCTCTATGTGTGCGTTGTTTTTGGACACTTTGTATGAAGCTTAACATCTGTGTTATCTAATTTGTGGTGCCATTATATTATTATAAGCATCCCATCCTAGTCTTTTCATTTCATGTATGGTTTTAAAAATTCTGACACTGAGGAAACTGAAATAATATAATAAATAAGAGCATTATTAAATATTACTGCACATTACTTAATAATTTTGTTAAATGTAATTTTTAGGGAGATTTCTAAATATTTGAGGCAATTTTAAGGAGTTTTGACATTGGTTTAGGCACAAATATTTTATAGAGTTGGTAACACTGGTCCTTGACTGTCATTCCGTACGGAAATTTCCGAATGTGTGTGGCGACTCGTACTAAATGTATGGAGCAGTTGCGTCCGGAATTCCGAACGGAATGTCTATGATTCGGAATTCCGAGAAAAACTACCGTTTGTGTGTGGCAGCGCCATACATTTGTATAGATTTCACTGCGTCAGGAATCCCGAATCGAAATTCCGTTTCGGGATTCCGCATGTATGTGGCCGCCCTAACGGACGGAACGCAGCCACGGTACCTATTATATCTCTGTCTTCTCGCCTGCAACGATGGCCCTCGTACATAGAATTGGTTTTGTTTTGTCATTTTATATACAAAACCGCATAAAACGGAGATAAAGTAACTGAGTTACATATGTCTGTTCACAAGAGATATTTGAGGACAAATGTATGAAAGGTCTTCATAGAGCTAACAGAAGCCTAATATTATTTTTATAATTTTTGTATGTTTATCCGGGCATCACACAAAAACTAAAAAAGACTGTTATATTTATTCCTGAAGGACTAACATAAAATGGTGCATGACACGTAGATACCATCTTGATACCTGAGTTAAAAATAGCTGTAAATAGGTATATTATAAATAAATAATATGGGTATATACCTACTTAACAGGACAACGTCTGCCGGGTCGGCTAGTAGAAATATAATTATTTTAAATTAAAAAGTAAAGGCTATTTCAAATATTATATGAATTTTATAGGTAAGTAAGTAGTACGTAAGTTGCAAATCAATATTTCAGTTCTTTTGGTTTTTAAGTTCCTATTTAGCATAAAATCACAAAGTGCATCAGTCATTATTATTGTATTATGAATTTTAATTTCAACATTTAAGGCATTAACAATGCGTTTGAAGCCGACACAAAAACACAATCATAATTATAAAAGTTATAAAATCAAAAGTTTAAAAAATACAGTTAAAACAAATTTTTTACTTACCCAATTCAATCCGCGCCGTCTGATGAGGACACTGCCCACTTAACGTGTTAAAAAGCAAATAGAAATTATACTTATCAGTATATACCTAACGTTAATAACACAAGGATTTTAAATAGTATATAAAATTTAAATGAACATTTTAACAGCAAGTACATCACACCACTCACAAATTAGAACCAACGCGCACGCACCGAGAGACGTGAATAAAATGAATCCAAAATGGATGCTAAAACCAGCGTCGGCGCATGTTGCCGGGCCGCCAGGTGTACATAGCCCCGTTCCTATGTGAGCGCTCGACCAATGGGGTGGCAGCAAGCAGCGTGCGACCGAACCGAGCGCACGCGGCCGGCGCGGTGCGGTGCGGTGCGGACGGCAGGCCATGGCGCGACGCAATGACGCAACTTTACTTCGTTCGCATTCGATTGACACGCAAATGCCAGCCTTCCGTCTATGCAATTACGGTATATTTCAGATTGAGAGCAGGAACTAAGTTAGCTCTTAGTAAATTCTGTTTACAAGCAAAATTGAACTGTGAGAACGAGTAATAAGTTCGGTTTCGGCGGAGAGTCCCAATTCCATTTAGGCGATCAAGTGTACAGACCTCTGTGTTCCGTGGTACAGACAATAATATAACTTACACCCACAAGTTCCAAGGATTTTTGTTTACATTTACACATTGTACCTATTTGATATTTGGGTCGACGCGGCGACGATGGATATTATTAGCATTGAAATCAAACGATTTGAACATGTTTCTACTTCTATTTTACTTAGGTACTTAAATAGGTAGGTACTTAGATACTTCCACGGTAATATTTGATAGTATTACCGTGGTACTTCTCAGTAAGATGCATGGAATAGATTTAATTAATTGAAGATCAATGCAAGAAGTTGAAGTATGCCATGCAGTGGCGGATTAACGTATAAGCACTACAAGCACGTGCTTGGGGCCCCTGTTCTCCAGGGGCCTCCATTCTCTGCTGGCGTTTCATTTTATACCTACATTTTATCGAGATTCACCCACAAGTCCGAGATCACAAGGCGCGGGCAGTCCGGGAGTGACCCCTCATACTGTTAGTGAAAATGATAATTACGTTTTGATATTACCTGTTTTCGGTTTGTCTAAGTTGTTTACTTCATTATAAAAATTTCCACGTAAACACCACTTTAGTATTTTTATTTAGCTTCCAATATAGCAAGATCATTCCAGGATCACCGACTTCGCCGGGAGAACTGCTTTCGACTTCTCCCTGGCCTACGGTCTCACTAAGGTAGTTACTGGCTTCACCAGAGTCCCTGACGTTGAGACCCATACTGCTTCTTTGCTAGACCTACTGCTGACTTCTCACCCAACGGACTACCGAGTGGTGGTCGGGGCTCCTTTTGGATCTTCTGACCACTGCTTGATAAGGACAACTGTGCCCTTGACGCGGCAAGAGGGCTCTCGGCCCACTGGCACGCGTCAAGTTTGGCACTATAAGTCAGCAGACTGGGACGGACTTAGGCTTCCTGTACATGATGTCGGATACGCACCGGCGCCGCGTAGAAACCGTATTGTCTCCGCGTTAAATAATAAAGCAGCGATCACAATTCAGTATAGCTCTGTCAGTATAACCGTACAGACTTCACTGTCTTGATATTTTGTATCTATTCAAAAGTTAATATTAAGCAAAAAAAAGAAAGTGTTACTGACTTATCTAATCTACAAACAGTGGCTGGAACAAATTAACAAACGTAGAAGAAGATTTTGGGTACACCCTGTTTTATCCTGTAGGGAAAACAAGGGAGAATTTCATGTTCTTTTTGAAGAATTGAGAAATTATGAAGATAAATTTTTTGAATATCTTAGAATGAGTGTAAGAACTTTTGATGCACTGCTGAACATTTTACGAGCTAAACTTCAACTTCAGAATACCAACATGCGTCTAAATTAATCAATAACTCATAATCGAACTCTTCCATGTTGAAATATGGTGAAATGACACACGTGTGAACAACGCTGGCGCTGTGGCGGTCCGGCGCCGACGCGGCTCCGGTAAACTTACGGTCCGGCACCGGTCCGGTTGCGGCGTCATGTACAGGAAGCCTTAGGGAATTCCTGAGTTCGTACCCTTGGAGGCAGCTCTGCTTCGCTTCCGGGGACCCGAACGTGTGCGCTGATTCAGTAGCTGTTGTGATACGATAGGGTATGGAATGTTTCATTCCTAATTCTGTCGTATCCATCGGTGGGAAAAAGCAGCCCTGGTACAGTGGTTCATGTGCTGCGGCATCTAACCGCAAGCGGGCCGCATACCAGGCCTGGGCATCAGCGTACACTTCGAAGAACCCATCAGCCCCACCCCCAGAGCTTAAGAAAAAGCTCAACGCTGCCTCCCGGTCGGCTAAGAAGCAAATGTCCAGGGCGAAGGCCCAATTCATCGGCAGAATTGGCGAGCGACTAGTAAATCCGTTGTCCACACGGCAAAGGGGAAAGCCGAACTCCTTGGTACCCTATTTGGTATTTGCCACCAACTCGACTCTTGACGATAGAGGGGCCGTACCGCCTAACATCCCGCGGTATGAGAGCTCGATGAATGACATACTTTTTACTCAAAAGGCTGTCAGGCGAGCTCTACTGTCTCTCGACACCAAGAAGTCGAGTGAGCCGGATGGTATTCCCGCAATGGTGTTAAAGACGTGTGCTCCCGAGTTGTGTAACATTAACATTAACTGTGCTACAAACTTATTATGCACATCCCTAGACAAAGGTTTTGTCAAGACATCAGCTATCATATCAGAAGTACATAAATATTTTACGTCAATGACCCCATTGCTAACGTTTTCCCTAATGAAATGATGCCGTATATCTATATGCTTTGTTCTAGCATGAAACATCGAATTAGAGCACATCTTTTGAGCCGACTGGTTGTCATTAAAGATAGTTGTCTTAAACGTTCGACCCAAAATCTCACGCAAAAACTTTTGCAGAAAAAGAGCCTCTTTGCAGGTATCAGAGAGCGCCATGTACTCGGCCTCTGTGCTCGACAGTGCCACAGTGCGCTGTTTCCTGCTTTCCCAGGAGACTACTGACTTGCCCACTTTAAACACATAGCCAGTGTATGAGCGACGATCAGTTTCATTTCGTCCCCAATCAGCATCAGCGAACGCTTTTATCGACATACCGCCTTTCGCAAAGGTTAAACATAAATGTTGCGTACCTTTCAAATAGCGAAGAACTCTCTTTGCTGCCTTCCAATGAGAAGCGTCATAACAGGAATTGAATTGACTTAGATAGCTCACCGCATGTGCAATATCCGGTCGCGTACCAACTGCAATATACATAAGTGAACCAATTAGACATCTGTAGTCATAATTATGACTGTCACTGGATTTCTCAGCTTTCGTGAGTTTCACACCAACTTCCATCGGTGTCGGAGATGGTTTACAGTCCTCCATCTTAAACTTGCACAACAATCTTTGAATGAAATGAGATTGATCAAGTTTTATTTCGTCCTGAAGCTTATTAACTTTCATTCCTAACACGTGACTCGCTGGCCCTAAATCAGTTATCTCAAACTCACTATTTAGTTTTTCCTTGATTTTAACCTTTTCTGAAGAATTTAGAAATGAAAATAATAAAATGTCATCTACGTAAAGCGCTATAATAACTAATCCTGTATCCCCCGACTTGAAAAATACGCAGGGCTCAGACAAACACTTAGTGAACCCTAATTTTTCACATAAGACACGATTAATTTTCTCGTACCACGCTTTAGCCGACTGCTTTAAACCGTAGATAGCTTTATTAAGCTTATAGACCTTATCCTCCTTACCCTCGATTACAAAGCCATCAGGCTGTTCCATGTAAACGGTTTCTTGGAGGTCACCATTAAGGAATGCAGTTTTGACATCCAGGTTATCTATGTCCATGTTGTATTCGACAGCAATAGCTAGTAGCGCGCGAATGCTAGAGAATCGCACCACAGGCGAGAAGGTTTCGTGATAATCCACACCTTGTCTTTGTGTAAATCCCTTAGCTACTAGTCTCGCTTTATACTTTAAAAGCTCGCCGTTTACACCACGTTTCTTCTTAAAAACCCACTTATTTTTGATCGGTTTTTGCTCAACTCTATCAGTCAAAGTCCAGCACTTATTTACTAGAAATGACTTATACTCATCTTGCATCGCCAGCCGCCAGTTGTCCGCGTCAGGGCTGCTCAGCGCTTCCTGCACCGTCTGCGGCTCGTCTCCGCTGCTCTCTATGTCGCGAGCAAGATTTGCCAGCAAGGAGTCATCACTACAGTCAGAATACTCCGTGCTGTCCTCTTCCAGTGAACTCTCTGGAATATACGTTTCATCCGAAGTATCATTTGACTCAGGACTCTCATCCTCGCTTTCAGAATCATCTGCCGTAACCATGCTGTCTTGCTGGTCAGTCTGCACCAAAACTGTGTCATCAGAATCCTGGCTAGATGATTCTGCAGGAGTTTGAGTGTTGTTCACACATACAGGAGGTGGAAATACTACAACACTACTAGTATCATCATGTGACACAATATCCTTGTAACATTTGTCTTCACAAAACGTTACATCTCGAGCCTTAAAACAGTCCTTCGGATTGCTTGGATCGACCAATCTATACCCTTTTGTATTTTCACAATACCCCACGAATATACACAGCTTAGCTCTCGCCTCAAGCTTATTCTTCGTGTGCTTATGAGCATAAGCAACACAACCAAATATACGTAGGTGTGAAATCGATACCTTTTTATTGGTCCATTTCTGCTCCGGTGTGCATCCCCGCACAGCAACGGTAGGCGACCTGTTCTTGAGATACACTGCTGTACTGACAGCTTCTGCCCAGTAACCCTGCTCCAGGCCAGCCTCAAACAGCATACAGCGTGCCTTCTCCATGATGCTCCTATTCGCCCGTTCAGCAACTCCGTTCTGCTGAGGTGAGTACGGCACCGTCGTCTGGTGTAGAATACCGTTGTCACTCAAGAAGCTCTGAAACTTAGCAGACATATATTCGCCACCGTTGTCAGTACGAATTGCCTTAAGTTTTTTATTAGTCTGGTTCTCGACTAAGGCTTTCCAGATTTTAAACTTCTCAAAAGCTTCACACTTCCTTTTAAGGAAATAAACGAATGTCTTCCTTGTAAAATCGTCTAAAAATGTCATAAAATACCTAGCTCCGCCTAGCGACGTGCAAGGCATAGGTCCACACAGATCGCTATGGACTAACTCCAAAATGTCTGTAGCTCTGGTAAATGACTTTTTAGGAAACGACGTGCGAGTTTGCTTTCCCTCGACACAAGGAATACACGGCGTCATACTATTACTATTGTATGAAATACCATCAACCATACCTCGCTTCAGAAGCTCCATACTTCTATGGTTGAGATGTGCAAGTCTCCGGTGCCAAACACCCTGCATACATGCAGTAGCAGCTGCAACGTTCTTCACCGCGACAGCATCCGACACAGCGACGCTCTCGGCAACCACAGCCGATTCACCGTGACTGGAACTTGGCTCGCTCACTGTAGTAGAGACTGGTACTGCAATCTCTGATCCTGCAAAGCTAGAGGTATCTACATTCTCTGCAATGTTACATGCGATAGGGGAACTGTTAAACGTATCTAGCTGAAAAATACCGTTACGTAGTGTGCCTGTAGCAACAACTACACCCTCATCAGATATTTGACAACCAGTAGACCCAAATACTACATCATACCCCTTATCAATCATAGCACTTACTGATAACAAGTTAGCCGACAAATTAGGAACATAAAACACATCACCTATTGTTTTAACCTTATTGCCCCTTAGTATTACCTTTACTGAGCCTTTACCGGCTGTACACAGCTTGTTACCATCTGCTAAACTAACATCTAAAGGCTTACCACTAACATAGTCACTCATCACACTTAGGTCGCTGCACATATGTGCAGTAGCACCGCTGTCAATATACCACAAGTCCCTCTTGATGTTCGCCGAAAGTGCAGTAAGTAGGACCTTGTCTTTATTTGGCTCGGGAATTTTTTTATTCCCTGGCTTAGGACAATCCTTGATCATATGTCCGACCTTCTTACACCTAAAACATCGGGGCTTCTTCTGAGCAACCAAAGCGGATACGCCATCAGACTTATCATCCCTGCGAAGGTTCTCATGCAACAACTTTCCTTTTACTACCTCGCTGGAAAGCTTTACATTGCTGTTTTCCAACGCCATGATCAATGGATCATAATCGGATGTTAAACCGCTCAACATTACCACGGCTACAAAGTCGTCTTCAAGCGCTGACCCTATATCACTGAGCTGTTGTGAAATTTCAGTGATCTTGTTCACGTATGCCTCCATACTCTCGCACTCGCTAAGCTTCGTCGCAAACAACGTTCTTAGTAGGCCTAGCCTGCGAGACAGACCTTTGTCCTCGTACGCCTTCTGGAGATTGTTCCAGGCCTGATGTGCACTCTGTGCTTGCCTAATATGCGGAATACAAGCATTCGTCACAGACAACGCTATCTTAGTCAAGGCCTTCTGCTTTTGGGCCGTAGTACCCTTACTATCAGATTCAACGTAATCCCACAACTCATCATGAATGAGTACCATTCGCATCATAAATTTCCACGAAGAGTAATTCTCAATACCTCTCAACTTCTCGATGGATATGCTACTCGATGCATGAGATGAAGAACCCGCAGTACTACTATCAGTCGCCATCTTTTATGAACAATCTTCACGTAAGAGAATTAGTTATTTTTTTAGTCGAGTTTGTAGAATATATTTATTTATCTTACCAAATCACGGCACCTGGGCCCATAACCTGTTTATATTGTATATTTATATCATATTAACAGTGGATAAAATAAAGAAACGTTTTCTCTTAGAAGACAGCCGCACAAAGGTGACACACCGTGTCAACAGCGGTTTACTTTTATTCTGGTTTACACTATGAACTCTATGTACAAACTAAGAAGTTCTAACAAAAGATACCTAATTAGCTACAGCGTCTATTCAGAGATTTGTTATATAATATGTGTACCTAAGTAGGCACCTATTTATGGACAAAAATACATAGAGAAAAGTGGGGTAAAAAAGAAATGTTAAGGAAAAAGTAATACCTAAATCAAATGATTTACAGAATATACTTAAAGCAACATTATACCTATATGTATAAATTAATTGACTTTATTAATAAGTAACATAAAATTTTATGCCTAAGTAATTTTATTGTAAAAAGTTATGCCTAATTGTAAAAAGTTATGTTTGTAGATCTCGGCGATTGGACCACGGCACGGGCACTAAGTAAACGTCGCTTGGTCCAACCCGACTACATATACAGCTATCAATCAAAAGCGAATTGCCGATTTTGCTTCATAACAATTAAAATATGTTGTGGAAGAAGTTTCTCTTTTATGATATCGAAAATCGAAACATGTTTATCTGTACTTAACAATAAGTAATTAACAAATTACAAACATACCCTAGGGCCGTAGCGTAGCGCACGTAGCGCCGTAGGTAAGTATTGGAAATTCATATCTATAGCCTGTGAGTCCTGTGACACAGTGACACTTCCACAAATCTGACGAATTGAACGATACCTCATATATGACGAAATCCGTTCAACCGTTTGGGCTGTGGGGCCACACAAATAAATGGACATACATACATACATACATACATACACTCGAAAAACATAACCCTCCTTCTGACGCAGTCGGGTAAAAAGAAGCCCTGTTTTCTGTTTGTCTGTCTGTCTGGACGCGATAAACTCGAAAACTGAATACGAAACAGATTATACGGTTTCAACAATAGAAAGAGTGACTCTTAAACAATTAGCAGCATGTTTTAGTGGTAATAAAAAAATCTGGTGCATACCTAAATAATAAAATATTGATTTTTTTTACTCATTACTTCCCTCTAATATTCGGTCACTCGGCATTTGATAATCTTAGTGTAAAGATCGTACAATGGTGGTTTTATGATTAGGTAATTGAGAAAACAATTAACTAAAAATGCCAAAAAGGGTGATGTTAGTCTTTAATTCCGAGTAAAAATCAAATTTTTACACGAGGAAGGAAAAGCACTAAAATTGTGCAGTTGGTGAAGTGTTCACGGTTTGCGGAGACCTCACGCAAATAAACCAAAAATCGGCAGAAAACGTGTCACTAAAAATCGTCAGGACAGGAAACTTAATGTATCCGTGACTCTACAAAAAACAGGAAAAATACGTCTTCGGAGCTAGCTGCGGCTTTAACTGAAGAGTCTACTTAGTCTCCAAAGCCGATAAGCGCTCGAACTGCTAGGGGCTGCTATGATGTGCGGGCTTGCATACAAATATAGGGGGGCGATATAGGTATATGTCACGTTTCAATTGTGGCGCTACAATTATTATAAAACAAATTAATGTGGGCATGCGTGGGTGTGTAGATCCGCGCATGAGCCACACAACAAGACTCAGAGCCCGAACACTCGGATGTCAGTCATGGACATGAAATGAATGAGACAACCGGTTAGTAGCACAGCTAATTTATTACTGGTCATTCACAGCAATGCATGATACACTTCACTCCTCCACACTTAATTTTTGGCACCTGAATAAACACATGCAATGTAATTAGGGTAAAGTAGTTAACAATAAAACATACATTAGAAAAAGAACCTTAAAAATATTTCTTATAGTCTACTTTCTTTCTTGGACGTTTTGGGCATACGAGAGGGGGGGATGAAGCTGATGGCGGTGGCGCCACCATCGGAACGTTAACATGACTCGGAAAGTTTTCCCTATCGACCGCGGGGGTGCCGGCAGACCCTGATGATATCCCGACATCTGTACTTCTTCCCTCATTCTCTTCGCCCCTATTTTCTCGTTACATTCTGTCACTGGTGTTAATTGCGCTTCACTAGTCCCAGTAACCACCGGTGCATCAGCCGTTGTCAGTGACTGTGAGTCATCAGATAAAGGGATGATGTTTTTTTTTTTTTTTTTTTTTTTTTTTTTTTTCGAATGGACTGTAACTGTTGGCCCTAGTGGCCTTCACAGTTTTACGCGGACTTGTGGGCTGGACTGGAGAGTCCACGCCGAGAAGACTGTAATCGCGTTGCTGAGTGGGGACATTGCCCGTGCCTCACGCGGAAGTAAAAAATACCTAAACTACGACAACCTAAGGGCCCCTCCTGTGAGGGTCGAGCCTCGGCTTAGGTCCTCGCACATGGGAGGGTTGGACTGTGATGCCTGCCACTCGGGGATACCTCGTGACGGCAGTATGGTAACTGGGGGGTCCTCGTCGCCGCCGGCGGCGACGCTGTATGTGTGACGTGTTTCTGTGTAGTGTAGTTTGAGTGGGCGGGGCGGAGACCAAGTAAGACTGGTTCGCCACTGTAATTGCGTCGTCGGGGTCTTCTAACACATTTCTAGGCCGTCTGTGTATGGCCTTCACGTCCCTGACGGGAACGTAAGAGGCCGCTTGGACTACCAACCGGTTAGGGTGGTCTGCAGCTGACTCAAAATAGGTGGAAGAGAGCCATTTTAAGTACTGAGCTATGGTGGGCAGCTCTAGATCGCGATGTAGGTCTACGTTGCGCACGTACCAGGGCGCGCCCGTGGCCATGCGCAAGAAGCGATTCTGTAATCTCTGCAGGATGGAAATGTGCCTAGTGTGTGCGAACACCACACTGGCGTACGTCAATATGGGACGGATTACGGACTTGTAAAGTGTCGTCTTGTTACGGAGCGACATTTTACTTGTTTTACCTAATAATGGATAGAGTCGCCCTAGTATAAAAGCGGCTCGGTTACGCACTTGTCTGATGTGCTGCGCGAATGATAATTTATAGTCAAATGTGACCCCTAGGTATTTAACTGACTTCTCCCATGGAATAGGGCGATTATATAATGAAATAGAACGGGACATTTTCCTACTGGGACGTCTATTAAAAAATATGGCTGCGCTTTTTTCTGGGTTGACCTCTATTCTCCATTTCGTGAACCACTCGCCCAGGGCGGTGGCCGCGGCCTGGAGGTTCGAGGTGATACGGGACGGCAGCGGGTGCGTTGTGAACAAAGCGGTGTCATCCGCGAATAGGGCTAACTCCACGTTTGGACTTCGGGGCATATCGCTGGTGTACAGCGCGTATAATAAAGGCGAGAGGGCGGAGCCCTGCGGGACTCCGGCCCGTATGGGATGGGTAGAGGATAGGGTGCCCTCTACGCGGTATCTGAACCGGCGGTTCGACAAAAAGTCTCGTAAGATGAGTACGAGTCTGTCTGGCACACCCATGTGTATAAGCTTGTATAACAAGCCGTTGTGCCAGACTTTGTCGAACGCCTTGGCCACGTCAAAGAACAGGGCGCCCGTTCCCCTTGGCTTCTTTCTAATGAAGCCAGTGAGAATGTGCTCCGTTAAGCGGTGCACCTGTTGAACACAGGAATGACCGGATCTAAAACCGAATTGTTCCTCCATCAAGAGGTTTTTTGACATAGCGACTTTTTTAAGTCGACTTAATATTAGTTTCTCATAAATTTTGCCAAACGTGTTGAGTAAACTAATAGGACGATAGCTCGTAGGCTTATCTTTAGGCTTGCCAGGTTTTGGGATACCTATGACCTCTGCCTCTTTCCAGGTGTTCGGGAAAGTGCAGCTGGCCAGGAGGGCATTGAATATAGCCACTAATAGGCCTAGTATGAACGGTGGTAGGCGCTGGACCACTTTGTTGGTAATGCGGTCGGGACCTGGCGCCTTTTTTGGGTGCATGGATTGGATAGTACTGCGCAGCTCCTGAAGGGTAACCGGTGGTAAGGGGTCGTCGGCTGGCTCGCGGGCCAGCCTCGCCTCCACTTCGCTATCGACCAGGGCGACGTGTGCTGGGTCGTGTGGCTGTGTACTGAGGGTACACTGGCTCTCTAGACTGTCGGCCAGGCATTCGGCCTTTTCCAGGTCGTCGAACGCAGGTGGTCGGTCCGGACGAGTCAATGGAGGCATTGACTGGGCAGTCTTGGACTTCAGGGATCTCGCTAGCCGCCAGTAGGCGACGTGCGAAGGCTCGATCCCTTCCAGTAGTTGGCCCCAGCGGCTGTTTCGAAGCTCGCTCATGTATTCCTTTACCCTCCTCTGGTGATAATTCAGATCTCTCCGATTATCTGGAGTCGGGCACGCATCGTATTTACGCGTGGCAGCGTTCTTGGCGGTAATGAGGGCCCGGCCTTCGACCGGGAGGCTGAATCGACGTTCGTTCGCCGCTACTACCTCCCGAGTCGCCGCCTGAGTGGATAGGTGAATGTGATCCGAAATGGCCTGGATGGCGAAGTTGGCCTCCTCAGGCGTGTCTATGGACTCGGGAATTCCCTTTAGAATGGGTGCATCGGGATTATTTAACTCTGAAACTAACTTCGAGAAATTTGTGACTTTTTTCCTACTCATAGTAGGGGTCGAAAGACTCGTGGTAGGGGACACTAAATGAATAACCACGGGTCGATGATCTGAATCTAATTCATGTAACACCTCAATATTGTTTACTAATAAGTTAATATTACGAATAAGGGTGATATCTAAAAATGAGGGAGATTGCTCCTGCTGGTTTACACCCGTTGGAAAACGAGTCGGAGTAGTAGGGGCAATGATTTCGAAATTAAGTTTGTCCGTCAGTCGGTTTAACTTAATTCCTCTAGAGTCGGTACGCCAAGAACCCCACCTCGGATGACTGCTGTTTAGGTCGCCGGTCAGTATGACCGACTCCCCCAAGTCGAACAGCGCCCTTAGGTCCTCCTCATATAATTGTTTGTTCCCTGACAGATAGACCGACGCTATGATAATGGGCCTGTGCCCTGTCATAGCTATCTGTATAACGGACGCTTCAATACTTTTGAGTTGAGGCGCCTCAAGGGGCGTGCAGTGCAAGCACTTTCTGTAATAAATTAGGGTTCCGCCGAGCCGCGAGGTAACCCTGTCGTCGCGTACGATGTTATAATTCGCAACCCTAGGGTCGCGTACGCTCGGTTTAAGAAAAGTTTCTTGCACCGCTAATATGTCTAGTTGATGCGTTGTGAGGAAATCACGAACGAGATCGATCTGGGGCATTAGGCCGTTAGCGTTAAAAGTCGCTAAGGCGAGAGAGCGGGGTTTTACCCTACTAGTGTGTGTTGAGTTATGTATAATGGATGTACTATCCATTATTAAACCCTACTAAGTGTGCTTGGGGTCATCAGACACCCCAGAGATTCGATGAAATCGGCGTGTTCCACCGCGGCCCACATCATTTCATCTGTTGATTGAGCTACGCGCAGCTTGGCTGCGAGGGCTTTTAATTGGCTCACGTCGATACGCGACATGAGACCAAACACTAATTTGAAGTCGTCCTTAAGTTCCTTGGCCTCCTGCGACGGGGGCGGGGACGGACGGGGCGGGGTCGGACGGGGCGTGGCCTGAGGGGCTCGGATGGGGGCGGGGGCCGCGGGGGGGACCACCGGGGGAACCGGGGCCGCCGACGGAGCCCTAGCCGGCGGGGGAGCCCGCGACTTGCTCGTCATAGCGAGCGGGGAAGACCACGCGTTGCGCGCGGGGGCGGGGGCCGGGATCACCGGGAATTCGTCAGGGCGCGGCGCCTGAGGGGCGGCCGGCCTGGGCTTGGCGGGCTGCGCAGGCTGGGAAGCCCGGCGGCTGGGGGCGCGTCGCTTCTTGTGCGGCGCCTTGGGACAGCCTCTATAATTGGCCGTGTGGCCGTGTGAATTGCAATTCACACATGCCGGCGGATCAGGGGAGTCCCGGGTTCGGGTGCACTCGGCGGTGCCGTGGTCACCCAGGCACTTCACGCACCTCGGCCGCGCAAAACAGTTCCGGGCTGAGTGCCCATAGTACTGACAGCGGTGGCACTGGCCGGGGCCCGTGCGACTGTAAGGCGTTTCCACCTTAATGCCTGTGAGCAGGCAGACGGACGTGATGTTAAACACCTTTTTTCCGTCGTCGGAGCGGTCGAGGGCGACCAGGACCATGTCGTACGGCTTCCGCGTACGCACATGAGTCATCCGGTGCACTTCTTGAACTGGAAGGCCCTGGGACATCAGGTCGTTGAAGACGACCTCAGTCTCCAGCTCTTTGGGGACCCCCTTGATTACAACCCGGAGGAGCTTTTCATCCTCACGGGCGTAGGTATGGAAGTCGAACCCATCGGTCCGAAGAAAAGCCGTGAGGCGGCGGTGGTCGTCGGGAGTAACCGTCTGGATGTCTAAGGGATGATGTCCGAAACATTGTCCTTTTGTACCACAGCGGGTGGTGACTGCAACACATGAGACGCGTCCCCACCATCAGACAATTGAGTATAATCGATATTACCTTTATATTTAATTATTTGATCAACATGCCTTATACAAAAAGTATTGTATTCAGAAATAAATATTTTATATGTCGGAGACGGAAATTAAATTAGATTAAAATCAAAGTAAATAAAAGTTTTATTCTATTTTATTTCCGTGTGCAGAAATTAATCTAGTTGTTATACTGACTTTCAGTTGAGCACAGTAGAGCCACCTATGTGTTTTCTGTTTGGACATGTGTTATAAAAGGCCACTCAATCTAGTCTACTTTTCTGACTTCTCGAGCAGACGTCGAGCTGAACGGTCGCATTAAGTTAACTAGTGTACTTTGTAATAAAATCCTATACTGCGTCGTACCTATGCCCGACGGCATAACGTTTCTCTAAGTGTATTTCAGTCGTATCACGTTTTAACATAACCTAAAAGCTTTAATCAAATTAAGTTAAGCTGTGTAACCTGTAACCTAATTTAAATCATGAAGACACGTATTGAACGCCTACTGTGTTTTATTTTACACCTTGCAACCTGATGATCGGAGCATTATACCACCATCCTGACTAGTGCCTCCGAAATCAGAAGTTGGATGTAACTTCACGTCCCACACATGGCTGGCTAGGTTATTTCCAGGTTTTCAGATAGCAATTTTCAGATGAGAACTGGATTCATAAATGGCAAGCGAGTTGACATGTGCCATTACATCTCACATGGCATGGATGGAATGTGGCGTCGAATTTTGGTAAAGCTAAGTAACACAGCGAGTATGGGTATGGCATTATTTTTATTCCATTACGTCTGAGGTGATACAATTTCATTGCTTAAATTTTAATTTTTGTGTAAACTGTATTGTGTGTGAGTAGTTTGTTTGATAATCGTGAGTAAAAATAAAGACATCAATTTCCGGTAATACAATCATTTAACGTCGTCCGTAATTAAAACAAATCGCTCCTCATTGTAATCTTATTTTGATGTTTAATCGCTGAAAAACAAAAGAAATCGTTTTTATTATGACCTCTGTTTTTATTAAGAAGGGAAAGTTACACCCTTTGATTTTAGTGTAGGTAATTTAACCAAGTATTATAACATCGGAACACACTTTTATCATGCGATCATTTTGTTGAAGTTTAATGTGGGTAGATTTGTGGTATTAGTTTGTTAGAATGCCCAAGAGCTAAGTACCATTTGAAGTGTTGTGATATAAAAAGTGAATTTGAGTAGAGTGATAGCGATGAATCTTAGCTCGGCTGGTCGGACCGTACCAGATAGACATTTCGTAGCCGTAGTCCGTTAGAAGTCGGTATCTGCTTGAAGTAGAAACGAAACTACTTTAAGTAGACCGTGGATACGCGGTACGCGGGTGGCTCTGGCGGAGGTCGGGGTCCAGGTTAGACCACGGAGGAATCCGTGCGACCCGTACGGCATTCGGAAGAATGCGCGTGTAACAAACGTAGTTTGTTGGTTGGGCTTAGCGAAAAGCCACAGGCCACGGGTTTGATTCATGCTTTGTTTTGAGATACTTTGATGATAATAGTTGATGAAAGTTATTGGATAACAATGGTACTTGGTTGGGTAAGCATTTTTGTTCATTTAATTTGGTCGAAATGTAACGTAACTCGAGTCATTTTAAAGTAAAATTATTGTGTTCCGAAGTGAAAATTAATCTACGTTCATAAAATTCTTAAAGATACCCCCTTTGGTGGATAAGATTTTGTAGTCTGGTCGAAAAAGAAAAACAAACGTTTTAAAGTCAGGCATTTTATTATGCATTCCGTGTTGGTACAATTTTTAATTGATAACGAGATGACTCACAGAGCAGTGACTTTTATCAAACGTGTAATGTTCGTGATAGTTATTTTGGTTTTTGATAATTTGGTGCGCCGCTTATCGCTGAAAAGGATTAGTTGGAGAAAGATAAACACAAAATAGTTTTTGTGCTCAACTTGACGAAGTATTTATTCCATTTATCGAGTACCTACAACGATAATAAAAGCCTGCAACAATAATAACAATAAAAGCGTAAGCTAGTTTTTAAAAGGTGAACGGTTTGGTTGTTCATTGGTGACGTCGATCGAATTAGTTGCTCATTAGTTCGCGTTGTTTTAAAAGTGAAACACAATACAATTTTCACAAGTTTTGTTTACTATGTGACAAAATAATTTCGATATTCTAAATACCCGCGTAGTTCATTGTTAATTTTAAATATTGTGTAAGCGTTATCTAATGATCCAAAACATTGTCGTTAGAGTTATTACAGACGAATTAGTTGGATTCTTCCCGCTTTAGTCACTACATTTTCGAAATAAATAAAGTCGACGTAACTGTTTACATCGGATTTAAGCTGCGTTTAGGAAGCGATTCTAGGTTATAAGGAACTGGAGACCAAGACCTTGTCTGGTACCTGTCTGGGACCAAGGGTGACATCACCCAGTTGTGGTAGCATGAAACAGGGTAAAAGTGAAACGGCGTTTTTGGTATGACAAAGTTTTATTTGGTTACATCGGGTGTTGCAGTTTTATAACTTCCATTTTATTTCGTTCCTTGTGAAAATGACCTTTTGTTGTGTCTTGTAATTAGTGAAATGTGACAAAAGATAACAATTATTAAGATATCGAAGGTTCTGTAAAATTTGTCGTTCGTCATTTTCTATATCCTAAAAAAATTAATTAATTAATAGCAGTTTGTGGAAGTTCACTGAAATTTTTAATTAAAGTAGCAGTTGGATACAATCAGTTCCCCAATTATTTTAATTACAAGTGCAGCACACTTCGATTGGTTTTAATTTACTTTGTGAAAAGTGAAAGTTTAAAAGTAATCTCACATGTGACGATGCAATGTGCATCGTTCTGTTTTCAGATAAGTTTTCGAGGATGCACAGGCGGCAGCAGCACACGCAGGTTACACATGTGTTGTCTGGAGCCGAATCGACGGCTGCGTGCCTGCACTCGTGGGCTTCCTGGAGTTCATTCGTGTGACATTGAAGGAGGAAGCTCTGGCAACTGGCAGCCGCAGATCGGACGCAGCGAAGCAGGTGATCTGTATCGTTCATATTTATTTTGTGATAGCTTAAAGAAGTAGTAAATTAAAACTTTTCTTTTCGAGACGTAGTTCACTTGATAAAAGTCTATTTTTGAGAGATTTAGTTTTCGGTCAACTTATCGAATGGAGCTTTTGAAATTGTATTTGAACGGTTATGTTACTTTAATGTGAAAGCACATCCACCGTATACAGGATTTTGAGAAAATAACAGCTTAGCCAACTTCTCTTAAAAGGCCAACTTGAGTATTCAAAATCACTTTTGGGTCATGGGTAATAATTACTCTTTAAAAACATTCAGTCCCAGACTAGACAGTACTCACTAGACAGACTACGAAAAGTGTAATGTAGACATTGTTTATTTCCCTTTTACGGAGAGTTGATTTGGAGAAACAACAAAAAAAATCGAAATCAAAAAAAAAAAAAAAAAAAAAAAATCCGCTGGTTAAGCGATGCCGCTGGTTAAGTGATGCCGCTGGTTAAGCGATGCCGCTGGTTAAGTGATGCCGCTGGTTAAGCGATGCCGCTGGTTAAGTGATGCCGCTGGTTAAGCGATGCCGCTGGTTAAGTGATGCCGCTGGTTAAGCGATGCCGCTGGTTAAGTGATGCCGCTGGTTAAGCGATGACGCTACTTAAGCGGAACTAAAAAGTAAAAAGTAAAACTAAAAAAAAAAAAAAACTAAAAACTAAAAACTACAAAGTAAAAAGTAAAAAATAAAAAAAAAGTAAAAGAAAAAAAAAATTTTAACAAAACAAAAATGAAATAATCACACTTCTAACAAATCATCAATCGCAATTAAAAAAAAAATCGCACTTACAGAGTAATCACCAATCGATATTTACACAAAATGACTTTGATAAAGTTGTTTTTATTCCCTGCCCACTTAGGTCAGGAAGGGCCGAGCTATAAGAGATACTTTCGTTTGTGTTTATTGTTACAGGTAAATTCCGGCACCACAGCTGATCGAGTCATCCAGTTTTACGACGATTGTACGACGACGTATTGCGTTAAAAGTTAAAAACAAACCCGCGTTAATAATAAATTTGGTAATTTTGCTCTAAACATGCTCTAAACAGTTGTCATGTTATGGAGTTTGTTTAGCCGTCTTCTTCTCCATAGCGACACCGGAAACGGCGCGGCGGGAGTGTAGTTAGTTAGGGTTAAAAAAATTAAAAAAAAAAAACAGAATTAAAACAAAATACTTGGCGTTCAATCAAATAAATTTTAAGTAATCTAAAAACTTGTTGTTCAAATTAAATTAGTAGTCTCGTTTAAAATTAGTAGCTTTTGCTGAATAAAATAAAATTAGAGCTTTGTTGTAACCTAAATCAAAAGCCATCACACGAGGACGTGTGACGTTGTCAGAATGGCCGTGTCGGAGACGGAAATTAAATTAGATTAAAATCAAAGTAAATAAAAGTTTTATTCTATTTTATTTCCGTGTGCAGAAATTAATCTAGTTGTTATACTGACTTTCAGTTGAGCACAGTAGAGCCACCTATGTGTTTTCTGTTTGGACATGTGTTATAAAAGGCCACTCAATCTAGTCTACTTTTCTGACTTCTCGAGCAGACGTCGAGCTGAACGGTCGCATTAAGTTAACTAGTGTAGGTACTTTGTAATAAAATCCTATACTGCGTCGTACCTATGCCCGACGGCATAACGTTTCTCTAAGTGTATTTCAGTCGTATCACGTTTTAACATAACCTAAAAGCTTTAATCAAATTAAGTTAAGCTGTGTAACCTGTAACCTAATTTAAATCATGAAGACACGTATTGAACGCCTACTGTGTTTTATTTTACACCTTGCAACCTGATGATCGGAGCATTATACCACCATCCTGACTAGTGCCTCCGAAATATACATTTTATTTCCAACTTTTTCTTTAATTATGCCCAGTTGCCAAGATTCTTTTCGTGCGCTGTACCAACGAGCCCATACCTTATCATTTATTTCAAATTTTCTCTTACTTTGTATACACACATTTGTTTGCATTTCTTTTGAAGGTAAAATTAGATCCAACCTAGACCTAAGATTTCTACCAAACATCAAGGTGGCTGGTGAAACCCCGGTGGTACAGTGCATGGTATTTCTATAATTAAACAGGTAACCTAATAAATGCTCATTTAATTTATGTAATGGAAGATCAGACTTTAATATACATTTAAGCATCTTTTTGCAATTTCGCACCGAATTTTCGGCTTGACCGTTACTAGATGGATGATAAATTGGTGACGTCATATATTTAATACCATTAAATGAACAAAAGTTTCTGAATTCGAGCGAGTTAATTTTTACATCATTATCAGACACTAGGGTGTTCGGTATACCGAACGTTGAAAAGATACTTTTTAGTTTCGTGATCAAGGCTTTCGTGGACGTGCCGTTATTCATGTGTAGGCATTCTAGCCATTTAGTGAAAGAATCTACTACCACGAGGTATACCCTTTCGCCAACGGACATGTAGTCAATGTGCACGCGCTGCCAGGGCGCGCGCGCAGCGGGCCACGGCGCCGGCGGATCGCGTGGCGGCGCGCCGCGCGCGCTCATGCAAGTCTCGCACGAGCCGATCCAACGCTCGATGTCACCGTCGATGCCTGGCCACCACATCCTGCTACGCGCGTTACTTTTGGTTTTAATAATACCTAAATGGCTGTCGTGTAGTTCTTGTAACATTTTATCTCTTAGGACCGCAGGTATCACTATTCTATGACCTCTGAATAAACAACCGTTTTCAAATTGTAAATCCGATTTGCATTGAAAATACGGTAGTATTGTTTTGCATTGTAATTTACGAGGCCAGCCAACGTTCATGTATCGTACTACAGTTTTAAGAACGACATCGCGATCCGTCATCTGTGCGATAACACCACTCGTAGTGGCCGGGGTGACTTCGTTCATAAACTTTATTGCATAATCGGCATCTACGTCATTAGGGGAACGTTCAAACTGGTTTGACGACTCGAGCGGCGCGCGGGACAAATAATCGGCTACAACATTTTTTTCGCTGGAGACATAACGCACTACATAATTATAAGCGGCTAACATAATTGCATACCTTTGTAATCGTAAAGCCGTGGTTACCGGTATACCAGTTTTACAGTCAAAAATTGAAACTAACGGCCTATGGTCGGTTTTCAAAATAAATGGTACCTTCTGACCATACAAATATTGGTGAAACCGCTTAACACCAAATACGATTGCCGTCGCTTCCTTGTGAATCTGACTGTAATTACGTTCGCTTTTACTGAGCGATCGCGATGCGTACGCGAGGGGCCGCTCGCGGCCATCGTCTGCGAGCTGGGACAGCACGGCGCCCAGCCCGCCCGGCCCGGCGTCCACGGCCAGCACCAGCTGCGCGGAGGGCTCGAAGTGCGCCAGCACGCGCTCGGAGGCCAGCTCGCGCCGTACGGCCGCCACGCTGCGCCTCTGCCGCGGGCCCCACTCCCAAGTGGCGTTAGATCGCAAAAGTTCATGCAAAGGATTCAATAGTGACGAGGCATTGGGAATGAAATTCCTATAGTAGTTTACTATACCGAGGAATCGTTTTACTTCGGTGACGTTCGTAGGTTCCGGGGCGTCCAGTATAGCTTGAACTTTGTCTGGGCTAGTTCTCAGCCCGGTTTTGTTGATTACGTAGCCTAAGTATGTCACGTTCTCCTTGAAAAATTCGCATTTGTCACTTTGTAGACGTAGCCCGGCGTCGTCTAATCTACGTAACACTTCATGTAGTCTTTTTATGTGCGAATCCTTATCGGGTCCCGTTACACATATGTCGTCGAGCCAAACGCTTACCCCCTCGATACCGACGAGAAGTGTTTCCATGGCCTTTTGAAAAATTGCCGGCGCGTTGGCGAGACCATACACCAGTCGTGTATACTTATATAAGCCTTTATGGGTATTTATAGTGGTGAGTACCTGCGACCGATCGTCTAAAATAAATTGATTGTACGCGTTTTTTAAATCTATTTTACTGTAACGTTCACCTCCACCAATTTTAGCGAATACCTCTTCGATTCGAGGTAACGGATATTTTTCAATCAACAGGTCTTTGTTTAGAGTGACAGAGAAATCGCCTGCTATTTTGACCTTGTCGTTTTCCTTTATAACAGGTACGATAGGGGTGGCGTAGTTCGAGTGGCTGACCGGTACCAAAATACCTAAACTTACTAATCGGTCCAGCTCTTGCTCGACCTTCTCTCTGAGGGCAAAGGGTACAGTTCGTGGTTTAAAAAATTTTGGAAACGAGTTTTCTTTTAATTGCAAGCTAACCTTAAATTTATTAAAAGCTCCCAGTTCATTTCGCCATAGATCAGGAAACTTTTGCGTTAACTCATAAACATTATAATCACTGCGTAATGACTTAATATCTGTTGTAATAACTAAATTAAATGCGGACATAAAATCCCTACCGAGTAAGGGCGGACCTCCGTTTTTAACAACAAAAATTTTGATCATATTTTTAATTTTATTATAACAAGCTTCAACCGTGAAATAACCGAGTGGAGAAATTTTATGTCCATTATACAAGCACATTTTAATATTATTGCTACTTAAGGGAAAATCAGAAAACTTATCGATGTATAATTTTTCGGACATTACGGAGCTGCCTGAACCGGAATCTAATTCCATTTTAATTTTTATGTTTCCAAGCATTAAATCAATTATAATAGGTTTATCACCCACATACCTCAGATTGAAGTTATGGCACTCCACACAATCGCTATCCTTCGACATCTCACAACTGGTGCCTTCGTATTCCTGATCAGTTTGAACATGATACACACATGATTTTTTATTGCCGCACACTTTTTTTAAATGACCTTTTACACCACACTTTTGACACTTGTAGCTTTTGTAACGGCACTTATCACTAGAATGATTCTTCAAACCGCACGTCGTGCAGCGCCCTGGGTCGCGCCGCGCCGCGTAGGCCTCGCCTCCGTCGCGGCTGGACGGTTGTCGCCCGCCGCCGCCGCCGGGTTGAAACTTTGCACGATATACAGGCTCTTCCTTGATAAGACCTGCCCCGCTGGTTTCCAACACTGCCTTCGCCTGCCGCGCGCCAGCCGCCTGCTCCGCCAATTCTAATGCCTTCGTTAAGGTTAACTTTGACGGATTCTGTTCGAATAGTTTATCGCGTTCAGGGCCTGAGCCGAGGCCAAGCACGAAACGATCAGTTAAGTTCGTCTCCAGGGCGTTGCCGAAGTCACAGTAGCTCGCTAAACCTCGTAGCCGCGCCGCCCAATCTGCTAAAGATTCGCCTGGACTCTTTGTCGCTCCAAAAAATTTCGCCTTATCCACAAAAGAACACTTTTTCGGTTTGAAATGATCATTGAGTAATTCCACTAGCTGTGTGTATGTAAGCGATTCCAACGTTTTTGGGTACGCCAAGTTTCGTACTAACCGATACGTTTCGTCTGTAAGGTGGGTTAAAAGTATACCACTCTTCTTATCTTCTGTTTCCACGTTGTTTATTTTTAGGAATTGGGTCAATTTACCGCTGAATATCAACCATTCGCTTGTTTTATGATCAAATAACGAAAGATTTCCTAAGTATGACATCTTTTTTTTTTACTTCACACGCGGGTAGATCACGACTTCGTTCGCCAGTGAAATGAATGAGACAACCGGTTAGTAGCACAGCTAATTTATTACTGGTCATTCACAGCAATGCATGATACACTTCAGGACAACACATACATAAAGAACGACACAGTGTCGCGGGGGTGTGCGTTACGCACGCCCCCTCCGCTACTCGATCTGGGAAACAGAGGCGCCACAACCGGAACTGAAACCGAAACCTGTTGAACCGGTATACGAATCTGTCGTGGAGGAGATGTCAGTGACATCGTTGCTGGCTCCAGCAAACGACCCGAAGCAAGAAGCCCCTAAAAAGAAGAAGGAAAAGAGGAAGAAGAAGACAGAAAAACCACCGCTTACGCAGGACTTTCTAGAAGATGTCACTGACATGCAGAACGCGTACCTATTCCGCGGGTTTCATGTCGCGTAAAGAAGCGGATCAGGAATTCATCCGATTGGCTACCCGCTTCCAACAGGAATACCGGGATAAATAGAGAACCGTTGCTGCTGCCCGTGAGTCGCACCTGATCGCTGGTCAGCTCCTGCTGGGTTTCCGTCGCGGCATACGGTTCCACCCGGTAGGACCACTCAGACAGCGTGAAGACGGTAGCAGTAACTTATTCTGGAGAGCCCAGAGTAATCAGCGAACCAAACAAACGAACGATTTGATGACCCTGTAGCCTAGTTGGTAGCGACCCTGCCTGCGACGCGAGGGGTCCCGGGTGCGATTCCCGGCCGGGGCAGATATTTATGTGACAGATAAACATTTGTACTCGGGTCATGGGTGTAATTGTAATGTGTTATACCTATGTGTAGTCCATGCCACCCGCAACACAGGTCTACTACTGCGGGGGTATGAGTGTGTTAGCGTAATTGAACGAATGAACAAGCAAATTCTTCCGCTTAATATTATACAGGTTAAGGGCGGGGTGTTGGGTTTAGCGTCTAACTTTCGGGCTTTCGCCACTTTGTAAAACGCCGTGTGAGAAGGGGATATTATATTCAGACATGAGGTAATCCCAAGCTCTGGAGTCGATATGATGATAAAGCCGAAAGACAGTCGAGGAAACTACCCAACAATTCCAGTTTTTACTTTGTATTTGGGCTTTTTATTTTGTAATTGACGAGAATTTTACCTAGATGTGTTGATTTGAGCGTCATCTGACGAGTAGTTGTTGAGTTATCTCTTGTCAATGTTAAAGTTGCTTATTTCTGTGTAACGTCAAGAGTCATTCATACAATCTTTATTTAATGTCTACGTTTACTTAATATAAACTACAATTTATTGACTGTATGTAGTTTTCCTCTAAGCGGTCGAGTCCATCGACCGATTATCGGAATGATCAGTTTTTGAAAAAACGTCTATAACCCAAAAGTTCCAAAATTAACACATTCGTAAACTACTTGGGATCAGTTACGTCGACGTCGTCGACACCAGCGAAAACTACACAATTATGTGACTCCGTGATCCTATGTAAGGGTCCACTTAGCTGTACCATGGCTGTACAGGGTCTCAAGGGTCTCCTTTTTACCCGGACATGAACTCAGGAGGACTAGTGTCTCCCGGTGGAGGAGCAGGCCTGTCAGTCCCGTGTGCAAAGCCAGGTCGCAGTCAGTTAGAGGGCAGAAGCCAGGCTTCAGAGCATACCTCGGATAAAAAGAGACGAAATCTTTAGTAATCACCTTTCTCTTTCTGGCTCCTCGGGATCGGAGAGAGATAGGTAATTACCGTTATCGTTGTTTCTCTTTCTAACCGGGGCGATTGCAATGTATGGGCAGCCGTATGGCTCACCCACTCTAGTGTAATATCTCTATGCAATTTACTGAATCACTGAAATTAAACAGAAATATAATCTGTGATCATGCTGTGAATGTGATCTATAACTTGAGAAGCAGAGTTTCCCAACTATTGATAGTTTCGCTATCGATAGCATAGTTGACCTTAAAAATCAGTTAGGATATCGATAGGACTATCGATAGTATTGCTAAAATAAATACTATCGATAGTATATAATATTTATTATTAACATAAACAAGTAAGATGTAATAATTTTAATTTTAAATTTAATAATTTTGATGTAATAATTTAACACTATTAACCTATAAATTGACACAAATTATTGTATACCCATATAGGGTGGACTGTTGAGAACTGTTTATTGTTTGTATTGTAACATCTGTATAAAAACCAACGGTAAACAATAAATTTATTTGAATTTGAATTTGAATTTGAATTATCTATTATCGATAAATCTATATCTATAAAACTCAAAGGTGACTGACTGACTGACTGACTGACTGACTGACTTATATAGTGATCTATCAACGCACAGCCCAAACCACTGAACGGATCGGGCTGAAATTTGGCATGCAGGTAGATATTATGACGTAGACAACCGCTAAGAAAAGATTTTGATCAATTCTACCCCCAAGGGGATAAAATAGGGGATGAAAGTTTATGATTTTCGACTGATTGAACTGAACGTACAGCCCAAACCACTGGACGGATCGAGCTGAAACTTGGCATGCAGGTAGATGTTATGACGTAGACATCCGCTAAGAAAGGATTTTGATCAATTCAACCCCTAAGGGGATAAAATAAGGGATGAAAGTTTGTGATTTTCGACTGATTGAACTGAACGCACAGCCCAAACCACTGGACGGATCGGGCTGAAAATTGGCATGCAGATAGCCACCATGATGTAGACATTCGCTAAGAAAGGATTTTTCAAAATTCATCTCCTAGAGGGGTTAAATAGGGGGGGTGAAGTTTAAACGAATTCCACGCGGGCGTAACGAAGTAACTTTAGAGAATTAGCTCAGACACTTTTTGTAGAGTTATACCTAAGTAATCTAAATGTTTCGACCACTTTTGTACACAGTATATATATAACTCAAAGGTGACTGACTGACATAGTGATCTATCAACGCACAGCCCAAACTACTGGACCGATCGGGCTGAAATTTGGCATGCAGATAGCCACTACGATGTAGACATCCGCTAAGAAAGGATTTTTCAAAATTCATCCCCTAAAGGAGTGAAATAGGGGGTGAAGCTTAAACGAATTCCACGCGGGCGAAGCTGCGGGCATAAGCTAGTAATATATAAAGTGCGCCCAACTTATCTCTGAAATGGCAAAAATTGGAACTAACGAAAAGTCATTCATAAGTACGTTGTGGTCATTCATCTGTCAGTTACTAGTGTGCAATGATTGGTCAAATGAATGTCAAATGCGCCCGACAGCGCCTCTTTCGTTTCAATCTTAAGTTGGGTTTACTATATATTATCTACTATTGATGATCTGCAATAGTATCGATAGTATCGATAATATTATATCGATAGTTACTATCGATATTCTCACTATTGCCACACTATCGAGTATCGATAGTTTATCGATAGTCGACTATTGATAGTATTGATAGGCAACTCTATTAATTGGGAAGAACCAGTACTTTTACCGAAATTTCAAAAAGTTTTAAAACTGAAAACGTGCCCTCTCTAAAAATAATAAACTAATATGACAACCTGTGAACCTAATGCCCGACAGCAGTTAACTTTTCAGTTGTTTCAATATTAGCGACGTCGAAATTAAACTAGTACCTACGAATCAGAAAAAGTATTGCCGAAATATCACGGTAAGTTTTTAACGAATTTAACGATCCAATACGGTTTACATAAACTTGATCGTTTTGTAGAGACTGTTGAAAAATTTACAAAGGTTTCTTTCTGAGATTTAAGTTCGTCACTTAGGCGCTTTGCCCACGGTGCAACTGTTGCAGCAACTGGCAATTTGCAATTAACTTGCAACTAGCTGTTTACATAAGTACATTTCAATTGGACTGCGCACACACACACACACAATGTGTGTAAACAGCTAGTTGCAAGTTAATTGCAAATTGCCAGTTGCTGCAACAGTTGTACCGTGGGCAAAGCGCCTTAGAGACATATTCAGTAATGTTCGTACTAACCCGTGTATCATTTAAAAACCTAGGTGAAAGATTTTCTACATGATTTGCTTCTTTACATGAAACCAGAAAATTACTGAAATAATGCTATGAGACATTGAATAACTGGAGGCGACTACCTTGGTCCTCAAGAGGAGTGCCACATCTATAATTTACCTATTGAGAACAAGAATATTACCAACAACAACAAACAGAACTATCACTAACAGTCCCTGGTACAGACCATGTCTACTATGTCATCATGTCATCATCTACCATGTCTACTAAGCTACTAACAAACATACTTACATTCTTAAACAATCATTGCTAATTGACTAACCTAGCTAGCTAATCCTAGAGGCGACTTAAAGCATACCCCACCCCGCTGCTCCAGTGCAGATTGGTGGAGGGGTTACTAGCCAATGGCAATATCAAAAATTTTCACGTCTGACCTCCAACCGGGCTTAACAACTGCTATCTATCTACCCAGAAGCCACAATTTTTTTTCCCATTAGCGGTCACTTTGCTATATTAAATCCATAAAAAATGTTTTGTTCCAGCAATGTGGAGTACTTAACTCATATGGACTCAAACAAGTGATGTCTTTGGACAACCATGACGTGTCTACCGATCCAAACATGAACACTAAAGATTACTTTGAATTTCATGTCAAATCCAAAATGGAGACAGATTTGTGTGATGATGATGCTACTATGGACAATGGTAAGACAATAATCTATACATAAAAGAAATATGTAACTGATTGCACTTGGTACAAAGAAAATAAATTAGAAGAACACTTCTAATAACACCCAAAATTATTAGTTTTTTTTTTAATTTTGTCTGTTAGTCTGTGATGAGTTCGCAGTATTACCAGAAACTGCAAAACTGATTTGGCTTGCCTTAATTTTACTTAATGTTAATTTTAATGTCTTATTTATTTCATTCATTTATTCATAACTTAAAACATTGACACTTAAAAATTTCTGGAAGCAAAGCGAGGGTGGGTTTACTCTAAATGACATTACAAAAATTATTGCTTTGCATATCGACGGCAGCAAAGAACATTAAGACATCTGCAATTTTGCCAAAATCGTTTTTTTGCATAATTCAACACAGAATTCATTGTTTTATCTTGTGATATTTTTTTCTCGAAAAATTTTGTTTTTTACTCAAATTTTTCAACGTACAAAAGTACATCTGCACTACTTATTTAAAATTCGACAAAGTACAAACGGACATATACTTTTTGTCTTTGTGTGCGTCGCGCATTACGGCGGGCCAGCTGTCCTTACGAAAATAACCTGCGAAGTCTCGAGGCTCTTCAGCAAGAAAAACTGCCTGATGATGACTGCTTGCAATTGGAATAATTGAAAATTGAATCCGGAAGTGACATTGTAGTATATAATATGTAATATTTACTTCTTTACTTCCTTTTATGTCTTCCTTATTCTTTGTCCCCTTTATCCTTCTATAGTTCCTTCCTTATATATCCTTGCCTTTGATTATTATAACGACCCTGAGATTCTTTTCCCTAACTTTTAAATCTTTCTTGGTGGGACAGGCTTTTTACTAAAATGTCTTTTTTATAATCTTGTTTCTTTGTTTTATATTTACCTTGAAATGTATCTTTTTTCAGGATATAAAAGGAAAGGACTCTCAATTTAATACCTATTATAATATTTGTTTATGTTTATTATACAATTCTAACTATAATATTTATTCATTCTTTTTATCTTATGCTACTTATATATGTTTCTTTCTTCTTTTCTTTTATTTCTCTTTTCAATCTTCATCGACTTGATGACTTCGAATTTTGGCTTACTCGAAGTCCATTATACCACCAACCCGCATTGGAGCAGCGTGGTGGAGTATGCTCTAGGCCTCCTCAATAATGAGGAGAGACCCGTGCTCAGTAGTGGGCCATTAGTGGGTTGTAACTAGCTATGTAATATTTACTTCTTTACTTCCTTTTATGTCTTCCTTATTCTTTGTCCCCTTTATCCTTCTATAGTTCCTTCCTTATATATCCTTGCCTTTGATTATTACTTCGTTTATTGCTTTTTTACTTGTATTTTACTTTATATCTGCTGAAATTGTGAAATGTTTATATTGACTACTTTTGATAATTTATGTAATTATTCCTTTGGCTTTTCACTTCTAGGACTATTTATAAATTGTAAATGTTACCTTCTTTAATGTTTTAGTACTTATTCCTTCTTTATTTTGATGAATTCCTGTAACTTTAAATATGATTTTTATGTTTGTTTACGTTGGTGACATTATGTCAATGTAATTCTGATTGCTCATTTACACTCGCGTCTCGCGGCTCGTCTCGTGGATTGGCTCCATGCTCGCGCGAGCCGATCACGAGACGAGCTTATGTTTACACTCTCGCGGTGTGCTCACTTGTTTTCGATCTTTCTACGATGGCGGACATCGAAATATTAACAGCAGCAACTCTAAGTTTAGTGAGCTTTTACTACTACGTAAGCCATTTACATGAGCCATTTACTGCGCCAGATTTCATGGACTGTTTTTTCATCCGGAGAAGCTTCCGAAATGTTGCCATGAGTGATTTTTTTCCGCTTTAAGATCTACCACGGGTCGATGCATTTCATCACATAATTTAGACCATGCATCGTTAATTTTTTGATTATTTTTGTGCAATTTATGCTTTGGATTCCATATGAATATGATCTCTTCCCTTTGAAACAGTTCAATGAACCGTAATGTGTCGTCTTGAGACCAATCCATTGCAATATCACTTGCTACAATCGCAGCGCAACACGACCGAACGGTCCAAACATTTGTAATTTGAATGAAACGCGAACGCGAGTGTAAACACCCCGCTCGCGTCACCCGCGAGCTCCTTTGAGTCGTGCCCAAAAAACCGCTACCGACGCGAGCGCCGCGAGACGCGAGACGCGCCGCGAGCGGTGCTGCGAGCTAGTGTTTACATTCTCGACTCGCGGCGCGTCTCGCGGATCATCTCGTGGCTCGCGCGAGAGTGTAAACCAGCTATGACGTTTCTTTGGTCTTTGCTTTTTAACAATATTAACACCACATGTAACCTTTTTAGACTTACTTATTATTTTAAAAATTCAAATACTGAACAGATTTAGAAAAGGAACGCCGGCTCTAGAAGATTGAAGAAATCGGGTCAATAGGGCAGTGTGGAGACAGACGTTGAAGTGTTCGGAGGACTTCTTCGGGCGAGGTCCCTCTGATTCGGTGGAGAGCACAGAGCCGACCCGTGTCTCTTTTTTGCGGACGCGTGCGTGTGAACCTTGACTCCCACATCATTCCGGTCGGGCGCGTTGTCAGGAGCGCCCCGGGACCTGCCGCCGTGTACCACATCGGGAGGCTTGCCGCGCGGAACGCATCTGCGCGCAGTGCTGCGCGCCAGGGTCGCGCTACCGTTTTGTGCGCTTGGTAGCGCGCCATCCCCTACGTCTCCCGATCTCTTATTCGAGAGACGCACCGGCCTCCGCCTTCCGAGTCGGTGCTTCGGACCTCCGCCTCCGCCTGTACGAGCACTCCAGGTCGTCTCCCCTCTCATATAAGTGACTTTTCTTTAGTGTCTGTGCCTTTGTTTAACTCGCTTATTTTTTATACAGTATTTTGTGACCCACTAGGAAAGATAAGTAAATCTTTTATTTCCTTCAAAATTCTTTTTATTTGTTCTTCCCCTTATAACGTTACAACATTCAACCAAGCCACAAATGTAAAAAATATTTATACCTTTTTTTCTATCTTTGTTGGTATGTTTGTTACCCCATAACTTCATGTTGGGTAAACCGATTTTGATGATTCTTTATTTCTTTGAAAGCTGGTGCTTTGGGTGTGGTCCCATACAGATTTGAGCGACATCTGATGAGTAATTTTGAATTTACTTGAATAATGTGTAAGGATGTTTAGTAGTATGTATTTATGGTTTTTTCCTAATAACTTTTTATTGACTGTTCAGATTTTTATGATTCTTTTTTAATTGAAAACTGGTATTTGCATTGTAGTTTCATAGAAGTTTGAACGGCATCTGACCAATAGTTTTTGAATTATCCTTATTATGTTTGTATGTTACCTCATATCTTACTACTTAGAGTTCCGATTTTGATCATTCTTCTTTTAATCGAAAGCTGGGGCTTTAGGTTAGGTCCGGTAAAAATTTGAGTTCCGTCAGAATAGTAGTTTTTGAGATTCTTATGATATGGAGGTAGAAGAAATAGGTAGTAAGGGAAAGTATCGAAGAGTAACTATAACGATTCGTAGTTATTTTCTGAGAAACTATACTTTTTGTTACTTTATATTACAAATATAATTATTAAAAAGAATCACATGACTTTTTTTATTAGACACCCTAAAACTCAAAATAGTTTAGGTATATCTGTAATTATCCAATAGCTTCAACTTAAGAATGCCGAAGTAATGTGTGACAACTGCAGTATTTTAATGACAATCATAATTATATTTGTTGTTTTGGGTGATTCTCGGTGGTCATACTGGGTTGTCCTACTGGTATGGCCAGTGAGAATTTGTGTGTTGAGATTTTCTCACTGGTCATACTACCTATTAACACCAGAAATGTAGCATTTTCTTTCATCCTATATATAGCTGTGGCGGTACCGTCAAGCTAAAAGTCAAATGTGAATATTTCATTTTGTGATAAATAAATAATCATGTTCTTAAAACATTTTTTGAAAATGGGTTTTATATAATTAAATGTGAAGGAAAATATGTGTATCCTACTAATCCTTCCTTCCTACTAATATTATAAATGCGAAAGTTTGTAAGGATGTATGTGTGTGTGTTTGTTGCTCTTTCACGCAAAAACTACTGAACGGATTTTCATGAAACTTTGCAGTAATATAGCATAGACATCGGAATAATATAATTTGTTAAAATTTATAGACATTTTTGAAGGGACTGGTTTCCCGAAGCGAAGCGAGGGCGGATTTACTAGTCTTATATATAAAAATAAGTCGGGTTTTCCTTCCTGATTCTATAACTCCAGAACGCACAAACCGATTTCCACGGTTTTGCATTCGTTGGAAAGGTCTCGAGCTCCGTGAGGTTTGTAGCAAACAAAATTCGGGAAATTTTCAACAGAAAAGGAGGAAAACAGGGAAAATCATTGTAAACCAAACAATTTAAGTAGGTGTTGTACATAAATGTAATTTGGTAGGATTGTAATATGGTTGCCTTGGATATCACGTTGTTACCTTCTACTGTCTAATAAAATATTTTTCCTATGCTGTGTAAATCTCTGTTTTTCTATCAGGTTATGGGCCCAGATACCCCAGGAGGTATTCCACACTTCCCAGTTATTAACCAAGATTAATAGAAAGAATTGTACGTATTAAATTTTGTTTTTAAAACGAGATGCAGAACAAAAGGAATGTTCGATCGCCATCAGCGATGCCGGCATCATTGTTGTCTACAGCTTCGAGTTCCGGAATAACTGTCAATTTTGAGAAGCATAGTGGTATATCCAATTACGGCAATTGGAAGTTTTTGGCAAAACGAAATTCAAAAACAGCGAATAAACCTTTTATGAAACGAAGTGTCTAGCATGTGTCTAGTCGTCCGCTAAACGGACGAATAAATTAAACTTATTCGTCCGATAGTCGGACGACTAAACGCCTTTATGAAAGGCAAATGCTTCGTATGTAAGAAACATCATTATGCAAAGAACTGTCCGTCAAAAACCAACAAAAATGGAAAAGGAGGAGAAACATGTGAAAATGCGTGGAGAGGAACATTATTATCGGCATTAGCTAAACATAGATGTAAATTAGAATGCCTGGTATGTGGATTCCGGCGCAACTTGCCACATGACGAACAACAAAGCTTTATTGCAAAATTATGTTGTGGATACTCCGCGGTTGGTGACAATGGCTAATAGAGAAAAGATGCATAGCGAAGGACATGGTGAAGAAGAGCTGTTGTTAAAAGGGCACACTAAAGACTACAAAATTAACAGAAGTTATTTACGTGCCGGGTTTGTCAACGAATTTGTTATCGGTTGGAAAGATGACTTCAAAAGGGCTTGAGGTACATTATAATGAAAGTAAATGTAATATTTGTAGTGGAAAAGTTCCAAAGTAAATTCAAATGTAAATGGGTTCATAAGAAGAAACTGGGTGCAGAGGGTCAGTTACTTCGATATAAAGAACCAATATGTGAGACGGGTTGTAGAAGATACTGATTAATTATAGAGTATCTGTCTTATTTGGTTTACAAATTGTTTAGTTTAGGGCAGGTGTTAGAAATATATAAACCGAACAATTTGTAAGTGTATTGTACATACGTAATTTGGTTGCATTGGCGTATTGGTTACCTAGGATATTATGTTGTTATGTTACGTTTTACTGTCTAATAAATTATTTTTCCTATGCTGTTTTGATCTCTGTTTTTTCTATCACCTTTTCAAATATAAAACAAAAAAAAAATTTAATCTCCAAACGAAATGTTACAAAAAACGAAGCCATCTGGTGGCGGAACGGAGTTCGCCGGGTTTGCTAGTTATGTATAAAAACGCCAAAAAAATCTGGTCTGTTGTATGAAACCCTCACTTTAATATTTACTTTAGTTTTTTGTAGCCACATATTAGCCACAAGCAACGCCATCTCTTGGATCGAATGGTAACTAATTTATCGCTGAAGCGTCGAAGCCATATTTCGACTTAAATATTTATTTTATTCAGTGTTTTAGTATTTGTTGTTGTAGCGGCACCAGAAATAAATCATCTGTGAAAATTTCAACTGTGTAACTATTACGGTTCATGAGATACAGCCTGGTGACAGACGGACGGACGGACGGACGGACAGCGAAGTCTCAGTAATAGGGTTCCGTTTTACCCTTTGGGTACTTAACCCTAAAAATCAACTGTTATTCATATGGAGCCATAGATTTATTATATGTATAACTAAAGATCGGCAATTGTATCACTTGGACGAAACCAAAAATGAATCGCTCTCTTTCAATGTCACCGCCGAGCGCGACGCCTTCCTGGTGGTTTTTATATCTAGAGGAGTCACATCCAGGTACCGCACAAGTAACTATCACTAATTAACACTACAAAGAACGTTATTCCACACAGAAATGTAAAAAGTAAATTAAGTATTTTGAGAAAATTGAGGAACAATTTTTGACAAGTGCCCGCTAAGCCCGCTATGCCGTCTAAAAATTGGTTTCGTCTATCTATCTCGCTCTGCCATACGTGTATCATATGTTTTGCTCTTTCGCATTTCCAATCTATCTAAACGTCAGTGTATGCTACATCTATGTATGGAGCAATATATAGGCTACTATTTATCCAAGAATTCTCGCGGGGTCGGGATTCACGAAAAACTTTGTGACACATTTGAGTTCCACGCGGGCGAAGCCGCGAGCACAGCTAGTGTTATATATTACTAATTAAGTTATTTTAAATTACTTCTTTGAAGGCAGTGTTTTAAATTAATCAAGATATTTAATGATATTCTTATTCCATAAAAACTGTTCAAAAACATTCCTAGAGCATATTTATTTCATATGTTTATTGTCCTTATAGACTTGTATAGCTCACTTTTAGCTAGACCGTACCACTGCAGATATATACAGGATGAAAGAAAATGCTAAATTTCTGGTGTTAATAGGTAGTATGACCAGTGAGAAAATCTCAACACACAAATTCTCACTGGCCATACCAGTAGGACAACCCAGTATGACCACCGAGAATCACCCTTTGTTTTGATGAAATTTATGATCAATAACCATAAAAATAAATCATTAAATTAATAAAATAGTTAAGGAATAAATAATTATCGGGTCCCAATTAGAAACGAATATATGGCAGTTGACTCAATTTGCTCGTTTTCTTGATCGAAGTAGAAATAGACATCTAGCGTATTTTTAAAAATAAAAGAATTATTGGTAATTTACCTATACCAAATAATAGTTAATATTGTAATAATTAACTATTCCAAAATTGATGAAGATATCTTTGTAATTGTAGAAGTTATACAATTTTTGCACTAAAACGCTCTCCTGAAAACTAACGTTTTTAACCCCCGACGCAAAAAGAGGGGTGTTATAAGTTTGACGTGTCTGTGTGTGTGTGTGTGTGTGTCTGTCTGTCTGTCTGTGGCATCATAGCTCCCGAACGGATGAAGCGATTTCAATTTAGTTTTCTTTGTATTAAAGGGGACTTACGGGCGCGTGTTTTTAGATATGTTTGATGAAAATCGGTTGAGCCGTTTAAAAGTTATTGGGGCTGAAAGGGGGGAAGAATTTTCATTCTGTCTCTTTGTGGCATCATAGCTCCCGAACGGATGAAGCGATTTCAATTTAGTTTTCTTTGTATTAAAGGGGACTTACGGGCGCGTATTTTTAGATATGTTTGATGAAAATCGGTTGAGCCGTTTAAAAGTTATTGGGGCTGAAAGGGGGGAAGAATTTTCATTCTGTCTCTTTGTGGCATCATAGCTCCCAAACGGATGAAGCGATTTCAATTTAGTTTTTTTTGTATTAAAGGGAACTTACGGGCGCATATTTTAAAATATGTTTTATGAAAATCGGTTGAGCCGTTTAAAAGTTATGGGGGGTAAAAGCGGGGAAGAATAGCCGAATGTATGCAAGTATACTCGTGTGGGGTCTCAAATGAAAGGGCACAGTAAGAGAATATTTATGACTTAATCGAGAATATTCTTACCTATAAAAAGTATAAAATAAAAATTAAATTAAAAATTTAAAAAACCCCCAACACAAACATTTAAAAAGTAAAAAATAATATCTCTAAAAATAATACGTCGCGTTGGGGGACCGCTCCATTTACTTCTAACTTTAACACAAAAAAATATTGATAAAATATTGATAAAATATGATAAGTCTTGGGTAAAGGACTAAGTAGGTAGGCATGTGATACTTATGAAAAAAATCGTAGATAATGAGTAGTTAGGAGCGGTCCCCCAACGCGACGTATTATTTTTAGAGATATTATTTTTTACTTTTTAAATGTTTGTGTCGGGGGTTTTTTAAATTTTTAATTTAATTTTTATTGTAGATGACCGTTTGTTCTTTGCTGCCGTCGATATTATGCTCTTCAGTTAACTTTAAATAAGCGTGTTTTTAGTTTATCAAATTATAAGTTACTGTTTGCTTAATTTCAGAGAATACTACCTCAGTGATTGAAAGCCAGTCCAATTTTTCAACACTAAAATCTACACACAGAGATGACACAACAACCATTTGTCATATTTGTGACATAGATCTACCTGCGGCTTATCTAACTGATCATGAAAACAGCTTAAAACACCAAGCACATGTTAAAATAACAGACGTTGTGTTAAGTAGATCTAGAAAACATACACTAAAGAAAAGCAAACGCTATGTACAGAAAAATGATTCAACTTATTTCTGTGGACCTTGTGCTTCTGAAGTGAAACATGATAATAAAATTGATCATGAAAAATCCAAAACCCACAAACAATCTGTTTCCCTCGATAGAGTTTTATTTGAATTAGCAATGTTATATACAGATCATGAACATGAAGAGCTATGTGCATCTAATACGATTGATGATGAAAACTTTATTAAAAATGAAGTCAATCATGAAGTTGATGATAATATTGTTGTAATAAGTGATATTGAGGCTCGATTGGAAGAATTTGAAGCAAACGCAATAGAAAACTATAACAAATTAGTTCAGGAATTTGATGTAGATAAACAATATACCCTGTCTAATGTAGGCAATGATGTTAAAATTTCGATGGTAGATGGTACTGAAGCAATTGTTGCTGAGGATAATTTTAATGGATTTATCCAGATTGGCGGGGATCACAAATTCTGCATAGTATGCAAAACCATTGTAGAACAGGAAAAAGTACATAAATTTTCTGACGCACATATAAAACATATTATAAAACCATTACAAGATTCCAACTTTATTAGAAATGTAAGTACTTGACTTCTTGTTACACATAGCTTGTAATCAAGTAGTTGATAGTAAGTGGTAAGCAACACCTTAATATATCATTCACACCTTAACCAATAGGCTGCTTGTTCAAAAAAATATTCTACCGTTTTTACCATTTTAGCTCATTGCCTTTCTGAATATTTAACTATATCGTAGTCAGTTAACGAATTTTTAACTATATCGTAAGTTTGCTCAAATCAGAGTTGGCAGTGGATATAATATGACACTTCAACCGCATGTAAATAATTTCTCATTACGGGAATTAAGACACTGTTTGCAAACATGCAAAGTCGCTATACATTAAAGACAAAATTTTAAACTCGGATAACAAAATTAAAGCTACTTGGGATGTTATTACTTATGAAACCGGTACTAAGAAAGCACGGGACCACAATCTAGAACTAATTATTAACGAAAACAAACAAATAACGAAGTAGCAAACGCTTTTGAAGATTACTTTCGTAATATACCAATCACACTTACGAACTCTTTACAATCTTCTCCGGCAACAGCATATACTCTTTTAGAAGGGCTCCTTAGTAAGTCTAGTGTTGTGTTCGAATTTAAGCATACTACGACAGCAGAGATAATTAAAACATTCCAGTCTTTAAAAAATAAAAAAACAGGTGATTTATGGGGGTTATCTGTGAAAGTGATAAACAATATCATAGATGTTGTAGCCCCTCACCTAGCAGTAATTTTTAATAATTGTGTAGATCTGGGTACTTTTCCCGATCTGATGAAATGTAGCAAAATTATACCTCTTTTTAAGTCCGGAGATAAAACAGACGTTAATAACTACAGACCAGTTGCAATTTTACCAACATTCAGCAAGGTCTTTGAAAAAATTATGTTGAATCAAATGATCACTCATTTCTCTGTCAACAACCTACTTCATAATGAGCAGTACGGGTTTATTAAAGATCGTAGTACAATCGATGCGGGTGCTAGGCTCTTAAAACATATTTTTGAAGCCTGGGAAGCATCTCAGAATGCTATAGGTGTATTTTGTGATCTTTCGAAGGCGTTTGATTGTGTACAACATGAAACATTACTTTTGAAACTGGGTCATTATGGCCTAAAAATAAGGCACTTAATCTAATATCATCTTACTTAAATCATAGAATTCAAAGTGTCTGTATAAACGGAGCTAAATCATCAGGCTCACCAGTTACGATTGGTGTCCCTCAGGGCTCAATTTTAGGTCCATTCCTTTTTTTAGTTTATATAAACGATCTCCCATTCCATGTTAGTAATTATGCTAATGTTGTACTGTTTGCAGATGATATATCTCTAATATTTAAAACTAATAGAGATAAAATAAATTTTGACGATGTGAACAGTACTCTTGCCCATATTTCATACTGGTTTTCCATTAATAACTTAGTTCTTAACGCCAATAAAACTAAATGTGTAGAATTTGTTTTGCCTAATGTAAAAGTCGGCATTAAGGACATTAGATTGAATAATGAGCTATTAAACTTTGAAAGTTCAGCAGTATTTTTAGGAATAACCCTAGACTGTAAACTCCAGTGGGGAATCCATATAGCGACACTTGCGGGTAAGCTCAGTAAGGCTGTTTATGCTATAAGAAAAATACGACAATTTACAGACGTGGAAACAGCAAAGCTTGTTTATTTTGCCTACTTTCATAGTATTATGTCCTATGGTATATTACTTTGGGGTAAGTCTGCGGACATCGATACAGTTTTTGTATTACAGAAACGTGCTATTAGAGCAATATATAAACTAAAATCACGTGAATCACTGCGTGACAAATTTAAAGAAATAGATGTACTAACCGTAGCTTCCCAATACATATACACCAATTTAATTTTTATTAAGAAAAATTTAGGTCTTTACAAACAAAAAAGCGATATTACCAATCGGCAAACACGAAATATGCACCATTTAGTAACTTCCTCGTACCGCCTGCGTAAGGTACAGCGGTCTTTTGTGGGGCTCGGTGTACGCTTTTATAATAAATTGCCAAAGTCCATTACTGATTTGCCCATACAAATATTTAAGAAACATGTTAAAACGCGACTTATACAAAAAGGGTATTACACAGTCGATGAATATTTAAATGACAAGGATGCTTGGAAGTAGCCATCCGCGACCAGTTCCGCTCCTGTTAGTACGTATAAAACTGTAGGTAGATGTAAGTGATCTTTTAAAAGATGCCGAGGAGTTTTTTTTTCGCCATTTTTTTTCTCCTCCATTACAAAAGAATATAAGGCACCTTTGCAAAAATGGCGGTAGAATCAAATAATGACATTCACAAGCGTATTTGTAAATACCTACGTGAAATAAACGAGTTTAAGTTTGAGTTTGAGTTTTGTATAACTCACCTTTCATGGTTTTCCTCTGGATGATTACTGATGGTTTTAAATCTTATGAGGGGTTTGAACTATTTTTTATTATAACTGTACTTCTACTTCTTTCAGCTGGACACCTCTCAGAGTCACTGTGTGATATGCAACAAAATTTGTAAGGATCACAATTTTCACATTCTAAATGATAGAACTCACAATGACTTACTACGAAGAGCTCTTGTGTTTAAGGAAAACCAGCCTAAAGCAATCCCGAAAGATCCTATCAACGCAAATAACCAAGATACGGGTACCGAAACTGGCAGTATTGTTTATAATGGGCTTGATAACGGATTAGACAATATCAGTCGACTTCTACAATCTATCATGCTCCCTGAACCCAAACCTCAAGTGGCAACCAAACCTGATCCATTTACTAAAATTGATGATTTAACATATCGTTGTAATCCATGTAACCTTAAATTGCATGTGAATAATATAGAATCACACAGCATTGGAAATAAACATGCTTTGAATTCGAAATCCACTGTGCACTACAATATGAAGCGAGGCATAGGATGTGCTGATTTGTTCTGTAGAGTCTGCAACGTTTATGTTGCCGACGAAATTGAGGAAGTTAACGCACACGTAGCAACAAATGATCACGTCAAAAAATACACTGATCTATTAGAAAAAAATGATGTCGTTACAAAACGAGGCAATTTCTACTGTAAACCTTGTGATTTAGTCATCTTGAATAGGACCGAATTGTTTCATATAGAAAAGTTAACGCATGAAACTAACCTTGCTTCTTTTAAAAAATGGCCAGTAACTGTGAGTACCCAACTTAATAATACTATTAAAGCAAATAGTAATGCAGCTTTGCCTGCAGTTGATAATAGTAGTATTGAAACTAACCAAGCCTCAGATTATTTTTGTGATGCGTGCAAATTTAAACTTCGCAATAATCCTAACAAGAAAGTAGCAGATTGTGTTGAAGATTCAGAAAGTTTGAAAGTTCATTGTCACATGGACACTACTGAGTATGAACAGAGTCTTATGTGTAAAGTTTGTAAAGTTGTGGTGCCAAATATGGAAGACAGTGTAAACGAGCATGTCAGAGGCAAAAAACACGATGCTGCTTTTAAAAGTATTATAGATGCAAACTATGTTGAAAGTGTAGGTGAGAAATATGTTTGTAAACTTTGCAAAGCAGATATTAAAACTCACAACATATTTAAACACATAAATCAGAAGAAACACATTGCGTTACTGAGGAATTTGATGAACCCAGAAACTGTTAAATAAGTTGAAAGTTTCGAATTAGATCCAGAAGACAAAGAACCAGATAATATTTCTGTTGATGTTAATAAAACCTCAGTAGATGTATTCTATCAAAAATTTTAACACCATTTTGAGAAGTTTGATGATAGAAATGGTTGAAATGCAAAGTCTGCTCTGACATCGACATTCTCAATATAGCGGAAAACGTAGCTATCCATTTAAGAGCTAAAGCACACAAAGACTGATATAGGTGTTTATTGGATACTAATAGAAAAAGTCGATAAAAGTGTAACCCCTAGTGCAATGGGACTACGGGGAATTAAAATTACCCGTGGTCCCGTCAACGGGACAAACCAACGGGACCACGGGTAAACACCCATTTTATTTGGGGAATATTATTACTGTTGTTGATATTACTGTTATTATTATTGTTATTACATTATTGATATTATTGTTCTATTTGCGCTTGCTATGTTAGAATGACGGGCGAAGTTGAGCATGCACAAAGCAAAAGACATGTTGAGAATTATTGGGCTATTTTAGATTAGGGGATTTTTGACAATTTAATAAAGAAACATGTAGCTTATGCCACGTAGACGCGACTGATACAAACATGTCTGAACATTTCAACACATGTTTTTGCTGGAATGTTAAATACATTTCGTGTTTGCCTGTACTGGAAATTATTGAAGATTAAAGACAAATTAGATTCTAATTCTAATTATTAGAACAACATGCTAACATTTGCCCGCACAGTCTGACATTTAATTCGAGATAATACCATCTTTATATTATTAGTGATTACTCAAATGATTATGAACGATGTTTTGATTATTTTGTTTTTTTCTGTTTTGATTATTTTGTTTTTTTTATTTTGATTAGGTATTTTGTTTTTTTTTTGTTTTGATAATTCAATTAATCCATTTTCTCAATATATCTTTTAAGATTATTGATGACTAAAGACAAATTAGAACAACATGCTAACATTTGATTACTCAAATGATTATGAACGATGTTTTGATTATTTTGTTTTTTTTCTGTTTTGATTATTTTTTTTTGTTTTGATTATTTTGTTTTTTAGGGTTCCGTACCCAAAGGGTAAAACGGGACCCTATTCAAATTCAAATTATTACCCTATTACTGAGACTTCGCTGTCCGTCCGTCCGTCCGTCTGTCACCAGGCTGTATCTCATGAACCTTAATAGTTACACAGTTGAAATTTTCACAGATGATGTATTTCTGTTGCCGCTACAACAACAAATACTAAAACACTGAATAAAATAAATATTTAAGTCGAAATATGGCTTCGACGCCTAATAGGTAACTAAAAGCATCGGACTACATATTAGCCACAAGCAACACCATCTCTTGGACCGGCAGGTAACTAAATGCATCGGACTACATATTAGCCACAAGCAACGCCATCTCTTTGAGCGAAAGATAACTAATTTATCGCTGGAGCGTCGAAGCCATATTTCGACTTAAATATTTATTTTATTCAGTGTTTTAGTATTTGTTGTTTTAGCGGCAACAGAAATACATCATCTGTGAAAATTTCAACTGTGTAACTATTACGGTTCATGAGATACAGCCTGGTGACAGACGGACGGACGGACGGACAGCGAAGTCGCAGCAATAGGGTCCCGTTTTACCCTTTGGGTACGGAACCCTAAAAAACGATTAAAATCCCATTAATATTCTATTCGAATAAAATCATTTACGTTCCGGTTATCTATATTCCTATACTATAATAATAATATAAAACAGAAGGTTGTTTGTTTGTTTGAATTTGTTAATCTCAGCAACTACTGGTTCGAATTGAAGTAGCCTTCCTCAATAAATTGACTAAGTATTCGACACAAAAATCATTTTCTATTCTAACCAGTAGTTCCTTACATTCTGATGTATAAGATCACGCTTCGACCAATATATTTTTTATTTTTGTTGACCGTTTAATTACATTTTTACTACTAAATTTGTAATTATTTAATAATAAGCCTTTTTTCTTACAAGTTGTTTTTTTACAAAGTTTATATAATAATTTTATCCTGCCCCAACATCATTGTCAGTGTGTTCCCAAGTGACAAAGGCCTCCTCCAAATCTCTCCACCTCTCTCTGTCTTTGGCAACTCTCGTCCATGTCATGTGTAATCCATGGTCAACGGTGTTGGTTAGCGACATAGTACAGCGTTAATAATTGTTACCTTATCTTTGTTGTTTACTGTTTTTAACCCGAATAAAATAAAATAAAGAAATAAATAAATGTCGTGCCTGCCATGGCCTTAATGTCGTCTAACCACCGTCTAAATCTAAATGGTCTACCTCTTTTGCGCTTTCTGTGTCCTGTGTACCAGTACATACATAATTGACCTGGACCATTTTTCACTGCCTCTGACGGTGTGCCCTGTCCAATTCCATTTTCGTTTCCTGATAGTAATTGTGACATCTTTTGTTCGTGTTTGTTTCTTTATGTCTGAAGCCCTTATCCTGTCAGAAAGGTTTTTCACAGCATACTCGTTTCAGTTGCGTTTTAATATGATTGGAGTTTTAAAGTTTTTTGATATAGGCTTTGTTGGTTGTCCTTTTTATGGTGACATGGATTTCTTTATTTTTCATTATTTCTTTTCATTAAACTCCAACGACATGAATTCATGTCACGAATGCCATAGTACGTTCACTTCGCTGGAATCCAAAGAGGCTCCAACTGTAGGAAGTAGGATACCAAATGATAGTACGTACGTGCAATCGTTTTGCATGCGGTGACAAACGTAGTACTTGTGATAAATCTTTTTTTACCCGTAGGTAACAGTATTGTTTGTCCCCGCCTGCAGCACCATGAAGTATTTTATGTTGATATTGTGACACTTGTTTTATTTCTTTTGAGTTCTTTTGTAAGCAGTCGGGTTTTTTGTTTTTATAACAATATTTTTATTTCAGACTTTTTAGTGTTTTCACCGAAAAATTCTACTTTTTGGGATGGTTTTGACAATTTGTGTTAAAACGTGTGCCTAAACGTTAAGTATATGATATATATATTTTTGAAAAGGTCTTTTCACAATCTTTCATTTGATACCCATATTGCTAAGATAACAAAAAACTCAAGATTATCCCCTCTTTTTCTTCCACTTTCGGGCGCCATTTTGAAAATTCATATAGCCTGTGACTGTGACACTTCCAGTTCTGACGAATTCAACGATACCTCATATGTCTAAATCCGTTCAACCGTTTGGGCTGTGCTGTGGGGCAACACAAATAAATGGACATACATACAAACATACATATGTACATACATAGACATTTTTTTTTTATTGAATTAAGGTAGCAAACGAGCATGCAGCACCACCCTTCCGCTGCCGCCCATGGCAATTGTGACCGACTTAGAACAAGACCCAATTTAGGGACTAGGGTGGTTAGTCCAATTAGTAGATGGTGTTAGAATGTTAGTTGGTTAGTTTATTAATAAGTGTGAGGACAGGGACTGTTAGTGATAGTTAGTCCTGTTAGTTAATATTAGTATTGTCCAGTTAGTAATGATTAGTGTGAGTCTTGTTCCAATTCGGTTACAGATGCGTTGCTACCCCTGAGGTCTGAGATGGTCGCCTCTAAAAAAGTGAACCGGCTCCACACCTTCCTATCCGGAACACAATTCGAACATACATTCGAAAAACATAATCCTCCTTCTGACGCAGTCGGGTAAAAACATTATAGAATCCAAATAAATTGAAATAAATGTTAAGTAAGTTAAATGACATATTCATTATACCACAAAATACAGAAGTTAAGTTCATGTTCGTCGTTAACCCTAAGGCTTACGCACACATGCGTAGCCTAAATTGAGGTACATTTATGTCGTGGCCTTTTTTTTTAATCTTTATTTACTATGGAGGGTTTGATCAATTATGATCATGCCACCCTCATTGGAACATAATTACCTTACAGTCTACGCTTAACAACTAAATTAAACAATTTGTACCTATAGCATTCTGGCTTCTTCCGATTGAGGGAAAGCCAGGATGCTATTAAATATACCAATTTCCTGCAGATTGATGTTGTATTTTTCAATATAGTCCGATCTTTCAGCCTCAACCCGCACACACTCAACCAGAACATGATACACATCTTCTGGTTTGTTACACTCTGCACAGTTTGGAGACTCAGATTTCCCCATCAAATATGTAAACATACCCAGTGGAATATGACCGGATCGAAGTCTGAAAGCCGTCACTATATCCAATCTAGACATCTCTGTTCCCAAAAACCAAGGGGACCGAGTGAGGCACGGTTGTATGGTCTTGTACCATATTCCCTCGGTTAGGGAACGCTCGTCAAAGTACTCCTTCCACATCGCACTACATTTACTCCGAATCTCATACAGGTAATCCGAATACAATGGTAAGCAAGAAAAAGGTATGGCGTTTATAATTGCGTCTTTTGCTAGCCGATCGGCTTCTTCATTGCCTGGTACGCCGATGTGGGAGGGTATCCACTGAATTTTAATAATTTTATTGTGATTGGTTAATTTCTGTATAGAATCTAGGATACTATAAGCTATGGGAACACCTCTCACATTCGAAGTGCACCGAGCTACGAGGGTGTGCATCTGGACTGAGGGCCCACTTTTTTTTTCTTGGCGTAGCGAATTGAAATTGATAAGGGAATTAGTTAAAATTAGTTAAAACTTAAAGCAAACACTCATAAATTTATTAAACGTAAATTAAAGATGTTATGGGCAAATGTTTTGGGCCCTCAGTTCAGATGCCTACAGAAAGTGGCATGGTGTAAATCTCAGAAAGTACTACCTCTGTGTCAATAATTTTTATTCCTGAATTTAGTTAAGAATTTCTTAAAACGATTTATGTAATTCTCAACTGACTAGAGAATAACATTACAGATCTATCACACGTTTTACTTGGGCCCTCAATCCAGACGTTTTTGAACTGAGGGCCCAGGCGAAACATAGGTTTAAAAGAAGAAATACACAAATTTTCCTTGAACACCGCCTAGATAACATCCCTATGAATTAGTAAAAAAAACAAATAGTGAAAAAAAAGTAACGGCTGAATCGTAAAACGGATTCGAATTTTCGGAAAACGTCTGATCAGAGGGCCCAATATTTTTGGCTTTATCGACTAGGTGCAACCTCTTACTTTGAAATAAATGAGCTGAAAAGTTTTAAGAAATTTTTAACTAAAATTCTACATACGGGTTTTCCTTCAAAATGCCATATTTTATGAGAAAATTAACTTTACATTTTTAATAGGAAGAAATCTTGTAGGGTAACCATGATTCCAGAATAGGAAAATAACTAACTCAGTTTTGTAAAAATCTAATTACACTTCTGTGCTGTTATTTCTTAATATTTACATTTTCAATATCAGCATTAGGAATTCCATACGACAGAACTCGTAACTAGTTGTTATTGGACAGTTACAAGGGACACAGGTATCGCTTTTTTAACCGACTTCAAAAAAGTTGAACCGATTTTGATGCGGTTTTCAGCGTAGTATTTTTCAGATTTAGGAGAAGGTTTTAGGCATGTTGTTTGGCTGAAACGATTTTGATACGGTTTTCGTCATCGTGTTTATCAGATTTAGGAATATTAACCGCGTTAAACTTTTTTTTTATGGAATTAAGATAGCAAACGAGCATGCAGCACCACCTTCCGCTGCCGCCCATGACAACTGTGACCGACCCAGAACTAGACTCAATGAGTCTCGTTCTAATTTGGTCACAGATGGGTGGCTACCCCTGAGGACTAAGATGGTCGCCTCTAAAAAAGTGTAACCGGCTCCACACCTTCCTATCCGGTATGTGTAATGTTTTTTCTATTATTTAATATTATACTTTATTTTATACTTAGTATTATATTAAAATTGTAGTTATTCACTTAAATTGAAATACAGTTATTTTTGAATCTTTATAGGAAGCGAAACCATGAAACAAAGAGGTCGAAAACGTTATTAACGTTACGTTATTTTTTATAATATAGGTAATTGCCACTGGCCACTTGTAAATAATAGATAACATGCTATGTCTAAATGATTGAAGTATTGACTCATTATTAATGTCCGAGACAAATAATAACAACTTTCCCAAAGACACCAGTGCTCCCGGAGCAGCCGTTGCCGAGATATTTCGCTTTGAAGTTTGACAGCTGTCATCCGAAATGTAGGTCTCAACCAGACCTACAACTTTCCCAAAGACACCAGTGCTCCAGGAGCAGCCGTTGCCGGGATATCTCGGTTCGAAGTTTGACAGCTGTCATTGGAAATGTAGGTCTTGACGAGACCTACAACTTTCCCAAAGACACCAGTGCTCCAGGAGCAGCCGTTGCCGGGATATCTCGGTTCGAAGTTTGACAGCTGTCATTGGAAATGTAGGTCTTGACGAGACCTACAACTTTCCCAAAGACACCAGTGCTCCAGGAGCAGCCGTTGCCGGGATATCTCGGTTTGAAGTTTGACAGCTGTCATTGGAAATGTAGGTCTTGACGAGACCTACAACTTTCCCAAAGACACCAGTGCTCCAGGAAACTATTTTTAACAAGAACTGATGAAATCAGGAGACCCGCTAGTAAACTAACTTTTAAAAAAAGACTGCAGGTTTACTTGCTACAACGTCGATCGCTTTAAACTTGATTTTATTTAAATATCTATTCATTATTGATATAATTAGGTATATAATGTAGACACTAAATTTAATCGATAATTTCGTGTCATATAATATATATTGCATAATATTTTATATATATAAATATATATATGTATATATATATGTATGTATGTATGAATATATCTATTTATGTATGGTATGTATGTTTATAAAATTTAAAATAGTAGATTATTTAAATATTTTAAAATTTAATTTTCCCATTCCCATCAATCGGTAATACCGCTCTTCGCGCATTTCGGCTTGGCCCAATGGTTAGCTGGTAGACAATGCAATTAGCATTACCTAAGCTCGCCATGTTGTTCTATAATATTTTATATTGTGGTCAATAAAGTTTACATAAAATAAAATAAACGGGTTTTAACTGTAACATAATATAATATAATAATAATTTGTTTTCATTAAACGTCAGTGTAATGCTACATCTATGGTTTTCATCATAAAACACACCCAAGTTTTATTTTTGTTGTATAATGTTATCGTCAATTAGATAGATTATTTTTATTATTATTTTATTCTCTACTATGGAGAAAGCAATGTAAAGCGAATTAAAGTGGGGGCAATGACTTCCCAGTCGCCGCCGGTGGCAACTGGGAATAAAACCGCCGGTGGCAACTCGGAACCTTTATTCCCATTTGCCCCCGGTGGCAATCGCGCGGGGGCAACTGGGAATCATTCGAATGATTTAACGCAATTATTATATTAAATAGTTAATTGATACGAATAATCACAATATTAAGAACCAATAAAAATATTTAAAGTGTATCAAATGACTCTTCTCGAAAATTGTTATGTATATAATGACGGCACAGCCATCTTGATGATTATTGGGGTAAAAGGAGTCGTCGAACTGAGCTATCTTTTTATTTTTATTATTTCGAATACGTCGTAATACTACTTGGGTTGAATTGAGCGTCACCTGGCGAGTAGTTTTTGAGTTATCTCTGCTTGTCAATGTTGAAGTCGGTATTTTTTTTAAAGTTACTGTTTAATGAGAACACATAGTTGCTGATAAATTTTATGTTTATCTAATTGTAAGAAGTACTTTTAGTTCAAATAAATACTTTTTTTCTTCTTAATGATGCGTTTTACTAAAACCCTTATTTAAATTTCTTCCTTTATAACGTCTTTGACGAAATTAAATGAATATTGGTTATTAATGACTGTTTACATACAATCAAATGTTATAATTATTTATACACACCCAAACACATAGTTTAAAACTATGTATACATAGTTTTAAACTATTATTAACTATGTATACATAGTTTTAAACCCTATTTGGGCGTGCGTAAAAGCGATACCGGTGTCCCTTGTAACTGTCCAATAACAGCTAGTTACGAGTTCTGTCGTATGGAATTCCTAATGCTGATATTGAAAATGAGGTTAAGAAATAACAGCACAGAAGTGTAATTAGATTTTTACAAAACTGAGTTAGTTATTTTCCTATTCTGGAATCATGTTAATTTTCTCATAAAATATGGCATTTTGAAGAAAAACCCGTATGTAGAATTTTAGTTAAAATTTTCTTAAAATTTTTCAGCTGATTTATTACAAAGTAAGAGGTTGCACCTAGTCGATAAAGCCAAAAATATTGGGCCCTCAGATCAGACGTTTTCCGAAAATTCGAATCCGTTTTACGATTCAGCCGTTACTTTTTTTTCACTATTTGTTTTTTTTTACTAATTCATAGGGATGTTATCTAGGCGGTGTTCAAGGAAAATTTGTGTATTTCTTCTTTTAAACCTATGTTTCGCCTGGGCCCTCAGTTCATAAACGTCTGGATTGAGGGCCCAAGTAAAACGTGTGATAGATCTGTAATGTTATTCTCTAGTCAGTTGAGAATTACATAAATCGTTTTAAGAAATTCTTAACTAAATTCAGGAATAAAAATTATTGACACAGAGGTAGTACTTTCTGAGATTTACACCATGCCACTTTCTGTAGGCATCTGAACTGAGGGCCCAAAACATTTGCCCATAACATCTTTAATTTACGTTTAAGAAATTTATGAGTGTTTGCTTTAAGTTTTAACTAATTGTAACTAATTCCCTTATCAATTTCAATTCGCTACGCCAAGAAAAAAAAAATGGGCCCTCAGTCCAGATGCACACCTACGAGGGGCGGCTGATAAGTTCGCGGCCTAAGGTACTTAGCGATTACTAATCACCGCATTACTTATGTCACTAGTAGTACTTAGCACTCTCTGACAGTATATAGAGCCATTAATTTTTTTGTTGTGATCATTAATAGTTATTCTATGTCGACTGAACATGACAGGTCGCGTATTTTCTAGCATCGCGCTGTGATTAAGTTCCTCACAAAGAAAGGAAATACGCCGAAAGAATTTTTTTAAGAGATGTTATCGGTTTTTGTAGAATCTGGACCTTCATATACGATGGTCAAAAAGTGGATTCGTTTATTTCAACAGGGATGAGAGCCCTATGAACACGACCCCCGACCGGGTCGACCTGTAACGGCAGTGACTGTGACTGAAAATTAGTACTGGACGATCAAAGAATTAAATTGTAGCAAATAGTAGAGAAGTTACAGGTTACTATAAAAATAATCAGATAAAATTTACATCAACATTTTTATATGAAAAAAATTGTGAGCGTTGGTTACGGCGAATGCTCACACCACTCGACAAGTAGTGGCGACTCGCGACTTGTAACAAGTTTTTAGAATTGGCCAAGGATAATTTGGATGAAATTTGTCACCAAATAGTAACCGTTGTCTTAACATGAATACGTTAGTATGATCCAGAATTGATACAAGAGTCTAATCAATGGATAAAAATGGAGAAAGAGCGCCGAAGAAATTCAAAGTGGAAAAGTCGGCGTCAAAGATTATGGCGGCCATTTCTTAGGATAGCGAGGGAATTTTATTGATTGTCTATTTACCGCAAGAAACTAGAATGAATACTCAGTACTAAGCTAATTTATTGGCCTAATCACCGGAGGCTGTAGTGCAGAAGAGACGAGGAAAGTTGGCGCCCGGTGTGCTGTTTTTGGAAGACATTGCGCCAGTTCACACCGCTCGGGTTGCACGCCAGGCCCTTAAAGAGTTAAAGACACAGGATTTTCAGAAATCGACCACCCACCCTATAGTTCAGGTGTGACTCCTAGGGACTTTTTTCTTTTTTCAAAATTAAAAAAGGAGTTCAGGGGCCGAAGATTTTTCGACGATAGTGAGAAGCGGCCGTAAAAAGTCATTTTAACGAGGAAGACAAATCATTTTTTTTCAACGGTTTAAAAGCATTACCTATATGCAAGATATGAAGAATGCATTTCACTTGAGGGTGACTATATTGATAAATAAAAATTATAATTATAACCGAACTTTTCTTTCATTAAGTACTTCGGGCCGCGAACTTATCAGCCGCCCCTCGTAGATGATGAATAGCACTTTTGGAATCTGTTAAGATAACAAATTTTCCTGGTCCTAAAGAATTTATATATGAGATGGCCTCAGCTATCGCAATTAACTCTGTGTACATCCATACTAATATTATAAATGTGAAAGTTTGTTTGTTTGTTTGTTTGTGACTCTTTCACGTCGCAACATGGCTATTATATGGTATGGTTTATGTGTGTGGGGATAGTTAGGAGGGTGGAGAGCGACGTAGGCTACTTTTTACCGCGGAAAAACATCTCATTCCCATGGGAAGATGAAAGATCGATGTTTTGTTAGTTGCTAGATATTTAGTTCCGGATGTTGTTAATAGATGGCGTTAGTAAAATTTATTTGCAAGTTCTGAATCACGCTATCAAATACTACATGTAATTTACTAACGTCATAGGCAAATAATCTGATGTTCCAGTATATCATATAATAGGCTACTGTTTAGCCGAGATTCCTACGAGAACGGGACCTACGCGACTGCTGTTACCTACGGGCCCCGAAGCGAATCGCGGGCGGTTCTCTCGTTATCGATATCTTAACATTGATGGTAAGTTGTATTGAACTTTTAGTCTGTTGATCAAATATTGCCAAACCACTATTATTAAAATTTTTGGAGCCATCCGTGAATATTTGATAGTAATTTAAAAAAATGGACTTGAAAAATTTTGTACATAATATGTTTTTTAACTCTTTAGAATCAAATTTTTGTTTTGATTTTTTAATACCATCAATATCGGTCCCTAGTACGGTCGAGAGCTCGAGAGGTCCACATTGCTGACCCATGTGTCTAAGGAGTACATCTCCAACTGTCTACTGGTATAAATTGTGGTATCTTTTAAGTGCTCGTGAGCTGTAACTAGTAATGGTTTACTTTTGTTTCTCCAGTAACTACTTTGACACCGGATGCTTAAGTTATTTATGATGTTATTAAATTCATTAAGTACAGCCAAGAGATCTACTCTTCAGCCAAAATTTTCCCGCCAGATAATACCTACGGGTATGCAATGGTTGTAGACATAATTCAGATTCCATAACATGAACCGCAGTACTCTTTATGAAACCTCCGATTATACGCATGTATTGGTTTTGCACCTTGTCAAGCATACTTAGATTTGTTTTACAGCTGTTTCCGAATAGTATGCAAGCGTAATCTAGCCTGCTACGGATCATGGCTATGTATATAGGTACGTCTCAAGTTAATTGGGTGTATGCCCCAACCACTACCAGCCAGAGCCTTGAAGATATTAATTAATTTTAGACATTTATTTTTTAACTCTGTTCAGAACGATCGAAATAGCGTGAAATTATAGTGAAATCAGATAGTGCGTGTACATAGTTTTATTAAGTAAATAGTGCGAATAGAATAGTGATAGAATAGATAGGTATTTGCTTATGTTTTCATAGTTATAAGTTTTACTTATTTTACTTGTGTTTTTTATAGCTTGTGTTTTAATAAATATACGCGTTTTTGCCTTTTATTTACCCCATAGGATAGTTATATAGTTAGGTAAATAGGTACGATAGCGTAAATAGATTTTATAATAGATTTCTAATAGATTATGTAAGAAAATAAGAATTATTTTCTTAGGGGTTTCAATATGGTATTGCTTCCGAGGTGTAAATAGGATTGGGGTTTCGATATGGTCTTGCTTCCGAGGTGTAAATAGACCTCATTTAGGAGTGAAAGAGATAGCATATAGTCTAAGCAAGATAGCGATACAACAAGATTGTAAGACAGAAACAGCTGTATTGTGAGAAAGAGATAGAAATAAAGAACTTTCTAGAACGCGCTCGAAGCCACGCCCCCATCGGGTATAAATATAGCGAAGTCGCATTCGGATGGCATAGTCCGATTTCCTGCTCCGCTGCGTGCGCACGTCGCTCGCGCGGTCAGAAAAACCGTTACTTTTTGCGTCCGTTGTATTTGTCGAACTTCGTAGTGCGATCGAGTTTTAGTGCATAGTGCGTGAAGTGAAGTGTTAGTGAAGAGGAGTACTGTGCGAATAGTGTGTGTGGTCACAGTTTCGCGCAGTCCAGCGTCGTGAGATTAGTTTTGTGTCTAGCCTAGTGCTACCGGATTAAGATAGTTAGTTCCCACTAACTATCTACACACGTGAGTACGTTTATAGTGTGTAGGTACACACCCCGGTTCAACCACAGGACCGAGTCATTAGGAGTTACACGGTAGGTAACACACACTCCCTGCTGCGGTGGGGAGTCACAGATAGGATTATTGGTCGCCGTCATGGCGGCCAATAATGGAGTAGACATTCAGGGGCTCGTGGAGTTTCTCCAACGAGAATGCCCCGACATCCTCGCGCGGTTCTCAGCCGCTAGTCCTGCGCCCACTCAGGCTGTTATCGCCTTCAGCGACAGCCCGGCGTCCCCAGACGCCCCGCCGGAACCGGAAACCGATTCCGAGCCGGATATGTCCCCACGTCCCACCGAGGAGCCCAGCCCCGCCGAGCCCGTGCCGGAGGGGGCCGCCCGCGACGACGAGGCAGACGACGGGTCCACTATGGACACCGCCGAGCCCGAGCCCAACGCTACTAAGGATAGCGTCTACTATGACTCGAACGAGGGCTTCACCCTCGTGACGGGTTCCAAGCGGAGGAAGCTGAAGCCCATCCCGCCCCCGCCCGCCCCAGCGGCCCCGCCCGCCCAGGCAGCCAAACGGCCGCCCCCGGCGCAATCCCCGCCTCCGCTGAAGGCATCCAAGGCCCAGAAAAGGGCAGAAAACGAGACTGAAGGGACTCAGGTCCCAAAGGTCAAGCCCCCGCCTCCGGTATGCCTCCGGGAGAAGGAGAAGTGGGAGACCGTCGCTGGGGTCATGCAGTCCCGCGGTATTAAATTCACCACCGCCCGCTCCACCGTCATGGGTATCGACATCCAGACGGTTACTCCAGATGACCACCGCCGCCTCACGGAGTTTCTTCGGACCGATGGGTTCGACTTTCATACATACGCCCGGGAGGATGAAAAGCTCCTCCGGGTTGTAATCAAGGGGGTCCCCAAGGAGCTGGAGACTGAGGTCGTCTTCAACGACCTGAAGTCCCAGGGCCTCCCGGTACAGGAAGTGCACCGGATGACTCATGTGCGTACGCGGAAGCCGTACGACATGGTCCTGGTCGCCCTCGACCGATCCGACGAAGGCAAAAAGGTGTTCAACATCTCGTCGGTCTGCCTGCTCACAGGCATCAAGATTGAGACGCCTTACAGTCGCACGGGCCCCGGCCAGTGCCACCGATGCCAGTACTATGGGCACTCAGCCCGGAACTGCTTCGCGCGGCCGCGGTGCGTGAAGTGCCTGGGCGACCACGGCACTGCCGAGTGCACCCGAACCCGCGACTCCCCAGATCCGCCCGCGTGCGTTAATTGTAATTCGCACGGGCACACGGCCAATTATAGAGGCTGTCCCAAGGCGCCGCACAAGAAGCGACGCGCCCCCAGCCGCCGGGCTTCCCAGCCTGCGCAGCCCGCCAAGCCCAGGCCGGCCGCCCCTCAGGCGCCGCGCCCGGACGATTTCCCGGTTATCCCGGCCCCCGCCCCCGCGCGCAACGCGTGGTCTTCCCCGCTCGCTATGACGAGCAAGTCGCGGGCTCCCCCGCCGGCTAGGGCTCCGTCGGCGGCCCCGGTTCCCCCGGTGGTCCCCCCCGCGGCCCCCGCCCCCACCCGTGCCCCTCAGGCCACGCCCCGTCCGTCTCCGCCCCGTCCGTCCCCGCCCCCGTCGCAGGAGGCCAAGGAACTTAAGGACGATTTCAAACTAGTGTTTGGTCTCATGTCGCGTATCGACGTGAGCCAATTAAAAGCCCTCGCAGCCAAGCTGCGCGTAGCTCAATCAACAGATGAAATCATGTGGGCCGCGGTGGAACACGCCGATTTCATCGAATCTCTGGGGTGTCTGATGACCCCAAGCACACTTAGTAGGGTTTAATAATGGATAGTACATCCATTACACATAACTCAACACACACAAGTAGGGTAAAACCCCGCTCTCTCGCCTTAGCGACTTTTAACGCTAACGGCCTAATGCCCCAGATCGATCTCGTTCGTGATTTCCTCACAACGCATCAACTAGACATATTAGCGGTGCAAGAAACTTTTCTTAAACCGAGCGTACGCGACCCTAGGGTTGCGAATTATAACATCGTACGCGACGACAGGGTTACCTCGCGGCTCGGCGGAACCCTAATTTATTACAGAAAGTGCTTGCACTGCACGCCCCTTGAGGCGCCTCAACTCAAAAGTATTGAAGCGTCCGTTATACAGATAGCTATGACAGGGCACAGGCCCATTATCATAGCGTCGGTCTATCTGTCAGGGAACAAACAATTATATGAGGAGGACCTAAGGGCGCTGTTCGACTTGGGGGAGTCGGTCATACTGACCGGCGACCTAAACAGCAGTCATCCGAGGTGGGGTTCTTGGCGTACCGACTCTAAAGGAATAAAGTTAAACCGACTGACGGACAAACTTAATTTCGAAATTATTGCCCCTACTACTCCGACTCGTTTTCCAACGGGTGTAAACCAGCAGGAGCAATCTCCTTCATTTTTAGATATCACCCTTATTCGTAATATTAACTTATTAGTAAACAATATTGAGGTGTTACATGAATTAGATTCAGATCATCGACCCGTGGTTATTCATTTAGTGTCCCCTACCACGAGTCTTTCGACCCCTACTACGAGTAGGAAAAAAGTCACAAATTTCTCGAAGTTAGTTTCAGAGTTAAATAATCCCGATGCACCCATTCTAAAGGGAATTCCCGAGTCCATAAACACGCCTGAGGAGGCCAACTTCGCCGTCCAGGCCATTTCGGATCACATTCACCTATCCACTCAGGCGGCGACTCGGGAGGTAGTAGCGGCGAACGAACGTCGATTCAGCCTCCCGGTCGAAGGCCGGGCCCTCATTACCGCCAAGAACGCAGCCACGCGTAAATACGATGCGTGCCCGACTCCAGATAATCGGAGAGATCTGAATTATCACCAGAGGAGGGTAAAGGAATACATGAGCGAGCTTCGAAACAGCCGCTGGGGCCAATTACTGGAAGGGATCGAGCCTTCGCACGTCGCCTACTGGCGGCTAGCGAGATCCCTGAAGTCCAAGACTGCCCAGTCAATGCCTCCATTGACTCGTCCGGACCGACCACCTGCGTTCGACGACCTGGAAAAGGCCGAATGCCTGGCCGATAGTCTAGAGAGCCAGTGTACCCTCAGTACACAGCCACACGACCCAGCACACGTCGCCCTGGTCGATAGCGAAGTGGAGGCGAGGCTGGCCCGCGAGCCAGCCGACGACCCCTTACCACCGGTTACCCTTCAGGAGCTGCGCAGTACTATCCAGTCCATGCACCCAAAAAAGGCGCCAGGTCCCGACCGCATCACCAACAAAGTGGTCCAGCGCCTACCACCGTTTATTCTAGGCCTATTAGTGGCTATATTCAATGCCCTCCTGGCCAGCTGCACTTTCCCGAACACCTGGAAAGAGGCAGAGGTCATAGGTATCCCAAAACCTGGCAAGCCTAAAGATAAGCCTACGAGCTATCGTCCTATTAGTTTACTCAACACGTTTGGCAAAATTTATGAGAAACTAATATTAAGTCGACTTAAAAAAGTCGCTATGTCAAAAAACCTCTTGATGGAGGAACAATTCGGTTTTAGATCCGGTCATTCCTGTGTTCAACAGGTGCACCGCTTAACGGAGCACATTCTCACTGGCTTCATTAGAAAGAAGCCAAGGGGAACGGGCGCCCTGTTCTTTGACGTGGCCAAGGCGTTCGACAAAGTCTGGCACAACGGCTTGTTATACAAGCTTATACACATGGGTGTGCCAGACAGACTCGTACTCATCTTACGAGACTTTTTGTCGAACCGCCGGTTCAGATACCGCGTAGAGGGCACCCTATCCTCTACCCATCCCATACGGGCCGGAGTCCCGCAGGGCTCCGCCCTCTCGCCTTTATTATACGCGCTGTACACCAGCGATATGCCCCGAAGTCCAAACGTGGAGTTAGCCCTATTCGCGGATGACACCGCTTTGTTCACAACGCACCCGCTGCCGTCCCGTATCACCTCGAACCTCCAGGCCGCGGCCACCGCCCTGGGCGAGTGGTTCGCGAAATGGAGAATAGAGGTCAACCCAGAAAAAAGCGCAGCCATATTTTTTAATAGACGTCCCAGTAGGAAAATGTCCCGTTCTATTTCATTATATAATCGCCCTATTCCATGGGAGAAGTCAGCTAAATACCTAGGGGTCACATTTGACTATAAATTATCATTCGCGCAGCACATCAGACAAGTGCGTAACCGAGCCGCTTTTATACTAGGGCGACTCTATCTATTATTAGGTCTATCTATCTATCTATCAGCCTATCGAAGTCCACTGCTGGACATAGGCCTCCCCTAATTGGCGCCACTCCGACCGGTCCTGAGCCCTCTGAATCCAACGGTTTCCCGCTGTCTTCTTCAGGTCATCAGTCCACCTTGTCGGGGGGCGTCCTATGCTCCTTTTACCAAGACGTGGTCGCCATTCGAGGACCTTTCTGCACCATCGGCCATCCGTCCTTCGAACGATGTGGCCTGCCCATTGCCACTTCAGCCGGCTAATGGCGCATTTACATTAGGTCGGTCACCGAAGGCGGCGGCCGCATTCGGTTTAACTGAAACGCTTACCTAAATTGAGTTGTTTACGAATACCTGTTTATATTAGTCGGTGACCGAATACGGCCTGCAGCCGAATACGGTCTAACCGACTAATGTAAATGCGCCATAACTCTTAGAGCTATGTCGGTAACCTTCGTTCGACTACGAATTTCATCGTTGCGAATCCTATCTCGTAGCGAAATACCTAACATAGCTCTCTCCATAGCGCGCTGTGTGACTTTGAGCTTTTTAATGAGGCCAACTGTAAAAGACCACGTCTCAGATCCGTATGTTAACACTGGCAACACACATTGCTCGAACACTTTCGACTTCAGGCACTGAGGAAGATTGGATGACATGATATGCCGGAGTTTCCCGAACGCCGCCCAACCGAGTTGGATTCTTCGAGTGACCTCTTTCTCGAAGTTGGACTTACCCATCTGGATCATTTGTCCCAGGTAAATGTACTCGTCGACAACTTCGAGAGCAGCGCCATCCACAACAACTGGTACGGGTGTGACATGGACATTCGACATGATTTTTGTCTTGTCCATGTTCATCTTAAGACCCACCCGTTGTGAGGCGCTGTTCAGGTCCCCTAGCATGGTACTGAGGTCCTCCAGCGTTTCCGCCAAGATGACTATATCGTCGGCAAATCGAAGGTGTGTGAGGTGTTCGCCATTGATGTTAATGCCGAGCCCTTTCCACTCCATTAGCTTGAACACATCTTCCAATGCAGCAGTGAACAGTTTCGGGGAGATAACGTCCCCTTGCCTGACACCCCGCTGCAATTGGATTGGGTTCGTGCTTCTGTCGTGTAATCGGACTGACATGGTGGCCGATTTGTATAAACACTTCAACACCTCGATGTACCGATAGTCGATCTGGCACCGCTGAAGAGACTCCAGCACCGCCCAGGTCTCGACAGAATCAAAGGCTTTCTCATAGTCCACATACGCAACACATAACGGCCGGTTGTACTCTTCGGTCTTCTGTATAACCTGCCTGAGTGTATGTATGTGGTCCATGGTACTATAGCCCTTTCGGAAACCGGCTTGTTCGGGTGGCTGGAAGTCGTCAAGTCTGCGAGCGATCCGATTAGTGAGTACCCTTGAAAACAGCTTATAAACGTGGCTCAGAAGTGCAATGGGCCTATAGTTCTTCAAAAGGGTTTTGTCTCCCTTTTTGAAGAACAGTGTCACCAGACTTCTGCTCCACGCTTCCGGGGTTGTTCCACTGCTGATAACGGAATCAAACAACTTCTGCAGCACGACCAAGAGAGGCTTCCCTCCAGCTCGTAACAGTTCCGTTGTGATTCCGTCATCTCCCGGTGCCTTGTTGTTCTTTAGCTGTTTCAAGGCCTCCCTAATCTCGTACAGACTGACGTCCGGGATATCTTCGGTATAGTGTCGGGTTAGCTTGGCGCGTTTGTCGCTTCCCTCTATGGGAGCAGGAGCGCATGAGGAGGTATACAATCGTCCGTAGTACGTCTCGACCTCTCTCAGAACTTCGGGTTTTGACGAGACTATTGTGCCAGACTCGGTCTTCAGCCTTGTCAGTTGGCTTTGCCCAATACCCAGATCTTTGGCGAACACTTTTGAGCCGCGATTCTGCTCTATAAAGTGTTTTACACTTTATTAGGTAAAACAAGTAAAATGTCGCTCCGTAACAAGACGACACTTTACAAGTCCGTAATCCGTCCCATATTGACGTACGCCAGTGTGGTGTTCGCACACACTAGGCACATTTCCATCCTGCAGAGATTACAGAATCGCTTCTTGCGCATGGCCACGGGCGCGCCCTGGTACGTGCGCAACGTAGACCTACATCGCGATCTAGAGCTGCCCACCATAGCTCAGTACTTAAAATGGCTCTCTTCCACCTATTTTGAGTCAGCTGCAGACCACCCTAACCGGTTGGTAGTCCAAGCGGCCTCTTACGTTCCCGTCAGGGACGTGAAGGCCATACACAGACGGCCTAGAAATGTGTTAGAAGACCCCGACGACGCAATTACAGTGGCGAACCAGTCTTACTTGGTCTCCGCCCCGCCCACTCAAACTACACTACACAGAAACACGTCACACATACAGCGTCGCCGCCGGCGGCGACGAGGACCCCCCAGTTACCATACTGCCGTCACGAGGTATCCCCGAGTGGCAGGCATCACAGTCCAACCCTCCCATGTGCGAGGACCTAAGCCGAGGCTCGACCCTCACAGGAGGGGCCCTTAGGTTGTCGTAGTTTAGGTATTTTTTACTTCCGCGTGAGGCACGGGCAATGTCCCCACTCAGCAACGCGATTACAGTCTTCTCGGCGTGGACTCTCCAGTCCAGCCCACAAGTCCGCGTAAAACTGTGAAGGCCACTAGGGCCAACAGTTACAGTCCATTCGAAAAAAAAAAAAAAAAAAAAATCGGATGGCATAGGTAGGTAGTCCGATTTTTTGCTCCGCTGCGTGCGCACGTCGCTCGCGCGGGTTCAAGAAACCGTTATTATTGCGTCATCGTTGCGTAATTGTGTATGTTGCGTTCGTTCTGGGAACAAGAGGTGTGTTCCGTGCGTGTGTGTTAGGTCTTCGGGGTACTGTGCGGGAGAGTGTGTCGACACGGTTTCGCACAGTCCGGCGTTTTTAGATTAGTGTTAGTGAAAGTGAAGTGTCTAGCCCAAGTGCTATCGGATTAAGATAGTTAGTTCCCACTAACTATCTATACACGTGAGTACGATTACAGTGTGTAGGTACACACCCCGGGTCCATCACAGGACCGGGTCCGTAGTATTACATAGTAGGTACACACTCCCCGCTCCGGTGGGGAGGTACAGTTAGTTTTTTGTGGGGCGCCGCCATGGCGGCCCCAAATAACATAGACTTCGAGGCGTTTTTTGCCTTCATTCAAGGCAAATACCCCAATATTCTCGAAAACTTCTTGGCCAAGCAGCCGCCCCGACCTGTCGCCTTCTGCGACTCTCCGGCGTCTCCAGACGCCCATCAAGACCGCGGCCCGGATATGGCCGCCATCGAGGCCTCGGTGCAGCCGCGCCCAGGTCTAGTAGACACCCCGCCCCCCGCGCAGGCCCCCGTTCCCATCGAGGAGGCCATGCCAGAGGAGGAGCCCCTGCCGGCGGAGTCGGAGTCCTTTATGGACACCGTCGACCAGCCCCTGTCCGATTCGTCCGACGGCTTCACGACCGTCGAAGGGCGCAAGAAGCGCCGTAAGAACAAGGCGCCCCCCGTAGTGCAAGCGGCTAAGCGACCGCTGCCCCCCGCGTCCCCGCCCCCGTCTAGTAATGCTAAGGCCCCTAAGAGGGCCGAAGCTCAACCCGATGGCCCACAGGGCCCTAAACCCAAACCCCCTCCTCCCCTCTGGGTACATGAGAAGGAGAAGTGGGGCGCTATTACCAGGGTCCTCAGGAACGTCAACATCAACTTCTCGTCAGCGACGAACACCGCGGACGGGATCAAAGTCCAGGCGGTGACGGTTGATGACTTCCGACGGCTGACCGCATTCCTGCGCGAGGACAGCCGTTTCTTTCACACGCACGCACTCGAGGAGGATAAGCCTCTGAGAGTCGTGATCAAGGGAGTACCAAAGGAGTTGGAGACGGTGACCGTCTTCAACGACTTAATGTCACAGGGGCTCCCGGTCAAAGAGGTCCACCGCATGACCAACATGCGCACCCGCAAGCCGTACGACATGGTACTGGCAATTCTGGACAAGACTGAGGAAGGCAAGAAAGTCTTCCGCTTGACCAACGTCTGCCTGCTCACAGGCATCAGGGTGGAAACGCCCTACAACCGCACTGGCCCGGGCCAGTGCCATAACTGTCAGTTGTACGGGCACTCAGCTCGTAATTGCTTCGCGCGGCCCCGCTGCGTGAAGTGCCTGGGGGACCACGGTACCGCGGAATGCGACCGGACCCCCGGGTGTCCCGACCCTCCGGCGTGTGTGAACTGCAATTCGCACGGGCACACCGCCAACTACAGAGGCTGTCCCAAGGCCCCTCATAAGAGGCGCCGAGCTCCCGGCGGCCGGGCTTCCCAGCCCGCGCAGCCCGTCAGACCCCGAGCGGCCGCCCCTCAGGCGTCCCGCCCCCCCGCCGAATTCCCGACCCTTCCGGCCCCCGTCCCCGTCCCCGCGCGCGGCGCGTGGGCGACCCCGCTCGCCATGACGAGCAGGGCGCAGGCTCCCCCGCAGGTCAGGGCTCCGACGACGGCCCCGCCTCCCCCGGTGGTCCCCCCCGCGGCCCCCGCCCCTATCCGTGCCCCTCAGGCAACGCCCCGTGCCCCTCAGGCATCGCCCCGCCCCTCCCCGCCCTCGTCCCAGGACGAGCTCAAGGAGGATTTCAAACTAGTGATCGGTCTCATGTCGCGTATAGACGTGGGCCAACTCAAAGCGCTCGCAGCCAAGCTGCGCACTGCTCAGACTACAGAGGAAGTCATGTGGGCCGCGGTCGAGCACGCAGACTTCATAGAGTCTCTGGGGTGTCTGGCTACCCCAAACAAACAAAATAGGGACTAATAATGGATAATACACCCATTACACATGACTCGCTACACACTAGCAGGGTAAAACCCCGCTCTCTCGCCTTAGCGACTTTTAATGCTAACGGCCTAATGCCCCAGATCGATCTCGTTCGTGATTTCCTCACAACGCATCAACTAGACATATTAGCGGTGCAAGAAACTTTTCTTAAACCGGGCGTACGCGACCCTAGGGTTGCGAATTATAACATCGTACGCGATGATAGGGTTACCTCGCGGCTCGGCGGAACCCTAATTTATTACAGAAAGTGCTTGCACTGCACGCCCCTTGAGGCGCCTCAACTCAAAAGTATTGAAGCGTCCGTTATACAGATAGCTATGACAGGGCACAGGCCCATTATCATAGCGTCGGTCTATCTGTCAGGGAACAAACAATTATATGAGGAGGACCTAAGGGCGCTGTTCGACTTGGGGGAGTCGGTCATACTGACCGGCGACCTAAACAGCAGTCATCCGAGGTGGGGTTCTTGGCGTGCCAACCCTAGAGGAAGTAAGTTAAACCGACTGACGGACAAACTTAATTTCGAAATAATTGCCCCTACTACTCCGACTCGCTTTCCCATGGGTGAAAACCCGCAGGGGCACTCTCCCTCATTTTTAGATCTCACGATTATCCGCAATATTAATTTAATAGTAAATAATATTGAGGTATTGCACGAATTAGACTCGGATCATCGACCCGTGGTTATTCATTTAGTGTCCCCTACCACGAGTCTTTCGACTCCTACTACGAGTAGGAAAAAAGTCACTAATTACTCGAAATTAGCTTCCGAATTAAATAATCCCGACTCACCCGTTTTAAAGGGAATTCCCGAGTCCATTGACACGCCTGAGGAGGCCAACTTCGCCATCCAGGCCATTTCGGATCATATACATCTATCCACTCAGGCGGCGACTCGGGAGGTAGTAGCGGCGAACGAACGTCGTTTCAGCCTCCCGGTCGAAGGCCGGGCCCTCATTACCGCCAAGAACGCAGCCACCCGTAAATACGATGCATGCCCGACTCCAGATAATCGGAGAGATCTGAATTATCACCAGAGGAGGGTAAAGGAATACATGAGCGAGCTTCGAAACAGCCGCTGGGGTCAATTAATGGAGGGGATCGAGCCTTCACACGTCGCCTACTGGCGGCTAGCGAGATCCCTGAAATCCGAGACTGCCCAGTCAATGCCTCCATTGACACGTCCGAACCGACCACCTGCGTTCGACGACCTGGAAAAGGCCGAATGCCTGGCCGACAGTCTAGAGAGCCAGTGTACCCTCAGTACACAGCCACACGACCCAGCACACGTCGCCCTGGTCGATAGCGAAGTGGAGGCGAGGCTGGCCCGCGAGCCAGCCGACGACCCCTTACCACCGGTTACCCTTCAGGAGCTGCGCAGTACGATTCAGTCCATGCACCCTAAAAAGGCGCCAGGTCCCGACCGCATTAACAACAAAGTGGTCCAGCGCCTACCACCGTTTATTCTAGGCCTATTAGTGGCTATTTTTAATGCCCTCCTGGCCAGCTGCACTTTCCCGAACACCTGGAAAGAGGCAGAGGTCATAGGTATCCCGAAGCCTGGCAAGCCTAAAGATCAGCCTACGAGCTACCGTCCTATTAGTTTACTCAACACGTTTGGCAAAATTTATGAGAAACTTATTTTAAGTCGACTTAAAAAAGTCGCTATGTCTAAAAACCTCTTAATGGAGGAACAATTCGGTTTTAGATCCGGTCATTCCTGTGTCCAACAGGTGCACCGCTTAACGGAGCACATCCTCACTGGCTTCTCTAAAAAGAGGCAAAGGGGAACGGGCGCCCTGTTCTTTGACGTGGCCAAGGCGTTCGACAAAGTCTGGCACAACGGCTTGTTACCCAAGTAGCACACAGGCTGAATTTTCAGAAATAAGTAAGCTTTTAACCAGAATAACACTCCACTAGAGATATATAAAGGTTCTGGGTGAAGCTGAAGACTGTGCAAGAGTGATTTTTTCTAGTTTTGTACAGTCTTGCTGATTAAGAGCTGCAATAAAGAGCAACAATATACTCTTAGCATTATAACAGTTAATTAAAAAGTTACTGTCCAGCCGCTGGTTGCAACTTATTCTCTTAGCTTGTAAAAAAACCATAAGCTTGTATATGTTTGGTTAATTAGGTAACTTATAAGCTCTTGTGCAGACGTTGTCTGTACAACAATTTGCACCAAAACTAAAGGTTGTTTAAAAGAGTAGGTTTATTCTCTTTAAATGCTATTCAAGTAAGCTTGACAATGGTCGTTTTGGGAACTCTTAACACGCTTATGTTTGCAAAGGAGAATAAAAAAATGTTTTTATATCTACTAAAACTATTTCATACTTTGTACAGACATAAGAAAGCTATGAGCTGATCAACGGTTGCCATAGATACCCGTGTGCAGTCTATAGAATTATAATAGCTGAAACAAAGAGCCAGAGCTGCTTTACAAACGGCAGCCATTGTGTGCGATCTTGATAGTTATCGGATGATAAAATAATGTATGTTTTCTGCAATTTAAAAGCTTTTGGCTTTTTATTATGAGCTGTTTTAGCTATAAGTTTATAAATATTAATTTTACGAGTCACAAATAATCAAATTGTAGACATAAAGTGATTTCACAAAAATTTTCAGCTCATAATTTTCTTTCGATTATATCTTAAACTAGCGAACCGCCCTCGCTTCGCTTCGGGACCCGTAAGTATCAACCGCGTAGGTCCCGCTCCCGTAGGAATTTCGGGAAGATAATAAACTATCACCAAAATTAATTCAGGTTAAATTAAATTAAACTTAGAAATAAAGCTTACGACAAAATAATAGCAAAGTAGCAAAGGATCACAGCAAGATTAATTCAGATTAAACTTGGAAACGCGGCAAGTTTGGTATGGCAGTGGGTTCGACCAAATTTGATTACCATAAAAACGGTTCTAGTGTGTTAATCTTAAAAGATAGACATATACTGTCGTGGACATTTTTTTAGATCATTTCAAGAGGAATAATTCTTTCATACATATATTTTTGGTATCTTGAATCGTTTTCGCAACGCATGCAACGAAAGCCCTCGAGAATGAATAATTTTCCCCGTTTTTTCCACATTTTCCATTATTTCTTCGCTCCTAATTGTTGCAGCGTGATGTTATATAGCCTATAGCCTTCCTCGATAAAAGGTCTATTCAACACAAATAAAATTTTTCAATTCGAACCAGTAGTTCCTGAGATTAGCGCGTTCAACCAAACAAACAAACTCTTCAGCTTTATAATATTAGTATAGATAGGCGTTATATGAAGGGCGCGTGAAAAATGAGATGCAATTTAATATATACATTTACAGTAAAACTTTCTCCGCACTTAGAACACATAGTATAATAAGAAATTATTCCAATTGGAATTTCCAATTCCAGCAATTATAGCTTCCACGCGCACGCCATAACAATTTATAAAATACTAAGACATTTTTGACATTTCATTTTAATTTATTTTTTTCTTTTGCCACTATCCAGCCCCAATGAAACTTACCAATGGATAAAAGCTTGATAGCGGCTGAAAAGTAGAGAATAAGCTGCACAATTAAGCTGGTTTAGCCTAAATGCAGCTCTTTTACAAGACGTAGACAGCCTTTAAGCAGACATTCATCAGCCCAAGGCTGGTTAATTTGGGGCCCATTTTGGAATTACAAGGGTTGTATAGCGGTTTAATCAGCCTTTGTGCAGCTTGGCTAAATCAGCCTTAGGTTCAAAATTTATCTTCTATGCAGCTTTTGTGCAGCTCATCTGTGTTACTTGGGTATACAAGCTTATACACATGGGAGTGCCAGACAGACTCGTGCACATCTTACGAGACTTTCTGTCGAACCGCCGGTTCAGATACCGCGTAGAGGGCACCCTATCCTCTACCCATCCCATACGGGCCGGAGTCCCGCAGGGCTCCGCCCTCTCGCCTTTATTATACGCGCTGTACACCAGCGATATGCCCCGAAGTCCAAACGTGGAGTTAGCCCTATTCGCGGATGACACCGCTTTGTTCACAACGCACCCGCTGCCGTCCCGTATCACCTCGAACCTCCAGGCCGCGGCCACCGCCCTGGGCGAGTGGTTCACGAAATGGAGAATAGAGGTCAACCCAGAAAAAAGCGCAGCCATATATTTTAATAGACGTCCCAGTAGGAGAATGTCCCGTTCTATTTCATTATATAATCGCCCTATTCCGTGGGCGAGGTCAGTCAAATATCTAGGTGTCACTTTCGACTACCGATTAACTTTCGCGCAGCACGTGAAACGTGCGCGTAACCGAGCCGCTTTTATACTAGGGCGACTCTATCCATTATTAGGTAAAACAAGTAAAATGTCGCTCCGTAACAAGACGACACTTTACAAAACCTGTATCCGTCCCATTCTGACTTACGCCGGCGTGGTGTTCGCACACACTAGGCATATTTCCATCCTGCAGAGATTACAGAATCGCTTCTTGCGCATGGCCACGGGCGCGCCCTGGTACGTGCGCAACGTAGACCTTCATCGCGATCTAGAGCTGCCCACCATAGCTCAGTACTTAAAATGGCTCTCTACCACCTATTTCGAGTCAGCTGCAGACCACCCTAACCGGTTGGTAGTCCAAGCGGCCTCTTACGTTCCCGTCAGGGACGCAAAGGCATTTTACAGACGGCCTAAGAATGTGTTAGAAGCCCCCGACGACGCAATTACTGTGGCGAACCAGTCTTACTTGGTCTCCGCCCCGCCCACTCAAAATACACTACACAGAAACACGTCACACATACAGCGTCGCCGCCGGCGGCGACGAGGACCCCCCAGTTACCATACTGCCGCCACGAGGTATCCCCGAGTGGTAGGCAGCTCAGTCCAACCCTCCCATGTGCGAGGACCTAAGCCGAGGCTCGACCCTCACAGGAGGGGCCCTTAGGTTGTCGTATTTTAGTTTAGGTATTTTACTTCCGCGCGACGTTGGGGCTACCACTCCACCTCGCTAGTGCGATCAATGTCTTCTCGGTGTGGACTTTCCAGTCCCGCCCACAAGTCCGCGTGAAGCTGTGAAGGCCGCTAGGGCCAACAGCAACTAGTCAATTCGAAAACAAACATCGGATGGCATTCGGAATCCAGAAAACAGGAAGAAAATAGGAAGAAAAATAGGAAGAGGCAACAGTGCATAGTGAATAGTGTATAGTGAAATAGTAACGGGCGGCGGCAGACAGGCGCGGGCTAGACCAAGAACAGAAACGTCAAACTAGTCTTTTATTTCTCCCCCCGCACCTCATTCTCCTCATTCACCGGCACCGTGGTAGGTAGACTGGCGCGTCAATCACCAGCAATAGCAAGGTGTCTATACGCGTTGAATAGTATTATAGTGTAATAGTCTGGCACAAGGAGCGTCCAATAGTAGGTGCCCGGCGTGTATAGAACATTTTCTGGTCCTTCGAGCCGGATAGAGGGATAGTCAGGATAGTCAAGATAGTCAAGACGAGTCAAGCATGCCTACCACGCGAAGCGGACGCACGGCCACGCCGGTCGAGGAAGAATCGGAGCAGTCATCGGGTACCACGGCAACGAGCACCAACACCGTCACCGCCACTACGACAACCGAGCAGTCGGCGGGAACGACTGCAGCCACGTCGGAGCCTGCGGTCACGAAGGAGGCCATCGACGCTGCCATGAAGAAGAACAGCAAACCCGCGACCATCAAGAGTGCTACGTCGAAGAAGAAAGAGAAGGCGCTACGTATAGCCCGCGCCAAGGAAGACCTGCTTGAACTCAAAGTCAAGCTCGCCGCCGCTCGCCTCGCCTCAATAGAATTAGAAGAGTCTGATAGTGAAGACGACGACAGCGTGCACACCGACGCGGACGCCGCTTCGAAGCGAGTCAACCAGTGGCTCGAAGAGACGGATCCTGCCGAAGCCCGCGCCACCACTGCCGCCGTCCAGCCGCCGCACGAGAAGCGGACGGAGCACGCCGCCGAATGTGATAGTGATAGCAAGAAGGACATCGCCACGCACCCAGCTCAAGTGAACCTGTCGGACCTGGCGTCAGCGATCGCCCTCGCCGCACGTACCAACACGTGCAATAGTTATAGGTATATGGAGCTGCCGACGTTCTCCGGGTCTCATCAAGAATGGCTCTCGTTCAAGACTGCCTACATAGAAACAGCGAAGATGAACACGGAAATAGAAAACATAGCAAGATTACGTCGTGCGCTCACAGGACGAGCGAAGGAAGCCGTCAATAGTTTATTGCTCTACGGAGCGAAGTCGGAAGAAATAGTGAACTCGTTAGAAGCTCGTTTCGGTCGACCGGACTGCATAGCACTATCGGAAATCGAGCAACTACGAGCCCTGCCGCGCCTCACAGACAACCCACGTGACATATGTGTGTTCGCCAGTCGCGTCAACAACATCGTGGCTACACTGCGTGCGCTCAAGAAACGCCACTACCTCTACAACCCGGAAGCAACCAAGGCTACAATAGAAAAATTCACGCCGACTATTCGATATCGTTGGTTCGATTACGCGGCGGAGCAACCGGAAGAGGAAGCGGACTTGGAAAAATTGGCGCGTTTCTTGGATCGGGAAGCAACGCGTTGCGGACCCTACGCACAGCCGGAGCAGTACGTCGAAGCTACATCGGGACATAATAGACATAATAGAAGCCAGCGGACGTACAACGCAGTGAAAACAATAGAAAAGTGCATCATTTGCAACGAGGAAAACCACGATGCAGTCAAGTGCAAGCGAATGTTGGAGGCGACGGTCAAAAATAGATGGGACATAGCCAAAGAGAAGAGGTTATGTTTCGCGTGCCTGCGCTATAGATCGAGGAACCACAGCTGCAAGAGGAAGCGATGTGATATAGACGGGTGCAACTACTGGCATCACCAGCTGCTACATAGTGATAGAAACAAGATAGAAAAAGCGGCCAACGAGACGGTGACGTCAACCTGGGTGTCCGGATCCACCGCCTATCTGAAAATAGTTCCGGTTCGCGTCTCCGGACCGGTGGGAGTAGCAGACACGTACGCGCTCGTAGACGATGGATCAACAGTCACATTAATAGAAGAGGACATCGCTAACCAAGTTGGACTTCGTGGACAGCTGCAGCCACTGCGCATAGACTCCATAGGGGAGCAGAGTGTCTCCCATGAATCGCGTCGGGTCACAATGAAGATACGAGGAACGTCGAATAGTACCTACAGGATCCAGGCCAGGACCATGAAGAACCTCAAAATAGCACCGCAGACCATCACGGAGAAAGATATAGATGGATGCAAACATTTGGAGGACCTGCCGCTTCGATATAGCCCAGCTAAGCCGCGAATATTAATAGGTCAGGACAACTGGCAGCTGCTGCTATCCCAGGAGGTCAGGAAGGGCTCCAAGCATCAACCGGTCGCGTCACTCACTCCGCTGGGATGGGTCCTGCACGGCGCTCGGTCCTACAGTACTCAACGGGCACATAGAGTGAATTTCATCGCCAGCTGCGAAGAGAACATGGACGCGCAACTTCGGGAATTCTTCACCGCCGATATGATGATGATAGAACCCAAGCAACCGTCGACGAGTGAGGAGCAGAAGGCGCTCCGACAGCTGGAAGAGGGAGTTGTGAAAATAGACAATAGTTATCAAGCCCCGTTATTATGGAAAAAAGGTGACGTTTCCCTGCCGAATAATTACGAAAATACGCTACAACGTCTGCGTACAATAGAAAGGAAACTCGACCGCGATCCAGTATTAAAAGAAAAATATAGTCAACAGATGCAAGCGCTAATAGAAAAAGGATACGCCGAGCTTGCACCCGCCGTGACGTCGAATCGAACCTGGTACCTCCCGCACTTCGCCGTCGTCAACCCACTGAAACCGGGAAAAATAAGAATAGTGCACGACGCCGCAGCCAAGACTCGAGGTGTATCACTGAACGACCACTTGCTCAAGGGACCGGACCTCATACAGTCATTACCGGGTGTGCTTATGAGATTCCGTCAGCGAAAAATAGCAGTGACAGCCGACATCAGGGAGATGTTCATGCAAGTTAAGGTCAAGCCGGAAGATAGAGACGCACTTCGGTACTTGTGGCGGGGCGATCGACGTGACGACAGGCCGCCGGAAGAATATAGAATGACGTCACTCATTTTTGGTGCATCGTGTTCGCCTGCAATAGCGATTTATGTGAAGAACATCAACGCAGCGCGATATAGAGATCAAGATCCGCAGTCCTACGATGCAATAGTTAGAAATCATTACGTCGACGACTTACTCAACAGTTACGACAATGAGGATGAAACAATAGAGGCCGCACGTCGAATAGCAGCGATACACAAGGAAGCGAACTACGAGTTGAGGCAGTGGGTCTCAAACAGTCAGCGAGTGTGCGACGCGTTGGCGCCAGGGGTGGCGCAACCCGACGTCGCGTTGAACGTCGATCAGAAGATAGAACGCACACTGGGCATCATCTGGAGACCGCGAGAAGACACGATAGGTTTTAACCTCAACTTGGCCCGACTTCCCCCCGACGTGATGGAAAGTGACAACCCTACGAAGAGGGGCATGCTACGTGTACTCATGTCACTGTTCGACCCGCTCGGACTCGCCTCACCGGTCACCATCAGAGCGAAGCAGCTACTCCAAGAAATCTGGAGAAGAGGAACCGACTGGGACGAGCCCATAGATGAAGATCTCGCCATACAGTGGTCTACGTGGGTTGAACAGCTGAAGAGATTACGTGACGTTCAAGTGCCGCGATGTTACCCACGCTACAGTGAAGCTACGTCGCTCCAACTGCACGTCTTCGTGGACGCCAGCGAGGCCGCCTACAGCGCCGTGGCCTATTGGAGGATAAAAACGCCGCGAGAAACCCACATAGCGCTCGTGGCCGCCAAGGCGAAAGTGAGTCCACTGAAGCTGACATCAGTCCCAAGATTGGAGCTCCAAGCTGCTGTAATGGGAAGCCGTCTGGGTCGCACCATGTGCGAGGAGCACGATACGAAGCCGGAGTCCACGATATACTGGACGGATAGCAAGACCGTAATTACGTGGTTGAAAACAGGACCCCGCTCGTACAAGCCGTTCGTCGCACATAGGATAGCTGAGATAGAAGAGTATAGTCAGCTGAGCTCCTGGCGCTGGATACCGACTCGACTGAACGTCGCCGACGACGCTACGAGGCACGTACCGCCGGACTTCAACTCGTCGCACCGATGGTTCCAAGGTCCTCAGTTCCTGCTGGAAGAACCCTCATCGTGGCCATCTGATCAGCCAGCCCTCGAAGCGCGCACCGGAGAAGAGCGAGTGCATCACGCGCGCGTCGTGGACACGTCAATTGAATCGGCTGTACCGAACCCGCTGTTATTTTCGCGATGGGAACGCTTGTTAAGAGCAACAGCGCGCGTACTGCAGTTCGTTGACCTGTGTCGGCGACCCCGAGTGCAAGCCCACTATAGGAGGCATAGAAAAAATAAGGAGCAGGACCCGACTTGGAGCAAGAATAGAACCCCGGCCGTGAAAAATAGTCATAGGAAAATTCACGTACAGACGGATAGAAAATATATAGAAATAGACGTGAAATACCTACAGCGGGCCGAAGAATTATTACTACGCGTGTCACAGCGAGATTCATTCAATAGCGAGCTCCATCACATAGAAAATAGCAAGAAGGGGTTATTACGCACGCTAGCGGTCGAAATAGTGAATGGAATTATCAAGATTAAATCAAGAATAGACGCGGCTCGGAACATAGACGAACAGACACGGCACCCTCCTGTCATGAGCGGCGATCATCACATAGCAAGATTATACATAGAATACGTACATAGAAGATTACATCACGCGGGAGTCGAAGCCACTATAAACGAATGTCGGACGAAATATTGGATAACTCGGATTCGAACCGTGGCCCGCATGATTATACATAGATGTCTACTATGCCGCATGCGCAGGAGGTCGCCGCCCGAGCCGTCAACGGGTAATCTACCGCTCTGTAGGTTAGCACATCATAATAGACCTTTTACCTTTACAGGGGTGGATTACTTCGGGCCAGTGACAGTCACCGTCGGTCGCGCAGTCCAGAAAAGATATGTGGCCCTGTTCACATGTCTCACCACTCGCGCCGTGCACCTGGAGATCGCGCCATCACTCACGACGGGATCCGCGATCATGGCGCTGCGTCGGTTCATCACGCGCCGTGGCTGTCCGACAGAGATCTGGTCTGACAACGGGACCAACCTCCATGGAGCCGACCGGGAACTGCGTCGAGCCATAGATGAAGCAACCTCACACGAAGCCGCGACCCGCGCCATCAGCTGGCGCTACATACCTCCTGGGGCCCCATTCATGGGCGGGGCCTGGGAACGCCTGGTGAGGAGCGTGAAGACCGCCCTCAACGCCACGCTGACGGGCCGCCATCCGAGCGAGGAGGTCCTCGCTACACTGCTCGCCGAGGTCGAATTCACCGTCAACAATCGACCTCTCACCCACGTCTCGGTGGATCCCCACGATCCCGAGGCACTCACGCCGAATCACTTCCTGCTGCTGGGTCCAGCCCTCAATCCGGCGCCGGGTACCTTCAACGACGGCGACCTGATACACCGAGGACACTGGCGGGCGTCCCAGCGCCTGGCGGACCTCTTCTGGGAGCGGTGGGTCAAGGAGTGCCTACCTGACCTGCAGCGACGACGTCAGCCTCACGGGAGAGGCGAACAGCTGACCAACGGCGACATCGTGCTCATCGTGGACAACACCCTGCCGAGAAACGTGTGGCCCATAGGACGAGTCATAGCTACGTACCCTGGAGGGGACGGAATAGTGCGAACAGTGGATGTGCAAACAAAAGGTGGAGTGTTGCGTAGACCAGTGAAAAAACTTATAGTGATTACTCAGGACGATCGTTCTTCCGCGAGTGATTAGTGAACCTTGTGATGTGTGTACTGCGGTTCACGGTGGGAGGAATGTTCAGAACGATCGAAATAGCGTGAAATTATAGTGAAATCAGATAGTGCGTGTACATAGTTTTATTAAGTAAATAGTGCGAATAGAATAGTGATAGAATAGATAGGTATTTGCTTATGTTTTCATAGTTATAAGTTTTACTTATTTTACTTGTGTTTTTTATAGCTTGTGTTTTAATAAATATACGCGTTTTTGCCTTTTATTTACCCCATAGGATAGTTATATAGTTAGGTAAATAGGTACGATAGCGTAAATAGATTTTATAATAGATTTCTAATAGATTATGTAAGAAAATAAGAATTATTTTCTTAGGGGTTTCAATATGGTATTGCTTCCGAGGTGTAAATAGGATTGGGGTTTCGATATGGTCTTGCTTCCGAGGTGTAAATAGACCTCATTTAGGAGTGAAAGAGATAGCATATAGTCTAAGCAAGATAGCGATACAACAAGATTGTAAGACAGAAACAGCTGTATTGTGAGAAAGAGATAGAAATAAAGAACTTTCTAGAACGCGCTCGAAGCCACGCCCCCATCGGGTATAAATATAGCGAAGTCGCATTCGGATGGCATTCGGAATCCAGAAAACAGGAAGAAAATAGGAAGAAAAATAGGAAGAGGCAACAGTGCATAGTGAATAGTGTATAGTGAAATAGTAACGGGCGGCGGCAGACAGGCGCGGGCTAGACCAAGAACAGAAACGTCAAACTAGTCTTTTATTTCTCCCCCCGCACCTCATTCTCCTCATTCACCGGCACCGTGGTAGGTAGACTGGCGCGTCAATCACCAGCAATAGCAAGGTGTCTATACGCGTTGAATAGTATTATAGTGTAATAGTCTGGCACAAGGAGCGTCCAATAGTAGGTGCCCGGCGTGTATAGAACATTTTCATTAATATGCTTTGACCAACGTAATGATCTATCAAGCCATAAACCTAAATATTTTGCGTGATCTACCACTTGCAATGACTGCCCACCAATTGTTAAGTTCATATAATTAGTTCGATAACCCCTTTTAAAAATACATATTTTACTCTTTTTTAACGAAATACATCCGATGTCAGCGAGTAATTCATCAAATTTATTTATTATCTATTTATTTATCTAAGTTATTGCAACATAAATACATTATAGAATCATACGCATACTGTGAGATAAATACGTTATCGATGCTATTGCAAATAAGTATTAGACGTTATTAAATTAAAAAGCAGCGGTGAGATCGGGTCACCCTGCGCTAAACCACGACAACTACTTCTAGAATAATTTTAAGAATCCGTCTGTATTTTATATAAGATGTCGCTCCTTTAATCCTTATAGATCAATGCTCCGAAATTACCATAGAGATATTACACTAGAGGGCAGAAGCCAGGCTTCAGAGCGTACCTCGGATAAAAAGAGACGAAATCTTTAGTAATCACCTTTCTCTTTCTGGCGAGGCTTCAGAGCGTACCTACCTAGGATAAAAAGAGACGAAATCTTTCGTAATCACCTTTCTCTTTTTGGCTCATCGGGATCGAAGAGAGATAGGTAATTACCGTTATCGTTGTTTCTCTTTCTAACCGGGGGCGATTGCAATGTATGGGCATAGAGATATTACAGTAGATGGCAGAAGCCAGGCTTCAGGGCGTACCTCGGATAAAAAGAGACGAAATCTTTAGTAATCACCTTTCTCTTTCTGGCGAGGCTTCAGAGCGTACCTAGGATAAAAAGAGACGAAACCTTTAGTAGGTAATCACCTTTCTCTTTCTGGCTCATCGGGATCGGAGAGAGATAGGTAATTACCGTTATCATTGTTTCTCTTTCTAACCGGGGGCGATTGCAATGTATGGGCAGCACGTATGGCTCACCCACTCTATTGTAATATCTCTATGTGTATGGGCAGCCGTATGGCTCACCCACTCTAGTGTAATATCTCTATGGAAATTACTCCGACTTTAAAATGACGTTTGCTAATGTCACTTTTCGAAATAATGTTGCCAGCTATTCAATAATAGTGATTACTCACTCGATTAACGAACGATGTTTTGATTATTCGATTTCTCTTTTCTCAATATGTCTATTATGATGTATGTTAATAAAATTTGAGAATAATAAGGAAAGGTAAATTTAGAATTATATAGTAAACGAAAAATATTAAACACCGGTGAATGCATGCTTTTAGTACTTAAATGCACTAAAACGCTTAACAATTAAAAGTCATAAGGAAAATTGATAATAATTATTTTTTATTTGTAGTTATTGACCCCGTAATAACTTCATAAAAAATTTCAGCGATTTGTTAAATAATGCGTAACGACTATAATCCGATTAATATTTTTATCAAATCGAATCATTTGCGTCGAGGTTACATCACTATTTTTGTGGTAATAAAAAACGGTAACAGTGGAAATGTCATTTTACTTTACTGACTGAATCGAATTAAAAGTCGGAGTATAGCGAGATTAGCGAGTACCCCTACCTAGCGAGTTTAGCGACGTTAAATTAAAATTAAACTACCTGCCTGCCTGCCTCGTCTGTAATTACTAATTTAAACTGGCTGGTCCGAACTGAGGGAAGGGCAGAAAAATATTGCCGAAATATCATGGTAAGTTTTTAAATTTTGTAGAGGCTGCTCCTATTAAAATAATAATTTAAAATTTACAATACAAATCAATACAATACAGCAGACATAAACTTGATTGTTTTGTAGAGACTGTTGATAAAATAACATAGGTTTCTTTCTATAGATTTAAGTTCGGCCAATGAGTTCGGCAATTTAATTGTCACTTTCCTTACTTCTTTTGCAAAGCTTGCTATTTTGGTGACTTATATCCATTGAGATACTATGTACAATGCTTATATCACTTAGAGACGTTAGAGACATATTCACTAATGTTCGTACTAAACTAACCAGTGTATAATTTTAAAACCTAAAAGATTTTTTTACATGATTTGATTCTTTACATGAAACCAGAAAATTACTGAAATAATGCTATGAGACATTGAATAACTGGAGGCGACTACCTTGGTCCTCAAGAGGAGTGCCACATCTTTAATTTAATGAGAACAAGAATATTATCAACAACAACAAACAGAACTATCACTAACAGTCCCTGGTACAGACCATGTCTACTTACAAACTTACATACCTACCTACATTCTTAAACAATCATTGCTAACTGACTAACCTAGCTAGCTAATCCTAGAGGCGACTTAAAGCATACCCCACCCTGCTGCTCCAGTGCACATTGGTGGAGGGGTTACTAGCCAATGGCAATATCAAAAATTTTCACGTCTGACCTCCAACAGGGCTTAACAACTGCTATCTATCAACCCAGAAGTCATCAATTTTTTTCCCATGAGCAGTCACTTTGCTACATTAAATTCATAAAAAATGTTTTGTTCCAGAAACATGGAGTGTGTAACTCTTATGAACTCCAGCAAGTATGTGATGTCTTTGGACAACCTAGACATGGGCCTCCTGCCTACTTACACTGCAAGACCAAACAACTCCGCCTCCTTATGGACTGCCAAACTAAACATGAACACTAAAGATTACTTTGAATTTCATGTCAAATCCAAAACGGAGACAGATTTGTGTGATGATGATTCTACTATAGACAATGGTAAGACAGTAATCTATACATAAAAGAAATAATGTAACTGATTGCACTTGGTACATAGAACATAAATTAGAAAAACACTTCTAATAACACCTAAAATGATCAGTTTTTGAATTTTTGTCTGTTAGTCTGTGATGACTTCGCATTATTACTAGAAACTGAAAAACTGATTTGTTTTATATAATTAATCCATTTATACTTAATACTTAATTATCCATATATATACTTAATTAGGTTATAAATTTCACACTTAACAATTTCGAAATATGGCAAGTAATGAATAGGTTACTTGAAGCAAAGCGAGGTTGGGTTTACTAAATCACATTACAAAAAATTATAGCTTTGCATATATTATGCTCTTCAGTTAACTTTAAATAAGCGTGTTTTTAGTTTATCAAATTATAAGTTACTGTTTGCTTAATTTCAGAGAATACTACCTCAGTGATTGAAAGCCAGTCCAATTTTTCAACACTAAAATCTACACACAGAGATGACACAACAACCATTTGTCATATTTGCGACATAGATCTACCTGCAGCTTATCTAACTGATCATGAAAACAGCTTAAAACACCAAGCACATGTTAAAATAACAGATGTTGTGTTAAGTAGATCTAGAAAACATACACTAAAGAAAAGCAAATGCTGTGTACAGAAAAATGATTCAACTTATTTCTGTGGACCTTGTGCTTCCGAAGTGAAACTTGATAATAAAATTGATCATGAAAAATCCAAAACCCACAAAAAATCCGTTTCCCTCGATAGAATTTTATTTGAATTAGCAATGTTATATACAGATCATGAACATGAGGAGTTATGTGCATCTAATACAATTGATGATGAGAAATTTGTCAAAAATGAAGTCAGTCATGAAGTTGATGATAATACTGTTGTATTAAGTGATATTGAGGCTCGATTGGAAGAATTTGAAACGAAAACCATAGAAAACTATAACAAATTAGTTCAGGAATTTGATGTAGATAAACAATATACCCTGTCTAATGTAGGCAATGATATTAAAATTTCGATGGTCGATGGTACTGAAGTAATTGTTGCTGAGGATAACTTTAATGGATTTATCCAGATTGGCGGGGATAACAAATTCTGCGTAGTATGCAAAACCATTGTAGAAGAGGAAAAAGTACATAAATTTTCTGACGCACATATAAAACATGTTATAAAACCATTCCAAGATTCCAACTTTATAAGAAATGTAAGTATTTAATTTCCTATTACTCATAGTTTGTAAAGAAATGGTTGAGCCCTCTGACAGCAAGTGGTAACACCATCACCTTAACATCTACATATGTAACACCATAATGGATAAGTTTTATTTATTTATTTTAATTCACCAACAGTAGTTACATTTGAAAAGACTATAGTAAAGTGATCTAATCAAATCAAACAATAAAGTTGTCTTTATTAAAAAACTATCATCATCATCTCATCCCATCATGGCCAACTATTGAGCATGGGTTTCTTCTCGAAATGAGAAGGTCAAGGCCATAATCCACCACACTGGCCAAGTGCGGATTGGGGGACTTCACACACCTTTGAGTTTTGCGAACTCCGGCATGAATGTTTCCTCACAATGTTTTCCTTCACCGCTTGTAGCAAGTGACATTTAAATGCTTAAAACGCACATAACTCCGAAAAGTCAGAGATGCGTGGCGTGGGATTCGAACCTGGACCCTCCGAACAGAAGACCGAATTCTTAACCACTGAGCTATCACTGCTACATTTAACTAAAAGTTTAATTTATTAAATTATATTGAGCCATTTTAATTGCCACTCAGCACTGTCAAGTAGATAAATGAAATTTTTACTAGTTGAATTTTGTTCAAATCAGAATTGGCCTTAGTTATATAACACTTAAATTACTTCATTTCATAATATAGCAATGAAGACACTTTATAACTCACATTTCATGGTGTTCCCATTATTGATGCAGAGTGATTGTAAATGTTTAGAAACATTTTAAGTATGTTTTATCATAACTGTACTTCTACTTCTTTCAGCTGGACAACTCCCAGAGTCACTGTGTGATATGCAACAATATTGTTAATGATACTAATAATCACATAGAATGTGATAATCACAATGACTTACTTCAAAGAGCTCTTGTGTTAAATGAAAACCGGCTAAAGACGAATCAGAAAGATCCTATCATCAACGCAAATGACAAAGATACGGGTTCCGAAACTGGCAGTATTATTCACAATGGGCTTGAGAAGGGATTAGAAAATAGCAATCAATGTAAACAAGCTCCTGAACCTAAACCTAAAGTAGCAAAAAAATATGAAACATTCACAAAATTACATGAAAGAACATATTTTTGCAACCCATGTAACCTTAAGTTACATGTGCGCGATATAAGATCACACAGGATCGGAAATAAACATGTTAAAAATTCAAAATCTATTTTGCACTACAGTATGATGCAAGGTGGAAATAATCCTGATTTGTATTGTGGAGTCTGCTTCGTTCGTCTTACAGATGAAGAAGTTAAAGCACATGTAGCATCAAAAGATCATGTTCGAAAATACAAAGATCTTTTAGCAAGAAATGATATCATTAAAAAACATGGTCATTTCTATTGTAAACGTTGTGATGAAGTTATCTTGAAGAAAGATGAAATAATGCATATAGAAACGTCGTTGTTGACAGTCCATGAAAATGATCCTCCTTTTTCTGAAGAACTGTCAGTAGACCCGAGTAGTACCCAACATGACAATTCAATTAATGCAAATGGTTAGCCGCAGCTTTGCATGCGGCTTATAATAGTTTGTAAGTCTCAAACATAAATCAACCTCTTAGTAACTCAAAACGAATTGATATAGGTAGGTACTTAACACCTTGTTATACTCGTAGTGATGTATGTAAAAAAGTTACCAATTAGGGTGCGGTTCAACTGAGGCGAAGCGGAGCGGAGCTGTGTGCAATTCACCAATCGCATGGCTTGAAAACCACACGAGGCACAATGAGATGTGGTTTTTTGTTTTATTATAATACCTAATATAAAGCAGAAGAGTTTATTTGTTTGTTTGGTTGAACGATATTTGTTTGATTGTTTGGTTGATAATCTCAGGAACTCCTGGTTTGAGTTAAACAGTCCATTTATTGGCATTTATTGAGGAAGGCTACAGGATGTCTACTATAATAATTATATTTTGCAGGGCAGTCTCTGCCGGTACACCTAGTCTTTAATATTTCGGATGAATCTGATTTTTGTTAACCGTTTAATTACATTTTTAACTGCTGAATTTGTTATTATTTACCTTGCAATATTGTCAACATTGTACCACTGTGATGTTAACATAGTATGAGGTATAATTTGTGTTCGTTATGGCTGTATTCAAGGACTGATTGCAGTTGCTCAGAGGAAGTGCGCGCGCGATATTTTTGTTTACAATGTTATAGAAGTGTTGTTTTATATTGATTTAAGATAGGTAACTTATCTACAATCAGCTATTGTTTCGTCCTCTCAAACTCAATAGGACCAAGAGGAGGAAGAAGATGTGAAATGAGTCATGGGTTTTTTGTACAGGGTACACAGTGGTACACCTATGGGCCCACGAATTGTGCACACCACAAGAACCATACTATGTATGTCATAAGTGTGATTCCCATTAAACCGGGTCAAAGGTACTTCTCCGTGTGTATCAGAATGGCGGGTGTACCTCACGGATTTTAAGATTTCTTTCGGAATACAAACGTACCTGATGTGTACCTCAGTGTACCTGTCCTAAAAATCTGTGTACCTCCTTCTACGCAAAGATTTTAAATAAAATAGGTACACCCGCCATCCTGACGTCAGGACCGCGGGTGTACTTCTAATCGGCATAAATAGCGAAGTAAATTGTTTATGTAGAATTGGTACCTCTTGTGTACCTGCAGAAACAAATATTAAATAAATAAAAAATAGTAAGATTGCTGAGAAATTTAAAAAATGTTTCATTTATACAGGGTTATTCCAAAAACTGTCCCAATATTTAAACTACACTTTCAGAGAGTACAACTGAGTCATAATTATTAACGTATAATTTTACGAATTTAAAGTGAAAAAAAGTAAGATTGCTGAGAAATTAAAAAAATAGCTTCATTTCTTTGACTTCATTTTTATTTTATAAAGATAACAAAGTATTAATAACTAAAGTTAAAATTAAATATTAATGGCACCCGTTACAATAACAAAAAATGCGTATGTTTTTTTATGTATATTACAAAAACTATGTTATGTTAGTTGTGGGCATTTATGTCGATAAAGTCGTTACTTTTACGTTCTTTCACTTTAAATTCGTAAAATTATACGTTAATAATTATGACTCAGTTGTACTCTCTGAAGGTGTAGTTTAAATATTGGGACAGTTTTTGGAATAACCCTGTATAAATGAAACATTTTTTAAATTTCTCAGCAATCTTACGATTTTTTATTTATTTAATATTTGTTTCTGCAGGTACACAAGAGGTACCAATTCTACATAAACAGTTTACTTCGCTACTTATGCCGATTAGAAGTACACCAGCGGTCCTGACGTCAGGATGGCGGGTGTACCTATTTTATTTAAAATCTTTGCATAGAAGGAGGTACACAAATTTTTAGGACAGGTACACTGAGGTACACATCAGGTACGTTTGTATTCCGAAAGAAATATTAAAATCCGTGAGGTACACCCGCCATTCTGATACACACACTTCTCCTAGGGTTTAAGTACAATACATTTCAGGTGATTCTGGCGCCAAAAAGGTTTTGGTGCCTCATTGTTACCTACATTTCACAATTTTTTTGGTTTCTATATTTTTGATGCGTTCTATTTTGTATATTTTTTTTCGTACGTATTTTTCGTTCGATTAAGATTAAAATTACTTAATAAATGCTAATTTTTTTGTATTTTTAAATGTAAAATATTTCAGTACTAAATCTAAAGAGAATTTTATCAAAGATTGTTTGGCTTTATTTTATTGTCTTCTAGAAAGTTTCTAAAAGAAAATATGACAGGGGTTAAATGTAACGGGGTTGTTAGTAACACACACGTTTATCATACAAATTTGTTGTTGTTGATTATTGTTGAATACATCAAAGAAATGTGCGGTTTACTCAGACCAATAAACTAATAGACGGAGGACCGTGAACAAAAGAGTGAAGCCGGCAAAAGTAAGCCGAAAACACACATCGAAACCAATACAATGCCCTCTGTTGACAGTTTGAACCAGAACAATTTTAAACTTTATTATTTGGACCACAAAGTTTCATTCATTTTTTATTATTTAGAACTCAAAAGTCGTTGTGGTGTTAGTCATGGGTGTTAGTGCCGCCCGCGCCGTGTGTATATAAGGCTAGGTTTACTTTTTACTGGCTTCACTCTTTTGTTCCAAGCGCTCCGTCTATAGTTTAGATAGATAGATAGATATATAGTTTAGATGTTATTTAGTAACTGGTCTAAAATTATGAGTAAAGAAGGTAAATTATGCGCTTCTGATCAGTTATATGTAGATAGAAGTATATATTTTTTTAAAGATGCATTAACTTTAGCATTAATTATAAAAGCGTTTATTTTTGTTACCTACCATATTGTAGATAAGGCTGTGATTATTTTTAAAATTAAAATATGCCTAAACATTGTCATTTTATTGTTCATCAAAACAATGTCACAAACGACCCGGCACCATGGGTCAATTGTTACCATAGATAGAGATAATACACTAGAGCGCAGAAGCCGGCATAAGGGACTCTGCCTGATTTGGCTCCTACCCCTTCCGCGTGGGTTTCGTCCTGGGACCGGCTGAGACCGACCTAGGCCTTGGCCTCTCTGTGGTGCCACCCGTCCTGGCCACGGTGCCCGCGCACTTGTTGCGCACCTCCTGCTTAAAGACTCGGCACTGGGCATGGTTTGCCGGGTGTGGGCCTCCACAGTTGGCGCACGTCGTCGGCTCTTCCCTCGGTCGGGGGCATTCTTTGGCGGCGTGCTCTCCGCCGCATCTGACACACGCCTGCGGCAAGTGGCAGTTGTGGGACGAGTGGCGGAATAGTTGGCACCGGTGGCATTGCGCCGGTCCCTTTTTCCCTCGCCAGCTTTCAATTTTGACCCCGGGCATGCACATCATTTCATTGACGGCGTAGATGCCCGGGATAAGGTTATCCGTCCTAAGTAACAAAATGTGGTCTTGTAGTGGTTCCGGGGCCAGGTCTATCTATAACAGGCTAGTAAACGTTTATAACCACGGAAAAGGGCCCATTTTATACGCGTATGGAACCTAGCAGTGGAACCAACGGTCCTAAAGGGTACTTTTGCTAATAAAACACTAATAGTAGATTTGGCGAGCACCACTTAGACCAATAATACACTAATTATATTTGGACTACGCAGAACTATCTGCTCCCGCGAAGCCAGCTATGAGCATCTAATAGAACCAGGTAGGCTTGTAACATACTCCACGGTCCTATTACTAGCTACTTCAAACATCTGTGAATTGTTGTTGTGTTGTTTGATTGTGGAGAAAAATAAAAAATCAATTCATCTATTTTATATTAAATGTTTTAAATAAGTATTTCGGACGTAATTATTATACATGCTTACATATTTGCACGGCAAACGCATAAGTATTTTCGGTGAAGTATATTGTGTTTTACATCTCAATTTTTGTTCGCCTTTTGAACACGGCGTACTTATTTACTAAGTTGTGTTTAAAAATAATATTAGTCCTAACACCATTGTCGCGCCATATTGTGACGCATTAGGGTTCCACCATGGTTCCACATACAAATGTCTTCTTGTATGGACTTCACGAAGATATCGATGGAAGCTGGGAGATGATGGTGGTGTTCCCCTCAACCAGAAGGCGTTAAAACACCTCCGGCGGCCCCTTTCCCTCTCCGGAATTCAAGAATTCGGGAGGGAACAGGGTAGATGAAAATAAAAATATTACGCATTAAGTGGCATTATTAGCAAAATGACTAGCCAATCCGTGAGGACCCGCTGGGCTAGCAGGCATATTTATACATTCGGGAATTTACGTTACTATGCAACGATGGTAGTACGCGTTCATTGATAGACCAATAGTGGCTTATGTATATTTTGTTGTGTATGTTGTTTCATCTAATTTTTAAAACGCAATCCTATTGGATTGCAAAAAAATAATGTAGTGTTAGAAATAACGGGTCTAGCGGTGGCGCTGGCGTGACGTCACATCGGGTGACTGGTGGCGTGAGCGGCGGAGTGGAGGAGCAGTACCTGCACTACCTGGGGTGCGGCCGGAGCAGAGCGCGGGCATTCTCGTGTTGGCATTCGGACGTGACGGACGTACTATTTATAGTAGTTCAATATTGTGTTAACGTTGTAATGTAATTTCTCTGATTAAAATATTCGATGTAGTTATCGTTATTTTTCTTTTTAAAAATCAACTCGACTCCTGATATATAAGATCAGAAGTTGGATTCGAACGCAAAGCCTGGCTCTTGCTGACAAAATTATTTTCCACGTAAATGAAAACCCGTTATTTTAAATTTTTAGTGAGGTGTTGTGTTATGTTTCAACAAACCGTGAGTACATTTTCTTGAATAATGACAAAACGACCTTCGCGGTCTGATCAAGGACAAACTGAACACTATAAAATCTGCTTCGGACCGTCACGTCCAACTCGTGAATGCCACACTACTGTTGCGAGTTACAGACTTGACACTTAGCCGGTTAAGCACGTTTGTTTCCAATAAATTGTCACCACATTAACGTCATCAAAGCCGCTATGGTAATTACGAACAGCGAATTAATAGAAAACGACGAGATCGTTCTCCGGATGGTGCATTGCGGAGCACAATGGAGGCGATCTTGTCTTGACTTTCAGAGCTCGAGGAGCGGTCTGTGGCGCGGTCTACGTGCACACTTCGCAGCCCACACGGGACGTCTCGCGGTCCTCACCGGGCGCTAGAGCGGCGGGCACCTCGCAGTCCACATCGGACGTCGTGCAATCTACACCGGGCGCTGCCATCACCACCGCGCTGTCTGCGCCAAGCGTCGCCATATGCCTTTGTCGGCGTCGCCCAGGTGACGCCCGGCGTGCTGGCACCGACAGCCCCGCCGTCATCGAGGCTTATAGCTTCCGTAGGCCTGAGCCCTGGCTCATGGCTTCTGTTAGGCCTGAACCTTCGGTTTATGGCTTCCGTAGGCCTGAGCCCCTGGCTCATGGCTTCTGTTAGGCCTGAACCTTCGGTTTATGGCTTCCGTAGGCCTGAGCCCCTGGCTCATGGCTTCTGTTAGGCCTGAACCTTCGGTTTATGGCTTCCGTACGCCTGAGCCCCTGGCTCATGGCTTCTGTTAGGCCTGAACCTTCGGTTTATGGCTTCCGTACGCCTGAGCCCCTGGCTCATGGCTTCCGTAGGCCTGAGCCCCTGGCTCATGGCTTCCGTAGGCCTGAGCCCCTGGCTCATGGCTTCTGTGCGGCCCGAGCTTTTAGCTTGTGGTCTCTGTTTCAGCTAAGTAATTTATGTTTGCGTCTGTAAGTAACGTCATACATTGGTAAACTGGTACATATGTAGATGTACCAAATGCACTGTATAAAGGGTTTCGTAATGTTGCCTTTATAGAGTTCACATTCTCTATAATGGTGCGAGTGAGAGTCCGGAATCTTATCAATCGCATTTCATTTTTGATGATAAATCCATTTTACAATAAACAACTAATCTCATTATTAACCCCCGACGCAAAAAGAGGGGTGTTATAAGTTTGACGTGTCTGTGTGTGTGTGTGTCTGTCTGTCTGTCTGTGGCATCATAGCTCCCGAACGGATGAAGCGATTTCAATTTAGTTTTCTTTGTATTAAAGGGGACTTACGGGCGCGTGTTTTTAGATATGTTTGATGAAAATCGGTTGAGCCGTTTAAAAGTTATTGGGGCTGAAAGGGGAGAAGAATTTTCATTCTGTCTCTTTGTGGCATCATAGCTCCCGAACGGATGAAGCGATTTCAATTTAGTTTTCTTTGTATTAAAGGGGACTTACGGGCGCGTATTTTTAGATATGTTTGATGAGAATCGGTTGAGTTGTTTAAAAGTTATTGGGGCTGAAATGGGGGAAGAATTTTCATTCTGTCTCTTTGTGGCATCATAGCTCCCAAACGGATGAAGCAATTTCAATTTAGTTTTTTTTGTATTAAAGGGAACTTACGGGCGCATATTTTAAAATATGTTTTATGAAAATCGGTTGAGCCGTTTAAAAGTTATGGGGGGTAAAAGCGGGGAAGAATAGCCGAATGTATGCAAATATACTCGTGTGGGGTCTCAAATGAAAGGGCACAGTAAGAGAATATTTATGACTTAATCGAGAATATTCTTACCTATAAAAAGTATAAAATAAAAATTAAATTAAAAATTAAAAAAACCCCCGACACAAATATTTAAAAAGTAAAAAATAATATCTCTAAAAATAATACGTTGCGTTGGGGGACCGCTCCATTTACTTCTAACTTTAACACAAAAAAAATATTGATAAAATATGATAAGTCTTGGGTAAATAGGCATGTGATACTTATGAAAAAAATCGTAGATAATGAGTAGTTAGGAGCGGTCCCCCAACGCGACGTATTATTTTTAGAGATATTATTTTTTACTTTTTAAATATTTGTGTCGGGGGTTTTTTTAATTTTTAATTTAATTTTTATTTTGAAGTTTTATAATCGTTGCTAAAGGACGCTTAAGTGCACGCTTGCGCTGGTAGCAATGATATTAAATTGATAGCTTGCCTTAATACCTTTTGACATTACTCATATTTGTGTCTCATGTGGATTACAGAGAACGAGCACAGCGATGATCAGGATGGGCGAGACGGACAGGAGCATGAGACGTTCGAGGACGAACTCGTGTCAGGAACGGCCGTCTCACAAGAACCCCTCTCTCCTCTACCATACGCCTTTGTCGGCGTCGCCCAGGTGACGCCCGGCGTGCTGGCACCGGCAGCCCCGCCGTCATCGACACGGTCTGCACCCGCTGCTGTCGCGGCGTATCGTGCGCCGCTACCGCGCTGCGGCGACTGTTGTCGCCAGCGCGTCATCCACCGCCTGTCGCTGCTGTGCCGCATCAACAGTCGAGCGACTCACGCATTCTACAAATCGCATCGTGGACGCGATTTACTCAATTGGAAATTTGGTGAGATCTAACCCACATTAATACATTTCAAATCTTGATCCTAACGTGCATAATTTTGATATTTAGTGCGCGAAGGTTAATCAAGGTCACGAGCTTACTCTATGTGATCATGGTGAGTGCCTATAACGTGTTGCCCTTTTGCCTTTGGGGCGATGTCTATATATGGTTGGATGGTTTGTCTCCAGTGTTCGCACATGAACCATTTTTAAGTTATTATTTCGATTAGTCTGCCTACAGAATAATGATTTCGCTAAATGATTTTTGACCATGTGAAAACAGGCTCTCTTTGCTTCGTATTCTGAATACGTGCGTAATATATGTGCGTAAGTCACTGTTTCGTGTAATATTGTGAAAAGGTTATCTGATGATCTAAAACACTCCACTGCCGTTCAAAGCGAATAATTAGTAGCATTTTACCCGCTTCATTTTCAGGCTTCTATTATTATAAATTTGACTAAAGTAGACGTAAGTTCACACGTAAAGTGCGGATTTATGTTGCGTTTAGAAAGCGATTCTAGGTTATAAGGAGTTGGAGACCAGGACCTTGTCTGGTACCCCTATGAAACCAAAGCGACATCTGGTTGTGGTTACTTGTAATGAGGTAAAAATAAAACGCGCGGTATTGGTATGACATAGGTACTTTTATTTTTACATCTAGTGTGTTGGAGTTTCATGACTTCAATTTTATTTCGTTCCTTATGAAAACATGACATTTTGTGTGCCTTGTAAACAGTGATCAAACACAACAAATGAGATATCGCAAGTCACAAAATTAATCTACTTACGTTCACAAAAATTGTTAAAGTTAATGGGGTAGATTAGATATAGTTGCGCCAAAAAAAACAGTTGTTGCTTTGCTTTGTGTTGGTTCATTTTTGGTACGGGAGCCGACGATGCTAAATGTGGATTTACTCGAGCGTCATAGAGAACTATTGGGTTGCAAAGCTTAGATGAAAAGAAGAAAAAAATGTTATATAATGTATACCTTTTCATCGGTGGGGGAAGCGGCTATAGACTTTTAAATATGTAAAAAAATAATGTCCATGTGGACATACTCGAGCGCTTCAGATATTGATAGCATCAATGTTCTACGTATTTTTATTAATGTACTATGTCAATCTGATCGTTTGTTTGATGGGGGTAAGGGTTGAAAATAAGAGAGAAAAAATCTAATCGAGCACGATTTCAGAGCAGATTTTCTAAGGGGGTATTAAGTGAACCTAAAAAAAGCTCTCATTCAATAATCTGACGATTTCGATGTGACGCAAACTCGTTACAATTATTTTAATGTGCAAAAAAAAATCGAACTTATATATGGGGCTCATATTTGGTGGAGGTACTTAACTGGGTACCAGGTACCTCCTGTACCTTAATCTGACGCGCTCGAGTAAATCCAAAAATCCCCTCTTGGGCTCCCTAGCTATTTCAAATGATAACGTGATACTGTCTACAGTGCGGTGAATTTAACCTCACTTGAAGTGTTCATTCTTGACATTAAAGTTCCGAAAAAAATATTGCATTCAACTTGTTAGCGACAATGAAAACCATTAATAAAAAAAAAACAAAACATGTTTTTGCGAAACTTGACGAAGTATTTCATTTATAACGAGCACAATTAGCTTACGCAGTCAAAAAATGTTTACAGACAGGTTACTAATTAACTTTAATTTACAAGTGCGAGTTATTCAATTAGGTTTTTATTTACCTTGATATCGATACGTTTTGGGTTTATCTCATGTATCGTGATGCAATGCACTTTGTACTCTGTGTTCCAGTTAAGTTTTTGAAGACATGCGGGGTCATTGGCGGAATGGCATTACTCTGCATCGATGGCATGTAAGCTATGCTGCCTAAAAATGAAGAGCGAGGACAGTTCTGCCGCCGAGTGTTGCGCGGAACCACATCGTAGCCCGCGTGAGCGAGTTCGCTGCTGGAAAGCGCTGGCGAGTGACACTTTGATGAGCACTCCTCCTTGGGTATGACGCAGTATCACAGGTGACCTGTATTGTTCATTTTATTTTCTTGTAGCTTTTGTGAACAATAAAATTGTTCTCATTCTTGAGACATTACCTACTTGCAATTTAGCATTGCTTTATGTCAAGTGACAATTATCTGCTTTAAAATGCCTAAAAAATATGTGTAGACGTATTGTGCGTTTTGCCTTAAACGTACCATAGGTATGAAATGTAATGCGTCAGATATAAGTTTTTGTGATATCACCTTTCAAAAATTGAGTTCAGTCATATCCTTCAGCCATAATAATGCCTTTTACGTTTTAGCTGAGGATACTAGTTGATCTTAAATGAAATTGCTTAGTAATAAGTCTTGGTCAGGTACGGCCGAGTCCCAGTAAAGTACTACGCTTTCATTAAACCGATCGTAAGACAATTTTAAGGCCTAGTCAATTATTTAGTGGTACATTCCTTGTTACGTAATTAAAACAGCTTGCATTGCAAGACTTGCCACAAGTAAGAAAAGTCTAAAAGTATTGTCGTAATGACCTTAATATGATGAGCATCAAAGTAAATACAATCAGGGGTCCGATGGAGCATCAAAGTAAATACAATCAGGGGTCCGATGTCATGTGGAAGGTGCAGCTTACTTTAAACACAACTAAACTAAGCTACTGTTTAAAACTCTCCAATACAATTGCTCGTCGTTATAGGCGCAATTTTCAGGTCTCTTATATGAGACGTAACTTTGCAATGCGTTACCCCAAAGGTACGCAGTTGTCGCAATATATGGACGGGAGACGTCCTTCCATATAGTTGCCTAGCGAGCTGAGATACTTCCATTCTGCTGATGCCTAATGATTTTGCAATGTGTTGTTAACCCTTCACAGTTGCCTTTGCAATGCGTTACCCCAAGGGTACGCAGTTGCCGCAATATATGGACGGGAGACGTCCTTCCATATAGTTGCCGTTTTTGCAATATGTGGGCAGGAGACGTCCTTCCACATAGTTGCTGCAATGTGTGACGTGGTTTTGTGAGTGGCCTCGTCATACAGTTGCCGTTTTTGCAATATGTGGGCAGGAGACGTCCTTCCACATAGTTGCGCAATGTGTGATGTGGTTTGTGAGTGCCATATCATGCAGTTGCCATTTTATTATTTATTTCATTCGAATGTTTGGCGAATTTAAGAAGTCCGGAATTCTTTAATTCGTGATTCATTTTTTTAAATTATTATTTTCACCTTGTTTTTGAAATACATCTCTAATACAAGTATTGCATGTCTGAAATTATTTAGCTTTGTTTTATTTGTCAAATTAATTTCACGAGACCTTTGTTGGTTGTACTTGAGTGCACGCTTGTACTTCTAACAAAGTTACTTCGCCATATTTTTCTTCCAATGTTGCTTACAATTATGTTGATCACAGTAATGGTCAATAATTAAACAAAATCTTATCTAATATCTTTAAACGAGCAATTCTTGTATATTTATTTATATGTATATATATAATCACGATCTCGGAAACGGCTGCAAAGATTTTCATGAAAGTTACAGATTAGGGGGTTTTCGGCTCAAGGAATCGATTTATCAAGGTCCCAGGTTCGAGAAAAGCTCGGTTCCGGAGATAAAGAGATTTTAAAAACATCATACTGACGCCATCTATGAAACATTAGGATAACTTCTTTGAGGTACTGTTTGTAAACATCATACTGACGCCATCTATGAAACATTAGGATAACTTCTATGAGGTACTGTTTGTAACGTGTTGAAATTTCAGTAGTATGAAACTAGATGGCGCTGTAATCTCTATGTGGGCAAATGGATATTTATCGTATCGATATTTTTCAAATGTATCGATATATATCACCCAAGAAATATCGATATTTTTTAATGTATCATTTCGATTTGGGAAAGTTGTAGGTCTCGTCAAGACCTACATTTCCAATGACAGCTGTCAAACTTCGAACCGAGATATCCCGGCAACGGCTGCTCCTGGAGCACTGGTGTCTTTGGGAAAGTTGTAGGTCTCGTCAAGATCTACATTTCCAATGACAGCTGTCAAACTTCGAACCGAGATATCCCGGCAACGGCTGCTCCTGGAGCACTGGTGTCTTTGGGAAAGTTGTAGGTCTCGTCAAGACCTACATTTCCAATGACAGCTGTCAAACTTCGAACCGAGATATCCCGGCAACGGCTGCTCCTGGAGCACTGGTGTCTTTGGGAAAGTTGTAGGTCTGGTTGAGACCTACATTTCCAATGACAGCTGTCAAACTTCGAACCGAGATATCCCGGCAACGGCTGCTCCTGGAGCACTGGTGTCTTTGGGAAAGTTGTAGGTCTGGTTGAGACCTACATTTCGGATGACAGCTGTCAAACTTCGAACCGAGATATCCCGGCAACGGCTGCTCCTGGAGCACTGGTGTCTTTGGGAAAGTTGTAGGTCTCGTCAAGACCTACATTTCCAATGACAGCTGTCAAACTTCGAACCGAGATATCCCGGCAACGGCTGCTCCTGGAGCACTGGTGTCTTTGGGAAAGTTGTAGGTCTGGTTGAGACCTACATTTCCAATGACAGCTGTCAAACTTCGAACCGAGATATCCCGGCAACGGCTGCTCCTGGAGCACTGGTGTCTTTGGGAAAGTTGTAGGTCTCGTCAAGACCTACATTTCCAATGACAGCTGTCAAACTTCGAACCGAGATATCCCGGCAACGGCTGCTCCTGGAGCACTGGTGTCTTTGGGAAAGTTGTAGGTCTGGTTGAGACCTACATTTCCAATGACAGCTGTCAAACTTCGAACCGAGATATCCCGGCAACGGCTGCTCCTGGAGCACTGGTGTCTTTGGGAAAGTTGTAGGTCTCGTCAAGACCTACATTTCCAATGACAGCTGTCAAACTTCGAACCGAGATATCCCGGCAACGGCTGCTCCTGGAGCACTGGTGTCTTTGGGAAAGTTGTAGGTCTCGTCAAGACCTACATTTCCAATGACAGCTGTCAAACTTCGAACCGAGATATCCTGGCAACGGCTGCTCCTGGAGCACTGGTGTCTTTGGGAAAGTTGTAGGTCTGGTTGAGACCTACATTTCGGATGACAGCTGTCAAAATTATTAACGTTGAATATTTATTATTAATGATGCCAAAGAAGTATAACTTCTTACGTGCGTACATAAGTACACGCAATTCTTTTTAAACTCATATTATGTCGGAAAGATCGAAGAACATTATTCATATTTTATCAGTATGCGATTCATACTAAATATAATTTTCAACCGAGCAAAGCTCGGTCAACCAGGTACTAATGTTAAACTGAAAACGTCGGAGACATTGTGCCGTCTTCATGCATGGTGAAAACTCCAATAGTCTGGCGCGCCTGCCTCACCTATGGTGTACCTTTTGCTTTTGAATTTACATGTGCGCTTGCCTCTTTGGCAGCTACCGGTGACGTGTGAAACCTCTAAATGTGTTCAATTATGAGATAACAATTTTCAAGCCTTGGTCGTGGTTATTTGAGCACAACTTTATGGCTATGACACGGAGCTGTTAATTGTTATCAAATTCAGGATTGTTGGATGAATAGCTATAGAGGAGTGTTTTTTTGCAGATGATGACGCTCGTGGCATCTCTTCACACTCCGCAGTTACCTACGTCGAGTCGAGGACGCCTCGCTGTCAGGAGAATCCAGAATCCTATTGGATTGCAAAAAAATAATGTAGTGTTAGAAATAACGGGTCTAGCGGTGGCGCTGGCGTGACGTCACATCGGGTGACTGGTGGCGTGAGCGGCGGAGTGGAGGAGCAGTACCTGCACTACCTGGGGTGCGGCCGGAGCAGAGCGCGGGCATTCTCGTGTTGGCATTCGGACGTGACGGACGTACTATTTATAGTAGTTCAATATTGTGTTAACGTTGTAATGTAATTTCTCTGATTAAAATATTCGATGTAGTTATCGTTATTTTTCTTTTTAAAAATCAACTCGACTCCTGATATATAAGAGTAGATTATCTTATAGGATAACAATGTTTGTAGCGTGTATTTTTGGCAATAAATCTATTCAGTTCAGTTCAGTCTTTCATTTGAAGAAAACCTTTCCAGCTTCTGCAAGCCTTCAGCTCCACTGTAAGAGACCTGCCAGGTTAATCCTGGCAGACCACCTCTTCACAGGTGTCCATAGGCGACGATGACCGCTTACCATCATGTGGCTCGTCCGCTTTTTCATTAGCCCTTCAGGCTATAAAAAAAATAGTACAGATGTTAAGCTTCATACAGTGCGAAAAAGCAACGCGCACACATAGACAGTTCACATACACGAAATATCGGAACATATCGGACCACTCGGAATGTTATTGGCAGCAATATCACAGGCAATATCACGCAATACAAGAATTTATAATTCATGGTCACCAAAGTTGTTATGCGGGCTTTACATTATACAATTTGCAGAGCGCTAACTCAGTGCACTAACTAGTGTCATCATACATTACAGTGCCACAAACTTATCTGACCCGCTAAGGGGGCCGCTACTGTCTTTGTCTAACAACAGTATAACATTTGCATTAGTTCCAATTTTGGCCACGGGGCCAGATTGTTCGCTGCATATTTACTGTCTAATGGGGGATTTACATTATACAATTTGCAGAGCTCTAACTGAGCTAGCGTGCTAAAATTGCGAAGTGTAACTTAAAGGCAGTTATGGTGGCTTTACATTATACAATTGCAAAGTGTAAAGGCAGTTAGACAGTAACTAGTGCAGCGTAATGTATGAAAACACTAAGTAGTTAGTGCATTGAGTTAGCGCTCTGCAAATTGTATAATGTAAAGCCACCATAACTGCCTTTACACTATGCGAATTTAGCACGCTAGCTCAGTTAGCGCTCTGCAAATTGTATAATGTAACACAAAACTTTCACAAAAATGTCAAATCATCGACATCATGATGACATTGATGCGCTTTAACGGGTTACCATTAGAAAAAAAAATAGGACAGATTTTATATTTATATTTTCTTTTTGGAATTTATATACTTACCTACAGCGAAATTGATGCAATTATAAATACGGTGACTTAAGCTTGTTAAATTAACAATAATACATGTGTTTCAACCAAGTTTTGAAAGACAACATTTTTGTCCAAAAATATTTTTTAAGCTGGCAATATGAAAGAACGAGACACAGGGACCTCTGTTGTGGCTATTCCTCTCGGCTCGGACTAGCCTTTGTGTGAGGCCCAATAGAAAATATACTTTAATATCTTGTAATTTGGTTCATTTTCATAAATACGTGTTTTCGGAGTTATCAGTCCTGTTAGTATAATAAGTCCATGTAAGGTTTTTTGGCGCGTGGGTGACGTGCATAGAGATATTTTGCTTAGAGTGGGTGAGCCATACGGCTGCCCATACCACTCGGAGGAATTTAGTTTATCATTACTCCGAGCTCTGAAGCCTGGCTTCTGCCCTCTAGTGTAATATCTCAATGGTGACGTGTGAGTGAAAGAAACACATTGATCTATAGGACTATGGATTAGACACTAGAGCAAAAATAGCGTGCCTGACGGTGCCTGTCAAAATTTTATTTTATTTATTTATTTATAATTTTGTAACACCTTATTCTAGGGTATACAAGGGCAAAACTTAATGCCTGATGGCATTCTCTCCCAGTCTGCCCTGGGTAGATGTTGAAAAGGCAGATAGTAGGTGTATAAACTGTAAAAAAAGGAAATACGAAGGATGAATATAAGTAAAGCTTACAAAATATATGAATAATTAATACCTATACCTATATATAATATACTATAGCAAAACATACCTAAGTAATACATAATAAAAAATATATACCTATATATATGTATATATATATATACCATACAATATAATATAAATACATAATACAACATATACATAACATAATTAAATACATACATACTTCTGCACAATATGCTACAATTACAATGAGGTGGAATATAAAAGTCAAGTAAGGGTGGAATTAAGTAAGTGTTCTCGGAGTCGCTTCTTAAAACAAAACTTGGTGGATGCCTTCCTCAACTCCGTGGGCAAGGAGTTCCAGAGCAGCGATGCCTGTACACTGAAGGAATATTTTAGAAATCCGCTACTATGCGGTGGAATATTGATTCTAAAGTTAGTACTCGACCGAAGAATTTTGTCATGAGTTGTAAAGCGATATTGGAAGTCATCTTTAAGATATTGCGGAGAATTAGGATCATTTAAGATAGAAAACAATAAAAGGAGAATCCTAGAGTTACGCCTCTCACGAATCGGGAGCCAATTAAGTTGACGACGAAATACAGAGATATGATCATATTTTTTAAGGCCGAAAATGAATCGAATACAGTTGTTGAGGAGGCGCTCTAGTTTATTGAGAAGTTCTTCGGTGAGGTCCGGGTAACACACATCTCCGTAATCAATTATTGGTAGGATGAGAGTATTGATCAACAGCAATTTGGTCTTTACAGGCAGGAAGTTTTTAAGGCGGTAAAGGGAACGCAAAGAAGCATTAACTTTACGGCAGATTTCAACAATCTGAATACCCCAACCCAATGTGTTGTCAATGTAAACACCAAGATTTTTTATAGAATCACTCAGCTGAATTTGATTGCCATTATAGTAGATGGCCGGCAGGGAATCTTGGTCGATGGTTGCTAAAAGTCTGGAGCTACCAATTAAAATAGCCTGGCACTTACTTGGATTCACTGAAACTCCATAGCGTAAAGACCAATTATACAATCTTGCTAGGTTTGAGTTAATGTTATGTACAGCGCTGTGGAGTTGATGGGGTTCAGCTTGAATATAAATTTGTAAATCGTCGGCATACAGATGATACGAACAGTCGAGAATAGAAGTGATGGAATTTATAAACAGTGAAAAAATTAACGGTGAGAGAATGCCGCCTTGTGGCACGCCAGCAACAAGATCAGTCCATTTGGAGGACAGTTCCCCCATACGAACAGACTGCTGACGCCCACGAAGATAGGATGAAAACCAATCCAATGCTGTAGGAGTGAATTGCAAATGGGAGAGGATGGCGAGGAGGATATCGTGGTCGACTGTGTTAAAAGCATTAGAAAAGTCGACAAGCACCACCACAGTAAGCTTTCTGTCATCCATCCCGCGCCGGATATCGTCAGTAACTTTGACCAAAGCCGTAGTGGTACTGTGCCCAGGACGGAACCCAGACTGGTATACACTCAGTAGGTTATAGTGAAAGAAAACATGGCTGCTTCTACTAGTGTTGTGCGCACTACGTGTACGGAAACAGTATCGATATTTAGTTTAATGACTTACGTTACAACAGCAAAAATACATATCGTTCGTCTTTTTTAATTCCTTTAAAAACTGACTCTGAATTTTGGATGTAACAATTTGGGTTTTGTAGGAATGTCTTTAGGAAGAATTAAAAATTAAATTGTTACAAACACAAATGGCTGCCATTTTATCATGGAGGGGGTAAGAGAAAATTTGAATAGTGATTTGTCGATAAAAAATACCATATTTTATCACCCTTAAGTCTCCGAAACCGGTGACCAGACACATTGTATATTAATGATATACAAACTTTTAATTCGATCTTACTTATCATGACTACAAAAAGGTATTCATGCGATTCGCACTTGACCATATTTTTATCGATACTAAATAAACATATTTCACGTCACTACTGTAATGTTTGACACGAGATGACATGTATTTGAGCGGAATAGAAAATGGCCGGCCTGCCACACTTTTGCCAGCTAATTTTATATGACGTTTAGGATTAGGGCGTCTCTATCTAAGTATATTCCTATCTCTATGAAGAAACAGTGCCTTATTGTAGTTTGCTTTACCTGTGTCATCCAGCGCCATAATTGGTTAATATTTTATTATTATTACAAAAAGAATTAACAGCAATACTTAATTTACAGCATAACTCGTATGTAGGCCATACACGCTACGTTTTACTGTAACTATGATAACTGTAAGATGTGTGGCTAGACCTTTGCAGTTTTTTTAGACCCGCGCAGGTGACCGAAGCAAGATCGAAAATCAATTCTTTCTTCAAGGCCGGAGAACACGCAGATACACCGTATAGAGTATGTGGTATCTGTGTGAAAGCATGGACATCGACGTATAATGCCACCAACTTATCTGTTCAGTGTGCTTACAGTGCGCCCAACTTATCTCTGAAATGGCAAAAATTGGAACTAACGAAAAGTCATTCATAAGTACGTTGTGGTCATTCATCTGTCAGTTACTAGTGTACAATGATTGGTCAAATAAATGTCAAATGCGCCCGACAGCGCCTCTTTCGTTTCAATCTTAAGTTGGGTTTACTATAGTACGAGTTTTATTTGACATAACGTGCTCACTACGTAAACTAAAATTTGTATGGGATCGAAGCAGAGACATCTAGCGGAAACGTGAAGGAATCAAAATAGCGAGTACGAGTTTACGCGATCACGTTTACGAAAGTAAAGTCAACTGTCAGTGGTTAACGTCACGTTTACGTATGGTTTCTCCAATGATTAAAGAAAAAAAGAGAATAAGCCCTTATTTACCTATATAATTTTACGTTATACAAATATCATGTAAATATGGTCCACAATACCAAATATATATTTGTCTCATTCTTACACATTACAATTTGCGTTTGAAGAAAAAGTACAGTATATGTCGCACGTTTCATTCAACGGTAACATTTTTAGAAATATCTCCGAAGCCCCGCCTTGAAGCAAGGGATGCCATTTTAGGGTCGCTTAGGTTGACAGTTTTGACAATGACCATACAGATATAGTCATCTGTAACGTAAACTTTTATATTCAAAAAACAGTGAGACTTGTGACTTAAAAAACTTTCTGTTTTATTATTAATTAACATACCTATTTATCAAAAACTAACATGGTGAAGTGTTGTATTAGAGGGTGTACTTCAAGTTCTCTGAAAAAAGACGAAGCATTATCATTCTTCAGGTTAGTTGTAATTATCTTTTATTTTCGCGTACATTTTTAAGTTTATTGAGTTTTTTGTAGTGGCAACAGTGAACATGAGAGTTCACATAAATTACTATTGGTCAAATCAGTAATTTTGTGTTACTTAGACACTTTTGTTTTGTTTGTTGAAAATTATGTCTGGATATTTATATTTGCTGGGAGCATAATTACGGCCACAAATCTTAAAGTGAATGAAATTATAGAAAAGTGGTATTTGTGTTTTGTGTTGTTCGCGTTCCGGTCAGGGTTGGAAAATTATTGTCTATGGAAATTAAAATTATACTACTTTTCAAAAATTTATACTACGTTTCTTCTTTTGTGTTTTTGTCTGGGATTTAATAGAAATATTTTGATAATTAAAAATGTTTTATTATACTTAGGTAGAGTTTGCTTAACCAAAGCTGAACCCAATGTTTTTTGTAGCGGCCACACTGTGACAAAATATCAACAATCAACATGGCTTCTTATACACTTTGATCCTTTTTTGAAGATGGATAAACTCAAAAATTATCTTTTGACGTGACAACGTCTTATAAATTGGTTTGCCGGGTGACACTTCAAGAAACTGCGTTACGCTCCGCTCACGTTATGCGCTCACAATGAGAGCGAGTGAGAGGCACGCGTCCCTGGTTAGCCCGCCTAAGAGCGAGAGAGACAGACATAAAAAGCACAATCGGCCTTTGCGTTCGGCAGCTTGATTACTTTGGAGGTAGATATTTTGGTAATGTATCCAATTATTACTTTGTTATTGACTTCTGGGACTATTTATAAATTTTAAATGTTACCTTTTTATAAATGTTTCCTGTATTCCTTCTTTATTTTTATTGATAAATTTCTGTAACTTTAAATACGATTTCATGACGTTTGTTTACTTTGATGATATTATTTGTCAATCATTCCATCAGTATTTTCTTAAGACGTTGTCACGTTCAACTATCGTCAGTAAACCGACTTTACAGACTACCAGTTTTTTGACTAGTACCAATCGTATTTTTTGTCGGAGTGATTTACTAAAATTATTTTCATACACTCTTTCCTCATTGCCAATATCACACTTATTAATTAGTTCCTACTTCCGATTGTATTTTGTTTTTTATAAATTTTAAAAAGCATCAAACCTTTTTTTCCTGGTATATTCCGTGTTACCATATGCTTATTCTTTAAATATAACGTGCTTGGCTTGGTTCAGCTTTGGATAGCCAGACTCTTACTTACAAATTAACAGAACTCGACTCAGTCAAATTGAGGCAATGAGGGTAAAAGAGTGTGAATTCGCCGCTAGAGGCGCTAGTGCAGAGTGAGGTCTGTCTGTCAGTGCCACAAACTTATCTGACCCGGTATAGTAAACCCAACTTAAGACTGAAATGAAAGAGGCGCTGTCGGACGCATTTGACATTCATTTGACCAATCATTGCACACTAGTAACTGACAGATGAATGACCACAACGTACTTATGAATGACTTTTTAACATGGCGGCGTTAGTTCCAATTTTTGCCATTTCAGAGATAAGTTGGGCGCACTGTAAGAGGGGCGCTAATGTCTTTGTCTTTGTCTGCCAACAGTTTAACATTTGCATTAGTTCCAATTATGGCCACCGGTCAGATAAGTTTGTGGCACTATCACTTCTCACTTTTCTGAATGTCACTTGTCACTGTTTATGTATGGGCGGGCTTTGACAGCTGGACCTCACTCGCCAATGGCGCCAACTGGTGAGCGCAAAAACGGTGACCCTCATTGAACGACACTCTCAGATAATTCGTCGATTGGAATTTCGTTTTTAGCATTAACACGATGGGATTTCCCAGTGGGGAATCACCGCCATTGCTTGATTTGGTGTTGCCATAATATTTGTTCCAAAAAATCTGATATTGTAGGATAATTATTAACAAAAAAATAAAAGGACCCTCTTTGGTAAAATTATGGTATTTTCGCGTAGTATAATGACCTTACGATACTACATACTACACATCATAAAATAATGGTACAAATAGCATAATTATACTACGAAATCAAACCCTGGTTCCGGTGAATACTTTTTATGACAGGCAATATTTTTTTTTCTGGATATGGCGTTGGTGTATTTACACTCAGCCAAAAACAAGTGAAATATGGGATAAAATGAATATTTACATTTTCTAACCTACAAAAACATCTAATCAAGAAATACTTAAAACAAAGACAATAATGTACATATTACAATATTTATGAATTATTTTTTCTATATCATCATAGATATAGGTACATTATTGACTTAAAATAGTTAAAATTATTGTGCTTTAATGGCTGAAATTGTTGGAATGTTGTATTAAAAGTCTAGTTTATGGCTATAACCTATAACGTGGTTTTATTATTCCGTTTTACACAATGTAATATTATTATTAATAAAGTAAGTATTGCATTGTATTGTTGTAGTGTAAGTATTGTATTGTTGGGGGTATGAGTGTGTTAGCGTTTATTGTTTATTTATTATTGTTTATTATTGTATTTGGACAGAAATGTTTCAATCTTTTTCCTTAGAAATTGTTTATGGCTGCTGCTCAAGATGAGCGGGATTATAATCTGGCGATATCGCCATAATTAAAGAAATAAATAGTCATCTTAAGAGTTTTTTAATTTTTGTGCAAAGAATTGCACCGGCGCGGCAAACAAATGAAGCCGGGCTCCTTATTTTATTTAATGAAATTTTTATTCACTATTCACATTTATCTATGTTCCTATTAAAATTAAAACATTAGCTTTTCTCTATGGCATTATTATAACAAACGTTTATCTATACTTTAGTAAGAAATGAATAACCTTCTTTATTTGGTAGGTAGGATTCTGTCACGACGTTTTGTTGCCAACATACAATAAATGGTTTCTGCGAATGAACGTGTGAATAAACGTGCTGATACGCGATCGACTTGGTTATGACGTTTGACACTCGTACTCGCAAGTTGCGAGTACGAGTGTCGCAACTTTTCGATAGTCACCGTTACTCACTTTTTGACGGATGACGTGTAGGAGAAGTTTTCGATGCAACTCGTACTAAGCACACAGTGTGCTTAGTACGAGTTTTGACGTGACAACGTCTTATAAATTGGTTTGTCGGGTGGCACTTCAAGAAACTGCGTTAGTAGCTCCGCTCACGTTACTTATAGTAGCTACGGCGTACACACGTTGGCGTGTTTCAGAAAATGGTACAGCGCCATCTCTGGAGAAGTAGAGTAACTAGTTTGTTACCTCACTTAGTTGTGACTAATGGTTAATGGTCTAACGGTTAGCAGCGCTAGATGGCGGATGGTGTTACAATGTTTTAAATATAATTCTTTGTATATGTTTAGTTGTTTACCCCATGAAGATACGGGAACGCAGGGTCAACATCACAATTAACCACAACTGCTTCCAAACCCAAAATAGCAGTTTATTATAAAACCAAAGAAGTCGACACATTGCCCTTTACAAATTTTTCTCTTATATAAACTCCACGTTACACTCGTTAGCGCGTTTCACAAATTGGTACAATGCCATCTTGTTTACAAGTGAGGAACTATTTAACAAAAATAAAACATTAAACTTAAATTGCTTCCGCCTTCACATGACGGTTAGACAGTATAAATAAATGTTTTAAATTGTTACTATTATTTCATCCTTCTTCCTACTATACGAATGAATATTCACATTAAAATTATTTTACCACTCAAAGTCGTTGTCACGTAAAACTTTCGCCCGTATACCGACTTTACAGTGTGCTTAGTGCGAGTTGCTTCGAAAACTTCACCTACACGTCATCCGTCAAAACGTGAGTGGCGGTGACTATCGAAAAGTTGCGAGTACGAGTGTCAAACGCCATAACCAAGTCGATCGCGTATCGGCACGTTTATTCACACGTTCATTCGCAGAAACCATTTATTGTTATGTTGGCAACAAAACGTCGTGAGAGAATCCTACCAAATAAAGAAGGTATTTCTTTTCTTAATAAAGTATTAATGAAAAGTTACTATTCAAACTGTAATGCTTATATCGCCATTTTTAATAGATAAACGTTTGTTATAATAATGCCATAGAGAAAAGATAATGTTTTAATTTTAATAGGAACATAGATAAATGTGATTAGTAAATTCATAAAAATTTCATTAAATAAAATAAGGAGCCCGGCTTCATTTGATTGCCGCGCCGGTGCAATTCTTTGCACAAAAATTAAAAATCTCTTAAGATGACTATTTATTTCTTTAATTATGGCGATATCGCCAGATTATAATCCCGCTCATCTTGAGCAACAGCCATAAACAATTTCTAAGGAAAAAGATTGAATCATTTCTGTCCAAATACAATGAAATACAAAAATACAAAAAATACTTTATTAATAATAATAAATACTTCTTATGTATGTAAAGTTTTAAATAGTGAGACTGTCAACTGGTAGGATAAAAAAAGAATAAGTTTTTGTATTTGAAAAAAGAATGAGTTTCTTGCCGCTTCTTCTTCCAAGACCACTCACCGTAGGGATTTGTTGAAGCGATGGCGTAGCGTGACGTTCGATAAGTGTTTGTAAAAACCAATTTCGAAGAAATAAATATTTGAATTTGAATATTAAACTGTCTGAAAAAATGGTGATTTTGTTCTATGTCGTTTATATTACATTGTGTAAAACGGAATAATAAAACCACGTTATAATTATAAACTAGACTTTTAATACAACATTCCAACAATTTCAGCCATTAGAGCACAATAATTTTAACTATTTTAAGTCAATCTCACATTATAATGTACCTATATCTATGATGATATAGAAAAAATAATTCATAAATATTGTAATATGTACATACATTATTGTCTTTGTTTTAAGTATTTCTTGATTAGATGTTTTTTGTAGGTTAGTAAATGTAAATATTTATTTTATCCAATATTTCACTTGTTTTTGGCTGAGTGTAAATACACCAACGCCATATCCAGAAAAAAATATATTGTCTATCATAAAAAGTATTCACCGGAACGCGAACAACACAAATACCACTTTTCTATAATTTCATTCACTTTGAGATTTGTGGCCGTAATTATGCTCCCAGCAAATATAAATATCCAGACATAATTTTCAACAAATAAAACAAACGTGTTATTAAAATAATAGACCATCTTTTTAATGATTTCACTAGTAAATTACACGTGAAAACTTTTCGATAACGTGTTTCCTGAGTTTTCGCAAGTTAAGTATTCGAACTGTCAAATATGCCACTCGTACTCGCGCAATGTTCGAGAAACCATACGTAAACGTGACGTTAATCACTGACAGTTAACTTTACTTTCGTAAACGTGATCGCGTAAACTCGTACTCGCTATTTTGATTCCATCACGTTTCCGCTAGATGTCTCTGCTTCGATCCCATACAAATTTTAGTTTACGTAGCGAGCACGTTATGTCAAATAAAACTCGTACTAAGCACACAGGCAACCAATTTTTTATTTGACATAACGTGCTCGCTACGTAAACTAAAATTTGTATGGGATCGAAGCAGAGACATCTAGCGGAAACGTGAAGGAATCAAAATAGCGAGTACGAGTTTACGCGATCACGTTTACGAAAGTAAAGTCAACTGTCAGTGATAAACGTCACGTTTACGTATGGTTTCTCGAACATTGCGCGAGTACGAGTGGCGTATTTGACAGTTCGTATACTTAACTTGCGAAAACTCAGGGAACACGTTGTCGAAAAGTTATCACGTGGCCACAAATCTCAAAGTGAATGAAATTATAGAAAAGTGGTATTTGTGTTGTTCGCGTTCCGTGTGCTTAGTACGAGTTTTATTTGACATAACGTGCTCACTACGTAAACTAAAATTTGTATGGGATCGAAGCAGAGACATCTAGCGGAAACGTGAAGGAATCAAAATAGCGAGTACGAGTTTACGCGATCACGTTTACGAAAGTAAAGTCAACTGTCAGTGGTAAACGTCACGTTTACGTATGGTTTCTCGAACATTGCGCGAGTACAAGTGGCATATTTGACAGTTCGTATACTTAACTTGCGAAAACTCAGGGAACGTGTTATCGAAAAGTTTTCACGTGTAATTTACTAGTGAAATCATAAAAAAGATGGTCTAATAATTTAATTACACTTTTGTTTTGTTTGTTGAAAATTCTGTCTGGATATTTGTATTTGCTGGGAGCATAATTACGGCCACAAATCTCAAAGTGAATGAAATTATAGAAAAGTGGTATTTGTGTTGTTCGCGTTCCGGTGAATACTTTTTATGATAGACAATATATATTTTTTTTGATATGGCGTTGGTGTATTTACACTCAGCCAAAAACAAGTGAAATGTGGGATAAAATGAATATTTACATTTTCTAACCTACAAAAACATCTAATCAAGAAATTAATACTTAAAACAAAGACAATAATGTACATACATATTACAATATTTATAAATTATTTTTTCTATACATCATAGATATAGGTACATTATTTACTTAAAATAGTTAAAATTATTGTGCTCTAATGGCTGAAATTGTTGGAATGTTGTATTAAAAGTCTAGTTTATAGCTATAACGTGGTTTTATTATTCCGTTTTACACAATGTAATATAAACGACATAGAACAAAATCACCATTTTTTCAGACAGTTTAATACAAAAACTTATTCTTCTTTTATCCTATCAGTTGCCAGCCTCACTATTTAAAACTGTACATACATAAGATGTATTTATTATTACCTATTAATAAAGTAAGTATTGCATTGTATTTGGACAGAAATGTTTCAATCTTTTTCCTTAGAAATTGTTTATGGCTGCTGCTCAAGATGAGCGGGATTATAATCTAGCGCTATCGCCATAATTAAAGAAATAAATAGTCATCTTAAGAGTTTTTTAATTTTTGTGCAAAGAATTGCACCGGCGCGGCAAACAAATGAAGCCGGGCTCCTTATTTTATTTAATGAAATTTTTATTCACTAATCACATTTATCTATGTTCCTATTAAAATTAAAACATTAGCTTTTCTCTATGGCATTATTATAACAAACGTTTATCTATTAAAAATGGCGATATAAGCATTACAGTTTGAATAGTAACTTTTCATTAATACTTTAGTAAGAAAGGAATAACCTTCTTTATTTGGTAGGATTCTGTCACGACGTTTTGTTGCCAACATAACAATAAATGGTTTCTGCGAATGAACGTGTGAATAAACGTGCTGATACGCGATCGAATTGGTTATGACGTTTGACACTCGTACTCGCAACTTTTCGATAGTCACCGTCACTCACGTTTTGACGGATGACGTGTAGGTGAACTTTTCGATGCAACTCGTACTAAGCACACCGGTGAATACTTTTTATGATAGACAATATATTTTTTTCTGGATATGGCGTTGGTGTATTTACACTCAGCCAAAAACAAGTGAAATATGGGATAAAATGAATATTTACATTTTCTAACCTACAAAAACATCTAATCAAGAAATACTTAAAACAAAGACAATAATGTACATATTACAATATTTATGAATTATTTTTTCTATATCATCATAGATATAGGTACATTATTGACTTAAAATAGTTAAAATTATTGTGCTTTAATGGCTGAAATTGTTGGAATGTTGTATTAAAAGTCTAGTTTATAGCTATAACGTGGTTTTATTATTCCGTTTTACACAATGTAATATAAACGATATAGAACAAAATCACAATTTTGCAGACAGTTTAATACAAAAACTTATTCTTTTTTTATCCTACCAGTTGCCAGCCTCACTATTTAAAACTTTACATGCATAAGAGGTATTTATTATTATTAATAAAGTAAGTATTGCATTGTATTTGGACAGAAATGTTTTAATCTTTTTCCTTAGAAATTGTTTATAGCTGCTGCTCAAGATGAGCGGGATTATAATCTGGCGATATCGCCATAATTAAAGAAAACATCTTAAGAGTTTTTTAATTTTGGTGAAAAGAATTGCGGCGCGGTAAACAAATGAAGCCGGGCTCCTTATTTTATTTAACAAAATTTTTATTCACTAATCACATTTATCTATGTTCCTATTAAAATTAAAACATTAGCTTTTCTCTATGGCAATATAACAAACGTTTATCTATTTAAAAATGGCGATATAAGCATTACAGTTTGAATAGTAACTTTTCATCAATACTTTAGTAAGAAAGGAATAACCTTCTTTATTTGGTAGGATTCTGTCACGACGTTTTGTTGCCAACATAACAATAAATGGTTTCTGCGAATGAACGTGTGAATAAACGTGCCGATACGCGATCGATTTGGTTATGACGTTTGACACTCGTACTCGCAACTTTTCGATTGTCACCGTCACTCACGTTTTGACGGATGCGCGTGTCGGTGAAGTTTTCGATGCAACTCGTACTAAGCACACAGTAGAAAAAAAATGGAACTAAAAAAAGACAATGTCAATTTTGAAATTTTATGTCTGCTGTCAAGTCTTTGAAGTGCGTGTGCTCCATAGAGATAGGAATGTAATGGTGTGCTCTATGTGTTTTAATTCGATTTTAATTGCAAAAAGTTATTAAAAATGCCTGAGCCTCTTAGAAGTGATGCAACATTAGTTATTTTAAAAGTTTTAGATTGTACGAGGGAAGAAAATCGCATGCTAACTCCGAAAATAACGTTTGAATAAGTGGTGGAATACGTCGCAGTTGCAACATGTTAGTGTTGCTATTGCAAGATTGCAAGTTAATTAATTGTCCGATAAAATTCAAATAAATATTTCAGTTATTTTATTTTCCTCACTTATGTTTGCATAATCGATTAAAGTGTCACTGAATTTATTAGGTACTTATCCAATTTTTTATACTTCATATAATATTATATCTTTGTTACAGGAGTTAGTGAACAATTTGTTTACAAGCTAATGAGTGAATAGAAAAAAGCTGAAGAAATTTCTCTGGCGTATCGCCATCATTTTCCACAGGGATTTCTCGTGTTGAACCCCTCAAACTTAGAAATCACGATGACAATTATTTTAATAAAATATATAAAAATTTAAATAATTATAGTCAATAACAATGGATTTTTTATTTCTCTTGTCCTGAAATTTTATTTTTTATATGAAAAAGTTAAATTTGACTGTGTTGGCCTACGTAATTCTTTTATTATTGGATGTTTCCGTTTTTTTAAAGTTATGTGCGTTTTAAGCATTTAAATGTCACTTGCTATAACGGTAAAGGAAAATATTGCCAAACCGCACTTGTTCAGCATGGTGAACTATGGTCTTAACCTTCTCAATATGAGAAGAGACCTATGCTTAATTGTGGGCCCTGATGGATTGAGATAATGTTAACATCCTATGTTACTGCAGTCATTGCATGGTAGTTTAAGTTAGTATCCACAGCCCAAGTTGTGTATCTATATTCGTCGGAAAGGCTTTGTCATCATTTACCATCGAAATATGTGCAACATTTGGTAAAAATCATAGGTCTCAAAGTTGTTGAGCTCTCTTGACAGTCGCCAAATTTTATTATATGGTAACATTGAACGCTGCACTAGCGACATCCGTTTACTGAACAGATAAGTTGGTGGCACTATACAGTGCGCCCAACTTATCTCTGAAATGGCATATATATATTTGAAAAGGTCTTTTCACGATCTTTCATTTGATACCCATATTGCTAAGATAAGAAAAAAACTCAAGATTATCCCCTCTTTTTTTCCACTTTCGGGCGCCATTTTGAAAATTCATATAGCCTGTGACACTTCCACAGTTCTGACGAATTCAACGATACCTCATATGTCGAAATCCGTTCAACCGTTTGGGCTATGGGGCCTCACAAATAAATGGACATACATACAAACATACATACATACACTCGAAAAACATAACCCTCCTTCTGACGCAGTCGGGTAACAAAACATCGATATTTTCAGGGCGATATTTTTTGTACATCTACTTATGATTGTTTTAAAACATCAATTGGGGGCTTTACATTATACAATTTGCAGAGCGCTAACTGAGCTAGCGTGCTAAAATCGCATAGTGTAAAGGCAGTGAGACAGTAACTATACCTACTCGGATTTTTAATTAAACGGAGTAAACTGACACATCGAAATGTCATTTCTTTAAATAATATTGCCAACTTTCAAACCATAGTGATTGTCTTTAGTTCTCGATATAACTGATAATAATACCGGTAATAAACGATATTACAAATTGAAATTTAAATAACTCTTGCGAAACTAAAAGTATTAATTTGTGGTCATTCGCCTTCTTACTTTCGATAGATTTTTAATTAATTTAGCGAATAGTGAAGATGATTTTACCAATAGAGAACAAATTTCTACTAAAATATGTCGTTTCTTTATATTATAAATCTTACAATCTATTTACCAAATAGTAATATTATGTTTAGAGCGGTAACTACGAGTCTTTTGAAAATTAGAAATAAACAAAATAATTAATTAATTAACTGAATTAAATAAGTTGAATAACGAGATATTTTTGCCCCAGCACTATTTTTATTTCATTAAAAAGAGGCAACACTCTTGAAATGTCATCCGTGTTATTAGTGCAGCGTAATGTATGAAAACACTAGTTAGTGCACTGAGTTAGCGTAATGCCCCCATAACTTCTGTACTATCCTTATTTTGTGTCTTTGGTGATCATCGTCGTTACCTAGGTACCTACCTATCTACTATATTCCTATCTCTATGATCACCGCCAAAGATTTTGTCATCGTGACATTCGTGACTGAAAAAAGAAAAAAGTTTCATTTCAACGTATAGTGTTCTGTGATTTCAACTGTCAAGTCAACTTTCATCGACCAACACAACACAACAACATCATAAAGTCAAAAGCAAAACAAAACCGTTAAAACCGTGGTAAGTTAAGACTTTTTATTTAAATCCTATTCTATCGGCGAGATATACTTCTTTAGTATAATGATTTAATTATTTTGTGTATCTGCACGCAATATAATGATACAGTAAACGTATATTTTTTGGTAAGTATGGAGATTTACCGAACCACGGCTACCGGCATTTTTCTTGTAAATTCGGTTCTCATGGAAGCATGTAAATCTTTACAGATTATTGAAAAACGGCTTAGCAGCCATAGTACAGCATTTAATTTATTTTGGAAGCCGCGATGCTTTGCGGTGAGCTAAATTTTTTACTGAAATATTACCAAAACTTACTATTTCGCATAACCAAACAAGAATTTTTTGAAATACTCTTCTTCCAGCGAACGTAACTTGCACCATGGATTTATTTTGACGATTTATTTTTATACAAAGTGTTAAATAAGCATCCACCAGGTGATTCTTTTATTTTATAATACCTACCTGTTCACTGATACTCGATACACTAGTTACCTGCCCTACAGTTAAAGCTCCAATGTCTGCTGGCTATAGCTAGGGGTTTAGAAGGCAATATAAACAGTATAAACCTTTGTTTTTATTTACTTTATTATTTTTTTCTTTTCGGTCACAGTAAACTAATTGATATTTGTGTTTCCTATATTTGTACCTTCACCCATTATACCCTTTCCACTACCACTATTAAATTAAAGTACTTTGTTACATATGGTACCACTTTAGACCACTTACACTTTATATGAATATTTTTCAGTTAGTAGTTAGGCAAAAATGTAGCATGTATACAATAAAAGAATTATTTAAAGACCAGCTATTTTTTCTATTGACCTTAGGATATATTTTGCATCTTTTGCACAAACATATTCATTGATTATGTACTGGAAAACAAATCTAATTTGAAATGGTATAATAGAGTATTTATGTAAAGTTATTATTATTACATAAATACTAGATAAAGTCAATAGTACAACATAAAAACAATCTCAAGTGATAATGTCATAGATATCAGGTACTTATTGTATGGAAATGGTAGTTGCACTTGCATGTCTGTTGCAGGGCCAGCCATAGACTAGTTAGTTCTGCAAGAATGAAGCAGTCCACATGCCAGGATCTTACACACTGTACAGTGTCCAAACAGGTGGGTGCTTCATAAAAAATACTTGAGCTTCATATAAATAATTGAAACACAATAATGTTTAGTATTGTGTATATTAACATTTATACCTACACCATGTTCTCTTGGTTTCGTTTAGTAGTTGGCCTTAGCTATCATATATTTAACTACTTAAGTTAGTGTGCATCCATTGTAATAAATTTCTTATATAAAGATAAGTAAGTTCTATCACTGAAAGCTTGTAATTGGCCTTGAGTACCGTATTGTCACTTGTTTATTGTTGAAACCTAGCTGTAAGCTTTCCTTAAAATAAAATAAAATAAAAATAGACATTGTCCAGTGACAGACAGCAACTCCCAGCCAGAGATGACAGACTGTCTCTGTTGGTAGAGTGTGGAGAGTTGGGTTGCATCATTACAGTGCTGATACTTATCAATGAGCTAAGGGCATACTGTGTTTTGTCAAGAGCCAACGTCACATAGACCTGTTGATGCCTGATGGTGTTGTGTGGAGTGTGGCGGCGGTGGTTGCCTCGGATATACTTAAATAATTATGTACATACATAATATAATAAAATTATGATACTTAATATGTATATTATGTTGATGATATATTGATATTACAAATACATTTGTAAGTATTTATATTTATTAGGCCCATTGTATTACTTTCTGTATGTGCCCTTGTTTAAGACTCGATCCTGCCATATAAACATTGTCTCGGTATTGTTGCTATAGTTACAGTTGGTGCCTAGCAGTGCCCGGGACGTATCAATGGAGCCACCGTGAGACGGGCCGCCACCAGCCACCCCAGCTGCCAGCAGGTCTGTTGACCAACTGCAACTTAACAAGCTCTGCTGACCACTTACATACATGTGAGTCATTGTTTCAAACTCAGTTTTAATACATAGTATTACTTATTACTATATTACTTTATTACTAATATTATAAATGTGAAAGTTTGTAAGGATGTATGTGAGTAAGTCAGGGAGTGAGTGTGTGTGGGTGGGTTTGTTGCTCTTTCATGCAAAAACTACTGAACGGATTTTCATGAAACTTTGCAGTAATATAGCTTAGACATCGGAATAACATAATTTGTTAAAATTTATAGGGATTTTTGAAGGGTCTGGTTCCCCGAAGCGAAGCGAGGGCGGATTTATTAGTAGTACTAGCAAACCCGGCGAACTCCGTTTCGCCACCAGATGGCTTCGTTTTTTGTAACATTTCGTTTGGGGATCGTTTAAAGAAATTTTTTTTTGTTTTATATTTGAAAAGGTGATAGAAAAAACAGAGATCAAAACAGCATAGGAAAAATAATTTATTAGACAGTAAAACGTAACATAACAACATAATATCCTAGGTAACCAATACGCCAATGCAACCAAATTACGTATGTACAATACACTTACAAATTGTTCGGTTTATATATTTCTAACACCTGCCCTTAAACTAAACAATTTGTAAACCAAATCGGACAGATACTCTTATATACCTAATTAATCAGTATCTTCTACAACCCGTCTCACATATTGGTTCTTTATATCGAAGTAACTGACCCTTTTACATTTGAATTTACTTTGGAACTTTTCCCCAACAAATATTACATTTAGTTTCATTATAATGTACCTCAAGCCCTTTTGAAGTCATCTTTCCAACCGATAACAAATTCGTTGACAAACCCGGCACGTAAATAACTTCTGTTAATTTTGTAGTCTTAGTGTGCCCTTTTAACAACAGCTCTTCTTCATCATGTACTTCGCTATAATTTTGCAATAAAGCTTTGTTGTTCGTCATGTGGCAAGTTTCGCCGGAATCCAGGCATTCGAATTTACATCTATAGCTAATGCCGATAATAATATTCCTCTCCACGTATTTTCACATGTTTCTCCTCCTTTTCCATTTTTGTTGGTTTTTGTCGGACAGTTCTTTGCATAATGATCCTGTTTCTTACATATGAAGCATTTGCCTTTCATAAAAGGTTTATTCGCTGTTTTTGCATTTCATTTTGCAAACATTGCGCCTTCTTCGCTCTTATCAAAGCCTATACGCAATTCTTCTTGTAATAGTTTGCTCTTTACTGTCTCGCTGCATAATTTAATATTAGAATTTTCCAATGTCAGGATAAGCGGGTCATAATCTGATGATAGACCGCTCAGTAACAACACTGACAGGAAATCATCATCTAATGGAGCATTAATATCTCGTGGTTGTTGATCTAACTCCGTGATCCTTAAGAGATACGCTTCCATATCATTAAATTGTTCTAACTTCAATCCGAACATTGTACGTAAAAGTCCAAGACGTCTACACAGTCCTTAGTCTTCATAGGCCATTTTTAAATTATTCCAAGCCTCAAAGCCAGTGGTAGCATTTCGTACATGCGAAAACGACGATGGCTGCACCATCAAACATATTTTAGCAAGAGCCCGTCGTTGCTTGCGTTCGTCATTGTCCCTAGGGACACCCGACACAGCCTCAACGATGCAGTCCCATAAGTCCCCATGTATCAAATACATCCGCATCAAAAACTTCCAATTGCCGTAATTGGATATACCACTAAGCTTCTCAAAATTGACAGTTATTCCAGAACTCGAAGCTGTAGACAACCATTGAGATACTATGTACTAAAGTAGACAACAATCAACAATGATGCCGGCATCGCCGATGGCGATCGAACATTCCTTTTGTTCTGCATCTCGTTTTAAAAACAAAATTTAATACGTACAATTCTTTCTATTAATCTTGGTTAATAACTGGGAAGTGTGGAATACCTCCTAGGGTATCTGGGCCCATAACCTGATAGAAAAACAGAGATTTACACAGCATAGGAAAAATATTTTATTAGACAATAGAAGGTAACAACGTGGTATCCAAGGCAACCATATGACAATCCTACCAAATTACATATGTACAACACCTACTTAAATTGTTTGGTTTACAATGATTTTCCCTGTTTTCCTCCTTTTCTGTTGAAAATTTCCCGAATTTTGTTTGCTACAAACCTCACGGAGCTCGAGACCTTTCCAACGAATGCAAAACCGTGGAAATCGGTTTGTGCGTTCTGGAGTTATTGAATCAGGAAGGAAAACCCGACTTATTTTTATATATAAGATTATGTATGTTTGGCCAATTAGGTGTGTTCATTACCATGGAGTACAAGTCCCCTGCTCCATCTTGTGGCAACCTGATATTTATTTATTATCGTAACACCTTACATCTAACATTACAGGTTAAGTCCCTAATGGTAATGGTTAAAGGCTTTATAAAATTAAACTACATAAATTTATGTGATGGTGATGATATGTGATGGTAAGGTGTACATGGACCTGGCTGAAAGCCATACCTTAAGGGAGATTTACCATATTTCAGTTAGAGAGTAAAGTAGGGCCATTTTAATAGGCCACATTTGACAACTGTTTGTCTTTGCTTTATAGTGAGGGTAACCTGCTGAAAAACATCGATTAATTTAATTAATTGATAAGCATTGCTTTAATTCCCGGCCGGGGCAGATATTTATGTGGCAGATAAATATTTGTACTCGGGTCATGGGTGTAATTGTAATGTGTTATATGTGTAGTCCATGCCACCCGCGACACAGGTACCTAGTAACCTACTGCAGGGGTATGAGTGTGTTAGATTGTATGATTATTTTATTCGCAAGTAGCTCAAGGTACCCGAATGTGTATTTCAGCCGGAGATGGCCGCGGCAGTTGGCTTGCGGTCGCAGCTGACTGCAGTGTACTGACGCGTGCGGCGTGCGGCTGCGGCGTGCGGCTGCGGCGCGCGGCGCGGACATAGTGCGGGTGAGTGATAGATTGAAATGTCTATTCGAAGTAAGCTTTTTAAAAACATTTTTCTCTTGAAATCACTTATTTGTGTCCCTTAACATAATTTGCTCCAATACTCCAGTTAGTATTTATTAGTATGATTTTCGTTGTAATTCACCAGAGTACTGAGATGCTCGCCTCTAAAAAAAGTGTTATCGGCCTTACACCTTCCTATCCTGAACGCAATTAAAGCAATTATTGTGGTGGTAGAAATCGTTCTAAGTACTTCCCCCAGTGAACATGGTAAGAGCCTACTCTTACCACCTACAGAACCCGGTGATTCTCGGTGGTCATACTGGGTTGTCCTACTGGTATGGCCAGTGAGAATGTCTGTGTTGAGATTTTCTCACTGGTCATACTACCTATTAACACCAGAAATGTAGCATTTTCTTTCATCCTATATAGACTACGGGCCCATGCCGAAAATGGGGGGGTCATACGAACCACCAGGTGATGTATATAGGACGATATAAGAGCACAAAATAATTAGATTCAGCACTATGCCGTCACTTGTAAGCTGTCCAACTGAGTGCTGGTGAGAATTCAAAAGTGCAGGTAGAGGGAGTAAATTTTGGTCATATGATTCTGTACGGCATTTTCACCATCGATAGATCCATGAAAAATAATAAGAAAGCGCGCAGTCCCGTAAAAAAATGGTGAGCCACAAAGTCGGTAAATTTGTTTGATTTTTTGAAAATTCCAGGGTAAATTTAGTCATTTGATCCTGTACGGCATCAGTTTCATGCTGTTTCAATACAGCTTCTAATCCATTATTCCGCAACGCCGTACAAAAATCATGCGACAAGGGGAAAAAATCGAGGGTTGAAACCCCCTCTATTTCCGTGGTCTGGGGGGTGATTTGAAAAAGTACGGCTTCGGTTCCAAAACATTATCTAGCACTCAAAAGTACTATTAAAAATAATGCCGTCAAAAAGTTATTGTTCATTTGAATGTATATTAATAATTACCTTAATTTCATGGTATACTTGATTTAAAAAGCTGTAATGTCATTTGACACTGTACGGCAACTTTTTTTTTAACATGATATTGTAAAATATAATTGTTACATAGTATTGCCGTTCAAAAGAAACTGTTCTAAAAAAAGTTATAGAGAAATACAAAAACTGAAATTTGTTAAATTATTGCAGAAGTTTAAATATTCATAGATTAATAGAATATAGCAATTTCCTACATTTTTCCCTTGTTCTAAATAGTATTAAGATACATAAATTAGGAAAAAATGATGCCGTACATTTTAATGCAGACCATATCTTTTAGGCTGATGAAAATGACGCTACTTTATGGCCACAGGCGCACTGTAAACAACAGCTGGTTTTAATTTCCGCACAGTGTTGCCAGAGCTCGACTATCTCAGTACCCGCGTGACTAGTCTCAATTAACCGTTTTTACCCGACAGAGGGCTAGGCTTTACCCGAATTCTACCCAACCTCAGATAACGAGTGCCATCTAATAAAATATTATTTTTTCGCGCCAAATTACAAAAACATTTACTTGAAATTATATTTCAAACGATCTTAAATTGATATATTCCTCTAGAAATATCAAAATTAAATTTTAATTTGATGTTTTCAAATAATCAAAAAGATACATAAATAATTTAAATCAATAAATTATGTAGTTGAATTTATACTACACAATAAAATTTTAATTATTTAATTTTGTATTACCCGGTTTTCCCCATTTTTTAAGATTACCCGCAAAGAGTAAAATTACCCGAAAAACGGGAAATTACCCGCATATTGGCAGCACTGTCCCCGCATCAACTCCGAAACGTTACCGAAGCGTCCGTCTCACACAACTATGGAAAGAACAGTACACACATACTAATCGAACTACTGCTACTAATCGCACACAGTACTGTATGGGCAGCTGTATAGATAATATGCCTACAAATCCTAAACGTCGTAACAGAACGTCCCTCCGTAAGCGATATATATTTAAATTATATTTATTTAATATTTTATAAATTATTGCATTAAGTACAAATAAACTATCTTAATGCCGTATAAAAAATATCGTCATGAATTTCACCTTACATTTCGTTATATGGATTTTTCCTTGAGTTTTTTTTCCCTACAAACCTTTGGACCAACGAAAATGTACGGCATGTAAAAAAATATTATCTGTGCATAAAATACTTTCAAAATAAATTAATTTTATGTTGTTTCAAATCACCCCCCAGACCACGGAAATAGAGGGGGTTGCAACCCTCGATTTTTTCCCCTTGTCGCATGTTTTTTGTACGGCGTTGCGGAATAATGGATTAGAAGCTGTATTGAAACAGTATGAAACTGATGCCGTACAGGATCAAATGACCAAATTTACCCTGGAATTTTCAAAAAATCAAAAAAATTTACCGACTTTGTGGCTCAGCATTTTTTTACGGGACTGCGCGCTTTCTTATTATTTTTCATGGATCTATCGATGGTGAAAATGCCGTACAGAATCATATGACCAAAATGTACTCCCTCTACCTGCACTTTTGAATTCTCACCAGCACTCAGTTGGACAGCTTACAAGTGACGGCATAGTGCTGAATCTTATTATTTTGTGCTCTTATATCGTCCTATATACATCACCTGGTGGTTCGTATGACCCCCCCATTATCGGCATGGGCCCGTAGTCTATCAATATTATTTATATTTCTCTAAAATATTATATTCTATTCTATTCTTCAAAATATAGATTCTAATAAAAAATATAGCTATATGTGGTTCCCAGGTGACCGGAGCATTCGCTGCCGCCGGGAATGTTCTGCGGCGGTCGGAGATACTGCGGACTGCGGTGATACTGCGGATACACTGCGGACTACGGAGATACTGCGGACTGCGGATACACTTCGGACTGCGGATACACTGCGGACTGCGGAGCCACTATGCTGACAGGCGGGAGGTATCATCTGCAGTCGATACAATGCACGATGCAATGATGTATGCGTGCACTGCGTAAGTACTGGCTTGTACTAGTGTTTCCACATGAAGTCAACTGGCATGTAGTTATGAACCACTTCTCTATGTTAGACATTGATACATATATTATTTATTGTACGGCACGCAGGTCATAAAAATCGGAACAGAAACAATCACAAATTCAAAACATATTATTTAGGATAACTCAAAAACTATCAGTCAATGTCGCTCACTTTTTTATGGGACTGACTGCACGCAGTTCATTAAAAGCGGAACAGAAACAATCACAAATTCAATACGTATTATTTAGGATAACTCAAAAACTATCAGTCAATGTCGCTCACTTTTTTTTGGGACCGGATGTTAAGCACGGTGAAAATTTTTATTGCAAAAGGATTTTCCTTCAATAGAAAGAGAAGGATGACTTCGCTGTGCTTCCCGCCTTTTCGCATTGACTAGAATTTTCCAGAAGTTGTATTAAATTGCAACAAAGTCGATGTAACCTTTTACGAGCTTGATTTCTTCCGTCCGTTTTGTTGCAATTTTGTAGCCCTTGTAGTTCAAAATTACGCATGAACGTTGCATATTTAGGCTGGCCGCAGATGTCCTGAATCCAGACTCGGCCTCCTGGATGCAAAAATCACCATTTAGTGTTTTACCATGGGATATTGAATGTAAAAATAATTTGCAAAATCAGTTCACCAAGTAAAAAGTTAAGGTAATATGTATTATAATCTGGTACTAATACTAAGATCAATCGTAATCGAATACTAATCTAATATTGTGTCCTGTAAAGTTTCTCTATTGATTTTGTCAGGTACATAATAAATCGAAAGTGGTAACCAAGTTGTTCCAGTAGGATGTTCTTACTTCCAACATTTTTTATTTTTTTAGGGTATAATTGAGAAACAGACCAGTTTTGTGTTAAAAAAAAGAGCATATTATCTCATTGGGGACCACCCTTGTTTGCAGGTCTCACAAAAATGTTTCTACTATTCCTCCCATTCGGATTCAACTGTATATAATATTATTCTATTATTTTGGTTGGTTGGAGTTGTTTTCCGTGTGGATGAAGTGAGGACTCAATTTGTGTAACCAAGCAGCATCGGGGCATTGAAGGGACGATTTTTTTAAAGTTTATGCGTCATTTATTTTCACGCGGGTCCTTCGCAGTTTCACCCCTGTGGGTCGACGACTGTGAGATCTTGTAGAGCAAAAGTCGAACGCCTTTTCCATGTCGAGGATTACTGCGCACGCGCGTTCTCTCTTTTTCGCAACTGAAGTGTCGTGTTTTGTTTCGGCCGGAACCCGGAACGATTTGGTGATGAATTGAAAGATTTGGTGATGAATTGAAAGATTTCTGTGCATATAATAACTTGCTTTTACAATTTTACTTGTTGTAACAGTGAAATTAACCCTTAACCAGGCAACAAGGGTTTCAATGAGTAATATTTGTGAAATTTATTAATTTGTTAATATATAAGGGAAGAAACAAAACCTGTGGTCCACATTAGTACCTTGCCCAGTGAGGTAAAAATATTGTGGTCTCCATTATTAGTACTTTGCCCTGAATCAATAGCAAAATAACAATTCTTATGATAATTATAATTACAAATTATGAGGCACATGGGGCAAATGAAACCTTTCAAAACATGGTGTCACGCATAATGGTACTTTGCATGAAGTGCACTCTATTTTAGAACGCTTAGGATTGGTTCGAGTGCTGCAGAAACGGCACCGGCGTTTAGTTGCTGCACATGGCATGTGAACACCAACATTGGCCAGTCTCACCTCATCTGAGATTCTGTATACACCTCCTTTCTTATTTTTCAATATGGTTGAAGATGCCTTTCGGGAACTGAAGTTGTTGACTAGACCCCTGGCAACACGTAAACGAAACTGGCGATGGCTATTGTTGCGGATGACATGTCCCTGGTTGTTGAGAATGTAGGCATTTATAAGAGAAGCTTCAAACATAAACCAAAACAGGCGGAACCAGTTTTTTTTTGACTTGCGGCCTATAGAATAGGAGCTCCTGAAGTGGTCAAAATGGTCAACTCCACCCATAGTTTTTGTATATGCTGCTGTAGGGTTCGCCCACAGCTTACTAGCCGAAGACTTGAAATGAAAATCACGATGACGATAATTTTCTTTATTCCTTTTTCATAGGTTTACACAGTGCATTGCTCTTCGGTACAATGCGAAGAGGATTGGTTCCGTAGACAGAGAGTTCCAGTTTCTTGAAGAGGTATCGGGAGCGAGCTTCTCGGAGCAGTAAATTCTACGGCGCTGTGCGCTTATTTTATATCCTTCCCGATACCTCCCCACCACCGGTCTATAATAAGATACATTTTGACTCTAGCCAATTAGAGAAAGCGTCACTTGCCATCTCTTTCTAATATTCCTATCTCGTTCTAGCCGCGCAGGACTAGCTCTGTTTCATGTTGCATAAGGCTATCTCTTTCATCGAATATATTATCCTTTATTTCAAGTACATAACATTAATGTATTATCATCTACACATGGGTATTGGATTCCTAACCCCTAATAATACAAGCCCGCAGGTGCTACATACTTCATAACGTAATATCTTCCTTAGCAATCTATACTTATAATAAATCTGTAGAGAGGTCAATTCTGTACATTAAATATATTTCCAAAATAACTATCAGGGGGTGATTAGGGATCGATACTGATGCCAAAAATGCAATCAGTAAAATTTTTGTCTGTCTGTCTGTCTGTCTGTCTGTCTGTCTGTCGGATGTATAACCGTTATAGAAACAAAAACTACTCGACGGATTTTAACGAAACTTGGTACAATTATTTTTCATACTCCCGCGCTGGTTATAGTATACTTTTCATCACGCTACAATCAATAGGAGCAGAGCAGTGAAGGGAAATGTTGGGGAAACGGGAGAAGTTACTCCATTTTTTAAGCTTCCGTCGCGTGTGCAACCTTAATGGTTAAAGCTACACAGAAATCATGTATGACGGAAATGTTCTCCTTAAAATTATATAAAAAATATTCCACGACAGCATATGTCTATCTTTTATGGTTGACTCACAATAACACGTGTAACTCCCGATAGTTTAGCAGTTCGAAGCTTTCTGATTAAGTATACCTATATTTTATCTACTCTTACGTTTATGACACTTAAGTGGGTGAAATAAAGGGGTGAAGTTTAAACGAAATTCACGCGGGCGAAGCCGCTGGCAAAAGCTAGTTGAGATATAAAGTTGCGATCTAAACTTTGCCTTAACGACCACTCTTTACAATCCTGGGCCGTTTTGCGTACATAACGTTATTCTGTTATGTACTTTCTATTCATAATAACAATTTCAATGACCTGACATCACTCTTATAAGAGTTATTCGACTTATAAGATTCTGATAAGAAATGTACTAATTTCTCATATTTACACATATGACATTTACATAGAAACTCTCTTAATCTACGGATAAAACTAACATCTGCCCTTTACATAAGTAGCAAGATGATACATAGCTAATTACTATATGAAAACAAACAATTTACATTCTACAGGAGTGAGCGAGACACAAAATGAGACAGCAATATGAATACACAATACTCGCTCCTCCACGCCATCTTAAGTGCTACATTCATTGCACGGCGTTCAAAATTATTCTAACTAGATTCTAACATGAAAACTTACAAAGATATTTACTATTTAACAATTTTATAATGCCTAAGACTCTCGTCCGTAACAACTTCCCCCCAGGCGAGCCCTCGAGCTTCTTAATTACACGGGAGGACGATGAGTCTTCTAACAGGCCTACGAAACACACCACCTTTGGTGCGCACCTCCACACTGCGTACAACGCCGTCCGGTCCTGGGAAAATACGTTCAACTTTCCCTCGCGGCCATACGTTACGGGGTAGTAACCCGTCGGCGATGATTACTAGGTCCCCAAGTTTTACGTTCGGTAAATCTCGTCTTTTATCTCCACGCGGTGCCAACGTTGGCAGGTATTCGTTCACCCAACGAGCCCAAAACGAGTTCGCGAGAGCTTGTGCGGCCCGCCACGTTCTGCTGTCAGCGGCACTACACTCCCCAACGTATGGCAACCCTGCGCTGGAACCTAGCAAAAAGTGGTTCGGAGTCAACGCTTCCGCTTCCCCACTATCGACGGTTACATGAGTTAATGGGCGCGAGTTCACGGTGTGCTCTACTTCCGCAGTGAGGGTCTGAAGGACCTCCTCCTTCGGAGCGCGGTCATTTAACACTACTGATAACGCGCTCTTAACTGAACGTATCATACGCTCCCAAGCGCCGCCTTGATTGGGCGCCCCTGGATCGGTAAAACGCCAATCGATACGTTTACCTAAACTATATTCCCGGATCGCGGGTTTCCATTCTTCATACGCTTGTCTTAATTCGACGTCCGCGCCACGGAAGTTCGTTCCGTTATCACTAAAAATCACGCTGGGAGTACCGCGCCTAGCTGCCATGCGTCGGATGGCCATGATCGCCGAGTCCGTACTCAGGCTAGCGAGAAGTTCGATATGTATCGCGCGCGTAACTAAACACGTAAACAGCAGTCCCCAGCGCTTCTCGCGCCTTCGCCCGATCGTAATCCACATCGGACCATACGCGTCGACTCCGCAATTAGTGAATGGCCGTGCGTACGCCTGCAGACGCGCCGCGGGCAGATCACCCTTCACCGGCCGTTCCGGTGCTGCCTTGCGTATCCTACAGGGCACGCACGCCCTCACTACCGCGCGAACCGCCGGTCGCAGATGCAAAATCCAGTACCGCTGTCTAAGGTTATTGACTATCTGTTCGCGTCCCGCGTGACAACAGGCATGATGACAAATTTTTGGAAATTGTTCTATAATGCTCTGGAATATATATTAATTACAACAAAGATAATATTTCTGCTTAAAATTAAGGATTAGTATTTAAAAGTTACTTTTTAATTCATAAATTTAAAATTCGCACCAAAACGCATCAAAGTGTCATGGCGTCCCTTTGCTACGTCACTTTAGAGTACAACAATCACTCGACAGTTGTAAACATCTTGATTTTTTGGAATTACAGTTGTTATTTGGTTATAATCATGAATTCGAAAGCGTATAGGTGGTGTTCAGTCCCTCTGTGTACTAACACGTCCATAAAAACTCCTGAGAAGTTATTTATTTTCGTTCCTTTTAATAAAACTATTCGAAATAAGTGGCTTAATCTTGCAAGACGTGATATGAAAGGAATAACACCCACTACTCAGCTATATTTTTGTGAAGATCACTTTGACGTAAGTATCTACTCTAATTTTGTAGATTTCATGTTGATCCTAAATAAATGTGATCAATATTAGATGATATAAACATTGACTAACTACCTAACTTTTTGGAGGTTATGAATCTCTTACTGTCGTCTCATCAATGAGCTAATATAAAGGTATTTTATTTTCAGTTACCAAATGATATGGAAAATTACATGCAATATCGTGTGATGGGTTCAGTGTCGCAGATTCGGATGAAACGAGGCTGCGTTCCCTTAAAATTTGAGTGTCAACCTGATAGAAGAAAACGACGTTCTGATACAAATGAAAGACAATATATTGTGAAAAAACAAAGAAAAGAATTAAAATTAATTGAAGATTTTGAGCAAGAATTACAAAAAAGAACAACTACAACTATTGCTACAGAACAGTTGGAAATTGAAGACCCTTCACCCGGAACATCAGTCATGCAGGAAAATATTGCACAAGATGCACCTAAGATGGCAAATAAATCCATTCAAGTGTATATGACAAATAAGTTCAGAAGTAAAGCTGTACAAACTGAAATCAAATCAGTAGATCAGATGACATCACCGTTGAGGCCTTTTTGTCAGTCTGCTTTTACTTCACCATTTAAAATCACAAGTAGTAAAACTGTCAAACCATCAACCTTACAGAAATGTACCAAGAAATTAATTGCTATTCAGGCAGATTCTGACAGTGATGTTTCATACACACCATCTGTGGTACATAGTGAATCACCGTCATTGACTTCTTTAAAAATGAAATCATCTTCAGACTGTAGTGAATTAATTGCAGATGATAAGAAACAAGAGGCAACCAAAATTATGGCATTTACATGTCAGAAAATAGGGAATAACCCACGGTCTTACATTGGAGTTCCTAAAAGTTGTTATTATTTAATAGATTTAATTGAAGATCAGTTAAATATTCCCACACACCTTATACTAATGTGCTTAAAAAAAATTAAATTAAATAATAGTTTCAGAGAGCTTTCTGATGATTTTTCTATTTCTCCAACATATGCCAGCAAGATATTTCTGAAAAATATACCGCTGATAGCTAGTTTGATGCGACCTTTTATTGTTGCATTAGATAAGGATTCCATTAGAAAAAAATTGCCTATGGCCTTTAGATATAAATATCATAATGTAAGTTGCATTATAGACTGTCTAGAAATTGAGGTGCAAAAGCCTTCAAATGCATTGAACCAGTCTCTCTCATGGTCTGAATACAAAAAAGCCAATACCATAAAGTATCTTGTGTCTTGTACTCCTAATGGATTAGTGAATTATATTTCTCCTGGATATGGCGGAAGAATTACTGACACATGTTTGGTCGAATCTTGTGATTTTGTAAAGTGTTTGTTACCAGGCATGTTCGTGATGGCTGACAGGGGATTCAAACATGTAGAACAATATCTAAGAAAAGAGGGAGTGCACTTAGTACGACCTCCAAGTGTTGCAACTGGTACAAAGCTATCAAAACTTGAGGCAAGGGAAACAAAACAAATAGCTAGCCTAAGAATTCATGTTGAGAGAGTGATACGACGCTTACGTGAATTCAGTATGTTAAAGCCACATGCATGTGTAAATCTTAATCTTGTCAAAGTGCTAGATGATGTTATTACCATTGCCTGCGCATTGATTAACTTGCAAGATTCTTTGATTAAATAAATACATTGGTATGACATACTTTTTAAATATCATTATTATCTAAATACATACTTACCTTAATTAAGTTTCAATCAGACTGTTTGTTATCTGTTATTGTTATTACTTTTGATAGAATTAACTTTTAACCTGTAAACTTCTTGCTATATACCATTGCTAGCTCTGTTAGCAATTGCTACTATTTCAGGTAAAATATATTTAAGTAAATGTAGATGAATATTTTTTGTATTAAAAGTAAATAATATGTGAGCAAAAATGTAAAACAAATATACATTTATTATCATAAACTTGTTTTTATTTATTTATACTTTTATACAATACTGGATATACATTATCCTTCCACAAAGGAACTATAATCTTGAGAAAATCTGATACATATTTTTCATCATACTCAATTTTCATTATATTTACTTTCTTATTGGCACTGTAGTTGCAGTCAGCTACACAAAAGTAGCAGTTTTTGTGTCCTGTCAGTAACATTTGAAGTTGCATTTGCACGTAACATTTCTGGGTTGGTTTTCCATTATTCACATAATTCTTCACAGTTTTTTCACTTACGGGACACTTAATTTCAATAACATTGTTTTCACAGATCCCATCAGGTGATCCTGCTAGCATGGGATAGTTTTTAGAAAGCATTAAACCACATTTTTTAATTTTTTTTCCCAGGTTGGCACTTACAGTTCTCCTCACATCATCTTCCAGTATTCTACCACGTTTCATGGCTATTGTGTCAGGAATTTTTCCACCCATTATCACTGCCATCAAAGTACCATCACTGGTTTTACATCTACTGAATTCATAGGCTCTTGAAGCGGTCACTCTGCCATACCGTAATTCATACCAAAGCTTGCTTTTATGTTGTTCCCTTGTTTCTTTTTCTACATTGTCGATGTCAGCATCAGACAATATAACTCTTTCCAAAAATGTATCGCAAGATCTTTCATTGTATTTCAGCACTAAATTATCCATTGATAGAGTTTGTAGTCCATCAAAAACATATTCATTTTGGTACTTTATTAATTCACAATCCATGAGCCTTCTTCTCTTCCCTTCCTCTAAAAACTTTTCAAATACTTCTGTGTTTGACGGCAAGCTAGGGCTGCCCTTTGATAATTCCTTAGCAGTTATGTATTTTAGGGTACTCCCAACCTTGGAAAGCTTGGATTTCATCCAATAACATTCTATGGATGTACAAGACGGGTCCTCACTCCTACGATGAACCCACATTAAGAATGCCATGGCATGTTTGCACCCTCCTTGGGAAGCCACACAATCATGACATTCTACTGACTTCACCGTTTCTTCCTGTTCGTCGACTACCAATGACACTCCATACAACTTAGCATGTACTTTATGTTCGGGGCAGATTTTAGCTTTTACTGTGCACAAATTTCCTTCGCGTTTGAGCTGAACATAGCTCACAGCATCATCACCATAAGATGCCCTAGCGGACCTGAAACAATTCAAGCAATGGTAAATACTTAGCTGCCTAAAGAAATGTGTAAGAAACATAACCTATACTTTAGACATTTTTATTACTTAGATAACTGATTAATTGACCAACTACTCAGTTATTTATAATAAATATGTATTAAAAAGCTGTTTAATATAGGATACTTACATTGAAGTCTTAACATTTCTAAATTCTGCTGAACAAAAGTCTTTGTTTGATCCCAGAAATGATCCTAGCATTAACAAGTCTATTCTTGGTAAATTAGCGCTGGAAGCCTTTTGAAATCCTTGTTCCATGACTCAGTGGATCAAAGTCGATTTACACAAAACAAACTGAAGTTGAAAACAAAATAAAAACCGCGTATTAAATAGTAAAAACCAGCGAGTAGGTATGTATTCTATTGAATTACAAATAAACAATGATAGAGAACTCTAACGTGACGTCACGCGCTGTGATTGGTGTTCAACATGTCATGGCGGATTGTCGTATTTCGTGATTTTGATTTATTAATAAATTATTAATCTCTCTTTTAATTATAAAAAGAATAAGTGTTTTATAATCAACAATTCAGGTATATTATACATACAAATTATTTCAATGAAATTTACTTGCTGTCATCATGCCTACTCCCAACGTGTTCGCGACGTATTAATAATCGCGCTACGTGACTCCGTCCATCGAGGATCGGAGGGTTCTTAGCTACGGTAGGTATGTCGACCGCGTTCGTTCTACTATTAAGTCGCAATATTTTATCTTCCCCATATACAGGATCCAAATTCAATAATCGACTAGTGCGATCGACACCCCTATGGTTCCGTAGTTGCTCTATTTCGTTCGCGAAGCTTTCCCGCTGCGCTTGCCTAACAACTAATAATTCCGCTTTACGTAAATAATCTACACTTAAAACACTATTTTTACTAATTAACTTTTTACACATATCTACAAATAATAAAACGTACGCAACCGATCGCACCAAGCGCTCAAACGACGAGAACCGTCCTACGTCGATGAGTGCGGGTTCGATTCTCGCGTGTGTCACAGCCACTTCCGTGTTCGAAGCGTGTGTGTCTTTCTCTGCCGGCCTCTGTTGTTCCGGTTCGCGTAACAGAGCCGGGCCCGAGAACCCCTGAGAATCGTTATCTACCATATAACCCACTCTAGTTGCGTCGTTAATACCTAACCGCGTTTTACTCGGTTCGTTCGGGTTTGCGGCCGCGCAAGGAAGTGACGCACACAGGCGGCCTGGGGAACCGTCCGTGTTACTCCCGTAGACGCGTTTCGTTGTGCTATTACCTATCTCGATCGCGCGCTCATCTTTAGGATTAACCTTCCGTTTCGCGGTTATACCTAACGCATCGATATCATAATGCGATCTACCCAGCTGGTTGAGAGCGCCGTCGCTCTGTCGCGCTATCTCTTTCGCACTTCGTTCCGTGCGTACGTGCAATACCCTACCATCGTTCACGATTAGGGGAGAGAGGGGGAATTGCGGACGGTTAATTTAAGATCTAAATAAAAAACATACAACTAGCAATAATCAGTCTCTGTTTTATTGTACTTATACTTTGGTTATTACCTTACAAAATTAACATAATCTTTTATCCGCTATTAATCATTTACAATAAAATTTATAAAAAAAACAAAAAGCTTCCTGTCCGTAATTACCCGGTGCTCTCGGGGTGAATTCGGACATAGCTTGGGGTAATTACGAACCACATGGGATAATTACAAACGATTTACTTATTCTACACACAAATCACAAATATACCCTTTTGACGTACTAGGTCCAGTGCAATTCTCATGTGCCCATTTGTTTTGTTTGATTTCACGTACAGCTAACTTCAGTGTTTCAAGTGTGTATTTCTTTTCCGTTTTTCTCTTATATGTACGAGGCATCTATAATAAAAGATAATAATAATTATATAACTAAGATAAATCTAATATTTTGGAATGTTACACACAATGAACTGATTTGGGGTAATTACGGACGTATTCTTTATTCTGTATTTACCCCGACTAACTTGTCCGCAATTAACCCTATGAGCATTTTTCTAATTAACAAATTATTTTGAGGTTATGTTAGCATGTGCAATTTTTATGTTGCTACAGTTTAGATGTTGTATCCCACAAGAGTTTAGACCACAAGTAACATTTTGATAATACACAAATTACTGCAAATACACGACAACGAAAATAGCCAAAAATTATAAGAAAAGTCGAAAAAAACTTTGATATAACTTACCTTGAAGTGCGTGAGCGGCCTTCCGTCCTGACTACTGTTCGTGCACTAAAGATGGCAGACGCGACCGAGCTACCGGGATTGCAGGGCGGGGGGAGGGCTAGCCTGTCGTAAACAAACGTGTCCGGATTTACCCCGCGTCCGGTATTACCCCATCCTCCCCTACTCTATTCGGCACCGAACCGTGCACCACCCACCCTAACTGAGTAAGTGAAGCGGCAGGTTGTCGTCGACTCCCGGTCAGTAGCTTACGACTCACTATCAGCGGCCAGTTATCCGCACCATGAAGGAGGCGGGGTCGCGCGTTCGCGTAGCAGACCGACCGGGCCGGCAAATTCCGCATGTGACGGTAGTGCAAGGCATCGGATTCGATAGATTGACTGCCTAACGTCAAATTGGCAACCGTTCGTGCCGTAATCGGATGGTAACGACCATCTTGTCCGCGTATACTAATATCCACGATCCTACTGTTACTTTCTTGCTGGCTTGACGTCGCACCTACAATATTAAGCGCCCGCCGTGGCCCGTGGGCCCCCACCGAGGACGCTGTGCCCTCGTCAATTAACGATATGGTGGAGCCCTCGTCCAGTAGCGCGTAGGTATCGATCGTCTTACCGTTCGCGCCTCTAACAGTAACCGGACATATTTTTAATAACACACGCGACGGCTCGTCTACGCTGTGAGCCGACGCGGTCGTCGCGGACTCTACCCGGGTCGCGGGTGCGCTATGCAGCAACGAGTGATGTGCCCGCTGGCAATCATCAACACTACAACGTTTTGATTTACATTTTGCTCGAGCGTGTTTACTACTCAAACATTGAAAACAAACGCGATTTTCCTTAGCCCACTCCCACCGCTGGTCTACTTTCATCCCTGCGAGACGCGCGCAATCCGTCGTTCGGTGTTTATCCCCGCAACACATACACGTATCTATATCATCCCGGTTCGCGGGCGATATCGCGGCGGTATAAACTGGCTTGCGTGCGATCTTTTCATTCCCTCGCATGACGTTCGGTCGCGGGCGAACTGACGGCGGTGGCGGCGGCGGCACGGTCGGCCGTGGCGCCGGTGTGGTTGTATAGGTGAAGGCATGCCTCATGGCCTTATCTGCCTCCTTCATTAAAAATCGCGACAACAATACGATTTCTGACCCCTATCGCAGTGTTCGTCTGCGTAATCGCACCAGCGCGCTTTCAAATGCGGACTGAGCTTATCTGTAACGGATCGCGTTAACATGGGGTTCATTAAATAACCGCGTTCATCTACGCAATTAACAACTGTTACAACGTTCTGTAATTTAATCGCGAATGAATTTAACTCCGCGGCTGTACTGCCTAAACGAGGCAATCGTTTTATTTCCTCTAATGCTTGATCTATACAGCCTGTCTCGCTTCCCCCTGTAAACAATTCCTGAGCTTAGCTAAGTGCTCCGCGGGCGATAATCGTTGACGTTCTACTGAGTCCCGCCAAGCCGCTCGAAACGGTAACCACTCCTGCGGGTTCCCACTGAACAGGGGCAGATCGTACACCCGCTCAGTGGGTCGCTGGCGTAATACCGCTGCCTCGAGTGCTTCGGTAAGCCTATCGATCGGATCGCGTCGTGGCTCAGACTCGAAAGTTACGCGCGGTTCGGTTCGGTTCGGTTGCGCGCGGTCGAACGATTTATCGCGGGATTCCGATACGTCATAATTATTAACGTTCCCGATCTGTACCGGAACCTGTTCCCCCCGTGGGCGACTATCCTCTAACCACGTATTGACCCGCCGGTCGGTCTCGACGGGGTCGACTATGCTATCGCGGTCGGTTTCGTCCCGGATCGTCGCGATCTCCGCGTGTAAACGTTTTTTAATAAGCTCCGCTTGCAAACGTAATTCTTCCTTGCGGATCGCCATCAGCTGTTCCTCCGCTTCGTATTCGGCGCGCCTAACCCGAGCGAGATAACTCGCTGTTGAGCGACGCGAACAAACTGACGGCGCGCGGGCCGTTACATTAATCGCGGTTCCTACATTATCGGGACGCATCGCGGTTTCTTGTTCCGATCGCGGCGCGGTTGTAGTTCCTTCCACGGGTTGTACGCAGTGCTCGGAGGGCGACGCCGGGTAGTCTTCGTGTACCCGGAGTGCCGTCGACCTAGCCCTAGTTACTGGCGGACTCCTCGGAGTCGTCATCTTCAGCTCTTCAAGCCCCTAATACCTATCGGTTCCCTAATACCTATCGGTTCCCTAACAGGTAGCTCTTCAATGCTACCACCCTATCAGGTCCCTAACTGTCCTGCCGGAAGGCGCGGCTCAAGGCCGAACAACAACCGGACAGGGATAGGATATAGGTATGGGGTAAGGGGTAGGTCCCACCCAGCAGAGGGAGTAGTACGATACGGGGTGCTAAGAAGCCGGCTGGAATGTCCGGTTCTGTCAGCAGTGCCTACAGTGGGGCCCCCGCAGCGTATTAGCCCGTACTGGCGTGGATGTGCTACTTTCGGTTACACGCTCTTGTGCGTTTCTTGAGTAACCGATGACGTCACACAAAACGTCAAACCGCATATAGCGTTAACTCACACGACAAAGCAGTTGGCACCGTTAGGTTGCTAGTGTCGGTGAGCCGTGGGTACACCACGTACGGCAACCTTGAAAAAGGCTATACCACGCCGTCAAGGCGACCAAGGCTTCAATTGACGCGTCCTGTTCCTTGCAGCGCACGCCGTCCAGCTCCTAGCGTGGTCCCCCAGTGACCACCGCCCGGCAGCTTGGAGTCCTAGCGTCGCCTGGTCGTCTTCTATAAGGAGCTTCTTTCTTCTATAAGTAGCTTCCTTCTTCTATAAGTAGCTTCCTTCTTCTATAAGTAGCTTCCTTCTTCTATAAGTAGCTTCTTTCTTCTTTAAGTTCCGCGTAACGACCCCCCGTCAGGTTAAAGGGGCCGGACTGCCCCACTCGCCCCCGACCCTCTTCGGTTAATTCCGCCTGGCTTCGCTCTTCTGTCTTCAATCCGACGCCGAAGGACCAGGAAAAACTGCAGGGTTCGCCCACAGCTTACTAGCCGAAGACTTGAAATGAAAATCACGATGACGATAATTTTCTTTATTCCTTTTTCATAGATTTACACAGTGCATTGCTCTTCGGTACAATGCGAAGAGGATTGGTTCCGTAGACAGAGAGTTCCAGTTTCTTGAAGAGGTATCGGGAGCGAGCTTCTTGGAGCAGTCCATTCTACTTTTTTTTTTTTTTTTCCGAATGGACTGTAACTGTTGGCCCTAGTGGCCTTCACAGTTTTACGCGGACTTGTGGGCTGGACTGGAGAGTCCACGCCGAGAAGACTGTAATCGCGTTGCTGAATGGGGTCATTGCCCGTGCCTCACGCGGAAGTAAAAAATACCTAAAATACGACAACCTAAGGGCCCCTCCTGTGAGGGTCGAGCCTCGGCTTAGGTCCTCGCACATGGGAGGGTTGGACTGTGATGCCTGCCACTCGGGGATACCTCGTGACGGCAGTATGGTAACTAGGGGGTCCTCGTCGCCGCCGGCGGCGACGCTGTATGTGTGACGTGTTTCTGTGTAGTGTAGTTTGAGTGGGCGGGGCGGAGACCAAGTAAGACTGGTTCGCCACTGTAATTGCGTCGTCGGGGTCTTCTAACACATTTCTAGGCCGTCTGTGTATGGCCTTCACGTCCCTGACGGGAACGTAAGAGGCCGCTTGGACAACCAACCGGTTAGGATGGTCTGCAGCTGACTCAAAATAGGTGGAAGTGAGCCATTTTAAGTATTGAGCTATGGTGGGCAGCTCTAGATCGCGATGTAGGTCTACGTTGCGCACGTACCAGGGCGCGCCCGTGGCCATGCGCAAGAAGCGATTCTGTAATCTCTGCAGGATGTTAATATGCCTAGTGTGTGCGAACACCACACTGGCGTACGTCAATATGGGACGGATTACGGACTTGTAAAGTGTCGTCTTGTTACGGAGCGACATTTTACTTGTTTTGCCTAATAATGGATAGAGTCGCCCTAGTATAAAAGCGGCTCGGTTACGCACTTGTCTGATGTGCTGCGCGAATGATAATTTATAGTCAAATGTGACCCCTAGGTATTTAACTGACTTCTCCCATGGAATAGGGCGATTATATAATGAAATAGAACGGGACATTTTCCTACTGGGACGTCTATTAAAAAATATGGCTGCGCTTTTTTCTGGGTTGACCTCTATTCTCCATTTCGTGAACCACTCGCCCAGGGCGGTGGCCGCGGCCTGGAGGTTCGAGGTGATACGGGACGGCAGCGGGTGCGTTGTGAACAAAGCGGTGTCATCCGCGAATAGGGCTAACTCCACGTTTGGACTTCGGGGCATATCGCTGGTGTACAGCGCGTATAATAAAGGCGAGAGGGCGGAGCCCTGCGGGACTCCGGCCCGTATGGGATGGGTAGAGGATAGAGTGCCCTCGACGCGATATCTGAACCGGCGGTTCGACAGAAAGTCTCGTAAGATGAGTACGAGTCTGTCTGGCACTCCCATGTGTATAAGCTTGTATAACAAGCCGTTGTGCCAGACTTTGTCGAACGCCTTGGCCACGTCAAAGAACAGGGCGCCCGTTCCCCTTGGCTTCTTTCTAATGAAGCCAGTGAGAATGTGCTCCGTTAAGCGGTGCACCTGTTGAACACAGGAATGACCGGATCTAAAACCGAATTGTTCCTCCATCAAGAGGTTTTTTGACATAGCGACTTTTTTAAGTCGACTTAATATTAGTTTCTCATAAATTTTGCCAAACGTGTTGAGTAAACTAATAGGACGATAGCTCGTAGGCTTATCTTTAGGCTTGCCAGGTTTTGGGATACCTATGACCTCTGCCTCTTTCCAGGTGTTCGGGAAAGTGTAGCTGGCCAGGAGGGCATTGAATATAGCCACTAATAGGCCTAATATGAATGGCGGTAGGCGCTTGACCACTTTGTTGGTGATGCGGTCGGGACCTGGCGCCTTTTTTGGGTGCATGGATTGGATCGTACTGCGCAGCTCCTGAAGGGTAACCGGTGGTAAGGGGTCGTCGACTGGCTCGCGGGCCAGCCTCGCCTCCACTTCGCTATCAACCAGGGCGACGTGTGCTGGGTCGTGTGGCTGTGTACTGAGGGTACACTGGCTCTCTAGACTGTCGGCCAGGCATTCGGCCTTTTCCAGGTCGTCGAACGCAGGTGGTCGGTCCGGACGAGTCAATGGAGGCATTGACTGGGCAGACTTGGACTTCAGGGATCTCGCTAGCCGCCAGTAGGCGACGTGCGAAGGCTCGATCCCTTCCAGTAATTGGCCCCAGCGGCTGTTTCGAAGCTCGCTCATGTATTCCTTTACCCTCCTCTGGTGATAATTCAGATCTCTCCGATTATCTGGAGTCGGGCACGCATCGTATTTACGCGTGGCTGCGTTCTTGGCGGTAATGAGGGCCCGGCCTTCGACCGGGAGGCTGAATCGACGTTCGTTCGCCGCTACTACCTCCCGAGTCGCCGCCTGAGTGGATAGGTGAATGTGATCCGAAATGGCCTGGACGGCGAAGTTGGCCTCCTCAGGCGTGTCTATGGACTCGGGAATTCCCTTTAGAATTTGTGACTTTTTTCCTACTCGTAGTAGGGGTCGAAAGACTCGTGGTAGGGGACACTAAATGAATAACCACGGGTCGATGATCTGAATCTAATTCATGTAACACCTCAATATTGTTTACTAATAAGTTAATATTACGAATAAGGGTGATATCTAAAAATGAGGGAGATTGCTCCTGCTGGTTTACACCCGTTGGAAAACGAGTCGGAGTAGTAGGGGCAATAATTTCGAAATTAAGTTTGTCCGTCAGTCGGTTTAACTTAGTTCCTCTAGGGTTGGTACGCCAAGAACCCCACCTCGGATGACTGCTGTTTAGGTCGCCGGTCAGTATGACCGACTCCCCCAAGTCGAACAGCGCCCTTAGGTCCTCCTCATATAATTGTTTGTTCCCTGACAGATAGACCGACGCTATGATAATGGGCCTGTGCCCTGTCATAGCTATCTGTATAACGGACGCTTCAATACTTTTGAGTTGAGGCGCCTCAAGGGGCGTGCAGTGCAAGCACTTTCTGTAATAAATTAGGGTTCCGCCGAGCCGCGAGGTAACCCTGTCGTCGCGTACGATGTTATAATTCGCAACCCTAGGGTCGCGTACGCTCGGTTTAAGAAAAGTTTCTTGCACCGCTAATATGTCTAGTTGATGCGTTGTGAGGAAATCACGAACGAGATCGATCTGGGGCATTAGGCCGTTAGCGTTAAAAGTCGCTAAGGCGAGAGAGCGGGGTTTTACCCTACTAGTGTGTGTTGAGTTATGTATAATGGATGTACTATCCATTATTAAACCCTATTAAGTGTACTTGGGGTCATCAGACACCCCAGAGGTTCGATGAAATCTGCGTGCTCGACCGCGGCCCACATGATTTCTTCGTTACTATTGGCTACGCGCAGCTTGGCTGCGAGGGCTTTTAATTGGCTCACGTCGATTCGCGACATGAGACCAAACACTAATTTGAAATCGTCCTTAAGTTCCTTGGCCTCCTGCGACGGGGGCGGGGACGGACGGGGCGGGGACGGACGGGGCGTGGCCTGAGGGGCTCGGATGGGGGCGGGGGCCGCGGGGGGGACCACCGGGGGAACCGGGGCCGCCGACGGAGCCCTAGCCGGCGGGGGAGCCCGCGACTTGCTCGTCATAGCGAGCGGGGAAGACCACGCGTTGCGCGCGGGGGCGGGGGCCGGGATTACCGGGAATTCGTCAGGGCGCGGCGCCTGAGGGGCGGCCGGCCTGGGCTTGGCGGGCTGCGCAGGCTGGGAAGCCCGGCGGCTGGGGGCGCGTCGCTTCTTGTGCGGCGCCTTGGGACAGCCTCTATAATTGGCCGTGTGCCCGTGCGAATTACAATTAACGCACGCTGGCGGATCTGGGGAGTCGCGGGTTCGGGTGCACTCGGCAGTGCCGTGGTCGCCCAGGCACTTCACGCACCTCGGCCGCGCGAAGCAGTTCCGGGCTGAGTGCCCATAGTACTGGCATCGGTGGCACTGGCCGGGGCCCGTGCGACTGTAAGGCGTTTCCACCTTTATGCCTGTGAGCAGGCAGACGGACGTGATGTTGAACACCTTTTTTCCGTCGTCTGATCGGTCGAGGGCGACCAGGACCATGTCGTACGGCTTCCGCGTACGCACATGAGTCATCCGGTGCACTTCCTGTACCGGGAGGCCCTGGGACTTCAGGTCGTTGAAGACGACCTCAGTCTCCAGCTCCTTGGGGACCCCCTTGATGACAACCCGGAGGAGCTTTTCATCCTCACGGGCGTAGGTATGGAAATCGAACCCATCGGTCCGAAGAAAAGCCGTGAGGCGGCGGTGGTCGTCGGGAGTAACCGTCTGGATGTCTATACCCATGACGGTGGAGCGGGCGGTGGTGAACTTAATATCGCGGGACCGCATGACCCCAGCGACGGTCTCCCACTTCTCCTTCTCCCGGAGACATACCGGAGGCGGGGGCTTGACCTTTGGGACCTGAGTCCCTTCGGTTTCAGTTTCTGCCCTTTTCTGGGCCTTGGATGCCTTCAGCGGAGGCGGGGATTGCGCCGGGGGCGGCCGTTTGGCTGCCTGGGCGGGCGGGGCCGCTGGGGCGGGATGAGCTTCAGCTTCCTCCGCTTGGAACCCGTCACGAGGGTGAAGCCCTCGTTCGAGTCGTAGTAGACGCTATCCTTAGCGTTGGGCTCGGGCTCGGCGGTGTCCATAGTGGACCCGTCGTCTGCCTCGTCGTCGCGGGCGGCCTCCTCCGGCATGGGCTCGGCGGGGCTGGGCTCCTCGGTGGGACGTGGGGACATTTCCGGCTCGGAATCCGTTTCCGGTTCCGGCGGGGCGTCTGGGGACGCCGGGCTGTCGCTGAAGGCGATAACAGCCTGAGTGGGCGCAGGACTAGCGGCTGAGAACCGCGCGAGGATGTCAGGGCATTCTCGTTGGAGAAACTCAACGAGCCCCTGGAAGTCTACTCCATTATTGGCCGCCATGACGGCGACCAATAATCCTATCTGTGGCTCCCCACCGAAGCAGGGAGTGTGTGTTACCTACCGTGTAACTCCTAATGACTCGGTCCTGTGGTTGAACCGGGGTGTGTACCTACACACTATAAACGTACTCACGTGTGTAGATAGTTAGCGGGAACTAACTATCTTAATCCGGTAGCACTAAGGCTAGACACTACACAAAACTAATCGCACGACGCTGGACTGCGCGAAACTGTGACCACACACACTAATCGCACAGTACTCCACTTCACTAACACTTCACTGGGACGCACTATGCTCGAAAACTCGATCGCAATACAAAGTTCGACAAAGACAACGGACGCAAAAAGTAACGGTTTTTTCACCGGCGCGAATGCGTGCATCCGCCGCCAGCTCTAAAATCGGACTAGTCCATTCTACGGCGCTGTGCGCTTATTTTATATCCTTCCCGATACCTCCCCACCACCGGTCTATAATAAGATACATTTTAACTCTAGCCAATTAGAGAAAGCGTCACTTGCCATCTCTTTCTAATCTACCTATCTCGTTCTAGCCGCGCAGGACTAGCTTTGTCTCATGTAACATAAGGCTATCTCTTTCATCGAATATATTATCCTTTATTTCAAGTACATAACATTAATGTATTATCATCTACACATGGGTATTGGATTAAAAAAAAAAAAAAAAAAAAAAAAAAAAAAAAAAAAAAAAAAAAAGATGCGATCTAAACTTTGCCTTAACGACCACTCTTTACAATCCTGGGCCGTTTTGCGTACATAACGTTATTCTGTTATGTACTTTCTATTCATAATAACAATTTCAATGACCTGACATCACTCTTATAAGAGTTATTCGACTTATAAGATTCTGATAAGAAATGTACTAATTTCTCATATTTACACATATGACATTTACATAGAAACTCTCTTAATCTACGGATAAAACTAACATCTGCCCTTTACATAAGTAGCAAGATGATACATAGCTAATTACTATATGAAAACAAACAATTTACATTCTACAGGAGTGAGCGAGACACAAAATGAGACAGCAATATGAATACACAATACTCGCTCCTCCACGCCATCTTAAGTGCTACATTCATTGCACGGCGTTCAAAATTATTCTAACTAGATTCTAACATGAAAACTTACAAAGATATTTACTATTTAACAATTTTATAATACCTAAGACTCTCGTCCGTAACAGCTGCAATGGTCAAAGGACAATACATGGGTTTTTTTGATCCATCTTTCTGTTTGCGTTCTATGATTTGTACCTTTCTTGGATCAAATGCAGTAGTGGCAACATAGACATCTTTGGTGTCCATCCATTTGATCACTGATATTGGAGTAGCATACTGAAACATAAATTCTCCTGGCTTTAGGTGCATAGGGTCTCTTATTCCTCTCTTTCATTTCAGCTTCATTTCCTCTATTTTATTTCAGCTGGGAGACCTTTTCTATTGACTCTGACTGTACCCACAGCATATATATTTTTGTGATAGAGCATCTCCAGAAGAGGCAAACTGGTAAAAAAATTATCAAATGCCATTAGTGTGTATAGTTGGACATTTCTACATAGATTCATTACCACTCTGTATCCAAGACCTCCAGAATTTTCATCGGTTGAAGTGGCTTTACCTGTATAAATATCAAATGAGTACAGGTATCCAGACTCAGAGTCACAGCGTGCCCAAATTTTGTATCCCCTTTTGATAGGTTTGTTCGGCATGTATTGTTTCATACTACTTCTGCCTTTGAATCGCACCATGCTTTCGTCTATGCTTTGTGATGATGATTGACTACACATGCTTGAAAAATTATTATTGAGAATTCCAATCAATGGTCTGATTTTAGCTAGTTTATCATAATTTGGATTACTGCGTTCCAATTCAGTATTTGGGTTGTTCACATGAAGGTTCTCTATTACTTTTTTGTAACGTTTTAGTGTCATTACTCTGCTAATTACAGGGTTGTTATAAAAGTCATCAGTTGACCAGTAAAGCTCAACATCAGTCAGTGGATTTAAGCCCATCATTATAATTACTCCAAGCAAAGCACGCATTTCTTCATTGTTAGTTTCTACCCAGTTTCTTGACTGATTTTTGATAGCATATAGATTAGTGTTTTCCACCAGAATATCAATTATGTTTGATGTAAACATATGTTCAAAATAATCTAAAGGCAAATGCCTGTTATTGTAAGCAATAGTAGGTTTAGCTTTGGTTTCAAAAACTGGAAATGCTTGATTTTCAATATTTGTTGACCACGATCTTTCTTTTTGGTTCAGTTGAGTATAAGTGACAGTATAACTTACTGAAGGAGATGGTGGTCGAACTGGAGATAGTGGTTGAACTGCGAATAGTGGTTGAACTGGAGATGTTGGTCTAACTGGAGATGATGGTGCAACTAGAATATCGGAAACTATCCCAGATGGTGAATTATATGCTTCAATCCCCAGATCCTCAGGTTGTATTAGTTGACTTTCTTCAGCTGTTTCAATTACAGGCTCAGCAGAGGAAAGAGATGGTGCCACAGGATCTTCTAGTATATCTAGGAGCTTTTCAGTACTGATATTCTGTATCTGGTCTAGTCTTGTTGAAATTGTCAGAAAAATCTTCATTTCTTTCATCATCGTCGGTATCTTCTCCTTCTGATGACAGCAGACTATGAAGATAAGCTTCAATATCTTTGCTTTTCATCGGCCGGGGCTAAATGTATTGTGTATACGCATACGGGGGCAAATGTATTGTGTATACGCAGGTATACGCACATCGGAAGCACAATTGTAGCACAAACGTTTTTTTCTTCATTAGGGCGTTGGTGGTTGGCGTTGGTACACTCAGCCAAAGACAAGTAAAAACATTTCGAATAAAAATTATATTACTACAGATAACCTGAATAATGAATTATAGTCCTACAACGATCTTTTGGCACATGACTGACGTGAGGGTGACAGAGACAGCGCCTTATAGGGAAGGTAAACTGTGAGGCGCTGTCTCTATCACCCTCACATCAGTCATGTGCCAAAAAATCCTTGTAGGACTGTACTTGTGTTATTGAATTTGACATCTACCTAAGGACTCCCGTGATCTTATAGTAAACCCAACCTAAGATTGAAACGAAAGAGGCGCTGTCGGACGCATTTGACATTCATTTGACCAATCATTGTACACTAGTAACTGACAGATGAATGACCATAACGTACTTATGAATGACTTTTCGTTAGTTCCAATTTTTGCCAGTTCAGAGATAAGTTGGGCGCACTGTAGTTTACAATGATATTACAAATATGAATAACCTCTTAAGACCTGAACTTAAACCAAATATAATATTAATGTTTTTTATGGTTTATAATAGTTGTAGGGGTATAAATATGACACACATTTTTTTTTAGATTTTTTATTTGAGTATAAGTAAGAAAAAAAGTTGGTGCACAGATGTGCACCTTAGGTCTTAGTGTGGGCCAAGGTTCTTATGTGTGTGGTAACTTTCAAAACAATTATTTTTGAGCACACATAGGTACATATTACATTTTATACACATGGTGCGGCAGCGGGAGGAGCACATTGGGTGACGGCATTTCGAGGCGGACTTGCTGTCCACAAATCTCGGCAAATGGCCAACGTTGTCAAGCCTTACTTCAGGTAGTGGTTGGGGTAAAACCGGCCGCTGTTTTTTTGGGGGTGGTTCATTAGTCCACTGTGCATCGCTTGTAGGAATCAAGCTGGATCTTGTCGAAGGGCTGGAGCTAGGACGAGGTCTAGAACCGGGAAGTATGAAGTTGGGATCAACTGTGCCGCCGCCATACTTCATCATCGCTTTGGCCAAATTCAGTCTATATTGGAGTAAACCTAACTTGTCCTTACGTTGGACATTTTCTTCGGCACAACAGCGGGTGTACATGATCCAGCAATTGACGGCAATCAAGTCAAGGAAATGGCAAAGAGTTCTTACTGTCCACTTTCTTGTTCGCATTGCACTACGGTAGTAAGAAATTAGTCTGTCACACAAATCTATTCCACCCATGCATGTGTTGTAATTTCTGACTACTGCTGGCCGGGCTACGTTTATTTTCTGCTTTTCTTTCTTACACCATCGTCCGCAGGTATCTGCTGGAGTGCTTCCTGTACATGTAGACAACATGGTTACGGCCTTTGTATCCATCCATTTTACAACACACACATTTTCGTCGTCTCGTACTCTTTCATCCCATTGTCCTCTTTCTAACGCCTTGTCGTTCTTCAGTTTCTTCGCTACTGGTCCAATCCTATTTGGCATTGCAGTTCCCGTTAGAAAGATGCCGCAATTTTTTTCCAGCAAAAGTTCTGCCAACTTCAGGCTCGTGAAGAACCTATCTGTGTACAAAACACAGCTACCGTTAATTGTGCGACAAAGTTTTTCCACGATACCCGCTCCTAGTCCTAGATTTTTCATTACATCCTTAGGTAATGTATCCTTGCCAACATAGATTTCAAAATCCAATACTAGCCCATCTCGGGCAGCCAGCACAAAGTTCTTCAAGCCAAGTGGATTTGGCTTAGCTGGCACGTATTGGCGGTATTCACAGCGCCCGGAAAATGGTATCATTTGCTCATCAATTGACATATGTTTGGAGCGTGGCAAACTGTGGCATTTTCTAAGAATAGAATCTATCAAAGGCCTGATTTTCCACAGCTTGTCATTAGCGTTTGGCTGGTTTACGTCCACTAAGTGCAGATGGTTCCGGAGCTCAAAAAAACGATCACGTGTGATTGTATCCCTAACTATGGGTACGCAAAGATCTCTACTCCAATAGAGTTTTCCTTGCGGATATTTGAGGGTACCCATCATCAGTTGCACGCCAGCAAAGTGGATCATTTCAATGGCATTTGTATGTATTGATTTTAAATTTCTTTTTTGAGCTGAATACAGGTTGCTCTGTTCTGCTAGTAATTCCCAAAAGTCTAGCCCTAAATACTCAAAAAAACAATACAATACATTCATGTCTGCACACCCCTGCGAAATTAGCACGTCATCTGCAATATCAGACCCACGGCTAGGCATTTCGTTCTTCCGCCACAATAATCGTGATGTATTTTGACTTACGTCTTGAATATTTTCGTCATCTTGCCTCGATTCTTCATGGGTTTCTTCATCTTCGTCTTCTTCACTATTTTTTGCTTCTTCAGACTCTTGAAGAGCTCTTAAGACATCTGGAGGCAAGTACTCTTCATCATCGTCGTCTTCAGAAAAGTCAAAGTCGCTGTTATTTAGCATTTCCTCAATCGCCCGGTCGTCCATATTCAAGCTGAAAAACGGTCATATATCATACAAAACAAATCTTTAGCCCTGAGGTACACATATTATGTGTACCAAGAAAACAAGACGTGATATTACACAAAAAAAAAACAAAAAAACATAAAACTTACCTTTCATACGTTAGTCGAAATTCTCACTGGCCATACCAGTAGGACAACCCAGTATGACCACCGAGAATCACCGGAATAATTCAGGAGCAAAAATCAATAAAAATATCTAAACTATACTGAATAATTTTATTTTTTATCGATGTTCAAAAATGGCAAGTAGCTGTCAGTTGAAAAAATCTCAAACGAATAAATTTAAATGACACACAATAATCAGACAACTCTTCGCGAGGCCATCTATTGACAGATCACGAAACTCTATAATCTTTACTAACTTATTAAAGTACTAACAGATTTCAAAAGATGTCGTTACTAGTCTTAACTTGAATAAAATTAAAGGTGCACATATGTGTACCCACGGTCTTAAGAGGATAATGATTACTAAATTACATTGAATTTTAATAATTCTAATCATACACTTTTATTTTCCCGTTTAATCCATATCAATTAATTTAATAACTAGATCCAATCCAAGACCATTGCGGAGTCGTTAACCCTAAGGCTTACGCACACATGCATAACCTAAATCGTGGTACATACATGAGCTTAACTTCTGTACTATCCTTAGAATAATTATAGTATACATAGAAACCAAGTCAGCGCGGCCATTTTGTAGCACCTTCATTGGAGCCAAATTGGCACCAAACACCGTTTCGCTCCGTAGTATTCAATGTCAATGCACGCCGAAAAAAATAATTATAACTGCACAAATCTGTTAAATTTTGTCACAAAACTTCCGAAAAGCAAAAGAAATGTAATAACATCACTTTTCACAGGTTAGCTTTCAATAACGTATAGATTTCCATTTTTAATTAAAAAAAAATCGGTTAGTGCTTCATTTTAGACGGAGGGCTTGTATGACTACTGCAAAAGAATGTCGACATCATCGTCTGACGATGACGATTTTTTTATGTGGCGTTTAATAAGAAATAAAAGACGTTTTTGGGTTCATCCTTTTAATCAAAATTGTTCAGATTACGGAAATTTCAAAATTGTGCAAGAATTACGATCCGACGAAGAAAAGTTACGTTTATATTATAGAATGTCTGAAAACTCACATCAATTATTACTAAATTTAGTTCAATCAAGGTTAACAAAACAAAATACACACTTCAGAGAGTGTATTCCGGCTGAAGAGCGTTTGCTCATCACTATAAGGTAAAGGTATCACTATAAGTACTTTAAAGTGCTACCATTTCATGAAGGTCTGGAGTCGATCTGAAGAAGCCGATAGAGTCTATCGGATAGACAGTCGAGGGAACTCGTCAACGATTTACTGCAGTTATCTAATGTTTGGGCTTGATTAATTTGTAGTGACGAGAACTTTACACGTACATGTTGAATTGAGCGCCATCTCACGAGTAGTTTTTGAGTTATCTCTGCTTATCGAGGTTGAAGTCGGTTATTTTTTTGTAAAAAGCAATAATTATAATCCTACTATTGCGTCACTGATTTCCATTGTGAGATTCCGTTTGCAAAGGAATCACATATACATTTTCAGATTTGGTAATCTCGTTTGCCTGTTGCAAAGGACGGCCATCTATAATTGGAGAAAAATTTGAATAATATGTTGGCTAATTTGAATTAGCCGAACTCATATCCAATGATTGAGATGGAAGTTGCCTGTACTTAGTTTTTTCTATTAGCTCAAGCACCCCTCTTTGAAAGCTCAATTGCTGTTGCTCAGACATGGATTTCATGTGTGGCAGTAAACTTAAAAGAAACATTTCACATGCGTCTTTTTGTAGTGTCTCAGATGATTGTTTATTTTCCAATCTTTTCTTTTTTAATTTAAAATATTCAATTGCACATTTGTCTGCCTCACTCATGCGTTTTCGGGATTTTGATGGTTCAGGAGTATGTATTGAGAAGTTTGAAGATTCTGGACTAGGTATATAATATGAACTAGTTGCTGGCGTTTCTTGTCTTACTTCCTCAGTCGATATAAAATCGGGTGCATAGTTAGAATTTTCCTCAACCTGAGTTTCATGTTCCAAATCTACCACACGTGTTTCATTTTCTTCTACACGTATATTACCCTCTTGAGGTCGGTTTCTTGTAAAAGGGGTTAGAAATTGTAAATACGGACTCAAGTAGTACTCTTTTTTGGACCCAGCAGCAGAACCACTTTTAGATTTCGTATTAAGAGCTCTTATGTAGGCTGAACGTATTGATTTCCATTTGGATTTACAATCTTCTCCTGTAAAAAAACAATTTTATGATTAAAATAAAAAAATATATTATGTTTTAGATATTTGGCAACGGGATCCTCATTTCGAGCTATGTCTTATGTATAAGAGGCGAAACAACTATTGGAAAAATTATTGAAGATACTTGTGAAGTCATATGGAAAGTTTTGCAACCAATCTTTATGAAAATGCCTACAACAAATGATTGGCCAGACCCAATAACGATGCCACAGAACTTCGAGAATATTTCTGTAATTACTTCATAAAACCATACGGATCAGTGCCATGGCAAAATAACTACACGGTATAGGCACATGGTAGCTATAGGCTTCTTATACTTACCCCTTTCATTGAATTTCTCACCAATTTTAGTCCATAAAATTTCGGTCATTCGTCTATTGCTGTACTCAGAAAGTGTATCATTATATAAAATAGGGTTTTTTTCAATTTCTCCAATAAACTCCACATAAAATGCAATATTGTCTTTCATTTTCGTAAAGTCATTGTTGTCATTTTTGAAGTACGGCGCCACATAAAACGAACGTGTTCGATCTTCAATAAACTGCACCTACTACAAATGTGTCCTTGATGTGCGGGTTTACATACAAATATAGGGGGGCGATATATATGTCGCGTTTCAAATGTAGCGTTACAATTATTGTAATACAAATGTATGCCTGGTGTGCGACCGCACTAATGAAACAGTTAATCTCTTCAATTATACATTTTTAAACAATAACAAATTAAGAAAAGGAACATTCTTAATTATTATAATACTTATTTAGGATTTTAATCAACTCCGGAAATGCGGATCTTTATCAGAGGGAAAGTACCTATCCACAGGCCTTAGGGTAAGTGTACGTTCCTAATGGAAATCGCATTTAAAATTCCCACTTTCATAACTAGTGCATTCTTCATGCCACTAGGACTTACAAACATAGCACTGAATCCACTCTTCTTCAGGAGGATATTCATACTTTCCATGGCAAAGTGGACAATAATAATCACCTTCGGATGTGGGGTTTTCTGTTGGTTTTATTGTAGTTCTCTTTTTCTTATTCTTCTTATCTTTGGTTTGTGAGACTTTATGCCAAAGCATGCGTACTTTCTTCTCTACCAACTGGTTTTTAATTGGGCTATCAGTAACAATTTCTGATTTATTGGCATTTTTACGTCGTGTCTGAACGCGTGTTGCTTTTGGTAATGGACTTACATATTTATGTCGAGTGTTTGAAATGTCAGCAAGCAAGGAAGGAGAACAATTTCTTTCTTCCTGGTGTTTTTCTATATTAACATCCATTGCCACCAACATCGACACAGACTCATTAGATTCTACTGGTTGAATTTCATTCTGTAGGATCTGTTGATTATCATTATTTAGCGCAGTTGAGGTAATGTGATAATTTTCAGCTGATTCAGATGGTTTCTTTTTTGGGTTCACCACAGCTATCATTATAATGTTGAGGTTGTTAATATTAATATTTTGCATTTCTAGTAAATTAGCAGAACCAGAATCAACACCTAGTAATTGTTGAGTAAAAGTTTCACAGGAGGGGCCCTTAGGTTGTCGTATTTCACCCTTTTTATTCTCGCGCGATGCTGGGGCTACCACCCCACTTCGCAGTGCGATTAGTTTGTCTTCTCGGCGTAGACTCTCCAGTCCTTCAGTCATGTGATAAATCTTGAGTTCTTTGCTCAGTTTCAGCTTTATCTAAGTATTTATAAAGCAGTAACGTGTGGTATAACTTCCGACACGCAGGATAGTCCAGAACTTGTTATTTTAGTAATTTCTTCGAAGGGCTCTAATAAATTGATACACTGCTCCATTAAACTCCACTGTTGAGCTGTCTAATTTTTGAGTGTATCGTGATCAGCAACATATGTACAATGATATGGCCCGCTTTTGTTCTAGCAAACGTTCAATCATGTAAAAAGTGGAAATCCACCTAGTGCTAATATCTGTGTGTTGTATGTGCGATGCACTGATCCGGCTATCCGGCCACATGGTTGGCCGAATATCCGGTATCCGGTATCCGGCCAAACTGCTATCCGTTTCATCTCTAGATATATACCTGTGACCCTAAATGCCGATGCTGCATTACCCACAGTCGCAACGCTACTGAAAGCACTATTGAAAATTGAAGTAACTTGATACTGATTAATTGATCTACTAATCTACTAATTGCTCTAACTAAGGGTTGTAGCTTTGTACCTACTATGAGGTGGTATAAGTAGCGGCAAGTAAGTCTAGCGCTGACCGAAATGTGGAGGGGATTCCTGCGCATGGGTACTGTCACGCACAAAATACTTTCTAAAGTTTACGCGAACACTACCTACACATTACCAATTTTTACGGATCAACTCACGTTCACTTTAAACATAAGTTTTAATTAATGTTTATCCCTGTGACCATGGATCCTGCAAAGTAGGTATTCGAAATATAACACACTAAATATCACACTAGTATTCTATTATTATCTGTGATGTCACTAAAGTCTAAAAGAACGCGAGTGATTAGATCCGTCAACGTTATTGCAAAATATACATATCAAATTAGATTGTTTTGCTTTTAAGCATTCATGATGCGATGCAAATATTGAAAAATACAAGAAAAAATCGACGTCATCTTACAACACCACCGATGGGAACAGAACCAATGACCTTTGGTTTTCTGGGTGACTACTCTAACCACTGAGCTAAGTTTTTAGTTCACCCGGAAATCCAAAGATCATGTGTTCAATTCCCATCGGTGGTGTTGTGAGATGGTGTTAAACTTTTTTAATATACCTATTTTAGTATTTTTCTATATGAGATTAATTAACAGTGAAATAATATTATCGATACAATTATTTTTTGTGAAGTGGCGCTAGTTTCACAATACCAATTGCCTAGTTATGTTTATAAAGCGTAGGTACAAAATAAAAAGCAATATCAAATATTTTTTTATTATTGTGGTTTTTCTTTTAGTCTGAATCAGACAGTGGTATCCCACCTTCAATGGGCAAACAGGGCCTTTTGTTTATTGAGGGCCCGGGCTCAGGGCTACTTCGGTCGTCGTCACTAGCTGCACCATCTCCATCAGACTCGCCAAAGCTTTCTTCAGAACTATCTGCATCTTCATCAACGACAACAATAAATTCTTCTGTCACTAAATCCACGACATGGTTACTCTTTACATATTGTTCTTCTATTTCCTTTACCTTCTTGCAAAGCTTTTGCCAATCCCAAGCACCCATCCCTAAAACTTTTTCTGGAATTAATACATTTTGTGATATTCCATTTCACATTTTTGCTGCCTACATATTGTTTAATATCGGACCAAGCCATTTCGATTGGGTTCAAGTCTGGGTGGTATGGTGGTAACCTCAAAACTTGATGGCCTTGTTCAGCAAGGATTCGGTCGATGGAAAATGTTTTGAATCTTTCCTTGTTCGATTTCATTAATTGGGGCAACTGAGGTTTCAGAAGTGTCTTCTCATACTGTATACCTTTATCAGCAAGCCAAGCCTGCATGTCCACTTTTTTGGCATTACTGGTTGGTGCCCGATCCCACTGCTTATGCTTATTGTGGTTGGACGCGTTATCGACTACCACGACGGAATTGGATAGTAAGTTGGGTATCAACTGATTTCTGAGCCACTTTTCATAGTTTTCAAAATTCATATTGTCGTGGTAGTCGCCCGATTTAGTACCAGCTTTAAAAGTCAGTAAAGCATTGGGTATAAACCCAGTTTCAGAGCCAGCATGTACTATAACAACTCGCTGTCCTTTTGATATAGGTTTTTTTAGTCCCTTAATAGTATTATCCTCCTGAGTCCGCAAGTGTGATAATCTGGTTGATTGTCTTGATTTTTGTAATACCACGTATTCTCATGATATGGATTCATGGAAAAATAATGAAAAAATTATAACACATGGAAAAGCGATTTTTCGCGATGTCTTATATTTAGAACATCAGTTCTATACAATAATGATCATAAATTTTTGATGTACTTATTTAAAGATAAGTCATACTTTAAAATATATTTATTTGAATTTGAAAATAAATAGTCTTTGCTTCGTAATTGGGACATATTTGAAACAAAAAATATTTTTTTTAATCACAATAAAGGCTTATTTATAAAATCTTTGAAAAAAAAACAAAGATCAAAAACTTAACAATAAGGCACTTCTCACACTACGCTATTTATTAGCTACGCGACTGCAACGCAATCTAAAATTCGCTGTATCTGACACTTGAGACTCTTCTCACTGACAGGAGACGCATCGTAGACGCGTCGCTTTCATGCAGTGACAAGATCCGAGTCGCTTGCAAATAGCGTTGTGTGAGAAGTGCCTAACTTTGCCTATGAAATAATTGTTTTACTTAATTGTTATCAGTCTCCCAAGTTTACATAATGGAGATCTTAAAATCCTAAATTCTGTATCAGAATCAGCGGGACACCCATGAAATTGAGCAAAACAATTCCTTGAAGAACACAAACATAAGAAGACACGACAGAAACGGCACATGGCTGTAGTTTTCATGCTGCAGGCTTCCTTGCGACATCTCTGCTGCTTTTTTCTGAATTGCGGCATATGACGTGCATTTGATGTTCTCTTTTGTAAAGTTGGTAAAGGATTTATTGTAATACGCCTTTTTTTGCTGGCTTGGTAGATCTAAATGTTCATCACATGATTCGTCTTCAGCTAAGGACACTGAGTTTTCCTCTATCAATTTAAAGCCCAACTTTAACTTGTACTCACGCAGCTGAGGTATTTTATGCAAGGCGTCATTCTGAAGCTTACGTTGCTCACGATATACAATGCAGAAGGATTTTCCTTCAATAGAAAGAGAAGGATGACTTCGCTGTGCTTCCCGCCTTTTCGCATTGACTAGAATTTTCCAGAAGTTGTATTAATAAAACGCAGTTAATAAACTAAATTACCAATTTATTATTTGCTAAAAACCTACATTTATAATGATTTGTAGGGTAATTTTCTAATACACAAGTATAGATTTTAATTGTTTTATTCAAAATAAAGAGAAAAAATAATAATAAATACCTTGAGCAAAACAGGTGGTCGCCTTTTCGTAAATATTTTGTGACTGACATAAGCACTGTTGCCACAATCATAATTTTATTTCCTACTGTTAGTTAATGGTGTATAGAAATACATATTTAGTAGATTAAAAATCGATGAATATCAAATAAAAAACTGGCGGGATTTATTTTAAATTAATGTCCGTCACAGCGGACTGTGTCAAATTAAGGGCTAAGACCATCATCATGTTTTTTCGGGATTAATTGTGACGCTAATGCTTCGTCCTCTTTTGCCCCAAATTGATATTTAGAAGCCAATTCCATTAAAGACGGCTCTGTTCTATTTTATTTAAGTACTTTTTTGCACTCAGGTTTTTCGTTTTATTTTTAATTTTTGCGGACACATTGACGTTTCTGGTATAGAAACTCGTGTAAGGGAGCGGTTAAGTCTGTCCGTTGTCCGCGCGCTCATACATAGCCCGCGTACAACGAACCACGAATTCCTTGACTGATTGGATTTTCAAGTCTCGCGCCATCACGTCGTTCCTGACAAATCTGCCAGCTCCCACGATGGTGCGTAGAGTTTGGTTCTGCTGGGCCTGTAGACGCTTTCGTCTCCCCTTGTTGGTTAAGATGTACCACGCCGGCGATGCATACGTGCAGTCATCCCAGGTAAATTATGATATCTGACTGAGATTGATAAATGAGGAATCCATGTTGGACAATCAAATACATCATAGACCTGATCATCAGAGTTGACAAATTCAACTGCTGCAAAAGAGCAGCCATTATCACATCTAGCACAGCCATTACCAGCGCACCCATTGGGGGTGTAGCAGTCAAATAGTGATAACTTGTTAATGGTATTGGGAAACATTTGATGTTTGCGATCAGTTGAATTTAAAAACTTAACACATGATTGCCAAGAGGGACATTCTGTAGTTCCAGGACAATAACTCTTAACTTTTGTGTTTATCTTAGACTAAACAGTTTTGTAAAGTGTGTTTTTAGAGAAATAATATAAGTTAGACAGAACCTTAATTGATATATATCCATTGAGGTTTTCACTTTTATCCATTAAGTTTATACATGTTGTCTGGCCTACTGGAGGGCCTGAGATTCTCATTACAGTGGATATTTTGCAAACCTTATTGTTGAAACCATCATCTAAGCATTCCTTTAAATCCGAGCTCATTGTTGAACTATCAGAACAAGATCTTACTTGAGGCACCAAGAAGACTAGGAAAATCATTATTATTTTCATAAATGTGAAATTATCAATTGTCCTGTTTCCTGGCTCATGCATGAAGCTATATTCATTTAGGCGAAATCTTCTGGAGAACTGTCTAGGCTTATGATCAGTTAGAGTTCCTTGTTTTTTAGTGACATATCTCCATCATCAACAACTTTGTTATTGGCTACTACTACCACAAAATCATCATCTTTATCTTGTTTAATATTCTTGAACTTGTAAGCCAAATTTAGCCTTTTATAGTCTCTAATTAACGCAGAGGCCTTCTTTATCTTTGGTTTAACCACAGCTTTAAATTTGTTAAAAAACCATAATGACAAAATGACCATCATAGTTAATATTAATACAAACATACTTAGTAAGCATATTCTTTCTAACTGACTGACTGAGGCATGAAAAACATAAACATAAAAAACAATTGACAAGATTACAAACATTATTTGGGTTGCATTTTATCATTTCTCTCCCAATGATTCCACGATCACCATATAAAGTTATTATTGGCTGTAAGCCACCATTCATGATGCTAAAAGGTAAAATGGCTGACAGAGAATGTCTATTATCAACTTCATCCAACTCAAACCAAGTTAAAGAATCACCAAGAGAAATGATTGATTTTAAAATTGGACATTCACTATTCACTTGAATGTGAGCATTGTTGCAGGAGATAGAATAATTGCAATTAAGTTGAAAATATCTAGCTTCATTGCCTGAAACAATGAGGATTGTTTCTTCATCATCAGACATGACTTCAGCCTCATATTTAATTGTTGTCCAGAATGTTAAATAATAGCCCACCTTCTCTCTAGAAACCTTATCAATTAGGCCCAATGAATTCTTCATTAAATGGCATCTATTTGAACTTGATACCAAACATTTCTTATTTATCTTGGAACAATAGTGTCTGTCTCCTGTGCAGTCTTTATTACTTTCTTGCCTCAGGCATTTTTCATTGTTGCATGAGTAATAATTGATATCTGAATCGTTGAAGCTCAATTTTAATTGATCCATTGTCATTACTGATACTTTCATGGTCCCTTTTATACTCACTGTGATTTGTACTTCACCGAAGTAGGAAAGTGAATTGTTACAACTATCTTCATTCACCCACATGTCCTTAATAGAGCATATTCTAAAGTCACCAGATTTCTTTGGATATGAGAACTTACTAACCACAAGGTCAGAAGAATTCAGTTTTGTTATGTCTGACAATGCTTCATGTAGAAAGCCATAAGAGTCATAATTAGTGTAGATTGTTGCTGAGGGACAATCAGGCTCTAATTGCTCACCACAAGTGTAGTGATCCATTAATCTACCTTCACATTCAGCAGCTATTCTACACAAAATGCCATCCTCAATAAGAACAATTGATATTTTGTTTATGCACTTGTAACAGTTGTAACTGTTCCCTCTATATTTCCAAGTTGGCATGATTGTACACAATTTAAGCTTGGATAAAAATGATTCAGATCTAATTAGATTCTGAAAGCTTCCTTCAAGACTATCTTTCAAATCATTAATATTTGCAACAGATAAAGGCTCTGGCCAGTCTAATTGAGGGAATTTTAAAATTCTTATAGTCTTGGTGTTTGTGAAGTTTAAGACTCCAATACTCCAATAGGTCTGGAAACTACACTTGATAATAAAATACCTGATTTCTGCATGTCTTCCATTGCCCTCACTGCAGATTTTCTGGATATACTGTCAAAAAATGAGTCATCTATAGATTTGAGGGATCTAGAAAACCTTCCCTTGTTCATGTTATTTAAATCACTTGAGAATGAGAATCCCACTTCTTCTATTTCTTTCTGAATCCCAGTTAGAATCTTCATGTTAACTCGCTCAATGTTTTTAAGGAGACATTCATCATTATAGCTAGTTGACAAGCTCATTGATGACAAAGCACTTTTAATCATCAAGTTAATAGCAATTTCTTGGTATAATGGATTTGAATACACACAACTAAAGTACACTAAAGTTTTGATACACACAACTAAAGTAGTAACCTACACGGCCTACTACATATCCTTTTATAAGTAAACCGCCTGTTACTCCTTCTTATTGACATAATTAGCGATTGTCCAAAAAGAGTTCCTTACAGTGAGGTTATATTACATCACGCTACATCAAATAGGAGCGGAGCAACAAGTTTCTCGAAGCGAAGCGAGGGCGTCTAATAATTTTAATACTTGTAATATATAACATAGATAAATAAAAAATATCTTTCAGTATTATACATGAACTTGTCTATGTGTCTACATAGGTTCGTTTATTTCAAGAATTTTATTTCGATTATAGGTCGTATTACGTCACTACATTTGATCTAAGGGATAATTTTTATAGTGCTGTACCTAAAAGATGAGAAAGATATCCATTTATAGCAGTAGACAAAAAACACCATTCTAATTTATACCTTTTATTTCATTTATTCGTAATATACCTAGCTTATACATATTACCACCTGTGTGATCATAGCGTCAGTGATAGCCCGATGATCCACGAGCGAAGAGATGACTCGAGTCGGTATGGTTTGTCACATAAATATTTACCTACCTTGCCGGGGAGGGCATGATGTTGTTAGGGACCTACCTAAGGAGGGTGCAGCAAATCCTCCAACACCCTCATATAGACAAGTATCTCCTCGTCGAGCTCGGTGGCGAGGAGAGGGTCTTGATCGCCCACCGCCATTCGGTCTTCCAGGCTCCCGATCAGCAGTGTCCATACTAACTCGATCAGGAACCTGGCATCCACGACTGGGACCTGGTGATCCCATTTTGAGAAGATTTATAAAATGTTCAATACCTAAAATAACATATTTTTGTGCCTAACGTTTTTATTTCTTAGCGTCTGGAGAGGAATAATTCTCGCAAGTATACTTTTAGGTCATCTATTATAGCATTGTGGGGGCTACCAAATAAACTCTTTATTGCTACTATAGTCCTGTTCCATATCCGGGCTGCTTTTGTCACTGATATATGGTGTTTTTTTTGTTTACCAATTTTTTTGGTTACCAATTTATTATTTGCTAAAAACCTACACGAAGTGCGGACTCACCTTCTCTACGACATCGCGGACTAGCATTGGGTTTCGTAGATAACCTCGTCAATCCACACTTGAACGTGTAGACGATATTTTGAACTTTAATTGCAAGTTCATAAAGATCGTTGCCAGCGTTCGAGATTCTCGGTAGCTTCTTCAATGACTTGATCGATGATGTATTCTGGCTTTCCATATTTCATTTCCAACATTCTCATTATTACTTCCGAGTTCGAGGCGGTGAATAGCTCCGACAATACGATTTCCCGCGCTTCCCCTCGTAGACAGTTGCGAAGTTGAAGTAGGTTTTCCGTTGGTGAGAACTTGAATAACTTCGTAGAGTCTTCCAATGTCGCTTTGAAAGGCAGCCATTCTGCTACTGCGCCCGAGAATATTGACAGCTCTGTCGACTGTCGAGGCGGCAGTCGTGAGGTAATCATTTTCTCCAACGCGTTGGCTAGTTGTCGTTGTGGTTGCCGAGTTGCTTCGGGTCCCTCCCCACTGCTCATTAATGGGAGGACGAACCTCCTGTGGCTCATCCCCATACCTCGGCCGTCTCTCTTCCATGCTCTTGTCGACCCAATCTCTCTCGCTCTCTGCGTACTGGTATTGCAATGTTTATTTTTGATAAAATTAGTGATTCTACAGAAAACTGAATTAATATGGCTTCAAGGAGCAAGAAATTAAACAAGCAACATGTAGCCCGGAAACGTACAAGCAAGCAAGTGAAGTGACGGATATTTATTGCTAATCAAAAAATGTCAGTACAGAGTTTTAAACGTCATTGAACACAGACTCGATACAAGGCAACAGCATAGAGTAAAATGTAAATAGCAAATTGCATTTAACTATTCCAGCAACTGGGACTGTGCTTCGGCTTCAATAACCGACATATCAGCTGCTAATCTTGATTTAACCAGCTTTTCCTTCATTTGCAGTTTTTTTTTCTAATTCCGCCAATAGGGTACTTTCGGTAGTGAAAAATAAACTTGATTTTCCTAATAAAAAGCAACAAAAATATATTTCAGCAAAATAAACACGCTTTCTCGCCTTAAAATAAAATAAAATATTAATTCTTTTTTTTATTTCCGGAAAAACGCTGTCAGAACTTGTCAGCCATTTTGATGACGAAGTTTGTCGATGACACGGAAGTCCTTTGGATTAATTCGTCTTCCTTCACCCAAGTGCACTAGGTTCCGGTCTACCGGTTTCCCTCAATCCCGGAGGTTTGAGGAGCGCACGTCGTCTACGCTGGTTGGTTTAGTTGCCACTGTAAGGTATCCACCAACCCAAATTATATATATTTGATATATAAAAAAAGTAAAAAAATAAAAGATGAAATGATGATGAAGATGATGACTATTTATTAGAGTAATGAGTGTGATTGATAGGTAGACTAATTCTACTATGGAATAGATAGGGTGAAATAATGATTATGAAAAAGGAAACCAATAACTAATAGAAGTTAGAGATGGAGTAAGTATACAAGTATGGAATGACCTCTGTTCTATACACGCCGGGCACCTACTATTTGGACGCTCCCTGTGCCAGACTATTACACTATACTATTCGACGCGTATAGACAGTGTCTATACTATTAGACACCTTGCTATTGCTGGTGATTGACGCCGCCAATCTACCTACCACGGTGCCGGTGAATGAGGAGAATGAGGTGCGGGGGGAGAAATGAAAGACTAGTTTGACGTTTCTGTTCTAGGTCTAGCCCGCGCCTGTCTGCCGCCGCCCGTTACTATTACCCTATTCACTGATCACTACACACTGTTGCCTCTTCCTATTTTTCTTCCTGTTTAAAAGGCAAAAACGCGCATAGTTTTTATTAAACACAAACTATAAAAAACACAAGTAAAATAAGTAGAACTTATAACTATGAAAACGTAATCAAATACCTATCTATTCTATCACTATTCTATTTATCAATTAAAACTATGTACACGTCACTATAATTTCACACTATTTCGATCGTTCTGAACATTCCTCCCACCGTGAACCGCAGTACACACATCACAAGGTTCACTAATCACTCGCGGAAGAACGATCGTCCTGAGTAATCACTATAAGTTTTTTCACTGGTCTACGCAACACTCCACCTTTTGTTTGCACATCCACTGTTCGCACTATTCCGTCCCCTCCAGGGTACGTAGCTATGACTCGTCCTATGGGCCACACGTTTCTCGGCAGGGTGTTGTCCACGATGAGCACGATGTCGCCGTTGGTCAGCTGTTCGCCTCTCCCGTGAGGCTGACGTCGTCGCTGCAGGTCAGGTAGGCACTCCTTGACCCACCGCTCCCAGAAGAGGTCCGCCAGGCGCTGGGACGCCCGCCAGTGTCCTCGGTGTATCAGGTCGCCGTCGTTGAAGGTACCCGGCGCCGGATTGAGGGCTGGACCCAGCAGCAGGAAGTGATTCGGCGTGAGTGCCTCGGGATCGTGGGGATCCACCGAGACGTGGGTGAGAGGTCGATTGTTGACGGTGAATTCGACCTCGGCGAGCAGTGTAGCGAGGACCTCCTCGCTCGGATGGCGGCCCGTCAGCGTGGCGTTGAGGGCGGTCTTCACGCTCCTCACCAGGCGTTCCCAGGCCCCGCCCATGAATGGGGCCCTAGGAGGTATGTAGCGCCAGCTGATGGCGCGGGTCGCGGCTTCGTGTGAGGTTGCTTCATCTATGGCTCGACGCAGTTCCCGGTCGGCTCCATGGAGGTTGGTCCCGTTGTCAGACCAGATCTCTGTCGGACAGCCACGACGCGCGATGAACCGACGCAGCGCCATGATCGCGGATCCCGTCGTGAGTGATGGCGCGATCTCCAGGTGCACGGCGCGAGTGGTGAGACATGTGAACAGGGCCACATATCTTTTCTGGACTGCGCGACCGACGGTGACTGTCACTGGCCCGAAGTAATCCACCCCTGTAAAGGTAAAAGGTCTATTATGATGTGCTAACCTACAGAGCGGTAGATTACCCGTTGATGGCTCGGGCGGCGACCTCCTGCGCATGCGGCATAGTAGACATCTATGTATAATCATGCGGGCCACGGTTCGAATCCGAGTTATCCAATATTTCGTCCGACATTCGTTTATAGTGGCTTCGACTCCCGCGTGATGTAATCTTCTATGTACGTATTCTATGTATAATCTTGCTATGTGATGATCGCCGCTCATGACAGGAGGGTGCCGTGTCTGTTCGTCTATGTTCCGAGCCGCGTCTATCCTTGATTTAATCTTGATAGTTCCATTCACTATTTCGACCGCTAGCGTGCGTAATAACCCCTTCTTGCTATTTTCTATGTGATGGAGCTCGCTGGCGGCTATTGAATGAATCTCGCTGTGACACGCGTAGTAATAATTCTTCGGCCCGCTGTAGGTATTTCACGTCTATTTCTATATATTTTCTATCCGTCTGTACGTGAATTTTTCTATGACTATTTTTCACGGCCGGGGTTCTATTCTTGTTCCAAGTCGGGTCCTGCTCCTTATTTTTTCTATGCCTCCTATAGTGGGCTTGAACTCGGGGTCGCCGACACAGGTCAATGAACTGCAGTACGCGCGCTGTTGCTCTTAACAAGCGTTCCCATCGCGAAAATAACAGCGGGTTCGGTACGGCCGATTCAATTGACGTGTCCACGACGCGCGCGTGATGCACTCGCTCTTCTCCGGTGCGCGCTTCGAGGGCTGGCTGATCAGATGGCCACGATGAGGGTTCTTCCAGCAGGAACTGAGGACCTTGGAACCATCGGTGCGACGAGTTGAAGTCCGGCGGTACGTGCCTCGTAGCGTCGTTGGCGACGTTCAGTCGAGTCGGTATCCATCGCCAGGAGTTCAGCTGACTATTCTCTTCTATCTCAGCTATCCTATGTGCGACGAACGGCTTGTACGAGCGGGGTCCTGTTTTCAACCACGTAATTACGGTCTTGCTCCTCGCAGATGGTGCGACCCAGGCGGCTTCCCATTACAGCAGCTTGGAGCTCCAATCTTGGGACTGATGTCAGCTTCAGTGGACTCACTTTCGCCTTGGCGGCCACGAGCGCTATGTGGGTTTCTCGCGGCGTTTTTATCCTCCAATAGGCCACGGCGCTGTAGGCGGCCTCGCTGGCGTCCACGAAGACGTGCAGTTGGAGCGACGTAGCTTCACTGTAGCGTGGGTAACATCGCGGCACTTGAACGTCACGTAGTCTCTTCAGCTGTTCAACCCACGTAGACCACTGTATGGCGAGATCTTCATCTATGGGCTCGTCCCAGTCGGTTCCTCTTCTCCAGATTTCTTGGAGTAGCTGCTTCGCTCTGATGGTGACCGGTGAGGCGAGTCCGAGCGGGTCGAACAGTGACATGAGTACACGTAGCATGCCCCTCTTTGTAGGGTTGTCACTTTCCATCACGTCGGGGGGAAGTCGGGCCAAGTTGAGGTTAAAACCTATCGTGTCTTCTCGCGGTCTCCAGATGATGCCCAGTGTGCGTTCTATCTTCTGATCGACGTTCAACGCGACGTCGGGTTGCGCCACCCCTGGCGTCAACGCGTCGCACACTCGCTGACTGTTTGAGACCCACTACCTCAACTCGTAGTTCGCTTCCTTGTGTATCGCTGCTATTCGACGTGCGGCCTCTATTGTTTCATCCTCATTGTCGTAACTGTTGAGTAAGTCGTCGACGTAATGATTTCTAACTATTGCATCGTAGGACTGCGGATCTTGATCTCTATATCGCGCTGCGTTGACGTTCTTCACGTAAATCGCTATTGCAGGCGAACACGATGCACCAAAAATGAGTGACGTCATTCTATATTCTTCCGGCGGCCTGTCGTCACGTCGATCGCCCCGCCACAAGTACCGAAGTGCGTCTCTATCTTCCGGCTTGACCTTAACTTGCATGAACATCTCCCTGATGTCGGCTGTCACTGCTATTTTTCGTTGACGGAATCTCATAAGCACACCCGGTAATGACTGTATGAGGTCCGGTCCCTTGAGCAAGTGGTCGTTCAGTGATACACCTCGAGTCTTGGCTGCGGCGTCGTGCACTATTCTTATTTTTCCCGGTTTCAGTGGGTTGACGACGGCGAAGTGCGGGAGGTACCAGGTTCGATTCGACGTCACGGCGGGTGCAAGCTCGGCGTATCCTTTTTCTATTAGCGCTTGCATCTGTTGACTATATTTTTCCTTTAACACTGGATCGTGGTCGAGTTTCCTTTCTATTGTACGCAGACGTTGTAGCGTATTTTCGTAATTATTCGGCAGGGAAACGTCACCTTTTTTCCATAATAACGGGGCTTGATAACTATTGTCTATTTTCACAACTCCCTCTTCCAGCTGTCGGAGCGCTTTCTGCTCCTCACACGTCGACGGTTGCTTGGGTTCTATCATCATCATATCGGCGGTGAAGAATTCCCGAAGTTGCGCGTCAATGTTCTCTTCGCAGCTGGCGATGAAATTCACTCTATGTGCCCGTTGAGTACCGTAGGACCGAGCGCCGTGTAGGACCCATCCCAGCGGAGTGAGTGATGCGACCGGTTGATGCTTGGAGCCCTTCCTGACCTCCTGGGATAGCAGCAGCTGTCAATTGTCCTGACCTATTAATATTCGCGGCTTAGCTGGGCTATATCGAAGCGGCAGGTCCTCCAAATGTTTGCATCCATCTATATCTTTCTCCGTGATGGTCTGTGGTGCTATTTTGAGGTTCTTCATGGTCCTGGCCTGGATCCTGTAGGTACTATTCGACGTTCCTCGTATCTTCATTGTGACCCGACGCGATTCATGGGAGACACTCTGCTCCCCTATGGAGTCTATGCGCAGTGGCTGCAGCTGTCCACGAAGTCCCAACTTGGTTAGCGATGTCCTCTTCTATTAATGTGACTGTTGATCCATCGTCTAGGAGCGCGTACGTGTCTGCTACTCCCACCGGTCCGGAGACGCGAACCGGAACTATTTTCAGATAGGCGGTGGATCCGGACACCCAGGTTGACGTCACCGTCTCGTTGGCCGCTTTTTCTATCTTGTTTCTATTACTATGTAGCAGCCGGTGATGCCAGTAGTTGCATCCGTCTATATCACATCGCTTCCTCTTGCAGCTGTGGTTCTTCGATCTATAGCGCATTCGACCTTCGCCTCCAATATTCGCTTGCACTTGACTGCATCGTGGTTTTCCTCGTTGCAAATGATGCACTTTTCTATTGTTTTCACTGCGTTGTACGTCCGCTGGCTTCTATTATGTCTATTATGTCCCGATGTAGCTTCGACGTACTGCTCCGGCTGTGCGTAGGGTCCGCAACGCGTTGCTTCCCGATCCAAAAAACGCGCCAATTTTTCCAAGTCCGCTTCCTCTTCCGGTTGCTCCGCCGCGTAATCGAACCAACGATATCGAATAGTCGGCGTGAATTTTTCTATTGTAGCCTTGGTTGCTTCCGGGTTGTAGAGGTAGTGGCGTTTCTTGAGCGCACGCAGTGTAGCCACGATGTTGTTGACGCCACTGGCGAACACACATATGTCACGTGGGTTGTCTGTGAGGCGCGGCAGGGCTCGTAGTTGCTCAATTTCCGATAGTGCTATGCAGTCCGGTCGACCGAAACGAGCTTCTAACGAGTTCACTATTTCTTCCGACTTCGCTCCGTAGAGCAATAAACTATTGACGGCTTCCTTCGCTCGGCCTGTGAGCGCACGACGTAATCTTGCTATGTTTTCTATTTCCGTGTTCATCTTCGCTGTTTCTATGTAGGCAGTCTTGAACGAGAGCCATTCTTGATGAGACCCGGAGAACGTCGGTAGCTCCATATACCTATAACTATTGCACGTATTGGTACGTGCGGCGAGGGCGATCGCTGACGCCAGGTCCGACAGGTTCACTTGAGCTGGGTGCGTGGCGATGTCCTTCTTGCTATCACTATCACATTCGGCGGCGTGCTCCGTCCGCTTCCCTTGCGGCGGCTGGACGGCGGCAGTGGTGGCGCGGGCTTCGGCAGGATCCGTCTCTTCGAGCCACTGGTTGACTCGCTTCGAAGCGGCGTCCGCGTCGGTGTGCACGCTGTCGTCGTCTTCACTATCAGACTCTTCTAATTCGATTGAGGCGAGGCGAGCGGCGGCGAGCTTGACTTTGAGTTCAAGCAGGTCTTCCTTGGCGCGGGCTATACGTAGCGCCTTCTCTTTCTTCTTCGACGTAGCACTCTTGATGGTCGCGGGTTTGCTATTCTTCTTCATGGCAGCGTCGATGGCCTCCTTCGTGACCGCAGGCTCCGACGTGGCTGCAGTCGTTCCCGCCGACTGCTCGGTCGTCGTAGTGGCGGTGACGGTGTTGGTGCTCGTTGCCGTGGTACCCGACGACTGCTCCGATTCTTCCTCGACCGGCGTGGCCGTGCGTCCGCTTCGCGTGGTAGGCATGCGTGACTCGTCTTGAGTATCTTGACTATCCGGCTGCCGAAGGACCAAAAAATGTTCTATACACGCCGGGCACCTACTATTTGGACGCTCCCTGTGCCAGACTATTACACTATACTATTCGACGCGTATAGACACCTTGCTATTGCTGGTGATTGACGCCGCCAATCTACCTACCACGGTGCCGGTGAATGAGGAGAATGAGGTGCGGGGGGGGAAATAAAAGACTAGTTTGACGTTTCTGTTCTAGGTCTAGCCCGCGCCTGTCTGCCGCCGCCCGTTACTATTACACTATTCACTGATCACTATACACTGTTGCCTCTTCCTATTTTTCTTCCTGTTTTCTTGAGAGCCGGAATCCGAATGCCATCCGAATGCGACTTCGCACGGCAGGCTCGCTATATTTATACCCGATGGGCGTGGCTTTCGAGCGCGTTCTAGAAAGTTCTTTATTTCTATCTTTCTTCTTACAATACAGCTGTCTCTGTCTCACAATTTTGTTTGTATTGCTATCTCACTTAGACTATATGCTATCTCTTTCACTCGTAATGAGACCTATTTACACATCAGAGCAAGACCATATCGAAACCCCAACCCTATTTACACCTTCGAGCAAGACCATATTGAAACCCTAAGAAAATAATTCTTATTTTCTTACATAATCTATTAGAAATCTATTTGAAATCTATTTACACGCTATCGTACCTATTTACCTAACTGTATAACTATCCTATGGGGTAAATAAAAGGCAAAAACGCGTATATTTATTAAACACAAACTATAAAAAACACAAGTAAAATAAGTAGAACTTATAACTATGAAAACGTAATCAAATACCTATCTATTCTATCACTATTCTATTTATCAATTAAAACTATGTACACGTCACTATAATTTCACACTATTTCGTTCTGAACAACCTCACCGAGTCGTAATAAGCACGCCAATAATCCTGTCTGTGCCAATCGAACTGGGGAACTGTATGGTTTATCACATAAATATTTACCTACCTTGTCGGGGAGGGCATGATGTTGTTAGGGACCTAACTAAGGAGGGTGCAGCAAATCCTCCAACACCCTCATACAGACAAGTATCTCCTCGTCGAGCTCGGTGGCGAGGAGAGGGTCTTGATCGCCCACCGCCGTTCGGTCTTCCAGGCTCCCGATCAGCAGTGTCCATACTAACTCGATCAGGAACCTGGCATCCACGACTGAGACCTGGTGATCCCATTTTGAGGAGATTTATAAAATGTTCAATACCTAAAATAACATATTTTTGTGCCTAACGTTTTTATTTCTTAGCGTCTGGAGAGGAATAATTCTCGCAAGTATTTATTTATTTATTGCTACTATAGTCCTGTTCCATATCCGGGCTGCTTTTGTCACTGATATATGGTGTTTTTTTTTGTTTACCAATTTTTTTTGGTTACCAATTTATTATTTGCTAAAAACCTACACGAAGTGCGGACTCACCTTCTCTACGACATCGCGGACTAGCATTGGGTTTCGTAGATAACCTCGTCAATCCACACTTGAACGTGTAGACGATATTTTGAACTTTAATTGCAAGTTCATAAAGATCGTTGCCAGCGTTCGAGATTCTCGGTAGCTTCTTCAATGACTTGATCGATGATGTATTCTGGCTTTCCATATTTCATTTCCAACATTCTCATTATTACTTCCGAGTTCGAGGCGGTGAATAGCTCCGACAATACGATTTCCCGCGCTTCCCCTCGTAGACAGTTGCGAAGTTGAAGTAGGTTTTCCGTTGGTGAGAACTTGAATAACTTTGTAGAGTCTTCCAATGTCGCTTTGAAAGGCAGCCATTCTGCTACTGCGCCCGAGAATATTGACAACTCTGTCGACTGTCGAGGCGGCAGTCGTGAGGTAATCATTTTCTCCAACGCGTTGGCTAGTTGTCGTTGTGGTTGCCGAGTTGCTTCGGGTCCCTCCCCACTGCTCATTAATGGGAGGACGAGCCTCCTGTGGCTCGTCTCCATACCTCGGCCGTCTCTCTTCCATGCTCTTGTCGACCCAATCTCTGACCCTTTCATTTCCGCACGCGCTCTCTGCGTACTGGTATTGCAATGTTTATTTTTGATAAAATTAGTGATTCTACAGAAAACTGAATTAATATGGCTTCGAGGAGCAAGAAATAAAACAAGCAACATTTAGCCCGGAAACGTACAAGCAAGCAAGTGAAGTGACAGATATTTATTGCTAATCAAAAAATGTCAGTACAGAGTTTTAAACGTCATTGAACACAGACTCGATACAAGGCAACAGCATAGAGTAAAATGTAAATAGCAAATTGCATTTAACTATTCCAGCAACTGGGACTGTGCTTCGGTTTCAATAACCGACATATCAGCTGCTAATCTTGATTTAACCAGCTTTTCCTTCATTTGCAGTTTTTTTTTTCTAATTCCGCCAATAGGGTACTTTCGGTAGTGAAAAATAATCTTGATTTTCCTAATAAAAAACAACAAAAAATATATTTCGGCAAAATAAACACGCTTTCTCGCCTTAAAATAAAATAAAATATTAATTCTTTTTTTGTCAGCCATTTTGATGACTAAGTTTGTCGATGACATGGAAGTCCTTTGGATTAATTCGTCTACCTTCACCCTTGGGAGAATCCCAAGTGCACTAGGTTCCGGTCTACCGGTTTCCCTCAATCCAGGAGGTTTGAGGAGCGCACGTCGTCTACGCTGGTTGGTTTAGTTACCACTGTAAGGTATCCACCAACCCAAATTATATATATTTGATATATAAAAAAAGTAAAAAAATAAAAGATGAAATGATGATGAAGATAATGACTATTAATTAGAGTAATGAGTGTGATTGATAGGTAGACTAATACTACTATGGAATAGATAGGGTGAAATAATGATTATGAAAAAGGAAACCAATAACTAATAGAAGTTAGAGATGGAGTAAGTATACAAGTATGGAATGACCTCACCGAGTCGTAATAAGCGCGCCAATAATCCTGTCTGTGCCAATCGAACTGGGGAACTGTTCACTCCCTGATCACTTGTTCCTTTTCATATTCACTGGGTATCTCTTACTCTGAAAGAGAGTTTATATTTATTTACATTATACCAAGACTATTAATATTGGCACACAAGACATATCGGCTTCATTAATGTTGTCAATTTCGTATTTATTGACAATGCAGCAGAGAAGTTCAGCTTTTGTGTGAAAATTTTCAGGAGGAATGCAATTTAAGCTTTATAATTATTCAATGATTTTAGCTTTCACTGTTTGTGTCCTAGGCGCCTTATTCATTTGCACATGATGGTAGCTGGCATTGTCCATAACTATCACACTTGGTTCGGTTAAATTTTCGATAAGCTTTTCTTTAAACCATTAATTAAAATTTTGAGCATTCGTATCATGGTGGTAATCTACCAGTTTTGGTTTTGTGCTGTACACAAGTTGATGCGTCACAGGTTGATGGCCTTTGCCTAGATTTTTTGGGTTTATAATACTGATGAATATATTATGTTTCATCAACATAAGTAATTGGTTTTCCCCCTCGTGCTTGGTAGTAATATTTCTGAGATAACCATGTCGCCAAGCGGCATTATCGTACCGCTCAGCCAAAAGTGAGCACTTATGCTTGTGTTTTTTAATTCATACACATTGGATAACAGTATTTTACGAAGTGTTTCCCTACAACTTGCAAAATTTATGCTTGTTTTCAGATCCATAATGAGTCTTCTTAATGCAGGTTTCCTCGCAATATAAAATTCATTAATTTTATTTCGTACCGCATCTAAGTCAAAGGTGTCCAAATTGGAAATAGTGTTTCGATGAGGCTTTTTCCCCGGAGTACACCATTCTCCAGCATCGGTGTCACCTTCTTTTTTCACTCTTTTCAGTGTGGAGACACTTACTCCTAAAAAAAGTATGTATGTTAAAATAAATCAAATACATCGAAAGAACACCTGTTAGTGAAGCTATGTGTTGAAGGTGTTATAGATGGGTTTTAATTGATCCCATTGATCAGGTTGTCTGTGAACAATACATGTAAAAGTTTAAATCATTATGAATATTAGGGTAAAGCGTGTAGCACACTGCCAGAGTCGAGGCTGAGTCGAGGCGCAATCGAGGCGGCGGCGTGAGATAACAGTCGAGGCGGAGGTGCGGAGCATCGTTTACACACATTCAATATGTCGTCGTCAGAAGACGAAGACGTACTTGCTCTGGCCCAAGTTATTAATTTAAACAGAAAAAGGAAATACTGGGTTCACCCATATTTGTTGAAAAATTGTCCAGAACGAGGTTCATTCAGAGCTACGCGTGAATTAAGAAAGTTTCCTGATAAATTTCAAAAATTCTATGGAATGTCTAAAGAAACATTTCATTTACTGTTGCAAAATACAAAGGATAGTTTACAGAAGAAGGAAACTAACTGGCGTAAGCCTATATGTCCAGCAGAAAGACTATTAATCACTTTAAGGTAAGTAGTTTTTTTTTTAATTAAATTTTTTAACTTATTATTATTATGTTTAAAAAAAATATTAGTACCTCTCACAAAATCAGTAAAATCAGAATAAAATAAACAATAACTTTTTTATTATAGCTGATATAGATCTAAACTGTTTGGAATTACTGCAGAATCAGTACATTGATTTATTGGTGTATACTGAGGCAATAAGAACGGTTCATTCCATCGTCTTCCTGCTTGTTCTTTTTCATTATCGTTAAGGATAGTCGATGTTGAAGATGTAGTCACGCTGGGTCGAGGTAATTCCTTCCATTGACTTTCTGCTTGTTCGTTGTCATTATTGTTGAGTTCAGTCAATGTTGAAGATGTGGTCGCGCTAGGTCGAGGTAATGACGGGGTTATGACAGGTTGATTGAGAATTTGTCCTGTTAAATGTAATATACCGATTTTGAAATTTCTCTTCTGACTTTCATTCATTTGTTTCATGTCTGGTAAAATACTATGCAAAAAAGATAAGTCTGGATCAACGACGATAGAAGCAGAATTATCGGCCTTTTCGCACAGACGTTTCTTTTTGGTTTCAAAATAATTAATAACGGTACTATTGAGATCATTGAGTGAAGCACCCTTTTTATTTCGTAGGCGTCCTAACGAACTTGTGCCTGGCTCTGGTGTGGATGGACCCGACGTATCAGTATGTAATGAACTCTGAGTAGGTGGTCGGAAAGTTTCTGTAATATCCCTTAGACCTGTTAAGGATTCTTCATCAGCATCAGATAACTCGTGTGCATTATCACATACAGATGGTGGAGACTGCAAATTCCCACTGGGAGGGCGGCTTTTAATAAATGTATCCAAGAAACTTAGATACTCCGCTAGGTAGTACGGTTTCTTCGGTTTTGCTCCTGAACCCGAAGGAGATGTTTTTAATTGTTTAACATAACGCCCTCGAATGTTCTTCCATCTTTCTCTGCACGTTGTAACTGAAATAATGAAATAACGCCCTACATAATATGCCATTATAAATTTTAACTATACATTTTGTAACATTTATAAATGTGATAGTGTGTTGGAGGCTTGGTTGTGTGTGTAAGGGGGGGTTGTGTGTGTATGCGTGTGTGTGTGCGTGTGTGTGTGCGTGTGTGTGTGCGTGTGTGTGTATTGCGTGTGTATGTGTTGGGCGTGTGTGTGTTTGAAATATAAAGTTATTTTAATCTTCAATTTTTGTTTCAGATACTTTTTAAGAGGTAGCTCACTCAGAAACCTATCGGAATATTTCATTAGAGGCGAGTCTACAGTACGAAATATTGTACATGAAACTTCAAAAATCTTATGGCAAACATTGCAACCTACATTTATGCCAAGACCAGACACACATAAGTGGAAAAATGTGACTCAACGATTTCATACTCTTTGGAATCTACCCAACTGTATAGGCAGCATCGACGGCAAACACATCCGAGTTCAAGCTCCGCCGAATTCAGGATCAGCATATTATAATTATAAAGAGTTTTTTTCTATTGTTTTATTAGCAGTTGTTGATGCAGATGGCTTGTTTTTAACAGTAGATGTCGGCGAATACGGTAGAAACAGTGATGGTCGTGCTTTCAAAGAGAGTAACCTTTTCAAGTCTTTAACAGACGGATCATTACAACTGCCGGAGGATGCACCATTACCGGGAGAATATCAAAGTTTCCCACACTACTTTATAGGCGATCAAGCATTTCCGCTTATGAGAAATTTGATGACTCCTTTCTCAAGAGCACAATTAAACAATAACAAAAGACAGTTCAATTTAAGATTATCTAGACCTCGTAAAATTGTGGAATGCTGTTTCGGAATGTTAACCTCAAAATTCAGATTACTGCGATCACCTATTTCATGCCATCCAAGTAAAGTAGACTACATGGTGCTTGCAATGTGTGTTTTGCATAATTTTTTGCGTATTTGCGAAGGAACCATGTGTCAACCGAGAATAATAAATACGCAATCAACAGATATATCACAAATGCCTATTTTAAGATACACTGCAAAAAATTTAAGAGATCACTTATGTGAATACGTATGTCATCGCGCCCCTATAGAACTTCAAAACATGTATTGTGTATGATTTTAATAAAATATTTTATAAAAAATACTTACCACTTTCATTAAATTGTTCTGCGATTTGCGCCCATATTTTGTCTTGTTTGTTCCTATTGCTGTAATCAGGACGTGTATGGTCATACAAACAAGGATTATCTTGAACCATGGTTATAAAATTTATATTCGTTTCCATATCGTCCCGCATGGTAATAACGTCTAAACGCGCCAGCTGCCAAAAAGGGAATAACAAAATGGCGGCGGGGTCGGGATAGCGGCGCGCCGCGCGCCCGCGCCGCGTCGCCGTTTCGACTCTGCCTCTCCGCCGCCTCGACTGCGCCGCGACTGCGCCGCGACTCTGCCAGTATGCGTTGACCCGTTTGATTACATAGAAAAGCTAGAGGCGATGCGCCTCTTGAACGCTTCCGACTCGACTCTTGACTGTGTGTGCTACACGCTGGTGGTATAGGAGTACGCACTTAAGCTTCATGAGGTTAAAAGAAAATAAACATATTGATTAATCTAATCAGTTATTATTTTAATTAAATAATAATCTAATAACATAATTATATTTTGAGTAACAACTTTTATTTTATTTTATTTATTTGAACACCAACATAATGTACACCGATTACAGCTTGAGCAGAGGACAGCATTAGAACAAGACAAGTGTCATTATAATTAAAGGTGTAGACTGCATGCACAGGAAGCGAGTGAAAAACTAAAACAAATTAATACCTACTACAGACCTACTACCATTACAAATTAAATCAGCAATTCAAAATGATGTTACAATGTCAATAATAAAAAGTGTTAAAAAGAAATCATTGATAAAAATTAAATTGAATAAAATTGATTCGAACATTAGTCAAAATTAATACTACATACAAATAAAATTAATACCATAATAAAATAATCAAAACATAAAACTAAAATTAAAACAAATTAATTTAAATAAAAATAATAGCTTAATAATTACTTAACACATGGACTTGAAGAGAGATATTCTGTAATATTCCTCTTAAACCGGCGGATGTTGTTGTCGAAGAGATCGATTTTGTCATTCAACTTCGCAATACAATTATAATTTCTCACAATTCTATTAAGAGGAGCGTTCATACCTAGGTTAGATTTAAAGGTTATTTCCCTAAATGTGTTGAACCTAGATGCCCTAGGCAATTTAGATGGAGCGGAGAAGTTGAGTGCAGTTAAAAGTTCAGGAGAATCGATTAGACCATTCGCAAGCTTATAGAGGAATAGTAGGTCCAGCAAACGTCTTCGATTAGATAGCGACATCATATTGAAGTAGTTTAGTCTCTCAGAGTAACTCGTAAGGGTTTTGCCCAAGTTACATGAGAATGTAAGTTGCCACAGAAAACGTCGTTGCACGCTTTCGAGTCTCTTGATGTATACGTCGTAAAAGGGATTCCAGACTACACTACAGTACTCCAAACCACTACGAACCAAGGAGTTATATAACATGATCTTTGTTTTTGCGCACTTGAATTCTTTACAGTTCCTCAAAACAAAGCCGAGGCATTTAAAAGATTTGGAACAGATGTTGTCTATATTTAGATTATATCTTAACTTGCTGTCGAGAATTACGCCCAAGTCCCTTATATTATCTACAGCGGTTAGAACATTGTTATGTATTGTGTACGTGTGCGAAGGAATAATTCTTTTTCTAGTGAATCGCAAAGAAAAGCATTTGGAGACATTAAGATCCATGTCGTTCAAAAGACACCAATCAACAAGACGATTAAGGTCCTCTTGTAGTGCAGCAGCGTCCGCCTTGGTGTTGATAGTTTTAAAAAATTTTAGGTCATCTGCGAATAAGTAGCATTTAGAGTTGTGGAAACATTCGCTTACGTCATTGATGAAGATGTTAAATAGCAGTGGACCGAGATGGGATCCCTGAGGTACACCTGAACTTACCGAGAAAGGTTCCGAAGAATATCCGGCTGCTACAACCACGGATTCTCTATGCGTCAAGTAAGAATCGCACCAATTTAACAAAGGCTCACCGATTCCGAGATTAGAAAGCTTATGGAGAAGTATTCGATGGTTAACCCGATCAAAAGCCTTACTAAAATCGGTATAGATTACATCAACAGACGACCGATTGTCAATGTCAGCAGAGATACTATTTACAAAGGAGACCAAATTTGATGCTGTTGATCGGGATTTCGTGAAGCCATGTTGATTTATATTAACTAGCTGTTTAAAGTGCCAATTCAATATAGGACAAAGAAGTTGTTCAAAAATTTTGGTAAAGACAGGTAATATTGAAATAGGCCTGTAATTGTTGACTGACTGCTTATTACCAGACTTATACAAAGGAACTATTAATGACTTTTTCCACAAAGTGGGGAAGGTCCCAGTTTGCAAGGATTTGTTGAATATGAGTCTTAAAGGCCGTGCAAGAGAGTTCGCACAATTCACGACGAAGATAGCAGGGAGCCCGTCAGACCCGGCACCTTTATGACTGTTGAGTCTTTTTAAAACCTTTAAGACCTGGTCATCTCTGAACTTGATGGTACTTAGATAGCTATTCGTGGTTGTACAGGGTACACAAAATGTGTGCGTAAGGTGTGCTGTAGTATTATTATAGGCAGCAGAGAAATTTTTTGCGAATAGATTGCAAATTCCCTCGCCGTTACATGCTGACTCATCTCCGAGAGACATTTGGGCGGGATAGGAACTGCTAGTTTTTTTCTTACTTTTTACAAAAGACCAAAAAAGCTTTGGATTTGACTTTAGGCTTTGCTCGAGATGACTGATATAGTTTTTGTAGCAATAACTTAAAAGCCGTTGAGATCTCGCTTTAATCAACTCGTATGATAAGCGGTCTAAGGGGTTGTTATTAAATTTGCGCAATTTATTTTTGTATTTCAGTTTTTCTCTTAGTCGGTTGATTAAGTCGCGGGAAAACCATATGGGGTATTTGTTTGATTTAGGCTTTACTCTAGGAACAAATTTTTCTATAGCGATATGAAGAAATTTATAAAAAATTTGCAACATGCCGTCAGCAGTCTGAGTGTTTTTAAATTCATGCTCCCAACATATTTCATTCAAATATTTAATAATATTAGCATAATCAGCCTTGTAGAATGAAAAATGATTATTACTGTCATTAGGGGAAAGTCCGGCATCATTGTTAAAAGTCATACAAAATTTGAGTGGGGGGTGGTGCAAGTCAACGGTGGTTAAGGGGTCAGTGTCAATGTCAAGATTAAAAATTGTATTATTACTTAAAATTAAATCCAAAATTTTACCATTATTATTATGAAAACTGTTGTATTGCTTTAAGTTGTTCGTTGCTACGAAGTCAATTAACATATTATTGTAAGCGCTATTATTGGTAGTTTTTGTAATTGAATTAGAATCGTCAGAAAAATTCCAGTCGATTGTTCCTAAGTTAAAATCGCCAAGAAATAATAAATTGGGGATATCATTTTCTACTAGTACTCTGCTTGAATTAGACAGGAATTCCTCGAGAACGTGGCGTTGAATCGGTGGGGGGAGGTATACGTTGCATATGTACAAGGAGACTTTTTTGCCTAGCGAGTCAAGGCTCTCAATTTGTATCCAAAGATCTTCGCATTTAGATTCGAAGCTGTGTAGGCGTCTGGAATTTAACTTTTTTGACACTGCAATAATTACACCACCGCCACTTTTATTGCCATGGAAGCCACTCGACTCCCTATCTCTCCTGTAGACGACATATCGATTATCGAATAGTTCTGAATCGAAGACGTTGCTGTTTAATCAAGATTCACTGAGTGCAATGACATCGTGATTGTTACAAATTACATTATTAAAAAAGTTTACAGTTTTTGTATTAAGACCTCTTACATTTTGGTAATAAAATTGTAGCATGTATATGAAGAATATAAATGTTAAAACGAGTATCTAAATTAATTAATAATAAATTAACAATGAATAAAAATAAGCTCAATATATGTAGATTAAGATGTCCAAAACCAATTTAATACAAAATAATTACTCTAACGTATTAATTGATGAAATTGCAACGAAATAGCAAGTTATAAGATAAGTTTAATACAATTATTTAATTAGTCGAAGTGAAATAATTTAAAAGAAATAATTAACAAAAGTAATTTCAAAATAACAATATTTTATTTGCTGTTAAGTGGTGTTAGGCAATTAAATAAAATTAATTATGTAAGGTTTTTTAGCGAGTCTCTGTCTTTCACTAAAATGTAGTTGGTATTTTCAGCTTTACGCAAAAATATTTTACCGTCGCGCACCCACACAAACTTGTAGTTAAGCTCCTTGGCCTTCTGGCGAGCTGCGGCGTGTAAAGCCTTCGCCTCGGGGGTCAGGTGCTCCGTAACGAACACAGCGCTCTTCTTTCCGCCGTATCCTAAGTGGCTGGTGTTGAGTTTGTCACTGGGGTTGCTTCGATTGTGTTTAATAGCTCCCGCTAAGAAAGTGTCACGAAGGCGGCGACTGCTGAACCGAACTAGTATTGATCGAGGACGGGGACTTGCAGTATTAACCTTAGCAATGCGACTGCAGTACTGAATGTCAAAGTCGGAGATGGGACACTTAATGCTTTGACCAAGCTGCTGAACTGTGTTATAGATGTTTTCGCTGCGATTTTCTGGAACGCACTGTATTTCTAAATTATTTGCGCGGGACAGCTGTTCTACTTGTTGCAGTCTGTTAGTGAGGTCCCGAGTGGCTGCCCGAAGTTGATCGTTTTCTATTTGTTGTTGATTGATCAACTCTTTTTGGTGTTGGCATTCCTTTCTAAGCGATTCTGATTCAGAATTGGAGCGTGCCAGAGACTCTTCGAAGTTGAACAATTTTGTTTGAATCTCTTGAATGGCAGTATTTAATTTCCTGTCGAGTTCCTCCCTAATAATTTCCCTTATTATATCCGCTGATAAGCAACCACAAGTGTTCGTGCAACGGGGCTTGTTGCGCAAAGTAATATTGTTATTATCCAGCTGTGTATTAGGTGATGTGATGGAACTATCTGTCAGTCTTAGATTGGCCGCGGTGGCTTGACTACGTATCGGCGTGTTCGAGTTATCGCCCAGCTTAGGCTCCTTGCAACGGCACGAAGGACAGACCCATGTATCTTTGAACTCTTTGCTTAAATTGTTGAATTCGTTTTTATTTAGGTTCACACATGTATAATGGTATTTATCTGAGCATCGAGAGCAGTTTAAGAGGGCTATGCCTTTAAGGGTATTTGGGCAACCCGAACATTTTTGAGCACTCATTGCATAAATGTGATATAATTTGCAGTATTGTAAAATTTGACTAGTCTAATGTAGGTAGTAAGTCGCAGCTAGTCCGTTGTATGAAACTTAAAGTAACGCACAGATGAAACCTCTTGAAGGAAAGGGCTTAAGCGCCGTAGAGAACGCGGCGCTTACGCGTTTGATGTTGTCTAGGTGAACACAGCGAGTATCATACGTGGATTTGAATTTTATAAACTTAATTTGTTCTGTATTTCTATAAAAACACTCTTATCACATACACTAATCACTTCACTAATTAATTTAGAAATAACCTTACGAAGTTATCGAACTTAAAGGCAAAATTAACGGCAAATTGACGATGATTATAGTTAAAAACAAAGCAGAAGGTTGAATCAGCTGTTACTCGCTAGCGCGCGCGGAGACGTATCCAATTAAATATAATTTTGAATAATTCGGTAATAATCAAAAAATGGTATTTGCGAACTCTTACATACACGGGTGTATAAGTATACGCAGGGGGGTCGATAAGAGTAATGATCATCACATAAAATATCAATCATCACATATATCGCATATAAACTCACCAAACCCTGTATACGCGGTACATATTTCGTGCCACCAAGTTTTACACGCAGCACACTGAATCCAATCTTCTTCTTCATCTTCTTCTTTATATGTTTCTTGGCATCCGCCACAATTATAAGTTACTTTGGTCTTCTTTTTGGTATTTTTTTGCTTGTTTTTTTTCTTATCAGCAGTCTTTTTTGTTTTAGTGGTCGTAATTGGTATATTCAGTTTAACTCTCTTTGGTTTTTTTTCTTGTATCACATTCTCCAACGCCTTTTTATATGGAGAGCTACTAATTATATAAGATCTTTTCTTCTTTCTCGTCGATCTTTGGTCAGTTTCTACATTAGGTAATGGAGCTACAGTAAAAATCGATGTATGGGATCTATATGTTGACGCAATATCAATAGATGGACTAGCGATCTCTGTAGATGGACCAGCAATCTCGATAGATGGACTAGCGATCTTAGCAGATGGACCAGCTGGACGATTAGGTTTAAAGTGTGAGCGTAACATCCAAAATGTTTAAAGCCCATTTTCTCTACAGCACTCTTCATTACTCGCGTTGTCGGTAACCATTATTAAAACCTTTTCTTTCAATTTAAAGTCTTGTACGATACGCGCCACAATGCTTTTGATATTTTCGGCTGTATGTGAGCCGCTCATAGGTACACACTCCAACAGCACCGATTTTAAAATGTAATTTCTATCAATATAGTGGGCTGTGACGCCCAAATAAGCATCATTTACACTTGATGTCCAAATGTCTGTAGTTAAGCATACACTTTCTGCTTCAGATTCAAGTTTTTCTTTCATCTGTGCCAGACATGTTTCATATAGAGCAGGCAAAAGATTATTAGATAAAACTTTTCTGTCTGGTAGTTGGTACGATGGATTTAAACCTGCCACAAAAGCTCTGAAACCTCTATCTTGAACAATTGAAAATGGTTGGTAATCGAAAATAATTGCATCAACAGACGATCCAAGTTTTTTTTTCATTAGGTGTGAGTTTTTTATTTACGTACCTAGTTATATTTCGATTGAGCAGTGTCTTGCTAACTTGGTTACGGTGTGTTGGTTTTGAAGAGGAGAGAATTGAAGACCAGGATGTTGTTGCGCGTTCCCCACCGTCACCACTACATGTTGAGCTTGATGACTGTGCATATGCATTTTCTTTCGAAGTACAGGTGGAATTCGATAAAATGGTTGTAGGTGTAACGGAGGTCGCTGTAGGTGGTTGAGTAGTAGTAGTAGCAGTATCTTCTGATGATGGTTGTGAAGAATCGAATGATTGAGGTTTTGACGAAACAAATTGTACAGTAGGTAGGATGTTTCCGTTCTAAGTTTTTTTAAGTTGGATGTAGAGGACTTATAACTTATTTTGCTATGGCATATCTTACAGATAGCTATTTTATTTGCATCAGTTGAACCGTCGAAACAATTCCATAAATTGCTTGTTTTCATTTTTCGTGAGTCCGACATGGCTATCAAGAGCTGTTATTTCACTGTTTATTTATTTTATAAAAGTTATGAAATAGATGAACCTATCACTAGTTTAAATTTAATATTTACACAAAAAATGAAGCATATTTACACAGCATATTTTTTTAGTTCACTGTTAATATTATCTCACTAGTTTCAAGTTATTATTTAAGTACTATATTTACACAACACGTATTTTACGTTCTCTCAATTTTTATTATATTTTATTAAAACACATTATAATAGACATATCGAGTAAAGAAAAATCGAATAATCAAAACATCGTTCGTAATCGTGTGAGTAATCACTATTATTGAAAAGCTGGCAACATAATTAAAGTGACATTAGCTTATGTCAATTTAGGAATGGAATTAAAATTCGGAGTATAGTTCAAAAACGTGCGAAGAGTTAAATTATAATAGACACGGACACAACACATTTCAAAATATTTTGTACTTGTGCTATAATATTGTAGATAAGTTTGTATTTAATTATTAAAATATTGATAAAAATAAATTTAGTAGTTTTAAGTTTGTAATACTTTATTATGTATTATGACATTTTAAAATTTAAGTTTAATTTTTTAAATAAAACTTGAATGAGTATGAATGGGTATGAGTGTGTTAGCGTTTATTATTGTTTTTATTGTTTTATAACATTACATTATTATTTAGTACTTAATTTAGCAATATTAAACATATAGTAGCATACTTACTTATTTTTATAGTTTAAGTTTTATTTAAATGAATCTTCTGAAATAAAATATCATGACTTGACTCGTATAAAAACAACATCACGCCCGGGGCCGCAGCGCCGGCATTTCTAATAAAACTTAACTCTACAGAATGTTTGAGCTCTATCTTTTTCTATCGCAATAACTCTATTGTTAGCGTGCCGAGTGCTGCCGAAGCGAGCGAGTAACATCACGAGTTTTCACGAGTGACGACAGCGACACACCAGTGACTGTGATCGCGAGCTATTGCCGCTATCGGTGTGATGTCAGTGACACGGAGCGATTTTGTATATCGTTACTTCAATTCAACGTCAGCGACACGGAACGACATACGTTACTGGAACGTCGTTCCTTTTTGCCAGATCACAGTGATCATATTAGTCAGCGGATCACAGTGATTTTTTCACTGTGAAGTTATTTATCGCCCATCTTTAGTTACAGGCAAAGATTGAATGTTCTTAAAGCAACGCGGACTTCATAAAGCAAAGCGTTTACATGAACCAGTCATGTTTGCCGCAACTAATACTGTAATTCTTGTTTTCGACAACTTTCTGCCCTTGCATTCCTCGCCTTTGAATTTAAGTGTTTTGTCAGGGGTTAAATTGTAAAACAAACCTGTTTCATCAGCGTTAAAGATTTCCTCTAGGTGCGTATCCTTCGCACAGTGCAGGCCCAGGCACAGGAACGCCAGCCGCTTCACAGCAAACTTTTCCTGCCACAATATTATGACGAGCACGAAAACGTTGTACCCAAGACGACGAACACTTAAAATTTCCTTGCCCATAAGACGAGTAATGTCATTGGCTTTTTGTTGCAGAATCGGACCACTTATTGGGACGTTGTTTGCCCCCTGATATTTAAACCATGTTAATAAAGCATCTTCTATAACTTTATGTTCACTTTTCCTCACTCGTTTAAGTTTTAAAGAGTTGTTTTCGAAAATAACTTTTATTTTATCTCTATTCTTCCAAATCGTTGATATCGTAGAGTGCGAAACTCCACATTCCTTTGCAATTTCACTATTCGACTCGCCATTTTCTAATCTCCATATAATATGAGATTTTTCTTCAGGTTCGGTTGAGGTGGGAGAAAGTGCGTAGGTAATAATACGCGCCTAAATATTCCTTCTATGCTTATCAATAGGATTTAAAATCGTCCGTATTGTTTTGTTTTGCTGGGACAAACAGCGGTTGGTCGTTATAGTCGATGAATATCGATAATCCACAAAGTTCGTATACTTAATTGTAGTTAACCTTGTCGTATTCCTGTACCACACTTATGAAACTTAAGTAAGAATAATAAGACATCGATGCAAAAACAACATTACCTTATAACTTTTAACGGCGGCCCACGACTCGGCCGTGACGCGTGCCCCTCGGTTGCCGTTCAAATGGGAACTGACTTCACTAATCAATAGCCAACTATCGCCAACGAGTCTCGCACAAACTTCACTGCGTATACTTTCCCTCCCAGTACAGATACCCCTCGTCACTCTACATAATAAAGACACAGGCTAATACATATTGTAGCCGCCCCGTTGGTATTTTCCGAGGGCGACTATTCTTCTCCAAATTAATGGATTAAAATGAGTTGTAATGTATGTAAGACTTTATTATTATACAAGAAACTACCAATAAAATGCTACAACTAAGATACTACAAAACAACAAAGGTACTAACAGTGAGCTTTACAAAACAATAGTGAGAGGTTAGATGTTCTGAGATGAATGAACCCCAATAACCATAAACTTATCCTATTTACACTATGGCCATAAGGGCACGCGCGAGCGGCTACCGCGCGGGAAAGTTCCGCCAATAGCAAGGCTGCTCGTCGTTAGTGCGCTGTTGCCGACAAATCGTAGGCGTTGCTAGGCACGCGTCCGCTTGGCGCGCAGGACATCTGTAGCTTCGTGGTGTAGCGTCGTCCGATTCTCAGAAGGCGCCGGCGTCTCGTTTTTGTGAGTGCGATGAGCGTTTCTCAGTAGGTTCTATGCTGCACATGTGCTCATTGACAACGCCTGCTAACCCGACACCTTTTTTTCTGCTACCGAATAATTAATGTCATTCTTTGTAGGTTTCATTTGCACATGTACGATTTATTGCGCTAGCCAAGCTTTGTTTCCGCTACCAATTAATTAGTGTCCTTCAGTCCGTAACACATATTATAAAAGTCTGTTCTCGGAGTGGGCACGGGCGCTTGCGGGCGGAATGTTCCTCGCCGCATCGCACACGGGCACACAGGGCGACAAGTGACGGGACTTTGGCCCCGGTGGCATTGACAACGAGCATTAAAAGCAGCACGTCTACGGCGTAGATTTCTGGTGTGAGATCCTGGGTTCTTTTCAGCATGACCAGGAATGTGTATCCTGGGGTCACTATCTGAAAGACCTTTTCGCTGATAGACAATTCTGCTGTATGACATAAAAGTCAACTCAGCTGGACGACATAAAAGCCGAATGAACTTGTAGCAAAATGTCTGAAATTGTGAATAGTCGGTATGATTAGAATGCCTTATTAGCCAGAAGTCAAGATAGTTGGATGACAAAAACTCAGAAGGAGCTAGTAGAGGAAACGTCTGGAAAAGAATAGTCTAAATCGTTTGTCCACTCTCCCAAAAATATATTTAAAAAAATAAAAAAAGACGCAAATTCGCGCGTTTGCTGATTTTTCATCTCAAAGGAAACGTGCGTTCGTACGGCCACCCCTACAATGCAAACTGGCAAATTAATATTCCTCCGTTATCAGAAATATAAGTGTGACGTATTCACTATTAATATCTGACACGCTCGAGTAGGTATATCTTTTTTTCTTTATTTTTAAAAACCTATATATTATAGTAAACCCAACGCAGAGAGGCGCTATCGGACGCATTGGACCAATCATTGCCCGCAATTCGACAGGTAGTAACTGACATATGAATGACCACAACGTACTTATGAATGACTTTTTACCATGGCGGCATTAGTTCCAATTTTTGCCATTTCAGAGATAAGTTGGGCGCACTGTACGCTCTCCCCATCAGTGAAGGGGCACACATCTTAATATAAACTTTTCATCACCCCTATTCGAAAAAGACGACTTGGTTCGGACATAAGGGGTTCCAAAGTTGCTGTTTTCTATTCAGCGGGCCGGAATGAATTTTCATACAACTTTTCCTGCCGGCTAGATCTTTTCCGTCCTATTTTGAATTTAGAACATTTTAGTATTTTGCGCTAAAGAAATCGAACACAAATATTGTTTGAATAAAGAATGTCTGGTTCGACGCGAGGGCCCCGCCAGCTGAATAATAAAAAAAGAAATCAAATTAAGATCGCTCGAACTATTTCCCGCGTTTTCGTGCATTTTTACGTATTGTTAGAAATTTTGTTTTGTTTTGAAAAAATGAGTTCTTCCAACGATAGTGAAAGTATCCTCCTGATAGTATAAAAACTGAAGCGAGTAATGTGATGAATAGTTTATTACCTGCGAAATCCCGGGAAAATATTTGAAAGCCTATGATAATTTTTTGGAATGGAGAAATGCAAGAGGCGCCAAGAATTTTTCAGAAACTGTGTTTTTGGCGTACTTCCAGAACTTAGCCAAAACTAAAAAACCTTCCACCCTTTGGAGTATCTACTCAATGCATAAATCAACAGTCAGTTCTAATAACGATATAAAACTGGACACATATTCGAAATTAATAGCATATCTGAAGAGGATGTCTGATGGATTTAAACCTAAAAAATCCAAAGTGTTCACAGTCAAAAATGTGGAGACTTTTCTTAATGAGGCACCCGACGAAATCTTTCTTGCCGTAAAAGTAAGTAACTATGTATATGGTGGAGTGGACTATTATAGTAAAATATAGCCATAGTGTTTTAAATAGCTGAATAATAAAAAAGAAATCAAATTAAGATTTCGTTTTCAAATTAAAATTAAGTTTTCGTGCATTTTTACGTATTATTTTCTATTATTTTCTATTATATATGTATATTATTTTCTCATAGTGGGTGATGAAAAGTAGAGTGTATCACTCGGGTGCAAGTATATTTTTGGCTCGGGCGACGTACTTTGAATCCCTCGCTACGTTCGGGATTCTACTAAAGAATCCCTCGCTACGCTCGGGATTCTACTCTAGAATCCCTCACTTCGCTCTGGATTCAAAAAACGCCCTCGCCGAAAAAATATTACTTTGCACCCTTGTCATACAATCTACTATTTTTTATTTTTAGCATCTAAACTTCACAATCCAACAACAGGTCCTGACCAATGGTCCCGACGACGTGTGAGTGTCACAATGGCGGGTGTGTACCTCACGGATTTAAATATCTCTTTTGATTACAAACGTCTGTGTACCTCCCTGTGTGTAATAGGTACACCCGCAGTCCTGACACTCACGACGACGTGACGCTTTAGTAAATACCCATTTAGCCTCTTGGACTCCTATACCATAATTATCAGAGTTAAATGAAAGTGTAATATTTATTTTTCCGTAAAACGTTTTATTTTTTTAAACTATATACTAATAAAAAACAACTCGTTATATTGGAATAAAATAAAAACTTATTCGGACACCATTGACAAAATAATATTTTTAATTCTTAAGCTTAAACAACTTGGGGCAAGCCGCTCTTACGTTGGATCCTTAAAAATTGTCTCCAAATATAACACGTTTAATATGACTAATAATTTTTAAAAAATTGTATGCTGTGATTTTCTTTTCGTTAAATTTTTTAATTTCTTCTATATTTTCTGTCAAAAATAATATCATTTTTTTTACGTCTTTGTCCATCAAAGAGGGCCCTCGTAATCTTCTTTTCTTGCCAATGGGCTTCTACTTTTAATGCGTGTATATATGAGATAAGTGTTTTTTTGGCCCCACTCGAGTATTGTAGCGCCTGTGCCAACCTTCTGTAGCGTTGTTGGTGCGGTGGCGTTGGCCAAAGCAGCTTATTTTTGTCGGGGTTGTTTTTAATATCCATTGTGAGTTAATATAGTCAATGAAGATATTAATTTTGTCACATTCCATTAGACGTGCTCGTTCACAAATACATATCCACACATTCGGTATATCTGATGCCGGGAGTAGTGGCAGATTAGCAGTGAGCCTTGTTATTTCTTCACCCTCTTTAGTCCCAAGTATCTCCATTTTTTCAGATTTTCGCCACACGGCAGCATTATAATGGTAGTAGCAACCGGAAACTTCTGAATCGGGAAACACCGCTTTTATCGCATTTTGTTGTGCAATTTCAAAATCGCACTTGAAATGTTTAATGTCGATTTCAAAATAGTCTTTAACCATTTTAAAAAGGCGTTCATAGGTGTCTTGGCATTTATTTGGCAGCAATGCAAATAAAAACGGCACAACTTGTGTACTTTTAGTACAACTGCCAATATCCACATGCATTGCATATAATTGAGCAAATAGTCTGGGTACCTTAAAAGTACCATCACCAAAGTACAGCGTATTCTCATCGACCATCGATTTCAAAATTTGTCGGCATGTTTTTGTGGCAAACAAAAAAAATTTATTAATATCATCACCATCGACATTGACTAAAAAATCTTCAGAAAGGAGCTGTGGTAACTCTACTTCATTTAAAGTAGAAAACTCTGTTTTATGCATTTCCAAAAAAGTTCTCCTCGCACGATACAAGGTATCTTTTTTAGAGTCGTAACTTGGTATTACAGCAAGATCAGCACTCATAAAAGCTTTTTCCATTATTTTCTTTACAGGAGTAAATTTAGTACGCACCAACTTTTTACATGTATCCATCGCATGATCAATTTGTTTCTTGACAGTGTGAGAGTTACAGGAATGTAACAGTTTGCTTTCCCTTATTAACTCGGTTCTTTCTTTATTAAGAGTAATAGAAGCAGAGCATTCTCTTCGTTTTGAGCATCTCCATAATGAAGTTCCACTGGTATTTAGACATCATCCAAAATTATATCGATAGCCATTTCGCAGTAATACTGTCTTACCCTTCTGACTCTCTATAAAACAGAATGGAGAATCTTCCATTTTATATATTTTGTTGCAATACTACGAGTAAAATGCAAAAAATGGCACTACAGAATTCAGTATAAAGAACAAAAGGCTTCAAAAAATTCAAAAATATTGATTGATATTAAATTATGACAACAATTAATACTTTCAACATGAAGTGGCCAGTATGTCAATTAATGAGAAAAGTTTTTAATAACAGGAAAATACACGCTGGACTATAATATACCTACCAATAGTTTGGCGTCTAGCATTCACGTCTATTAGTAACTATGGCATTTAAATTATCAAGACCATTTGCTACAAAGTCATTAAACGCTCATGTCAATTTAATAACTATTACTATGACATTTTAAGGTCCAGACGTTATGCTACAAGGGCATTTAGTGTTCATGACTATTTAGTAACTATGGCATTTTAATTTCAATACGTTTTGGTTATTTCGTCATTATGCTACGTGGGCATTCTGATAGTCACCCGTATCCTGGCCTATCGCGACGCGCTTTGATGGGGCGAAGTCCCAGTGTTTTTTCTTGTTGGTGAGACGTGAGCTTGACGTTCGTATTCTTCGACCGCTTTTCTTGCGGAATACTAGCGAGAACCGATTTGTTGTTACAGTTCCAGCCCCTTCTTCGATCATTTTAATAGCTTCCTCTTCAGTCGCGAAGCTATCTAAGTAATCGTCCATGTAATGTCGCTCTTGAATGGCTAACGCCGCCTCTGGGTAGTCGCTCTCATGCTCGATGGCGTTGCGGTTCCTCGCGCTATGATCGAGATACGGCGAGCTGTTGGCTCCGAATATCATAGATGTCATTTTCATCTGAGTCGGAGTATCCGTGGGTCTATCTCTCCACAGAAACATCTGAGCCGGTTGATCTTCAGGTCTTATTTTTATCTGAAGGAACATTTCTTCTATGTCGGCTGTTACTGCTATTGATTTTTCTCTAAAACCGAACAGAATCTTCGTGAGCGATGCTAACAGGTCGGGGCCCTCTAGCAGGAGGTCGTTGAGACTAACTCCTTGCACCTTGGCCGCGGCGTCGAAAACAATTCTCCTTTTCCCCGGCTTGTTAGGGTTTACTACCGCGAAGTGAGGCAGATACCATTTTACTGGACTCGTTTCTTCGCTCCCATCGCATTTCGTGGCGTATCCTTTTTTGATAAGGATAACTACTTGCGCCTTATTATCCTCAAAGTAATCAATTATACATAGATTTATTTTAATCTTTAGTTAATGCTTCTTTTTTTCTTCTTTCGGTTCGGGTACTTGACTATTAATAATAATAATAATAATTTATTTTCATAATAATACATGTAGGTACAAGTTTGTATAGTCTGCTTTTCACAATATTATTATAGTAACAAGGACATTTGTGTAACAACGGATTCTCAGTTGCCTAAACTGGGTGGAAAACCTGTAATATAGGCAACTGAAACTCTCCCTATGAATGAACAGGTATTTACTACTATAATTGAACATGTATTCGTATTATACTAACAGTAGTTATATTACCATTCACATCAATACATACTTAACTAATAGAATAATATGATGTGTGCCATGTGGGTGTGTATGTGTATTAAGATTTTTTAATTTAACTGTTTTAGATATCTTGTTGTAAACAATGCCCCCTAAGCAGTAAGGAAATCTACTTGCAAATGCTGTTTTTACTTTATTTATAACTAGCTGTACCCGCGGCTCCGCCCGCGAGGAACTCAGTATGTCACAAAGTTATTCCTGCGTGAATCCCGATCCCGCGAGAATTCGAGGATAAATAGTGACCTATATATACACTAGCTTTTGCCCGCGACTTCGTTCGCGTGGACTTCAGGTTCGTCCCGTCTTCTAGTAATAAGTAAGAAATACGGTAACTAAGCACTGCAGAGCCCTAATCATAGGCCTATAGGTAGCTACTGCAGTATGCTCCTATAAACTACATTTAACGATCTTTTTCCTTCAGCATAAACATGCAGATTCTTCGCTTTGGAAACACGTGAGCAAGCCACATAGAGCTGACCGTGAGAAAAACATGGCGTGCCCAAATGTAGGCCTGCTACCTTCAAGGTTTGACCCTGCGATTTGTTGATCGTCATTGAAAATGCGACTTTTAATGGGAACTGCAGGCGTTTAAAATTGAATGGCAAGTTGTTGGGTATGATTGGGATGCGCGGTATAAGAACATTGTCTCCCTTGGCTTCTCCAGTTAAAATTGTAGCCTTCACTATATGCCTTCCTAATTCGGTAACTCGCAACCGAGTACCGTTGCATAATCTTGGCGCATCCAGGTTACGCATTAACAAAACGGGTACACCTACCTTTAATTCCAACTTGTGTGATGGCACCCCGGACAACTCTAAAGAGTTTAGGAACTCTACGGGATAACTTGTAGTGTCATCGGATGACATAACTGTGTCAATGGAATTATACACTGATGTTTCGCTGTTTATTTCGGCCAAGATTTTTTTATTTATTTTCGCAACAGTCTCATTTTTTGGTGCCAATATGGTTCTTTCACACAACCAATTTTCGTCAAGAATATTTTGTTGCAGATTCGGAAAAACTTGTTCAATAAGTTCGTTTTCTGTCTCCACAGCATGACAAAATTGCTGTGTAAAAAGAACCATACCTTCTTGGTCGGTGTTTAGGTGGCCTTCACCAATTTCTAGCAGTTTTTGAGCATATGCTCCTGATTCGACATCGCTGAATAACTGGACTCGCATGTTAGTGGTAAGATAAAGCTTTTCAACTTTAGACCACAGATATGAGGCTTTTAGACATGCGTTAATTTCATCTGCTGCAGTGCCTCTCTCGATAACAGGTAAAGTCTGTCTAAAATCCCCTGCCAATAACACTACCACACCACCCATCAACTTTCGATTGCTGTGAATATCTTGTAGACAGCGATCAAGCGCCTCAATGGCGCGTTTGTGTGACATAGTGCACTCGTCCCACACGATCAGCATACATTGTTGCAAGAGGGCGCCACGGGCACTGCTCTTACTGATGTTGCACGTTGGGGTTTCTTCGCTCACCAGATTAAGAGGTAATTTAAAAACCGAATGTGCCGTTCGTCCACCGCTCAGCAATGTTGCAGCGATCCCAGAGGAAGCCACCGCTAATGCAACTTTACGGTCCTTACGAATTTTTGCTAGAAGCAAATTAAGCAAAAATGTTTTACCTGTACCGCCCGGGGCGTCAAGAAAGAAAAGGCCGCCTTTGTCAAGCTCAACTCGTTGTAATATTTTGTTATAAATGTTTTTTTGTTCGGGTAGCAGGCGTGGTTCAGTTTCGCTGACCTGAGCGTCTAATAAAGCAATATCGTAGCTTAGCTCTTTGATCAAATCGGTCGACAACTCTCCTCGACGCTCTGGTGTAGGCATACCGAAGTCAGACAATTTCTTACCGGAAATCGTTATTATTTTGTCCTCTATATGTCTCAGTGCTTCATTGAAACATAGATCATTGTTGACTTGATCCATCCTTTCAAATCTATGCAAGATATCCTCCGATAATGCAGATTTATACTTATCCCATAGTTGAAGAGGATTGGATAAACCGCAAGTGCATATCAATATTGCAAATAGTTCTCTTATTTGCGAAGGAGAGCGACACAGCACTGCCTCTTCCATTGTGGCATCCCAGTGGTTGTCATCTTCCAACAACCCCAACTTCTCACACGCTTGTCGAAAAGTTTCAAGTTCTTGGCCGTCAACTGTTTTTAGATCCAAAAAGCTAGTGGGGCCCTGTACTACATTCAGCAGCATTCGCAAACAGTAACATTCGAAGTTACTAACATGCACTGTGTAAATGCGCCCAAGAGCATCTCCTGCCTTCACACCTGGCCAGCCGTCGACAGGTGTGCCTTGTAAACGACGTTTCCATTCTTTCGACGACACGTTCCATGTATAGTAGCGGGGTACGTCAACATAAAGTAATGTTTTTGCAAATGCGTCATTTTGGCAAAGCAGGAAAAATGCAGTTAGTGTCGTCTTAGGTGGTGCGGCCATTCTCTCTCTAAAATTGTTTTCAGTGAAGTAAATCCGCTGACCATTAGGCAGATGAACCGCAAGGTGAGTGACTGTTGGGTGTCTTTCATGCAGAGGCAGACCCAAGATCCGCCACGCTGCTTCGTTACTACTAACATATCTACCGGCTCGATACGTTTGCACCTCATCTCTCGGGTCAATATTAACATTCCCTTGCTGTCGAATGTTAAAAATAGCCTGGTCGCTGCCTTTGTTTATATATTTACAAATATATTTTATCGCCTGTACCGTATTGCAGAACTCTACATTTATGTGACAGTTATAAATTTTAGACAGAAGAGGAGAATATGGGACAATCCAGCTATTGTCAACCAATACTTCCTGTGTTCCACCTCGGGTTTTTAGAGTTATCGTACGGCCGCCATCTCCTGGTGTTCTACGCCTGTACAAAGGATAGCCTTTGTCGTTAGTTTGAGTATCTTTTAAAAGCGCCCTTGGATACTTTTTGGTGCATTTTCCTTCTTTCATGCATGGTGATGACGGATTTAGTGCACCACAGGGACCGTGAATCATATTTTTGGTTACAGTATCGTAGAGTTTTCGATCACTTTCTGGATTTGGTATCTCCGCACTTATGACTTCATCAATTTGGTTGGGGCGTAATTTTTCCGTCAACCACAGCAGTAAGTGCACGTGAGGCAGACCTCTTTTTTGCCACTCGATCGAGTACATGAAACACTTCATATCTCCAAATATTTTACCTTTTGTAAGTAGAGCAACCAATTTTTGTACTTTTATTTTAAATAACCTGGCTGTTAAGTCATGTCTGTCTGTTGCATTTTGTCCTGGAATGAGCTCTTTAGTAATTTCTGGCCAAGCGGGATTACATGTCATTGTAATAAACAGGTCAGGCCTCCCGTAGTTACGCACGTATGTGAACGCATCCTGCGTGTACTCATGAAGATATCTCGGGCTATTTACAAATGACGATGGGAGTATTACCAATTGACCCAAATTGTTTGGATCTAAATCCGCATCATTCCTGACCGCGTCTTGTAAATGTATATAGTTTTCTGCTCGCAGTTTTGTTTGGTTTAAAGCAATAAACCTTAAGCGCTCACTCTCCACTTTGACATACATGTCCACCAAAAACTGAAGAAAGAGAAGCCTACATCGAAGCAATAAATTAAAATTGTTGCGACGTACCATCATATGATACGCATAAAAGTCTTTGCACGACACTTTTTTGTTCGGTATAGGCTGTTTTGTAACTGGGTTTGTCTGAGGAATATCAAAACTGTACCCCTCTTGTCCTTTCCAAAAAATTATCGGGTACTCGAGAGCATCATAAAATCTATGAGTGTCCGGAACTCTAGTAAGCCGGCCATCGTGCGCCTGAATAACAATGTCCCGAGACGCAGTTTGTTCAGTACTAACTACTACGGCAGCTATTTCGTTTGTGGTCGGGGCATTGAATCGTCTTTCGTGTTCACCACGTGGTACACGATCTGGGTGTATCACGACCTTGTAATTATCGCTAGTCACTCTATCTTTAGCCATTTTAAATTCATGCACTAAAACGTTGTGATCATGTAGAACTTTTTGTATTTTTTGAACTGTGTTTCTTTCCACACCTGGTACGTACTCAGAACGCCTATCAACTTGTGCTTCCTCATCACCCATGAAATAAACTTGCAAAAATTTTGGTTGCGTATTAGCAGCAGGAAGCAAAGAGCCAATTGTGTGGTATATTTGCCCTTGGATTGTAAAAGTCGGGCAAAATCCTGGCATCGACACAATGTTATCAGCTCCAAAAGATGTCATATGGAAGCATGTATTGTATTTTCTTATGTTTTTTAAAAAACGGCGAGACTCATCTGTTTCATTTGAAAAAAGTTCTTTAAGAGGTTCAACAGGCTCGTCTATTGAAGGAAGAACTACTTTTCCTCCCGAACAACACATGCCTGCAGCTTCCTCTTTCCATTTAAGAGCACCGCAAAATCTGCATTCTTTATTCATCGCTTCTATTTTTATAAGCTTGTGGCTTTCGTAATCAAGAGTTTCATCGTACTCAAATGCAGCTTTATCGAATACTCCCCACGCGTTTCTTGTAAATATTAATCGTCGCTGTTGTGCCCTTTCAGCAACAGCGCGTCTGCGAGCTTCAGCAGCTTCAACAGTTTCAGTAGCTCTTTGGGACCTTATGTAATTCGCTTGCTGAAGACGCCGAGCTTGAGACTGTTCGGGTGTCTCAGACGCCCGTTGAGATGCTAGATACTCAGCATGCTGTCGACGTCTATCTTGGGACTGCTCTGGTGTCTCAGCAGCTCTTTGAGCTGCCTCACGCTCTGCTTGTTTAAGCCTTCGCAGTTCGGCTTGTGGAAACGTCTCGTTAAGTCTAGCTACTTTCATAGTTCGAGCTTTATTAGAGCTTTGGGAAAGATTAGACTTACGCTTTCGCGGCATAATTCTTAAGTACGTGTTGTTTCTATACTTCCAAAAAATACAGTACGGTAGTTATTGTTATGATTGTACTTTAATGCAATCCTTGCCTATTTAATTAACCTATCTATATAGTAATTCAATTATCAATGAAGTAATTCGTTATAATTAACCTATTTATATAATTTGTTATAATTAACGGTAAATAACCTATCTATATAGTAATTGAATTATCAATGAAGTAATTTGTTAAAATTAACCTATTTATATAATTTGTTATAATTAACTGTAAGTAACCTATCTATATAGTAATTGAATTATCAATGAAGTAATTCGTAAAATCATCAAATAAAACTTAGCGCAGTTTTTTACAATAAATTCTTTATCAAGATTACAAAAAAAACTTATTCTTTAAAATTAACTCTAAAAAGTATTTTAGGTGGAATTTTCTGAAAAAAAAGCTGGTAGTTTTTAAATTTTTATTTCGCTGTAGATTTATTTGTTTCTTTTCTTTATTTTAAATTACTTGTCAGTATGTCAACGCTTGAAATTGATAAATTGCCTAAATTTTGCTTACTTTTTACCAAAGAACCTTAGTAGAACAAAAATTCGCAAAACGGACACAACCGTCAACGACGTCTGCCCTCACGCGTCTGCCCGCGTTCGGGTCGCGCATTCAGCGATGAGCCACTTCTTCCCCACCGCACCTACCCCGCTCCCCCCACGCCCCGTTCGCCTGGCGTCGCTGCCGGTATTTATCACCGAAACTGTATTTATCGCCGAAATTGCTATGACTCTGCATTTTAAATCTGTGATATCTTCGAAAATATTTATTTAATTTACATGCTGTAAAAAGCCATATTGATCTTTATTAAATGCACAATGTATTTAAGATACTTAATTGGATAAGGATTAATACTGTATTGCTTAAAATCGCTTCGTAAATAAGCCATTATTTCTCGTACAAATTAAAGGATAAAAAATGGTTATTATGGGTTATTCCTAAGAGATAAACATATACCATCACGGACTTTTTTGTAGACCTTTTTAAGTTGTACAATACTGTAGTAAATTGTTTTGATCTATCTTGTAGGATTCAGTCAGCGTTTGCAATGTAAGCGCAAAAAATGTGTTTTTTTACGACCTCACATTAAAAACCTAAAAAATTGTAGCCTATTAAGCTATATTGTGGTAAAGTTTCATTCAAATTCATTCAGTAGTTTTTACGTGAAAGAGTAACAAACATCCATACCGCCCTCGCTTCGCTTCGGGACCCGTAGATATCAGCCGCGTAGGTCCCGCTCCCGTAGGAATTTCGGGATAAACTCCCGATCCCGCGGGATTTTCGGAAAGACAGACTTGTTACTTTTATATTAATATGTTTGTTATGAAGCTATAACCATACGCGAAGAAGGTTTTCCCGCGTAAATTCCGATCCCGCGGGATTTCCGGGGTAAAAAATATCCTATATGTTAATCTAAGTTGCCCTCTATGTGTGTGCCAAATTTCATGAAAATCGGTTCAGTAGTTTTTGCGTGAAAGAGTGTAAATTCCGATCCCGCGGGATTTCCGGGATAAAAAAATATCCTATATGTTAATCTAAGTTGCCCTCTATGTGTGTGCCAAATTTCATGAAAATCGGTTCAGTAGTTTTTGCGTGAAAGAGTAACAAACATCCATACAAACTTTCGCCTTTATAATAGTAGTAGGATAAATACTTTATCTTGCCTGTGTTTGGTTGGAGGGTAGTTATCTGAAAGTTTGTGCGGGATTTTTTTATGTTGCATAACTGTTAACTTTAGAATAAACTAGAGAACCGCCCGCGCTTCGCTTCGGGACCCGTAGGTAACAGCCGCGTAGGTCCCGCTCCCGTAGGAATTTAGGCTAAAAAGTAGCCTACTACTCGCTCTCTTCACTCCACCCTGTCTGAGGTGTGTGGAGCCCTCGGGACAGTTAGTTCCCCTTTGGGGGTGTCTCTCGCGGCCCGTTAAAACGGGCCGGTTCTTGGGCTGGGTCCTAAGGCCCTTGGTTGTCCATCTGTGGTTAACCAATAGGTCAAGTCCGGTGTGTGGTGGCCTTTTTACAGGCCACAGAGTCTTAAACGGGATGGGGTTCATCTTCGCGCCGCCCAGGCGATCGAGGCCCTACCGGGTGAATCCCGCTGGTTGGAAGCCCAGCAGGAGCCGATCAGCGCCGGGCGACGACTTACGAAGCCCCAGTATCAGTCAGTGCTAGGCCCGTCCCGCGCAACCAGCAAGTCGCGCGGGAAGGCCCAGCGGTCCGGTGGACGGGTGTGGAGCGGCGCCAGGTCCTGCAGATGCGGGAACCGCGACGCTTCGACACGCCCGAACATGTTGCGTGCCAGTCTCTCGATGAAGTCGTCCAGGCTCTCGATTCGAAGGTCCCTCTGGTCCGCTGGCACTATCCTGTTGGCTGAGCAACTTGCGGACATCAGACAACAGGATAGTGCCAGCGGGCGGGCAGTACACTGAATACAGCCGGAGCGGGGAGTTCTCCAGGCAGAGCTAAAGTAGCCTATTACATTTGCCTATGACTTAAGTAAATTACATGTAGTATTTGATAGCGTAATACAGAACTTGCAAATGAATTTTATTACCGCCATCTATTGACAACTCCGAAAATGAATATCTAGCAACTAACAAAACATCGATCTTCCCATGGGAATGGGATGTTTTTCCGCGGTAAAAAGTAGCCTACGTCACTCTCCACCCTCCTAACTATCCCCACACACATAAACCTTACCATATAATAGCTTTGTTGCGACGTGAAAGCGTCACAAACAAACAAACAAACAAACAAACAAACAAACAAACACACTTTCACATTTATAATATTAGTAAGGATAATTTACGTACCGAGAGAACGCCACATTCTTTATATAACAATGTTGTCGGGTATCTAAAGGGATAAAAATTACTTACTTTCAATATGGCACGTTGAGCTCTCTCTAGAGGTAAAATAAACGACTTGGCTGCACCTTCCCACGTGTCAATACAATAAGTTAGTACTGATTGACACAGTGCAGAGTACATCAGCTGGAGCAGCTTATATTCCATCATGAAGCCTGGCTCTCTTGACAATCGTTTTTCTAGCGTATTCAATCTTCTTAGAGTCGACTCGTAGCTTTCGGGTAGGACTGGATTATCTGTCTTCCACGGTATGCCGACTTCATAGTAACCGTCTCTTCGTGTTACGGTCGCCTCGAACAGTTTATTAGCTCGTTCATTCTCGACGCTAATCTTTTTCATCGTTGACACGCCGAACGAGTCGATATCGAAGTGTGACTCGACAAACCGCTGTAGTTGCGTGTCACAGACGTGAAGTACCTACTTGTTCGTCGTTTTTTATAGTCTTGTGCGGCGCTGTCCCGTGTAGAACCCACCCCAGCTTAGTCCAAGACGCTGCGGGTTCCTTTTGCTTTCCCATGCGTATCTCCCGTGATATTTTATTATGTGTATATTTAATAAGTTCTGTATCTTTGTCTTTGTTAAGTTTATGTACGCCGCTAGCCCTAAGTATTTTCTGTAGTTCCTATATTTTGGTGGGTTGCCTGGAAGAAACCGCTATTTAGCGATAAGGCCGCCTAATTGTTTTGTGCTGTTTGTTATGCTTTTTTGTTTCTTTCTTTTTTACTCCCGGTGAACAAACAATAAAGAATTTATCTATCTATCTATAATCAGATGCCAGTTGTCGGCACCGATGAGTATGCGTGGCTTAGCTTGGCCGGCGCATAACTTCTTGCTGACGTCACGGAGATGCGAATACCGACTAAGGTTGTTCGGTATACATTCTTGAAGTAACAATCCCTTCATTGTTCGTCTGTGACATCGTGCGCTTCCTTTTCACGCAGCCCTTGAATCTTGACTTTCACAGCTTTGCTTTCGATTGTTCTTCGTCCGTTGATCCCTTTAATGCTTAACGGCTGGTCAGTTCCATTGTAGGGTTCGCCCACAGCTTACTAGGCGAAGACTTCAAATAAAACCCACGATGACGATAATTTTCTTTATTCCCTTGTTCATGGGTTTACACACAGTGCATTGCTCTTCGGTACAATGCGAAGAGGATTGGTTCCGTAGACAGAGAGTTCCAGTTTCTTGAAGAGGTATCGGGAGCGAGCTCCTCGGAGCAGTGATTTCTACGGCGCTGTGCGCTTATTTTATATCCTTCCCGATACCTCCCCACCACCGGTCTACTCTAGCCAATTAGAGAAAGCGTCACTTGCCATCTCTTTCTAATATACCTATCTCTCTCTAGCCGCGCAGGACTAGCTCTGTTTCATATTACATAAGGCTATCTCTTTCATTGAATATATTATCCTTTATTTTAAGTACATAACATTAATGTATTATCAGTTACACATGGGTATTGGATTCCTAACCCCTAATAATACAAACCCGCAGGTGCTACATACTTGATAACGTAATATCTTCCCTAGAAATTGAGATATAAAGTTGCGATCTAAACTTTGCCTTACTGGCCACTCTTTACAATCCTGGGCCGTTTTGCGTACATAACGTTATTCTGTTAGGTACTTTCTTTACATAATAACAATTTCAATGACCTGACATTACTCTTATAAGAGTTATTTGACTTATAAGATTCTGATAAGAAATGCTCGAATTTCTTATACCTACACATATGACATTTACATAGAAACTCTCTTAATCTACGGATAAAACTAACATCTGCCCTTTACATAAGTAGCAAGATGATCTATGGCTAATTACTATATGAAAACAAACAATTTAAATTCTAAAGGAGTGAGCGAGACACAACATGAGACAGCAATATGAATACACAATACTCGCTCCTCCACGCCATCTTAAGTGCTACATTCATTGCACGGCGTTCAAAATTATTCTAACTAGATTCTAACATGAAAACTTACAAAGATATTTACTATTTAACAATTTTATAATAACCTAAGACTCTCGTCCGTAACATCCATCGTCGGTGATCTGTCTAGCCAATTCTTCGTCGATCAACGTTACAGTTGAGACCTCGTCCAGGAGGGCGTATGTAGTGAGCTCCCCCCGTGGCCCTGTGAGCTTAACTTTGCATGTCTTGAGGTAGACGACGTTGCTTTTCTTATTCGTCACGCTCATGACGGCTTCAGTTTTCCCTTCTTCGGTCTTAGTTTCGCATGCCTCTTCATTATAATTCTTGTGCAGCAGTGAGTGGTGTTGGTACCTGCAGCCTCCCACGCCGCACGCCTTGGCCTTGCAGTTTAGTCGACTGTGCTTTTTCTTCAGACATTTGAAGCATAACTTGTTTTCTTTCGCCCATTGCCATCGATCGTTTATCTCCAGGGTTCTTAGCTTTTGACAATCGGGAGTATAATGGCCTCCGGACTGGCACATATAACATTTCTTTTCTTCCTGGGTTACTTCATTCGTTGCGTACACCCTCTGTGCTTCCTTTGTTACGGTTTTCCTGGCGAACGTTCTTTTCTCTGGTTGCGTTGGAGCGCTCCTCTTCGCTACGTGGGCGTATCTTAACATCAAGTCTGCCTCGGACATGAGGAACTCTGAGAAGACTGTCATTTCGTCGCTCTCCATGATTTGTCGCTCGTTCGCAGACGCGTATTCCGCCCACTTGGTAACGAGGTGCGGACTCAGTTTTTCCACGACGTCGCGGACTAACATCGGGTTTCGTAGGTAGCCCCGTCGATCCCACACTCTTGATTGTATAGACTGTTCTGAATTTTAATCGCAAGCTCGTAGAGGTCGCTGCCGGCATTCGTCATTTTTGGTAGCCTCTTCAGGTTATCGATGGCTTGGTCAATAATATATTCCGGCCTTCCGTACTTCATTTCTAGTGTTCTCATTATGACTTCTGGGCTCGAAGCGGTGAATAACTGTGACGACACGATTTCCCGCGCTTCTCCTCGCAGACAATTACGCAGTCGAAGTAAGTTTTCTGTTGGTGAGAACTTATACAGCTTCGTGGAATCCTCCATCGTTGCTTTAAACGGTAGCCACTCTGCTACTGCTCCTGCGAAGATTGGTAGTTCTGTCGACTGTCGAGGCGGCGGTCGCGAGGCGATCATTTTTTCCAGTGCGTTGGCAAGTTGCTGTATGCCGCGCTGCTTCTGGTTGTCCACCCATTGCTCATTGCTCATTGCCGTCACTCCTCCATACTTTTGTCGACCCAATCCCTAATTCGCTCGTTCCCGCACGCGCTCTCTGCGTACTGGGACTACGCTTCGGCTTCAATGATTGACATCTCGGCGACCAGTCTCGATATGACTAGCTTTTCTTTCATCTGAAGTCGTTTTTCTTCCAATTCCGCCAGCTCCTTATCTGCTTCGTATTGTGCCAGAAGCGCCCTCGCTTCGGCGCTCGCTCGCGACGCGTTTGAAAGAACTGTGCGCGTCGGCGACGTCGGTCTTCTCGTCGGCGATGTATGTGATTTTGCCGCTTCCTTTCTTGCTGGCGTACTGGCGGGGTTGACCTGCAGGCCCATCAACGCTGCTTCCGTCGTCGATATCAGCGTGGGTGACCGGTTGAGCCGTCTTCCTGGCGATATTCCTCCCATCGTTGACGGTGATTGCGGTGAGTCTTCATAAATACGATGCAATGGAGCCCCCGAAATGGACGACACAGTCCCTGATGTGGCGAACCAGACGCCTCATGGCCACGAAATCTTCGAAGGCGCCTTCATCTCCGTCGCTGTCCTCCTCGGAACCCAAGGGCCCCTCGTCGCCGTCGCTCCCTGAATCACAGAGTATGTTGAGGATATCAACATCCCTCAGGTTCAGGGATCGACGACTCCTCTTGGAGGCTCTCTGGACCGAGGAGGTTTGTGTTTATAATTATTTATATAATGTTAATAAGTTTATAATTTGTTTTATTTATTAGTATCAGTAGGTTATAATTTTAAGTATTATCATATCTATTTTGGTTTGTATAGTGTTAGAACAATTGTATCTGTTTGTGCAGCAGTCTGCCCTATATTCCTGCTACCTATTGCTGTTCTATTCGAGTGTTGCTGGTATTTGCAGCCTCCCACGCCACACACCTTGGCCTTGTCAACCGACTGTGCTTTATCTTCATACATTTATTGCTCTGGTTTGCGAGGGCAACTAGCGATAACAGAATTAAAGAGATCCGTTATTTTTGACCACGCTGCCTCCTTGAGCTGGTTATTACTGGCATTGGTAGCTTTGCTGAGTACAACTGGTCGGTTATCGGTTATCAATTCAACAAACTTTTTTGTCTCCTTTTTGTTAGCGGCATTCCTTTCTGTAAACGAAATTGACCCGTTACTTTCGCGCGCTTTATAGCGCTTTAAGTTCCGTTTAGTTCTTGAGGAATATGATTATGTGATTGAATATTTAAAAGGAGCTAACAATGTTGCTGCTGATGCGTTATCGAGAATAACTATCACATCAACAGAATTAAAAGAGATGAATGAGCATATATTGAGTGTGATTTAGTCGCGGAGGGATGTGATATAATATGTAACCTCTTTGCTATTGTAAGTAGTTGGACAACGTACGATATACGTCTCTATGAAAAGCAATAATGATGGCTGTCAATATGGAATAAATATCTAAAATATCATGTATTTTGGGAAGATATTGCAATAAAACCCAATAAAACAAATATAGTTCTATTCTTCTTTTGTATTAGCAAAGTGTTTCTTCATAGAAATTTCGTTCAAATGACAGTTGGCACAATTCCACAGATTCTCTCCTACATCTTCGATTAGTTGCACTTTTAAAGACACATTTTCTCTAATGTTCTGTGCGTATTCCTTTAACCTCCATACTCTTTTGCAGGCCGCGACTCCTATTCTAAGTCTTGCTGTGGCACCCAGATGGTTTATAACCAACGTCTGTAACAATGTTGATGTCCCTTTTGCAAGTGCAAACAAATCATGGGTTTTTTCCCTGAGGTCTAATGCTAGGTACTTCTGTTCCAAACTGTGACACGAATTTTCCGTCAATGTACCAGGATGTGTATTCGGCAATCCCCTCTGGTAAGAAAAATGTCTTATCTGGGCTTAGATTTATTCCGAAAAGAGAAAGATTTTGTTTGTTTTTGATCACACATTTTATGTTGTTCTCTGCGCTATTTGACATGTATTTTGTAGTTGAGTCGTCACTTGATTGGTAGATTGATGTAGTGGCGTTTCTTGAGCGCACACAGTGTAGCCACGATGTTGTTGACGCGACTGGCGAATATACATATGTCACGTGGGTTGTCGGTGAGGCGCGGCAGGGCTCGTAGTTCCTCGATTTCCGATAGTGCTATGCAGTCCGGTCGACCGAAACGAGCTTCTAACGACTTCATAATCTCTTCTGTCTTCGCATTGTAGAGTAGTAAACTATTGACGGCTTCCTTCGCTCGTCCTGTGAGCGCGCGCCGTAATCTTGCTATATTTTCTACTAGAGAACCGCCCGCGCTTCGCTTCGGGACCCGTAGGTAACAGCCGCGTAGGTAGGTCCCGCTCCCGTAGGAATCTCAGCTAAAAAGAAGCTGGGACTGTGCTTCGGCTTCAATAACCGACATCTCAGCTGCTAATCTTGATTTAACCAGCTTTTCCTTCATTTGCAGTTTTTTTTTCTAATTCCGCCAATTCCTTGTCCGCTTCATATTGTGCCAGACGTGCCCTTACTTCAGCGCTTGTTCGTGACGTGTTCGAATGAACGGTGCGCGTCGGTGACGTCGGTCTACTTGCCGGCGACGTAGGTGCTCTTGTAGCGTCCTTTCTTGCCGGGGTTGACTGACGGACCCAGCTACGATGCTTCCGTCGCAGAAATCAGTGTAGGGGAACGGTTGAGTCGTCTTCCTTGCGGTATTCCTCCTACCATCGTTGACGGCGACTGCAGCGAATCTTCGTATATGCGATGTAATGAAACCCTCGGCGCGCCCTTGGCACCTTGCTGAGCTTCTGACTCGCAAAACTCCGATTCGGAGCGAACACGGCTTTTCGTGTTCATGGTGATCCACAAGATCCCAAGCGCTTTCTCGTACGCGTGTGCATTGGTTTTCAATTCCTTTGGGCGTTCCGCGCGGCCGTCGGGTGATATACTACTTAAGAGCTCCGGTCGGTTGGTGCTCCACCCCGCTAGTTCAAAACCGGCTTGCCCATGCACGTATACGGTTTCTGAGATTGCGCGTGCGGCCTCGTCTTCAGTTTCGAAACTTTCGATCCAATCGTCCATATAATGATGACATGTAATCGCCCTATACGGCAACGGGTGACTATATATCATTGACTCCATTACGTATTTTTGTGGCGGGTGAGTTCGATCATCCCCGCGCCACAAAAAATGTTGCGCTACACGGTCCTCACAGCGAATCATAACCCGCAAGAACATCTCGCGGATGTCCGCCGTTACTGCTACTCTGTACAGTCTAAAACCGTGTAATATTTTGTAAAGTGATTGCAATAAGTCCGGGCCGTCTAACAATACATCATTTAAACAACGACCGCAAGACTTAGCCGCTGCGTCAAAAACTAATCGCATTTTGCCTGGCTTGTTCGGATTGGTTACCGCGAAGTGAGGTAAATACCACAGGCGGCCTGGGGAACCGTCTGTGGTACTCAGCCTCGCGTACCCCTTGGCCACTAATGCCTCTACCTGTTCTGTATAGCGGTGTCTAAATTCCGGCGACCTATCCATTTTGCGTTCGATTCCCTTCAATCTATTAAACGCGGACTGATAGCTCGGCGGCAACGTAACGTCGTCGCTTACCCACGGAAGGCCGACTTCGAACATTCCGTCGTCGCGTTTCGCCGTGCTATTGACTATCTCGATAGCGCGCTCATCCTTAGGATTAACCTTACGCTTCGCTGTGATACCTAATGCATCGATATCATAATGAGACCTCACAAGCCGATCGAGATCATCGTCGCCCTGTCGCGCTATCTCTGTCGCACTTTGTTCCGTGCGTACGTGCAACACCCTACCATCGTCCGCGATTACCCGACTCGGCACCGAACCGTGCACCACCCACCCTAGCTGCGTTAGTGAAGCGGCAGGTTGTCGTCGACCACCGGTCAGAACTTACGACTAACTATAAGCGGCCAATTGTCCGCATCAATTAGGAGACGGGGCCGCGCGTTCGCGTAACAGACTGACCGGGCCGGCAAATTCCGCATGTGGCGGTAGTGCAAGGCGTCGGATTCGATTGATTGACTCCCTAACATAAGGTTGGCAACCGTCCGTGCAGTAATCGAATGGTAGCGACCATCTTGCCCGCGTATAACCAACAAAACCTACTGTTACGTTCTTGCTGGCTCGACGTCGCACCCACAATATTAAGCGCCCGCCGTGGCCCGTGGGCTCCCACTGAGGACGCTATGCCCTCGTCAATCAACGAAATGGTGGAGCCCTCGTCCAGCAGCGCGTAGGTATCAATCGTCTTACCGTTCGCGCCTCTAACAGTAACCGGACATATCTTTAGTAAAACTCGCGACGGTTCGTCCACACTATGAACCGACGCGGTCGTTGCGGACTTTACTTGGGTCGCGGGTGCACTATGTAATAGCGGATGATGCGCCCGTTGGCAGTCATCAATACTACAACGCTTCGCTTTACATCTCGCTCGAACGTGCTTACTATTCAAGCATAGAAAACAAACGCGATTTTCTTTAGCCCACTCCCACCGTTTGTCTACTTTCATCCCTGCGAGACGCGCGCAAGCCGTCGTTCGGTGTCTATCCCCGCAACACATACAAGCATCTTCATCCCGGTTCGCGGGAGCTACTGCGGCGGTATAAATCGGTTTACGCGCGTTCGTTGCATTTCCTCGCATGACATTCGGTCGCGGACGAACTGACACGGGCGGTGGCGGCGGCGGCACGGTCGGCCGCGGCGCCGGCGTGGCTGAATACGTGAAGGCTTGCCTCATGGCCTTGTCTGCCTCCTTCATTAAAAATCGCGACAACAATACGATTTCTGAGGTACCCCTATCGTCGTGTTCATCGCGAAAGCGTCACTTGCTGTCTCCCTCTAATGTTGCTGTCTCGCAGGACTAGCTTCATCTCAAATTATATAATGCTATCTCTTTCTCGCCGCTGACGGCTTTTACATAGAATTTATTGTCCTCTATTTAAGTAAATAAACATTAATGAATTATTCAAACATGGGTGTCTTATTCCTAACCCCTAATAATCCAAGCCCGCAGGTGCTATTTACTCAGTAGCGCAATAACTTCACCAGAAATCGAGATAGAATGCCTCTATATAAACTTTACATTACTGGCCGCTCCTTAAATTCCTGGGCCTATCTAAGTACATAACGTTATTCTGTTAGTACATAGCTACAAGTAACGACAATTCTGATAACTTGGCGTTGATCCTACCAGAGTTACTCATCTAACAAGATTCTAATAAGAAACACGTAAATTTCTTATACTTACACAAATTACACTGAAGTGGAAACTCTCTTTATCTACGGCTACAGCTAACATCTGCACTTAACACAAGTTGCAAGATGATCTAATGGTGCGTACAGACTATGTAACAAAACATGTTATAAAACATAGATAAATAACATGTTTTACAAATGTGGACGCTATGTGTTACAAAAACAAGTTATACAACATGTTATTAGTTTTTGCAACAATGTTATATGCTATATTTTAAGAAATGACACGCATTGAATTGTTTTATAACATTGTTATACAACAATGTTGTTTTAATGTGTACGGTCTTGTAACATGTTTCATTGTTAGACAACAATGTTAGATAGTGTGGACGTGTTATAAAACAGAAGTTATATAACATGTTGCATAATCTGTACGCACCATAACACTAATTACTATGTAAAAACAAACAAATAAGATTCTTAAAGAGTGAGCGAGACAAAATATGAAATAGCAATATTATTACAGAGAACTCGCTCCTCCACTCCATCTTCAGTGCTACAACGTTTGCACGGCGTTCGAGAAATATTCTAACTAGATTCCTATACGAAAAACTAAGTAGGTATTTTAATATTTTACATTATATTTGTAGGGTTCGCCCACAGCTTACTAGCCGAAGACTTGAAATAAAACCCACGATGACGATAATTTTCTTTATTCCTTGTTCATAGGTTTACACGGTGCATTGCTCTTCGGTACAATGCGAGGAGGATTCCGTAGACAGAGAGTTTCCAGCTTCTTGAAGAGGTGTCGATCGGGAGCGAGCTTCTCGGAGCAGTGATTTCTACGTTTTTTTTTTTTTTTTTCGACCAGACGAAATGGAATTGGTCTACCCTCCGGACTACGGGGGAGGGAGGTGGTGAATGCTCATGCACACCAAAGCAGCCGGCTGCTTTGGCGTGAGGGACTCACGACAAGCATACGCTTGTATAACCTACGTGCCTTACCCCCTAAACACCACCTGAGGTTGGCTTTGGTCTTATGACCTCTAAGCCTTCATCGATACGACCCCGATTGGAGAGTCGGGGCGCTAGCGGGCTCCCTAAGGAGCTACCGCATGAAAAACATTAATTAGTTGGAGAAAAGTTTGCGCTCACAACAGGTTGAGCGCTATCGAAGGCGTTGGGGTCTGATCCTTTAGAGGCTGATAGGAGCCATTTTAAGTCAGATGAGAGTTTGTCGGGTGGGTCCAATAGGACGTTTCTGGGTCTACGGACTTGATGACGGGATAGGGACGGGGGAGGGATATAATCCGCCGCCTCCCTAATCATAGCGTTTTGGTGTGCTTCCGAAGATTTGAAGAATCTCTCGGAAAGGTTTTTCAACACTTGTTGGATGGTAGGGAGCTCTAAGTCCCGGTGAAGGTCAGCATTTCTTTCGTACCAGTGTGCACTGGTAGCTATGCGACAGAAGAGATTTTGAACTACTTGAATTCTATATATAATTCTGGGATCCGCATGTGCGAACACAGGGGCGGCATATGTCATAACCGGTCGTATGCAAACCATATAGTGTTCGCTTGTTCCTGAGGGACATTTTACTATTCCTTCCCAACATTCCGTTGAGTCGGCTCATATAATATCGGGCTGTACCAGTCACCTTCTTAATATGGGACCTAAAGGTGAGTCTGGAATCTAGGGTAACTCCTAAGTATTTGGTTTCGGGTTTCCATGGAACACGGGTGCCCGAAAGACGAATATGTGGGTCATCCAGACCTTTTCTCCGTTTGTGGAAGAAACGGACCGCTGTGCTTTTGTCCGGATTGACTTCGATGCGCCATTTTTTGAACCAGTCTCCTAGCTCGTTAACCGAGTTTTGGATTCTGGCAATGACTGAATTAATATGTTGTCCTTTATAATAAAGAGCCGTATCATCAGCAAAGAGGGAGAGTTGCACTCCATTTTTAGGGATTGGTATATCGTTTGTGTACGATATGAATAGTAATGGCGCGAGCACAGAGCCCTGGGGTACCCCGGCCCTTAGGGGACGGGGAGAAGAGAGGACACCTTCATGTCGAAACCGGAAGGTTCTGTCCTGTAAGTAGGAAGCCACTATACGGACAATCCGATCTGGAAGGCCAAGGCGATAGAGTTTATATATGAGTCCACCGTGCCAGACTTTATCGAAGGCTTTGGCGACGTCAAAGAAGACTGCAACAGTCTTCTCGCGTCGAGGATAGAAGCCGCTTAAGATATATTCCACGATACGGTGGACTTGCTGCGGACATGAGTGTTTGGCACGAAAGCCGAATTGGTGCGGTATTACCAAGGGAGGCTCATCCGTTGGAAGGACGTGCCTTCTTATGTGTAGTAATATGACTCTTTCGAGTACTTTCCCCAATGACTTGAGGAGACTAATGGGACGATGATTAGAGGGAATATTGAGGGGCTTCCCTGGCTTTGGGATACCAATGACGATTGCTTCCCTCCAAGCTGTCGGGTAGAAACTGTGCTCTAAGCAGGCATTAAACAGGAGGACTAAGAAGGTGATTACCTGCGTAGGGAAATGTTTGAGCGCTAGGTTGGAGATACCATCGGCTCCTGCTGCTTTACGAGGTTTAAGCCCCCTAATTATAGTTTTGACCTCATCATCGGTGACATGGATTGGATCAGCAGTGATAGGGAGTGAGTACTTGAGACGAACCTCATCCTCCACCGCGTCGACATGAGAGGGAGCAAATGGTTGAGTACTGGGTGAACACTGTGCAGCTATACTGTCTGCGAAGCACTCTGCTTTTTCCTCGTCCTCGAAGGCGATATTGCCGTCGGGACAGGTCAAGGGTGGGGTACTGGGTTTGGCGTCTAACTTCAGGGCTTTTGCCACTTTGTAGTACGCCGTGTGAGAAGGGGATATTTCAGTCATGAGGGAGTCCCAATTGGAGTCCCTCAGTTCGGCTAAACGGGCTTTAACCCTCCGTTGGAGGGCGTTAGCGCGCCTTCTATATTGGGGAGTGGGGTATTTAGCAGCTCTTCTAAGGGCTGCGTTTTTCCTCCGGATAAGGTCCCTGACATCGCCCGGTAGTTTTCGGTAAGGTACCTCAACCACACGTTCGTTGCCACGGAGAGCGGACTGTACTGTGTTAGTAAGGGTGTTGACCATTACATCTATTTTCGCCGTGCTATCGAAGTAGTCGGCTGGAATAGAGAAAGGTGAATTATGGGCATCAAATTCTTGTTGCAGAGTTTTACCATAACCTTCCCAATTGGTAAAGGTTTTAGAGTAGGTACGTGGGGTGGGGGTGTGAGACCCGAGTTGAAGGGAGACTGGTCGATGGTCAGACCCTAAGTCGTCCAGGGTGTTGATATCCCTCATGTTGAGGGCAATCCCCATGGTTAGAGCTATATCTAAGATATCTGGTGGAACATCAACCCGATCTGGGTAATAAGTATTGTCTGCAGGAGAAAGAACATCTAAGTTCAATGCCTTGGTAATTCTGTGGAGTCTAACTCCGTTGTTGTTAGTAGTTCGGCACTTCCAGTCGGTGTGTTTGGAGTTGAAGTCTCCGAAAAGTATAACTGAATCACCAAGTGATAATAGGGACTCTATGTCACTTTGGATGATTTTCCTAGGATTATACACTGATGCTATGATCAGGGAAGGATGGCCCGTCATACCGAGCTTGCAAACTGTGGCTTCCAAGTTGGAAAGTACAGGAGTAGTGATAGGAGTGCAGTGTAGAGATTTCTTGAAGTAGATGGCAGTGCCCCCGCCTTTGCGGCCGTTGGCTCTGTCGTCCCTAATTAGCGAGTAGTTTGGGATTGCTAAGCCCTTGATATTGGGCTGAAGAAAGGTTTCTTGGATCAATAATAGGTCTACGTCCCTATTACGGATAAATTGTCTAATATCCAAGATATTGTTTTTAAGGCCTCGCGTATTAAAGGAGACAAGCGTGACACCCCTAGGTCTAACACGACCGGCACTAATAGGTAAGGCACTGGGTGCCTGTGTCATTATGACAGATATTTAATTAGGTCTTGGTGATCCGCAAGGATCAAGGCTCGCTCGATACCCGAGCTCGCCGCCCGATATTTTCGGGCGAAGTTGGTGACCTCATTCATATCAATATTTTTGATAGTGTCGGTCATCGTCCTCAAGACATCATCTTGAGTTGGACGGGAAGGCTTGCTACTCCTCCATGTTCGTGGAGGTCGGGAAGTAGCGGCCCCGGCCGCGGAAGGGCGCGGGGCGACATATGGCGCCGGAGTTGGTGCCGGCTCGGGAGTAGGGCGCCTCCATGCGTTGGATGGAGGAGGAGGAGGGGGTCCTTGTTGGGTCCTCGATGTCCTCAATTGCGGGAAGTTAGCCTCCGTCATCAATGGCGGGGCTCGTTTGCCGCCTTTGGACTGGAGTTTCCCTTTTGCCGCCTTTGAAGGGGCGGGACGGGGGGCATGCGGGCATCCGCGGTAATTAGCCGGGTGGCCGGTTTGTTTGCAGTTGCAACATGCCGGCGGGGCAGAAGGGTCTTTGTTGCACTCCTTGGTGCTGTGATCGCCTAGACACTTTACGCATCGCGGCGAAGCGGTACAGTTGGCTGCACCGTGGCCGTACAATTGGCATCGGTGACATTGGCCTGGGAATCCGCGTTTGCGGGGAGGCTCGACTTTGATGTGGGTTAACCCACAGACATTAATGGTTTTCTTGAATATCTCCTTTGCTTCGGGAGTGTTTGAAAGGATGACGAGCGCGAGCGGGTATTGCACGCCAGTTCGCGTGTGCAACTTATGGACTGCTTCGACTGGCAGTCCTTGGTTCTGAAGGTCTGAGAATATGAGCTCGTTATCAAGCTCATACGGTACTCCGCGCAGAATAGCGCAGACCTTGCGCTCCTCGGGGAGGGCATGGGTATGGTACGGGAGCCGGTTGTGCGCTAACAACCGGGTAAGATTACGGAATTGTTCCAAATCCGGAACGTCAATGTCTATAGCCAAGCCTGTGTTTTTGGCTTTGGTATATTGAATTTTGTGCTCTGAGCACAATCTTGCCACTTCAGTCCACTTAGTTTTGTCCCTAAGGGAGACTGTCGGGGGCGGCTTGCACTTGGCTGGTTCAGCCGTGCACCGAGACGCGGGCTTACGCTGCCTAGGGAGGTCAGCGGTGGCGGGGACGTCGATTGACATCAGCGGGGGAGGGGAGATAGGGGACTCGGGCACGGAACGCGCCGGCGAGGGGACCCTACCAGAAGAGGGGGCTTTTCTAGTTTTAACTGCACGGCGTTTTTTACGCTCGACGGTTTTAAACCCGTCAGCGTCCTGACAGTTGTTATCCGTGACTGTAGCGTCACTATCGGACGTTGTGGGTCTTTTTCTGGACCCGATTGAAAGAACCGACGCCGAGTCCATGAAGTCATCGTCGTTGTCTTTGTCTTGCCGTTTGGCGACAGAGGAGACAGCGCGAGCAGGGGCGGGGGGGGCGCGGACGTATTGTCCACCGGACGAAGCGGGGGAGGTGTGCCGAGTGGCGGCGGTGACTGCGCTTTTTGTAGCGCGGGAAGAACCGCGGGCGGGGACGCGCGCGGGGGACACATGCCGTGAGGTGGCCGGTTGAGCGGGTGCTCGGGCGGAGACGCTGGGTTCCGCCATGGAGTCACCGAAGCGCGATGAGATCACCGCGGCTAAGTCCTCTCTAGGTACATCCGGTTGGACGTCCCTAAGAAGGTCCAGTACTATGGGCCAGTATTTGGCCGGGACTGAGCTGGGTACCAGCGATGGATCCACCCTGGGTGGGTCCATCGCGGGAGAGAAAGGACGTTGAAGTGAGACGAGATTTCTACGGCGCTGTGCGCTTATTTTATATCCTTCCCGACACCCCACCACCGGTCTATTCTTAGGTACATTTGGCTCTAGCCAATCAGAGACGACGTCATCTGCCGTCTCTTTCTTATATAGCTATCTCTTTCTAGTCGCGCAGGACTAGCTATGTTTCACATTACATAAGGCTATCTCTTTCATTGAATCTATTGTCCTTTATTTTAGTAAATTAACATTAATGTATTATCATTTACACATGGGTATTTGATTCCTAACCCCTAACAATACAAGCCCGCAGGTGCTATTTACTTAATAACGCAATATCTTCACTAGAAATCGCCACTCTTTACAATCCTGGGCCGTTTTGCGTACATAACGTTATTCTGTTAGGTACTATCTTTACACAATAACAATTTCAATAACTTAGCGTTATTCTTATAAGAGTTATTTGACTTATACGATTCTGATAAGAAATACTCGAATTTCTTATACCTACACACATGACATTTAATTAGAAACTCTCTTAATCTACGGATAAAACTAACATCTGTAGCAAGATGATCTATGACTAATTAGTATATGAAAACAAACAAATAAATTTCTTAAGGAGTGAGCGAGACAAAACATGAGACAGCAATATGAATACAAAATACTCGCTCCTCCACGCCATCTTGAGTGCTACATTGTTTGCACGGCGTTCAAAAATATTCTAACTAAATTCTTATATGAAAACTACGAAGATATTTAACATTTTACAATTTATAATACACCTAAAAGACTCTCGTCCGTAACAATATTATATTAAAAAAGACTCGTCCGTAACAATTATTATGTGAATGTTTTGATCTTTGGCAAGCTCTCGCAAGCCGGCCTCGCGGTCTTTAATACCGCCCGGGTTCCAGTATATCATCCTAAGCTGATCGTTCATACTGAGTAGGATCCTTCTGATGTCCTCTACGAGCTTCGTGTAGGCCGCCACGGCTTGGGCGATAGCCGCTATCGCGGTAATCCCCTGTTGTTTGTTTGTTGTTGTATTGTTGAATCGGTTTGATTTTCTCCAATTAAATCCAAAAAATATTCTATGACACGCTCTTGAGTGGATGTATTTTTAAAAAACTTGTTTTTGTGTCTTGGGTCAATGAAGGTCGCCGTGGAGACTAAAAGTTCATTTTCTACGAGTAAACCCGAACTTGAACACGGTTATCGTATCACCATTATTGTAGGGTTCGCCCACAGCTTACTAGCCGAAGACTTCAAATAAAACCCACGATGACGATAATTTTCTTTATTCCTTGTTCATAGGTTTACACACAGTGCATTGCTCTTCGGTACAATGCGGGGAGGATTGATTCCGTAGACAGAGAGTTTCCAGCTTCTTGAACAGGTGTCGAATGGGAGCGAGCTTCTCGGAGCAGTGATTTCTCTGTTGGCCCTAGTGGCCTTCACAGTTTTACGCGGACTTGTGGGCGGGACTGGAGAGTCCACGCCGAGAAGACAGTGATCGCACTAGCGAGGTGGGGTGGTAGCCCCAGCGTCGCGCGGAAGTAAAAAATACCTAAACTACGACAACCTAAGGGCCCCTCCTGTGAGGGTCGAGCCTTGGCTTAGGTCCTCCCACATGGGAGGGTTGGACTGTGATGCCTGCCACTCGGGGATACCTCGTGACGGCAGTATGGTAACTAGGGGGTCCTCGTCGCCGCCGGCGGCGACGCTGTATGTGTGACGTGTTTCTGTGTAGTGTAGTTTGAGTGGGCGGGGCGGAGACCAAGTAAGACTGGTTCGCCACTGTAATTGCGTCGTCGGGGTCTTCTAACACATTTCTAGGCCGTCTGTGTATGGCCTTTGCGTCCCTGACGGGAACGTAAGAGGCCGCTTGGACTACCAACCGGTTAGGGTGGTCTGCAGCTGACTCAAAATAGGTGGAAGAGAGCCATTTTAAGTACTGAGCTATGGTGGGCAGCTCTAGATCGCGATGTAGGTCTACGTTGCGCACGTACCAGGGCGCGCCCGTGGCCATGCGCAAGAAGCGATTCTGTAATCTCTGCAGGATGTTAATGTGCCTATTGTGTGCGAACACCACACTGGCGTACGTCAATATGGGACGGATTACGGACTTGTAAAGTGTCGTCTTGTTACGGAGCGACATTTTACTTGTTTTGCCTAATAATGGATAGAGTCGCCCTAGTATAAAAGCGGCTCGGTTACGCACTTGTCTGATGTGCTGCGCGAATGATAATTTATAGTCAAATGTGACCCCTAGGTATTTAACTGACTTCGCCCACGGAATAGGGCGATTATATAATGAAATAGAACGGGACATTTTCCTACTGGGACGTCTATTAATAAATATGGCTGCGCTTTTTTCTGGATTGCGCAGGCTGGGAAGCCCGGCGGCTGGGGGCGCGACGCTTCTTATGCGGCGCTTTGGGACAGCCTCTATAATTGGCCGTGTGCCCGTGCGAATTGCAGTTAACGCACGCTGGCGGATCTGGGGAGTCCCGGGTTCTAGTGCACTCGGCAGTGCCGTGATCGCCCAGGCACTTCACGCACCTCGGCCGCGCGAAGCAGTTCCGGGCTGAGTGCCCATAGTACTGGCATCGGTGGCACTGGCCGGGGCCCGTGCGACTGTAAGGCGTTTCCACCTTTATGCCTGTGAGCAGGCAGACGGACGTGATGTTGAACACCTTTTTTCCGTCGTCGGAGCGGTCGAGGGCGACCAGGACCATGTCGTACGGCTTCCGCGTACGCACATGAGTCATCCGGTGCACTTCTTGTACCGGGAGGCCCTGGGACTTCAGGTCGTTGAAGACGACCTCAGTCTCCAGCTCCTTGGGGACCCCCTTGATTACGACCCTGAGGAGCTTTTCATCCTCCCGGGCGTACGTGTGGAAGTCGAACCCATCGGTCCGAAGAAAAGCCGTGAGGCGGCGGTGGTCGTCAGGAGTAACCGTCTGGATATCGATACCGATGACGGTGGAGCGGGCGGTGGTGAATTTGATGTCGCGGGCCCGCATGACCCCAGCGACAGTCTCCCACTTCTCCTTCTCCCGGAGGCATACAGGAGGCGGGGGTTTGACCTTTGGGACCTGAGTCCCTTCAGTTTCAGTTTCTGCCCTTTTCTGGGCCTTGGATGCCTTCAGCGGAGACGGGGATTGCGCCGGGGGCGGCCGTTTGGCTGCCTGGGCGGGCGGGGCCACTGGGACGGGCGGGGGCGGGATTTTCTTCAGCTTCCTCCGCTTGGAACCCGTCACGAGGGTGAAGCCCTCGTTCGAGTCGTAGTAGACGCTATTCTTAGCGTTGGGCTCGGGCTCGGCGGTGTCCATAACGGACCCGTCGTCTGCCTCGTCGTCGCGGGCGGCCTCCTCCGGCATGGGCTCGGCGGGGCTGGGCTCCTCGGTGGGACTGGGGGACAGTTCAGGCTCGGAGTCCGTTTCCGGTTCCGGCGGGGCGTCTGGGGACGCCGGGCTGTCGCTGAAGGCGATAACAGCCTGAGTGGGCGAGGGATTGGCGGCTGAGAACCGCGCGAGGATGTCGGGGCATTCTCGTTGGAGAAACTCAACGAGCCCCTGGTAATCTACTCCATTATTGGCCGCCATGACGGCGACCAATAATCCTGTCTGTGGCTCCCCACCGAAGCAGGGAGTGTGTGTTACCTACCGTGTAACTCCTAATGACTCGGTCCTGTGATGGAACCGGGGTGTGTACCTACACACTATAAACGTACTTACGTGTGTAGATAGTTAGCGGGAACTAACTATCTCAGTCCGGTAGCACTAGGCTAGACACTACACAAAACTAATCGCACGACGCTGGACTGCGCGAAACTGTGACTACACACACCAATCGCACAGTACTCCACTTCACTATCACTTCACTGTGACGCACTATACTCGAACACTCGATCGCAATACAAAATTCGAAGAACACAATGGACGCAAAAAGTAACGGTTTTTTCACCAGCGCGAATGCGTGCATTCGCCGCCAGCTCTAAAATCGGACTAATCGGTAAAATAAAATCGGTAAATCGGTTCATTAAATAACCGCGTTCATCTACACAATTAACAACTGTTACAACGTTCTGTAATTTAATCGCGAATGAATTTAACTCCGCGGCTGTACTACCTAACCGAGGCAAACGTTTTATTTCCTCTAGAGCTTGATCTATAATCATTTCGGGGCGACCGTAACACTGTTCGAGTGTCCTAATAATTTCCGACGGATCGGTCGCAGCGAAAAGGAGAGCAGATACAGCCTGTCTCGCTTCCCCCTGTAAACAATTCCTGAGCTTAGCTAAGTGCTCCGCGGGCGATAATCGTTGACGTTCTACTGAGTCCCGCCAAGCCGCTCGAAACGGTAACCACTCTTGCGGGTTCCCACTGAACAGGGGCAGATCGTACACCCGCTCAGTGGGCCGCTGGCGTAATACCGCTGCCTCCAGTGCTTCGGTAAGCCTATCGATCGGATCGCGTCGTGGCTCAGACTCGAAAGTTACGCGCGGTTCGGTTCGGTTCGGTTGCGCGCGGTCGAACGATTTATCGCGAGATTCCGATACGTCATAATTATTAACGTTCCCGATCTGTACCGGAACCTGTTCCCCCCGTGGGCGACTATCTTCTAACCACGTATTGACCCGCCGGTCGGTCTCGACGGGGTCGACTATGCTATCGCGGTCGGTTTCGTCCTGGATCGTCGCGATCTCCGCGTGTAAACGTTTTTTAATAAGCTCCGCTTGCAAACGTAATTCTTCCTTACGGATCGCCATCAGCTGTTCCTCCGCTTCGTATTCGGCGCGCCTAACCCGAGCGAGATAACTCGCTGTTGAGCGACGCGAACAAACTGACGGCGCGCGGGCCGTTACATTAATCGCGGTTCCTACATTATCGGGACGCATCGCGGTTTCTTGTTCCGATCGCGGCGCGGTTGTAGTTCCTTCCACGGGTTGTACGCAGTGCTCGGAGGGCGACGCCGGGTAGTCTTCGTGTACCCGGAGTGCCGTCGACCTAGCCCTAGTTACTGGCGGACTCCTCGGAGTCGTCATCTTCAGCTCTTCAAGCCCCTAATACCTATCGGTTCCCTAATACCTATCGGTTCCCTAACAGGTAGCTCTTCAATGCTACCACCCTATCAGGTCCCTAACTGTCCTGCCGGAAGGCGCGGCTCAAGGCCGAACAACAACCGGACAGGGATAGGATATAGGTATGGGGTAAGGGGTAGGTCCCACCCAGCAGAGGGAGTAGTACGATACGGGGTGCTAAGAAGCTTCTGGAATGTCCGGTTCTGTCAGCAGTGCCTACAGTGGGGCCCCCGCAGCGTATTAGCCCGTACTGGCGTGGATGTGCTACTTTCGGTTACACGCTCTTGTGCGTTTCTTGAGTAACCGATGACGTCACACAAAACGTCAAACCGCATATAGCGTTAACTCACACGACAAAGCAGTTGGCACCGTTAGGTTGCTAATGTCGGTGAGCCGTGAGTACACCACGTACGGCAACCTTGAAAAAGGCTATACCACGCCGTCAAGGCGAACAAGGCTTCAATTGACGCGTCTTGTTCCTTGCAGCGCACGCCGTCCAGCTCCTAGCGTGGTCCCCCAGTGACCACCGCCCGGCAGCTTGGAGTCCTAGCGTCGCCTGGTCGTCTTCTATAAGGAGCTTCTTTCTTCTATAAGTAGCTTCCTTCTTCTATAAGTAGCTTCGCTCTTCTGTCTTCAATCCGGCTCGAAAGACCAGGAAAAACTGTTGGGTTCGCCCACAGCTTGCTAGCCGAAGACTTCAAATAAATCCCACGATGACGATAATTTTCTTTATTCCTTGTTCATTCATAGGTTTACACAGTGCATTGCTCTTCGGTACAATGCGAGGAGGATTGGTTCCGTAGACAGAGAGTTCCAGTTTCTTGAAGAGGTGTCGGGAGCGAGCTTCTCGGAGCAGTGATTTCTACGGCGCTGTGCGCTTATTTTATATCCTTCCCGACACCTCCCCACCACCGGTCTATAGTTAGATACATTAGGCTCTAGCCAATCAGAGAACTCGACATCTGCCGTCTCTTTCTAATATAGCTATCTCTTTCTAGTCGCGCAGGACTAGCTTTGTTTCACTTTACATAAGGCTATCTCTTTCATTGAATCTATTGTCCTATATTTCAGTAAATTAACATTATAATGTATTATCATTTACACATGGGTATTTGATTCCTAACCCCTAACAATACAAGCCCGCAGGTGTTATTTACTTAATAACGCAATATCTTCACTAGAAATCGAGATACAAAGTTGCTACCTAAACTTTGCCTTACTGGCCACTCTTTACAATCCTGGGCCGTTTTGCGTACATAACGTTATTCTGTTAGGTACTATCTTTACATAATAACAATTTCAATAACTTAGCGTTATTCTTATAAAGTTATTCGACTTATACGATTCTGATAAGAAATACTCGAATTTCTTATACCTACACATATGACATTTAATTAGAAACTCTCTTAATCTACGGATAAAACTAACATCTGCCCTTTACATAAGTAGCAAGATGATTTATAGCTAATTACTATGTAAAATAAACAAAAACGATTTCCAAAGAGTGAGCGAGACAAAACATGAGACAACAATATTTATACAAAATACTCGCTCCTCCACGCCATCTTAAGTGCTACATTCTTTGCACGGCGTTCAAAATATTCTAACAAGAAAATGTTCTATTCTTATACAAAAACTACGAAGATATTTACTATTTTACAATTTATAATAAACCTAAAAGACTCTCGTCCGTAACAATTATGTTTGTCAGATGCATCAAGATCATTAACAATTTTTTCTAGAGTGGTGATTAAAGGAATAACACAAGATGTGGAAACATCGGTAACACTTGTATAACGATAAGCTTCTCAATAGTCATCTTCAGATGTTAATTTAATAGAGGAATTTTATTGTAAAGATTCTTTAACTTGTAAATACGTTTTTACATCTCGTTGCACTTTCTTGTTTAATCTTAAGGGGTTTATTATTTTGCCTTCTCTGTATATTAGCAAACTCGTCTTGAGCAGAAGTCAAATGATAAGAATGAGTTGTTTTTTTGCATTTTGTTATGACAGTTTCTTGAACTTTAATCCTCTCTTTTATCACATTTTAAATCTTATGTGAAACACAGCCAATGTGTTTAACATTTAATAAGTTAACACATTTTTCCATGTTAGCACCTGCATCTCGAACTACACATTTCACTTTTTCTTTAGGTATCTCTCATGACGACAAGGTTTCTTCTAGTTTATAAGCAATATTTTCTCTGGTGTGGCGGCTTTCGTTGAACACAATCTTTGCTTTTAATACAATCATTTTCCTTTCAAAATTTTCTGTGAGCCCATGACAAGTTCAACTCAGCGGTGCAACACATACCCAAATTTTCATTTCATTTATTTTATTTATATGATGTAACATTTTAATCTGAACAGGTTTTCGACTATTTCGACGGAGAGCGCACGTAATTTTCCTTTCTTGCTATTGTCGATTTTCTTAGTTCGTCGCAGAATGAGTCCGACTGCGAAACAGGTATTAATTAATAATTTTTCGGCACGGCGTAGATAGTTCACTTATATATTTTTGTTCGCTATTTTGTAACTACCAGATGCTAACGCGTTGCTAACTTCTTTGGAGTTGGAAACCCATTGTCGCAGCTCATACTTGACTTCGCTGAGCAGTATAGAAGTTGCAGGTCTTTCAGGTGCTTGCATCCAACTATGTCCTTTTCTGTGATTTCTGTTCTTTAACGTTCTGCTTGGACGTGTTGTTTGACGTTCCTCTTATTTCCATGGTGATTCGGCGTGATAGATGGGATATGCTCTGATCTCCTATTGATTCTATGCGCAGCGGCTGCAGCTGTCCACGAAGTCCGACTTGGTTAGCGATGTCTTCTTCTATTAATGTGACTGTTGATCCATCGTCTAGGAGCGCGAACGTGTCTGCGACTCCCACCGGTCCGGAAATGTGAACCGGAACTATTTTCAGGTAGGCGGTGGATCCGGATACCCAGGTTGACGTCACATAACCTCTTCTCCTTGGCTATGTTCTATCTATTTTCGACTGTTGCTTCTATCATTCGCTTGCATTTGGCAGCATCGTGGGTTTCTTCATTGCAAATAATGCATTTTTCTATTATATATATTGTCTTCACTGTGTTGTATGTTCGTTGATTTCTCCTATTGTGTTCCGGTGTAACTTGCTCGACGTATTGTTCAGGCTGCGCGTAGGGGCCGCAGCGCACTGATTCCGATTCCCGGTCCAGGAATCGTGCTAATTTTTCTAAGTCGGCTTCCTCTTCAGATTACTCTTCCGCATAGTCGAACCAGCGATATCGAATTACCGGCGTAAACTTCTCTATTGTAACCTTGGTTGCTTCTGGGTTCAAGAGGTACTGACGTTTCTTGAGTGCACGCAGTGTAGCCACGATGTTGTTTACGCGACTGGAGAAGATGCATTATGTCACGTGGGTTGTCGATGAGGCGCGGCAAGGCTCGTAGTTTCTCGGTTTCTGATAGCGCTATGCAGTCCAGGCGACCGAAACGAGCTTCCAGTGACTTTTTTATTTTTACCGTTTTCGCATTGTAGAGTAGTAGACTATTGACGGCTTCTTTCGCTCGGCCTGTGAGCGCGCGACGCAGTCTTGCTATATTTTTTATTTGTGTGTTCATCATTCGCAACGGGCGGCGGCAGACAGGCGCGGGCTAGTTTCTGGAATCTGAACGTCAAATTGGTCTTTCATTTCTCCCCCCGCACCTTCCTCCTCAATCACCGGCACCGGGGTAGGTGGATTGGCGGCGTCAATCCCAGCAATAGCAAATGTCTATGCTATTGCTGGGATTGACGGCACGGGAGCGTCCAATAGTATAGTTCGTGCCCGGCGCGTATAGAACAATACAGTTCTTTCCCTTTTTAAATAAAGCCTTGTGGCTGTTCCATATAAGCAGTTTCATCCAGATTCCCATTTAAAAATGCAGTTTTAATATCTAACTGGTCTATATTTAAATCATATTCAACAGCAAGGGCAAACAATGTTCTTATAGACTGGAGGAAATGTCTCTAAGTAGTCTATTCCATATTTTTGTGTGTAACCTTTTGCCACGAGACGAGCTTTGTAATTCAAAAGCTCTCCAATAAGACCTCTTTTTCTTTTGTAAACCCATCTGCATTTTATAGGTTTCTGGTTATTCGGCCTCTCAACTAATGTGAAACATTGATTGTCAATAAAAGATTTATACTCATCAGACATTGCACGCCTCCATTGCGCTGCCTCTGGACTACTCAGGGCTTCTTCTACTGTTTGAGGGTCATCATCATCACAGCACAGTCTTCTGACCATCAGCACAGATGCATTGACTGAATTCCAGCTGCTTGAAGTATCTGATGACATCTGTTCCAGGGTGCTGTCATCTGGAACGTAAGTGGGATCCAAAGAACCAACTGACGAGAAACTGTTGTCACTCTCTGAGTCATTCATTCACTGTGATTGTGCTCATACGTTTTGAAGATTGGTCATCAGAAGCTACTGAATTCATCACAGTGGATACCTCAGATTGATCAAGGGGTTGTGTTGAAGGGTCAGTCCCTGTGACATCAGAAGACTGATCTGACACAATGATATCCAACCTATAACAATCCAAGGTGGTATTCAGTTCATTATTATCATCATGTGACCTCTGCTCATAGAAACACTGTTCCATGAACACAACATCTCTGGCTATTATGCATCTGTATCCATTTGAAGGATCTAATAACCTATATCCTTTGGACTCCTCACTATACCCAACAAATATGTGCTCTTTTGTTTTAGAATCTAGTTTCTTTCGATTCTTTGTGACCACATGAGCTATACAGCCAAACATTTTGCGACCAAAACATCCTACCTGTGGCTCCCCACCGAAGCAGGGAGTGTGTGTTACCGATTGTGATTGAACCGGGGTGTGTACCTAGTACAATAATAACACTTACGTGCCAAGGTAGTAACGGGAGCTATTAGTAACTATCTAATCCAATAGCACTCGGCTAGAAACACTAGAATAATCGAAAAAACGCTGGACTGTTCGAGTCTGTGACGATTCACACCTATCGCACAGTACTCCACACTTCACTTAACACTGACACAGCACCACACTCAACTTTGGACTTTGAAACTTGAATTGCACTCGATCGCAAAAAGTAACGGTTTTCCCGCGCGACCGACGTGCGCACGCGACCGAACAAAAATCGGAACTATATTATAAGTTCGTCTTAAGCAAGGTTAGGTGTCCTTATATCTCGCTCTTTCGTGCAACTATCTCAATCTATTGCTATCTTTACTTCCATCTCGTTCTAATTCTATCTTATTCTAATACTAAAACCAAAATGTGCGTAATTTTATTATAGTATCTTTCTCTCCGTCACTACAAGGTATCCCTCCCTCCCGCGATCTGTCAAGGATATCCGTCCCCCCGCCCACGCCCCCTCTGCCGCCTCAACTGTTTCATCTGTTATTTTTTTATAATATTTTTTACTAGCCATAAGTTTTAATTTGTATTATTGTTTTTTTTTTAATTTTTAATTTTATATAAATGTATAAATTGATATAAATACCTCACGGTGCCAACTAAACCAACTAGCGTGGAACCGGTGCGCTCTGAGGAGGCGCCTGACCGGAACCCGTTGCACTTGGGATTCTCCTAAGGGTATCTTTCTCTCCGTCACTACAACGTATCCCTCCCTCCCGCGATCTGTCAAGGATATCCGTCCCCCCGCCCACGCCCCCTCTGCCGCCTCAACTGTTTCATCTGTTATTTTTTTATAATATTTTTTTTACTAGCCATAAGTTTTAATTTGTATTATTGTTTTTTTTAAATTTTATATAAATGTATAAATTGATATAAATACCTCACGGTGCCAACTAAACCAACTAGCGTGGAACCGGTGCGCTCTGAGGAGGCGCCTGACCGGAACCCGTTGCACTTGGGATTCTCCTAAGGGTATCTTTCTCTCCGTCACTACAACGTATCCCTCCCTCCCGCGATCTGTCAAGGATATCCGTCCCCCCGCCCACGCCCCCTCTGCCGCCTCAACTGTTTCATCTGTTATTTTTTTATAATATTTTTTTTACTAGCCATAAGTTTTAATTTGTATTATTGTTTTTTTTTAATTTTATATAAATGTATGTATAAATTGATATAAATACCTCACGGTGCCAACTAAACCAACTAGCGTGGAACCGGTGCGCTCTGAGGAGGCGCCTGACCGGAACCCGTTGTACTTGGGATTCTCCTAAGGGTATCTTTCTCTCCGTCACTACCCCGTACCCCTCCCTCCCGCGATCTGTCAAGGATGATATCCGTTCCCCCGCCCGCGCCCCCTCTGCCGCCTCAACTGTTTCATCTGTAATTTTTTTATAATATTTTTTACTACCCATAAGTTTTAATTTGTATTATTGTTTTTTTTTTAATTTTATATAAATGTATGTATAAATTGATATAAATACCTCACGGTGCCAACTAAACCAACTAGCGTGGAACCGGTGCGCTCTGAGGAGGCGCCTGACCGGAACCCGTTGCACTTGGGATTCTCCTAAGGGTATCTTTCTCTCCGTCACTACCCCGTACCCCTCCTTCCCGCGATCTGTCAAGGATGATATCCGTCCCCCCGCCCGCGCCCCCTCTGCCGCCTCTACTGTTTCATCTATAATTTTTTTATATAATTTTTTTACTAGCCATAAGTTTTAATTTGTATTATTGTTTTGTTATATTTTATATATGTATAAATTTATATAAATACCTCAGGGTGCCAACTAAACCAATTAGCGTGGAACCGACGCGCTCTGAGGAGGCGTCTGACCGGAACCCATTCCACTTTGGATTGGGCACGCCCTCTTTGCCGCCTCAACTATTTCATCTATTTTTTATAATAATTTGTTTAGTAGCCGTAAGTTTTAATTTGTATTATTGTTTTTTTTCTTATATTTTATATATGTATAAATTAATACAAATACCTCACAGTGCCAACTAAACCAACTAGTGGAACCGGTGCGCTCTGAGGAGGCGCCTGACCGGAACCCATTGCACTTGGGATTCTCCTAAGGGTCTCTCTCTCTCTCCGCTACTCCGTAGCCCTCTATCCCGTGATCCGTCAAGCATGAACCCGTCCCCGCGTCCGCGCTTCCGCCAGCGCCCCCTCTGCCGCTCAACTATTTCATCTATTTTTTATAATAATTTGTTTAGTAACCGTAAGTTTTAATTTGTATTTTTCTTATATTTTATATATGTTTAAACTAGCTTTTGCCCGCGGCTTCGCCCGCGTGGAATTCGTTTATATCGCGAACCGCGGAAGTGGGGAAGAAGATACGTCATCAACTATCTTCCTGGGAAAATTCATCGAAATCGGTCAGGCGGTTTAGATTTTTCATACAAACTTTCATCCCCTATTTCAAGCATTTAGGGGTTGATTTTTGAAAAAAAAAGTAGCCTATATGTGACTCTGGGTCTTCAACTATTTTCATTCCGAATTTCATCCAAATCGCACCGGTGGTTTAGCCGTGAAAACGTCACAGACAGACAGACAGACAGACAGACAGACAGACAGACAGACTTTCGCATTTATAATATTAGTATGGATTAATACAAATACCTCACAGTGCCAACGGGTAGAGTCCGATTTTTGAGCTGGCCGCGAGTGCACGCGTTCGCGCTAGTAAGAAAACCGATTTGTGTTCGTTGCGTTCGTTTGTATTTGTTGCGTTCTTCAGTACGATCGAGGTGTCGAGTGTTGTGCGTTTTAGTGAAGTGGTGTACTGCGCGATAGGAGTGATTAGTCACAGATTCGCGCAGTCCTGCGTCGGTAGATTAGTGCAAGTGTGGTGTAGTGTCTAGCCTAGTGCTATTGGATTGAGATAGTTAGTTCCCACTAACTATCTACTCACGTAAGTCGTATTACTGTGTGTAGGTACACACCCCGGTTCCATCACAGGATCGGGTCCGTAGGTATTACACAGTAGGTAATACACACTCCCCGCTCCGGTGGGTAGCTACAGTTAGGTTTTTTCGGGGCGCCGCTATGGCGGCCCCAGATAATATTGACTTCGCGGCTCTGTTTGCCTTCATCCAAGGCAAATATCCCAATATCTTGGATTTTTTTTTGGCTAAACAGCCTGCCCAACCCGTCGCCTTCTACGGCTCCCCGGCGTCTCCAGACGCCCTTCAGGACCGCGGCCCGTCTATGGCTGCCATTGAGGCCTCGGTGCCGCCGCGCCCAGCGCAGTCAGACACCCCGCCCTCCGCGCAGGCCCCCGATCCCACCGAGGAGGCCATGCCGGAGGAGGAGCCCCTGCCGGCGGAACAGGAGTCTGAGAGACGCCCTACAACCGCACTGGCCCGGGCCAGTGCCATAATTGTAAGTTATACGGGCACTCAACCCGTAATTGCTTCGCGCGGCCTCGCTGCGTGAAGTGCCTGGGGGACCACGGTACCGCGGAATGCGACCGGACCCCCGGGTGTCCCGACCCACCAGCGTGCGTAAATTGCAAGTCGCACGGCCACACCGCCAACTACAAGGGCTGTCCTAAGGTCCCTAGTAAGAAGCGCTGTGCTCCCGGCGGTCGGGCTTCCCAGCCCGTCAGAACTCAGGTGGCCGCCCCTCAGGTGTCCCGCCCAGCCGAATTCCCCGCAGGCCAGGGCTCCGAGGACGGCCCCGGCTCCCCCGGTGGTCCCCCCCGCGGCCCTCGCCCCTATCCGTGCCCCTCAGGCAACGCCCCGTCCTTCCCCGCCCTTGTCGCAGGAGGCAAAGGGCCTCAAGGAGGACTTCACTTTAGTGTTTGGACTCATGTCGCGTATCGACGTGGGCCAACTAAAATCCCTCGCAGCCAAGCTGCGCTCAGCACAGTCAACCGAGGAAGTCATGTGGGCCGCGGTCGAGCACGCAGACTTCATCGAGTCTCTGGGGTGTCTGAATACCCCAAACAAACTTAATAGGGACAGGGAATAGTACATCCATTACACAGGACTCTATACATACTAGTAGGGCAAAACGCAATTCCTCACAACGCATCAATTAGGCATATTAGCGGCGGCGCTCGGTTTAAATAGTAGATAGGTAGTAGATAGAAAGTTTACAGAAGTTTTAACTTACTCCGCTCCACAACAATTATATAAACTTTGTTGATTTAAATGAAACTTTTTAAGTACACCATTGACATAAACACGATATAACACGGAACTCAAGACTCTCCCCTTACTGCATATATTTTTAATATTACCCAGAAAAAATATATGTGATAGTTCTTAACACGTACTATTAGTAGAAGATCCGAATCTATATCGACATTCACCGGGTTGATAATAGAATCAAACTTATTTTATAATAAATTTCGTATATTAGAATAGTACATTATGATATAAGTGCGCGAAGTTGGTCATTACAGTCGAGGCGGTATTGCACAGCCCGAGCCGCTAGGCGAGGGCTGTAATAGAGCCAAGACTGTAGTGAACAAAGCGCACGCGTATCATACGACGTTTTTCAACACACTTGCGAGGAAAAAAACAATTAGGTATCGACATTTTTCAGTCACAAATCAGCAAATTATAAACGAACAAATGTTTGCACAAAATGGCGCCGAGGTTTATTTTATTTTTTCGCGCGCCGTATCTTTGGTTGAATAACTATGCGCGCGCAGGCGCGCAGGTTAAGTCCAGAGGCAAAGAGCACCGCTATTCAGCCACAATATATTAAACTAAATAATTATGTATTTCTAATAGGAATTTACGGTAATTAATGATTTAAAATATTGTATTTTTTAAATGCTTTAATAGATAATTAGATGAAGTATAATCTTATCTTATCAGATTTTGACTAAGTACAACAAGTTTATTTATTTACAAAATAATAAATCTTTTGGTAACAACCTCTTTACGGATATTAAAAAAAAAGTGGAATAAGAAAAACACTAGTGCGGCAATGAAAAGTAAAACGCACTACTGTGTAATAAACCGCATTCCGGGCGTAAGACTAAAGAAAAAATAGCAACTTTACGAGCAAGTGTGTTGAAAAATATATTAAAAATGGGTTGACAACAAAAATCCTGGACAGAATATTTTTAATTATTTTTTAAAAAATGATTTTCATAAAATGTTGTACTTATGATGAAGATAATAATAAAATTTTATACTGGACTTAAAGTATAGAACATATAGAATGTGCAGACTTAGGGTAGACTATTATTTACCTGGACGAACTACTGGGTAGACAGGTATAAACAGGTATGTCAATACTAGTTACTTTTCACTTGATTTGATAATAGTCTGCACTTTCTATATGTTCTATACGTTAAGTCCAGTATAAAATTTTATTATTATCTTCATCATGCAATATTTTTGAAAAATTATTTTTAAAAAAATAATAAAAAATATTCTGTCCAGGATTTTTGTTGTCAACCCATTTTTAATATATTTTCTAAGATACGAAATTTATTATAAAATAAGTTTGATTCTATTATCAACCCGGTGAATGTCGACTTAGATTCGGATCTTAGACTATATAAGGTTAGTTGAAACAGTTTTCCAAAATATTATTAGTTTTGGAAATATTATAAAAATCCTTTATTTTCCATATCTGACATAATATGCAATATAAGCTATCAATACTAATTGGACATATATGGCATAATATGCATTGCCGCTAAAATTAATTGCCACGTTTAACATCGCATGCGCTAAGAGTAACTTTGACTTAATCCTTAGTATAAAATAAAACTTGATATTTATGAAAATATAAATTTATTGAGATCTGTTGCATTTAGGAACTTGACACACTTAGAATAACATAATAATTATACGGACGTTATCTTCACTATTTCACCTTACGTAAGATGTCGATGCCAAGTTGACAACTTTGTTATCCAGCCATGTGACTACAGAAATATCCACATCTTCTACTTTTACAACTTTCTCAACGCTATAACCTCTTCCTTTTTTTGTCATTTGTCCAGCATTTGGTAAGTCATGGTTAGGAAGCCGTTTCCGATTTACGGTACCCAATGGAAATATGCCTTTTTTATGTAATGCAGCCATGAGCTGCAAACTAGTGTACCAATTGTCAAAGAACAATTTATAGTTCATATTTTCTGGAATACTGCTCGATAAGCGCATGGCTACATTACTGCTCACACCCAAGTCAGGTTGGCCTTCTAAAACAACATTGGATTGTGCTCCTGCATAGATCTCAAAATCGTATGTCAGCCCTGACGCACCACTCAAAACAAAGGCCTTGTATCCCCACTTGTGTGGCTTTTTAGGGTTGTAGTTTTTTAAAGAAGACCAAAGTCGGTATTACTTGTTCATCAATTGCCAAGTACTCTTCTCTTGGTAATAGCAACAATCTCTCGCGAATTTTGTTTATAAGGGGTCTAATTCTTTGCAGTTTGTCATAGTTTGGGTCATCAATCGATACAGTGTTCTCATTATTCGTAAAATGAAGAAACCTCTTTAGTTCCTCAAAGCGATTGCATGTCATAACATTACTTATTGGTGTGAAGTTAGAACAGGTATTCCAGTAATATCGAGTAGAGGGGTAATGCATGATAGACATAATTATATATTAGTACTCCTAAGTACTCCTATAAACTTTTGAAATTCTTTGCCTGTCATTTCTAATGTTGACCCCCGAGTTTGCTCTGAATAACGATTCATTTCTAGAGTTATATATTCAATAGTTTCTGGAGTGAATAAATATAAAAAATACTGAAGAGGAGTGTTCTACACACGCCGGGCACCTACTATTTGGACGCTCCCTGTGCCAGACTATTACACTATACTATTCGACGCGTATAGACACCTTGCTATTGCTGGGATTGACGCCGCCAATCTACCTACCACGGTGCCGGTGAATGAGGAGAATGAGGTGCGGGGGGAGAAATGAAAGACTAGTTTGACGTTTCTGTTCTAGGTCTAGCCCGCGCCTGTCTGCCGCCGCCCGTTACTATTACACTATTCACTGATCACTATACACTGTTGCCTCTTCCTATTTTTCTTCCTATTTTCTTCCTGTTTTCTTGAGAGCCGGAATCCGAATGCCATCCGAATGCGACTTCGCACGGCAGGCTCGCTATATTTATACCCGATGGGCGTGGCTTTCGAGCGCGTTCTAGAAAGTTCTTTATTTCTATCTTCTTACAATACAGCTGTCTCTGTCTTACAATTTTGTTTGTATTGCTATCTCACTTAGACTATATGCTATCTCTTTCACTCATAATGAGACCTATTTACACATCGGAGCAAGACCATATCGAAACCCTAATCTAAGTAACGAACGAACGAACGCTGCCTTCCTTCGCTGCCGCGCCTTTTGCGCGGACTGAGGCGAGGGATTTTCGGGCCTCAAGGATTCCCTTTTCACCCGGACATAAACTCAGGAGAACAAGTGTCTCCCGGTGGAGGAGCAGGCCCGCTGTTTAGCGTGTCCTGTCAATCCCTTGTGCATAGCCAGGTCGCAGTCAGTCGCCCCCCAGATGGTCGGGGGACGCTCCTGACTCTAAGAGCTCCCGCGGAAGCGGGAAGCCCTCAGGAGGACGAGCGTGTAGGGGCGCGATGCCCCTGAGCGACTCATGTGGTCCGTTATCAGCTCGGTCGAACATCGACTTCGCCAAACGGACCACATAATCCGCGACCGTCGGCACTTGTAGGTCGCGCGCCACCACGTCGTTCCTGACGTAGCGTCCAGCGCCCACGATAGCTCGCAGAGCCAGGTTCTGCTGCGTCTGCAGGCGCTTGCGCTGCCACCCACTAAGCAATGCGTACCACGCAGGTGCCGCATAGGTCAGCCGTGATCGGACGTATTGGTAGTAAACCGTCCGTTTTGTTCGTACTGGTAACCGGGATGTAAACACCGGTCGGAGAATAGCACGTGCGGCCCTCGCGTTTTGGACCACTTGGTCAACGTGGCGGACCATTCGCAACGTGCTATCGATGTTACATCCCAGGTATTTTACGGTGGTTTGCCACTCCAACGTCCGACCACGGAGACGAAGCGGCGGTGGTAGTTTGCGGGCTCTGGTGAACAGAATGGGGACCGTCTTCCCGACATTGACGGCTATTCTCCATCTGTCCAACCAGTGTGGCAGCAGGTCGAGCAAGCGCTGCATGCGGGAGGCGGCCAGCTCTGCACTTCGGGATGACAAGAAGTACGCGCTATCGTCCGCGTACAAAGCGAGCACGGCGTCACGCTCCCACTCCTTCAGGTGACCCTCCAGAGTGGGGATGTATACGAGCCCCGCATGCCACACGCGGTCGAATGCCTTTTCGATATCAAGAAAGACTCCGACCGTGTGCCGCCCATAGTTGAGCTCGTCACAAACATGGTGGATGACCCGCGTCAGCTGAAGCGTCGTCGAACGGCCGGCCCGAAACCCATATTGCTCATCCCTTATATTAAGTGACGGCACTATGCGTTTCAGCACCAGTCGTTCGAACAGCTTCGCCAGTGTCGGCAGCAGCGTGATGGGACGGTAGCTGGCCGGGTAACGACGATCTTTACCCGGCTTCGAGAAAACGATGACCTTCCCCGACTTCCAGATGTTCGGGAAGTGGCCCGTGCGGAGTATACCGTTACAGAGCCGGGTCAAAGTGACCACAGCCCTTTTGGGCAGCATTGCCAACGCCATGTTGACGTTGCGCATTTCGACTTACCGGATCCCTCGGTGTTGGGGGGATAAGCGGCGGCGACGGGGCCGGCGGGGAAGCTGGTGGAGACCGCGACACCATGGCAGGCAACGCAGCATCCGCATCCACATCCGCACCGGAAACGTCCTGCTCCGGCAACGGCAGCTCCTCCACGGAGTCCTGATATGGCTCCGGGGTTGTGGTCGATGACGATGTTGATGTTGAAGATGATGTTGAGCTCGGCGTGGTCTTCTTCTTAGCTGGTGATGGTGATGAATCCTCCTTGGGTGGTGATGGTGATTCAGATGACGGTGATGATGGCGCCGCTAGGCACAGGACCTTCGCCGGCGACTCCTCCATCAGGGGCGACAGCGGTCTTAATGTCTTAACTCCCCTGGGACGTGCCGGCACATTTTCCTGGCGTAGCGGGTATTTCGGGAACAACCATTCCCCGCTGTCTTCTATCTCTTTCCCTCGGCATTCTTCACCCTCTTGTGGGTAGGTTGAGATATTGTCGGAGGTGGAGGGTACTTGGGCCGGCGAATGTTGCCGTCCCTTTCCAGCTTCCAATCCTCCGGTGGATGGTCCCTCGGCCGGCGCTGCCTTCCCTCCTCGAGTGCGTGCGCGGCCGCGCCGTCCGGTGCCCACTATCTGGGCGCTCTTCTCTGCGTCGATCGGGCGGTAGCCGGGTCTAAAAAGTTCCCGGGCCACGACCCGTCTTCCGGTCTGCTCGACCTCTTCGGGGGGTGGGCGATCCATGGTGGACCGCGCGCACTCGGCGTCTGGGTTCTTCTTGCCGTCGGCGGCCATCCCCCCCAGGTGATTCCCGCTTGTGGGAGGCCCGGTGAGGCGCCTGCTCGACGGCGGTGGCGGATACTGCGCGCGGTTACACCGACTGGTCGCCCTTTCCCATGAAAGAGGGAGCAGTTCGATCTTCGGGACTGGGTCCTGGGTCCAGGTCCTTACTCCTTCTCTCACTAACACCCGTGAACGCAACTAATCGTAATGATAATTAGCGACAGTAACGGAGTCGCTCTGACAGTATCTGTTTCACTTATTCTATTTCTATCTCTTTCACTCGGCAATACCATAACGAAACCCTAATCTAAATATTTACAATTCTTAATTTCCTATCTTATCCTATTATACTCGTAAATCTTTATTTATTATCAAATATATACATAATCAGTCATTTATTCTTAATATCCATTGCCGGTGCTCGTCGTCCACAACATGTCCTCCCCCCGGCGCAGCTTGCGTAGTCTCCATCACGACGAGCTTCCTCACAAGCCGCTTGAAGACTCCTGTTCTGGTGCGGACGTCAGCCACTCGAACCTCGCCTTCTGGACCCTCGTAGATGCGCTCGACGATTCCCATGGGCCACACGTTCCGTGGCAGTGTGGTCGACGATGATCACGATGTCGCCGATCTTCAGTCGTCGCTCGGCGCCCAGTGACTCGCCTCGAGGTACCAGGGTAGGGAGGTACTCGCGCACCCAGCGTTGCCAGAACTGGTCTGCGAGCGCCATGCTGGCTCGCCATGTCCGTCGATCTGCTTCGTGACACGGGCCCGTGTGAGGCAGACCCGTCGATGATCCCAGGAGGAAGTGGTTCGGATCTACGCTGACGTGCGTTAGCGGCCGGGCGTTGGTGGAATACTCCGCTTCGGTGAGAAGGGTTTTAACTGATCGCACCATCCGCTCCCAAGCTCCTCCCTGGTTCGGTGCGCCCGGAGGTATGTAGCGCCACTCCATGCGATGTAGCAGCCCGTCGTCTCGCAGCGCAGGTATCCACTCCTCGTAGGCGGCGCGCAGCTCCTTGTCAGCTCCCCGGAAGTTGGTAGCGTTGTCGGAGTACATCGTGCGAGGCCATCCCCATCGTGCCGCCATCCGTCGCATTGCCATTATTGCAGAGCTCGTGGAGAGTGATGGCACCACCTCAGTTCAGTTTATGTTTCTTCTCACAACCAGGGCAAAGGTCGCTCGGCTGTTCCTCTTCGGCTATGTTGTAGACCGCGTTCGGTTTTCTTCGGTTGAGCTGCAGTGTTGCTGTTGTTGGCTTGTACTCCCGCCGTATTGTCTGGGCTGCCGGCGACGAGAAGTTGTGGCGAAGCATTCTTGAAACCTCTCGCATTAGGAAGTGCGAGATACTCTTGACAGTTGACACTCTTGATGATGTACACGGTGTTTTGTAGTTTGACGGCGAATTGGTTGAGCTCCGCTGCCGACGGTCCCGGTCTTGGAAGTCTCTTCAGCTCCGCCATGGCTTGTTCAACGATGAGCTCCGGTTGTCCATAACATTGTTCAAGCATCTTCATGATGATCTCTGGATCGGTGGCTGCGTGAAGTGCGGCGATTACGGTGTCGCGGGCGGCTCCCTTCAAACAGCTTCTTAATCTCTGTAGATTCTCTCCTGGTGTCAGTCGGTACATCTCCGCGGTGTCTCGATACATGGCTTTGAAGATAAGCCATTCATTACTGCTTCCAGAGAAAGCGGGCAGATCCGGGCACTTGGATCTGGGCTTCACCCATCTGTCCATGGCTTCTGTGGGTTCTTCAATATATCTTGCAGCAACAGGTGATTTTTCTCGCGGTCTCGGTTGCGGTTGGTCTTCAATGTGCGGCTCCCCCCGTGGGTCGATCGGTTGGGTGTTGAGCCACGCCGTGACCTTTCGACTGGGTTCCGGCAGGTTCTCTGCGCGGATGCTTCCTTCCTCTTCTTCATCTTGAATCGTAGCTAATTCGTTGGCTAATGTCTTCTTTACGAGTTCGGCGTCGATCTCTAGTTGCTTCTTCTTGATCTCGGCGAGTTTCTTTTCTGCCTCTATCTTGGCGAGGCGTCTCCGGGTAGCAGCAGTACTTCTCGTTGAACGCGTTGGTCGTGCCGGCGATCTGGCACGGACGGCGTCTTCCGTCGTAGTAGCGTCGATGGGGCGGGCAGCGTCTATCGTAGCTCCCGTCGTAATCCCCCCTCGAGCGGCGCGGACGGTGTCGCTCGTGCCTGGCCACACCGTACTCGGATCGGTGCGGGTGACATCGGTCGTAGTCCCCGACCACGGAACCCCAGTAGCGGCACAGGTGGCATCGGTCGTAGCCCCCGTCCCTACTTCGGTGTCCCTGTACGGACTCTGCGATAGCGGCGTGTCCTGAGCAACCCTCTTTTGACGTTCCCTTCCGATGCGGCGCTCTTCCTGTTCTTCAGCGTCGGCTTGGCTTCTCGTGACGACCATTTTTCCTTTTTTCATCCGGATTCTCGAAGGACCAGCTTGTAGTGGACTGTATAATAAAAGACTTCTTCGATATTTTGATGTGAAACATCTTATGGCTCACTTGTAAACTGAATTTTGGCGTGGCCTACGCTTCGCCCGTGGCGACGCGACGCTCATTGTTCAGTCCCCAAAGTATTCTTCCCAAATGATACAACTGTTCGCTGAGCACAAGAGAGTTTATTAAAAAAAACTTCAGCTTGACCCCCCTTTAACGCGCGGTCCTCCTCAGCACCGCGCACCGCTGGTCATTCGCCGTGTGCGGTCCTGAGCAGTTCGCACACTTAATGTTAGTCCCCTTAGGATGTGGACAATCCCTGGTGGTGTGCTCTCCCGCGCACCGGACACACCTGGGGGGTCTGTGGCAATTAGCCGAGGCGTGGCCAAACTTCTGGCATCGGTGGCATTGTGCCAATCCTTTACCTGTGGTCCACGCCTGAATGACCACTCCCTTCATGAAGAGCAGCTCGTCGACCCGATACAGGTCGGCGAGCTGCGAGGAGCAGCTCGCCGACCTGTATCGGGTCCAGCTGCACGTAGTACACCACACCTGGGCGTCCACGCTTTGCCGGGATGGACTTGGCGAAGCGGGCTGGGAAGCCCAGGCCCTGTAAAGCCTCGGTGACCTGGCCCGGGTCCGTGTCGTGGGAGAGTCCATGTACTGCTACTTTAGTAGGGCGCTCCTCATCCGGTGTATAACAGTGCCACGACACGTCCGGGTCCTCCTCCGACAGCTTGACCATGTAGGCCTGGACAGCCCTAAATTCCGCCTCCGTCTCAGGGAAGAAGCGGATGCCTCTGCCATACGGTCGCGCGCTCGGCGCCCGTCCGATTATTTCACGGAGGGCGGCGAAGTGGCGCGTCCAGTTAGGCAGGCGATCCGCTACAAGGGGGGGGGGTACTTATGTGTCTGTGGTGCTGCTGCTGCTTGAGCCCCTTGAGCCCCAGTGCTAGATGGAGGCGCGCTCGCGGCGGCCGTAGCACTGGTAGGTGGTGTTGTAACGCGATGGTTATTATTGGCAAGCGCATCCGAGAATGAGACCGTCTGCGTGGGCGATTGTGCCCCTACTACACGCGGGTTCGCTGTTGACAGACTTACCGGCGTTGCGGGGACGAGTGGTGGTGATGGCGCCTGTGGCGAGCTCGCGGCGCGGGAGTCTACACCTAAACATATAGCTTGGACAGAGCTCACCGTAGCCTCAGAGACATCCGCCTCGGCGATTTCTTCTTCCCTCGAGTCTTCATATTCGCTGCTGGAACTGGAGCCGGCGACTGCGATGATCTTGCTCGGTTCCTCTTCTAGTGGAGATAGCGGTCTTCGCTTCGGAGTCCTGGCAGGCGGCGGAATCGCTTCGCGTGATACGGTCCGACGGGGTTTGATCCATTCACCAATTTCCTCTTCTCCGGCATCCCGGCCGAGTTGTTGGGCGTGGGTGGTAGATGTAAAACAAATTTCTTCGTGGGTAATTTCCTTTTTGCGGGAGGGGGACGCAGTATATTTCTGTTTCCCTCGCACCACAAATCGGGGGGTAGGTACTGACGCTGACGCTGACGATGTTGAGGGTTGTGAGGGTAGGTCTTGATTTCCCTCGCGCGGTTCTTCCTCTGTTATACTCTCGGAGGCAGCCTTTCCGCCTCTAGTGCGTACTCGGCCGCGACGTCCGACGGTATTAAATTTCCGCTGAATCTCCGGGTCGACGGGGCGGTACTGGGGGGCAAAAAGTTCCCTCACCACTACCCTTCGACCTGGCGGCGGTTCGTCCTCTTCGGGGGGGGGGGGGGGGTCCATGTTAGCGGGCCTTCGCGGGGGTGGTCCTCTTCTTGCCGTCGGCGGCTAATCCCCCCCGGGTGATTCCCGCTTCTGGGAGGCCTGGTGAGGCGCCTGCACGACGGCGGCTGGTACTGTGCGTGGCCCCGCTAACTAAGCCACCTTTCCCCAGGAAAGGTTCATAATAGTTCTGCGGCGGGCTCGTAGCCCGGACGTCGATTTGCACTGGGAGGCGTAACAGTAGGCAATTTTGCCAGTAACAAATGTGACGAACGCAACTCATATATCTCTTTCACTCATAATGAAACCCTATTTACACATTCGAGCAATACCATATTGAAACCCTAATCTAAATAATTCTTATTTTCCTATCTTATATCCCTTTATAACTCAAGAACGTATTTTTTTATAAAAAGTTCTTTTTATGACGTAATAATAAATAAAAATACATATATTTCTTAATTTTCAAAAAAAGGTTTATTTAATAACAAAAATTAAAAAATAGGGTATGTGACATATCTGTAACATTGACTCAATTAGGATGTATGAAATGCCTTAAAGCAATTGTTTTGTTTGTTATAACACAATGCTACGCCACACTTTTCACACAAGGTTTGGGACACTCCAGCACAGTTAGGGTATTTGCAGCGAATTCGCTTCTCAGCCCACTTCGGCCAATGCCCCACTTGGTCCTGTCGTACTGCCACTGGTGGGATATATTGAGCTGGAGCCTTACGCTTTTTAGTCAGTATTTCTGGTTCAATACTGCGGCGCGATGTACCAGACTTAGTTCCCAACTTGCACAATACCGCAGCTATCTCCTCTCTAAAATCAGCTGAGGATAATTGCGTGGTTTGTACATTCTTAGCCTTGCGCACCCGTCTATATAAAAGCCAGGCATTTGACATGACAAGGTCTAAGAGATGATAGAACATGCGAACCTGCCACCTCTTGCTTCGCAGTTTTATTTTATATCTTCCCATGATACTATCAATCAGATCCACACCTCTCATGTGGCGATTATATTCACCGACGATGTTCGGTCTGTCGATAGTTATTTATATGTTTTGCGTACCTTGTCATATCTAGAGACTTGTGTCTTAGGAAGCTCACCCACGAAACTTGAAGCGAGCGTGACTAATTTGTTGTCCTTCCATGCTACTGTAGATATTTCTATGTTATCAACGTCGCCAACGTATTCAATTGAGTAGCCGCGTTCTTTTTTCGATACATCCTTCTCAGTGGGTAGCTTACAATCTGGTAGACGATTGCGTCGTACAGTTCCTAGGCTAAGAATGCCTTGTTTGGCCAAATACGATAAGAGTGACAACGACGTAAAATAGTTGTCAAAGTAAAGGCGGTAATTCAGGTTACGTGGTATTTCACGTGACAGCCTGACAACAACATTTGATGCAGCACCCAAATCTGGCTCCCCAGGTGCAACAAGATTTTCTGCTCCTGTTTCGGGCTCAAATTTGTACGCAAAACCACTTACACCGCATAGTACATATATTTTGAATCCCCATTTACTGGGTTTCTTGGGATTGTATCTCTTCAAATTATGTCTTGCTTTAGTAGAACAAATTTGTTCATCCACACAAAGATATTTCTCGAAGGGAACGCTTTGACAGATTGAAAGGCAAAAAGACGTATATTTATTAAAAACAAACTATAAAAAACACAAGTAAAATAAGTAGAACTTCTAACTATGAAAACATAAGTAAATACCTATCCTATTCTATTTGTATCACTGTTCTATTAGCACTATTACGATCGTTCTGAACACTTGTAATAACTTATTTATTATTCAGATCGTTTTTAACAATAAATTGTAATATTCAACAGTCAACCGCTGAAATGACTGTTGATATTTTTAATCAACTTTTAAAAAAGGAGGTTCTCAATTCTTCTATGTATAAATATAAAATGTTATTTTTTCCTGTGTCTTTTGCACTAGGTGAACAGATTTTATCAATTCTTTTTGTATTCGATTTTGTACTTAATGCCTAGTCCCATACTATTTCCCTATTAGAGCGACATGTAACGAGTATTTTTGGAATTATTTTTAATAATACGTATTTAATTTATGGTCTTTACCCCATAATTTTAGATGGTGACCGGATTTAAATAATTCTTTTTGACGTGATAACGTCTTATAAATTGGATTACCCGGTGGCACTTCAAGAAACTGTGTCACGGTCACGCTCCGCCGCTCACGTTATGCGCTTACAATGAGAGCGAGTGAGAGGCACGCGTCCCTTCCACTCGGGCATGGTTAGCCCGCCTAAGAGCGAGAGAGACAGACATAAAAAGTGAAAGGCACGCGTTCCTTCCTCCTTAACATTACTTATGGTAGCTACGGCGTACACACGTTGGCGTGTTTCAGAAAATGGTACAGCGCCATCTCTGAAGAAGTAGAGTAAGTAATCTCGTTTGTTACCTCACTTAGTTGTGACTAATGGTTAATGGTCTAACGGTTAGCAGCGCTAGATGGCGGATGGTGTTACAATGTTTTAAATATAATTCTTTGTATAAATAAATGTTTTAAATTGTTACTATTATTTCATCCTTCTTCCTACTATACGAATGAATATTCACATTAAAATTATTTTACCACTCAAAGTCGTTGTCACGTAAAACTTTCGCCCGTATACCGACTTTACAGGCAACCAATTTTTTTAATCGAAAACTGGTGCTTGTCGTCTGATCCCATATAAATTTGAGCGACATCTGACAGGTATTTTATGAGTTATTTGTACTTAGCGATTTTGAAGTCTGTTTTTTATTGAAAAACATTATAACAAAAGCTCATATAAAAGAAATACATGTTATTGTTAAGTTTGTTAGGAACATAAATTATTGTAAATAAATTGTAACAATAATTGTTTTTGTAACTGTGTTTAGATGTTATAATTATTATGTAATAATATGTATTGCAAATGAGACAATATTAGTAGATACACCTTTGTTAGGTCATGTAAGTTACCTAGTATATAGTTAATAAAGTGTAGTATGTTAAGCTTAGGTAATGTAGAAGTCTGGATGTTACTTCTATTGGTGCTATTTGTAAACAAATAGAATTTCACTCTGCTTTTATACTCTAACGTTTCTACGCAATTTCTGTTTTTTTTTGTATGTGATATATTGTGTGCTACTTTTGCCTTATAAAATGTATTTTAATACGGCTATCCAACTTTATTTTCTGCCTAAGTAATACACTTCACATATTACATTTTTTTGATAATATTTCCAAATATCACTTGATTTAATATTGTTTAATACTGAGTGGTATCAAAAGCATTGTTGTATTTAGCTATGGCATTATTATTATTTTTACTGTTGTGTGTAAGGTGGCTAACTTGAATGTTAAGAATGTTGGCAGAATTTGTTTTTTATCTATAGTTATTGTTTGTTCGGTTTTCTAATACATATGTAGTTAGCAAAAATGGTGTCCTCTGTAAGTAATTGTATATCTCATGTATTAAATAAAGATTTAAAACCAATATGAACAAAGTGCTTCATTTATAACAACGCATTGTAATAATAATAATAATAATTACTATAGTTCTGGAAGCTGGTTCAAAAGGAATCCTCTGACACAGCTTTGCAGTTTTTAAGTAGGCCAGCATCTATGTAATTACCTATGAGAAAGTTTATTGTACTCAGTGAAATTTGAACACAAATCGTTCCTAGCTACTACTGCTTTGGCTCTAAAACACATTACTTATTTACTCGTAATTTAACTTTCTACCTCAGATTTGCCACCTAATATTTAAAATTGTTGCTGAAAAATCTTCACAGTGGTCCCACTAATATTATAATACACTAATAATTTATCAAGGCTGAGTGATAAAGTTTATAAATAATAATAAAGGCAATTTTTTTTACCGTTAGGTACAGGTCACATTAAATATACGTGTGAGTGACTTTCATTAATGGTTGGTCTACTCTTGTTCTATATACTCACTATACCTTTGATGATATAATGTCTAGAATAGATATAATGTATAGAATATTGAATCCGCGCAGTGTCAAAAATTGTGGCTAACTGTGAAAAACGTCGCTTGCACGCACACATGCTTGATATTACTGCCTTATTTTTTTTTTGTTTTCATTGTAGGGCGACGCTCAATCTAGACATTAGATCATCAAAGTACTATACATTAGATAAGTCATTTTCCAAAACATTCCAGAACAGTTGCTGATTCCAAAATTTACTTAAGTAGTACATACTTTTTAGATTATATTCATTGTGCTCCGGAGGGATTTTGTACATGCGTGGTCAAAGGACTTTCAATGAAAAACACAAACTGCATCCAATTAGGAATAGCAGATTTTTACTAGCAATCATTTTGACCATCACACTTAATCTCATTACCTCTCATTATCTCGTGCCAAGACGAGCTGAGCGAAGCGCAAGGGCACTACCCTACCTTTTCTCGAAGTGCTTAGTCGTATTTTTGAACCCTCATAACTTCGGTTTACGATATACCCGATCGTTCAAATTCTCAGGATATGATGACAGTGATAGACTAATTAAACGCACAAAGTTTTAATTTACATAGCTCTGATATTTAAGATTTTATGGATATCTAAAATATGCCGATTTGGTAACTGACTCACTGATAATTTTTATTTCTGTTGATTTTTTAAATTGTGTAACCGTAAACGCTGGACATTTAACTTAACATCTCTTAACATACAGTTTTGATTACCTCAAGGACCAGCAGCCTAACTATTGTAAAAACCAATAATTTTAACTGATGAATAAAATATTGCAATGTAAGGTATCCGAACCCGCGGACAGCGGCTAATAAAAAAATAATCGAACTATTCTCGCCATTTTAATTCAAAATGTTTCTTCCTGTTCTCATAGCCTCTGCGTTCAAAGAAAAGGTACACATGCTTACAATTGCTCAAAGAAAGGAGCTCGTTAAAGACAAAGGAATGAGCGGGAGTGATGGCAGGCGGGAAGATGCTACCGAGTGTGGCTCGGCGGGACGGCCGGGGTCGCTGCAGCCGCCGGGGACACCGGGGCGCCGGGGCAAGGGCGAGGGGCACGGAAGCAGTGTTTGCGCAATCAGTGCCCGTATTTGTACGTCGCATCCGATATCCCGCCGATCTACAGATTGTGCGAGTCCTGCCAAAATTTGACTTCTTTTAGGTTCTTCTTTTTATAATTATGGAAATAACGTAAAGTACCTCCTACCTAGTAGGTCTGTACTAACTACCTACTTATTTGAAATCAAAATAAAAAATATATTTTTATTTTACACGGGTCTCTCCTCATTACTGAAGAGGCCTAGAGCATACTGAGACCTAGAGCATATTGTATGTGGGTAGTGCGCACGGTTCATGTGAGCTCTCGGAAATATTACGATAAAAGTGATTAAAAGTTATTTTTGAAGTTGATATTTGAGTTTACTGCGAACCTAAAGTGTCAGTGAATCGACGTGATTGATAATTTAAATCCAAAGTGTACAATAAACTAAACAATAACTATAAAATAAGTTGATCACTACGAGCTGTGTTCACGCTGTGCACGGCTGGTGGAACAACGGCGTAAGCGGCGCATTTTGCACGGCGGTTAAGACCGTTTAACAAATATTCAAGCGGCTGTCAGTTATAGACGTTGAATTTTTTCGCTGTGTGTTGGTTCTACTTCACCTATTTTTTAATACATATAAACTGTACCAGTGATTTGTTTACATTGCATCGACAAGTAAATAAAATGTCGAAACCATCGCAACTCATTGACTGGGGGTGTTGCATTGAGAACACGTATGAGGAGGACTTTCTTTTGTGCACTATCTGCAATAAAGGTTATCACCTTCCTTGTCTCAATTCGACGAGTGTGGAGACTACTGTTGACGGATGTGAGTCGTCTTGGGTATGCCCCTTGTGTACGTCTAATCCGAAGGGCGGGAACAATGATAATACGCCACTGCGTTTGCGATCAAATGTAACTATGAGACCTTCTAAGAGAGTGGCGTTAAACTCACCACCTAATGCGGAAGGAATATTGACTCGTGAAGACGTTGGGAGCGTAGTGAAGGACGTACTGCATGCCGAGATGGAAAGTCTATTCACCCGTCTAAGCCATCATATACGTTTGTCTATTACGGCTGAGTTGGCTCCCATAAGAAAAGATATATCGGATTTGAAGGCCTCGATCACAAACGTAAACAAACAATGTGACGACGTCATTGCGAGACAGGACCGTATAACGCAAGAAATGAAGGTTCTACAAACAGAGAATGCGTCTCTGCGATCAGATAACCGGGATCTAGTGGCCAAAATCAATCAGCTGGAGCAGTTTGCAAGGGGAAATAATGTCGAAATCCAGTGCGTTCCCGAGAAAAACAATGAAAATGTAATTAGCATCGTTGAAAAGATTAGCCAAGCTATTAACTGCGAAATAAGAAATGAGCATATCTTGAGCTGCAGCCGCATTGCCAAGTTAAATCCAAAGAGTGCCAGGCCCCGTTCTATAGTGGTACAGTTTAGCTCGCCCAGGATTCGTGACACATTTTTAGCAGCGTCAATTAAGTTTAATAAGTCTAACCCGGAGAATAAGCTTAATACATCGCATATTGGATTAAACGGAGAGAAGTCCCCCATTTTTGTTGTTGAACACCTTTCCGCCTGTAACAAGGCTCTTCATGCAGCAGCTAGAGTAGTTGCAAAAGAAAAGGGGTATATGTTCGTTTGGGTGCGTAATGGTAAAATCTATATGAGGAAAAATGAAACATCATCTCACAAAATTATTAAAAGTATTGAGTCACTAAACAGCTTAGAGTAATCTCGTATATTTACTTATATTTACTTCACTTCTTTTTTGTATCTAGTAAATAAAATTAATTTGTTATTTATACCTATTTCTTTATTTAAGCTGCTTATATTGTATATTCTATAATGTCATCACTAAAAATGTTTTATCAAAACGTGCGTGGTCTAAGAAGTAAAACACATATGTTTTACAGCAATATCTGTTGCGTTAATTATGATGTAATAATTCTCACGGAAACTTGGCTAAATGGTGGTGTTTATAACAGTGAATTGTTTAATAATAATTATATTGTGTATCGAAGGGACAGGGAGACATCTGGATTTCATTCCAGTAGGGAGGGTGGTGGTGTTATCATTGCCGTTTCAAAACACTTAAGTTCGACCCGTATGAATAACTGGGAAACATTGTGTGAGGATTTATGTGTATGTATTGATATTCCATATAAGGGTGCAATACAAAAGATTACTCTTTGTGCTATATACATCCCTCCCCCAGTACAAAAAGCAACCTTAAAGTATTTTATCCAAAACTGGAATGAAATCCTTGAGAGAATTGATTATCCTGTGTACATCGTTGGTGATTTCAATTTAAGTGGTATTCAATGGCAATCTGTTAATGAGTCTAATTCATTGATTACTCACACGAGTCTGGAACAAACTCTCATTGATTTTACACATCTGAATAATTTAATTCAATGTAATACAATAGTAAATAATAAAAACAAAATTCTTGACTTAGTGTTAACTAACTTTAACTCTAGTACCGTAGGATCAGCTCCGAGTGGCCTTGTAAACGTGGACCCTCTTCATCCACCTATAATTTTGTCGGTCGAGTTATTGTCTACTAATTTCCTTAAATATAAAGCTAATATTCAAATCCCAAACTTTAGAAAAGCCGACTATAGTAAAGTTAATGATTATTTAGAGAATCAGAACTGGTTAGAAGTTTTCTCGAGTTGTACAGAAGTTGATGACATGGTAAAAATTTTTTATGAAATAATCAAACCTGCCATAAAAAAATTTGTTCCCCTACACACACTACCTAATAATAATAAGCACCCAATTTGGTTTAGTTGCAATCTAATAAAATTATTAAAAAGGAAGGAGAAAATGAGGCAGCGAGTAAAAAAGTACAAAAATCCTTTAGACATAATTACACTACAATCACTGAGCAAGCTATGTGATAAATTGGTCATAGAATGTTATAACACCTACATTTCTAGCATTGAGGACAGTATTGGCAAGAACATTAAGGGATTTTGGACTTTTATTAAGGGAAAAAGGAAAGGTACAAGCTCATATCCATCAAAAATGACTGATGGCAATGTTGTAGCTTTGAACGGAACAGAAGTATGCAATCTTTTTGCTGATTTTTATTCATCTGTATATAGCTGCAATAATGCCTCAGCGACATGTAGTTCATCTTCTCAAAATAACGCTTGTATTACATCTAATAGTAGTTTTTCGTCTATAGAGATAACTCTTGATCAAATCCTCCTTAAAATCAAATGTTTGGACGGTGACAAAGGAGCAGGGCCAGACGGGATACCGGCTATATTTGTTAAAAGGTGTATGAACAACCTCATTGAACCACTTTATTATATTTTTAACAAATCTCTGCAGTCTGGTTCTTTCCCCAGTTACTGGAAAACTGCTAAAGTTATTCCAATTTTAAAAGACGGGGATCCATCTCAGGTTTCTAACTACAGGCCCATCTCCATTTTATCAACTTTTGCAAAGATTTTCGAGTCCCTGATCTGTCCTTCAATTCAGTTACACATGAAACAGTATTTCTCCATTCACCAGCATGGTTTTATTACCGCTCGTTCAACTAATACTAACCTCGTTTCGTTTATTGAGTCACTAGCTGAATCCATGGATCAAAATAAGCAAGTCGATGCAATATATACGGATTTTTCCAAAGCGTTTGACCGGGTATCGCACATACTGTTAGTTTCAAAATTATCAAGGTATGGGTTTTCAGGTAAAATACTAATGTGGTTAGAATCATATCTGTCTTCACGCTCATTTTACGTTGTACTGGGCGGTTTTGAGTCTAATTTAAAAAACATAAAATCTGGCGTCCCTCAAGGCTCACATTTGGGTCCTGTGCTGTTCAATATATTTATAAATGATATTACGACTTGTTTTAAAAACTCCACGCCCTTTTTGTACGCTGATGACCTTAAGTTAATTAAGTGCATCGAATCCTCTGTAGATGCAGTTTTGCTACAACAAGATATAGACAGATTGGTCCTTTGGTGTCAAAGTAATGAAATAATTCTCAACTCTAAAAAGTGTTTCCATATAAAATTCACTCGCAAAAAAATACTCCTCCCTACTTGCTATCGCATTTCCCAAAATGTAATTCAAGAAGTAAACACAATTAATGACTTGGGCGTCATAATTGATTGTAAATTATCATTCGTGCCTCATATAGATCATATTGTTAAGAAATCTTCAAATATGCTCGGGTTTGTTATACGTCAATGTAAGATGTTTAAAAACGCCAAAACTAAAAAAATACTTTTTTACTCACTAGTGCGTAGCATACTGGAATATTGCTGTACAGCATGGCGGCCTCATTTTGCAGTGCACGTTTTGAGAATGGAGCGAATCCAGAAAAGATTTCTCTGGCACCTAGCTCGTGGCACTAAATTTGCCAGTAGAGATAAATCATATAACGATAGACTATCCGCGTTTAAGGTTGCTCCACTAGAGAAACGAAAAGACTTTATTGACCTTAAATTTCTTTTTAAGCTTGTCAGGAATACCATCGACTGCCCGCAACTTCTAGAAAGAATACGCTTTAGAGTGCCTCACAGGCTCCCTCGGTACAAAGTAACTCCTTTAGTGCCACCATTTAGAAGAACTGTTTTAGGTGCAAAATCACCAGTACCACGGCTTAGTAAACTTTATAATGAATTTGATGATCTGGATATTAGCTTTCATAATATAAGTAAGATTCGCACTACTGTTTTTACATAAACCTTAATACTTAACGGTGTCACCCTGTCCCACTTACTTACTTACTTACTTATTCACTGGTTATTTGTTCCATTATTGTCTCAGTTAAAATGTACTATTGCATTGTATTGTATTGTATTAGGTTTGTAGTACTTATCTCTATTACTTAGCTCATTTGAACATCAGTAAAACAAGCTGCGCAACTTACCCATGTAAATTTAAGATATTGGTGTATGCTGTGTTTACCTGTTATTGGTTTTACATGTAGCTCAAAACTTAATGTTAGTGGTAAGAAATTGTTCATGTTAAAACTGTTGGTAAACCTTTTAAAATAAATAAATAAATACTCCACCACGCTGCTCCAGTGCGGATTGGTGGAGGGGGTTGTGGCTAACCCAGTGTCGAAAGTTTTCAAGCCGCCCGAAGGCCTCCGACATAGCTTAACGACTGCTATCAATCGATAAAAACCAGGACCGACGGCTTTACGTGCCCTCCGAAGCACGGAAGCGCTCAAGAAATTTTGGTTTAGGTCTGTTGGTTCCACTATTCAGTTCCACTAGTGGGTCCATGAGGACTTATAAGTACTAGTTTGCCACTAGCGGTCATCCATCCGACTACCGACCGCGCCCGCTGTTGCTTAAGTATTTGCTTAATTTAAACTTAACTAATTAACAAACCTTCGTCAGGAGGTAGGTATGTACATCGGTAATATTTTAAATCATTGTTTTTTTGCGTCCGTTTCGTATCTATGCAATCCGACCAAACGAACGGTACCTATCCATTGGCAGCGCCTTTCGTAATAAAAAAAGACATTTCTATTTAGTGACGTATAATATTTAGATATTTTATACGCTTATGTACCTACTTACTTATGCCGTGTTTTTGCCCTTTACCTAAATAACAGTTTTTAGTTTGGGCGGTGATACATAACAGGCGTAGATATGCGTAAAAGATAATCCTCCAATGCGTAAAGCATTAATTAGCTACCTACTTAGTACCTAGGTAGTGGTAATGCGGGGCGTTTGCAATAGTTGGTACGTAATTGTTTTGTTACTAATAATAATAATCATGCTAAGCACCCACATATTTGTACAAATCATAATCAAAACTGTTTAAGATAATTATTATTGTAACAGGTACCTACTTTTCTATTGCGCTGTGAACCCAAAGTGAATCTGGTGATGTGTGTGTGAGTACCGTGGACGAGGATTTGGATGCTGGAGGCCCATGCAGCGGTCCTGAGGTGAATCGTGCACATTATTTGCTTTGGTTTTTAAGTACTTAAACATGGAATCCTGGTCAGTTGGCGCGGTGGAAAAGAAGCGAGCATATGATCCTTGCCATCTGTATTTCTTTCATTCCATTTAGGTGTTGATCCATGAGAGGTACCTACATCCTACATACTACATACCCTTACATTTACACCTACTTTATGTAAAAGATGTTGCAAAATAGTCCAAAATTGCCTGTTTTCTTATGTAGATTTTTCTCTGTAGGTACTGTGTCCTAGCAGAATTTTGAGTAATTATTTGTAGGTTAGGATAATATCACTACTTTGATAATGACTGGCTGACTATTGAACAGCCACTGGAACAAGGATCTACCAATTATCTAAATGGCTACAAAAATAAAGAATATTATTTAAAGAAAAATAGTACATTTACTTATTAGAATTTATTAAACTAAATCAACATCATTATAAAACTAGGTAAACCTTTTACGTGACGGGCAACAAAACACTCTTACCACACCTTGTCTACGTACCTAAGTACCTAGGTAATGCTAATAGTTTTGTAGTAAGCTCAGTGACCTGTGACACGCGAGAGAAGTAGGTATTATTAGTCTGTGGCGGCTGGCGATGGCCTTCTCATAATCCTTCCTGATCGCGATGTCGACAGCGCCGCTCCACTTATTAAGCTGAAAATTGTCTCGCCGACGTCGTTTGCAAGTATAATTACACCTGTCTCGACAAGAGAGCCTCGCTAAATCAATTACATACAACGCACGTAAACCCGTATCAGCGTCAAGTATCTGCCTGCATTACGAGCTCGCGTCAAAATCAAATCGAAGCGGTCGCGTTGAGGGGGATAAAAAAGTTTTTAGAGAGGAAGCGAAATTCTTTTCGCTGTAATGATGAGTCCTTGCTTTTGGGATTGGAATCAACAATCATAGATTATTGCTGCCACTAATTTCAGTGTTCTCTTTCGTACATCATATCAGGAACTCCATTTTGACGCCCAGGCTTTAAAATTTCTTTCAGTAAATGCAAAAAGCGCCAATTAAGGAATAATTATTATATTTTGTATTGTACCTAGTTTGCATTATGAAGCTAATTGGTTAGCATGATTCTTTATTTTAATAGGTAATTACGAGTATACTCAGTTCACATAAACCGATGCGGATGGACATAGTAAGTTTTGAACAAACTGGACATTCTAAACCTTTTATTTGACCGGGGTGATGGTCGATACGGTGACGTCACGCCACACAAGTTGTCACGATGGACGGCGTCGGAGTGCAATAGCCACATACCAGTGGCCGGTACCTACTACTGGCGGCCAATGTCGGGAATTTCATAACTGGATTGTACTATACAATAGAGAACAGCTGTTTTGTTTAAATTCAAATTGATCATTCATGTAGGGATCACTGGTACCTACACATTGAACATTTTTACTTTCAGTAGGTATGCGTAACACAATTCTGCCCGATGTCTACGTGATAGCCCTAGAAGTTGCTTGGGTCTGACGGACGACTTAGGTACGATTCAGACCAACCGGCTCGCATCGGGCCGCATCGGAACGGAGCCTTACGCGTGCCGCGGCAGCCGAACGTATGCCGAGCCAGCTGAACGCGTCCGTCGGAGCTGTACCGCTACCGCGGATGCGTCCGGCTGCCGCGGTAGCCGTACACGTGCCAATCATATGTCTGAACTAAAGAAATTAGTTTTTCTTCCGTATCCATTTTTGACTTTAATATGTTAACTGTCGCTTGAAGTACATAACTTGAATGATTCGCTAGTTGCTGCAACGTAATCTCGCAGCAATCGAGCAATCGAGCAGTAGCGCCACCGATGCGATACCTAATGTATTTGATTCCCGTAAACATGAAGTCAATCAAATGACTGATCACAGTTTTCATATCGCACGTGTCGGCGCACAGCCGCGATCGACGCGAGTTCCCGCGACATAAAGTTATCGCGACATTTACGAGCCGCGCTCGGCTGGCGATAGGTGGCGCTGGCGGCGCGATCGCTGAACGCGCGCACGTTTATTGTCCCCTTACCTTATCGTGCGCTGCTTTATTACGCGCCATTCCAAACCAACGTATCATTTAATAACCGTAAAAATATCATACAAAAATCTCCCTAACCGTTTTATTTATTGTGTGCCTACCTACTACACTTCTTATAGAATTGGTTATGCGGTCTAGGTAGGTCGCATATCGATTTACTTCGATATTGTTGACGAGATTAGCTTTAAATTGGAGGATGTTTTATTTTTAGATTATAGCCACGAAGTATTTTTTAATATAATGATGCGTTAATAACAATAATCACCAACACAAGACCAGTTAAATACATATTAATGTAAATAACATCGATAACCTTTTGATAATTATAATATGTATTATTAATATTATTAGTTGTTCCGATACTAAAACGGCTCACAATGGATGTAGGTACAACTAAACAAGGGCTCAATGGTCGACTGTTCAAACAATTCTCGTACGAGCCCGTAATATGACGGCCGGTGTAGGTTCGCGTAGTCACGGAGGTGTAAACATGTCGGCGCTAGAAGTATTTCGATGTCGCGGGTGAAAATCATGGAGGGCGCCAGGAAGTGAACATTGTACGCATTTTCACTAAAACGAGTCTTGATATATCGGAGGGGAATGTACTGAAACCTTACCGGGGACGATGGCACTTGATTTGTGTCATTTGGCCCGGTAAACATATCACCGGGCCAGATGAAACAATTTTTTCCCATGTGGCCCGGCGCCGGGCCAAGTCACCGGGCCAGATGGGATACAACCAAATTAAAATGATTGAAGATGACGTAAGATGTAGGTAGGTAAATGTTAGGTTGTTTCGGTAGCGTTTTTGTAAATTCTTCGTTGATTACTTAACGATTTTGACAAGTTTTTAACAAAAACATATTTTCGTATCATTACTTGTATTTTTTATTTCTTACATTGTATTTATGCGTCAACTATGTAAGTACATCTTCTTACCAGCTCCCAGGGTGGATTGGCAGAGATGCCTGTTGTTCTACTTATCAAGGTTTGAATTTATCGAAGATTTTTTTTATTTCAAAATAAGGATCTGAACAGCGTTAATTCTGAGTGTAATAATATTAACTTTTATCGAGTAGGTAGCATTCACAGTAGGTATTAACATGTACGCATATTTTTAACACCGCGATGGGAACGCGCAACTGATACTCGTGCTGTTAAAAATTCTCTGTATCGGATCTGAAACGAATAATTTATATGGGATTTTAAAATCAATCATAGGCGAGGCTCTTCCCGAGTACATCTCAGTAACAGCTACCAATAAACGAGTAATCAATATAGGCAGAATAAAACTGTAACCGGGTAAGATTTGTACATTGAATATTTTTGAGAATTTTTTATGTAGGTTGACTAAGACTCGATAATTATAAATAGTAGACTTATGATATTTTTGCGAGGATCGAATTTATTTCAGCAGGATAAAATATAAGTAGGTATGAAAAGTTCTGCGTAAAGGCCAGTTGTTAATATTTTGATAGTTTCTGTACATTTGTTTATAGCCCGAAGGGCTGACCCACAAGCAGACGAGCCACCTGATGGTAAGTGGTCATCGTCGCCTATGGACACGAGCAACACCAGGGTAGTCACCAGTGCAACGCTTTTTTACACTTTTCTTGAAGAACCCCATGTCATAGCGCTCTGGGAATACCTCAGAAGGAAGCTCATTTCACATATCGCACGTTCACACACACACAAATAATATTTTTCTAATATTTTTATTATTATATTTAACTAATATTTTTCTAGGTGATAGAAGAAACTCAACTAGAGATCAAGTAAACATGTGTGTAGCGTCTGACACAAATCATGAATAGCAAGCAATATTTAAGATGTGTGTAAGTGTAGAAACAACAGCCGCACAGCAAGCGAGAGCGGGTTGGTGGTGTATTGTTGGTGGGTTGTCGTCATGCATGTTGTGGATGGCGCAATGGTTAACACGCCGGCACGCTGTTCCGAGGGTCCTGGGTTCGATTCCCAGCGAGGCGGAAAGAATGATGAATGAGTTTAAATTTCCGTTCTCGGTCTGGGTGTGTGTCCTTGTCTTGTGAGTTGTCCAAGGCACCCACGGCACAGGGAATCCTAGTGTGGGGCTTTGAGTGTGAAGCGTAATTATTATTAAGCGTTATTTAAAGCTCGCGGGCGACATCGCGTCCGCTCCGCGCGGGCGGCGGGCGGCGGGCGCGGCCGCGGGCGGCGCTAGGTAGCGAGAGCTAATTCCGGTCGGTTCGGCGGCTGATTAAAAAAGTTCATCAACGCATCTCTTCTAGTTTTTCCGCGGCTTCCTCCGTCCAACTTTCGTAATAAAAAGTTACGAGAAGTTTCCTCGGCAGATAGTGAAATATTCATATATTACTTGAAGCGATTTTTAAGAGCGGTAACTCCGGTGTTCGTGAACCGTGGGCGGCGCAGTGCGAACATGCAGATGAATCAGATCAATTTTTCTGTGCCTAATATTTTAATAGGTGGGACCCCAGTATGAATGCGTGATAGATAGATAGATAAACTCTTTATTTGTACACCAGAAATAATCACATACAGCGAAATTAAAATACAAATGTGTATACAAAAAAGGCGGCCTCATCGCTAAGTAGCGATCTCTTCCAGTCAACCTAACATACAGGAGAAAATTACAAAAAGAAAAATGGGCTAGTGGTGACAAAAGGAAATATGTAATTGTTTTTTTTATTTTTTTGTGTTTGTGATAATGAAAATGTGGTATAGTGAAGGGATAAGGAATAAATAGTGCGTGATGTTTTATTATAATTCAATTATAATTCAAATTTACCGTAAATTGTCCTGGTCTGTTTTAAAATATTTCCTTGTAAATGTTTGAGGCAAATGATGTATCTCTCAATCTTCTCGTACGAGCGCGGCTGTTGTACTGCTACCCTTAGACAATTTACAAGATTTAAACCGGTCGAACGAAGCGACAGAACATATTGAAATAGCTAAGCTGCGAGTAAATCCTGATTTAGTAGGAAGACAAAAAGTTCTAAAAGAAATCTTTTCTATTAATGAACAAAATCAATTCAATTTGCTAGACGAGGATTCGACTTATCAGTGAAAGAGTGAATTTTCTCTCTGCATTTGGTTTTAGTTAATTGAATTGTGGACGAGGCGGACATTTTTAACGTCTGACAGAGCCGGTATTTGAACATCGAGTTAACATTATACTCGGAGCACGGCGAGACACTCGGCTATAATTGCGATTCGTGAGATTCCGAGCGAAAAGGCGCAGTGGTCGCTGTGTGAGCCGATACCAAAGCGTATCGTGAAGCCCTCTCGTAAATATTAGGTACTCTGCTTTACTTTGAGTGATCCTCATTATCCGTAAATGCTCAGACAGAATTTTTAAGCGGGGTATAGTTTCAAATTCTTTCTTCGTTTTGTACTCTTTGAGGACTTCGTAATTTCCTCTAGGATTAATTGAAAAGGAGGTGCCCAGTTGGCTGAACTACTGAAAAGGTTTTCGAGTGTCTTTGTTTATATATTCCGGCGTATTCTCTCGGGGAGCAATTACCGCGCGTCTTGGTCGCGCAGTGTGCGGGGAGCCTGCGCGACTGTCCTTTGTCCTGCACCTTACGTAATGAGCGCCGGAAGCGGCCGCCGGTAATTGCTGCGCTGTTTGTACCCGATCGGGCCCGTCTTCGCTTCGGCTTGAGCCATTCCTTCGTCTTCTTTGTTATAAAGGGATATAGTTTTATTATTTTTAAACACTTTGTAACGTTATAAGGGAAGAGAGTAAATAAAAGAATTTTGAAGGAAATAAAAGATGTACTTATCTTTCCTAGTGGGTCACAATAATAATAACACTGTATAAAAAATAAGCGAGATTACAAGGCACAGACACTAAAGAAAAGTCAGTAAATCAAGAGAGGGAGGGGAGACGACCTGGGGTTCTCTTGCAAGCGGAGGCGGAGGTCCGAAGTACCGACTCGGACGGCGGAGGCCGGCGTGTCTCTCGACAGGATGAGGTCGGGAGGCGTAGGGGATGGCGCGCTACTACGCGCACAAGAGGGTAGCGCGACCCTGGCGCGCAACCCTGCGCGCAGAAGCGTCCCGCGCGGCAAGCCTCCCGACGTAGTGGGAGGCGGCAGGTCCCAGGGCGCTCCAACAGCGCGCCCGTCCGGAACGATGTCGGAGTCGAGAATAGATGCACGCGTCCGCGAAACAGAGACACGGGACGGCCCTGTGAACGCCACCGAATCAGAAAGACCTCCTCGGAAAAAGTCTTCCGAACACCGCGATGTCTGTCTCCACACTGCCCTATTGACCCGATCGCTTGAATTTTCTCCAGCCGGCGTTCTTCTTTCAAATTACATCTCTATTTCAATTTTTAAAATAATAAGTAAGTCTAAAAAGGTTACATGTGGTGTTAATATTGTTAAAAAGCAAAGAACAAAGAAACGTCAGAATTACATTGACATAATGTCATCTAAGTAAATAAACATAAAAACTTTAGTACATAATATCTCAATGCATAAAAATCATATTTAAAGTTACAGGAATTCATCAAAATAAAGCAGGAATAAGTACTAAAACCATACTAAAACCTGTGACTAAAACATTAAACAAGGTAATAATTTTGAAGACGAGTAGAAAAGTTACAAATGAGAAGTGCAAAATAGTGATATCATTATTGGTTCTATAATCTGAGCATTACATACGTTGTAGATGTAACAATACTAAATGATTTTACCATTTCAGTTATAAAAACATTACAAGTATTATAAAAGAATAAAGCAAGATAAAAGAATCACAAGGAGTAGACAAAGGCGAGGATATAAAAGGAAATAAAGAAGAAGATAAAGAGGATAAGTGATAGACAAGGAAGTTAAGAAATAAAGTAGGTAAATACTTATATTACATATACTACAACTTTCTGTGTCAGCCACGAAACTTGCGTGACAGCCTTCAAATTCAAATTCAAATTCAAATTCAAATCTTTATTTCTTCGAAGTAGGTTTTTACAAACTCATTTCGAAAGTCAAGTTACGCCATCGCTTCAACAAATCCCTACGATGAGTGGTCTTGGGAGAAGAAGCGGCAAGAAACTCCCAAGGAGTCGCTTTTTTCTCTTTCACCACTCACAGTACAGGTATCACTTACTACTAATTATGGCTAAACACAAAAAAAAAAAACTAATTCTAGTCTAAGTGGAACCGGTCGCGGCATTATCACACCCAGGCACCCTTATCATTAACATATTCATCTATAGTATAATATCCTTTACTAACAAGTTGTGATTTTACACGTCGCTTGAACGTTTCAATAGGTAAATCACGTATCTTTTTGGGTATCTTATTGTAAAATTTAATACCAAGCCCCATAAAAGATCGCTGCACCTTACGCAGGCGAAATGAAGACGTAACCAAATTGTGTCTCCTTCTCGTTAGATGATTATGCGTATCACTGTTGACTTTATATGTGCCTAAATTTTCTCTTACGTATAACAAGTTACTATAAATATACTGTGAGGCTACAGTTAATATGCCTATTTCTTTAAACTTTTCTCGCAGAGAAACGCGCGTTTTCAACCTATAAATAGCCCTAACCGCTCGTTTTTGCAGTACAAATATGGAGTCTATGTCAGCTGCTTTGCCCCACATTACAATGCCGTAAGACAAAAGACTATGAAAATAGGCAAAATAGACAAGTCTAGCAGTTTCCACGTCAGTAAACTGCCTTATCTTTCTAATTGCATATACCGCTCTACTTAGTTTAGCTGATAGTGCTGATATATGAGAGCCCCACTGAAGTTTAAAGTCCAAAGTGACACCCAGGAAAACTGTGGACTGTTCCATTATTAAATTTTCATTATTTAATTTAAGAGTTTTCTCAATTTTTTGGACATTTGGGAGGATAAATTCTACACATTTTGTTTTTTTAGTATTTAAAAGTAAGTTATTTGTAGTAAACCAATGAGATAAGCGTGACAGAGCACTGTTTACGTCGTCAAAGTTTGTCTTATTTCTATTTGTCTTAAATATAAGTGATGTGTCATCAGCAAACAGTACGATGTCCGCATGGTTTTTAATGTAATATGGCAAATCATTTATGTATACAAGAAAAAGGAAGGGACCTAGAATTGAGCCTTGAGGAACACCCAGAATACACTTTGATCCCGTCGATTTGACATCATTAATGCTAACACATTGAGTCCTATCCTTTATGTAAGATGCGATCAAGTTAAGCGAAGTATTCTTGATGCCATAGTGATTAAGCTTAATTAATAGGGTTTCATGCTCTACACAATCAAACGCTTTAGATAAATCACAAAAGACACCTATAGCGTTTTGAGAAGTCTCCCAGGCTTCAAAGATGTGTTTCAGAAGCCTTGTACCTGCCTCAGTAGTACTACGGCCCTTAGTGAAACCATATTGTTCAGGGTGAAGTATGTTATGGGCGTTAAAATGGTTGAGCATTTGATTTAATAAAATCTTTTCAAAGACCTTACTAAGAGTTGGCAAAATAGACACAGGTCTGTAATTATTCAAGTCTGTTTTATTACCAGATTTAAAAATGGGTATGATTTTGCTAAATTTCATTAGATCTGGAAATACGCCCACATCTACACAATTATTAAAAATAGTAGCTAAATAGGGGGCTATAATTTGTATTATTTCATTCAAAATTTTCACCGACATTCCCCATAAGTCACCTGTATTTTTCATGTTCAAAGATCGAAAAGTTTTAATTATTTCAAAAGTTGTTGTATATTTAAATTCAAACAAAACACTACATTCACCAACAGATTCCTTTAGTAAAGACTGTGCCGCTGTCGGTGAGGAAGCAAGAGAATGAGTAAGCTTAATTGGAATATTCTTAAAGAACGATTCAAATGCATTTGCTACGCTTACATCAGAGGTAATTTTATTGTCATCAACTATAAGTTCAAATTTACTATCGCGGGGTTTATTTCTACCAGTTTCACTACTGATAATACCCCAGGTGGTTTGTATTATATTATTTGACTTTAATATTTTATTCTTAATATGCATTGTCTTTGCCTGAATGCACACGGCTTTAAAAGTTTTTGAATAAAGTTTAACATGCTGAAGGAATGCCGGAGACTTATTAAATTGTTTTTCTTCATATAACTCATATAATCTATTCCTACTTTTAAAAATACCTACTGTGGCCCAATCACTAAACCTAAACTTTTTATTGGGATCTATGTATTTATATTTAAATATTTTCTGGAATTCAGAGTTTATAGTATTAAATAAAGTTTTAAATTGACTATCGGGATCAGGCTGTTCCGGAGGTTTAGGCTCTAAAATTTTAGAGGATACACTAGCTTTAAATAGTGAAATTTTATTTTGCGTTATAGGCCTATATTTTATTAATTGTTTTTTTGACATAAAACCGTTAGTTAACGATATACATTGACCGCAATGATCCGAACTAAGTTTATTAATTAATTTCTTATCTAAAATTTCACAATTACAGAATATATTATCAATACAAGTAGCTGATGTTCCTGATATCCTAGTTGGTTCTGTAAATAACGGATTTAAATTGAAACATCTAAACAAGTCTATCAGCCTAGTAGTCTTTTGAGTATTTAATAATATATCCACATTGAAGTCTCCACAAACAATTAATTTCTTTTTTGTTACACACAAACGACCAAGTACATCTTCCAGCGTATCTTCAAAAATATTTATATCCCCAGAGGGGGGTCGATATACACATACTATAATAAACCGCTCCAGCTCCACACAGGCTAGCTCTATAATGCGTTCAATAGAAAGACTGACGATATCTGACCTATCCTTACAGGACACATCATTGTGAACTAATATTAACGAACCACCATGAATAGCAGTCTTTCTGTAGAATGCACTTGACAATTTGAAGTTAACAAAATCTTGATAACACTGTGCATTTGATAGCCAATGCTCGGTTAAACATAAAACATGAATATTAAAATGTTGAATGAATAATTCAATTTCAATTTCTTTGCCAGATAAGCCCTGTATATTTTGGTGTACAATGTTAATATTAAAGGGCCTTTCTGTTGTCCTTACATTTAGTTTAAATTAAGATTATCTGTACTTAAACTAGTACTTATGTCAGCAGTATCAATATTACAACTAGTGGTACTAATACCACAATCAATAAATGGGTCAATAGACTTTGTTACACCACAGGTAACAGTATCATTTATATTATAAGCTAGCAATGTAGCAACATGTTTTTTATATTTTAATGGCAGATACATAGTATCCTCTGTCAATCTAAAAGATTTTATAAATTTATTAATGTCAAAATAAAATATGGCATCACTATGATGAATTGTCAAGTTATATAATAATAAGTTCAATTTATATATGTGCTCATTTTGTTTTTTACTTAGACTATTAGAATATGGAAAAGCACATATAACAAACTTGCATCTAGTACTGCTGTGTAAATAAACTAATTTTTGTATACATTTCACAATTTGTTGCTTATTTATGTTCAAACTGTCACCAATCATTAAAATCACATTTGTATTGAGATTCAAATCTTTAGGGTCTATTTGACTAATCAAATAATCAAAGGAGGCTCCCGGTGAGCACCTGTTCATGACAGAATGGGTTACATAAGGAGTCATAATAGACCCAAAGTCTTTCCCCAATTTATCAGAGATTATTATAGTATTTTTATTTTTATTTAACTGACCCGATGGGGAGGCAGATGAAATAGTCTCCAGTACGACACTGTCATCCTGTAAGTTTGGCAAAGATGTACTGATTGAATTAATTGAACTAATTTTGCCCTGTGACAGCTGGTACTTATTAGTTAATGACTCAAACCTATCCATGTTATTGTTACACATCTCTAGCAGGCTATCAAATGCAGAGATATGCTCCTTGATTTGATCCTGCGCATTCATATAAAGTTTTGTGATATCCTGCAAAGACTTCTCCAAGCCCTCAATTTTGTTTTGTAAGACTTGGGATTCAGCGTCATATTGGAAACTATTCTGCTCTAATTTGAGTTGTAATTCTTTAAGATTATTACTTAAATACTGACATTTTTTCCTTGATTGACTTAATTTTTGACTACAATTTTTAGTTTTAATCATCTTTCTAGTTTTATTTATAAATTTATTTATCTTAATATATTTTTTTAGTTGTCTATTACTACCAAACTTTATTTTACTTTTTAAGGTCTCATCACCAGTGAGATCAATAATTGATGAGTTTATATTATTATGAGAATCACACTCGACTAGCTCATTGAAAAGACTCTGAGTCGCAGTCCAATTTTGAGTTTCCCGCAGTTGTTCCAGTTGGCAAACAGTCTTATTGGCATTATTCAAACTGACTTCTAACTCATTAATGCGACTCAAAGCCCTCTCATGCTCATTACTACATTGGTGGAAGGAGTCAACGATGTCTTGAAGCTGGTCCCTTTGGTTTATACATTCCATATACTTGATATGGAGCTCTGTTAGTTGTTGTTTATACTCCGAGTTGGACTGGATGATTTTTGTTATCTCAGCTTCACTTTCATCACGCTCTTGCAGTAGTTGAGAGTTCAGGTCTTTGGAGATTTTCAGTTCCTGAAGAGCCAGTTTGAGTTTGGATTCCATATCTTTTAAAGTGGCTTGACGGGTCATCATCTTGGCCATTTAATTGTAACAATATGCTGCAAAAATAAAGCAATATGAGAGGCCTATACAGATTAATAGTTTAATTATTTATTTAATGTACCCTGTTAATATATGGACAAAGTTAGACACTTTTTTTATTATTATGTAGGTACTATGAATGTTCCAACAATGCAACTAGTATACTTATATGGCTAAAAATACTTATTTTTATCAAGTAGCTTAATCTATTGTGTAGTGTAAAATAGTAATGTGTCTGGGCCAAAGAAAGTATTTGTCGTCAAGTTTTACTTCCACAAATAGTCAAGTAAAACGAGACAAATAAATGGGCCGGTGTGTAATTTGACGTCTCTCAAGCTTTTGAGATTATGTAAAGTATGATAGTGTTTGTAAATTCTTAAAGGAATATGAATAAAGCAAGTAAATAATACTCCCCAGGTTTAATTTCCTTGCGAATTCAAATATCGAGGATGACAGTTGAGGCCGGCGCGACTAAGCGCAGAACTTCTGTGATTTTAATACGTGTTCACGTCGTAGAATTCCTTATGTTACATATAACTCCAATACAACACTTCTTAATCAACAATAATTACAAGTTTATAGCGAAATTTAACATGTAAAAATTAAATAAATTGCAATTTTAACACAGCAGTCTAGTACAAGACGTTTAGCTCATTTAGCTGGCCATTAGTAGGTTCAAATTCAATTCAATTCGATTCAATTCAATTCAATTCAATGCACGTAAGTACCTACTAATAACTTAAATTAATTAACTTCAATCAACTTAATTGGCCATAAAAGAACTATGATCCGTATGTTGAATGATCATTCGAATATCCGAAAACAATGGTGATCATTTGGTGGCTCACTATCTTCACTCCACCCTGTCTGGGTGGGTGGAGCCCTCGGGACACTTAGTCCCCTTCGGGGGTGTCTCTCGCGGCCCGTTAAAACGGGCCGGTCCTTGGGTTGGGCCCTAAGGCCCTTGGTTTTCCGTCTTTGGTTAACCAATCAGGTAAATCCGGTGAGGCGGCCTTTTTGGCCGCAAAGTCGCAATCGGGACGGGGGTTCATCTTCGCGCCGCCCAGGCGATCGAGGCCCTACCGGGTTGATCCCGCTGGTGGGAAGCCCAGCAGGAGCCGATCAGCGCCGGGCGACGACTTACGAGCCCCGGTGTCAATCCGTGCCTGGCCCGTCCCGCGCAACCAGCAAGTCGCGCGGGAAGGCCCTGCGGTCCGGTGGGCGGGCGTGGAGCGGCGCAAGGTCCCGCAGGTGCGGGAAGCGCGACGCATCGACACGCCCGAACATATTACGTGCCAGTCTCTCGATGAAGTCGTCCAGGCTCTCGACTCGAAGGTCCCTCTGGATGACGGCGTTCCTCACGTACCTCGGCGCACCAGTGATCCGGCGGAGCGCAATCGCCTGCACCGCGCGCATCCTTTTGCGCTGCGGTTCGCTGGCGAGCGCGTACCACGCCGGTGCCGCGTACGTGAGGCGGGATCGAATGTAGCTCTTGTAGACCCCGAGCTTCAGTCCGAGAGGGAGGCTCGAGGAGAGCACTGGTTTTAGGACTGCCATCGCGCTCCTGGCGTTCGCGACGGCCTTCGAAACCTGTGGCTTCATCGAGAGTCTTGAGTCAATCCTGACCCCCAGGTACGTGGCCTGTGGGGCCCATTGTATGTCAAGTCCGTGAAGCTTCAGAGTAGTGTCCCGCTTACTCTGGTATCCTCCAATGTTCACGGCCTGCGTCTTCCCGACGTTCACCGACAGTCTCCACGCGGCGAGCCATTCGGGGAGGGCATCTAGCGCACGCTGCATTTTGACGATGGCGTGGGTTCTGTTGAGCGACGTGGTGATGTACGCCACGTCATCGGCATACAGGGCAAGCGACGCCCCCCCTGCCGCCGGGATGTCGTCGGTGTAGCGGGCGTAGCAGACCGGGGACAGGCAACTCCCTTGCGGGACGCCGGCTGCGATCGGGCGCTCGGTAGATTCGGCGCCATCGACCACTACTCTGAAGCTTCTGTGTTCGAGGAAACTGGAGATCACCTTTACGGCACGCCGGGGCGCCGACGACTGCGAGATCTTGTAGAGCAAGCCGTCGTGCCAAACACGGTCGAACGCCTTTTCCATGTCGAGGAACACTGCACACGCGCGTTCTCCCTTGTTCAGGGCCGCGGTAACGGTGTGCAGCACCCTCGACAACTGAAGAGTCGTGCTGTGTTCCGGCCGGAACCCGAATTGCTCCGGTCTGGGGGCAATATGCGGCGCTAAGTGTCGCAGCAGGAGCTTTTCAAACACCTTGGATAGGGTGGGAAGCAGGGTGATTGGCCTATAGCTCTCCGGCTTCAGCCTGTTCTTCCCCTGCTTGGGCAGCATCATAACCCTCCCCGACTTCCAGGCCTGCGGGAAGTGCCCGGTGCGAAGGATCCCGTTGAACAGGCGCGCGGCTGCTCCGATCGTCCTCTGTGGGAGGTGCCGCAGCGCTCTATTCGTGATCCCGTCAGCACCGGGGGCCTTGTTTGGAGGGAGCTTCTTAATGGTGCGCTGCACCAAACCGGGAGAGACTACGATTGGGTCCTCTTCGGGAGCTATAGGCAGTGCGAAGTACCCTGCCAGGTGTTGCTCGACTGCCGCGACATGTTCCACCTTATCCGTCGGGTTCGGCCGGAACTGGCGTTCGAGGTGTTCGGCGAAGATCTCCGCACGATCTTCCGCCCGGTATCTGATCGTGCCGTCCTCGTGCAACAGCGGTCTTACTGGAGCTGGGGTATTCGTGAAGGTGCGACATATGCGGTGTAGTGCCGCCCAGTCGTCGCACGCTTCGTCCAACTGTTCCTCCCAGCTCTCAGTCGCGTGTGCATCTAACTCGGCCTTGAGTCGGGCTGCGGTCCGATTGAGCTGGTTCTTCAGCTGCGGACACCCGGACTCCTGCCAGCGTTTCTGCAGGCTGCGCTTCTTTTCTAGAAGTTTCCGTAGATGGCGGGGGAGAGGTGGTAACTTCCCCGGAGCTTTCTGCTCACTGCTTGCAGCCTGCAGTGCATTCTGCAAGCTGACCGTGAGCTCGACCGCTAACTGGTCAACGTCCGCATCCGTGCGGACAGGCCGAGTTGGCGTGGTGATCTCCAGTTGCTTCTCGAAGGCTGTCCAGTCCAGTAGACGACGAGGCCTTGGCAAGACTCTGCTGGGTTCCTTCGCCAGGACTAACAGGACAGGAACATGGTCGGACCCCATGCTGTCCTGTAGCGTTTCCACTCGTGGCAGGCAATGGAGGCCTTGGCACACCGCTATGTCCAGAACGTCCGACGAGTGTCCCATGTAATCCGGGAAGTGCGTCGGGGAATCCGGACCACAGACGGTGTAGCCATGTTGTTCGGCGGCGTCAAAGAGGAGCCTTCCACTCCTGTTGGTGGCTAGGCTGTTCCACCCCGGATGTTTACAGTTCCAGTCGCCCGCGGCCACCACCGGCGTCGGCGAGTCCAGCAAGGTGCGGACATCAGCCAACAGGATATTGCCAGCGGGCGGGCGGTACACTGCGTACAGCCGGAGTGGGGAGTTCTCGAGGCAGAGCTCAATGCCGAGAGCCTGCATTCCTTCCAGTGTCAGGGGTGGAAGGGGTTGGTGGACGATTCTCGTCTTAACCGCCACTGCCAGGCCACGATATACGCGTCCGGTCGTAGTTGAAAATTCGTCCTGGCGGTATACTGTATAACCCGGAATCTTGTATCGGTCCGACGGGGTGAGCAGAGTCTCGCAGAACAAGGCCACGTCGACTTTTTGCTCCCTGAGGAGAATGCAGAGGAGCGCGGTCTTCCCTCTGAGACCGCGGGCGTTCCAGAAAATTATTCTTAGTTGCCTACTATCCATAGTAGGCAATTATTTTCCGGAGGGCTTTGACGGCGATTTCGAGGGGGTTCTCCCCCCTTCCCACCACCTCAAGGACTTCAAGCACCAACTCCAATGCCAGCTTTTGTGCTGCGGTGTCTGACAACCCGGTCTCACCCTTCTCCCGTGGTCGGGAGGGTGCCGGGGCAGGGGCCGCCTGGGGTTGACCAGCAGCTTCCCTGTCCTTTTTCCTTTCCTTTCTCGGAGGTGGTGGTGGAACGCCCGATGAAGCGGGGCGGGGGTGGGACGTTGATCCCTTCTTCCCCCTGCCTCCTCGCCTCGTCTTCCTCCTCCGCACTGGAGCTCCGCGCGGCGTCGGCTCGTTTGCCGCCGCCATAAGGGACTCTGCCTGATTCGGCTCCTGTCCCTTCCGCGTGGGTTTCGCCCTGGGACCGGCTGAGACCGACCTAGGCCTTGGCCTCTCTATGGTGCCACCTGTCCTCGCCACGGTCCCCGCGCGTTTGTTGCGCACCTCTTTCTTAAAGACCGGGCACTGGGCATGGTTTGCCGGGTGTGGACCTCCGCAATTGGCGCACGTCGCCGGCTCTTCCCGTGGTCGGGGGCATTCTTTGGCGGCGTGCTCTCCGCCGCATCTGACACACGCCTGCGGCATGTGGCAATTGTGGGACGAGTGGCGGAATAACTGGCACCGGTGGCATTGCGCCGGTCCCTTCTTCCCTCGCCAGCTCTCTATTTTAACCCCGGGCATGCACATCATTTCATTGACGGCGTAGATGCCCGGGATGAGATTCTCCGTCTTTTTCAAGATGGCCAGGAAGATACATCCTGGCCTGCCCTTCCTGGCTTGAATATGGCGGACGTATTCCGGGACGAAACCCAGGTCGCGGAGCTCCTGTTCGATCTCCTCAGGAGCGGTGTCAGCAGGTAGCCCCCTAATAGCCACCTTCAGGCTTTTCTCCGATGGTAGCGAGTAGCAGTACCACGGAAGCTTCTCTCGCTTTTCCAGGTCCATCAGATAGGACTGGACGATTCTGTATTCACTCTCCTCCTTTGGGCTGAATCTGAATCCCTGGCCTTGAGGGCGCGCATTTGGCGCTCTGCCCAGCCGTTCCTTTAGTGCCCGGAAGTGGGTCGCCCAGTTGGGTAGCTTTTCAGCTATCAGCGCAGGGTATTTCTGCTTCCGGGGGGCTGCTGCGGGGGTCGCGGAAGACGACGCGGCACTCTGCGCAGCGGGCGCGGTGCTCGGCGCGTCAGCGGCGGGCGCGGTAGTCGCGGCGCGGCTCGCGTAAGACGGCGCGGCACTCTGCGTTTGCGAGGTGCTCGGCGCGATCGGGGCGGGCGCGGCGGCTGCGACGCGATTCGCGTATGACAGCGCGGCACTCTGCGCGGCGTGCGCGGTGCTCGGCGCGTCGGACGCGGCGCGGCTGCGAAGTCGCGGATCCCTCTGCGGTAGGGGGGCGGGGGGGGGGCGGGAGCGGCGGCGGCTGTGCGCTGTCGCTTGGCGTCCTCCTCCTCCTCTTCTGGGCTTCTTACTCGGCGTTGTGGTCGCTCTTGCGGGGTCGACGGCGCCCGGATGCATTGCTGCAGGCGGAATCGCTCCTCGGCTGAAAGCTCCTCTTCTGTATCATCATCGGGTTTCTGAGTGCCCGCCATCGCCCTCTGTTGGTCGGCAAGGTGCACCGACAGGACAGCCAGCGCACTCTCGCTCAACAGGCCGGACTCAGCCAGCCTGTGCGTGATCACCAGGTCACGCTCCAGCAGGGACTTCGGTGAGCACGAAGTCGGCAGTCGGGTGGGTTGCGGCGCAGTAGGGCGTCGCGGTGTCTCGGTCGTGGTAGTTGATGTCATATCCGGTGTGTCGGAGGGGTGGTGCGGGCCGCTCGGCGCACACGGTCGCTGGGCTGATTGCGAGCGCCTCTGCGCATCAGCGAGCGACGTGCCCTCAGTCCTCCCAGTGGCTTGCGCGCCGGACGATCCGGTCCTCCGTTCGTCGACGCTGCGGTTCCTCGCGGCGCGAGAGGTGGAGCGCGCGCGGGCGGACCTGGCCCCAGAGTTGGAGCGGTCACGCGGGCGCTGCGGCTCGCGCATCTCGGTGGCGGTACTCGCGGCGGACGTCGTAGGCTGCGGTGGGTCGTTCCCGGTTTCCCCCGAAGGGGGCTTGCCATCCTGCTGCATCTCGATGGAAGCTGGGAGATGATGGTGGTGTTCCCCTCAACCGAAAGGTGTTAAAAAACACCTCCGGCGGCCCCTTTCCCTCTCCGGAATTAAAAAATTCGGGAGGGAACAGGGTAGACGAAAATAAAAATATTAATCCGTATGTGGGTAGGATGCACGAGCAAAATGACTGTAGCCAATCCTCATTTGGTGTCAATGTCTGATCTGTATGTAAACCTATGCTAGCGGTGTGTAAATCTCCGATATCGTGATTCATGCATGACGTCACCACATTGTTTATACTAACTGCTTCGTGACTTCATGACGCGTCGTCACACACACAAACATGACTTTGATAATAAAGTTTAAGCCGCGGTGGTTTGGTTGTTGAAGGCTCGGCGCGGGAATCGGGCGAAGGATCAGCGCACATTACACGTGTTTGCGTAGCGTTCATCGCGAAAGCTTCCGTGAATCCCTTTAGTCTCGCATCGTGTATATTATTATACTCTGGCTGAAATTACACGGTGCCTGTGATTTGTTGCTACAACACGTTGTATCAGTATCGTGGTAGTTTGAAGTGTACCTACCTACCTACCCATTTGCAACTGAAAATAACTTTGCATAACATGTTCCATAATTTAAAGAGACTCTCAGGAAAGTATGAATAGTAAATATTTTATAAACAAAATGAAAAACCGAAAAATGAAAACAGTAAATAATTTCATAGGCAAAGAAGTTCGTAATAATTATGTTTTTTATTACCTTCTTTTTTAACAGATTAAATATGATAATTACAGGCGTTCTGCCAAATATCTATTAACAGTAATCTGTTACAAAGCAGTAACAGCCTGGCCGCTTAGTTGAATTCCGATTAATTACTACATTGTTAATAGTAAGAACCGGCTTAATAGACCTAGATCTGTAGGAGCTCTAATCTGTATACCGAGGCGTTTAGTTTAGTCTTAGCTCTTATTTTTGAGATAAAATATTCTTTCTAAACATGGTAGAATAAAAACCATTTGCTAACGTAAAAAGTGTAAGTATTGTTAACGTAGGATCTTTCAGAAATAGTGACGTCGCGATAGATGTAAACGTAAAAACATGGTAATTAATATCTGCACCGCCGACACCGCGCTCAAGCCTCATCTTTTATTCCAGTGCTTATTTACAGTCAACAAGCTGCGAGTAGGCTGTTAAGTAACGCGCCTTCGTTAAAGGGTTTATAAGGGCCTAAAGAGTTAGCTGCTGTGGGAACTCTTTTGTGATGAGCACTTCGCGGTAAAATACAGCCATTATTTTCAAGCTTGTATTGTGTTCTCTGTTGGTTGTATTCTGGTTGCATCTATCAGGGAAACGACTCGTTGTACAGCGTCCAACTCTGACAAAATAGGTGGACCCTAGCCAGCTAAACTTCTGCTAGCTACACCTGTACTACAACCACGCTAGTTTCTTGAATACAATACAATACAATACAATACAAATATTCTTTATTGTGCACAAACATAGTAACAAAGCATGAGAGACATAGTAAGTATGTTACACAAAAGGCGGTCTTATCGCTCAGCAGCGATCTCTTCCAGACAACCTTTGGGTAGGAATTTTAGTTGTCTGAAAAATTTAGAAGGTAAGGTGCACATATACAATGTTGAATCATTTGAATACCTCGTTCTGGTATCTGGATCAATATCCTAGGCCGCCCCAATACGGCCACAGCCGGTAGGATCGCTCAGTGCGCGGAGAGCCTAAGTCCACTCCGTCCACTTGCATCGGTCGCTTTTTTCCATCGCTTAATCCGTCGTCTGTATGCGCCGCCGGCGTCGCTCGACACTTAATTAAGTTTCCAAACGTCTCCCGCTACGTGCTACAGCAAATACTGTGTTAAGTACTGGCTCCATGAACAAAGGAAAGTGTTTGCGCGCTAATACAAATGTGCACTCCGGACGCCGCGCCGTGAGTACAAGGATATGGTTTAGCCTCACACGCGAGAGGATATCTCACGGGTTACATCGATCAGATAATGTTCGATTTTCTTTGTACTTTCGACGTCACTATAAGGACGAATTATCATCGGATTACAATGATGTTACGTGGTGACATTAAATTTAGTCAATGACAGAATAGCTACAGGGCAGGGGCCATGACTCTAGCACCTGCTGTAGAGGTCACAGCATTCATTTAGCTGGTTGGAGGCGGAGGCATGTGCAGTGACCGTTGTTCGGGAGATAAGCCGTGGCAGTAACTCGCGCTGATCGCCATCTACACGCGTAACGCGAAAACTTATTTGGGCGGCTTCATCTGCGATGAATAATTGTGAAAGTTGGCGCGGATAGATAATAACCCGCGATAAGTTTTAATTGTGAAACTGGAATCTCCGGCGAGACCCCGTTTAATTACGACAACTTATCGAGTTACAGCGGTTTTAGACTGTCCGATACGACGCGGCGACGCGGCCACGTTTTACGCTGTCGTAGCTCGTGTCAAGGTGTTTTAAATATTTGCTGCATTTATAATTATAACACATGTGTTAACTAAATACTAGTTGTAAATATCATAACCTTTTCACGAAAAAATACGACATGAAATGACAAACCAAATTTTCAGGAGGAGCGACGGTAATAAATAAAATCTGATTTACAGTTCCTCAAACATTTCATCATGTATAGTTGATATCATCATCATATTTAATAGCAATATCAGGACAACGTCACATATGCATTCGTTGCTAAGTTACAACAGTAATTATTTTGCAGCGCCTGCATTTGTTGCCTCTTCAGATCGTCGGCTCGTGTAGGATCGAACGCGCTGTCAGCGTCATTATAATTTAACGATTGCGACTGATCTACGCAGCAACGAGGACTATCTAAGCAGCGAGGAGAACGACTATAGCAAAGAGCCCAATAGCTGAAAAAAATACAAATACAAATATTTTTATTTGTACACAAAAGACGAACTTATCGCTACAGGAGCGATCTCACTCGGGCAAACTTTGGGTACAGGATAAAACGTACCTAATTCTTAAGAAAAGGGTTAGTTGTGTACAAAAGAGTTCCTATATCTATATAAATTGGAATAGTAATGTACAATGGACGAACATTAATGAACATAACTACGTGTTGGGTGTTTACCCGTGGTCCCGTTGGTTTGTCCCGTTGACGGGACCACGGGTAATTTTAATTCCCCGTAGTCCCGTTGCACTAGAGGTTACACTTTTATCGACTTTTTCAACTTCTGATATCGATATAATGTTTGAACCTCCTTAGAATAAAATAAAAATCCATGATAACGGCATATTGGAAACGTCAAAAGAGCATTCTTTTGACTATACTAGTTATTACAGTTTGTACGGGCCTATTACGTGTGTGTTGTCAATGTCATTAAAACGCGTGTGTCATGGAAGATTCCTTTAATTGCACTGAATATTAAAGTGTACAAAAATGCTGATCTGCATAATGCAATGCAATGTACGAGTAGCTCGTACACAGTTATTTACAGTATATTTTATTCAATCTTAAGCAAATGAAATTAAAATTATTTTATATGATTTTGGTGATTAAAAACATTTTTCGACAGTCAAACTACGCCATCGCTTCAACAAAGCTCTATGGTAAGTGATGTTGGAAGAAGGAGGGATAATAAACTCCCAAGGATTTTTTTACTCTACACACAGTTACATACTACACTTATTCCAACTTAAGGCTATAATATAACAAAGCCATATCCAAGGTGTTGCAGACTGTTTCGCTCACATAGCCTCATCATTTTCCTTCCTTACCTACTAACTATTTTCTAACACTAATTATGCTTCCTTTATATGATAGCCGAAAAACTGGATGTTTTAAAACATATCTACACAATAACTGCCATACATAGGTATTATGTATATGGATATTCCTTAAAGAAGGTACAAAGATTATTTTAATTACCATATTTTACCGTCAATCAGATTCCGACCTATTTTGTTTAATTACATTAGAATTTGGACATCACTATTATAAGATCAACCTACTAAACCGCTAAAATAAAGCCGGTAAAATCTTCAAAAACTGAACAAGTTTTGAAAGTTAAGAGAAAAAAATAAACCTAAAATTAAAGAAAATACACTTAAATTCCATCTTCGGAAAAAAATACAGAAGAAACAAAACTGAAAATGTTGAATTCATAACCCATGTACACATACATTACACTAATGGCTCATTAAGATTTACTAGTTACTGCCTGCAACTTTGTCCACGTGAGAGAGAAACAACGTCTGAATAACCGTAGGGAATGCAGGGAAAATTAAGCTCTCCATTGTGAGAAAAGATCGAAAGGTTCAGTGACGCTGCTGGCCACCAACCTTTTTTATTTTAATTAAAAAAAAAGTATAGATCAGGGTATCAACATTTCAAGAAAATTTTATAATACATGGGATAATTTAATCGATAAAAAGTATCCTTTGTCCTTTTTCCACGTCTACTCTATATCTGTACCTCATTAAAATTCATCTGTATTTCATTAAAATTTCCTCGTGCAAAGTTAATATGTCCTAGAAGTGGGACCACGAGGAAGCAAGGTATGCAATCATACATCTCCACTTTGGTCGCGTTCCTGTTTGCGCGTGCATGTATGTGCGTTTGCGATTAACAGACATCTTAATCAGATGTGGTCATGCTTAAATTTATACACACGCGCGGGCACTCACACACACACACACACACACACACACGCACGCACGCAGATATGTTTTAAAACATCCAGTTTTTCAGCTATCATATAAAGGAAGCATAAGTGTTAGAGAATAGTTAGTAAGGAAGGAAAATGATGAGACTATGTGAGCGAAACAGTCTGCAACACCTTGGACATGGCTTTGTTATATTATAGCCTTAAGTAGGAATAAGTGTAGTGTGTGTAGAGTAAAAAAATCCTTGGGAGTTTATTATCCCTCCTTCTTCCAACATCACTTACCGTAGAGCTTTGTTGAAGCGATGGCGTAGTTTGACTGTCGAAAAATGTTTTTAATCACCAAAATCATATAAAATAATTTTAATTTCATTTGCTTAAGATTGAATAAAATATACTGTAAATAACTGTTTTTTTTTCTATCTAGTATAGTCAAAAGAATGCTCTTTTGACGTTTCCAATATGCCGTTATCATGGATTTTTATTTTATTATAAGGAGGTTCAAACATTATATCGATATCAGAAGTTGAAAAAGTCGATAAAAGTGTAACCCCTAGTGCAACGGGACTACGGGGAATTAAAATTACCCGTGGTCCCGTCAACGGGACAAACCAACGGGACCACGGGTAAACACCCGATATTTTTGGTTTAAGAAATAATATCTCTAAGTATTAAATTTATTTTAAACGTTTTTCCTGTGATAATTTTGTGACATAATAATCTCCACCTCAATTTAAATTACAAATGAAATGTTTACAAGTCCAAGTCATTGCTGTCGTACGCTCGACATTTATTATCTTGTTTTGTATTTTTATGAATTGAATAACTTGAAATATCTGCATAATACATTTTATGCTAAATTACATATAAATTATGTTAAAACGTCGCAACAAAATTTTGCTAATGACGTCTTATCCTTCCTCTCGCGGCGTAATGGCTCATCTAGCGCCTTCATAGTTTACGCACAGTGCTGAAAATTAAATCATATTTTCATTTAAAGTCTTAAGAATTTTGACTTTAACAAACTAAACAATGTGTTCAAAGTAAACCCTCTTATAATCAAACGACGTATCCAAACTTATTTTTTTAATGCAATATCGATATTTCGAACCAGTGACATGGATCATGGTCATGGCGACCTGAACTTAACTTTTCCACACCGAACAACTTGTTTAATGAGAATGATCTGTCTACGCTAAACACCTTGCACAAACAACAACCCGACGGACCAAACGACCAGAGCATAGTGAACGATTGGTCCAAAGTTCAAAGTAACATAAGTGGAATTGTGGCACAAATAATGCGGGCTGGGATGACATTATCACATCCTCGCGCGGTGGTAGTGGATCTAAAACATTCATCATCTAAGCCAATACAAATAGCGCGCCGAAACACCGCACCGCGGAATTTACTTTGTGTAGACTGGGAGACTGCAACGGAACCTTTGTGCATCACGTGCTCCAATTTTTTATGCTCATTTATCTGCTCATTCATCGTACCTATAAATGCATTTTCAGAACACACAATAGCAAAATAATACTGAAATTACATTACTTAAAAACATTGTTAATCAAAGTGATCATAAAATGTAAAAGCAACTAAAATCTTGTTATTCAGGGAAATAAATAAACATGCGTGTGTAATAATTAAAATAAATTTGATACATACATTAAATGATTAAGATCACTTTTGGTGGCATAACTTTCCATGATTGATATTCCGAACTTTACAGTTCTCAGTTCATTGTCGTAGTTTTACGATATATAAACTGAGTCCAAGTTGAAAAATTAATAATTTACTATCATAATCGATTGAAAATAGTAATATTACGGGGGTACTTTGCCAGACCTCGGTCTATACTATGAACAGAAACCGATCCTATTTGAGTGGTTCATAAATATTTGAGGACACATGTACGCGCTATCAACACTCCCGCCTCCGCCCCGCCCCCCCGCCTCTCAAACCACGTTTTTTATTCACAAACCACACGTTTGTTTTACTCTCCCAACACTTCACAACACAGTTTAAAACTCCATCGCGCAGTTCGGATTTCTCGTCAGTGTTAAAGGGAGCGGTTAGTTTCTAAATTCCTGTGTGCAGCTGCGTCATTACTCATTATCGATCCGAGCTCATCTATCACCAGTCAATGTGAAGGTAGTTCGATTTAGTTCTTTCGCACTAGCGGAGCTACGTGCTACACACGCTCGTCTGCACAGCACGCGCCATGCTCGTATTTTCCATTTGTTATTAAATGAACGTTATTGCCTAAGGGTGATTGCATAGTCAAGCTTACCGCCAGCGCGGTTGACCGACGCGCGGATCACGAGCTACAAGTCTCTTGTACCGTTTTATAGTGAAAAGAGACCCGCGCCAACGTCCCGCGCGCGCCGTACGTCACATGACTGACATTTGTAGCGTGATTCATCATGGATTCATCGGCGTGGGTCAATCGCGCTGACGGTAAGCTTGACTGTGCAACCACCCTATGTCATCGCAGGATCAGTTTGTGCTCAGGTGATAACTTCTATTATCTTTAGGAAGAGAGATGGTGCGTGTAACATTGAGATATTATGTACTAAAGTACTAGAGAAGACACCGCAAAGAAATTTTATTCGCCAGTCAGTTGCGGTGAATGCACCTCAACTCTCTCATTCGCTTGCCAGCTCGCATGCGCGTAAAACGTCTGAGACCTGTCAGTGAATCTTTAAAACTAGCGTGAACAATGCCCAATTGTGTATTACGTAATTGCCGCAATAACTCCAGGAACTCAAATAAATGCACAGGAGTAACTTTTCATCGGTTAGTAACCATATTTCACTATTTTCAAATAAATACGAAAAATTATTTAACGTCTGCCATATTGTGTCCTTCTCATAGACTAACAACGTCCAGTAGTGATAGTAGGTACAATTTGTTGACATCACATTAAACACAATATTATCAGTTTTACACGCTGACATTCATGTCTCTGTAATGTTTTAATTCTTAAAAGACTATACTTTGTCCGCGGTTCCGTCTGCCAAGCATAATCATAATCTATATTTTTCACCCCATAGTTCAAAACTAATTGACAAATTTTATATCTTAGAAGCAAATATCTCACAAAATATTAAGACTGTAGTTACTACTCCATTCACAGTACACGTTCTGTCTAATACCAAACAAAATAAAAAAGAGTGGATCAAAAAAAGCACTGTCAAGTTCAGTAAAAATGCGGGATATAACCAAATTCCACGCGGGAAAAGCCACGGACGAAAAACTAGTACTGTATAAAGGACTGAGGATAACATTTTAATTTCGTGTTTTACTATACTTAAATAATTATTTTTTGTTTTGTTTTTCTTGTTTTTTATAATTAAAACATTTGTTTTCGTTTATTTATTAAAAATTTATAAAAATATATTTTGTTTTAATTAATTCTTGTATCCTCTCTTGTAAGTGAGCCCTTTTTCAATTCGTTATTATTATTATTGGTTATTATTGTGTATCTCCAAAATTAGTTTGACGGGTCCTAAATAATTATTGTTATTGGAAAAAATGTTTTTTTTGTATACGAATAGACGGTCTAAGTATACTAATGTTTATCCATGCATTTAGTAAAAAGTGGTTATTTCAATGTTATAAACAGACACCCCAAATTTTAATTAGTAACTTGTTTAGACTTTTTGTCAAATAAAGAAATTTATTGATGTTTGTACTTAATAAATGTAGAACGTGTACACTTTACAGTAGAACTGAGTTTTGGGGGATAAAATATTCATAATAATACTTAATTTTAATTTTTTGTTTCATTCAAACTGATGAACCAGATAGGTAAAAAACATGTAAAAACCCCACACTGACCGTTTTGTGTCATAAATGTCATAATCTATATTCCGTCGTCATAGTGACCGAGTAATGAATGAAACAACCTACAGTCCTACAAGCATCTTTTGGCGCGTGCGTGACAGAGACAGCGTCATACAGGTAAGGTAAACTGTAAGGCGCTGTCTTTGTCACCCACGCGCCAAAAGATGCTTGTAGGACTATTATGTATCTTATTAAGCGTATTAAGCGCTGCGGTTTAAAATGATAGATTAGACTGAATGATTTTTTGTAGCGCTGCAGCGACGGATAGCTTTAAACCGAGAAAAGGAACATGACTTTTGTTTGACGTAGCTTCTCTAGTTTACATAGTAACTCAATGAGAAGAGTACGTATATTTGGGACAACTGGCAATACAAGCGACAAAACATACTATCGAGGTAGAGACATCGAGGTATCGACCGTCGAGGTAACGTCATTCGAACTAGAGTACGATACCCCAAGGAAAGATATAGAAAGAAGGATAACTCTGGCCTGGAAGAAATACTGGGGATTGAACAATGAGATATTATGTACTAAAGTACTAGAGAAGACACCGCAAAGAAATTTTATTCGCCAGTCAGTTGCGGTGAATGCACCTCAACTCTCTCATTCGCTTGCCAGCTCGCATGCGCGTAAAACGTCTGAGACCTGTCAGTGAATCTTTAAAACTAGCGTGAACAATGCCCAATTGTGTATTACGTAATTGCCGCAATAACTCCAGGAACTCAAATAAATGCACAGGAGTAACTTTTCATCGGTTAGTAACCATATTTCACTATTTTCAAATAAATACGAAAAATTATTTAACGTCTGCCATATTGTGTCCTTCTCATAGACTAACAACGTCCAGTAGTGATAGTAGGTACAATTTGTTGACATCATATTAAACACAATATTATCAGTTTTACACGCTGACATTCATGTCTCTGTAATGTCTTAATTCTTAAAAGACTATACTTTGTCCGCGGTTCCGTCTGCCTAGCATAATCATAATCTATATTTTTCACCCCATAGTTCAAAACTAATTGACAAATTTTATATCTTAGAAGCGAATATCTCACAAAATATTAAGACTGTAGTTACTACTCCATTCACAGTACACGTTCTGTCTAATACCAAACAAAATAAAAAAGAGTGGATCAAAAAAAGCACTGTCAAGTTCAGTAAAAATGCGCGATATAACCAAATTCCACGCGGGAAAAGCCACGGACGAAAAACTAGTACTGTATAAAGGACTGAGGATAACATTTTAATTTCGTGTTTTACTATACTTAAATAATTCTTTTTTGTTTTGTTTTTCTTGTTTTTTATAATTAAAACATTTGTTTTCGTTTATTTATTAAAAATTTATAAAAATATATTTTGTTTTAATTAATTCTTGTATCCTCTCTTGTAAGTGAGCCCTTTTACAATTCGTTATTATTATTATTGGTTATTATTGTGTATCTCCAAAATTAGTTTGACGGGTCCTAAATAATTATTGTTATTGCAAAAAATGTTTTTTTTTGTATACGAATAGACGGTCTAAGTATACTAATGTTTATCCATGCATTTAGTAAAAAGTGGTTATTTCAATGTTATAAACAGACACCCCAAATTTTAATTAGTAACTTGTTTAGACTTTTTGTAAAATAAGGAAATTTATTGATGTTTGTACTTAATAAATGTAGAACGTGTACACTTTACAGTAGAACTGAGTTTTGGGGGATAAAATATTCATAATAATACTTAATTTTAATTTTTTGTTTCATTCAAACTGATGAACCAGATAGGTAAAAAACATGTAAAAACCCCACACTGACCGTTCTGTGTCATAAATGTCATAATCTATATTCCGTCGTCATAGTGACCGAGTAATGAATGAAACAACCTACAGTCCTACAAGCATCTTTTGGCGCGTGCGTGACAGAGACAGCGTCATACAGGTAAGGTAAACATTAGGCGCTGTCTTTGTCACCCACGCGCCAAAAGATGCTTGTAGGACTATTATGTATCTTATTAAGCGTATTAAGCGCTGCGGTTTAAAATGATAGATTAGACTGAATGATTTTTTGTAGCGCTGCAGCGACGGATAGCTTTAAACCGAGAAAAGAAACATGACTTTTGTTTGACGTAGCTTCTCTAGTTTACATAGTAACTCAATGGCGTGTAATGGTTTTCTTGAGTTTACCTTTGAGTGACAAAATTGTCACACAATAATATAATGTGACTATGTCCATAAGTAGGAAGTTCATGTTCAATAACGGTAAGCCACGTTTACGGGTTAGATTGATACACGCTCTAAATTTTAAACCATAAACATTTGATGGCCTTGTAAAGTCGCTAGTACGTAAAAAGTGTTTTTCCTCATGCTCCGGCTCCGCGGGAGGAGCGGCGAACGTGTCATATCTGTCAACGTCTGTGGACTAAACTCAAATTTAGCCGAATACGAGATACGTGGAATATGTAAACGACACGCGTCTGAATTTTTTCGCGGTTAAACATACGTTGTGGTAAAGTTTTAGCAAACAATGTTATGAAAATAGCAATTACAACGCCAATTCCTTTCGTTTTATAACAGGTTTATAGCGAGAGCTAAGCCACGTTAAATGGTTTTGTTCATCCATTTTTTCCATTTGGATCTGGATTAAAATGATTCACCGCACCATTCCTTTAAAAAAGTCATGTAAGTCAAGTATACTATGTGGCTACAACCCATTAATGGCCCTCTACTGAGCACAGGTCCCTCCTCATTATTGAGGAGGCCTAGAGCATACTCCACCACGCTGCTCCAGTGCGGATTGGTGGAGGAGTTAGAGGTTAACCCAGTATCGGAAGTTGTCAAGCCGCCTGAAGGCCTTCCGACATGGCTTTAAAGACTGCTATCTATCGATAGCAACCGGGACCGACGGCTTTACGTGCCTTCCAGAGCCCGGAAGCGCTCAAGACATTTTGCCAAGACATTATTCTTATCTAATAAGTTAATAATATAACTAGTATAACTAGAAATAAAGTGTTCTCAATAATCGCTGGACCTCTCGCGTCTTGTATTTTTTCTAAGGAAGGTACCAACTGTGACGTCTCTACTACCTGAAACGAAATGAACGTGAAACGTCTCTACTACTTGAAATGAAATGAAATGAAATGAAATGAAATGAAATGAAATGAAATGAAATGAAATGAAATGAAATGAAATGAAATGAAATGAAATGAAATGAAATGAAATGAAATGAAATGAAATGAAATGAAATGAAATGAAATGAAATGAAATGAAATGAAATGAAATGAAATGAAATGAAATGAAATGAAATGAAATGAAATGAAATGAAATGAAATGAAATGAAATGAAATGAAATGAAATGAAATGAAATGAAATGAAATGAAATGAAATGAAATGAAATGAAATGAAATGAAATGAAATGAAATGAAATGAAATGAAATGAAATGAAATGAAATGAAATGAAATGAAATGAAATGAAATGAAATGAAATGAAATGAAATGAAATGAAATGAAATGAAATGAAATGAAATGAAATGAAATGAAATGAAATGAAATGAAATGAAATGAAATGAAATGAAATGAAATGAAATGAAATGAAATGAAATGAAATGAAATGAAATGAAATGAAATGAAATGAAATGAAATGAAATGAAATGAAATGAAATGAAATGAAATGAAATGAAATGAAATGAAATGAAATGAAATGAAATGAAATGAAATGAAATGAAATGAAATGAAATGAAATGAAATGAAATGAAATGAAATGAAATGAAATGAAATGAAATGAAATGAAATGAAATGAAATGAAATGAAATGAAATGAAATGAAATGAAATGAAATGAAATGAAATGAAATGAAATGAAATGAAATGAAATGAAATGAAATGAAATGAAATGAAATGAAATGAAATGAAATGAAATGAAATGAAATGAAATGAAATGAAATGAAATGAAATGAAATGAAATGAAATGAAATGAAATGAAATGAAATGAAATGAAATGAAATGAAATGAAATGAAATGAAATGAAATGAAATGAAATGAAATGAAATGAAATGAAATGAAATGAAATGATTTTATTGAAATGAAATGATTTTATTTCGAACTTGGTTTTTACAAACACTTCGAATGTCATCTACGCCATCGATTCCACAAATCCCTACGATGAGTGGCCTTGGTAGAAGAAGCGGCAAGAAACTCCCAAGGAGGAAAAAGAACATTCCATTTCTTGTTTTTCATATTATGTTACAATAATACTCACATTTTTATCACACGCGTGTTTCTATGTGTTGGCGTAGCACTTTGGGATTTTTGTTTTTCTTATATTTTGTAATAATCTTTTACAGAATTTATTGTAATGTCAATTATTATTAGAGATAATTAAATTTTTTTACTTTGTGAAATCCGCCATCACTATGTACCTATACTTAATTGTATTTACCTTGTAAACATACGCGGAGGAGTTTCCTCTCACAAAGGAAATATGCACGTAAGTATCTTAACACCAGCACCAACATGTTTCACCTGAAAAAGAGCATTATGAGTCGTTGGCTGTACGAATATTAGTTGCAAAAACAACTGTGAACATTGACCGCGGGTTGTCTAACATCGCTGTGTCCTGGTTAACACCGGTGAATGTGCGTCAGTACTGATTTCATACGTAGGTGGTATTTTTGTTACACATTTGATTTCGTACTCCTTTTAAGATTGTTGATTCCAGGAAAATTCTTTTGATTCCATTTTCAGTAGGTGGAAACTTTGTGGCCTGGAAGTGTCCTAATTTAATGCTTTCCACGAATATGTTTTTCTTTATTCAAATATATTTAAATATCTTATTAGGATCTTGCGAAGCCTCATTGTATAGAAACTCTACTTTTATGATAAATGGTATTAATAAATCTGGCAAAAGCCACAAAAATTCCGATGTTACGTTTTATTCATACATGGTAAAATTATCATGCAAATTAATATAATTCATGCCGGCAACTTATAAATTAACACATGATATTTTTAATCTACCATTTTCGAAATATTTTTTGCCATCAAGAATAAGAAACTTTTTATGGTATGGTAAACGGTATGATTTACATGCGTAATTTTCATTTAGTAATTAAATAAATTTTAGGTAGGTATGTAATTTTTTATTTTCATACTTGAATATTTCCAGCACATCCTTGGGGTACGAAATTGACAGCACGTTTCGTCCATAATGTACAAGATTAAAAAGTTTGCTTCAAAGCAGAAGTGTATGTGTCCCTAGGTGGGCGCCAACTGGCGTATGACGTCAGTGTCGACTGTCGGTGCATGCCTGTAAAATATGTCATCCTAATTAAAATTAAAAAGTGTTCGTTATCGAATATTTTATTCATGTTGGTATTTTGCGTGTTACTATTATTGAAATACTAATATTGCTCACAGTTGCTGCTGCTGCTGTTGGTTACTGCCACGTTGATGGCTACTGCTTTGATATTTTAAAATTCATCTATGCTATAATAGACATTACCTGATATAGACACTCTTTAATAGACAGAATTATTGACATGTAGACTGCCATTAGGCATAAACTCAAAGCTAATAGCTAAATTTGCTAATGTCAAGTACAAAATTTTGAGCGTTTGCCTATTTATGTATGGTTCTATGATATGGGGAGCCCCTGGTGTTGCCAATGTCCATAGGAAAGGGTGATCACTTCCATCAGGTGACTTGTCCTGCGTTTTGCCTGCTTAGGCTATAAAAAATATTGAAGTTTTACCTTACTAAGTAGAGATTAGGAATAGGTATACATAAAATGTTGAAGATGACTTAAATGATAGCAATGATAAGCCTACAAATCGAATTAATAATGTTATTTTTTAAGTCCTTGGTATAAATAGTGCTTTAAATTACAATCTCACTTACAGAAACTAACAGCACTAACTGTCACTAACAGTCTCTGTCTAAGTACTCACACCTACTAACAAACTAACCAACTAAAGTTCTAATGTCTGCTACAATACTGTCATTATCATTATATCGTTACAGTTTGGATCGTTGAACCGAAAGAAATTAAATATTAAGTGTTATCCCAAGTCTACTGAAATACATTAATGAGTCATTTTAAAATTGGTAAAGTCGATTATGACATTAGATAAACATACAACAAAATAAATAAAAAATGTTCGAAATTTGTTCTGTATGTTTCCGTCTTAAAAGAAGGTATTATGTTCAATAAAGAAGTACCTGGTTGACCGAGCTTTGCTCGGTTGAAAATTATATTTAGTATGAATCGCAAGAAATACGAGGAATTCCGCCATCTATTCAGGAGTCAAATCATACAACTGTTCACTGAGCACAAAATTCATTTTACTTATGTTACGGCCAAAGGATCTCAACAGCGCCATCTAGTTTCATACTACTGAAATTTCAACACGTTACAAACAGTACCTCATAGAAGTTAACTGTGTGAGCGAATTAATTGCATTTTAAATAGGTACATACTTAATTAGATAAATTCATTGAACTTTCCTTCGTACTTTTCGCAGGCTTAGGCAGTCCCCGACTGAAATTTTTATTTGCGATAAAATGTATTGAATGTTTATGATAATTAAACAACATAAATAAATATACTTTTAGTTTAATGAGCAAGTTGTTAGGCGTACTTAAAATTTTATTGATTCTATTTACAACAATAGTAATTTCATCGATCTGACCATTATTTATTTAAAACTTTATTAAAATATATTATTAAATCGATAATAACAAAACTAACATTTATTTACAAATAATTATTCTCGTAAATATCACAAACGCACGTTAAACTATCACTACGCGTCCTGCGAGGTCAAGCGAGATAATCGCACTGATTTTTAATTTTATTCAAACAGAAAATAGGTAGGTATAACGCAAAAATAGCGCTTCAACGTAAACAACAAAAATATATTCGAGCGCCATCTAGTTTCATACTACTGAAACAAACAAACCGTATCTCATAGAAGTTATCCTAATGTTTCATAGATGGCGTCAGTTCAACACGTTACAAACAGTACCTCATAGAAGTTATCCTAATGTTTCATAGATGACGTCAGTATGATGTTTTTAAAATCTCTTTATCTCGGGAACCGAGCTTTTCTCGAACCTGGGACCTTGATAAATCGATTCCTTGAGCCGAAAACCCCCTAATCTGTAACTTTCATGAAAATCTTTGCACCCGTTTCCGAGATCGTGATTATATATATATAAATAAATAAATATACAAGAATTGCTCGTTTAAAGATATTAGATTTACTCGGATATGTGATATTAAACCTACACTAGCTGAGGAATAAAACAACTGCAAGCGCGTCTAGGATGCACATTCAATTCAACGTTGCGGTTCTTTTGATACAAACGGTCTATTTTACTGAATCAGATTACTTTGTAAGTAACATATACTTTTTAATGCGTTTAGGTTTCAAGTAAAGTTTTCATTGTGAAATAAATAATGCTACACATTCAGTCCTACAGTAAAAATCTAAATTAGGTATGTAAGTGATATTAACAATACACGAAGACAAGAAAATAAGCCCAAACCGACAATAGAAATTTCTCCCTCACTGGAAATGGAACCCTAGGAATTTCAGTCCGGCACCGTAACTACTGCGCCATACGGGTCGTCAAATTTTCTCAGAGAGGTATGAACTTATGTTGACATAAAAAAATTAACAATGTTACCTAATATACAACATCTAAACCTAAAAGGCGTAATGACGGAAACTAAACTAATCCATACTAATATTATAAATGCGAAAGTCTGTCTGTCTGTCTGTCTGTGTGTCTGTCTGTCTGTGACGTTTTCACGGCAAAACCACCGGTCCGATTTGGATGAAATTCGGAATGAAAATAGTGGAAGAACCAGAGTCACACATAGGCTACTTTTTTTTCAAAAATCAACCCCTAAAGGCTTGAAATAGGGGATGAAAGTTTGTATGAAAAATCTAAACCGCCTGACCGATTTCGATGAATTTTCCCAGGAAGATTCTTCCCCACTTCCCCGGTTCGCGATATAAACGAATTCCACGCGGGCGAAGCCGCGGGCAAAAGCTAGTTTGAAATAAAAAAATTAAGGAAGTGCTGCAAGTATCAATATCGGTGTGTTTTTTATAAATTTGGTATAGCATAACAAAGTAATAAGCGTTTACTGAAACCAAATAATGTCGGAAATAGCTTGCGGCGACTTTGTTCGGTGACTTTACTGCCAGTCAAATCAAATCCCATTACTGTATTGTTCGTCTGAATGTCAGCCCTGGTGATCGCTACAGAACAAGGATTTATATGTCTCAGTATTAGGACGCGTACTCTTATTGATGTTAGGGTCCTACGATATTTTTTGTCCTAGTTCTTGTATATAGGGACGTGTGATGGGAGCTTCCTCCATTTTTTCCTCTAGACCAATCTACTCATGTACTAACTACTCTGAATAACGAATGAGGTATCTGTCCCAGGTCTCATTCATGTTCGATGGGTTCTACTTCCATTTAAAGAGTATACTCGTTTCTGTTAATACTCTTGTTTAAATCGTTAAATATTTTACCTGTTTCCTTATTGAACATGTTACATGGTTGGTCAAATAAGTACATAGTTTACCGCACATTTACCAAATTATGGTGTATAAATATCAATTTGTCAATATCATTAAAATCTTTAATATATTAGTATTTATTACATACAGCTTATTATTCATTATTATTGTTATATTACTCATTATTATTATTATATCTATTATTGAGTAGAAGTCATACATAAAACATGCATGTCAAAATATAATAACTTTGATATCATTGATGTCAACCTAAACCTAACCTAATTTCGTACTCAAAAAAATCACAGCCTGTCGAGCAATTCAAAACTACTAGATTAATAAAAGGCAGCACCTATATAGCTAAGTATTAAATGTTTCTGTAGAGGTACTAGGAGAACATAATGTCAGTGCAGTGGAGACGAACCGTTGAAATTGGATTACAAGTCGCAATATGTCACTCCGCGCTTCCGGCGGCTGCGAGCCGCGCGCGGGCCGCGTGCGTTCCTCAACGACCTCGGAGCCGCGCCAGTAGGCTCGATACCTACTAAACTTCGTGTGTGTCTGTTTTGCCTACTGGTTAGTTGGTAGAGAATGCATTAACGTCACCATATATTATGTACCTCATTTGAATTTGTGGTCATTAAAATTTAAATAAATAAACTGCTATTAATCTAATGAGGACTGCTGGTGGAACCTTTCTGTGCTAGGCCATAATCTTCCAGATTGTTCTTGCCGCTTTTTCTTCCAAGACCACTTACCGTAGGGCTTTGTTGAAGCGATGGCGTGGTTCGACTTTCGAAAAGTGTTTTTAAAAACCGAGTTCGAATTAAATTAATTTCATTTTTAATTAGTATCCTTGTTGATTACAACCAGACAATCACTATTACACATAATTGTAATATCTGATCATTCAATTATGAAATGATCTTTCATAAAACTGGTATTCTACACTTTATTATTACAGCTGACTAACTGGTGAACGTTCTCTACGTCTAAAACTTCGCGATTTGTTTGAAAAAATTTAATAATAGGGGTTAAGATGTGAAGGCTGTTAAAGGGTGTATTTATGATGATTAAAAATCTCTTTATATGCATTTGGACCACTCTCCACACCTCAGCTGTGATGGAACACCGCTGACGCAGGGAGCGGACATTTTAATATCATAAATTACACGAGATGGCGTCTCGAATCGCGGGACCGGCGGAAATCCGACAAAAATGGCGCGCGCGGATTTACGGCGCCGCAAACAGAACTCCAAGAATAGTTCCGACGCTCGCGTTGTTTTGAGCGCGCTGTGTTTTATCGTTGTCATAACACAACACTTTAGGTAGACAGTTATAAAAACATTAAACTGCGTTCGGTAACATTGTTCGTACCGGCAATGTTTAGTCCATATACGATGGCAAAGGAAGCATTTGCCGATCAATCAATTTATCATCGCAACCCGTAATTATCCCATGGCTACAATAGATCAGAGATGGTCGCAATGGCCTCATGGGGATACTACTTCCCCATGCCCAGACACCTTTAACTATCCCATTGCTGGGGTTATGGCATCCTCTCACAATATGGGGGCACAGATCATAGTCTTATAATAGCAAAAGGTCACTCACTCATCACGAAATATCGAAAACCACTTGACGTATAAAGGGGAGATTTGGCAGGAAGTTATACATACGACAGACTTTCACTACGAAGGGATTGTGTTAACATAGGGATGAAAGTTTTTTGGAAATCAGTCAGAAGTATTTTCACGCGAGGCATGGCGCGGACGATATTAAATGTGGATTGACACACTTCAGATACCTTTGAGAATACCTATTATGATTATTATGAAGAACTTGCAAGTGTGCCTGGTCTCTCTCTCATCAAATCTCAGCCTTCGTGTTTAGTTGTCCAACGGTCAACTAGCTAACTTAACCACGTAAACGAATTGGTACATATTCTTATTCTGATTTGAAATTAGTTATGCAATTCGTTCTACACGTGTCTACGTCATATTCCTTATTCGAATTTAATACCATGATATCATAACATTAAATGACGAGAAAGTGAAACAATTTCTAGCATACACCTAAATTCACTTACCTGAATATTACGTGCTATAAATAGAAAACCCTTTCATGACAAAAGTAAATGAACCGTGTAAAGGTATCATCACACTTGCAGCAAACAAAGGTCCTATAATGTGGGGTTCGCTCGCAGTCTCCTTGTCTCCGTGCTGCACTCCCCATTGTCTTGGAGGAAAGCGCTCGTAAAAATAAAATAGAACAATAATTTAGTTATTTACAGCATTTTGGCAAGTGGAAGAAACTCTGAATGGTCCTTTGAACTTTGGCCAAACTTTAGCGACACGTAAACGCGACTTCCTCAATATTCCTCACACAATATAATTCAAATTGGAGACACAGAGAAATCTGTAACTTTTATAAGTTGTAGCGTTTAGGGATCTCTGACCCAATTTATCTTTATTTTGTGCTTGTGTTGGCATCCATACTAATATTATAAATGCGTAAGAATTCCACGCGGGCGAAGCCGCGGGCAAAAGCTAGTATTTTAATATTTTTTATATTTTGTCACATCATCAAAATCTTAATATATAAAACTCTTGCGTTACTGGTGACTGACAGACAACGCACAGCCGAAACTACTGAACAGAAGAAGCTGAAATTTGGCATGTATGTTCCTTAGGGAGTGTAGGGAAGCACTAAGAGAGGATTTTTAGAAATTCCACCCCGAAGGGGGTGAAATGGGGGGGGGGGGTGAAGTTTAAACGAATTCCACGCGGGCGAAGCCTGCGGGCGGCAGCTAGTATTGTAATAAAATAACATATTTTCAAGCAACTTAAAGGTTGACGTGACTTCAAGGAAATACACTTGTACAGGACACCAAGTAAACATAATATAATAATCAGTAACTGTTGATAAAACTTAATTTGTTAAAAATCATTAGCTGTTCCTATTTACAAAATTTTCATGCATGTGCATTGCCTGCAGCTTGGATACAATGTAACTCGTACTGTTGACGGCATTTTTGCACTTTGTCAAACTAGGAAAGGTTGGGGCGAGAAATAAAAGGAGTTGTCACTATTTCAAACGTGAGAGACGTGCTCATTTGTTGAAATCATTACTAAAGCCCAAGCTGCCACTAGTCCTCCAATGCTCCATTGAGGTGAATACCTAAATTGATAATTCAGTGAAATGTGTTCCTTTGCCGCTCATAAATTGTCAATATTTACGGGACGAAAGTGGGTTAAGTATGTAATTTGAAGAAAGACGACGTTCTTATAGTATTTATTTCGAGCGGTTGAAGACTCGAGATCTTTTGTCGAAGGCAGGCGGCGAGTAAAGCCGCTAAGATCCGCAGAATATCCGCCGATGCCGCCCAATTGTGCGCCAGGATACTTGGTTATTGCTGAGAAATCCCCGCTTCAATTTTAATAATGGATTTTTGTGGAAGAGACGGCGAGAGTGATGTCAATTTTGCACTTGAAGCGTGTGTACTCCTGAGATTAATCGCTATGCCTCAGTCCTCTTAATTCAACGACAATCGTGACAACATTTTTAATGATACGGCATATTGTTCTACTACTAATCAGAATTTTTAAAGTACCTAGTCGGCGGTCTATGTTTAATTATTATAATGACAACCTGTAATCTGTCATTACGCGTCGGTAATGTCTTCATACTGGTTTTGATTTAACGCTGCTTTCTTTGTGAAAATTCACACTTGTCGACACCCTGATGTTGCAGTAGAAGGGAGGCTGTGATGGTCATGACCGTCTTATGAATAGCGTGATGTTTTGTCGCATTTTTCTAAGCAATAACAATTAACAAATAATTAATAACAATAACCTCTCTTTCTCAGCTCACTGCAGCTACGCTATAACACTCATTTATTTTCAGTTTAACGATTGCACTCATTCTTATTTTACAGTCTACAATAAATCCAACCATTATCCAATTTTATTAAATTTCCGAAGTAAAACCCAACTTCCATCCAGTTAAAATTGTTTACACGATTCCAAACGCACTTCCTCAAACTTTTACGCAGAGGCGAAGTAGTCTTTATCAATAAAATCATTTTATGTCCCGCGTAAATATCCGAAATCGAAGTAACTTCATATCATTGTACCCGGACTTCGAAGGTTGGTGTTTCGATAATATTTGAGATACATCGCTTTGTAATAAAAGACACAAAGGGAACGTTCTGGCATAAATCGAGCGACACATGTCGCTCATGGATTTGTAATAGTTCGGGGAACTTTTCGCCCGGAGCGGTTAGCAGGTAAACGGTGGTAACTGGTAATATATTTTTTCCCGGCGGTCATTTGTCTGAGGCACGTGGGTTTTTGTAGACATTAAGCGTCTTAAAAAGGGCATTTACCGAAAGGGGGCACGAAGGGTGGGCGTCGATTGTTTCGCCGGTACGTGGAGCGAATGTGGAGGGCAATGAGGGTACTTTATTCGCTTTCTCTTCAATCTCACGTTCTTTTAATTATGAGGATTGTTGGGGCGTGATGATGAACAAGAGAATTTTGCTTCGGGTACAATAAATAAATAACACAATTCTTTTAGCATGTTGTTATGTTAGTACATGACTAAGTGATTTGAAAAATGAATAAGTCTTTATAAATACATTGTTTTAAGTTCAAGAGGTTAGATCAGACTATCCCTAAAACTTTCCGCTAAATTGATATGTACTTAATTCTCGAACTTTTAAATTCGTTATCCCCTAGTACCTACATATAAGGGTTTGATTTATTTAAATAAGGCAGGCAAACTTTCTTCCAAACGAGCCTTTTGAAGCCATCCAAGCAAATTCTTTCGTCGCCAACGATCATCCATCTAACGACGTTTTAAAATGTTATGTTTTAAACTTTTAAATTTGTTCCCTAATATCTTTATAACTCAAGCAATATCACTTTCCGTTAATTGCTTATTAATTATTTGTTAATTGTTGTTGCTTAGAAAAATGCGACAAAACATCACGCTATTCATAAGACGGTCATGACCACCACTGCCTACCCTCGACTGCAACATTAAGGCGTCGATAAGTGTGAAGTTTCAGGAAGCAGAAAGCAGTATTAAGTAAAACCCAGTATGAAAACATTTGGTCAGTATCATGATAAGTTGGACATAACCACAGCCCAAGATAACGCATAGGTAACAAACTCAACTACAATATCTTGTATAATGTAAGTTTCTTTGTCTGAACGCTTAGTCAAAGGCCGAGCAGTCATAACTGGGAGGAAATAGTTTCTTTGTGAGATAATTTACGAGAAAGCGGTACGAGTACATACCGACCGAGCTAAACGGTCTTGTTCTTGCTGCATGCCGCGGCTGCCCGCGCCGCTGCGTCCGCGATGCATAGGTGACGGCCAATTTAAGATTTTACAGATTCTAAAATGGAAGGTTTTTTTTATTTTAATGGCTCGCATATAAACAGACAAGCTTCATCGTTGCTTTGTTGGCTATGATATAGGTATGAAAGAGTAAAAATAATGCAAATGAACAACCTAGGCTTAAATACAGCCGCGGGAACCCCTCAACGATTTAAAGCAGTTATCTTATTTTTAAGCTTGATGACATTGTAGTGACGAAAACTTAACACCTAGATGGGTTTGGAAGAGTAGTTTTTGAGTTATCTCTGCTTATTGATTTTGAAGTCGGTTATTTTTTTGTAAAAAGCAATTTTCTTGTATACATTCCGATCGAGTTCGGGATTCAAGAACATTTTTGGGAACATGGAGTTATTTTCCATAACAATATCACACAAAACTAAACTGACTTTATGATGTCATGTTACGATAGTATGGTCCTATCTGGTTCATGGTTAGCAATCGAAATACGTTTTTAAAAGTCTTGAAAAAGATCCTTCTATGTTTACAAGAAATAAAGAACAATTTTAGTCTTGAAATAAAATTGGAGCCCGGTATAGTGTATTCCGTGTAGTGTAAGCCGTCACCTTCAAGTGATTTCTTTACCGGCAACGCTTATAATATTCTTTATAGTCTGTAGCACAGCGCGAGAGGAATGACCTCCAGCAGTAAGTTAATAATTCTCGTCGACTCCATATTTTCTTTTGTTATTAAAACGCCGACGGGTTAGCGCAAGGGTCTTGCTAATTTTAGCTCATCCTTTGTTTAATTCAAATGAGCTAGGCCAGGAGCGCGAGTTGCCGGGTTTCATTCCGGTGGCGCTAACTTGATTTAATAGATGAGATAAATGTTAACATTGATCTGATATCTGATATCCATTGATGACACAGGGTACTTACTTTATTTCTGGTGATACATTCCTGTGGGCTCATTTTAAAGATATTTTGGCGTCTTCCGAAACGGACGCAGTCAAACCCGCGGGCAAAATTCTAGTAATTTATAAACTTAATAGGAATCTTTATCTGCCTGTAAGAAGAAGAATTTTGTCAGCTCATAAGCTACAGAACTCTTCCAGCAATAATATGGTGAGATCGAGGCTCAAGTACAAAGATAACGCTTTACAAAAAAATAACCGACTTCAAAATCGATAAGTAGATATGACCCAAAAACAAACCGTCACATGTATATGGGACTAGATTACACGCACACGTTAAAATATTTTCTCAATAAAGTTAGTTTTGTGAAGTAAAAAGAATTAAAAAGCGCATCGAGAGGCCGGAACGTCTAGGGCGTCATGCATTTTGCCACTCCCTCGCTTCGTCACCTTGTCACTTCGTTTCCGCTCCACTTCGTCACCTTGTCACTTCGTTTCCTCTCCACTTCGTCACCTTGGCACTTCGTCGCCTTCGCGCTTCGGCCGCTTCGTCACTAGTCACCGCTAGTCGCTGACGCGTACCTACATTGAAACAACATAGTTCGATTTAATGATGAAGTGCAACGAATCCCTTGCGACGATTAAATAACAGCTGTGTTTATGTTCACTTGAAGATGTTAAGCGAACTATTTTGTTATAAATAACATTGACGAAGAAAATTCCTTCTACTAAAGCTACGGTGTATGTCACTGCTAACCGAATTCGTACGTAGTCACGTTACTTCGTCTGCCAACCTCATCGCTCGCGGTACACGAGTGCCACAGAAAATATGAGTGTCGTATTATGCTCAAGTAAACTATTTAATAACGTGCTGACGACACGGCCCCGGTACGATTGCGAGGACATACCTGGAAAACCGAGTGAGCATCTAAGAAAATGATGAAATAGTACACGAAGTACTAGTTTTCTTAAAACATATAATTTTATGTTATTGAATGGCTTTCAACCCAGTAATGAACTTCAGATTCCCACTTCAGAGTACGGGTCGCCTACTAACTGAAAAGGACTAGGGCAACGGTCGTCAAACTTTTCTGGCTATGGTTGTTTACCCGTGCGTCGAAATATTACGATGTTGGACTGACGATGGAAGGCTTCTACGTTCGAACAGTAAGTTTAGATTTCTGTTCTCAGTGTGTGTGTACAGCCTGTGCAGTTACGTCTATGGCACCCACAATTCAAAGAATCCTAGTGATTAGCGTCTAATATTTAGATATTAAATATTGATGGCGCAATGGTTAACACGCCGGATCGCTGTTCCGAAGGTCCTGGGTTCGATTCCCAGCGAGGCGGAAATTTGAATGATGAGTTTAATCGGGTATGCCCATCCCTCATAGAGAGATAGGCTCTAAACGCACCATACAAAAATATGCTACATTGGTAGTATATGATAGTATGAATTGTTTTATGAAAGATTATTACAAAACAAAGTTCGGGTGTAGAAGTTATACGTATACTTTTCGACTTACATGCTTGCAATTTTTGTCCTTATTAAACACTAGCGGCCCGCCCGCGGTTTCACCCGCGTGGATCCCGTTCTCGTGGGAATATATGCATGTATTATACATAAAAACCTTCCTCTTGAATCACTCTACCTATTACAAAAAACCGCATCAAAATCCGTTGCGTAATTTTAAAGATTTAAGCATACAGACAAACAGACAAACAAACAGACGGACAAAAATAGCGACTTTGTTTTATACTATGTAGTGAAGAGTGATTCTTGATCGGGAACTCTATTTTATAGCACCGTTACGCCTTACATGCTCACTTTTATATGCAAGTGCTTGTTTTATTTGGTATATCCCGCAAGAAATAAGATTATTGTAAGTCATTAGGTTTATGCCAAAACAGGAAAATCTGTGATATTCTGACAAATTGACAAACGTCAATAGCTTTCGAAGTTACCATTACTACAAAAATCAATAATAAAATTGATCGATACAAGTCCAATTTGTATGTGTAGGATTAAATATATATGTATGGTTTTTACATATTACATAATTTCAGTTGACCATTATATATTTGAAAAATTACAAGACAAGCAAACATTTTATTATTACTGAATTTTGACTACGATAATATTTTATCCGGCAGAATGTTTTTATGATGGCAACAACTAACAACAATTAAAACTGACGTAAAAATATAAATATTTATTAAATCATTTCCATTACTTTTTATTATACTGCAATGTTAGGCAAACTTCCTATATTGAAATATTATACGCACATATTATATTTTTTTAATCTTTTTTTTCAACATAATTTCATTTGAGTGCGTTTTAGAGCCTATACCGGGCATCCCCCTTTCCGTTCTCGGTCTGGGTGTCTTGGTGGTGTCCTTGTCTTGTGTGTTGTCCATGGCGCCCACGACACAGGGAATCCTAGTGTGGGGCTATAAGTGTGTAGCGTTATTTATTATTTATTTATACCTGGTTAACATTTTATAAACGAATGCAGCCACACATTGTCGTGTTGCGCATCGGATCCCGGCGGTCCGCGTGGAGCGTTAAGTAATTAGTTTTGATATTTCCGCGGTTCGTTTGATTTCGCCCGCCGATCCTAATTTATTCATTGTGGCTTTCGGTGGCGCGGACTAATTACTTTATCGTCAGCTACAATAAGCCTGTTTATTAAATACTTTACGGGTGCAAAACCTGCGCTTTGAGTATTAACGCGTCATTAATTACTGTATACATTATTAATAAATAAATCTACTTAACTATATCTAACCAAATGTTGATCTGTTATGCGTTCATTTTTTTCAGTGTTTTAATAAAATGGTTGAAGTTTTAAATGTGAATAACAAAGATGTATGACAACCCCTCTAGTAAGATTAGGCAATATGTCTGTAATGAAAAAGAAAAAAATGGTATATTTAGAAGCCAATAGCATTTTCATTTTAGGCAAAAATCTTAGATTTTTCTTTAACTTTATATTCATCCAACATTATTGACACAGGATGTTACGGTGGTGTATTTGAACATTTCATTAATTCATTCCGTCATCGGTGAGGTCTTGTCGGCATATAGTGTACATGCAAATTGTTGAAACTTGTTAAAGGCAATTTAGGCAATAGTATGCTAAACATGAAATTGCGGGAAGGTACTCTGACGTCTCCTTTTGATAAACCTGAATAGGAGATATCAGCTATATAAGGTTTTATTATATTATGCCCCATAAATATAAATAATAATAGCTAACTAACTAAGGAAAGAAAGGCTTAGCTAACTAAGGAATGAATGTTGGTTTAAAAACATTTATATTTATGTATTTGTTTGTTTCATTTTAAAACACATTTTCGCGGCAGGCGCACCGCGGGCATAACCTAAGTTAAAATAAAGGCTATGTTTGATGTAAATCTTAATCCAGAATTACGTTTTTGTAGTAACTGATTGAATTTACTCAAATTTGTCCAACCTGTCCGATCCTTCTTCAAAACATTAATTAAAACTTTCAACACGAATCTGGAATTTGCATATTACGTGTGAATTAGAACATCCTCCTTCATTTCGAGTTGGAAGTCTTGACAGACGGACAGACAGTGTTCCCGACTGAGGATTGGATTAGACCCTCGAACCCTTTTTTAAGTCAAGGAAGGAACAAACAGCATTCATGTTGTGATGTGAAAACACTGTTTTTAAGTAGAATCTGAGCTGAGGACATCATCGCTCACATAGATTGACATTTTAGCTGCAAGCTAGGAACATAATATCAACCTACATCTACAAACTGTTTAATGAAATATGACATGACATTAAAAAACTATCTACAAAAACACAGCCTAATTGAGACGGTTCCTTTAGAAGATAGTGGAAGAAAACAACCGCTGTTGTCCGAATTCCGGCGTCTATTTCGCGCAACTCCACAGCTCAGCATATTGTTTAAAAACCCATCTTTTCTCATCTCAATACAAATTTCCAGGGCGTCTTGAAAGACGTCTTCCTCGCCATTAAAACGGAGCATTCAAACCGAATAATTACATCACGACTCATAATGGCGCCCCTGTTTACGAAGCCATTGTCGAATGGCGGAGATCTTTTAGAAAGATATAAATATTGTTTTGGTGTTGGCGACGAGCCAAGCGGCCGGCCGGCGAGCTATTAAAAATATTTTTTTATGATAAATAACCCGCCGCATGATAGAAGCCCCTCGGGTCCGCAAAGGAGGCCGGACTCCAATACTACAATATTAGGATCTTTCTACAGATACCCGATATTGGTGTAAAATCTATCTTCGGATTCGGGTACTTTATATTCAAGGCGAGTTCTCAGATTTCGTATAAGAAATTACGAGCAAAAACCACTTGGTGAAGGTAATAAATGAAAAAATATTTAATTCTGAGATTTTTTTCAATAGCTGGCAAACAAGTAGGCGGTTGATCGGCTGAACCCACAGATAGATATGAATTAGTAACATTGTATAGAGTGGCACGGATTCAATTCTTGGGTCTACAAATGGAAGGTAACAGGCGTTATCAACCATTCGAGATGTGAACCAGCTTTTGCATCGAGGATATAGGTATGGGTGGAAGTCACATTGTACTTAATAAGTCTGACTAATAGTTTCATAAGTACAAGTAACAGATCGGGACGAATAACTTTGCTGCCGAATAGCAAGCTGTCATTAGAACAACGGCGCCCTAATTTTTCAATAACCTACTAAGTAAGACTTCTCACGCATCGGCCATTTTAAAAGAAACTTGACCTGGTGTACCAAATTGGTGTGCTGAAATCTGTACTGATGCGGAAAAAATTGGAAAATAACATAAAAAATTAAATCACGTATTTTTATCGGAGCCATCGAAAGAGTTCGACTACGGAATGGCTGAAAGGGATTGTTAGAAATATAAATATGTTTTGATTCTGGCCCGGCGCCAGGAAGGCGTGAATTTCGCGTTTTGGGACCACAATTGGAATGGATTTTTGTCGGTAACGTAAACGGCGTAACACCAGTACCATGGGGATAGTACAATGCAATCACAACAATACAATCGTTATACTCGTGCCTAAATAAATAAAGCAATACTTTTCAATAGAATTCTTCAGAAGCATTTAGAGTTAAGTAGTTAAATTGGTATCCCGACAAACCTCGTAGATAACTCTAACGTTCATATTATGTTCTTGTTATTAATTAATTGACATTTTGATGAAAGAAAATATCTTAAGGAACTTGCACACCTAAGGGCGGGTTCCCACTATGCCGGACCGGCAAATTTACCGACTCGGTAAAACTCCCGGAAGGCCTAGTGGCTGTACGAATTGTATGAAGCTATTCACATTATACCGAGTCCGGCTTTTTCGCCGAGCCCGGCATTTTTACCGAGCGTTTTGTCACTACAAAATGCCGGTAAAATCACCGGACCGGAGTAATGTGAACCAGTTCCGGCCTGTGTTCCCACACACACACACACTTACCAAACATATGGCCAATCTTTGTTCTGGGCAAATACATTCTCTGAAACTTGTATTTCGTACTCTTATGCCTGGTGAAAGTCGTCCCAGTAAATCATCAAAAGTTGTTGTTGTCATTCGAAAATAATTGAAGAACTTTGATCGGTCACTTCTAAGTTCACCCATCAATGTTTCAAATGACCCAAGTGAAAATATTTCCCGTAAAATAGGATGTACCCAATACTTTCTTCTTTTATTTTTCCTTCTGTACCACCACCACAACACAACAATTTCGTCGTCCATTGTGGGCACAGGTCCAAATTCAACTCAGGTGCTTGTCCGATTTTCTTGTGGGATCCGGTGTAATGTGAACACTCTGTCCGGTGTCCGGTTTCCGGCAGATCTGCCGGTCCGGCTTAATGGGAACCCGGCGTAAGAGTTTTCCATATATTTTCAAAAAGTGTGTGAAGTCTGGCAATCCGCACTTGGCGAGCATGGCAGGGTAGGATCTGCTTTTCGTGTAAACCCTTAAACCAATGTCAATCATAAAACTTTTGACTGGTTGTTTCGATTTTTATTAAACTTTTTTTTATCGAAAGATCGTCCGATTCCATAGATATAAGTTTCAGCGACATCTGACGGGTGTTTTTGAGTTATCTTTACTTATCGATTTTGAAGTGAGATATTTTTTGTAAAGTTATTTAAACCCCAATTAACCGATGAAGCCCAATATTAGCGCTGAGATCGCTCGTAGGCAGCGCAACCGATCACTCAATGGCATCAACTAATCAATCAAAGTCGGTGGGATATTTCCCATATTAAGTAAGAGGCCGACATATTTATCACGCTATCACTTAATCAGGATATAGATATTGCTGGAGGCTGGCTCGGCGCCAGCGCCTGTGTACACTACCAACACCAGTACATGCCGATATCGCTGCCAAAAGGATGCGTTTAATCTTATTGAAGGCAACAATCACATAACCAAAGCGCTCTCCTATCTTGTTTTTTGTTCTGGATATACTGATATTGTCGCGTATACTCGTATGTTTATCTGGATCACGAAATACAAATTATGGTGTGGGACTTACATCAATTTTTGCGTCTTCATTCTTAGTTATTTCAAAGGAGCCTAAATATTTTGCTTCAAAAAAGATATGGTTATTGATTATTACTTGTACTTTAACAGCAATTGTGTTCCGGCTAGAAAGGTGTCGAGCCTGTTGCATTTTTTAGCGGCGTTCATCTCAGTCCGCAACGCATCTGTGACCGAATTAGGACGAGACTCTTTAGTCTTACTCTGGGTCGGTCACAGTTGTAATGGGGGACAGCGGAAGGGTGGCGCTGCCTGTTCGTTTGCTACCTTAGTTTTATAAAAAACTAGTATCTACATTGAAGGCAACTTCGTTTAATAAATGCTTTATAGTAGACGTTTCCAACATTAGACCGACCCGCGCTATGGACACTGAACGAGTTGTTTATTCAACCATTATTGTGGGTTAGTACCCTCAAATGTTCAGTTTTTCATTACAGGACAATAGATTTACGTTTAGAAACAGTTTCTTTTACCATTTCAGTGTACAATGAGGGGTTTTCTGAATGAACAAATATGATAGACTCTGCGAACTCCGTAGTGTATTGCGTGTATCTGAATCGTTGGGGAGTTCCCTAAGCCGTAGTAGCCCAATTCTGCCATAGCTCGGGGCCGTGTGTCAGTCCGAGCTTTTTATTTTCAGTTTCCGACCAAAATGAAAGGAGAATAATGCGTTTCTCGTTTGTACCTTCGATGTTATTTCCTCTTGTTGTCAGCCATTTTAAAGGAAGTCCGCTTTGCAGGTTTTCGGTAGCGTAATATCCCAAACGTCGCTATGTCCTACAATGATAACAAATGAAGTTTTAAAGTGAAGTTAATGGGTTTGTTGGTAGCGTTTGATACAATGTTACAGTCTCACTGATATGAATTAGTTTATGTTTAATTCATTGGATAGTATAGCAGTAGGGGAAACTCTGCAATTTACATTATTGCAAATCATCCTTGACGCTTTATCTGTAGTACTTAGATATATTTTGAATAGATTAGATATAGTTTGAATGTTTGTGGCCTAGATTTATATTCTTATTAGCTGCTTCGTTAGCCTAGCCTGTATCGATTTAACTCTACTAACCAAGAGTTGTGACGAGAAAAAAGAGCCAACCTAACGTTTACATATTCTATGGGCTTCATACTTTTAATTGGTATGGAATTTGTAACCAAACCAGTGAAAGGTCAAAAAAATTTAATCATATCCTGGATTGAAATTTTTAAATAACCCATTGACATATTTAATTGGATATCAAATACTTTTTCATCCATTAATCAGCTCGGTGAAGGCCGTTGTATAGTGGCATCTTAGACCAGTACTTGGCGCGATGGCTTGTCTGGATGTGTGATCCTTCGATTTAAGCAATAGCAGGCGCGGTCCGTAGTTGGGTGATCGCTAGTAGCTGTTCCACTTCCGGCTCTAGAGGATGTGTACAGCCGTAGGCCGAGTAGATATGATTGCAGAAGCTTATGTCGAAAGTCTGTGGGTGGTCTAATATTTTTCGGCTATAAGGTCGTCATCTAACTCCTCAACCAACTCTATGAGGTCGTTCAATGAGCTTACGTTTGCTATTGTTCGTGTTATCTGAATTTTGACAGAAAAGTGCAAAAAAAAAATTTATCGTAAAGCCCAAACAAAACGACTCAACATGATACTGGCAACCCTGTCAATACTTCAAAGCCATACACCGTTCAATCCAACAGTCCATTAGACAACGATGCCACGGGAAGGGTTGTATTGTTGAGCGAAGTTTAAAGGAAGCGAAGTAACTAGTGAAGTTAATCAGCGATATAGTTCCGCAGTTGGCGCCGCGCGCCCAATGTTTGGCCAGTCCTAAGCACTCACAAGAAGCACCTAATCAAGTAACTTAGAAGCAAAACACAAGAGACACACTTACTCGGCAAATTGGCCGAGAGCTATAAATAACTTGATCTCCGAAACAATCCTCCCCAGCGACCGGTTTACCAATACTTCACAACTATCATCTAAGTATAACGTTGTCCTGTTTTTATTGTTTGGAACTTCCGAAATATATAATATCGATAAATACGAACCCAAACACGGCTCGGGTCCAGTAATTGGCATGATTTACAATTTTCCGCATTCTGAATCAGGCCATCTGCAATGTGCTCAGAATGCCTCTTATAGTAAAAGAAGTTGGGAGAAAGTTGGGCTGAGCTCTGTTCATACAGTCGAGCCCTAATATAATGTATCATTATGTAAAGAATAGAAAAATATCTACCTCATTCTGTTGCGGTCAGGTATACCCTGGATCCATCACACGCACATACTAAACTGTAACCGATTTTCTTATGAGAATTTTTTTATACATAATAAATAATGAGCAGTTATTATGTAAATAAACTGGAAAGGAAAATATTCGCCTCGTGATGACCATAAACTTTCAACAGAACCTTTTTAATCTCATTTATAAAAATAAAATAAACCTTTGTATTTTTAATTTTCTTCTCGCAATAAATTGAAAGGAACGTACAGTAATGAAGTAGCGATGAATGAAAACTTCAAATAGTCTGTTCGAAAACTTTGTTCACAAATAGGTTCTTACGAACAAAATGTGATAAAATATTTAAAACAGTTGGAGAGGTAAATTAAGCATTAATTACTTTAGGTCTTTCTGTGTCCTGTGGAATGTGAAGAACTTGGTGATAATAATAATAATATCTACTTAATTTATAAATTTTAATAATTATTTTGTTGGCCGAGGATTAAAATTAATTCTTGACCTTGACGTCGAATATTTCAGTTATTTGGGCATAAATATTTTTTATTAAAATTAAAATAAAAGGTTCGTTATTTAAGCAGCAATTTTTTTAATCCTTATTGTGATGTTGTAGTTTTATAAATTTTCGTTCAGTATAATTTTTTTTTTTTTTTTTTTGTTTTTTGTCCAGAAAAAAATGGGAACTTGGACGACCCTCCGGACAGCGGGGGAGGGAGGTGGTGAATGCTCATGCATACCAGAGCAGCCGGCTGCTCTGGCGTGAGGGACTCACGACAAGCATACGCTTGTATAACCTACGTGCCTTACCCCCTAAACACCACCTGAGGTTGGCTTTGGTCTTATGACCTCTAAGCCTTCATCGATACGACCCCGATTGGAGAGTCGGGGCGCTAGCGGTGCTCCCTATGGAGCACCACTTTGAAGTTACATTTTACACTATTGAAGTGCGATTGCGCTCTCGCTAGGAGGAGCGCTATCGGAATTGTCTATACTTTCTGATTTTTTGGAGGCGGCCAAAAGCCATTCCAGGTCAGACGAGAGTTTGTTAGGGGGGTCCAATAAGACATTTCTAGGCCTACGGACTAGATGACGAGAAGGGGGAGGGGGAGTGTAATCCGCTGCCTCCCTAATCAGTGGGTTAGGGTGCTCTTCTGAAGATTTGAAGAATCTTTCAGAGAATTCTTTGATTACTTGTTGTATGGTGGGGAGCTCTAAGTCCCGATGTAAGTCTGCATTCCTAACGCACCAATGTGCATTAGTTGCAATACGACAGAATGAATTTTGGACTACCTGTAACCTGTACAGGACCTTGGGATCCGCATGTGCGAACACAGAGGCAGCATATAACATAACAGGTCGTATGCAAACCTTATAGAGTGTTCGCTTGTTCCTTAACGACATTTTACTTCTCCTTCCCAACATACCGTTGAGTCGGTTCATGTAGAAACGGGCTGTACCAGTCACCCTCCTAATGTGGGACCTAAAGGTGAGTTGGTAGTCAAGGGTTACACCCAAATATTTGGTTTCAGACCTCCATGGTACTGGAGTGCCAGATAGACGGATGCAAGGATCATCCAGACCTCTTTTACGCTTATGGAAAAAGCGAACCGCGGTGCTTTTGTCCGGGTTGACCTCAATACGCCACTTCTTGAACCAATCTCCTAGCTCGTTAACCGAGCTTTGGATCCTGGTGAGAACTGTTGACATTCTCTGTCCCTTGTAGTACAGGGCAGTGTCATCAGCGAAAAGAGAGAGTTGAACTCCATTATTCGGGATAGGTATATCATTTGTATAAGATATGAAGAGTAATGGCGCGAGCACTGAGCCCTGGGGAACCCCGGCCCTTAAGGGGCGCGGGGAAGAAAGGATACCTTCGTGTCGAAAACGGAAGGTTCTGTCTTGCAAGTACGAAGCCACTATGCGGACAATCCGATCTGGAAGGCCTAGGTGGTAGAGCTTGTAAATTAGTCCTCCATGCCAGACTTTATCAAAAGCCTTGGCGACGTCAAAGAAGACCGCAACCGTCTTTTCACGCCGGGGATAAAAACCGCTTAAAATGTATTCCACAATGCGGTGGACTTGTTGGGGACAGGAGTGTTTGGCACGAAAGCCGAATTGATGGGGTATCACCCTGGGAGGCCCTTCAATAGGGAAGAGGTGTTTTCTCATGCGGGCTAGTATGACTCTTTCGAGTACTTTCCCTAGTGCCTTGAGGAGGCTGATGGGGCGATGATTTGAAGGGATATTCAAGGGTTTACCGGGTTTCGGAATACCTATTACGATAGCTTCCCTCCAAGCTGTCGGGTAAAAACAGTGTTCAAAGCAGGCATTAAAAAGAATAGCTAAGAAAGTGATAACCTGCTTTGGGAAGTGTTTGAGCGCAAGGTTAGAAATACCATCGGCTCCTGGTGCTTTGCGAGGTTTAAGTCCTTGGATGAAGGACTTAATCTCTTCTTCGGTTACTTGGATATCCTCAGCAGTGATAGGGAGTGAGTTCCTACGACGGACCTCCTCCTCCACTGCTTCAACATGGGATGGAGAGCAAGGCTGCGTGCTAGGTGCACATTGCGCAGCTATGCTATCTGCGAAGCATTCAGCTTTATCCTCGTCCTCGAAGGCAATACTGCCGTCGGAACGGGTCAAGGGTGGAGTGTTGGGTTTAGCGTCTATCTTCAGGGCTCTCGCCACTTTGTAGTACGCCGTGTGACAAGGGGTAATTTCGGACATGAGGGAGTCCCAATTGGAGTCCCTCAGTTCAGTAAGACGTTCTCTAACTTTACGTTGGAGGGCATTTGCCCGCCTTCTAAATTGTGGAGTGGGGTATTTTGCAGCTCTTCTAAGGGCTGCATTTTTCTTTTGAATTAGATCCCTGACATCGCCCGGCAGTTTTCGGTATGGTACCTCAACCACTCGTTCGTTGCCACGGAGAGCTGACTGAACTGTGTTAGTAAGGGCGTTAACCATATTATCTATTCTAGCCGTACTATCGAAATAGTCGGCAGAAATAGCATAAGGTGAATTCGAGTCTTCAAAGTCTTTCTCAAGAGTATTTCTATAACCTTCCCAGTTGGTAAAGGTCTTAGTGAAGGTTACAGGGTTATGAGCATGCAACCCGAGTTGGAGGGAGACTGGACGGTGATCGGAACCTAAGTCATCTAAAGTATTAATCGCTCTCATATCGAGAGCTATTCCTTTTGTTAATGCAAAGTCTAAAATATCGGGAGCGTTATTAACCCGATCTGGGTAATACGTATAATCGATAGGGGAAATGACATCTAAGTCTAAGTCCCTAGTAATTTTGAGAAGTTTAACGCCGTTCGCATTATTGGTGCGGCACTTCCAGTCGGTGTGTTTGGAGTTGAAATCTCCGAAGAGTATAATTGAATCTCCTAGTGATAGGAGGGACTCTATATCGCTTTTAAGGATTTGTTTACAGGGGTTATACACTGAAGCTATGATTAGGGATGAATGGCCCGTTAAACCAAGCTTGCAAATCGTGGCTTCCATGTTGGAGAGAGTAGGAGTAGTTATTGGAGTGCAATGTAGGGACTTCTTATAGTATATGGCAGTACCTCCGCCTTTGCGGCCGTCAGCCCTGTCATTCCTAACAAGTGAGTAATTAGGGATAGATAGACCCTTTTTATTATTGGGTTGAAGGTGAGATTCCTGAATTAGTAATAGGTAAATATCCCTATTACGGATAAATTGTTTGATTTTTAATAAATTATTTTTGAGGCCTCGTGTATTAAAGGAGACAAGCGTGACACCCCTAGGTCGCACACGACCCGCGCTTCGGGGAGTTGAGTTAGTCGTCTGAGACATTAAGATAGACGGCTAATAAGATCCTTGTGATCAGCAAGGATCAGGGCTCGCTCAATACCTGAGCTCGCCCTCCTATATTTATTGGCGAAGTCCTGGACTTCATCCATGTTGACCGATTGGATGGTATCAGCTACCATCCTTAGATCATCTGATGGGTTAGGATTGGAGCGCTGCCCCTCCATGGTTGGGATGGGGGGGGGGAGAGCAGCCCCGGTCTGCTTTTGCGCAGGACGCGGGGTTGAGGGCGGCAGCTGGGTTTGCGTCTGCCCAGAAGGGGGACGTCTCCATGGGTTGGAGGAAGTAGGGGAGGGGCCTTGAGGGGCCCTTGTGGTCCTCAATTGAGGGAAATTTGCGTCCGTCATAGGAGGCGGAGCTCGCTTCGCGCCATTAGGCTGGGATTTACCGGCCTTTGGCGGGGAGGGACGGGGAGCGCACGGGCATCCACGATAGTTGGCGGGATGACCCGTCTGTAGGCAGTTTACACACGCCGGAGGTGTATCCGAGTCCTTGGTGCACTCTTTGGTGCTATGTGGGAGCAGGCACTTAACGCACCTTGGAGTGGCCGTGCAGTTAGCCGCCGCATGACCGTATAATTGGCAGCGGTGACACTGGCTAGGGAAGCCGCGTTTACGCGGGGATTCAACTTTTATGCGGGAGAGACCGCAGACTGTGCGATTGCCTTTGAATATGTCCTTGGCATCGGGAGTATTGGCCAGTACGACCAGGGCTAGTGGGTACTGTTTCCCCGTGCGAGTGTGCATTTTATACACTGCCTCGACAGGTAACCCTTGGGACTTGAGGTCCTCTAGAATGAGCCCGTTGTCGAGCTCATAGGGGACACCTCGTAGTATCGCGCGGACCTTGCGCTCTTCAGGAAGAGCGTAGGTATGATACTGTATTTTTCGGTGGAACAATAACCTCGTAAGGGTTCGATATTGGTCCACGTCCGGGATTTCAATACGGATATATAAACCGGTATTAGCTGCCTTTGTGTAGTAGACCTTGTGGTCTACACACAATTGTTGAACTTCAGGCCATTTAGATTTGTCATGAAGCTCAATCGGAGGCGGGGGTTTGATTTTGGTCGGGACCACGGCGCAGCGCGAAGCTGGCTTGCGCTGTGTTGGAAGGTCCTCGGGGGGCGTGACGTCAACAGACATCAGCGGAGGGGGGGACAGAGGGGACTCGGGCTCTGTGCGAGTCGGGGGGGCGGCCTTGTCTGCCGAAGTGGCCGTTTTGGCCTTAATTGTCTTGCGCTTTTTGCGCGTTGCGATCTTGAACCCCTCGGTATCTGGCCGGGAGTCCGTGATCGTCGCATCGGAATCAGACGTGGGTCTTTTCCGAGACCCGACGGATGCGACTGACTCGGAGTCCATTGACTCCTCGTCGTCGGAAACTTGCCTTAAGGCGACTTTATCGCGCCGAGAGACGACGGGGGGGGCGCTGGCTGGAGCGCGGGAGGGGGCGCGGACGAGGGCGCTATTTACACCGCCTTGCCGTGAGGGGGCGGGGGAGGAGGGGCTGTCAGCGTGAATGATATGTCCTGCTGCAGAGGTAAGTGGGGGAGGAGCCCTGGAGCTCATCATGTCTATGATCTTTGCCTCAACGGCATCTTGGTCGACGGTTACAAAGCAACCGATGAACTTCACCATGTCGATGACACGGAAGTCCCTGAAGGGGAATTCCTGCGATAGATCCATCGTGGATGGATCCATCGCGGGAGAGGTACGGGGGGCGCGGAAACGACGGATATCCCTAAAGGAATTATCCGTAAACCTTCACCCTTGGGAGAGCCCCAAGTGCAATGGGATCTGGTCTGCCGGTTTCCCTCAAACCAGGAGGTTTGAGGAGCGCACCGGGTCCACGCTGATCGGTTTCGTTGGCACCGTAAGGTATCCACCGATCCAAACTAACTTTACTATCAAATAGTAAAAAAAAAGAGAAATAATATTTTACGTAATAAATTACGCAAAATATTATTTATAAGGAAAAGATTAAAGAGATAGTAAAAGGGATCTACTATACTACGTAAACTAATAAGAATACTAGTACGAAGAAGAAACGAAACGGAATAATAGTAACTACTGCGTAGGTACTAAGAACGTAATAATACTCTCACCACGGATGAGCGAGCGGTATGTCCCGAGGGAAAGAGAGGTCAGACTAGGACGCGAGCGTCCTGTCGTGACCAATCGAACTTTGGAACTCGTTCAGTATAATTTTAACACGATTGTTAAAAGGTAACGATGGTTAAAGAAACGTTAACAATGGTTAAAGAAATTAATACTGAGTCTCAAGCCATCAGCCGGAACAAGACAAGTCGTTTGGAAGTTGATTTAGAAAGAGGTTAGCTAATCAGGCCTAACCCCGACCTATCCAATTGGTGACTGATGCGAGTAAACAAAAAAAAGAGTGCAATTCACACATGGAAAAAGTGAAACCTTCAAATCCATTACTTTTGACTTAATGAGATGAATATAAAATTTCTGGATGAAGATAATTAGTGTAGGTTCTAGTCACAGTGATAAGAAGTTTGATAATTATTTATTAAAGTGTTAAATAAATAAATAATTTGATCAACGGTCAACGCTATAAAAACTACAGTGATTAGATACCATCTATCGATAGCTTAAGTATTAATTTATCGGAGCTGCCACCAAGCCAAGTTGTTCTAAAGCCTACTGATGGATGGCGCTTTACAATATGCTTCCTATCTTATTTTCTGTCTCTATTTACTGTCGCTTTTTCGTTTCATCGTCTTTCAAATCACAACGATGCTAAAAAAGTTTTGTATTCAAAAAGTGCTACCTCTAAAACAATACCTTGTTGTCTTGTTGGATTGATTGAATTCAACTGATCAAATTTGAAAACCAAACATCCACAAAACGTTTATAAAATGCGTCGCAAAATGACTTCCGACTAATACAAAATATCGTGTAAACTAACTTTTATCGATACCCACACAAACCCACTATTAAGTTGACTATTCTCGCACACGCGCGTTTTTTAAACGCGTTCAATTCACCCACACATAAGTAGAGACTTACATCGCAGACACACAGCTAAAACGTTCAAAATAACACATAAACATGAGTAAGATACGATCGCGCACACACACGCAGCCCTTGTCACATACATCAGCGAGTTTGATACAATTTGCCGCGAGGAGTCGCCACTTTGATGTATGACCGGAAAAATAACAGCCAGATTAAACGACGCGACGCACCCGACGTACCGCAACGCAAGCCAAAAACAACTCTAATGCGTCACTAATAAAACGTATAATCCTTTGCAATTATACAAGATCTTGGAAAGAGTTCTATCGAGCGGTCGCTTTATTTTCATCATTATTGATCTCGGGATAGAGTCTACTTTTCTTCGAGACGTGATACCGATCAGAAAATTTCAGCCATTACTTCTCCGGATGACTTTTCCTGAAATTTACTATTGCAAGGTTTTGTTCGTTGCGATTGTTTATGGCAGATTAAGGCGGGAGCCGATATGCTTTAGGCTTTTATGTTCTTCCGAGAGCTTATGTAACTGTGTTTACGGATTTTTCTTTCACAAAAATATGAAAGGTTTTTTGGGTATGAAAAAAGATAATCGGGGCTATCTGGCTTTGGGGCTAAAACGTTATCTGCTTATCGAATTATAATGTAGCCGGGCATAGAGAACACGAGTCAGGAGGCGTTTAAAGGGTTTATTACATTACTTACCTATTTTTTATAAAAAAAAAAGACTACGGTTGGGATAAGACTGCCTCAATAGTATAGTATAGTAATATTACAACATAAATGTTCGTAAAGAAGAAAAATATTTTATAATGTTTTCATTACGAACACAAAAAGCGGTTCGAATCTACAACAAGTATCTTTTTGTGGTTCGGTATCGTCATGCCTACGACCACAACACAAATGAATATGTAGAATTTTGTGTGTCTATTGTTTACAGTTAGGAAGGCTAAAGACAGGTTTTAATTGTGAAGCCAGTCATATACGCCATATGGTGTACCTGACAGGTTTACAAGAGATAAACCTGAGCTACGTACGTAGTACATGATATATGTATGTATGCACAGTTTGGCAAAATACGCGCTCAATTTTGACGTTGCAGGGCCCCTATTCTGATAATTAATTTTTAATTGCGGCTCGGTTGAATAGTTTGCCACATTTTTGACACATACTTAAACAAAATGGGTCAAACTATTCAATCACGACCCAATTTATGAATTTATAAAAGAACAGAATCGGGCCTTAATTCAACTGTACAGTTATATTCTGGTCCAGCGGCTTGCGTCTATTCTAAATAATAAAATAATAAACAAATAAATAACGCTACACACTCCTATGAGTGTACACGACACAGGGAATCCTAGTGTGGGGCTATCCCCACACTAGGATTCCCTGTGTCGTGGGTGCCATGGACAACACACAAGACAAGGACATACACCCAGACCGAGAACGGAAATTCAAACTCATCAAAATTTTCGCTTCGCTGGGAATCGAACACAGGACCCTTGGAACAGCGATCCGGTGTGTTAGCAATTGCGCCATCCAGGTCGTCAAATGAATGAAGAATGAAATTCTGCGGGCGCGGTCAGTAGTTGGATGGATGACCGTTAGTGGCCAACATTTCTTCCGCGCTTCTATACTTCGGAGGGCACATAAAGGTCATAAAGCCATCTGTCTCGGTTGTTATGGATAGATAGCATTAAGTTATTTTGGAGGCCTTCTGGATTTCCGATAATTGGCAATTAACGCCTCACTCAATGTGTACGGGAATAGCGTGGTGAAGTATACTCTAGGCCTCTTCAGGTATGAGGAGTCACCATTGCTCAGGGGTCGAAGCCTAGTATATCAGTATTAAACTATCAATATACCAATGATTGTCAAACATACAAGCTGTGAACGAAAACAAAATATCATTTAAGGGACTTTCAATAGTTGTAGAACACGAGGAGAGACCTATGCCACCTGCGCGTCGTGACGGTGAGTGATATACAGCGAGCGGTATTATTCCGATGTAGGCACAATCGTAACAAGTGAGTATTCCGTCCGTTCCGTGCCCTAAACGACGTCATTTCGACATAAATCTCGCTGAATAGAAAAACATGGCCGCAATAAAATATTTTATCTCTTTATACGTGAAGCCGTTTACGAGATTTCAATTCCAATGTTTAGTAAATAGGCCGCGATCTTCGTCGATCATGTTGGATTGCACGCGATATACGTACTTTATGTGCGTACCTATTTTGCTGTATCGTCGTAAGTAAAGTTGGAAATTGATTTAAAGACTACTTTTATTTTTCGTGATGGTACGGTCGATACGATACGGTCGAGTTGAGAACCCCTTTTGTTGAAGTCGCTTAAAAATATATCTTTTTACTACCAATCTCGCGACCGACTCCAGGATTCTCTGAGTTTGTCCCTGTTTGGGCGGCAGTGAAAACACAAGGCAGAATGATATCCCACCACCGGTAAGAGCTCGGCTATTTTCACGCTTAAACGTGGACAGAGACATGACATGTAAACAAAATATAATACGCGTACACGAGAGAGTATTCGCCGGCGGTGTGACAGTCAACGAGTACTTGCTAGCAATAACCATCGTATCGCTCGAAAATAACCTATAGTTACTCGCTATTTTTGGTAGCGTATTTATCTTAAAAATCTGATGGTGTTATATTCATAACATAGTGTTGATATCGAGAGGCCTAGTGAACACCTCATTGCGTCATCAAGAGCATGCTAGGGTCAACACACACACATACAAACACACACACAGCGCTCGAACACATTCGACCTCACACCAAGTAATAAGGACGAGTAGTTGGTTTCCAGTTTGGAGAACAAAGTTTCAGTATTACATTTCACAAATTAATTTCAAGTAAGGTTTCCATGGAACAACTTGCTTGGAACTAGAGGTGCTGGAGCCTCGTTAGTACAGACAGGTCAACTTGTTATTTATATACCTGCCGCTGGCCTCCAACAAACGCTCGCAAATGAGGCACAGGAAAGTGATAATTATTTATTCTACAACTTTTTAAATAAACTATAAGTGATGCCGTCGATGACGGCTCGAGATAGATTGCAGATTTGCATTTTTATTTATTAAATTAGTCAAAGATTACCGAGCAGATGAGGTCGTTTCGAGGCTGAGCTTTATACAGATTGCGGAAGCAATTCAAATAAATACGTACTTGAAACGAATGGCGGCCTTCTAATAAAATTGAAAGGAGCTGGAAACTGTTCTCCGAGATATATCATTCGACCGCAGATCAGCGATAGCTTAGAGGGATCTCCGGCCGCGGCCGCTAATTCACACATTACGCGAGCTCGTGTCCACACGCGACGTTGTCTGTTTTGGAATTTTCCCCAATCCCTCGCTAATCGCTACCTGGCGGCGAAACAGAGATGTGTGGACTAATGTGGTTTGTCCGCAATATGTTTCAATGCATGTAGGTATTTTGGAAAATAAAAATGTTGATATTAATGCTACGATTGAATAGTGTGTTTTAGAAAATACAAATGTTATGAAATGCTACGATGGAGTAATAAACGCACTGTCAAGATTATTAGTTGATATTTTTTTGTTTTTTCTTCTATTTGTTTTAACAAGCAGTACATATTTTTGGTTATATTTGTACTTTTTATATTGTTCTCTCTTTTCGTTCTTACAAACATGATATTTGAAGAAAATCCTTATCGGAACGCAAATAAAACATATTTCATTGCTATCATGGAATGAAAGGAAAGGCAATCCGCGATGTAGGAAAACTTGCTCAAACTAGAAAATAAAGTTATGACACACTTCCTGCGACATACACCGACATGCTGACGACCTCATACACTGCTCACTGAACGTAATTGAATTACATACATACGTAATAATTATAATAGTTATATTTATAGATGATATAATAGATACGCGGTGATAGCCAAGTGGTCTAGTTGGCCTCCTACGCGGGGGGTCCGGGTTTGAATCCCAGGGCGCGCACTTATGCCTTATGTTTGAAAACTGATCAACAGACGGACGCGTTGTTTTATTATTAAAGTGTTTTTGATGGCTTCGAAATGAATTCTGGGTATTTTTTATCCAAATGGAGGGTTTCACAAGCAATTGCGAGCGTAATGGATGGCATCAAATATTGATGATAATTGTATAAATGCCCTTTATAACATTAGTACAAATTTTCTTATTTATTATTTTATTTTGTGATTTATTGTTTTGTTTATCTTTTGTAATTTGTCGGAGATTGTAAACAGATTGCCGACAGTCTCCTACATAGAAACAGTCTTTCATGTCTCTCGTATATTGATAGAAAATGTATCGGTGATGCCTTCCGCGCTGTGGATGTAACCCGCGGATAGTCCCAGACTCCATCAAGCGACTTGTTTGTTTCATTTGTCTCTCTTCATTTTGTATTTGTGAGTGGGGAAAAAAGAAACTCCTTGGGAGTTTCTTGCCGCTTCTTCTACCAAGGCCATTCATCGTAGGGATTTGTGGAAGCGATGGCGTACTTGACATTCGAAGTGTTTGTAAAAACCAAGTTCGAAATAAATCATTTCATTTTCATTTTCGAATTAATTACAAATTGCGAAAAACAAGAATAACATTTTGTTAACTTTCCAGAAATCTTCCTAGAATATTGAATAATTGCTTTTTACAAAAAAAAATAACCGACTTCAATCTTGATAAGTAGAGATAACTCAAAAACTACTCGCCAGATGGCGCTCAATTCAACATGTAAGTGTAAAGTTCTCGTCACTACAAATTAATGAAGCCCAAACACTAGATAACTGCAGTAAATCGTTGAAGAGTTCCCTCGACTGTCTTTCGGCTTCATCAGATCGACTCCAGATCTTCATGAAATGGTAGCGCTTTAATGTACTTATGATAACATGAACAAACACACTAGTTGTCCATACAATTTTCGAAAGTTCCCCTCGATTTCTCTGAGATGCCATCATCAGATCCTGGTTTCCTTATCAGGGGACCCCACTGCGCATATCTACTTTACAACAAAAAAAGAATTATCAAAATCGGCCCATAAACGACGAAATAATCGCTGAACGTACATAAAAAAAAAAGCATATATACGGTCGAATTGAGAACCTCCTTCTTTTTTGAAGTCGGTTAAAAATAACTACAAAGTAAGTTGAAGAACAATTTTTTTTAAATATTTCTGTTAAATAAATGTTCTGCTCGTTATTCTCATTAAGTATCAAGGGACGTACCCTTGACATTTCGCTTAGATTATAAATAATTCATGGTCGCAATACCAAAAAACACTAGGTATCATCTTTGATTGATAAAAGTTAAAAAAAAAGACGGGTGTCTACGGGAACATAGTACTTACCTACTCAGGGAATCACCCGGTATCTAAATGTACAGTCGTTGACCCGGCCTATTGATTTCGCAACATAACCTGGTAAGTTACACGTAAGTTACAAGTTTGGCGAAACTTGAGCACTTAAACTAGCTCGCCAGTCAGGTACTTAGAGAAGGTATTAATCTGGGTGGAGCGGTAATTGCACGCAGTTTGAATTTGCCACGTGACACAGCTATCTTATCATCCTTTGTAAAATGAAATAAGCTTTCTCACTTTATAATCATCATGGCAGGTAGGTATGATTGTCTGACTATTGGGCTCGGGTCTTCTCTCATAAATGACTATGTGTGGGGTACAGGCCTTATTGCGGATTGGCAGACTTCATAGATATTAATAACAATTTGAAAAACAATCAAGACAGTCAATTTATCGCTTAATGGTTTTATTTTCAAACTAGAGAACCGCCCGCGCTTCGCTTCGGGACCCGTAGGTAACAGTCGCGTAGGTCCCGCTCGCCCGCTCCCGTAGGAATCTCGGCTACACAGTAGCCTATTATATGATATTATACTGGAACATCAGATTATTTGCCTATGACATAAGTAAATTACATGTAGTATTTGATAGCGTGATTTAGAACTTGAAAATGAATTTTACTAACGCCATCTATTAGCAACTAACAAAACATCGATCTTCCCATGGGAATGAGATGTTTTTCCGGGGTAAAAAGTAGCCTCCTAACTATCCCCACACACATAAACCACACCATATAATAGATAGATAGATAGATAGATAGATAGATAAACTCTTTATTGTTTGTACACCGGGAGTAAAAAAGAAAGAAACAAAAAGGTATAACAAACAGCACAAAACAATAGGCGGCCTTATCGCTAAGTAGCGATTTCTTCCAGGCAACCCACCAAAATATAGGAACTACAGAAAAAACTTAGGGGTAGCGGCGTACTTAAACTTAACAAAGAAGAAAGATACAGAACTTATTAAATATACACATAATAAAAAAAAAAACACAGAAAAATAAAAAAATCAACATACTTTTACACCAGTAGTGAAAGACAAACAAAAAAGGCAAAAGCAGGAAGCAAGAAAAAGAAAGGAAAGAAATGAAAAGAGGATGAGGGGAAAAACAACGATGTAACAGGATTGAACGGACCAGGGTTAGGTTAGGTTTAGGTAATGCTCTTTAACTAAAGATTTAAATTTAATTATATTTTGAGCTTTACGTATGTGGGAAGGTAACGAGTTCCACAAACGTACCGCCGAGACCGTAAAAGATTTATGGTAAAAGGAAGAAAAATGACAGGGAGTTTGAAGGACAAGGTTGTGTGAGGAGCGAAGGATATGGTTATGACTAAGGCAACGATACTCAAAGTTATTTCTCAAATAACTAGGGGAAGATGGATTAAATAGCGTACAGTACAGAGCAGAAAGAACATGACTATTCCGGCGAAGTCGGATTGGGAGCCACTTGAGTTTAGCACGAAATTCAGAAATGTGGTCATACTTGCGAAGCCCAAATATGAACCTGATGCAAACGTTTTGAAGACGCTCAAGTTTGTTAAGTTGCTTCTCGGTAATATTAAAGTAACAGATATCAGCATAGTCTAGAATTGGCAAAAGTAAAGAAGTAGCTAGGGTAATTTTAGTGGGTATAGGGAGGAAATTACGTAATCTGCGTAAACTGCCTAAAGCAGCAAATAGCTTTCTGCTGACGTCGTTAATTTGAGGGCCCCAAGTCAAGTTAGAGTCCATAAGGATTCCTAAATTCTTCACAACTTTAGAAAAAGGAATATGTACTCCATCAAGAAGTACTTTAGGAAGTTGTGTCCAATTAATTCTTGCAGTTAATCTAGACCCGCCGATAATAATGAGTTGCGATTTGTTTGGATTAACTTTCAAACCGTGACACTCGCTCCATGCAGTGATACTAGTCAGATCCTTGTTCAAATTGGAAATAGCTGCGGGTAACTCATTTAAGGAAGATTGAGTATAAATTTGTAAGTCATCAGCATATAGGTGGTAGGAAGAATTTATCTGTGAACAAATCGAATTGATGAATATAGCAAAAAGAAGTGGAGACAACACGCCACCTTGCGGTACGCCGGCAGTTAAATCAGACCATGTTGAGAAATTATCTTCAACTCGTACACGTTGCCGACGCCCATACAAGTAACTGTGAAACCAATCAATAGCGGAAGGAGATATGTTGAGAGAGTGTAACACCCCAAGCAAGATGTCAAAATCAACGCAGTTGAAGGCATTGCTAAAATCTAACAATGCCAACACAGTAAGCTGCTTGTTTTCCATCCCAAAACGAATGTCATCGGTGACTTTAAGTAAGGCAGTGACCGTGCTATGACCTCTGCGAAAACCAGACTGGAGAGGATTAAGGAGATTATTGGATTGAAGATAGGAGCTGAGTTGTTGTTGAACGAGTCGTTCAAGGACTTTTGAAAGGAAAGGAAGAATTGAAATGGGACGGTAATCAGATAAGGAAGAAGGTTTTGTTTTTTTTGGTATAGGGATAATTTCAGCTTCTTTCCAATAAGAGGGGAAAGAGCATGTGGATATGGAGGAATTAAGGAGGGAAGTTATAACTGGAAGGATAATGTCAAGGATAGGAATAATCATTTGACGGCTTATACAATCAGTCCCAATGGCATTCGAGTGGATGGCTAAAATATTTCTCTCAACATCACTATCCGAAAACTGATTAAAGAAAAAACTTGGATAATTAGGGGTAGGGAGCGCAGAGAGAGAATTTAACGTAGAAGATTTTACGCCAGCAGCTATAGTACCGGACGATGAAAAATGTTGATTAAGGTTATTTATATCAATAACAGAAGCTGAAGGAGTAGACTCATTACGAGGCTTCCCAATCCCCATTTTACGCAAGAACTTCCAGACCTTGGAAGGATCTTCGTTTTGAACCTCTTTGTGAAAATGGCGTCGTTGCGAGTCCCTACACACCGTATTACACCGATTCCTTATATGATAATATTTTTCCCTGTTTTTGTCACTTGGATCTGACTTGTATTTCGATTTGGCACTCAGTTTTTTTGAAAGTAAATCGCGAATGTCCTCCGTTAACCAAGGCGCTGGCGGGTGACGTACTCGAATACGACGAACAGGGGCATGGACATCATAAAGCTGAATTAACAATGAGTTGAAGATGCCGACCTGTTCGTCAATAGTCTTGCCAGTCAAAACTACACTCCAGTCGGTATTTAATGCATCATTACGCAACTGTTCCAAGTCCAATCCACCAAAATTACGCTGAAGAAGAAATTTAGAATATTAATAGCCATGTTTCGACGTGAAAGAGTCACAAACAAACAAACAAACAAACACACTTTCACATTTATAATATTAGTATGGATAACACATTACGGTTGACGCTGTCATTTTGTCTATAGATTTTGTAATATCGATGAGCGGTCACTAGTCACCATAAGACGAGGCAGGCTTGCAGCAAGAGTCCGTGGTAGTGGCATCATCATCCTTGGTCCTTTGGAACAGGTATCCCGTCGCCACCACGACGCACCGACAACTCCAGACTCCTTAACTAAGCCGCGTCACTTCCTATCACACGCTCTTCCTACCTTGCGCCACAAGTTATAAAAATGAGCAAAAAAGGGACGTAAAAACTGTGTCACGTTTTGAGACATTCGCGGCAGTAGTCTGGGAACCTAATCTGGAAATTTGTTCGAGTATTCAAATTCATTAAAGAACAATTTATTTTGCTGACTTGGGCGGTTGGGCTCCTGCAGTCTTTCACTGTTGGTTATGGAATCATAAATAAATACAACTTTAAAGGTGTGCTGGTTGGTGTGAGGTGGTGAGCCGTTGTATTGTAAATGTAGGATTTAAGTATCATTCTGTCTCGCACCGTCACCATACACCATCACACGCCGTGGTAATCATTGCACTATACCGATAGTTAATAATCAATATTTTGCTGTTGAACAATTTTAATATACTTACAAAACTCTTGCGTTACTGGTGACTGACAGACAACGCACAGCCGAAACTACTGAACGGAGGAAGCTGAAAGGACAAACCCAATTCTCATACAAACTCAGGCCCGACGTTACAGAACTGAAAATTTGCCATAAATTACAGCATAATATTAATTTTATGTTGCCCAATTTTCACAACAATCTGCAATGGCCGTTAAAAGTAATCTTATGATAAACTTCGAGATTTTTAGGTTATACTTGTCGCAAACTAGGTACTTGGAGTGTCACTGGTTACGTGTTTAATGAAGAAAATATCATTAAATAATTATGGTACTGTCCACTTGGATAATTATCTTCATTGTACATAATAAAATTTTAGTATAATATACTTTTTACGAACGGGTATTTACACCCGTACTTACTACGTGCATAACACTTAATATCATTAGGTGTCTATTAATTTATTGCGATGGATTAGATACATAAACCTATTGCACACATAACGAGTTCACGCATTTGTAGCTAGAATAGTAGTAAAAGGCAGTTAAGTTGACGCTGCTATTACTATTATAAATATGAACTAATTTTATGACCTATCGGAGAAGTCAAATAAAAAACCAGTTTTTTTTAATGCATTTAATCAGTATCATCATCATCATAGTTTATTAATATACAGTCTAGAGACCAGTGGCGATTCCTAGTGTTTATAATTGGGGTGGCTCCAGCTTTTGTTATATAGGGTGTAGTGTTAAGTGCGCATAACCGGAAAACCATTTCTTCAGACAGACAATCTAACAAACTTGCAGTCTTTCATTAAGGAACCTACTTTGAAATCGCAAATAATTGCTTTTTACAAAAAAAATAACCGACTTCAATCTTGATAAGTAGAGATAATTCAAAAACTACTCGCCAGATGGCGCTCAATTCAACATGTAAGTGTAAAGTTCTCGTCGCTACAAATTAATCAAGCCCAAACACTAGATAACTGCAGTAAATCGTTGAGGAGTTCCCTCGACTGTCTTTCGGCTTCATCAGATCGACTCCAGATCTTCATGAAATAGTAGCGCTTTAATGTACTTATGGTAACATGAACAAACACACTAGTTGTCCATACAATTTTGAAAAGTTCCCCTCGATTTACCTGAGATGCCATCATCAGATCCTGGTGTCCTTATCACCGGACCCCACTGCGGATATCTACTTTAGAATAAAAAAATAATTATCAAAATCGGTCTATAAACGACGAAATAATCGCTGAACGTACATAAAAAAAGCATATATACGGTCGAATTGAGAACCTCCTTCTTTTTTGAATTAGGTTAAAAAGAAATTTCATACAATTTGACATTTTTATTTTTGTATGAAATAGCTGATGTTTTTTCGCGATTTTAGGGTTGGTCCCATAGTGAAAGTCCATTTTCCACTATCAACCGTTTTTCGGCAAACGATCTCGTCGTGAAAGGTCTTTCTAAAAGTTCTTGTATCACAGATTTTGTTGAATCACTCATAATTTCATGTCATTTCATTATAAACTAATTACTTACCTACTAAATAAAAAGTAAATTAAATCAATAGAAAGGTAGAAACCGTAATCACAAATCTACACTATCACGAAAAACATGCGAAAACTCGTTAGGTAATGCGCCATTCCCAGCGCCAGACCCGCGTTTCAAACTCAGTGATACCACAGTATAATTTTACTATGGTGATACTAAGCGATCTCGAGGCGCGGGCGGCCGCGGGCCAACGACTTTGTATGGACTATGCATGCGCTAGCAGAAGCGCATGCCCCGGCCGCGCTCGGCGCCGACCGAACGCGAAGACAATCGCCGCGAGTCGCGTTCGTGATAGAAGACCGCAGCGCTCGTAAAATGTAATTATTGTACAAAGGTCTAAATAATTAGGTTGTAAATATATGATTTTTTACATTTTATTTAATGCTTAAAAATTATGGTATGGCGGCGCCATACGCGCCAACTTAGAGAAATCGCCACTGCTAGAGACTTTGCAGGAGGCACTATACTCTCTTGGTACCTTGCCCAACCAAGGTACCATAATGCTCATAGTATGAGCACAGCAACCAACAATCCTTTTTCCTACCACGCAGTTGCAATAATATTGAACAATAGCATCTCTTCCACTTTTTGTACCATCGATTAAAACATATACAAAATATGTTTTTGCACTTATGTGCCTAGACTGTATTCGGTTTCTTAACAATCATGTGGTGTCCGATATTGACAGCTCTTGTAATAGAGAGCTGTCGACCTCTCTGTACACTTATATCATATATCTGCCATTTGCTCTTATATAGTCCCCAAAATATGACCGAGCCTGTTTCAATTGGTATGTACCAAGTGAGATGAGTATAATATACAAATGATCGGTCAAGTATCTGGTCGCTGTTTTAGAGTGTTGCCAACAAGAGTGACAAAATAAGAGTAAACACTTGAAGCACCAACCTAAAAATAAATAAAAAGTGTGAAAATGCTTCTTATTAAAATATATTTTTTTAAACATGCTTGTTCATTAATTAACACAAACACTCATACCCTCACAGTAGTATCGCTGTGTTGCGAGTGGCATGGACATTACAAATTAAATATCACTAACACCCAGGACAAAATAAATATTATTTACCACTATTAACTAGGCTATACCAAATCGGAGATATGGTGATGATAGAATTCAACATCTCATTTGTGATTTAGTAATTTCACTACACTCATCAATAAATTATTATCAATGAATATAAACTATAAATGCTTTAAAACTAAAAACTGTTCTTGGTAAAATCGATTCTTTTATAACGTCTGCATTCTTGTACTGAAGTGCATAATTGATGAAATCATATTCTTCTTAGAAGAGAGTGTCCACAGAGAATGCAGATTCGATGGTGCCCCATAGGTGACACCTCTGGTCTACTTTCCTCACTGGCTGGCGACATTCCAGCAAGCTTGGCACACAAAATCATTAGAATGTACCTGAAACAATATTTATGAAATAGATTACATACGTTTGTATGAAACATTTGTACCTAAACTGTACAACTGTACATAAACTGTACAAAATACTTTTTTAAATTATTGCAATGGGAAGCTATTAGTGAAAACACTTTCCGAATAAGAATAGTAATAGTGTAGAGATAATAGTAAAACTAAGCAGTAAGTACTTACAATTTTAGGCGCGATCCATTCCCGTACAATGGCAAGTATCGCGTCATCGTCTAATGGCCTTCTTCCAGTAGCATTGCAACGATTGATTGCTATTCCACAATTTACGCTCATATTATTCATGTTTCAATTCGAAGATCCAAAGCAAACCTGTTAAAGGTTATTATACAGGAATATGACATTTGGACGTATATTATGACGTATTGACATTGACAGAATAGACGACCTTTGTTAATCGATTCATTGAAGCAATCAGTATCGATTTTTTATTTATTTTATACATCAAACTATCTTATTAAAAATAACAATCATATAATTGTATATTAGGAACAACATGTTAATACATTTAATCATAATTATTTTATTTTTTATTTTATTTTATTTTATTTTAAGGAAAGCTTACAGCTAGGTTTCAACAATAAGCAAGTGAAAATACGGTACTTAAGGCCAATTACAAGCTTTCACTGATAGAACTTACTTATCTTATTTATGAAATTTACAAGACAACGGATTTACACTAACATAAGTAGTTAAATTTAAGATAGCTAAGGCCAACTACTAAACGAAACTAAGAGAACATGTGTAGGTATAATAAATGTTAATACAATACTAAACATTATTGTGTTTCTGGAAAAAACTATCAGACATATGCTTTTTTAACTTATTCGGAGATGAATTAAATAAATCTAAATCTAGCTCCAGAGAAATGTTATTGAAACACCTGCTCGCACGCAATAAAAAGCAGTTTTTTCTGTACATAGTTTTAAATTTAGGTATGTGAAGAGATGTAAGCCGCCTAGAGGATGAGTACGGAACACGAAGACCAATTTTATGTAAAAGATCAGGACTATCAATCGACCCGTTCGCAATTTTAAGTAAAAATACAAGATCTGCTATTCGCCTTCTCTCATACAGTGGTAGAATATGAAACCTTCGACATTGTGTCGTGTAATTTGCTACCTTTATATTTGACCGGAATTGTATATGACGTAAAAAACGTTTTTGTATGCGTTCTATACGCGTAGTATAAATATCATACTGTGGATTCCACACCTGTGAGGCGTATTCTAAATGACTTCGAACATACGTGCAATACAAAATTTTGAGAGTTTTAATTGACTTGAAATTGACCGACATACGTAAGATAAATCCGAGAGATTGTGAAGCTTTCTTTATTATATTGTCAATATGGTTATCAAAAATGAGTTTTGAGTCAAACACTATGCCTAAGTCACGAAAAGATGTTACCCTTGTTAACTCACAATTTTTTAATTTATAATTTCTTATTATTAGTTCAGGTTTCCGAGAAAATGAGCATATGTAGCATTTGTTGACGTTTAAATCTAATTTGTTAGCTGTACAATAATTTTCGAATCTGATCAGGTCGTCTTGGAGTAGTTGTGTGCACGAGTGAGATTTGATGGGGCAGATTATTTTGATATCGTCGGCATAAAGCAATATCTTACAATTTAGAAAGCACGAAGAGACATCATTAATAAAGATATTAAATAAAAGAGGTCCTAATAATGAACCCTGAGGCACGCCAGAAGATATTGGGATTCTGGATGAAGTGTATCCATTTAATACAACTGTTTGACAACGGTTCCTAACGTAAGAGGTGAACCATCGAAACAGATTGCCCCTTATTCCTACGCCCTGCAGCTTACGCAAGAGAAGCAAATGGTCTATTCTATCGAAACATTTGCTGTAATCGGTGTATATGACGTCTACTTGGGAAGGCTCAGACATATGTTCCGATAGGTAGTCACTGCAAAGTAGTAAGTTGGAGGTGGTGGATCTGCCCTTTAGAAACCCATGCTGTTGCACGATAAAAGTGTGTTTAAGGCTGGCATATAATTGATTGTAAATAATTCGTTCTAAGACTTTGGCAAAAATGCAAAGTTTAGAAATGGGCCTGTAATTAATAATATCCTCCCTTGCACCTTTTTTGTGGATAGGAGTGACGAAGGCTGATTTCCAAATAGATGGTACTATCCCTTCCGTCAAAGAACGTTTATATAACAAAAAGAGGGGAAGCGCCAGGCTTTTAGCACACTTAACTATGAAGATGGCTGGAATGTTGTCAGGGCCTGCCGATTTGTTCAGGCTGAGACGCTCTAGATGCCTACGTATCATATCCGGATCCACTTCGATGTCACAGATATCAGCCACTGACAATGTGTCGTCATAAGAAAAAATATCGAGTTCGCTATCCGAATAAGAGGTGGTCAAGAATGTCGATTGAAAAAATTCACCAAACATGTTACATATTTCTATACCAGAACTAGATGATTGTTGTCCAAAACGTAAAACTGCAGGTACCGAGTTATTTTGTTTTCTAGATTTGATGTACGACCAAAAAGCCCTAGGATTTTTAGAGATATTATTTTCAATATTTTTTATGTAGGCCGAGAATAAATTTGATTCAATTGACTTTGCGCGATCTCTAAGGATTTGAAAAGATTGAGAATCAGATAAATTATTGTAAGTTTTATATTTATGGTGATATTTATGTTTTTCTTTTAGTATTTTAATAAGTGACTTGTTGTACCAAGGTGGATATAGTGATGGAGTTATTGTCTTTGATGGGATATAAGTACTACGTAAATCATACAAAGTATCATAAAAGAATTGCACAGCGCTTTCTATGGTTCTACTGGAAAGTTCAAGTTGCCAATTAATGTCGTCTAATTTTGATGTAATAGTACTGTAATCTGCAGTATGGTACAAAAATTTGGTATAGGGTAGCGGTCGTAAAGTGTGTAGTTGAATAAATTCAGTCGCTATGCAAAGGGCTGGGTGATGGGAGTCCTCGGACACTAATGGTTCGTGGCTATGTGTGACAGATAGCGGACTGTTACTAAATACCAAATCTAGTAGCCTGTCATTACAATTTTGAATAAAATTATATTGTGATAAATTACAAACATTAAGATCGTCGAAAAAATGTGTTTGAGCTGAACCCTCAATGTTATTAGCAGTATAAAATCCATCGTCATGCACTAGCCAGCTTACATTAGGCATATTAAAATCGCCAACAATTATAAACTTGTCTAAAGGGTTATTTAAAATGGTATCGGATAGGTTGCTGGAAAAAGTGGCTAGTTGAGCTGACTGAGAACTTTCCGTACCCTGGTTACAGATGTAGACTGAACATAAGTGCAACTTATACCTTGTATTGGGGTTCCGGCACTGAAGAGAAACGGTTACCCACAAATCCTCTGCGTTTGAACGCCAATCGATGCACTCCTTTGATGTTAACTCACGACGAACCGCGATTAATACACCACCGCCTAAGGTTTGGTTTGTACGTTCGTAATCTCGATCACGTCGCCATACGATGTAACGATCGTCAAATAGTTCGCTGTCATCGATTCCTTTCACTAACCAAGTCTCAGTCAAACATACAACGTCGTAAGAATTCAAGCTAATGTTTCGATAAAAAGCAGATGTTTTCGAGCGCAAGCCGCGAACGTTTTGATAATATATTTTAATAATCATTTTTAATTTTTACTTTTAGGTATTGACTAGTCATAATAGGACATAGGAGGGGCGTAAGATAACTTAATATCATAATTAAACGTAAACATATCCGAATCACACGTAAATGTTTTAACAGCGCATAAAAGAAGCGTGATTTGTGCATGAAATAAACAACAAGTAGTTTAGCGACAGCGTAAACAAAGCGGTCGGCACAGCAGAGATAGTGAGTATTTGCGCGATCGAGACAAGGCGATAGCGTATGTGGCAGGTAAGAAGAGATGCGCGCACTCCGAGCGTAAAAAGACTTTTTTGCAAGCGAGCAGGTGGTTCTCAAAGTTTTAAGACTAAAGCAATACAAATGTAATATTGTAATTAAGTACGTGAAGAAAAAGCAAGCTAAGTAATTTTTTTCAAATCCGATTCTGATAATATCCGGATAACATGCGAGGTGGGGTTTTTTCGCGTAAAAATCTTGCACCCTTTGACCCATACGAAGGCAAATCCACGCTCTTTGGCTAGGTTCTTGGTTTTATTTAATAGCTGCTTATTTCGGATGGTCAGATGGTCATTTACAAAAATGCGATTGTCACCCTGAAGACCCAAGTTAGCTGGTAGGATGGTTAATTTCTTCGCGGCTGCAACGAACTCCTCTTTCAAATAGCGACTATGTACTGAGACAATAATGGATTTGGTGATTTTGTCGTTGCGCATGGGTATTCTTGCAATATAGTTGACTTGCTCTTTCGGTATTTTACAGTTGAGGTAATCTCCGAGCTTGTTCAGGATTTCGAATAAGTTTTCGGTAGGCTTGGAAGGGACGCCTTTGATCTCGATATTATTGAGCCTTGCCCTTTGATCGTGGTCTTGTACAATGGCTTCGATTTCTTCAAAACGGGATTGGAGCTGCCGAAGGTCTTCCTTAGACTTTAGGAGACTTTGAACCTCCTGATTGATCTCCGCGCACCGATTGGTTAATGTTTCTACAGAGCCCTGCACGAATTCCACCGAAACTTTAATGGACTTTAGGTCAGCGATGTCCGCCTGTATTGCCTGTATATTTGCCGCTAGTGTCTGTAGCGATGACATCTGCAACGAGAGCCGTTTCAATTCTTGGGAGATGCTATCCAAGTTCGCTGGTGTCGGAGATTTTGCTGATGGTGTATTTGAAGCTAGTGATCCAGTGCTCTTGCATGACGGACATTTCCATATATTTTTTCTGTCTCCTAATTTGCGGTATCCTGATTCAGTAATGCCTGCACAATGGAAGTCGAAAACCCCTTGACACAACGAACACTGGGCACCATCTCGGAATTCGACGTCGCAGCGAGTACACCGAAACATCACGGCACGTTTGATAGAAATAATAGTAAACGGACGTAGTAAAGTTTGAGCACCGCTGCGGATAAGCGATAACGCGTAAGGTAGTGTGCGCGTGCGTACGATCCGTCGTCTGCGGACTGACTGTTATTATTTTAATTAAGACGTATTACCGTGAGAATGACGTTCATCAATCGATTATTTAATCGATAGTTAACATAAAGGAACGTTAAGTGTTCCCATCTCTATGGGCGTGCTCTATTCGCGAACTATGGTAAGCGTTTACGAAGATTGTTAAATACAAAAAAAATACTAATATATTAATATGTCAGACATTTACGGAGATAGCGATACTTACTTAAAAAAAATTAATATCTCCATTTGGCCATTGCCAAAAAAGCTAATATTTATTAAAGTTAATCAAGGAAATAAGACAATTTTTTTGGTACGTAATTGACACGTGTCAAGTCATGGCCTGAAACTGGTCATCTCCTTTGGCATGTGTGTTCCTTGGGGAGTGTAGGGGAGCACTAAGAGAGAAATAGGTGAAATAGGGGGGTGAAGTTTAAACGAATTCCATGCGAGCGAAGCCTGCGGACGGAAGCTAGTAATAAATAAGTTTCTTGTTTCTTAACACATTTTTTCTGTATTTCTGTGTTTTGTATTCGGTATTCCTGAAGTATTTTTTCAAGTACCGTACGTACATCATGACGAAACAAGAGCATAAACCAGCGTTGATATCCCAGGAATTCATAAATCCGAGCGTGTATACGTCAAATTTATACCCTATTCCCATGGTAATACATCGAGTTTTACTACTTTTCATAGCAGAATGGACGATTTAATATAGCATTCCCTCTCGGTGTACAAATCTCGCTTTTTTGTAAAGAAACGTCGAATTTTCCTACAACAAAGATTTAAACAGAACTTTGCCACAAAGAAAATTAGCTTAACGATCGCATGTTACGGGTACTCAGTGGGTACAATATTTTGTCGCCGACTGTCCACATTTATTTGGTCCCCCTTTACGGAGTTCTCTTTGTAGGAACATGAATGATTGCTCCTGCGTTTATTTTCTATACGAAACATTTTCATAGACACCATTTGATATATCTATTATTACGACGTATTTATTCAAAGTAATAAAATTAATAATTGCTTTTTACAAAAAAAATAACCGACTTCAATCTTGATAAGTAGAGATAACTCAAAAACTACTCGCCAGATGGCGCTCAATTCAACATGTAAGTGTAAAGTTCTCGTCACTACAAATTAATGAAGCCCAAACACTAGATAACTGCAGTAAATCGTTGAGGAGTTCCCTCGACTGTCTTTCGGCTTCATCAGATCGACTCCAGATCTTCATGAAATGGTAGCGCTTTAATGTACTTATGATAACATGAACAAACACACTAGTTGTCCATACAATTTTCGAAAGTTCCCCTCGATTTCTCTGAGATGCCATCATCAGATCCTGGTTTCCTTATCAGGTTTCCTTATCCTTAGTAGATATGCGCAGTGGGGTCCCCCACTGCGCATATCTACTTTACAACAAAAAAAGAATTATCAAAATCGGCCCATAAACGACGAAATAATCGCTGAACGTACATAAAAAAAAGCATATATACGGTCGAATTGAGAACCTCCTTCTTTTTTGAAGTCGGTTAAATAAAACAATAGCTCAGTTCGCCGACACATTTTACTCCAATGAATCAAGATGGCCATGCCATTATTACCTACACTATAGATAGGAAAAAGGTGTACTTACTTACGTAAACTTACACAGATATTTCAGTGAAAAAAATAAGACAACTCTGAATTCTAATTCTAAAGAACTAAACATTATTAATAATTATTTTCATAATGAATAGAAACTTTCTGTTTTGAGATAATTAAGTTTGTAGTTCGTAACAGCAAATCATCATAATCAAGAATTTGAATCTGAATAACAGTAGGTAATTCCAATCTTTTTAGTGCCAGTCAAAGTTTGAAATTCATTTTCCAATTATACAGCATTATCTTCAAAGAGAATATCTAAGGATGTTCATCAACTTATGAAAGTCGTGCGTGTCAACTAAATAAATAATTATACTTGTCATTCGTTAAAGAGGAAATAAAAAAACCGGCTTCTTTATTGACAACTAATATGAAACGCCTCGATCCCTCATCTCATTCAATTCCCGTGAATTTTATTGTAAAATCCTAAATTGGTGCACCATTACCACCAAGTCAATACCTCGGAAGAATGTTCCAAATAAAAAATTCCTCCGTTTTTACGGTTGAAAAGGAAAATACCTGCTACCCATGTTTGGCTACGGTTCAATCAGGACTGTGCCACAAATATTCATTGCAAGATTTTTATTATCGGAATTCAGACACCATTGAAATGGCTACACTTCCTTATATGTATCAGTTACTTGAGGCTAACTTCATGTGTATCTCAAGAGGCTCCCGAAGGCACAACCACTGAAAAATTGTCAGTAGGTACGCGTAGACTTTGTAAGAGACGCCGCGCGTCGCGTAACGCTAGTCTCCGGTAGTTTCAGCGATCAAAGTGTTGGATTTTGCTGAAATCTTTGTTTGCCCAGACTTTGTTACTGAAGTTTTGAGTCGCCACGATTTATTGTTAGAGACGTAAAGCGACTTTACTTCTGGAGAGATTAATCATAGTTAGCGGAGAAACTGTCCCAACTTACTTGTATCTCTGCCATACTTTACATCTACGAGTAGCTTGTCTTATCTGTATCGAAGCGAATTGTTTAGTCATCTGTAACTGGCGATTTTCTTCATCTCTTTGTTTATTGTACGCGATAGAAATGAGTGTTTTACCATTATTATTCATCCTTAAATCATTACCAATCATTTTGATATCAGTAAAACATCGTAGTAAAGACGGAGCATTTATAATATTCGGAGATGTTTAATATCCATCTCATGAAAATACCAACTGAAGCTACGCGGAGTATGGTTACCAATATCACATTAAAGTCATTATATTAGCTTATCTTAAGCCCAGTAACAGTAAACCGGACGGAGAAACAAAGGTTCATTGGGTTCGATTCCCATTTAGGGCAGATATTTATGTAGCGTACAATTTCGAAATTGATATTTGTTTTATTAATTTTGACTTGAACGGTATGTATTTATCGTATTTTTGTATTTAAGAAAATTATTTTTCTTAATGTTCTCACCTACAATAATCCATATGCAATAAACCAAAATATAATTATCGTTATTGGTAGGTAATGGCTAAATCCTCGAGGATGACCAAGTGTTGACCGCTCACATCATCAGAAAGTACATGAGTGCTGACGAGTAATGTGAGGTATCCTATTGTGTCCTGTTGATTCGCCTGAAAGGAAGTAGAAAGTAATTGTTAGTTTTCCGGTGGAACCGATAAAACTAAGCCATGTAATTAAGCTTAGACACGGTTATTTATATTCGGTAATGAATGAACATCTATAGAGGGGTAATGAGATCCATCGGGCCTGCGCTAATAAGCTCCCGCGAGAATAATACATAACGGTATCGACCGAAACATCTTCATTTATCCTGCGGCATAATTTGCTGCCCTTTGTGCTTTAGTCGTGGCCGGTAAATATTTTATGGAAGATATTGTAGAATATTAAGGAGTCAGCTACTTCTATGAAGCGATCATATGTACTATAATCGACCGAGCTGTGCTCCGTTCGCGTTCGGTCTAGAATTCGTTATAATTGCATGGCACACAAGTAGGTTTAAGATTGGCGGCGGGATTTAAAAATGCCCATAGTAAATTTTGCTTATAAGCTGAATTGAACTGTGAGCAAAAGGTAAAGCTTTGGCAGGGAGTGGCAATTCCATATGCTTGGCGGCTCAAGTATGAGCAATAGCGCGTGCGGTCGGTAGGTACGAAGTGACAACTGATGGCGAAATTCTTTGATTAAGTCATGTCCGAGACTTGCGGGCGGTATAAAAAAATACCGCGGCTGGCAAGACTGGGCTGCAACCCGTTAATAGCCCTCTGCTCCACATTAATGAGGAGGCCTAGAGCATGCTTCACCCCGCTGCACCGGTTTGGATTGGTGGAGGGGTTAGTGGCCAACCCAGTATCGAAAGTTTTCATGCTGCCTGAAGGCCTCCGACATGGCTATTACATTGGCATGACATTTACGTGTCCGCCGAAGCACGGATGTGCGATAGAATTTTTGCCATTAGCGGTCACCCATCCAACTATCGCTTCAAAGACCGGTTGGCCACTAACCTTTCACAAGTCCGCACTGGAGCAACTTTGTAGAGTAATAAGCTATTAACAGTTTCAGCTAGGTTCTTCCAAGTCACTTCTTTAAAACTTCTCTGAGCAACGGAAGTGACGTTAACAGAATCCGTTAAAGTGCCAGAGTTTGCCTGGGATCAGCCGCGTCACGTTGCCGTTTCAAAGGATGCCAACACTACTTTATTGAGAGGGCTTTACTGTTGGTCCGTGTTTTTGTCACCGACGTGAAACTATTGTTCCGTGATATGTACACAATTGAGTTTTTTACAGATTTGAGGTTAACTTGACAAACTCACAAACAATCGTCATCATGGTATGTAGTCATTATCTTCAATGAATTTAAGTTACATCAATGGAATCACTGAAGCGTTGATGCCCAAAAAAGAAGTGGTACCTAGAAAAAATCAAAATGGTGTATGGTGTACCTATGTAAAGCAGACATTCGTACCGTGGTGTTGTATCGAGCGGCGGAACTTGCAAACAGTAAGAGTGTTCCCGGCTTCGATCTGTTTACTGGCAGATTCCGCGGATTAGCGCGTTTTTGATTTATTGACGCTATCGGTCCGTGGGGGAAATCAGCCGCGCTGATACACACATGCTATTTTTTAGTTAAAGTTTATGAGGAGCAAATTGGAAAATAAAATACTGTTAACATTATGCTGTTGCAAATACACAATGTTTAGATATTATGGTGGTAACCTCAACTTCTTCCCATTATTCTTTTTGAATGACAGATGGCAGCACGGTAAGTAGATTAAATTTAATTCATTGTTCCCGAGAAAATTATGAGGAACTCTCAAGTATGCAGATTTCTTTACTATCTTTCCTTTACCGAAGCAAATTCTACCTCATTCAATATTATTTGCAAAATGAGATATTATGGTGATAAGATTATTTACTTAAAGTTTATTGCACCTTACCTTATAGGTGACAAAAGGCGGATAGTTTGCTTAAGCCGTTCTCTGCCAAACAAAACTTACTAAGTGGGAAAATGTTACAAGTGATTTTCACAAAATAAGCAAAATAGTCTAAAAGGTGGAAGTAAAATATTAAAATGCAAATACATAATTTTGTAATACAAAATAAAAACATACATGCTATAATATTATACATACCTAAAATGTATACAAGAAGTACATATGTACAAAATTCATCCTACACGGCTATCACGCTCATAAGTCAGTACCTTAATATTAATTAAAATGTAGGTACGTAGTTTTTTCGTTTTTGTGTCGTCTTTCGTATAACAAGAAGTATCACTGAGTTGTAAAAGTAAATTAATACTAATTTCACCTATAATTGAACCATTTAACCATCGCTGTTACTAGAATAAATTACGATAACCTTCACTGCAAACATCTCAAGTTTCTGATTAAATTTCCACAATTATTCAAATTAGTCGGCAATTGGAATGGATGTAAAACACAGACATTGAATATCGCAGTTACAGTTTGTTTTAACGGCTGTATTATCTAGATCAGTGGTGCCCAAACGGTCGATCGCGATCGACCGGTCGATCGCGAGAGGTTTCACGGTCGATCTTAGAAGTTAAGCCAGTACAAGATTTTATTTTCGAAAATTTATAAATTACCTACTTACTGAGCATGCATCTACATCTCGTTAATTTTCCGCCACAAGAAAAATATACTTAACTTGACCTTTATTTATTTTCTTTTCTAATAATATTTTTTATGTACAAATGTTTGTACAGAGTAAGAAACTATGTAAAACTGTTTGATTATAATCATATTATAAATCTAATCATTAATAATTACTTATTATTACAACATAAAATAATAGATAATAAAAAAAATACATAAAAATAAATCTGTCGATCTTAAACCCTTAACTTTTTCTCAAGTCGATCTTCACAGCAAAAAGTTTGGGCACCACTGATCTAGATCATTTCGTGTAATACTAGCAGTTTTGAACATTTGGGTATTCCTTAGGGTGTTACCAGACCAATCGATCGATCAACTTCGACTAGTTTTGTTTTATAAATTTGTGAAACTATTAAGAGTTTAAAAAGCGGATCCATGCATCTTATTCAGCAATAATATGGAAACGTCATGTAACTGATACTAAACACGAGTGATGTTATCAAGATGAATAGTGAACGCATCAAGATAATCTGTACACTACTGTACAGTGTACACACTTCACAAAAACGGTCATAATAACAGCCGACCAATATTTGACGGCAACGGCGAGCGGACGCGGTTAATATTGTATTGTTGGGGATCGGTGCGGATGATCCGTCGGCGACCCGCTAATCCGCCACCGACTACCGCCGACCGCCACCGCTACCGTCGCGGTTTTGTGTGCCGGTTACACTTTTAGAGGCGACCAATGTGAACTCAGTCCTCAAAGATGACAACGCCTGTGTGACCGAATTAAAATAAGACTCTCGCTAGCAAGTATTTGGACTATCACTAACAAGAGTATCACCAACAGTCCCTGTCCGATTGCTCACGCTTATTAAACCAACCAACCAATTTTCTTACATTACCATTTACGAATAGGATTAAATTAACATCCTATTCCCTAAATTGAGTGTTAATCTAGGTCCGTCACAGATTTCACGGGGGGCAGCGGAATAGTGGTGCTGCTTGCTCGTTTGTTATCTTTATTCCATAAAAACTCCTTCCTCACACCCTGTTATCTACTACTGACCCGCGAATCAGATCTCACAGCAAACATTCTAATCTGCAACCAAAACAATTTTTTATTACTTAGGTACTTTAGCAGCTAAGTTGTAGAAGCTCGTCCGCTTTTACGTCAGCCCTTCAGGCTATAAAAAGCTTTTAATTAAAAAAAAATTGTTCGCTTCCTTGAAAGCTATCCCTCCATAGATTATTTTTGTAACTAGACCCAACCAAGACTGGTATTTTTCCTTGAAACACGTGTACCGTACTCTTGACGCAAAATATCTTGCTGTTCCTAAAAGTTACTCTTCCACTTTGTTGCATATTACATTAATGGTCCAGTTGAAGTGGAATTTGTTGTGGGATTACGTGGGTAATCCGCACTCGGTCCGACGTCATCCGCAAATCCGCCGGCGGACTGCGGAGAGCGAAGTGCGGAGTGCGGAAAAGACCGCACGTTCGCCGCCGTTATTGCGCCGCTCGGCTAGATTACTAACTGGGTGTTAAGTACTAAGCCAAGCTTAAGGAGAACAACTACAAGTTGCAATAATCTTAGAATCAAAGGAGTTTGCCCAGTCTCTTTGGGATAAAATTTAGAAGTGTCGTGATTAGAGGTAAAGCGACAAGCTCAGAGGATTTTAGAGTTGCTTGAAATATCGTCCAATCTACTCGTAGTATCTTAGCAATATAGTTCGTATAGCAAAAAGTTATTCCAAATAAGCTTCCGTCCATGGCAATTTTTTTTTAAATCTGTTTGTATGTTAGTATCATGTAAATACCTTTACCTATGCATTGGAAAAATATGTATAGAAATATAAATTATATAGATGAATAGACTGCCGGAGATCAACTCCCTATGCACATCTTTTTATTAAAGCCAGGCTTTAATAAAAAGATGTTCGTTAGTTTATTTTAAAAATGAAAATGAAAATGAAAAATGTTTTTTATTGATTAAAACAGAGGTAACAAAAACAGGTCGCAAGGGCCCCTGTACTGAGTTGAAATCCCGTATTACTGGGTACCCCGCTCATCCACCAAGGCGAAACATTATATTTTAACCAATTTTAATAAAATTACACAACTTTTTACTTAGACTAGTTATGTGTCTGTATGCGTGTAGTGTATGTGGTGTGAGTGTGTGTGTGTGTGTATTTGTGTGTGTGTGTGTGTGTGTGATTGAGTGTGTGTGTTTTCAAGCCCAACATATATATTTATTTAATGTTTTATAATATATTTACTTTATTTTAATATTATAACTTATTATTTATCTATGTAGCAATTGTTCAGTTTCTTCATAATTTAAGGATAGTAAAAATGTAGTTGTTACTTTTTTTAATTTATTTAAAATTAATGGGTAAATATTAATTCTGCTATCAACGGCGTTGTACAATAGCGCAGACTGACATGAATATTGTTTTTTCTTAAATTTGGTTGAAAAGGTAGGAATTTGACAAACTTTAGGTCTTCTACGTTTGTTTTGCTGCGATTTATATGGTAGCTGGCAATGAAGCTTTTGAACAGAACGCAATACATAATTATAACTGTCGGGTGGTAAGTATGTTGTAAGATTTATGTAAGTCGAAGGTCGGGAAACGTATAGGTTTACAAAACATGACTTTGAGAAGAGCTCGTTGAGCTCTTTCCAAGGTTAACAAGTGTGTTTTTGCTGCTCCACCCCATACTAGAATGCAATAGCTATATAGCTAGATTGCGCTAGGGCTTTATATGTGGTTGTTAAAATCTTTTGATTTGCTACTTGTCTCAGTTTTTTGAATACCCACATAAGTTTCCTCATCCTATCACTAATGTTACGTATGTGATGTTTCCAGGACAGGTTCTGGTCAATAGTAATTCCGAGATATTTAATGTTAGTTACTCTTGTTATTGTGTCACACGTACAGTTAGTCAAATTTGGGTCTATACATGTATGTACTTTTAAATCAAATCCATTATGGGGCAAAGTATTTTTACGGATACAAAAAGGTATATATTTAGTTTTGAATGTATTCAACGTTAATAAATTAGTTCTTAAATAATTTGAAACGTGAAAAAGACCCTCTTCCACTACAACTTTCAAGTTATCCCAAGATTCGGCATTAAAAATTAGAGCGGTATCGTCAGCGTAAGTGTATATTTTGCAATTTTGGAGGGGGTAGTTACAAAGATCGTTTACGTAAACAAGAAATAAGGTAGGCCCGAGGACACTGCCTTGCGGGACACCATACGCGATATGAGATAGATCACTAACAACATGATTTTCACCTAATTTTAGCTGTTGTTGACGGTCAGATAGGTAGTCTTTAAAAAGCTGATGAGGTAGGCCGCGTACGCCAAGGTCGTGTAGCTTATTTAATAGAATAGGTGTGGTAACTGAATCAAACGCTTTAGCTAAGTCTAGGAATACTCCTAGACATTTACGGCCAGAATCTAAGTTTTTACTAATTTCTCCTGTCAAAGCTAACACAGCGTCTTCGGTTGAAATACCATTCCTAAACCCAAATTGCTGATTGGATAACAAATTATTTTTTGTAAGATAATTTTTAAGGCGGCTATTAATAATCTTTTCAAAGATTTTGGCCAGTACCGTAAGGACAGATATGGGTCTGTAATTATCCACTTCTTCTTCACTTCCGCCCTTATGTATAGGGGTTACTATTGCTCTTTTGAAACATGAAGGAAAGCATCCCTTTTCTAAACAAAGGTTATAAGTATGACAAAGCACAGGAATAAGAACATGTTTAAAGGTTTTAATAAGTGAGGTGGATATGTTATCCCATCCTGGTGCAGAATTATTTGAGAGATTGGTTATAATATTATTTATTTCACATACACATACACATTCAAATACTGATTTAAAAGTACAAAAGAATTAAGCGGTTTATTGTTCTGCGCGTAGTTATTAAGAAGAGGATGTGATGGAGGGTTGATTTTTTGGGCCAAATTTTTGCCAACATTCGAAAAATAGTTATTAATGTAATTAGCAGATTCAAAAACGGAAGCTTTCATCGCGGTAAGTTTAAGCGTAGCATTATTTTTATCCTTATTTATATAGCATATGGATTTAATGGTTTCCCACAGTGTTTTAGGGTTCTTACTTGCCTTTTCTAGTTTATTACGTTCATAGTTATTTTTAAGTTTACGGACAAGTTTTTGACAAAAATTTCTGTAACGACTGTATGTTATTTTTAATGTTTGGTCATGGGGGTTCTTTTTTACTTTCATGTGAAGTTTATCCCGGTTTCTAAGACATCGTAATATACCAGGGGTAAGCCAAGGTTGTATACATCGTTTACGATTTGGAATAGTCACTACAGTTTTATTGTTTTTTATTGCAGTCGAGATGCAATTTACTAAAAACTCAGCAGCTTTATTGGGGTCAGTTATAGTTAAGATTTCAGGAAGTTTTGATTCTAAGTCTAGTAAAACTTGGGAGTGGTTAAATGAGACTTTTGTTTTTGAACGTTTGAACGAACTATATTGTTTACAAACAAGCTTAAAATGACAGTAGAATGATCCGTCGGAGCATTTGATAGCACGATAACTTTGGCGGGTTGAGTGGATTTCAACATCATGTGGTCATAACACATTTTGTCTCTTGTAGGTAGCCTATGTGCAGGTAGTAAACCGTGGTAAGCTAACATAGTTAAGTAATCTTCACTGTTTGCATTACTACTATTGCATTTAATATCAATGTTTATGTCGCCGGTAATAATAATATTTTTATAGTGTTTAAGATTAAGTAAGAGCGACTGCAAGGAAGAAATAAAATCATCAGTGTTACGTATAGAAGGTGTGCGATAAATCCCAATTATAACTGTTTCTTTAAAGGTAACCAGGAGGCATGAAGCATTAGTTAATTGTGGCTCCGATACTTTATAACAGAGTTCTTTCTTTACATAACATATGACACCGTCACATTGGTTGATATTATTTCTTGTGTAATAGGTATTATAGCCACTGCTAAGAGAGGGTAAAGTTTTATTATTAGAAAGATGACATTCAGTCATTACTAAAACATCACAGTCAAATTTAAGTGATTCAAGCGTTACAATAAATGCATCAATATTTTTATAGATACTGCGAATATTTTGAGTAAGAATAGTTAAGGTGTTTTCTGTAGTAAATATGTATTTGTGGCAGTCACCGGGTTCACACACTAAAGATTGGGCAATTTGAGAGTTGTCTATGTCAATATTTGTTTGTAGTAAACTATCCATTGTTAGATTGTAAAGGAACAGTGCAACAAACATTACGTGGGTTACATAATACTAAAATTGTCGAAATTTATTTTAAAAGATTTTACACCAAGTTTTATAACTACGCTTAGTATGAACAAATTGTAATAAATAAGGTTTTTAATTGATATATTATATATAAATAGATGTAACAAATGTATAAGGCTTCTGATCATATATCCGGATATTATTAATTTATTATATAAGAGGGGTAAGAAATTTTTGTCAGTAAAATTGAGAAATATGTTGGTGTGAGTTAAAGTATGTGTTTTATTTATAGTGTACAGTGTGTAGTATTTGTAGTTTAATTGTGTGTAAGTGTATATGTAAATTAGAAGTAATTTGTAATGTGTATTTGTGAATGCAAATATTAAACAACGGTGCTTAATATTATATGATAAACGTGAGGTACTTAACAGGTAGTTCATGGACTTAATAACAATATTAAACAAACAAGATGTAACAGGTACAACAATATAGAGATTTATCAAAAAGATCTTAACTAAAGATAGTCACTTCCCAGCTTCATACAAATTTCGGATTTGCGCCTCATTTACTAATTTGATGATCGGTGATAGTTCATCCTTTCTTACTAAAACATCACCTAAAGAGGTCCAGCAGAACTTATATTTTAAGGTCTTCACCATTTCACGAGCTAGATAATACAGCCTGTTACCAGTTGGTGTTAAATGTTCCGTCACATAAATGGGTATATTATTACATTTTAATCCGAGATGGTAAGTGTTCAACTTATTGGTTTTATTATGATTGTTGTACTTTTTCGCTGCAGAAAGTAAGCTTGTTTTTTTGTATATATGAGGACATTTCAATATCAATAGGCCTTTTTTCCCCCTTAGAGGAGGCTCTGTAGATGTCTCGTATGTCGTTAGGCTTAAGATCCACTTTAAGAAATGAGGATAAGTGTGTGACCGTCTTTATTAACGAGGCTTTTGAGTCATCATCGACTTTGGGGACGTTTTTGAGCTCGATAGAATATTTTCTCTGACATTTTAGTAGATTTTCTAATTTATTTTCTAGTTCATGAATATGCTCCTTGTCTTTACGTCGTTCATTTTCCAATTCATCCATTTTTTTCTTCATGTCATCATACTGAGCGGCATAAAATCTAAGCGAGTCTTCCATTGTTTTAAGCGAGCATGTTTGTTGAGTCATGTAAGAAGTTAACATGTCCTTTATTTCGTTTTTAAAATCAGATAGATCGGTGAGAACATCTTCCGAGCGTTTACGCTTGTTCCTTGTGTTTACAAAATTTGATGAAGTAGTATCTGTATCCGTGTGTTGACATAAATTCGTGTCAGAGAAAGATTTTTCTGGCGTGCGGTACATCGTATTGTTATTTATTCTCGCCTAAGTTATCAAAGCAGCGAGCGGACTCGACGTGGCGCGGAGACGATTGTCAACAGCGATCGCAGGTACTAGTAGGTGCAATGATGCGGTAGGCGACGCACGGGTCGATTCGCAGTCACGCGCAGGACAATTATATTGCCGATACTGTAGCGCACACGGTCAGAGCGGTGAGATTATGACAGCGTTGTGCGCTCACAATTACCAGGAGCGCATAGATAGGTGGGGGCCTCGCAGACGTAGGCGAAACAGCTATTTATGCGTTGCGTTGGAGTGAAGGGCAAGGAGATAATAACTGACTTGTCTCACCCGTACAACTTTACTCCTGCGCAGCTTATGCACTCCTAGTCTTTGAACTTATTAAATTGGTTGAATTTTAATGTTATTTTATAAGATTTAAAACGACACTTTGTACACGACTACACAGTTCAGAGGTCCGAGGGGAAGAGGATATTTTTCCGAGTGATATGCAATCCTACACTGTCTATAAAATAATTTATATAAAGGTTCTGACGGCCTCGTTAGGGCGTTAAACATGAAAAATGAAAAATTCTTCTTCTTAATCGTACACTCTTGGCAGAGTGGTCGTGGTCAAACTGGTCATGTTTAGGTCGGCTTTACGCGGTACGGCTTTTTTGTGTTGCGTCTTCATGTAGGTTTTTGTTTGAAAAACTAAGTGCAATCGTTAATATTCGAGTGCTTCGCAATTTTTGTGAGGTCTATCTAACGTGTTGAAAGTGCCCGCGTGAAAGCTTGCTCCCAACTTTATCTTTAATATGCGTTGCTTTAAGTTGCGTTGCTAATCATTAATTTACGTTAAACTAGCCTTGGACTTTTTAAATAGACTTATCACCTGTCCCTAGACCGCAGCCTTCATTAGCCAACCACGGGCCGGCCGGGTAGGCACACTCTGCCGTCCGCGGGCCCGTAAGCTCAATAAATTATGAATTTGGACTGAGCTCTAATATTTACTCGGGACCGTACAACCGGCACATCTTGTATGCATTTTCTTTTTCGCGTCAACCGGAACTAGCTTGTATCACTTTAGCGTAGAGCATGAAATAGCGCGGACTATTTTGGTGTTTTATTCATGAGCCGCAGACTGTATAAGTGGGCTGTAACTTCGTCCATACTTACGTAATTAGTCAAACATCTCAATTCTGTCGATGCCGCGGACTGTCTTGTGTATTCAGTAGGTATAAAATTCATTAAGGGCATGTAGGGAAATTCTTACAGCAAGTGTACCTACTTGTATTGTATTACTAAAATCTTAAATAGATATAATAAAAAAGTAATAGAAAATGTTATTTAGGTCTTATTTAGGAAAAAAGTTTAGTAAATTTAACAAATGCAGTCAGAAACTGTCCAAAATTTTAAATTTTCATTCCATTGGTTTTTCAATCAAAACCAATTTTTTTAGAAATTCCAAACTTTTATCAAAAATAGCGTAACATTTGTAGCGATAGCTGTCAGGCAGATTGAAGTGGCGATTCCAATCGGCTCACAATCCGTTAGAGAATGAAAATATTGTTTATCACCGCGCGCGTTGGGCTGACATCAATCAAATGCGATTTATTTAATGCTAGTCCGTGCTACGGCTTCTCTTGCATCGTTTCCATGCGGCCAATACAACCAATGTATATCTAGTTCAAATAAATAATTAGATTGGATTTTAGGTGCATTAGTTTTATTAAGCATATTCATTAACTATTAAAAATTATCGAAGTTAATTACAGTACATAAATAAATAACGATCATATTAGGATTAGGATTAGGATTTCCTGGGTGCAATGGACAACACATAAGACAAGGACACAAACCCAGACCGAGAACAGAAAGAAGATGTTCCAAAAATGTTTTGGGCTAGTACTAAATTTGTGGGTTCACAAACAAAACATAGATTAAGATACAGAAAGAGAAAATTATTCCGATAGAGACAAGGCTGCCTATTTGAAATTCCGTAGAATTAAAGAAAAAAAATAACTTGCCCGACTGGGCGTCTTACTTCTAGCAACTCTACAGATGATCAAAACGTAGGTATTGTTTTAACATATCTACTCATAACACATCGTTTACTCTAAGGTGGGAATTTTAAATCAAAAAGGAGATGTTTCAAAATGTATGGAGCCCCGGCCACCTCTTTGTACACCATACTTAAAAATGGAGAAACACAATTAAAACAGTTTTCAATCATCCAATTCCTTTAACACGTTCGCTGCGTCTTCATTTTCAAAGAACTTTCGGCTAGTAGCTTTGGAGACCTAAAAGATCTCCAAACTAACCTGGCCTGTGGTGCGTTAGAGACCTAATCAGTCTCCTAAAAATACAGTTTTGAAAATAATTTATATCTCCCAAAAAACCAATGATATATTTTTGAAATTTTTATGGGTCAAAAATAACCTATTGCTGTATATTTTGCTAGATTCGGACGCAGTTATGACATACGAATAAACTACAAATACCAAAATAAAATTAGGTATCGATTGTATCTCGTACCACAACCGAAGATAGTTCAATATGTGTAGTAAATAGTGATGGGAATAAAATAATATCTCAGTTGTCGATTGAAAAAGTTTTATTTAAGTTTATTTATAAACTATGGTCGCAAACAAAAAGCATTTAATTAAATGTAGGCCTATAACAAAACATAAATTGTCAATTTTTAAAGATAACATTTACTCTAAAATGACTAAACCGGCTACTATTGAACATAATGATCCTATTAATCTTTATAATAAATTACATAAAAATATCAACGACGAATTTAATCGAATATTTAAGTGTAGGTACATAAATAAAAACAAGAATTGTAAATTCAGTGATTGGCTACTGTAGGTATTTTCTATGGCGAAAGACAATATAATTTTTCTCTATCTCTCTCTATGCTCACATCGATACTAGGACAACACTAAATCGAGTCACGCAGCGCCCGCGCCGCCTACCTTCCCTCTCTTGCGTCTACGAGGCTTACGATTCTACGAGTATCGACATGTCTCCTAACGCAAGGAATTAAAATAATTATAATACTGTGCGTTAGGGACCTAAACCATCTCTTATTCTTTTTTTTATGTCCTGGAATTCACCATTAAGTAGGAAGCAAATATGTATATTTGTCTTTCTCATACTTAAAGAACTTTACAAGTTAGAGCCACCCTCACGGAGTGAAAGAACACGATTTTAGTCGACGCACAATTCCGAAAACCTGTAAGAGATCTGATAGATCTCGTAACGCAGCGAACGTGTTAAATTGCTTTAGTTTTGTGGTATAACACAAAAATGTACACTTAAAATTGCAACACAAAAACAAAAGTCTGTCATGGCGGTAAGCTGTCATCACACGTCATGTTGGTTAATTTGATAGAAGTTTGACATATTATGCACCTACAGTTCTGTCATTTAAAGTGACAGTAGACAGTTCGCGATCTATGATCAATGACAACTTGGCAAGACGCCATGTTGAAAATTGATAAAAATGAATTATAAATACAAAATTTGTACCAGAAAAGTATGCATTTAAGCAATTTATCTTTATTTTTCCCAAATTCCATGAATTTTTCTCGATTTTTCGAAGTACTGTACATATTGTGGGCCGCATTTGAAACATCTCCTTTAAAATGTATTTTTTCAATAAAAATATTGCTTCGTTACAATTGTAATATTTTTCCCAATATGTGTGATATTTTTCGAACGAGTACGCGAGTGTTATAAAGCAGCATTACCAACGCAAACAATGACTAATAAGTTGAAGCGCGATGAAGCAGTAAATCCTATCCATCTGTTCGACTGTGACACATGCTGCTGATGAGAAACGAATTATCCCGCGCAGCGTCTAGCCGGCGGGTTAATCTTTTGAAAGACATGGTTGTTATTGCACGGAACAGTCGTAAAGCCTTGATGGCCAAGCGGCAAGAACTTGTGACATTCAGGCTCTACTGCTTCCTTTTTTTGTTATTATAAAATTGTCGATAGTTAGTAGTTCCTTACCCTCAAAGTAAGTGTTACGAACTCGTTAAAATCCCTCTGACTATGCACCTACATGTAAACATTTTGTAGAACAAAGTAGATTAGCGCGAATTATGGAAAAAAATTGCGAATAATTTTGACGCGAAATAGAATTATTGCGGGCTGTCTCATGTGTCGTGATGTAGAGGTACCTTGTGTGACGAATTATCCCAATTCAGGTCCTGGTGTATAATAAAACCACTCGCTTTGTAACAACGATTATATATTTCTAGACACTCTTGCTCATAACCCTTCACAATTATAATCCTTATTATTAACAATTGCATAGTTGCATAGCTATAAATAATAAATAAACTCAGATAATAATACTGCACGTCTGTCTCCGGCGAGACGATGGATCAGAATGCCTCCACTTTTAGAAATCATCGACCAAGTAATTTCATTCAAGAATGAACGAAATGTATGTATCCATTCATCTGTTCGTCCTTCACAGACTATCAAAGTAAAGGCATTTTGAATCGACTTAATTACTAATATCGATTAAAACATATGAATGAAATACAATCATCGAATAAATTGAATATAAATATTAAATAAAACAAAGTTGATTTATCTGACGAATTTGTAAAACAATATAAAATAATCATAAATTCATTACATTCGGCCATCCGACTACGTGCAGTCTCCTGACGCACGGTATACAATCACGTAGAATAATTTTATAATTTCAAATAGGTATACTAACAAAATCATAAAGTTTCATGTGACTTTACTGTAAACTAAAAACATAGGTATATCTGTTACTACTACTACTATTTCTATTCATTGCATTCGGCCATTACTTGGACTCAGATTGACTTTCTGGAAGTTCATTGTCACTTTTATTGCTTGACCAGAAAAATAGAAAACCTATCATGAGGGCGCTAAAGTTTCCTTTTATATGGCAACAGCACTGACAACCAACTGACAACAGTAACTATAGTAACGCTCATGTTATGTCATTTTGACAACTATATCCGAAATGTTATTTAAGGAAATAAATGTTATTTTACACGAAATGTTATTTTAGCACATAGAAAGTCACTTTTCTTTCACGAATATGAACAGTTTTTGTCATTTTAGCACAAAAAGACACTCAAAGTAAAAAGACAAACATGAGACAAACTGTGACATTCAAACCCACTGACAAGTAATTTACGATTGACGTTTAGAAACTAAGCGTTGCCAGTAAAACAAATTAGTTCCACGAGTTTACCGCAATATGGCGAGGTTTTTTTATATTTCTGGTCAACCTATACTTTCGCTATCAGATGTACAGATGTACTACTACTATTAGCCAGTGCATCTACGTTATCATTTTCTTCGGGCACATTTATTTTGATCCATGGCCTAATCTAATCTACTGCTACCACACTATCGAATTTATTCTTGCGTTTACTAAACCCAGGTATTTCGACAATTTTATACCATGAGTATCACAAAAGGATTTAAAAGCTGCTGAAGTGAAAGAGGTACCTCGATCTGATATTATTCGGGATGGTAAACCAAAATCATTAAAAATATTTATTAATACCTTAACCGTTGTTTTTTTTTATTTTTTTGTATCCTTAACAGCTCTTACAAACAAATACTTGGTAAATGACTAATCCACTATGGTGAGAATGTAAACATTGCCGTTCTTGCTTTTGACAAATGGACCCAAGTGGTCAATGTGAATGGTGTGGAACGGAATGCATACTTCCTCTATTGGATACAAATGACCATTCTTATGTCGTGACGTATTATCCTTATTATAGGCGCACTTAATACAAGACTCAACATACTTTTTAACAAATTTACGTAGCTTAGGAAACCAGAAAACAGATTGAATTTTCCCGATTGTCTTTGATACACCTAAATGACCAGCGTCATCGTGGTTAGATTTGCATATTTGCCATCGAGCATTGCGAGGAATTACCAAACAAAGCTTACCATCAACTCTCCTGTACACTCTACTATTTTTAGCCACATAATTTTTCTTAATTTCTTTAACTTCATCATCTGACTCAGGTTTAAGAATTTTATATAATCGGGATATATCGGGATCTGTCATTTGTTACGTCAAGAGCTAGTTATCAGTTTCGATACTATAGACTGTGATTGCAGAATTATCGCTATCCTCGGGTGTTAATTTTGTGTTACGGCTCAGTGCGTCTACATGAGTCATACGAATGCCTGGACGATACTCTACGCTAAGATTGAATTCGCTTATTAAAAGTTACCACCTAGCTATTCGGGGTATTAAGTGTACGGGGTACTAAACGTGTTTAGTTAGTGTAGTTCTGAGGGCGTTACAGTCTGTCACAATTTTGAATTCTATCCCCAACAAATAGATCCTAAATTTCTTTAACGAACATAAAATTGCGAGGGTCTCGAGTTCATACGAATGCAAGTGACGCTCCTCGGGGTAGTTTGACGACTAAAATAAGCTATCTGTTTGAGAGCGCGCGGCTCCAGCTGCCATTGCATCAATATTCCCCAATGCCCAAGGAACTTGCATCCGTATGCAATTCAGTTTCAAAATTAGGATTGTATAGCGCTAAAATTGGTCGGTCAATTAACTTGTCTTTTAAGGTAGTAAATGAATGGGATTCTTCATCTGTCTATTAAAAACATTGCCCTTTTTGAGTAAGTTTGTTAGAGGTATTCCCCGAAACTTTTGATAAATTTCCTAAAATAGCTCACTAGTCCCAAAAACTGACGGATTTCATGTACGTTTTGGGGAACAGGAAATTCTTTAACTGCCAAAATCTTATTTTTGTTAGGGCGTATGCCTTACGAGGAAATTTCATAATCCAAATAGTCAGGGGAATTATAGGAGAACGGCATTTAGATAATGTCAAAGTAAGCCCATCCTGTCGCAACAATTCTAAAACATTTCTCAACCTCTCATATCCCTCCTCCAAGGTAACCGATGGCACAAGAATGTCGCCCAAATAAGCCAAAGCTGATTCATGACGTCTATTACCTATCATTGCATTCATTAGTCTCTGAAACACAGCTGGGGCATTTGCGAGAGCAAAAGGTATCCTTTTAAATTAAAGCCCATCTGGCGTTACAAAGCTAGCGGACGACTTTCTTTCGCCATTGGTACCAGGTAGTACCCAGAAGCCAGATCTAGGGATGTGAAGAATCTATTGTCACTAAGGTTTGTCAATTGATCGTCAATTATCGGCAAAGGAAAACAATCCTTCCTAGTTTTATTATTGAGTGCCCTACAATCAACACATAAGCGTTGTTCCCCTGTCTTCTTCCTCACTAACAGAATAGAACAAGCATAATTTGAATTAGACTATTGTATAATGTCATTCTGCAACAAGTCATCTATTATCTCCCTAACTTGACCCCTTTCCGAAAAGGACAATCTGTAACGTCGGTAAACTACGGGTTTATCATCTAATAAGTCTATTTTTATTTCGGTCGAGCTGACACAACTAATTTCTCCTAGATTGAATGCAAAGCAATCGCGACAATTGAGTAAAAGCGAATGAAGGCTACCTAAAGTCTCTTTGTCAATTTGGGGACCAACTCTTATGTCAGAATCAGATATTAGTAAAGGTTCATATTCCGAATTATCTTTTGTTACTCTATTTGTATAGGTTGAACCTCTCTGAACAAAACAAGTTCCTTTAGCAATAGGACTTTTCTTGGATAATGTAAGATCTTGACCAGATAAATTAGTCATGGGCAAACAACACTTCCCATCAACAACCCTATGAACTTTCTGGTGCACAAAGTGCTCTTTTCTAGGCTCACAGTTGCAGTAACCTTCAATATAAATATCTCCACAAAAGCTAATGTCGGATGCGGTAACTTCAACTAGTTATCTGCCTGTTTGGGTTCATTTCGTAAGATTAACGGCTCTAGTTTACAATTATCACTATTATGACAACACGTTGGCATTTTAAACATTTAATAATGGGTTTGGGGCATCGAAAGTAAGGGTGTCCCTTTGAGTGGCAATTGAAATTGAAACACGTCACCGAACTTTCGCTTGAGGGTGTAGCGGTGTTACCCGGTCGAACTACCATATTATCATTACGTTTCCTATTGAATGTATTATTTTCTAATATGAGACGTTGGAAGCTTAGGAAATTCAATAAGTCTTCTGGTTCGCGACAAGTCAGTACCTGTGCACTGCTTCTGATCGATTTATCTAGTATTTCGTGGATAATACAATCGACGGCCTTTTTACCTTTTATTTCACATCGGTTTAATAACGTTAACTTATCGTAGAAGTACTCTCGCATACTTTCGCCACGGCGAGTAGTGCGAGCTTACATTTCCTCGAGAAGCCGACCATAATTTTGCTCATTCGGGAAAGCTCTTATGAGTTTGTCCTGCCACTTTGACTAACTGAAAACAACACTAGGAAGGGCTTCAAACCACTTCTTTGCCATACCAGAAAGTTTCTGTAGAGCAAAAATGTATGGTCTGCTTCTCGTTCCATTCATAGATTACGGCACATTCGTTTACTTTCCTAACCCAACAGTCAATATTCTGAGAGATGAGAAGATTATTATTATTATATAGAAGGTTATTTAAATTACTCGTCTTGCTCTTATGGTCTTGAAGGGTATAGGTAAACATATCAAGTACCTCTTTAGTAGACCACCTGCCTCTCCCCTTGGAACGTCTCTCATTCGAACTCCGTGAACTACGGGGTGACTCACTTCTCGATGGGCTGGAGCTGGATGACTGCTTACGTCTCTTCTTTGATTGCTTAGCTGCTGCTCTGGAGGAGAACCGTGAACGTCTTCAGCCTTCAGGAGTCATCGTTTCGTCAGAATTCGTACCTCAAAAGAATAAAGTATTATTATAATCATGCCAGTATATCAATTTATTGTCTAAACTTGTTTAAAACTCTGTTTTCATTTCGTATTTACAATAACATAAGGTAAAAGAAATAATAATAAATATATTATCATCCTAGATCATCTTTGATTAAAAATAAAATATTATAACCTAGCTTTATCGTTAACTAGTAAATCCGCCCTCGCTTCGCTTCGGGAAACCAGTCCCTTCAAAAATCTCTATAAATTTTAACAAATTATGTTATTCCGATGTCTGAGCTATATTACTGCAAAGTTTCATGGAAATCCGTTCAGTAGTTTTTGCGTGAAAGAGTAACAAACCCACACATACACTCACAAACTTTCGCATTTATAATATTAGGATAGGATAGGATACGCTCTAATGGACACAAACCATTCAATAAACAAGCTTAGCTTTTTATTAGATTCAAATTCAAATTCGTTTATTGCATTATTACAGGCAGTATTAGATATTTTTACATGAATTCGTGTCTCTGTAATATACCTTAAGTAGGTGTGCAATTTTATTAAAGTAGGTATACTTCCTAATCTAGGTACACATGACCTCTATCCTAACACTATATGCTCATGGTTCAGTAGGCATACATAGCCTCTAATGACTAAGCACACATGGCTCAGTAGGCATACATAGCCTCTAATGACTAAGCACACATGGCTCAATAGGCATACATAGCCTCCAATGACTAAGCACACATGGCTCAGTAGGCATACATAGCCTTTAACAACTAAGCACACTTGGCTTCCTACTCTAGGCACACATGGCCTCTAATTATCTTAGGTATACATAACGTCTAATAAAAATGCACACCACGTATAATGCTGGACTTCTAATCTAATCTAAACTTCTTTTAATTCGTAATGAAATTAATTAATAATCATATAAACACTTGTACGCACCTTAGATTGGGTCCTTTTTCTCACTTCTGAGATGTGACGAATTATCCCAATTCAGGTCCTGGTGTATAATAAAACCACTCGCTTTGTAACAACGATTATATATTTCTAGACACTCTTGCTCATAACCCTTCACAATTATAATCCTTATTATTAACAATTGCATAGTTGCATAGCTATAAATAATAAATAAACTCAGATAATAATACTGCACGTCTGTCTCCGGCGAGACGATGGATCAGAATGCCTCCACTTTTAGAAATCATCGACCAAGTAATTTCATTCAAGAATGAACGAAATGTATGTATCCATTCATCTGTTCGTCCTTCACAGACTATCAAAGTAAAGGCATTTTGAATCGACTTAATTACTAATATCGATTAAAACATATGAATGAAATACAATCATCGAATAAATTGAATATAAATATTAAATAAAACAAAGTTGATTTATCTGACGAATTTGTAAAACAATATAAAATAATCATAAATTCATTACACTTGTATCTGATATTACTACAGTTGCCACGCTTGACGTGAGACAGACGGGAACACTTTTACGACTTAGGTTTTTTCTGAATATTACATTATTTACGCCTCGGCTACCTTACGGCTTTCAGTGAAGGGTCTCAGGTTTCATTCTCGATCGGGGCAAATATTAACGTGACCCATAAAAGAAAATTTAAATATTATGACTTAGAAAAAGCAAGGTAAGTTTTGTGTTATTTTATAAAACTTGTTTCTCCTCATCGTTGAAAAGGAGCATACTAAATCACTCTATTGTCATGCAAATTGAAGAAAAGATTATTGTGTAACCGAAGTTTTACCTGAATATGCGGAACATGGTTTAACGACTGCCATGTAAAAATATCAGCTGGTTGAATTTCTCTCTGAAGCAGATAAATGAAAAAAATAATATTTTAATTATTACAAAAGCTCACATGCAATACATTTTCCTGTTGACTATAATTAAATAACTTAATTCCATGGATAGTGCAATCGTTATGAAGAGCTCGTTGACAGCTGAATTTCAGCCTTATTCATTACATAAAAGCCTTTAAATTGAATTGGACAGCAGAAGAGTCCGAGATTCGCACTCGTAATCACAAATTCGCAGGGATTACCGATAATATGAGCGGTGCTGCCCAATGAAGAGTAGTTTATTTTGTATCAGAAATTGAATCGTTTTTCTGTACTGCGCCACTCATCATGTCGTAATCCCGAAGGGTGCGTTCAAATGGAGCGGCACTAACTACTATTTATAGCAAACGTTATTAACTAACGAAATACCTACTGATATTCGAGTCCAATTGTACATTTCGTTTTATTTCTGAGAATTGGAAAAACAGACGTCCTAAACATTTAACATTCATATGATTTCACAGCAATAAAAACACTTTTAATATACTGAAAATATCTTGTAGTGAAACTATCCACTGTAACTTAGGTAAACAACGTCTTTACCCTTAGGGATAGACTTTAAAAAGGACGGTCCCTTTCTGCTGCCACCAAATGTTACGAGTTTCAAGGAATTTTGGGTTTAAAGATTAACATATTGAAGATAACCGTTTTGTAAAGATAGCTGGATTTCATGTCTTGGAGTGAGCATATTAGATGGATGACATTGCAATTATGACGTTATTCATCCATAATGATAGATAGATAAACTCTTTATTGTTTGTACACCGGGAATAAAAAACAAAGAAACAAGTGGACTTACTCCCTACTTGATTAACACCTAATAAATATTGGTAATTTCCACACCGAATGTTACTACGAAGGTAACATTCGGTGTGGAATGGTGGTGTGTGCTGGTTTCTCGAAGCGAGGGCGGGTTTACTAGCTTTTGAATAAAACTTACGTGTTGAAACTGCATGTGTAAGCAGCCTACTGCGGATATGGGGGCCGATCGCAGCGTTAAATCACTCGTTCGATAATTGACGAATTTGTCGCGCGAACATGATGGATGCGCGGCTGAACCGCGCGGCGGGGCCGCCCGGTTACGATTTTACACTCGTCAGCCACATATTGAATTGGAGATACATTGATATTTATTATAACGATGTTATACGCATATTAAAACTCTTTTCTTTACGTGGAAGCTATTTCAGAAAAAAATATTTTTGAATCGTACCTAATAACGAAACAGGTTCCGTAGAAATAAATGGTTTAAGATTTGTCTGTGCGTTTGATGCCGCTAATCATAGACACAGCTTAACCTATTTTAATGCAGTTTTTGTTAATGTGTCTTATCCATACTTATTGGGGGTAATAACGCGTATTTCATAATTTTATGGTCGTTATCTCATAACTTTTTTCTGTTACGATTTAAAATTGTATGTATCTCACATTTTCGCCCAGACCATGATCCATGCAACTGGGTTTTAGTAATATAACCACCTGTAACAGTTAAAAAGTTTGATTATCGTAATTATTTTTCATTATATTGCCATATTCGGTTATGATGCTAACACACATTTTGTTCATCAAAATCTACTTAAATGTTTAACTTTAATTAACCTTAACATATAATTAAGTGGTTGTCGATACGGGAATCGTTCGTATACTTATACTTCCACGGTTATCTAATCACAAATTGAATTGCTCCGTTCTGTGCAAATACCTACGTGTAGTAAACAAGCCGGTCTTGTGTTTTCTGACCAAACAGCACTACGAGCGGGAACGATGTTAGAAATAACAAAACAACTATTGCGATTTGCTTACAAGCAACTCCCCTCCCAAATATAATGGTATACGGTTCATAATTGCTTGTACTTTTAAGTTGTTAGTAGCGTTAATTCCATTAAGGCTCCAATATATTTTATCTTACACTTCTCATAAACAAGGATTATGATTTTTTGCTTAGAAAATACGTATTAGTTGAGTATTAGTGTACAATGGAATAGTTTATTACATCAATCGATTATTTTGCTATCCACTGTAAACGTACCATATAAATACACAGGGCTAGATAAATAAAACGGTTTAATTAGTATAATAACGTTTAGATGCCCGCGTTAGTAAATTAAATGCGGCTAAATTGCACGCGCGTTTCACTATGACGTCACATCAAGGCTGAATCACGTTATTGAAATTTTCTATATTGCGTTAATGTGTCCCCAACATGAGACTTAGGGACAAGTCTGTTTTCCCAGTAAGATCGCCTAGTATGGCTGGGTCACCCTCTTGGATAATTGACTAGAGGCTAGAGACTAGGCCCCACGATACAGGGAATCATAGTGCGGGTTCCTTAGTACCTACTATAAAATGAAGCATGATTTCAAAATTGCAGTCAGCATAATTTAATTTTAATGCCAAATGCTGCTCCGCTTACCGATCTGCACGCGACTAACGCGGACGGGCGCACAGAAAATCAGAGGGCCGTGGTAATCTGGTAATACCGCGCCATTTCTCTGAGTGTGACCCTTTTTCATCATGTTGGCACTTCTGCAGCTGCAACTTTGAAACCAAATAAACAAATCAACTCACTAAACGTTGTAGAAGTGCTTTATGGTGAAATAAATGTTTCTATGTCTATGCAAAATGACTAGTTTCTAGTCATAGTACATTGGGATGTATCTACTTTAATAAATGTCAGATTTTTTTACAGATTTTAATTAATTTTCCTTTTGATTTTCAATGTATTCCCTTATTCCCTTATACCGTAATATAGAATAATAAAGTTAGAATAAATAAACACCCACACGTTCCAGCCATCTACGGAATTTCTACTTCAAAGACCAAATATGCTTTGAAGCTTTTAATTTGGAATTACAACTTTACGTTGACGTACGAGACGGGCCTCTACGATGTATCGCGGGGAAATCTGACGCGGATAAAGTCGGTCAAGCAGATAAATTAAGAGATTATAAGTCGTACGTCGTACGTCATAAATCGTACGTAATGACGAGCGAACTTTGCTTCCTTCAACAACAAGGACCTCGTCTCTGGAGTAAAAACAATAACACCATGTCATAAGGAACACGACAACGGTGGAAACTTTGGATATAACGATTATTTAGCAGGAGTCCCTGGGGGCTCGCCTGGCGCCTGGCCAACCACGCTCGTCCACGGATGGAAATGAGCCATCGACCGTCTTCGAGCGGATAAGCCTGACTTGTGGACGTTAATACATTTGCGAATTAGCTCGCGAGCACGTATCTAATGGGGGCTCAGGGTTTTCAAATTGGTTCGCTTGTTGTTTATCCAGGATCTAATTGGTAGAATTTTTGTTGTAAAAATCAACGTCAGCATTTGATTCAATGATGACTTGAAACCGTAACTCAGCATGGTAACCATTGCGCCATACGGGTAGTTTTCGGATCATAATGTAAATTGTTCCCGTTCATGTCAATCGTGTCACAGAGGATTATGTAGCGGGAAGTTAATACAAGTACGAATGAGTGAGTGTTCCGTGTTCCTGATAATTTGAAAATTTCGAAGGCAGTTGGGTGAAAAGAGAAAAATATTCGCTGAAACTCGATTCAATTCTTCACACGACAAAATGATGTAACAATTCCGTGCAACCTTTTACGTCTCAGCTGTTCGGATCGGTCCTTGATTGGGGTACATGGGTACAACCTTTACATGTTTTTAAATACACGATCTTAGAAAATCATAATTCCATTATGTCGTACGTGTATTCACACCTTCTCATCGCTCGGTGAGCACACGATCCGCGCATTAAACTGTCATAAGCCGGATTTTAACAAAATTGCCTTTCAGCACAACGTTGCGAGCGCGTTTTTAACAAAATTGCTTTGTGCCGTCAGATTATTCGTATTTTTTGTACCTTCGGTCGTCATTACCGTTATTGTGTTTGTGAATATGTAAGGAGGCTGCGCCTCCGAGTGAACGGGCGAACGTAGTATCGATGACAATCAGAATTTCTGTTCAAAATGCAAACACGTACTTTTCCATTCCGAAGCGTTGGGCGAGGGGGAAATTTGTTTGTTTAAGCGTCAGCATGTAGGAAATAAATTACCTTTTTAATTGTAGGTACCTGCGCTGTTTTTACCAATATGTTAAAGAATGGTAAATGGTAAAGAAGAAGAAATGCTGTTAAGCAAGTTAACCTCATTTAATTCTGGCTCTTACTGGCGGACAAGGCCACCACGTAAACACATTTCGGAGTTAATTTAAGAAATTAGTGTAATCGGGAATAGCCGTAACACTTCGAACCTCCACTTATCTAAGAATGGCCAGTCTCCGCGTCACATTCTATTCCTATGGCGTGATTGAAGGCACTTTAGCCAGGAGTGACCTTCATTTGGTCCGGCGAGTATCAAAGTGTCGCTCATCTATCTCACTTAGCTGACTTCCGACGACTGTCAAGCATCGCCATTATTATTAACTCGCTGATATGATTCGTTTAGTGACATTGTATAAAGATTCGCTAGAAATACATTTTTATAAACATTTTTACTACGTAATTGTCATTGTAGGATCGTTGGCTTTTTCCATTCGTAATAAAATGAAATTTAACTTGTCTATATACATATTATGTATTATTTTGTTTTCTTCGTACCTACAACGAAACCCCGAAGGAGACACGGCGAATAACCAACTTTAATATACCAAAATGAAAGGTATTTCCAGCAAACGTTATCCACAATATCGTCCCGGCTCCCTCGCGTTAACATTGGGATACTTAATATCAAACACAAACATACTTGCGCGCTTTTATTTCCATCGTGTAGTACAGTGGCTATAGTATGGTAGTAAAACGTTTCAATGGCTTTACGAGCGGGGAATAATAATAAATAGCAAATGCTCACTAAGTCATCAGCCTTTGTAAGTCCACTGTTGGACATATAGCCTCGCCTAACTTGTGCTCGTCATACACTCGTTTTATTATTTTTGCTTGTCGGACAATTCGAAAATTGCTTGGTTCGATTCCCAGCGAGGCGGAAATTTTAAGAATGAGGTTAATTTTCTGTTCCTACGTGTTGTTCATGGTATCGCTTATCGAGATTAGATATTTCCGAAGAATAAAATAAAAATTACGTGCTTATGTGTTTTAATGACAACAACATTTATATAATAACTGATTTTGAATTTAAATTTTAATTATAAGGCAGTAATTTTGAAGGAAATTTAATGCGTTATAATAGAATAGGTACTTATAATGTAATAATTATTAATCATTAATCGTTCGGTAAATTTTAGTTTTGGTTAGGTGAGCTGTCAGTTTATGTAGTACTTATAAACGAAAACAATCTGACTTTGATCTTTCGAGTTAAACAAACTAAGGGACAGTCAGCTGAAGCTATTCTTGCTACTAGAAAGTTTGTTAAGCTACTATGTACTTAAATATTTGATTAATACATGACTGTTCAAATTAGCACTGGGAACAAATTCGTTCAGGTCATAATAATATACTCTGTTCAAATTACCATTAAGTATTATAAAGGAGATTTGCCCCGTTTTTCCATTAAAATCACTCCTTTCCACAGTGTTGAATCTCTTTTGCAAAAGTATGGTTTAGTAAAAAAGAGCCTGCATAAATGTAAAATAAATAAAGATTTTGAATACGTAATTTGAGATATTAGGTATATTTGTTTGTTTGCAAGCTATCGAGACCATTTAACTTCGGGTACAGGCAATTTAAAAATTCATCCAAAGACACGTACTGGTGTAATCGTTCACATTATCTTCTTTTTTCCAATTATTTCCAACAAATATTGTCAATGCACCAACTCGCGAAATCCCACGTTCAAACTGGAGAGTTTTTATTATGTATAGAAGATAATTTCTGAGGCAAACACAATTTAAGAGAGCAAACACCTTTTAGAAATACCTTACAACATGGCGGCGGCTTTTTGTCTCAAGCTAATTGCTGGAGTCTTTCTTGTAGGGTTGTTGTCGTACCGACGGCTGCGGGCGAGTTTTTATGTGCGATGTTTTACGGTCAGCCTTTCCGCTGCCACCCATAACAACTGTGGTTGACTCAGACCAGAGAACTGTCAAGCCACACTATTCTTGGCGAAAAAAATTGTCTCCATTTTTTGTTATTATGAACGTTATAGTCCTACAAGGATCTTTTGGCGCATGACTGACGTGAGGGTGACAGAGACAGCGCCTCACAGTTTGCCTTCCCTGTAAGGCGCTGTCTCTGTCACCCTCACGTCATTCATGCGCCAAAAGATCGTTGTAGGACTCTAGTTGACCGGTTTTACTTTATGGCTACAGTTGCGTCTTAATGTAGCAAATTAATTACAATGCAATTTTTTTTATAACTCTTATTTTCATGTATTGGGAATTAACGGTAAATGTTTTGTTATAATAGAAACCTGTTATTAAGGCTTAATTTATAATAAATTTCTAGTACCTACATGAAAATAAGAGTAGGTCATTGACAATTTTGACAAGTCGAATTTCTCATTAATTTTCGAGTTAAGACGCAAGCATGGATAGCCGTACTAGTTATAGTTGGTCCTATTAGTTGTAGTTAATAATAACCCGGTAAGGTCTCGTTATAACTATACGTAGATGTTTTGCAATAGTTGCAATCCTTACGGTCTTTGGTGGTTACCTCAAAAAAAGTGATATCGAAGACTTTTTAAAGTTTGGAAAATACGAGCTGGGAGAACACGAGTCTAACAAAGCCGTAAAAATATTTATAAAAGTCGAAAGTTTCTGGGGTTTCGTAAGACCTTACCTTACCTTCGTACCTAAGACCTTATTAACAAGGCTCTGCTCGTCAGGTCGCGAGGTCAATGTCTATTTGCAAAGAAATATAAATTGCAGTGCGATTTCGTGGCTATGTAAAGTCCAATACATACATTTGTTTTTAACGCTCGAGTCTCGTAGTGCAGAGGGAGTTTGCTGAGAATGTTCGTGATCTGCGGCCATTTTTGTTTATAAGGTCTAAACAGATTTTTAAACCGTAACATTTAATTGGATTTTGGACAAAAATACAGTGGAATTGAAACTCTTCTCCTTTTTACTGCAGTAAAATTGTATCACGCTAAAATATAAAATTCGATATATTATGAAAAAGCAGTTAATTTTTTCCGCGAACACGATAAATTCTTAAGATTTTTTCCAGTTTTTTCGCGTTCCTTTATCGAACGTCTGTGAACGCGTTAACTGAATGCGAGGCAAATTGCGGCCGATATTTGACGACGGTTCCTTTACGATAAGAAGTGACGTCACATCGGAGACCTGCCAGTATTTTGCTGAATGTACAGTGTATAGCTAGACGATCTTAGTGTGAATGACAGAAGAAAATTAATTTAAATTTTTCTAGGTAAAATTTGTAAGGAAAATGGTAAAATCGCCGTTGTTACCAGACCAATCAATCGATCGTCGACGGCATCGATCGATGGTGGAATGGAATAGTCGACGTCGATCGATAGTTTCTACAAGACCAATCGATCGATCATTAATCGACGTACTTGATCGAACTTGTACCGGTTTATTGTGAAAAAGACCCGCGCCGATGAACCGCGCAGATGTAACGTACATTTGTAGCGCGAGACTTATAAGCTCGTGTCTCACGCGCCGGTTAACCGCGCTGGCAGAAAGCTTGACTATACAATCACCCTTATTATTTGTGACTCAAAAAATAATTATATATGGAGTATTCAAAAGTGAGAAGTGTACAATAATTGCGACAAAGGACATAACATTTCATAAGCAGAAAGTACTCATTTTAAATTAATGTAAATTCAATGAAAGGACAGAAGCCTACGCTCATTAATTTGCATTTAGCCGCGGGACAATACATTCTTTGTACACCGTGTTTTATATTTGTAAAACGAATATCTTAAACAACAGACAGAGTTTTGTTTATTTGGGCCCGTTTTATGTGGCGATATTTTAAAGGCTTGTACTCGTATCTTAACATTACCTAATGTTTACATTTATGAAATAAACATAAATAAAAAACGCTACACACTCATAGCCCTATCCTAGTGTGGTGGACGTAGCACGCTCGTCGCATGGTGACGCCATGATAAGCTTGAATCGCGCTATCAAAGTTTTGTAATTCGCTTGCATATTTACAAGTTCCGAACGTAAACACTGTCCCGGAGATCTCCCAGGATTTTCTGTATCGTGGATCTAGTACACACTACAACATATTAATCAACTAAGTATAGCTGCTTCGCTGGCAATCGGAACAGGGATTCTTCAAAGGGCAGTTCGTAACCATTGAGCCATACAGTTTGGATTGGATTTATACATTCTATATTTTAAAACCACCGCTATCATTCATCAAAAAGAACGAACACTGATTCATGAAGCACATACTAGAGATGTGTTTCCGAAACCTTTATGTGTTACGCCCCACCACGTAAAAATTCTTGTGGGGCGTAGGCCCCACGTTGGGAAACTCTGTCCTAGAGTGAACTGTGTGAAACAAGATGAGTGTAAAAGGTTGTATGTACAGAACTAACTCTTGTGCATGTCTGTGCTTTTCAGAACCATCATACTCAAGCTTGTATGTATAACCCTTTGATGTTTTAAATATCTAGATCGGAGATCGAAACCGCGAAACGTGTCACAAAATTGTGGCTAACTGTTAGCCACAATTTTTATATCATTACGCACAGATTACGCACACATAGACAATAAATGAACGTGAAAAACATCGCCTGCACGCACACATGTTTGATAATGTTGCCTTGTTTTTTTGTTTTCATTGTAGGGCAACGCTCAATCTAGATACTTAAAACATCCCTGGTATAACCTTAAATCAAACCTCGAATGAGACAGATCTACTGGACAAAAGACCAGGATAACATGGCGTAACAAGCGCAATTACAATTCGCTCCATACGTTCCTAATCTAAAGCCTTCACGGGTCAGCAATTTCCCGTAGCCATCAAAGCTAGAACTGCGCGTAAAGTCGCGAACCGGCCTCGTCACTGCATAAATTGGGTAATTGACTTACATCGGCTCCCCGAGCATCGCGACTGTTTGCTTGTTTGATTGTCACGGACGGGGCGTAATGAGCTGTTTATATGATGCTACCCCTACGCTCTCCACATACAATTATTGTACGTTATACATTGAACGGTAAGTTCATCTAAATTCGGTGTAAGTTACGTTCAAACGAGCGATGTATGTCGTTACGTGTGAAATATTGCAGGTTAACAGAAAAGAAATTGAAATGAAACTTTGTTATGTACGATCACGTTCATGAAGTAAAAACCCTCTGCGGAGCTGAAAGCCCGATACGACAAACAGATAAAAAATGGAGTGTTTCTTTGTTTATCGAGTAAATTCAAATGTATTATCCTGGCGTATTGTGGCCGGGATCATTGTGCGTCTGTGTGTGGAGCCGGATTGGGTGTGGATACATGAAAGCCTTTCATAGAACCTGGAAGTTCCAGTATCACATTCGCTTTGTTGTTTTGTCTGATTGTGGTATTGAGTTTATTTATGCAGACGTAACAAACAGAGTTAGCGGAGTGATTTGAATGTTGGAGTCCGGAACCGGAGTGTCCAGGTTCGAAACCCTGTGTGCACCCCTGGTTTTCAGAAATTATGGGCGTTTTTTATTTTATCATCAGTTGCTTCGAACAAAGAAAATATCACTGAGAAACCTTCACACCTAAGAGTTCCCAAAGGTGTGTGAAGTTCGATATATACACCCACGACACCAGAAATCTTATTATCTTAAGAAGGATTTACGTTAATAATTATTTATTATCGTTATTTTTTTCTTTCTTTTTCCATGGCTAGGAACGTTTAGTTATATTTTTGTATCTTTGATATCTATGAACAAAGGTAAGCACTAACAGTCGACTGTTTTACTTGTTTGTCATAAAAACTGCCTCCAAACCTCCAAATAGGTAAACAAAACACGCATTAATTATCTCGCAACAGGCACTATTTTACTCCGGTTACAGAAAGGCACAATTACTTAAATATTTGAGACAAGAAGATCGGAGAACTTACGTCTTTGTGTCACATAAACAACAGACGTGCCCGTGAATAAAACCCAGCGCTCGCCGGCTAGACCAGGGTAGAAGCCTTTAAAAATAATAAAAAGTGAAAAAAAAATAATAGTAGGATGAAACCCATTAGAAAAGGAGGGGAATATTATAAAAATGAAAGGAAAAATAATTTACGGGCGATCTGAGGTCGGGAAGGGGATGGGGGTGAAGTTTTTAAGGGTAAAAAACGGGTTTTCTCGATTTCCGGCAAAACTAAAAGTCCTATCGAAAAAAGTCAAATGGCAGTTGTAGGTAATAAAAAGATCTAAAACTTTTGTATTTACACTTTTTTCACATAACCTCAAAATTTATGTGAAAAATTCAAAAAACCAAGTTTTTGGTTTTTTATTTTTATCTTTTACAAAAATTGTTTTTTTTAACGAAATTTGGTGAAAACTTACCTTTTTATGTCCCAAATACGCTGTAATTTATTTGATTAAAAATATTTATTTTTTCACCTTATATTGAATTAATATCGAAAAAACACCCTAATTTTCAATCGAAAACTCACCCGTCAAAATATCAGCTTTTTTCAAAAAGTTGGTATGTTTTCTGTTCGTTGAAATGTCTACTTTCCGATGGTGAAAAAAACTATGTATATACTATATACTACTATTTTTTTTTGTTTTAAATATTATCGACCCTGGTCTAGGCGCGGCCCGCCGCGGGTCGCTCCACATACCGGGACTCTTAATTTGTACGATCATAACACCAGAGCGTTTACTTTGTTAAAAGCCTTCCGCATTATGTATTGCACTGTACAACAGTACTGCAATAGTGACTACAGCTTACAACTTGGTTAATTAAGAAAATCATTTTCCAAGTTAATCGAATATTACCTACTGTTAAATAACTCATTTTAACTATTATCGCTTTGTATTCCTTTAGGTCTTAAATTTGCAATCATCCTTTCTAAGTAATCTCTTTAACTATGGGAGGTATCAGATAGTTATAGGGAGTTTCTTAGAATTACTTCGGCTCTCTCTCTCCATGGCAGTTTTTTAGAAATCGCTCACTATGACTCTACTCATAACTTCATATTTTAACCTCTACTGATTCAGTGTGTACGTCGTTCTCTGTCAATCAGCAATCGTTGCTTTATTAAGTACTAGCGGCCCGCCCGCGGTTTCACCCGCGTGGATCCCGTTCTCGTGGGAATATATGCATGTATTATACATAAAAACCTTCCTCTTGAATCACTCTATCTATTACAAAAAACCGCATCAAAATCCGTTGCGTAATTTTAAAGATTTAAGCATACAGACAAACAGACAGACAAAAATAGCGACTTTGTTTTATACTATGTAGTGACTCTGTAGAGGTCCGTATGAGAGACGTAGGAGTAAAACAGTCGTGGACAGTGCGCACTCAAGTTCATCAGCGCCGAGCGATGTCGCTCTCACAAATAAATTAGCTGATTAGTAATTGGATTTTCCGTCGCACGTGACGCTTCGTTATCGATGTCCGCCGGGATTTATGATATCGCCGCAAACACTGCTGACGGCCTGCTCGTAGCGATGGTGGCCAGGCGTCCGGATAAAACCGGACAGTGTTAGGCTTTTTAACCGACTACAAAAAAGGGGGTTCTCAATTCAACTATATTTTTTATATTTGTTACCCCAGAACTTTCGGCTGGGTGAACAGATTTTGATGATACTTATTTTATTCGAAGCCTGGTGCTTATCGTCTGGTCCCTTATAAATGTAAGCGACATCTGGTATGTAGTTTTTGAGTTATCTCTGTCGATGTCGAGTCGATATTTTTGTTGTAATGATTAAATTTTGTATAAATTTGTATTATTGTATTGACTAGTGAACCGCCCTCGTTTCGTTTCGGGACCCGTAGGTATCAGCCTTGTAGGTCCCGCTCCCGTAGGAATCTCGGGATCAAAAGTATCCTATGTGTTATTCTGGGTTATAAACTATCCGTGTACCAAATTTCATCTAAATCCATTCATTCGTTTTTGCGTGATTGTGGACCAAACATACAAACACACTAACTTTCACATTTATAATTAGTTGGATTGCATGTCCGGCCAATAAACGATACCAATATTGTACTTTAATATTCGAATTTAAAAACGACAAACTTAATAGCTGTCCATTTTTTACCCATATATCCGGCCAAACTGGCTCTGTCCGGCTTTTAGATTTGGCGAGCTGGCAACCCTACATGTCGATATGAGACGTGATCCACGACCGCTGACGTCACCGTATAGATAAATCGTTTTTTGTTAATTGTTTCTTCATTGTAATTGTTGCTTGGTTGCTTCTTAGTATTTCTCAGACGTTATTACGTAGGGGCTTACAAAATTGATGTGAAAAAGAATTATTCTTGTTGGAGTGGTTTAGGTTTCGGTGAAGTTAATAATAGGCAGAAGAACTGGTAAAATACTCGTATTATATATTTAGTAAAACATAAAATTAGGACATCTTTCTTATTTACTTTCTTATTTGAGGACAATTTTTTAATGACAAACATTCATATTTTAATCACAGAACTCTTGAATCTAGTAACTTAAATGAGGTCTTATATCAAGAATATAACATTTACCATAATTATGTTCCAACAATTCTTCAGGGCCGGTGTTGAATTGCTGACTTCTGTATCAGTGTGTTCATAGAAAGCGGTGGCTTCTTACCATCAGATGGCCCCTCTACTCATTAAGTTTTCGTCTAATTTCACCTTTTAAGCTATAAAGTATCCGTAATTAATAAATTGATACGCTGAAAATTTTGCTTTTTCAAGTAAAAGAACCGTTCAGAAATGACCTTGTAATATTAATCAAGTACGTAAAAATTCTGTCCATAAATAAATATTGGCATATCTTTAACAAAGAAAAAAAATCTGAGAACGTCCTTATTATGAGGAAATTTTGTATACCCTAAGCTAAGCAGACAAAAAAGCAGGCGGGATAAGTGATGGTAAGTGATCACTTAGGCCCAAGGACGTTGGCAATATTATAAGCTTCACCAACGCGTTGCCAGCCAATAAGGAAGCGATCGTTAAATCTCGTTCATTTAAAACGGACCACAAGACCAGTTTTCAAACATAAAAAAGAAGAATTAAAATCGGTTTACTTAGTTAAAAAGCTACAAGGTAAAACAAAAAATGTTATCGAATTAGGACCTCCGCCTTTTTTTTAATTGGTTAAAAATATGCATACTCAGCGTGGCAGAGGGTTCACTGGGACTTCATGAGGGTTATTTCATGAGAGTGTAAATGTTTGTATGTACCTATTCAATTTAATTTGGTATTTTTACATACCTATCTACAGATATTCAATTACTTCTTAAAATTTTACTTTGAGTTATTTTTATTGGATTCATTAATTACTATTAAGTACTGCCTATTTAAATTTATATGAGATTTTTAACTCTTTGTTTCTATGAAGTAGATAGTAGTAGTTAAGATATGTTTGTAAGGATATTATAATAGCAAGTAGTTAAATAAATATATACCTACATAGAAGAACCACCTGATGTAACCTTAGGTACTGATGTAGTCTTACTATGCCTCAAGGGCGGTAATCGCAAATACAGCGACAAACTGCTGGAAACTTAGCATTTACTCGGAAATTCGCTCGAGAATTGGCTTACGGACAGTGCCATAGAAATCATAATACATTAAGAGAGGAATTCGCCGTACAAACAGAATCAGTGAGTGAGACGGAATTTGTTCCGACGCCGCCTTTGTTCCAGCAAATCTCTCACTTTTCTAGCGCACGTTTACGTTTCCGTTTTTTTACTAAGTTATCTCTTTTTCTCTCCATATATATTTCATTTCCATCAGTAATCACCTTCCTTATTAATGTTTTACGAAAAAACATGAATTATAAATATGTAAGCACCAACACTAATGTTAGAGGCACAATGCAGTATAATATAATAAATAAAATAATGATAAACGCAATTGAGTAAATTCTCAGTAAACCGCCTATAGCTTTTATGATTTGATGATAATTTTCCATAATACATTTATTATAATTTATTAGTCCAATGAGGCGCTCGTCAACATTAACATAACTACGTGCCTGTTACAGCCATACCTATAACGAGTACAGTCATACAGTCTACATGCTTACCATTTCTGTTCACTGCATAAGATATACTAAATTTGTATATTTATTTGAATTAATAAATAATCTATACAAATAAATAAAATTGGGCGCCTGTTTGTAAAATTAAAATAACCGCTTTTTACAGTAGTTATATATTATAACATTATTTTTAAATTTTTGTCTGTCTTTTCCAGCTATTTGTTCCGGCTAATCTCTGAAACGGCTGGACCGATTTTGACGCGATTATCATTGGAAGATTGTGGAGCTAATAATAATAACGTACGCTACTTTATATCCAGGAATTCCCGCGGGATTGGGATTTACGCAGAAAAACTCTCACGCGTACAAAGTCACGGGCACCGGTAGTAAAAAATAACGCTACACCGCTACGCCTCACGGGTCATAAAACTAAAATATATTTACACCATAAATAAGTGGCATTAACTTGTAATTGTAATTATATTGGGTACGAACATTGTATTTGCAATTTGGACTAACGGTGTAACACGCAAACCACTTAACAGCTTTAAGTGATTCCTGGAATTTTTAAAGCTCATATGAATTTTCCATCTCTGATTATAAATAATTAATCTGTTTCATTGGAATAAAGCGTATAATGTAGACTAGAATTCCGAATAAAAGACAAGTTAATCATGTTTTGATTGCTTTTATATATCCACTTAAATTTATGGATTATGGGTATACAACAACAATTTTGAACAAAAAAATTACCAATTTCAAAATCAATTTGATGTAAGCGAAAAACTAGCTGCCAGATGTTGTCAAATTTATGTCAAATTAATTTATGTTGTCAAAGTAATGCGTGATATATACGTGATAAACATCGGAGTATACCTATCAACTAAAAAAGATTAAAGTATCGAAATTGGTCTACTCTGTGAAAAGTAACAAAAATTAGGTAATTGAATAGATCGAATTGAGAACTTCCTTGTTCTAACCCTCCTAGAAATGTTTGTGTGACATCTGATAAAAGTCAGTAGCATAATATAATTGCTTTTTACAAAAAAAAATAACCGACTTCAATCTTGATAAGTAGAGATAACTCTAAAACTACTCGCCAGATGGCGCTCAATTCAACATATAAGTGTAAAGTTCTCGTCACTACAAATTAATCAAGCCCAAACACTAGATAACTGCAGTAAATCGTTGAGGAGTTCCCTCGACTGTCTTTCGGCTTCATCAGATCGACTCCAGATCTTCATGAAATGGTAGCGCTTTAATGTACTTATGATAACATGAACAAACACACTAGTTGTCCATACAATTTTCGAAAGTTCCCCTCGATTTCTCCGAGATGCCATCATCAGATCCTGGTGTCCTTATCAGGGGACCCCACTGCGCATATCTACTTTACAACAAAAAAAGAATTATCAAAATCGGCCCATAAACGACGGAATAATCGCTGAACGTACATAAAAAAAAAAGCATATATACGGTCGAATTGAGAACCTCCTTCTTTTTTGAAGTCGGTTAAAAACTAGATTCTGTTACTAGTTAATATGACAACTAGTGTTCAAAGTATAAATAGCCTAACAATTACAATAACTGACTGTAACATAGCCCTTCTAATTCCGTAAATAGTCCGGAATTGCGTTCGCTGTTCAAACAGCGTCACGAATGATACATCGCGAGCTCATTACCGTATCAAATAGTGGTCGGTTTGGCGCTCCGACCACTGCCACTGGCGCGTTTGGGCAGTACGATGATCAGTAATTTGATAATCGTCCGTTACAATCAAAGCCTGATTTTAAACAAGTCATTGTATACGTCAATCAATCGACCGACACAAAGGTTTGCTTATTAAATAAATCCCAATGCAATTAGCGATTACAACTAGCGTTAATTAAAAACTTTCTATTGCTATGTTTGACGTGTTATTAATGTTTTATACTGTGGTTGATGTTTTTAATACAATTAATTGGCTAATGTGCAGGCCAGTTACATGAAAGTAAATAAATAAATTGTTTAATAGTACGTACTGCAAAGGCTTCGAATAAATTGCCAGCATCTGTGTATATAGGTTTCTTCTAAGTTAGCATGCTTTACCACCTTAAGGCTACGTTACCATTGAACATCAGGTGAAAGAAGAAATGGGAAAGAAATAACGCAATTCACGCTGAGACCTTGAAAGTCAGATTTTTCTTGTTTTTAGCTCTACTTGCGTGCTTGTGGAAGGTAGCTAGATCTACCACCAAAAGGCCTTATCAACAAGGTTCTGTAACTTAAATGGCGGTAGAATAAAAAATTACATAGTACGGTGTATCAGATATATCTACATGTCTAAATGACTTATGAATTTGAACAAGATAAAACATCACATCATTAATAATTTTGATGATTGGTTACTTAAATAAAAGATCATTTACAATGTATTTGATGTTAAAAGCGGTGTTAGCGGTAATAAATCAGCAGTGGTCGTTACCCGCGGACAGATAGCGCGCCATTGACCCATTGACCTCACGACTCACCACTTGGACACATATCAAATGGGTGAGTCAGCTACACGCCGCGACTAGCGCCCGCGCCCGGCCTCGCTCGGCATGTGTAACAAACCCGAATATGATACCTATAAAATAAATAAATAAACGCTAACACACTCATACCCCCGCAGTAGGTTACCAAGTACCTGTGTCGCGGGTGGCATGGACTACACATTATAACACATTACAATTACACCCATGACCCGAGTACAAATATTTATCTGCCACATAAGTATCTGCCCCGGCCGGGAATCGAACCCGGGACCCCTCGCGTCGCAGACAGGGTCGCTACCAACTAGGCTACAGGGTCGTCGGATACCTATGCGATCTCAGTGTTTTTATATTTTTTTTAATTATTCCATTTTACTTCTTATGTACGCTCTATTTTGTAAATACTTCAAAAAACAAGGAAGAGGTTCTTAATTCGACTAAACGCCACTAACTAAACGCCAGTGATATCTGCCAAATAACGTCTTTATCTGGCACTTGAAGCGCTGATAAATTATCAGACAGTTGATCTGCCAGATAGTTCTATCCGACACCTGTGAAACCAAAAGTTGTGTTTATATGCAAATAAGTTCCTGATAAGCTTTTAGGGACTTTATCAGGAAGTGGTGAAACAGACCCTAAAAATGGGGAATAGGATGGTCAGTCCAGTCAATAGTTCTAACAAGAATATTAGTGACGCACAGATCGTCAAATGTAAGGAATGCTATGTGTATGTATTCATGGTATGATTGAACTCTTCAGCTGTGGCCACGATTCATGCAAATCGGGTAAAATATCAGCGTGCAAAATATAATATTATCGTGAATACCCAATACGTGCAAAATTCACGATATTTTAAGCTTCAAATCATATTACTAAAAACTCACCTTATGTAGTAGATTGATGTAGTAGTAACTAGAAGATTAACTTATAGTCGGTCAGTAGATTTGGTATGTATCTATCTATATTTGACTTCGCGGAGTTTCACAAATGAAAGTCTGTATGTATTCATTTATACAAATATCGTTACTTTATATTGAATGTGATAAAAGTTATAATGAAGAAGTCTAAATTATAACATTTTACAAATAATTATATTATGATGTACTATAGCTGAGCTTTACTAAGCTTATGAACGGAACCGCAAGTTTATTTCTATATAGTTAAAATTTAAATCGTGTGGGTGTGATATGAGTTTTGGCAAAACATAACTGTGTGAGAAATATTTATTTGGACAAAGAGTGTATGACGTCACCGTCAGGTATTGGATCACGCTCAAGGCTTTTTATTTCTCTAGCCTGGCCAACGTTTTGCTTTGTGATTCCATTATTTTATCCATTAGTAACTAAATAGTAAATCTTTCACTTCGCTCTGTAAGATATGCCCATTAGCATCTTCATAAAAATTCTTAGATAGGTTTTCATGACGACCCGGATGGCGCAATGGTTTACACGCCGAATCGCTGTTCCGAGGTTCCTGGGTTCGATTCCCAGCGAGGCGGAATTTTGAATGATGAGTTTAAATTTCCGTTCTCGGTCTGGGTGTGTGTCCTTGTCTTGTGTGTTGTCCATGGCACCCACGACACAGGGAATCCTAGTGTGGGACTATGAGTGTGTAGCGTTATTATTTTTATTGTTATACTGACATAACTATTATACTATTTAATTTTATAAACGGATTAAAATAAACGCAATATTTTAATCGTAGCTTACCAAAATGCATCCAAGTTAATTTGAGAACATTATGGAGAACCCTCTGGCAGTTTCCTCAAAATGTTTGCTCCCACTCAACAAATAGTTATATCAATTTGTAATTCTCATACCCTCATCATTTTTCTTAACAACATTTTTTTACTAAACCCAGCTCTATCATTTGAAAATCCAACGTTAAAACCACTCGGATATCCTAAGCCAGGTTAAACCTAGTTTAGTATAAATGGCGGATTCTTTCCCTCTCAAGGAAGCGCATTCCTCGAACAAAGGCCGTAACGAGCCTTTGACCGTCTTCTTGATTTAATGGCGCGAATAAATTTAAATACGTACTGTCAAGTATTACTTTCATCAGTTCCGTAATCGCTTCGCTTTGACGCTTTTATGAAATTCTTGTGAATATTAAAGCGGTTTAGAAAGTGTCCGGCGCCGGCGGTCAAGGGTTGATTATCGTGTACGGAGAACGGTTCACAGCTTTGAAGGAAGAGTTCATGGTGTAGGACGTAGGTACCATTGAAACAATTCTTTACCACATGACGACTTGATTTATGAGGCTTTGGGCAAAACGTCCCACTCGGAAAACGTCCCATGGGACGTTTCGCCCACGTCAATTTATGACTGGGGCGATTGGTCCCAGAAATTCAAGATGAAATTATGTAGTCGGCAGAAAATTACACTACGTTTGTTAATATTATCTATTAATCAATTTAAACAGGAGGAGGCCTCTATTTGACTCTACTTTTTAATCAAGTTCAAGAAAATGAGGAGTTTCTCAATTCGATTGTTTTTTGTGTGTCACTTAATAACTTGGCTCTGAGTCAGTCGATTTTGATAATTTTTATTATTCGAAAGCTAGTGTTTCACACCTAGTTCTATATAAAAAGCTAACGTGTAGTTTTTGAGTTATCTCTACTTATTGTTTTTTATTTTGTTACCATAATTTTTACTGGGTAAATCGATTTTAAAAATTCTTATTATATTCAAATAGCTAGGGCTGATCGCGGGGTCCTATTTGAGTGAGATCTGACGAGTTATTTTTGAATAATCATTAATATTGTGTTTTTAATTGACTTTCAGTATGTTAAGGATATTCTTTCTTTGTTACATTTCGATTTTAAGTTTATTTTAATCTGTTTGGTTAAAGACACTTAATTGTTATCATACACTTAATCAGCGACCTGAATAAAAATTATTATTTTCGGCTTTACGTACCGCGTGTCTTCTGTGGATGGTTTTACAGTCAAAAATGTTCTTTTTATATAAATACTGGGAAAAATACACAGAAGTAGCGGTCCAGTTATCAACAGAATAAATTTTGTGACTATATCTCCTTGAATTTCATTTCATTTAGTGATTATTCAACCTCCCAGCGTATATTCCATGTTTTAGGTAGGTAAGTCGTTTAGTATTAAAATGAACTTGGCGCTGCAAATTTTATCAAACAACTCGTTTAGTACAATGGAAATTCAGGACAGCGGGATACACGTGTAATCCAAACCCACCTTTATTCCTAAGTCATAAAGCCGACAGTTGCGTGTCGTAAGCCAGGCTTCGTCGAAGCAGGAAGCCTACAAAATTCCGTATGTAAACGCATCTGCATACACAAGGTTGGAACTTTATTAAACGAAATAATGTATTGTAGTGAATACGCGAGCTAACTCGCTCCGCCATAATGAGCAATCTCGTAGCGCTACGCCGGAGTGCTACGCCGGCCGCTACGCCGGAGCGTCAGTCGCTACGCAGCCGCCCGCCAAGCGCTACGCTACGCCCGCGTACTCCGCGCTACGCGATCGTTTCATTCGATGTTACGTGTTTCGCGTTACAAGTCTTGCGATCGTACAGTATCGGTGTAAGTGTAGAAGTCGACTTCTGTGTTAACTCGGCCACTTTATATAATTGTTCGAAAGTGTTTTCGTGTTCGTTATTTAAAAACGGAATTTCTTGTCGTCCATTCAATTACAAGTGGTAAACTAAATGATCAAGATGAAAAGGATTTGTCACCTCATCTTCCGCCTGCTGTTCCTACTTGACGGTGAGTAGAAATATAATAAGGTTATTTTAATTTCAACTTTCCTACAGTGTTCTTTCAGAGTTTGCAAGTTTCTGCGTATTTAATTAGAGAGTTTGTCGAGAGTGATGTTTCCAATTAACTCGGTAAAAAGGTGTAAAGTATGGTCTCAATAATAGGGCACGAAGTGTTATGAAAGTTTGAACCGGTTTCGGTGTGCGGCTTAATTTATACTTTGGTCGAAGCTTTTAATTTGGATTACACGGCAGAACGGGTTTAATTTATATTATGATCCCGCATGGTTTGTGCATTGACCTCATGTTACGGATTGTTTACCGTTATTAAATTAGTCCAAATATTGAGTTATTTGACGGTTGAATGTTTATGTTGTTTGCGGGAACCAAATACATAATTTATTACCATTTGCTCAAATGCTGTAATACATGTTAGTATTGCTGTAATACATGTTAGGATGATTTTGATTTGGCTAATGATTACTGCAGCGGCATAATTAGAATTGATATGCATTTGAGAATTATTATGAAATATGTAGTTGTAGTGCAATCGACTTTATGTCAGCCCACATAGTTTCATTTCTATTTTGTTCTAAAGTAAGTTGTTTTATAACTGAGCGTGGGTCTTTTATTAGAGTATACGCAGTTAAATCCAGTGTATACAACAACATCTGGTTTGAACATTGACCTATCTTTGAAAAATGCAAAATTGCGACGTGTTTTTCCTTCGATTTTGCAAATGATTAAAATGAATTCATATGTTATCAAGCAATTGCAAGGGTGATAGAAACAGAACTCCTTTATATTTATAGTTTTATTTCAAACATAAAGTAGCCGCAGTTCCCAGATGTTAACTTTCTTATAAGAGGGTTTTCGATATCTTTCCTGTTTCTCGCAAACACGTACTTTTCCTACCAACTTTACAACTTTCATTCTATAAGCTTCAGCAGTCTATTGTTATCTAGTCGTAGTATCAAGAGCATTGAATATTAAAAGTCGTTCACATGTGAATTTTCGGTCTTACGAATGTCGAAATTAGCAGTCCGTGAAAAAGTCCTTATTTTAAGTGTTAAAAATAAAAGAACGCTTGCGGTCGGGTCGGAGATTTTATTGCAACAACCATAGACAAAGAATGCATGGACATTAAAGTATTATACAGATCAACAGATAATAAATTAATTTGATGTTTCTAACAGTCCGCTCTCGCTTAAATATTACTTTCGATACTACTTAAATATTATTTTCGAATAATGGTTGAACTGTTAAGATCGGTTAATTTAGTATATTGACTAAAATTTGGTGTATCTATTGAATGAATAGATACAAAAGGTCATTCCAAATTGACTTGCCTCTTTACATAACCTTAACCCGAAATCTGTCTTACTCTAGCCCTTAGGGATACCCTAGTTAGTAATACTACTAATAGAATTATTCAACCGAGTTTTCATAATTTATTTAGCGAGTACCTTGTACTACTTTAATGGAAAGTTATGGAGTCTATATAGTTGGATGCATAATCAATATGATTTCAACCCATTACTAGCCCACTACTTAGCACGGGTCACTTCTCGTTACTGAAGAGGCCTGAAGCACACACCACAAAGCTGCTTCAGTGCGGATTGATGCAAGGGTTTGTCTCCAACTCATGTGTCGGAAGTTTTTGTGTCTAAAGCATTTATTGTGGCTTAAAGTTCCACTTGAACAACTAGGAACTCTCCGAAGCATAGAAGCGCTCAAAAAATCCACTCGGGTTTATATTGACTTACCTAAGTAATTACTGTCCGATGTTTCTTAACTCACTCGATCAGTTAGGATCAACGCAAGCCGGACTACTTAGCCCTTGTTAATACATCTCCTGAAGAAGCATAAACATATATTTTTTACTTCTGTGTTAAAAATGAAGACCATCGGAGGTGATCTTACCCTCACGTCAGCTACTCTTTTCTCGTTCGCCGGCTATCAAAATAAAAAATTCAACAAATTGATCCAGCTCACAATAAATCTTGTACAAAATTGCTACCTGAAAACGACGAGCCTTTAAATTAAACAACAAACAAAATTAAAGTTACATACAAGTCAAAAATAATAAAATACATAATTATATTTTCAGAGGACCGCATTTAATTATTTGGTGGGCATCGATAACAAACCCTAGATTGGAGAGGGTCGGCATAACATGGGCTATTTATTCTGGGAACGGCATAAATGATCTGAGGGTAATTTATTGCGTATTAATTTCCTCTGGAAGCCGCGAACAGGCCACCGTTTCTATTCCAACGGTTCATTCGATCCGCTGACCGGCGGCGCGCGGCGGTACAAGGAAACTCATTGCATATTCCTACACTCTACTCTGTTGTTATTTTAATTGTACATTGTTCAAACATTTGTATTAAAGCTTAAGTTTGTAATAAATTGATGTCAATACCTTAATTACCTGTTTAAATGTTTATGTGAAATTTTCATGTCACTTAGCTTGCAGGTGTGTGTAAGTAATAATGTTGCAGCTTAGATGTGTTGAGGAGTTTCTTTCGTCATTTCATCTCAATTATGAATCACCCCTTTGAATTCCAGCGAAGTGAACGTACTATGAAATCATGACAGCATATGCTGTCGTTGGAAGTTAATAGATACGTTAATAAAATACGATTATAGCAGGAATGTGGTAATCTAACTGATTAAATGAATTTGAGTTTGATAATAATATTCGCATCTAATTGTTAGTCGGTTAGTAACTGCCTTAGCTCAGCGTCTATAAACGATATGACTTAAATGGGAAATAACGCAATGTTTACACAGTTGACGGAATTTATAGGTAAGCCTTTCATTGTTTCCAATTTCCTTTTATAGTAAACCCAACTTAAGATTGAAACGAAAGAGGCGCTGTCGGACGCATTTGACATTCATTTGACCAATCATTGCACACTAGTAACTGACAGATGAATGACCACAACGTACTTATGATTGACTTTTTAACATGGCGGCGTTAGTTCCAATTTTTGCCATTTCAGAGTTAAGCTGGGCGCACTGTACTGAAGATCTTCGCTATAGATTAGGTAATAGGTAAAGGCTGATAATTATGTAAGGATACCAATCAACACAGATAATAGAAAGTATCATTTGTATGACGGAAGCTCACAGATCAAATGAAATCGATCGCGGCCGGAGTTGATCAACTCGGTCAAACATTTAACATTGAAACAAACTTTTGGGCTGCGAGCGCTCCATCATATTGCATAATTAATCCAGCGAAGACGTCTAGCACACCAGCGAGATTTTGTAGCATTTCCGAAAATTTGATTTTAACATTAAAGAAAATTCATCATCATCATCATCATCATCTCAACCCATCAAGGCCCACTATTGAGCACGGGTCTTTTCACAGAGTGAGAAGGTAAAGACCTTCGCAAATGACTATGCGATGTTTTGACAAGTTCGTGGCATTAATAGATGTGAAGGATGTGACAATTCGTGCAATGTACAAAATTCGAAGCACACGTGAAGGAATGGCCTTAGAATAAAATGAAAATAATATGTGAAACACGTTCATTTTTAAAACAAGCTATCCAAAGTCACCACCACTCATTGTCATCATTAAAGACAAAAGACACGCTATTGCCCAAGAGAGAACGAAAGTAATTAAAGAAAATCTACCTTTCAATACTAGCATTGTTACCTCACACATGAAATCTAAAGGACCGGGTTAGGTTTTGCGCCTACAATAGCAACAATACGATATGTTGTATAACTACCATCGCCTACCCGTCACTCACTGTACAGCTAGGCTATTCTGTAAGGGACATCTTTGACATCTCGATAGCTGAATCCGCGGTGAGATTTTGATTTTGACGTACATCGCGTTCTGTTAAAATTAAAACCGACGGCAGCGCCAATCAAGCTCGCAATGGAAGTGACAGAACTCACCTGAGTGAGCTTCGATATCGAATTTGTTTCTTACAGAATAGCCGTGCTGCACTGTACTCGTATGTGCACTACACTGTACACTCGTGTCGAACGTTCGTTTGGCTCTGACACTCTATTTCCGTCCACAATGCCACACGACGAGCGCGCTACGTCTCATTTCTATTTGATTGTACACAATGTATTTTTTGGATAAATATAATAATAATATTTCTTTGTTATGTGAAAGTAACTGGTATTGTTATATTTGTAAGTGTAAAATGTTTTTGAATTGAAATAGAACTCGTTTGTACAGAGTATTTTTTGTACCCGTAAACATAATAATATTTCTTTGTTATATCAATATAAGTGGCATTGTTATTTATTTACAATTATATTTTTATTTACAAGTGGAAAAAGTTTTATGGATGAAAATAACACGTGTATTAACATATCTTCCAAACTATTTAGATCAAATGAAAACATGGATAAAATAAGTCCTCTTCCTGTTTCTTTTGATCGCTCTATTCTCGGAGATGGTTTGTTTTCGATCAGTAAAATTATGCTGGCCTAAACAAATAAAGCCGCAATGTTCGATTAAAGTCTTTCAAAAAAGGAGAACATTCTCATTTCGACTGTTTTTGTATGTTACCTAAAATGTTTGTATTGAGTGAACCGATTTGGTTTTTTTTTCCGAAAGTTAGTGCTCGTGGTCTGGCCTATTTAAATTTGAGTGATATCCAACAAGTAGTTTTTGAGTTATTCTTAATAATGCGTATTTTTTGTCGTTTTCTCAACACTTTTGACTGGGTGTTTAATTTTTATAATCATCTATAAATTATTTACTGACTAATTTTAAAGACTGTTATTTTTATGTAAAACATCAGTTATTTTTCAGGAAACAGTTCAACCCCTTTCTCGTCAGGTAATAACTAACCAACGTCAGTTTAAATTCTCAAACGAAGCAATCCATTACACATGAGCTATGCGTCTCATATTCTAGCGTCTTGGACATATAATATTGTGGGCAAGAGGTGGCACTGCAAGGAGACGCGTTAGGGTCTCAGCAGACTGACTGCAAACACCGGCGGCTGTGGCGCTATGGCGCTTCTTTTAAAAGCGCGGTCCGGCCAACAGCCGCTTCAGCTGAATTCTGCAACTGTCTTTGGAGCTGTTGGCTGATGGCCGGATCGCGCTTTTAAAAACAAGCGCCACAGCGCTGCAGCCGCCGGTGGCTGCAGTCAGTCTGCGGGGACCCTTAATGTCGACGATCGTTCTCTCGTTGCCGGCCGCGTGTCAGCTGTACTGACAATTTATAATGTTAAAGAATTTTCTTCACTGTGGCGTGCTTCAGTGTGTGTATGTGTGTGTGTGTGTGTGTGAGACGCGGAGTTGTTGTATGTGTTGTTTGTAGACGGCTGTGTAGGGTCACTTAAAGGGTAGGGATTCGTTGCTTTCGTTGATTGCTTACTGATAGCCTGATTAATTGAACGAGCTGCGGTGAAAAGGTTTCCATTATGTTTGTTTCCATTGTGTTACAAGTGTGAGCTTACAACAATACTGGCAACGTGGTGGACTTACATCATCAATGTGACAGATCACCCGAGGGTAGGAATATCTATATGGAAATAACAGTTAAGTAGGGTATGTCCAAGTAAAAATGTAACAATGAAATTTTGATTTTCGCAATCATCTAAAAATTAAACGAATTTCCAAAAATATGATTATCACACTTACGGTGTGTCCTACGTGAGCGACGAATACGACGCGACGCTACGTTGCGATTCTGACGTACGCGATCAAATCAACGGTATCCCTATTTATGTCATATGTGACAGACGACACGCGAAGTAACGCGTACTTGTTTTGAAGGCGATCAGACGCGACACCACGAAATACGAAATGATTTGTCTGTAAAAATATTATATTTGTTTTCTTACGATATTTCTATAAAAATTTGTACTTTAAATATGAACTTTCGAGCAAACAGTACGGTACTTCTCCATGATTCGAGAAGTAATTACCAAAATCACGTCGGACTCTGCACGTACGACACTTGTCGCGTAGACTACTCACGTAGGACACTTATCGCGTTTAGCATCGCGTCGCATTACGTCGTATCGTGTTGCGTTGCATCGCATCGTATTCGTCGCTCACGTAGGACACCGCCTATACCCTCCTCATCATTGTGTCGCGGGTGGCATAAAACATAAATAACGCCAATGACCTGAAAACAGACATTTATCTGTCTCATTAATATCTGCGCTAGTCGGAAACCGAACCTGGTACCTATTGATTCGAAGGCAATTCCACTATCAACTAGGCTACGAAGCCGTTTACATAATATCATAACAAAAAACTGACCTGATATTGACCCATTACTTGCCGTAGAGTGCGGCATAAACCACAATCTTATCTGGTTTTATTTAAACAAAATCAGTGCTATAAAAACACGGCAGTTTTCATTCCCGGTTCGTGTACGAGCCACTTGGGATATAAAGATACTCATAAAAATGCTTTACGAAAACACCACCCCATTTGATAGGATCTCTTGAATGATTCAACCCCACTTGACATTTGAATGGAGCTCTGCTGAAACAGTTTTTTGTACTCAGTTTCGTGCTCGAATCAACTGAACGGGACACTTGTGGAATCACCTCGGTGCTTGGCTGTTCCTTTCTGCGCTTTATTGATACTCGTGTAAAACTTAACATTCGATCAAGGCCATTCATTCCACTTCGAGGGTCTAAGAGATCCTCATCAATTGATGTACAAAGTAAGTAAATAATACAGAAAATTATTTTATACTTTTGTCTACGTTTTGTGTACATAAATAAAACACTCATTAATTCTTGTCGAGGTACGTACTATAGAAAATACACAAGACAAGAACACATTTACACAGATGAACAACAGGAAGTTAAATTCCTCATTCAAATTTTTACTTCGCTGGGAATTGAATCCAGGATCCTTGGAACGGCGTGACGTCATGGGAAAACAAAACAAAATTTTAGGTTGTTGTCTTTTTTCAACCCGACGACACCTAGATTAACAATAAAGGCTTCTTCAGATTAATTATGCAGTAGTCGTGTTGTAAATACATCACGACTCACATACATTAAATGGTTAGGAACAGACACGCTCCGCTTCAGTAAACCCAGGCTTTAGTACCAATACCCTAAACAATTGGTACCTACTTGTTTATTACAACCATTTCAGTTTACTAGAGCCCAGCTCCGCGCTCGAAACTCGACCATAATTTATTTAGTCACAGGGTTCTTTATCGTTTACACTATGAACGTACACATTTCAAATGTCATATTGTCCCACAGTTATTCAATGTTTTCCAAATGCATTAGGTGTTACATAAAATATAAGCTCTTTGCATTTTCTCATACGCGTAATTTTCGTAAAAAGGTGTACAAAGCTTTTTCTTCCTGCAACTGTGAGTAGGAAAAGAAGCCTCTCGGGAGATTTTCTCCTCTTCCTCTTCCAAGACCCACTCACCGTAAGGATTTATTGACGAAATGCGTAGTTTGGCTTTCGAAAAGGTGTGCAAACTTTATATTAGTAGTATGAAACCATGTGCGAATCAGACTCGCTTTTCACTTGATTGACCACTTGAGTGGTTATAATGTCGGTTGAATGTTGAGATGAAGACATCCGTATTACCAGCAGGAACACTGACTAACTAACTGGACTATTACTAACATTAACTAACAGGACTAATTATCACTAACAGTCCCTGTCCTCACACTTATTAACAAACTAACGAATTAATATTCTAACACCATCTACTAACTGGACTAACCATCCTAGTCCCTTTGAGTCTAGTTTTAGGTCGGTCACAGTTGTTATGGGCGGCAGCGGAAGGGTTGTGCTGCATACTCGTTTGCTATCTTAATTCCATAAAAAAAGTTTTCGTTCATTTCTGAGGCACTTACGATTAAATATTTGTGTCGTGTGGTCCACGGGGCTTTGACCGCTTTGACCACTCACGAACCCACAGAACACTCCAAAGACCTGTGGTCATCCCGGAATGGAGAGTGCTCTCGGTATAAACACTTCAACTAATTGCTTGAGGTGCGCTTTGATGTAACACTGTCATTAAATATTGAAAGATATTCACGTCTGCCGTGTCCACGTTGGAGCTGACACTTTAAATGTTTGATTGTATTATGTAGGAGTATTATGTATTTACCGAATGTCTTACTTGATACTTGAAGAAGATTAATAATTTAGTTATTACGAAAAGTTACGTAAAACTAGGCTTTGGTTCTAGGTTCGCCCACCTGGAATTCGTTTGTATCCCGCCTTTTACTTTTTCTTTTACCACTTCTTTTATACCCCTTAAAATGAAGGGGGAGGGGAAGAAATTGTATTCTAAAATTCTTCTACGCACGTAATTTATTGAAAAGTGCGTGCGGGATTTGAACCTGGAACTATCGGTTTGACATTCAAACCACTACAGTTGTAAAAGTACCTAAGTCAATTCTGTAATAATGTTTACAGAAGTTATTATCACAGTTACCTTATAAATACTTATATTAAAAGTATTTAACTACACGTGTGTACATATAAAAGTAAACGTTATTTTTAACAAACTAGGAAGACTTAATTACATTAATCTGACCGGAGAGTTTGTTTTGGCCACGTTTTGTTTTTCGTATTTCGTTTGGCGACCGCTACTTGCCCCAAAACAACGAGTCTCCGCGTCAGCCCGTTCTATGCAGTCGCCGCCTAATTAGGTTTGCGTGTCTGTTTGTGCAGCGTCCGCGGGATTGCGGCTGAAATAACACTTTTAAGTTTATCTTAAAAAATAGTCGGCTACGAGTTGTCACGTTGGGTGGAAGTTTTATCACGTGTTTTATGGCTGCTAGGGCTGAAAAGAATAGTACGTGTAGAAGATTCTGCGGCTATGGTCGGTAATTCCAAATTACTAACAGCTAAAATATTGAATAATAAAATTTATGTCACAGCAAATTTCATCTTCAAATAATCAACATTTTAATAAAAACTGTAACGGGTACATCATAGTACACAATATTGTATTCAATAATAAATATTTTTACCGATAGGTGAATATCGGTTTAAATAATAATTTGAATAATATTGAACATGACATAGATCTTTGCAATGGGGTCAAAATATCGGTATAATAGTAAATATCGTGAGTGCCCGTTACCGTTGAAATAATAATCAAGTTTGATAAATACAACAAATCTAGTCGTCACAAAAGTGCCGTTGATACAAATTGCCGTTTCTGTCGATTCTGACGGACATAAAGATGCAATTGCGGTAGGAATCAATCGTCACCAGTATTGATTTAATTGGCAATAGCGTCTGTGGAACACGTCACAGTCAGCGGTTTGTGTGGCCCATAGTGAACAATAGAACAGTAAAAACTGCGAAAATTGACAAACAGCGTAGAGCGGCGTTTTTGTAAACTCGCTACTCGAAATAAAACTGCAACTCGTTTAAAAATTTCGTACAAAATCGCAACTGGGGCAGCGAAAAGGTTTTTTATTGTTATGGAAGTTGAAAGCAACAGACGAACAAGACCACCTGCTGTCACATAGTGGCGACTACGAGCACTACACGCTTATATTAGCTTGACCTAAATGCATGTAACGGAACCTCGTTTTCATCAATATCAAGAAGTCTTATCAAGGTGATTTGAACAGAGGTCAAAGTCCCATGAAAATGCAAGTCATTTAATTGATTTTCAGGATAAAAATTAAATATTTTGCGGTGTCATCAGCTTGGGAGTCAGTGTATTCGCGTAAGTATTGTGCGTTATATTTTGTGTGCATTTATTATTATTCATATTGTCATTTACATTAATTTTTGTCGGTACTCTAGGCCGCCCCAGTAAGGCCTAAAAAAATTAATGAAGAAACAAGTAGGTAGATTTTACCGAAACGTAAATAATACCTAAATGTCTATTTTCCATCTTTAGGAAAGCTTATAAAATATAAGAAAATATGAACAAAACATTATTCTCAGTACCCACCCAAAAAGTTATAATTAACCTTGTTCATTCGTTCGAAGACATCGCAAATCTACAAGTTGAACATGTTGTAGGCAAATTAGGATACGAGAGGAGAGCCCTCGACGACGCTTGGAGCGATAACAATGCCAAAAATATCCGAGATTGCAGAGAAAAAGGATTACAAAAATGTAATAATCCAAGGGTACTTATTGGCTTCCCTTGTTATCATGCTTTCATGCTAACCTCGAGCTGTACGGGACCCTCGGGCCAAGGGACGCGGTGCAGGGGGGGGGGAGGGGGGAGGGTTTGCCACAAACACGTAATGAACGATAACAAGCCCGGCTTACGCAAATAATGGAAAATTTAATACCAATCTACGATAATATTGATATAAGTTGAGAACGTCGGCCAGGACGTTATTACATGAAATTGTACGACGCTTGTCTTAATGTTAGTTTCATGTAGATTATAGTTATAGGTACTGTTGTATTAAAATTGTAATTGATTGAAGTCTAAAAATAGCAGATGTTCAAAATCTATAAGTAATATTCGAGTATTTTGAGGGCTTTATAAGAATTGAATTTTGAGAGCTTTATTAGAATTTCTATATAGTGTTGTCAGTGTGATTGCTCGTGCAGAATAATTGGATGAGGTTTACAATTTATATTGCTACAATAATGGACGTCTCACTTGAAACAGGTGCAAGTTTTACGTCCATAGGCCAATAATATATAAGCCGGTATATTATTTATAGATTTTTAATACGCCGCCACATGCATGATGTCCATAGCATCCAGAACTAAGTAGTTAAAGGGTCTGAAAGAACCTTCAGCTATTTTTGTGGTCAGAATTTTAGGGATACAATCATTTTTGCCCAAGTGAAGGAAAAGCCTGGGCTCGAATCTTCATTAGATTTGATAACTTTTCTATACTGAAAGTGATACAAACTTTCATTTTAAAAATCTATAGAATCGGGATAAAAATGTATGTAATGTCCTTTGTAGGGTCTCAATCTATCTGTGCGTCAGCTGGATCGGTTCTGAGGATTAAGTGTGAACAGGTCGCAAATAGAAAAGTTTCTGTGGGATATTCTACAAATATATTCCTAAGCAAAATGTGGGCAGGTTACTATTAGGGTCTCCGCAAAATGACTGCAGCCACCGGCGGCTGTAGCGATGTGGCGCTTTTTTTTTAGAAGCGCGATCAGTTTACCTTACCTATAAGGCGCTGTCTCTGTCAACCACGCGCCAAAAGATGCTTGTAAGACTATAGACTCGAACCGAAGCTCTCTATAGACCGATATTCACCCACGATGCCAGCTTCGTGATTAATGACAACTGCATTTACTACTTTAATATCTGCTAAAAAGAGCATTGGGCAGTTGCAGTGCCGCAGACACAATGGTAGTAAAATATCTCCACGGAGTCGGAGCTTGGCTCGAATGCAGATATAAGTGAATTACTGAAACTTTATTGAAACTTACTGCAGTTGGAATGTAGATGAGAATTGCGTTTAATTGTAACCGAGGATTCTGATATCACCACTTAATAGCAATGTCTCCGGATGTTGAAACGAAGGCTTATAAAGATCGAAACAAATGGGAACAATTCACTGCAACCCATTAATGATCCACTACGGAGCACTGGTCTCTCTTCGTTATTGAGAAGGCCTAGACAGTACTCCGCCACGCCGCACTCGTGAAGATTGATGGAGGGGTACGTGGTTGTTGTTATCTATCCATAACAACACCATAACAACAGGGTACGACAGCTTTACGTGGTGAAGCACGGAAGAACCCCTCCTCCTACCGAACGCACCCGCGTTTAACTTTGTACATCTCTGGAATCGTAAGGCGCTAGGCTTTTTTTATGGAATTAAGATAGCAAACGAGCATGCAGAACCATCCTTCCGCTGCCGCCCATAACAACTGTGACTGACCTAGAACTAGACTCAAAGGGATTAGGACGGTTAGTCCAGTTCGTAGATGGTGTTAGAATATTAGTTGGTTAGTTTGTTAATAAGTGTAGGGACAGGGACTGTTAGTGATAATTAGTCCTGTTAGTTGATGTTAGTAATTAATTCAGTTAGTTATTGTTAGTATGAGTCTCGTTCTAATTCGGTCACAGATGCGTTGCTACCCCTGAGGACTGAGATGGTCGCTTCTAAAAAAGTGTAATCGGCTCCACAGCACACCTTTCTATCCGGAACACAATGTTTTTAAAACAATTATTACACGGTAGGAATGGTACTAAGTACCGTGGCGGGCGGTGGTACTTCCCCGGGTGAGCTCTAGGCCCTTACCACTCATTACTGCGCTTATGGGTACAATAATATCGTATTAATAATAAAGCAGCAGCACTTTACAGCTGAGGCATTGGAATCCCGAACAGAAGGCTTAATTTAATTTTAATTTTTAATTTAATTTTTTTAATTTTTTTTTTAATTTTTTTTTACTTTAATTTTTTATTTAATTTTCGAACTGGATTATTGTATTTATTTTGTACAAATTGAAGATATTATACTGTCAGGCTTTGGTGAAGGAAAAAAGGGATGGGACGTGCCAGTGTTCTTTATTCAAATCGAACCGGGTCCGGGTTAAGCCTGAATTTAGTGTAGCGTGAAATCCAGTGCAATATCGTGCTATATTTGAAAAGTGAATGACCTTGTTTCGGTCATTGCAACCTTTCTTTCACATAGAAAAAGTTCATACTCTGAGTAAATTATTACACCATTTTCCATTATATCATTCATTGCTGAAGGCTCGGTATATTATATCTCTTAGCAAAACCTATTGATGAAAATAAAATAAATAAAATAATAATAGTACGTAATCATGTTATAATCATAATGTATGATGATATGGTAATGTAAAATAAAACACTTTAATCAAGGGTTAAACATAACCTAAACGTAGAAGACTCGCCGCTATTCTAAATTTATGAGAAGTCTCGTACACCTTTACATTAAATATTATAATACTTAGACGTAATCGTCCTTCATTACGCCGCGATCTAATTCGCTATGTAGGGCGTCCCCGGTAACTCCATTGAGTTATCCGTTGAACAAACCGAATAGTCTCCGTCTGTCACTGCTCGTCAAGACGTCAAGGGTCCTCGCGTGGAGAGCCCTCACCTCGAGGACGGGCTACTGTTTGGTGAACGCTCAAGAATTCCTCCGCCAAAACAGATTTCAACTGTTTATGTTAGACCCGTTTTATCCGCGATCGAGCTGAGTGTTTGTATTTAATTATCTCGATGTACATCTCGTTTGAATTTGGAACTGAGTTCGTTTGGAGCCGATGTGATTGAGATTGGATTGTTCGGTAAACGCGGCGCGTCTCCAAGCTGTTTGCGCGGGAAATATTCAGCGCGCGCCATCTGGCGGTGCACACTGAATAGATGAAAAAAGTGAGTCGGTTTTGATTTGGCGATGTTAAAACTGATATACAAATACTACGTAAATCACAAAGTAATCTATGAGTTGTCCCAAATAAAATTTTGAGTTATTCAGTTTGTAACTTGTTTATCATCACGCCTTTCAATTCAATGGTTGTGTTTCTTTCATAGTGACCTGAGATCGACGGTGTTCTGCGTAGTTCTGCTAAGCGATCATAATACTTGAAACAATTTTATTTCTGTCCAAAAGTTATTATTATTAGTATTAAGTAGATATGTTATTTTGTAACATGTACTATTTGTTGACCTAAATAAAGTGAAATGCTCTAGTACTTATTAGATAAAAGAGAAAGGATACTCTATCACTCACTTATTGACTAAACCCGAAATGTTGAAAACTACTCGACCTACGAAGATGAAATTGAGCAGAAATGACACTGAGAACAGATGTGGTAATAATTCATTCCAAAGCGATTTAAAGAGTTGTGGAAAGTTTGCTTGAAATTTTGCTGATTTTGAAGCGGATACTATAATTTGAACTAAAATTATGGTAAGAAGTAATGAAACACTTTTTAGTAGTTTATTAGTAGGGATAAGGGCTAGGGCAACTGTTATAAGTGATAGTCAATTTGTCTTATTAGTTGTTGTGGGTAATAGTCCGCTTAGTAATTGTTAGTATGAATCTCATTTTAATTCGAGAAGAGATGTGTTGCTTTCCTTGAGAATAAAATTGGGAAATTGTTACCGCCTCCACACAAGTTTACTCTCCTCTGGAAAACTTCCACATCTTACACGGGCGGAAAGAAGAAAGAGAATCAAAGCACTGGCTCTCAAAATTGGCCGAGACGCGATAGATCATTTGGCATCTCACTCAAACCAGAGGATCATAGCTAGAGGCTTCATGAAAAGATAATACCAGTAACGCAGAACCACCAAAGATTTTATAAACTTTAACCATTAATGTAGTAAACTTTCGATGTAATGAAAAGTCGATTTAATGAGCTAATTGATGTAACGTGTTGGATGTCATGAACTTCGATGTAATGTAATTCGATGTGGCGTATGGAAACCCAACGAATGGTAGCAGTACAACAGCTACGGAAGAGAGATACAAATTATTCGTTTCACACAAACTCGCTATATTGTTCATTAAATAAACATGATAGTCGTTCGTATTTTCTCACACAACATCTTGATACTAGCTTCTGACGTCGAACGGCATATCAAAACACCGCTCCACAGTTGTACGGGCTGCTGGGTAAATACTCATAGGTCTGAGGAGTTTTGTTAGTGGCTTTAAGAAATACATGGTTTGCATTCCCGACGATTCTATAGTTCGCTGTTTGTTCTCAACACATCGCACTGACGTTGTCTTACATCTAATCGGAGTATTGTTTCACGGTTTATGATGCCGGTACGTTGATGCTAAACGATTATTAAAGTATTTTTTAACCGCGTTTAAAGGGCCTCCCCCTTTAATTATTGTTAATTTAACTGTATTTTTGTGTGTAACCCCAAATCTTCTTACTAGGGTGAACCGATTATGACAATTTTGACACTATGAAAATAAGAAACGGAAGCAATTCTGGAAAATTATAGAATTCAATAGGTACCATATTCTTTCATTCCAGCAATAATTCGTTTTTTGTTTAGATTCATACCCGGTTCACATTATTCCAGTACGGCATTCCAGTCCAGCGCTGGAATGCTACTGGAATAATGTGAACCGGGCGAACCTGCACTGGAATGTACCATTCCAGTGATCAAATCCAGTCCAGTCGACTGGAATGGCGGTCTATTTTTCATTCCAGCGCGCCCATTCCAGCGCCACTGGAATAGTGTGAACGGCTAATCCAGTGCTGGATTATACGTTGAAGAGTGAATACAAATTGTTATTTTTTTGGGATAGGTGATAGCGTCGGTACAAAAGTCAACTCGCCAATCTGCAAATGTCAAAATGTTCAGGAAGGTGATTTTAATAAAAAAAGTATTGCTGTAAATCAGGGATTTCTTAAAATCTGTATTTCTTTAAATTTGTATACAAATTCATTAACTTGAATTGATTTTACAAATTCATTAACTTGATGATACAAATTCATTAACTTTTATACAATTAGACAAAATAATGTATTTCTTACCTGTAAAAGAGATATCGCAGATTGATTAGTTGACTATGGTAATAAAATAAGAATTAATGAAGGAGTACACAATAAGAAAATTGCCAATGCCAATCTGCCACTTAGACTAGTTGAGCGTTGTAGGTTTACAGTTGTACGTTATATTGTACTACAGTAAAGTATTCAATCTGCTTCTTAAACTTACACTTAGACTAGTTGACCATTGTGATTTTCACAAAAGGTGATAGAATTTGAATATGGTCTATTAAACTAAATTCACATAGATTAGTTTACCTTTGTAGAATTTTAATTTTTTGCAGTTAAGCAGAAAAACGATTTCTAATAACATCTGTATTTGAAATGCCACAGATTCAATATTTTGCCACAATATGAGTTGTGTCATAATATTGATGTCCATGTATTTAAGGCAAAACTGCCAAAATGACACTTTGGCTAGTTGACTTTTGTACCGACGATAGGTGGTGACTAAAACTTCTTTCTTGAAAGCATTGTCACTGTAGTGTTACCGATCTACAAGCTTTTGAACGACTGGAATAAATGTGAACGATATGATCCAGTCCAGCACTGGAATGGATTACCGCTGGATTACTGGACTGGAATAAATGTGAACCGGGTATCAAACAAAAATTTCGTATGACCTACAAAATTTCCCTCCCTATTTGCAAATTGTTTGCGGTCGCACAATATCTTGTTTACCTCCAATACCTATCAGTCGTCATTTCCACACCGAATCCGCTATCTATCATAAATCGCACGCAGTCAATAAACGCGGAAATTTACATGGTTTAGGTATAAATATTCATATCGTAGTTGTATAATCCGGTACAATCGAAACAAGTTAGCTCCCACATCCGCGCCCGACCCGCCGCGCGCCGCTCCATATTTGATAAGTGTTTATGGTTTCACGTAAAATCATTTAAAATCCCAGCACATCCCTAACGAGATCTGCTGAAATCCGCAGCGCCTATAACAACCGCACTTCCGCATACCGCATCCGAGATTCGGAACTCGCTCGACGCTTGGTTACATGGATTAATTCCAGGAGTCGAATGTTTTGGTTATCTACCAATATAAGCCAGTTTCGAAGTCTGCCCTAAATATGTAGCTAAAGAGCCGAACAAGCCGAAATTGAAGGAAATCATAATTGTTTTTGGCAAGACGGTAGCAACAATATGCAGCACTAAATGACAACTGTGACCAACCTACAATAGACTCGATTTAGGGACTACGATAGTAAGTACAGTTAGTACATGGTGTTAAAATATTAGTTGGTTAGTTAGATAATTAGTGTATATAATTGTTAAGTTTTTATCGAATATAGATCTCAGATGGTAGGTAGTGGCTTTGCGAGTAAAGCGAAGAGGTTCTGTTTTCGATTCCCGGTTGATACAACAAGTCACATGCCAGATATATTTTAAAGTAGTTCTTGACAACGATGAATGATTGTTTTTCGATCGTGCATGTCTTATTTATGGTGTCCATACCTACGAAGGGAATCACAATGCGAAGTACAGTATGTCAAATGCGTCCGACAGCGCCTCTTTCGTTTCAATCTTAAGTTGGGTTTACTATATGAGTTTGTTCGGCAAGTAATACATGACTCATTCATCTGTCTACTTATTCATTCATCTAAATGTTTTAACTCTGTGTTGCTCGTGTACCATAAGACACAGTTCTTAAGTAATATGCATAACAATTGGTGCAATGAAAAGGAATTAAGCAATTATTTGTATTGTCGGCTGCGAGCGATTGTTCCGTACTGCTCAGTCGAATGAGGAAAGTTATAAACGGAGAGAAAATAATCAAGAAGTCTAGTAGTATAATAACCTTTGCAAATCTGTGGGAATATTATGGAAAGAATATTACTCACAGGCTCACAGGTCTGCAGTGTCTGCACGTTTCATAATAAAAATAAGAATAACGCTACACACTCAAAGTCCCACACTAGGATTCCCTGTGTCATGTCCTTGTTACAGTCCTACAAGCATCTTTTGGCGCATGCGTGACAGAGACAGCGCCTCACAGGTAAGGAAAACTATAAGGCGCTGTCTCTGTCACCCACGCGCCACTAGATGCTTGTAGGACTATACTTCCACGCGGGCTAAGGTGCGGGCCTCAGCTAGTCACTAAAACTCATGGCTCTAGAACAAACATCTGTGACGTAAATGTCTCTCCATGGAATCGCCCTCGGGACCTCGCTAGCAGACAGGGCTTATTGACTAGCCTACGTGGTCAAATAGTTACGGATTAATGACGAGGCGTCTACACCGTACAACAGTCAGTCCGACACACGTGTGTACACTGAGTCAGGCCGACGCGTGTGTACATTGGGCAGGCTCATATTGTCTCAGGATCTGAGGCCCCATTGTATTTGCCCTTTGTTCATACAAAGGAACTTATTGGATTTTGAGCAGACTTGATAAACATACACGTTCTAAGTTGCTCGGCCGTTCTGAGACGTTTAAAGCCTTAGGTTTAGACGAACATGTTAGTAGTCCCGGCCCGACGACCCGAATGGCGCAATGGTTAACACGGCGGATCGCTGTTCTGAGGGTCTTGGGTTCGATTCCCAGCGAGGCGGCGATTGAATGATGAATTTGAATTTCCGTTCTCGGTCTGGGTGTGTGTGCTTGGCTTGTGTTGTTGCCCAAGGCATCCACGACACAGGGAATCCTAGTGTGGGGCTTTGAGTGTGTAGCGTTATTTATTATTATTTATTAGTAAATTCATAATTGTATTGTGCAGTTCTTGGCCGCGACGTCTTTCACTCGAGCAATTAATGCGCTTAATGAAGCGACTGAGAGGCTTGACTTATTTTCATGGCACTTGACTAGGCGCGCAAACGATATGCTTTTCATTCTTTATTCATGTTTCAATTCATTGAGGTAATATTGCGCAAAAGTAGTTAAGCGGGTTGAATGAACTCTTGAACCGCGGACCAAAGTTTAAATTTTTATATAAATCGGTTTCGTAGTTTAGACGTGAAATTGTAACAGACAGACAAAGTAACTTTCGCATTAGTTAGCATATACTATATTTTTTTTGTATAATATTATTAGCATTATGTTAGTACTGGTAATATTTAAGTTATAACATTAATGACATTAAAATATAGAATTTTTCTCTGCCGATCAGTATGGAACGACAGGTCGCGGAAGGAAAGTGTAGCAGTAATTCCGAGAGTGGGGCGAGAGGCGAGGGGCGGGGGTCATCTGTCACTGGACGGGGATTATGGCGCTACATTTTTCTGCAAAATGCCTCTATTTCTCACGTCCTCTTACCAGCGATCGACTCTACGATGTAGAGCGCTTTGCCACCGTCTAAAAGGGGATTAATTGCTACCTTTAGGATTTGCGACGGGCTACATCTTTGAGATAAGTCACCGGGGATAGGAAAATATTTGGCACATTAAAACGAAAGCTAGCAGCTGGTATCACGATATTGTAGTTTAGAGATTTAAGTAGTTTCCTATTAATGAATATTTAATTTTCAATATTGAACCTTTTTTTTGGATCAGTAAAATTATTCAAACATAATTCAAGAAACAGAAATGGGCATGCAGAGAAATGGATAAAACATTCTGACGTTAAAATTATCTGCATTCAATAAATCCGTCTGATCGATTTCTATGTATCAAAGTTCGGCAAAGGGCAAGATGACACGATATCTCTTGGGAGCGCCCCAGCTCCGACTTTCGCACTGTCGGAATTTGTATAATTATACATAACTAGTAAATCCGCCCTCGCTTCGCAACGGAAACCAGTCCCTTCAAAAATCTCTATAAATTTTAACAAATTATGTTATTCCGATATATATATATATTACTGCAAAGTTTCATGAAAATCCGTTCAGTAGTTTTTGCGTGAAAGAGCAACAGACACACACACACACACACTCGCTCACTCACTCACTCACTCACTCAAATACATCCTTACAAACTTTCGCATTTATAATATTAGTAGGATATGTGAGCTGTGTAGTGAACTTCAATAGCTTCAGATTTTGAGACGTTACCGTGTGACTTGTATGCGAAATCGCTGGAGAATCCTTACTAATATCCTTACTAATATTATAAATGTGAAAGTGTGTTTGTTTGTTTGTTTGTTTGTTTGTGACGCTTTCACGTCGCAACAAAGCTATTATATGGTAAGGTTTATGTGTGTGGGGATAGTTAGGAGGGTGGAGAGTGACGTAGGCTACTTTTTACCGCGGAAAAACATCCCATTCCCATGGGAAGATCGATGTTTTGTTAGTTGCTAGATATTTATTTTCGGAATTGTTAATAGATGGCGGTAATAAAATTCATTTGCAAGTTCTGAATTACGCTATCAAATACTACATGTAATTTACTTAAGTCATAGGCAAATGTAATAGGCTACTCCCCGCTCCGGCTGTATTCAGTGTACCGCCCACCCGCTGGCACTATCCTGTTGACTGATGTCCGCAAGTTGCTTAGCCAACAGGATAGTGCCAGCGGACCAGAGGGACCTTCGAGTCGAGAGCCTGGACAACTTCATCGAGAGATTGGCACGCAAAATGTTCGGGCGTGTCGACGCGTCGCGGTTCCCGCATCTGCAGGACCTGGCGCCGCTCCACACCCGTCCACCGGACCGCTGGGCCTTCCCGCGCGACTTGCTGGTTGCGCGGGACGGGCCTAGCACTGACTGATACTGGGGCTTCGTAAGTCGTCGCCCGGCGCTGATCGGCTCCTGCTGGGCTTCCCACCAGCGGGATTCACCCGGTAGGGCCTCGATCGCCTGGGCGGCGCGAAGATGAACCCCATCCCATTTAAGACTCTGTGGCCTGTAAAAAGGCCATCACTCACCGGACTTGACCTATTGGTTAACCACAGATGGACAACCAAGGGCCTTAGGGCCCAGCCCAAGAACCGGCCCGTTTTAACGGGCCGCGAGAGACACCCCCAAAGGGGAACTAACTGTCCCGAGGGCTCCACACACCTCAGACAGGGTGGAGTGAAGAGAGCGAGTAGTAGGCTACTTTTTAGCCTAAATTCCTACGGGAGCGGGACCTACGCGGCTGTTACCTACGGGTCCCGAAGCGAAGCGCGGGCGGTTCTCTAGTATTATATGAGAAAAACTATTACAGGTGCGATATCGTTAGAGGATGTTATTATGAGAAAAATTACAACAAGGGACCTTTATCAACACAATAGAACCCAAAAACATGATTTTTCAATTTTTGTCTGTTTGTCTGTTGTGCACGCTAATATCACTAACGGCATAACTGAATAAGCGCGGATTTTAGTATAATATGGAAACCGTTGTTTTAATAACATGCGTTAGATTTATTTTAACCGGTTCGAAAATAAAAAGAAGTTACGTGACTTTGTAGAACTGCGCCTAACAATTTCCGAATGTGGTTACTAACGGGTTGGTTTCCCGAAGAAAAGCGAGTACGAGTTGAAATTACGTCTTTTACTTTGATATCTTAGATTCATATTCCTTATAATTTTATTGCGAGAGTAACGCATATATCCTTGTAGATATAACATACGAACAAGCCGCGAAAACATAATATTTATGTTACAAATAAATATTTGTTTAACCTACATTCGGATCCGAGAGTTCAAACACCAGCCAGAGTTATTGCTCAAATATAATTCTAATAATTTAAATATACTGCCTTAAGATACAAGTCTTCTTTGATTTCTAATATTTGCTGAATCCAACTTTATCTGATACTAGATATTTTCTTGCAAATATGTCAAATTCTAAGCCGTGTATTACGGTGAATCATGCAGTAGGTATATTTAAGTTAGATCTCCGCTGAAGTGCGAAAATTGCATAAAATTTCATTCAGTTGTTTTGGCTTCAAACGTGGACAAATACATATACAGATAGACAGATAAAAAATCTATAAGTAATATTTTTGATTATTGTTGGCCCTATGAAGACCCCTCATAATTTATTTTCTCAAATATCCTATGATCAGACATAAAGCACTTACATTTTTATTATATTTCTCCGTATAGACTGTCTCCATTCGGCGATTTTCCCTCAACGATTATCAGATTAGAACTACGTACTAATGAAACGAAAACTAATAGTGAGGGTCAATCAGGGCCGTAGATACATTCAGCCCAATCTCCTCGCGGTGTCATAACCGATCCATCACCCCGCGCTCCCCGTCACGCCCCGCCCTGTTGAGACCTGATAAATCTCCTCTCACCCTCTTAATCCTAATTGTTACTTGTCAGCATATGCCTAATGTTGACACGAAAAAATATTAGTACTCTAATAAGGGCCGCCAGCGGATGTTATAATCAGTGACAGAATGGATGGAGTCAACTTACTTGTTATAATTTAGAAACGTTTCCTTTAGTACTTTCAATTGAGTAGCACGAATGAACTTAAAATTCAGGTAACTGTTGATGTTTTATTCTGTTATTTTATTTTTTATGTTGAATTCAATGAATATTACATAAACTAGCTGTGCCCGCAGCTTCGCCCGCGTGGAACTCAGTGTGTCACAAAGTTTTTCCCCCGTAAGCTATCGGGAGTTACACGTGTTATTGTGAGTCAACCATGAAAGGTAGACATATGCTGTCGTGGGATATATTTTATATAATTTTAAGGAGAACATTTCCGTCATACATGATTTCTGTGTAGCTTTAACCATTAAGGTTGCACCCGCCACGGAAGCTTAAAAAATTGAGTAACTTCTCCAGTTTTCCCAACATAACCCTTCACTGCTCTGCTCCTATTGATTGTAGCGTGATGAAAAGTATACTATAACCAGCTCAGGAGTATGAAAAATAATTGTACCAAGTTTCGTTGAAATCCGTCGAGTAGTTTTTGTTTCTATAAAGGTTATACAGACAGACAGACAAAAATTTTACTGATTGCATTTTTGGCATCAGTATCGATCCCTAATAACCCTCTGATAGTTATTTTGGAAATATATTTCATGTACAGAATTGACCTCTCTACAGATTTATTATAAGTATAGATATACAAATCTAGGATCGTTGTTCCATATTACAAAACTGTTACGTTTCTGTGTGTCTGAATGAGTGACAGACAACGCACAGCCGAAACTAATGAACACAAGCTGAAATTTGGCATGCATGTTTCTTGAGCAAAGAGGAGCACTAAGACTGGATTTTTAGAAATTTCCCCCAAGCGAGGTAAAAAGTGGAATAAACTAAAAAAATCTACGTGGGCGAACCTGTGGGGGAAAGCTTTTAGTATTCATAATTTATTGATGGACATTTTAAAAACCACCAAAAATTAATTAAGAAAGATATAAAGCAAAATAATTAAAATCAAAAAGATCTTATTACAGCATCTAATTTCCGTATTCGTTACATCATTTTGATCAAAAGTGCAAAGAATATTTTATAGACGTATATTTTTACATCATTATAGCAAAGCAATTTGTATAAGCGTGGCTTTCTGAATGACATTCCTTATTTGGATTTTCGCTATTTATGTTGCCAGCGAGAATTTTGCATGAATTGAAAGAACAGTTTAGTCATAGTCCAAAAAAATATTTTTTACAGTTATGACGATCTTATCATCCAATATTAAAGCATGTGAAAATAGTGGCAGAAAGCAGTGCAAGTATCGATACCCTTGGGTATCGGCACTTTCATTTCGAGACCAAGTAATTTTGGAAACGATACTTTCGATGTTTAGATCTTATATTTGTACATTAGAATGTATCGATACTTTCTATAGGTATCAATACTTTCCACAAGTAACGATATTTTCAACAAATATCGCTATTTTGATACGATACTGCTATCGAGTAAAGTATCGATACTTTCTCAATTTGCGTATCCCTAACCCTTATTATTATGTTGGTGTGCACGGCTCCAACCATCTTTGTGTCCAAGATCTCTCCTATTCGTGCTGCACCCTGCTGACCAACGGACGGGATTATGGCGCGAGAATCCTCTTTTACAGAGCGCTACACTATGTATCATGTAGTTTAATCTAAATGGCTTCAGGCATGGTGGTGGCTCTTAAGCTTGATGCATGTTGGGCTAACTATTCTCATCTACCTCTCTCCTTTACCTCTACTCTTCCCTACCTCTTACTTGAGTCAGCCGACATAAGATTTGTCTTGTTCCTGTTAGGAAATTGAAAAGCAGTATTTTCCTTCTTTCCTTTTCCTGATTTCATGGTCGGCAACGAGTTGGTGAGACTTTTGCTGTGGATAATTTTAGGGTAAAGTTATCTTTGACCATCAGATTGGTAGTCTAATCAAGTGCACTAGCTTGTCAGCTATTGACAAAAATAAGAACTTAAAGGGGTTCCCAGCAATTAATCGGATTGTTTAGTGTTGCCACCAAGTATACACACATAATTATTGATAGTTCTCCCGAAATACGTGATAATCTGAATAGTCAAATTATCTTCAACTACTAAAGTAAACATTCTAATGGAATATTAGTAATATACTATCACGGGACTGAAGCCTGCTAATTAGTTAACACTAATGTGTCGAATACATTAATCCTTATCAGTTTGCAATGAATTATGAATCAATTGTTCGTCGCTTCGCGGCGACGTGGAATTATCGCAGACAACAGTAATCACAAACACAAACCAAGAAGATTAGTTTGCATTGAATCAATACTAGTTAATCAAGGTAATTCCAAAATAGAGAAGTTATTGGTTTCACCCCGATTATTTCGTATCGAGTTTTCATGAGATTTCCATGTTCTAGAAATCTATTCTGGATTTCCATGTTCTAGAAATCTTCTCATAAAACGGCTTGACCGATTGGAATGCAGTTAGAAGCATTGTAAAGAGTTTCACACAACTAAATATTTGGGAAATTAAAAAAGAAAATTACAACGATGCAAAAGTTACAACGAATCAAATAACCTTTCTAATCCTTAATTTCTAAACCTTTCTAATTTCTAATTATCTCGAACAGTTCCATAATCTCATCAGCTCTTGTAGTCAAAAACGGCGTAGAATGTCGCAAAGCGCTGTAAAATTGGTCGGTCCTTTCGGCAGGCGGGTATCGTCGACGAACAATTCTGAAAGATCTATTTTTCAACTTAACTCCGAGATTTCCTGACATATCAATTAAGCGGGAGGTTTCAGGGATGGCATGCAGGTGCATTTTGTTCTCAGCAAGTGATTCGCTGCGATAAACATGTGCACCCAAGTTGAGGCGGAATTCTCTGCATTGAATGACATTTTTATTGCGGACCGATTGAGATACCACACACTGTGTTACCCCAAGTTAACAAGGTTAAGCCGTTTATGAGACTCAGGAACAAAGGCTACGCTACCGGTCTTTTTTCGCAGATGCGCTTGCTATCTGTTGCGAAGGGGTCTACGGGTCTTGAGGTTCTCCTTTCTACCCGAGTTGAACTCGTTCGGCTTACTGCCTCCCGGTGGATGGTGGGCCGCGCTGCTGAGCAGGGTTCATTATCAGTTCCCGTAAAGCGAGCTGGTGTGGCAGTTAGTCGCGCCCCTGATGTTCGGGTGCAGAGAATAAAGTCACAAATACGTAAATAGCACAAAGTAATCATAGCTCCAAACTAGGGAGATAGACAAGAGCACACTCTAACGGCGAACATTTTTAAACCCCTCTTCTTATCTGAAAAAATTAAAAAGATTTAATGAAAATTTTAAGCACGTCAATTCTCGTTCCACCGTTCCTAGTCAGCAGACGCTGTCGACTAAATACATTTAATTTAAGTGACGTGACGAAGGTGGACGGGACTGACACGTATTCAAACGGCCGGCGACGTGACGCGTTGTCACGTCCGCAACCCGTGACGCTGTCGCTGTGTTCCGATTTGACAACCAAATGTAGTTTTGGAATTAAGGTAATGTAGTGACAATTGTTGTTGGGATTCTAAAAGATAAATAATAACTTACAAACTTACCTACTCGCAATATGACCCCGAGAGATCCCGTGTCGTGGATGACATAAATAATAAACTGCTAACAATCATAATCCGACTTGAAACATTTATTTATCCATAATTGCCATGGCCGGGTATCGGACTTGGGACACTGCTTTGCTAGCCACCATCTAAGCGGGTTTGTGTAACTTCAGACTAATTGTTTTCTAGAATCGAACCTGGGGCCCTCGTTTCGTAGATTGGCATTATAGTAACCTGCCAATTGGCATTATAAATTGGGATCGTATTTGAATACTTTCAATAAATGTGTGCAGTCCATCGTTCAAATATTCATATGGGCAATTTTCACAAGACAGGCCTGGAGGAGGATCTTATTAAAAAACTCATTATGATAATCACGATCTTCAGCCATGAAGAAACGACGACGAAGAAGAATGAGTGCAGTATTTTGCTTACAGTTAGAAAATTTACCTGATCAACGAAGAAAATGCGGAGTACTATTAAAATCCACTAAACCCTATACAAACGTTACATAAACGGTGGATCAAATGGGAAAACAGGGCTTAAAACAACATTCACGCGCCGATTTTCGCTTGAGAACCGCTTGTTTATTTATATTATTACATGTAGGTATTTCCTCATACAATTAATATTCAATCAGCGTAACGATTTCTCGCTGAGATAATTGGTATCTATTACAAAATATTTAATGAACCCTAGTCTTCCAGTTCGAGTAATTTATCCGCGATGTATCCACCGTGCACCGATCGAATACGACCCTTATTATTTAATGGTAAGGTCGTCGGGGTTCGAGGATGTATAAACTGTTATGTTATAACGATAATGTTATAAAGGTTATGTCGTTATCATGTTAATGGCGCCATTACAGGGTTATTGCTATCGAGCCGAGGAAGGGTTAATTCATTAAAACATTCGACTGGGTAATTCGACGTTTAAGAGTTTCTCCGTTCTCGAGGGATTACATTATCCGAACTTGTAGTGTTTTCTTTTATATTTTTGCTGTGCAACGATATGTTTTAATGTTTTCTAAAAAGGAAATAAATATACAACACAATAAATATAATTACGCCGGCGGCATCGACCAGACAAATGGCACATTACTAACAAGTGAGTGAGTGAAAGACACAATACTGGTGCCCAGAAATTGTTATTGTTATGGGTTGCGACGAAGGCGAAGTTAAAAAAAATATTTTGAACATTTGAAAAGAACATAAGGATGGCATAAACTTGTAATTCTACTAATAATAATTTCTAGTAACACCCGCGCCGGACTAAGCAATATCTCTCTTTGCAACTGAATGACTCGGTAAAGATATTTCCACTTCAGTCCACCCTGGGTTCAGACGGAGACACTACAAACAACCTAAATTGAGCAGTCATTTTGTCCGTCATATTAGTGTCTGTTCCAACTGAAAATATAATTTAGAAACGCTTTTCACTAAATTGGAGATAACGGTTTGTTTTTCATCATTCGAATGCTGCAGATTATATTATTAAACTCCAAATAGGGTCGCAATGTGCCTTACAACAATTTGGTGAGTTGGACTTGCAAATGAACGGTTCTGTTCAACCGAACAAATACAAATACTAATTTAGACATACCTAGAAGTGAAATATCAAAAAATGTATGCAAAAGGCGACCTTATCGTTACAGTAGCGATCTCTTCCAGGCAAACTTTGGGAAGAGGAGAATATTTAACAATATTATTATTATTATGGGGTACTTAAAAAGCCTTAGGGTACAAAAATATTTTATGTAAGAAAGGATTAGACATGTTACTAGCGCACGGGAAGGGGGTAAACAAATTCGTGTAATTGTACATAAAAGTGTCCTAAAGGTATGTATGTACATATATCTTTCTGTACCACACCACACATTATCATTCGCATCAATAGTTACAGTGCTGTTATCGGAGCGGATCAAAAGCGCTACCTTTCAAAGATCTTAAATACTTTGTTCAGTCTGCGTCCGATGTATCGTTCCTATTAGGTCTTGCTGCTGGCACCGTCAACGTGTCAGAGTGTCGGCTATGTCGGGTAGAGCCCCGACACTGTCACACGTTAATAAAGGAACAGCCTTACGGCTTTGCCGGTTTTAAGCCGAAAACTGGATTTTTCATACTATTTTTATTGGCATTTGAAATCTGGGATCCGTCGTTGAAACTATTTACATGTTTGAAATGTTTTATATTGGTTCTAGTGATACTTTTGTTTCTAGGTTAAAGTCCAGAATATTTACATACATGGTCGTGTCGTTGTATGTAGGTATCGCTAAGGATTAGGATTTGTTATCCAAAGGGTGTTAGACGAAACCCCAATAATATATTATGCTCAGTTCTCTGTCCATGTCTCTATACGATATGAGCCACTTTAAATTCTTGCCGTCAATCTACAATTTACCTTAATTACAGCGGTAAAAACTATACTTACCAGTTTTATTAAAACGAATTCTATATCCAACTCGAACGCAGTGTCGTCGATTATTCGTTTGTTTGCTAACCATTATTTTTTTTTCTTGTTACAGGTAAGAACTTGCTGTGACGATTCGACGAGTTCGTTTGTATGTTTATAATGTTCGATTTAATTCACGACGAGTACCTATATCCTACATCTTTTGCCATCAGATCCGTATAATCAGTTACTTATGACAGCTATAACTTTAGAGAAAATTGCAATTTGGTACGACAAATATACTTTTCACTTTTGCGTATTTATAAAAATAAGTTTTGCCATCTTTAAAGTTGAATACATCTATGTTAAATGGTTGATGTTAAAATAAGTGAACGCACTGCCTAAATCTATTTACTAATGGCCGACGCTGCTCTAGTCCGGATTGGTGGAGGGGTTGGTACTATCGCACACCATAATTTATGATATTTGACAGGTAACTTAGCGTGGCACAGTGTTATTTTGATAAAGGTTATCGAAAACAAAATGTTTTCACTCAACCTGTTCATTATACCAACGAAAGTAAATCCCCTCGCTGCTTCAATAACAAAATAAAATATGGAAAAAACATGATCATCTCGCAGCCGTAAAAGAAAGAGTAATATTGGAAATTTAAAACAATAAACCCATTGGAGCTGAAAAATAGGGTGACGATGACAGCGATAAAACTCGGATAAAACCGTAATATATCGGCGAGTTGAAACACCGGGCTGACCGGGGATTGGATTTTTTTGATAGATTCCGTGATTCGGGTCTGCGCCGTGAAATATCTGCGACGTACCTTGTGCCGAATTAAACGGCGGGACTAGGGTTACCTTGCTCGCAAATTCTGCAGGGTAATATCATAATATTGATTATACACCATTGAAACGCGATCGAACGAATTTGATTGCCCTCGTAATATTTCTAGTGAGAAAAATAATTTTAGCCCAATTGTCCCCAAAACGGAAACATTTTAATTTGAGGGCTACATAAAATTAATGAAGATGTTATCAATAAGGGATAAAACTTACGTTAAAGGTCAAGAAAAATCAATTTCACTGATGCTATTTATGTAGAATATACCCAATGTCTCTTGAACCATAACATTAATAAATTGATTGACATCTACTTCACCAAAATTGGCTTAGAATATTTACGCTTCAGTGGAATATACGTAAATACTAACACACGTAGAATACTTAAATAGAAGGGATTTTAGTATGCTGTAGCTATCACATAGTCATGTACAAGCAGACAACTAACGTCAACAAAACGATCGACGACCCGATACCGCAATAGTTAAAATGCTGAATTGCCGTTCCAAGTGTCCCAGGTTTGAATCCTACCAAGGCAGAATTTTGAATAATGAGTTTAAATTTCTATTCTCAGCTTTAATTTGTGTTTTAGTCGTTGTGTGTTGTCCATGGCATACACGACACAAGAAATCCTAGTGTGTATAAGAAAAGGACATAGGTTTATTCGAACGCGTGGTCACAGTACAAGCTAGGGTCGACAGGAGATGTATGTGCACACAGCGCGGAGTATTAAAATACCATTCTTGTCAAATGAGGCTCGCCGCTGGTGCTGCAGCGAACAACGTTCGTAATTCCGGGCGAAATGTTGGGTTTTATAGCTGCTTACGTAACCTACCGGGTTTGGAGTTGCTGGTCTGTTTCATTTGCATAACCCAAGTCTAGCAGACTAGTCTGTTTTTAGCTACTTGTAAAAAATATCATGAGGATTTTCGCGTATTTCCAAGCAGTGCAAACTCAATGTAACTCTTGTTGTTGGCTTGGAAGTCGATTTTTTTTTGTTTTATCAAAGTTAGGTGTAAATTGCTGTAACTGGGTATTTATTTCTATTTGTAATGCTGCCTTCTACGATCGGTGGTTTCGACTTTTTAAATCCATCTTTCCTATTACTCTTAACATTATCATCATCATCATTTGTTTTAAGTCAACGTACTGAAACTGGCAACAGGTAAAGTTGCTTTGTATACGATGCGTCTTACTGGGTGCTAACCTTTGATATCTGGGCATTTTTCTAGGTTTATGAGAATAGAGAGCTTGGGTCACTTGCTATAGGTATTTAAAATTGGATTGGCATTGTATGGGCAAGAGTAGTAATTAAAGTGATTATATTTTGATCGCAATACTCCAAAGTTTGGTTCTCTTGATTCTATGGATTCAGGTCCTTCTGATTTTTACCAAAACGAACCCCATAACATAGGATATGGGGTTCATTAAATCATGCGTAAATATTTGAGTCCCGTGACATATTGCCGCTTCCTTAGATGTTGCACATATACGACAGTGACCATCAGGTACCTACCATCAGGGGCCTGCTTTTTTCAGGCAATATCAAAGTATGAAAAATCATCGTAAAATGAAATTGATATTTTCTCGCAACACTGGACTTTTTGGACCTTTAGCTATTCATCCACGGCAGTACATCACACGACAAAGAAGTATGAAGTACCTACAAATGATCTTTTGCCTTATTGTCGTTTGTCTCATATCTCGTGCCACCATTGTGCTCCCATAAAATCCTTTTTCCTTGATTTTCGTTTCATGTCCCACAATCGTCTACACCCTCCAGCCTCACGTGAATCGTTCTATTTACCATGCCCAATACATTTCCGCGCTTTTGTGCGACGGGCACACTATCAGCCTGTGGGTGACATCTTTTTGCCGTTAGCCGTCATCCGGGCGGGTTTATCCGGGAATATCCGGTAAGGTTCTCCCGGTTTGAGGAAGGTCTCGCGAAAGTGAATTTGAAAGATTTGGCTACACATACATTACTCACGTCTACGCTTTGAATCTTTCAGCGGAAATAGGGTTGTCAGTTTTCAATTTAAAGTAGATTGTTAAAAGTTTGTTTTGTTTTTTAGGTGTGTACATTGGAGTTCATTGGACTTACCTTTTAACTTAGTCTCAAAATTTCATGAATAAACTGTAAAGATTTCTTGGTACAAAAAGATCGTTTAATTGGCAAAATCTCCAGCTTAGTTTTAGACAATGTAAGAAATTTTTTCTTTCGTTTTAACCTTTATTCACTTAAACATTCTAAATATTTAAAAAGTAGGTCAATTAAATTTTCTTTGTATTGTAAAGTTAGAGATTCAGGCGAAGGAAAAAAGTCTCGACCTGGCAGACGCTAAGCACACAGAATTATGGAGGTACTCAATTGTCATCTTTATACATTTTTACTTTCGAAACATATTCATGATAAATGTAGTTAATTACTTTTTCGTGCGCTGAATTAAGATGCTATCGACACAAGTAATTAAATTTATTAACCGACTTAAAAATCGATAAATAGAGAGGGCTCAAAGAGTTTGCTCAAAATAAAATAATCTAGCTGCACTGTTTTATTAACCGACTTCAAAAGAAGTTAAAAGTTCAAAAGAAGAGAAGTTTTTTGCGATATACATAATAAAGAGTATTTAATTTATGGATGTTGCCTCATTACTTTTGACTGGGCCTTCGAATTTTAATGATTAATTTTTTTTGGAAGCTTGCTTGGTGCTTGTCTTGTGAGACTATCATTTTAAGGCGCTTTGCCCACGGAGCAACTATTGCAGCAACTGGCAACTAACTGGTAACTAGCTGTTTACATACATTTCAATTGGACTGCGCACACACAGTAACTCTAGTTTCGAGTTCCGGCAATCGTCAACAGTTTTCAGTTTCTGTAATCGTTGACTAGGTTCGTTTCCTAATTGCCTCAACTAGCAACTGTTAAATAATATACCGGTTTTTAAAGTTGCCGGTTTCCGCAACTGTCAATCGCGAATCAATCAATCAAGTTGCTTACAAATTACTATAAAATTGCGGCAACCGTAAACATTGTAGCAACTATCAACTTTTTACAGGAAACTTAAAAAGTTGATAGTTGCCTCGAGTTGCTCCATGGGCAAAGCGCCTAAGCGACCTCTGATGAAAGTTTTTAAGTTATCCCTATTTATTGATTATGAAGTGAATTATTTTTTGTAAAAAGTCAGTTATCTTGTGACAAAATTGTATTATTTTTTGTTTCAGACAATAAATTGGTAGATTTGAAAAATAATGTCTTTAATCAACTGAAAGTGGATAAAATCTTGTAATTTTTTTCTAATCGAAAATGTGCTGTTCTTTGCGTAATAACCTACAGTTGCCGTTGTGTCTTTTTGTTGTGCTAATAGCCAAGTGTGTACGACAGTGAAGGTTTTTGCTACTTTGGTGTCGCATCGCATTCTGGGGCCATTTGACGCAAAATCGTCCTAAAATTGTTCTGTTCTTGCGTCAAACTATTATCATTACAAATGTGGGCTCGTTTCGTCAATATTTTGGCAACCGATTCCGACGCTTAGGACCATGCTTGGTGGATGTGACGGTATTTATCCGGTTGATTGGGCTTTGTATATACTGTGCGACTAATTAAGCGCCGCGTGTATATCTCTAACGCGATAATCTAATAATGCTGGTAGTAACAATTCATTTACGATTTTATTTATGTGTGTTAACTCCTAACTTTTCACTTGGTTAACCGATTTCGATATTTTCATCAAAAGTTAATATCTGACGTGTAGTTTTTTTACCTAATTAATATTTATATACTCTTGCCTAAATTAACCGCTAAGAAGTTGATGTGCAGTATATTATTTCTATCTTCTTTCTTTCTTGACGACTAATTACCAGCGATGCTTTGGTGTAATTATTGTGCATCATGTGCCTCGTCTTTTCGTTTGTGGGCTATTTACATGAAAATAAGTTTAGATGAGGTAAATTCAGTGTAGCCTGAAACACGCTCTGGTAATTTTTAACACCGCTCTATACCTATCAGTCCTGATTGTGAGTCAGATGACGTCCGGCCGCCCCCCGGACATGTCGTCTCGCCTGGCGGGAGATCTCTTTATGCTAAAACAACTTATAAGAACAGTTTTCTTGGCGTTAAATCTTATACAGTACAATACAATACATAGAGTTATAGTTAATTATTAAGCGTGCAATACATAAGGTTATAGTTGATTATTACATACTTATAGTTAATTACTAAGCGTGGAAGCCCGACTGACCGTAGATGCCAGCCCTGTAGAGCCAGATAGAGATTCGCCCGTACCGTCGGTCATCAATCTTTCCATACAACCTCGTTACCCGTATTACCTGCGCGGACGAAACTAATATAACTTAAATAAAATATCATCCTAATCGAAAATCGTTCATAACCCGTGCCTACGTTATTCAGAAAGATGGCAGGCTAATAAATATGCCAGTCAAAATGAAATCTTCAGTTTTTTAAGAAATATACCTTAGGTGGTATTATCAAATTACAGTCAGTATTTTGTTGGACAAAAATATTGTTAAGCTCTGCACACGTAACAACGACGCGGCAACGGACCAACTAAAACGAAATCATTCAATTATGAATTCTATGTCTTGAGTATTAAAAAGGGGATGAACTAAAACAAAAATTATATACAGGAAATGCAGATTATAATATGCAACGCTATGAATCCACCGCACCCCGTACATAGAAGCTCGCGGACCAGTTACATATAGTCATTCTAATGACCCGTTCTATTTCCCTGAACTCAATACTTAATTTGTAGCTGACACAAGTCATTTCATAAGCGGCTCTGTAAATAGAAAGCCGAGTGAGAGCTATTAAATGTCGGAACTGGAATTACGTGTCGGAAGTCGTGGCGCTCGCGGCATTCGTGTGGTGCGACCACGGTGGCCGGGCGGTATCGGGGCGGTACGAGTACGTCGCCGGTATTATAATTACTATTTGTGATAGTGATGAGATTCGATACACCCTAACGTTTGATAAATTGACAAATTAAAAGTTTGAAAATTAAAAAATGATTATTTATTACATCTAGCGTAACAAACGTGGCGTGAAAACGTTATAAATTAACAAATTCGAACCCTTGTCATATACTTACTTACGTACCTACTCAGAAATCACAACATGTTTTTTTTTGGAAAAATTATGACAGTGTCAGTACAGACACACAATCAAGTATTGATACAAACGAAAAAACAGATAACCTAATGATCTTTATAAACGTCGCGTTGGTATTAATGAATGATACTGCTCCAATCTCATCGAGAGGAAGTTTTATTTTCGACATGCAACATGTAAATTGCGGACTAGTGTGACCACCTTTACATAGTGTTGCAGACAGTGGTATCAAATGAACTCGTTACATGACCTGAAATATTTTTTGCTGTCGGCTGCAATTGAAAGGTTTAATCAAACCGACAATGTTTTCAATAGCTTGTCTTGTTGAATTTATTTTGAGTTGCCTTTTTAAATTTAAAGATTCGAGAAGGTTTTAGTTTCGGCTTTTGAATTTTTTCTGCTATAATTTATTGTTTTGCGTTGTAACAAGATAATCTATTTTTCTTTAAATGAAAGTTTATCCAAGTCAAAATGATTGAATCTGCAATTTCAGTTTAATAATAATTATGCCTGGCATCCCTAATATTTTTATAACGTCTTAGTTGCATTCCGAGTCCATAGTTTTCGTTTATAAGGCATTCTAAAATTCTCGAGTTATTTCACGATCTTGTACCCTAATTGCTAGTGACGCTGTTTGGGAAGCGAGAAGTACCGGGTTTGATATCCGGTCGGGGAAGACATTTATGTGACAGTTTTGTGAGTTAATAATGTGGTATCGTCCATGCTATGTTTTTACATTGAAGGAAAATATAACTTGTAAATATACCAAACAATAAGCAAACACCATTAATGATAATTTATAGAATCTGATACCGTCTACATTAATTAACATAATGACCTCAGATTTCGTTGTTATCGTAAATGTAAATAAAGCTTATTTCAATAACAGACGCTAAGCTTAAAGCTGCAGGAAATTGGGGCCCGTTAATCATTTTCGCGTATTTTACTGATACATTTCCGAATTAATATGGCGTCGCTTCCGGTGGCTGTAATCCCGCGCAACGGAACAGGTACCTACCGTATTAATGTCAGTTTAAATTTAATTCGTTATTTTAGTAAAAATATTTTTCGACATTCTGCCGTTGGAATTTGAACCTACGTAAGAACTCGTTTAAGTTTAAAGTTTATTTTCCGATACAGCATTGTCTCCCTCCCAAGGGCTTAGTGTGTTGTTGCTAGTAAAAAGGGTAAGGCCGTAGTCCAGTTACTTTATGTCGGTTACACGCACTAAAGTGACAACATTATGAACAACCCTTATTCAGAATTTAGAGACACTATTCACCGACGGGTTCGGGGTTTGATTCCCGACTGATGTAGACATGAATTAAGGAGAAATAAAATCACGTAATGTTATCTACTGCTTCTATACTATTAATCAACTCGTCATTCTAAGACGTTCTAAGTTAGATCTGTCTGTATGCGTGTATGTGTATCTGTCTGTGGAACCGTAGCTCCTAAACGAATGAATCGAATTGAGTGCGTTTTTTTAATCAAAATATTGTTCATAGCAGCGGTGTTCTTTGAAGATGATAAATCGATAGATTAAATTATTATTAAAGTTGTTTTACATAAAACTCGTAGACCGCCACAAAAAACAAACACATTATCCTTTCCATCACATAGTTAGCTCAAAACGTACGATAACCAGAGTTGAGTGAAGCGTAGGTAGAGTACTCCAAGCAGGAAGCAATGAGCGAAGACTACAATAGGCCAGGGTTCACGGGTATTCAGCCCAGCACAATATTTGACTAGCTTCTGGTCGGCCGAGCCCCGCCCGGGTCGCCAAATTGTAAAATTTCCGGTCAGGACACCCGAGCTTGATACTTGTATAATATTTAAATTTTCGATGAAAATTCTTGTAACCCCTAACCTATTTTCCAAGGGCTGGAATTACGGTGAAAACGAACATTGGGTTGTTTTTAATAATTTTCCGTTTTTGTTATTTCTTTTAGGTACTGATTTTTTTTGTAAAGTTTAACTTGGTATTGTGTTTTTTAGACTTAATCTGATTAGGTGTAAAAAAATTTACTTGTTATACCTATATTTTTAGTGAATCTGAAGTTAAACTTACGTTGAATATTTATCTAATAAATTGTAAGTGTAGGAAGTTATAGCATTAGACTGACCAGACATTATTTTGCGGAAATCTGAAATTTCAACACACACAGCAAATATGACAAAAAAATTCAACGCACAACATACAGTGTCATACAGCATAATTATGTTGTACCAGATAAAATACTGTTACTATTCCTAACCGGTGTACAATAAAATGTTGTTGTACATTCATTCAGGAAAAGAACTTGTATGTTTCCACCACAATGTTAGAAAGAGAGTCTTGTTCTAAAAAACCAGCCTCCAAAACGCCCAGTATATCCAATTAAATTCCCACTTATCCATTTCACAGATAAATAAGGCATGCAGCACACGGCGGGCGCGTGACTCACAATAACGCGAAGCAAAACAACGATAAGGATCGAGCGACGCAACTCGTGCGAAGCGATCCAATTGAAACTCGCGATAAGCGTTACGGGGCCATCGCAGCCGGTTATGTCCATAACGGGGATAACGGGGATAATGGGGCCGAGATAAGCGGACTGCACCGGGGCAAAGTTTTTACGTTAGTTCTGCTCCATGTTTTTGTTAAACGTCGCTGTTTGTAGTGTTTTGTGCCGGCGGATCAACTTGTCTTTTATCTGTACAGATTATATTTTGCTCGCCTGAATTACATTTGCCTGACAACTGAAACTCAGCGTCTATGTTATTAAGTTCTTGTTAATTATTATATCTGTTTTCAATGTAATTGGAATATACCTAATTGTAATAGGTGCTAGGCAACCCACTTTTGCTTCGGGAATGGTGTGTCTGGCGTTTATAAAAAGAAAATAATTATTCGACATTAAATTTGTAAAATCTTATTCTCGTTCTGGAATTCTCTGTGTCACCGAAAATTTAACTGAATCGTACTACAAATTATGCACTGGTATCTACAGATGTAAAGCTCCAAACAATGCGCAGTCGAGCAATGCACACACAGACACCTTTCACAGACACGAAATATGGAACCACTTTGAACCACCATTGAACAATGTTTCGTTCATGTTTCGTTCTGTGAACGATGCCTATGTGTATCGGTATCACGGTGTCAGCTTTACGCCTTTACGCTGTTAAGAGCAAAACATATTTTCTGAAGATATTTCGAAACGAAAGCATTGTTCCCGAAACAAAGCTATTGATTGGATACAACGAGAACTACATTCAGTATAGTATCATTGACAGTTGTTCAAAACCATATTAAACCTCGAACTGAAATCTAATATCCCGTCAGTCTGTGGTCAGTTGCTTCCGATACAGCTTTCAAACTAATGCAATGTTTTCATCTCACCTCGACGCGCAAACGAGCGCAACTCTCAGACCGTATCAACTTGCCAAAATGGATTTGCTTATTTCGTTACCAACTAACGCTAAAGTTTACACGCTCCTAACTAAATTATTACCGTGGTCCCGCGTGGAATAAACCCTTACGTCCTCCGCGTTTTGCATAAATTGTAACGACGTGATGTGATTCATGTGATACGTTCAGTCTTAATAGGAACGTGTTAGTATTTATCACACTTGTTACCAATATTTTACTAAGTGTGAATTTTATAAAATAATTAATTCATATACACAGCTTAACTTAATAATTTTATCTAAATATACCTATTGAATAATAATTAAGTTATGTTAAGGTGCTGTGCTAGTAATTAATTGTTGAGTTAGATTCATTTTAGTGCCTTAAATAAGAGCTTGTTTTTGAAAATATTTTTTAAAATTTTACTTCTTTAGTTAGCAAACCATGTATTTTCGTTAAAACTAAACGTAGTTTGCCTTTTCAATCCATAGAGAAATTCTGGTTGAAGTAAGTATGGAAGTATGTATTTATTAGCAAACATTTTAACCGAACATTCACAAACACCGGAATTTAAATATACGCTTGTAATAAACAAAGTTCTCAAGCACAGTCACCTAAAAACCTATGCTCAAACTTTAAAGTTACGCATCCAATATGAAGCATTTGGCAGGAGGTGCTTCCTGTAAAGCTAGTTGACGACGTGCATCAGACGGCCGCGCCAAGCCCGCGGGGTCCCGGGATGCGGGATGACGGGAAGCTATAACGACTCATCCCGCTCATTATACCGAGCAAATCGAGTTCTCGACGGAATGAAGACACAATGTCGCTTCACACGACGCGGCTGGCAATCGACCAAATCCTCCCCAATGTCTTAACTCGCCGCCGGCGTCGGGGGTGAGAGGTAGCGAGTAAAAAGTAAAAAAAACATATTAGGTGGATGAGAGATAAAAGAGAGAGAACGAGAAACGAAGAAGATAATTAAGATAAGATAAGAGATTGATGACGTATTTCCGTTACCCCCTCAGACAACACGATAGAATTTCCTGTGCTCCAGTTTACTGACAATGTGTATACGGATACATGGTATAGGTATTTAATTTACATGGTGAATGATGAGTAATTATCTAACTTTTATCTAAATAATGAATATAACTATTCTTTTTAAATATAGATTTTTGGGCTTTTTATAAACTTTAATTGTTTGTAAATTCATTCTGAATCAAGGCAGCCTTTCCAAGAAATGTTTATAATAATTATTGACTGGTTAAGTAGATAAGTCACCCATGGAAAATCTAAGAATTAAATTTTGAGGCATGTTCTACAATCTATGAATATTCAGCTATTGTATCCATCCATACGAAGATGAAGAATTGTGGTCGATAGCCGGCAAATAGCACACACTAGTCTCCTGTCTCATAGAATTTACTGCAAATTTTGCCAGGCAGTTTCTTCAAATTGTTATAAACCGTGGTGTGATGTGGTAAGCGTGCTAAAACCTTAAACTCTGTAACGTTAACGTTGTTGAAAATTTACTCATCAATTGACATCATAACAGTAACAATAACAATTAAACCCGAACTTGCTCTTGGCAATGCCGCCCGCTGCCGCTTATGACTTGGGAAGTGCCATAAAAAGGGAATTTATTATTAAATGTTGCTAGGAGTTCCGCTCTCTTTATTTACGTCGTAGCTGGCAACACTCCTAACTGATACGGGTCCCGTGTTGTCGCGCCATTAGCTGAGCTGATGCCGTCAACTGGTTGCCAGTCGACATATTGCTGAGATGGCCGTTCCAACGGTTCCAACGACTTCTTTGTTGGATTCGAATTTACGGGAATACATTACGAATTATGCAAATACATTTCAGTTTTGGTGTATGTGTGTGTTAGCGTCTTGTGTGTCGCTCATGACACTCTTGACTGAAGGAATTCTAGATTGGCTATGAGTATCCCGTTTTTATTTTGAAGCAACCTACGCCAGCAACTTAGTTCGCATGGATGTTGGACAGTATCATACAAGTATTTTTAAGAGGATTCGACGATTTTGGTAAAAAAAAAATTGTTTATTTAATTACATAATGCTTGATACACTCACACACACCACACATAGACTTCCACCTGATGGGAAATGGTGTGATCTTTTCAATCTTTTGAATCGGCTCATTGTTGTGTGTTGATTTTAAACAAACAGATGAACCTACAAATATTTAGAAAATTATAGAAATTATAGTTAATGATAATTACCTACATATTTTTATCCTCGAATTTATTTTTGCAAATATAAAATTACGTTATCTTTAATTTCTGTTAAACGTATGGCTAAACTTTATTACGGGAATACACGTATTTACGCGTGCGTATTACGTTAAAGCGAGATAGCTAGATATGACTCCAGTCACAAATGACTTAAGTAAGAGGCACAAAGTCAGAAGTAATTAAAATAAATGTCACATAATCGCTCAGCCTAGTTCGCTCGTTTGGTAGGCGGAACACATTTTGTTACATTGTGTGTGAGATTGTTTTGTTTGGATATTACAGGTTTTAGTTTTTGGTAACGGTCGGAGAATTTTTATGGATTTGAGATGATTATCTAGCATATTATACAGTAAAACCAACTTAACCTTGAAATGAAGAGAGGCGCTGTCGGTCGCATTGGACCAATTATTGCACGCAATTCGAGAGGTTCAACTGACAGATGAATGACCACAACGTACTTATGAATGACTTTTTGACATGGTGGTGTTAGTCCCAATTTTTGCCATTTCAGAGATAAGTTGGTGGCACTGTAGCACCACCCTACCGCTGATTTCCGTAGACACTGCACGCACGTCCCAGCTTTAAAATTTCATTTCCGTTCCGTCGTTACTAAGACTGCGCTCGCTTACACTACAGAAGTAACGTAAACAATCAACCCCAACAGTATACAAACCGACAACCGAGCCATGACACTACGAATAAAGAGAATTACAAGTGACAATGGGAACGTGACATCGAGACGGTCACGAAGTCAGAGGTGAACGTCGCGGGCGAAAAATAAAATCCGACTCAGAGTTAGTGAGATTGTTCGAAAGTGTTGGATCAGCGGCATTCTAATCGCGGTTTTATTCTGATGGACCCCGATCTAGCGACAATGGTCACCGAGGGGAGTTTTTTGTCTCCCCCCGTATTAGATATCGAGGATTTGATGTGAGTATCTCTTAGCGGAGTAGTATCTCTAGTAGCGCTCGGTGTATATCGAGTATGATTGTGAGGAAAGTTGTGTTGTTAGTAGAAAGTTTAAAGGTGCAAGTTTTGCACGGTAACAAGACAAGATTGGTTGGTGGTTATCGTATGTGAGATATACGTCGGTGGGTAAAACTTTTTACAATCATTATGCGGTTTCGTTCAAGTTAGTATTTATAATATACCTTTATTTTCGCTTTTCTCATTTTTAATATTCACTATGTAACAATCGTTGAGGAGTTCCCTCGACTGTCTTTCGGCTTCGTCAGATCAACTTCAGACCTTCGTTTAAGTGAAGTGCCTTAATATACTTACTTAACGAAAACATTAACAAACGCATTAGTCACCCATACAATTTTCGAAAGTTTTCCTCGATTTCCCTGGGATGCCATCATCAGATCCTGATGTCCTTATCATGAAACCACTCTTCGAATATCTACTTTCCACCAAAGAAAGAAGTATCAAAATCGGCTCATAAATGACGAAACAATCGGTGAATAGGTACACATAAAAAAGCATATTATATTATACTCGTATATTATGGTCGAATTGAGAACCTCTTTCTTTTTTGAAGTCGGTTAAAAAATAAATCGTATAAATATTTAGCCGATGGACGATTGTGCGACACAGCAACATCTGATGAGAAGTTTTTAAGTTATCTTTCATTGTCGCTGGCGTCTTTTTTGCAAAAAGTTAAATATTATTGATGTATTGTAATTGTAAGCTTGGATTTAAAGTAACATTTTTGTTTTTGTTATTGCAATAACAGCATAAACGAATAAAAACGACATGAATTAATTCAATTAAATTTTAAACTGTAGGTACGTAAAATTCAGTTAAAATAATGAGTCGACGCGGTAAATGAACGAACTTTCATTTTCGCATTGAACTGAAGACGCAGTGTACAATACTTACAAAAGAGACTCATCAAATTGATTGGAAGAACTCGCTACAGTGAATCAATTAGCGAGATTTCCCGTTTCATGTTACAATTGTTAAGATTCACGTCGTGTTATATGTATATTAAAGGTTCGCTCCTACCAGACAGGCGTTCGGTTGTATCATATTGCATCATTAAAACTTTTCGCGAGGGCGGTACCTACCCTCGGCAATTATAAATATAACGGGCATTTCGACGATAAGAATATCTGTTTAAATTTGAATGCTCAATAGAGAGTTTAAACCTATCTGCCTTTAGCCGAGATAAATATGGCGTTCAATCTTCGACGATCGAACAGCAATTTGTGTATCTATAATGTGTGTGAATAAATCGTTCCAATGTTTTTTTATCGTTTCTTTTTTAAATGACAACTTAAATTGAGAATATATTAGATTTAAAATCGATTAGCAAACATTTTCACGTCTATGTATGTTCGACTATCATACTTATTTGGGTGTAAAGTTTTCTAAGCTGTCGGTTTAACATTAATAAGTTAGATTAATATATATCATAAGTTTCTGCTGTGTGCACTGTGCCCAAATGCCGTCATCTTTTGTTGTGCCTTTCGCGAGTGCATCGAGATGGTGTGGTGTAAAGTGGGACGTTGGACGTGTAAAGTGGTTGCTGGGTTCCCAAAAGAAAGGGCGCTCCTAGTTGCACTCTGAAGAGGTTTGTGCTGCATAAGCTGCATGTCATGTTTGTCCACTTGATCCTTACTGTTTTGTTGTGTGTATCGCTAATACAGTCCACTCATTTTCGTCGGAGAAATTATACATGACTTATTGGCGCGATCAAAAAGGTTAAAAAAAGTTATAACGCTCAATAGGTGTATAGTGATCATGAATATGGGATTTTTATTTTTAATTGGAATTTGACAGCGGATATTGTCAACTACATAGTCAATAAGTTGCAAAATAAAAATTACCGACTTACCTGACTTTGGTGGTACTACCCTCAAGACATTGCGTTAGAGATCGATCCGAGCTTTACACTGTGATCGTTCTCACCTGAGACCCTCTACCTATTGTAAATTTTCGCGTTAATCCACTCCTGATAATGCCGTTGCTTTAAATTTTCACATAGAAAAGCGAATACCTAGTTAAAAATAATCAATCCTCATACTTACAAAAGAACTGATCAAGTAATATTTTAACACCTTCTACCAGCTAACTGCGCAAACCTTCCAAGTACTGAATTGAGTTTTTAGGTCTACTACGCCTAATTTACGCCATCAAGAAGGTCTCGGTCTAGTCTACGCCCTCATGAATGAAATACGAAGCAACGAACTATATTACAATATGTACCATGCATACGCAAGAGAATAGTGAGCGGTGCCGCGGTGGCATCAAAGTCAGTGTATGCTAAATCTTCGGGGCTTTCGGGCTTTTGGCTTTAACAGAGGCAGTATCGGTGGCAGGATGGCATTAACAGAGGACGATGCCGTATACTGTCACGCTACACCAGACGCATAGCCACTGGTTGCCCGAGGCGACACTAGATGTTTCGCATCAATAATTCACTATCACTGTCTCATAATTCCTGGCTTGGTAGTACACTTTGCAAACAAGTTAGTTGCTTACCTTCCTTAACACACACACACACACACACACACACACACACACACACACACAACAAACACGCAGCCAATATAATATATTCAATGACAATGATGCATGGAAATGATCAGCTCTGCAATCAGTTTCGTTTAAGAAAGTGTCTCTATCAAATAGGTCCATATTGTACTTGTTTGTTATCAACATGTGCTGAGGAATTTCTTCTCCCCTATTATAAAGCACACTTGCGTAGCGACGGTAAAATAACAAAATGGTGTGCTTAAGTGTATCAGTGATACTAAAATTGACATTGAATTTAAAGAATAATGAAAAAAGTAATGAAACTTAATGTATCTATCGTAACTAATCTATAAATTACAAATCGATTACAAACCTCCATAAACAGATTCCAATTAATGGCCGCATTAGCCAACGCGCAACGTTTAATAACGTCCGAAAAGGTACTCGAAAACAAATCTTAATTCGAGGGTTATTCAGCCAACTTCAGGGTTACAATTAGGAGCGATGCGGTCGCAATTGGCATAGTTTGTGTTAATTATACGGCGGGGGCCCGAACGGCCCAGACTGTATTAAATTGTGGGATAACTATTCGATCGCGATGGGTCGTTTGGACCCAACTTTCCGAATTCGTTCCGTTGTTGTGGTACATTTTACCGCGGACTCTGTAAACAGTTTTACTAGAGCTCGAACCCTTTGTGGGGTTTACCTGAATGCCGTGGAAGGCGTAATAGGTCGTGTAAACCATTTCGACAGCAAATTGTATCGACGGTTCCCCCGGACAAAAGGCTTGGTGGCTGTGGTCTACTGTGAGAGCGATGTAATCGTTTAAATTTGTTGGGTATTGTACAATTTACATCTAATATAATTATTTCAGTCAAAAATATGCGTAATTGCTCATTTAATAATAAATTGCTCATTTCTTACATTATCTATTCCAATTAAACCACACATCCATCTCAACAGTTTGATCTAAATTATATGCAATCGTCTTTAATCCGTCCTCTTTGAGGTCCAGCATCTTGATCCATACATACATTATCATCATCATTATTAAAGATCTTATGATGGATTTGTAAATCTTTTCCAATTGATGGTTGGTGTAAAATATTTTCCTGTTTTGAGTTTGATTCATTATGGGATCTGTTATGGTTGAATTACCTAGAGTTTGTCTTCAGTTTATACACAATGGTTCAGTAAACCGCTCAGTTGTCCGTTTCACGGGACGGTGAATGTTTTGTAGCGTATCGCTCGTCATATCACTAAAGAGAAACTATTTTCTTGTAAGATTTACTTTTATTATAAATATCGACTTTGAAATGTGTTGATGTGATTCGGTTATCGTTACCGAATCATTAATGAGTCGAAGATAATTTTTTTTTCGTTCAAATAGTGTTTGCTGTTACAGATATCCATGGAAAAACTAACTCTTTACTGTCAGGTAGACTTTCAGCTTATTTGTGAACTTTATTATATAAAAAACTCCCTTTCACTAGTTTGTCATTTGTTTGGGACAAGACTGAAGAACGTTGTTGTCTTTCTTTTCTCTTCTTCGTTATTGACGAATGGTGATGCCTTTGTGTTATCGATGTTATGTTTGGATGTTCATGGCCAGCGATGCCACTAATTACGAACAGATTATTCGTCTACTCGTTTGCCGATAATTAACATAAAAGTATAATCTCTATGACCTAATACTAGCAAGAACAAAGATAATGTTTATTCTTAATGAATTTTCACTCTAAGACCTAAGACTGGAGGTATTAGATAAAGGTAGATAGCGTGCACACATACTCACAGCGTCGGCTTAACCCAAAGTAACCTAATTAAAATGACCGAACGCTGAGTATTGTAAAGTAACTCCACAAAAGAGCGATTGTGTACGTCACAATTATAAAAACAGAAGATAGAACGAGCCAACTAGGTCACACGGAGAGACATATCAGAGAGATTTATTGTAGAAATGGCTGGCGATTCCGATGAGAGCAAATTAACATTGTCTGACAGTGAATAGAATTAATTGTATTTTTTGTACACTTTAAGCCAATTAGTTGTGTGTAGTGAATAAGCATTATTTTAGCTAATTATCTCTTCTCTAAATTAACAATACAAATGATTCATGCAAGTAATGAATACGATTAATTTTTATAACCATTACTTTATGAAGCTCACATAATTTATAATAATAAACTCACAAACTCTGTTCGACAACCTATTTACGTATGTGTAAGTGGCCTTTTTTTATTGTACAAAACCAATGTAAGGGATAATGCAATAAACAACCTTATTTTTTGTTGGTTTCATTTGATGAAGTTGTTGGTTTATTATATTAGTAAAACGTTCCGTTTCTGGTACACTCAGGTAAGAGTGAGCTAATATGGCTTGTAAGGTTTTAACCGACATTCCACCGCATCATGAGGGCCCCTTCTTTAGAATAAGGAGGTATCCACCCCTTGCTCTAAATGAGAAGTACGTGCTGAATTATTCGCAAAAGGTCAAATTCTCAAATTTTATCACAATATCAACTCAAACGTCTGAAATTTATATGCCTCTAAAATCTCCCAATGATGATCAATATTCCTCACTTGCACATAACTCTCAACCTAATGTTTGGCTGCCAGTCACTACTGGCTGGTAGCACAATTTTTTTACTGCTTCCAGGTTTCGGAAGGCAAGTTTTGCTGTTAGTCCTAGTCGTTATCATCACATAGCTGACTGAGTTCTATTTGGATCTATTCTCAAAAACCACATCCTTTGGGTGGCATAAAACTTTTGACTCTGGGGTTTGGCCGCTCACCTCTTTCCGCCTATCCACACTGGAGCAGCCTAAGGCTTCCTCAGTTATGAGGAGATACCTCTATTCTGTACCTGGAGGGCCATAAAAGAGAGGAAGCCAATCGCTACTCGCTGCCAATGCAGCCTGTGCGGCGAGAGTCCGGGAAAGTTCAAACTGTTGTTTTCTATTTGCAGCTCGGTGTGCCCTAAAGAGTTCTCAAAGTATTATTTTAATGCTTCAACGGTAAAAAGCAAAACTAGTTCTGCAAGGTTTAAACTCTCTCAGAGAATATCATATTGTTTTTACAATGTAATGGAGTACGTTGATGCCGGGATTCTTTTCATATTTTAAGGGAGAGAGAGAGAGTTTGCTCAGGGAAGATGTTTCTCCAGGTGACAAAGTTAATTTATTTATGAAAGTCATTGATAAAGATTTTATGCAACTAGTGTTACTGTGTGAGTGACCCTTGGACATAAGCACCAAAGGCACCATTGACAATTTGCTGACTAAGAAAAAAGGAAGGTGAAAGGAATAAAATTGGAGCCCTTAATACTCCAAACCACACTTTTCCTGTGGAATTTTAAGACTAATAATTATTTATTTTATTGAAAGGACTAGATAGCGCCTAGCCTTTAGTCGAAAGGTGATATTAAGAGTTGGAGACGCTGTTGAGCACAAAGGATATTTTTTATTCTGGCAACGATTCCTAAAGAGGGATATTTCCCTCTTAAGGTGAATGTATACTGGAATACATCCTATTCTTTCGGGATAATTTGAACGCCTACGTTATCCTTTTTCAATTCCACACAGGTAAAGCTGCGGACAAGGTAATCATAATTTCGCATTCACTTGAGCACTTCAAATTATCAGGGATTGGTTTATATATTAAGACATTTTATAGCTTCATTAAAAACATAACCATGTATGGTAAGAAATTTTTTGAGGAAAACTCAAGTTATGTACTGGAACATAAGTTTGCAAAATCCACTGAACGAGTTCTGAAGCTCACTACGTGTAATGGACGAGAACTAATTAGGACACGCTAACGGAAAGGAATATTTTAATCCGACGGAAGAAAAGTAACTGAAATAAAAGATTCATTTTACGGTCTCCTTTCTATTCATTTTTCATGTTCATTTTATTATGGAGATTATGGTATGAATACGCTATATAAATTCAATTGATCGGGTCACATGGTTAATATTTTTTTGTTCCAGCGCTCATCATTCATCATCACTGAATCAGCAATGAATTACCACTTTTAAACGGAAAAAATTGCAGTCTAATTATTTTCGTCTTTTGGCGATAAATATCAGTTTTTTGTGAAGGACACTTGTGCCACTACGTATCCACTAAGGTTAGGAATTTTCCAAGGCCTCCTCAGATCTCTATACCCTGTATCTTCGCATAATACCCAAAAACTCAAACGTCTAAATTGCTTTATTTGAAGATTCACTCCCGCATATATCGAAGGCATAGAAGCTAGACTCTTTGGTATAAGGATAACTTTACTGTAATCCTTGACAGGAAAGAAAAGTTTTGCATTAAACCCATCATGATATGACAATATAGAAAAACGTGCGTAAGGCAAATTTTATACTGCAGGCTATTTTAAAAGTTTTAAAGGCCGTTTGTCCAATAGCAACTGTACAACGAGGAACGATAACGATAACGAAACATTTTTTTTTGTGCAAATTACCGCCAAGTGCGGACTGTTTGCGAGATTGAAATCTAAACTGTCACCTCCGTTATTTTTTCTAGAAATAATGGTTTTGATTTTGCATTATTTTCCTTATTCTAACAAAACTATGTTTTTATTACAAAAAAAAACGAGCAATGAGTGAATTTTTCACCTGCTATCGTTTTCAAGTATGTATGGGGTAGTAAAATCAATGAGGTCAAAGGCTCCAACGACTAAACCCCAAATAAAGCACATTATCATAACAATACCGTAATTCCCCGTCAGTGTGGCGAAGCGGGGAACAATGCTAAAGCGATCAAATTCAATAATGGATTATTAATGGCTTTCAAATGTTCATTATCGCGGTGGATTAGGGCAGATGCTGCGTGTTGGCCGCATTGCTTCCTCGTTGTTTATTCTACGGCGGTAAGTAGGTGCGAGCTCTCCTTAAAAATGTGTTTTTCGAATACTAGACCTTAAAATGCGATTTTAAACAATGGTTGAATTACATTCAAATTCATAGAGATACTCTTATGTTCGTATTTTTTTATTCTATCGTCATTAACTGCCCACAAACAATCAAGCTGGCTGGTGGTCACCGTTAACGAGCCACCTTTTATGCAAGAAACAAGAAATAATCTTAAAGTTTTGTTGTTTTCTTGGGGAAGAATACTAGTTAACAGAGTAGGAAATCGTACTTATAGGTAGAACGCCCTGTTAGAAAAGTGTTACTTCCATACATTACAAAAAAAGGTCATGTTAATCAATCTAGAAAGTTCCGCGAAACGTACGTTGCCTACTCAATGACGTGTGAAGTCATCCAGCTTTCGTTAAATTAGTCAATGTTCAGCTTTAATTATGTTTTAGAGTTTAAAAAAACCAGCCAAGTGCGAGTCGGACTCGCGCACGAAGGGTTCCGTACCATTATGTATAAAAACTCCAAAAAATCTGGTCTGTTGTATGAAAGCCTCACTTAAATATTTGTTTTATTGTAGTCACATATTACGCACAACGCCATCTCTTGGACCGAAAGGTAACTAAACTATCACTGAGGCGTCGAAAGTATGGGCGCTCGCTTAAATATTTGTTTTATTCTGTTGTTTAGTATTTGTTGTTTTAGCGGCAACAGAAATACATCATCTGTGAAAATTTCAACTGTGTAACTATTACGGTTTATGAGATACAGCCTGGTGACAGACGGACGGACGGACAGCGAAGTCTCAGTAATAGGGTCCCGTTTTACCCTTTGGGTACCCTGAGAAACCCTGAAAACGACCCCAATGGCGCAATGGTTCACAAACACGCCGGATCGCTATTCCGAGGGTCCTGGGTTCGATTCCCAGCGAGGCGGAAATTTGAATGATGAGTTTGAATTTCCGTTCTCGGTCTGGGTGTGTGTCCTTGTCTTGTGTGTTGTTCAAGGCACCCACGACACATGGAATCCTAGTGTGAGGCTTTGAGTGTGTAGCGTTTAAAAAAAAGTCGACACAATACTGGAACATAAGTAAGTTTGATATGAAAATTCTGAGCGATGCTTTTTAATTTTGTTCCAGACAGAATGGTCTGATGAAATTACAATATTCTTCTGAAACTTTACTCATGTTGAGCATTTAAAGATTGCAGAAATCAACTAAATTAAACCGACTCCCTCGAAATTGGGGTGAGGAATCGTTAAATTTAATTGGTGCAGATGTCCGTTACGGAATGTTTAAATGCAATAAATTTCAGTTAAACGATACAAAAGTACATTCATTTCCAATTTGAGATTTATTTATTTGTCGTTTGCAGCAATGTGTCTTCTATTCATCCAAGATTAAAATTAAAGAAGATCTCGTCTGGATTTTGGTTGAAGCCATCGAAGATTTACTTAATAAAGAAAAGTAAATAGGCAATATGAAATCAATTAAGCTAAAATATTCAGCATTAGCGGAACAAGATTTTGCTTTACCACACACTGCTAGAAACTGGGGACATTTTAATGAAGCACTGCACTTTGCCATCAATAAAAACTTTCCGAATTGACGAAATGCAAATGGAAAACAGTAATTTGGAGCGCGAACTTCGCTTAGTTTCATAACGTAAGTGATTCTCCTGGGAATTCAGAGTTCCGGGAAAAGGAATAAGGACACAAATATGAAACTTGAGAGGGAAGATACCAGTTTGAAAATAACAGGAAGCTGTAAATTGGTTCAATCTCATTAGGATTTTATGAGTTGTGAATATTTGATGAATTTAACGACGTGGTACAACTCATTGCTTGACTTACTTGTCGTAGATATTTTATTTATGATTTTCCATAAAACATTCAACATTGGAATGTTTATGTAAGTGACTTTTTATATAATCCGTTTATCTCGATAATTTATGTAAAGATCAAAATTCCCGGGAACAGGTAAGAATTAGGCAGTACGAAATAAACAAATAAGTTTTACATGTACTGGGATAACAAGAACTCAAGGATTACAAGAATAAAGTTCCGTAGTCTACAAACCGTAGCAACTGTCTATAAACTTTACAATTTATAGCTGTGGGTCGTACCTATAACTTTTGAACGAACTCACGACATATAACGGTAGGGACTAATAATGTTTTGCAAATTGTTGTTCGATAAAAGTTTATTTTTGTTCCTTTCCCCAATCGGGTTCAGACCGACCATATCGAATAGTTGGATCGTAAATTAATACGATCCCGGGCGTTTCGATCCCATGATTGGCGATTATCTGAAAACTAATTATAACAATAGTATTGCAAATCGTATCCTTTAAGTGCTTTGGGATACTATGAAACTAATATCAATTATCTATAATGTTCATTTTGTTTTGATTTAATTAAGCTAAGCAATTGTAATATGTAGTTTAGCTCTGGAGTATTAGCCTACTATTAAGCCATATTTTTTTTTACTTCGAATTTTAGCCGGCAAACGAAAAAACAAGCCCAATATTGTTAAGTGATCATTTTAACTTTTGGATGACATTTACAGAAAACATCAGAGGTGCTTCTATGGCTAAAAAGTAGAAAAGACGAATGAAAGAAAGTACTGAACATACTGAAGACTCTTCATACCCTGTGACATACATAAAAAATATTTGTTCATAATTAGCAAATCGTACAACACATACTCTTTGTACTAGACTCAACTAAAAGTTAAATCATAACTTGTATAAGTTTGTTCACAATTTTCTATTCCTTTTATTGAAAAATACGTGAGCCAACGAAAGTTCTAAAATATTAATGCAGCAACCAGTTTCGAACAAAGACAAATGATTGCAATTCGAATTTTGAGCGGAGCTGACATTTCTGGCTTGCAATTAAGCATTTGAAGCTAACTTCTGTTCAAATTCAAACTAAACATGTTGTTTTTGCTTCCCAACTTCAACTAGAGGTGAGACTGTGCGAACTTTCAACCAATTTAATAGCTTCAAACGATAAATACTTAACGTTTGCGCTGTTTATTTGCAATTTTATATCTTTACATCGCTAATATGTTTTAAGTTAGACTTTTATTCAAAAGGATAGTTTTTGCTTTCTTTGTTCGAATCGTGGCACCAAGAAAAGTTTGGAACGTGTTGTTATCGAACTAAAGAGTTCCAAAGATAAAGATTCCACTTTTAAACGATCCGTAGGAACGTTCGATCCGTATTTGAATTTGAAATTACTTCCCTTCGAAAGCGAACTTAACTATCATTTTTGCAGAATCCAGAGTTTACAGAATGCTTCTTGATAATCTCACTTTATAATATTATTCAATGTTTTCCTTTTTCCTAATACGATTAGTTGATTCGAATCCAATATCTTTATTAAAAATAGTAATCCACTCTCGCTTCGCTTTAAAAAACTTATACTTGAGTATCCGTAGTCGAAACGTAGCATTTTTTTAGGAATTTTAAAAGTGTTGACGTGTTCTTGGATGGTGACGAGCTCTAATTCAGGAGAAACATATTTTTAGTAATTTGAAGTATCACTTGTACTACCTGACCACAATAATTAGGCGCATGTCAGATAGCAGTCACGCGGGCCCCCCACCCCGATCTAGCCCCGCGCGTCCCCTACTGAGGCGCAGTCGTGTACAATTGTACATTAAGGTCATTTAGACTAGGCTGATGTGAACTTCGTTTTCCGAGATGTTTGCGCAGGTACAGTAACTGACCAAGTACAGGTGGTAGGGCCTAGAGCTCACCCGGGGAAGTACCACCGCCCGCCACGGTACTTTGTACCATTCCTACCGTGTAATAATTGTTTTAAGAACAATTGTGTTCCGGATAGGAAGGTGTGGTGCCGGTTACACTTTTTAGAGGCGACCATCTCAGTCCTCAGGGGTAGCAACGCATGTGTGACCGAATTAGAACGAGACTCATTGAGTCTAGTTCTGGGTCGGTCACAGTTGTTATGGGCGGCAGCGGAAGGTGGTGCTGCATGCTCATTTGCTATCTTAATTCCATAAAAAAAATTGTACCTCCATTAAACATTCACCATGGTACTTTTGGTACTACTGCAGAATGTACTACGTATTCCCATCCCTATTTCCAATGACGTCTTAACTGACATGCGCCTAATTATCGTGGTCGGCTAGTAAGTATCCCTAAAGATGAAACAGAAATCAAATTTCAATATAGTGTCAAATTTCAATGTAGCGTCATAATTGTGTCAGAAAAGAACAATACGTCTACGAACAATGTTGTATGGGTTATCATTAAAAAGATATTTGAAAATCATACATACAGATTCCTCTTACCGTTTTTTATTTGGAATAACTATTCAGAATCTACCAAGACTTAACATTGGCTAGTAAATATTCTAACTCATATTTTCAATATTTTCTATTACATCCATCACACATCGGTCTTTTATTACATAGTCGAAGTCGAAGAGTCGTCTTTGAATAAATTTAGCCCTTGTTTCCGGAAACATTAAATCACAATTCATACCAATCTTTAGTGCACAAAAGTGTACGCGTGTTCTCTGCAGTAATCACTTATCACGTGTTGTTGTTGGTACTTGTATCTTTCCTGGCACGAGCATTAAATAAATAAAATCCTATCTCCGTGTTTACGCTACCTGGCGCGATGTCCCGATGGCGAGTGCAATGAGACAGCTGTCTGGCTGTCGCCCACGCTCTGGCGTCACTTTTAGGTACTTCCTTGATACTGTTTTAAAGCTTTTCATGTACTAATGGTATAGTTTGTGCTCTTACATCTAGAGGGATTGACACACCATTAACGACTTCCTTACTTAAAGATTTGGTATATTTCATGCTGGTTAGGTGCAATTTTGTTGCGTAAGTGAATAATTCATGTTAGGCATTGTGAACTACGGCGATTGGATACAGTGCTGCACAATGATACTTAGAATAAATCTAATTAAGATTTATAAATCTTTTTAATTACTGCTTCCAAGCCAACTTACAATACAGGTATCAACATAAAAATGTACCTACATTCTAATGACTATACCGCTAGTTATAAGTGGCGAGCGATTGACATAGAGAAGAAAGATCCACCAGACCTCCAGAGGGAAAAAACTTTACAGATCAATGCCCTACCTGGAATTTTTACTCTCAGTGCGACTTAAAAAGTTCCACTTCAAAAACGTGACTTGGATAACATAGTATGGTACTGATTGGACCAATATAAATTGACACCAAATGTTGGTCCAATTAAAGATGGACCAAACTTGTACAATCTTACATGAACATTAAGAAATGTGACGCCACATTCTTTAGTCGCTGTAGGTTAATAAGATAAACGTAGTCGCGAGCTGCACGCTGCCGGGAATGCCAGGTTATCTCATCGGACGAACGTTTAAAAGGAAATTGCGCCAGTCCAGTTTAAATAATGGCTCACTTTGACTTGGAAAAATATTTCCATAAGAGAAATGTTTTGATTCGGTTTTACCTTGCGTTCGAAAAACGTTCCATTTGGCGTGTTTGACACGTTCAATGGAGCAGATCGCACAACTTTTGTCGTCATTTGTATTCTCATCAAGTTAATGAACTTTCAAATTTTTATTATTTTTTTGTGTATCGTCAAAAAGTAAGTTCACATGTGCATCGTTAGTTTGTGGCAACTTCGCAAGGGACCAGAGATACTAAATGAGACGATTTAAACTGTGTCTTTTACCGAAATACGTTTACGTGAATGTTAATGTCAGTGCCAATTCACCTCTTAACAGTAATTTTGGGAGAATTTTAGAGAATACCAGCAACTTTCCTTAAGATAATTTAATAGATTTGCTAATCTTTTAACGAAGTTAATCAAAGTAATCTACAAGTTCATCAAATCTCCACAACCTCGGGGTGTTGTTTGTCTGGTGCCTTAGGTTTAGGATAATTGTCTTTAAAATCCAAAATCAATTATATGGAATTTAATTGATGTTGATACTACAAAATACAAATCCCTTTAAGATTGGCATGGTAAATTGGGTAGCGTTGTAGTGGTTATCATAAATAAAAAATAGTATAGTGGCTTTTTTGCCACACGATATTGTCTGCTATATTATATTAGTATAAAATAAGTGGGCGAACTATGTTTATAATATGAATTATAATGATTTGAAATTACCTAGCAACTATTGTCATTCAAATTATAAATAGTAATTACATACATACCTATATCATTGTTATTTGTACTGTAAGGAACTCCTTTTGGACAATCACTAATTATGTCAATAAGAAGGAGTAACAGGCCGTTTACTTATAAAAGGATATTAAAAATACAACTGTCAGATGAAGACATAAAGAGAACACGAATATTATACTATGGGAAAAGATGTATGTTTGAATGATTAAATAAACAAGTTAAACAGTAAATAATTGTTTTCTGGGCTCCCCTTTTAGTACCGTCAATGATAAATGCAAGTAACTAGAGCAGAATAAGACGAAATTAAGAACGTCATATTTAAGCGTTACTGATTCATAGTAAGTAATAATATCGCTACAATAACGGCCTCGGATTAACATTAAAATTGATATCCCGACTTTGAGTGACAGCGTTAGAGCCCAGAATCCCACGCAATACAAAAATAAGTAAATTTTTGTAACATTTAATACCTCTCCTCGAAAGAGCTTAATATTTTTTGTGAAAAACCTTTTAAGCGCGATGCGAGACGGTAAGCCTCGAATAATTAGCATCATTAAATTTATGGAAATATATTGTAATTTTCCCGAAAATGTACTTAAATGTCAGATATTTACGCTCCTGATTAACTTTTTTTGTGGACCTCTGTTGGAGTTTACTATGGATCGTACTAAGTACAAACGATAACATTAAAAAATTGTTTCTTGTTGAATGTTTTGGGGGTTATTTAGTTGTTCTTTAACTGCTGTTCTGTTTTCCATCTCTATGATGTATGAGAATCTACTATGATGTGAGGAAAGCAATGTCTACCACTCTAACCAAGCGCGTATTTAAGTAAACTTGTACCTTTCAAAAACATTAGGTTTGTTCGCAAAGCAAGCAGCACCCACCCTTCCAGTGCCACCTGTGACAACTGTGACCGACCTAGAACGACTCAATTTAAGGACTAGGATGGTTAGTTCATTCAGCAGATAGTATTAAAGTATTAGTTGATTAATTTGTCAATAAGCTTGAGGGCAGCGACTGTTAGTGATAGTAAGTCCTGTTAGTAATAGTCCAGTTAGTATTTGTTAGTGCTTAGTTGGTAGTGGGACTTGACGTGCCCTTCGAAGCAGCAACTCTTAAAAGAATCAGTTTGGAATACCTTCAACAAACTTTAGACTTAACTTCCTTAATGTGTTGTTCGATTACAACATTAAATTACACATTTGGGAGGTTAAAAAAGAAAAAAGCAAAATGTTAATTAGAACAACACTTAAATTCAACCGACTGATTGTGCAAATGAATTCAAAATGTTGCTCATTTCTCTAGTTGGTAGACCGTAAGTAAGCTCTGATAACGAAGTCTTATTAGAAGTACCCGACTCAAATATTAAAATAGAAAATGATAAAGCTACTGAAAGCCAACAAAACAACAACGAAGATTTACAATACTCGTGAAATGTAAGCCCATAAACCTACTAATAGAATATAAAAACATCTTTCACATTTTTTATTCAAAGATAAATATGCAAAGACTCCGTAAGTACTCTACAACCATCAGAGCATCTCTGATAGCTCTAGACGTCAGAAACAGTGAAAAGGTTTATCGGGTGGGATCAAAGATGCTCGAGTAGTGTAGTTCGAGTGCCCTCCGGCTTTGCCATTATATCTAGCGCCGTGCGCCGGTATCACAACTATTGTTCACGGGAAGGCTCACAGGGACTTATTTGTTGCAAATGAAAGACTTACACGTGAACTTGGTTATCTGTGTGTGTGTGTGTGCATTTGTTATCGCTTGTAATGTCAGCAGCTTAGCTTAACGGTACGGCCGCATATATCACGATAACATTCGGGCGATACTAAGTCTTCGGCATAGTCACACATTGCGTGTTGTAGACAAACGCGTTGGAGACATCATTATACTTAGGAAAAACCAAGGTGAGTGAATGATGACTATTAATAAGTCCTAATCCCTGTTTCAAACCATAATTTTTACCAATACGTCCATTTTATGTCCGTGGATCGATTGAAGACCGGGATAAACACCCGGGATACCTTTGATGACTGAGAATATACAGCCCGTGTCCTTGCGACTCTGCGAAAAGTTCTGAAGCATTCGTTATTATTTTCACACCTCATAATAATTTCATTCGGAATATCGTCGCTTGAACGGCCGCAGCATTAGGAACAGTGTAGAATGAAGTGTCAACGCTGTATTAAGCGGAGGGTGGGGAAAATAAGTGTCCTAGGATTCAAATCCGGAAGCCCTTAGTAGAAGCGGAATTCTTAACCACTGATCGACTGTCACCACTACCAAATTCTAATACGAGTACGTATAAATCACTTGCTTCAACGAAGGAAAATAAAAAGGAAAATAAAAAGCAACTGAAAACGTAAGAGTTCTCCATGATATTTTCAAAGGTGCATGAATATCACCAATCCTCACTTGGCCAGCATGTGGACTGTAGCCTGCACCACTCACAATGTCAGAGGAGCCTTACATATTATGTCCAACGGTTGTACAGTTATGTTATGCGATGAAATTTCGGCGTCGTGTTATTATGCGTCATACTGAAATTGTTGAGCGTGTGATGAGGATCAAAGATACTGTATATATTATTTTGTTCGTTCTCTCGGTGCTATTTCAGATGAGTGAACCACTTCTTAAGAGCCATTGTTCCAGAAAAATATTTCAAATTACTTCACTCAAAGCCTTGAGTGTTAAATATACGAAAATACTTTTTCATAATTTTGAAGTAGGTTGTTACGTTGCCACATTTATTTTTAACCCCCGACGCAAAAAGAGGGGTGTTATAAGTTTGACGTGTCTGTATGTGCGTCTGTGTATCTGTCTGTCTGTCTGTGGCATCATAGCTCCCGAACTGATGAAGCGATTTCAATTTAGATTTTTTTGTATTAAAGAAAAATCTAAATTGAATAAAACTTACGGGCGCATGTTTTAAAATATGTTTGATGAAAATCGGTTGAGCCGTTTAAAAGTTGTGGGGGGTGAAAGCGGGGAAGAATAGCCGTATGTATGCAAATATACTGGTGTGAGGTCTCAAATGAAAGCGCACAGTAAGAGAATATTTATGACTTAAACGAGAATGTTCTTACCTATAAAAATTATAAAATAAAAAAATAATTAAAAATTTAAAAAACCCCCGAAACAAACATTTAAAAAGTAAAAAATAATATCTCTAAAAATAATACGTCGCGTTAGGGGTCGCGTTTTTATCATTGCGCCTAGCAACTCTTCGCTGTGTTCTTTTATGAAGTCAACTCTAGGGTAAAATAAACGCGGTATTGATTTCCAAATCAGTGGAGTACAATTATTTTATACACAAACCGTCAGTGAGTAACTTGATCGCATCGAACATACATACGAGTACTCGTAACTAGTGTTGCGTCTCAACATTAATTGTATGCCTTCATTGTACTGAGGCAACTGAGGGCGCCGGCGAGCGGCGATGTGTGCGAAACAAAGGCGTTAGGCTGATTGATTAACTGCGATTTTCCGGCGACTGTCCGACAGCGACGTGAATTATTACGTACTTGGCGATACCATTGTCTGCGGTCGGAGGTGCGCTGATTGTATTGACTACAACTTTGTGTCTGACGTCAAGCCGTTTGTTACGAGACTGACCAATGTAACAAATAAATTAGTTAAGGTCAGGTGGGGTAAGAGGGACGCTGGGGGAAGAGTAACAGTAACTCGTAAAAAGAAAACTATAATGCCCAGCTCTATGGTCACTACGTCGATAAAACAATATTAGGCGTAGTTCCAATATTCTTGGATAGATTGCGCTGGAACACAGCAACTAAGCGAGCAAAAGAGAAAAAAAATATCAGTTGTCAAGCTAAAGAAACCAAGACCTAGCGGCGTTCCTTGTTTAAGTTAATTTTAGTATTAAAAACATCAGTGTTGCGGTTTATTGCTATGGTAAGTGTATATATTACGTTTAATCTTTATTTTCTACGTATTACATTGTTTGTAACGTGTGTTTTTAGTGCTTTTTCGATGTCAACAATAACATAACCTTCAAAATGGCAAGGTGGGAAAGAGGAACGGCTATACCAGGTTAAGAGAAACATATGTTCCTCTTTTCCTGTTTCAGGGGTAACAAACATATTTAAAATCCGCTAAAATATAACACGTTCCGAAAATAGCCATGATTTGCTTTACTATTTATTTGTTACAGAAAAAAGCAAAATGCCTCGAGCTTACGTAAGAAAGACCGATAGAAGTTCTTACCCGAAAGAAAAACTATTAGAAGCAGTTAGGGCCGTTAAAAGTGGCGCCATTCATTTCTATTTTTAACCGACTTCAAAAAAAAGGAGGTTCTGAGTTTGATCTGTATGTATGTGTATGATTTTGATGCAGTTTTCAGCATAGTATTTTTCAGACTTAGGAGAAGGTTTTAGGTATATTAGACGACTTAAAAAATGGAGTTTTGCACTTTAAAACGTGTTTTACGTATTGTCCGCCATAAGTTCGCATTTGGCTGAACCGATCTTAAAGTGGATTTCAGTACAGTAATTTTTAGAATTAGGAAAAGGTTTTTGGTAGCTTTACCGACTTAAAAAAATGGCGGTTCTTCTTTTTATTAATACAATCTTTTAATAGCACAAAGAGTTTAGTACCTCTGACCTTACCTATATGTTCCTCTTACCCCAAATTTCGTTTTTGTTTGCTGTCATCCTAAAGAAGACCTTATTTAAAACGAGGCGAGGTTTAATTCCTTTTACTCAAAAAAATGTTTAAAACATGCTATGTTATACACTTAAAAACATAAGTTATTACTTAAAAATATCGAGTGTTCCTCTTACTCCAAATCTCGGGAAAGAGGAACATTTATAAGACCTAACTTTGTTGCTAAATTGTGCCGTAATTACACGAAGAATTTAGTTCTGTGTCAAAAAAAATGTAAGTATATTTCAAAACAGAAGATTTGTTTCTATTATTATCAAAGTAAATGTATAATTTTGATAGCTGAAGGCCAAAATATGAAAATACCAGTAAAGTATGTTTCTCTTACCCCACTTGACCTTACAGCATTCAACTACGTAATAAGAATATTTCTTAGAAGCAACCATCTCAATCCTCAAGATCGACATCTGTGACCGACTGTTGCTAACGGGACTATTAACATAGGACTAGTAGTAACATCAGGACTAACTGTCACTAAAAGTACCTACTCCAGTCCTCTTACTTACATGTCCTCAGACTACTAGTCTTCATTTGAGTCTTGTTCTGCGTCGGTCACAGCTGGCTGCAACTCTTTAACATGCTGGCTGGCTGGCATGGTATGGCTGCGACATACGCAAGATGAAGATAAATCAATTAACGTCAGAATCGATCCACGTATGGTTTATAAAACATTAAAAATATAACATACCTAAATTAATAAACACATTGCCTGTAATGGATCCCTCATTTGCATAAAAAGCAATTTGTTCAGGTGTGAATAAACAATAACTGTAGGTATAACTATTCTGTCATTATTCCAGTCTTGGGATTTAAATAAACAATTGAGTAATATTATTAATTAGGTACCAATAATTCCTGGAAGCCATAGAGCCACGCACTGAGGTGGAAAAATAATGAAGTAACGGATCCATTGAGCAGAGGGAGCTGTCAATGACAACATAATTATAATTAATTAACAAATAAATAATTAAACGAATATGATACGTTTTTGGATCACTGAAATTGTTAATATTAATTGATCTTATTTGTCGACTTCTTACCTATGTCGTCTTAAGGTTTATACCTCCAAAATATAAACAAAATATATTTATAAAGCTATGATGATTCGCGCTTACATTACTCATTTTTATTATAAAGCCGAATTTTATTACAAACCAGGAGTTGATTATTATACTGAATTTATTATAATGCTGAAGCGTCAAAGAGATTCACTTGTTACATAATACTTTGCGTAATATTAAATCCAGAAAGATATTACATAACATATTATTATGTATTGTATAGTAGCACCGCCCTTGACCTTTATCATAGCTTTTTTAAATAAAATAAGCTTGAAAAACATCATTAACGTAGTTAAATACGCAGCCTTACTCGTCAGACATTGCTCCAATTTGAATGGGTCACGACAAACATCAGCTTTTGAATATAAAAAGAACTATTGACTAATTTGGTTTACACTTGGTGGTTGGTAATACACTAAAAAAAACATTAAGAGCGTCCTCTTTTTTTGAACTTGATTAAAACAAAATGACTGTCGATGTCTTATTCGGTAAACATAAAAGGCGATGATGCTCAGTTCTAGCAATTAAGAACTGTGGAAACCTTGAGGTTAGTAAATGACATAATGACTCGGCGGTTAACGTTTACATAATTATCTTGATTACTGCAAATGAACAGAATAATTACTGTCGATTCATCACGTTCGTTAGTGAATTAATACTCATATTCAAGTACAAATATTGTACTACGGTATTATATTTGATCAGTATTCATGATCAAATTTAATACAATACAACTAAAAAGCAAGCGAATGTGGTTTATGGAACGTTTGATTTGTGAAAATTGATCCGTCTCATTCAATCAGCGGAATTCATTCACTCGATAAAGGTTCAATAGCAAATCTGTGGTTTTGTATTTGACTTGTAACAGTGATGTTTTGTAATATAATACTATAGGTATTTAATACTGGTATGTTATTAATTCGAGGAAACCGACGGCATTATTACTATTATTATCTACCTATGGCTTAATCATTATTATTTTGAAACGTGTTTAAGTTTTGTATATTTTTTTATTTTTAAAATAAAACCAGTAACATATTACAGTAATTGAATAACAAAAGTTGGAGTGTGCTTCCTACCATGAGACTTGAAGACTTCATCTTTGAATTAATGTTATAACTTGTGTAGACAGAAAATTTAATGGAAAGCACCATGTTAGAAGAAAATCTACTTTCTTCATACTTCTTTCTGAGCTAATTTAAGCATTAATGCTTACTAATGCTTCGCGGTAGATTGTTATTGATTCTTCGGTGATAGCCAAGTGGAAAAAAATTCGGCCTCCTACTCGGATGGTCCGGGATCGAATCCCAGGGCACGCACTTCTGACTTTTCGGAGTTATGTGCGTTTTAAATTTAAATGTCACTTGTGAAGGAAAACATCGTAAGGAGATGATGATGATGATGATGATGATGATGACGCTTCGGCGATGGTAATCCCTTACCAAAAAAACGCTCGCCTGTCGTCATTTAAAAAGCATAATACATACAAATGAGATAGTCTGGAAAAGGAAAAGGGGAAAATTAAGGAAAATTACAAACTGAGGAAAACCTTTTGAAGTATTTTATAAGGAACAAAAGTTCCACCTTGGTGAAGAAGAAATAAGGAATTGTGAGAACGAATAGCCGACACAGTAAAAGAATAAAACGAAAAAAGTAAAAATTCTAGGAGTTAAAACTTAGTAAACTCATGCAAAAGGCACTAAGTGCAAAAGAAACAATTGCTCTATGTAAATTGTAAGACACCTGTTAATTTTCTTTGTATTATTTGACACATTGTGATGAACATTAGCTTATAATTACTGAATGACCAGTACAAATACTAAAACCCGATTATTAAAAAGTCGTGTTTTGAAAAGTTTGAAACATGAAAATAATAATGATTGTTATGGTAATGTAATATTCAAACTATTCAAAATATTTTATTTACCAAATAAATAGATATCTTACTCTATTAATATTATTGGAACAAAGTTTCTTATCAAACAGTACGGATAGATTTTTTTGCGTCGCTGAACGAGAAGAGGTTTTGGCTGAGCCCAGTCACATATGTCGAATTATGCCGGATTCACACATATCAGTGAAGTCACCGTTCCGTCGCAGTTCCGGCAAATCTTTCATACATTCTCGGCATTGTCAGCACTGACACTGCACTGACAATGCCGAGAATGTATGAAAGATTTGCCGGAACTGTGACTTCACTGATACGTGTGAATCCGGCATTATTAGTCAATTAGTTTTATTAATTATAGTTAACTGTCAGCTGTGAGGTCAGGTATGCCAGATGTTCAAGTGTTAAAGTGAATCAATATGACTTCGTTCCGAGCGAGTGTTCACGACACTTCCGTATTACCAGGTTTTCGGCAGGTCAATGACATTTTAACACCTAAAAAGTAATGGATATTTGCCGCTTCATCAATAAATATAAACAGAGTGACCGGTCGGCCAAATGTTTACAACTCAGCGATTTATTGTTTCAATTAAAATCCAATTATCGACAATAAGCCACGGGGATGATCGGTGGTTTCGTTAATTTTAATTGAATAAACATTTTCCTTCTTTTAATTGAGGTCTTTCAATATTCGTATCGCTGTGGAACTGCAGTCTTCATTTTCGATGAAGTCACTGTAAGTCTGTAACATGGCGTCTATAAATAAGTTTTTATTCGTTAATTGAAAGAATATTTAATTTTTTACTTATATTTTTTAACAAAACCGTACTTTTGCACGTTTATAATTCTAGTAATTGTTCAAGTGGATTGGACTTCTGTATCCGGTGGCCCTAGATCAAGCGTTTAAACTACGTTTAAGCGTCTATTTAAGTTTACTTAAGTGTTAAGTGTGTACCATATTAATGTGGCAAAATAAATGTTTTCTTTCTTTCTTTCTAAAATGTTGGAGACATTTTTGATTCGTTTCGTATACCAAATCTGTGTAATCATTCAAACGTGACGCAATAACATTTTATAATTTAGCAGACTCCAGTTCGCTTTACGTCTCGTTGCCCCCAACTCATTTTAATTATAGGTTTCCATAAATCGAGCGGTAATATACCGGTATCGCTTGGTCCGGTAATTCCATCCTTTGTATACCGATACATCATCGGCTGTCACTATCGCGCTTTTGGCGTTTATATACCGCTAACGCAGTGGTTAAGTTAACGTTTTTTCTTCTGTGGCAACACTAGCGTTAACAGCTGACTGTCATAGCTCCTTTAAATTTTATTTTATTTATTCAATAATTAAGCATATTTCGGCCTCTTTCCAACAAATAACTAAACAAATTTCATTATAATTGTGTAAATTGTGAATGTGATTGCAAAAAAAGGACTTTAATTGAGTATTTTATACCCGGTACTAACATAACCAAAGCCGGTACTACAAAGTGACAGTGCGTAATTTGAATTGTTATTCGTTGTATCTCCTTTCAAGTAAGTTTTTTTTTGCATTTATCTTAGTGATAAAAGCGATTTGATTGGTTTAAGTAGTAATTTAGAGTAGGAATCCACAAGCTTTATTGTCTATTAATAAGGCGAAGTGTTACGTAGACTGTCCTTCTGACAGGCCTACTACAGTTGGTTAAAAAGCCTCTTGGCTAGATTACGTTATTTTTCGGTTATATTACATATCGCTTAAAATGATGACCCGCAAGGCCTTCGCTCGCCAGGAGGAGTCCCAACTCCAACTGGCTTTGCAGGAGTTAAAGGCCTCCAAGGAGCTTATTAAACAACTACATAGGGAAAGAGAGGACAACGAAAAGGAATTGTTGGATGTGTTAGATAGGAATAATTCATTAAAGAAAGAATTATCAGACATGCACACTCAGTTACTAGTTACATCGGATGAACGGGACAGACTTCAGTCAATACTTGATGGGTTCGACCAGTGCAGGGATGAGTATGAACAGGCCCTCAGGCTCATTGCTGTACAGGAAAAACAGCTACATGAAGCAAATAATCATATTTACCAACTGGAGAATGACAAATCCCAAGTTACAGCTTCACAGAACCAAAGTTTGTTCGAGGAATTGGTACTGAGTGCACCCAGCTTAGTTTCTGCCTCATGCAGTGTGCCAGTTGCAACTATTGACTTGACAACAGAAGACTCTTCTAGCAATACAGTTGCAATGAGCACAGTTGTGTGTGGCAGGAACAAGTTAAGAAAATATGTAAAAATAAATAAATACATTAATAGAACTAAGAAACTTGTACATCAAAATAAAAAATTCATGAAATATACACAATGCGTAAAGGAGAGAATGCAGTTATTAGAAAAACTAGAGACATGTTCATCAATTATTGAGGAAAATAGATTGATCTATGAAAAAAACATTGATACACTTAATACTAAATTGATTCACTTACAGACATCATTAGAGACTATGACTAAAAACTATGAATCCTCAAAAAAAGAGATAAGGGAGTACATACTGGCCCTACAATGTTTGTCTAATGTCTCTGAAAACAATGAGACTACCACTAAAAGACATTCCCTGGCATCGGGCCTGGGTGCCTCGGAACCAATAAAATTGAAACCGGCATGTGATCCAGTAATCTCAAATTCTACTCAAACTATAAAAGTCACACATATCAATAATTCCTATATTAATAATTGTACAAAATATGTATTGTTTAGCGATGAAATTGGAAAGAATTTTGGCCAATTATTACATACTTATACGGGGCTCAGCTGTGTTAACCATTGCTTCCCAGGTCTTTCATTGCCTGATATATTTGATAAAATTATGAACAGTAACTTAGATAGTGATACTAATTTAATTATTTTTGTTGGAAATAGAGGTAAAATAAACAAAAAAAGCTTAACAAACTATTATAACCAGTTACATTCACTGAACTTAAAAAGTGTTGTAATGTTTACTTTACCTTATAGCAAAAGTTTGCCACAGAGGGAGAATAAAATAAGATATTCATTAAATTTAACTTTGGACACTATGTCCTTATATGTATAGTGAGCAATACCTGAGAGTAATAGGGAATATGCATGTCATTCAAATTTAAGTAAATATTTTTTGTACAGTCGTTATCGCTAAAATAATGATATCTGTCACATTATTTTCTATTTAATCTTTTTAAAATCACTAAAATAAATTTATAAAAAGTGCAAATTTTACGAGGCAAATTTAAAATGTCGAAACGCAACGCCATTGGTTAGACATCGGCGTGACGTCTTCCTTCGCGATGGACATGTCAAAAACATACTAGAACTAGCTGTTTTCATTTATATTTCAGTTAATTTGATTGCTTTCAGAGTTTATCGTATACTTCTTGCGTGATTTTTGTTTGTTAGTGATGTGTTGAATGACTAACAATGTCTGAAAGTGGATCTCAAAAGGCGCAATCGGATAATCTTCCGATAATTGATTGTTTGCGCCTACAGTTACATTCACTGACGTCAAATTGCTTTGAAAACTTGTGCAGGCGCTCGCAATAATGTCGGTAGTTTGTGTGGTGAAAATTATATTTTACCCGCGACTTACGTACATTCGGACTCGAACATTCTATTAACGGAGCGCACAGTGAATAAGCTTTCTCACGTATTAAATTAAATTAGATGATAATTGTATTTGCAAAGTCCAGAATTAAGCCCATTGTTCATCATCACATCATCTTTTATTGAGCACCAAGCTCCAGTGTACTACTTTACATAGATGCTTTCATGATGAGTTCGTACTTCGCCTCAAATAATGATTTTACATCAGCTGAAATCAGGGGAGTCAAAGCTGCAAGGTGAGGAAGTGATAGATATTTAATTTAGGTACATGGTTCTCGTACAGTTTTTCTAAGTAATTCATAAAAGTCTTTAACATAACCTGTAAAGATTTAGACGTTTACCTTCTACATACAAATTATATTATATCCTTCATATCACATTTTAGGAATAAATGGTTGTTAATAAATAAAACCGTGTTTGGGAATAAGTACTTTATAATCAAATCTGTTTTTATCCCAGATCTGAACGAGAATCTTACAACAACTTTTTAGGGTTTGTACTTTTGTTAGCCAAATTAAACCAAAACTATTAATATTTGGTAGAAATAATTATTTTCTTCTTACGTTAAAATGATCTTCGCAACAGTATGCAGTGCTTTTTGTAGATATAATATCTCTTTTCACAATTTTACACCAATTTTTCTTATATAAGCATCCCATGGAACATGAAAAAATACTTTGTCCGGCGCGTTCCATCTCGTATTCTTGCACATAGGTACAATACAGTACTTAAAATAAGGTCTTCGGTTTCCATCCATACTTCCGTTTATGAAATTAAACTAGAAAACGTAAATTTAATACTATAAAATACTCTTTCTCAACCTCGCTCATAACCACTTGTTAGTAAACAACTCCAACCTGACGAACGATGACGTCACCATAGAACGCGCCAAAAGGGCGGCGTTTGAATCGGCTTTATGTCACTGCAATTTTCATTAATTAATTTAAAATAAATTTGGACTTTCCCATGACTCGTATATTTTTTTACGGTATTATATTAACATAAATGAGCTATAAAAACAATAAAAAAAAATCATGCATATTCCCTATTGACACAAATAAATTAATTACTTCCTTTTATTTGACTAAAGATAACTATTATCTGCCCAGTAGTTTTAAGAGACAAATAGCACTATCGCTATCATTTTTTATTGACAATTTAGCCAAGAATTTGGCTTGTACCACTGCCTCTATTGGGCAGTCATGTATTGACATGCAGCATGGATCCTTGGAATACGTTCCAAATAATTTAAATTAATTTCTAAGACAACAGAGAATAACTCTTGCAATATATTGACAAAGGAAAAGCATACCTGTTTAAAAATAGTTCATCAAAATATACAAGGCTTTTCCAGCAAGGAATTAGAATTAGATTTATTATTAAATGAAATGAAAATTGATATATTTTGTATCACAGAGCACTGGCTAAAACAACATGAATTAATCACATCTATAGCTAACTACAGTATAGGCAGTTCTTTTTGTAGATCAAATATGCTAAGAGGAGGATCACTTATATTGATACATAATAACCTAATTTTTAAGGAACGTAAGGATATAGTATCCCTTTCTATTGAGCACATTATAGAACTCTCATGTATTGAACTCAAGAGGATGGTCATTGTATGTGTATATAGACCACCTGCAAGCAGCTACCCATTGTTTGAATCTGCTATGGAAGATGTCTTAAAATTGTTATGTAAGAAAAACAAAAAAGTATTGGTGTGTGGAGATTTCAATATAGATATTTTAGTAACATCGTCTTGCTCTGTAAGGTTTATTAATTTATTTAAATCATTTAACTTAAACTATGTTTTTTTTGAACCTACAAGAGTTACTCCCACATCGGCTACTTGTTTAGATAATATTTTTTGTGATTGCATGGTAATAAATAACACTATATTTAATTGTATTAGTTCAGACCATAGTGGACAACTTGCCACAGTTGAGTACCATAATGATGTTACTAAGCAGAATATAATCAGTAGGCCAATCACCAAAAGAAGAATTAATAACTTCAAAAGTAATATCGAAAGGAAATTACCAACATTAGAAATATGCTATAATGACACGCCTGATAAAACTTATTCTACTTTTTTTGATTTAATAAAGTATGAATTGAATGTAAATTTTAAAGAAAAACATTTCACATGTGTTAATCCGAAAACTAAATTTAGTGACTGGGCAACGACTGGAATATATAAAAGTAGAATTAGACTGTTTGAATTATATGAACAAAAATCTAGTTCCACAGACCCGGAATTTTTGAATCATGTCAGAATGTATTCCAAAACTTTTAAATTAGTTTGCGCTAAAGCAAAATCACTTTACATTGCTAATAAAATAAAGAATTCTGACAACAAAATTAAAACTACGTGGAATATTATTAATAAGGAAACGGGTAAAATAAAAGTAAATAACCATAATTTTGCTCTCAAGGTCAATAACGAGAATATCACTTCCGATAGCGGAGTTGCTGGCGCCTTTGAAAATTTCTTTTCAAATATACCACAGGTGATCACAAAACACTTGAATACTTGTCCTCAACTTGCCATTAGCATAATGGAGTCCTGTGTTGATAAGTGTACCGATACATTTAATTTTAAACACGTCACTTGCGATTCAATTATTCAAAGTTTTAACTCTCTAAATATTAAAAAGTCAAGTGATCTATGGGGCCTTTCTACGGTAGTAATTAAATCGATTATCCCTTTAATTGCACCCCATTTAACCATTATTTTCAATAAATGTGTCGATGTTGGTAGCTTCCCCAATCTTATGAAACATGGAAAAATAATACCTTTGTTCAAGGCTGGAGATAGAAACGACCCCACAAATTTTAGGCCCATATCTGTCTTACCAGCCTTTAGTAAAATTTTTGAAAAAATTATTTACAATCAACTGCTGTCTCATTTTTCCTCAAATAAATTGTTCCATGTTAATCAGTTCGGTTTTTCTAAAGGGAAGAGTACCACTGATGCAGGCATTGCCCTTCTCAAACACATTTTCGATGCCTGGGAGCGTAGGCAGGATGCTATTGGAATATTCTGTGACCTTTCAAAGGCCTTTGATTGCGTCGATCATAATATATTATTAAATAAACTTAGTCATTATGGTGTCTCAACACAATCAGTTAGCCTTATAAAATCTTACTTGTCGGAACGCATACAAAAGGTAGTTATTAATGGAGTAGAGTCCCCTGGAGCACAAATGACTATGGGTGTGCCCCAAGGATCGATATTAGGCCCTCTGCTTTTCCTAATTTATATCAATGATCTTCCTTACTTCACTAGGAACTTGTGTGAAACTGTGTTATTTGCTGACGACACCTCTTTACTTTTTAAGGTAGACAGAAGAAAACAATGTTTTGACGATGTGAATAGCGCTGTTTCACAAGTACTGCTCTGGTTCACGCATAATAATTTAATGCTAAATGCAAAAAAGACTAAATGTGTTAAATTTACATTACCAAATGTTAAACATGTTCCAACTAAAATTGTTCTGAATAGAGAAGTATTAGAACTAGTAGAAAAAACGACATTCTTAGGCCTTACTATAGATTCTCATCTGCAATGGGGTCCTCATATCGAAACCTTGTCGGGGAAACTAAGTTCTGCTGCCTACGCTGTTAAGAAAGTAAGGCTCTTGACTAATGTAGAAACAGCAAGATTAGTTTATTTTAGCTACTTTCATAGTGTAATGTCCTATGGTCTGCTGTTGTGGGGCTCAGCTGCAGATATAGAATCAATATTCATATTACAGAAAAGAGCAGTACGTGCCATTTACAGCCTCAGGCCAAGGGATTCACTCAGACAATTGTTTAAAGAAAGTAATATATTAACTGTAGTATCACAGTATATTTTGGATAATATTATGTATGTAAAAAAATATCATGACCATTTTCCTAAAAAGAGTGATGTACACAATATAAATACTAGAAATAAGGCTAAACTGATTGTACCAAAATTCAGACTTAGCAAAACTGGTGGCTCTTTCATGGGTAACTGCGTTAAAATTTATAATAAAGTTCCGATACAATTAACAGAAATGCCGTACTGTAAACTTAAAACTCATGTCAAAAGCATTCTTATGACGAAAGGTTATTACAAACTTGATGAATATTTTAATGATAAATCAGCTTGGACATGAGTTTCGTATTTTAGCCGTAATTAGTAGTAAGTGCAACTGTAACTGTGAGTGGAGAAAGAGAAAAAAAAGACTCCTTGGGAGTTTCTTGCCGCTTCTTCTTCCAAGACCACTCGCCGTAGGGATTTGTTGAAGCGATGGCGTAGCTTGACGTTCGGAAAGTGTTTGTAAAAACCTACTTCGAAGAAATAAATAATTTGAATTTGAATTTGGTCTCACTGTTAGCGACGTTGAAGTGGTCTTTCTTATTTACATAAGATAGCCAACAAATAAAACTATCTTTTAGAGAAATCAAGGGAAACTTTCGAAAATTATAGGGGCGACTAGGGTGTTTGTTAATGTTTTCATTAAATAGGTATGTTAAAACACTACAAGTTACGACGGCCTGGAGTCAATCTGATGAAGCTGAAAGACAGATCAGGTAGCTCCTCGATGAATACTTTTCGAGTTATCTCTGGTTGTCAATGTTGAAGTCGGTTATTTTTCTTTTGTAAAAAGCAATTATTATTATTGATATGCCTGCTTTGTATTTTTGCTCTCCATAATGTGTAATTTTCTGCCAAAGTAAAGCTAATAAATGTTTATTTTATTTGACTATTTTAAAGATGCAACTTGATTCAAAAATATTCAGCGTACGTATGATAAATATGATAAGTAATTGTGTAGTTTAGTTGTTTACGTCTGAGGGTCCTGTTCACGCCCGGGCCAGAAATGGCCAATGTCCTTTCGTGCGTATCTGAGGTCTTATGATTTAATTCAATCTTCAAAAGTGAAGCACATTTCAGCGGTCAGTGGTATTTTACTGCATCAACATAATATCTTATTATTTTTGTATGTATATTACAAAATGAGCAAAAAATTGTAGTATTACCTACCTGTGTTTATGTAGTTAGTATTGTATTGTAATTGTATTTAGGTTTAGTGATCACTAAACCTAAATACAATTAGGTTACCTGCATAAGTAATTCACATTGTAGGTACTTCGATCATAAATTGAATGGAAGTAAGAATAAAGGTAATAAAGCATAATATAAGTAATTTTAAGGATCTGCTATTAAAAGTTGTTTTATGTCAATATTAGGTATTACCCAAATTATCGTGAAATTGTTTTATTAACTGTATTAAATACGTTAAACTTATTAAGCATTAACAGTTCTTAAACGGAGTTAATGCAGTTATGATATAAAAAATTAAGTTACATAGGCTCACAATAGTTATTTACTTAACCCTGTTAAATAACTTTTATTGAGTTCCGTTTACCCACGTAATGGAATATGTTTGCATTAACCGAAACAACTTTCAGCACATTACCAGAATTAGTAGCAGCCTTGCTTTGTTAATGCAGTTAATAGATGTCAGTTCCGATGTCAATTTCGTCATTAGTCGGGACGTTATCTTAATTGATATCTCGATTATTAATTTTGATGGTGTATAAACGGATATATGGTATACCAACTCACATTAACTTTGCTTATAATGTACTTTAATAATTACGAATGTTCATAAGCTTTTCATAACTTTATTCAAAGAATGATATTTTTAACTTTTATACTTGCAAAAGAACTTGTAAATAATAAACAATTATGTAATACAGAAAAATAGAAATGAGACTATTTGTTATGACACCCGCTGGTAAAAGAATGAAATACCTGGCAAGGTAATACGTATAAAATAAAAAGCGACCATTACTTATCTAGGGAAAACCAAAGGCTACAAAGAACCTATAAAATACCAGGCATTAGATAATTTATTGTAGTATAAAAGCCCCAGCATCAACGCATCAAGTGAACAGTAAAAACGATACTAAGAAAATGATTTTCTTACAATGAACAGAGCGCTGCCCCATTCCTTTATAATGAATAATTATCTCAACCATTTGCATAAAGATGCCGGGAAAAGTTACTAGAAGGGTTCGCATTTTCATTACCCGGTTATAACCTAACCCTGCATAATAATTACATGATGAGAGCAAATTGACTTCGTTGGAAAGGATGCTTGTTCGATAGGACGAGGACACATTATTTTATGAATTGCTACATCAGATTATGTACTGGAGGTATCATTTCATGCGGTTATCCGTTTATTTATTATATTTGTATCATTTTATATATTTAATTGGTTATTGTAGCCATATGAGAGCACATGAGAGGGCAAACCAGCTTCGCCCTCAGACTTGATGGCCTTACTAATTGTCTTTTGGCAGTCGCTGTAGCCGAAATCGGCTAAGAGGATCATCATCATTTTATATATTTTCATTTATAGAATTAATTATTCATTTTTTATATCTTCTAGTCCCAAAAAATTTGAAAAGTCTTTCATTTTATCATGAAGGTATTTATTGGTAGATTAACTAAAATCAATACTTACGTTCATTCTAACAATATAAGTGTTGATAGTTCACTCCACACTATAATTCCTTACTAATTCAATTTGAAATACTTAGTTGTTATTGAGTAGTAGTTATAAACAAAATATTCCCTCATCATTAAGGAGACTATGAGCCTACTGAATCACGCTTAAACACCACCAATCAATTTCTTTACAAAAGGCATATTAATACAGTCCAATTAAAACAAAATCCTCACGTCGATGCTAATAGTGTTGACGTATTCTTGTTTGTAAACAACATCGGAATTAAACGAAAACTGCCAATGGCGAGTGTCAACGAAAACGTAATATAAATGTTGCGATCTGTATATAAAAATGTTAATTCTGACGAGCTGTATCAACAGCGGAGAACAAATAAGGGGAAAGTTCATTTATATTTAAATGGAAATGCCCCTGGCGGTTTGTATTTCGGTATTGACACTTCGACTCAGCTCTGTCGGTAATATTGAGGGCTTATACTAAAACATGCCCCTCACTATTTCTAAATAGCTAGAAGGCATGTAGTTTGTGTTAAAATTACGGAAGCGATTCTAAATCGAGATGTTAAGTATTTGTCATTTTAATTGCCACGCTATCTTATTGTTTAGAAGATCTATGCAAAGGAATCCAATATCATTTTAAGTAATTTAAAAAAGTGCCGGCTGACTGACTGATTTAAAAGACTATGAGGACAATTATGATTCCAACTATTTTAAGAGTTCGTTTAATTTCCTATACCATACCATTGCATGGTGATATAAGTTGTAAAAATTTTAAAATACATGCAAGAATCGCGAGCAGTTGCTAGTGTTAATAATATTTTTATTAAGGACTGTGACGAAAATTGACAAACGTGACATTTAATAGTGACTATTGAGACTGTTAAACCTAAAACAAAACAGTTTATTAGCGAATCCGCTGTCCGTTGCGCTTATGACCCCGCTCCAACTGAAGCCACGCCTTTCTCCACTGGCACCTATTAATACCTGTGACTGGGAAATAGTTCAGTGATTACTATTTCTCGTGCCATTACACCCCGTCCGCGTCGGCTTTACACATTTAAATTGCGGATTTGGCAACTTAAATACGTTGTTTAGTTTAAACTATTATGCGCTGGCTTATCTAGTTTTAAACGTGTTTCTTAGAGCTATGTTTTGTACGGCGTAAGTGCTTTTAGCTGAAAGTTGTATATCGTTTTTCATGCAAATACCTATACTGCCTATACTCCGTTTGAATTCGTCTGGAATTCGATATAATTGCATGTCACGCAAATGTCAGCGTTCCGTCTATGCGATTTAAGATTGACGGTGTCATCTAAAAATGTCCTCAGTAAATTATTCTGACAAGCCAAATTGAACTGTGAGCACAGATAAGTTTGGTTTTGGCTTGAAGTGGCAATTCCATTTGCTCGATGACTCAACTATAAGTGGCAGCTGCCCCTGGATGTAAATACAAAAGATATCACTGACACCTTCCTGGCCGAGGCTGAAGGAGAAGAAAGAAAGAAAAAAACTACGTTACGCATGAACATCAATAAAAAAATATAATGACAAATAAAAATAATGGTAAATTTAATGACAAATTGGGTATAAATTATATTATTTAATTTTACTTCAAATTTTAAATTTTGAATTTTAAATTTTAATTTATTTTTAATTTTAATTTAATTGTAATGTATGTATTTTGCCCTATGACCCAAGAGGTTGCAATAAAAATGAATTATTATTATTATTATTATTATAATAACATGAAAACATTGTAGGTCAAAGCAGAACAGAGAAGAAAAGAAGAAAGTCCTATCTTTCAAATTACCAGACGACACACCAGTCGATTGTTGGATAAGCCAAGCAAGAGTTTGATAGCAAGTCAGGCAGAATTTTACTTCGCAGAATAGTTACAAGTAACTCTAACGTGACTGTAATCGTATGTAGGCAGGTAATAGGTATTTTTAGTAGTTATTAATTATTTGTTAGTCTGCTTAGTCTCCACATAATGACGCTCATCATGAGTAATACTAGTTCTTAGACCTTAATTGTATTATGAATAAACATGTTTGCGAAACAAACATGTCCCCATAATGGAAACATTTACACCGGCGCGGAAGATACGCCGCCATTTGTTATGCACACCGCGAACTGGAATAACTTCCCGCTTCCCCGCTTCGGCGAGGCGTTACATTACAATATAAATGTCTTCAAGTCAACGGTGAATACGATTTTTAAGATGCACTTTACTTCTCAGACTGAAGCTGTGGTGTGAAACTGTGAGCTTATGTAAACACACACCACCACCTTCAAGGTGTGTTATCCAGAATAATGTTGAAAAAAATCGCTAAGGAATTCATTTACAAAAGATGTTAGAACGGCTGCAATTCCATGGAATGATTTAAAAAAAAGTCATATAAATCAACCGCAATATTGATTAAACAAACTAATATTTAAAATCCTGAAAGACAGAGACGAGGTAGGAACAGTGCGGTAAGGTGAAGGACAGTAATGACATGGGGTTTAAGGGCGATGGGACTCTGTTGCGTGAGAACCCATTGTCTGAACGCAAAAACGCAGTTTTAATATAATATACAAAGGCCAGCCCATTCTCGGTGACAGAATAAAAGCCCGGCTAGCTAGCTGCCACCTTCTTGCTAGAACCAGCCAAAATACTTCGTGTGTTTTAGCACGAGCTTGAGAGATTATTTTTTTTCCTTTCTTATTCTTTCCTTCTTAGTTGGCGATGCATCGGTGACGCTTTTGGGTTTACAATTGTTGAAGACAGTCACTTACCATCAGATGACTCGGTTGTGCGTTTGTCACTATTACTTAAAAAACTCATGTCTCTTAGTGCTTCGATTTAATATCTGCTTTATGACACACAGCGACAAATCACAAAGCCACAAATTAAAAGTGCCACAGGCGCCCCACATCTCAGTTCATTAACTTTAACGTTAAACAGAAATTGAAATAAAACTTTTATTAAAAAACTTCGCCTCCCCTCGCTGGTTCCAGGTCAGCTGGAGCACCTGTGAAGTACACACGAACACTGGAATAAAACCGTAAGGCCGGCTCCACACGTTGGCGCCAACGTTCGCGCCAACGCTACTCGCCCAACGTGTGGAGCTAGAAAATGGCGTTGGCGCCAACGTTGGGGCGAGCGCTGGGAGTTGGCAGGCGTTACTCGGCCAACGTGTGGAGCTAGAAAATGGCTCAACGTGTTGGCGCCAACGTGTGGAGCCGGCCTAACCGTAAGCTGAGCGGCTCTCGCCAACGCAAACAGCGCCGTAATGTGTGAGCTGTTAAAATCACGCGGACTAAGGAATCGTTTGATTTTGATTTGCTTGTAGTAAAATGTGTTATTAGCTGGACTTCGCGAATTGTTTTTAAGCTTTACTGCCTTATTTACGACTTACGACTCAGGTGGCTGTGACTTCGTTCGTGCATAGAAGTTTTTTACGCTTGAAACTCGATCTCACGGGAACTACGGGATAAAAAGTAGCCTAGGAATATATTATGTTGCTCCACAGCCTTCTCTATCTCCCAGTGAAAGACTCATAAAAATCCGTTGAGTTGATTCGTCACAAACATACAGACATACAGATATACATACATACATACAGGCATATAGACAAAATAAAAAAAAACATTGTTTTGGGTTCCCTTGCGTTTTATATTTTATTGCGATATTTTTTGCATATATTTGCCATATACAGACAGCGATGAGTTACAGTTGTACTGGTATAGGTAGAAGAAGATTACAAGGATTTTTAACCCCCTAAAAAGATGGGTGTTTTTATAAGTTTGACTTTGACCGGTCCTCCGTCCACCTTAGCTCTCAAATGGTTTGACCAACTTCACTGCGGACAGTGCAGTAAAGGAGACCTGTCCAAAGTTTGATGCATCCAAATGCATCGAGTTGTGCGTTGTCTGTCTGTCAGTTAGTCGTGTTAATTAAACAAGATAATTGATTAGATCAGGCCATTAATGCATGTGACGTGACTACTTGACTACGTGAGAAGGATGAAGGTGCTACATGCATGAAAAACACCATTGCACATACGACATTGCTTGGGGCCTTACAAAGTAGATTAATAAATAAGATTTGAAAATTTTCACATCAGAAAGCGGTTAGGGGTCCTCACAATACCTATAATTTATACTGATTTAACACATGTCTGTGTTAACCTAAGCAGAAAATATGACAATACCACATACTTTAAGGGCCCATTAAACAAAGTGTCTCTACTATAAGATTTCTTCTGGATGACAACTTCAAAGCATATTCTATATAGCCCAGTAAATAGCCGAGAACGTAAACAAAAATATTTTTGTCGCACTAAACAAGGCGGTCGTATTGTTAGCTGAATGCCGTACTTACCTACATTGTGACGAAAAACCTAATAATGCACGAAGTGTACCGAGTTGTTCCAGTGAAAGCGATGTACGATAAGCTATAGATGTGATTGTTTCAGTCATGGTAGTAGGGTAGCTGCCAATATGCTACAAGAGGTTAGTTTGTTTGTCAGTCAGTGATAAAAATCGGTTTTAATTTCCAGTTACTTTTTTATGTCGAAATCCAAAGTTATCAATTTTCTAAAATTGACGAAAAACCAACATCTTCCATTTTTTTTGAAAAATTATAATTTTATTAGAGCGAAGTTAAAAAAGTTGAGTTTGACTTGAATAATACCCGCCGAGACGAAGCTCAGCCACTTCCAATAAAAAGATTTGCCTTCACTTCATTGATAGGGGTCAAAATAAGATTATCTTCAAAGCGTTAGAGGTTTTTTAGCCAAACAATTTGGTTCGCTCGGAAGGCGACTACAAACGCCTTACAATTTTGTGACGGCCATTAGCAAAATTTATTACAAGTTTTTTCTTAATATTATATTCAATTATTATTCTATTTATTTATAACACAGAACAGGTTATAATTATTAGGTACAAATTGGCTTACGATGCCTTTGGTTCTGCTGATTTCTACCCTTCCTGATCACTCATCTGCTTGTTTGTCGGCTATTTAACATAAAAATACCTTGCTTTAATAAGGTCCAATCAAGAACTGAGCCATGCTACTTCTTTTACCCATTACCAACACCTTCTGCCACTGGCCACGTCCTTATCCTAATGATTTGAGTTTTTGTGTCGGACGCACTTGTCATGGGCGGAAGGGTTATGTTAAATTTGTAAGATTTTTTAAGTTTACAAAAAATATATAAAATTTAAGCCATAGCATCGAACATAGTGCTACAGCAAGAGTCTTAAATGTTAAATAAAACTGAAGCAACCGAGTTGTTTTAAACAGCAGCGCAAATATTTGATGAACGGCGCTGATGTCGCCAGCGGAGCAGAACTCAGCAAACATGCTAACTCTTTCTTTCTCTTATTGTATCTCCGCTTCCACAATAACAGTTGTCTGACGGGTAAATTTGAGAGAAACGAGCACGCTGCATCCTTACACTGCCGCCCATGACAATTGTGACTGACACAGAATGGAAACTAGGATGGATAGTCTAATTAATAGACGGTGTTGAAATATTAGTCTATTAGTTGTTAGTAATAGTTCAGTTAAATAAGCTATTTAGCCTTATTTGGTCACCGATGGGTTGCTACCCTAGAGGAATCTTAAAAACTTACCGACTTCACACCTTCTAATAAAAATCTCCCATTTCGATCTGGCTGGTTGTGTCTTTATGGCTGTTCATGGCTTCCACAACATAGAGATTTATATACAGCTGTGAGTGTGGCTTATAAAAATAAGAAGTCATCAAATATTACACCTCAAAAATATACATATAAACTAAAATGATATCCTAACAATATCACAGCGTTATTCAGATTAACCTAACTAGAATTATTAACACTAACCTACCGGCTAGCAGGACAATAATGTAGATACCTAATAAAAAATAAAAATGACATACAAGCAACGTTACAGAGTGTGCACAGATAAAATATAATTTAGAGCGCGAGCGGACGGGCGCGGGCCGTGCTATACGCGCTGAATAAAATGAAGTGTTTAAATGAACTAGGGTAAATGTAATCGTGATCGGCTGGGTCTGTGCAACATGCATTATGTTATGTTATGTGCCATTTCTCTGAGTGCGATCCTTTTTCATCATGTTGGCACTTCTGCAGCTGCAACTTTGAAACCAAATAAACAACTCAACTCACAATCTAAATGTTGTAGAAGTGCTTTATGATGAAATAAATGTTTCTATGTCTATGTCTACTAGATAATCCCGCAGCGTCGCCCTCGTTGGACTGGAGAAACGAACAAATTTTAATATTTGAATGGTAAAGTGTTTAGGGCATAGAAAATGTAATTTTCAAGGTCTCTAGCAAATAGATTATCAGAGTTTGCCTGAATCGGTTCAACGGATTAAGGGTAAAAAGTTTGTTGTAAAACAGTTATTTTCATATTAGTTACAGCAATTGAAAGTTAATAATCCATTTTGACTAATTGTTGTGGAATAGGATTTAAATAAAAATTAAGTTACTGAAGAAATAGGGTAAGCTGCGGGGTAATTGGCGATTGTTTTGTAATTGGCCACTTGAAATTCTCTATATAATAAGAATTGTATGATAGTTACGCTACCTCTGAGAAATGTACCTACAGAATTGCATAATTATCTAGCTGTCATATTAATTAATTTTTCTTATTAAAAAGCAAAAAACCTCATGATCCCTGAATCGGAGTATTAGACACTAAACTTTCCATCAATCTGTATTATATCGGACAGAATATTAAACATAAAAAAGACATTTACCAAACGAAAAAAGTACTTTTTAGTGGAAATAAATAGTGAAAATATAGCAGAGAATTTTTATAAAAGTCAAAACGATGAGTGTAGTGCCGATTGAAGTGGTAACTCCGTTGGTACAAATAGTTCACCAACATTTAAAAAACTTGCCCTGAAAACAGTTCGCAGAAATCCAAAATATCTCAATAAAAGTAAACTTAAATATAGGGTCTTTCATTAAGTACGGGTAGATTTTAAAATTGAATAAAACAAGTTGTACATGAGATATCAATAAGATTTTAATAATAAAGATAAACATAAAACCTTATTGATATCTCATGTACAACTTGTTTTATTCAATTTTAAAATCTACCCGTACTTAATGAAAGATCCTATATATCAAACGCATTCAATCAAAGTCGCACGCACAAAGCTAACGTTAAATAAAACAGAAAATAGTTATTGAAAAGGCAATTAATCATTTGGAGTGTTAGGGTGACGTCATAGGGTAAATTCACCAATAACATCAATCAACTGGCGCGTTGTAAGCCATTTCTTTGTAAGGTCGCCTTTTAATTTGCGAAACATTTTTAATATTTATGCTGCTGCAGTTTGTATAGCGCCCAAATAAAAGGTTATGAGTTTTTGTAGACTACTACAAATGTAAATATATATTTTTTTTTGTAGGATAATATTTAACTTTTCACTGGTAACCGAACATCTCTTTGCTCTAACAACTTTATTTGCGTGCACAAATACATATTATAGAATCAAAGTTGAAGACACACAGAATTAAGTATGTTCTGAAGTTTACGTTGAATTACATTTTATGCCAAAAACCATTACAAAGGACCTTTATTAATGATATTAATCCCAAAGCAATGATTTTTAGGATAATTCTGTTTGTCCATGGTATCGGTTCACAATGAAGAATCACACATAACATTTTCGAATGTAGCTATTTAGGGACTGGTTTCCCGGACTCAATAGTAATAATAGTAAATATTATCCATCCTTAAAAACATTCCAACAGTAAATAAATTTCACGTTTTCGAGTTAAATTTAAACGATTCATACAATAAATCATTTAATGCAAACACTCTAGTACATCGGTAACACCACATCAACCCGAATGCTGTAAGCCTTCTCTTTGTAAACACCCTTTTAATTTCAAAGAGCTTTTGATGTGCAGCTTTCAGTTCTGCAGAGCGGAAACTTAATGCTACTCACCCGGCGTTCTGTAAGCTTAGGAATACTTGACACATTAAATATATGCTAATTGCGAGTACGTTCTCTTACTATTTTTAGTCACTTAATAGGTGCAATTATCCTAGCAAAGATGCCTTAAATAATTGTTCTTGTCATTTTACGAATACAATACAAATAAAGCAATTATAGGCACTGTTAAGTCAAGAATGTCCGTAGTGGTGTACGAAAAAATAATATATAAGAATTATTTTGTATCAATCTACCACAGTAACATACTTAGGCATGTCAAATCAAACGAAGACTGCTTTATTTTGACCTTGCCAAAAACTTTACTAAATTCGACGGCTCAAGCCTTGGTCAGTTCTACGATGAAGAAGGTGATAATAAAATAGAAATCAACGTACCAGGAAAACATGAAAATATGAAAGTAATCAAACATATAGACGCGCACAATAACGTTATTGAACTTCCTCAAATATTTTTCCTTTCGAGGTAAGGATACTGAAACAAATTACGTGGAATTTCATATAAAAAAGTTTTGTTTGAGGAACAATGTTCCAACAAAGAGAACAACTTGCACAAAGGGCGAATAAAACAATGGGAGCTTTGTTTCGTAAACAATCCAGTTAGGTAGCGGCACTACGGGGAGACGACGCCGATAAGATCATACACCACTCATTATGTATTGATGAGGCCCTGCCATATTAAATACAACTACTTACAATATTTAACTATCTTTTCATGTCAATAGAAGACAAAGAAGTAACCGAGATATCTATCAATAATAAATGGTCCCTGCCACCCGTGAACATAGAACGAAGGAATCACCGATGCGTTACCAACCAGAAAGAGAGTTGATAAGAAAACAACCAGGTGTATTATACAGCTGGATCATGACAAATAGTTAATTTGACAGCTGATTTTAAGAAGAGGGTGATAATAGGTACCTACACTAGGCGACCTTACCTTACATGGAAGTTGCCGTAATTTGTAGAATTAAAAAATAACGTGCAAAATTATAATGAAACTTCAATTAATAAAATAACATTAATCTCAATACGTTAAATTCTAGGAGGATATTGCTAGTCAGGATTTCATTTAATATATCTATATTTTTATTAAAATAATATTATAGTACTAACTTTAATAGTTGACACGTTTACACCAACATACGAGCATAGTACCGCTAGGTAATTCCACCAGATATATCACGTGCATCAAAAAAATAAAACCGTTAAAGCGAAAAACACCGGCATCAAAATCGTCGACTTGCCGTAAGCCGGATCGTACTAGTGATACGGGGAGCCCAAATAGCTCAATTTTATGTCGAGTTGAATATTACTTTATGAGGAATCCTTTAAATTCTCGTTACTACTCCAGTTTTTAATACTGCGTTTAGTTAATTGGTGTCAGTGGTTATTTTGTGGAACTTGATTATAATAGACTAGTTCTTCCCCGACGACTTCGTCCGCGTAAAACTTTTGTTTCAGTTTATTATCCCTTATCCAAAAATGATCTCTTTGTGCTGCCTATACTTCCCAAGAAACATGCTTCCTTTCAGCTTCTTGCGTTCAGTAGTTTCGGCTGTGCGTTGCCTGTGAGTTAGTCACTCAGTAATGGAATAGTTTTGAATACATAATATTGATGAAAGATTAATCTACATACTTGTAACAATCTGCGAGTAAACTTGTAGGATCTTTAGGGCGCGGTTCCACTGAGGCGGAGCGGAGCGGAGCTGTGCGCGATTCACCAATCACATGGCTTGAAATCCACACGAGGCACAATAAGCGGGGATTTCAAGCCATGTGATTGGTGAATCGCGCACAGCTCCGCTCCGCTCCGCCTCAGTGGAACCGCACCCTTATTCTTTACATGCTATAAACACTTTCCCCGTCCCACTATTAGTTACATGTCGCAGTCGGGATTTTATGTTTTTTTTTTATAAAATTTAATTACACCTACTTGTTAATATTTTTGACATTGAAATAAATTTCACTAACTTTTAAATTTTAGGTTTCGCAAAAATAGCACATCGTGCTAAAAGGAAAGTAAACAAAAGAAACATTGTTTCGTGAAGAATCCAATTAATGTTCAACTCGACAGAATGACAAAACAAAGTTCTCGTCTCTTTTAAAAAGTTCCATCAGGTCTGATAGACATAAGAGATAAATAATTATTTTCAAAGGAGAAAACATATTTTTTTATAAATTAGTGTAATATTTCTTTTGTTTAAAGTTGAAATAAAATTATTTATCATAAGTAGAAACGAACAGATGAACCATCTGATGATATGGACTATCGGTCATGGTCTTCATACGTAGATGAGGGGTCTAATGCGCGTTACCGTCAAAAAGATGGAATAAAATAATACCTACTGTATTTCTAGCTGTGTTTCCAAATCAAAACACGAAGTCATTTAGCGCTTGACATAATTATCCCGAAAAGTCGCTTGTTTAAAATTAAACTTCAAATTTGAAACAGTTTAATTAGAATCACTAATTACAATTTTTATTATATTTAGTATTACCACAGGATAAGCCGCACAGCAAGAGCATTTATTTTGGTATTGCTTATAAGTCGCCTTATTTCCGTAACGAAATTGCGGCAATTTCTAAACCCACGCGAGCGAAGCGGCATCTCAACACTGATACTGAATACAGCCCTATAGAATATAGAAAATGTGTAGGAAAATCTTATACAAAATGTCAAGTCTTACAATTTCTTCAATACGCAGAAAATATGTTCTGCTAGATACGTCGTACTTCTAGCAGAGGAAGGGCTTAACTCCGATAAAGTCATATATTCACACTCACATAATTATTAGGTATATAAAACTCAACATAATCAATGTATTATATAAAACTTTTCCGTTATTGAGCGACTGACTGATAGACAACACTATAAACGAACTACTGAACGCAAGTAGCTGAAATTTGGCATGAATATTTCTTAGAGGAGTAGTGGAACACATAAAGAGTTTTAAAGCTCCGGCAATAATAGGATAAAAGGGAGGTGAATTGAAACTAAAACCCTACGCGAGCGAAACCATGGTGAGAAGCTAACATACATTAATATGAGTATTATTGATGCTTTTTGTTTTTCATGTGATTGTGATACCCGCGAGACTGGTAATACTATTCATGCAATACCTATTCGAAATGTTTTAAATTTTAAGTCCAGTTTTTTCGAAAATTAAAAAAAAAACATTGAATGGATGGAGGGAACAGGATGGCCACAGAAAAGATGGATGGACTGTGTGAGAGATGATAATAGAGAAGGGAGTCAGCGACGTGACGACTAATAGGGAAGAATGGTGGAGAACATATTTTGCCGAATCCAAATAAAATTGGAAAACTGTTAAATAGGGGACAATGATGCATTGGGAACACTAATAATTAAAACGTAATTTAAATCATAAAATCCTGTTCTAATGCTCCCATCATTTTGGATTAGCTAGATCTATACAGATTAGATAGATTTACCTAACGTGTTTACAAAGCGAAGTTTAAGATAAATGTGTCCCAGGAGGCTGGCTCTTTTTAATTTCTCAAAGTGTCGTTATAAAGTGTAGCAGCCATTTGTCCTTGGCATCGGTCTCTCGAGGCCTATTAGCAGCCCTCGTTTGCACCACAATCTACGTGATTATCACGGCAGACGACGACTCGGTTCTTTCAATGTTGTTCTATGAATTCGAAATAGCAATCGCTGAGTATATCGCTCGCTTAGTGTCTTCTTTATAAACGTAGTGTTAAGTTACTCTAATTTTAAAATAATTTGCACCTGTGATATTCTATAAACGCTATAAACGCTACACACTTACTTACTTACACAAACTACTACTAAAGATTATAAAAATCAATTTATCTATACAAAGTTACGAGGTAACCCACACAAAAACATTGAAATTTTTTTTTGAAGTTGGTTAAATAGTCTAAAAACTTTTAAATTTCGATCGGATTTACACCACGTTTGTTAATAAGACAATCACAAAAATCTGGTAGGTACATTATAATAACATTAACATTACAATGTACAAGATGCTGACTAACAAGTAATAACGGAACTAATCAATCCTGATTATATGTGGGTCTTGTTCTGTCAGTCACAGTTGTCATGGGAGGCAGAGCTTTTCTCCCGGAAACTAAGATAAAAAATAACAAGGATCTACAACATAACGTGCCCTTAAGAACGTAAATGGACTTAAGAGGTATCTACTACCAATGCAAGTCTTTGCAACCTTTGAACCTGTCTGACATTGTAAAGTTCACATTTATCTGACACAGCCACGGGGTAAGTGAAATATGTGGGGGCAAACTAAGTAATTTAGTGGCGTATATTAAAACCCAATAACTTCAAACTCAATATTGGATATCAGCTAATAACTTGGCTAATTAAGACGCCGAAACTCATATACTCATTTAAAATTCAACATAATCCCGGGTAAGCTCGTTAATGCGAAGATATCGAACTGCGTCTAAGTTACTTCATGATAAATTATATTATGATATATCTATTAACCTATGTAGCGTTGTAACTCAATCTGAATTCTACCTTAATCACCTAAAAATAAAGTCAATTTCATAATTAATTTCATTACTTGTTATAACATTTTACTTTATTGGTTGTAAGTCACAAAATTTATTTGACACAAAGCTGCAATGACAAAATAATCTGAACATTAGAGTAGAGTGAATTAAAACGAAATTTTGCGTTTAAAAATGTATCTTAAATACTTTTGTTAGGGTCGAAATTTGTTTGGTTTGATATAAATACATTTCTCATAGCAGGAAGTTGGTGGAAGACTTAAATCACCTTGAGGGAATTAACCGCCCCTATTGTTTGTGTGATCAGATATATGTTACTTAACGTACTGCAACGGTGGGTAATGGTGATGTCCGGGTAAATGGCTCATTGGTTGCTAAATTTTATAACAACAAACATTTATAACAACAATAGCTTTCAGCCTGCGACTTTGTTCGCATGATACACTAATCCTTTTCAACACATTTTTATTAGCTTCACGTGTATGTATGACGTATGTATGTATGGACACTTTCAGCCTAATTTTCACTAATTTCAAGTCTGTCCGCGAAGGATGGTCTTCAACCACGGTGCACCACTGCAGCTTAATGAAATGAAAGAAAGGCGTTAAAAATAAGAAACGTCTTCTATGGAAGTCAAAGATATTAATCGGAATAGCGACATAAATATTTTAGTGTCACATTTCATTTCACGTTTCAGTAGGTATATTTGCTTCGAGAAAAGTGTGAATTTTTTAACGTTCGGTTTGATTTAGTGCCTCTTTCTTCGCAGGCAAGTCATGCAATTCGATGTTAACTGAAGATTTTTTTCTTATATCTAGAATATAAATTAGCGCTATTTGTAGGAAAATTCTATTTTTAATCAGATCTTCACGTTTTGAAGTCATAGGAAGCTATTATGACTATTCCCGTGATAGTGTCTATATTTATGCGCGTGTGTGTGTGTAAATGCTTCGATCGATCGAAATATGATGTACGGCATTCCAAAAGATTCTACGGATCAGCTAATACATTCGAGAGATATCGTTGTTCAAAATATTGAAAAAAAAATCCATAATATTATTCCAAGAGTATAGTGATATAGTTTAGAGGGAAATTATAGAGTGGTCTCAAGGGTCAACCGAATTTTTCGAGCATGGGTACTACGGGACTTCAGAATGCCCATTCAAATACCTTATGTCTTGCAGCTTTAATACAAAGGGAATTATATCAGAATGCAATATATCACTTGGCAAACACATTACAGATATCGTATCGCATGCAATGGTGGAGTGAATTACTTACCGAGGTACGTCGGTGTTGGACGGTGTTGGACCCTAACAAAGGGGTCTTCATTCCAATGCTACATATAATCTTCAATGATTATGTGCGTAACTTAGTAATAAATTGTCAACCGTTTCGGTAAAGGAACATCGTGAGCAACCTGGGCCCCAATTCTGCTAATTTTAACGCTTCAATAGTGTCTTGATTGAATAGCTTGACGCATTTTGCATACGGAATTTGCCAAAAATGTGTCGAAAACTATTCACAGTTGGATATGAAACGTGCCAAAATGTGTCAATCTATTCAATTCTGGATATGAAATGTGCCAAAAATATATCAAACATTTCAATTGAGGCATTTATAAATTAGCAGAATCAGGACCCTGCACCTTAGGGAGAGGTGACTCATTACGAAATATCAAAAACGAAATATGGAAATATGAAGATTAAATTAGGCAGGTACGAAATTAATGGTCAGTAGATGTCCGCTAAGGCTAAGAAAGGATAAGGGGGCAAACTAAGACATGAAAGTTTCAAAATCAGTGAAGCTAGTTCTCCAAGGTGATCTCAAAGGTGAGTGAAGTTTGTACTCCACTTGGTCAGTCTGGTGAACTTTGGACTGTACCTACGTCGTGAAATTCTCTACGTAATTCATAAAATGTAGGTTAAATAGTTTAAAATGTAGGTGCCGGAAGGTTTAACGATATGGCTTACTAACAGTTATCTAAAAATAACACCGGAACCGACTGCTTTGTGCCCTACAAAACACGAAAGCGCTCAAGAATATTTTGCCACTAGCGGTCACCTCTCCGACCACCGACCGCATCCGCTGTAGACTGACTCAATCATTCAAGAGCGACGCAACCGGTGCTATGAACCGTTTAAGATGGAAAAAACACGAAAAAATTTTGTTACTTTGAGTAGATTGGACGTTGCGGAGCATGAATGATTCGATTTAACCATTTTCCATCCAGCGACTGCCCGACAAGTCAAGGTTCTGCGCCTCTTGCCAATTATTTTCTGCTAAAATATTAAAGAAAGTTTTCATTCATAGCCATTACGTCTCATAATTTTGCGAAACAACCTCGCAGCGAAAATTATCACGACTTTCTTGTATAATTGGGCGCGATTCATATTTTTAACAGTTTCAATTATACAAAAGTTTTCCCAGTCCGTTATAAATCGGTCTGAAGTTGATAATGTATTCATGAAGCGCGCATTAATTCACAGTTGAAAACTTAATAAATCAGCGATGCAGTGTAATGAATGGCTCGCTTTATTTCCGTCAAAGGAATGGATTCCCTTTTATTGTTTACGACCCCGGGGTCCTAACGACCCCGACAACAACTTCCAGTATTTTACCTTTTATAGACCACGGTTAAAAAGTTTTTACCAAAATTTTTCATTTGCCCTTTATTGATGAAGGTGTAGGTTACTTCTCTCAGGCACGAAAACTTAAAAATACATTTAAAATAAACCGAGAAAATGTCATCTGTTCAAACCAGATCCTTTAAATATGTTTTTACTTTTTCTTAATTTACGGTCAACCCTAAATTGCGACTTAGGCAGAACGTCGTAAATATCCAGGACTATCAGAATTATTATTCCATTACACCCTGATCAATTACAATTTATTACTGTTTCTTGTGAATATATGGAATTTCCTTCAGAAAATTCAATGCATTTTCAAATGAACTTAGTTAATTAAAAACACATTACATAGTTGTGCTCGGAGAAACAAAAAAGTAAAAAATGTAGGGATTTTGGATACTAATTGTCTTACTGCCTGTCTGATTGCCATGGCAAAAAATCTTAAGATATTACGTTGTGAAAACGTTTTAGCGTAAAGAATTAAAATAACCACACCAATTAAAATACACCCACGAGTAATAAAATTAGAATATCATCGACGTAGTCGAATTAATTGAATTCGCTTTATTCGGGATAATTCTAAAACTCGAACGATATCGTTTATGTTGACGCACAAGCACAGGTGTTAGTGTTCGAATATAATTTGGAACCATAATATAAGACAAACACCAGCGTTTAAATACATTTTTTAGGGTTCCGTAGCCAAAGGGTAAAACGAGACCCTATTACTGAGACTTCGCTGTCCGTCCGTCCATCCGTCCGTCCATCCGTCCGTCCGTCTGTCACCAGGCTGTACCTCATGAACCGTAATAGTTACACAGTTGAAATTTTCACAGATGATGTATTTCTGTTGCCGCTACAACAACAAATACTAAAACACTGAATAAAATAAATATTTAAGTCGAAATATGTCTTCGACGCTTCAGCGATAAATTAGTTACCTTTCGGTCCAAGAGATGGCGTTGCTTGTGGCTACAAAAAACTAAAGTAAATATTTAAGTGAGGCTTTCATACAACAGACCAGATTTTTTTGGCGTTTTTATACATAATGGTACGGAACCCTTCGTGCGCGAGTCCAACTTGCACTTGGCCGATTTTTTATTAGTTCATCTAGTGAAAAAGGTATGAGGTTTCAAAAAAAAGGTGGAATTGAGAGCCTATAAGTTGGTTGTATATGAATTTAAAATATATCAACGTAACTTATGGTTCATTGACCTTTCTACAAAAATAACAGACAATTCAACAACAGAACAAGTTCTCGAGGGAGACAACCGAACACTGCCGAAGCTACACAACGCGGAGCAATAATTAAAAAATCCTAATCATTATACGGGAACATAATATTTCACTGAGAGCAGAACACGAAGAACAATGAACAAAGTTTGGTGCGTTATTGAGAACACTGTTCTCACAAAATTGTTTTACTCGAGAACACGACTTCAATAGCTTGAATGGTAATGAGCGTACTACAGCAATAAAATGTCGCGGCTTTGCAATCTCTGAAGTTCTTTAAGTTTGTTAACAAGCTTTGTTGATTAGGGTCGTAAGAATAATTTAATGAAAATTTTTTAATCGATTTAAGGTAGTAAGGAGCATGCAGCACCGCACCGCCCTTCCACTGCCGCTTATGACAATGGTGATGGACATACATAGATCATGAATTTAATTATCATTTGATTCGGTGAAGGAAAAACATCATGAGGAATCCATTTCAGGTGTGAAACCTACCAATCCGGACTTAAGCAGCGTGATGGACTATGAAATATATTTGATTAGTTAAAAATTTAAGCTCCTTATACTTAAAAGTTATTAATGATTTGTTTCTTTTTATTACAGGTAAGTAAATACAATATTTTGAAGATAAAAAGGGTAAGCCAAATGATTCTGTGTGCATAAAGTGTAAACAAAACTGCGGTGAGGAAGCAGAGAGGTAATTTACTTTTGAGACAATTAAGAAATTGTAAAGAAAACAGTTTGTTGTAACATTTTCTCGGAATACATAAATAAGGAAATATGTCAACATTGTAAGTTTATTTCAGGAAATTTTACTAAAACAACTACATTATGAGCCATGCTTCCTGGATAATTTTTCAAGGTTTCCTTTACTAGAATATCTTCTGTTTTCACATAGATACCAGAAAAGTAGCAGTTGTATATATCTGGTAAACTTTTCGGTGTCTCTCGTTCAATGCAAAATATTGTAAGTAATTTTGAGTTCATCAACTTATGTTATAACTTAACACATAAAAAATATAGTCAAATTGAAAACTACCTTCTTGTAAGTGACTTCAAAAAAAGGAAGCGTTCTTAATATGAATCTAGTTTTTTTTTGTGTGTGTTACCACAAAATAGACAATTTTGACTTTGGTTTGGTTTCAGTTAAAAGAATTTCTTACTAAGGTTTCTAGCAAAAGTTGATCTTGATCTGTTATGAGTTTTGATTGTAACTCTATATATGACTTTTAACACAAACTTAGGGATTCCTCTTAACTTCAGTACCTCCCACGGTATTACATTTTTCATCTACAGCCACTTTCGAACCTAGGTCACTTTCAGTTATAGCTGTGCATTCCAATAACGTTTTAAGTAATTTTCATATACGTTAGCATTTCGATTTTAGCTTAAATATACGTTTATTTATTTATTTATAAGGCTCTCCAACAACATTTCACAATTTATCTCTTAAATTAAAGCGCATAGATACATTTTGGTACAGTGTGAACATGTCACTTACAGGAGTGCACGACATTAAAGCATTATGACACAATAGCAGGTTTCGTTCAAAAGTGTTTGTGGACAATTTCTCTGTTTGCATTAAATTAAGATCTCAAATCAAGTTTGTCCGTAACTCGATAATCGATTGCCTTTCTCCCATTTCCAAAAAGTGTTATCTCAACCTTCCGCCGGTGGATTATAACCCCTTCTAATCCTTTAATCTTAGGAGAGGAGTTATAAGTTCTATAAAACCATTAAGGATATCAATATTTCTAGACCCCAGATGCATAAGGGCGGATGTGTAGATCTGGCAAAAAGTTTTTATTGTTCCACAAAGAAAAGCTCTTCTTCCTCTTTCTATACAACTAACAATGGTATTTCTATCCCTTTCCTGGCCTGAGATAATTTAGTGCATAATGTCGGTTCTAACAGCTTTTCAAAAATCATTGGAAGCAAAAGGTTTTTTTTTCACTTCCGTCTCTCTGCGTATACATTGCTCCATGTTTCATTTGATGGATTGTAAATTTGGCCCTTATGCCCCAAACTTTTATTCGCGCCAGAACTACGTAACAGGAGTTACGCCTTTATGGCCCAAACAGTTATATAAAATATTCTTCTTAATTAAACTTCCGACATAATGCATCTAAGATCCCTTTGAATAATATCAGAACAGATACAGAGATACGATTTTATGCCTTTTATTTCAATAACTTTGTAAATGTAACGGTGGGCCGATGTGAAAATAAATCGTTATGTATGTGAACTATTTAAAATTTTGCGCGCAAAAGTTAGCGACATCGGGCATTATCATTGGTGATGGCTTGACGAAAACATGAGTTCAACGTGCACTGAAATTTTATTTTTTAGTAATAATACTATTGTTAAAATCGACAGAACAACATAATCACATTTCGTGGAGCTTCGTCATCAATTTCCATTTCTACTTCTTCTTCAACTTCTAGTACTTATTCTGTAACTAATAACTGTAAAGCTTCTGGAAAAATACTTGATGAATTCACATTGGTATATTTGGGTTTCAGATGAGATATATAGGGATCTGAAGATATCAAAAAATTGTGCATAATGTCTTCATTATTTTGCAATCTTCCTGTTTTCCTCGTGTGCCGCTCTCTGATATTTCGGAAGTCCTTATTTCTTGCTTCTGCTGCTTCTTCTGACAAAATTTCGATGGGCATTTTGTGTTTTGTGTACGATGAAAGGCACGTTTTACCAGGGGGAGTGATATAAAAAGAGCACAGCGGTCTCCCTGTAGTATCCATGGAATCCATCGATATTGACAGACTGCACCATGTTCTTTCGAAACTTCTTCTGGTTCTTGTTTTCATTTCGTGCACTCCACTCGAATCCACGTATGGAGTGTTGACAATCGCATAGGTCTTCAAAACATTTGAGGGAGATTATTTATCTGTAGCTGCAGATAGAGTATCTGTGACTCAGTTTATGAGTAACTTCCAAGTTTCCGCAACTTGAAATAGGTAAATTTCGTATTTCTTGCTTAAAAAAGTCAGTAGTTTCCTTCACACACTGAAATTTTATAGGTCTGCAATAAAATTTTGAATTTTGAAGATGAAGATCGCTTTGGATGATTCCAAATAACAACATTTCCAGCCTCTAGCTTCAGAAGAACGAGGCTCGTCATGAACACAGAGGAATCGTCGAAGTCTGCCATTTCACATCTTTAATTATAGTTTCTCTGTGCTGAAGACTTATCGAATACCCATTTGCTTGTCAGCTTCAGGTTACAACTGGAAATATTTTCATCATCTCCAACGACTTGCAAAATCCTTCGAGTTGTGACATATAAAAGTACTTGTAGTTTCACCTTCACTCCATTTTCTGATATTACAATACCTCTGGCACCTGGATAACCTTTTCTTAGCTGCTAACAACTTGTAGTAAGACGGAAGCTTCAACTTAGGTAGGATGTACTTCCACTTTGATAGATCCAATGAAGTAGTAAGTAGGAAGATCAAGTATCTTCCTGAATAATCTCCTTCTTTTCATTCTTAAATAAAAATAATTCTACATCTTCAACCTTTCAAGTTTCTTCATAACGTGATCAATGATGCGAGCAAGAACTTTTTTGCCGTTAGATCCAAGCTTTGTGACAAAAACAAAAGTCAGTTCCTCTTCCAGAAAGTCGAATAATGTATCCAATTGCCTTTTCTGCTGCTTGTTTCCCAAATCTTCAAATGGCTTCCTTGATATGATGTCTGTAGAAGTGCCAGTTTCCATTTTGTATGTTCAATATACATGTATATTTTTTTATTATTCTTGTTTTCGTACTATTACTAATGTAAAATTTAAAAAAATGTATTAAATTTAATTAAAAAAGTAAACCTACCTACTGTAAAGAATTCTGCAGTTTTTTCAATGATTAAGTTGTTTTGTCATGTGATATCTGTGTTGATATGAACAATTACTTAATAGACGAAAAAGTAGTGATTTCGTGTTTTTTTATCACATATTTAAGTTAAACTGCGCAAAAACTCTTAAGCTGCAAGTGCATACAAAAGATTTACTTAGTTCATATGCGCGCAACTACAAGAGTCATTATATAGTCGCAAATAGTTGGAATAAAAATATTGAAGTTATTACGGCCAAGGCTGCAAGTGAATGCGAAAAATTTCTTTGTGGAATTATCAAAAAAATGTAAAACAATAATTTAAAAAAGGTTTCATTGCTAACAGTTTCGAAAATTTCGAGACAAAAGCATATTTCAGTTTTGCTCTATACATTTTTTTCTTCAATATTTTTTTTTCGCGAATCTAAACATTTCCTAAAAAAACGTCTGGGATAAAAGATGTTCAGCGTTCACTCCTCTGTCCACACGATTTTTTTCATAAATACAATTATCTAATGAGTCTTTTGACATGGGTTCCTCAGGAATTTCATGCCTACTATAAAAATCTTCCTCATAACGGAAATGTCCCAGACTTTCCAGCAAGTGACTAATTAAAATATTAATATTTTAATGTTTTTAACGTTTATTTAAATTACTGTCACTATTATTCTAATTATTATAATTGATTTTAAAAGAATAGTAATTTTGTTGTAATGGGATATCCGACTTTTTGATGAAAATAATATAACAAAATTACGTCGCATTTACAATTACGTCTGATTCAGTTTCAATAAAACGTTTACTTTTTATTGCGGCATAACGTTGTATTTGGAAAAACAAATCTCATTTAATTACGAAAATTGGGGGCATTAAGTCGTATGTGCACATAAAAATACTGTTGAACAAATAATATACGTTTTTTTTTGTCATAAAATCGGATGTCATCATTTTTTTAAAAAAATTCATTTTTAACAAATTTAGAGACTTTGTTTCATAATTTTAATAATTAAGTTAAGAAAGTACTCACTTGTGCTAAATATAGGCAATGACATAATTAACGTTTTGTTTGTAGTTATTAAAATATCTGCCGATTAAATTTCAATTTTATTTTAGTCTCTCCTGTAAAGTTGGCAAAATGGACTTCCGCCCTTATGCATCTAGGGTCTAGATTTTAGGAGAATAATCTCTTATTTCAGTAAATTTTTAACCTGACTGCGTCAGGAGGTTAATGATTTTCGAGTGTATGGTATGTTACTATATTTATATGTATATCCATTTCCATACATCCTAAACGGCTGGACGGAACTTGGCATATATATGAAGAGGTGTCGTTGAATTCATCAGGACTGTTGTGGGCTGTGGCATATACATCATCTGCATTTATATATAAATACATACGCAAATAGCCTGTATAAATTTACAAAAGTAGGCCTGCAAATTAAAACAAAGATTTGCTTATTTTCTTACCTTAACAATATGCCATTCCAAAAATATTCACCTAATATGTAAGGTTTTTAGTGGTAATTTGGTCGCAGTTCGGTTAATTGATTTTTAATAATTGATTATACTGTATTTTTAATATCTACTTTGATGTCAAAACTTGGGTAAGAAACAACTTATATTCCCAGTAGTATTTCAATTTCGTTTTGCTTCGATAACCCAGTATTTATAAGTACGAGCAACCGAAATTTAGCTAGGTACTTATTTGTTTTATGATTATGAGGAATATAATAAAGTTTTTTAGGTATATTTTTATGAGATTGCGTCCGAAGCGCTCCAAGTCAAATTACGGCATAAATAGTAGATGTATTTTCATAAAAGTCAATTATGTATTACGTAGGTTTCATAATAGATTTTTTGCGCTACTGATAGGAAGCCTTTCGTGGCCGATTTGCCTTCGGCCAGTTTTATTGAATTAATATAATATGATACATAGATAAAAGAAATAATATGGCTTGTATCCGGCCTGAAATTCCATACTAAATATTGCTGAAAGTACGAATGATTAATTTTTAACATCACCGATTAAAATTATCTTCCCGGTCTATGTTGTTGAGTCAGTCCGCGTTTAGTACGCACATTTTTCCAAGGAGGGATCTCCATTCAATATTTCTTTCTTAACGGGTATACATATAGCATCTTCAAGCTCACTGCACGATGTGCGCATCTCCTCATAAGGCTTCCTGCCTATCACGTATGTATCACTACGATATTCCAGTGCGGATAAGTTGAAGTTTAGTAGGTAGCTAACCCAAGTGTTGAAAGTTTTATGTCTCCCTAAGGCCTTCGGCGCAACGACTACTTGGTATCTATCTATAAAAACTGGTTTAACGGTTTTACGTACCCTTCGAAGCACGAAAATGATCAAAAAGCTTTAGCTACTTTAGTTATCCATCCACTCACTATTCTTAATCCCAGTTCATGTTCATCTTAATTATCGCCATATATTTTGAAGTTATAAAAATATTTATTGAACGAACAATGCCTTCTATCGCTGCCGCATTTTTTTCGCGGAATAATATCAGTGGTCTCAGGGGTCTCCTTTTTACCCGCACATATTCAGGAGCACAAGGGTCTGCCGGTAGAGAGTTCTTCTGTTCCCTATGGAGAACAAGAGCTCCTCAGTCGAGAACAAGAGTTTCTCGTTGGAAAATATTTATCGGTGTTATTGATATGATTCTAATGTGTTCAGTTCGCCAAGCGCTAAGATGAGCTACAACTCGCTCCGCCCAAACACTTCTGAGCTGTCTGCTGGCTCTGTTTCTGACTCTGTGTATTTATACGTTCACTAGCGAACCAGCTCGCTGAATGGTTACTATTACTTCGCTCCTCCCCCTGACATCTTGCCAACTTCTCATCTTTGGAGACAAAAATAATCATTTCAAGTGAAGTGAAACTTATGATACAAAATATTTTAAAATTGTTGTTTTTGTATAGTAGACAATACGAAAAAAGGCATTATTGGGAAACTTTATTTAAGGACTTATAACATTATGAATTTGGAATTATGTATTGATTTTGTCTGTTTGTCTGTGCCTTCATGATATAGGTATGCGCTTATCTCAGAAACGGCTTCACCGATTTGGATTGAGTAATTTAGATTTAAAACTATTTGTCGAGGTAAGCTTAGTAAAATTTTGTGTTTGCTTTATTTCAATACTTTCAGTCAATAATTTAAAAATGTATGTGAATATACTTTGAATAATGTTAATAAAAACACTGGCTGATTTTGGAGTTTAGCGGCTAAATATTTAAACAACAATTCATATCTGGTTGCCCAGGCGCTTTCTGTAGAATAAGCTTCTTTTTGAGCTCTTTGAAGGCTTAAAAAGTGCTCTATTTCAAAACTGGCAATGCTTCGACGAATTCTCTGTTATTGCACGTGACTATAGGCGACTTACCTCCAGTTGACACACCCGTTTCTTTGTCATTTCGTTAAGTAATTAAAAAACATATTTTTTATATTATGAATCTTAAATTGAAATATCCTTGAGCCACCGAGCATATGCAATTGCCACTCTCCGCCAAAATCAAACTTATTTTCTTTGCTCACAGTTAAATTCAGCTTGTAAGCAAAATTTACAAAGGACATTTTTAGATATTGCCGTCAATCTTTAATGTATCTTGCGCAGGTGTCCAACCGCTGGAGAGCAGCGAGTAGCTATGAGCTATTTTTTCGCCCAAGAAAGGGTCTTAGATTATAACATTCCATGTAAACAAAAGAAATACTATTTCGATGCTGTGGGTGAGTACTCGACGGCCCCGCTACGGTATGAACAGCAAGCGAGTATTCGCTTACATAATATGCGTCTCTTTTGTTTACACTGAATGTAATGTCTTTATTATGTCTCTTGAGCGAGAAAATAGCTGAGCTTTACTTGTCAACTCGCTGGCAGTGGGACAACGGCCTTAATCGCTTAGGCGGAAAGCCGGCATTTGTTTGCCATGCAATTATAACGAATTCAGAATCGAACGAGTATAGGTAAAATATTCTCCGGATTCATCCTAGCATAAAGAGTGCGACGTATTTTATGCTTTGCTGAACATTCACATATAGTTGTACGTTACTTGCAACACAATTTCATACTGGCCCACCGTTTGGCTTGTCTCTCAGTCACTGATTTACCGGGCAAAGCAACTAGACGCGGTCGGTAGTTGGTTGGCTTACGCAAAAATTGTAGCGTTTCCCTGCTTTAGATAACAACCGTTAAGCCACTCGTAGGACTTTGAGCGGCACCAGAACTTCCAAAACTTTGGTTGGTTACTAACCGCTCTCACAATTCGCACTAAATTAGCGTATGCTCTTTTCATTCTTCGTTAGAAGAGAATCGTGCCCATTAAAGGATTTAATTATGTTATGTCATGATTTTGTAACCATTTTATAGTTACGCCTTGATTTTATTTTATTATTATTACCTCTCTTATCTACATTGATGTTAATATCAACGGAACTAAAATTGAGTAATACTTACCCACATATTTTTTGCAATTCAATTCAGTTTTAAACATATTTTTGCCTTCCTTTTATTTATTGAATATGATAAGTATCTCATAAGCTACTGATCAGTGAACAGATTTAACTAAATTTAATGTAACGTGGAAAATGATTTTGGAAAATAAAATTTTAAATACTTTGTTTACGATTTTTTAAGCCACGAAATCTCTGCTCCTTCGAAATATGAGGTACTTATCAGATAGTGAAAAATAAAAAGTAAAACTTAAAATAATAAGTTATGCTACAAATGAATAAAGTAAAAAAAAAAATATAGACACAGTCATCACCCACTGTGTGGGTGCTCATAATATATACCTACTTAAGCAAAGCGAGGGAAGGTTACTAGTGTAAGATAATTGAGAATAACATTCTGGAGCGTTTGAGAAACTCATCTTTTGTAAATGAGTGCTGAGATAGGGACTCTAAATTTTAATGTGAATGTTTAGGTCCCTGCCATTTAGGAGATAGTAAAGTGCCTTCAAAGTCTTACGGTTTAATCTGCTGCAGTTATGGCCAATTGAGCTTCCGTAACATCCTTTTAAATTCAGACGATGTTGGAACTCATACTAAAACATTTTAAGATCATGATGCCTGGTAATAATGTTTCAAGTGAAGAGGTAAAAATTACAACTGAAACTACTAAGAATTAAACAAACATAGTAATGTCATGGACTCCAAATTTTGTACAGAAATGTCTTAATTTTTACTAAGCACCTATAAATTACCAAAATGAGCAGGAGCATGATCGAGTTTTGGATTGCTGTGAACGAGTAGATAATACGACTTGATAGACTCAATCTGTACGTGTACGTAAACAATACTCGGTTTTGTTCGGTGGAATAGTGATTTTCCAAAAATCTACAATTCCGGTTATTCCCGACAGGCTGGCTCGAGCGTCCCGGTAGCTGCGTTTGACACGTTGCCAGCACGCCTCGCCGCTCCGCAATATAAATCTCAATACGCAAATCCCGAATTCACAATTGCAGTGTCAACTTGTTTATTTGCAAACTTCTTGGAAGATAATATTTTTAGCAAAAGCATTTCGAGCTGAATAAAATAGTTTATTGTATTCTCGAAACTCTTGAAGTTATCAGGTATTCGTAATATTCTTATGTGGGTCATGATAAAATGTATCACGCTATTCATTCTTGCATTATCTTTTATTCTTTGAAAATTACCTATTGTTACGCTACTTTTATGTTTTACTACTTTCTGTCCGCTGTTCGCCCTAGTGGGGGTCATAGATCGATAAAATACTGACGAAAAAACGACAAATTATCCCACGGAAACTTACCACAAATGCCGTGTACCGTCCATGTGCAAAATTTTTTGGCAATCTGATAATAATAATTATGACGAATTTTATATCCCTTCCATTTCTATTTTCGGACTGAAATCGATGTCGGCCGTGATTTTTCCGGGTCTCAAACAATTTCCATTAAGAATTTCGTCTAAATCGATTCTGCAGATAATACGTTTAATTCAGACTCCAACTCCTAAGCTAACAGTCTTACTCTATAATGGTATGGGGTGCTGTTCTTTATTAATGACACAAAAAAAAGTAAACAATACCATTCTATATTCGGGTGTAACATCTTCAGAGATTATAAACTTGAGCAGAACGCTTTAATCCCCACACACTACCATCTTGATTCTCGCCTAATCCTGAGAGTTAACGCGTTAGTAAATATGTGTTGGCTGGAGCCTGCCCGCACGATAATTTCAATTTAACTCATGTGGGGACCTTAAAAGCTTCCTAAATTGTTTGAGACACCCCCTCGGGGGGTCGGTGGGGGCCATAGCGAGTGTTTAGAGCTTAATGCAATTAAACCACTCGAATGGCTCACCTCTTGGTAAATTCAGTTAGGGGAAGCGCTTCCTAAGTGATAGATGTTAGACAAAAACTTATTGATTGATTATGTCCTGTCTAGGAAGTCGTCACGTCCGTCTCGCTTTTATAAATTAGCAAGAGTATACTTTGTAAAGTAAAGTGCTTTTATTTTATACTGTGCAATTGGCAAGGTTGTTCCATATTAAGTACTTCAGCCCTTCAGTTTTTATACATTAAATTAGGTTTAGCGAAATTTCAATATCTTGTACACTGTATTCCTTAGATAATGTGGAAGATAGTCCCCAAAAGTTCCAAAACTATTCAATTTTCAAGATGGAATCAACCATATATTAACTAAATAATGGAGAACGTGTACCAACAGGTGATTTTTATAATTTTAATTGAATATAAATAGTTACGGTGTATCCATTATATCTACTTAAGTCTAGCAATATGTAGAAGCGAAATATGTAGATATGGTGATTTGAAAACAATACGTAAAATTAAAAAAACGTTCCATTTTTATTTGTAAAATTTTCCGATGTACGAAAAACAGAAAAAATTACGTGATTCTGAAAACCTAGTGTTGAGCGTACCTACCGTAGCCCATTTGCACGGGAAAATTAAATTTTCTTTTGATACAAACAGTTGAAGCCTCGTGTGCGATGGAGCTATTTGTGTGGTGTCGGATAGATTTATTTATGTACGAATGGTGGAAAATAAAACGTAGTTCTCTTAGTCTAGGGAATTTTCACGAATATCTTCTCTAGCACTGGTACTTTTTCGCCTCATCCCTTTAATACCGTTATCCCTTTCTTCTTTTACCATATAATCATGTCGTCTCTTTCTCCTATATCAGCAATCATAAATAATACACGCGCGTCTGCTTTGGGAATCGTTGCTTTTAAAATACTTGTAATATTTGTATGTCTATCGACATCTATTTTTACTTCCATAGGTGGTGTAGGTACATTATTGTGTACAATTAAAATATGTATATTGCGTTTGTAATTAAATTGAAAAAGTATATTATATGTATTTGTCTTGTATGAATTTCATTTGTATTGATATTTCCATACTGATTTCATATACGACAACACAATAAAAATAAACGACTTCAAGAAATGTACCGCATATTTAATTGCAGAATGAGTAAACCTTTCGATTGAAGGGTACAGCACACATGTGCTCTCAGCCGAATGTCACTATTTCACAGATGAAAATTTTAACAGAGAAGACGGATTAAAATTAACTAAATAAACTCGTCATCAGTGAAGTGTTAATCATCAATTCATGTTTTGACTATTGAGCACCCTGAAATAATAATCATTCGAAGCATCTACGAGTAGTATTTTATATGCTGATGTTTATTTTATACCTACAAATAAATCAAAAAGTTGAGAATAAATAAAAACGCAAGGAACTTCGTTTGTGCCGGAGTTCACCGCACACTTTTACTACTTGATCACAAAACTGAATTTCACTAGTGAAATAAACGCTTAGATCGTATTGTGAGACCGTAATGGTAAACGAGCATCATTTATTCATAGAGGAGAGGAGTTTGCGCACATCACTGTCATTGTAGTCACTATAGTAGATTCTTATCGCGTACTGTCATAATGTATTTGGTTGAAATTAATAATGTCGTTCCCTGATCTGGACTCTGCGTTAGTAAAAATGACGCTAGGTAAATTTCATTGATAAAATGCAACGATAAAACTTTATTCTAATCAACTCTTGACTCACCTGATGGTGTAACTGATGTGAGTGACGACGTAGAATTGAGTGTTAGAGCATAAACTATTTATTCTTGACTTAAGCAACTTGAATAATCATGTCATGTAGTTTTTCAAGGAAAAACGGCTCGATGCGGGGCTCGGGTAAATAGGTCCAAATACGACTAAGCCAACGATGACCACTTATTATCTTTTTTTTTTTTAGCCTGAAGGGCAGACGTAAAAGCAGACGAGCCACCTGATGGTAAGTGGTCATCGTCGCCTATCGACACGAGCAACACCAGGGGAATCACCAGTGCAACGCCGGCCCTGAAGGAGAACTCTTTTTACACCTTTCTTGAAGAGCCCCATGTCAAAGTGCTCTGGGAATACCTCAGAAGGAAGCTCATTCCACAGCTTGCAAGTGCGCGGCAAAAACGATCGAGAAAATATCTGGTACATCGTCTAATTCTTTGTCAGCCTTTCAAGTAATCTATACTTATAATAAAATAACTCCATAACTAGCCGCTGTCTGTACATGGAAGATATTTGAGAAAACCTATTACAGGTGGTCTTTATTAAATCAATAGAACCCAAAACATTGATTATGAGAATTTTTATCTGTTTGTCAATAATTTTTTCTTCGCGCTAATCTGATCTCATTTGATTGGAATAATTTGATTTGAGTGCGGTTTTCATTAATACCTTTATTCTGGTAGGTTTTATTTTATTTGTTTTATTTCGATCGGTTCATAAATTATGTCAGTCTAAAGAATCACGCCCAATAATTTCCGAAAGGGGCTACTAGAGACTGGTTTCTTGAAGCCTAACGAGGGTAGTTTAAATACTAAAAGAAACTATTCTTACAAATTATGTTGTCTTTGTTAAATGTCACGTTTAGACCGATGCCGCACTACGGCCTTTTCCCGCAGCGGTAACCGCGTAACCGCGCGAAACGCATACTCTAGCAGAAACCGCTAGTGCGGCCGCTTGTATTGCTTTCCTTGAGTCACATAATTACGCGGTTAGGGACCGCGGTGATTTTTACCGTAGTGCGGCCTCGGCCTTAGCGTGTTAATTTTATTTAAATTACAAAAAAAATATTTGCATATTCTTTGCCCAAGTGCTTTTGACATCTAAGTCAAAAACACACACAACTCCAAATTCACGAAGATTATCCACTCCTCCGTTCGTCCATTATACCGTTCTTAGTATCATCACATTTATCCAAATTTCAAGTTATGTTGCGGCTTTTTTTTAGGGATACAAAATGTAATCTCGCTATCGAGTAATGGAGGTCGAAGTTTTTACATCTGAAAGCAAATTTGCACGTGCAAATGGATTTTATGGGAGCTTTAAAAACCGTTCCGAATAACTGCCAATAGTTTTCTGTTCTTGTTTAAAAATCAACACATTGCGACCTATCGAATGAATGCGAATTGCATAGGAATAGAACTCGACATTTTGATCTAGCCAGAAGCGCGGTTATTGTAGTGACCGAATAACGAATAACTGAATCGGAATTGATCATGTGTATACAAAGGTGAAAAATGTTATAGAAACAAAAACTATGGGGAAAATATTTTGATTCACGGCTTTCTTCTCGGCGAGAAAAACATTTGTATATCGTAAATATTCTGTCCCTTCCTTTTTATCTAGCTTTGTGTCAATGTCAAAAAGTTATTATTAACTGTCTTCAAAAAAGGAGGAGGTCTCCAATTCGACTATAGTTTTGTTTTATTTTTTGGTTATACCTAACTTTGTATTGAATGAACTAATTTTGATAATGGTTTTTTGTTCTAAAGCTAGTGTTTGACGTCTAGTTCTACATTTGAGCGACATCTGACAGGTAGTTTTTCAATTATTCCTAATTACGCGAATCGATTATGATCGTCACCTCATAATTTTTGACTGGATGTTCCAATTTTTACAATTCGAAAGCTGGTGCTTGTTGTCTATCCCACATATTTGACCGACATAAGACGGATAATTTTTGAGTTATTCCTTCTTATTGTGTTTGAAATCGATTAATTTTTTTAAGTTATTACCAAAATGATACTAGACTTAAAAAAGTAAAGGGAGAAATTCAACATTTCCAGTAAAAGTTGATGAAAATTTTAAGCAATACTTATGAAGGCTATTGATTTATTTATCAAACACTAAGTAAGCTATTCTGATAATTCTAGAGATCATTAAATACGACGAAATTATAGAACCCTTACAGGAATATTTGATCCGACTCGATTTATTTTAGTAAAGTTTAGTAGTGTTTGAAAAGTTTGGATCAAATTTGATGATATTCTATGCCTTTATACTAAAAATAGACATTTTAGGGGAATTTCTGAATGACCATAGATTTGTATCTAATATCTGAATGGATTTTTAGTAAAAACTACCTAAAACTACCTACACCATTGAAATTACGCGAATAACAATTATTGATTATTATTACTTTTTATGAATTGAGAATAATCATAGTATTTGCTATAAAATCGACGAAAGCTCAACACCATTTATACCTCATGGGAGTAGAATATGGCAAAATTGGTCCTTAGATGACATCGTCAAACGGTTATGATGATGAGTGAGTTTCCAATTTTAAAATAAACAAACGTTCAAATAAACTCTCGATATTACAGCTGACTAAACATTTTCATAAAACAAACTTTCAAAGGCTTTCAAACGATATGTTTTTAATCTGTGAATGTTATTTTATGATACATAGCGTCAGAATAGAACTGGTTTTTGAATTCAGACATCGTATTCGATCTCAATCCGTCACCGGAATCCCCGAATGCTTCACCTCGACAAAGTCTATCTACTTAAGTTAAAATGTGAAAGTATTCAAATGCATTAACGCAAAAATGGATTTTTTGTGAAATTCATTTACTTATATATCGATTTTTATAAAGCCTTAATACATATTTATACTTTTTCCCTTTTTGTGTTCGTAACTTTTTATTTTAAACTAGGAATTGAATTTTGAGAGATAAAATTGACATTGTGTAGGTAATTTATATTTACAAAAGTACAAAACTACCTTTTTATTAAAATTAATGCCAACACAATGCCAGTTGAAGCGGTATAGGTATACAATTATATCTTTGACTTGTTTTGTTTCTTTCTCTCCAGTGGAGCCTTATTACTGAGTGATTTTAACCATGAATTTCTTGGAATTGTTTGACTCGATTTTCGGCGCTCAGCGGGTATTGGAGTATCGTGCTGACGTCATTTAAGCTCATGTGTCCTAATTCGGCAAATCAATGATAACATTTATTTACTCATTTGTAATTGAACTGGTATTAAGGCCAATTCCTGTTCTCAATTTTGAACGTGTAGGAATAAGTAAACATATTCGGTCTTATTACAAAACGTGGTCTAAACATTGGTTTAGACCAAGAATATGAAATCTTGGTTTATCTTTTGTACCTTGGTCTAGACCTTGTTTCATATAAAAGAAGTACAATTCTTATTACAAAACATGGTTTTACGCTAAACCATAGTCTATCTATCTTTCAAAAGATAAACCTGCTAGACCTCTAGTTTAACGGTGGTCTAACTCACAAAAGTCACAAACGTCAACATATTACATATTTGGAGGTTATTGTCGTTTTATCTTTCTAAACTAAAAATGGATAATAACATGATCCAATCAATAGACTTAGCAGATATTGAGTATACTTTATTATCAAGCATCACGGAGCGATCTAATAAAAGACTTGGAAGGCGTGTTGTCGTAAATCCACTACTCAATTTAAGTGCATTGAGATATTATGTACTAATTTAAGTGACGAAAATTTTAAATCAAAATATAGATTTTCAAAGAGATTTGCATTAAAAATAGTAGAATTAGTAAAAGAAGACCTTACTCTTGATCCTCGGGGAGGCTCATTATCTCCTGAAATACAAGTGTTGAGTGCTTTACGATGCTGGGCTCGCCACGAAGTAAGTCCTTAAATAATATTGTAGTTTTCGTAGAACAAATATAATATGTAGATACCTAGCATTTTCATTGCATGCAAATTGCTATTTATTTATTATGAGTAATATCGACATTTTTAATAACTTTACGTATTGATTATTAATAATTAATATTGATATAATATTTTGTTGTAGATTCAAGACGATGCAGCTTATTTACATGGTGTTTCACAGCCTTATAGTTACACTTATAAATGAAAGAACTCGGTTGTTTAAATAAACTAAAAACCTTAAGTAGATTGTGTTTCACTAAATAACAATGACTTACTTCCTTTCATGAGAGTTTGCTGAGTAGGTATGTATTTGATTTACGCGCGAGAAACCTATTCCTTTACACTTGTGGACATGGATTGCTCATAAAGTTTTGTTTTAAGCTTTTAATAATTCCCACGATGACAGCAGTTAGTGAAATTGAAAAAATATTCCTCAATAATATATTTGAAATGTTTTTAATCAAATTTTTGTGCTTACAAATAATTATAAATATGTTAATTATTATTATAGGGGTTTCGCAGAACTGTCGGTCTTATTACAAAAAACGTAGTCTAAATATTGGTTTACACCTATGAGACTATAAGGTATTGGTTTATCTTTCGTACCTTGGTCTAAACCACAGTTTATTACAAAACGCCAAATGATCGTGGACTTCTTATTACCTTGGTCTAGCTAGACCTTGGTTCGAATAAAAGCTACAGATTATATAGAAAAAAATGTTCATTCATTCGATCTCAACGTTCCGTTTTTCAATACTGCTATCCATTTTCTGCGAAACCGTTATAATTTACATATTTATAATTATTAATAAGCACAAAAATTTGATATAAAACATTTCAAATAATTATATTATTAGGTAATATTTAATCAATTTCACTAACAGCTGTCGTGGTGGAAATTATAAAAAGCTAAAAACAAAACTTTATGAGCAATCCATATCCGCAAGTGTAAAGGAATGGATTTCTCGCGCGTCAATCAAATAAAACTGTCATTTTGACGTTTGTGAGTTAGACCAACGTTAAACTAGGGTCTAGCAGGTTTATCTTTTGAACCATAGAAAGACTATGGTTTAGCGTAAAACCATGTTTTGTAATAAGAATTTTGCTTAAACCATGGTTTAAATGAGGTTTAGACCTGGTCGAAAGTTAGACCGTGTTTTGTAATAAGACGGATTATATCCCACAAAGATAGCAAAAATTACCTTCATACTCAAGATGAATCTAAAGATGAGACAATGGATTTCCGAGAAGACAAAGTAAATTAAGTAAATAGACTTAGAAGTCGTGTAAATACTTCCCCCGCGATGTACCAATAGAGTATTGTAACAGTGGGCACTCGTGGGCTCACAAAGTCCATCAAATTATCACCTCCAAAATAAATAATTTTAGAATAAACCAATCCCACGTGGAACCTCGTTTCACTTCTATACAAATTGGATTGAAACAAAAAATGCAGTGAAACATTTTTATGCCTCGTCTCTAAAATTATGTCTCCTGTACACCAAAAAAGTCGTAGGTCTCTGAGCGCTTCTAACATGCTTGCAATTTATCACATTACATTAATGAGCCCACACATTTCAGACGTGTATCCAATATTTAAATCCTCCGGGGCTTAAACATACAAAAACTCCGCGAGGCGTTCCCTCGGCTCAATTGTTTTAATTAACAACGCAAGAAATATTTAAGGGCACTGAATAGACAAGGAGTGTTTTGCGAAACGAAAGCTAATGAACTAGCTGCGGGAGGCTGACAAATTAATGAATTGGGAGTTCGTTTTTTAATTAATTATGGGCTTGTAGACAACATTTTCGCAATACTTAAGTAATTATGTTTTGGTATACTTTATTCATATATTTTTTATGGAGTAAAAGTGGCCAAAGAGAATTCAGCGCCACCCTTCCGCTGCTGCCTATGACATCTGATAAGGATTTTGAATAAGATTCAATTTGGGACTAAGTATATTCTGTTCGCGAGAAGAGATTCTTAGAAGAGACCCGTGCTCAATAGTGGGTCGTGATGGGTTGAGGTGATGATGATATTTTGTTCACACATTCGATATTGAATTTGGTTTAACTAACCTAACTCGCCCTTTCCCTGTGACTAAGGTTCATTGTATAGTTTGATTGCGAGAATTTAAATGTTGGTGTCAGTGATGTGCCATTTGTATTGTCCATGACACCTGCGACACACGCAGTTTTAGTGCAGAAATATTTATTAATTAGCGTATATTATTTGGCAAAGGGAGATAGATATTTCACCAGGCGAGACGTTACTCATGTGGCGGCCAGGCTGTTTGTCGTTGGAACTTGTATACGCAACCGACCCATAGTTACACCGAGTTACCATACCGGTGCCGCGGTGCAGCGGTGTGACTATGGATCAGTAAAATGCTCCTCAGTCACACCATAAGATAAGCCGCGTTATACAGTACCTAGTTTTATTCTACTAATCAAAATTAGTAAAAATATTAAATATATGCAAGCGATGAAGAAAACTTCTATAGCGTGATCCAGGTTTGAACGACATGTATGCAATGCCGTAACCAAAAAAAAAGTCCAGCTCCATTATAATTACCGAACCGATCCCTTCACATCACATTATGGTAAATCAACGGTAGTAATGCAGTTGCATTTCGTCGCGCGGCGCGTTATACCCATTATAATTGAATTTCGCGTCGAGGACAGATGCCGGACAGTATTTACATATTGGGGTTCGCTTGTTGTTCGCCAGTTATTTCCATATTCTACGTACAAAGGTTTAATCAAAACTAGTGGATAGGCTTCAAACTATCTGTTGTCATGTCTCACTTTGAACGAGCTGCGATGGAGATCGATTTTTAACCCCGGACGCAAAAAGAGGTGTGTTATTATAGTTTTGATGTGTGTGTGTCTGTATGTGTAGTTTGTTGATTCAATGAACAATTACAGTAGTTCATTGGATGGAGGAAAGCTTATTGACATTAATTACATTGTAATATGATTTTGTTATAGTTCACTTTCAGTATAAGTACCTAGATGGAGCTGTACTAAACGTTGGAAGATTTTTAATTTTTCAATTAGTGTGCAAATATATTTTTTTGTTTTTTTTTTTAAGTAAAAACTTATGATAACGTAATGCTTGACAAAAATCCCTTCTGATGGTAAGCGATTAAGTCTAACATGATTATGATAAGTGCGTCACTTACGAAATCTTATCCAGTCACCTTCTAAAGACTACGTAATTAACAGGTGGAAATACTGACGTAGGTAAGCTCCAGTCCTTCACAGTGCGTATACTGAAATATCACGTAATCCGTGTGGTTCGTATCGAAATGTTCATGTACAGTAAGGCCATTATAACTCGGCTGATATAAACTTTGTTTTCCGAGATGTTTGCGCAGGTACTGTAACTGACCAATCAAAACACGGCGGCCATGACAGTGTGTTGTGATGCGCTACTTCGTATTGGCCATGGACGTAATTACGTCCATGGTATTGGCTAACTATCCTACCACCCGCACTCCCAACTCCTACCACCATTTTGGCCTTAAAATCGACATCTACACAGCCACTCGTAGCTACATTCACATCAGCCAAATTATAATGACCTTACTGTATGTTGTTTACTAGTATGTGTGCTGTCACGGTATCGAAGATTGGATCGCTTATCGCCCATCAGCACCGATGGGACGGTTCTCTGATTAAACACTAATGAATGTTCTAAACGTCAAACACAAATAAAGAAGACGTTTAAGAAGAAACTACGTACTCACTTGCTGGAACATTCCAATTAAGCTGCAAGGTTGTCATCTTACAAGTATGTATCCATATATTATAATTGTATATATTTATAGGTTTATGTATGTATTTATATATGTATGTATTTTTGTTTATACAGTATTAATTCTATATATCTATATAGTTTATAAGTATGTATATCTATGTATAACTTATACTTTATTTATATCATATAACCGCTCTTCGCGCATTTCTGTTTGGTCCAATGGTTAGCTGGCAGAGAATGCATTTAAGCATTAAGCTCGCCATTTGTGCCGTAATATTTTATTGTGGTCAATAAAGTATAAATAAATAAATAAATAAATAAAGGTTGGATTCATTTCAATTCGAGTAAACCTCGTTCTGCGGCCCTTATGTTTAACTGGTTGTTGAATAATGAGTTTAAAGTGAGCTAATAACATGTACGAGTGTTTTGCTGTAGTTTCGTGGATATTGTTTTTATGAATTAGAAATTATGCGGCAATAACGCTAGGTGAAGTATTATTCAAATTACGAGCTAGGAACAGTGAACCGTGTTTTGTTAAATACTGTTTATTAACCTATGTATGCTTGAGTATACGTGTCTGATACAAGAAATTTGAATTTGAATGCCAAACGGCAAAGACCGAATTTGAATGAATTGGTGGTTATTAAACAAGTTTACATATCGGAAACACCACTCATGTCACACATCCTACCTGAATCGTGCTACAGAAGTTTTCTACACCGCTGGCATACAAGTTCCGACCGTAAACATGACACCTAGCCTTAGAGGAAATCAGCCAACCCCTAAACCCTAAATTATTTGATCGGATAACAAAATATAACCAGTGGATAATAAATAGTGAACCCAATCATCCCACGCTGCACGTAGCTTAACTTTGTCGATCACTTACTGAGTTATACCAAACTAATACTGGAAGCTAACCTAACTATAAGTAATACCTACTTTGAAACTAATAAGAACAGGCGGCGCGCGATAAATTACAATTATCTTCACAAGTGCAGCGTTGAAGACTCCCCGAGATAAAGACATGGAACTTCTACAGAGAATATTCTCGGACTAGTGGGCAGTTTGTAACCATGGCAACCGAATCTTAATTTCTCGATTCAATTTCTTAGTATCTTGGGTAGGTAACGATCGACATTTCACGTTATTGAGCTATTTTCAATGACACGTATTTAATTTCTGATCTTTACCGCATAATTTTTGACTGGGTGTTTGGATTTTGATAATCCTTTTTACATTCGTCACATATAAATTTTAGCGACACCTGACGAGTAATTTTTGAGTTACTTCTACTTTTCGATGTTGAAGTGGGTCGTTTTGGAATTCTTTAGTATTTGATTTCGTAATCGCTTTAAATAAATTCCTTTCAGATTTTAATGTGAAAGAAAAATTGATATTTCGTGATCAGTGAGCGACCTTTCCCTTTTATACATATATAGAAAGATTACATTAGTGAATTAAGTATATCAGAGACATTAATAATGCCCTGTTATATTAAAATACAAATTTAAATATGCTTAAGGGGATCGAACAAAGCAATCAAATCCCTAAGGGATCAAAACCAACGTAACTCATATACCTGTCTATTATAAATAAAATATTTTAGTTAACGTTAGTTAACGATAGTTAACGTTACTTTGTTTTTCTATTTTAATGGAAAATCATTCCCATAAAGCAAAGCTCCATCAAAATCACTGACTATTTCGCATTGTTTGGGTAGAATTTTATCTACTTAACTTTAGATGATCAGTATCCGAGATTCCAATTGTCCTAAATAAACTGGGGTTTCGACGATCCTAAAAATAGATGAATCAATAGCGATTCGAATTAGCAGCTCTTTGAATTGTTCTTGGAATTTCGCTAATTCAATCTGTTATTCATCTTACGACATTTGCTGTCTTAATAATAAGCGTGGTTTAAAGTTTCACTTTTTTTGTCTTTTTCATACCTTTGACTTTAGAGAATCGCATGATAAGGACTTAGAGTAACTTTATGGTGCGTACACATTATGCATCATGTTATATAACTTTTGTTTTATAACACGTCCACACTATCTAACATTGTTGTCTAACAATGAAACATGTTACAAGACCGTACACATTAGAACAACATTGTTGTATAACAATGTTATACAACAAGGCATGAGTAGGTAACTCGTGCGCAAAAGTTATTTATTATTGTTGCACAAACTAATAACATGTTGTATAACTTGTTTTTGTAACACATAGCGTCCACATTTGTAAAACATGTTATTAAACAATGTTTTATAACATGTTTTGTTACATAGTCTGTACGCACCATTACACTGCGTTTATTAAAAAGACAGTAGGGTAAAACCAGGATAGTCGCCCCACTGTCGCCCCACCTGAATTTTACCGGCTTAGTTTTTTTTAGTGGTGATTGGTGCGAAAGAAATTATTTGTTTCCGCATTAAATATGACTATTTTTAAATGCTCCGAATACCGAAACGTCTAAAGGTTGTAGAGCAGAAGTTGGGTGACTGAGTAAACAAAGTGTCACATCATTTTTCTGAGAAGTTTCCAGCATATCAACAGCAGTGAAATATATCACCTTTCCTGGAGGCTTTCTTTGAGGCCTACGGCTACGGATTATGCGGCACTAAGGGCTTTATTACCTATACTTTCAATTCACGCCGTCAATCTACAATAAACCTTAATCACTGAGCGGAAAACTAACATAATTATTTTTGTGTAGGATGCCATTGAAACGAATGGCACATAGAATGCGACGGAGTACCTGCCCGTATAGCCGGAGTACGTTATCTGAACCTAAACGTATCTAAACTAAAGTTTCTTTATATAATTTGGGAGAAGTAAAAAGTCGCGAAAGTGCGAGGAAACAGCCAAATTACCTGTGAGATTTCAGGATAACGCCGAGTATAAATCACCATCGAGCTGCTATCGAGCGCTCGATCAACCGAATGTCGACCATCAATCACCATTACTTTGTTATCACTCGGAGTTTCCTTGAGATATACAAAAATGTTATTGCAATATTATTGCGCATTAAGGTGTTATATCGCTGAATGTGAACCATATTATCTTTCTGTTCATTTTGTTCTGTAACGTTCCTCGCTTCGCTTTTAATCCTGTTTTGTTTATCAACTGTTTGGAGTGAAAGAAAGACTGGGTGAGTTCTATCTCAACTTCAGGCTCCAAGAACAAATTAGGTTCAAATAAACAGTATATTCGAAAAGCTGTTTTACGGATATTATCTATTGCGGGTTTAATAAAACTACCCCTACTAGAATTATGCTCCACAAATATGGTTCAACTAACAGTTTTATTATATTATGTAGGTTCGTGCCTTTTTTCTGGTAAAATAACGAAAATGTCTTAATTTTTTAATATTTTCTCTGTTTTGGAGAATTAAAATCGTTTTCATTTGTTCAAATGAAAGAATAATTCTTTCTGTGATGTTAACATTGAAGCTGCTCAGATTTTTTGTGAGCGTAATGTAAACAACTTCAAGAGGTACCTCTACTAACGTAATTAACCCTCCGTCAGTCCATCTTACGATCAAATCCGACAGATTCCCGCTAAGCCCCCAAGAACACTTTAATGCCTCCACCTATTGTCTCCGCGAGGAACAACTAAAGCCCTGTCACTAAATGCTACACAATTACGTTGTACATAAATAACAACTTTAAATTCCTGTAAGTAAGGTGTAGTTCCGCCTGGCAAACAACCTCGTTTAGCCTTCGTGATAATGCTGAGCACTGGTTTTTGTGCCGAAGCCGTAGAGCTGAGTAGGTTTATATTTTAGTAGTGTTCTGTAATCTGTGGAGTCGCTGTGCTGTTACTTAATGACGTAAGTACTGTTAACAAAACGTTTATTTGGAAAACAAATGTTTTTTTTGAACAGGTAACGACATTTTTTTTAATTAAGAATTTGTTCTATTTACTTCGAACATATAATTTGGAGGAGTACTGTTCAATTTCAAGTACGCGTCGATGCCTTTGGCGTTCGGCTTGAACCCATTAGTGGCGCACTACTGAGCACAGTTCTCGCCGAAATTAGGAGGTAAAAGAGCATACTCTACTATGCAGCCTTAGTGCTGACGGTATGAATTTTGTTGATCAGTAACGGTGACCACTTTTTTATGTATTAAGCAGGCAGACGAGCAGACGGGCCACCTGATGGTAAGTAGTCACCGTCGCCCATAGACACTCGCAACACTAAGGGCATCATCAGTGCGCTGCCGGCCGAGAAGGAAGCGATAGACCCGATTATTACATCAGACAATTCATCAGCTTAATTGATAGTGATTTGGATAAAAATGAAAGTGTCGTTAGTGCTCCAAAATCAACATTTTCTATTTCACTCTTATTGCTCATCTGTGAAAATGTTCAGCGTGCGACGTATAACCCCGTCCAAGGGTTCGTGAGACGAGCGGTAAATGAAGATAGTCACGAGTCAGCTGATTGATGTGGGACAATCGAATATACTGCTGGAGAAAATTACTTCAACCAAGAGCGTGTTGAAGTGCACAATGTTGGAAATTGGCATGGATTTTATCTACAGCCACTAAAGTACAATTCGGTGTGTAGTTTTGATTGGAGCTTTTGCAAATATATTATTTTCTTAAGCTATATTTCACAAAATCAGTAATTAATATTTTCGAAATAGAAATCGTGAGAAAGCCTGTTTACGTACTTAAAAGTAATGACGTGAGCCTTAAAAAAAGTAATATAACACCTACATTTGAAAACAAACATGTATTTCACACTATAAATGTCTAGCCAGACCGTGTTCTAACCCAGGACTCTTCAATTTACAGCAAAGTCTCCTCCTATCCTGGGCTATGTAATCGTTAATGACAATGATCTCAGTAGTATCTGAATTCTGCCAAATTCATTAGCGTTAAGTCCACCTTTGTGTTTGTACATTAGTATAATGCATAAAGTTTAAATAAATAAATTCTGTTTCTATTGTTAACGTTAAACTCTCGAAAAGCTTAGCAAAATCACATTTGGACATAAAACGTTTGAACGTACGTATTACTAAATTTTACATCAGTCCGCACTGAAATATCACGGCATTACATCTTAATTACGTATTAGCAGTGACCGCTAACGGTATGGGAGCTGCTCGTGATCAAAATCAACAAATTATAAAACCGTTTATGTTTCAGTCAACAGCCCTAATCAGGGCATCGTCGGCGCCAGACAACACACACTTTGAAGGTGATCAAATTACGAGAATTCAACCCTAAGTCTTACCCGATTTGACGACATAAAGATCGTGTTACTAATCACATCACATCGTCAGGGGCTCTCAAACATATTATATAGGTTCACGGTTCGCGAGCAGGGGTGTAATGTGAAAAATAAACGGGCCCGTCTCGTGGCGTTACATGGACGGTTGGCTCCAAGAGCTCATTATTAGGCGATGTAGACGAGTGGGTATTGTGGTTTAGACTTCTATTTGGGCTAAAACTTTTAGTTTAAAAATTGACATAAGAGAGCAAATAATTGATCCTTGAAATCTATTTGTAAATCAGTTCAAATTTCCGTGCCGTGGCTTATACTCGTAGGTATGGCAACGATACCAAATTTGAACCCAGAAATCGTTTTATTTATTAAAGTTTGTTTAATGTTAAAAAACACAAATGTAAAAAATCTGAAAATTGTAAACAATGCAAGTATAATTTTTTTACTCAGAAATTATTGTATGTGTAGTGTAGGTATTGCATCTTCATGCCAAAATCTATGTTTTGGTCTTGTGTGTCTGCATCGTTTTTTAATCCTTTTTTCGTTTTCTCTCCTTCTTTTCCTATTGTAGTATTGTTCCATTTGTTCCTTTTCACCCACACTTCTCTATCAGAAATTAAAGCATTGAAATTAATATAACGTCGGAAATTCTAATAGATACCGCTAACGCTTACCCTGCGTTAAAAGTTATCTACTGAACTCGTTTGTTCGCGTAGCTGGGCTGCTTTGATTCTTCTGGCAAGCCAGATAGAATGTCTGTTGACCAGGAAATGACGTTAATTTGAGTATAATTGCTTTAGTTTTCTGTATTTGTGTAAGGGAAACATTTAGGAACTGTAGTATGCGGTAAATTGTATGATGCAACTTTCTCAAACTTTTTGCTTTCACGTGAAAATTTACAGAGGATTTTAGTAACATCACATTTAAAGTGTTTGTGTTGTTTTTCTAGTGTATTTTCTAAATTCAATGCATGTAGGGAGGTAAAATTTATATGTTGTTTAATACCTTAAATCTGTTTTTTGGTCAGTTTGTAACTGTTAATATTTATTCTGTTATATTTAAATAATATTTATTAATGTTTTAAAATGAAAAAAGAGATCTTTTGTGAGGTCAGAAAAACGCTCAGCGGTTGCTACAATTATCAAAATTGACAAGAATGAGGATGAAAGAAAGAGAGAAAAAGACCCTGTAATTACGCCTTATACTCAAACTGAAAAACCGACAATATCTTTAAAACATAAACGTAATTCGTCAACATGTTCTCTCAAAACTTGAACAAAGCAAGATGATAAAATGTAAACATGCACTTAACAAAGTTTATAATTAATTCTAAATGGCTGGAATTTCATTACGAAATAATTGTTGACGGCCGACATGATGCGAAGTTTCGCAATAAAATTAGCGAAGTTGCTCGCGGCGCTCTTTCCCCTTGTCATGTTATGATACGCATTTTTATTGTCCTTGAAGTTTTATTCATCATCAGAACCAATAGCTGTCTTGCTGGAGGGCTCCTGCAAGAATGAGAAGGGTTAAATTTAATTTTAAACTCATGTCACCGCCGGCACGATACACGCGTTAATGCCGAGGACCAAAATCCGGTAACATAAAAAGGAGTCGGTGACATATAAAAATTATTAGCTTTACAAAATATTTTCATGTGAAATATGTTATTAAGAGTTACTAAAGTTGATGCTGTCAGTGTTAGAATAAATCTCATGACGAGTCAACCCCTTAACTTTACAAGACATGATTCTGCAAGCAATAATTGTGCAAACCGCACATCTTTGCCAAAAATAACGCCTAAACCTATAATTAATTAAAAAAAGCTAAGATGAGAGAGAACCAAATTACGGAGACCTGTGTCCAATACTGAACTTTTAAGGCCCCATAATTTTATTCCCATGTAAATTTCAAAAATGCAACGTTCTAACCGCTAGTCTACTCGGGTCCTATCGCTCGTTACCCAGAAAACGAGTTGTGCGCATTAAGAACAGCCCGTTTGATCCGCTACATCACTGCGGCTCATTGACGACTTTCTCAAATGTACTATCAAATGTCTTCAATACGTTCTTGAAGCGACGTCTGGAATATTTTTCTCAATCTTCTCGTTTAGAGTTTAGAAAAAGAAAAAAGTAAAAAAAGAGTATGTTTGGTCTTAGTTAAATACTTTGTATGTGCTCATTCAGATATTCCAGAATTGGATCGTGTGGATAAGGGTCTCCTGTGCATTTGCACAGATTCTTATTGACACCGATTCGCATTGACACCGATGATCGTCGGGGCGTCTTTAATAAATTTGCATGAGTGTCAAAGAAATCTCAAAGCACCCTAAAAATTATTTTAATTCATTTTATTAGCGAATATGGCCGAGAAAATAATTAGTCATCTATCGCGTTTGTGGTTTCGTTATGAAAAAATACAACGAATTTAACTAAAAAAAATAATATAAATTCAATTAATTATTATTTACAACTTAATGCTACAACTCTTATTGTAAAAGGTTACATTGTCAACAAAAAAAATTAACAGATTCTCCGTGGTTAAATCTGATGGACGACATTATTTTTCTTACATCTCGCCTTCATTCTATACCCTCAGCAATGCTGTGATAACTGACGCCGACTCGTGAACTTGAAGCTTTGTCAAATAACCGAGGTTACATGAAATAGCAGGGCACCATAAATGCGTGCGGTACGTCGCCGGAGTTTAGCTTAGCGTTATTTATAGGGATGCGGATACTGCAAGTTGAAGGTAAGGCGCGCAATAATTTCACGGCAGAGCGCACCGTTTGGAAAGTTTTGCAATAAAACTTTAACGTTGAACGCGTTAACGTACGATTAGCTTGGGATGGCGGCATTGAAAACAACCTAAGGTGCTTGTTTATTTTAAGAGCTATTCAATTATAATTTATTCATGTGAAATAATGTATATTTATTAATTTATGTACATAATATAAATGAAATTGAAAAAAGTAAAGAAGAAATTTTGTACATTGGTCTTCGAGCAGACATCGGAATGAGATGATGTAAAAACGGTTTGGCGTGCACATTGTTAGCATGAATGTACTTATAAATAAACCTACAAATACATATAAAATATATAACGTTGCTTATACATAATACATTATCCTAATTCAGTCAACCCTAATTAATTTATCATGAAATAAGCATCGATCTCTGTCTGCTTAATTAAAACCTACAGTTACATAACGCCCAGCCTAAAATACAGAAGCATGAAACTAAAGATAAGTAAGTCCTATAGTGTAGGAACGTCGTTGCAGATTATCTATGACCTAAAAAGACTGACATAAGGATAGCAGCAATCCGAGAGGAATAAAGATGGATTGTTAACAATTAACTCAAAAGAAGAGAAAGCAAGAGAAGAAAAAGAAACACTCAGAAATTATTTTTGAATGGGCGAGTAAGCGTTTACTTACCAATTTAATGATGAAAACTAACAAATAAAAATTATCACATTTGAGACGTTGTTGTTCAGAGGTGAGTTAACATTTACTGAACACTACGTTGTCTTCAATCCATTAACTTTAGTGAACATTAGTGGGATTAGTTGAGATCAAATGGTTAATCCCTTCTTGCTGTCGCGTAGAGGTGTGTGTAATAATAGTGTAATAAGTTTCTTTAGGTACTTAAGTGTACTATAATGTACTATTTAATTAGATGATACAAGGTATGGAGTTAACATCTATAATGCTGTTATGGAAAATTATCCCTTATCTTTATGAGTTAACGTCGCATCTAATACAAAAAGTAGATTTACTCATAAAAAGATGTACAAAATTCGTAAGTGTTTATTATTTCTCATAGTAAATTAATTAAAGCCAAAACATTTAAAAGCACTTGCATAAAATTTTACCTAGCTATTCCACCTTACACTCCATCTTTCTTGCGTACTTCCAAACCAACTAGCAAATATTTATTACGTCGGATATAACGCGGACCGTCCCGCCAACATGCGGTTACTAATTACAAAATGATATATACGACACCACGCATGCTACACAAACATTTAATCTCCCAAATAAGACATACCGTTGCCATATATTAAGCCTTTAGCACAAATACCGTTTCTGCTGCCCTGTCAACGGCGTTTGCCAAATTACCTCGCGAACGATATATCGGCAGTTATTCCTAGAATTATCGCCCTTATAGCCGGCACTATAAAGTCTACGCATTCATACAGGCTGTCATAATAAATGGTCCTTATGTAACATAACATAAGGGTTATAACAGTTTAGTTAACGTTGTATGAAATGCATGCAAGGCGCGAATTTGAGGCATTCGTGGTGACTTGTGGACGGTCGTTACGCTAATGCGTTGTTCGCGCGTTGTTTGTTCAACGCGCGAATGGTACGTGGTGATCGTGCCTCGTTCGTCATTTCAATGCGCATGTTGCCGGAATAGTATAATTAGTGATGGAAATTTTGCTGCGTTTTTGCGAATATTGTAACTACCTTCTTTGCAACCCATGAATGTCCTCTCCTCAGGTTTTCGGTTCTGATATTAGATTGTAGCCTAAATTGCACCACCCTAGCCAAGCCATCGTCATCGCAACCTGCAACTATCCCTAGGCTAGATACGGGTTTCTCCTTACTATGGGAGGCCATTGTCCAAGTTTAGATTTCTGGACTGCATACTTTTTGATAACATTTATCAGAATTTAGGTGCGCAGATTTCATTTCAATTTTTACTTCCAAAGCAAACGATTTGATTTAAGTAACTTGAATATTTTAAAGTGCCTGTACTATGATTCCAATCCTAGCTTTGGTGTTCGGGAGTACAACATACAAACTACTACTTGGCCATTACAACTCACCGATTTATCTACCATTGTCACAAATGTCCTTCTGTGGCAGTTGTTTATTTCAATCAATGGATAAATCTAATTTACACCGCTTTGGCATTGGTGGATGTTAAAACCGCAAATAAACGGATTCTCATTATGTTCGGGTCTCACCAATAAATTTATCAAACTCTTGTCAATATCAGGAGATATTGGTGAATTTGTATTGTATGTGTGGACGTATTGTTGTCTATTGGCTTTAATCGCCAAAATAAATGAACGTTGCTAACATATCATCATCATTAACACTGTCCAGTAGTTAGTCGCATCATCAGCAGCATCGGTCTCCTCTTGTAATATGGGAGATATAGGCCATAGTTCACCACGCTAACAAAGTACGGGTTGACGGGTTTCACAGACATTTGAATTAATTTTGGTGAAATCTCTTAAATGTAGGTTTACTTACTATGTTTTCTTCACCGAAGCAACAAATAATGAAAGTGTAATATGCAAACTTTTTTAAATTAAGAGACGAGTACAGGATTCTGGATCCTTATCCAGAATCCTGTACTCGTCTCTTAGGTCCAAATCACCAAATCAAATCACCTTCACTTTATTCAAGTATTCAGATGCAAAACATTTACGTCTTCTGTCTACGAGCTCGAGAGCCAGTTCTTTCTTCTATTCTTTCTTTATCCTTCTTTCTTGGCCAGCAATACACTAATTATCCTTTTGGAGTCGCCGTTATTAATGGGGAACTGAAAAAATATCAAATGGGTAATCTACTCATTTGTCGAAAATCTAAATTTTCCTTTCTTAAAAAAGGATTTTTCACGAACCAATTGCTTCGCTGAAGTACGATGGGCCGAAGTAAAGCCGATAGCACACCACACTTGACCACACACGTCAACCGCGTGTCAAACCCATCTATCATCCGTTATTTATTGCCGCGAGAGCGCACATTTCACACCCACTTGATGATTTATCCACTTCTGAGTAACAAGATAAAAGTTTAAACTTTTGAACTAAGTGCGTACAAACCGTGCTAAAAAAGTAAGTAACATGGTATTTGAAACTAGTTTTGCTCATGCGTGGAAATTGGGTAATGTCAAAATACCCTTAAGGTATCCCAAGGGAATATATACGTATGTACATCTATAACTAAAATCAAAATTGGATTTGAAACCTTTGTATTTTTTGCTTGAATTTCACATTTTGCTTGAAGTATCCACATAAACACAGCTTCAAATGCCGCCCTGGAAATCGTATCCAGGTCCCATAGTTCAGGATATTAACAACTGTGGTACACGACCTTTAACTAGTATCGTTAAGCCAAAGTTCATGTGGATATTTCCTGAAATCTCATCCTCCCAAAAGCTTCCTAAGTTATCGCTTGCGTCGCCACAGATACGCAAACGAAGATGTCCCGTAATTGGAGCGAAGCCAACGCAGTTTGGAAAACTTTGACGTTCGTTACGGCCAAGACGATATTTTTTGGGGTTTATGAAGTGGATGTGGCGAATTAGGATGGAATGGCTGCGGATCTAATGTAAGTGAATCTGTGGGTTGTTCCATTCTCTTATATTGAATGTATTCAAACAAATTCAAGGTTTTTACGAGTTGTCCGCTTCGTTACTTCTTATTTTTAATAAGCTAGGTCTCGGAAATTGTTATAGACGCAAATAATTGACGTTCTTAAGAATCTTGATTAATACTTGTGTTAAGATTCTTGTAATCTATTTCCATTAAATATACATTTGATTTCCCGATCAAACTGGACCTTCAAACTGAAATCTTCATTATAATATAAATTGACAGTTATTTATACCAGTGACTCCCACTAGTGGGTAGTATATGTTCTTCAACGGCCACTTTATCTCCACCCTGTTTTAAATTCAAAGCCTAAAATGCAGACAGACATATCCTTCAAATTCTCGCAAATCTGTGCTAAGCAGGTTAGAGATGAAACAAATGGACGGAATATAATTCCAAAGTTACAGCGAGCATAAGTCGCCGGTCGCTACATACGGGACGCCGCCCTAATTGGGACATAGCCAAGCGCGCTCGGGAGAACTACTTAGCGAACTACTCATATTAATCGAGGTGGAATGAGATCTGTTTATTAAATTAACTTACCTTGTTCACTTACAATGGGTTTGGATGAAAATTGTTAGTTATCTTGAAGTGTAGCTGTTTTGAGAAAGCCAATAAAGCAACAAGGAGGCCCTGCTTGGTGATAGTTCTTAGGTCTGAATGACTGACTACCTACCAATTTATTACTTGAGTCAGACTGTTTCACAACCAACAACGTCTTAAACAGTACAATTTGTAGACGTGAATAATAAATTTCCCAAAGTGAGGCGCGCTTAGGTACTGGTTTCTCATAATTTGTAAACTTGGAGATAGGTGCAGGATTTCAACTTTGATCATTCGTACACGATATTGACGTTCAAGCTATTGTTTACCGTTGTCTTATTGTTATTTACCAAGTTCACAGAATTGGGCATCATTCTCAACATTTATTGACTTAACACAATTCCATGAGTACGCGCGGACAATTGAATTGAAATGCAAAAATTCTGCATACATTTTCAGTTAAAATTAATAGAAGAATGTTAAAAGAGCAATAAATACCAGTTGAGTACTTTGGTAAAACTGTCAAGCGTGAATCTCGCTTGGCTAGAGAATTCTGTAGCATTCGGTGCTCTCATTCATTAAAATTTGTCCTTAAAGGACTGCACATTGCACCAACACAACTCCTACCCTAAACAAATCACTTTCTTTTTGCTTTTAGTTCCAGAAAGCTTTCAATCTATATCCTGCTCCTAAAGTAAAATTTTGAATGAAGACGAGTTGGTCGCGCGTATTATTTTTACGAGTATCCGTTCGAATCACTGAATATTTGTAATAGTGAAATTTGTATCTAATCTACTACTACATGGTAGGTATATTCTGTAACTAATAGGTGCACGGTTTAGATTGATGTGTTTACCAGTGAAATAGTCAAACTGATTATTACTTATGAATTTTTTTAATTTCTTAATAGTAATTACTAATTAGTATATTTTGGGGAAAATATAGTTTTTTCCCAAAATATTCCCCTATATCCAATTGGATTTTTCGTTTTTATGTATTACTACACAAGTAAACATACAAAATTTGTCAACAAATATAATATGCATGTACAGAAGCAAATAACAAGATAGAACTGCGACCAGACAGCCAGCGATAGTGATCTTAGAACGGTTTCGTTTCCCCGTCAGACGTACGATACCCTAAAAATGGAAAGCGGAACTGAATTATCCAGAAATTCGCTGTAATATTATTCAGTTTGAAATTCCCCGAACATTTTCTAAAGCGAATTCATGCGGAAGCGCGCATGCAATTACAAAGGTCCGGGATCGTATTTTAATAGCTGCGGTCAAGATTCGACGCCGGGCTGTGCACTGCACGGCTAGCGGAAATGTTTAATATCGTCGTGTATTGAAAATTTACGGAAACGTCCACCACGATATTGTAAGTAAAATTTCGAATGTTACCCCGTTCACTCACATGCGCACAAATTGTACGTTTGAACGAATATTGCACGTATGTGAGCTTTCAGACGTTCATTCGCAATCTTAGCTAATATGCAAATGGGTTCGGATATGAATATGCAAACCTTTTTGAACTCTCTATACTTCAATGAAATTGTCCGCTAGTAGACGCTGGTACTACGAAAAATTTTGCTATTCGTGCCACTTGTATGCTTAAGTACACCATCATAGATAAGTTTTTTGCTTACGGATTAAGATCAAGAAAGAATAATCTTTTAGCCTGTAATAGTGAAGATTCGCAAATTAGCACATATACAAACAATCATCACAACTTTAACAGCTCGTAAAACCACGAATGTCACATCTGGGCTGGCGCCGCCAAAACTCAACTATCAGCCTTGGATTCGATGGAGAGGCGTGCAAAGAGGCTCATTGGTGACCAACATTTGGCCGAAACCAACCTGCAAAGTCTCGAGCATAGGCGCAAGGTTGCCAGCCTGTCGTGCTTCTACAGGATACATTTTGGAGAGTGTGCGCAGGAACTGTTCGGCTTAATCCCCCCATCCCCGTTCCTCCATCGAACAACTCGACGTACGGCGAGCATCCACCCTTACGTCGTAAACGTCCCGCAGATACGAACGACAAGATTTGCGTCGTTGTTCATTATGCGTACTGCGAAGGACTGGAATAGCTTGCCTACGTCGGTGTTTCCGCCTGTGTATGATGTGGGAGTCTTCAAGAGGAGAGTGAATAGGCTTCTATAAGTTAGTGCGTACATCATCTTGGACTTCATCGCCACTTACCATCAGGTGGGATCGTTGTCAAGCATTACCTTATTTTAAGTAAAAAAAAATTACAAAGGTCTTCCTATACTTGTGGGTTCGCGATTTGCGCAAATGTGCGACCGGCATTAGATGTTCTTTATTATGTTAACACGCTCGATGCTAAACAGGTCACATTTGTCCGGTACGAGCCCTCCCGGCGGCGCGCAAATAACAAGGAAGTGAATGAGCCGCTAATTCCATTCGTACGCTGGTTATGTTAATACGGGTCGCGATAACGTTAAGCTACAAATGTTTACAATATTTCTTCGTATTTTAAACCTTATCTCGGAGCGAAGTTAAATGTTAGAAACGTTGAGGAAATGCGCGCATTGTTGGGGTGTTCTTACAAAGTCGAATGTCTGATACAATAATTTCAACTAATAAACTGCTTTAAAAAAATCATCAATGATTTCACGGACGTCTTGATATGACGTCGATTTCTATAGCCACCTACGGGAATACGCAGAATAGATTTATAAGAACTCAAAAGATGGAGATCGGAAAGCTTCGAAAAAATCGAGCAGAATCCAACAACTTCTTTACTTATAAAATGTTAAAAATTTTCATTACTAATTTCCTATTATAAAAAAACAAAAATTTCGAAATCATAATGTGTTTAAAAATATTAAAGATATAATATAATAACGTTCAGAAACGTTAGCCCAGAAGTCTCATTAATAAAATATTTTATATCGGCCACCGTAACCCGGAAAAACACATTCATAAAGCAGTATATGCGAGCGTAACACATGTTAGCAAACATCTATAAAATAAGGATATTGCCAATGTAATTCCGGAAGAAATAACTGCTCCAGACGTGGAACGGATTATGTGGACTCGTAAAACTACTGTACATTCAGGAGATTGTGATGATGAACGAGGAATTACTTTTAGCCGAGAGGTTATACTGCGACAAATCATCACTTTAACGGATATGTACGTCTTATTTCGGTACTCGACTGCGCGTTGCGATAGGATACTTTAGGGTCGATTCAGACATATCAGTGAAGTCACCTTTCCGTCTCAGTTCCGGCAAAACTTTCATACATTCTCGGCATTGTCAGTGCAGTGTCAGTGCTGACAATGCCGAGAATGTATGAAAGATTTGCCGGAACTGTGACGGAACGGTGACTTCACTGATATGTGTGAATCGTCCCTTAGTCTTAAACCTCTGAACTAAAAAGGGTGTTATAAGTTTGACTGGTCTGTCTGTCTGTAGCACTGTAGCTGCTGAATGAATAAATTGATTTGAGTGCGAGTTTTCTGATAGATGGTCATTTTACTTGCGGTGGTCTTTAGCTATGTTTGGTAGAAATTATTCAGCAGTTTAAAGAGTGGCAGCTCTTTTCCAAAATGATGTAAGGCATTTTTTGGTATAAAATTGATTTGTACGGATTTCTTTAGTCGGGACTTCTTAAATTTACAGTTATACTGTCTAGTTTGTATCTTTGTGGCACTCTAGGGACAGACCCCGAACAGTTTTTGACTAATCGCACCTATTTTCACTGAATAGTTGATGGCAAATGTTATGTGGCAAATAATTAATTAGTGAGGCCGCAGACCGGCACCACATATTACTCGCAATATATATGGACAGCGTCAAAATTATTGCTATACATTTACGCGGCGACAAACGTATTGAGTATATGCACATCGGAAGCACAATTGTAGCGTCTAGTTGTATTGTCTTTCATTTTCGTAACGTAAATGTTGACATTTTTGAAGGACGGCGCCACATAAAACGAACGTGTTCGATCTTCAATTCTTGTAGCGCGAAAAATGCCTCGCCACCAACTGCACCTACTACAAATGTGTCCTTGATGTGCGGGTTTACATGCAAATATAGGGGGGTGATATATATGTCGCGTTTCAAATGCGGCGCTACAATTAATGTAATACAAATGTATCTCTGGTGTGCGGCCGCACTTAGTATTTGACTGTAATTGCCGATGGTAAGAAGAGTTGGACTTCGTTTTCTCCATTTACGTAGTTATACCTATAGTTCGACAATCAGCAATGTAAAGTGGTCTAAGTGACTAGCATTATAGAGCTCATCCATGTTTTGTCGATGAAAAGTGTCGGCGTTGCTCTTTAAGGCACTTCTCACATAACGCTATTCATGAGATACGCTACTGCAACGCTACCCAAAATTAGTATGTATTTGACACTATGTACTGACAGGACGATGCTTCTTCTGTCAGTTAAAAGTGTCAAATACATCCTAATTTTGGGTAGCGTTGCAGTAGCGTATCTCATGAATAGCGTAATGTGAGAAGTGCCTAAGTGTTATTTGTATATATTATATTACTTAGATACCATAGAATCGCTCACTTGTAAGTACCGTAGTAACGTCCCTTCATTTCAGGCCACACTCATGGCTCCAGGCGAAGCGTTGCGTTGTCGAATCGTTGCCGAGTATCATTTTATCAAAGTGTGTCAAAGTCAAATCTCTTGCATGTGTCTCTCAAGTAGGAACTAGTTTTGAATTTTATTTGATTGAATTTAATTAAAATCAACATAAATTTAATTAAATTCAAATAAACCAGATATTAATTTCTTGCTATCACTTGCTCACAGAAAATATTGCGTTCGTAACATAATTTAAAAGCACAAAGGAATAATCTTAAAAAGGCATTTATTATTTAGATTGTTTTCTAAGAAGGCTTTCAAAGGAATGCACAGCACAGATGAACTAACGTTAACTTTTGTCTGGTAATAATTTCCTGTAGTGATATAAACTACTACAATATATAAAACTAAAGTGCCTTTGTATTTAAAATATTTGAAAAAAAAACAAGAACGATCGCATTTTACGCATTCTGCGAAAAATACAAAAATCTTCGAATGTCGAAACAAATTCCGGGAATAACGGTAAATTTTGGCAGTCAATAAAGGAGCTTTAGAGTAAAGCAATAAAAAATATCCGAAAGGTATTCTATGATAAAAGCGTACATTAACTGATAATTTTTTTTCAGTAAGTTTTAGGATACAAGTTCGCGCAGAACCTCTCATAACAGATTAATTAATAGAAAAATTGCTTATTAAGGGTGTTACCGACGATCGTATTGACGAACCTTATGACGCAATGGTTAACACGCCGGATTGCTGGTTCCTGGGTTCAATTCCTAGTGAGGCGGAAATTTGAATGATGAGTTTTTTCCATTCTCGGTCTGGGTGTGTGTCCTTGTCTTGTGTGTTGTCCATGGCACCCACGACACAGGGTATCCTATTGTGGGGCTACGAGTGTGTAGCGTGATTATGATTATTATGATCAATCGATTGGTCTGGTAACACCCTAACGTGACATGCTTCAGTTGGTATGTTGCGCTTTCACACTGATTTAGATGCTCTATAAAATTGCAACTATACAGGTAACTGAAGTATTATGACCCAGTTAACTACTTCTTTCTATAAAAAGGTATAGGAATTGCATTTTATACAATGTTTAATCGGGTACAGTCCATAACTCAAGTCCCCAAAAATCACGCACCGCTCGCAATGGAAGCCTTTTCCAGTCCGATACAGTCCCGCCAGATTTATAGCCACATTCGGAGCTTGAAAGTTGATCTGTTACTACACCTGTGCATTTTTATTCCCTAGTCGCTGATTCTGTGAAATGTTGTACAAACTTCAAGGCTATTCGACCTGAACGGCCATTGTGACGTATTGGTTGTGAAAACCTATGGATAAAGGCAAATAATTCTGTTTCTTCTACTGGGGTTTCATTTCTCCATACCAGAAACGAATGTTCACTGGAAAGTTTGAAACAAGCAAGGCATTTAAAAATATTTTATTGAAGCTTAACTAAGTATAAAAATAAAAATAAAATTTGGGCCATTTGAATTTGCCAATGAATTCGCGACATCACTTATACAGGGTGTCCCGTAAGTAGTGGACCAAAGGGATGTGGGTGATAGGGGGGGTCTCGGTCTATGTCAAACACAAAATTTTATTGGCCTAGGCCTTATAGTTTTGAAGTTATGAAATTTTTAAGGATTTTTTATAAAACTTGGCACCTTGAATACTAATAGTATTGGAAATATTAGTTTTTTTTACAATTTTAAGATTATTTTATTTAATACAGATAGTAAAACATATTTGCTGGTTATTTTAAAAGTTTTCCAGTTCAAATCATTAGTAGGATAAGAATTAATCATGTCTTAATTTCTTAATTTTGGCAAAATTTTAATTACACAAAATGCAACATGATCTTTGATACATCGTGGTGTAAAAAAAATGTATGGACACCTGGTGGAACTTTATTTTAAAAACAAGTACAGCTTTTATCAATTCCAAAAAGGTATAAATATGTTGGTTAATATCGACTAAAATTATCATAAATAAAAATACATTTATGAAAAACAAATCCATTTACTTACATCAAATGCTCAAAATGTCTTCCCCTAGCTCTTATGCATAATCTACATCGTCTTATAAAATTTCTTTTTAATTTTCTTAAATCTAGCACATTATTTTTAACTATTTCGACCACGCCGTTTAATTTTTCTCTCAGTTCTCTTTCATTGTTGATAGTATTCTCATAGACCGCCTCCTTAAAATAGCCCCATAAAAAATAATCTATTGGATTGAGATCAGGTGATCGTGGAGGCCATGAAATTGTACCTCCACGTCCAATCCATCGATTTGGATAAGTTTCATAAAAATTAATCACTCCCCGTGAGTAGTGGGCGGGTGCACCATCGTGTTGCAACCACATCGTCTCGCGTACATCTTGTGGTACATCTACCAATAAACTATTAAGATTATGTCTTAAAAAATGTAAATAAAACGATCAATGTCCAACTCACAAGCACAAGCAAGGTTTCAAAAACGTCTTTTACTTAGTAAAAGAAATGAAATAAAAACACGTGTGAAGAGCCGAACTATGAGTAAAACTCTGAGAGTCCTGCGAGAGTATTGAAGTAAAAACAGGAGAGGGGGCGAAAGACGTCAATCAATAGCGGCTAAGAGTAAAAAAACTAGCGACCCGACCAGGAATGAAACAGCCACATGGTTCTCAGAAAGTTGCATTGTTCGTAAACATTTCTGGGAATTTGGGTAAAGTCATTAACGTTGTATTTTTTTATAACTATTACTTAATTAGCTGTATTATTGTTATACGTTTTTAAACTCGGTATCGCCTACAGATGTTTTTAAAATAAAGTTCCACCAGGTGTCCATACATTTTTTTTACATCACGATGTATCAAAGATCATGTTGCATTTTGTGTAATTAAAATTTTGCCAAAATTAAGAAATTAAGACATGATTAATTCTTATCCTACTAATGGTTTGAACTGGAAAACTTTTAAAATAACCAGCAAATATGTTTTTCTATCTGTATTAAATAAAACAAACTTAAAATTGTAAAAAAACTAATATTTCCAATACTATTAGTATTCAAGGTGCCAAGTTTTATAAAAAATCCTTAAAAATTTCATAACTTCAAAACTATGAGGCCTAGGCCAATAAAATTTTGTGTTTGACGTAGACCGGGACCCCCCCTATCACCCACATCCCCTTGGTCCACTACTTACGGGACACCCTGTATAATAAACAACAATAATAAATGCAAAACTCGAGGCATAAGCATTAATAGTTTAAAAATATTTACTTTTCAACACTTCATATTTTCATCAGCACTCATTTAGAAGTTCGAATCGAATCAAAAAATAAACCAGTACAAAGAGTCAATCGTGAACAACATTCTTTACCGAAGCGAAAATAAAGTTGTCTGGAAATTTTAAATTATAGAGTGAAGCGGGAAGTCAAGAGCTCTCGAGTGCATGTGTCTGACACTGCGGACACGACACTGTGTGCCAGTCTACATGCTCCTCGCTTTGTGCTCTAATTCTAAATGGTAACATTATAACACAAGGCTTATATCGTGAAGTTAAGGTTAGAAGTAGAATATTATTAAAATGCATGTTTTGCAATGAAAGAGATGCGACAAAGAAGAATTAATGTGTGAGAGAGGATAATGTTTATTAAATTTTATGTCACCTACGGGTCGAAGCCAAGCGAACGCAATTTCTACTATTAGTATAACCCACTATGCAGAAATATAATATAACTTTCTCGTGAAGTTTGCCTGACTAGCTACCATTCTCTTCAATGAGTGATACGCTAAATGACTCATCGTGTTTAAGCTGGAAGCTTGAGTGATATTATTTATTTAATTATTTCTTTGTAGATCGATTATTGAATTCTAATACTTCGATGAGATTGAAAGTGTCATAAGTTATAACTTATAGTCTAGAATCCCAAAACATTATATTTTAGATCCCCAAACTTATCACACTAATTAAGATCTATACGTAATTAACCTGAATTTAATAATTCAAGGAGTTTTTAAAAAGCAAACTCTACTCGGTTGCAAGAAATACCAAGTGTCTAGTCCGGCAGTGTCGACAGTGTCGGACACAAGGGTGTTCGGTAATGGCACAAACACTCATCCGAGAGTGGCCCGACTCAACAATGAGTACGATATTAACGCTTTACCCGACGTTCAAACGCAAGCTTTTGTGATCACCCTATATAGAACCAAGTCGGTAACAAATTTTACAATAATTATTTGCCGCGTCGGTTTTATTGAAAACGTCTTACAATACTCACTAATTATAACTTTTACAAATGAATTGTATCGCCAAGGAAGCGGCCGCTTTCGAATTAACTAGTTGTTCTGTAACTTTTAAAATTAAATTGTTGTGTTGAAAAGTACAATTAATAATTTTGAAGGATACATTGCATTATTTTTGTCATAATTATATAATTAAGTTCTAATAAAACCATTACTTTTAATGTCAGTAACTAAAATAAGGCATTTGTTACGTAAGGTGGATTTTAGGCAAAATTGCGAAGAATGCCGCTTAAATATTTATTTCATTTAATAAGATTTTTTAATTTTATTTAACCTCAATGAGGTAATTTTATTGGTTTAACTAAAAAATCATTCAAATTTAAATTACGAGTAAATGCAACTAACATGATAAGAATAACTTTATGACCGAAGCAGATAAAATTAAGAAAAATGTTTCGGCTGTTGAGAGATTATTCTATTTGCCTATTTAGTGCTCATTATGCAATAACTTTTGTATTTCTATAGGAATGTTGAAAAGGAAGCTTCACCCACGGCTACGTCATAGTGCAGGTGACACGCGAAAATGGGTCGTCAAAATGTTCACTGAATCTGAAATTTAGTATCTTTCTATTCTATTCATATTTTGGCAGTTGCACGCGTGTTATGTATGGAAACTGAAAATAATATTTATTTGCGCCTAGAAAAATTATAAATTGTATAATTATGATAGAAAAACTTTCAGCTAACCTTGAAACGGTGACAATTTTTACCACTTTTTATGTCGATATTTTAAATAGTTAGTAAGTAAGTCAAAGGTTCCTAGTAGGAATTTCTAACGAATTAAAACTGAAAAAGCAATTAATAACAAAATGCTGAGTTACAGCAAAAGCGGTACTTATCAATAATACGTTCATTTATTTCCATTGAACGCAGCCTTCTCGAAAGCGTCTTCAAAAACAAGCAAATAAGTTGATAGAAAAGGAAAATAAAATTCCCTTTGCACAGCCGAGAAACGCAAACCGTTTCGTTTCGCTCCAAACTATCACGATTTTCAGGAATTCAGAGGTGGAAAAACAAAATCGTCGCACCTAGACATTCTCTTCAATAGATAGGTGTGGGGGCTGTGATACTACCCTGGTACACCCCAACTACGCTAAAGTGAAAAATTCATTTTCCAATACGGACATTGCCGGTTCGTGAACAGAAACCAAAGGGCATTCGAATGGAGTTTATTCTAAACAAATTCTGCGGTTACGATACTTAAAACAGTTCGAGCGAGCGGTTGAATAAATTTTGCGGGCTTTAAAACGAATCGAGCTGAATTTTAGGTGAATTGTCTACCATAGCATAGACGGTTATTGATAAAGAATTGGCTCAGTTGAAAAGACTTATAGAAACTTAACTTGACCTATATACGCCTTTAGTCTTTGCAGAAGCACTTCCGTGATTTTAAAGCATTTTTACGAACAAATTTTTTTTATGGTGAATGGATTTTTTAAAATATTTCTTTAAATATCATGTTAAAGGTTTATTAGAAACATGCTCTGAAGTAGATAATAAATAATAACGATTGTTAGTGATCTTTAGCAAAACAAGTAATAAAACGTGATCCTAGCGACGTATTAAGCATTATTGTATTACTAAAACAGTAATGAAATACAAGTACAACGCCAACGCATTCTGAGTAAAGTATTTTCTTGACGATTCTTACTCTCGGAACTCCTACTTGGATTGACGTTGTGTAAATAGGTAATAAATGAAAGGACAAGAAAGTATATTTTCGTGATATAATTATTTGGAACATAGAATTGTAAGCGGTACATTTGTATAAAAAAATAATAAGTTACACAACATTTACAAAAAATACCCAACCGAACAACAGCGTGAATGTTCTTGAGCGCATCCGTACTTCGTAGGACACGTTATGCTGTCATTCGGGTCATTAACGTGAGGTACAAGTGGTTAAGCCATGTTGGAAACCTTCGTCCGGCATAAATATTTATGATACTTGGATTGAATAAAGAGGAGAACATTTTGCGCCGACCCCAAATAAAATTAGCAAATGGACACGAAGATGATGATGATGGATTGGCAGCTAACTGCTCTTTTGATACGCAAGAGAACAGCGAGGTGGAGCATGCTTTAGCTCGTCTTAGGTAAGAGGGAGATCGCTGCTCCTTAGTGGGCTATTTGTAGAAGCAATAACATTTCAAGTAATTCTCTTCAAAGAAGCGAATGGAGGAAATAGTTAAAAGAACAATTTTAATAATCATTTTAATTATGCATTTCTTGTAACCGGTATCAGTTTGTAACAATGACTATATTAAATTATATTGGTTTTCTTTCATTTGATTGTAAATCTCCATCAAGTCGGGAAGTATTTTTACATTGGCAAGTCATTTTAACAAAAGCATTAACTTCCTTGTCACCACGGAGCGCGCTGGTCCTGTCAGCTTATGCTCGAGAAATTGGAATTCTGTACGGAAAGGATTTGCTTTTTGTGTAGTACTATAACTGTGATTCAGATCAGAAATACTGTTTTATTCTTTTCCTTGTAATATGAATGTAAGTAAACTATAAGGAAGATTACCATTGGAGGATTTTTTTTACCTTGCGTTGCCGTTGAACTTGTAACGTTTTTTCCTCTTTGCGCAGTGCTTTGTAGATCTTCCTCTGTGTCCACCGATTGCCACTCGATAGCTATGGAGTAGCGACGTACTTAATAGAAAGCATTTTTACATTTTCCCAGTATTGTATGCCATTCTTTACACGCTTAATTTTTACCAATATAAATGAATAGAATATAAATGTATTATTTATTATGTACGACATCTGGAATCGTATTGCTGCGCTATGAATGTTTCAACGCTTATTTATTTTATTAAAATTAATGGGGATACCAACCAAAACTTAAACAAATATGAAGTACCTATGTTGAAAGAATGACCAAATGAAAAAAAAATAATTTGGAAAAAAGAAAATAATAAGTAGATCGTTGGAACCGAAGTATTTATTATACGACTATAATACATGTAACTGCGTCACAGACCTAACTTATAACGAATTAATGTGTGACCGGTATCGAGCGACCATAAACCGATAATGACACGGTGCAGCGCACGACTGTTCACCGTAAATTTGCCGTTCTGGTAATGAAAGACCAGTGATGTGACAAATTGATCTCGTGCGGAATAATGCGGAAATACTCGTACACCAAATTATGCTCGTAAATTGACTAAGCTTCGACAAAAATATATTTCCAAACACCATCGCTCGTAGGTTTGTGTATCCAAAGTGTAAAAGGAACCCTGTTGATATCCCCTCGATATTTATCTGTTTATCTGTATATTTGGCTGCCGTCCATAGGACTCTACCTCTTGAAATGAATTACGTAGACATAATAGGTATAAAGTTTCCACAGAAACCATCACATCGCTTTGTGGTGGCTGTCACATCAAATATTATAAAGGAATAGTTAAGTAATGCAATAAATGAATTAGAATAAAGTTACATCGTTATATATGAAAGCCAAAAGGCACTCACGAAATATCGAAAACATAGGTAGTTTAAAATTATAAGACGTAAGTTAAGAACAGATTTTGTCATATTCTACCCCTAACGATATAAGACAGGGTTTGATAGTTGCTATGAAAGTCAAAACTACTTATTTCCACGCGGGCAAAGTCACGGACAACAGCTAGGAAAGGTTTTTTTCTATATAGTTTTGTTATTGTTCTAATGATTGATTCAATATCGCTCGGTGAATCGGATAGTGGGCGGCTGTCAGCTCTTACAACATTCTGAAGCGTTGCTATGAGATTGAGATCAGAATTTTAGGCTTTACCTACTGCCTATTTTTCACAATTTTTTAAGGAATCAGTGTATTGAGCTATTTTTGTAAGGTCGTGATTGTACCTAATTACTTCCTCCGGCTTATTCCACAAAGATCCCCTTCGAAGGGGATTTGTGAAAATTTTGTCCCCTTCGCCATGTATAAGCATGGCATACATAAGCTTGTGATGCTTGTTGATAATTATGAGAGTATGTAATTATTGTTATTCAACTGATTTTCAGTATATATAATGCTTAAGAAGGTAAGTATTTGCATCAGTATTTGAATTGATTGTTATAATTGGCATACCTTCGCTTCGTCTTCGCTGTACTTATTTGAACGACTAAACGACAAAGCTAAAATCATATTGATACTAAATGAAAATAAATTATCATTATGATAAAACCCCTTGGAGTTACAAAAGTTCCTCCAAATATCGTATAAAGGGCACATAAAAAAGACAGAGTATCTAAATTTATCACACTTTCACCGTTCATACAAAAATTATCCCTCTATTAACTGTCACGGCCATAATTCATTGAAATAACGCGATCTCATCTATCATACCGCGAAACGTTTAACGTGATACAGCGAAAGCAAACATCCATACATCATACTTATAGGAAAACGTTTATAGAATGTTCCGGAACGACGCCTATATCGTATTTGTCGCGAATAATTCATCATATTGTAACCTGCCTGAGGCAAATCGGCATGAAGACACAAAGACGACCTTGAACCCAGTCGCGTGTAAAGATCCACTCGCGCACTCTGCCGTCAAATTGACTGATATGTCAGGTACGGATGTACGAGACGCTGTAACTAGAGTTTATTTATCACAAAGTAGGTCGGTCTATGTGACTTTTACCGTAAAACTAGGGTTTCTTGTCTTAAAGTCAGCATTAAATCGACTCAATTTCGAGTAAAGTCGTAGGAAGCGTTGGAATTTAAGCAATGAAAAAAAATCCGCGAACAATTTAAAAATTGTTTACGTACGACCATCTACGATTCAATTGAAAACTGAATATTAGACGATGGAAACGATGGTCTTTCATAAATTCAGCATTATTTCTCATCACATAATTTCCAGGGTGTTAATCCTGCATAAAGTCTAGGAATTCCTTTCCTCTTGTAAATTTCGGAATAGCTTCGAAATACACTACAAGTAACGCTGCATGTCAGGAGGAATAGATAAAAGGGATGGAAAAACACGCTCGATGAAGGTTTTAAACACTTTCGCCAGAGCTTTTAGGGCGTATAGCAATAGACTTTGTGTAAAAGCTTGGCGAGGTAATAAGCTTCATAGAACTTTTATATTGCTAGCACAAAATCTCTACCAGAGAGTTAGTGAAATTTCATATAAAATTTTCTCACGAAAATCTCTAAGGTTTAGGTCTGAAAATTGTGATAAATGAAGTTTTCAGTTATGAGAATGTGTATTTTAGTATATTTTAACTTGTATTTTTGTTTTTCTCTTTTATATTGGTACTTGTTAATAGAAGAGGTCTAGAACATAATCCTCCATATATACACATACTTTGTGCTAGAACCAAATGTGAGATGTTAGAGGTCTTAAGAGCTTAAAGTTTACCCAGAGAAAGACCAACGACATTAACTTTAGCGTACTATAGTTATTTAAAGACAGCGAATTCCAAATCGTAAAAGTAATCAGAATCAATCGAAAATACAAACAGAACAGTTAAAACGACCAGTAGACAAAAACTATAATTGTTTATTTTCTCGATTATTATCATGAGAATAACTTAAAATTTTATGTAATACTAGCTTTTATTCAGCCCGTGACTTCGCCTGAGTGAACAGCTCTAACGGTTTTTTATTACTCAAATAAATATGTCTAGAATAAATATAGGTTCAAAACTGACGGAGTCCTATAAAAGAAATCATGGTGTCATATTCCGAATTTCTAATTTTCTAATACTTTGGTCTGTGCATATATCAGTCAGTCATTAATTCAGTTTTCGTTTTTATAATATGTCTACTGACATCAGGAGTTAAAAAATAAAGTATAAAACAGTTGGTGTATTATACAGTTAAATACAACGAGGAGTTATCCAATTTATAGCTGTCACGGCAATCGAAAGATTCCCTTCACTTCCAATGAGCGAACCTGTCTGGGGGCAATCGGCTGAAACTGAACAAAGTCATTATCAGCAGAAATCCCTTCGGAACCTGCTCTTATCGTTTTGGCATTATCGACAAATTCACTACCTACGTATCTACTTCAAAGTATATTAACGTAAATATTAAAAGTCTATTGTTAAGTGGAACAATAAAACTAAAACATTTTTAAACAAGCTCTTATTTTAATGGGGTAAAAATGAAATACACTTTACCTTCAAAAACTTTAAGTATCAACTATAATGTCATTACAGAATTTATAAGATGTAAAAGGCACTTCAGCGACTTCAGAAGACTAAGAAGAAGTATTAGATTTAGAGGGAAACCGCTTTATTTTCCACGTAATTTATGTTTTCCGCCGTGTTGAATTTAGAGGGACAAATTAAAATGAAAAAAATATGTATAAGAAAATAAAAATAAATCTACTTGAATATATGAAAGACGCTCTTATTTAATTTCAAAATTCGAGGATTCTTTGTGAATTTCATTTGCCGGCTCTACTCCGCCTAGTTAAAGGATCTTTCCGCGACTACGGTAGAATTAAACAAAGATGGACATTATTATCGATAGTATATTATGTGGTATTTCATTATAACATTATATAACATATTATTATCATTAAATTATTTTCGATTTGGAATGAAACATGAAAAAGTTTTAATTGTTCCATGTAAAGATGATTAAAATGAAAAACTATTACAGCTTACAAATACATCGGCTAACACTTAATATCCGTAGGATTTCAGATAGGGAAATTATAGTAGAATTTAGTGAACTTAACGCGAAGTAGGGAGAATTTTCCGTGAATAGTTCCACGCGGAAGTGGAATATTTATGATCCACCGATTTATCCTATAGAATGTACTGAAGATAGGTAATGTACTGATGTAGTGACAAAATGTGTTAGAAATTTACCGTATTGGCACTAAATGTGAAGGTGATAAAAATGAGAGGTCTTTTATTGAAATTTCAGGGGCTAATTCACCTCACCGATTTCGTGAGGATTAAAGGAGGATTATCTGAATGTGGACCACTGTCCATGCATTATATTCAAAGCCAATTGTCATTCACCATTATAATTTACTTTGTATGTTAATGAAAAAAGGACAAATGAACATTCCAGTTGCACTCCTGAACCAAGTACTTAGGTTTTCAAGAATGATTGTCCACGGTCTTGTTCAGAAACTAGACCTCTTCCAACGGCCAGATTAGGGTCTCATTTTCTGTTCAAAACCCACAATTGTCCAATTGCTGGGCTTGAGTCTCCTCTCATGTTGTGAGGGGTAACATGCTTGACACAATTTGAAAACTCTCACTTGTGTTAGTGTCCTCGCGATAGTCGCGACGTTTTCATTTACCGAACTAAGTGAATAAATTAATAATTTATGCTACGGTCTGTTGTTGAAACATCATATTGTTGGAACACCAAAAAACAATGCACGACTTTTTGCTACATTAATAAATTAGAAGGACCAGTTGGTACTGCAACTGGGAATTGGTTGGATGAATACTTTTAATATATGAATCAATTATAATATTAACGCCAAAAATATTAAACATAATTAATATTCAAACACACAAAATAAAAACTTGCCAAATACCTACCTAGCAGTAAATCTAAAACTAAATGAACAAAAAAAAAACAAAGTATGAAACTACGCGTGACAAAAAAATGGAAGTTTCACATGCAAACAATCGCTTTCCGATTTTAAGGTGCTTTTTAAAAAAGCGTATTTTAACGGAACAGTAAAAATATCCCAGCGCTGTCTACGTCGAATACAATGTCGATAGCAAACTTCAAACCGGATTTTTCGTTCCCCTTCCATCAGGGATCGTTAAAATGACAGAAATTGACGTGTTAGATTTCGTTACAACAGAAACAAATTGATTTTGACGAGAATGCCGTCAGATTTTAAAAGGATTTTTCAACATAATGACTATGGTTTGCCGACCTGACCGCTTTTAGAGGGGAACGGTGAAATAAAATTCTCGAAGCTAATTTCTAAGAAAGCAGCAATATTGGCACAAATATTTTTCTGGAAGAACCGTGAAATGATAAGCCGATTTCGGTATGTGAAATGTCCGGAGCAAAACAGCTTGGTTGCCAAACTTGCCAAGATATCAAACTAAGAACAAAACCGAATCGCTCCAAAATAGTTCTGCAGTTTTATTTTTAGCTGATGTTGGAAATTCTGGACCAAAGTTGCGTTTCGCGTTGTCATGAGAGTCGAGTTTAAATTGGTACAATCCCTCCTGAGACATAGGTTCCTTGATATTACTATCATATCTATTTCTGCTAAGCTAGTAGGGGCAGAGTGCAGATTACTGTCTGGTTGTCAGTGTTCGTTATATTTATTGCTGGGAACCATCCTCACTTCTCTTTGAGAAATCTATAACCTAGTAGGTACTCACATTCGAAGTAAAATGGACTCGTTTCGCTCGTGCGCTAAGTTCACACCGTTAAAAAATGGGCAACTTAACGCACCGTATCGTAATGTACTATAAAAATCTTTCTTATAGAATCTGTTGCGCTGAGCAAGGAATAACTAAGTAACTCAACACACTAGGATGTTTTTTGGAATAAGTAGCTAATATAGACTTGAGGTTAAAATTAACCGCATACATTAGGGTCTTTATTCCCCTGCGAATTTCTTATCGCTGACATAGTGTAATCATTTTAGCCTCAACGGGTACTCACGATTTTTATTATTTCTACCGATATTTCATGGAAACCGATATAATAACGATATACCGGTATAAATAATAAAAATCGTGAGTACCCCTTACGGTCAAGACCTGTGCACCTGAATATTCTGCACACACGAACTCACGAACACTACGAATACTATCAACCTGTATTTGCTTTGAATCTCTCGTTCGATAGAATGTGGGGAGTATCACACGAAGCTTTGTACCTAAAATACTCAGAAATACATTGTTTGACGAGGAATATGATAACAAACAACAAAACCAAAGAGAAAGGACGCTTTGAGTGGATCAAATATAATTTCATGGAGTTTTTACAAAGGTTAGTGGATAGCACGCGGTAAAATTGACTATATTCCAAGCTTTTTTTTCTTTTAGTATTAGTTAGTTTACGTACAAACTTGCAAGCTAAATTTTACCCATTTCTGAGTGTCTGATTGATCTGAAATTTTCGATAAACCTTTATTTTAATAATAATAATAATAATAATAATCATTTTATTTCGGATTTCTCCATAGTATTGTTAGCTGTTACAGTCTGCCTTACACCTAATGTTAGTAGGTACATACAGTTACAATTAAATTAAATAATTAAATTCACAATTCTATGTATATACTATATCTAATAGGTAAATTAAATTCATTATAATAATAATAATCCATATTCAAAATCGGTATTAAAATGTCAAAATGTCAAAATGTCACACCTTCATCCTTCATTCTTTCATTACTCCCTCAGTCAATAAACATCCATGCCTTATACAATTATTTTAAAATATTATATTATAATTATTTATTTGATAAACCATTTCGACGGCCCGATATGCAAGGTGTTCCAGTGCTTAAATATCGGTCCATCGAAACGATCCGCCACCGTACGCAAAAGACTGTTTGTGCTCCCACGCAACCGCAGCCACAGGGATGCTATACGCTTGCGTATTATTGCGTGAAAGCCATCGATACACTCTGCCGCGAACATCCCCGATGCACTGCAATACCGTGGGAGCCCCATCAGTGCCCTAAACGCATTATTGTATTGTATACGTAGGACGCTATAGGCTTTCTTTGTATATGCAATCCACAGGCTGCCTGTATAGAACGATTGGCAGTATGCTCTAAACAATGTAAGTTTAACATTTCTTGTACATTTTCCAAACCTGCGGATCAGCATGTTACTCCGTACCGCCAGCGCCCTACGTTCCCTTTCCAGGTCTAAGTCATCCTTCTGGGTTGCGGTCACCCAGTGCCCCAAGTATTTAAATTCCGACACTACCTTAAGCGGCGTACCCCTTATAGTTACAGGCGGTATTTTCTCATAGTTCCTGTTCCTAGCCTTGAATATGAGTATTTCGCTTTTGTCCGCATTATACTTGAGGCCATGAGTCTCCGCATACCTTTCACATATGGCTAGCATCTTTTTTAGGGCATTAATGGAGGGGCTCAGCAGTACCATATCATCGGCATAACTTATGTTATTAATAAAAGTCCCATCCACGGAACACCCAACCCCGGCGGAACGCCGCGTCTGCAAATCCACCCGGGTCTACAGCCAACAGCCAGCCTACCTCTTCTCCGCCGAGAATTTTTGAATTCTCCTGGCGGAAAAGTACCGTCCTGAAGGAGTGAGGGGAGCACCTGCTGCATTGGAAGCGCCGCGCCGAGCCGTTTTCACGGCTACCGGCGCTCAGACCGTGGGCAGATGCCCCCAAAGAAGAAGATCAACCCAGCACCTCAGCCCGGCGCTGCCGCGTACCTACAACAGGCACCGGCCGCCGCGGATCGTCCGGATGCTGCGCGTTCCAGCGCAACTACGCGCGGCGGAAGGGGACCCCGGGCGCTCGCTGATGCGCAGCGCCCCGCCTCTATTCCGCCGCACGGCGCCGCCGGACCGTCGCGCATCCGTCCGGAAGAACGCCATCATTCCGCCGTCGCCTTGGAGCACGGCGTAGAAGAAGCCCAGCAAGCCGCCGTCCCCAGCCAACAGCCAGAGGGACTGTGCAGCCGCCCTGCCTCGCGCCCCTCAAGCCCTGTGCCGGACCCGCCGAGCGCACGATCACTCGCAAACGCCTTGGCGCGCGACCGCGTGATCGCAGCGAAGCTGTCCGAGCACGGGCTCCTGTCTGCCGACGCGCAGGCCGCTCTGGCCCGCCATCTGCAACACAGGCAGCGGTCGCTGAGAGGGGCGGCTGTACCGGAACTACCTAATGAAGAAAGGATGGCCCTGGAGAGCGCCATCCAACCGCTGCCGCCTGTCCAGGCAAGGAAGAAGGAAGAAGGGGAGGAGAAGGAAGCCAAGCGCCCGCGCCTGGACCCCGTCTCTCACCCCGCACCCCTGTCGCAACGGGATCCGCGTCTGCGAGGGAGGCCTGCGCCGGTTCCGAGAGTGGTCCCGATGGCCCTCGCCGAGCCGCACTCGCCCCCAGCTACGCCCGCGCTCTCGTTTGCCAGCGCAACCGCCGCGATATCGCGCGCCGCATCGAACGCCGCGTCGGCGCCGCGTATACGGCTACCAGCCGCCGCGCCGCCGCGCCCGCAACCGTCCACCGCCGCGCCGTCTACAGCCGCCCTGAAGAAGCCGCAACCCGCCCCTACCGCCGCGCCGAGTACTGCCCCCGCCGGGCCGTCCGCCGCGCCGTCTGAGCCGTCTGCCGCCCCGGGCGAAGCCACTGCAGCCACCCTGAAGGCCAAGAAAAATAGAATCCCTCCGCTGGTAGTTGAACAGCTACCGAACTGGACTCACCACCTACGGGTGATTACAGAAAACCTTGGACGCGTGCCCAATTCGCATCCTTACGGTGAGGGCATAAGATTCCGTGCGAAGGATGAAGAGGAATACCGGTTGGTGCATGCTTACTTCACCAACCTTGAAAAGGAAATCCCCGTAGAGTGGCACACCTACGGCTTACCAACGGAGAAGAGTCGCAAGTTCGCCATCAGGGGGCTGCCAAGCAACACTTCCCCGGAGGAAATCAAAGAAGAACTCCGGCGCCTCGGCTACAAACCGTGCGCCGTTCGCCAAGTTAATGGTAGAAGAGGAAGGCCGGGCTGCGTGTACTACGCAGTCCTCGAATACAGTGAAGACCTCGTCCCGGATATATATTCAGTCACAGAGTTGCTGTATATGCCCGGTGTACAGATTCAGCCCTGGAGGGGACACCAGAAGCCGGCCCAGTGCCACAAATGCCAGAGTTTCCGCCACTCCTCGCGCAACTGCCATCGCCGGCAGGCCTGTGTGAGGTGTGGCGAGGCACACATGGCACATCTGTGCCCGAGACCCCGAGAAGAGCCCGCCACATGTGTTAACTGTGGCGGGCCTCACCCGGCTAACTACGCCAGATGCCCCGTGCGCTGGAGAGAGGCACGGAATAAGAAAGCCGGCACGGTAGCTCTGTCTCACAGTGCGAGGCCCCTTCGCTATCAGCGGAGGGAGACAGATCCGCCGACAGCCACGGAGAGGCCGCCTACGCCGCCCACAGCAGAAGCCGTCGTCCAGGAGACCGCAGCGTCATCGCTGATGGCCCCTGCAAACGATCCTACACCGCGCGCTAGCCCCGAGCGCCAACAGAAGCCGAAGAAGAAAAAGAAGAAGCCCAAGCGAGCGGCCTCACCCACCCCTGTGGAGGGGGAGTCATCGCAGCCCGTACAGAGCACCCGTCCCGGTCTGGACCTGGATGAAGAGCTGGAGGACCTCACGCGGCTCAAAGCAGCCGTCGACGCGGGGGCCGTGATGGACACCAGCGTTACAAGTGAAGTCTGCGACCTCATTGCGAGGATTCGCGAAAAGTTGTAGGCAACTACAACTCTACAGAGATCCGTTGCCGCTGCCCGTGAGTCGCACCTGATCGCTGGTCAGCTCCTGCTGGGCTTCCGTCGCGGTAAGCGGCGGTTCCACCTGGTAGGGCGAGACCGCTCAGGCAGCGTGAAGACGGCGGCGGCAACTCAAGCACCACCGAGAGACCACTGCCTCAACTGACGCCTCACGATCCCTGCGCCGCTACTTTGAGCCGCTCAACGACCAAGTGAAGATTCACACTCCAAGGACCGGTCCGTCTCTACGGGCTGCGTAAGAAACCCTCATCAAGGGAACCGAAAGATTCCGAATGATTCCGCCCGCCCCACACGGGAGGTGAGATAACTACTACGACCCAACCCCGGCACTGCTCAGCTCCTCTATCAGCCGGTTTATGTACAGGTTGAAGAGCCTAGGTGACGTCACTCCTCCCTGTCTCACGCCGCATTCAAGCCTGTAGGGATCCGTAAATGACCCCGCCCAGCTGACAACATTGGTCTGGTGGCCGTACCAATGTTGGAACAGACGTATAATTTCCATGGGTACCGTCGTTTCTGTATACAATTTATGCCACAGCTTATCATAGCACACCATATCGAAGGCCTTGGACAGGTCCAGAAAACATGCGTAGACTGGGGTCTGCCTGTCAGTATAATATCGGACAGTATGCTTTAGACATAACACTGCACTTTCAGTACTTAACCCCGGTCTGAAACCAAACTGCCCGTCATGTAGTTTCAGGTGTTTCTCTAGATGACTACTAAGCATACTGTCCAATATTTTAGCTATGACTGTGGCCAACGATATGGGTCTGTAGTTCTTTTTATCAAATACGTCTCCAGTTCGATTTTTTACAATAGGCACCACCACAGTTTTCATCATCTCCTCGGGAAGGTAAGAATGATGTAAGCAAGCCGTGAAGAGTAATGCCAGTACACTAAATATATGCTCACCTGCATGTTGTATATGTTCAATGCTCAGGGAGTCATGCCCCGGTGATTTACCCCGCTTAATACTCTTCACAGCTGCTCTCACCTCCCCCTCCGTGAAAGCAACCTGCTGGAACTCATTAGAGTTGTCGCCGTAAAGTTCTGTGCTCTGTGGTGGACCAAGCAAACTACGAACCTCAAAATGGTTCTTAAAGAGTTCTGCGATCTGGGCGGGCTCACTAATCCCATTTACGCTTACAGGTACGCTCGACCTAGGACTCAACCTACTGGTTTCTTTCCAAAAATTTCTAAAATCCTTACTAGAGTGATGTGAGGCAATAATATCTAATTTTATTTGCCTCTCATTCTCTTGACACCACTTTAGTCTTTCCTTGAAAATATTTCTCGTCTTTATCATCATACAGTATATATCACCAGTTCTCGGCCTACCAAACAAAACCCAGTTTTGAAACTCACGTCGAGCGTCCTGATGTGCTGACCTTACATATTTGTTCCACCCAACTATATATTTTTTCTTATTTACATACTTAATTTTACTTTGATTTGATGCCATTTTTAATATACTAACAATACTATTATAATACTTATCAATAATTATTTTATGTTCCTGATTTTTACAATGTTCACTATTACAATTAATTAGCTCTTGAGTGTATTCAATACTATTTAATTTATTATTACAAAGCATACGATACAGTTCTATCTCCCGAGAATTTCTTTCCCCCCAAGTCACATTATTATTCTTAACATAATTACATGAATATTTACATTTAGTTAAATTTAAGTCGCATTTTATTTCTAATGGGTAATGATCCGACCAATATACATCATAGTGTACTTTTATATCCTGTACAATTTGCCAGCCCGCCTCAGACACAACACAATGATCTAACCAGCTCCTTGTATGGTAAACATCACTTACATATGTATATGTATCCGAGTCGAGTCCCAAAAAGTCAACGTCAGCACACCTCCACCTTTGCTCTACACTAAAACTATTAAGCTCATTCATAAAACGAGATCCTGGGTGCGAATTAAAATCTCTCAAAACAAAAACTAAGTCAATATTATAGTCTTGTATAATTGCCGCTACCTCACCTAGGCACTCCGTATATTCCGCTAGGTTCTCAGCCGAGTCCGTTGGCATATATACACTGAACACTAACATCTCTCGGTCTGCCAACTCGATCTTAATAGCCACTAGTCTCACACTTTTACATTGCACCTCTGTTCATTTTAGGTATTAGTAAACTTTTTAACACACTAATATTAATATATTCGTTCCGCTTCACGGCTTCTTTAAGGGTAACTTTGAGATTGTTATGTACTTATGTCTATGTAATCTATGTATTTAAGTTGGCAACATTGTGTGCGCGCGAGCTGCGTCTCGCGCCCTCGCGCATTACCGCGAAATTAAATAAATCAGTGCGCATCGAGCTATCCGGTAGTTTGGTTGTTCCGTCGCACCCCGTTCCCCGGTAGATACCTAATAAGTGGCGACGTCGGGACTTACCTTAGTTTTAAAAATGTCTACGGGAACGACTTGGGGAATTTTGTCCACATTCGATCATTTAACTAATGATTGGTCATGTTTTAAATCGCGATTGTCACAGTGGTTTATCGCAAACGAAATAACTGACTTAACGGACAAAAGCAAGGTCAAACGGCGGGCAATAATTTTGAGTGCACTCAGCGAGTCAACTTTTAAGTTGGCTAATGATTTGGCGCTGCCCAAGAAGATAGAAGAAGTTGAGTACGATCAAATACTAAAGCTTCTAGATGATCATTGTACCCCGAAAAGGTTTGGGTTCGCTGAGAAAGCGGCATTTTACTCTGCGGTACAACGGCCGGGCGAGAGCCCGACCGAATGGGCGGCAAGAATCAGAGGATTGGCGGGACACTGTGGCTTCAAGTGTCTTGAAGAGGCCCTGGTTGACAAATTTATCATGGGCATGTCACCGGGACACGAAAGAGACAAACTTTTCGCGCAGGATCAGCGGGATTTAACGTTGGCGAAGGCGGTGGACATGGCGGAAAGCGTGCGCAGCGCGCGCCGAGCGGCCGCGGGCGCAGGCCCGTCGCCCGACGGTTACGCCGCGCCCGCCGCCGTCGGCGCGGGAGAGGTGTTCGCGGTGGCCAAAATAAAGTGTAGTGTGTGTGGTTATACCAACCATAAGGCAAATCAGTGTCGGTTCAAAGGGTACAAGTGTAAAAAGTGCAATCGTAAAGGTCATCTTCGTAGGATGTGTCCGGGTACCGAGGGCACCGTAAACCTGGTGGAGGACGGTAATGAGGGAGACGACGGTGAGTGTGTTTTTAATATACGTTGCGACAATGGCAGGCCGATGACGGAACGCGTTTGTGTCGGGGGCGCGTTTTTGAAGTTCCAAGTCGATAGCGGTTCTGCAGTTAGCCTTATTTGTAAACAAACTTATGATCAACACTTGAGCAAATTACCGTTGTCACCCACTAATAAGCGGTTGTTTAGTTACACTAGAGACATTATTGAAACTATTGGTGTGTTAAAGACCACCGTTTCTTATGGTGGACAAACACACTCAATGGAATTTTTCGTAGTAATTAATAACAATATATCTTTGTTAGGTAGGGATTTTATTTACCTTTTTAGCTTACAACTGGCACCTTTAGTAAACGCGGTTTATTCGGAAGATAGGTCCATAATAAACAAATTAATTTCCGAGTTTCCTAGTGTGTTTTCAGGAAAGTTAGGCACATTTAATAAATATGTGGTTGAGCTTCGCTTAAAACCCGATTCTAAACCAATCTTTTACAAAGCCAGGAGCGTTCCATTTGCATTACGGGACAAAATCGATAAAGAGCTAGATAGATTAATTGAATTGGGGGTCCTTAGTCCAATAGAACATTCCGATTACGCATCACCCGTGGTGCCAGTACTGAAAAAGGACGGCGGTTTGAGACTTTGCGCCGACTACTCGGTAACAATCAATAAGCAACTGATCGTAGACAAGTACCCTTTGCCAACGATAAACGAATTGTTTTCAAAGTTAAACGGTGGCATTCAATTTAGTAAAATAGATCTTTCAATGGCATACAATCAATTCCCATTAAGCGAATCTTCCCAAGCGCTCACTACAATAAATACACACCGAGGTTTGCTAAGGTTCCGTAGGTTAGTTTTCGGTTTATCGTCAGCCCCCGCTATTTTCCAACGAGCAATGGAATGCGTGTTGGCTGGCCTCGAAGGGGTAGTGTTTTTCTTAGACGACGTTCTAGTTACGGGCAGAAATAAAGACCAGCATAAGCAACGCTTGACAGCTGTACTGCAGCGGTTAAAAGACGCTGGTTTAACCGTACAATTAAATAAGTGCGAATTTTTCAAGGAAGAAATATGTTATTTGGGTCACATAATTGATAAGCACGGCATCAGAAAATCGCCTGATAAAGTCAAAGCTGTGTTATGTGCGCCCACACCGCAAAACGTTTCACAATTACAGTCGTTCCTCGGTTTAACAAATTATTACCGTAATTTTATACCGAATGCATCATCCATATTAAGTCCATTGTACCACCTATTGCATAAAAATGTAAAATGGGAATGGACTAAAGAACACGAAGATGCATTTGTAAATATAAAAACAATAATGGCTTCTAACGAGGTATTAACCCATTTCGACTCGGAAGCGAAATTGATATTGACGGTGGATGCGTCACCGACAGGGTTAGCTGCAATATTATCACAAGTAGGTAGGGATGGGCGCGAAAGACCGGTTTCTTACGCTTCGCGAGTTCTTTCGCCCGCCGAGAAGAGATATGCACAGATACAGCGGGAAGCTACGGCTATCGTGTTCGGGGTGAGGCGCTTCCATCAGTATCTTTATGGACGGTCAGCGCCCTTCGTATTACGTACCGACCACAAGCCGCTGCTGACCATCTTCGGTCCCCACCGTGGTATACCTGAAGTATCTGCGAATAGACTCCAACGTTACGCAATATTCTTGTCAGCTTACAACTATGTAATTGAATATATACGTAGTAAAGACAACACCGCAGATTTTTTGTCTCGTGCGTCGTTACCTACGACCGAGGTAGTCGAGGCGGAGGGGCGCGGGGCGGCGGGGCTCGAGGAGTTCGATGACGAGCGGGCGGCGGCGTACGTTCACTTCGTGTTGCAGGGCGACTTGCCTGTGACGTCACAGCGAATCCGCTATGAGACCGACCGTGACCCGCTGCTGGCCAAGGTCAAAGAATATGTAGTAAACGGGTGGCCAAGGAAGGTGGCGGAAGAAAAATTAAAGCCCTACCACAGTTGCCGCATGCAGTTGGCGCTCGAAAGTGGTCTCCTAATGCGTGGTCATAAAGTAGTACTTCCTGAGAGTTTAAGGGAAACCGTTTGTAATGAACTTCATAGCTCCCACTTCGGGATCGTTAAAATGAAAGCAGAAGCGCGGAAATCCATTTGGTTCCCCGGCATTGACGCGGCGCTCGAGCGGTTGGCCGCGCGCTGCACTGTGTGCGCGTCGCTACGGCCCGCCCCGCCGCGCGCGCCGCTCGCGCCGTGGCCATACCTTTTATAGAGTACACGTTGATTTTTTAGGACCACTCAATAACCAGATGTTTTTAATTATAGTAGACGCTTTCAGTAAGTGGGTGGAGTGTTACCCGATGGCAGCGTCTTACGGATCCAAGGCGGTGATCGGAAAGTTGTGTGACTTCATGTCCAGGGTGGGGGTCCCTAATACGTTAGTGAGTGACAACGGTACTTCGTTCACTTCTGGCGAATTTCAAAACTTTTGCAAAATAAACGGTATAAACCATATATTTTCCCCTGCTTACCACCCGGCTAGTAATGGCCAAGCGGAAAGCATGGTAAAAGTAGTTAAGAATGGCCTTAAAGCGATTATATTAGATAATAAAAATAAAAATCTTTTACACGAACAAATAGCGAAATTTTTATTCGACTTCAGGAACTCCAAAAACAGCACAACAGGTCAGTCACCTGCGGAGATCGTATATGGTAGGCCGCTCCGCTCCAGATTAGACTTGTTGAAACCGTCATCGTCGTCTCCGCCATCAACGGACCTCTCATGTAACGTGGAACGGAATCAGTGCTCGCAGGCTAGATATCACCGTGGGAGGGAAAGAACACATTTTAAAACTAATGATGCTGTATGGGTTATTAAAAACGTTTCAAACAAGAAGTACAAATGGTTAGAGGGAACAATAAAAAAAAAGATAGGTCGTGTACTTTACTCGGTATACGTCCCGAGTATGAATATGGAAGTTCAGAGACACATAGATCAGATAAGACCGAGGTTTCAAACAGAGGGTGATCGTTTAGAGGGAGAATGCCGATTTGAGGATGCGGTTCCTGATTTTCCGCGTCACGACGTGGTCGACGACGGCAGCGAACACGGCGCCGGCGGTCTCGCGGGCCAGAGCGAGCCGCCAGCGGGCGAGCTGTCGCCGCGCGCCGGCCGCGGGGAGGAGGAGGACAGTGATGGGGAACTCTCCTTCGCGACCCCGCCGGCGAGGCCCGCCGACCCCAGGCGGCGCGAGATAACACCGCCACCATTTGAAGTCTCGGTTGACGATCCGTCTTAATTTATCACTTACTGGGCATAATGGTATTGTGTACTTAGTTTTAAAATATGTTAGTTTATGGTAGTTCTTTTATTGTATACTGTTTTTTGTGTTTAACCTGTGTTAGGACATAAGTGAATGTTGTCATATCTAAAAGGGGAGGGATTGTTATGTACTTATGTCTATGTAATCTATGTATTTAAGTTGGCAACATTGTGTGCGCGCGAGCTGCGTCTCGCGCCCTCGCGCATTACCGCGAAATTAAATAAATCAGTGCGCATCGAGCTATCCGGTAGTTTGGTTGTTCCGTCGCACCCCGTTCCCCGGTAGATACCTAATAGACATCTATCACTTTAGACACCTTTTTTACTTCCATTCCTCCATTAGAGTTATCAAGTGGACATGCACAAGCCACAGAGCGTTCATGAAGCCTTTAGTTTGACGATAGTGCAAGTAGTAGTTCTAGGTCGGTCTCACCTGTCATGGATGGCATCGGAAAGGTGGTACTGAAAAAAGACAAGAATTTCGTTCTACAGTTTACACGAAAAATGTAATTAACATGATCTAAGTTAGATCAATGACATTGATAAAATGACAAATGATTAACTCCAAAACACCGATACAAACTGAGTAGCTCCATTGTCTCAGGATGCAAATTAATTCGCTTGCGGAAGCAAGAAACCATTAGGCCGAGTCGCGTCGGAAGACAATGGCGAGTAATTTGAATATTTTGCGTGAACGTCACCCTGTATTGTTTGACAAATTTAATATTAATTGTTAATTTTGAACAAAGTCAAATATTTAACGTTTATTTGGGGCTGTAATGGTTGTATGAACGCGTGATCTTGTCTAATTGTTCTATAGGGTTAGGTTTTATTAGGCATATTATATCATAATAATAATCGTATAAATCATTATACAGTAAAAGTGTTGAAACCCAGTAGTGATAAACTTATAGCATGTAAGCAACGTTGCTCTACATCATTTTGTAATAAAAACTAGTAGCCAAGTCTTCGCTTCCATCAAGAAATTACGTGTTTAGTTCCACGAAAATTGCTGATTCTTAAAACAGACATCAAATCTCTCTCTTTAAATGTCACAGGTCTTGACACATCAAGCACCAGCTTCCGAATATAAAAAACAACCCAATAATTTTTTTATTCAGTAATACACATAAAACAAACAGGCATTCTAAACGAGATCCTCCTCCTTTTCCAAGTCGGTAAAAAAATTAGCAAAAAGAATTTAGAAACGAAAGAAAGTGTTTTGTATGACAGAATTGTAGGTATACGCTAATGTTACATATCAGCAGTAAATCTACTCCCGCTTCGCTTCGCAAACATAATGCCCTAATACCGACACAGCCAACACTCGAAAAAGTCGCAGACATTACATAGTGGATGTATAATGTACGCATGTTAGGAACGTTTTAGGTTATTTCTTACAATTCAGATGACATTACACTGAATTTTTTGTAGGGATACTTTCATTTTCTGAAAATAAAACATAAATAGCCCTTTTTATTTAATAATGTAACATTTTACTGCTTAAAGATTTTTGTAAAATCATATCAGTAGCTTTTGAGCAATAATTTTAAACATTAGGTAATCCTTGCACTAGGATTCAGTATGTCGCGGGTGGCATGGATTTAAATAACACATGTCCCGAGAACAGACATTAATCTATCACATGAATATCTCGACCGGTCGGTAATTGAACTCAGAACCCCTGGCATTGCAGGCAGCCTAACTCTCGATTAGACAAGAACCCAACAGGGTCGAAATAAAGGTTAAACTATTTAAAATCGCGAATACCCGTTTGCGTTTAGAAATGTATACCTAGTTTCCTAACGGTAAAAGTTTAAAATCCTATATAATTAAAATAATTATTTCCATATAATTTTAGTATTAATTGAAGAAGGCCCCACTTGATTACTGGAAAATAAAACGGCGCTAAAACTATAAAAAGTCGGATCAGATGGTATTTTATAGTGCTAGCAGTGGAGAGTAATCACAGTCGATTTGTGTTCGTTGCTGGAAGTTCTACGATTGACCGCTGCCGTAAAATTTTATGACCACTTACTCCTACGTGCTTTCAAGGTTAAGTAGTAAGTTCGTACCTATTGTTATTATTAGATAAAGTAGGGCCATTTTAATAGGCCACATTTGACAACTGTTTGTCTTTGCTTTATAGTGAGGGTAACCTGCTGAAAAACATCGATTAATTTAATTAATCGATAAGGACTTCAAACATCTCTAAATTGAATGTGATTGTTATAAAAACTATTTTAATGACCGCACAGTTCAAATAATGACTAAAAAACGACAAAAATAATGCGTCTAATAATGGCGCGAAATGAAATCATGACTTTTTTGTAACATTTCACGTTTCTGGATACTGGCTTTTGAGCCAGACGTGTTATATTTAAATGAATGATTACATATATTATTTTTTGGCCTAAAATGTAAGAAAATTAATTCTGTTCCCATTAAAATATATTTTATTTTGTAATCGTGAAATACTTTTTGACGATTAGTTCGACTTCTCGATTTCAACTTATCTACTGATCTGTTTCTTTTGGTACCATCCCTAATGTTTAAAAAGAAAAAGAGTTCACTGACGTAACTTTGTAACGACGTCAGTTCTTTATTTAAAAGTGTAAAATTTTTAACAATATCTAGTAGGGAATATTAAATAATATGGAGTGCCTCCCTTACAAGGTTACTTTGTAAAATTTTGACGAACTGTCAAATGTGGCCTATTAAAATGGCCCTACTATAGATGTCGTTAACTGTCAATTTGAAGCGCTCATATCCCGGCAGCTTGCGTCATTCTTAAGTAGTGGATGGTGGATCGAGCGTGGAATTTTCTTGCGCATTTCTTTACTTTCAAGCACATAAAGATATTGGTTCCGATTTTTGTTGATAAATAGCAGTCGTTAAGTAATGTTGGAGGCATTCGGGCGGCCTGAAATTTTCCGATATTTGGATCGGCCACTAACTTGTAGAATCGAGTCAACCTTACTATAGCATCAGAATCAGAGAAATCAGAACTATAGCATCGTGGTGAAGTATGCACGAGGCTTCCTCAATGATGAAGAGAGACCCGTTCTCAGTAGTGGGCGATTAAAGGATTGAAGCCAATTGTCAATCTTGTCAATGTAAGCCGTGAGAGTCAAGTGGTTTGAACGTTAGACTCCTGAAAAGGGCGGCATTGAATTCAATCCTGCACCACTAAATTTATCAAAATGAGTCCATAATCTAATGATCACTTACTTTATTGTTGAATAATTTCACAAGGAAACCAACACACCTAAAAGTTTTCAATAGTGTTTGGGCAGCATGGTGACCAATGGCTGTATCAATCATTTGTGTAAAGAGACTCGTGTCCAACAAGATACATTTTCGTCTTATGGTGGAATGCCAAACACAAAATGTATAAATTTTTACAGTGGTAAAGTGATATTTAATTTTGAAGTTTTGCCGTCAAAGACAGCGGTACATGGATAAAAGTAACCATTTATCATGTAATAACAATGAATGTTGTCGTCAGCGTTAAAAAAATCCTAATTGGGTAATGGGTGTTAGTAGAAGCAGCTAAAACAAAAGTATTTAAATAAATATGGGTTTAAAACGAATGAATGTCATATGAGATAATCCTTCCGTTAGGAACACAAGACACGTAACATAAATTTTAACTGTATAATTTAACCTAATCCTAAACTCCCTTTTGTAAACATTTCGTATTAAATTCATTTTGCTTTTCATTTTCATTACATTTCAAATTTCATTTCGGTTAGCTGTTTGTTACCATGTCGAATAGTTTGTGGTATTTTAAGATGGATTCTAATATTAAATTGGTTTGAGGAATGCATTGGACTTGGTGTTGTTCTCGACAGCTATCGTGGGTTTAATATTATTGTGGAAATAATATCCAACAATGAGAGGATATCAGATTTTGAGCTTCAAATTGTCTTGTAGAATGTTTAATGTAAAGTTAACGACACATATATCGTAGGTTATAATTACCATGTAACAAAAACTTTCATAATAGATAATATATGCATGCAGGGCCTATGTAACATGCATCTCCCGTGCTGTTATGTGCATTGCAATTAATACCGTTTACTTATTACTAGGTATAATGTTAGACAATTGAAATCATTCGATCAAAATTCGTTTATAATATCATATTACATATTTTTCACCTCCAATGCAAATAAAAACTGTACCAAATAGACCTGTTTTGTATTGTGACTGTTAAGTGCTCACTAAACGTTCGTTATATTCTCATATAAAATAATAATCGACCTCCTTTACTTCTAAATCGAGAGTTTCTCAAACACCCAAATTCCAGCTCAATTCTAATTTGGCTTTAACTGCTTCATCAACAACCGCATCCACTTTTAATTCTAAATTAGCGCACGTTAATTGGCAAACTGGCTCAATAAACGTGTTTACTGACGTTAGCTCCCAAAGCAGTCTGAACCCAATATCCCAACATGTTCTACTAACTGCCCCGTTAACGACATCAGGCTCAATTGAGATCCTTTTATTGAGAGAAAATGTCCCCGAGAAGGGCTTAATTCGACAGGGTTGTCCCATAAAACTCAAATGTGTGTCAGTTGGAACTCTTCGTAATTAAGTGGAATATTATTTTAGGACGTTCGGTTATTGCAGGGACGAAGAGGGTCTAATTAAAGCTATTTGGTAGCATGGCACCTGTTCCAGGAATTTGTATGATGATCTTCGAAATAGCAACGGTACTGTTAAATTATCAAATAAAAAGAAAAATAAAAGTAATTGGAACAATGTTGTGTCTTGTTAGCGAAGATACAACTGCGATATACTTTTTCCTTTATGGATACGATCACAGTGTAAAAACGAATGGCCTTCGACCTATTTAATGACTCACAGATATGTGCACGAGTCCCTTAACATCATTAAAGAGGCCTAGATTATCCTGCATAACACTGCTCCACTTCGGGATGGTGAGGGGTTAGTGGCCAATCCAAGTAGTATCGGAAGTTTTTATAAGGCTTAGATATAGTTTAACGACTGCAATCTATGAATAACACGGAAGTAATTAAGAAATGTAGAGCCATTAGCGGTCACACAAATCAGCGTTCTTGGAATTACGTCTATCTCTTTGCCATATTCCAAAAAGGTCTTAATAGTGTTGTTGTCGTTCCTATCTCACTATTTTGATTTAAAAAGTAACATTTATTATTAAAGTGGTATGCAGGATAGATATACTTAGATAGTGATGTGCAAGATATAAACTGAAAGTCTTCGTTTGGATGACTGGTTGGCACTGATATCTTGTTTTTATAGGCTTTAAAGTATATTTCTCTGGTTATTAATATGTTAACATTAAGCAGATCACATAGTAAAATGGACAAATTTTGGACACACTACACTGCGACGATGTAAATCTTTTGAAAAACTGCACCGCGACTTAAAAATATGTAGAAGATTATAGTTTGAAACTTCACGCTCTTAATGATTCTTCCTTCCGTGCTTATTTGAGTTTTCATTCCAAACCTTTCATAACTTCGATGACAAACAGACGCATTAATTTATTGGTATAGATTATCACGTCAACATACATCAAATGCTCTGTAATCCGGATAATCTTGTGGATGTGGGTCACAGACATCCTTGAACTGTAATTTCTAATCAATAGTCAGTAAGATGGAGTGCGTCTTATAAAGACGTTATCGTAGTTATATTTAATACTATAGTCATACTCGTATACCACAACCACAATATAGTCATTTATTTATTTATTTATTTATTGTTTTACTATAATTAAAACGGTTTACACCAATTACATTAATTATAGAAGTCATATACAAGTCATAGTCATAGTCAGTATGCAGCTACGGTTTGTTTGAAATTGAATTTGAAATAGTGTGTTGTGAATTGAAAGGAAATTTTCTCATAGGTTTTCAAAGGTTTCATACTCAAAGGGTGACTAAGCGAGCCCTATAAACATGCGTCCGCTCTCTGTCAGTTCATTCGACAACGAGCTATCTCTCTTGAACGGATATAGATAGAAACCTGACACAAGTAAGTTACTACGTTAGTGCCCAACACTATGACTTCATCACCACTTACCATCAGGTGAGATCGTTGTCAAGCACTACCTTTTAATAATGAAATAAAAAATAAGTTAGATCCCAACGGTGGTATGGAACCATAAACGTAAGAAAACTTTTTGGTACCGGATGACCTTTCTAAATATCTAAGTTCTAATTATTATAATGTCTATGTTAATTATGTGGGTATTTTAATTACGATTAGTGAGTAACAGAACACTATAATTATGTATATGAAATTGTGGGTATTGAATACTTATACATTGAACTACGTGGAAAGTTGATAACTTCATTGTTTGTGGTTAACGATTTAACGAAAGTTATATAATTTAGGACGTAGGTAGACTCATAGTGTAGTTGATGTTCCATTAATGTTCTCAATGTACGCCCTCTATCGGGCAGCTAGTGAAACAATATGAAGAGTTCAATTGGTTTTATTCGGTGCGTAATTAAAATCCATCGAGCGTAAAACGATTCGTTCTGTAATTGTTTATTTTTTTTCTGGCGAACGCCATAGACCTTTATGTTGGTCGTTGTTTTTGTTTGAACTAGTTCAGTTTTATGGGACTCGGTTACTGAACGGTTTATTAGCGAGGTGTTACCGTAAAGGTTGCAGTTTACCTCCAGTTGTTAATGGTTATTTTTATTAACTCGTTCAGGTATTTTATTTAGTATCAATCAAGTATGGTGGCTTAACCAGAGTTTTAACAACGAGTAGATGAACTTGTTATCTGATAGCAAGTAGTCACTGCCTGTCTCCCATTGACATCAATAATACCAAAGTTATGATGCGGAAAAGAAAGAAAAAAATCATCCATGTTGATATGTGATTTAATCTAGGTATATGCAGGCGTATTGCCTCCTTGATAGTAACTACCACTCTCTTGCTTAAGTCACTCACTAAACAGCTTGTTAAGTCACAATGGAGGATTAAGAGCCAGTATTTCTTTCATTTTCCTACTTTAAGCCACCTCGCCTTGGTCTGGCTGGAAAAGCCCTACATGTCTTTGTTGTTTTTAAGAAATAGAAAACACTTATTCTTATCGTGACTTATGTGCTTAGCTTTTGGCGATTAAATTGAACATTAACTAGGTAAAAGGTAAATATTTTATAGTTAAATCATCATGTAACAATTTGCAAAGAAATCTATTTATCACAAGTTACTGACAACCAATTAGCACAAAGTATTGGATATCGAAGCAAGTCTGCCGATTAAACTTTACTCGCACCTTTTGTCGCGAACAACGGGAAGGTGAGAAAGTTTTTACAATTATGTCGAATGATTGTTTTGGTACAAGTTAAGAGATGAAGCGTTTTAACTTAATTGTTTGTTAAGAATCTGAATTTATACAGGGATAAAACGGGAGGAGTTTTAGAGTAAAATTGTAATTGTTGTGTTTGATTTTTAAATCATCACAATCATAAAAGTTAAATGGTTGAAGCATTGGCTTGAATAGGGGATCATTTGAAACCTATGTACACTTACGACTCTTACCTTTAGCGAATGAATTTTTTTTCCATCTTTGAAGGAAAACATTTTAACAAATCTCCATACTTGGTAAGTGTAACGGAGTCCATACTTCACTAACACCTCTCAAATTGTGAGAGGACACCATAATTCAGTAGCGAGAAAGGTTTTTGTGAAAATTCTTAAAAAATTGGTATTGCCAAAAATTTTCATTGAACGAATGTCTAAATCTATGTGCATACCCTGAGTTCTTTACAAAAGATTTCCACGTCAGTATTTCTCTAAATATATATAAATATAATTAACCTACATATAAATATAATTTACCGAGCCATGAGTTCATGACTCGCGCCACAAGAGGGCGCTCGCGTCGGGAGTAATAACGCGTCGTGTCGCTGCGAAGTGTCGCGCAAATTGAGTTCAATATGGAGATGATCCCCAATGTTGTCGCTCGCAGCTCCGTTGATCAAACGAGTCGCGACCGGCTCCCGGCTCCCGGCTCTAATGAGCGCTTACGATGTATACTGTACCGGAGTTACAACTTTCAATCACGTTGCTTTTCCGCTCTGAGTTCCCTTTGTCGCGAGGTATTATGTCTTATTATGTTGTATCTGAGATATTGAAGTTGTTTGTTTGGTTCGAGATGATTTGATTGTTGGAGTTTTCTAAGCTGGTTCTGTGCTCTTTAATGTGTGTTCTCTTAAGTGTCTTTCGTATGTTTTGTTTTGTCCCCCTAAAAATTTCATACAAAATATACAAACATTTCTATGCTTCGCAACCAAGCCTCGATTTTAAAACATTAATAAAAGCGTCGAAATCGAAATGAGATATTTTTCCTCTAAACAAGGAGCACAAGTCTAGCTCTAGCTCAACAGTGGAGATTCATGTCAGTTTAAAAAATATCTTTCGGCGTGTGGGTTTAAGGCAAAGGATTTTCAAACCAAAACCATTACTGGTTTCAAGCACACATTAATTAGAAGAGCTCGCAAATATTAAACCAAGTTAACTAATTAAGTACGAGAAAATGGAGTAAAATTCAAACCAGCTTTATTAGGTACAACTTCATGAACAGTTTGAGATTCAATTAACTCCACTCATGTCAATTTAAAATATCATTTAGAGTATGGGTATTAATGCAAAAGTTTTCCAAAAAAAGTACCCAAGTTTCTATAGGTAGTATCAAACACATTAATATTAATATCAATACGAGGAAACGTGTTAACTCAAAACAGGAAAATGTAAATCAAAACAACTTTACGAGTATTACAACCTCATTAATAGTTTGAGACCATCCTATAACGTGTTGGTCCGAATATATTCAATAATAATTTTGACATAATTGTCATTATCATCATCATTAATTTGCCCCACAATTCTTCATTACATTTTAATGATTTTATTAAACTGAATTGGTGGAGCGATAATATAAAGTAGTTACTGTGAAATATGAAAGGGTGGATGATTTTCGTATAATAATTTTAACGACAAGAGTGTTATTTACATTAATCAAATCAATCAATCAATCAAAGGTGTCCATGTTTTTATACAAGTGGAATATATGTAATTTTAAGTACACTGTATGTTTCCTTAAAAATAAATAAATAAATAATTAATGTATTAATATTTTCACGATTTGTTACCTCGAAAAATAATTGTCGGGACTCCGTAAACTTTTTAAGTCGAATTTTTTAGCGTTGCTCCGGAACCTTTTCGGGTCACGACTGCTGCTGGAAACAGCCCACTGCTCAAGATTATACTTTTAGAGCTCCCTACCATTCTCAAGCAATATACCATCCTTTCGGCTTCTTGCGTTAAGTAGTTTGAGCTGTTCGTTATCTTCTAATCAGTCACTTAGTAGCGTAAATAAAAATTAAATGTAGGTAGATAAAAATTTAATCTAGGCCCCTTTAATCAATTTTCTCATATATCAGCCACGTGCAGACAGAGGTCACTTACAGATTTATTTTACGTATCAATGTATTTATCAACAAGTATTAAAACTCTCTCGAGAAAATTAATTCGAGATCACAAAACACTAGTAGGTACCTTACACATGTTTCTACCAGTGAAAACTCGAACAAATATATTTTGTAACGCTCCGTCGAATTCTCTCGTAAGTACGGCATTATCGCGAATGAAAATAGAACAACACAACGTCGTCTCGTTAAGTGCTGCAGAGAAAAACAAACACGTGCTTAAGTTGTACTTTATTTTTCTGTACGGACTGTAGATGTCGCTGTGGTTGGTGAAAACTTTGGATGGTTGGATCAAAGATGATGCAATTTGATTGGACAAAAATTTACCCGTACAAACCTGGAAAGTATTTCTCCAAAATATTGATCTCTTACGCAATACATATCACTGTTCCATGGGTCCTGGATTCAATTCCCAGTGATGCGAACATTTGAATGATAAAAAAATCCGTTCTCAGTCTGGGTGTGTTCTTGTCTTGTGTGTTGTCCACGGCACCCACGACACAGTGAATCCTAGTGTGGGGCTATGAGTGTGTAGCGTTATTTATTTATTTTGGCCTAAATGTAAGCCGGTCATAAGTTAGAGTTTAACTGTACGGCCATAATGGATGATCAAATGAACTTCACGAGTGAAGTTCGATCATTATTATATGAGTAAGCTTCATTCGAAGATATAAAGATAACAACGTAGTCCTTTAACCTACAAGGCAACTTCGCACGTATTAACAGAGATTCAATTCTATTGAAACAAAACATTACTTGACTGAGTGAAATGAAACGTCTTTTATCTATGTGAACGCAGTGGGGGTAGCAGGTAGGCGGCTACCTGCTACCATCATCCGGACCGAGTCCTCATTCTTTAGTCTTAGAGGGATTCGTTACATATTATATCACACAAAACTTTTATTTGGGTAAGGGTGGGTGGGTGTTTATATCTTCGAATGAAGCTTACTCATATAATAATGATCGAACTTCACTCGTGAAGTTCATTTGATCATCCATTATATTTCGTAGCTTCATTCTTCAGATATAAAGATAACAACGTAGATGTTTAGAGCATAAAGTTTTGTGTCTTGAGTATCAAAGATAAACAAAGTGAATTTTACAGATTATTTATTTTATTTTATTTGTATACATAATGTATGGATATAAATTAACCCTTAAGTATAATGAATTATTACAATTATTATTATAATGATTAACTTCAATATATTTTAATCATTCCCGTATAGAACAGACTGGTAGTGAAGTAAACTTCCGGACTGTTTGAGCTATACTGTTGCGTTTTTCAATAGGTAGCAATAAACGCATATTTACGGAATCGTACATAAATCCTAGGAAGCGACAAACTTGTTGAGGTTTTAGAGAGCTTTTTTCATAATTAATAATGAAACCTAGGCATTCCAATAACTTCACAGTTTCTCTTACGTTTTGCAAGCATTCCTCGTAGGTTTGGCCAATACACAAAATATCATCTAAATAAACAACCGACGTAAAGCCGCCAGATCTTAACACCGTTATTACCTCCTTCATAATTTTTGTGAAAGTCCGAGGTGCCACGGAGAGGCCATACGGCATCGCAGTAAATTCGTATATATGCAAATCATTGTTTTCGTCTACAAAATTAAAGCGTAAGTATTTTCTATCCGCCGGAGCGATCGGGACAAGCAGGTATGCTTCTTTCAGATCTATCGTAGCCATAAAACCATTTTTAAACAATAATTTCGCGGCAGTTCGGTAATCTTCCATTTTGAAATGAAAATTGGAAATAAACTTATTTAAGGACTTCAAGTTCAAAATGAACCTCTTGCCTCCATTAGCCTTCGGCGCTAAGAATATTTTTGAAATAAATTGATCCTCGCGCGGCATGCATTTTAAGATAGCACCTAAATCTAGCAGATTTTGAATAGCTTTGGACATCTCATATTTTTCTCTAGTTGAAAAAACATTATTTGGGACAAAATTCTGTTGTACGTCTCTTGCAAAAGGTATAGAGAAACCGTGTTCAATCCAGTCTAAAATGGTAGGGTTATTCGTAACAGTACGCCACTGATTAAAGAAGGTCTGTAAACGACCGGCATGTACCTTATTCAATGTCGGGTCGGAGGACGGGACTGTTTGTGGTAGCTCGAGGACCTCGTCGTCTGTGTTGGCGCAGAATTGCTTTTGCGCCCTGCCACCTGGGACTTCTGCGCACCTCTCGCCTTGTTGGCGGGCTGATATGGGCGAGGGGCGCTCGTCCAGTTTCCCTGAAACCGTGGTCTGAATGCCATCGAATTCGACGTAGACGGCGTAGGAGCTTTTGGATTTGCTGAAGGTTTCTTGATTTGCAATCCTTGCTTTTCAATAGTTTTTGATGTTTTAATTTTTTCAGACAACTTGCTTCCAAAGAGGGTTTCGTCCCTTTCGACATCTTGTATGATATTAAGAAAGGATTTATCCAATGCCGGAGTTAACAACTTGACCCTGGTTTGAGTTTGGGTGTAATGTAAATCTGACAAAATACGACAACTATCAGATAAGATCTTGATTGCGCGTATTTTATTTGCTTTTTCGTCATCAGAGGCAGTAAGAAGCAGCGACATCGCTCGATTAATGGCCGTAATACCCAGTCCAAGCTGCTGTTGAGCAGTTTCTGTTTTCTTATCGCGTGCTCTGGCAGCGTCAGTCACAGCCGCGGAGATTTCTGGGTTCAAACTTGGGGCCCGCAGTAATTTACAATTTTCCGGTATAACGTATTCCTTCAAAAACTTTTCTTTAGCTTCTTTTTCTTGTATCCCTTTACTCAACAACGGAAGCCAACGCTTAGCCAAATCGGGGTGAATTTTTTCACCATACTTGGGTGACTCATCAATAGGGTCGCCTAGAGCGAATAAAATTTCAGCCTCAAGTTCCGGAACACTTTCCTCAGCCTTATCTTGATTAGGCTCCGAGGTTGGAGTACTGGATATCAATTCATTTATTTGCGGAACACTTTCTGGCGGTTCTGTTGTTATTTCGTTTGTCGGGGTTCGGTTATCTGGAAAAACGAAATATTGTAAAATTTGAGGGTACTTGAAAATTTTTATCACGAAATTATACATAATAAACTGTTTGCGAGATGTTTCCCTTAGCAATCATTATATTATGTAGGTTTACTACAAGGTTGACTCGTGGTCAGCCTTCTGGTAAAGAATTTCCTTCGTGTTGACTCGCGGCCAACCCCCTGGATAAGATGCCATCGTGTTGACTCACGGCCAACCTCCCGGCTTTAGAGTTCCTTCGTGTTGACTCACGGCCAACCTCCAGGATAAGGATATATACGATATAAAATATCACTTTAAAATCACTTCACTTCACTTCATAAGCACAAAGAAAAAATATATTTATAAAAATCACCTGAGTTTTGTTCAGAATCCGTGGAGTCTGAATATATCACATTTGATCGCAGACGCCGCTTGTACTGCTTTTCTTGTAACTTTCTAATTTTTTCTGCATAATAATCAATTTTTTCCTTTGATTTTCGTTTCGGCATAATTAAACACTATCAATTAAACACTTTATTTGAAATTTAACGGATTTTTTCCTCGACAAAAAAAGACGTGTGCTCGTTGCCTCGCACGGAAAAAGAATGAGGACTCGGTCCGGATGATGGTAGCAGGTAGCCGCCTACCTGCTACCCCCACTGCGTTCACATAGATAAAAGACGTTTCATTTCACTCAGTCAAGTAATGTTTTGTTTCAATAGAATTGAATCTCTGTTAATACGTGCGAAGTTGCCTTGTAGGTTAAAGGACTACGTTGTTATCTTTATATCTGAAGAATGAAGCTACGAAATATAATGTAAAATCAGTCACACTTCTTTAGAGGTGACCATCTCTATCCTTAATGTTCGCAACCAAATTAATGTGACCGAGCTTGATCGAGTTTCTTACTAACAGTCCTTGCTCAAGTCCTCATATTGACTAACAAACAAACCAACTTAAGTTCTAATACAGTTTGCTAACCGGACTAACTCTATCATAGTACCTAGGTACTTAGCGCAGTTTGTAATCGTAGACTCGATTGTATTTGAACTAAAATAACTTTGTCACACAAATTTATTGTGCAATGTAATCATAAAATTTAAACAAACCAATCGCTGTAAAAATTGTTAAAATTGCTCGCACGTTTAATATCTAGATAGTCACAAAAAACCAATTGTTTATGGCCGATAAACACACAACAAAACAAACGAGGCAACGCATATCTCTGGAAAATAATCAACTGAAATACCTAAAACAAACGTATACGTATCCAGTATCTAATTACAGCACCATCTAAAGAGCAGTTACTATCGGTAAACATTTTATTTTTATCGACACAAACGGAAACATTGAAACAGCAGTAGTTCTCCGTTAACTGCTGCAAAGAAAGTAACTTCACATTTTCCACATTTGTCTTAAAACATTGATAGTTTTACAGCTCCACTGCACACTAGTGTACTGATATTTTTGTTTTTGTTCTCGCAAATAGAGTGTAAGAGGTTTCCTCTGTCCACTCTACGATCCAATCAACCCTCCTGACTTCTATGGGGACAATGGCGATGGCTTCAGCTCTCATTTTAAAGTGTGTTACTACTTAAGGATATCCCAGATAAGTTGTAAGTTTACAATTTGAAATCCAACTACAACCAACGGTCCAAAAGTACATTATCAGCATTAAAATTTCCAATTCCAGTGGACCAGTTCTAAATCGATACAAATGCCAGACGGTATTAGAACATTAGTTGATTAATTTGTTACTAAGTGTTATAGCTGACGCTAGGACTGTTAGTAATAGTTAGAATCTCATATATTATATTCGGTCACATAATTATGTGTTGTTATCCTAAAGGACTATGAAAGTTTACTCTTAATATTAATATCACCAAATCCATCCATCCATTCGGTTCTATAATGTCAGAAATTTAAAAGGCACGTGATTATACATGGATGCGACGATGCTAACATTATCTCAGTACATAAAAACACAAAAACAACGCTCTCCTCAATTTGATCCAAAAACGTTTATAAAACCAATCAATTAACTCTGGAAGCAGTTATAAATTTGAGGCCACAGTTCCGAATAGTTGAGCAGTTATTCCAACTACGGGAAAGGGGTGATCTTAATTATATTAGTAAGAAACGGGTGAAGTTCGGGAGGCGCGCTTCGCTGGTGCTGATTTAGTACCCACGACTACGACGACGACAACGACCACTCTTTCTTAGTTAGAGGCTTTCGCAAGATTTCCGTGTCAATGTAAAAACAATTTTTAAATTGACACGGTAATTTTACTAATATAGCTACAATTTGCAGCGAAACATCGTGGTCTAATAAGGTGGAACATATACGTTTGTTTTTTCGTTCAACGTTGATGGTTACAACACAAAGCAAATGTTTTGAGCGACGCAACTCAAGTCCCTCGGGTTATTATATTTTTATGGCTGGGCCACGAAATACACGTCTTTCTGGAGGCTTTTATTTTGGTATAAGTGTTACGTTAATTCATAAAAGAAAGTCGCTACAACTTGCAAATTCGTAACTTTAAAATACCATGTACTTTGTTTTTAACGTTCGATACTGAAGTTTGCTTAACAGAGCGATTTGTTCTTGAGCTTGAGTTCTTGTTGTTCGAGGCTTTTGAGTTTGGGTTACTGACAATCAAGGGTTAATTACAATCCCTTAAACCTACCATACTATATAGGATTTGTTACAAATTTAAAATCACTACCGTAATTGCGTATTGAACCTTTTTATATTTTTAGTCTAAAACAGAAGTCTAAAATATTCGGGTAAAATATTGTGATAGGTATATTTATTTATTTTTGTGGTACAACTTACGATTTTCTAGTCGTATCGTGCTGTGTAACGCGGGTCAATTGACGCGCTACTTTTGTTTCCATTTGGTTTAATGAAAGGGATGGAGTGGAAAGTAATTGTGATTGGAGGAGCTTAGGATCCTGGCTAGGGGCAGGGGGTAATGTGGTATAGGGGTGGCCGTCAAGTGCAGACGATCGCTCATTTAACCATCACCAGAATTGTGGTTGCTGGTAGAATCTTTGTTCAAAAAAATGCATTTTAATTATACCCTAAATTAACAGCCTATGTGTAAGTATTTTTGACTGATTATTTCGTGATAAAATTGGTTTTTGATTTTGTATTATTAAGGAGATTGTATTCTGATTATCAGATATTGAAAAATTATTATGATGAAAATTACAACTGATGATGGAATTATAAAATGGACAATACAGCTTTTAGACGGTTGCTATTCATCCTCTCTTTTGATTTTATTGTCTTGGTTTCGATGATATCAAACATTTAATATTACGTGACGTGTTTTTACCATATTTTTTAATAATAATCCTCATATAACGACCTAGATAATCTGTAAAATTATAGATGAAAGCGTGTATGTACATACGTTGAGAGCAAAGGGCGCGAGTGTGCAAACATGCCCGTATCCCGGCAACGACACAGGTGTAAGGAAACAGGTAAACCAGGGGAGCGGTTATCCGGGAGACATTAACGTGTGAAGTCAGCTCTTGGCAATTTATGTAACAATTATCATATTTTCGTTTCAGGGACATGAATACGCCGCTTGATGTCAGTTCAGCTTAACTCAGCAATGTATGGTTATTTAATTGATGTATAATTATTTCTTTGGCCTTAATGATGTTCAAGAGTGATGCTGACTACTTTATATCAGGTGGCTGATTATATCAGTAAATGAAAAAATCAATATTGTGCTTTCATAGAATCGAGATAGCAAACGAGCATGCAACACCACCATTCCGCGCGCTCATCACAATTGTGTCCAAGCTAGAAAAAGGCTCAAATGACGGGGCTTAAACAATAGTTGGTTAATTCGTTATGGTGTAAGTGTCACTTGAGCAGGGACTGTTATTGATAGTTATTAAGAGTCTCGTTCTAGTTCAGTCACGCTGCTTTGCTACGCTTTAGGACAAAGATAGTCATCTCTATCATACATGAGCAAATATACTCTGATATTTGACGACCCTGTAGCCTAGTTGATAGCGACCCTGCCTGCGACGCGAGGGGTCACGGGTTCGATTCCCGGCCGGGCAAATATTTATGTGACAGATAAATATTTGTACTCGGGTCATGGGTGTAAATTGTAATGTGTTATATGTGTAGTCCATGCCACCCGCGACACAGGTAACAACCTACTGCGGGGGTATGAGTGTGTTAGCGTTTATTTATTTATTTATACCTCCTACCTGATTGTTAGTGATAACCGTAAGTCATTGACAACTGTTTTCATCAAGAGTTTCCGAAGCATTGTCAGTAAAGATAGAATAGAGAAGAATCAAAATGTTTTGGTTCTAAATGCTTTACTGGAACACAATGACTCGTTCTTCTATTGCCTCTGTGAGAAGATATCCCAACTGAGAGACAGTTATGGGTCACTGTATCGCTTTGAACTTTAAACCACATAGCCTTGTACCCTGCACCTACGAGCATAAATATGTACAAGTCGACTGGAATTGCTCGATAGAATATAAAACACAGTCCTCTGGGAGTGCCACGTCTAACAAGCGCCTTTTACAAGTAATTGGACACCTGCGTCTTATATTCATGAAGTAACTGCTGTTTTATTTTCGTACTCTGAGATTATTAGCTGTAATGTATTAGATATTATTTTTCAAATGCCGATCTACGAGCAGGAAAGTGGCTGCTAAATAAATGGTCACAACATCAAAGATATTCACGACAGTTTGATGTCAATAAGGAAGCGAGGTATTGCGCTTGAAGGTTGACAGGCCCCATCTTTAGACCAATCAACGACCAACGGCGCAGTAATTTCTATTTCCAATCGCCGTTCAAAGAGTCCGGGGTTAAATTCCCAGAGAGGCAGAAATTTGAACAATGGGCTTAAAGTGCCGTCTGAATGTCTGTTATTTTCTTTGCGTGTTCTCCATAGCACCCACAACACATGGAATCTATAGCGCTATAGAAAATGCCAACATTCAAGGTCCTGTTGTACTGGTCCTGGGTACTAAACAATGGATGAGGTCATGACGTACTTCTCCTCATCCTTGAGCAACTGACAAGACAAGTCTCTTTGGCTGGGGATCGCTTAGCTATATACCATCTGCTTACGTTTTTAGGACTCATGCTAGGATCATCATAGGATTTATTATTTATCATCGATCTTTAATTAAATGTCCAACGCAATTTGCCTGCAGAATTGGTTATCCAGAAGAGCAGATCTTTGATTCTTTGTTGTTTCACAACATTAGTGCATCGCAAGTTCGCAAGTAAGGATGACAAAATACAATCAGTACTTAATAATTGGTAGAATGCTAAGTGAACCACACCCACGTAATGGTTACGCAGCCTCTAAAGTATAGAACCGCTTACGAAATATTTCCACTAGCGGTCATCCATCCAACTACTGACCGCACTGGCTGTTGCTCATCTTGGTCAATCATTACAGATCACCGCTTCAAATGTAGGATTAAAATCTTTCCAAATTCATGGGGTAAATTTCCAAAACACGTCACTAACCGCGTAAAATTTGCTTAATCAATATTAAGTACAGAACATCAGCACGACTTACTATAAGCTCCCGTTTGGTGTAAGACGCTACAAAATTGTTATTCCAGGAAGAAAAATACGCGATGGTTGGAGACAGTCCAATTTATTCCATAACGAAGCTCTAGCCGGACTGGCTATAAGGCTCTGGTCTGAGTGTCAAAGATAAGCTGTGTTTCTATACTCATACTGCAATTTTAAACGCTCGATTCTCAATTGTGTTCATTTTAATAAGTAACTTTTGCTGCGGCATTTTAGTACGAATAAACGTCATCTTGATTTCTATTCTTTTAAATAGGATGTGGCGACGTGTTGATAGACGGACGTGCAGTCCAATTTTTATATTAATGCCTGGCAACGCGTTCGGGTGGTTTCGGCCGCCTTCGTGCCGCGCGCATCGCGCGCCCGCCGTGCGCGCATAGGTATAGTGCGGTCGCCGAAAATCGCTCAGTCGCTACGAACGATCCTGGACGCCGGTAGGCTGCGCATGCGCCCTCTCGCTTTTTCCCGTCGCGATAACTTGCAATATAGTATCTGCATACGTGTTATGTGCTTGCTAACTTCTGCACCTATTCAAAATACTATTTTTAATTTTTAACAGTGTGTCCTAAGTCTAGTGTTCTAATCTAAGTTCTAACTTTCAAACTGTACGTACTAACTTGCTTACGGAATCTGTCTTGCATACTTACCTATCGAATAAAAAGACATATGTACGGTGCTTGAAGTGTTCTTATTTAATAGACAGTGCACCTCTACAAGCCAAAAAAATTGCGACGAAAGTCTAAGAAGTCGTCAAGTGGTTTGTTCCAAATAAAATTAACTAAATTATGTCGGTAGAGAGAAGATATTGCAGAAAATTTGTTGCTTTTGGTATTCATTTCATCCATAATCATGAGTTTTAGAATTTTTCGAATTCAATTTTTTTATCTAAGTATTTATGCGTCTGTTCTCATTAATTTTAAAATCAGTACCTATAACAAATTTTTCGCAGGTACATTACATTAGTTATTTTATCAAAAAAATACATGAATTTAAAGAACCCCAATTATTAATACAAATATTTGGATGTAATCTAGCCATTTCATCTAAAACTAACAGGAAGGTTACTAGTTTTTTCACTAAAAAAATATGTTGTGTGCTGCAGTGAACAAGTAAAATATAGTTTACTGTCCTGAATTATATAAACGGAATGTCAGACACATTGTCAACACAGATGAATTTATATAATGCTAGAGTCCGGGTCACAGTGAGGCAAATGAAGCCACCGTTTTATCGTTGGCTATGAACGATAAGCTATAGGTACTTCGTTTAAACTAACTTTCTTTGAATTCAAAATAAATTATTAACCTATTTCGTAGTATAATGATTAATATTTGCTATATATAATAAAATTAATTCCACAAGTTTTAAACATAATATAAAGATACCCTTAAAGGGTCTTTTTCATCATAACTTTTCCTTCTTGATAAAACGCTAGCTGCAAGATAACTAATAATGATGATGATGATGTTGCTGTTGAATGTTACCAATATCATAGTAACAGCAAGAATGTGTAGACTAGGGTTTGAATATTCTATTAAAAGATGACAGATAGTTAAAACAAAAAATGCCGTGACCACATTCAAAATATCGGTAAAAATTATAAAAAATATATACCTCATATTACTTACGTTCGGACAAAGTTTTATTTGTAACCGTAGCTCGTTCCCTTACCTAATCGTTTTCACAAATATCCTGCACTAGAACAAGGGGTTTATTCTCGCTCATAAATATACATAACGGGGCGAATATTGTGGGCGCGTTGTGCACAAACACGCAGATGGCGATATGATGGGCGCTGGTGGAGGGTTGTTTAGACCGCGATTTGTACCGGATTTATTGTACTCGGGTACTACTGGGCGACATTATTACCTTATCTTGCTTACCCACTAACTCGGCGTGCGTTTGCTAAGGTTTAACCACTAGTGTGTAGGACTAGCGGAATGAAATGAGAACTTACTGTCGACATTTCGGCCGCTGCCTAAAGACTATGGTTTGTGTCATTTAGTAATTCTCATGTTGATAATGTTATGTGTACGTTCGTTTAAATTAAATTTAAGTGCAGGATAATCAACTATTTCAAAATAACTGGTTTCTCAAGTGCTTAATGTTATTTAAGTGATACCTACTTATTAGTACTTATTACATAAATGAACTTTTTAAAAATTTTATCCGTATGTATTCCTGAGTCAGGGCTAATCTCTGGAATGGCAGGCCCAATTTCTATGGAACTTTAACTGGAAGGTATGGGCGGTTATTTTGCAAGGGACCAGAAAATACGCGGAGAAACTCCCACACAAAGTTTCTAACTGTAATAATAACAAAAACTGATAAATTAATATTTTTATTGTTGCGTCATTTTGTGTACAGAAAATTTTTATTAGCGCTACAAACACACCTACACGTATACGAAGGTTACGTTATGCGTTGAGCTTTACTGAGACCGCTCCATAATTTTCCCTCAATCTTTCCCTCAGTCTTTGAAATCCTTCAATCCGCACGTAGCCCGAGCTATCGGTGATACTGTAACTAATTATTGTGAGAGCAAACCAATGTCCCACATAGAGATAGTATATGATTTTGTTGCTGATCTAAGCTTCACTGAAGATATAATAGACGGTATAGCCCAGATTATACCCAACCAATCTCGTACCATTTCTATACGTAAGTCAGTACCATTTCTATCGTGTAATAATCGTGGTATCAAAAATTATGTGTTCGATTAGAAAGGTGTAGTACCGGTTACACTTTTTTAAGAGACAAGTGACAACCATCCCAGTCTTTTCTGGGATACCGACCCATCTGTGACTGATTAAAACAAGACTTTCACTAACAAGTTACAATTACTAACAACAATTAACAGGAATCATTCAATGTCCCTGTCCTGGTCTCCATTTTTTTTAATGGAAATAAGATAGCAAACGAGCATGCAGCACCACCTTCCGCTGCCGCCCATGACAACTGTGACCGACCCAGAACTAGACTCAACGAGTCTCGTTCTAATTCGGTCACAGATGCGTTGCTACCCCTGAGGACAGATGGTCGCCTCTAAAAAAGTGTAACCGGCTCCACACCTTCCTATCCGGAACACAATTGTTGTTAAAACAATTATTACACGGTAGGAATGGTACTAAGTACCGTGGCGGGCGGTGGTACTTCCCCGGGTGAGCTCTAGGCCCTACCACCTGCTTACTAACTTAACGAATTAATGTTCTCATAATTGGATTAAATATCCCAGTTTCAATTTAGGTTTTTCTCCCTTATTTTCATAAAAAACGCAGGAGCCAAAATAGTATTTTTGAGAGCATAATTATTGAACTAATTGATTATATTTACTAGGTACTAATAGAATTACTACAGTCAATTTACCTTGGGTAGACTCCCTTTCTGATGACAAATAAACCCAACATTTGATAAATCATAACATGGGACTCTTTATTGATATTATATTATATTTTTGTGAACCTATTAAAAAAACCAAACCTTGAATGTTCAGTACAATATTAGTCGAACCTAAGTTTAATCGGATACGATATTTCTGAAATTAGCAGGACCAAACACACCGATAAACAGCCAAAATTTCTAAAAGCCCTTGTTGTTGCGCTAACAAAATGTACAATAGCTTTGTTAAATAGTTTTCAAATACAGGCATAGATAACTCAGATTTTGATATGAATGATAATCACTTATGTTCAACAAAAATTTCTCCAAAGTGCGTGAAGCAGTAAGGTTGAAAGCAGCAGAAAAAAGCCATAAGACTGTCACCAGTGGTGACCTGGTAACGCGTAATTCTCTGGCCAGTCCGTAATAATTGCGATCCTTCCAACTTCAGCAAGTGTATAGAAATCCAATATGAACATTACTCCGCTCCAAACTTTGGGAGCTTCGCGTTCGCTCTTAAATTTATAGCGTCAGCAGGCTTTTTAATAAAACGTACCAAATGTACGGAATTTCCAGTGTAATCGATTTTTTAAGGCACCTTCTTTTAATTTGTTGGCCGAATGTTGCTCTTGAGCGGAGAAAATGCTTTGGTGCGATCAATTTGTTTAAGTATTCATTTGGCGTTTAGGCTTGTTTTACTCCCAAGTTTACGTATAAACTGCGTGATGCTAATCCATATCCATACTAATATTATAAATGCGAAAGTCTGTCTGTCTGTCTGTCTGTGTGTCTGTCTGTCTGTCTGTCTGTGACGTTTTCACGGCTAAACCACCGGTCCGATTTGGATGAAATTTGGAATGAAAATAGTTGAAGACCCAGAGTCACACATAGGCTACTTTTTTTTTCAAAAATCAACCCCTAAAGGCTTGAAATAGGGGATGAAAGTTTGTATGAAAAATCTACACCGCATGAATGATTACGATGAATTTTCCCAGGACGATAGTTGATGACGTACCCCCTTCCCCGGTTCGCGTTATAAACGAATTCCACGCGGGCGAAGCCGCGGGCAAAAGCTAGTATTTTAATATATTCAACTCAGCTCGCTACCACTCTCGAAATACGATCCATAATGGTTGTTTGCTTTTTAGGGTAGAAAGACAGTTTCTTTCACGTTGACTGAAGACGTGTAGATTATTTTCGTGTTGGAAACATCCAGGGATTTTAAAACTTATCAACGGGGGTAAAAACAAATTTTGCTCGACTTTGGTAGGAAAATCATTTATGCTCTAGTTCAAACGCCTACGCAAAGTCTACGTACGTAATACGTAGGTGCGAGTATAATCACTAGGTAATAAATAACAAAGTTACACTCTCATTGTCCCACATTCCCATCCCCTGTATAACGAGGGGCAAAAAGGCGCACAAATTACACCACAATAACCCACAACTCGAGGACAAACAATTTTTTGTCACATAAATATGTGCAGGGCCAGTAACGGAGAATCGATTCGCGGCACTAATAACTCACAGCCTTGTTAAAACATCATTGTCGCTTAAACGCTTTTGATGTATACTCAGATCCATTCCCTCAATTGATTTACTATAGACGATGGAGCGACGAACGATGAAACAATTTACCACAAATCAATTAAGATTCCATTAAATACATCGGAATCGCAATTAACAAATCGCATCTGTCCCGATGTAAAGATCAAATTTCCATTAATACGAGAGGGTAAACAATACGGCGGTATAGCGGTACCGGTAGTGAGTACCTACCTACATTCCGCGTTTAAACATTTATTTCATTGAATCCATCCGTGAATAATAATTAATCCAAACTTGACTTACGTTGAGTAAATATAATTACAAAGTGATTTTAATTAATATAAAGGATTTCAGCCTAAATATTCCGACCTAACGTAAAAAACTTAAGGAATCTCCAAAAAGAAAAGGTTCAACAATTTAAAGTTTGTTAATATTTTTTACCTTGAAGAATCCTTATATATTTGACAGTTATAAAATATAAAAACAGTGTTACGTAATTTCAATAAAGTTTTAATCAGCTCGAGGCTTTAATACGCTGCTGTAAACCGAAACTTAACTATTATAAAAACATTTCAATAATGTTAGCGGTATTTAGTCTTAGGCACTTCTCACATTACGCTATTCATGAGATACGCGACTGCAACGCTACCCAAAATTAGTATGTATTTGACACTTTTAACTGACAGAAGATGCATCGTCCTATCAGTAGTTTCAAATACGTACTAATTTTGGGTAGCGTTGCAGTCGCGTATCTCATGAATAGCGTTGTGTGGGAAGTGCCTAAGTGGATAAAACAGTTAAAATACCGCGATAGTTTGTTGACAACTGTTAGTATTGTGTAACGCCATCTATTATCACGATGGAAAACTAAGACAAGAACTGGAAAATGTTGGCTATAAATGATGCGTGAGCTACATATATAGTCGAGATAGTCAAGTCATCTATTAATTACTTACTATTGTACCCCGTGCTATAGAACGTATTGTTATTATGGTATATTAAGGTTTAAGGTGTTGCTTACAATAATGACTTTAACCTACCTATTTATTTATTTATAAACTTACCTAACCCATTATAAACGAAAAACATAATTTAATCAAATACTTTAATTACCTAGTCGATAATTTACGATTTATTTAAGCTTTAAAATAATATAATGCAGGTACCAACACAAACAAAATAAATGTACATACAAAATGCGTGTGTATCGTAGAACACTGTTCGAACGAAATTGTGCTATTGCACTGGAACTGTCACTTGACCATCTGACATACGTCACCGGACTTAACTGACCTGACAGCTGGCACCTTACTGGCTGCAATCAACGAAACTGATTGACCAATAAGCGCGCGCCTATGACTGGGCTCAGCCAATAGCATACCTTCCCATTTCCGTTGCACAAAAATCTTAAACTTTTAATTTTTTATTTTACCACCGTACCATGCGATAAGGAACTTTGTTGCAATAAACTAAAACATTAGTACAATGTAAGTATCAACCCGATTGGCGCATGCTTAACAATCCGGATCACTCTTCCGAACGTCCAGCGAGGCGGAAATTTGAATGAGTTTAAATTTTCATTCTCGGTCTGGGTGTGCGTCCATGTCTTGTGTATTATCCATGGCATCCACGACATAGGGAATCCTTGTGTGGGGCTATGCCTTTGTAGCGTTATACATATATTATTTGTTCATCAACAGGCTCGCTCGCTTATCGCCAATCGCTCACAGTGAGCCCCTTCGGAATTAATACGGAAACAAACAGCTCGAGATTGAAACATCTCGGAAATTGAATCCTGTCTGCTCTAAATTGGAGTCTGTCATCTAAATGTACAATGAGCTAAGTTGGCTACGAGCTGGAGCTTACAAATGCTTTCATATTGCAGGTTAAGTGATGCGCAGGACGTAAGCGACAATTGTCTTAAGAGCTCTATGTGTTACGTAAACGGTGACGAACGAGCTGACGAAGTGTTGGGTAGTGCTTAGTGTACTGACATTTGTAATTTGTTGTCTGGGAAGAAAGAAGAGACAAAATAGAAATTAATGGCTGTTAAGCATCCAAACGAAATGTCAATAAGTTTGGAGGGCGACTCAAGTAACTGTGATAGTTATCCAGGCTGGCTTGAAGAGAGTATAATAAATTACTGGTTGTATGATTAATATTTACAACTGGTTGTATTTTTAAAAATATTGTCATTTTTATTTTAGGTAAGTAGGCAGGCATGTTAATTAACGCAATTTTTTTTTCTACTACCCTTCACTCGCTACTCGCTGCCGGTAGATGAGAATCGAACTTAAGACCCTCTAAAATTGCATTTAAGAGAGTCATTAAAATACCGGCCCATGACGTAATAATTGGATAAAATTACATTATTTGGTCGGGGCTTGGCCCATACGGATGTAATTTGAACTGATTTCCAAATATACTTACATCTCTTATAAATAGACAATATTCACTTAATATGTCTACGACTAAATATAACTTTTCGTCTACCTAACGTATTCTTGTTTGACTCGATTCATCAGTTCACGATCAATATTCATTGATATATTTATACGTAATCGATACTTATATTAAAGTCGATTAATAATGTAATACAATATTCAACAAGTTTCCTCTTGAGCGGGATTGCGTAGTATTGAAACCATCATTAAGTTCAGGATAATGAGGGGATGATGTCAGCCGTCTCGTGTAATCTACGGGAACTTATCGAATTACTGAAACGAACTCCCATACGCTACATTTAACGTCCCTCAAATGAATATAAATATGTAGTTATGTTTAATTTTTTAAACTTAATTACGTATTTCATAGTTATTAAATCTATTAGAGAAAGATAGCACTGACCAACTATAAATAGTTAAAGATCCAAAATGGTCGTTCAAAATTGAAAATGATTTGTTAATTATCCTGTGCGAGGATTTTCTGCGTCATGGAAAGCATAGAAAACACCAATTCAGGATCCCACTACGTAATACCAACTAGGTAGACTGTGGCACCGTCAAATAAACAAAACCTGAAAATAATTTCAACAAATACATGTCTTGGACTCGATTCTCAGTGAGGCGAAAAAATTTATGAGTCAAAATTTCTCTTCCCGATTTGAGTGATACCTACGCTACGATACAGGAAACGCCCCAAATCAAAGCCTACGCGGTTACTTTCACAACAACTGTAGGGAAACTAGTTTAAAATTCAACCGCTTTGCCGTACACTGGTACACAAAGTTAAATATACGCGTAATAAACATTAGCATACACACCGCGTACTGGCGGTCGGACTGCAAATAAAAGAATTAATTCTCCCCATCGTCAGCCGCCATTCTGGACCGCGGAGCACCGGCTACTAATTAACAGTAAAATGAATGTAATGTCAAAAACGGTTCTGCAAAGAATATAGAGACACAGAGCAAACTACATAGACATTGTGACCTAGTTTTAAACAGACTTCACAAAAAGAAGGTTCTTAATTCGACTTTGTTTTTATGTGTGTGTTACCTTATAATTTTTTAGTGAATGGACTTTGATAATGCTGTATTCCTATTTAAATTTGAGCGACATGTGACGAGTACTTTTACAGATGTAAATGTCCTTAGGTAAAAAATATAGTTAGTAATCTAAGTTATGATTAATTAAATCATTGGAATTATTTTTACTATCTTTCCCAAAAGTTTGCCTAACTTGTTCTTGCTTGAGCTTGCTGTCAAAGTACCCATCTTATACCAGACTGCTAAAGGCTTGAAAGTTAGTGAGTTCTTCTCTCTTCTTTCTCGACTTCATGCCTTCAAAACATTTTTACTATCCAGAAACAGCTGAGTTTAATTGAACTTACTTACATCCACGTTGTATGTGATGCATTCACATAAAGCTCAAAATAAATAAACAAAAATATTTACTTTGTAACCCTAAATAAAAATATGGGCTCAATATCTTGCCGGAATAACGTAACATACTTGCATGCCATTTATAAATGGTGCCCATTAGCGGCTTATCTTTCTCCAAATGAGGAGCAATTAGCCCCACGCAGTAACATAGCATTTACGTTATATATTTATGTAGTATTACATAAACTTTGAACGTTCTCCTAGAATAAATAATATAGAACTACGAGACTTCAATCTTTTCATGGCGTGTCGAAGGCGGTGTCCTACGTGAGCGACGAATACGATGCGACGCAACGCCACACGATACGACGTAATGCGACGCGATGCTACACGCGATAAGTGTCCTACGTGAATAGTCTATGCGACAAGTGACGTATGTGGAGAGTCCGACGTGATTTTGTTTATTACTTCTCGAGTCATGTAGAAGTACCGTACTGTTTTGCTCGAAAGTTCATATTTAAAGGACAAACTTTTATAGAAATATCGTAAGCACAGAAAGAAAAGAAATATAATATTTTTATAGAGAAATCATTTCGTATTTCGTGGTGTCGCGTCTGATAACCCTCAAAACAAGAACGCGTTACGTCGCGTGTCGTCGCAGACTGTGACATAGTACACAAGTAGGGATACCGTTGATTTGATCGCGTTCGTCGCGGTCGCAACGTCGCGTCGCGTCGTTTCCGTCGCTCACGTAGGACACCGCCTAGTAAATTACGTGTTCGATCATATATTCTCAAACGGACATTCATCGTCAGCTATAAATCTTTCAGCCGTAATCGAATAAAACTACGGCACATTTATTGCTTTCAATCCCTCAATAGTCTAATACTATAATGGGACTTTTATTTTTATTTTTTAAGTAGTTATAAACTCTACTAGTTTAAACGATCAGGTTTCACCGTTATTCCGTTGCCGCTCATAACAACTGTGATAGGATTAGCGACCTGAGATAATCGATTATTTCATTCGATATTAAGCACTGAATCGATAATATCTAATATGTTTCAATCGATCTTAAGCACTGAATCAATAAGATACAATGGTAGAAAGGAGCGGCTAAAAAAAGGTCACGAACGCCAGCCAAGATAGCGGGGCCGGCGAAAAATTTTCCTTTCGATTTTTGGTAGATCGATTCTGTAGCTCTCGATTTTATTGTGAATCGATTTATGACATTTCGATTCTAATCAATGTTTTTCGGACAGAGTTCCCATCCCTAAACTGTGACCAAAACAGAGTATAGTGCCACCAACTTATCTGTTCAGTAAACGGATGTCGCTAGTGCAGCGTCAATGTTACCATATATTAAAATTTGGCGACTGCCAAGGGAACTCAACAACTTTAAGACCTATGATTTTTACCAGATGTTGCACATAATTCGTTGGTAAATGATGACAAAGCCTTTCCGACGAATATAGATACACAACTTGGGCTGTGGCTACTAACTTAAACTACAATGCAATGACTGCAGTAACACAGGATGTTATCATTATCTCAATCCATCAGGGCCCATTATTAAGCATAGATCTCCTCTCATAATCAAAAGGTTAAGGCCATAGCTCCACCATGCTGGCCAAGTGCAGATTGGCAATGTTTTCCTTACCGTTATAGCAAGTGACATATAAATGTTTAAAACGCACATAACTTAGTCAAGTCAGAGGTACGTGCCCTGGGATTCGAACACGGACCCTCCGAATAGGAGGCGGAGTTCTTAACCACTAGGCTATCACCGCTACAATTTTAATCTTTATTTTAATCTCTATCAATATAATTATGTGAATAGAATTATTAATTTAAATATTCAAAAGTTGAAAAGTTTCTCAATAATTCTCAAGTGTCTATTAAAAAAAATTCGTAAACATCCAAAAATAAAAGAACTACGTAGGCCAACACAGTCAAATTTTACTTTTTCATGTAAAATTAAAATTTCAGGACAAGAGAAATAAAAGATCCATTGTTATTGACTATAATTCTTTATATTTTTTTTATATTTTATAAAAATAATTGTCATCGTGATCTCTAAGTTTGAGGGATTCCACACGAGAAATCCCTGTGGAAAATGATGCCAATGCGCCAGAGAAATTTACTCAGCTTTTTTCTTTTCACTCATTAGCTTGTAAACAAATCGTTCACTAACTCCTGTAACAAAGATAATTATAATATTAAAATTATGAAGTATAAAAAAATACACAAATATATTCAGTGACACCTTAATCGATTATGCAAAAATAAGTGAGGAACATAAAATAACTGAAATATTTAAGCGGGACTATTAATTAACTTGCAATAGCAACACTAACCTTTTGCAACGGCGACGCGTTCTGCCACTTTTTCAAACGTTATTTTCGAAGTTAGCAGGTGATTTTCTTCCCTCGTGAAATCTAAAACTTTTAAAATAACTAATTGTGCAATAACTTCTAAGAGGCTCAGGCATTTTTAATCACTTTTTGCAATTAAAATCGAATTAAAACACATAGAGCACTCGCACTTCAAAGAATTGACAGCGGACATGACATTTCAAAATTGACGTTGTCTTTTTTTAGTTCCATTTTTTTCTACTGAACAGATAAGTTGGTGGCATTATAACACTAATATCTCGACTACCATATGCTATCAATTGACTCGTTTGTTTGATAAGGTTCCTTTACATAAAAATTGCATAATTAATGACAGGCAATGTAAATCTAGACTAGAGTCATACAAAAATCAACTCAATGTTGCAAACAATTCTTGTTCGTCTCCTGTGAAATAAGGCGGTATTTTTCGTCAGAACCTGGCTCGCTATTGACTTTCTTTGTACCGTAAAACAAAATTCCACGGCGGAAAACAATGATGTATGTAGCGCTTTTTTGAAGTCCGTTTTGTATTTATCTCAAAAAATTGCCACATTATTTCGATATTCAAGAGTCTACGTCTCTAAAATTATTTTTCGGAGTGTAAGTAATGAGATTACATAATTTTTATTTTATCGGTGGTAGAAGATTTAGCCCTGGGTACTGGGTAGAACTACCGTCTGCCACGGTAGGTATCGAGTACCTAACCATTCAGGTTTTTTCGTTCTTGCCCTGGTTGTATTTTCTCTTGTGCTGTTCCTTGTACGAATAAAATCGTTTTCGGGTTAAAAAATTAATTGTAATTGTACACTTTTTTAGCAACGAACACCTTTTGTCCTCAAAGTCCACACATTTGTGTCCGAATTAGAACAAAACTTTTAATAACAACTACTCACTGACTAACTATCACTACACTCTCTACCCCATCCTCATACCTACTAACGAACTAATCAACTAAAGTTCTATCTCAGTCCCTATTTAAGTCTTATTCCTTTTGGGGCACAGTTGTCATGGCAACTGCGGAAGAGTGGTTCTGATCAATTACTTACGGTTCATATCTACAAATAAAAAATATCACAATACCCCTTGATAACATCACACACGTATGCGTATGTAACATCTCGTTTTAACGTGTGATAAAATCATAATGTTTGATATAATAACGCGTCACTGCTGAATGCGGGCTTAAATCTTTCTGTAGCTATTCAAAACGACACCTCGCGCGAGCTCTTTGACTGAAGAAACATGCCTCTCGTCACCTTTGACGCGAGCGCTCACTAACATAATTGCCGTACCTACATTCATTAAACGCTTACACATACACATTCACGCCTGTGTTCGTTGTGACGTTTTGTGAGGAACAAAACCCAAGGTCAGAACATTTAAACTTGAGAATGGTAACAAAGCTAATTAATAGTCGACTAGTTTTTATTCCGTTAGTTGAACTCGGAATAGCGCTTACAGACCGGCTTGCGGATATTCCAAGTGATGGACCGAATTAAGCAACAGTTAGGGCCCTCGTTTCGAATGTTATCCAAAGCAATTATTAGGCCATGTCGAAGGCCTTCAGGTGTCAGAAAAATTTCGACACTTCGGTCCACCAATTAGCATTAGGGCAGCGTGGAAGTATACCGACTTCAGACTGTGAAGAGAAACCCGTGCTCAGTCACTCATGTGGTTGAAACCATAGCTGGGTTTCATAACATAATTATATGAAAAGCTGACACGAATTAAAGTGCTCCAAGCTCCGGGCCATATCCCAGAATCATAATAACTCGTTATCGTTCTTTTATCCAACTTCCTCACGTAAAACATTTAGGTACTTGTCATTACATAATTTTCTTTTGCTTCTTGATTTTGTTTTTTATTTATTCTATTTTATTTAAACGTGTGTATGTTTTTCATTTTTGATATTGCTACTTTGAGTCCGGTAGTAATTTCCATTGGTAATTATGACTGCTTACCATGGAGAAGCTCCGAAAATCCTCTTTTACTTCTTGCGTTCAGTAGTTTAGGATTATGCGAGATGATACAATCTGTTGAATGCAAACTAGTTTTTGATTGATTGATTGATTGATAATATTAGGATACTGACAACTATCTTCTACTTATATTTTTACGGAATAAACATCTATATCACAAAAAGCAAATTAATAAGTACGTATCAAATCGAAGGTGAAATGGGCCGGAAGAGACAACAATGGATATTATTAAATATGCGGAAGTTCTATGGAGACGACGACAAATATGTATCTACCCAATTTAACCTGAAATGCTTGAGCGATCCTCAGGTTCGTCTTTTATACGATTTCTAGAGCGAATGTTTCTTCACGTACATAGGATACGCTGGGAGTATCTCATAATATGAGCATGAAATCTAGAAGAGGTGTAGAACCTTCATAACAAACTCACCGAATATGTCTAGCTCAACACCGGATTAGGTATAGCCTAATTCCTCTTTTCAACCGACTAAAAGAAAGGAGGTTTCAATTCGACTGTACCTGTACTATGAATAGTTACGTCATGTCTTTTTAGTCAATTATTTGAATTTGATAAATCTTTCTATAAACGAAAGCTTGCGACATTGAGAGACATTTAGTGATTTTTTGTTGTTATCCCTATAAATGCATAAAGGTACGTAACTTACATTGACTGCCTCAATGCACTGTGAGACTTGTGACTGAGAAGTGACTGGCGATGGCCGTAAACGATACTAAATTAATATTGCCAACATTATTAACCATGAAAGATTTTTCCCATATTGTTCATAAAATAAAGGACAGCTGCCAGTTAATCAATATTTCAAAATTTTATACATAATACCAATCGTGAAATCTGTGATTAGTTTGCCTGTTAAAAAAAATTGGTTGCCTGTAAAGTCGGTATACGGGCGAAAGTTTTACGTGACAACGACTTTGAGTGGTAAAATAATTTTAATGTGAATATTCATTCGTATAGTAGGAAGAAGGATGAAATAATAGTAACAATTTAAAACATTTATTTATACAAAGAATTATATTTAAAACATTGTAACACCATCCGCCATCTAGCGCTGCTAACCGTTAGACCATTAACCATTAGTCACAACTAAGTGAGGTAACAAACGAGATTACTCTACTTCTCCAGAGATGGCACTGTACCATTTTCTGAAACACGCCAACGTGTGTACGCCGTAGCTACCATAAGTAATGTTAAGGAGGAAGGGACGCGTGCCTTTCACTTTTTATGTCTGTCTCTCTCGCTCTTAGGCGGGCTAACCATGCCCGAGTGGAAGGGACGCGTGCCTCTCACTCGCTCTCATTGTAAGCGCATAACGTGAGCGGAGCTACTAACGCAGTTTCTTGAAGTGCCACCCGGCAAACCAATTTATAAGACGTTGTCACGTCAAAAAAAGTAAGTAAAACTTTCCTTGCGATAATAATTTGTAGTTAAAAGTAAAACATTTTTACCAGCTGAAAATCTTGAGCAAATAATTATAAAATTTCCACTTCGTTAGTCTAAATAAACGCCTTGTAACTCTTGGCTTTACGATATTATCTTCTCTTGGAACTGAAACAATATTTTCAACGTTTTTGTTCTATATTGTTTATTTTTATAGTGACTGCAATAAAATGAGTTTTTTTATCTTACAGACGTTGATTTTTCAGATTAGAAAATTACGTCTCGTGCTATCCATATCTTTTTGCTGTGTTGCCTTTAAGAAATTGCTTTAAAGCGGTAACGTGGCCCATTATTTTTTATCACTTTTTGTGCTTTTATTTTTGTGATGAACAAACAATATTATATTGTTATATAACAAACAAAACTGTTGTATAAATAAATGAACAGATGTTTCTGAGAAGATTAATATTCGATCGTGATTTACAATTCAGCAACCATTAGCTCTGAATAAATAAAACAATAAAGTATTTAAAAGACAAAAAAGATGTATTTACTGGCGACCCCATCAGCTTCCGCCTAATCTGATAGAATTAAAAGAATAATTGCGTCGATTTAAAAGAAATTTATTGCGAAATCAATTACGCTCTTGCCTTATTGCGACCCCTGAGACTTCGTTGTGCGTTAATTACAATTAAGAATTCCAATTTGAAGAAAAAATACCTTTCAAATTAACAAAGCTGATTCTTATTAAATGGGATTTTACTTTTTTCAAATGCTTTCAGTATTCATGTTTCAACTGGGGCAGAAAGAATTTGTAATAGACAAAAAGTGGTCGATAAAGGTGAGCTTTAGAAATGTTGTCCAAACGCGTTTATAATTTGTTATCTTTACTCGACTAAATAATATATTAGTAGTTTATATAATAAATAAATAAATAAATTAGTTATTATATTCTGACTAGAGTCTGTCCGCGGCTTCGTGGTTTTCAGGATAAAACTATTCCACGTTCGTTCTAGGGTAAGAAAATCTCATCTGAAAGTTCAGCGAATAAAGCTGCGAAAACATTATAATGATATAGTACGTGATGTGATACCACTTTATACCAATATAACGAGCGATCAAATTGCACTCCACGTGAGCCGAAGATTCAAAGAGTTTGGATGCAATGCTGGAAAGTCATTAATAAACGGATCTACAGCTTTCATCGTGGCTGGCGTTGCATTTTTCATACTTAAATCCGAAGCAGATTTAGCCGGTATGATAGATACGTACTTTTCTCAATGATCTGTGTATGGTCGAAGTATCGTTATGATGGGTTTTGATTCTTCGCAAACAGATAAGTCATCAGGTAATAAGTGATCATTATCCATGGATATCATTAACACTACAGGTGTCGCTGGTGCATTATGCTTTGACATTAAAGTTCTTCCTAAGAGTATTCAGACACCTACAGAATAAGGTAGGTAAATTAATGTAGGATCTGTGCGACATGGATTTTAAATAAGTCAATAATATATTATAGTTTATTAAAACATTGTTACATTTATGTAAACTTAGGAACAACTTAACGAATGATTATTCAAGTTATTACTATTAGTATTATTGTTAGCGGCCAAAAGATTGGAAAGAAAAGAACGAAAATCTGGCTTGCAACCCTAAAGTGCAATATAAAGGTTTAGTTATCCAGCTAGGCTGCAGCCGTACCACTAATTGTACCTTCGGGAATAAACTTAAAAGGTACAAAAACTAGCGACCTCTGTGATGAAAAACCGGATGCCGTAACATCTTTCGCTGTTTAGGATACACTCTGAACAAGGGAGGTCGGGTTCGATTCAAATATGGAGGTCCCTAAAACCCCAAAATTATTAGGTACACGAAGTGGCCAAAAATATTTTGTACAAAGATACTTATTATTACAACAACAAGAAAACGCCGGTTCGCGACATGATCCTGCTTATTAAGAACATTACCATATACAATATTCTGCAAGCCGTCGCGAGACCGCTAAGATACAAAGGCAGAATATTTGCATCACTTTGAAATTAGCGTCTTACGACAATACGAGTGCCAAACAAATTTTAACCTTATATTCAACCCCATAGGGGCACCAGGATACTCTTCGTGGTCTACCACAGCTTCTACTTTAAATGGTCTAGTATCAATCAATTCTATATCTTGTGTTCTTCCGAATAAAGTCCTCACGAAGCGTCCTCGTGAAACAAAACTGGTTGTTAGACCTCCTGGGAAATTACTGGCATTTCTGCTATAACAAGCCGTCCCACAGTCGACAGCAAACTTATTGCTATGCATAGCATTCGACGTCCAAATATTAATTGGAAATAATACGGATTAATGATGTTATTGTAATTTATTCATTACTAGCTGTTGCCCGCGGCTCCGCCCGCGTGGAATTCAGTGTGTCACAAAGTTATTCCTGCGTTAATCCCGACCCCACACATATTAAGACACACTCCACACATCTTAAGAACAGTTGATTTTTTACTACGTTTTAGTCATACCGTACATCATACCGTACAAAAATCCGTTATGTAGATCTTGAGAAAATCGATAAAAAGACTTTAAGATATAAACGTCGGGGTTTTTTCATTCCAAACTATTATATTTTTAAACTACATTGGTAGTTTTTCATTCGGGTGCCAAAACATAAAGACCAGCTAAAGCGATGCTGACCCTCGAAAAAGAAACATAAAGTTGATCATGAGAAAAAAAGCCGGTTCGATTCCCGATATATTATGTATAGATATCCCGATATATATTATGTAGATATTAATGAGCCCGCGACTTCATTCGCTCATGGAAGCTTTTCCCGCGTAAATCTCGATCCCGCGGGAAGTCAGGAACAAAAAGTAGCTTATATAATGCTCCATAACCTCCTCTACCTCCCACTGAAAGTCCCATAAACATCTGAACCCACGACCTCATTCCCGGGTATGAGTTTTTACCGCGTGAATCCTAATCCCGCGGGAATTCAGGGATAAACAGTACCCTATATGTTGCTTCAAAACTTCCTCAATCTCCTAGTAAAGGTCGCATAAAAATTTAAGCCCGCAACTACGCGCAGGAGTTTATTCCACGTAACTCCAGATCCCGCGGGATTTCCGGGAAGACAGACTTGTTAGTTTTATATTTAGAAGCTATTTATACCCCATACGCGAAGAAGGTTTTCCCGCGTAAATTCCGATCCCGCGGGATTTCTGGGATAAAAAATATCCTATATGTTAATCTAAGTTGCCCTCTATGTGTGTGCCAAATTTCATGAAAATCGGTTCAGTACCCCATACGCGAAGAAGATTTTCCCGCGTAAATTCCGATCCCGCGGGATTTCTGGGATAAAAAATATCCTATATGTTAATCTAAGTTGCCCTCTATGTGTGTGCCAAATTTCATGAAAATCGGTTCAGTAGTTTATGCGTGAAGAAGGTTTTCCCGCGTAAATTCCGATCCCGCGGGATTTCTGGGATAAAAAATATCCTATATGTTAATCTAAGTTACCCTCTATGTGTGTGCCAAATTTCATGAAAATCGGTTCAGTAGTTTTTGCGTGAAGGAGTAACAAACAAACAAATACACAAACTTTCACATTTATAATATTAATAGATCTAAGTTGCCCTCTATGTGTGTGCCAAATTTCATGAAAATCGGTTCAGTACCCCATACGCGAAGAAGTATTCCCGCGTAAATTCCGATCCCGCGGGATTTCTGGGATAAAAAATATCCTATATGTTAATCTAAGTTGCCCTCTATGTGTGTGCCAAATTTCATGAAAATCGGTTCAGTAGTTTTTGCGTGAAGAAGGTTTTCCCGCGTAAATTCCGATCCCGCGGGATTTCTGGGATAAAAAATATCCTATATGTTAATCTAAGTTGCCCTCTATGTGTGTGCCAAATTTCATGAAAATCGGTTCAGTAGTTTTTGCGTGAAGGAGTAACAAACAAACAAATACACAAACTTTCACATTTATAATATTATATAATAGGATTCAGAACATCACTAAATTTAATATTTGTTAACAAAGCCATCTCTAGGGCAATATTAAAATAGAAGTTAATGGTACTGTTTAACAGAAACTGAGTATCTATATACTCTATAAGGGCTCATTCCCACGGCATACGTCTTTGACGATTCGTCAAAAAACACGATACGTCTTGACGGATGGACGTTCACATTGAATACGGAATCGTGTTTTTTCACGATTCGTCAAAATATCCGCATTGAAGTTCACACACAAACGCATACTAAACTGTGCGCGGATCCGTGATAATCATAAAACATTCACGATTCGTGATTTGTAAAAGACGTATCCGTATTCGTCTTTTTTCACGATTCGTCAAGCGTGTGAACATGAGTATTTAAAAAGCATTGCCGCCGTCAAAAAAAATAACGAATCGTGAAAAAAGACGATTCGTGAAAAAAGACGATTCGTCCTCGTGTGAATGAGCCGTAATAACTCTATAATACCTATTACATTTGGAGGCATATAATAATATTAGTTATAAACAAGGTCTTAGGAATCGATTTTAGAATCAAATTCTTGCTAGGAAGCCAATTTTCGACGTATGACGACAGAAATAAGAACACTATAATATTAAAAGCGTCTTGTGTGTAAACATCCAACTCTTCAAAATGTTTAGTACACTTTATACAAACTTTTAGAGAAACCTGAAAATTTTCCAAATTACTACGTACATTGAGAGTAGGAAAGTTAGCATAACTACTTTATTAATGTTTTAAGATTCTAATGTCACTGATAAAGATCCAAAAACTAATCATATCGCAATCGTCGTCGGAGCTGCGGCAACAGCTGGCACACTCGCAACACAATCACCAGCAAACCGTATTGTAAACTCAAAGGAAGATAAAACGCTTCAGACCGCATTGAGAACTGATCACTCAATTCGCTCCCTCGGCGACGATTCGTTAACATTCAGCATTTGTATCGACTGTTGTTACGTTTGTCAACAAGCTGGATAACGTTCTCTCGGTTTGTTAACTTCTGACAAATTGATCGGGAACTTTGCGATTTGATAAACTTGCAACGGTTCAGGATATCCTAAATTGGAATTTGATTTCAATTTAGATGGAATAGTTTTGGGTTGTCGTGCTATATTTGTGATTTTATAGGAACAGGGGCATACATTGTAAAACAAAGTTAATTATATCAGGCGTTACTTATCGGAAATTTAAAAAATATTATGTTACGACCCCTATTAGAGGGAATGTAATCGAAAAACCGAGATAATATAGAATATAGAGAGAGATAGATATATAGAGATTAATAAAAGTAAAATATGGCTGAAAAATTATTTTACACCCTATAAACATATTATATTCTTTAACAATCTACTATATTAATGAACGTCATTAAGTTACACGCCGTAAAGTTACAAAGAGAAATTTAAATTCAATATGCCGACCTCAAACAATAGGTAAGATAAACACAAGAGAGTAATGATGACGTATTATGTCACAAAGAGGGGAACTCGGGAGAAATTCTACTGTGATACAGATAGGTAAGATCAAACGCCCAACGCCCTGATTTCGTAAACTGATCGAGCGCGAAAATGGCTGCAATTCTCCGGACAATCAATCTTACCAATCTCATCAGCGCGTTTTGTCGATGATATCCACTAGGGCCTATCTCTCTAAATATCATGTCTTCTGTAAACTTATCTCTTCGCCCCAAAAAGAAGGAACATAAGTCCATCATTCATTGTTTTTTGTTTAATGGAAAATTTGCATGATTGAAATACAGTTCTCAGCATCTGCTTCAACCTATTAATGACCCACTACTGAGCATGGGTCTCTTTTCATTTAGGATACTCCATCCCTCTGTGCCAGTGCGGATTGGTGGAGGAGTCAATACCCAATTAAGTATTGCGGGTTTGCTGACCCTGAAGGCTTCCGAGGTAGCTTAACGATTCTATCTGTCGATAGTAACTCGTTAACGCATTTAGGCGTTCAAGAAATTGCCACAACCTGTCACCCATCCAGCTACCGACCGCACCCGCAGATGGTTAACTCTATTTTTGTCACTCAGAATATTCTCAAGTGACATCTACTCTACCACAATGTATGGAGCCGTTTCCACTTATTTAGAGACTACGAGACGACGATTTTTGTCCAAAGATTATATTATATCCACATATTGTGTCGCCGAATCAGAACAAAATTCCTAACAATTACTTACTGGGGTATAAATAACAAAAACTAACAGGACTAACTCGCTAACAGTCCTTGCCCCAGTTCCGATTCTAACAAACTGATGTTCTAATATCGTTTGCTAATTGGATAGCATCCTTATCCATATATATGAGTTGGTTAGACGTCAGCTACAGTTCATATGACCGGCATCGGAATGTTAATGCTACATGCTCGGTTGCGACCTTAATCTATAGCTATACTAAGATAATGAACCTGGAGTTCGTTTGTTTGAACGGGCCAATCTCAGGAATTACTAGTGCGAATTGAAGGAAGGCTTAAAGCCAACCAATAGGAGCGGAGCTTTGTTGAAACATGTGGCAAAAATGGCAAAATAAGTAAGTCTCCCGAAGCAAAGCGTTCAATCATCATCATCATCATCATCTCAAGCCATCACGGCCCACTATTGAGCACGGGTCTCTTCTCAGAATGAGAAGGTTAAGGCCATAGTCCACCACGCTGGCCAAGTGCGGATTGGCGGACTTCACACACTTTTGAGTTTTGCGAACTCTCCGGCATGCAGGTTTCCTCACAATATTTTCCTTCACCGTTTGTAGCAAGTGATATTTAAATGCTTAAAACGCACATAACTCCGAAAAGTCAGAGGTGCGTGCCCTGGTTTCGAACCCGGAACCTCCGAATAGGAGGCCGAATGCTTAACCACTAGGCTATCACTAGGTGTTAAATAGTTCCTTATAAAAAATAAATCAATTAAAGGTTCTCAAGGATAGCTTATTCGTTAAAAATATTAGCAAAAATACCAAACCAATATTTTTCCTACTGTATAACCAGAAAATAACGTCCTAGATATAGTGACCCGTTGTATTTATCATTGTTCCTGTCTGAAACTGATCACTATTTTTTGCTCTGCGGGATATTTTTCATATCGTCGGCTTAATAATCAAAAGTCGTATCTCCATCAGGGCAAACTTTACAGGAGCAAGTAAAAACTGTTTATTTTAATTTTATGTTAGAAAAATTATTAATGTAATAATGTACATTTATTTAAAACTGAGTAGGAAATCTATTTTTACAATTAAATATTAAATAAAATTAAATTACTCAGGTGAAAATGGATTTACGAACTTTTCTAAGTAACTGTTTTGAGCGCTACATAGTAAAAGGGGAATTACGATTTTTTATGTTCATGCCTACATAATTAAATTTACTCTGTTTCATTGTGGAAATATCATTTTCCTACATAGATAATACTTTATTTAGGTAAATAAAACATAAGATATTGCAAAAATATAAACTTTATTTATTTGCAATCAATAAAAATTCGACACGCCCAAGGAAGCTGTTGATGCAATGAATTTAGGTTTTCTCAGCGCAGCGGTTGCATGTGGTGCCCCGAAAGCGAACATTAAATGTGCGCTGGCTACCCTAGCGGCTACCCGCGGGTCACTGCTTTGTATTTAGACCATTTACTGCGCATGAAGTGTATCGTATGGTTACCGTGCAAATACCTCCAAAGCCATCTAAAGACACATACGGCTTGTCGATGGAGCTCTTAAGAATGGCGATCATTCCACTAGCTCCAGTGTTAACCGAACTATTCAACATGTGCCTGTCTGAAGGGTCATATCCTGGACCACTAAAGGTGAACAAAGGGTGTCCTATCTTTAAAGGGAAGGGAAACCGGAATGCGATAGACAGCTACAGACCGGTGTCTATAATCCCGGCAATAGCAAAGGTCTTCGAAAACGGTCTGAGTGCTAGACTCACGGCATTTCTTACATCAAATAAGGTGCTGACAGATGAACAATACGCGTACCGCGCAAGACGATCTATTACGTCTATGGTCCGTCAGGTCATCAGACGTGTAATGGACGCGCGCGAACAGAATCAACAGATTGTTGTTCTATGCTGTGACTTATCGAAGGCATTTGATGTTGCCGACCATGAAGTAAGTACTTGCAGCCAAGCTGAGATATTATGGCATCGACGGTGCGTCGCTCGATATACTGACGGATCTAATGCGTGACAGGATCCAAGTAGTGGATGCAGGGAACGGAAAAACAAAATCTGACCCGCTATCAACTGCTATGGGAGTTGCGCAGGGTTCGTCGGTGTCCAACATACTATTTTCTCTCCTTCTGAACGACCTCCCAGTCGCAGTAATCGGTGCGTATGTACACATAAAAATGTACGCAGACGATGTCGCAGCAATAGTCACAGCACCTAAACTGGACCTGCCTCGAGGAGAGGGTAAATAGTACAGCGGCCCGTCTTGCCGAATGGTTTACAATAAATGGCCTCTCCTTAAATTTAAACAAAACGCATTACATTCACCTCAATCTGTCGACGATTAAGGGAACACACGAATCAACCTTTCTGGGCTTTGAAATCGACAGTGCTCTTACATGGAAATCCCACGTTCAAAAGGTATGTGCAAAACTTGGTAGTGCCTGCTTCACGCTCAATCGTGTGTGCCGGGTTGTATCTGCCGAGGTGGCCCGCGCGTGCTACTTTGCGACGGTGCACCCTGTGCTGCAATACGGCGCGAAGCTGTGGAGTCGCTCTTCTGACTGGCAGCGTGCCTTCCGCATGCAAAAACGCGCTGTGAGGTCGCTGGCACAAGTGGGTCGTGACACCTCCGCAAAACCGCTTTTCAAAAAATTGGTAATTCTCACATTACCTTCCATCGTTATTTTACAAATAGCAGTCTTTGTGAGAATTAACATCGAATCGTTTGAAAAGAAGGGCCATGGTCACTCCCACCACACCCGACACGCCAATAAACTGTTGGCACTACCGCATAGACTCACCAAGTCGTCAAAGTTAACCCACGTAAGTTGGTTCGTTAATCTCGTTAACCAGTCTTAATCTCTGGACGTTTCTGCGTTGTGAACTCTTTTCTTTCGTCATAATCAATGTTTTGAAGCATCTTTATTATACGAGCATTTTTAAACATGTTGAGCAGTTAAACGAAATTATCTGAAATAAAAATTAAAAATGTTATTGAAAATTAAATGTAAAATAAAACTTCGTAACTCCGTACACATTCAGCTTAATATAGGTTACAAACACAAAATAAAACATCGTAACTCCAGCAAAATCTTTTAAGTCTTATTAATCAAATGTTGGTTGGTATTTCTAATTTAATCAAGCATAAATAACGTTCTTAATAATCAACACAATGAAAGAAATTAATAATAACACAATAATCAAGGATTTACTTACTTTTTTGGTAAGAAGTGCGCGCGTCCTCCTCCTAACGTTTGCAAAGCCGCACTGTTTATGGAGATACGAACTTTGCGCGGCAAAAAATGGCGGCGTGGACTTACGTACTTTTATAATTTGCCAATAGAACATTTTGTGTTTTTTGTAGGGAAATAAGACTTATTCCATTCGATAGCTGACAAAATTTCACACTAGATGGCATCAAAAGTCCATTTTCGCATTTTTGTGGAGTTACGAACTTTGATTATTAAGCCGACGATATAAGATTTATTATTGTAGATCATATTTTTTTGGGCTTTTAACTATTTGACGTAAAATATTCATGAATAGCTTACTAAACGTATTTGTCATATTTCATCAAATCATTCACGTAGGTATCTATACTTCATTATTTTTATTCTATAAGAATAGTAGTGATATCCGGTGTCACATCGCAGCATCGGTCCGTTGATGCGTTCAGACGTGAAAATTAAAGATTTTAGAAGCAAAATCATTTAAATATAACCTAACTTACTATTACTTTTGTTGACCGTAGTCTACACATAACCACGGTTATAGCGTGACATAGCATAGTTGTTCAAATTTTTAATAAAAAACATTATATAAATCCATACATAATATGTATAAACGCGTAAGTGAGTCTGTCTGTTGGTCTTTTTGTTTTCCTCGTTTAACGTCGTTGAGTGAAAACGGGAGATGAAGGGATGTAAAACTCCTGACACATTGGTAGTTTTTTGATATTTGACAGCGTTCATATACGCTGGACTAGGACATAGAGTATTCAGTTCTGTTAATAAGTTCCCGTGGGATGCTATAATGTCATAATTATCTTAATTTACTGGTATTTCGCCGTTGTTTGTCACTCACGCGCGAAGCAACGGCCAAAACTACATAGTTCCTCATAACTATCAGTTAACCCGTTACTGTCGACATCACTCCATCACCATATTTCAGCGACGCTCCAAACTCGACGTAGGTACAAAGCGTATCCGACAAAGTTCTGTTGAGATGCAAATGACCCCTCGTGTCCGTCAGTGATCCCTTCAGCGCCCCCATTGTCTCCAGCCAATTTGTTTGCAGACTCTTTACCATTTGTGCTTTCTGCTTCTATTGTTTGTGCTTGTTTAATATTTTGAAGGGTGGCGTGTGAATAGCATTTGGGTTGTGCACGTAAAACTAATTTGACCAACACCTTAATTACTGAGCCCCGATTCTGCTAATTTATAAATGGATAAAATCTCGTAATTCAATTTTGAGCAAATCTTTAACCTAAAATAAGTAACCTAATTAATTCCCGTTTTCTCTTTCATTAATTTTTAAAACTAAAGTAAGCAATATCAGAGAAATTGAGTATTTTCCTTGATTTTACAATCTTTGTAGCTATATTTGATTCATCCTGTTTTCATTTGTATGACAAAAAGATTTATAAATATATTTTTTAAGAAATATTTGGCGTTTCAAATGGAATGTCATGAACTTTTGGTACTTACTCAATCATGACTCTATCATATTGATTATCACACTCACATGCATTACATTTGTGGGTTTGCGTATTCGCGCGAATGTGAGTGATCGGCCTTAAATATTACTTATTCTCTTCCTCATTTTGAAGTGAGTTAACAAACACTTCAGCTTTATAATACTAGTATAGAACTATCTATTTTACCCATCCCTGGTCATAAGGCATGTTTCGCACGAATGCATCCATGTATGAGTGTTGAGTACAAATCAAGCTCTAATCCCGCAACAAGGGCCACACATATAGTACTTAATAGGACACTCCCCGTATTAATTGGATCCACGCTAGCTGCCTGCCACGGTAATTGATTCTGGGTGTGGTACGTCACTGCACGGCCGGTTGTATGCTCGTTTAATTAATATGTCACTTAGACGTTTAGTATCATAATTATAGTCGTAGCAGGATCTTTTGGCGCGTGGGTGACAGAGACAGTGCTTTACAGTTTGACTTACCTGTAAGGCGCTGTCTCTGTCACCCACACACGTCACAGAGACAGCGCCTTACAGATAAGTCAAACTGTAGGGCACTGTCTCTGTCATCCACACGCCAAAAGATCCTTGTAAGACAATAATTGTGAGATTTTATTATGTTGTGTCTCATAGCTTGTAAGACACAGATTGTACAGTGTCCTATAGGTAGTATGACAAACTGAAACGGAATGTATGGTATTTTGAACTAAGTGCCATAACATCGGGTTCTGTCGAACATTCTTTAAAGCTAACAAAAAATACAAAGCTTTTATCAAAAGTTTCTACCTAAGTGAACCCTAATAAGGAACAGCAGAAATAAGGCACTTGTAAATTCTACTCACGGTGAAGCGATTTTAAGTGCCCTTCTGGCCGTTATTATCCTATTTTTCTTGCTCGCGAGTGTACGAGCCTCTTTACCATCGCTAGTGTACGCCGGAGGGTGTATGTGTGTAGTAAAAGAGAGACAGTAGGTTAAATAAGTTAAGTTTTTATTAGGGACCGGTCCCGATTTCTCACGACTAGTAGAGTGTAATTATTATTATTTTCTAGTACCAAATAAAAAGTAAAAAGTATTTTTAAAATGGGTCTAATAGTTTTAAACGACTCCAAAAAACGAGGAGGTTCTTCTATATTCAAGACCTATTTTTTATAGATGTTCAAAAGTTTATCTGTACGGTGAAGTGATTATTATTTTTTGGAACGAAGTTCCTTACGGCAGGATCGGAGGAGATAGGGATTTTGCTGCGCGACCGAACTGAAAAAAATGTGATAGTAAAACTGTAAGAAAAAGTCCGTGGAATAAAACCGTTAAATGAGACGTGCGCAGGTGCGACAATCGTATACACAAGCGAGTAGTGTATAATACCTTTCTCTTTCTCCCTCTTTCTTTTCGTTATTTTGTTATTGTTATTGTGTTTTTGTTATTTTAGTTGATAATTTGAATTATGATTTTTATTTATTTTACGTAATTTATTGTTTCCTAAAATACTGAATTTCCTAAATACTTTCCTGTATTTAAATAAAAACGAATCAGCAAAATTTAAGAGAAAAATTAAGAAAACCTACATAAAACTGAGCACGATTTTTTTTGCAAATTGTGTCGATTCTACATTAGCCGAAGGAACTTCATTCCTACCTGGTGTCCCACGGTCCCTTGGTCTTTTTATATTTTATAATTCACTCGGCATTATTTAAAGGCGTGTTTAGTTTTTCAATCTATGAATTTTCACTTTTGTCATTTTATTATTTTATCACATTTTAAATTCTGCACATGTCAAGTTATATAAAGTCCATAATCGCGTAAGTATTTTGTTTTTTCCATACAAGACTAAAGCATTTACCCCTCACGTTGTATTAGAAGACTAGATCCCAACATTGGGGCTTCTATTTTGTACAAAAACGACTGCAGTTTAATAATTCCAGCGTTGAAGTTAACGTACTGATCCATTTGTTCTGTTGCGGGGCTATTCTTAGCCAGTTATTGCGGCATTGTTGTGAATTACGCGGTTTTAAGCCCCGTCGTATTTTTGTTGGAACACTACGCTTATTCGTTTAACGGTCGTGTCGGTGGAATTTATAAAGCTATTATTTTCCTCCATGTAGGTATGTTCAGTTTAAAATGCGTATTTTTTTTATTAAATACTTTATTGGATATAATTAAACGCTTATGAGATAAAAATGTTACAACGCTTTAATTATTATGCTCTTAGCTTGGCTAAAAACCCTAAGAGATCGACAGAATTGAGCATTAGCGGGCACAGTCAGTAGTTGGGTGGATGACCGCTACTATCGAATCAAGCGCTCGTACTTTATGGCGACCCGAATGGCGCAATGGTTAACACGCCGATCGCTGTTCCGAGGGTCCTGGGTTCGATTCCCAGCGAGGCGGAAATTTGAATGATGAGTTTAAATTTCCGTTCTCGGTCTGGGTGTGTGTCCTTGTCTTGTGTGTTGTCCAAGGTAACCCACGACACAGGGAATCCTAGTGTGGGGCTTTGAATGTGAAGCGTTATTTATTTATTTATTTATTATTTATGGCGCAAGTATACATATTATATAGATGCGGCCCCGGTTATTAACGATAAAATGTGGGAAGCCTTCGGGTGGTATGAATACTTTTCATACTTGGTTTGGCCATTAGCTCCTCCACCAATCCGCAGTGGAGCAGCATGGTGGACTATACTCTGAATCTCTGCTCTTCATTGAGGAGGTCTACTCAATGAAGAGCAGAGATTCAGTAGTGGGTCATTAATGGCTTAAGGCCAATGAACATAAATAAGGGTAGGTATTTAATTATATTTTACATTTAACACAAAATCACAATGAGTCGGTTTCCTCAAACTTGTTATAGTGATGGTCGCTTTGTATACCTGTGGCTGTTGGCTCCGCGGCGGGAGTGCAGATGGAAATAAACATAAAGATCGTTTAGAAGAAGCTAGGGATGTGCCGTTTTGCTTCCGATATCCGCAGCATAACCGTAAACGATTACATAATGCACATACATGTTGTTTGTGCATAATGCATAAGCTACAACCCACTAATGGCCCACTACTGAGCACGGGTCTCTCCTCATTACTGAGGAGGCCTAGAGCATACTCCACCACGCTGCTCCAATGCGGATTGGTGGAGGGGTTAGTGGCCAACCCAGTGTCGAAAGTTTTCAAGCCGCCCGAAGGCCTCCGACATGGCTTAACGACTGCTATCAATCGATAACAACCGGGACCGACGGCTTTACGTGCCCTCCGAAGCACGGAAGCGCTCAAGAAATTTTGCCACTAGCGGTCACCCATCCGACTACCGACCGCGCCCGCTGTTGCTTAACTTTGTCGATCGCTTAGGATCGACGCAAGCCGCCGGGCTATGAGCGCTCGCTTTGCATAATGCATCGCGACGAATAAAATATAATAATAGTTTAAAAAACTATCTTGAATTCTAAACGTACAAGTATTTTTTATTAAAGAAAGGAAAATCTACTGTTTTCAAGACAAATTTTTACCACTTAACATCAAATACTCCGTTATTCCTTTTAGTCTTTTAAATTTTTGAAACAGAGATCAGATACTTGACGTGTAACTGATATCCAAATCGTTCGGATATCCGGCTGTGGCGACGTACCGACATCTCTAGAAGAAGCCACCGTTAACGGCACTGAAGTCGTTCGTTGAGATAACGAGGTGGCTTCGAAATACATTATAATACTTTTATTGTTATACCCGCGAACACTGTTCATTCTCTTTTGTCAAGAAATGATGTTAAATGGATTGAATTTACTGAAATGGTAGAAATGATAAGTAATAAGATAATTTTACGACTATATTATGTAACGACTTAAAGGATATAATCGTTTTGAAATATCATATAATCTGCTTATAGTAAAGATTATAATCCCACAGGGTTCTTGTGTCTGACAGGGTTTATGGCTTTATTATTGTATCAACGCGCAATCTTAACATTTAAGGGATCTTAACATTCCAGGGGGGTACTCACGATTTATAATTCTTATATTGGTGATATTGTGATGTAATGAAACTATACCTACTTCGTTCCCGTTCGATATGGAATTCGTTTTAATGGCAACCCACTCCAATAACAGCTTTCCACCCCAACGATACGGAATTCACGACGAAAAATAACGTTATTAGAGGTTGGTTATTAAAAGAGCTTACCTTGCCGTCTATAGGTAGGTAAACTGGAAAAAATCCCCGTAGCGGTTAATGGTTTGAAATTTTGCATACGGAAAAAAGGGCACCCCGTGTTCCATGGAAACCTGAAACCAAATACTTAGGAGTTACCCTAGATTCCAGACTCACCTTTAGGCCCCATATTAAGAAGGTGACTGGTACGGCCCGATATTATTTGAGCCGACTCAATGGAATGTTGGGAAGGAATAGTAAAATGTCCCTCAGGAACAAGCGAACACTCTAAAAGGTTTGCATACGACCGGTTATGACATATGCCGCCCCTGTGTTCGCACATGCGGATCCCAGAATTATATATAGAATTCAAGTAGTTCAAAATCTCTTCTGTCGCATAGCTACCAATGCACACTGGTACGAAAGAAATGCCGACCTGCACCGGGACTTAGAGCTCCCTACCATCCAACAAGTGTTGAAAAACCTTTCCGAGAGATTCTTCAAATCCTCGGAAGCACACCAAAACGCTATGATTAGGGAGGCAGCGGATTATATCCCTCCCACCCTATCCCGTCACCAAGTCCGTAGACCCAGAATTGTCCTATCGGACCCACCCGACAAGCTCTCATCTGACTTAGAATGGCTCCTATCAGCCTCTAAAGAATCAGACCCCAACGCTTTTGTTGTGAGCGCAAACTTTTCTCCAACTAATTAATGTTTTTCATGCGGTAGCTCCTTAGGGAGCCCCGCTAGCGCCCCGACTCTCCAATCGGGGTCGTACCGATGAAGGCTTAGAGGTCATAAGACCAAAGCCAACCTCAGGTGGTGTTTAGTGGGTAAGGCACGTAGGTTATACAGGCGTATGCTTGTCGTGAGTCCCACATCACCAGAGCAGCCGGCTGCTCTGGTATGCATGAGCATTCACCACCTCCCTCCCCTGATGTCCGGAGGGTAGACCTATTCCATTTCTTCAGGTCAGAAGAAAAACACTAGATAACTGCAGTAAATCGTTGAGGAGTTCCCTCGACTGTCTTTCGACTTCATCAGATCGACTCCAGATCTTCATGAAATGGTAGCGCTTTAATTTACTTATGATAACATGAACAAACACACTAGTTGTCCATACAATTTTCGAAAGTTCCCCTCGATTTCTCTGAGATGCCATCATCAGATCCTGGTGTCCTTATCAGGTGACTCCACTGCGCATATCTACTTTACAACAAAAAGAGAATTATCAAAATCGGCCCATAAACGACGAAATAATCACTGAACGTACATAAAAAAGCATATATACGGTCGAATTGAGAACCTCCTTCTTTTTTGAAGTCAGTTAAAAATTACGAAAATCCTAATCGACATAAATGTTATGACAAAAATCAATGTTTTGTACATTTCAAGTTCTGTGTTCTTGCTATTTAATAATGTTCAGCACGTATAAATATTTTCTATAGAGTCTTGAATATCTGATAATGGTTATGCACACGCACGGCTCATTGAATAAGCTATGAGTTACAACGAAGCCCCCGCCCAATATCACTACCTTTTTACCCAAATGCGTCGGTGAAAGGTCAGGTATTTCATATACATTGTCAGCAGTGAGACTGTTAAGATTATGTATGAGTAGTTATGGATATTTTATTTTACATACATATAATTTAATAGACTCAGAGGAGGTATCGCTTATAGGACTGAGTGGTACAAATTGCCAATCAAAACTTGCATTCTAACAATTTGACACTCAAATTAACGGCAACACTTTTATAACTCGTATCAATCCAATAAATGAACACCCTTAATATTTTGAGCTTAAAACGATTGACATTTCGAACAGTTTTTGTAATATTGTTTTATTTGTTTCAGGTAAGCATTTAACGGGTTTGGAGAGGCCAATTTAGAAAAACTCGATTATAAAGTAAGTATATGAATTAGATTATTAGTAATTTTTTGCATGACTAGGGATGCAGAAGAAAATGAAGTTTACAATCTTCAAGACATGAATGATTAAAGCTTTAAATTAGTTCAACATCTTTGACTTCTTCAACACTTACCATTAGGTGGTAGAGTACCTATACGGTATGTCAAAAAGTGGACCATGCGTATCGTCAGGTAAGTGCTAATTATGTTGTCCATAGTGACAATGATATTGATGAGTGATGATAATGATAAGTGAATTATTGAGAAACAATGGAGTCATTAGTGCTATATATTTTGTAGAAAAATAACGAACTATCACTAATAGCATCTGCCCCAGTAACTTTTAATTTAAACAACGCCCCCCCTCCTTAGTAATTTGCAAGGACTCAACTGTGCTTCCTTCAACATAGCAAAGCATTTCGGATTTAACATAGTAAGCCTTTAAATTATTTATTATTATAATTATTTATTATGTTATTGGCTTTTAAATTATTTAAGTTTTGCACCTCTACCAACCATTTTTTAATGTCTGTGTCCTCTACCTTAAGGTTGTCTGGAAGAAATCGCTACTGCAGCGATAAGACCGCCCATTGTGTTAATAATAATCTACACTATATTGTATTTTTTTTTTCTGTGTGCACAATAAAGTATATTGTATTGTATAGTACAGGAGCATGCAAAGCAAATAGGCAATAGGATGATTAACTAACTTAGTAAACGTCTCAAGTTCGAGTCTAAGTCACCCAAAACTCAGCTGAGAACTAATTCACCCGTTGAGTCTTCGTTACATATTTTATAATATGAAAGTAATGTGACATAAGTTATTAAATTTCCCGGCGGGCACGTCTCGCCGGCTGAGTTTAGCATTCCGAATGGGTACCACTCGCTCATTTATCACATGCAAATACACTCGCAGCTCTTATTAAAATGATGTGCATGTTCTTCTGTTGGGCCTTCACTTATGAAATTGCCGCTTGGGATGGGAAATTCGGGTGTCGATTTTTCGGCAACTGTTTCAAAGGTTTAATAAATGATAAGCCTCTTAATTTTTTATAATTAATAAAAACAATAACGATGACCTCACGTCTAACCTCAATCGCGGTATCAAAGTTTCGTACACCACTCGCGTATACAATACAAGCTTCGATCAAGAACAGTCGGCAAAGTCAGCCAGGCGGAAGAACTCCATTTTCCTAAAAAGTACGGAACTATTATTTTACTCCACAATACTATGTCTTACAAAATTCTGTAGAACCCGATCTCTCAAGCAATCCGCTGCTGAGACACAACTAGAAAAGAAATTATCATTCATTTTATGTTTATGTATAAAGTTAGCAACTCAATAGGCAAAGTTATTCCATAACAGAATTTCGCGATAGATTTATACCGTAGAATAATGATGGAACAGAACTGACAGCGGTCTTAATAATTGAGCGCATGGTATTGCTGTAATTAATCTTTGGCTTAGAACATTGTGTCTCCGCTACGAAATAGGGGAGGGGACACGGTAAAAACATTTCTGTTTAAAATTTCTGATTACGAAACTTCGGTTATAACACCGTTCAGTTAAAATACATTCTTAATTCTTTTTTCAAATTCCTTCTTTCTTAATACACAAATATAATTACATGTCCTTTTACATGTCCTTGTCTTTGTGTTTTTATAAAAATTTAACACTTTGGTCAAGTTCCGGAACGCGGTTTATGATTTGTTTGCTGTATGTGCTGACGGCGCCATCTACGCCGAGCTTTGCGTAATATTCCCTATTCGTTTTAATACCAACCCACACAAGTGCCAGTTTACTGCACCTGTTATTAAGTATCTTTGACTGCGAGAATTTGAAAAGCCTATAAATTTTGCTCACAAGCTAAATTTAACTGTGAGCGTACGTAATTAAGTTGTTTTTCAAATAAACTGGGGAGCTTTTCCTCGGCGACTTAAGTATAGGATAGTCCTGTAAGCAATTGGTAGGAAGAGTATAAGGTCTAATTCGGCTATACCTTGAGGATTGAGATGATCAAAGAAAATAAAACGGTATTTGTAGGTAACTTAGTGTTCTTTGTGTACAATTCAGTGTGTAGTTTTTAACCGACGACAAAAAAAACAAGAAGGTTCTCAATTCGTTGAAGTTTTCAAAAATGTGTGTTACCTCATTACTTTGCATTGGGTGAACCGATTTTGATAATTATTTTTTCGACAATTACCTACTTAGTGCTTTTTATCTAGTCCCATATACATATAAGTGATAACTTACTGATGAGTAGTTTTTGGATTATCTCTACTTATCAATTTTCAAGTGGGTTATTTTTTAAGTATTCTTGCCACCACCGAAGCTAAATTAGCTAAACGATTGTGGCCTTTATGAAATATCAGTGTATTTTTTGCGCATCAGGCAGTTTCTTTATCGGACCTAAATGTTTTTTGTTTTTCTGTCGACGGTCGTGAGACGCATTTTATACAGTTTGGAAGACGCGAGCCGACTTCGTATAAACTTTTCCTTTATAACAAGTTTTTGCGCGATCCGAAACCGATTTGTGTTATTTTATGTCTTTGTAGCTTGCGTTTTTATTGTAAAATTGTTATTAAATTCCGCGTACTAAGCGGCTCTCTGTTATATCTCATTTGTAAACTTTCCGTTGTAATTTCTGCAATCTCTTCAGTAGTTAAATCGAATTGGAGCATCGAGTGTTCGAGACGCTCTTTAAAATTGACAAATGTTTTGATTTAATAATTGACAATAAAAAGTGGTCTGATCATATCAACAGTTTTTAGTATTCAAAGTGGTACTTACATAACCTGAGGTTATCGTATCCATTATTATATAAGCGAAGTGTAATCAACAAAATGCCTAAAATTTTACCAGTTGGAGATATCTGAAGTACCTACCTATACCTACTTACCTTATACATAGATTACTTAATAAAATTTAGTCACACAGTATTTTAATATTGCAGTTTTTTTTCGAATGGTTAGTTGCTGTTGGCCCTAGTGGCCTTCACAGCTTCATGCGGATGTGTGGGCGGGACTGGAGAGTCCACGCCGAGAAGACAATAATCGCACTGCGAAGTGGGGTGATAGCCCCAGCCTCGCGCGTAAGTAAAAGGAAAAATATTGCAGTATTACGACATTGTAAATTTTATAGTATGACTGTGTTAGTTACACTCTCCTATTAAGTAATTTCTCTAATATTGCGGGTAGCGTGAAAACAATAATTATTCTCCGTTCGTGTTTGATAGACATGGAATTCGTTTTAATGGCAACCCACACAAATGTCAGCTTTCCACCCCTGTGACTAAGATTTATTTTAGACGGACGGCTAGAATTTAAATTGCGCATTTTAAATTCTGGTAAATTTTGCCTTACAATGTACCTTGAACCGAGTGAGATATAAAGATTTTCACACGAACCTAATATCACGTTAAGAACGACAAGACCAAAGTTATGTTACAATGTAAAACTACCCTCTGGAGATCATTCCACCAAATCGGTTAATTTAGAAGAAAAAGATTCTCATTATCAAAGAACAGTTAGCGTAGAGAATGTACGCTACACAGTTAAACCGGTGAGCACTAGTTAATTAACATTGCCCTTAACATTGCTAATCGCTATCTTGGTCTAAGGCATAAGCGGGAAGAGATTAGCGGGTTTGAGAAAGCCAATTTTTATGGAAATAAAGTTACAAACAATCATGCAGCATCACCTTTTCACTACCCATTAAGAATGAGACCTCCGACGCAAAAAGAGAAATATTTTAAATTTGACGTGTCTGTGTATCTGTTTGTCTGTGTGGCTTGATATCGTAGCTCCCAAGCCAGTGGATAGATTAGAATGCGACTTTTTTCGTTAGAAAGCTGACTTATTATATTATGAGATGTTACAATTTATAACTACCTGTTTACACGTAGAATTCAATGATCTTTAGAGGATCTGTTTAGTCGGAGAATCTTACATTTAAAATTAGTTTAAATGATAGAGTAGCTGATAGTGACTACACTTCGTACCTGAATCAGGCAATCGAAGTTTTCTACGCCGCTCGCATATGATTACAATTAAAAACTGGTGCTTGTCATGTAGTCTTAATTTTAATTTGAACTAGATCTGAAGAGTGGTTTTTGAGTTATCTATTTCAATAATTATAAATTTTTAGAGTCGTGTTTTGATTCATAAATTATTGTCTGGGTATATGGATATATTTCGATGCTGGACGGTGAATAGCCCAGTATGGTTAACGTAGCAACTCAGTGAAATCCAGTAAGTACCTACACTTTTTACTTGAAAACCATCATAAGCAGACGGCAGCCTTGACGAGGGCAACATTTTTACCCCTTCTCCGTAAAAGGAATGACGGGGCAAACCTATTATTTACCGACTTCAAAAAAAGTAGGAGGTTCAAAATTCGAATGTACTTTGTACGTGGTGAACCGATTTTGATTTTTTTATTGCAAAGATTTGTGTATGCTGTCTGGTTCCAAATATTTGAGCGAAATCTCATGGGTAGGTTTTGAGTCATCCGTAATAATACATATTTAAAGAATGGTAGCTACTTCATAACTTTCAACTAAGTTTATACCGATTTTTATGATAAAATCGTATGTATAAATCGTATAATCGTTATAAATCGTACCAAAAGTTGTGTGACTCCATTTCGAAAATAAGTTTAGTTGGTTATTTTGTAAAGTTAATTATTTTATACCATGAAGTCCTGACCAGTTAGGTAAGAGAAGAATTATATCCGTTTCCGTTTAGTAGCCATTATCAATCTGATTGCTACGTGCAAAACGCTTGCCACGGCCCGGCACGACGGCGGCCGGTTAAACCAGCGAACACTACTCAATTAGGGCGCAATGTTAATGCCCGTGTTTCGCTTAACACTCGCTAATCGCTGCCGCTGGTCAAAGGCATGAGCGACCGGCGGAACGCTAATATTTTTTAATGTTTTTAATTACTTCTAGTTAAGGTAATAGCTTTTAATGCAAACTTTTTAAAAGTATGTATGATACAATCAAAATACAAAAAAATTAGAAAATATTTAGTTCATCATTATAAATATTTATTTATTGTTAATATATAAATCTCTTGCTAATCTAATCTAATCTAATCTAGTACTAAGTGGCTGACTGAGTGACTGACAGACAATGCGCATCCAAAGTATTGAACGCAAAAAGCTGAAATTCTGCGAGTATGTTCCTTAGATAGTGTATGGGAAGACTAAGAGAGGGATAAATTAAAACATTTTGTTTTTTGAATAGATTCACTTGATATTTTGTTTATAGGTTCTTCAAGGAAATTGGAGGAAAGAGTCGCCTTCGCAACTCTACAGATGTTCAAATCAGCCATTCAAAGAGGACTAAGTAATAAATCATATAATTGAAGAGAAGTTTATTTTCACGCCCGTGTCACACAAAGTTGTATATAGAGAATCTCGCAAAACGCTGAGCTTTCATACCTTGTTTCCCGTATCCGAACCTCCGATTAAGTGGCTATAAATGAAAATATTACGGGCAATACAGGCCGCCGGGAAACCGGGCGAGCTAAGCGCTTCCTTATTATTTTATTATGCTGATAATCACAGGCATTACTCCGCTTTAAGACCCACGGAGAGATTACGGAGTAATAATAGACCCGTTGGAAGCTGTGATAGCCTAGTTGAAAGGAAAGGAGGAGGAAAGGAAACCGCATCTCTTGTTTCGCAGTTTCTCAAGTATTTCATGAAGAAATTGAAAGCGAATTTGAAGCACTCATAGCTCGGCGCTACGGTTGCGTCGACTTAAGCAACAGCGAGCGCGGTTGGTAGTTATTAAAATAAAAATGTAATTAATTTTATTCTATCTTGTGTTTTACAAATACTTTTTGAAAGGCTAACGCTATCGCTTCAAAAAATCCCTACCAGAAAGAAGAACCGTCAAGAAGTTTTTTTTGTTTGTGACCATTTACCATCAGGTAGCTCAACTGGACATTTGGTGGCTATTAACACAAAAACACAGGACCTCAAATGCGGGTGTTTTTCTAAATTACAAAAATGTCCCAGGAAGGGGTCGTTATGAGGGACGTTTTATCGGATTCAAACACAAATGCCTTTTTTCCAGGAAACGGGAAGTATCCCGAATACATTTACGGTACAGAATAGAAGCTTTCGCAAGTCTAATGGCGTTTTAGGTTATACTCATGTTAGTGAATAAGGAGCAACTTGTTACAGCTGGGCGATTGAGAGTTTATGCAGTGTTTCCTCTCTCTTCCTTCTTGGAACGTATTTACGATGCTTTTGATGTTTCTGATGTCTGATGGTGATTACTTACTATCAGATTTTATAGCCTTATCAGGTAAAAGAGCACGTAGTTCACTTGGTGATAAGTGATCAGCATAGTCCATGGAAAATGGCAACACCAGGGGATGCACCAACGCGTTGCCGGCTATGAAGCACGTTATAGCACTGTGGGAATACCGAGGGAGACAGTTCGTTCCACAGTTACACATGGTAGAAAATTACGTATCATAGAAATAAAAACATTTCTATGAAAAAGCCAGTAAAATTGTGTCGGAACACTTGGACAATTTACCACAACGTCTTAGAATATCATCTTACATCATTGAATTGTTTCTTCGTAGTTTACAAAGGAGCTCATAGGTTGGTTGTAATGAAAATCTTATTTTTTCCTTATTGTACATTATAGCGCTATCTTACTTTCGTAATATATTACTGAAAGAATACATTTGCTGTTAGTCTGCCCTTTACTGGAAGAAAGATTAAATATCCTGTATGGTACTCCCATCAAATCCAACGTGTAAAGTTACAACAATTTTAAAGTTATGTCATTCCAAACACAACTTTTAATAGAAGCAGTACGATTAACGATTTCATTACTATATGGATGGATGTAATTTGTATGCTTTGGACATATATGGCGTACAAAATACATATAGAGAGAACCCATTTGCATTCAGGTTATGCATTATTCTATAACAATGAAGTGATTATGGCTTAACCCACGTCGCACCATTGAATCGCAGTGCTTTAAGTCGATGTAATTAGCTTTGTCAATCATCCTGCTGTAAGTCGACGTCTAACAAGGCTTTGTGTGTTATTAGCTAAGTGACTTCGGAACTGTCACAGCTGTTGCTGTGCAATCTCTGAAATCAAGATTTAATTTGAAACGTTTAGTAATAAAACAAAACAATTACATTGTTGATGTTATCTGTCAAAAAGATTTTATATCTTTTATGAGAGACAATGAAGACAAAATACAATGCGGAGACTTAATCGTTATACGCGCCATGGTGCGAAAAGATCGAATGGTCGACTGCTGGTGCCGACCTTCTCTAATGTAATAAAAATACGATAACTGAATACATAACTAATATTCATAAACTTGAGAGAGTCCCATAACGTTCCCAAAGATGTATGAAATCCGCCAATCTGCACTTGGTCAGCCTAGTGTAGTGTGATGGCCTTTCCCCTAACATTGTGAGAGACGACCCGAACCCGGCAGTGGGACCAATATTGATTTATACAGCCTGAAGGGCGGACGCAAAAGCAGACGATCCACTTGATGGTAAGTGGTCATCGTCGCCTATAGACACAAGCAACACCAGAGGAGTCACCAGTGCAATTCCGGCCTTGAAAGAGAACCCTTTTTACATCTTTCTTGTAGAACCTCATGTCAAAGCGCTCCGGGAATACCTCAGAAGGAAGCTCATTCCCCAGCTTGCAAGTTTGCGGCAAAGCGATTGTGAAAAACGGACCGTAATATTTGTTGCGATAATGTTATCAAATACAGCAAAGACTGTTGTAGTGTCGTCCATTTCAAACACCCCACTTGAGCCGGATGTTTGGACAGCTGGCAAGGTGGGGAGGGGGGAGGGGTGATAGCGCGATTGTAAACAAGTTTTGTTTTCGATCGCTCCGCTCGGATGTTATTTGCATATGGATATTTTTCGCAATTTTAATTTAAATCCTGTTTATCAAGCATCGATTCATACTGTATGACTCGCGATTCTAACACTATTCGATTTTGGGATTGGGAACAAACTCTTGTAACAGCCAGTACATTGAATAAATAAATCAATGATGCAAAGGTTTTGATAGTCAAAATGCATTGATGCATGTATTTCATAACATTTGGCTCTCGAAACGGTTAATTAATAACAAAAACATTTATTTTTACCTTCACTTTTTGGAACGAAATTCTTTAACGTAGCTTGCAATGGGATCAAAGATCTTGCAAATTAGTAGGAATCGTCTTTTCAAAAGTTCTTTGTCCCAAGAAACAACCTTCCCTTTAGAGGCTAATATTTAAATTATATTATCGCTGCAGTTTTCAGCACCATTTTGTGTCCGAATAACCACAAACTTACATTTGTGTTTAACGCTCACAGTTAACCCTTGCGTTGCATTCTGACTGGGGGAAAGTGTTATTATTTGGGGATTACGTCAGTTCAGCATTCCGGGCGGTATTAATTGCATCGTATGTCACGGCATGCGTTGCGAATAGTGCAAAATCATTCGTTTGTTTAATTTATTATATTCATAACAATAAAACCTGTTAGCTACTCACAATTCAAATCTCAGATTATAGAACCAAAAGGCAGATGTAGTCGTTCTAGTATAAAGTGAAGCTACCAAAGCAAATACAAAATAAAAAGCTAATACAATCTCGTGTCAGTACTACGGAAAGCGTCAAATAGCATAAACGTCGCAAGTGTCAAATTTTTTAAAATAATTTTATCAGTTATAATGCCGTCTTGCATTATTAAATTCTCTAAAAGTTGTTCGCAAAAACAAAGAAAAGAAGACGGAATATCTTTTCACAGGTAATTGTTCATTATTTTATTATTTATTTATAATAATATTTTTGCAGTTCGCTCGGAACACAAAACCTCAACAATCATTCATTTTTACACCAGTTTAAATGAAAATCGGTTACCCTAAATTTGGGGAAATATGCATGGACTATTTGGACATTGGTCGATTTATAAATTTATATCGAAAAAAAATATTTCGAAAGTAAATAGTTTTATTTATTTAAACCTAAAAGTCAGGCAATACAGCCAATAAAATTAGCATTCTAACTGCTGGAAATGTCACGTGTGCCAATAATATGTATGATAAATATTATATAATATTTTAGTTTCTGCTTAGCCTAATAACTAATAACTATAATTTTTGCAGATTTCCGACAGATGCTGTAACAAGAGAAAAATGGGTTCATATTATTCGGAAAAGCAGGCAAGATATTAATTGGCTAATTAATTTTGCGTGGTTCGCTCATTACATTTTAGTGAGGATGACGTGTACCTATCTCACTAAAAAAGGACATTGGTTGATTAAAAAATCATCAAAACCGAATTTTTGTTATAATAAATAAGTATATTGATATTTTGATGTTTTTTTTGATTAAAAATATCTACCCAAAGAGATCCATAGGATTTAATATAAATTCATTAAATATTAAACATATTTAAAATATTAAATTAAATAGGTATATTAAAAGAACATTTACACATAATTATTATATAATACTTTTTGATAACTAGTGATATGGCTACAACCCATTAATGTCCCACTACTGAGGGTCTCTCCTCATTATTAAGGAGGCCTAGAGCATACTCCACCACGCTGCTCCAGTGCGGATTGGTGGAGGGGTTAGTGGCCAACACATTGTCGAAAGTTTTCAAGCCGCCCGAAGGCCTCCGACCTCCGACACGGCTTAACGACTGCTATCTATCGATATCAACCGGGACCGACGGCTTTACGTGCCTTCCAAAGCTCGGAGGCGCTCAAGAAATTATTATCAGAAGAAATTAAAATCAATTATTATTTTTACATACAATAAAACTTTAATTTTTTGTCTGTTTTTCTGTGCATTTGTTCCGCCTAATCTCAGGAACGGCTTAACAAATTTAGATGCAGTTTTCACTGACGTATTCAAATGAGCTTGGGTTAACATTTAGTGTGTGTTTTATTTGAATCGGTACACAAATAAGAAATCACGCCAATTTAAAGAATACCATCCCTCATTTATCGATTATGGGCTTACCGAAGCGAAACAAGGGCGTTCACTAGTAATAAATAATTTGCCAATTTAATTGTGCATAATGTTTTAAGCTGGAAACATGGCGAACAATGTTTACAAAATTGCGGGAGATTATGACTTTTCACTTGGCAACCTCACACACACAAAGAATTACGTATCCATACGGTGCAATTGCTAGTTGACATTAAGGTTGTCATGCACACATAGTGAAAAAGCGGCTTCACATTATTCGTCGCTTTTCTTTGCGAATGTTCTATCTGCCTTTTGGTTCTATAATCTGAGATTCAAATATGCATATTCAAAAAAATTATTGATGAAATTTATTCAGGAATAAATTTAGTACGTAATAGTAATTTTATATACGGAATGGTATTATAGGTACTAGCAGATGGTTGTATATGGGGATCGCAATCAATTAACTGGTTAGAATTTATTAATTACATCACCATTTTTTTTTTGATTTTGAAATTCTGACGTTCTTGAATTTTAATTGAGTTCTTGTCATCTAACGCGTTGTGACTCAATACAATACAAAAATATACTTTACGTGTACAAACAGACGTTATTCGTCTACGTCTATGGTTTGGAACATGTCAAAAATTTTGGCAAATTAAAAAGGAGTAAACAACTGCTTAAAAATCTCAGTCGTTAATTTAATACTTCCGCCAGATTTACGTTACTGTATTAACCGAGTGCTTCTAAAAGAAACTTGAAGTAACTTCATCAAAAGTTATAACATAAATAAATCATGGCGTCTCGTAAAATATACATAAAACATAAGCCGGGCCAATATAACAAGGCATTTTGAAACTGCGACGGTACATTAGGGTAAAATTTATCGTTGTAGCAAAACTGTTTAGTTTAAGCCTTGCAGTATTGCGAGCCACACCGCAATTATTACTATGCCATAATGCCACACAGCCTTTCGAAGGGTTCGATTCTTAGCGAAGTGGAACTTTGAATGATAAATCTTTCATTTCATGGTCTATGTGTGTTCGTGTCTTATCTATTGTCTATGGCATACTCGACACTGGAAATCGTAATGTGGGTCTATGAGTGTGTAGCGTTGTTTATTTATTATTTTTAAGAATAAATAAATTTTAATGTGAATGTTGCTCCACAAATCTTTATTAAATCAAATCCAAGCTTATGATATCGAATGCAGGGGTTTAAAACCACCCTAAGCTGCAGAAATATTTATGCCATTCGAAGACCTCTCATGGCTTAATGACTGCTATCTGACGATAACAACCGACGGCTTTACGTGCGCTCTAAAGAACGGAAATGACCAATATGTTTTTGTGATAGCGGTCATTTATCATGGCCACCACGTAAGCCAAAGCCTCGGGTTAAAAACACTTCATGTCGTTAATAAGTGATAGGTACATACGAACCTAAATGCATATGAGTAGGTACACGTTTGGTAATTGAAATGAGATCAATACGAATTTCAATTACATTTTGTATCAAATATGAAAACCATTCAATACATTCATTCGGCTTTGTATGTTCTAGTTGTTAAGGATATACGCGTCCGTAATAGAATTCATTAATCATTTAATTGTCTGTGTTAACAATAAACCGGTTTGGATTGTGTGTTAGTAAGATACCGAGTTGTCCTCAATGATACATTGTTTGTGGGATTGGAGTCAACTGATTGGGTCCTTATAAACTATATAATTCGAAATAGCGTTCATAGCCCAGCGGCTTGTAATCCTAAGTTAAGCAACTGCGGGCGCGGTCGGTAATTGCATGGGTGACCGCTAATGGTAAAAATTTCTTGAGCGCTTACATGATTCGAAGGGCACATAAAGCCGTCGGTTGCGTCATCCATAGTTAACAGTCTTTCAGCCATGTCGAAGGCTTTATGGCATGAAAACTTTCGGCACTTGGGTTAACCTGTAGTAACTTTTGAAACAAACCGCACTGGAGCTGCGTGGTGGAGCATCTACGGGCCCTTGTCTATCCTCAACCTAACAAGATCATGTTGCATGCTCTTTTGCTACCTAACATCTTAAAACAAACACTTTTGTTAAGTAATCAAATACATTAAGTATTTACTATCTTATTTACAATTCAAATATAACAACAATATAGCAAGCGTCAAACATGTTCAAGACAGCCTGCACGTAACAGTAAAATATCTCACGATTAATAACAGCCAAATATCCATTACTCCGGCAATATTTAAACATTCCGATAAACGTAATTCACCTGCTGTTTGTCGAAAATTAATTCTTGATGGCCAGTCAAAATTTTACCGGAATAAAGGAAACAAAAATATTACCGATAACACTTTCCCATGGACCTGTACAAACAGGAGTTTAAAGAGAAGAATGGGGTGATATTTATGGAAATTATTTCCTGGTTTTCATCCGAGGGTCCAATCGAAAACCTATTTTATTTACAGGTTAAGCCCTGTTTTAATTTGGAAAAGCGGTCTATAAAAGGGATAAGGGATAATTAAAGAATGCGATTGTACTGACTGAGGAAGGCGACTGAGGAGGAAAAGGAGGTTGTAAAGAGAATCAGTATAATATCGAATAGTTACGTAAATTAAATGAGAGACCTTCTTCTTGGTCTGTTTTCTTGGTCTGTTTCAACTTTTAACTTGATGTCTACATAGAAACTAGTTTGGATATCTCTTTTTACGTTTCAAAAACTGTGTATGTTTATTTCATTCAATCCTATGATGCCCACTTTAAATTATTTACCCAATGCTGAGTACACATAAAACATTACTGACATAGGTAGTGAACTTGAATTTCGGACCCAAGAAGAACCTTGACAGATTCCAACTTCAAGATACACTTACTTGCGGCAATTCATTTAACATTTAACGTCCTTGAGGCTTGCCACGCCAACTTTGGCCATCTCAAATTCCCTTGAAGCCTGACTTGATAATGAGTTCTATTATTTCTAAGATTTCATAGTTTGTCGAATTATTTAGTCATAAGGTGGCGTGAAATTTCTCACAACTACAATTTGTGTAGGATTTTGTGTCGGACTAGCTGTCCTTTCGCGACTTCACCTGCAAGGAAATTTTGTTTCAGTTCGTCCCTTATTTTATCACTATAGGGGGAGTGGATTTTCAAAATCCTCTCTTAGTTCTACACTCCCCAAGGAAAATATATTATGTCAAATTTCTGCTTCTTCAGTTAAGTTGTTCAGGAGATAATATAACTCTAATAACGCATGTTGCCGTTAACTTCCAACATTTTGAATCTATTTAAAAAGTCTGAGAATCTGAAAATAATGATCTCATACAAATTCTATCGTCTATTTTACCACCATTCTTTGTTCTAGGTCACGATGGAAGATTCTGTATATTTTAGCTGGTGTGTAAGGGACTCTGTCGATCTTTGAGTCAAATTCCACGTTGATAGTGGTGTGCCGTTTTATACGTAGTACATAATTATGTTTCTAATATCAACGGTGAAGTTAATGTTGATGTTTATGTAAAAATAATAGTGATCCGATTGAAGAACAATATGAAACATTCCTACGCAATACAATTTGATTTAAAATCAATACGTTAAAATTCAGTTTGGTTAATAACTAGTAAAGAACAAGCGTTCATCGCCCGAGAAATGGAGCCCGATCGCTTGTTCCTATCATAAATAATACTAAGTTGGTAGTGTTTCTTAGTTCGATGGGTACCTTCTATTGGCAATCATATAAATTGAGTGGTTTTGTGATGAGGTCACTCTATTTCTTGAGGTTATCTCGTTAGTTTTAAGTATTTTCATTTTTTCACATGCAGCGCCACATTTCCACTGCTCTCACGCTGATCACCATTGAACCGATTTAGATAAAATTTTCAAATGGAGTTAGTTTGAGATGTTCGTTTGAGATAATAATAATAACCTGTACTTTACTGTACTCTCACACGTCTGAAACCATGGACAAAAAGTAGTTTTTGATATTTGGATCGAACACTACGCTGCAATATAGAGTTAGGCACTTCTCACTTCACTTAGACGCTTCTACGATGCGACTCCTGTCAGTCAAAAGTGTCAGATACAGTGCGCCCAACTTATCTCTGGAATGGCAAAAATTGGAACAAACGAAAAATCATTCATAAGTACGTTGTGGTCATTCATCTGCCAGTTACTAATGTGCAATGATTGGTCAAATGAATGTCCAATGCGTCCGACAGCGCCTCTTTCGTTTCAATCTTAAGTTGGGTTTACTATACATAGAATTTTGGGATTGCGTCGCAGTCGCGTAGCTAATAAATAGCGTTGTGTGAGAAGTGCCTTAGAGTTTCAGTATCCGCTAGGTATCCCTAAAACTAGAAGGAAACCGAGCCCTTTTGTATATGACGAATGTAAATCAATTATAATTAGTCTCTATTGTATAAAATATCACCTGTAGAAGCCCTACCGTAAATCCCTCCATAATACACCTTCCCCGCAAGTTTGCCGTGTGCTATATTAAGGTTGTGAACTAACTTCGGAAGAACTTCATAAAACATTAAAGTACATCGCGGACTCTTGGGAGGCGTTCAAAATTGAAAACTAGTTGTACGTGAACAGAGTCTTCCGCTCCAACGGCTAATAATTTTATGCCTTTTGGGACTCTTTCAGCCAATTTGAAGCTGTTTGTTGTGAATTCTATTCCTATTTTATGTCATTACAATTAATGTGAAAGAAGTCTTCAGGAATCGTTCAAGCAGATATCAGTCCGTTCACTTATTGTTTCTGATTTGTCGAATGAACTCGGCGGAATAAGTTGGGATTAATAAAGAATGGGTATGCTCACAATGGGCTATGTCCGAACGAGTGAAACATGAAAAATACATCAATTGTAATTTTGAGAGGTTACATTCATATATACTGTTTGTCTGTCTGTGACGCTTTCACGGCTAAACCTGGCCCGAATTGGATACAATCCGGAATTGAAATAGTTAATACTTTTTTTCAAAAATCAACCCCGAAAGGCTTGACATAGAGACTGAACGTTTGTATGAAAAATCTAAATCACTTGACCGATTGCTATGAATTTTATCAGCATGATAGTTGATCAAGCAAGATCAAACTTAATTTTTAACAGCTACTTAATTTTTAAGAAACCAACCTGTAAGGGCTGAAATAGGGTTTGCAACGAATTCCACGCGTGCATGGCCACGAATGGGAGTTAGCTATTTCATATTTTTATTAGGTGACAAAACCAAAACGATCTCAATAAAGGCTTTCGACAACCATTACTCATCATTATTGTTATAACTACCGAAAAACTAAATAACAAGTCCTTCGCAGTCCTTGTTTATATTACTGGCAACAATCCTGCCTACGTTCACTCTACTAACTACTACCTACTAACTACCTTTTCAAACAATGCCCGTTTCAAGGCATTTTATGTAAGCGTTGTTATTTCCAACAAATTTATTTGAAACAACTTAACGAAACGTTAAGTAAACGAGGGCGCCTCTGTGCCGCTGTTCACATCGGCTCCGTAATTTATTGTGTTTAAAAAATCAAATAAAGTGAATTGGACTCTAAATCATCATTCTAAGTTTAGTGTGCATCTCAAATTACATGTACTGGTGAAAGTGCTGTGCGAAAAACACTATAAAGTGCAAAAACTGAGCAAAAAAAGTGTGTAGCAAGAATTGGTTGTTTTGTAAAAACTGTGACTTTTCATTCATAAGTGAAGGAAGAATAAACAAATTAAGAAGCTTGAAATCATTTTCAGTGCAAAAGAAATATAATACAAGTTAATTCTGGAAAAATTTTTCGCCACTTCATTGACATAACCTATAAAGAAATATCTCATTGCGACTACGCAAGAACTGACAGCGCCATCTACAGGTCAGCGAGATAAACACTAGTAGAGGAAGCTACATGCAAGTGGATATAACTCATCTATTCGACGACAGAGGGCGATATACGTATGTATCTACAGGTCAGCGAGATAAACACTTAAACACTAGTAGAGGAAGTTACATGCAAGTGGATATAACTCATCTATTCGACGACAGAGGGCGATATATATATGTAAATATCAGCATCAAGCATAATAAGTTACGAATAGAGCTAAACGACGTAGTAATCAACAATGGAAGAAGTCCTAGCTACTTTGCGCTTAATTCAAAAAGAATTAGATGAACAAAAAAACACAATTAAAGAAAGTGGAGCTCAGGTCACAGAAAAAGTAACAGAAAACATAATTAAAATTATTGATGCAAAATTTAACGACTGGGAAGGAAAATACGATGACTTACAACAAAAAGTGGATAAACAGGATCAAAGAATCGAAATTTTAGAAAAACAGATGAGGAAAAGAAATGTGGTGATATTTGGCATTGCGGAACAAGAGCATAGCTACTCGGATTTAGAAAATATAGTTATTGATTTCATAGGTAAACATCTATCCATACTTATATCACACAATGAAATCCAGGAACTAAAGAGAATAGGAAAAAAATCAAAAAATCCACGCCCTGTTATACTATCACTCACAACTCTAGGAAAAAAAATAGCAATCTTCCAGAAGAAAAAATTATTGAAGGATACCAACTATTATATAAAGGAAGACTATCCCCTACATGTTTTGGAAAAAAGAAGACAGCTACAAGAACAATTAAAATCAGAAAGAGAGAAAGGGGTAAAGGCAATCATTAAATATGATAAATTGGTAATATTAAACAATTCAGAAGACTCTCATATTCCGAAAAACAATAAAAAAAGGTTCCTGTCCACGTCCCCTCAAGATAAACAAGTCTGTGAAACTCGCCCACCCTTGGGAACACAAGCTAACAAGAAAAATAAATCAACCCCTTTAAACACTCCACCTTCAACTACTAACAACCGATCCGAAGTAATAGTGAAGCCGGGCATTTTGAATTATTTTGTAAACAAAACACCTACGGCTAACAAAGGGTATCCCAACAAAAATGAGACCGAATAGCAATCAAGGCCCCCTCTCAAAAACACAGAAATAGCAAACAATGAAAAAAATACAGCACATCTTCCAACCCGGCTGGTCACCGAGGAAGAGTATGACCATTACCCTCCAAGGAATATACCTACAACCATCCAACAAAAGAATCATCACCTAAGAAATAAACTCTATGTGGCAACGTACAATGTCAGATCATTATACTCGTATGAGCGACTGATTGAACTGCAGGAATCCTTAGTAGGGGTAAAGTACGACATCATTGGCTTATCAGAGGTCAGACGACTTGGCAGTAAAATTGAAGAATACAAGGACTTTATTCTATGTTATAAGGGAGAGACTCCAGGAAAATATGGTGTTGGCTTTCTGATAAAAATTTCGTTAAAAGAAAACATAGAAAGCTTTACTGCAGTCACAGAAAGAGTTGCATTACTAAATCTCAACATACAAGGCTACTGTATAAGCATAATACAAGTATACGCACCTACTGAGTCGGCAGACGAGGAAGAGATCAACGAATTCTACTATTCAATAGATAAAGCCATACAATTCACCCATAAAACCCTAATTGTGATGGGAGATTTCAATGCAAAGATTGGTCAACCCCAAAAAGACGAATGTTTAATAACAAAAAGATACGGATATGGACAAAGAAATGGAAGAGGCCAGAGACTGCTTAACTTTGCTTTTGAAAAGAAACTTTCGATTATCAACACGTACTTTAAGAAAAAACCAAGTCGTAGATGGACATGGCGATCCCCAAACGGTCAATTTAAAAATGAAATAGATTACATAACGACGAACCAACCAAAAATATTTCAAAATATAGAAACTTTAAATTTAAATTTCCCATCAGACCACAGGCTAGTCAGAAGTACAATTACCCTATCAAAACCTCATAAAAGTAGAGTGGCATATACAAACAAGCAAAAAAGCACTTTAAAAAGCGACGAGGAGATATCAGAATACAAAAATTGTCTTGAAAAATATCTACTAAACTGGAATAAAACAAATACTGTCCAAATATGTTATGATTCACTGATAAGTGCTATAATGCAAAGCCTGGAAATTAAAAACTCAAACAACCAATCCACTACAAAACAAAAAAAAATTATCAGAAAAAACTCTATCACTTATAATGAGAAGAAAATTACTACAGAAGACTAAAAATAAATCCCGCACTCAAAGAAACGAACTCAGCGCTCTATATAAGCTAACAGGTAAATATATCAAACTTGATTACAAAACTCATAGAGCTGCTACTATAGAAAAACATCTTGAGCAGGACGGGAGCCTAAAAAGAGCTTCTAAGGAACTACGAACAAGTAGAGCCTGGATCGAGGGATTGAACCAGCTAGGGGGAGTATCATACAACCGCCAAGACATCGTCAGTATTGCAACAAATTTTTACCGAGACTTGTACAGTGCTATATCAGATGAACATCTTCTAAGTAGCGAGATCACACGGCACGATGCAGAAACATTGCAGACGGTTATTGAAGAAAAAATCCAACCCATCGACGAATCAGAAATTCTTCAAGCAATAAAAAAATTAAAATCAGATAAAAGCCCAGGCCCAGATAAAGTTACAAACGAGGCTATTAGGTACGGAGCAGCTCTACTGACCACGCCACTTACGCACCTATTTAATCTCATCCTAGAGACGGCGATTATACCAACACAGTGGTTCGAATCAAACATAATCCTGCTGTATAAAAAGGGAGACCCCCATGACATTGGCAACTACAGACCCATTAGCCTGTTACCGACTATATATAAATTATTTTCTTCGATTATAAATAATAGAATAAGTGAAACGATAGATAAATGTCAACCCATAGAACAAGCAGGTTTTCGTAAAGGTTTTTCCACCATAGATCATATCTACACCCTAGAACTTATTATTGAAAAGTATATAGAAAATCAGACACCGCTCTACATCGCCTTTGTCGATTATAAAAAAGCATTCGATACAATATCTCATATAAGTATTTGGGAAGCCTTAAAAGCTCAAAAAGTAGAGAACAAATACATAGAAGTCATAAGAAACATTTATAGTAAAAGCACTAGTAAAGTAAAATTAGAAATAACTGGACAGAGCTTTCCTATTAAGAGAGGAGTGAAACAGGGTGACCCGTTATCACCAAAACTTTTTATAGCAGTGCTAGAAAATATTATAAGGAATCTGGATTGGAATAAATATGGTTTAAATATTAATGGCAAATATTTGAGCCATCTGAGATTTGCAGACGATATAGTACTTTTGTCAGAAACAAGCCGGGGCCTTCAATACATGTTAGAGACTCTCCATGTAAACAGTAAAAGAGTGGGACTAGAGATGAACTTATCAAAGACAAAAGCCATGACAAACAGCATCAAGAAATGTATTATGTTGGAAAATGAGCGGCTGGAGTACGTAGATCAGTACATCTATCTTGGAAAACAAATAAGTTTCAGAAATAACAACAATGGATTGGAGATAGAGCGCAGAATCAAACATGCTTGGAACAAATATTGGAGTCTCAAGGAGGTATTTAAAAGCAACATGCCAATAAAACTCAAAAAGAAAACCATGGATTCATGCATTCTGCCTTCTCTAACATATGCCTGTCAGACTTGGAAATTTACAAAGAAAATGAAAAACAAAATCAGCTCGTGCCAGAAAGGAATGGAACGTAGTATGCTTAACATTAAAAAAATGCACAAAATACGACACATAAAAATAAGAAAAAGCACCAAAGTGATAGACGCGCTGGCCTATGCCCAAATACAAAAATTTAGGTGGGCCGGTCATATAGCCCGATACCTGGATAACAGGTGGACCATAAATGTAACCACATGGAAGGGCCCGCCAGGCAAACGCCGGGTAGGAAGACCCTACATGAGATGGGAGGATGACATAAAGAAGATCGCAGGAACAAATTGGTTACAAACAGCAAAAGATAGAGAAAAATGGAAATCCTTGGAGGAGGCCTGTACCTGAGAGGGGTCCATGCAAATTATGTAGAACATTTAAGTATTATTTTATGTAATTTCAACACTAACTATTTATTAGATTCTATTTTCGATTAATATTTTTAAATTTTGATATAAATTAATTTTGAATTTTATTTTATAATTATTAGCAATGATTAAATAATTAAATAATAATTTTTCCAAATGAAATGTAGAGCAAAAAATGAAATGAATTACTATCTTTTAAATTTTGTTAATAGGAATAAATTTAAAAAAATTGCCCCGTAAATATAAATATAACAATTAAATGAATAATATAATTGAAATTAAATCTAATCTATGTGAATGTCTTGATGCAAATAATGTAGATTGATATATTGTGTGCATGGAATAAAAGGCTTTTTTATTTTATTTTATTTATTTATAACGAAACGTTTAAATGTTATACTACTAGATCAAAAGGTACTGAAATTAAAAATAAGTTGCTCTTTAACTTTGTTGTCTGCTATAGCAGGTACACCATTATTAAATTACCATCATGAGCTAGTTTTCCGTTTTATATCTATTGTTGTAAACTTTAGTTGTTGTAAATAACTAGTTTACGCACGCGTTTTCACACGCGCGGGAGTCGTAAAATGAAAAAAATACCGTTACTATTATATGAAAGGAATTGTTACTGAGAATTATATCCATACAAACTCCCACCCCCTACTCACTCCAATTAGGGATGATTTCTGGGATTAAAACTATCCTATGTCAAAGATATGGTTTCAAACAATTTCCATAAGCAGCAGACAAATAGAGTTACTTTTTAATTTGTAATACAAGTAAGTATACAAGTAGATATAAATAGTTTTCACAGTTTCATTATCATCTTACTTGTTAGCAAAGTGAGGTTCACTTAGGGAAAGTTTGATATTAGCAATATTAATTAATCAATCGTTTACAGATCGTTACTCGAGATGATTCGATTGCTTTCTATAGATAAAGTTGTACTGATTGTTGTACTGAAGATAATAAATTAATTGGTAGAAAAATTGGTAAAAACTTTCATGAATAAAGCCAATTGAAATAAATGCAAAGCAATAAATGTAGCCGTTGAGGAGTTCCCTTGTCTTGAGATTTGTCCATGTTTTTCATAAAATTGCATCGTTATCGACTCTTGATCTCGCGTGAAAATTTTCAATTTAATCAGACTTTTTGGAGTTGGTGATAAATAGGCTAAAAGTTTCGTTACATACATACATATCAAGCTTATAAAAGAGTATTAAATTTGGCGATGAACAAATAGACGAACATTAAGTTTACAAGAATTCACCACCTGCTATAGATAATAGTAATATAAAAGGTACGAAGATGCGTTGAGAGTCAAAGCTGGTCCCGCGTTAATTTTGGTTTTATAAGTCTCTAAAGTCTCTTACAACCCAAGGGGATAAATTAATTAGGGGCCTTGTTTTGAGATCAGTCCCAGCATTGCCCACGCGTGTGTCGAATAACCAACAACAATAACATGACATGCTCCAGATACTCAATTAAGTAAAAATGAGATAGGGAAAGCAGTTTCTTCTTATATGGATGTAGATAAATAAAATTTACATAAAATATATACGAGTTTTACGACACATAAAAGGGATCTATCTCACAATAAATCGGGCGGAGTAATGGGTGGATAGAAAAGCATAAAAAGCCAAAATTGATTAATAGATAAGAGCCGAAACGAAACAGTACTTGATAAAAGGAGAAACGATGATAAAAGAAATCGTGTAAAGAGATGATAATGAAATACAGAAAATGAATTACATTAATACAAATATCTGTGAATCTATGTATGAGGCCAAACGTTTATTGCTCTAGAAACGGTTTTATTGTGCATTATTTAATTGCAAAACTCATATAATTATTACTATGCAATTGATATTACTAGGTAATTAATATCTTATAAGGTAAGTTATAGTACTTACGTTCAAATTAGTAAATAGCGGTGATATATCTATTTCCACTAGTTATGCCTTAACTATATGTCTTTGCTATATCCGTTAACTACATACAAATCATCGAGCCAGGTATTATAAACAAGCAACAGTAAATATTCTTGTTTGTAAAAATATACTACACACAAAATCTAGTTGTAATTGAAAGTTGATGAATAAATAAGTTGTACAAAAAATAATACTATGTTTACGTTTACATAGTATTATTGAAGTTATACTTCTTTTGGCGCGATGGAGAAAAATGATGAGGGTGAATTTGCGCACACCGACACCTAAAATTAACAGCATGAAATTCGTTTTGCGATGCGCGCGCAGCTGTATGAAGTTGCCGGCTATTTTTATATACGAAGTATCAGACTTCGTAGTATCAAATATTAAGGAAGTATCAAACACGAAGCAAGTATCAAATCCGAAGTATGAAACATTCAAATTAGTGCCAATAAAGTGGCAAACACGAGAATACTCAACACAATAGCAATCAGCTGAAACGAGAACGATACGTACTGAACAAGAACAGAACTTCCAAACAACATTTAAAATTAAAGAACTTCCATAGTTCGGCAATCACGAACTCTCGGGGGCGTTCAAATTGAAACTACGAATTCGCAAATGGAGTCTTCGCACCGACGTTTCATACTTTAATATCCTTCGACTATCTCAGTTTCATTGGAGTTACTTGTTACTTTCTCATTATGATCTCACATTAAAATTAGTAATATAAAGTTAAATTTTGGCTTCATTATTATGTATATGTCGGGAATAGTTAATCCATGTTATTCGTTTGGTGCTATTTAATCTGTGGTAGGCGCGGATCCATGGCGAATCGATACTCTATGGCGCGGTTGATCGGTCATTAGAAAAAGAAGAATGAAAAGAAATGAAGGTCGTGTTGGTGATCGTAAAGATTCCTTATTAATTGTAATGCCGTGAATCTAAAAGAGTTAAATATCGCGTGACCGCGTGTGCGAGTGGTTAAAATCAATATCGTAACATCGCGAAGTAAATCCAATCAATACCAAAGCAAACCAAACCGAGTATTCATATTGAGCCAAAGAGAGATCATTGAATAAAGCAGTTGGTTACATGATGGCTCAATCCTGTGTTTCATTTGATAAACCAACACTTCCCACGATGCCCACACGAGAAGATCATCTAGAAATCAGTCAGGATGTCGATATCCGAAGCGGGATCGGTGTTGGTTTAAACAGAGAGGAGAACGATGATAAAGGACATAGCTATTGGCGTATTTTGTCTCTACAGCAAAATAGATACCTATTACATACACAAAATACCTAAACTATCCAAACAAAAAAAAAAATTTTGAAAGGCATTGAATGGCATGTTGCAGCGGGAACTAAGAGGTGTTACACAATGGAAATGCAGATACGTATTCTCATTGAATCATCCGTAATTATAATTGATTTCAACAGCATAAAACTAACATCATATTTAGTCTTTCAGCTATGTAAAAAAACTGTGAGAATAATCAACGAAGCTACAACCCAGCAAATTTTGAAAAGGAGCAGTGTCAGAGCCGTTTGTAGCGAGGGTGGCTATTCCGCTACACAGTAACGTACTGCGGAGCTACTGCCGTTGCAAGCGCCGTGCGCCGCGCTGAATGCAGTCAACCTGCATGGACGTGCTCTACAGAACCAATAACACATAACGCGGTCAGTCGGTAACAGTTTTGTTTCTAGATTCTGGTGCCGATTGCTTTTAAAGTTCTGAATATTGCTAAATAACTGTCGTGTGATCCTTTTAACACTTACATTGTGAGGAGACCTGAACATCTTAGATTTCTTTTCTTAAAATGTTTCCAAGGATGTGTGAAATCTATCAATTCACTAAGGTACAGACCATAGTCCATCGGTCTGTGTCCCTCACACGGTGACAGGAGACTAGAAATTGGCAGGAACGGTTATGAGCAGTGAAATAAAAGAACGGAACATTTAAAATATCAATTCATTGTAAGATTGTTCAAAAAAATAAAGAATATCCCAATGATCTTATTGTAGGTAGATACTCCCTGGTGTTTCTTGAATTTATACAGTGATATTATGGGTCTGAAGGCTGATGGATAAGCCTTTACTTCTCCACGGTCGGGCGTAGGCCTTCCCTAACTAGCGTTACTCTGACCGATCCTGAGCCCTCTGAATCCAGCGAATGCTTCAGGTCGTCAGTCCACCTAGTCGGAGACTCCTTTTTATTCTATTTACGTTATGGCTGAACTTAAGATATTGTTTTCCGGATTCTTCAGTAATAATAGAAATAAAATTGTGTATTTTAGATCCATAATTTTATTATGAAAGTGACGTGACAGATAACTTTGACTAGATAGACAATGACATTTGAATGTAGTTTATTTAAAAGAACGATATTCACAATTTGAATGACAGTATGTTACAAAAAGGTTTAGATGTACGTCAGACGACTTATGTGGTGAAGTGGCTGCAATATCGGATTGTCGTCAGTAGGTTCTAGGTTCGATTCTTGGAACGTGAGAATTTGAATGATTTTAAATTTGTTCCCGTCGTTGTGCGTATGTGTGTTTATTGACTTTGGCATCGGCTCTATGGAAGAAGCCAAAATAATAAGATTCATATTTTAGAGGTTCGGTAATATTACATTAACATTGGATGCAATGATACACATCAGATAGGATATCGTCATTCGAATAAGATACTGTTCAATTAAATGATTAGAAGAATGTTGAAGGATTAAATTGTTGTAAAGCCAAATTTAACGGAGGATACCTATAATTTCATTAATACCTCTACCTGTAATGTTCCATTATATGTGACGGTTGTTGATTCATGACTTGAATGAGCCGTTACTGTAGAGAATTTCCGTTGCAGAAATTTGAAAGCAATAGGCATTTGTTAGTAGTCCGGCATCTCTTTATTAATATGGAATGTTTTTATAAGAACCGTTTAGTTGAAAAGTTAGAGTTAACTTGATCTGTTATTTCTTGAGTAAATTAAAAAAAAATATGGCGAACGCTAATGAATTTAATTTAAATGTGTTCACGAAGATTAGTCTTGTCGGGTGCGTAACTTTGTCTTGACCGTCAGTATGATCATTGGTTTGTTTGTATTTGTTGTGAAGCATGTCTGTCTAGTAACCTCCCTCTTGCTTGAGTCTGCTGTCGAACAACTTGAAGGGTTCCTGTAGGAACATAAAATGTCAATCATTTCCTTTTCTGTCTTTTGTCTTTCTTTGTCCAGAAGTGAAGCTGATGAAAAATACAAAGATTCTGGTTACATCGTAATCGGGTTCGAGTGGACACCGTCGCAGGCAGCGGAGAAAGAGTATGGCGAGAGCTGAGCGGTGGTGCGGATGTCTGCGTTGTCTCAAGGCGACCGGGCAACCAAGCGGGTTTGGAGCACAATGAGCACTTAAAGATGGTTTGGTTGAACTTGCTTATAATTCTGGTAACGAGTATTCAGTACGAGACAGATGTTATGTTCAGTAAAGAATAATCACACTAATGTTGTTGCACATTTGCCAACTTATGACAAAATAGGTTATCAAAATTTTAATGACTTAATATTACAGCGATTTAATTTACAAACAAAGTTCTTGGCTTAAATTCTAATTTGAAATGTCACTACTGACAGGATGGATATAAATAAAGAAATATGCTGCAATTATTAAACTGTATTTCCAAAATTTTGAGAGCAGGTTGTTAAACATTTTGACTTTGCGTAGAAAATTCATAAGTTAGCACACGATTGCTTATTGAAGTTTTCAGGAGTCATGTACCAGTCGAAGAAGATATTGATAATAATAAAAATTAGATTTGAAATGTAAGGAGGGAAATTGTATCACAGGCTCTTTCGGTTTTAGAGAAGGGTTTTAGATCTTTCTTTCCGCACGGATGGAGGGAGAAAGCTGCCCATGGGTTTGCTTCTTTCGTTCCACACGGATGGAGGGGGGAAGCTGATCATGGGTTTGGATCTTTCTATCCGCAAAGGTGGAAAAAGAGAGCTTCCCAGTTATGTTTGAAAGAAACAAAGAAGAAATAAAATACATTTATTTCATCAAAATATGTGACAAAAAAAAAAGAGGAAGAAGAGAAAAAAAAGGAAAAAAAGAGAAAAAAAAAGAAAAAAAAAGAGACAGTGTTGAGAGACGGGCTTGGTTCTTTCGTTCCAGAGGACTGGAAAGAGAAAGCTTGCCGTAGGTATGGTTCTTTCGTTCCACAAGGGTGGAAAGAGAAAGCTTACCTTGTTGTAGAGTTGTAAAGGCGAAGAGAGAGCCTTGGCGTTAGAGGGGTTAATTTGATGGCGTTGAGAAATTTTCTTGTTTTACGACTTTGGTACATGGCTCAGGTTAAAATGATACTGGTATTTCGAATGAGAATGACTTTATAATAGGTCAGGAAGGGCCGAGCGTAAAGAGATACTCGCGTGTGTATTTGGTTGTTACAGGTAATCTTCAAAGCCTAATACGTATTCCGCTGGTAGAGCGAGGACGGATCACGGGAAGATGCCGAAACGCATACGGTTTTATCGCGATGACGTACCGAGTAAAAGTTAAAATAAATCGCGCAAATAATAAATTGGTAATTTTGTTCTAAATAAGTGTTGTTATGTTATGGAGTTTCTTCTCACTCGCTTCTTCTCCATAGCGACACTAGCGAAGCGAGTGGTAGTTTACGGTAGTCAGGGTTAAAAAATGCAACATAAAGTTTTTGAAATCCACTCGCAGCAGTAGCAGCAATAGTCATTTTTGATGTTAAAGATTTTGAGTTTTGTTTTGATTTGAAGTAATTGAAAATCGCGGATCGAGCAATTGTGATGGCGATGATATCGGAATGGAGCATCACCCAGGGACGGGTGACTGTCAGCGATGGCCGTGTCGGGAATAGTTAATCCATGTTATTCGTTTGGTGCTATTTAATCTGTGGTAGGCGCGGATCCATGGCGAATCGATACTCTATGGCGCGGTTGATCGGTCATTAGAAAAAGAAGAATGAAAAGAAATGAAGGTCGTGTTGGTGATCGTAAAGATTCCTTATTAATTGTAATGCCGTGAATCTAAAAGAGTTAAATATCGCGTGACCGCGTGTGCGAGTGGTTAAAATCAATATCGTAACATCGCGAAGTAAATCCAATCAATACCAAAGCAAACCAAACCGAGTATTCATATTGAGCCAAAGAGAGATCATTGAATAAAGCAGTTGGTTACATGATGGCTCAATCCTGTGTTTCATTTGATAAACCAACACTTCCCACGATGCCCACACGAGAAGATCATCTAGAAATCAGTCAGGATGTCGATATATATATGTATTTGGCTTCATAATTATGTATATGTGTTTAACAATTAGTAAAATTGTTAAACACATCTTTTTATTTTATATTCTGAGTTTTAAAACTGTCCTGAACTCAAATTATATTTATCTATATCATATAAAAAGGTTTTTATTCCAACATTTAATGTAAATTATTCATAATAAGAATAATTAATATTTTGACCGTCAAACCTGTTCTGAACGAATTATTATTAATTATCAATTTTATTAATATACGTAAAATAAGAAGATTTCCATCCGAATATTTAATATCGTAACCACGCTATATAATTTATCGTATTCACATCATCTTTTTACTTATTTCTAAGCTCATTAATTTATTACAATCGAATAATCAGCTTAACCTTATAAGATACCTTACTCAACACAGTTTCAGCAGAATGTAGGATAAGTCCCGCAGAGAAGCCTTTGTTTTTGTAATACTAAGACTTCTTAACTCTAATGAACTTTTATTTATAGTCCCTTGCCTTGTCTCTGTGTTACATAATACTTATAGAATATCTATGTTAACTTTGTTGCTCTTTTTGAACAGGTACTAAGCAATGATGTTAAAAAAGTTTAAGTTTTAACGTCTGATTTTAAACTTTAACGTCTACCAATCGGGTTACCTGTCTTTGAATCTTCTACGCATTTCAAAACATAAAATTAAGTGACTAACCGACCGACTAAAAAACTAACCGACTTCAAAATCGACAAGCAGAGTAAATCCAAAATACACTGTGATATTACAGTTAATATATTATTTTTTAATACAAAATTCTCAGTGAATCCCTTGGCAAGAGACAGAATTATAATATTGTGGTCTTTCTTGCCTTGTGTGACGGTTTGTTCTACGACAGCAAATAACTTTTGCTGGACTAATTATTGATCTTGCGCCACATACAATAGTACCTTTTTGTACTATCTGAAGTTGGTCACGTTCACTGGAGGTCTACAATTTCAACGTTTACTTAAGGCATTCTGGACTATTAGGTACGATCTGGGTCAGTATTCAGGGTAAATAATAAATGATAAATTAATATTTTATTCGAAGTCTGTTTTTTACAAACGCTTTTCGAAAGTCAATTTACGCCATCGCTTCAACAAACCCTACGGTGATGTCATAAGCAGAGTCAGTATTCTAGGCGTTCCAATAAGGCCACACTTTTTTTAAATTTCCAATTTGCTTTAATTTTCATTCGATCTAACAACCCTATGGCAAGAAAGCTTGGAAGTTATTTCACAAAAGCCATCAAAACTTCTAAGACGTATAAATATTGTGCAGTGTTTTGTTAGTTTCTCGCTTCTTTGTCGCCTTTAAGTTCTGTGTTAGGGTCGAGTTCAAAAGTTGTTGCTCAGATAGAATTCTCACATTTGTCTGACTCATTATGTGGATTTACTTAGTTGAAGAGACATACAATTCTTTTTATTTTAACCTCAGCATAAAAAAATCGTTTTAACCACTCTTGTTTTTGTCATATACCATTGTTCGGAATTTACCTTATAACTATTTTATACATTATAAAGATATTCAGTCGATTCACTTATTTTTGTAATTTTTGAATCTTCCGCTGTTTTGAAAAGGTACCTTCGCAGAAATGTTACTTATCTAAATTAAGGAAGCATCATGAAAGAAAGGAAGAAAAAAGGTACAGTTACAAAACGATATCGTTAAATTTTCTTTGTTATATAAACAAATTATATTTGGGTGAGAAATTAGACGCTAAGATTCTATGTGTCGCTTATCGTAAATAGCACAGAGTCATAAATATTTAACCTGACCGATAATATAATCAAACCCGAGACACGTAGCTTCGCAGGGGTCGCTATCAACGAGGCTACAATTTATGCTATGCAAAAGTAAAGAACCGTAAAAAAATTCTCAAAAGTTGTTTCCTGACTTCGCCAAATACCTGAGCCTATGGGGTCAAATCTTGAATAATTCTGAATCAAAAATTTAAAACTCAGTCTAGAGCTTACAAGACGTGTTGCATAGTTGAAACTTATGTTTCATGTAGCATTACTTCCTTTAGGTTACCTCTGAGAGTTGTGTCGTCGGGTTTAGAACGTGGCCTAGTGCAGACACGTTGTATTATTCAAGGGCTCGGTTTCCCTGTTTCTCGTGTGGCCATTTCTATTGAATCTTTATACATTGGCAAGCTTAGTTTTGTGTTTTTCTTCTTTGGTTGACTTGTTAGCTACACAAAGTCGTTGGATTGTTGAAAAAGAAACGAATTAAGAAAAAAATAAAGTGAAAAATTAATATCGCTGGTTCTCCAATGGTGAATTATTTTAACCAATTCACAGGTTTGAAGGAATCATGGCAAGACCTTTTTGCAGACTGAGTTTTTGCACATTTTCCCCAAAGCAAAGACGGTAAATATGAATCCTAAGAGTATATCAGCTTTACTAAGAAAAAGAGACGCTAAAATCACTGAGTTGTACAAAAAGCCGTCAAGAGCGCGCCCAATTGCCTCAACTTCCAAAACAAAGTTCGGTGTCTTCAGTTTTTACAGCAAATAAATGACTCTTTAGTCTTACAACAGAAGCGTGAACTTCCAGCAACCTCTTTAAGTTAGTAAATAGTTACGGTATTCCAATCATCGATTGGAAGGTTACTTCCCCAAGTTTCTTCAGATAGTTTTATACTTTCGTGGCTCAGTATATCGATTCAGTTCTAGGACTTACACAATAGTTCGGCTGCATCCATCGTTAAGTCCAAGCTGACCTTCTCTGGTCGTGCTGCAACTGCTGAATAATGGACGAGGTTACCACCCAGTCCCTCGGTTCAGATATAACTGGACTCTGTGCCATCCAGTTTATCTCCAAAGATACTATAGACCGGGGTCATCCGCCAAAGGTTTTGTCATGTTCCGGGCTTTAAAGCCAGATTTTTTTGTTTATCCATCTTTCTTTCTTGGCCGACAATGCTTCGGTGATGCTTCAGGTGTTCTTAATGTCTGACATAGTACTAAATTTGACATTGTAAAAATGTATATGGACAGAGTGCAGAAGGAAAATATGTATTATAAATACAATAACTTAACAAATATAATATTATAAACACTTTTAAGATACTCTGTGCCCACTGCCATGCGTTATGTTACGATGTAACATAACGTTTCAAATGTGTACTTTCAACGTGTCAATTATAAAGTCGCCCTTAAATAGAATGAGTCACGGTCGAATTTTCAACGCAGATTGGGTCCATAGTAATAAGCTTCATTAGGCTAAAAGCCGAATATCCTCAATTTTTGTTTTAAATATTAACCTGAAAGCCCCTTTTTGTCTCCCAGCCACTTAGTCAATTGCTTGATAAAGTTTTATCAGTCACGCTCGCCACTCGTATCAATTAGTTTTGATTACACTTGGAACGTTTCCAACTCTAAAGATTTCACCCTCGCAACCCTCGACCATTATTTAATAAACACTTCACTCCATCTTAAAACTCACCCTCTTACTACACACGTACGTTGCAAAAGGAACCTGGATGGTTATAGCTATAAAGTTTATTTTAGAATCGATGCGTTTCACACACATTTCTTAGTTTATGAAAGACGTAAATGCACGGTAACTGCGTTTGAAATTTCATCTTGCTCCTTTGGGAATAAGTTTCAGTTTAATATAAAATGAATTAAAGTGAGTTATGAGTGAATATAGGTCAGTGGCTCCGTCGGTGCAAGGTTTAAGTAAAAGTTAAAAATATTACCACAGTTTGGACCAAAAATAAAAAAGGCACACTTATATTATAAATGCAATAGTAACTCTGTTTGTCTGTTCTTTTATGGAAAGGTAGCAAACGAGCAGGCAACACCATCCTTCTGCTATCGCCCATGAAAACCGCGACTGATAACAAAGAACAAACAAAATTCAAATTAGAGACTGGGATGGTTACTCCAGTTAGCAGATGGTGTTAGAATTTTAATTGGTTAGTTTGTTAATAAGTGCGAGGACTTGTATAGCGATAGTTAGCTATGTTAGTCCTGTTATGTTACTATTCGGTCTCAGATGTGTAGCTACCCTCGAGGACTGAGATGGTCGGGTTTAAAAAAGTGTAACTGGCTCTTCACCTGTCTATTCAGAAAACAATTGCTGTTAAATCAATTAGTAAGAAAATTACACGTGTCTCAAATCCAATTATTATATGTATGAATAAAAGATATGAATGGAAATTCATGAGAGTCTTATTACTGCGATTACAAATTGGCATTTTCCTCATATTGTCAAAGTTTTGAATGTTATTTGCAACTTGGAAGCCGTAATCATAATTAGGTATGCTCAAATTAATTATCGTCTTAAAATTTATGAATACTTACTTCCTTATTGGATATTACATATTATGAGGAATATTTTTCTACGTATAAAAAATATTGTCGGTGACAATTTTTGTACATTTTGAAGCTCTCGCCGCAATAATTCATTTCAATAAGACATATTATATAGGTAATCCAAAGTTCATGAGGTAGATACTGTACATCCTATTACCTTTATTCAATGTTGGCAGATCAGGTTAGCGCAAGAGGCTACGCCCTGCTTGGAATGATAGAGTTGAAGCCTGAAGATGACAGAATATCTTTGTTAAGACTCAGTTTGTTTTATTCTTTCTTTTTCTTTCTTTCTTATTCTACAACATGCAGGTGTTATTGACGTCCAGGAGGTCATCACAAGGTGTTTCGTCAACTCGTTTGAAGACTATTAACATAAAGTATACAACTAACGGTACCAAATAGAGTAGTTGGCTTCAAACCATTAATAGCCCACTACTCAGAGGTCTGGTTCTTCTACATGAGAAGTAATAAATCGTTCTCCAGTACACTGCTCTAGAGTGGATCCAGCGAGGATCGACACAGGACTATGAGCGATTTGAGGGTAGTTTACGATAAAATCCTCTAAAACCATTGTTAAGTCCCGTTGACATTAAAGTGGATGCCACAAACCTGTGATCTTTGACATAACAGACCCTTTCCTTTTTTGATTAGGATAAATCAAACCTCAAAGCAGATTGGCAAATCTTTACAAGGCTTACAACAAAACGACCTAAAGAAACTGATGGAACTTTACCACCAATTCACATATCAAAATCATATTCCAATCCAGTCTACAGACAGCTTAATAAATCATCGCCAAGGTTTTCTGACAGTCGCGGTCGCCACTAAGCCAAGCAATACGCAACATTACTAGATTACAGCGCAATGCCAAATATTATGATATATCGAACAATGAGATATCGCTCTTCATCTCCAGACATCACAACACAAAAGCCCGTGTCACGAAAGCAATATATTTGCCAAATTTCATTTCTACCCGAAGGATTCTCCGTAAATCAATCAACTCGCGCTGTATTGAAATATCTACGAAAAAGTAGATACAATGAAGAAAACAAACGCGTATAGGAGTAATGTATCTTTGTATTGTATGAAATATTAATCACAGCTTGAAATGCTCGTCAATACTTCCTTTTGTTTGGCAGTAGTGCTGTATCTTCAGAAGATTGTATTTCATATTTTCGTGCTCATTTGAGGAACTGAAGTAACAAGGGATGTGCAGTTTTAATGATGTCTGCTCACATCTTTATTGCAGTAAAATGAGCGGATTGAGATGATATGGTATTAAACCATACGCCTGGCTACCGACCATTTTTTGTGAAATCGACCGTGAAATGTGTTTTAATAAGACCCTCCTTCTTATTCTGAGAAGACGTGTTCAATGATGGGCCATAATGTATTGTCAGTATGATGATCTACCTTTGGAAATAAACGAAACAGGGTAAAGTCCAGCGGCCTCTAAAACGAGGGACCAGATTCCACATCCTCGTTCGTTGTTCAATATGGAGCACCAAATTAGGAGAGGTCGGTTTGGACTTTTTGACTCAAAGTTGTATAGAGCTTCTTCCATCAGCCTAACTGCGTCCATATGCCTCCATAATTTACACCACTCTGACCAGGACTAAGCCTTTTGAAGTTAGCGGATGACTGCTGTTTCTTTCACGTCGTCAAAGTCCCTTACAGCTTTGTATACCTTTAACATAATTACAATTGTTTTGTTTCACATGATTTCAATTTCCTTTCATAATAATAATGAACAATTGTGTTTTAACTATTTTAATTGTAACTTTGTAACTTAATGACGTATTTGATTGACATTACTGAGTTTGACGTTAATTGTTTAGCATACTGCGTATAATTAATTTTTAATTAGTCCATTGAAAAGTTACATTTGGGGTTGCGTTTTTTAGAGGACACAATTTTATTTTTTTGATGTGTAGGGGGGGTTAGTGTAAAGCTAAAACCAAGTTTGTGGGGTCGCCACCCTTGTCCCACGGCCGCCATCTTGAAAATAGGGGTTGAAACGGTTTTTATGATATATCTCTTAAACTATTTATTTGATAAAAAAAATTTGTTAACATTTTTTGTTGCAAATTAAATTCTCTACAACTTTGGTCCAGTAACTTTTTATCGTAGAACTATAAATAAAAAAGTTATAAGCGAAAATCTTCAGAAATTCGAGAAAAAAATTTATATTTTTCGATATAACTTTTTTTTATCATTTTACGAAAAAATAATATCAGACCATTTTTGTAGATCGTTTTTTGAGGAACAACTTTTATTTGCATCATTTTTTCATTAAGTTATTAGCTAAGGTTTTACAGCGCTCCGAAGTGAGTACCTAACTATTGTTTAGTACTCTTAACTATACCTATATTATATGTGTGTACTAATAATATGTCATCAGTTATTGTTTTTTTTATTTTGTTATTATAACTTTTTTAATTACAAATTTAGCAATATTATTAATAATTAATTATTGACTCCTTTCCCCACCACCCACGAGGTAGAGTCTAGAGGCGCGTTTTTTTTACGTGGTATCCCCAATAGGCATAATCCACGGTAATTTTCTAAATTAGAACTACTTCGTCCTCAGTCGTTTCGATGGACCAGGCTGCGGCTCAGCATCTGATTGGCTTTCTGAATCAAATACCAGTGGGAAAACTGGAGAAGGAAGGGGTGTTAATGTTGGCGGTTCATCATCAAAGTCATTTTCATTTATTAATTCTGAGAGTTCCATTACGTTGCTGCAAGTCTCTCCAGAACAATGGAAGCACACTGCACACACACACACACTCACACTCCATCAGATTTAAAATTATTTTAAAAATCAATAATTGTTAAATCCTGTTATGGAGTGAGAAAGAGTCAATAATTAATTATTAATAATATTACTAAATTTGTAATTAAAAAAGTTATAATAACAAAATAAAAAAAACAATAACTGATGACATATTATTAGTACACACATATAATATAGGTATAGTTAAGAGTACTAAACAATAGTAGGTACTCACTTCGGAGCGCTGTAAAACCTTAGCTAATAACTTAATGAAAAAATGATGGAAATAAAAGTTGTTCCTCAAAAAACGATCTACAAAAATGGTCTGATATTATTTTTTCGTAAAATGATAAAAAAAAGTTATATCGAAAAATATAAATTTTTTTCTCGAATTTCTGAAGATTTTCGCTTATAACTTTTTTATTTATAGTTCTACGATAAAAAGTTACTGGACCAAAGTTGTAGAGAATTTAATTTGCAACAAAAAATGTTAACAAATTTTTTTTATCAAATAAATAGTTTAAGAGATATATCATAAAAACCGTTTCAACCCCTATTTTCAAGATGGCGGCCGTGGGACAAGGGTGGCGACCCCACAAACTTGGTTTTAGCTTTACACTGACCCCCCCTACACATCAAAAAAATAAAATTGCGTCCTCTAAAAAACGCAAGGTTAGGCCTAAAAAATGTAACATTTCAATGGACTAAATGAATAATATGTAAGCTGGATATTTTAATAATATAGTTTTAATTAATGTAATCTGTTTTAATCTTATTAGAATTAAATTCATAAACACTTTTCTCAGAACTGCCATAATTATTATCATATTTGCGCCTATAATATCGGAGCAATAATTTTCCTGTATTTAATACAAATTTAATGTGATAATTTTCCACGATATACCTACTGTTTATTTTGTTGGTGCGATTTTAAAACTAAATAAGGTGTCGTCCTTTAATTAAGTACATAAGGCTTTTGGGAGAGAGGAGGTTGACATCAAATCTCACATAATCTCAAGGAGAAAGGGACCGCCCTTTAGCAACTTAAAGATTTTTTTCCGGAAGAAAATGTGAACACGTGTTTCCACTGAATAATGGTTAACCCAACAAAATACTATATTACAAATAAAATGATTTACGGTAGTGGTAAGTGATTATCGTCGCCCATGGACACTGACAACACTAGGGGTTTCACCGACGCTGTCGACCACGAGATTATTTGCGTTGTCCAAGCCAATCGGGACAAATAGAACCCTAGTGCGTAAGCGTTTATTTATTTTAACTGTAACGGGTACTCACGATGTGTCTTGTCTCTGTCTTGTGTCTGTGATTGTCTCGCCGTGACCATGATCCATGCAATTGGGTCGAAATATTGGTGTAAATAATAAATATCGTGAGTACCCGTTACAGTTAAAATGTTTAGTGTCCGCGATGATAAAAGTTTAAAAAGCGTTTATTTATTTAAAACGTCCAATGTATACGGGCTGTAAAGATCAGGCACTGGGTTATAAAATTACTTAACCTATTGTGTATTCTCAAATGATTTCCCTCGATAGACCCTGTAAAGGATAGCCCGGTAACCCTACTCGGTTCATTTATTGTCTTTTTTCGGTATTCCTCGCTCAAAGGATAGATTAAATTCCGTCGGTACTCGTTAAGACGGCCTGTGCTTTTGTTACATTGATTAAATTGTTACAGCTCACTGATGATACCTAATGGTTTTAAATTAGATGATGTTTACCTAGTAACAGAATTAGACGTTATATCCAAGCGGTTTGTACGTTGGACTTCCGAACCAAGGTACCGGGCACGAATCCGGAAGGTGCCTGTAATTTTGATAACGTTTAATAAATTAATAACTGACTTCAAAATCGATAAGTGGAGATTATTCAAAAACTACCCGTCATTCAAGCTTAATTTCATATGGGAATTTATGAAAAATTGGAGACCCGTACACAGCAGAGAGATAGTTATGGGTTGCAAAGATGAAATAATGAAGATGATGTATTTATTATATATAATTCATACACTTAGTATTTATATGCGTATAAAAAACCGATCGTCATAATTTATTAACATTAATCTTCATTTTAAAAATTACAAAAAAAAATAGACCTAACCTAGAAGCAAAAAAATCATCTCCCTAAACTCGAAATGTCTTTCAATTGGCCACGTCACACTTCTTTGTTGTGACAAGACCTTTACACGGGAACTTCTTAAGTAGGTAACTAACTTACTTTAAGAACTTCGAAAAGAAAGATTTGCTTTTCTTTGAGCAAGTCTCGCAACTCGTAATATAAGCGCGATAAACATTTATCTGCAGTGAACTGTTTACTTAATGTCTTTGATTTATCGTCATCGGGTCTTGACAGGCTGAAGTATTGCCTCCAGAACTCAGGTACCTTTCGAAGGACGAACAAAGTTGTTGTTTGTAATGACGACTTCTCAAAACGGCCAAGACTGCCTGCCTGTCTTACACTTGTAAATAACTCATCAATTTCATCAGATTGTTTTTGTATGTACAATATTTGTTGTCCTTAAATATTACACTTTTTTAGAGGCGACCATCTCAGTCCTCAGGGGTAGTAACGCATCTGTGACCAAATTAGAACGAGACTCATTGAGTCTAGTTCTGGGTCGGTCACAGTTGTCATGGGCGGCAGCGGAAGGTGGTGGTGCATGCTCGTTTGCTATCTTAATTCCATAAAAAAAATGAATAATATTTATTTTATCAATTGCAACTAGGGCTCTGCAACTAGGGCTCTGCAACTAGGGCTCTGATTCTGCTAATTTATAAACGTCTTAAAGGCGTCTTGATTGAATAGTAAGACACATTACTTACATAAAATTGAATACTTTGATACATTTTTGTTACATTTAGTATACAGAATTAAATAGATTGGCACATTATGGCACGATCCGTATCCACAATTGAATAATTTTTGACATATTCCGTATACAAAATGTGTCAAACTATTAAATCAAGACACTATTGAAGCGTTAAAAATTATCAAAATTGGGGCCCTGAAATCATACTTGCAATAAAATAATTTAATTTAGCTCCGTGAAAATAAGTTAATGCTCGAGAAATTTACCTGATGTTAAGGAGCAAGATGTCTAAAGACGGTGAGCTCATTAACTTAGTGAAAGCCTATTCATTATTTAATTAAAACGTGTTAACTTTCTTGCTTCTGGTCAGAGATGTGAAATTGTATAAGCTATCACATACTTTTATACCTTCTGTCCGACTTTTTGACCTTCTTCTTGACGTAACGAGGGTAAAGGCGTGTGAATTCGGCGCTAGAGGCGCTATCGTAGAGTGAGGTCTGGCTGTCAGTGCCACAAACTTATCTGACCCGGTAAGAAATGCGCTACTGTCTTTGTCTTTGTCTGACAACAGTATAACATTTGCATTAGTTCCAATTTTGGCCACCGGGTCAGATAAGTTTGTGGCACTGTCGCTTCTCACTTGTCTGAATATCACTTGTCACTGTTTATGTATGGGTGGGCTTTGACAGCAGGACCTCACTCGCCGGTGATGCCAGCTGGTGAGTACAAAAACGGCGACCCTCATTGCAGTGCAATGACAGCTCATCACCTATCTATGGTCTTTTCATGTATCCAATTATCACGCGGATTTGCATGTTCTGAATTCCAAAGTTTTAATTTCAAAAACTAGATAAGCCAAACCAAGAGTAATTAATACTGTTATACCTATAATTTTATTGATCCCAGTACTTCCACAATCAAACAATAATATGTTAGAGCATCGTTTCTTAACCTCGGGTCGCGACCCAAATCCGGGTCGCGGGCGGTATTGGGATGGGTCGCGGGAATTTTGAAAAAGTTGTTGTCATCATCGCCTATGAACACGAGTAACACCAGGGGAGTCACCAGTCCAACGCCGGCCCTGAAGGAGAATTCTTTTTACACCTTTCTTGAAGAACCCCATGTCATAGCGATCCGGGAATACCTCAGAAGGAAGCCATTCCACATCTTGCACGTTCGCGGCAAAAACGATCGTGAAAAACGGTCCGTAGTCGTTCGCCACGAGTCCAAGCGATGTAGATGAAACTTCAATCTATGGAGAGTGGTGTGATGATGGAAGGGTGAAGTTGGCACCGAATCGAACAATTCCTCGGAGCAATCACCGTTGTAAAGCCGGCCGGTGAAACACGCAGAAGCATCCCATGTCTCTCCTCAGACTTAGGTGTTCTAACCTGTTAGTGACTCGTGGGTCGTTGACAATTCGAATCGCGCGCTTTTGTACGGCGTCAATTGGACTAAGCTGGTATTGTGGCGCCCCTGCCCAGAGATGAGAGCAGTAGGTACTCCATGTGAGGCCTGACCTGTGCTTTATAAAGCATCAGTACCTAGGTCTCTCGCAATGAAGTACTGCTTCGCCCGGTTTAGGACACCAAGTTTTTTGGAGGCCAATTAGGCCTTAGCTTTCAGATGACTCCAATACTGCACATCGCTCGAAATGTCAACGCCCAGAATTCCAACACGTTTACCAAAGGTGAGCGCGGTACCCTGGAATTGTCATGACAGATTGAGGTTTCTTAGCGGAAAACGCGTAAACTTGTGTTTTTGTGGGGTTGAACTCAACTAAATTGAGTCGTCCCCATTCCGAGACTTGCTCCAGAGAGTTCTCTTATTCAGACGCAAATTTGATTCTGCTATCCTCCACTTGTGACCGAGAAGCTTTTGCAGGGCCTGTATAATAGGCATCTCCCGTGCTGTCATCTGCATAGCAATGAATGCCGTTTGTACGCTCCAGCATATCATTGATATGCAGAATGAACAGGGTAGGAGACAGCACAGACCCTTGGGGAACACCAGCGTTCATGGGTTTCAAATCTGAGCAACAACCGTCGACTACGACCTTTATATGTCGCTCAGACAGAAAGCTGGCTACCCAACTGCATAACCTTTCAGGGAGACCGTAATGACTTCATCATCATCACCAGCCTTCTAATGTCCCCACTGCTGGGGCACAGGCTTACCTGATAGAAACACACAAGGAGAATGAGCCATAACCCACCAAGCGGGCCCAGTGCGGATTGGTGGGTGTTAACGACAGCAAATGCAACCGGAACCAACGGCTTAACGTACCTAACGGAGTAAATATTAAGGATTTCGGTCACCCATCCAGTGAATAGGCTTTGCGAAAGTTGCTTAGCAAACGTAATCGCAAGCTGAGCGCGTTTCCCACTGTGCCACTAAGCTACTCAACGTAATGACATCAGTTATTTGAGTCCGAAGTTTGCTCAATTATTTGAGCAAACTTCGGACTTTTACTCCTATTATTAGGGTTCCGTACCCAAGGTAGGGTAAAACGGGACCCTATTACTGAGACTTCCCTGTCCGCCCGTCTGTCACCAGGCTGTATCTCATGAACCATAATAGTTACACAGTTGAAATTTTCACAGATGATGTATTTCTGTTACCGCTACAACAACAAATACTAAAAAACAGAATAAAATAGATATTTAAGTGAGCACCCATACTTTTGACGCCTCAGCGATAGTTCAGTTACCTTTCGGTCCAAGAGATGGCGTTGTGGCTAATATGGGGCTACAATAAAACAGTATGTATGAGGCTTTCATACGACGGACCAAATTTTTTTGGCGTTTTTATACATAATGGTACGGAACCCTTCGTGCGTGAGTCCGACTCGCACTTGGCCGGTTTTTATTTTATTATCATTGGAAAATCAATAAAATGTCAGGGTCGCGGACTTGAAATATTTTCACATTTTGGGTCGACAGCCAAAAAGGTTAAGAACCGCTGTGTTAGAGGATATCGCATAAATCAAACTAACTTCCTCAATATTGGTCACACGACCCAGTCGTTATCCGAGATTAGTCGAGTGCGCGTCTAATTAACCACGTCTAATTGCGATGACTAATAACTTGTTCAAACATCATTGTCTTGTCACAAACCGCAGTGTCTACGTTACTATTATTATAATGGTTCCGTATAGTTTCGCGAACTAAAATAGTTAATAGACGTTCACTCTGATGCTTTGTCGGCCAAGAAGTGTAAGGCTAGACGTGTTGAACTTAATTTACCCGTTTCTTCTCTTTCATTTTAAGGCACTTTACATATAGCACATTTGCGCAACGAATATGTAATAAAAACTAACGTGGATAAGTATTACGTGTTACATTTATGTATTTGAAGCCGGGTTTGCAATATAGTCTACTTTTCTGTTTTTCTGTAACGTGTATCACAAGGAAGGGAGGTTGACTTGAACTCAAAGATAGATGGAGTTCTTCTTAACCTCAATGTAGACTTACTTGCAGGAATCCCAGAAATTACGAACAGAATAAAACAAAGGAGTGACTGGAACTTTGAAACTTATAACAATACTAGCGGCCCGCCCGCGGTTTCACCCGCGTGGATCCCGTTCTCGTGGGAATATATGCATGTATTATACATAAAAACCTTCCTCTTGAATCACTCTACCTATTACAAAAAACTGCATCAAAATCCGTTGCGTAATTTTAAAGATTTAAGCATACAGACAAACAAACAGACAAAAATAGCGACTTTGTTTTATACTATGTAGTGATGAATTATATTCATAAAATCTCAGTTCTAAAACACTAACTCGACATTTCCACAAATTATACAGCTCCATATTAAGTACCAAATCAAGGGCTTTTAGCATCACACTTAATTAACGGTTCCCAACGTTCTAACTTCGGCCCCTCTAATCTAACGTCGTAATTTCTACCCGAACCCGGATCAGTGATCTTTATTACCAAAGGGTAGGGTTTGAATTTGCATGAGTAATTCATCGGGCAGTCGAGTCCTCGAATTATTATGACGTATGGCCAAGTCTCATTGCTTGGTTGAGATTAAGTAAAGTAGTAGATTTGAAGTCGACGACATTTGGCTGGGTAGACTGATATTCATTATTTAATATTTAATATTAGTTGAGACACTAGACAGACAGATGTTGTTCTGTAATAGGGAAACTGACTGTGTAATTGGCCACCGTTAAGTAATTGGCCACTTGAAATTTCACTGGTTTTTAATAAGAAAAATTAATTAACATGACAACTAGTTAATTACGCGATTCTGTACGGGCATACAAAATTCAAACCACTCGGCTTTTACTCCTTAGTATCAGTATAATATTGCTATCAAAAGTTGTGCTATGGAAATTCATTCGCTGTTGTTACTTGTAAAATTCAATATTTAATATGGTAGGTAAGTACCTTTGCGAAATGTTGGTAAATACTAAATGACAGATTTGAGTACGTATAATGAATATTTTATGAAATAAATGATTCGGGCTTAAATGTATTTAGGAAATAAATAATATCTGAGAACAAGTGATCTATTTCTATTAATGAAATAAATTGATTGGAGTTTGACAAAAACGACTATTTTAATTAGTTAGTGAAGCCGGAGGACACAAAATTCATCATCTACATTTCATCAACTCGAAACGAAGAGGGATTTAATTTATATCTCCCACTCCCACGGCTGTAATTGAACCTCACAGCTTTGGAGGCTTTAAGGAAAACCAAGGATCTCTCTTAAATAACTAAGTGTTGACAATTTTATTTGATTGTTATTCACACAGTTTTACATTCATGTTGTATGTACATTTTGATGATTTCGGTGACAAACGTAGTACTTGTGTTAAATCTTTTTTTACCAGTAGGTAACAGTATTGTTTGTCCCTGCCTGCAGCACCATGAAGTATTTTATGTTGATATTGTGACACTTGTTTTTTTCTTTTGATTTCTTTTGTAAGCAGTCGGGTTTTTTGTTTTTATAATAATATTTTTAATTTTTATTTCAGACTTTTCAGTGTTTTCGCCGAAAAATTCTACTTTTTGGGATGGTTTTTGACAATTTGTGTTAAAACGTGTGCCTAAACATTATATGATATACATATTTTTGAAATGGTCTTTTCACGATGTTTCATTTGATACCCATATTGCTAAGATAAGAAAAATTCAAGATTATCCCCTCTTTTTCTTCCACTTTCGGGCGCCATTTTGAAAATTCATACAGCCTATGACACTTACACAGTTCTTACGAATTCAACGATACCTCATATGTCGAAATCCGTTCAACCGTTTGGGGTGTGGGGCCCAACAAATAAATGGACATACAAACATACATACATACATACATACATACATACATACACTCGAAAAACATAACACTCCTTCTGAGGCAAAAACTGACTGAGTAAAAAAGTAAAAAACACCTTTTATTCCAGCTATGTGAATCATAAATAAATGCAAATGAATTAGAGTTTCAGTGCTAATAATTATTGAGGATTTCTCTAGTCGAGCCAATCCTGGAAGTGTGTGGTCATGGTGATTGATAAAAGCAATGTCGCTGTTTCATTAGACCATGTCACGCGCCCGGTCGCCTCGCTAACTTGTTTATCTCGGCATAATGCAATTTTTCATCTTCGCGATAGAGTAGACCAACATAGTAGGATAAATGATGTAAGATTGGGTTGAATCCTCGCTGTAGTCGTATTATAATACGAGTATATTACGGAGACTATAAAAGTCATCAAAAAGTGTTATGTTATGGCCTTTTATACAATGGTCCTAAAGCGTCTTGTCTTCAACCATGCTCATCGCTCATTATTCGTTCACTACTGGCGGTCTCTCCTTATTACTGAGGAGATCTAAAGCAATCTCCACCACGTTGCTAGTTGCCAACCAAGAGTTGGTCGACGCATAACTTCGAGCTGTGGGTGCTTATAATACCTAGGTACTCCTAAATTAGCTAATTTATATTACTGTCTACTGAAGATTCAGTTAAGCTGATTACTGTAATTTTATTATGTGTACATAATAATTTAATCTATAAATATTTCTAAGCGTTTAAGCCAGGAATTGAATAATTTTAATATTAATTCTGACCAGGAAAAGCATAAAATATGTATACAATTTACATTAATTATATTTTGCATTTGCAATCCACAGAATATTGTATTACAAATCCAGGCAATTTCGCCCTTATTACTCAAGCAATACCGTCGAACACCGCTTGCAAGATGTCCGTCTGTTTGTGAACGTAGGCGTGCATAATTCAACCAACAACACGAGATGAGATTGTGGTCACTTTGAGCAATATTATTAAAGGGATTAGCAGGCCAATTTGACACATATGTTGAGGGAATTAAGTTTACAGTGGCATGGGCGGCTTTGTGTAGCGATTTATCCTTTGTAGTTGTGACTGTTTGTCTGTGGGCGTGAATAATTTCGGTAATCAGTATAGACTTGGCATTACATTACGGTTTTCTAAGAATTATATCGTTTGAAGCTCTATATTGGATTGTATCGTCAGGTGACGTCGTATAACAGGCCTCCAGTGGCACAGCGCTGACATTATGCAATTTTTGAATCGCTCATTTCCGTAGTTGATAATATGAATCATTATGTTTCAAGTATCCATTACGCAGATAAATTAAAGAAACCATTAATTACCGTAACGAAAAATCTGATATGACTCGAAACGAGTGTCCATCGCCAAAGGAATATCTTAAAAAGCTAGAGCTATGTAAAGTTATAAATAACTAGTTATTGCTCGCGGCTTCGCTTACGTGGGAGGCGGAAAACACTAAAATTATCCTGGGATAAAAAGTTTCCTGCCAATAGTGATAAAATTAATCGGTATTTCATGCTGTTTCTACTAACGCAGGTGGCGCCGAGGAGAAACACTAGTATAATCTAAGCGAAAGATCTTCAGCTACGATAACAAATCCGGAAAATCGAAATGCGATACTTTTCATTCCGTTGACATTGGAACGTCCAATATCCTACGGCGATGCGATTACTCTTTTACATGTAAATATTGTATTTGTATTATTTTTATAAACTCACTTTGGATGCCAATGCTATCTATGTATCCCTCTGACGATTTTTATTATTTATACCGATATTTCACCGTCATTGCATGGATTGTGGTGGTAATAATTTGGCAGATCTTTTGGCATTGTTTTTATTCATATTGAAATTTACGTATTTACATCACTTTTCACTTTTCTTTAATAAATACACGTATACTCTACGTAAAGTAGGAATAAATATTTATTTGTCACATAAATGACTTTTCCGCCTGGAAAAAGCACATGAGACGTTTCGATTTTCAACAGAGCCACAATCAACTCAGCCGACGACGATCAACAAGACGAAAGAGTAGAGATGCATATTAGGGTGTATCGCATTTCCATTTCTTGAACACCTTAGACGTAGATCTCTGTCTACTTCAAAAATAATCAAGCGTGACTATTAATACTAAAAACTAACCCCATTGGTATAGTCCGATCATACAAAGATATTATTAAATAATACAATTTTCGTCCCTTGTCAAAAGTAGATAATGTCTTAGGCACTTCTCACATTACGCTATTTATGAGCTACGGGACTGCGACGCAATCCCAAAATTCTATGTATCTGACACTTTTGTCTGACAGGAGTCGCATCGTAGACGCGTGTCCTGTCAGTGAAAAGTGTCAGGTACATACAAATTTTGGATTGCGTTGTAGTCGCGTAGCTGATAAATAGCTCATAAATAGGTATTATAATTGTGTGAGAAGTGCCTTAAGCAACAATATTCGTCAGTATTGCATTTTGTAACAGTTCCAATTCTAGGCTAATAGTCTCTACTCAGAATGTGAGGTGGATAGTGTGGATAGGTAGATTTCTCAGGCTTCTGAGTACATTATGAATAACTCTCAGATATGCGTCTTTAAGTATTATGTTTTCCTTCATACAAGATAATGACAAAATACTTTGCTAAATACTATTATATTGCTACGATGTCGATAAAGGACAATTTTGTTGTTCCATATAACTTAAATAAACTAACAGTGTAGCATAATCCACCTACAGCAAAATTTTCAACGAATAAAATTTTCAATATTTTTTGCTCAAAGTAATATAACATGTGCAGAAACAGTCATCTCGCTAAGCTATCGGAATGGAATCAAACGTATTGATCCCATCCCGATAACTCGCATGGATTCAGCGGACATTTTGAATTTTCGTTTTCGAACGAACTTGGTAAAGGGAAATTTTTATAGCATAGTACTTCACATGTTCAGAGCCTCGAGTGATAGATCTTTCAAAATGCCTGATACCTTTTTATAGCCTGCGCAGGCAAACAAGCAGACGGGCAGAGGGACAAAGTTCGTTCCAGATTACAAGTACATGGCAGAAAATGACGTGAAAACCGAAGTGTGGACGAAACGTTTTTAAATGTGACTTCAACACATGAATTTATTTAGCACCGGTCTTAATGAGTAGGCCTAGAGCAACTTCTACTGCACAGCTGTCTGCTGTTATTGGTGAAGGAGTTAGTAGCAGTATAGAAAGTTTGATGATACCAGAAAGACCCGTGTCTCCAAGACCATGCTCAATGCTACTCGGTCGAGACATCGATAAAACAATTCAAAATCGTGAGTACCCAATCGCATACAAAACGATTTGTGATGACATAGCTTTAAAATCATACGATTTCATCAAATCTTAATTTTCATCACTTGCTTGCCATAAATAACACAGTGCTCGTATGACCGTATACTGACCCAGTTTGATAGATTATAGTAAGTAGTCAACAGCTTCATCCGGGAGTTTCAATCAAGCAGGGGGCGGGAGGGGTCAATAGCGGGCGCTGTGGGGTCTTTATTGGCAATTATGATGTTTGTGTCCGTTCGATGGCATTTAGCGCTCGGACAGTCGGCACACACTCATAATTAGATATATTGTTAGACGAACATTGATGCATTAGGGTCTCTGAGAGTTTAACGTAGTAAAATAACGGGTAAACTCTTAACACTTGCATGTGTAAGTGGGCTTACCTTGACCCTTAATATTATTTTGAATAATATGCGGATGTATGTGTGTAATGATGTTATTATATTTAGTAACTTACAATATAAAGATGTCATTAATACTATAGAATAGAGTCTAATTAACGACAATTAACTTTTGGTCAAAGAACACCAAATGAAATAGTAATAATTATCTGTAATAATGGTTACATTTTCCCCGTTTCTGATCAGTTATATCAATAAAACATAGTCACGAAAGGTATTTTCTTACCTTATTTTCAAAACCCTTACACGATGGGTCGTTTGCAGATGCCTCAAGCAAGTAACTTATACGTAGGCGAACATTTTTAAGAGAAGTCTAGACAACATTAATCTTAAAGTTATTTTTGCAAAACTTGCATTTATCAGTCTATCTTTCGGCGCATTGTCTCTGCTGAGATAAAACACGTTTAAGAAATGGGAGTTGCAGCAAAAAGGGAAAGGGACATTATGAGCCTCAATGAAATGTTTAAGCTTATGATACATCATGGCTCGAACTCCAGTCTTTTTTCAAAATGGGGAGGTTAAGGCCATAGTCCACCACGCTGGCCAAGTGCAGACTGAAAGAACAATTTCACTTCATTGTATCATCGATAAGTACAACATTAATGTATTTGACATTGCCCATATTTAATTATCGACATCTTATAAAAGTATTTTTTCTTAGCCGGGTCTAAAAAGGAACATCCCTAGCAGTGTTGGGTTAAACTTTGACATTGAAGGTCGCAAGGGTCACCTGGCCGCGCAGGTGTCAGTGTCACGGCGGACACATCGTTCACGGTTGTGTCCCGCGGGACAGAAACAAATGCCACGATTTCCCGGGACATATTCTTGGGAAGTTTGAGAAATAACTTAGTAAATGTTTTGGGATCTCAAACAAAGTGGTGTTTTGTTTCCTCCCCGAGGAGTTGGTAAATCTTAGTTATTTGACTTCCATGTGGCGCGGAAATATCTTGTGCTGTTGTTGTTTAGTATACATAATATGATATTTTTTGTAATAGGTATATGAATCCTACTTCCTACTTCCTATCCTACTAATCCTACTAATATTATAAATGCGAAAGTTTGTAAGGATGTATGTGTGTGTGTGTGTGTTTGTTGCTCTTTCACGCAAAAACTACTGAACGGATTTTCATGAAACTTTGTAGTTATATAGCTTAGACATCGGATTAACATAATTTGTTAAAATTTATAGAGATTTTTGAAGGGACTGGTTTCCCGAAGCGAAGCGAGGGCGGATTTACTAGTATTATAAATGCGAAAGTTTGTAAGGATGTGTGTGTGTGTGTTTGTTGCTCTTTCACGCAAAAACTACTGAACGGATTTTCATGAAACTTTGCAGTAATATAGCTTAGACATTGGAATAACATAATTTGTTAAAATTTATAGAGATTTTTGAAGGGACTGGTTTCCCGAAGCGAAGCGAGGGCGGATTTACTAGTGATATAATATTCTGATGCACTCATAATTATAACGTCAGTCGATATGTTTTGAAATGCAAATGGAACGATAGCTCGGTCTGCCTCTATGTGTAGACCAATTTAGTAACTAGGAGCGCAGTAGGTCATTGAGATATCAATCGGTAACGATAATAATCTTTAAGCTATCTCGGACGCATTCGGGTGGTATATCTAATAATTAAATTTATACATAAAAAATAACATAATAAAGTCAAATATCGCGGAAATTAAAATAGGATTAGATGTGAATGTGATGCGAAATCAGTTCACCCAGTCCAGTACAAAATGAGGTATGTATGTACATAAAACAACAGTTTAAACCTATGCCATGTACGATTACGATGAAACATGTGGCAAAAATGGGAAAATATTTAAGTTTCTCGAAACGAAGCGAGGGCTTTCACTGGTTATAAAATAAGGTGGCTAAAGAAAACCCCTCGTGTTACACGAAATCTCACGATGTATAAAGAAAATCTGTAATAGAAACTTTGAAATTCTTTTTTTATTACGCAATATTATGCCTTAAAAGCCATTTAACCTTTCACGTCGCTTTTGTTCAACCAAATATCAAGTAGGTATAATCTCGGGTGTTTACTCTCTAGTTTTATTCAGAGTCAAAATATAATAAAGGTTATCTTAATTAGCAATTCTGAGACATGAATAAGCCAAATTCTGTACAGTAATACAGATCAAAAGACATCATTAATTTCCTTCCTATAGATAAGAAGAAAAGATTCAAATAAATATTATCTTAATAAATAAATGTCACCACGTGATACCGAAAACTGCTTGGCGTATAAAAATTTTACTAAGGAGGTAGTTTATATTGTAAAGACTACTCGTAAGTACGGACACGGTAAGTATAATGATGGTACGGATTTTGCCAAATTATCTACCCTTAATATGTACTTCCATGCGGAAGAAGACACGGGCAACAGCTCGTATTTAATAAAGCACTCAAAATGTATGTGGTAAATTGCATTACACAATAATTTTAACTTCCTTTTTTGCACGTCTTTAACTCGACCTATTTATTAAGTTTCGTACAAATATACTTATCGGTTCCGGGCAAAATGACGATTAATCCGAGTACCTATTTAATAATAACAGAAGTAAATGTCAGTACTTTTTAAGCATAATGTAGCTCATATTTTACCTTTACTAGCCATGAATCGTATTACAAACTACATAGTATTATCTTGTACTTGTCACTTTCAACAATATTAATTATAAAATAAATAGTAGTAGAAATAGTATAAATTAGCAGTCTGATCAAGGTCTAATCCTTCTCAGACCCTGCTCATGCTCAGTCGTGGGCGACTTACATAGGAGCCCTTTAAAAATACTATTTAAAAATCTTTCGTTTCAGGCGGAGTCTGGTCTCTTCGAAACCTGTCCATCTCGGTTCCTCGGGCCGTCCTCTCCGGCGAGGGTCAGTCTGCAGTCCTCCGCTGCTCCTACGACCTGGAGGGCGCAGCGCTGTACTCCATCAGATGGTACCGGGCTGAGATCGAGTTCTACAGATATGTGCCGCGAGAGATGCCTCCTACCATGGTATTTTCCATGCCCGGGACTTCTGTTGATGTAAGTTATGATACATGATATAATATTATTTTTATTAGAATTTTAAGAAAAAATATGTAAATAATATTTAGAACTGTAATGCTTAGAATGTTAGTCTGCATTTTTGTTCACGTATTACTTATTTCAAAAAAGTAAACAAATAATTAAGGAAAAAGTAACAATAAAATTTCATAATTTTTTGTGTCTAATTAGTGTGTGTTGAACATCGCTTGATTTTAAATATTGTATGATATTTTTTTCACGGGTTCGGTAAATAGTTGTTATAGGTGTTTTAATATTTTGATAGAAATGTACAGAACAAGCACGTGAAAAAACCTTTCACAGAATTCTACATTTTTAACTATTTCCTTCTTGTTTTACCTATTAAATTATTATTCATAAAATCTATTCGAATTTTAGTAGATATTGTTCCAAAAAATATGTTAACAGTACAAATATGAATCTACATGTCCACGATTATGTAGTTAAAGCACTTATATCAGAGTAAACCGCCATCCGTTCAAAATTCGATTTTGGATCCAAAATGAACGTCATTACATTCTTAATTAAAAGCAAATACAAAAACCAAGCGTTTACGGTTAGCTTTAGGAGACGAATAAGCTATTCTTGTTTATATTTAGTTCCGACACGAGAGACAATGCGGAGGCTGCATTGTGTCAAGGCTTGTAAACATATCTCATTTTAACCTTTGTCCTTACTTCAACATTCTGCATAAAGTTTACTGCTTTTACGAGTGCATACTCGTACACGCAACACAATGCTATTGTTCTTAAAAGCCAGTGAGCATTATATGTTCCGACATTTTAAATTAGTCTGTGTTGCGCGAAATTTGTGATTAGATCGCATTTAAAACATTATTTAAATTGTTGACGAGTTCTTTCAAGCAAATTATTTGTAAATTATAAGGATTACTTTTACTTTTTACTAGCAGGTTCGACTATAAGTCAATGCATCTGAATCACATACTTAACAACTCTTGTGCTTTTACACTATTTTTGTCATGATTAATTGTCACAACACATCTATTCTGTCGAATTAGAAAACTTTTACAAACAGCTACTTACTGAACTATTACTAACAATAATTAACGTGATAAATTGTTACTAATTGTTCCAGTTTCAGTAGTTATACCTACTAACGAAGTAATTATTATAGCAACAGCTTTTTTTCATAAAACGCAGTCAGTGGCTGTACATTCATTAACTTCAAAAGGGTTAATTGAAAATGTTTGTCCAGTTCTTGTTGTAATGTTTTGGTTTCATTAACTAAGTAACTATGTATTATAAAAAGTGAAAGACAAAAGATGCTTTGATACTACTGTTTTCATGCATTCTCAAAAATTCAACAGCCAATGTGCAGTGCAGGATCATATTCTGTGAACTATGTTTCAATTCGTTTGTTCAAATATTCCGGAAAATTTTTGATATCTACCAAATACATTTCCATTATTCCATGCAAAATAACGGTTTTCAACACATCGCAGCACTTCGTTCTTCAGGTTTAATTAACTGGTTTCAAAGAAACGAAGGGGTTCTATGTTTGAAGCCCAGTTGTTGTTTTAACATGTCTGGTGATTTCTCAGACATTTGCAAACCTATTCGTTATTGTTTTCCGTAATAATCACATTGCTTCCTCTCCTTTCGTTTAAAGCATTTCATCACACCGTACCTTGCCTCTTCAGCTTACCAAACCTCACCTCACCTTACTACATCCCACAACTTTCTGTTTATTCTACTCCTCACAGTTGTTTAAGTGTTTATAAATTTCCTCCGTAACATATTACTGATGTTGTTTGATGTTGTACAGCTGGCGCAATCAGATCACCAGCAGGTTCGGATCGTGAACCTGAACCGACGGCTGAGCGGCGACTACCAGTGCGAGGTGTCTGCTGACGCTCCGCTCTTCCACACCGACATACGATCAGCGCCTTTAACTGTTGTTGGTAAGTATAAACTTTCTTGGAATATCTGGATTGTTCAAGTGACAATTCTTTTGAATTTTAGTGATTTGAATCGATGAAACAAAAGTGACAGTAATAAAGTTATAGTTAAAATTAAGGGTGAAATCGAAGTTTGGCGTTCAAGTACAAAAATATAATGAACATCTTAAAATTAACAAATGAAAAAAAATTTCATTGTGTACCTTTATATGAAGCAGATGGTGTATTTTCTACGAGGTATATTTAATTCATAACATTGAATTAACCTCATTTTTCCATTTAACACTTTTGTTTGTTTGGGACTGATGAAGTTATGTCACAGCATATTTTTTTTTGTAACGAAGACTCTTATGTGAAGGCAATTGATGCATTGTTATGTAGGTAAGTGTAGGGGAAAACTAATTATCCACGCATTGATAATTCGTACTTTGTTGTATAGATTTAGTTGTATTCCATAAAACTTAACTTTGAAGAAGAAACTATTACGAGGATCTACAAAGCGAACTTAAGCTTAACTTAATTTTCCCGCGATATTAACTTGAACTAAGTAGTACTTTTAAACAAATATTGCCTTCTCTTTAACTCAAACTTAATTTAAAGTTATCCTTGGAATTTTGATTAAAGTCTGTTTTTAAAACTAGGGCAGATCTTTTTCTCAGGATCGGTTAAAAATAAATTGGACTCTGATACTATTTATCTATTGCTAGATAGGCTTGCATCAGTCAAAAGAGTTTTTTTTTAAAACATGCAATAATATAGCATCTTTAAAAAATATGCTACAAATATATTAAAATATTAGTCTTTCAAGCAACATTTTATAAACAAATGTAACTTCCATTTAAACCAATACGTAAACATATTGAAACGCATAAAATAATCCTCGCGACGTTGATTACATCGTCATATAGCTCGTTTTTCATTCCGAAAACTACTGAAATTGCGCAGATTGAGCCATTTGCAAAAACATTTTTTGGTTTAAAAATAAAAATTTATGTAATTGTATGAATTGCCACCGCTATCGGAGCTGTGGTGTACGCCGCAAAGGGCTCCCATTTGGCAGGAGATGTAATAATTTAAACCGGCCGTTCTACCGCAGCGCTGATTTTATTAAACGCCTGTTTAATACAACAACGTGCATTATCGTTATTGTCGTATCCTAGTTTATTTTAAAATTATACCGTTTTGTTAGTGTAAAATATAAAGGGATCAGTCGGAGTAGCGCCGATTTTACATGTTGGGATTTTGTTATGGTTAAATGAGCAGTAACTCACAATACAGCCGCTGTCAAAAAAATTTAAGTTGACTATATGAGCTGACTTCCCGTTTCATAATTTGCGATGAATCTCTATACCTATACATTGTTAAATGAAGGCAATCTGTCATACTTATAGTTCTTCCTAGAGCACATAGGTACTGTACAACGTGACAAAAATATCAGGTTGATAAAAATATCACTAGTGGAGGTTAGTGGTTCATGGTTAAACGTTGCAAAGGTACTGTAATAGTGCATGATAATAAAAATGATAATAAGGTTTTTAATATCTATTTACAAAATTAAGATAGAAAAGATATAACCCCTGATGCAAACGGCTATATAGCCATTGTTAGATGGATATCCTTCTATTCCTTTTTAAGCTATTTTGCATTAGACGAACGATACACCACTTGTCTTCGAACAGTCTTTTCTGCTCAAAATATCAACTTAGCTCTTTTGGCATCCGTAACAGATACGCCGTTTCGAGCGCCGCGAATCTCTGTGTCGAGAGCCAGCTACGCAAGAGGTGACGTCATTCGGGCCAACTGCTCTGTAGACGAGTCGTACCCGGCTTCGAACATCACGTGGATATTAGATGAACACAAGGTAAGTTCTTTGAACATTTGTTTTGACAATGACGCAAATATTGTTTTTTGTATGCTGTAATATTTACAAAGTTTTGTTGCTTTCACTCTTTATTGACCCTTTACAAGCATTTCTTCTTATAACTGGGGAAGCCTAGAGCATACTCCACTTCACTTTATTGTTTTTTTTTTCATGAAAGGAGAAAAACCATAAAGACAATGATAACAAATTCTAAAAAGAAACTACCAAGTGAGCCCAGCATCATAGTACAGTGACTGTTTAAGAGGTTCGAGTTTTTAAACAAGAGAATGTTAAAGTTTTATCCTCTCTTTTATCCCTTTTCGGAGATTTCCAACAATCCTCTCATAGTGCTACCATACATTGCCCAAGAAACGTATGCCTCAGCTTCTTGTATTCAGTAGCTGTGATGAAATTATGATGGATGATGAGTGGTCTTGTTATTTTTTTATTTGTTTTTAATAAAAATCAATTGCTATAACGGTGAAGGAAAACATCGAGAGGAAACCTGCATGCTGAAGAGTTCGCTAAAACTCAGAAGTGTATGAAGTCTGCCAATCCGCACTTGGCCAGCGGTGGACTATGCTCTTTATCTTGTCATTCTGTGAAGAAACCGGTGCTCAAAAGTGGGCCATGATAGGTCGAGTTCGAGTCAATGCTTAACTTCAAAAGAGTTGGTGATAGTAAATGACAACATAACAGTCTGTATCACTATTGTTAGGTAGATAACAGAAGGTCTTTAGGTAATTTCAACACCAATCCGCACTAAAACAGCGTAGTGGAATACGGTCTAGGTCTCCTCAGTTATGAAAGATTAATAGGTTTATTTATTATATGATTAAACTACATATATTGCATTTTTAGAAGCAAGAAGAGAAACCACTGAAACATCACGTTAAAATTAAAAATTCCTCAAGTTTATCTGTAAAGTAATCCCCCGAGAAGCCAACAGAACAAAATTGAGAGAATCACAACAAAGCCGCGAGCACTACAAATTGCTAGAACTATGTAGCAAAGCGACCCTCGAGGGACGCAAACCGTCTATTAGAATAGAAACCGACGAGAATATTACACATAATGAACTACCGCCTTGCACCAACACATTTGTGTTTATCACACCTCTCCGGTTGAGGAAACTAGTGTTAATTATGTAAATAATGCGGTAGAAAACATTATCCGTGGGTTAGTAGACATCCGGGTAAGCGAAACGGGAACCAAGTGTATGAGTTATTTTATATGAATACAATTTGTTGCAGCTGCTGTATATTTTCAAAACTTTTAAGTATGCAAAGTAACTCTTACAGGACTATAAATAAACTTGCAAAGATTATTAGTTTTGCGTATTTCCTAATCGTGCAATAATCTAGTTTTATTTTCATAGCTGTTTTTTGTTTTTGTGTAAATATTGTATTTGTAGAAAGGATGCCGGCTATCTTGAGTACAAATACATGAGGTATCAATAAGGTGACCAGGCCTTGAATACAAACGCCGTCCTTTAGATTTGCTTAGTACATTTTATGATTCCATTCAACAACTATAACGGATTTAACAGAATATCACGGATTGTATCTTCATATCGCGACGTTCCACCAGCACACGTAAGGAGCCTCCACAACCTGATGACAGCTCCTCTTCTTGCTGTCGCCATGTCGTGAATGGTTCTTTAGCACGCGGTGTTACGTCAGTTGTCAAACTCGTCCAGATATAAGGACCTCCTTTTCACTGCGCCGTCACGGCCAACCCTGACCACCGCGCGTCCTCGAGCGGTTAGTTAGATTTGGGAGTCACCTAAAGAGACAATCATCCAATTAGTAATTGCTCGTCCATACCTGATACAAAGTAGCAACACACATTGCCGTCGAGTATGCTCAACTTTTGAATCCGACCAAATTAATCTTCAATATCAACATGCGTGTTATCACTCAGTTCTTTCTATTTTATTAACAATTTCATTCATTCCATTAATATTGTTCCAAATCGTGAATCCGATTCAATCATGCCACATAAAAACTCACTTACAACAATCTTCGTAATGAACTGCTCTCTGTATTTCATCATCTCGACCTAAAACGCGCATATGAACTCGCAAAACTCCTCGATATAACAAGAACTCAGCATAAATGCAACCTTCATTCGTTTACTCCAAAAGCGAGAACCGGGCGTGTGGAGCCCTCTGCACCAACTTACTCCCAAAGCGTGGACCGGACGTACAAAGCCCCTTCGACCAGCTTACTCCCAAGGCGTGGACCGGACGTACAAAGCCCCTTCGACCAGCTTACTCTCAAGGCGTGGACCGGACGTACAGAGCTCCTTCGACCAGCTTACTTAAAAGCGGTGGCCTGGACAACTGTAGCCCCTTCAACCAGCCGAACATAGGTATCTTCCACAGCAGGCAGCGGGTTTTTCTCAGACTCGGCAGCTATCTTTCAACCAAAGGCGTAGTTCGGGCGTGGTTCTGGCTTATGAAGCCTTTTAAACCAGCTTGTTTCCGACCAGATGCGCACCTATTTTCTCTTGTCGCTTGCTCGACACCACTTCTAACAATACTTACTCATTTCATACTGATAACCTAAGTCAAGCATTCGTACCTCTAGCCATAAACGTGCGCCATAATTCTACCACAATTGCCACGGATAACCACACTAAAACTCACTATCTGCAGCTGAAAGACGGTTTGAGCCAGCTGTTATTGCATTATCACTCCGTTTTGAAATACCATTATCACTATGAGCTTGGTTAATATGAACATCTTGTTCCTTAATTACCGCCGTCTCGGCCTCCTCACCACCGATCGTGTTTGTTACAATTTCAACTAAGCCCTCAAACTCACACTTACACACACTACCCACATGTTCTTCAAATAGTAATAATATTACTTATACTACCTCAGCAAGAGTTGTTCGGAGGAAATAACTTTACTGTGCGTTATTCTATTGAAATGATATTGCACATCACACCACCGTTGAATTCTACATCACTCATATATTTACACAGTACCAAAAGCGAACAGTCGGAACTCAGCCACTCCCCAAATATGTCGTCTCGTCTGGCGAGAGATTTCCCTTTACCCATATATGATACTTAGTGTGACCCTTGGTTACAAAATTCACATAACCATTACATAATTACACTTGCCGGGCTCGAACCGGGAACCACTAGTCACGGGCAATCATTATGCAGCAGGGTTTATATTCGTAACAGAACTAAAAAAAAACTTTACGTTTGTCGTCAACGTATACTCGGTGACGGTGTCATCGCGTTCAGTACCAAAATTTACTGTAAAATTGCTGTTTTCTGCAGAGAATGAAAAAAAGAATTCAAAGACCTTACCAACTCCTTTTACTAATGTACCTTCCATTACACTCTGGTCAAAAATTGGAAAATCCTTGCGTGTATTTACTCCATTATCATTATACAATTGTCAATAGCTGTGCCCATGAATTGCAATGCTCGAACGTTAGTTTTTGTTGAGACATTCAGCCTCAGTTATCCGTCATGACTACCGCTGACAACATACATCCACGTTCCCACATGGCGTATCTGCAACCAATAATTTTAAACAGCAATTTCTAATATTGAAGAGCTTCAGTTGTTAGACAAACTACAAAGACTACAACATATCGCCCCAATATCGACATTAAGAATGATGACTAGCATAAACGCCCATCACATATCACATGCCCGATGAAGAATGAAAGAAAGCGTTAAAGAATCCCCAAATACCAGTACTTAGAATGGTTCAATGATGATAGCCATGATCACGTTCTCGAGATGTCGTGTCTATTGTAAATAGAACGTTCTTGTTTGAGAACCAACGTCAGTGGTATAAGAAAGGCACCTTAATATTATTGAAAGGTGCAGTGTTAAAATGATCAAACGACCGCTGACCTTGTTAGAAGATGGCACCCTCAGAGCTGATAGTGGATAAGTAACTTTCTTACTGCGCGACCAACCAGACCAAATCTTTACAACCGATACTAACCACATTTGCCTTATTATTCTGAATAATTTTCAAGTGCGAAGTACCTAGTGTGTACGCAGTATTTCCCATATGGCTAACTGGATAAATGTTGACAAAATAATAACCGATTCCATATTTTAGAAGGGATGAATAAATCGACCTTGGTTGCCATAAGTTTTATGATCTTGCCGGGTTTCAGGTACCAGAGACGCTTTCAACATTACACACTATGGTTGCAAGTTAATTGCAGTCCCCTCACTTTTGAGAAAAGGCGTGCCCAGTCGTAGCTTACAGGCTAATTAAAGCATGCAGTGGACAATAATAATAAATGTTCATACTATATTGCCATTAGCAAGCTGAAAATTAGGTAGTCAAATTAAATTAATTCACGTCATATTACATTAGCTATTTCAATGTCTCCTATGTTCCGTAATTAAACCTCGCATCCATAGAAGCATCGGAGCGTATTGACACTAAACTCGTGTTGTATGAATGTACCGCATCGGTCATTTATCTTGGAGGTGAAGGTTGAAGCAACTTCGCAAATCCACAACAAGACTATTCCGTCGCGTTCATTCCTCTGCTTCACTATATACCCCAAACCACGTAACGAAACTCAACGCGATTCTCAACATCATACAATTCTCTGTTCGGTAGGTTTACAAAAAGATCAGGGAAAACTTCAATGTTTCTTAATAAAATAGAACTACCAAGGCTGCTAAAATGCTGACCAAACCTCATGAGAACATTTAATTAACGATTCATCTCAGAAATAGAACTCAACTCCATAAAGACAACAATCTTATTACATTTGAACCAAATAGTTACGTTAAGCATTTCTACGTTCATCGTACATCATTACGTTAAGCTCTTAGATAAACTTCGCTCTCCATTGCAAGTCACACCATTAACATTCTGGAGATATTAGGTATTCAAAAGTACTTTAAATCATTATTTTGATGCCGTACATGGCCTCTAAACCAATCCTCAAGAGTATTCTATAGCAATAGTCAATCCTAGCTCAAGTTACCATAGAAGTTACTCAAATAACATTACTGTCATTAATATTCTTTTACTGTTGGTCCGTAACATCCGAATGAAATTCATCTCATCGTTTCTGAAATTATTATTCTGTACACAATAGTCATAAACCTCAGACCTAAAACTTCACATTGGATCCAATTGTAGTTACAATTTAATCGCTCCATAATGATCCCATACTATATCTTCATTGTAGCCATTCAAAACCAGGGTATGTCACAATTTTAGCTATAAACAAACATTATTATCCATTAGGTACTAGTGAAGCAAAATTGATTCCTCAATTTCAAAGTTTTCAGGCTGCAAATCTCAACACTTCGCAAAGCGCAATGACAGTACGCGAATGAAGGTCTATGATACCCGTTTTAAGTCTCATTACCGACACATAACGTAACGACATTTGAAATCCACGTAAGACAACGTAAAATAGTTCGGATCGAATTAAACCACAGAAAATAGAAACAGAAGTCTAAGACACCAGCGTCTTAATCTCGTATGCATTTCGCTCTGATTTCGTTACAATAGTTCCATACTTTATTATTGATAGTTAATAGGGTAAATTACCTACTAGTTAAAGAACTTACAACCCTCCTTTTTATGGAATTAAGAAAGCAAACGAGCGTACAGCACCACCCTTCCTCCATCACGCATGATAATAGTGCTCCTTCTGTCCTCCTCATCTATTCAGCTAGATACTCTACAGGAATCCCCATCGCAACGTCGCTCTCCAAGAAGTATACCAATGTTAATAGTAATTATTGCCTTACCGACATACTCACCCTTAGTGACTTACCCACTCACCAATGTTATTATTATTAGAAATGCAATACATACAGATAAGCGTTTAGTATTAACGCATACCAATAGAAAACCAGAATTATGTTGACGCTGTGCCCTCTCAAACATTAGCGGCGATCTAAGAAGCATACAATACTGAAAAGTGCGTTTTAACGCACATTAGCGCACATTTCCACACATTTTTGTACATTCGTATTATACACGACTTTCTGCTATCCATGATACGCTGGCCCTGGCTTTTACAACCGCCATCACCTTTACAGCATAATTCTTCGTAGTTTAGTCGAATAACGTTCATATTTTCATACTTTACACACGGTCATGGTCGTGTTTATGAATCGTCTGAGAGTTTTTGTGAGACTTTTCCATACCTCTATATCCATGACACTGCTTGCACATTCTGTAACGGAACAATATTATCACAACCAATGGAACAATGTTACCAAAAGAGCTCCATCGAACACATATACTATGGAAGTAGGTGTTCACTATCCAACAACACAATCCTTATTTGCAACCTCAGTTTGCAACAATGATCGTTCCAATTCGATCGTTTCCAATGCGTTTGTAATGATTTACATCGTAAAATATTCACTTCCAAGAAAATTTCAAATGACATCTTTTGTCAGTCCTCTTTTATTTTTCACCGTTTATTGCAAACATATTGTAAATGAATTATTTTTTATGTTTTTATGCAAGGTTTCATGAGCGCTGGGTTCTTTGTCCAATTCTGATGTAGAAAGGATGCCGGCTATCTTGAGTACAAATACATGAGGTATCAATAAGGTGACCAGGCCTTGAATACAAACGCCGTCCTTTAGATTTGCTTAGTACATTTTATGATTCCATTCAACAACTATAACGGATTTAACAGAATATCACGGATTGTATCTTCATATCGCGACGTTCCACCAGCACACGTAAGGAGCCTCCACAACCTGATGACAGCTCCTCTTCTTGCTGTCGCCATGTCGTGAATGGTTCTTTAGCACGCGGTGTTACGTCAGTTGTCAAACTCGTCCAGATATAAGGACCTCCTTTTCACTGCGCCGTCATATTAATTAAGTTTTACTTATTTACAATGCAAAGGTTTCTAACATTGGGTTCTCGCAGTAAAGCTATAAGTTGTAGTTAGTTGAATCCCAGTAAATTGTAAGGCACTACAAATTGCAAGAACAATGGCGGTAGGACCGTCCCCTGAGGGATACCACCAGATGAAACTACGGAAATTAAATCTAAAAAAGAACGTTAGTCTTCTAGATTAAAGGTGAGAGAAAGCTTAAAAACTACAGATATAATACGATGGCCAGACATACAGAATAATTTAAATGTGAATTCTAGTAACGTGGAAAAATAAGAAAACAGCTACCGGGTTATCTTTCACTCACACCCTATTTATTCCCTGTATTAGCATAGCATGCACAATCATAATAATATTCAACCACTTAATTACTCTTCTGTTGTTGGAATGTTGTTGTTGGCCTTAATCACGTGGATCACGTGGAATAATAAGGTACCTAGTCCATCCATTAGAAAGCTATTTAGCTATAAACTATGCAGTTAAATAAAGGAAATGGTCTTGCTAGATTTTTACAGTGAAAACAAAAAACTGTTCTTTATTAAAATACCTTTCAAATGGATTTTGATACCTCTCAGGAAAAGCCATTATTCTAAAACCAAGCAAATTTTCTAAACAAATAAATTCACACAACCACTGACGTTAGTCACGAAGCCTATTGTTTCAAGTTTAAATTTCGTTTCAACAAATATACCTACGAGTTAACTGGGTCGACGACCTTTTAGAGTAAAACTTAGTATTAGTAAAAGTCCATTGGGAGTTTTTCCGCTCCAGTTGAAATCCTTTTAAATCAAGGGGACGTATTTTCGTAGTGGCTAGATAATATAGTCCGCTAGTTTGCTTCTGTTCAAACTTTTAAATTCGTAACGAGCTTCAGTCAGCGAAGAGGTTTTGATACCAGTAACTAGACGCGAGTTTAGTAAAGTTTTTTATAGCTTTATACATTTGGCTACACGCTCAGTATTAGCTATGTGAGTTTCAAGTATGCTTCAACCCATTAACTACCCACCCCACTAATGAGCACGGATCTCTCCTCGTAACTGATACCCAGCACACTTTACTATACTACTCCAGAGCAGATTGTTAAAGGAGTTATTGGCTGACCCAAATATCAAAAACTCTTATGCTGTCCGAAGCCTTTCGATGTGGCTGTTACTAATAATAACAACTCAGACCGACGACTTCACGTGCCCTTAGCAGCACGAAATCTCTCAAGAAATTTTGCCATGAACGGTCACCCAGTGAATTATTTAGAATAGTAAGCACCAGGCTATAATGTTAATTCAGTTTCCAAACTCTTATATTTATCTTTTATGCTATAAACATCAGCTGTACTTCCATTCAAAATGGTAAAAGTGAAAGCGAAAACGAAGACAACAGAATCATGTTATAATTTCAGGAAGCAACATTATTTAGACGAAGAAATTATACATTTTGGATTTTAAATTACTTCGGTATGTTTGTACTGAATTTTTTTATTGTTTCCATTTAGAATTATCAATCAAAATACAATTTTAAAACGTACGAAACGTATCACGTACCAAGACTGTATTGGTTGAAACACGAATAACAATCGATTTGCCGCCAAACAAAAACTTTTTATCGTAAACTATCCGCAGTTATGTAGAGCAGTCCCAAGTTCCATCGAGTCTCCCAAACTCCTGGCACGTGTAAACATCGCAGTATCTACAACTCACACAAACAGTGTATTTAAAATTCATGAACAATCAGAAAACTTGGTGCCTCAAACAAATCCAGGACTTAACGAAACGAAGACATTTCCATAGTGAATAGACGGTCTCGTTTGCTGAATTCAGAACTCTTTAGAGATATTAGTTGCTCGGAAATAAGATTCTACGGCGAATTTGAAATCCTTCTTTGGAATATTAAATGACCTTTTAACTTAATAGGTATTTAATTTACTTCAATTATAAATATTATTCTCCATCAGGACAATTATTAATATAACAATTCTTATTATATTTTGAAGAATCTGAGTACTTTTTAATAACGATTTAGACAAATAAATTAACTTAATCGTTACATAATTCCCATAGTTATTTGATCTGTCACAAATTAATTTCTTGTTTTCGTATTATCCCTCTCTTTCTCGAATACATTTGATTTAACAAGTGATTCAAAATCGATTTTTCATCCCTCACAGCGCGATAGACGGTAACAATGAGAGTTATTCGTGGAATTTTATTTATCTACATCGTACCTCATATTTGCATTTTCGCTTTGTCGAGAGATTTGTGTTCAGTTATGGAGAGGTTTCGGTTTTGCAATCACTGAAACAGCAATGAACTCGTCGATGGGTATCAAATGCAAATTAAGGACCCAAATTTGTTCCATAGCAGAGGATTAAACGAAAAACCATTTGGATTATGTTTTGCATCGAATACTATTTTTGACCATGGAATTTCGTTTTTCGTGAGCAAAATTGTTAAATATGATGAATATGATTTTATTGCAGCTTTTAGTACTATTAACTGTATCGATTTTGTAAATTATGATTCATGTTAGTCACCTGGCCAACAATGATTTGCGCGAGGATGTTGCTTCAGTTATGGACACAATATTGAACACTACACTAGTAAAACATTTAATTTGTTTATAACAACAGTATCCTTTTATCCTTAGATAGCGGAAAGCGTATCACCTCAGTCGAATCAGGACTTCAAGGAGCGTGGAGCCTTCAGTCGCCTCGAGCTGACGGTGTTAGAAGCTGAACATTACAAAGTTGGACTTACCTTCACTAGCGCTAACCTCAATCGCGCCTACCAGGATCATTTCATCTACGATAAAGAAGAAAACACAGACAAGGAAGTGTTAAGGTACAATTTCGGTTGATAGTTATAGGGATATTTATTTAGTTACGATCAGCATAACAGAAGTTTTACATAACATAACTGCTCTTTGTATAGTGTTTCAATATACACTTGGTGCCAAAATGAGCCAGCTACTTTGTGTTTTGAGAATAGCAATTGTTTACTATATAAACATACAAGTTGGTAACGTAAAAGTAATTTTTCCTTCTTTGGTGAGGGTCTAAGTTTATAGCATGTCAAATTTTTAGTTATTGGATCTGAAAATAGCTTATATTATCATTAAATGTTTTTATTATTTCTGTTGGAGTTTGTGAAGATTTTATGTATTTCAATGGTTGATCATCTAAGCGATTCTGAGAAGAAATCTTACCTTTTCCAATAAGACTTTCTTAAAATAAAGTTGTAGTGTTTACGTTTGCCAGTAGCTTCAATTATAAAGCAATAATGGAGTTCCTTTTCAAATAAGGCATCAATTTTGTATTACTCATCAACAGTAGCAATTCAACTATAAATTGATAAAAATAAAATTAAAATTCAAGAGGTGTCTCGAACTAAAAATTTTCCAGTGCTGTGATTCGATTTGAGTGCCAGTTTTTGCTTTCAGGTTAGTCAATACCTGTACCCTCTGACTATGAGAATGTACAAGTCCATTACTAGACATGGCTTCTCCTAACTTGCGCTACTGTGACCAGTTCTAAGCTTTATGAATTCAGTGTACACAGTTTTGTAACATTTATTAATTTGACGACCCGAATGGTTAATACGTCGGATCGTTGTTCCGAGGGTCCTGGGTTCGATTCCCAGTCAGGCGGTAATTTGAATGATGAGTTTAAATTTCCGTTCTCGGTCTGGGTGTGTATCCTTGTCTTGTGTGTTGTACAAGGCACCCACGACACAGGGAATCCTAGTGTGGGACTTTGAGTGTGTAGCGTTATTTATTTATTTGTTCCTAGGTATACCATGGTTCCACCTCCCACCGGCCAGTTCACTTTGGGCTGCGTGGCAACCATCTTTGACATCTACGCCAGGAAGAGCGACCTCATCACCATAAAAGAGGAATATCCACACCCGGAGTCTGTTACTAGAGAGGACTCTTCAGGTGAATATTTATGGATTACTGTTACCTCTCAGTAAGTTTATGAGCATATTGGTGTATTGTGCTTATTTACTTATTTCAATCCCGAAGTATTTCTGAGGAATATTTAAGGCATCAAACTCGTTAATTTTAGAGAAAACATTGTCAATTAATGGTAAAGTGGTAACTGTTGCTCATGGACATCACTAATAGCAACGGTATCACTGATGACGAAAGAACAAATAAAAATCTACTACCTAAACCTGTACCTACTGGCTCTCAATAGGACAGACAAAAACAAATCGTTCGACGGCTGCTCAAGTAAGAGAGCTATACTCCATTTGCGTTCTATATGGAATTTCGTTTTAATTGCATTTACACAAGTGCTTCTTCTCCCCTGTGCTTATGGTTCATTGTAGATTGACGGCGAGATTAAAATGGCTTAAATCAGTTTTGACCTCAAGCTAAACTGAACTTTGAGCACACGAAATAGATTTGTTTTTAGCGGGGAGTGGCAATTCCATAGTATCGGAGGTCTTAATATCTTAGCCCTACTACCATGCGAATGATCCTGATCGTCCACTGTCTTCCACAGGAGAACTGCCAGCCTACAACGTTGTGCTGACGTCAGTGTGCGCCGGAGCCGTCCTATTACACACGTTATGATCCGCAAGCCCCCCACGCGTCACTACTTAAGGAAACTGAATGTTGTGATAGACTAACGGCCGGAAAGATCGGCTGGGTTTGCGTTCTTTATGCGTCTAGCTAGATTTAAATAAAAAAGGATTTGAAGATAAGATTCAGGAGAGTTATGATTTTAAAGTTAAAACTTTGCAATGGTAATTTAAACTTTGTTTAGACAAACACATCTGTTATTATTTCATGTTCTTTAAATCGACCTTTTTTATTTGTATTTGTCTTAAAGTTTAATAACAATAGTTAATAAGCTACATAATAATTATTATTTATAGAATTACTTAGTTCAATGTTTTATATGTCGCCGTTTGTTTTAGGTAATTCGTTCGGGATGATTAATAAAATTTTATCAAACAAAAAAGATAACATTTGTCTTAATAGTTTTGATGTTTTTTATCATAATAAGTAGGTATAAAAGTAACAAGGTGCAATAATTTATTCTGCGTATTAGTACAACTTAAGAAACTATAAATAAATGTAGGGAATAAAATTAAGTCGATAATTATTTAAATTTTGTCAAACTAAACTCATTATTTTTTATTATTTGCGCTTAATTACAACTCCACGTGGTGGTAAGTGATAATGTAGTCTTAGAAATAAAAAGGTATATGAAATTTGTTTTTTTTAAGAATGATAATATGAAAATAAATAGAACTTCATTTTCTGAAGTAATAACTTGCATAGGCAGGTTCAGTTATCATCTGGTTATAATTTTTGGGGATTTACGAGAAAATATTCAAACATTTTTTGTTTGAATATTTTGAAGAATTGAGTGAAATCGTGTTGTAATTTAATGTCATTCAATTTTAAAACAGTTAAAAGTCGAGCAGAAAAAAGTATTTGTTAAATATGAGAAGATAAATTGCAATAACATGATGTAGGTATTTTAAAAAATATTACATGCATTAAATAAACAAAAAAATGTTGAAACTACTATTATTGATAGAAATTTAAGTAGATGTTTTAAATTATAATTTGTTATTTTTGATTTTTTTATGGCTGTTGAACTTACAATTTTTGTACGTAAGTAGACATTACTAAATAGTACAACTAAAATGAGCTTAATTTGTAGGACGAATGTCCAAACATTATATTTTTTTTTCAAAATTTGGAATTAATAAACACTTTTAACACATAGCCGATAAACGTGCAGACGAACCACTGAAGTTAAATAATAAAAGGAAAAAAATAAAAGGAATGAAAGGCAGAATTTTTTTACTACGTGCCAAGCTAGATAATACAGATATCGATAATGTCTGTATTGATTTTCAAAACGAAAATTCAATTCAGTGGCGTAGAGTATCTTTAGATACACACCTACGTAATTCTTCTATGTGTACCTATGTCATTCAACTACTGAATGATTGATCTCTGGATGGTTTGGATACAAAAATTAGGAGTGGTAAGTTAAGGTTTCTCAGTTGTCGAGATTTACTGAGGGATCAGCCAAACTATTGATTCATAAAGTGTTGCCATATAGAAAAATATTGCATTTAAGGAGTTATTTAGCATTATAAAGTACATACGTTGCAGAAAACGTTTTCTCGGACAGGACAAGTACAAATAATAAAAGTATGAGTAATCACGTCGTTTTATTTTGCCTATGGATCAAAAACTATAAGTCGATTCTGAAAGTAAAGATAAAGTGCCAAATAATGAGGAAAAATCTATGAACTATTGTGCGATTTCTTTTATTATTTTTAAATTAAATGGGAACGCAAACGCAGCTTGTCTCTTCACTGTACGGCCTTGCTAAATAATAGTTGAGGTATGTGTACAAACGGCAAACAAGGTTACTATTGGCGACAGTTATTGCAATTTCTAAAGTGGAATCGATTTCTTCTACTTAAATTTTCTACAAGTACATTGTCGAAAACACCCTGTATAATATATTTACCACTATGAATGGTAACTCGGTCAAGATGGCCATTAAGACAGAGTCGAATTTAATAATAAATCACTGTATTGTGTTAGATATAAGGTTAAAAATATTTTGTAAGATATCTGTCAATTTCAGTAACCAACTGCATAACTTTGTTGCCGGATGTTCTAAGTTATAAGAATTTATATAATTATTACTTATTTACTTAAATGTTACAGAATACTATATGTGAATATGTAAATAAATTCATTAGTTACTCAAATGTTTATTTTATTTGCCATACCCCCTTTTATTTCGTATATTACATTCTTACAGGTTTTAGGTATGTGTCTGAAACATTATATTAAATTTTTCCATTGACAATTTCTAAGTCACAGAAACAATATAAAGGAGAAATATTTTTTAAGAAGTTAAGTAGTTAAATGAATCCAGAAAGTTTATGATACTAAAATATTCCGTAGTTAGATGTACAGAATATTTTAGCAGATTTTTACAGAATATTTTAGAATATTTTACCGACCATTAACTATCCATAAATAAGTACATATTTATACGATGAAAGTTACACGTAAAGTAAATGTCTCTTGGTGAAAATAATAGCCACCAATTTGTTACCTATAGGCCATAAGCGAGTTAATGCAACAAAACAAACAATGAAAGTGCAATGACACCCTCCGTAATAGTTAAGTCAATATATTTCATGAACTGAATCCATCAGAGTATAATAGTAGGAACATTATGGTGAATTAAATCTTAGTTCAAGTTCATATAAATGTATTCTTTACTGATTATAAAGTATATGCAACTGCAGATAAATATAGACAATATTCTACAGACTTACGTTTAAAAATGTAAGTACGATTGGCTCATATTAACATTTTACGTTTATCATCAACAAACAAGCATACCTACAAGGCATCTAATTGAAAGTGCCATAGACCAGAGGAAAGAGAAAACACACTGATACTCCAGCCATTTACCAGAACACGACCACTTGTTTATCAAGTTTTAGCGGTTTAATTTGTTTTTAGGGAGGACTGTACAATTTCATACTGTCGGCAATTCAGGTATAGTCAGACCGGCTTCAGTTTTGCAACCGGTTTTTGTCACCATGTTACTATTGCCTACTGCTTTTTGAATAGGATATTCTAGGCCGGCTCTAAGTGGTCAATACCAAACTTGGTGACTGTACCTCGGCTCCAGTCATCTTTTACGACACCCTGGTCTACCCGCATGGGATTTTGGTCAGTTTTTTAGGCCGCCCCAATACGGTCACACTTTTATCGCACTGTTACTGTGGAAAATGGGAATTTTATGTAACTATGTCACTCAGCGGGTAAAGCCCCGGTTAAGTAAATATTTCAATACTTTTGCATTTTATTAAATAAATTATTATATAATAAACATTAAGTTTTATGGGAATTATCTATAGCTTCCAAGTTTTATCAATACGTAATTAAATAAATAAGGCTACACACTCACACATTAGGACTCCCTGTGTTGTGGATGAACATTTTAGTAAATATCGTTTCGTTTAGATTGTTTGCTTCTAAGAAGAAATAAATCAGTTGAATTTAATTTAAATTCTACATTAAAATTTAGAGGTTTAAAATCCAACCACCCTAATAAAACAAAAGCTCATGAACCGTCCAACATTCGTGGAATTACGTCCAAACTTGCCCCACTCACAGTTATTAAGTTAGCCCGAGTTCTTCCGTCATGAGACGAGTCAGCTCATATAAATGTTAAGTAGTTCCACCCTGATGCTCTAATGCGAATAGGTACCGAAGTTTCCTTCCGTAATAACATCTACATCGTCAAGTGTGGGACTCGTGTCTCTTTCTGTTGTGTCTTGAGTCGTTTGTTCATGTCACGATCATACTGCTCACTGATTACCAGCCATCGCTTGTTTGATAAATGTTGTCTTCAGGGTAATATTAGGCTATGTTACGACCTCAATAGCTCAATGCTGGACTGTCGTTCAAAGGTTCTCGAGTTCAATTCCTAACGAGGTGAAAATTTTAATGAAGAGAATAAATTTAATGTTTGTCTAGTGTGTGACCATGTCTTTTCTTTGCATGTTGGTTTAGTGTGGGCCTATGAGTGTGTAATGTTATAAAATACTCCTGAGGAAATTGCTTGTATTTGTATCTAGCATTTATATTCAAGCACTTATGACCTGAAAAAAGAACAAATATCCACTGAGCTGAGAAGTTACCAGATTTATCGGGCTTTGTAAGTTAGAAAAGATCTTGTCGAGCAGTGGATTTCTAAAAGACACAAAGCTGAATAAAAATAATATACTACCCCAAGTAGAGAAATATAATAAACTTATTGCCTTACCTTACTTCGTATTCATGGAAGAAGCGAAATTTTAAAACGTTGGTCTGGAATCGTATAATTTGTTAAAAGTAGTTTTCTAAATGATATTCAGCATTAAAGCTGAGACATTTCTCCATTTCAAGTTTCCTTGAGCGGACAGCATGCTCATTATAGAAGTAGGAAATACAATGTTTGCTAATGTTGAGGAAGATCTAGAATACCACAATTGAGGTTGGAATAGAAAGTATTATAATGGGGAAGTCAATTAAGATAACATAGGACACAATAGAATAAAATACGGAATATTATTATTGCTAAGGAATAAAATGCTATACATATATAAGTATGATACGGATTGCAGAACGAATCAGATTATGACGGCAAGGAACGGAACGAAGTAAATCTGAATAAAAAATACAGAACAAACTGAAATCTAATACATATCCAGACTGGCGCAGCGTAATAGAGCAAGCTTAACCTTGATTGTAAGAGATCTTCCTCGTCTAATGGGTTCTGCCCATTATACCTTAAATTTTACTGCGTGAATTCAAATTTTACTCAATAACATCAAAGTTTCATTTCAAACTTAGCCGTCCTTTGACAAGATTAATTCTCTTTCACAAATCACAAAGTTTGTCAAAGTGTACGACGTGAAAGGTAATTATAGTCGTCAATGACGCACCGGTGTCGCTAGCCAAGAGGCAAATGTAACAATTTATGTCTACTAATGAAAGCCTGTAGGTTAATTTGATGTGGTTAAGTGATAAGGTTAAAATTGACCAGTTACTACCCACTTTACTTTGTACAAGATGCCACGGACTATGTTTGCATCTGATGGTAAGTGGAAACGTAGGCCTGAGAACCTTAGATGGCAAAGCGTGGTAATTTAGAAAAGAAAACAATCACTCTTAACTTAATGGCACCTGCATTATAATTGAGCGAGGACCAACGCAAGCATTTGTTATTTCAGTCCTTCGCGGTATATTTCTCAAAAAACGAAATGAGCGCGTCGTTTGCGAGAACAGCATGGATATTCGCTGTATGACAGCTTGTTCTTGAAGAGGAGGGTCGCCTCTTGCTTGTGTCAGCCGAGAAACGACTAGTCATGTGCCGGTCGTACGGTCGGTCGGTTATAATTACCAATTATAATTATCATCAGATAGTTTATCTGCTTATTTGTCGGCTAACATAAAAAATACAATCTTGATACTTCCATGGAACCCTGGGTTGATTAAATGAAATGAAAACCTGAGATGTATGTTTTTCCACATTTTCACCTTAAAGGTAACATACGGGGACTGTCAAATAGATTTTGGAAAATTTTAATACACTAACGGGAATATTCTCAGCAGAATCTTACTCAGTAATAATTCTGTATTGAGCGCTGTAAACTGAATAGAAGGGCTTGTATAGATCCTGAATGAATAATTAGAAGCTACACGATATGGGACCGTGAGTTGCATGAGTGTAGGAGAAAATTGTTATTAACTCTGCCATGCTTCATAGCGTGTTATTATCAATAGTAAGAATGTTGGAGGTTGCATACCTTGTCTTGTATGATAATCTGTCATTATGTTGTAAATAAAAGTAGTTAGAATGTGAGATTGAAATATGCGTCTCAACCGAAAAGTCGTTTTTTATATATTATTATACTAGTGGCCCGCCCGCGGTTTCACCCGCGTGGATCCCGTTCTCGTGGGAATATATGCATGTATTATACATAAAAACCTTCCTCTTGAATCACTCTACCTATTACAAAAAACCGCATCAAAATCCGTTGCGTAATTTTAAAGATTTAAGCATACAGACAAACAGACAGACAAAAATAGCGACTTTGTTTTATACTATGTAGTGATTTAATAAAAACCCACAATATCATGTAGGAGCAGTCTCATTTTCTTACATACATAGAATCGTCTATTTTTTTATCAAAGAACTCTGTTATTTTTAGAAACGCTGAGCGGCTGAGCGTAGATATTTCACAAAATTTCCACAATTCGAAGAAGTGCCGCAAACCAAGTCTCCTATAGTTTGTTGTTGTAGTTATTTTTGTAACTGGATATCTCCTTCTCAAATGTTGTTCCACTAAGTTTCTTTCTGGAAATAACTCACAACGTACGTGTGTTATTATTATTTTTTACTCGACTGAATCAGAATAGAATAATATTTTCCGAGCGTATGTTTGTGCAAGTGTCCAAATTGACCATTCTATGGAACACCCTACATCAGAAACAGCTAGACAGCTGATTTTGACATTATTATGCGATGTGGTTGAATTTGGCAAAATTGTGGTAGTAGTAGTGGCTATAATTTTTAATTTATGGCGTCAGTAAATAAAAATGGGTAGGATTGTTTATTTTACCCAAATTAGCAAAATAGGTAGTAAATTAAAAACCTTGATCACAAAAAGTCGGCAATCGGATTTTTGGTTTTCATAATTATCACTACCTAGTTAAAAAAAACTTTAAATTAATATAATTATATGTGTATACCTACATTACATATTAGATGATATTAGATGTGTAAATAGTTAGATGGAAAATAAAGAAGTGGGCGGGATCTAACACCCCCTCGCCCCGCAAAGTGTCAAACGTTTTTTCTTAAGGAAATCCACATACAACTTCTCCTCTCTATATTTGCTTCATGAACAACACTAACACGATTGTGTTACTACCCGAAATGGATAACCGGCATTGTAAGGATTCTCCAAGGGTCATTGTTTATATTAAAAACTGCCAAACGTACAGTAAGTCATCTGATGGTAAGTGGTTAGGGTCACCCATGGAAATCATTAATACCAAATATATTACTACTGCTATTAATATTAATAATACCATCACCAGGGAATAAAGAAAGTATTGGATCTCACGCTCTCAGTCGATAAACAACAAGTCGTAACTTTAAAATAACTTAGGACAACGTTTAATTTCAAAGTTGCTTATTTATAAAATACAATAGAATACTCCTTATTGTTCACTCTTAACGGTAAGAAATACACTACAAAATCACATTTGCAAAATAATACTTATAATAATTCTATGTATCGAAATTTTACAATTCAAGGGTCAGAGTGATTTCAAAGTGAACTAGGTATTTTCATTAGAAGGTAGCAAACGCCAGACATTTGTTGGCTCTTTAGAAGGTTCGCTCAGTGATCAAATGATGGATAAAGTCCCTCCACCCTAAATATTCAGCTTTATAAACTTCTCTGTATTTTATTTAGTCTGTGGCGTAACTGAATACAAAGTCGAGACGTTCCGAGCGATTTGTCGCTGAAATGTAAAATACCGGGAACTAAAAAAACCTCCTCAACCTTAATGCAATCCGCGATAACTTGAGAGAGATCCGATTCTCTTATTCAATTTTAAACAACCCCTTCTGCGTTTAACAAACTTTTATTCCCAAGAGCATAAGATTTAAAATAGCGCATAGCAGTGCATACGTAGTCCTGGCAGGTGTCTTCAGAAGTCGATTCAGACTTGGTTACATTTGCGTTGAATAAGGCGCTTGTTTTAAAAGATATAAGGTTGAATTTTGAAAGACGGAATGGTGTGGATGGTTGGTGGTAAGGAAGTCTAGTGAGGTCGTTATTTCTAGTCCGTGAGCAGAGAAGGGTCCTCAAGACGATGGTCTGATAGGCAAAGTGAAGCTAACTCGAGGCTATAATGATCGTAAACATACTTCCATAGACGAATGTATCATCAAATGGTTCAACAAAGAAGAAGTACGAATCGGTGCAAGGAAATCAATTCGGATGCAGAGCACTGGAACAGTAGGTAAATGAGTTTTTGCGGAAATGGTACCACCACCACACGTACATTATAAACAAAAGTTGTGATACTTGTCAAAATGTTTATTTGAATTTGATGCCCTACATAATTTTTCAGCATACCACTCCAATCCAACTATATATTCCTGTAATTAAAACATTGTACCTATTTCAAAGATTTATCATCTAATTTAATGTTGTTTTGTATAAGTAGGCATCTATAATGCAGTGGTGATATTCAAATTCTTAGTTGCGCGTAAGATTGTCACAAGAAGCTGAAATACCTACTGATATCAGTGAGATTTTACTAAACTTTATCGATAAAGAATTAGAACATTTTAGTCGTTAGATAACTGAATCCTAAATTATTATAAGATTAATATTTTACTTCAAGATTGCTGGTGACTGGAAAAGTGATATCTTCAAATAACTAGTAGCAATCTGTACCTAACAATAATAGTGAATGTTGGCCTTATACCAATTCAAACACTATACATCTATCTTTTCACAAATTATTTTGTCGAATTTTCAAAATATTTTTTTCAGTTTATGCCTGGATACTGTCAAATTAGTAGGACTTCGGACTACAACTAGGACTTTGGGTGTGCCCAAGAATTAGATTTTTTAGGAAATTAGCATTTTAAGAGCGAAGTAGAATTTTTACAAGTGAGTGAGAAAAGAGTGCGACACATCTTAAATGTTAATGAAAAATCTCAAATACAAAAGTTAGAATAATCAACTTGTCAAAAAAACAATGTTTGGATCAATGGTATTCACAAACATGACGTCTCACAGTGCTCACGAACGCATAGAGTCATTTGGTTTGACAATTGGACCAATGACAGAGTTGTATTCAACGCTATGAGACCTCATAGACTAAGTAATGCAAAAGTTTTGTTTATGAATACGGCCGTTAAAGTAATCTTGGGTAATTTCCGTTCCTCTAGATATAATCATGGTTACTTTTTACCTATATTTGTAGTAGGCCTATCTCTATATTACCGAAGCGAAGTGGGCCGAGTTACAAGTCAATAAAAAGACTCATTTACCGCAATCATTTTGAGAGCGTTTACGCCCTCGAAGCGCTTGGAGGGCTAAAAATCGTGCCTTCTAACCTCTTACGGTTTTTCTGAAGGGATCGCGTAGTTTATGTTTGAAAAGTGTGCGCACGTAAGATAACATAGATATATGCCGGATAATCAGACAAATTGAATCTTTGCGAAAATCCCAGGATGAATGCAAAGGTTCGGATAATTTGAATCTGAGCCAGATTTTCGTAAGCTTAGGATTTAACTATAATGAGCTATTTTAGGATTACCAGGACTTTTACTTTTTTAAAGACTTTTGTGTGTAGTATGTGTAATACACTTATGTCTAAATATACAAAAAAAACTATAAATGATTAATATTATAGTAGATTATAGTCGATCTCAGAATCCTTTTGTTGCATAGATCTATAAAACAATAAAAACCCTTGAACAAATATTGGGCAGTACTAGAATACCACCAAGTACCACTTATTATCAAACTAACCAACTAATATTCTAACACCATCTACTAACTGGACAAACAATCCTAGTCCCTTTGATTCTAGTTCTAGGTCGGTCACAGTTGTTATGGGCGGCAGCGGAAGATCTGGTGCTGCATGCTCGTTTGCTATCTTAATTCCATAAAAAATACACACCTACAGATCTACTGAGACATACTTTGTGAGTAAAAGTTGCTCTGAATTATCTACTACTTTTAAAATGGCCTTGATTGCGACATCCCCAAGAGTCCAGAAACTTGAAGTGTATAAGAGGATTTCCACTCGAACTTTCATAATATTTTCCAATACTACAGCTACACAACTAGTTTGGACCGTGGCCAGTGATACAACTTCGCGGCTCGTATGTGTATGTTTTATTGACTGTGCGGAAGTTTTCAATTCCGGAAAATTAGGGTTATTACATCCACTTTGGATGGAAATGTACCGTTGCGAAGTAGTTTGCGATATGTATTGGTGATAGACGTACGTAATATTGGTTAATTTAATGATTAGATGTATAGGTAATGGCTGATATACATTGATACAGTAGCTGGCGTCAGCACCACTGGATTCTGGCGCTAGATGTTACAATGCTACAATCCAGTCCAGAATCCAATATCCGATACAATAGTAGTGATAATCCAGTGATGCTGGCGATAACTATTGTATCAATATAAATCAGCCCTTAAGGTTGTTTACTAATCGTAAAGTGTCCATGCGTATTCAAATCTCCGGCCAACTTAATCTATGCCTAGACAGGTGAAACAATGGTCCGGGGATGAGCCAGTAGCAAAGCGCAATCGCCGGCGCCATTACTGACGTCTGTCAGTCAGAACGAACACGAAAAACTACGTGTACCCGCGAGCTGCGAAATAAATAAAATACGTTTAATTTGGACCTTCATTACATAATACGTTCGATGCGGAATCCCGCGAATGTGTTAGATTATCCAGAATAAATTCATACTAGTGTGTTGTGAACTACCGACCTCCAAGTCAGCGAGTCACCAATCAACCACCATCGTGCAAGATCATCTTCGAGAGCTGAGGCTAGAGCTTGAGCGAAGGTACCGTACCGTGCATATTTTGCTTGGCATACGACTATTGGGAACGTGCACGACGGAGGCAACGCGCAACTTTTTCGGCTACTGTCAAATATGACAAGTAAACATTGTTAGTATTTTTGCAATTAAAAACCAAAATAAACAGTAAATGATACTTGTTGACTTTATTTGAGTGCAATTTATTGAATAGTGTATGTGTACAATGGATATAATCATAAAAACCGCGTTCGAAAGTATTACACACAGCCGCAATAGTTTCCATTTTTTGTCACGTTGTGCGCTGCGATCGTTTTTGTACACCTGCCACCCGCTTTGCACATAGCGAATACTATTTCCGTTATTTCCTTCCATAGGCGAAATAAACTTATTCTATTTTCAAAACGCATGTCCCGCACAAGAATACGTCAAGGGCCCCCTTCGTAAAGTGGATTCGGTTCCTTCAGTTTAACATCTTGGACTTCATGGCCACTTATCGTCAGGATTTTTGAGATGAGTTAGTATCAGGTAAAGGTAGCATCAACCACGTAGCATCAGGTTACTCGTCTGTATTAGTTCCAAAATTTAATATTTATGAATTAATATGGATTTATTTCAACATTCCAACTCATCTAATTAACTAGGTATCTATTGGAATAACCAATATGCCACTGTTTAGGTCACGGGTTCAAAAGATGAAATAGGGCATAATTTATGTGTCCTTTGTGAATATAATAAACCTAAATCATCGCTCGGTTTGTCAGTTTTTCATTATGTGTTCCAATGAGGGTAGAAGTACAAAAAGTTCAACTACCCTACAATATAGAAAATCCATAAAGTATTGTCAACTTTCGTATTCCCTTCTGAATCATAATTTTATGGATTCTATTATGTATGCTGTAGTTCTTTCGATACGCAAGAAACGTAGCGTACTATTATTTTTTTGGGATTTAGAGAGTGAAAGGGTATCCTATTATGGAGCAGGTCACTGAGTCGGTTCGCTTTTATATGTTTTGTGATCCGAGTTCGTGAATGGTTCTTTATAGCTTTACGATATTCTATACCGTCGGCTTATTTCGAAATCAGTTTACTACTGTTTAGTATGATCATTGTGTTACTGCTACTATACCCAAAGATTTTAAGACGCTGGTCAAGTGTGTACTTATTACACTTATATTAAGTGTAATCTTTCAGGATTTATAGAGACTTTTTCACGATTTTTCTTCAATTGAGTAATAAGATTCGTTTCTTATATGCTACTACATAAATACATAATCAAGAGGAGATTGACGTCCGTGTACAGTAATGGGCCACTATAGTTTGACAAAAGAGACAGTTTAGGGGCTACAACCGTAATACGTAAAACCGAATGAACGGAGCTCAAAAACAGAGGTGGAATGATTTCATTTATAGGCAAAATAGTGAGATAGCAATGTTTTATTTTAGCTTTAATATTATTGACGTATGCCAATTGAATTTTAATTTTTTACTTTGATTTGATTAGCTTTGATTATTTACTATGTGGCAAAAATATTTTCATCAACTAATTATTAAAACTTTTGTAGTAAACTTGAAAACCATAACTATTTGGACCTAACTTTAAATTTTTTTTCTATCGAGTAAACTTCTCATTTTACTGGTTTTGCTCTTATGAGATTCTTTATTATATAGTGAAGATACATATGTATATCTAAATATCGGAGATATAGAGAGTAAGCTTTAAAAATAATCATAGATCTAAAACTACCATATTTAGGATGTAACCTCTTAAAGACGGTAGGAACATATTGTTATATACGACTTTCCAGTAAAAACCTGATGATAACTTTTAGCTTTACATTAGTTTTATATAACACAAGAGAGCGATCATTCTCTTCAACTTATATTAATAGAAAGCTCTAAAAATAATCTATCAACATAAAAGGTCTGAAGCAAAGCTAAAAAGATTTCTGGGTAGTCACGGCTAGCCTTCCAAGGTCAACCAAATCATGTTCTTAGTTTAGTAAGTAGTTTCAGTAATCCAGGTAAATAATAAGTTACTATTTTTCTGACCCACCAACAAAAGCTTAAGAGCGTTAGTAACTAATATGATTAAATACTTTGCTAGTTTATCGGGTATTGACACAAATAATACTCCAATTCACCTTTTACGTGGATTTAGATACAAAGGCAAAATGAACCTCAAAGAACCTCCCACAAGCTACTTAATATAAGCAAATTGAAAAAAGGGACCGAGAAGATCTAATAAAAATGGCGAAAAACGTAATCCGGAGTAAGATATTCATTGAAATACATTGAAATCGGTCATAAAATTTGTATTGGATCTATTCATATATCATTTTATACGGGGAAAAAGTTGGGTCCATAAAGGAAGTGTTCTGTAGTGACGATATAGCGCGGCAATATACTAGTTCTTACGTATTTTTTATAATGTACAAGATGAAAGTTTAGTTTCGTACCGTGAACACTTTTATAGGGCACCCTTTTTATATTAGTCTTCTAGAGCTTGTTGTCACGGTGCGGCGCTGCGGAGAGGCCTAGTGGTTAAGAATTTGACCTCCAACTCTGGGGGTCCAGGTTCGAATCCCAGGGCATGCACTTCTGTCTTTTCAGAGTTATATAAGGCAAAAAGAAAACATTGGGAGGAAACCTGCATGCCGGAGAATCACAAAAACTCAAAGGTGTGTGAAGTCCACCAATCCGCACTTGGTCAGAGTGGTGGAATATGCCGTTAATCTTCTCATCTTCAGGAGAGACCCGTGTTCAGCAGTGAATAGTTTAGAGTTGCGATGATGATGAGAGCTTGTTTTTTAGAAAAAAATCTGTGTTATTATCTATTTCCCTGGATTCCCTGGTTTTTGAAGATCTTAAGTGACATTAGTACTTTTCTAAAGTAGACAAAAACACACCCAGATCAAGAACAGATAAATTTATCCCAGGACCCTTAGAACAGCAATCAGTTTTGTTAAAAATTACTTAATTCTATACATATATTTTAAACATAACTATTCACAAGCAGTAGAATTTAATATAAGCAGGTTTTATTCGAGCAAATTCGTATCACCAGCTCATCCCAAACACGGCGAGGCAGTATAAAATTCAGGTCCCCTATAAACTTAAAGACCATTTTCGTACTGGGCTTATCTTCCAGCATTATTTATTACGTGCGACTGTCCGACCTCGGCGTCGGAGCTACGAGCGATGATATTGAAGCTGTGGTGACACTTTGTACACAAGCAATCTAATTTCAAATGTAAAAAGGTTATCATGATTTTGAATTATTTTCCCTAAGTATAATAATTATCACAACAAGTTATATCCAAACAGGAATTTCCACTCCATTATTGCTTGAATATAAATATTTTATAACGAATATCGCTCCTCACTTCCTGAGAACAGCATCCTCAGTGAAACAAGTGCAAAGGTTCACCCCCGTAATGTCGAGTAAACAAACCAACCACTCAGCTTAAAATTATATAAGAGGCTATGTTTTATCGCTATCCCAAAAACAAACATCAATAAAAGCTTTTTGTAATAAAAAATATCACACACGACTCCACAGCGATAAATTATGCTCAAAAGTGAAGCATGTTTCGTTTGTGTATTCAAATGGATATAATCTGATTAATATTTGCACTTTCAGGGTTACAGATTTCAGAGGGTTTCGGGCGGGATATAATAAACAGAGAATTAGGTATTTTTTCTCATTCGAATTCCCCGGGGCATCCTTTGGGTTAATCATTCTGTGGCTTAAAATTCCGTAATAGAATTAAACTTGAATAAACCATTGAAACCGGTTATAGGCATATTGGATAATCCATCAATGGCCCATTACTGAGCACGGGTCTTTACTCATTACTGAAGAGGCCTACAGCATACTCCACCACGCTGCTCCAGTGGAGATTGGTGAAGAGCAGGCGGACGGTCGGTGAGCCACGGTTGGAACGGGTGTACATGCAGCATAAAACTGGTCATTATTTTCATAGGTTTTGATGTAAAATAGCCTACACTCGAGTAGATGAAATATCAGTAATATTGAAAGAAGAAAGAAAGAAGATAGAAAGAGCTAAAATACGACGAAGACGTTATTAAGGATTTCTTTTGCTCTTTTGTTCTTTTAATCTCCATTACATATTATTCTTACACTCTCTTCTTTACGAAGAAAATAATTTAAACCACCTGCATAATGGTTTACGAGTCAAATGAATGAAGTGCACATGTGCATCGATTTGTATTTCACTTGCGTAATCTCCTGCATAAGTCGATTAGGTCTTATGACATTGCTCAGACTTAGACAAAACAACAATGTCTATACGATGAATACGTTTCCTGTGACGGCCGATGTAAGTTTATTACTGACTTGCAGTAACTTACAGTAACATAAGGCACGGTTGGTTAGCTACTGTCACAAGTTAGCAGTGGTTCCTCTCGGCTCGGCTGTTCCAACAAACTGGAATACACGACGGAGTTACATGTTATTAACTCTAGGGATAAGTTAGCTTTATTATTGTTCGCCGAGTTTAGCTCGAGACAAAGCAAAGGTATTCCCACTGGCTTGATTTAATTACGAACATTGGTTTTAGCTATTTAGCTTATTTAGTTAGCGCTGGGTGCTTATGAGTTTTGTGGTAGATTTGGAAACAATTGGCATTATTCTAATAACGAATTGCGGACGGTTTGCGTGACTTAAACGATTGTCCAAGGTAATTTGACTGATGTCTTCCCGTCATCTGTTTGTCTTGACAACGATAATTACCTAATTTTGTGTCTTAATTAATTACTATACTTAATATGTGCTTGAAGCGTTTGTACCCAGTGGCTCACGCCGCTATTAAGTGCTCGATCAAGTTAAGCAACAGCGAACGTTAGGTAGATGGATGGGTGCCTGCTAGTGGCAATTCCTAGAGCTTTCCGTGCTTTAGAAGGCACGTGAAGCCGTCCGTCCCGATTGTTATCATTAGGTAGCCATCGTTAAGTCATTTCGAAGGCTCCGAAGATAAAACCTTCCGATACTGGGGTTAACCACTAACCCCACCTTGTTCCCTTGAAGGGAGTTGTTCATTTTACGAACATAACGAACGAACATAATGAAGTGCTTACGTAAGCAGACGTAGACGATGTATATAGGCAGAAAAGGAGCAACCTACGAATATGACATTAAAAAATTGACTTACACTATCTTCTTTCTTGAATTGCGTGATGGCTAAGATCTTTAGCAAACTTGGACAATTTTTTCTTGTGCCACATACAATCGTACCTTCTCCTAATATCTCATGTTGGGTGCGCTCACAAAAGATCTCGTTTTCTTACGTTTTTGAGTATAATTTTATTATTGATAAAAACCAAATAGACGACTTGAAGATATCAGTGAAAATGTCCGAAGCGGCAGTATTGTACCGGCAGTTTCATTACCCGTGCAAACGGCGCGACCAGCTCAGAGGACAATCAGCTAGAGAGCAGATTTAACCTCGTCCCGGAAGTGCCGCAAACATAAAAATATCACCGCAAATAACGGGACGATTATCGCGAAAGCTTTTTAACTGTTACAGCTTGGTGCACGGTATGAGCTTATGTAGGATTCTGGGAAGAGCATTAAATTATGCACAATAAATATTGTATTTTTAAAATGGTGTTTCATAATAATGAGGATTTTTTCATTAATCTGTCAATGTTATAATACTAGCGAACCGCCCTCGCTTCGCTTCGGGACCCGTAAGTATCAACCGCGTAGGTCCCGCTCCCGTAGGAATTTCGGGAAGATAATAAACTATCACCAAAATTAATTGAGGTTAAATTAAATTAAACTTAGAAATAAAGCTTACGACAAAATAATAGCAAAGTAGCAAAGGATCACAGCAAGATTAATTCAGATTAAACTTGGAAACGCGGCAAGTTTGGTATGGCAGTGGGTTCGACCAAATTTGATTACCATAAAAACGGTTCTAGTGAGTTAATTTTAAAAGATAGACATATACTGTCGTGGACATTTTTTTAGATCATTTCAAGAGGAATAATTCTTTCATACATATATTTTTGGTATCTTGAATCGTTTTCGCAACGCATGCAACGAAAGCCCTCGAGAATGAATAATTTTCCCCGTTTTTTCCACATTTTCCATTATTTCTTCGCTCCTAATTGTTGCAGCGTGATATTATATAGCCTATAGCCTTCCTCGATAAAAGGTCTATTCAACACAAATAAAAAAATTCAATTCGAACCAGTAGTTCCTGAGATTAGCGCGTTCAACCAAACAAACAAACTCTTCAGCTTTATAATATTAGTATAGATTCCTGGTCGTATGATCGGCTGTTTCAGTTAGCCGCATAACGACTAATTTTGTTTTGTCTGCGGCCTTAAGAATCAACGCTGTCTTTATACTCACATCTTACTAGATCCATAATACATCAAAGTCTTGAATGTAAATGTCCTGATAAAAGAGTCAGCTTTCATTCCTCCAACGGCTCTCACTTGCACCAAACAAGAGAGCTATATTTCAGCGGTACAGCGAAATGGTCCTAGATTATTCATTCGGATATTTTAATGTCCATCGTGACTGAGGGTTTGTTATGTTTTAGCGAAATAAACAGCGACTCGTCACGATTAACGAGAGGGCTAAGATTAAAGGGCTTTTAATTGGAAATTGAGGCTATTACTGACACCGTTATGAACCCGTTCATATTGAGCGTACTAAGGGACGACGGATCAGCGATAATGATCGCGTTAGGATTGTTTTGAGTAGACTTTGTAATCCTGCGAGCTATTAACATTCTCCATAACGGTTCTCTTGTAAGCGTTAAGTGATTGAAGTGTTAATAGCTTGGTGGTTGGCAGGAAGCAATCTGATCCGAGTCTCGGAATTTTAAAACAAGTTCAAAATTATTTATTCACATAGGTGGACATAATAATTATATGCGTAACTGTTATTTACAGATAACAGTCGTGTTTTTTGGCACTTGCGTCGGACTGTAACCTATCTGCATAATATTCTTACATGTTCCATACCTCTTTCACAGGTTTGTTCCACAGGTGGTAGAGTCTAGGCTATCACCGCTCTTAGGTGATAGCTTAGTGGTTAAGAATTCGGCCCCTTATCGCGAGTTTTCCTCCTACTCTGACTTCGGAGTTATAAAATTCGTTTCGGAGTTATGTTCGTTTTAAGCATTTAAATATCACTTGCTACAAACGGTGAAGGAAAACATCGTGAGAAGTGTGTGTGAAGTCCTCCAATCCGCACTTGACCAGTGTGGTAGACTATCGCCTTAACCTTCTCATTTTGTGATGAAACTCGTGCTCAATAGTGGGCTATGATGGGTCGAGATGATGATGATGATATTGTGTTCTAATTGGAAAGAAGTCACTCCGAGTACTCTTTTCCAAAAGTGACATATACAAAAAATACCTGTATACGTTTACTAAATAACACTCGTACAGTTTTTTGTGAACGCTTATTACGGTGGCTTTTTGCTTTTATTTCGACGTAAATCGTAATAAGTCATTGCGCTATCTGATTTCCTGTAAATGGAAACGATAATGTGATAGAAATTTACTAAGTTCATGGAATTTTAACGTTATTAAACGGTTTCTGGATCGGTTAATACGATAGACCGCTGACTATAAGCGACCACAATTTAAATTGTATACTTTAATATACCGACAATAATTAGGTATATCTATGCGTTACTGGAAAATACAATATCGTACCTAAGTGCCTCTAAAGTGTGTGTAAATCTATGGAATCATCTAATGGAATCATAAACATTCTCGGAGTATTTATAATATTATGATGTTTCATCGCGGATTTTACACACGCGATATTTACGTGAAATTACATGCCTGGGCCAAGTAAATGCAGTGTGTGGTGGAAAATAAATGGTTGAGGCGTGGTCGGAGGTTTATTGTTATTATTTATCTTTTATCGTCTCAGCAATATTCAAATTAATAAGATTCGAGCGTTCCCCCAACGCGACGTATTTTTTTTAGAATTATTAATACACACTTACGTACCTACTTCAAGATTGAGATTCTTTTATTATTTTTTACTTTTTAAATGTTATTTCTTGTGTCGGGGGTTTTTTAAATTTTTAATTTAAATTTTTGTTGTCTATAGTACTTACCCACGACACAAAAAATTCTCGTGGACGGCTATGAGTGAAAAGCATTGTTCATTTGCTTATTTAGAGCGTTTTTTTTTTGTATTCGAGGTCTATTTTTAGCTAACGTTTTACAATATGTGATCATAGATTAAAAATCCACTCATCGCAAGTTGTTTCGTGAGATGAATGCTCGGGACTCGGTAGAAAGTTTCGCAGGAAACGTCTCCAGCCCTAATTTCCACCCTGAGCTGCAGACGCGCTGGGAAGTCGCTAACGACCTACAATAACTGAACGGATATTAAACTGCTGTACTCAGAACTCTTACAAACTCGTGTTACTAGCACTCCATTACTGGGTTCGTTAGGGAAACTTCAGTTTATCCCCCAACGCCCGCAGCAATGGATTCGAACGTTCGTAACAGTAACGTAATTACACAGAGATGGGACGTAAAACATTGAGCAGATTAAAATGCTTAGAAATGCACGATTATTGAAACATTGGCATTAAAAACAAGAATGCAGTTATAAAAGGAAATGTGCTGGAGATAACTGTTACTGCATATTAATGTTATTAGTGTGAATTTAATATAAGAACTTTCTTATGTTTGTAAGAATTAATAAACCTTCATTTCGAAATTCACTTCGAAAGTCCCTTAACTTATTACCTTTACAGCCAAAAATTGTTAAATAGAACGGCATATTTTTCATTTATGAACAGATTAATTTAAACCAAAAAATTAAGAAAAATATCAAAGCCGTACTGTAAACTTAAAACTCATGTCAAAAGCATTCTTATGACGAAAGGTTATTACAAACTTGATGAATATTTTAATGATAAATCAGCTTGGACATGAGTTTCGTATTTTAGCCGTAATTAGTAGTGAGTGCAACTGTAACTGTGAGTGGAGAAAGAAAAAAAAAAAGACTCCTTGGGAGTTTCTTGCCGCTTCTTCTTCCAAGACCACTCACCGTAGGGATTTGTTGAAGCGATGGCGTAACTTAACGTTCGAAAAGTGTTTGTAAAAACCTACTTGGAATAAATAAATACTTATTTGAATTTTGACATCTCAACCGCTTTATCCATTTCTGAAATAAGCACCTACAAAGGCCCAGGCAATTTGCAATTACCATCGAAACAGGACTTCTGATAATTCTTTGTATTATTTTTATAAATACACTTATAAATATCAAATTTGCATCTACCACTGTTTCGATAAGATGCCTTGTAACCTGCGACATTGAAATTTTATATTCACCTTTTAGAGCACATCGGCACATTTTTCAAACTGCAATAATTATTGTCTAATACTTAAAACAAAATTATACAGAATGATTCCGTTATTCTTAGACCCTCTCTCTGCGTTAAACAACAATTTCTCTTAAACAACAGGGCAAAAAACAAGGCTGACGTTGATATCGATGAGTAATTTTTAATATGCAACACAAAGGTACCTTAAAATTTGAGGGTTAAATTCGATTTTATATGGTGTCAATGGAACTACTTTGCAAGTAAAGTTTCAATTAACAAAAACAAATTAATATCAATATTCACGCGTAACGTCAAACATAGGATTTTCTTTGCAGAACTTTCATCGAGGATACGAACTCCTGTATTGTGCACGACATAGAAGAAGAAGAAAAATTTGTATCAAAAAACGCAGCGTAAAAGCGTCAACAAGTCGCCCGTGTGTTGCAAACGGCGAAATAAATCGAAGAGGCTCGCGTCACGCGCGAGCTAATGGCACGAGGCATCTGGTGGGAACGATTGCAAATTTTTATTTACTCCGGCGCGCCCCAAACGGAATACTAATGTTTATCATTAAGAGCCGGAGACAAATGATCACCAGGTGCCGCCAGGTGCCACCAAATGGACCGGAAAACTTGATTCCTTGCTTATGGTAATAGACGACATTTTTTGGAGAAGCATCCTTTTAAGATATTGTCCTATGCCTGTAAGCTAAATGTCTTACCTACACTTATAGGTTATTCTACAGATTATTCTTGTAAGAATATTCTTGTAGTAGACTTACTGTCGCTCTCGTGGTAATATTTTGCTTCATTTTTAAACATGCGTCGCTAAGTGTACCTATCCTTAGGAGTTGATTTACCAAAAATGTTGAAACAGGTATTTCACTATTTCTTTCCATAATCCTAAAGACCAATTTTCAGTGTTTGCTTTAAAATCAATTAATTTCAAAGAAATCTTCAACCTCTTGTTTAGCTCCCTACGGTCGGATTATGACTAAATCCTTCTAAGGAAATTTCTCCTAACGATAAAGTGCTTCCCTGTCTTATTTTCTTTATACGTCAAGCGGATTTTAATAGATACTTAATGATTGGGTATTTGGATAAGATAGTTGTTGCTTCTTCTTTTGCTCATAAACCAGGAATGAGCTGGGCTAGGAATCCTATCATAATGTGAGAGATACAGACCTTTGTCCAACACGCTGGCTAAGTGCTGATTGACGGATTTTACGGGGAACTCGTAGGTGTGCAGGTGTCTTCATAGTTTTCCTGCATCGAAATAAGCCATTTTTAATATGCACGTTTTTGTAAATTAGATGTGCATGCAGGATTTTAATTCGAGCCTCACGGTTCGGCAGTTCAACGTACAAAATACAAAACCACCAACAATACTAACCTGCTTACCATGTATAAACGTAGTACAATTGTAGTAACCTTTTATTACCATTTCCTAACTAGTACATGATTTTAAGGACCTCCGTAAGGACTGAGCAGTCTGTATGCCGGGAAATGTACTGGGATAAGCCCGTAAATAATTGCCTTCAGCCGTTAGAAACCGACCGAAACGGAGGAAATAAGATGAAATACGTAAATATAACAATAAACGAGGGCCATACATTAAGTCAGCGGTTCTCAAATTGTGAATCCAAACCAATTCAAAGAAGGGGACAACCAACGTGAAATAATTTTGTAGTGATCCTACCTACGAAACAAGGGCTCCCCAGCTTGATATCCAGCTGTTGATATATTTTTATGTTAAAAGCAAATGAGTGAAGAGGGTCACGTCATGACAAATGGTCACCACCCCCCGTGAACATCAGTTAGGTATACTTAAATCATCCAAATTGCCACATCAGAAACAAAGAAGACGATAAAAAGAAAAAACAAGTTCTTAGACTCCCTGCCACAATCGCTTCCGCCCCAATTACATACGTCTGTCTACACGCTTTTGCATATTAGGTATAGCATGGCACTAAATTGCTTGGGGCAATTTGCTCTAACAATTGACGACCTGGTTTGCAGTGAACTTGCCTGCAAAGCAATTGATCCCTATACTCCATACGCGTTCAAATTGAAGTTCTTTATAATTGCATGGCACACAAATGCCAGCTTCCACCAATGTGATTAAGGTGCATTTAAGATTGACGATCAAATCAAAAAATTAGGTCAAAAAATGACGTAGGTATGCGAATGCGTTGATTTTGATAATAAATAAATAATAAATAACCATGGACAACACATAAGACAAGGACACACCCAGACCTAGAACGGCAATTCAAATTCATCATTCCGCCTCGCTGGAAATCGAACCCAGGACCCTCCGTACAGCGATCCGGCGTGCTAACCATTGCGCCATCCGGGTTGTCTTGTAATAGTTTGATAAACTATTATTTAATATAGTTTAATGACAAGACCTTTGAGAAGCACTGCACTAACCGGTCAGGCGTCTTTGGGCAAAAATAGCTTCGGCTCAGTAATGTAATTGGGCAATCGTTGTTCCACCTCGCGCCATTAATATACGTAAATAGAAGTTATTACCGTATCTTCCAAATTATCCATCGGTGAGGAAACATCCTCATCAACTTTCATTCATGATGTTTGAGATAACTGCTTTTTATTGTATTGCTTCGGTGGAATAATGTAGTGTTGTTTTGGTTAAATTGACCAGCGTGATTCTATACTGACACATTTCTAATGAATTGTTTGTACTAATTATTTAAATAAAATAAAATGCTGAATTTCAAGTTTTATATTTAATAACTTACACTTGACTGGCACCTTGTTGGCGTTAATTAATAAAACTGATTAACCAATAAGCGAGCACCCATGACCGGGTTCAGTCAATAGCATACATTGCCATTTCCCAATAACCCAATTTAAATACAAATAAACATACGAACACTCATGTTTAGCAAGAAAAATATGAGCCGAGTAAGAAACTCATAGAGAGATTCGATACATTTCGCTGCAGTACTCGGTTCTCTAATAAGGTGACGTCGCTACAATACATTTATATTCACTTGATTTCTCGATTTCCGCCGCTCGACGCGCATCAGTCGTGATCGAGTCGTATACAGCTGTTAATATCTGTATTGAACTGTCAATATTATTCCTGTTCACTTATCTGTTTTATAACGAGCTGCCCCGGCTTCGCACGGTAGCAATGTAGCTTAAAATGAGGTAATAAAAAAAACATCAGGAGGTATTTCCATTTTTACAGTTGATTGTACAAAAATGACTTGACCAATAGTGTATTTGGCAAATTTCATAACTGGATAAACAGACGACTTGACGAACTACCGATTTGACCAATTTCAGATTTGCCGAATATCAGACTTGACCAAAGTCGTGCAACCCCTATTTATAGTATATATATAATATATATTATCGCCTATATAACTCGAGGATAATAAGCTCTTTACTGGTGAAATATTTTTTTAAATCGGTCCAAAAACTTAACAGTTTATTCTTTACAAATAACCTGAAATAAAAATCTTTCTTTTTCAATATATTCGTGTCCATACAAAACTTATGACTGTTAGAGGAAACATACCAAGATAAATAATTTAGATCTTCAAAATATCATTAGAATTTTCATATCGTGTAAAACACAGCGGGCGCGGTCAATAGCCAATTAGATGAGCTATGTAGCAAACATTTTTCGAGGATTTCCATGCTTGAACAGTACGGCAGTGGTTAAGCGATGTCGAAAGCCTTCAGTCGACATGTAATCTTCCGATGCCTACACAAGCGGTAAAGTATACTCCAGCTAGACCCCTTTAATGATGAAAAGATACCTTTGTTCGATATTGGACCATAAATGGTTTGAAGCCAAGTAATGAATACACTAGTAAATAATGTGTATCTACCTCTAGCCTCACAGCTATTTAATTAGTCGCGGGCTCCGATCAAACAACTTGTAAAGTGAAACGAGATCTATTGTTTAATGAAGAACAACCTCATTAATATTTTAGCATCAATTTCAAGTAATCGACACCGGCGCGGAGGGTCAGATTCGCAAACTCTGAACTTTTATAAGAATCCTTTTGATTTTCTATAATCTTGATCAGAAGACCCTTGTTCAGTAAGTTGCGGCTTCTTGGCTATAAACTTGTTTTTAATTATCGGCGAATTCTCGAAGCCTTGGGAATGAAACTGAGCGGTTTTGGAAATATACTATTTTGCAGAAAACAAAACTTATTATGATCCTTATTTAATTATATGCCTACTATTTTACCCGCGGCTTGCCCGTGGAAGTCCTTTTGACTAATTATTATTATAAACAAATTTTCATCCCAAAGTTAACCCCCTTAGGGCTTAGTTTAAGGAAAACGTTGAAATCAATGTTTCATTATTTCTAACCATAATCCTGAAGACCAATTTTTATAGTGTCTGCTTTAAAATCGACCAAATTGAAAATAATTTCTTAAATCCTACTATTTTTGTGCCTATAGGGTTGGAATATTTATTTATTTATTTATTTATAACGTTACACCAACAAGATACACACCATTCTCATTTACATGGTTCATGCATTATTCTGAATATAAGTGCTATCTCAGTTACGGGTGTAAACAACACGCTGAGAAGTAACGACCAACAATGTATAAAAGTAAATTTCAAAACCGTAACAATCACAATCAGCATTAAATAAAAAATAATTATTAAATTTCATAAAAATAATAAACAATTGAATTAGATTAAAATAAACATCAGAATATAACCGTAACTCATAAAAAATAAAAATTAAAATTCATTATTACATTCAAGATACCATAAAAAATTTCATAAAATTAAATTTATTACAATTTCTCTTAAAATTCATTATAAAATTAAGACAATTAATGATAAAGCTAACAATTACTTCAATATATTTAGTCTACTATAATATTATGTATTATTTTAAAATAATAACTATGAAAGAATTTGCCAAACAAAATTTCTAAATTTATTCTGACTATTTGAATATATATCGATCAAGGGCAATTGTTGGCAAACACTTTCATCATCATTATTACCACCAATGACGTCAGAGACATAAGAATTGTGAATGTTGTTGTAGCTTCTTACGATTCTGTTTATCGGGGCGTTATATTCCAAATTAGACCTTGCCAATTTAGTATGAAAGAGTACATTATTTGTACACCTTGGCGGATTTCTAGGTACACGGATTTTAATTTGCGACAAGAGGTAGGGAGAGTCAACATACCCATTGACGAGCTTGTACAGGAACATATTATCTAAGAACGTACGACGGGAGAGAAGAGAGTTCATCTGAAAATGTTTTAAGCGTTCATCGTAGGTTCTCAAATATGTCAAATATGTATGTCAAAATCCTTTCTTATGCTGCCTCTACACATAGGCCAGCGCATTCGCCAACGCGCTGGCGGTGCGCTTGCCAACGTGCTTGTGAGTTAATCCACACATTGGAAGGTCGTTCAGTATGCTTTGGTTCGGGCCAATGTGCGGACGGATCAAAAAATGGATGTTGAGTTGGTAACAGCTGCAGCTGTATATTGATTCACAGCTCATAATTACTACGTAAATGTGTACAAGAAAAGGGTGATACTTTCATATTTATAATATTAAAATAATAATAAAGTACGATGCTCTTACTTTTAAGTAAAATATCGTAAGGAAAACGGAATGTCCAAGAACCTTATTTATTTAGCATTTTTAATACAATTACAACATTTTTATTTTTATGGTACTTATTTTTTGGATTCCATAGGCAATTTTCACTCTGATAGAGCTCAATAAATTTAAAAGTTTCCTCATTACTCATATTATACGCCATTTTGTTACGTTAGGTGTTAATACGCCGCAAGAAGAAAACATGCACTCTTGATCGCTGCTCCGGGCAAACTGATCGCGCGGCCAATGTGTGGATGGTGCGCCAAGCTTGCGACAATTAGTGTTCTTTGATGATACCGACACCGCGCGGCAAGCTCGCAAGCGCGCCGGCCAACGTTCAAATGCCTACCGCCAACGTTCCAACGCCCGTTCTACACATTGGGAGCCAACGCACTTGCCAACGTGTTGGCCTATGTGTAGAGGCAGCATTAGCTTAACTTTAAAGTACGTTCCTGAAAAGTTTGATCTTTATACGTCTTTTTATGTGCGTACGTACGTACGTAGTGACCTAGCTTTCGCTTATTTCATTCGGTCATCGAAGTTTAGTAGAGCAGCCATTATGATTAACTAGCGTATACCTACCTATGAAAAATTAAACATCTCAAACATGCATAATTATTATCAATATCAATATTTATTTAAATTAGGCTACCCTGCCTACATTTCACAAAACACAAACAAATTAAAATATTATGAATAACAAAATTTCGATTCGTCAAATAAATTAAATTAAAATTCAAAATGAATGTAATACAAATCAAATGAAATCAAAGCAAATTTAATTAAAATGTAGAGCATAAATCTAAACCTGAAATTACGAACGCCGATTCCTAAAAACGACAGGAATTGGAAATTTAACTTGTCAAAGTGAAATTGGGTACATAAAATTTAGGTATATATACTGCTGCAATCCCTATATAAATTCAAAGGAGCAGAAAATTATATTGAAATTGTGCTATTTATGTAATTTACGATATTATTACGAATAATTTTAAAATTAACAACAACGCCATATCCACAATTCAGTCCAAGACGAAGATCCCGTCAAGGTCTGGAAATTTCTAAAAAAACTTGGAGTTGGAAAACAGCATGACGCTTTCCCCACAAATTTAGACATTAACGGTCTCAACCAACATTTTTCTACTTCGTCGTGCATGGATAGCACAACAAAACACTATACTCTTAATCGACTTTCTAACATATCTAACTCCAGCATTCCTACGTTTAACTTTAGTCAGTTCACAGATCGTGATGTTAAGAAGAGCATACTTTCCATTTCTTCGGATTCTATCGGCAATGATTGCATCAGTCGTAAGATGGTCATCCCTTTACTTGACATACTTACTCCTATCATAACATCCATTTTAAACCTTTCAATAACAACCTGTTCCTTTCCCGCTCTATGGAAAAATGCCGAAATTATTCCCATACCTAAAAAGTCCAAACCAGAACATCCATCAGATTATCGCCCTATATCTATTTTACCTTTCCTATCCAAGGTCCTTGAGCGCCTCGTCCATTACCAACTTAACTCCTTCGTATCCAACAATAACCTTTTAAATCCTTTCCAATCCGGCTTCCGCCCAGGCCATAGTACGACTACTGCTCTACTAAAGATTACCGATGACATCCGCTCTGGGATGGATAGGCAAAATCTAACGGTGCTGACTCTGTTAGATTTCAGCAATGCCTTTTGCACGGTGGACTTTGATATCTTATTAGCTATCTTACGCTCCCTTAACATATCTCCGACTGCGACTGACTGGTTTCATAGTTACTTGTTTGGGCGCCGACAACGTGTTAGATTTCAAGATTCCTTCTCTGATTGGCAGGACACGAGTGTTGGCGTACCGCAAGGTGGCGTGTTGTCTCCGCTTCTCTTTGCCATTTTCATAAATACTATAAGTTCTCAACTCTCTTCTCTCTACCACCTTTACGCAGACGATCTTCAGATATACACTCAGTCTACTTTGCAAAATTTACCCACTACCATACATGCAGTAAATACCGATCTGGCTCGTATTTTAGAATGGACTAAAGCTTATGGTCTCAAAGTCAATGCTACCAAAACTAAAGCCATTATCATCGGCAGCAGTCGACTCTTATCCAAAATTGATTGGTCAAAACTCCCATCAATAATATTTGACAGCACAAATATCCCTTACAGCGACAAGGTTAAGAACTTGGGAATAATAATGGATCAGAGCTTATCGTGGACACCGCAAATTTGTGAAGTAAGCAGAAAGTTCTATGCAGCCTTAGGTTCTCTTCGTCGCCTACGTAATCTACTTCCTATACCAACAAAAATTACGCTTGTTCAATCCTTACTTCTGCCTATACTTGACTATGCTGATATTTGCTATCTAGATCTCACAGAGGAGCAGCTAAATAAACTTGAGCGTCTTCAAAATGTTGGTATAAGGTTCATATTTGGTATGCGCAAATATGACCACATCTCTGAATATCGTGCTAAACTCAAGTGGCTTCCTATTCGTTTTCGCCGGAATGCTCACATTCTTTCAGCTCTCTATGGCGTACTATTCAATCCGTTAACACCTGCATATTTAAAAGACCTTTTCGTATTCAAGTACCATCTGAATAATCATTTTCTACGCTCCAGTGTTAACCTGTCCTTGACTATCCCTCCCCGCTCCTCTTCCTTTTATGAAAAATCATTCTCCGCATTTGCAGTCCACTTATGGAATTCTCTCCCTACGTTTATCCGTCAGTCCCGTACACCAGAATCTTTTAAGGCAAGAGTGAAAGCACACTATCTTAAACCATGAACTCTCATTCCTTTACCGCTTATCCCTATCTGTATATCGTGGATTTCCCCATTCTATTTCCCATTCCTATCTTATAATATGTATATTTCCTAAATTATGTTTTTGATTGTTATAATTTTTTTTTTTCTCTCTTTCTAAAATAGATTTAAATAATTCAACATTGTATATGTGCACCTCACCTTCTACATTTCTCAGACAACTAAAATTCCTACCCAAAGGTTGTCTGGAAGAGATCGCTGCTGAGCGATAAGACCGCCTTTTGTGTAACATACTCACTATGTCTCTCATGCTTTGTAACTATGTTTGTGCACAATAAAGAATATTTGTATTGTATTGTATTGTATTACACCAAGCATTTTAAAAGTCAACGGGTACCCACGATTTGCATCTCTGAGTTTTGCCGTAACCACCATCTATGCCATTTGCATACAGTTGAAATACTGTTAAAACAATTTATATTCGTGAATACTCGTCAGCACTCTAAAAGATATAGAACCCTTTTTACTTAATATAAACCCTAACTGACTAGACCCTCGCACGAGGGCACCTGTGTCGTGGGGACATAGACCCCCTAGCATCAATAACACCCTTCCGAAAACGAGAACAAACGTCTATCTATCACGCTAGCTTTCAGCCCGCGACTTTCGCGTGAATTGCTATCTATTTGATTGAGTTTTGTCAACTCTACGGCATGCAGGTTTTTTTACGATGATTTCATTCACCGTTATAGCGAGTTACGTTTAAATAAAACGCACATAACTCCGAACAGTCAGAAGTGCGTTTCCTGGAATTTGAACCCCGAGAAGGCCAAATTACTAGCTATCACTGATCTGACCGTAAAATATATCATGGTACGGGAGCCGACGATGCTAAATGTGTACTTGCTCGAGCGTCATAGAGACCTATTGGGTTGCAAAGGTTAGATGATAAGGAGAAAAAAATGTTATATAATGTATACCTTTTCATCGGTGGGGGAAGCGGCTATAGATCTTTAAATATGTAAAAAAAAACTGCCGCATGGACATACTCGAGCGCGTCAGATATTGATACCATCAATGGCCTACGTATTTTTAATAATGTATGTATGTTAATCTGACCGTTTGCATGGTGGGGGTGATCGTACGTAAGGGTTGAAAATGAAAAAAAAAAATTTAATCGAGCGCGTCAGATTTTCTAAGGGGGTGTTAAGTGCACCAAAAAAAAGCTCTAATTCAATAATCTGACGATTTGGATGTGACCCAAACTCGCAGTCATTATACTAATATGCAAAAAAAAATCGCCATTTTGAAATACTCAAGCGCGTCAGATTAAGATATATATGGTTCATCTTTATGTCCTAGACTTGCTGTCTCTTAATCTGACGATTATCTAGAGGGATTTCCCTAATCTGCCAAAAAAAAAAAATTAAATCATTGAACTTAATTAATAGAAAAGCTCAGGAAATAGCATGCAAATAAAAAAGTGTATGTTTTTAAGTAGAATACTTGTATTTACATAATATAAGGGCCGTAATATCAATCATAGTTTAAACTATGCTTCAGAGTTTAGTCACGAATTATATTTTCTTAAGATCAACGGTAGATAATCGATCAAGTCCAGTTTAAATTATTTAAACTCTCCCGAAGGTTGGTTAAAAACCTCCTTGTGAGATTAACCTTTCGTTTAATTTGACGTTTCTTCAAGATAGTTTTTGAGTTATTCATAATCATAATAATGTGTATTGAATTTATGGTAGTTGCCTCATAACTTTTGACTGGGTATTCCGATTTTTATAATTTTTTAAGCTATTGCATAGCTTTTATCGCGGGCCTTGGGCGCGGGGACCGAATGCAAAAATTTCGTAACGAAAATTTATTACACCCTACACACAGACATAGTTACTATGTCTATGCACCCACACATCGATAAATACCAGAACTTTTAACTGAGTTAACTAACTTTTACTTTATAACGGCTAAACCGATTTGGCTAATTTTAGTCTTGAAATATTCGTGGAAGTTCAGGGAAGGTTGCAGCGATGAGAAAATATGAAAAATTACGAGCAAAATACTAAAAATGAAAATTTTAATTTCCCATACAAATCTTACCTGTCAAACATTTGATTTTCGCCCCGTCGGTTCGGAGTTTTAAGAATAATTACATGTAGATCTGGATTAAATAAGGCGTTGGAATCGACAACATGTATTCATAATAGTCGAATTATCGCGTATTTAGATTTAAAACATACAAAATAATAACATGACATAAAATAATGACACTATATTAATGACTTGAGGGTGATAGAGACAGTGCCATACAGGCAAGGCAAACTGTAAGGCACTGTCCTGTCACCCACACGTCATTCACGCGCCAAAAGATCGTTGTAGGACTTAAATGTCAAATGTCAATTTTCTTTTTAAAAAGAATTATTTTGTCAACTGAAATAGTTCTTATGCTTTTGTTCAGAATATTTAAATCTTCTTTGCACAAATTAATGCATTATCCGTTTCTAATAAACTTTGATGTAACTTTTGATAACTAGGCAACTAAATGAAAACTGGTACACCACTTTCTTGGCCCACTGTATAACAGTGAATATCTGTACTCGTATAATTTGTGTACAAAGTGTTTTAAATATGAATAAACAAAGTGCATTTATTAATGAAGAAAGTCACGAAAAAATTGTGAAAGAAAATGAGTTATTACTCTATATACATTCATTTTATTATTATTATCACAAATGCAGTATTATTTTTTGTTTTGTTAATTTATATATAATGCTATGCAATAGCTTTACCGCGGCAGTCTCCGAGTACCACACGTCTTTTTTTTTATTCGGAAGCTGGTGCTTGTCTTGTGATATTGTATAAATTTGAGCAACCTCTAATGGGCAGTTTTTGAGTTATTTTTAATAATGTGTGTTTATGGTCGCTACCTCATAACTTTTTACTGAGAATTTAAATTTTCATCCTTTCATCCTTTTTTTTAATCGAAAGCTCGTCGTATGTTTTCGTATAAATTTGAGCGAAATCTGACGGGTACTTTTTGATTTATCTCTACTTATCGATTTTGAACATTAAACTTTAATGACGAATTTTTGTTATTTCGGCTCTTATAAATCGTCAGATTATATATTTTTCGTTATCCTTGAATCATTTCCTTCAAAATAAATAAAAAATTAGCCACGCTCGAGAATGTCAAGATGGCGTTTTTTTTAACAACTTTGTAGCCCTCCCCTTTCATTGCGTCATTCTCAAATTGTCAGATTAGTGGAATACACACTTTTTAGAATGTAATTAACTCACCGTACCTTAATCTGACGCGCTCGAGAATGTCTGATGATCAATTTTTTTTTACTAATCTGATCCTTTATTCTTGAGGCGCGGCCTCATATATGGGGCTCATATTTGGTGGAGCTACTTAACTGGGTGCCAGATACCTCCTGTACCTTAATCTGACGCGCTCGAGTAAGTACAAAAATCCCCTCTTGGGCTCCCCAGCTATCAGTCAGTCAATCATTAAGTCGGTTTACCTTTTTATACATTTAGAAATATTTTGCCCCGGAAGAGAATCGAACCCAGGACCCCTGGGCTTCACAGACAGGGCTATCAACTACGTCACTAACCTACTGTGGTCAAGAGTTTTCCGGGTATTAAAGTTTCAGCAGTCTTATTCGCTTGTTAATAATAACCGCAAAATCAATAATCTCCAAGAATTTTGTTGGAGGAATTAGCAAAATCTACTACGCAAATAGGGGTTCAGGGAGTGGCATAACACAAAGATTGTAATAAGATTAGATAAATCATACTCTCTCCTTCTCGTATAATATAATAGTATAAATCATACGATTAGCTGCATTAGGCATATTATCGATAGCGGTATTCAAATTTCGGTAATGTCATCTTGTGACTTGTGTGCGACATCGCCATAGTTATAAATTATCAAAAATTAACAAAGTGACTCACAAATATTTTTAAATATCACTTTTAAGTTATATTATTATACACCGAACATAAATTATGTACTTTATCGAATACATTTCTAATACAAATAAACATGGCATAGATAAACCAACAACGTAAGATATCAACCTAACCTTTTTTGCGTACCTATCTAACCCTAAACTTCTCTAAAAATAATCCAATAACATCCCAAAAAATACAGCTGCGCCCTAAACATCCCAGACAACCCTAAAAAGCCGAGTCAATAGGTCCTGTTACATTCTCAAGCATATTATGTATTCAAGGCTTATATTCAATTCGCCCCGACCTGTGTCAATTCCTTCGCGGCATTAGCTCCATCTATTTTTACTCAGGAGAGTGCGGAAACTATACAATGAATAAAAGCGGGATCCGAAGGGCTGTAATCGTTTTATCATGGTAGCCTCTATAATACCCTATTGAATCGACTCGCAGCCGTAAAGTCAGAGAGGAGAATTATAAAGCTTTGAGGTGAGTTTGGTCTTCGTGTAATCCTTTAAAAATAAGGGACTGGGAACTTCAGCTCAAATCCAATGTTATCGTAATTAAAGGTAAAAAAATAATTTATTTCTTAAACAAAACGGTAATTAGTATTAGCGAATTTCTGTTTTGGGTGGTGTGTTAAGATAATAATCATTATTAACCTACATTCTTCGGGCGACATGAAACATCCGATACCTACCTACCTCCTTTTCGAGGAAGCGCGTATTGCGAATAGGTCCAAAATTACTAATCCAATTGCAGGCATATGCAAGATTCGATACCAGACCTTCGGGAATCCCCCATTCAAACCTTCTTCCATTACTGCTTCCTCCTAAACCCTTTTAACACCTTGTTCGCCCCTTCGTAGAGATAGGTAATGCCGATACAAACGCCAACGTCCTGTTAAAAGCATTTCAATGCAGCAAAAAGATCAAACGCAAGAATCGAACTTGTATCGGGCCGGTTTAATCACTAAAGTAATGGTGCAAAGTAATCACAGTAAATCAAAATGCCTCCGCGAGACGCGATGCGCGCCGTTGCAGTGCGATGAATAATACGATACCGGTGCGTTTCCATTGCGTCTCTAATCATTAATAACACGGCATAACTGATATTTTCTACCGATTGCAATAAAAGGAGGTTCTACGTTCGACGCTTTATGCATGCCCAACATTTTTGAGACGATTTTGATGATGCTTAATTACATTCAAAAGCTGTTGTCATCATGTAGTTATTACATTTAAATTTTAGCAAGATTTGTTTAGAACATTTTGATGCGCGGGGACGCGAGTATACTTATATTAGCGTCAATTTATTTTTTATTCAATTTTTTTTTGCCGACAATCGAGCTGGACCCATTATAAGACTATCATCAAAGACAACACCGATGTGTTGTATATCAAGAAAGAAGGAATAGGAAAGAAGGAAAATACTGCCGGAACATTACCTTTAGCAGTTGACTCAAGCAAGAGTCTAATAGTTATCAAGGGCACAGCCCTACCTCGATACGACACCCGACAACAGCCAAAATTAATCGTTTACCGTGTGACAATGGAACCAGGCATTCAATTGAGATTCGAGCCCGGTAACGTTAGTGAGCAGGAAACATGCGAGTCTGCGAGCGTCCATTCGATACCTTCCGCTTGGCGCGGCACCCGGCGCGCCCCGCGCCCCGCCATTACGGTAATGCTTCTGGGACCAGCTCTGATTATTTTGGTTCAAGAAATCAGTTTAGCTAGGGTCTTAGGTGTTGTCGAAAATTGGGTAGGTAAGTGCAAGTTGGGCATGCGCTGGGTTCCGTGTTATTTAGTCAAAAATATAATGAAATCTAAAAAAATAACTAAATGATGTAACAGAAAAATCAACAAAATATCCCATTTTTGTGGTTACTTGTAGTAGGACCCCCTTTTGATCTAAATTTTTTTATTTGTTTTTCCCACTCCCAGTATTTTGACAAAATTCTAGCGTCTTAGTCGGTTCGCTAGTTTAAATGTCAGTCCAGTCAAGACCTCCGTGACAAACAGAAATTGGAGTCTTCTGGATACGGAATCCTATGCAACTAGACAAATGAACATTTAGGTAATATGGCGGGGGGATATTATTATTTGAGTGTCAGGGCATGGGGAACAAGTATCCCCATGAGGCCACTGCGACCATTTCTAAGTCATTCTGATCTATTGTGGCCAATGGCGGAGGATAGGGGCCTACCTATATCAGAAGTAAGCATGAAATATAAATTTCGATGTCTATTTTTGTCTGAAACCGAGCCTCTTCATTTGATCTGTATGCTGTATGTACTCAAGAATTTTTGTTTCATTACAGTGATTACCAAGTACACAGTAATTACCAAGTGCCCCAGTGCTTAGCCAGCGTAGAACTTTAGTAGGTATAGATGGACAAGAACGTATGGAAATAACAGTGCCGTGGCTAATAGCATAAATAATACAAAAATATCACAATTATAAAGTATCCTAAACTAACCTAGGTAGCAAAAAGAGTTAGTTCACAAGTACATTGTAAACTTGTAATTAAATGTTTTTGTGTTTAGCATTGAATTTAATTAGTTATGTGCTCCGAAGCGAACACCGCAATTCGTTAATTAATAGTGTTCGTCCATCGTCCAGTTATTGAACTGCGTATAATTAAATTATCGACAGTATCTAATATGAAACATAAAGCAACACATAAATAAACCAGCGTATTTGGTTGGATGCAGAGTGTTAATTTATAGGGAGTCAGTATTGCAATACGTGGCTACAAACCATTAATGGCCCACTATTGAGCACTGGTCTCTTCTCATTATTGAGTTAGTAGTTATTGAGGGGTTAGTGGCCAACCCAGTGTCGAAAGTTTTCAAGCCGCCCGAAGGCCTCCGACACGGCTTAACGATGGTTTTACGTGCCCTCCGAAGCACGGAAGCGCTCAACAAATTTTTCCACCAGCGGTCACCCATCCAACTACCGACCGCGCCCGCTTTGCTTAACTTTGTCGATCGCTTAGAATCGACACAAGCCGCCGGGCTATGAGCGCTTCCGCAATACGTAGGTACTTCATTTAATGTACTTTAAAATGGTATTTAAAACATCATTAACTGAACCTTGGACACATGGCTTACTAGTAACACCCAACACCAACTGAACTAGACGATTCTATTAAAGAAAAACAATACATTTATAAAGATACATTTGTTCAGCATGTAACGCGAACGAAACACCAAAATGGTATTCAGTAACATCAGCTTTCAGTAACATGGACGAAAATGTTCACGTCTGTGGATTGAATATCGTGTTTCAGTCCGTAAGATATCTCCGGTATGTGGCGTTTGTCGAGATTGAATGAAGTTTTGTCTACTTTGGTCGATTCTAGTAAATTGGTCTACTTTATCCCCGATGCGACTGCCAACTCAGAAATTGTAGCCCATTTGAGCTATCAAATGACTACGTTGTTTATTTTGGACTTGAAATTGTACAGATTGAGTCAATTATCGAATGTCTTTGGGTCGTTTTTGTAAAAGAACAGTTCTGAGTTTATTAAAGGGCCCGCGCAGAAATACTTTGTATTAAACCACTATTTATACACCTTTAGCGATGGATATTACAAAATATTTTTTCTGAATAATAACTCCTTAATTACATATGTTATCTCATTTTATTTCATAGTTTAAGTAGTTTTCAAGTTTTATATTTCTTTGCTTCTATGTAGATTTAAAGACCACAAAAATTGTTGACATTTATGTCTATTATTTAGTTCTCGACATTAACTCACAATTAAATCTCAAAGTGTTTGACTCTGATTAGATAAAGGCCCAAATTCCATGCAAAAAGTGGACATCTTTGCAGAGCAATTTTGTGGCCAGGTAGGAACGAACGCATATAATTGGTTTTTACGCTCGACGCTGTCACTTGGGCATAGCGAATTCGCTTTAAGCGTTGCGTTTCGTGGCCCTCGGGTAACGATTCCCATACTATCAGGGCTATTATCCCTTAACTGTAACTGTCCCTTTTCTATTTCTGTATTACAAAAAATAATCTCCACTTAAGGATCAGCTGTACCTACAAAAACATTCGGGAGGTACTTAGTCGTTTAGGGAATGGCCGAAAGGATCGTTTGACGACACCATGTTTAAAACATGAGATTTCGATATTAAAATCACCAGATGGAAAAAGGTCCTCACGGTTGAATAAACCTACAGTTTAGCCGTTTATTGGTGGAAAATACTGATCTGTTCCGATTTATTGATCAAACTATTCACGGGTTAAATCCACTTCGGGAACCTACGGATGCGTTACACCACATTCAAAAATATGTTTGTTGGGGTTCAACTATTACATAATACCTATTGTCTTTTTAAGTGACTTCAAAAAAATGTATCCTCTTTACTTTCAACTGGGTGTTATGATTTTGGTAATTATTTTTTCTATGAGTCTCAATGTTAGGCGTTTACTACCAGTTAGATAAACACAAATTCAAATCCAAATTCAAATATTTATTTCTTCGAAGTAGGTTTTTATAAACTCACTAGAGAACCGCCCGCGCTTCGCTTCGGGACCCGTAGGTAACAGCCGCGTAGGTCTCGCTCCCGTAGGAATTTAGGCTAAAAAGTAGCCTACTACTCGCTCTCTTCACTCCACCCTGTCTGAGGTGTGTGGAGCCCTCGGGACAGTTAGTTCCCCTTTGGGGGTGTCTCTCGCGGCCCATTAAAACGGGCCGGTCCTTGGGTTGGGCCCTAAGGCCCTTGGTTGTCCATCTATGGTTAACCAATAGGTCAAGTCCGGTGAGTGGTGGCGTACCTCGGCGCACCAGTCAGCCGGCGGAGCGCAATCGCCTGAACCGCGCGCATCCTTTTGCGCTGCGGTTCGCTGGCGAGCGCGTACCACGCCGGTGCCGCGTACGTGAGGCGGGATCTGATGTAGGTCTTGTAGACCCCGAGCTTCAGTCCGAGAGGGAGGCTCGAGGAGAGCACTGGTTTCTGCCATCGCGCTTCTGGAATTCGCGACGGCTTTCGTAACCTGTGGCTTCATCGAAAGTCTTCCGACGATTTTGCCCCCAGGTATTTGGCCTGTGGGGCCCATTGGATATCTTGTCCGTTAAGCTCCAGAGTAGGGTCCCGCCTGTTGAGGTATCCTCTTATGTTCACGGCCTGCGTCTTCCCGACATTCACCGACAGTCTCCACGCGGCAAGCCATTCGGGGAGGGCATCAAGCGCATGCTGCATCTTGACGATGGCGTGGGTTCTATTCAGCGACGTGATGATGTACGCCACATCATCGGCATACAGGGCAAGCGACGCCCCCCCCTGCCGCCGGGATGTCGTCGGTGTAGCAGGCGTAGCAGACCAGGGACAGGCAACTCCCTTGTGGGACGCCGGCTGCGATCGGACGCTCGGTGGATTCGGCGTCTTCAACCACTACTCTGAAGCTTCTATTTTCGAGGAAACTGGAGATCACCTTAACGGCACTCCGGGGCGCCGACGACTGCGAGATCTTGTAGAGCAAGCCGTCGTGCCAAACACGGTCGAACGCCTTTTCCATGTCGAGGAATACTGCACACACGCGTTCTTTCTTATTCAGAGCCGCGGTAACGGTGTGCAACACCCTCGACAGTGTAGCCGTGCTGTTCAGCGGCATCAAAAAGTAGCCTTCCACTTCTGTTGGCAGCTAGGCTATTCCACCCCGGATGCAGTTCCAGTCGCCCGCGCCCACCACCGGTGTCGGCGAGTCCAGCAACTTGCGGACATCAGCCAACAGGATAGTGCCAGCGGGCGGGCGGTACACTGAATACAGCCGGAGCGGGGAGTTCTCGAGGCAGAGCTAAAGTAGCCTATTACATTTGCCTATGACTTAAGTAAATTACATGTAGTATTTCATAGCGTAATTCAGAACTTGCAAATTAACGCCATCTATTAACAACTCCGAAAATAAATATCTAGCAACTAACAAAACATCGATCTTCCCATGGGAATGGGATGTTTTTTCGCGGTAAAAAGTAGCCTACGTCACTCTCCACCCTCCTAACTATCCCCACACACATAAACCTTACCATATTATAGCTTTGTTGCGACGTGAAAGCGTCACAAACAAACAAACAAACAAACAAACACACTTTCACATTTATAATATTAGTAAGGATTTCGAAAATCAAGTTACGCCATCGCTTCAACAAATCCCTACGGTGAGTGGTCTTGGAAGAAGAAGCGGCAAGAAACTCCCAAGGAGTCTCTTTTTTCTCTTTCACCACTCACAGTACAGGTAGCACTTACTACTAATTATGGCTAAACACAAAAAAAACTAATTCTAGTCTAAGTGGAACTGGTCGCGGCATTATCACACCCAGGCACCCTTATCATTAACATATTCATCTATAGTATAATATCCTTTACTAACAAGTTGTGATTTTACACGTCGCTTGAACATTTCAATAGGTAAATCACGTATCATTTTGGGTATCTTATTGTAAAATTTAACACCAAGCCCCATAAAAGATCGCTGCACCTTACGCAGGCGAAATGAAGACGTAACCAAATTGTGTCTCTTTCCCGTTAGATGATTATGCGTATCACTGTTGACTTTATATATGCCTAAATTTTCTCTTACGTATAACAAGTTACTATAAATATACTGTGAGGCTACAGTTAATAATATGCCAATTTCTTTAAACTTTTCCCGCAGAGAAACGCGCACAGCAACCATTGATCACCAACGGAAGGATCCTTGCATAAGGCGTTCGGTACAGCAAGGAATGTTAGTTTGAGTTTTAAGATAGAACCCTCCCAAAGGCTAGAAGGACAGGTTGGGACATTGAATTATTATCAGAAAAATAACCTGGGTAACAAGAAAAGTTAATAGCCACCGCAAAGATAAGAGGAGTTTTTCACCAGCCTTGAGCTAAGCACCGCTAACAGAATCCGGCGAGGTTTATATGCCGACTTCTTGTCCCGGCCGCCGTATCTCACGATAACGACGTTACGCCAAATATCTCTGAATGGCTTACGTTAACCGATTGGCTCACTGCAGGCGATAGGCGATGGTTCTCAATTCGATGTCTTTTTTTCCAAGTGAATCGACTTAATAATTTTGATTTTGCAGTGCGAGTGATTACGTTAGTTATTAATTAAGCTATGTTGCGTGGATCCAGAATAAGAATACCTCAGACCAATAAACTATAGACGGAGCGCCGTGAACAAAAGAGTGAAGCCGGCAAAAGTTAGCCTAAAGTACACATCGAAACCAATAGAATTAGAACACAAAGCTTCATTATTTTTTTATTATTTAGAACACGAGAGTCGTTTTGGTGTGAGGGCCACCGTGTGTATAACAAGGCTAGGCTGACTTTTTGCTGGCTTCACTCTTTTGTTCCCGGCTTTCCGTCTATAAGAATACAGCTCTACATGCTTGGATACCGCTACCCAGTTTAAGTAGTAGTGGATAACGCCAAACAGGCTCAACAATTTCATTCCATAAATGAAGTAGTAACTAACAGTCACTCGCTGACAATACGACACACGGTTAAAGGCTGTTTACGCGCCTAGCTTGGCTCCTATGATATACGTATCTCGAACAGAAAAACATTGATTTGTCCTCGAATATGGGAGAAAACACAATGAAAATATAAATGTGGAGACGTTTCCGACCAATTTACGTAATGTGATATAGCGGAGCTTACTTGACTTTATGGTCTCCGGTACCCTAATGGGCCACGTCTACGATAGAGCTTCGTGGGGAAATTCGAAATTGCTTTTAATTCAAGGCTAAATACGATCGGAAAATTGAAAAAAGTGGAAAAATATTTTTTTTCTTTAATAATAGTAACACCCTTGAAACCAGGACTGTGAAAGTCTAGGTCATTGAGTTTAGATGAAAGATATTACAAAAAAGTAAAAGTAAGATTTAAAGGCCCCGAAGTTGCTCCAACAGTAGACTTTTGTAGGCTTATCGCGGGGCTTAGCGTAATCCGGACCGTATTTATGGATAGCGATGAACTTCTGTAACTGCATATAGCCACCTTTCTAGAATCGTCCTTGAATGTTTTTTATGATACAATTAGAACGACGCTACATACCATTTTGCTATGGACACACACATAGACAGAGCAGAAACCCATCCTTCATATTATTATGTTCACTTCGCCAGGAATCGAACCCAAAAGCATTTTAACGGCAATCCGGCATATGGGTCCTCATGTAACTACTGTCTTCTCGATTGTCACCACCATACTCTAGAGATTCAGAACTAATTAGTAGAAGGTTAGTGACCTGGTTAGGTTGTTATTAACCTGTCTCCATATGTTTGCTAAGGAAAAGCCTTCGATAAAAGTGTAAGACTGTTTCTTGAATAAAAACATAACCAGACTGTTTTGGTGTCTTTTAAAAATCCCCTATGCTTCTAAATAGTTACTGCGTTTTATCTTTTAAGTTTAACTCTTGAGTTATGCCGGACGGAAAGAGATTATTAGGGTTATTTTTTAATATAGATATTATAAAAAGCTCGAGGATGTTAAAAAATCTTCGACGGCCACCATTTTAACTGCCGAACATATTTGAAGTTATGTAACTGAACAAATTCTTTCACAATCTGACTTTCTAAATATTATATCATCAGCTATGTGTGCTTTATAACTAAAGCATAATCGGTTGATCTATACATAAGTGCTTCAAAACTAAAATAATAATCCGTTGATCTTCAATACTGATATCAATCGCTTCTTTTGTTCAGGGCTATTCCAGAAACTCTTATTGAAATACAACATTAAAACGACGCTCACGGCGGCATTATCTGATGAGATAGAATCACCTTTAAGAATATTTTCCATAAAACTCGGCCAGATTTCAAAAACAGAACATAAAACAACGTTATTTTTTCTCCGAATTATACCAAGTCCAATGACTCGGATTTTCGTAAACACAATAATATCTGACCTTCAGTTGTCCGCAAACTCGGCCAACTGCGGGACTTAATCAAGAACTTGGTAAGTGGCCAGATATTCTCTTATGGCAGTTTATTGCCGACCATTTGTTTGGCGGTCATGTTAGGCTTTTACTAAATTGTGGGTATAATGTGAACTTTTCAGGGAGAATTGCAAAAAGTTTATCCTTACAATCTGGCTTTAGTAAAGTTTGAAGAGTCTCATATATTCCAAGGTTTTCTACTTTAAATAAACGAAGTGAATGTGTGACTTGTATTGGTATAAAACTAAAAAATTGGTTGACACCTTACTAACTTCATTGGATATCACAAAACAATAATTATAATTACAATGCTCCTTATTCCTTTAGACCTTCTTTCTTTTTTCTTAGGTGGTAAAAAGGTCACGTGATGGTTATTTCTTCAGTTCACGGGCTAATCTGTACAGTTCTGTCGTTATCAATTACTTTGTTAAGTGCTAGGATTTTCTTTTACTATCTTTGGTTGGTCAGTGCACAGAAAAAATCTCGTTTCGATTGTTCTCGATTCGTGACAAATAGCTTAGGTAGTTACAAGTGAAAGTTTACCAACAAGATATTGATGCATAGGTACTTTAGGTCTCTACAGTTATTACAAGAGATTGTCTATTTAAACTAACGAGCCTTGCTCAGAACATCATGTCATCAGAACTGCGGTCGTGTTCGTTGATGTAAACAAAATGGCACTTCACATGACGTCACGGGTACGAGCTACAAGCGTCTTATCAAAATTCACTGAAAGCGCATAAATAATATTTTATTCCATCTGGAAGCGTCGTCAGCGTCGCTGGAGGGAATGGGACATCAAAATTCAATGGGGCCGTAAACGTCATAACGCGACGCCTAGTTTGCCATGAATCTGTAGCGCTCGTGTGGGTGGAAAGGTTTTCGATATGGTAATTGATGATAGAGGTTCTGAGTCATTAGCAAAATAGACGAGCACATATAATTGTACGTGTCGCTGTCGCGGGGTTGGCGAAAGACAATTACGGTACTTCACGGATTGTAATCAGAAGAAGAAGTGTTTAGCCACGAAAATAATGTTTGACGTGATATCGAATTGCTTTTTGGTAACATTACACAGAAGCATAATTTTCTATTCATTGATACTAAAAACTTATACTGACTACAATAAAAACAAAATTGTATTTTCAATGTGTGTAGAACATTAATTTGATTCCTAATTATAACATAAAAAAAAACAATAATTTATTAGATGCAATTGAAATTCGAAAATGAATAAAAAATTCGTAAGAACTGAAAACCGTACGAAGTGTGACCTAGCCTATATCCATCTCACATGATCTCTTACAAATGCACCAAAGAATACCGAACACGCATAACCGTTTCCTATATTAAAAACAACCTGAAATCAAACTTTAATTTTTTGTGTATCGTTGACATAATTTTAAAATGAAGAGCTCCCTCGTCGTTACCAATTACAGCTGTCCATTGTTCCGAAACAAAACATACGGATGTAGCTTCATCATTGCTGCATTTCCAATAAAGAGTTCAGGAAACAGACCCTCTTTACAGAGACTCGTTACTATATATCTGAACATTGTTTACCGTTAGCTCGCCATAGACTAGAACACTTATGTGCGTTGGGTTAGTTAGGTATAAAACAAGTCCTGATTTTTGATGTAAATTTTATGAGGTTGTTTTTCTACTTTATCTACATAGTTGTCTCTTCTACGCTATCTGAATATTATATTAAACTAATTTAATTGAGTTAAGTCTTATGACTAAAAATCAATTATATATTTAATCGAATAACAGATAATGTCTCACTAATAAACGCAGTATAAAGTTAAAAATTGTGTCCCTGTCATATGATTTTCTTAATAGTCAAAGGTAAGAAAAAGACAAAAAAAATTAAATTGCGTGTACTTATGTACGCGCGTAAGAAGTTATACTTCTTTGGCATCATTAAATAATAAATATTCAACGTTAATAATTTCATAATATTTAGTATTAATTATACTAAAAAGACGTGTGGCACTCGGAGACTGCCGCGGTAAAGCTATTGCAATAGCATCCATACTAATATTATAAATGCGAAAGTCTGTCTGTCTGTCTGTGACGTTTTCACGGCTAAACCACCGGTGCGATTTGGATGAAATTCGGAATGAAAATAGTTGAAGACCCAGAGTCACATATAGGCTACTTTTTTTTTCAAAAATCAACCCCTAAATGCTTGAAATAGGGGATGAAAGTTTGTATGAAAAATCTAAACCGCCTGACCGATTTCGATGAATGTTCCCAGGAAGATAGTTGATACGTCATCTTCTTCCCCACTTCCCCGGTTCGCGATATAAACGAATTCCACGCGGGCGAAGCCGCGGGCAAAAGCTAGTTATATATAAATTAACAAAACAAAAAATAATACTGCATTTGTGATAATAATAAAATTGTTACGTCATAATGGGCGGACATATCATGGGGCGATTTGACATAATATGATGAAGAGTAAAGCAAACTATACAAATGTCTATATGTCTATGTTATTTTGCATGTTTTAAATCTAAATACGCGATAATTCGACTATTATGAATACATGTTGTCGATTTAGTATTTTCCTCGCAATTTTTCCATATTTTCTCATCGCTGCAACCTTCCCTGAACTTCCACGAATATTTCAAGACTAAAATTAGCCAAATCGGCTTAGCCGTTATAAAGTAAAAGTTAGTTAACTCAGTTAAAAGTTCTGTTACATTGACAAAGGCCAATGAGTGGTTTAGCAATGGGTTTAGCCGGCAACTTCATACTGTTGCGCGCGCATCGTAAAATTTCACGCGCCTAACTTCATACTGTTAATTTTTTGGTGTTACAGATGCGCGCGCATCGTAAAATTTCACTCTCATGAAATTTCCATAACGCGCCTAAAGAAGTATAACTTCAAAAATGAAACATAAAAAAATTGAGTACCTACTGCGTTTATTCGACATGTAATGTAATACTTTTTTAATATAGGTACGAATAGGATCGTCAAAATAATAAAGCCCCTACTTTTTTACTTAGTGCAGATAATGCTTTAAAGATAAAATTATCATTTTTGCAATGTGTAGTATATTGTGTAGTTTACTTTATGTGTTCGAAACTTTTACTCCGGTATTATACATTGATAATAATTTATGTATGAGACGCTAGGCTTCGCCTAAATTGGTATTTACTTTCAAATTCGATCTTCTGTCGCTAACATGCTCTATGTGGAGAGTATGCAATCAATTGTATGTACGGACCGGATCGAAGATGTAAGGCACTTTGTTTCTTAATAAAAGCCGTTCCCTCTTCAATGGACAGACGGACAGCTATTGCTACTCGTTCAGCGATTGGTCTACCGATTGACTCATACAAGTTTATACGGGGTCTTAAGGTTTGTGAGTCTATTTGTATACCGAACCAATTTAAGTGATCAAACTCTCGTTGGACCGTGCTATGAAAAGAAAGAACTAGTAAGAACAAACGAGGACTTTTACAATCCAACCCGGTCTTGGTTTTCACTGCCACTGTGTCCAAGATTAGCGTGGAGACTGTCCATTTAAATTTGAATTCTATCTCCATTAAATAGCATACAAAGTTCTAGGATAATAAAAACGCATAATAACGTGTACACTGCCACGTCGAAGTTCCGACATATTTTTGTTAAATTAGCAAAGAATCCATTTTACGTATATAACGCGGCTTACCTCACGTACTGTTTTGTCGGATTCGCCCGACTAGTTTCGAACCGATTCCGAGGTTCGTCATCAGGAGCCACCGGCGACGAGAGCTCGCTTGTGACAGTCACAAGCGAGCTCTCGGTAAGCCGCGTTATATACGTAAAATGAATTCAAACACTCACGAATCATTCAGTACTAAAATAGCAAAGAATCAATCAATTGTAAGCGGACACCGTTGCCTGTACATCATTAATCCCAAGGACATCACTGATGCGTTGGCGGCCTAGTAAGTAAAACTCAAAAATATTTGACTTCTTTTCACAAAAACCCATGAGTTTCAATAACTGATACAGCTCTAAACACCAAATTTCAAGCAACACACATAAACCCACAAAACAAAATGGGCACAAAACACCGTGTTTTATTTAAATTCGTGACAGAAAACATACAAGCGTTCATGTTTGTATTATTTTTGTGATAAACAAAAGCTATTTCCGAACGTATCTGTCACGGTAACTAGTTAACGTGACAGCGGGATAACGTGACCCGTGTCACCGTGTCACTGCGGGCAGTGACTGCCCGGGATTATTTTTAAATACAAATTTTATTTAAATGTTTTGACTAATCTTTGAATTTTGGAAGGATTTTACGTGCAATTTAAATTTTAATAGAATCTTAAAGCATTATTTCATCTGGTGATAAATGTCCAACATTAAATGATACGTGAAGAAATTACAACCTTTTAACAAGTGTGTCACTTACTTATAACTTAGACTTTGACTAAAGAATTGAACAACTAACGCTATTTATAAACACCCTTTTTTAAGTAGACAAACCATCCTAATACCACATTGGTCTTTTTCTGTGGCCGTCATACTTGTCACTTTTGTCTACAAATTAAGATGTCGTGAGTGCAGGTAAAACGTACAATATTAACTTACTTTTTACAAAAATTTACCGACTTCAATGTCGCTAAAATTTATGGGACTAGACTAACTACATACAAACGCTTGCGAATAAAAAAAATAATTATCAAAATCTGCTGACACAGTAATAAAACAATAATTGTCGTAGGTATCACAAAATTTATCCACATTAGAACCTCTTCCTTTTTTGAAGTCAGTTATCAAGAACACACACCCAGATAGATTCATTAGTCGAAATAAGCCGTTGTACTAACAAGTTGTTTCGAACATCCATTACGTAAACACCCGATAAAAATCTCGTTTATGTTAAAACAAGTTCACGGAACAAGGATTGAGTGACCCTCGTCACGGCCGCGTCACGCCGTCACGTCACGACGGGCCAGCAGGTGTCACGTTCCGATTGTGTTTGAGGTCCGACTTTCATGTCACTTGTTTGAAGTCATAACATTGGTGAAAGGTTGTTTGGGATAAAATAATTGTTTTATATTGTTCATTTGTGGAGTACGCCTTTGTAAATTCTGTTTGATGTTAAAATGGTCAAGGAAAAAGCAATTATTGGACAAAAATATTAATTAATTTTCTAATATTATGTTTGTGGACATTATGGATATACGTTAAATTAGAAGGTAATCTGTGCTGTCCAGAAATATTAACGTTATTCAAAAGTACTCCAAGGTTGATTAATAAAAAATAGCATCAAAACGGCAGGTTAATGACGTTTTTTAACAACTTATAACCGAGCAGACAAGCCACCTCATGGTGATCACCCAAGAAAGAAGAAAGAGGATAGAAAAAAATATTGGTCTCAAGCCACCAGCATAAATATAAAATTAGGCCGCTGACTCAAATTTTATAAGAAGGTAGTACTACCTACTGCCTTCTTATTACCAGAAGGGCTTCAAACCTATCACGAAATCACCAAGCCTAAAGTATCTGCAAGATTAAACCGAGTGTCTAAAGTCCAGTTACCTCAGAAAAATTGGACCAGGAGCAAGAGGATTGTACCACGAGAAAAGGAGGCCGGTTTTGTTTGTAAAATCAACAATTTCAAAGACATCTCTCCGGTACAAATGACGCCTTTTACTTCGTCTTTTGTCATGTTTGTTAATAACTGGCATACGTTGTCTTAAAGATCGATTTATGATAATGTGGGTATCTTTAAGTAAAAGAGAGGCCTTTTCTAAGTTACCATCTAAGGGCTTCATTGCTAATTTACACCAGGTGGGATCATAGTCTTCCGTTTTCTTTGGCAAGATAAAAAGAAACCTTTATACTCCATAAAGAGCTTATTCGCAAGAACAAATCCTAGAGGCTTACGCCTAATTTTATACGGTGAATCTTATAATCAAACGGTATAAAAGAAAACTAAAAAAGGTATAATGTCATCATTTTCGAATACTTTCATATTCAGCAAAAAGAACTACTAATGTCACTGCGAAATCAAACTGCGGGGCCTAACGTTTGTTATTTAAATTCTTCACCATTTATGCCCTCGGTCGCTCCACTTTTCTTTTCCGTCGCTCTTATTCCCACGGTGCAAGGTTCGTTTTAATTTTTGTCAGGGTTCTGCCAACGTTGGTTTTTTTCTCCCATTATGAGGAAGACTGCATTAATTTTCATCACTTGGCGGGAGAAGACCTGACGTAGCTGTTTCATTGTTGTAGGGAATGGATTTGTTAAGGCTCGCTATAGAAAAACCTTATTAGAAGTTTTTTGGTGTTCAGCTGAAATTTATGGGGCGATATCAAAGTGTTATTTTTCTGGCCTTATTTTAAGTGGACATGGACTACCTTTTGTGTATGAGCGAGGCGAAGGGCGCTTATTGGCTTCTCTAAATCTTCCTCATATTTACGTTACCTTAGAAATAATCTATGCAGTAAAAGTGATCAGAGTTTCATGGTGATTACACGCAGCAGAAACAAATAATTTACTTTTTATAAAAAAATAAAACTTCAAAATCAATAAGTAGAGATGTCGCTCATAATATGGGACCAGAAGTAAAGCACATTTCGAATACAAAACACATATCAAAATCACTTCACTCAGTGGACAGTTATAAAGTTACATATAAAATACAGTGGAATTTAGATTTTATGCACGATTTTAAGACATTTTGTTTGTTTGTCAGCTTAGATACACTGACAGACAAACAGATGTGCGTTAGTATAGTCTTTTTTCGTGTGATTTTCATTGACGCGTAGTTATCTTGCAGTATTAAATGGTCGTTTTATTTCAATCTGTTGACATAAAAAAATGATATAAAATTAAATAAACTAGCCCAAAAAATACTTCGCTATACATAGAACCCCACACTAGTATTCGATGTATCGTGAATGTCATGGACAACACACAAAGACAAGTACACTAACCCAAACCAAGAACAGAAATTTAAATTCATCATTGAAATCTCCGTTCTGTGTCAAAAAAGTAGGAAGCGGGAAAAATTTTCCGGACACTTCCCACACATAACCCACCTACCTCATTCTTATTTCCTTTGAAAATTCTTCCGTATGTTTTCTTAATAAGCTCCCTTCACCTTGCGACTACATGGTTTTGAAGCATTTCGTATTCCCTCACAGACGAGACGACAAGTTCCGACCAACTAACACGAGACCTCGTGCCAAAACCGACCCTAAAATTTCTAAATAAGGTTGGTTTTAGTATACGTAGTTGATCATAGGTGAGGAGCTGTGGTATGCAATGTACAGTATTATGAATGTGCCGTGACGAAGGCACAAAGCAGTGAATACATAATTGCGAGAATCCATGCATCCTGTTAATATTAAGCTCAGGACACACGGACACACAGGACGGAATGCAGATACTAAACGTTATCAACATTCTCACCCATTGTTTTATGAATGCCTTTCGTTAGATTTCTAAAAGGTTATTAAGAGTGTTTTTGGCGAGGGCCTTATCCGTCGTCATCTCTCATCAACTCAATCCATCATGGCCCACTATAGAGCACGGTTCTCTTCTCAGAATGAGAAGGTAAAGGCCATAGTCCACCACGCTGGCCAAGTGCAAATCGGCAGACTTCACACACCTTTGAGATTTGCGAACTCTCCGACAAGTAGGTTTCCTTAACGTTTCCTTCACCGTTATCGCGAGTGCATTTAAATGTAAATGCTTAAAATGCATATAACATCTCCGTACTCAAAAATATTTTGGTCAAAAGGCACAAGATGAAGTAATCTGTAATCATCGTTACATTTTGCCCGTGGCTGAATGAAACGCATTACTTTTGAACCGTATTCGAGTGTCCTCTCACAGTGTAAGGGTACAGGGTATAAACGATGGTCAAGTGCGGATTGGCGGACTTCACACACCTTTGAGCTCATTATGAACGACTCTAAAGTGTTCAGGTTTTCTCTTTTTCGTTCTTTTTCTTGAGATCAGTCGTGAACGTGATCAATGCAAGTAAGTTGAAATAGCCAGCGAATAAAATGTGAACAAATCGCAACGATACATTATGTAAGTTTTCACTGAAACAAGACAAAATTAATTTTGAAATTAAGAGATGCCTGCAAGATGTAAATCCATCCGTCTATCTTCGGAAGTCCATAATTTAAATCTCTCACTACCGATAGCAAATATTACTTAAGATTAATCCTAAAACTATTGTAACTATAGTATTTAAAAAGCGAAGCGCTCATAGTTCAATCGATCTTCAGTGATAAGTGGTGAGTGAAGTTTCCGTGCTTCGAAGGGCACGTTTGTTATTTTTAAGTAACAATCGTTAAGCCTTTTAAGGCGTAAGGCCTTCAGACGGCATTAAAACTTAGTTGGCCACTAAACCCTCCATCAATCAATCTACTCTAGAGCAACGTGGTGGAAAGGTCTAGAACTCCTCAGTGATGACGAGTCGGCTCCGTTGTGGGCCATGAATCAGTTAAAACCAATTAATATTTATTTTTAAATGACTCTTGAATGTAAAGTTAATAAACTCTTGAATGTAATTAATCCACTCTTTATTTTAATAAAGACAAATTAGTGTTGAAACCTTAAGAGATTTTGTAACGACCCGGGGATTAATAAAGTTGGTAGATTAATATTAAATTACGTACATTTTTATCTTGAAAGCCGATTAGATAAACTTTACCAAGCTTTGCTTGAATGTTGGTTTAAATGTAATTTATAATCCATACTAATATTATAAATTCGTTAGTAACTATATCACTGTCGTTGCTTACCGTGCCAGAAATTTCAAATGTCAATTTATTTTTCGGATCTGAGTCTGCGAGTGTCTTTTTCTTGTGCGTTGTCCATAGCATCCACGACAATATGTGTGCTATTATTATAAGTGTGTAACGAGATTTCATTTAATTTCATATTTGAAGGTTTATGCAGCATTGGCAAATCCCTGACGTAAGTGTGTCTCGATGTTTGTTAGATATAAATCTGAAAATATTACACAAATTCGGGAAAATTTTCGTCAAAAGGAGCTGCAGCACTAACTGAATGTCTTCCTCAACATTAATGTACAAATATTAATATTACCGAAATAAAACATAAAGTTGATTAAACTGTAACGACATCGCCCAAATATCATACGGTGGCGTCATGGCAAGCCTAAATCACGATATCGGAGTTTTGTACACCGCTCGCGTCGGCGGTAGAAATAACTTTGCCACAAACTTTTTTTAAGACTTTAAGTAGACTCGTTTGCTTATAAGTTTTAACAAGTGGAAATATCTTAGTCGAAGTGATTATGCTTGGAAAGCAGCCGCTGCAGTGTTCGCAGTCGAGGACTTGTAAATACGCGAGGGGTAGAGAAAACTTCGATAGTGTGATTCAGGTTCGACGTGAGGTTACCGTGTGATCACGACCTACGATGGCAATGATGAACTATTTCCATCCATTTTCACCACCGAAATGATGTCATCACCTAATTGATAAGTATCAGATATCTGTATATATCAAATTGCCAAGAAGTTTTTCGTTCGTTTTTCAAATAAAAATTAAATTTAATTCCTTTATCATCAAAGTTTAAAAAAACGTAACCTTATTAATGCCACAGATTTGTGTCTGTTCATCTGTCTGTCTGCAACATTGCTGTTAGCGTTTAACATAACTTATACTTTCTCTTTCTTCTATCTGGTGTTTATAATGTGTATTTATATAAAACCTACTACTTAGTCTTAATATTATTATTAAAACTGTACAGGTTGCGCAATTCGCAAAGTTTCACGTTTGCATATTAATCTCCTCTTTAATTTCTCGTATTTCAGTAGTTCCATTGTTAGCGCACGACGTTACGTATTTATGGGCCAACTAGTCCAAACTTGTTTCAACTTGGCTTTCTTGTTCTTCGGCGAACTATGAGGTTAATATAGGAAATTTGGAACTCCTGTACACTTAGATACACTGGACGTTTGAAATTAATTAGGTATATTGGAGAAATTATATGATCGATGATATCAAACGTATGTATTTATGCACGCGGACAGTATTTTGAAGTAGATTCAATAGAAGTAGATTGTTGACGCTAAAATATTGCTAATTATCCTTTGAAGAGGCAAAAACGTTTCAGAAGGACGGTTAGCTAGTACGAGCGAAATCTAAAAAATAATATGACAAACGTTGTTTGCGCCAGTAAGGTGTAAATTCAAATCTACCCGCATTATTTTGTTAATCGCAGCTGTTATCAAGCAAACAGCATGCTCTTAGCCCATCCGCGCCGCTGTTTTTCCATTATCGTGAATATTCTTCCTACAGATATACTTTCTTATGTGCTGTATGTCGATATTCGTATGTGTGAATGTGTGTATGTACTCGTATTAAATTTAGTTTAGATGAACCTACAAGCCGAAGATCGTAAGTCGTGTGAAAAGATCATCGCTCATCACATCGCTTCACGTGAAGGTAAGTCTAAACTGATTTAGTGCGCCACTGTGATTAAGCTTCATTTTAAATTGACGGCGAGTAGGTATTAAAAAGGCGAACTTAATGCTAAAAGCATTTTCTACCAGTCAAGCTTAGGGCAGTTGGAGAACGAAGAGGAAGCAACAAACATAGATAGAAAACCGGCCAAGTGCGAGTCGGACTCGCGCACGATTATGTATAAAAACCCCCAAAAAAATCTGGTCTGTTGTATGAAAGCCTCACAATATTTGTTTTATTGTAGCCACATATTACGCACAACGCCATCTCTTGGACCGAAATGTAACTAAACTATCGTCAAATGTATGGGCGCCCACTTAAATATTTATTTTATTCTGTTTTTTAATATTTGTTGTTGTAGCGGCAACAGAAATACATCATACAGCCTGGTGACAGACGGACGGACGGACGGACGGACGGACGGACGGACGGACGGACAGCGAAGTCTCAGTAATAGGGTCCCGTTTTACCCTTTGGGTACGGAACTCTAAAAATGGAGTGCGGGGCAGATGCCATAAGAAGATTTTGCTTACAAGCTGAATTGAACTGAGAGCACATGTATTAAGTTTGTTTTTAGCGGCAAGTGGCAATCCCATATTCTTGGCGACTCAACTATAATATTAGTACAGGTTTAATTTCTACAGCATCCACTTTCTAGGAAGCCCTAGTGTGTCTTGTGCGTAGTGTTATTTTTTGGTTTATTATTAAATATTATTATAGGTATTTCTTTCGTTTCCAGTAGAATAAGTAACGTAGTTTCTGTGACGTGATCGCATCGAAAGGCTTACACCTGCGTCACTTATAAACTAATCAGTACAGGGCAGAAGTAGAGTTGGGTACAAAACTATGCTTTAAAACTAATAGTCGTAACGGAAAAAAATAATTTAAATTTTGTCGACCACAAATAATTAATTATGCGGATGAAAGGTTATCGTAATACTTAACGCATTTTATATCTCAAGGACTAAGCGAAATTAAAAAAAAAAAACTAGTATATCCGCCCTCGCTTCGCTTCAGACAACCAGTCCCTAGTAGCCACATTTGGAATTTGTTAGTATTTTTATTTATTAGTTCAACGATTGAAATGAAACAAACACCATTAATGGTAAGTGAAGCTTGCAATAGTGAAAATTGCACCCAAATTAGAACCCTTCGTTTTATAAATTACTAGTTTCCGCCCGCAGGATTCGCTCGCGTGGAATTCGTTTAAACTTCACCCCCCTATTTCACCCCTTCGGGGTGAAATTTCGAAAAATCCTCTCTTAGTCTTCTACACTCCCCAAGGAACATACATGCCTTTCAGCTTCTTCCGGTCAGTAGTTTCGGCTGTGCGTTGTCTGTCAGTCAATCACCAGTAACGCAAGAGTTTTATGTATAATATAGATTAGAAAATAGTCATTGAGTCACGTTTGAACCGAATATCGAATGGAAGAAAAAATAAAGAAATAAAACGGTGACTCATATCAAATGTTCAACTCACCCGATTATTATTCCACCTACCTGAACCACTACACATAACTCATCTTCGACAGCCATAAATCACGCACTCATAGTTTCATACATACATATTTATGGTACCATAAACAAGACGTCACGCGGCGTCGAGTCTGCGTGTATTGAACTAGCTTTTAATACAATACAAACAAATACATATTTTATTCTTATAACAAATAAACTAGTATTGATCCACAGATCTGTGAAGTTAGTTACATGTAAGTTTGAAGGGTTGGGATATGAGAGTATACGTAAGGAAAACGGTATTTGCAATAAAGTGTTCGTAGAAGAGCGTTAAATAAGGGAGGCTGCTGTAACTTGAGGGAGTTTTTACTAAATAATATTACATTCGAGGTTTAAATACTAGAGTTTCATTTCATTATGTTCAGAGGTCTCCCTAGTGTGTTACTTGTCCGGTATCATTCTTGGGGGGATACGGGTGCGCGACCCCGGACACTTGAGCTACTGTAATCCTTCCCCTGCCTAATCCAATTCTTGAAGGACTACAGTATCCCACAACCTTCTTCCTTCCCTATTCTCCCAAACCCCATTCCCATCTCCCAACAATGCGGCTACCTCCCGCGCTTCCTATAAAGTCTAACTCGGCGGAGAAGGCAGTCCACGCTGATAAGCATCGGATACTGGTGGACCCGGCGAATTAGCAAAGCAATGTTGATGGCTTAGGGCGACAGTTGAGGTCGGAAGTAACTGTCGGCCAGAAACTGCATTCGAACCCTCCTCCAGTCGTAGCGGTTCTCCGTTCCATTGGGCCATGGGGGGTAAGGACGAGAGAGGGCATCTGTGGTTGCGCGCCCACTTATGCACTAAAAATGTTCCTGCGTAAATGACTGCTTCCGAACATGGACTCCGGCTACCTAAAGTCCCACGGCGATGGGTTGAAGTAGAAAGGTCAAGTCCGGTGCTGACTTGGCTTTGTCTGAAGCCTGCACGTGGGCGGCTCCGAGGGTGTTGTAGTGACATCGTGGTCGCTTTCTTTCTGCACCGGGGGGACAGAGAGGATTCGGCAGCACTGGGAGCGACAAAGCAGCCCTATTTAGGGAGGCACTGCTTTCCTTGCTCAGCCGAGGAGGGAGCTAGAAAAGGTGCTCCAAAAAAATGCTCTCCCCAACCTTCCAGGATGGTAGTAACCACGGCTGCCTCCGCATCTCCGAACACGTGGTCGACGCAACAAGAAAGGAAGTAAAAAAACATCTGAAATGATATTTGGTGCGTGGAACGTTAGGACGCTTTTGGACCGCGATGATAATGCCTGCCCTGAACGGAAAACTGCCATCGTTGCTCGGGAACTTCAGCGGTACAATGTTGATGTGGCTGCTATCAGCGAAACACATCTTGCCGATGAGGGTGAGCTGGTGGAGCAAGGCGGCGGGTATACTTTCTTTTGGAAAGGGCTTGCCTCTTCCGAACCGCGACGGTCAGGTGTTGGATTTGCAGTTAAAAACAAGGTCGCAAAGCAACTTCAGGAATGTCCGATACATATCTCGGACCGTATCACCACACTACGTCTCCACCTTGACAAGAATAACTATCTTAATGTCATCAGTGTCTATGCTCCCACGCTAGATAAATCTGATGACATTAAGGACCAGTTTTACGAGCAACTCTCTAAGTGCGTCGAAGGCATACGTCCTACTGAACAGATTCTCCTGTTGGGTGATTTTAATGCCAGAGTGGGACAGGACTACGATGCTTGGCCTAGGGTTTTGGGCAGACATGGAGTTGGTAGCATGAATCCTAATGGTCAGCTACTGCTTAGTTTTTGTACACAGTTCCAACTTGCGGTAACGAATACTTTATTCAGACTACCCGCCAAATACAAAAACACATGGATGCACCCTAGGTCTAAGCATTGGCATCTGATAGACTATGCTATCGTACGTCAAAGAGATGTTTCCCAGGTCCAAATCACCAGAGTGATGCGTGGTGCACATTGCTGGACCGATCACAGGCTTGTTGTCACCAAGCTGAACCTCCGTCTCCGACATCCTCGAAGGTCCCAAATTAAAAAGCCTGCGTCCATTAACGTGAAGAGGCTGACTGATCTTGAGGTTAGGGAGAAATATGCAGAAACGTTGGCTGCGGCGCTACCGCTGCCTATGGAAAAAGAAGATGAGGATGTCGAGGGTGAGTGGATGGCTCTGTCTTCTCACATACTGAATACAGCTACAGTGACTTTAGGCAAAAAAGTCCAAAAGAACGAGGACTGGTTTGATGAGAATGACAGAGCATTAACCGAAGCCATCGACAAACATCGGTCTCTTCTTCGCCGTGCTAAAAACCAACGTGGCTTTAATGCGGAGGTAAGACGCAGTGACCTGGAGCTTCGAAAACAAACTCGGGAAACTAAAAACAGATGGTGGCAAGATAAGGCTCGTCATATGCAGTGGTTGGCTGACACTAACCAGCTCGGGGAGTTTTATAGCGAGGTTAGGAAATTGGTTGGTATGACCTCAACTGCAAAAGTGCCTCTTAAACCGGTTAGCGGTGATGGCCTTCTTAAAAGCAAGGAAGACGTACTACACCGATGGGCAGAGCACTTTGACACCTTGCTGAACGTGGACCGCTCAGCTAATCTGGAACATATTCAAGCGCTGCCTCAACTTGCTACAGCCGTAGAGCTGGATCAGCCACTGTCACGCTGCGAAGTGGCTCTTGCCATAAAAAAGCAGCATAATGACCGTGCAGTGGGAATAGACTGCATTCCAGGAGAGCTGATCAAATACGGTGGTGAGGAATTGGAATTGGTTGTATGGAAACTATTTGATCTTATGTGGAAGAAAGAGGAAGTCCCGACTGTATTCAAGGTGTCTCGCATTAAGCCTCTATATAAGAACAAAGGTGACCGTTCCGACTGCAATTCTTACCGTGGTATTTCGCTTCTATCAGCCCCTGGAAAGGTTTTTGCCCGTGTACTGCTCAACCGCCTCATGAAACTTTCCGAAAGGTTGCTGCCTGAAACTCAGTTTGGCTTTCGACCGGACCGAGGCACCTGCGAGGCGATTTTCACATTGCGACAACTACAAGAAAAGAGCAGGGAACAAGGTCGTAACATGTATCTCTGCTTTGTCGACCTTGAGAAAGCTTTTGACAGCGTGCCTCGACAAGCTCTCTGGGTGGTACTCGGAAAGATAGGTTGTACAGAAAAGTTTGTAAGACTTTTAAGACTTATGCATGACGGAATGGAGTGTTGTGTCGCAGTTGATGACGAACAGTCTGGCTTTTTCCCCGTCACCTGTGGGGTGAAGCAGGGCTGTGTCTTGGCACCCACTCTCTTTGCATTATACTTTGCTGTTGTGGTCCGTGAGGTCTTACAAACTTCTTCTGAAGGTATTCATATACGTTTCCGAACCAATGGCGGCATCTTCAACTTGGCGAGGTTCAAAGCTCGCACTAAAGTTTCTTATGCAGTAGTCACTGAGATAATGTATGCCGACGATCTGTGCTTTGTGTCAGAATCCCCAGAAGGCCTGCAGCAGCTCATGTCCGACTTTCACGAGACTTGCGTTAAGTTTGGCTTGAAAATCAGTGTCAAGAAGACTGAGGTGATGTCATTAGACACCCACGGTCGCCAGACAATAAACATCAAGCTCGGTGAGGACGAGTTGAAGCAGGTTGAAAAATTTCGGTATTTGGGCAGCACAATAACATCTAAGTGCGACCTTGACGCAGAAGTCAACAGCAGAATAAGTGCCGCAGCAGCGGCCTTCGGCAGGCTGGATGCTAAGGTTTTCTGCTCGCATGACCTGAAGTTGGCTACCAAAATCTCGGTCTACATGGCGGTAGTTTTATCAAGCCTGCTATACTCTGCTGAATCGTGGACTGTGTACCGACGACACATTCGCATGTTGGACCGTTTCCACCTCAGATGCCTTCGCAAAATATTAAACATCCGATGGTCTGACTGTGTACGAAACACCGAAGTGTTGCGAAGAGCCCAAGTAAGTGGCGTTGAGGCACATCTCATGCGACAACAGCTTCGGTGGTGCGGTCACGTCTCACGAATGCAAGAGGAGCGAGTGGCGAAGCGCATCTTCTACTCGGAACTTGAGGAGGGCAAGCGTAAGCAGGGCGGACAACTCCTGAGATACAAAGATGTGCTAAAGCGGCACATGAAAAGATGCCGCATTGAACCCTCGCAGTGGGAACGGCAAGCGACAAAACGGCCGGAGTGGAGGCATTTAGTCAAAACTAGAGTTTCCGATTTTGAAGAACTGCGGCGCTATGAGCTAGATGCCAAGCGTGACGAATTGAAAGCCCGACCACCTGCGGCAATACATTATAATTATATACACGGTGTGCTCACATGTCCGCAATGCTTGAGGACATTTGTAAATAAGATCGGCTATGCAAGCCATATGCGTGCACACCAAGGACAACAATAACGGAGTAAGAAGTAGTCGCCGTGACCGAAATCGGTCGGGAGTACATCATCACTAGAGTTTCATTTACTGCTCTAGTAACCACAAATACTAAATTCCTCAACTCGGCACACTTTACAAAGTAACTAGCTGTTGCCCGCGACTTCGTTCGTACATAGGAGTGTTTCTCGTGTGAATTCCTGATTTCGCGGGAATTCTGGGATAAAAAGAAGCCTATATGTAGCTCCACAGCCTCCTCTATCTCCCAGTGAAATACTCATAAAAATCCGTTTAGCCGTTTCTGAGATTAGCGTGTACAAATAGCGATCAGTTACAGTTGTATTAATATGTATCGAATATCGAAGTATCGATTCGAAGAAAACAGTGGGCTTCCGCTGAATTCAGAAGGCTCAGGACCGGTTAGAGTGGTATGAGTTAGGATATCGTGGACGCACAAAAGCTAATCGATGGACTATAGATGCGCCAGTTACCACGATAATATATCAATATAATTCCCAAAAAACGTTTTAACTATAAATATGCAGTCGGAAACTTCAATTTTATTTATTGGTGTACAAGTGGAGCATTGAAATATTCACGCGGCGATATTCACCAGGATGTGACGTCAGCGCTCTCGGGCGCCACCGGCGTAGCGCTGGCGTGACGGTCCGCGTTTACATGTGGCAAATACGATACGATCACGACTTTAAGCTGAGCCACGAGTCGTGCCACCCAAAGCGATTTTCCTCTGCACTTCAAGCCTCTGCATCTTGTAGAAATGCATGTGTTGGGCTTTATGTGGGCGCGAAATTATGCTGAAAATTGTAGCGATACTATTTTTGTAGCTTTAGTAGTTTAGTAATGACTGTGTGTAGTGTAGTGACTTTGACATCATACTGGCAGTGTTAAAGAGTAAAAAATATGTGTTTCTTAACCGAGTGGCTTATAAAATAATCTTGTTATACACATCAAACATTTATAAAATTTTTGATAACCCCAACAACATTAAATTCTGAATTGCACCTTTGCAACTATAACTTTTTGTTTTTAAAAACATAAGTAGACTCATGTCAAAAATAATAATCAAAAAGTTTAATCTGCTCGTATGAAGTGAAAAATAAATTATAATTAAGTATAAAACGCGCACAAAAATCTTTAAGAATACTTGGCTCACTGCACCATAACGACTTTTGGTAAACAGTGAAAAGTCGTACGTTATAAAAGAAATCATATTAAATATTCCAATACATGATATATGGCCTGTGAAATCATAGATATTTTTCTATTGGAGTTAGGTCGATATCTCCGCCCCTTACACAGCGATATGGCTCTCGTATTGCCCCACAATCGCTTCTCTTGTTGTTTTACTCTGTATCAACAGAAATAGCGTTTTAAACGTACGGAGTTTTATAGAAAGGAGAATAGTAATAGGTTGGTATTTATTTATATTTGGCTTATAATAAATTTGTATTTGATCGATGTGTATTTATTGAAGGTTATACGAGAAAAAAATAGAAGTTTTTATAACAAAATAGTCTGTTAGGGTATACGTTTGGTCCCGCATATAAATAGAAATATAAAAGAAACTAAAACCAAATCGTTACCTGGGGCAATTAAAAATACCTACTACGAATAACGTGCCGACCAAGTTCGTGCCAAGCCATGAACAATTAAGGGTTCCGTAGTTGGTATTAACTTAACGTATTGCCAGCCTAGGTAGTTCCTTGTTTAATTTTGTATTATACCAAATTTTAGACTCCTTGTACCAAGGGTCTATAACGCAGTTTTATGGACGAATGAAAAATGTGACAGAACCCTAAAAATCATCGCTTTATTAAAAATATAACGTTCAAGATATACAATAAAGAACTTTTAAACACGAATGATTCTTTCTTACGGCATTCATTATGAATTCAATGCGTACAAAAGTTTTATAAAGCAGAAATTATTTTCAGTATTAACATAAATCAACACCCTATGAATGGTGAGCTTCGCTGGCGTTTAGTTTTTTATGATAATTCTTCTCTTTATTTCTGTTACCCTGGTACATTGTGCTGTCGTCCGTTTTTATTCCTATAGTTCACTGTGTCAGTTGAATGAGTTCGCTAGCTTTACATAGTTTAAGAAACGTCGTAATTTTTGATTATGATATGCCAATAACTATGTTTTCATGTTTGTAAAAAAAGGTATTGTTTCAGAATTGAAATGAAAATAAATTTACCAATTAATAAAAAAAAAATTACCAACCTCATAAGTTTGTACTGGATGAATCGATTTTGTAATTATTTCTTTATTCGAAAATTACTGCCTTGCTTGTGCTGATCTGTCATTATAATGATGAATAAAATTATTCATCAAAGTCCCGTTTATGAAACGAAACTCAGCTCAGATTTTTTTTGTAACAATGACTATCACCCCTTGCATAACTCAGAAAATACACTCATCACAACAAACCGACTCAAAATTCTCAAATACTCAGTATAACTTAATATCAACAAGAGTTAACAAGACAGTGATACTTAGTTAACAGTACAAAATACGTTGTAATTGCATAACGCCAGTTATAAAGCAGGTTTATTTTCTCAAGCGGCGTACCGTTATGTTAATGTAAACAGCACGGCACTACTGAGCTCTCGGAAACAGGATGCTACGCTTGTGATGTGGTTACGCCGTAGCGCTACATTGCTACGCCGTGCTACGAGAGCTACGAGATACGTAGCACTTAGAGAAAATATTTAATTGTATAATACATCTTGCAATGTTTTTAGTTTTATTTTATTGGTGTTATCTAGTGTATTAGTGTATTAGTATGTTACAGGATGCTACGCTTGTGATGTGGTTACGCCGTAGCGCTACATTGCTACGCCGTGCTACAAGATACGTATCAATTGAGAAAATATTTAATTTTATAATACATCTTGCAATGTTGTCAGTGTTATTGGTGTAATTTAGTGTATTAGTATGTTACTGATAGGCTTACGTGATGCTGAGCACTTAGTTTGGTTTGCTCTTTTATTGGCTACTTATACATTATAATCATTTCTACAACTAAATTTTTCAAAAAAAATAACCGGCTTCAAAATCGATAAGTAGAGATAATTCAAAAACTTGGACCATCCGATGTGTATTACTTTGGAACACTGAGACAAAAGTTTTCAGGAAACGATCATAAACAAAATTTAAGAGACATTATTAACAATTACTTAAAAACTACCCGTCAGATATCGCTCGAACATAATATAAGGGATCAGACGACAATCAAAATCTTACGAATGAAAAAAAATTATTGAAAAAGGTTCACCTAGTAAAAAGTTATGAAGTAACACCAAACTCATAAAAATCGGTTCACAAACGGCGGAGAAATCATTGGTAAAAACAATATAGGCGTTGAACATTAAAACTCTTCCTATTTTGAAGTTGGTTAAAAGGCAGGAATTTTAATATCACACACTCCGAGTTTCTTGTACTAACTATTAAATCTTCTTGAATTATTATTTTTAGTAAAAGCGAAACTTAATTCTTTACTACATTAAAACAGATGCCATTACATAAAAAAGTTCCACCATATAACAAACTATTAACAAAAATTCGCGCGTGTTGGTTCATGTTTTACTTATTTAATTTAAAAGAACTATATCGTAAAAAAATGTCATATTCAGTTTATAACACAAGCACTGAGTGATGAAAGATCCGTCGGTGCTGTTACATTATTACGTGGGAGCTTGTTATCAAACTTGTTACGGCGCTCCATCTAGTAAACTGATTGCTTCACAGCGCAGTGGAGTATGGGCATGCACGCAGACTTATGGATTCTTATAAAGTGATACCAGTTAGTTTGATATCTTCTAAGGATTTCTTGTTGATTGATCTGATTCTAAAGTTTGTTTACAGCATGTTATATGCATTCGTGCTTCTGATCATAGACTTTTAGTGCCAGGAAGATATGATTTAGACATAGTTCGACATTAGATCGTCAAAATCAAAGAAAAGAAATTAGGCCTTTACAGAGAAAGCAAATGTATAATGGGATTAATTCTGTGAGTTAGAAAATAAAAGAAGAACTACATGTACATATGTACTACATCAACGATATACATATACATAGTTTTTCTTATCAGAAATAACGTGTCTATTAGAAATTTAATTTGTGACTTGTTTCGCTGAACATCTTGTGGAAACCTGTACACCTAAATTCTTTATAATATTCTTAAAAGTATTGCGCCGTATTCCTATCAAAACTTGGTTGCCTATGGCCTGTATAAGAGAAAACCAGAGCTTATCAGTGTGTCAGTTAAGCTGCGATGATGACTTTAAAAAGTTAGATAACTATTTAATTTAGAGCGCGAAAAACTGAAAATGCTAATACAATTCAAACATGTGCAAACGTTAGTCTTTCTCGCAAACATAATAATTTTAAACCAACTTGCCACAACCAGGACGCTCTACTAGATAATTCCGTGCTACGGCGTAGAGCTACGATCGCTACGAACGCTACAAGCGCTACGACCGCTACGCTTACTCTACTACAAATTTACATTTAAATTGGTGTTTACGTATTTTAGCTTGTAAATATACATGTTTACAAGCTAAAATACTTAACGAGTTGTTACAGGAGACTGGGTTATGACAGATAGGCGAGGTTTATCTCGTTATAGTTAACGTATGTGACCTAGATATGTAGTGATAGCCGAGAGGTTTTAATGAGGAATTCCTGAACCAGACGGTCCTAGTTTAAATCCTACCTATAGTTTAAAAAAAAATATGTACGCACTAGGATTCTATTAACAGAAACGTCCAAGGCGGTAAATATAACGTCTTTAATGAGATTAAGATATCCAACAGACAGCTAGAACTAACGAACATTAAAATCTGAACAAAAAACTGACTGCTATAACTGCTGCTGAAATAATTGACTAGAAGTAAAATATACCAAAGTAACATTATTAGAGATAACTCATAGTCAAATGTCGTTCAACTTTAAATGACACCACACAACGAGCACAGCCATGGAATATAAAAAGCCATGGAATATGAAAATCGATTCATTCATTAAATAGCTATAAGGCTACAATAAAAAAGCAGTTGTTGAGAACCTCGTCCGCGTTTGAATGTCGATTCAAAATTTACTATTACGAGTGGCAGGATTCGAACTCTAGCCCCCCTGCCTGGGATTTCAATGTTCTAACCATGACACTTACTTGACAAACTAGCTTTTTATAAAGAAATAACCGACTGCAAGATCAATAATAAGAGATAACTCAAAAACTACCTGTCAGATGTTGTCGAAATTTATATGGGACTGAACTTGAGGCTTTCGAATACAAAAAGAATTATCAAAATCGGTTTACCTAGTACAAAGTAATGAGCTATCACAGATAAAAAATACAGTCGAATTGAGAACCTGCTCCTTTTAATGCAGTCCGTTAAAAAACCTGAGTGATCATTAGTACTCACCCTGTTATTGGGTACTCACGCTAATGCCCCCGGAGCGCTGCGCTCACTAAGCTTATGCTAATGTTGGTTCCTTGTTGCAAAACGGACTTAATTATTTTGACGTTGCAGTTTTATTATACATGTCTGCGGTAAAGTGCAATTAGCTAAGAGGGAAGGTAGGCTACTTGAAGGGCTAGTGGCGGCGGGTTTTTACATAGAACAAGTAGACCCGGCAGACGTCATTCATCAACATATTATATTATTAAGTAGATGCCCTCGCTTCGCTTTCGGAGACTTGTTGCTCCGCTCCTTTTGGTATTGTAATGTTATATCCTTCCTCAAAAAATTTAATTAACAAAAAATATTTTTCAAATCGGTCTAGTAATTTCTGAGATTAGCGCGTTCAAACAAACAAACTCTTCCGGTTTATATTACTAGTATAGTTATTGTTACGCAGCGGACTGTAGATTGCGGGAAGGAGATAATTGAAGTGGCTAGTATGATTGGATGTATAGCAAGCGCACTGACCTGAGCTACTCGCTGATATGATCTTGTGTAGACTACAGGCGCAGACATCTCCAAGGTTCCCTTGCAGCAGTTGCAGCAGTGTTCTTACAATATCTCGTTGGTTTCACTAGCACATTCACAATTAAGCACTTTTATCAACTAATTACACTCGCGGTCGCGATAATGCGGTGAGAGCTCTCCAACACGACATTATCGAAGGCGTTTGCGATGCGAGTTTGTTTATTTATAAATCGAAATTATTAAAATAGGTGGGCGTTGCATTCGACGTTGGCGGGAAGACTTCTTTCTTCCTTCTTTAATAATTGCTTAATTGCTTCTGGTTTCAATCAATCAGGTGCGAATGGATGCGATATATAAAAGTGCACTTGCCAGAAAGAGAGGGAGGATATACTGATCAGTTCGGAAGGAATGGTTTGCCGCGCATTTATTGATAATGCAAAGGGCGCGCACGTATAATGCCAATTTTGGCGGGAATGCAAATGCATTTACGGATAATGCCACTATGGGCGCGAACGCTACTTTTATTAAGTTTTTAGGGTTCCGTGCTCAAAACGTGACAAACTAAACCCTATCAACATGCCTCAGTTGTCTGTCTGTCACAGTTGTAGCTGAAAGTTTTAACCAAAATATGGGGATTCAATTTGGAATGAATAAGCGTTTAATTTTATCCAATGCGGAGACTTCAAATAAAAGATTTGTTGAGTTTGAAATTAAGAACGAAATAATGCATTTAAGAAAATTAAATGTAAAATTAAATAAAGTACAAAATTTCAAGTAGAATACGTCCATAGATTTTTTTAATTTTATTTGTACTTCACACGAAATATTTTTTATAAACAAAAGACGTATGTACCTGAATAGGAAATTAGTACAAAAATATCATAAAATTTGTCCTTGGGCGCCATGAATTACATTTAAAAGTGTGAATTTCACAGCGCCCATGACGAAGCTACTATTCAGGAAGTAAAATAGGTTTTTCATTAAAAGAGATTAGCGTTTAAATTTTCCATTAACATCCCAAAAGGGACATTAATAACGTGTTCGACAAATGGGCACAAAAAGTTTAATTCCACCGGCCGATCGGATTTGTAGCCGTCACACTTGTTTCAATCACATTTACACGCTTGTCTTACTGTAAACGTGCAAGCTATTAGCTAGTTCATCGTTTGAGAATCCCGTAACATATTTGGGTGAACCTGCTTGCAAAGCGAGGAACCGGGAAATACATAAGTTTGAATTAGGTATTAGTGTGTTAATTTACATGTATAATATTTATTTTCGGGTCGATAGTAATATTATGTGTTCTTTATGTTGTTTGTGCACACTAGACACAGGGAATGTTAGTGGTATTTATTTATTAGGTATTTATTTTGTATGATTCCCAACATGAATGATTATCAACACAGATAACATTTTATACAAAATTGTGGTACTTAAGCTAAGTAGATCCCTAAACCTTAACAAACCCTAAAACGCTTAGAAGTCTGTACGAATAGATAAACGTTCTCCAATTCTAACCTTAATTATTTAAGAAAATCGGGAGAAAACAAATTAATTCTATGTAAGTAACCGACATTACAAGCTACAACATATCTGTTCGCGAGCGGTGAGACGCGCCGGTAATTCAATCAAATCGCAAATCCACAAGAAATAAATGAAACGGCCCAACTCCGCAACTCGGCGATCGCATTCGTTGACTAATTCACTTATACGAATGGCCAAACTTTTTTCATTTGCCGATCCCCGTTAACCCCCTTCCCCTCCGCGGTGTTTTCGATACCCAAATATCAATATCACTTATGTGTCAAAACACATTTTTCGTATAAATTTTGTTTAAAATACGTCTAACGAGGTGTGATAAGTACTGACCTTTTCTCAGGTACGCGGTCATCTATAAGCAACCACACAATTATTGGTGTGATATCACATATTTTTCAATTCACTTTTTAAAAATAATATACCTATCTAACATTCTGTTGTGATGCCTATCACAAAAACTATACGACGGCCGCTGCTTCTTACACACCACCGACCAGCTCAAGTACCACACGCAGTTCGACGTCAGGTAATGCGGGGCTATTTGTGGTCTTTATGTCTTAGGTATTACGGTTGAATTTCGATTGTATATAAACTTAAAATTAGTCCACTTTGCAATGATCCGCGATCAAACACGAGTGATAGTGTATACTTGGCCTGGAATTGAAAGAACCTCTGCATCGATGTTTACATTCGATTATAATGTAGTTGCCTTTAACTCTAGAGTAGTAAACAAGTTTTTTCTTTGCCCGCACGCGTCTCATCTAAGTAAGTTTTCGATATATCAACATGTGAAATAATTTATTTTACAAACAAACCAACTTCAACATCGACAAAAGAGATAACTCAAAAACTACTCGCTAGGTTGCGCTCAACTCAACCCATCTATGTGTAAAGTTCTCGTCACTACGAATTAATCAAACCTGATTTTTAGGCAGTTTACCAACTAAAGTATTATGGTGACAGAGAGTATTGACCCAGAGATTTTCGATTCGCAAATCGTCTTACGTACAACCACCTCCCTATACTAAAACCTTATATTTTTGTACGCGTAATCATAGTACAAGTTGAAATCGCTAGCAGATAGCGTCAAGAAATGGCGTTCTAACTGCCGAACTCGCTGGATTACAGCGTCTCCTTTAATTAACTTGGATTCAAATGGCTTAATAGCAGTTGTGATCTTGAATGGTCCTGAGCTTGGGGCACTTGCTTTACTGTCGAAGTAGAAGCGTAAAAGTGATCGAGGAAATAAGGAAATATCTTAGAATAATTATACTTAATACAGAATGACAGTAGTCATACAAGCACTCGGTCTAAAATGAAGCATTAATCGATTTTTTTTAAACCTAATTACTTAAATACAAGATACTATGAAATATTGGAAGCTAACCTGTGAAAAGTGATGTTATTACATTTCTTTTGCTTTTCGGAAGTGTTGTGACAAAATTTAACAGCACAAATCGTCATATGTTTTTTTTTCGCGAGACGTTCGGCGTGCATCCATAGCTCCAATGAAGGTGCTACAAAATGGCAGCGCTGACTTGGTTTCTATACTATAATATTATTCTAAGGAAATAATTGCTTTTTACAAAAAAAAATAACCGACTTCAATCTTGATAAGTAGAGATAACTCAAAAACTACTCGCCAGATGGCGCTCAATTCAACATGTAAGTGTAAAGTTCTCGTCACTACAAATTAATGAAGCCCAAACACTAGAAGCGCTCATAGCCCGGCGGCTTGCGTCGATCCTAAGCGATCGACAAAGTTAAGCAACAGCGGGCGCGGTCGGTAGTCGGATGGGTGACCGCTAGTGGCAAAATTTCTTGAGCGCTTCCGTGCTTCGGAGGGCACGTAAAGCCGTCGGTCCCGGTTGTTATCGATTGATAGCAGTCGTTAAGCCATGTCGGAGGCCTTCGGGCGGCTTGAAAACTTTCGACACTGGGTTGGCCACTAACCCCTCCACCAACCCGCATTGGAGCAGCGTGGTGGAGTACGCTCTAGGCCTCCTCAGTAATGAGGAGAGACCCGTGCTCAGTAGTGGGCCATTAGTGGGTTGTAGCTTAAACACTAGATAACTGCAGTAAATCGTTGAAGAGTTCCCTCGACTGTCTTTCGGCTTCATCAGATCGACTCCAGATTTTCATGAAATGGTAGCGCTTTAATGTACTTATGATAACATGAACAAACACACTAGTTGTCCATACAATTTTCGAAAGTTCCCCTCGATTTCTCTGAGATGCCATCATCAGATCCTAGTTTCCTTATCAGGGGACCCCACTGCGCATATCTACTTTACAACAAAAAAAGAATTATCAAAATCGGCCCATAAACGACGAAATAATCGCTGAACGTACATAAAAAAAGCATATATACGGTCGAATTGAGAACCTCCTTCTTTTTTAAAGTCGGTTAAAAATTGAGAACCTCCTTTTTTTTGAAGTCGGTTAAAAATTACATATTTATTGCCTTTAGTTTTATTTTAAGGCCTGTGCAGATATTCTTTTTCGCCAGACGTCGCAGGATGCAGATTAGCGACTATAGTTCTGTTTTCTACACAAGAGACCCATTAGATTTCTTTTCCGTAGCCAAAGTATAAACAAAAATACTTATGAAATAATCATTTTAAGAAGAACTGAACGATTTTTATGTTTTTCTCAAGTTGCTTACAACTGTGTAAGGGTATCTCATCATAACTGAGTAGGCTCGGAGCTTACTTCACCACTCAGTTCCAGTGAGGGTAGTTAGACTTTTATATTTTGATTTACGCCTATATTTTTCCTCATTGCAGAAATCATACTATAGCGAGACCGTTTCGTTAATAAAAGTCGTAAGTACCAGTTACAACAACAATATTGTCCTACAATCTCGTTCACTTCGATCATCGTCGGTGATAAGACAAGTGATGAGTGAACAATACCTGCTGTGAGACGTATTATCAAGCCTAGAGGTGCAGTATGCAAAGTGATCCGACCACTGTATTCAGACCGGTCAAATGTTTGATTGAGTTGCATTGATAATATCGACTGCAACTATACTACAAATACGATCTTCGTTTTATAATAGCCCTCGCTTGGCGTGGAAACCAGTGCCTTATTCCGAAGTAAAAAATGATTGGAATTGAAGAAATGAAATGAAATGAAGTTAATCCTTAGTTGTTTTTTTAAGTTTTTTAATACTTATTGAAGACCTGTGTGGTGCAATGGTGATCATGTCGCATCGTTCAATAAGCCCTGGGTTCGATTCTCAGCGAGTTGGAAATGTTTGATATAATTTATGTGTCGCAAACAAGCAAAGCCGCGAGTAAAAACTAGTATTCAAAGTTAAAGTCAAATAGTTTACTTCACTTCTTACAAATTCACTTATGAACGTCAATTTTTTTGATTCTACCACCATTTTGGAGAAATGCTAAAGGAGGAGAAAAAAACGGCGAAAAAAAACTCCTCCGCATGTTTTAAAATAAAAATTACAACTGATCAGTTTGTCAGTATTTTATAACAGATCAGTTTGAAGGAATAAATATGTATAAAGCAAAATGTTAATTGCGCACCCCTAACTCACTGTAGGTACGTAAAGAGAAATGCAAGTTAATTAAGAACACAATTATTATTGAAGGAAACCTCATTTACGGAGGCGAAATGCAAAAAATGCAAGACTCGTAATATTTGTAACATCTAATATTTCTTGCATTAAAATATGATAATAATTTTATTTATTTATTTATTTAAGCTTCTTTGCACCATACAATGTATACGAGCAAAAGGCGGACTTAATGCTAAAAGCATTCTCTGCCAGTCAACCTTTGGGCAGTGGGAAAACAACGAAGGCGGCAAAAGAATATATATAAAATAATCTTGACAAATTGATAATTAAACTTAGAAAATTAGCTAAAAACTTATCGACCAGACGAAAAAATTTGTGTAAGTTTGAAAGAAATAAGAAAAAATAGAAAGAAATACCTTTCAACACTTTTATTTCCATTATTCATTCTGTTATCAGGTACATATAACCTACTCGTGCACTTTCTATATTATGGTAAAACCATGCAACATCTCATTATCTTCTACCTTCACTGTTAACACATAATCTTCACAATTATTAGGTCCCATACTGAAACTGCCACAACAAATTCAAAATGGCATCAATACATTGCTGTTTTTATGCAATGCCCGTAAAATAGATAAAGCCTAGCTCCGCAATGGTTAGACATCGCGTAGCAAGATCCTAGAAGGTGTCGGTGTGTTATTTTTGTAGTGAAGGCTCAGTAAGAGGAACTCAAAATCCAGTTAATCCAGGCATATGGTCTGGTGTAATATGCTTAGCTTGTGACACATTATATACTTTATGCTAATTTTATTTGTGATGAAGGAGTCAATTATCCCTTGAAGATTTTTACCTTGCAATATTTGGTGGTATATTAAGAGGTAGGGATATTAAAAAGCAAGCTGTAAGCTGAAATAAACATTATTTCTCCTTACGGAATTTACATGGCAATACTATTACAAAAGAGCAAAATAAAATACTCGTGTTACGTCTTCTGATCCATTTTATTCAATCAATGAATGTATTGACAACATGAAAGCATTGCTGTCGTCGTTCTATTTTCGAATATGGTCAGCTCGGTGGCCAGTTATATTTTGGTAGAACACCTGAAATGTAAAATCTTCCTCCTAATCACAACACATCTCTCCTCTTCACTCAAGCAACGCTCCTCTCTAAAACACCACTGCTCTCTATACACCTCTGCACTCCATATCTCTTCACACCAGCACGCCAAATCTAACTCCGCCCCAACACTCATGTCACTACCTCCTGCTGATCTTGCTCCTCGCAGTTGTTAAAGTAAAGGCATAAAATTCCTCCGTCCTTTTGCGTGACAAGCACGATTGAATATAGTTTAAATACTTCACAATACAGAGTCGCTCAGCGGGCTATGGAGAGGGCTATTGTAGCGGACCGCTTCGATAACTTATCCTAGAGCGTGGACTGTATCACTGAATAAAAATACTCTCTTCACTATTAACCGTGTTTTATTTCCGGATGGAGTACTTCTTCCTAAGGTTTACAATCGTATACTGGAGGAATACTGGAGGAATACAACTTTGCCACCGAAATGGCCCTTCTTATATGTGCCAAAGTCTATTCTCAACTATCGCTAACCATTAATACACCGATCGGGTCTCAGCCAATCAGATTCGAGAAATTTTTGCACACGACACTATAGTACCGTTTCATCTTCCGTCTCACGCGTTTGCACACGGCACTATAGCGCTATCGCGTCAGTTCATCTTGCTCTTACATTTCCTGTCCTTATCGCTATCGTGAGTATCTCTTTTACTCTTAGTATATAAACAAAATAATAAACTATTGGCACATATTTACAATGATTTTCCTTACAATTAACTTAATAGTAGTTAGAATAAAAGACACCCCGTATGAATTCTTTATTTCCTACATACTAAATGGATATCTTAATCTAATTAAACTACTATAATACATGTCAATCAAATACATAGGCGCTTATTCTACGTCTAGCTGTTGCCGTCCGTAACAGTCTCCCCCCGGCGAAGACTCGTCGTAGCCTCTCGTACTTGTAGGACGGCCAGCTTGGTCGCAGGCCTTCTAAACACGCCTCCTCTGGTGCGGACGTCTGCAGATCTGACGATTCCGTCTGGTCCCGGGTGCACTCGCTCGACGATTCCTCGCGGCCATGTGTTGCGAGGCAGCGAGTGGTCAACGACCACTACTAGGTCTCCCGGCTGCAGCTGTTGTCCTCCGCCGTTGCTAACTTGCCCTCGTGGGATGAGTGTAGGCAAGTACTCCTTCACCCAGCGCTGCCAAAATCTATCTGCTAGCGCCTGGGCGCGCCTCCACGTGCTGCGGTCCGCCTCGCTGCATGGTCCGGTGCGCGGCAGCCCTGACGACGACCCGATGAGAAAATGGTTCGGTGTGAGCGCTTCTTCGTCTTCGGGATCGACCGATACGTGCGTGAGCGGTCGCGCGTTCACGCTGTACTCGGCCTCGGCGATCAGCGTCTGAAGTACCTCTTCCTTCGGCGACTTCTGGTTGAGCGTAGTACTTAGCGCCGTCTTGACGGAACGCACCAATCGTTCCCACGCTCCCCCCATATGCGGAGCGCCCGGCGGTATGAAACGCCAGTCGGTGTTGTACTTCAAACCGAAGTCTCGTAGCTCAGGAATCCACTTCGCGTAGGCTTGTCGTAGCTCGGCGTCAGCCCCTCTGAAGTTGGTCGCGTTGTCAGAGTATATAACGCGTGGCCAACCTCTTCTTGCAGCCATCCGTCTCAGCGCCATGATAGCTGAGTCCGTGGAGAGCGATTGTACGATCTCTAAGTGTATCGCTCGGGTTGTGAGGCACGTAAATAACGCGCACCACCTTTTTTCATGTCGACGGCCGATGGTCACAGTCAGTGGCCCGAAGTAGTCTACGCCGCTGTAGGTGAAGGCGCGATGACCTGAATCTAGCCTTCCTTTAGGTAGGTCCCCTCTCGGCGGTGTCCTCGGGCTTGCCTTGTATACTCGACAGAACTGGCAGTCTCTGGCGATTCTTCTGACTGTCGGTCGTAGGTGCAGTATTATGTATAACTGCCGAAGCTCGTTAACAACCCTCTCGTTGTTCGCGTGGCCCGCTCGACGGTGAAAACGCTCTATTAGCAAGCGCGTAAACGGGTGACGACCGTCGAGAATTGCCGGTGCGTTGGAGTGCGACGCGACGTTGAGAGCGCCTATCCTGCCTCTCGCTCGCACAATCCCTTGGTCTATCTTCGGATCGAGCTTCCTCAGTTTACTATTGCTCAGCGGCGCTTGGTTGTTGCTTAGCCTCTTGACGTCTTCGTAGAACGAATCGCGTTGCGCCCGCTGTAGCCACCTCCTTTCTGCCGCTTCAATATGCGACACGTTGAGGTGTAGCGTCTTATCCTTTTTCTTGAGTTTTTCGATGAACAGATGTATCATCGCTGTGGCCCGTATTAATTTGTCGTAGCTGGCGAAGCGATTGACGTCGGGCAGTGCGTCGTTCGTAGGCGCGGGCTCCTCTTGCGCGGCGTAGCTTGCGGCTTCTACGTGTTCTACGTGTTCTACGTGTTCTACGCGTTCTACGTGTTCTACGCGTTCCGTCTTCTCCGTAGGCCATTGCGCTTCCGATTCGCGTAAGAACGACGGTCCGGTGAACCATCGGTCTTCACTGCTGACCCGATTCGTCTGGAGTCTGGTCGCGTCGTCAGCGACGTTCAGAGACGTAGGAATCCATCGCCAGTCTTCCGCTTGAGTCAACTCGGCGATCTCGGCGAGGCGGTGAGATACAAACGGCGTGTATCGTCTTGCATCGTTTCTTATCCAATGGAGGACGGTTTTCGAGTCGCTCCAATAAACGATCCGCTTCGGTGTCCACGTATGCTCTCTGATGATCGTGTTGGCCACTCGTGCCCCGATGAGAGCCGCTTGTAGTTCCAGTCTCGGGACGCTAACTACTTTAAGCGGCGCGACTTTCGCCTTGGCCATCACTTGGATCGTCTCGATGTACGTAGCGTGAACGATCCTCCAGTAGGCTATCGTCGCGTAGGCTTGTTCACTTGCATCGGTGAATACGTGAAGCTCGATGTCCGCTTCTGACGTCACGTTGAGGCTGTAACACCGCGGTATGGCTAACGCGGAGATATCTTCGAGGCGCCGGATCCACTCGTCGAATAAGTCGGCTTCGTCGTTGGGCAGTTGTTCGTCCCAGCCTATTTTCTTCGTCCATAGCCGTTGTAGAATCATTTTTCCGACGACGGTGTATTGACTAATCAATCCCAACGGATCGTAGATCGACATGACGGCGCTCAGTGCCTCCCTCTTTGTCGGTGCTCGCTGTCTCTTTCTTACTTCGTCGGGAACCCTCTTCGTATCTGTGTTGAACGTTAGAGTGTCCAAATTTGGATCCCAGCGAAGCCCCAGTGTTTTTTCCCGTTGGTGAGACGCGAGCTTGACGTCCGTATTCTTCGATCGCTTTTCTTGCGGGATACTAGCTAGAACCGACTTGTTATTACAATTCCAGCCCCGTAGGTTGAAATTCGCTTGCCGATGGACGTAACTTATTTCTTCTATCATTTTGATAGCTTCTTTTTCCGTCGCAAAGCTATCTAAGTAGTCGTCCATGTAGTGCCGCTCTTGAATAGCTAACGCCGCCTCCGGGTATTCGTTTTCGTGCTCGACGGCGTTGCGGTTCCTCACACTATGAGCGAGGTACGGCGAACTGTTGGCTCCAAATATCATTGACGTCATCTTCATTTTAGTCGGAGTATCTGTGGGTCTGTCTCTCCACAGAAACATCTGAGCCGGTTAGTCTTCAGGTCTTATTTTTATCTGAAGAAACATCTCTTCTATATCGGCTGTCACGGCGATCGGTTTCTCCCTAAAACCGAATAGAATCCTCGTGAGTGATGCTAACAGGTCGGGGCCCTCTAGCAGGAGGTCGTTGAGGCTAACACCCCGCACCTTGGCCGCTGCGTCGAAGACCATTCTTGTTTTCCCCGGCTTGTTATGGTTCACAACTGCGAAGTGAGGCAGGTACCATTTCACTGGACTCGATTCTTCGCTTCCATCGCATTTCGTGGCGTAACCTTTTTTGATTAGGTTATCTACTTGCGCCTTGTATTCAATCTTGAAGCCTGGCTCTCTTGATAGTCGTTTTTCAAGCGTAGTTAATCTTCGTAGAGCCGACTCGTAGCTCTCGGGTAGCACCGGATTGTCCATTTTCCACGGTAGGCCGACTTCGTAGCAACCGTTTTTCCGTGCTACGGTTGCCTCGAACAACTTCGTAGCTCGTTCATTTTCGTAGCTAATTTTCTTCTTCGTAGACACGCCGAGCGAGTCGATGTCGAAGTGCGACTCGACAAGCCGCTGTAACTGCGTGTCACAGACGTGAAGCACTTGTTCGTCGTTCTTCATAATCGTTTTGTGCGGCGCTGTTCCGTGTAGGACCCACCCCAGCTTAGTCCAGGACGCTGCGGGTTCTTTTTGTCTTCCTGTGCGTATCTCCCGTGATATAATCAGATGCCAGTTGTCAGCACCGATTAGTATGCGTGGCTTGGCTTGACCGGCGCATATCTTCCTGCCGACGTCACGGAGGTGCGCATACCGACTTAGGTTGTTCGGTATACATTGTTCGTGAAGCAACAAATCCTTCATTGTGCGTGCTGTGACGTCGTGCGCTTCCCTTTCACGCAGCCCTTGTATCTTGATCTTCACAGCTTGGCTCTCGATAGTTCTCCGTCCGTTGATTCCCTTGATACTCAGCGGTTGGTCCGTTCCCCCGTCGGTGATTTGTCTGGCCAACTCCTCGTCTATCAACGTGACGGTCGAGCCTTCGTCCAGGAGGGCGTGTGTAGTGAGCTCCCCCCGTGGCCCGGTGAGCTTGACTTTGCATATTTTCAGGTAAACGACGTCGTTTTTCTTGTTCGTCACGCTCATGACCGCTTCCGATTTTCCTTCTTCGGAGTTAGTCTCGCGGGCCTCTTCATTGTAGTTCTTATGCAGCAATGAGTGGTGTTGGTATTTACAACCTCCCACGCCGCACGCCTTGGCCTTACAGTTCAGCCGACTGTGCCTCTTCTTTAGACACTTGAAGCACATCTTATTGTCCTTTGCCCATTGCCATCGCTCGTTCACTTCCAGGGATCGTAGTTTTTGACAGTCGGGCGTATAATGTCCTCCGGACTGGCACATGAAACACTTCTTTTCTTCCCCGGTTACTTCGTTTGTCGCGTAAACCCGTTGTGCTTCCTTCGCTATGGTTCTCTTGGCGAACGTTCTCTTTTCCGGTTGCGTTGGAGCGCTCCTCTTTGTTACGTGAGCGTATCGTAGCATCAGGTCCGCCTCGGACATGAGAAACTCCGAGAACACCGTCATCTCGTCGCTTTCCATGACCTGACGCTCGTGCGCAGCCGCGTACTCCGCCCACTTAGTAACTAGGTGCGGACTTAGCTTCTCCACGACGTCGCGTACTAACATCGGGTTCTTCAGGTAGCCCCGTCGATCCACACTCTTAATCGTGTAGACTATGTTTTGGATCTTGATTGCTAGCTCGTAGAGGTCGTTACCGGCGTTCGTCATCTTGGGAAGCCTCTTCAGATTGTCGATGGCTTGGTCGATAATATACTCCGGTCTTCCATACTTCATTTCAAGTGTCTTCATAATGATCTCCGGGCTTGAAGCGGTGAACAACTGCGAAGAAACGATTTCCCTTGCTTCTCCTCGTAGGCAATTTCGTAGACGGAGCAAGTTTTCCGTAGGCGAAAACTTGTAGAGCTTCGTAGAATCTTCCATCGTAGCTTTAAATGGTAGCCACTCCGCTACGGCTCCCGCGAAGATCGGTAATTCCGTCGACTGACGAGGCGGCGGTCGCGAGGTGATCATCTTCTCGAGCGCGTTGGCCAGTTGTTGTATGCCGCGCTGCTTCGGGTTGTCCCCCCATTGCTCGTTAATGGAAGGACGAGCCTCCTGTGGCTCTTCCCCACACCTCGGCCGTCTCTCCTCCATACTCTTGTCGACCCAATCCCTTATACGATCGTTCCCGCACGCGCTCTCTGCGTACTGGGACTGCGCTTCGGCTTCGATGATCGACATTTCGGCGGCCAATCTTGACTTCACTAACTTTTCCTTCATCTGCAGTCGCTTCTCTTCCAACTCCGCCAGCTCTTTCTCCGCTTCGTACTGCGCCAGACGTGCCCTCGCTTCGGCGCTCGCTCGCGACGCGTTGGAGAGGACTGTGCGTGTCGGCGACGTCGGTCTTCTTGCCGGCGACGTGTGCGATTTCGCAGCTTCCTTCCTCGCTGGCATACTGGCGGGGTTGATCGGCGGGCCCATCAATGTTCCTTCCGTTGTTGACAGCAGCGTAGGTGATCGGTTGAGCCGCCTTCCTTGCGGTATCCCTCCCATCGTGGACGGTGAATGCGGCGAGTCTTTATAGATCCGATGCAGTGGAGCCCCCGGCGCGCTCTTTGCGCCTGGTTGCGCCTCTGACTCGCAAAACCCGGACTCCGAGCGAACACGGCTTCTCGTGTTCATTGTGGACGTGGCCGTAGATTCTTGAGCTCCCCGTTGAACTCGAATCTTCCAGTGCAGGATCGCTTGAGCTCCCCGTTGAACTCGATCCCGCTGCGGATCCTCGTGGCTGGTCCCGTTGAGTCGTGGCTTGGTCCCGTCGAGTACTTCCTGATCCGGCTATCGAAGGACCACAAAAACTGTAGCGGACCGCTTCGATAACTTATCCTAGAGCGTGGACTGTATCACTGAATAAAAATACTCTCTTCACTATTAACCGTGTTTTATTTCCGGATGGAGTACTTCTTCCTAAGGTTTACAATCGTATACTGGAGGAATACTGGAGGAATACAACTTTGCCACCGAAATGGCCCTTCTTATATGTGCCAAAGTCTATTCTCAACTATCGCTAACCATTAATACACCGATCGGGTCTCAGCCAGTCAGATTCGAGAAATTTTTGCACACGACACTATAGTACCGTTTCATCTTCCGTCTCACGCGTTTGCACACGGCACTATAGCGCTATCGCGTCAGTTCATCTTGCTCTTACATTTCCTGTCCTTATCGCTATCGTGAGTATCTCTTTTACTCTTAGTATATAAACAAAATAATAAACTATTGGCACATATTTACAATGATTTTCCTTACAATTAACTTAATAGTAGTTAGAATAAAAGACACCCCGTATGAATTCTTTATTTCCTACATACTAAATGGATATCTTAATCTAATTAAACTACTATAATACATGTCAATCAAATACATAGGCGCTTATTCTACGTCTAGCTGTTGCCGTCCGTAACAGCTATGCTCGGTATTTCTCTGCGTGATCGAATCAGAAATGATGAGATCCGTAGACGAACACGGTTAACCGACATAGCCCAGAGAATTAGCCGACTGAAGTGGCAATGGGCCGGCCATATAGTTCGGAGGACCGACAACCGTTGGGGAAGAAAGGTCCTCGAATGGAGACCACGTCTCGGAAAAAGGAGCATAGGACGCCCCCCGACCAGGTGGACTGACGACCTGATGAAGACGGCGGGCATCCGCTGGATTCAACGGGCTCAGGACCGGTTAGGGTGGCGCCAGTTAGGGGAGGCCTACGTCCAACAGTGGACATCAAAAGGCTGATGGATGGATGGATGGACAATACTTTGCACCAAAATGACTGAATATTTATGTACTTGTCATTATAATTCCATAGCATTTTAAGGCGCTTTTTTTATTAATAACCTGATGGCAATTGTTGATTCAGTCTTATGCGATTATGCACTAACTAAGCAACACTGCACTTTTGCACTTGAGGATGTCCTCATTATAATCGGAATTTTTGCACAATTTTGTAGCCTTATAAATTCAAACGCATACTTTTATTTTTTAGCGAATTCGCATCAAGCATTATACATAATATACTTCGACCACAGAGGGCGTTATAGACAAATCATCTATTACGAAAAAGACAAACTATATAGGTTCCTATTTAAATGCGTTAGGTACCCAAAGAAAAATGTAAGTAGATACGTATTTACTCAAATACTTGTTGACTTTCAGTATGCCACGATCAGGTTAATTTGATATCCATTCTTTACGGCCGTGTGTATCTCTGATCCTAACAAAGCATCGAGGGACTTGAAGAAAAATTAACTCTTCATTTTTCGCTACGGACACTTTTCCGACTCCAAGTACACTCCACACTGCACTTTACACTTACACTCTCCGCTTCACACTTGGAAGGGAGAGCACGTAGTATTATTAAAAGTTATGCTCGCCGTTTTACTTTGAATTAGTATCGTTAGCGCATACAAACTTTGGATGATACCGAACTCTACGACTCTACGCCTAGTAGAGAAGCGAGGGTATTGTTTCCTTAACTTATATTGTTGTTGTTTGTAGAGTTTGGTCTGAATGAAGCTCTACCGTCTTTTGATTAAAACTCTTAGTATTCATTTACCGTTGCAATGAAAGTTATTTTAAACTTTATTTATGACGTAGGAATGTTGCGATGTGGAATTTTAATTGTGTTGGGTTTTCAGAGTTTGTTTTGTACCTCGACTCGTATGCCAGAATGGTTATGCTAGACTAATGTTTCGTGGGTCCTGGGTTCTATTCCCAGTGAAATGGAAATTTAATCTTAACATAAAAGCGAAATATCACGCACTCATAACTAAATATTGAGAACCGCTTTATGTATAAAGATGAAATTTAGCAGGGAAGTAGGTTATAGTTAGAAGATATTTACAACTCTAAGGTGAATCCGAGTAGCACTTTTTGTTGTTTAAGAGGGGCCATTAAGACTAAGGATTTGCTTTGCAGTTACCCTAGTTTAAAGTTCGTGCAAAATTTGATGCCAAGCCTTCAGCAGTCCAGCGTTCAAACTTAATAATAATAATAATAACGCTACACACTCAAAGCCCCATACTAGGATTCCCTGTGTTGTGGGTACCTTGGACAACACACAAGACAAGGACACACACCCAGACCGAGAACGGAAATTCAAACTCATCATTCAAATTGCCGCCTCGCTGGGAATCGAACCCAGAACCCTCGGAACAGCGATCCGGCATGTTAACCATTGCGCCATCCGGGTCGTCTACTTATCACTGACATATTAACACTGATTTAATGTACAGTTTACATAAAAGATCAACACACCGAACTCCTGGCTACATTGTGCCGTGAAGACAGAACCTCATTTGCAGTGTGTACCTAATTATAACATCGACTGCCTTCGTTAGCTCTATGCAGCTATGAAGCTCTGGTGCCTTTGTAGTGTTTCTTGTGAAATTTATCCTTTCCCTAGTGTGCATGCTCGGTCTTAGAATCATACAATATTCTTATCTTGCTAATGTTATAAACGTGAGTTTGGATGTTTGTGAATCAATTACAATCTGAGCTGATTCACGCGTTTCGTACACAGTTTATGACCAAATTTTATTTTATTTTATTTATACTTTTAGCTTTATACGCTTACAATTGTAGATTTGTTACAAAATTACAGACACTTATAAAGTACTCTACTGTATAACACGAGTAGTCATAGGTTGTTAGGTAAGTAATGAAGTTAGGTAAGTAAGTAATGACAAAAGAACTTTTTCGTACCTACTGTGACATAATATGTATCTCATGTAAATATTTTATACATGTAAAGATTCCGTCACATACACAAATATCTACAGGTGGAGCTGAAAAAAGCTTGTTAAAAGAAAAGACTAGACTACAGCGTTATTAGGAATCCTATTTTCTTTAAAAACAGACAAATGTACACACCACTCCCTCCCCGGCGCCGTAATGAAGCAACAAAGCCGTTATTTTATACGAGGGAAGGAAGAAAAATCTCATTTCAGTTGACCCACTTGCAGGTGCTAATTTTTTATTAAAACAAAACAGGGTTAGTGCAAGCGTGAATCACTGACGGGAATTTTCTTATACCTAATATAGCACACCTTGGGGAACTTTCGGTTTTAGGGAAACTTTTGGCATGATATTTTTATAGGCTTGGCTGAGAAAACTAACATAATATATTATGGATAAATAAAATTAATTTATTTTTAACATTTTCTGTTCCAAAGCTAGGCTGGGATTCCATTATGTGTGGTACATAGTAGGACATAATACACAACACTGGTAAACATAAAAACATTAAAAAGTCGATGAAAAATTATCCACTCAGCACAACACCGTGGTGCTTAACATTGAGGTTATTACATAGTATCTCATTGGTGCTGACTAATAGAAACATTATAAATAGGCGTCGATCATTGAGATACTATGTAGTACTGAAGTACAATGGCGTCGAAAAGTGAAACTTAGTGAAAGAAGGTGTCAAGCAGCCGCTGTTTTTCAAAGCAATCCATTGCAATGGATAGTTCGTGCTAGTGATCCTATATGGTTATTCTTTAATTTCTGTATTTAAAATTTATTTATTTATTTTATAATTAATGACACGGAAAAACACACACAATCAGTTAAAAGAAGTTATTTTGTACAAAGGTACTGCTTATGTCTAAAAGAAATCTCTTCCAGCAGACCTAGGAATGGAAAATTTATATCCCAGTAAAATACATAGACATTTAATCTACTTTACTGGGATAATAGGGTATAATGTAAAAACATTATACATATAATACAAGCGCTTTATATTACGTATTCATAGCTACTCTATTCATTATTCTAAACATACAACAAAGGCTATGAAAAAAGGTAAAACAAAACGGAATATGAAATATTCCAGTCGAAGAAACTAATTGCCCATTACCTTACTGGCGCTCGATGTTACATTAGAGAACAGTTTCAAAGAGATACAACGCTACAATAACGCTTCTATCACGCTATACACTCATAGCCCTACACAGGATTCCCTGTGTCGTGGCCACCATGAACATTGGTTACATTGGACAACACATAGTCAGTCTGCGAATAGAAAAAACTCGTCAAATTCCTGCCGCACTGGGAATCGAATCCAGGACCCTATGAACGGTAGTCCGTCATGATAACCATTCCGCTATTCAGTCAATGTTATTTCATGACGTAATAATTGTGTAAAGTTTCTTCAATCAATATAAAGGAGTCTGTGCCCTAGTTGGTAGTAACATAGATGACATCTATACATCTTGCACTCTTCTACTTGATTTGATACAATATCACAGTAATGTACTGTCTTCACAACATAAATCCGTGTTCACAATAAACTCATCAATATGAGTCTGATGAAATAAAGCGGGTAGCGGATACGGATCCATCCAGGATGAACACAAACGGACGGAGGTCCCGTATCGCATGCAATTGAAATTTAATTCGGCATCGGCATCGCTGTGTGCCAATAAAGGCGGAAAAATCAAATGTAGACCTCGTTATGTAATAGACATGGCGTTTATATTAATAGCGTACTTAGTAGCGAAATAGTTAAAAGCGTAATAGTTAATACCGTACTAGTTAATAGAGTAATGGTTAATAACGTAATAGTTAATAGGGTAATGGTTAATAGCGTAATAGTTAATAGGGTAATGGTTAATAGCGTAATAGTTAATAGCTGTGCCAGTTGAATATCTGATCTGATACCTTATTGACTGCAATTATTTAAACTGATAGACCAATAAACACGACGTACATCTATAACCGGGCTCACCCAATAACGTGCAATCTCATTTCCGTGAAGCAAAAATCTTACACTTTTTATTTTCTAATTTCCATCCGTACTGAGCGAAAAGGAACTTCGTTCTAATACTTGCAAGACCATATCTCTCATGCTTTAGCTACAGAACAAACAGGACAGAAGAAGATTTGCGGTCTATCCTGTATGTTAATTGTTAATCTAATTAGCGTCCGCCGTCTGCGGGGCGGGGGCTCTCTGTAGACTGGGCACTCCCACTGAACTATTAGTAGAGCTTAAATAATTTGTTCTCTCAAAACAGCACAGTTGCGCCAGTACTGTACAGTCAACGAGAGAAGTGCTTTAAATAAACATTAAATTTAAAGCTGTTTTCTCACTTACTTTGTTGTTTAATTATTTTAATGATAATTAAATACCACTAAAAGATTAATGTGAGAGGAACAAAAGTTCGTATCAAAAGCCAAGACAAGAATTTAAATAACAGGATATGAAAAAAGGAGCGATAGATGTCAAATTACTTAAATTATTAATTATGCCCAATATCACAATCCTATTATACTTAGATGAACTGAACTTAGATGAACTTTGTAGGTACTGAAGTACCTACAAAGATTTTATTTCATAAATGAATAAATATAGGTATGCATTTAATTTTTTCTTTCCCTGTCATTTTTATCACTATTTAGTCCTTTAACCGTTATACGAGTGAAATGACTCTTAAAATTTCGTATTGATCGTATCTGACAATGAATATCAAGTTTTCTCATAAATTAGCTATTTTATATAAAGTACATCCTCTTTACTTTGATGATACGTATTATACCACAGTTACAAAGATGGCGGTATACAATAAGATGTTTAGATGACGGTAAACTTATATATTTATCGTATTTCGTAAGGACTGTATGCTAAGAATCTGTGAATGTACATTGTACAGAGCCAATGAAGGAAAACCGCCCATGATTCTAACAGTTGTTTATTCTGGACTAATACCTTCCCCCGTTTTTTCCCGGAAATGTAAGAATCTACAATTAAAATTATTAAAATTATTTCATACAATTAAAATTATTTCCGGATTTTCAGGCTTTTTTCAATAGATTTTAATTTAAACCGTATTTGAGATCAGTGTGATAAACACATAGACACACATTAATCTATTGCTAGAGCTCACACCAAAAAATAGGAGTTATTTAGACATTCTTTAAAAGTAATATTTTTTTATCACAAACTCTTAAAACATCCAAGGCTATGTCGACCACATAATGAGGGTCGCCGTTTTTGTGCTCACCAGTTGGCGCCACCGGCGAGGTGAGGTCCTGCTGTCAAAGCCCACCCATACATAAACAGTGACAAGTGATATTCAGACAAGTGAGAAGCGACAGTGCCACAAACTTATCTGACCCGGTGGCCAAAATTGGAACTAATGCAAATGTTGTACTGTTGTCAGACAAAGACAAAGACAGTAGCGCCCTTCTTACCGGGTCAGATAAGTTTGTGGCACTGACAGCCAGACCTCACTCTGCACTAGCGCCTCTAGCGGCGAATTCACACGCCTTTACCCTCATTGGGTTAAATTACGAAACCATCTCCGATTTCAATTAAGAGATATCATTACTTCTCAACCCCCATACTTTTTGATAAATATAATAGATACATCGTACAGACGCGCAGGACCATTTTATTACACGTATAGATTTATATTGTTAGTTAAGCAGTGCTGTAGCTGGCTGTACCCGCGCACAACGTACGACACACGCCAATACCCTGCGCTCGTATTTATTAAGTTATACCAACTTGACGCACAATGGCATCACACATCTTGTTGACTGGCCGGCGCATACGGTACCCCCGTATGTGGGCTGCAGACGCTGCCACTTGCCTTTTGAAAACGCAAGGGTAGTTGCGTCGCTTCGTTAAACTTGTTGATTATAATATTATGTAATAAATTAAAAAAAATAACTGACTCTCCATTTCCGGTTGCCTGAAAAGAAAAAATAAAAAGAGACGTTTTTACACAACTTTAGATAACATACGTATTAATTTAGCGTTTCAGGATTGATCTGGTGGCGACAACCAATTTATTTTTATTTAAGAAAACATTCAAGATATTTTTATCAAACCCGCAGTAAAACAAGCAAATTCTAAAATTATATTTTTTTACCTATTGTATCCGTTCTTTCTACTTAATAGTTACATTATTAGATCAGCGTCAATCTTAGAAACTTTTTGAGCTGTCGTGCGATCACGCTCATATAACATTCTTCCCACATTTTAAAATTCATGCTTATTCTTTCAAAAAATTCATTACAAAGTAATTTCATCAAAGTGAAAAATACCCGACGCGCGTTTTGCACCAAATTAGACGTCGGTATGTTTCCAAATTCGCCGAGTACGTACGTACAGCCACAATATCGAAACTTTGTGATATACGATCAGCTCATGACATCGCTAATACACACAACTAATTCTTCGTGATTACACAACTATACTTTCAAAGTGTTCGGCTGGGAACTGGATCTGACAATGTTTGCAACTTCGCCGAATTAACGAGAAATATGGCTCCTCAGGTTTGTGCTAATTACCTAGGGTTTTGTATTCGAAACACGCTGAAATAAATGTCGTACAATGGAGTGTCCAAATTTTCATAATTATTTACTTGTATGGTTTAAGACCTTTATTAATATTTCTAATATAATATTTACAATCGCTCATCGCTATAAGGACTGGGATCGATATGTAAGGGCCAGTCAGTCCTATTATTAGTTGTTAATAATACTCCAAATAATAATTGTCAGTAAAAATTTCGTTCTATTTCGTCACAAACGTATTGTATAAGTATATATTATATTATTTGAGGGATAAGATGGTTACCTGTAAAATTTAAAGAAAATGAACAAATATAATCTAAGGGCTCATTCACACGAGGACGAATCGTCTTTTTTCACGAATCGTCTTTTTTCACGATTCGTTATTTTTTTTGACGGCGGCAATGCTTTTTAAATACTCATGTTCACACGCTTGACGAATCGTGAAAAAAGACGAATACGGATACGTCTTTTAGAAATCACGAATCGTGAATGTTTTATGATTATGACGGATACGTCTTTTAGAAATCACGAATCGTGAATGTTTACTGAACCAATCTGAACTGAGCTAAATCACGAAATAAATGTGAACTTCAATGCAGATATTTTGACGAATCGTGAAAAAACACGATTCCGTATTCAATGTGAACGTTCATCCGTCAAGACGTATCGTGTTTTTTGCCGAATCGTCAAAGACGTATTCCGTGGGAATGAGCCCTAATACATCAGTATTGTCACCTCTAACTATTGTTAACTCTTCACAGTATCAGTCTCGCATCGAGTGCAGCATTAGCATACACGTGTATCAAGTATGGCCTCTACTCGTTTGGCGATATGTACGACTATACTTTTAACAACCTCGCTACAAGCCAATTTACATCTTACATTGATACAATAAGACCTAAACTCTTTTGACGAGTTCAGTACAGTTGGGATGAAACATTTTGATAAGACTTAAATATATTGGAAGTGTATCAAAGTGTATTAGAGTCAAAGATCTGGACATAATTTACGGGTAATTGACGTTTTTCTGAGCCATTGCTTGATAATTTTTTTATTCTATATTGAGTCTCGAATATTTTGTAATTTTTATTTTAATAGCTAGCAACTGGCAAATAAAAGATGAACAGTTAAAGAAAACTGTTCACCACTACTCATGGATATCAGGGTGACGACAAAACTGATACTATGCCGGCTGGCAAGAAAGAAGAGGAAAGAAATAAACAATACCTGTCAAGCTCCCAAGGGCAATGTGACCATTCTGCGACTGATTCAAGCGACGGAAAGAAAGGTATCCCAGCAGGTTTCTTACGACATCTTCCGATACTCTGGTCCACCGGCATGAGAATGGAATCAGTATCTTAGGCCAAAAGTAGTTTAGACGCTTTCATGGCTGGAAACCCGTTAGAGATATCATCTGGATACTACCTGGATATCAGCGGCTGTGGTGGATAGCACTGGACGCATTCTGACTGCGACCAGTTTCGATCATATTATATTATTTGAATATTATTTATTTATATTATCTGCGGAAGATGAAACGTCGAAAAAAGTATATTTGTTGATCCATCATTCTTATTAACTGACTTCAAAAAGCAGTCAAGGGAACTCCTCAAGGATTGAAAGCAATTTCCTTTGGGCTTGATTAATTGAGCGCCACCTGGCGAGTAGTTTTTGAGTTATCTCTGCTTGTCGATGTTGAAATCGGTTTTTTTTGTAAAAAGAAATTATAACGCATAGCATTGTGGACCTTCTTGATAGAGTAAACGTTTCTTCTTCTAACAAGGTGGGTAATACTCGTATTCACTCAGGGTTGTATACTCACTCAATTGGTATGATTCAAACGTTTATAAGTTTCAGAAACAGCCCAACGAAATGAGACATGTTCGACACAACATCTAACAAAGTATGGATAATTGAATTGCTTTGAGTTTCAAGATCGTTATAGTACGGGTATTACAAGTTTTGGCCAATATTGCACTAAGTTAGGCTTACAGCCCCCTTCTGGAGCATTGTAGCTCAGTATGCAGATCTGTTTAACATAACCGCGCTCGCCCTACAAAACTTGTGCATAACCTTTACAAATTGATGAATCTATACAAATAAAAATGTTAGATACTGATTTCTTTATACACATGAAACATAATATACCAGAACAACTAGCATTGTCAGTCTTTATTTACGCAATAAAACCTTAAACCTACCTTTTTCCTACCTTTTCTAAATATTCTTAACACGAACGATGTTTTGGACCAAAACACTATAATTTTCCCCCCATCTATCGCCGTGTTACTTGCCTTGTCATTTCAGAGCCTTTGTTTTCCCAAAACAGAATATCTCAACAAAGACGGAATTTACGAATCACTCGGAGCCGTGTCGCATCCTCCCCAATCTTCCCGATGACATAACATTTACATAATATCCCCAAAAATACAATCGTTGTGTGTCGGCCGGTGATAGCTTTATGCCGGCGACGGGTCTGCGTTCTATCGGAGATCGTGATCAACGTTTAAAAAAGGTTTGGACTCTCTAAACGCTTATTGTTAGTCAATAGCTTCTGTGGCTGTGACTTTTTTCACTTGGATTGTGATGATTTGAAAATTCAATTGCTTTTAATAGAGTAGTACGTAGGTAGATTTGATAATAATAATCGCGTACACTCTTACACCTCAGCAGTAGGATTCCATATGTCGCGGGTGGCTTGGGAAACCCTAATTACTAACTCATAACCCTAAGAACATACATTGTTTTCTGCCCCAACTTTTTTTTTTGTTAACGAGGGGGAAACCTTCAAAAGGTACCTTGTGCCGTGGGAGCGACACAGGGTTATGTGGGGTTTTTACTCACTAAAACCCCCCCGGTGGCCGTTTTCGACGCTATGTGGAGGACTCCGGGATCTCCAACGGAACGCAACCGGAGCCCTCCGAGCGCAGTGCCTTTCGGCTCCTCCAGCGCGAGTAGAACCTCGCGCGGCACATTTTCTTTAATATGGTATGCGGCCAACCTCATACCATCATCCTTCCAGGGGCTGCTGATTGGCGGTTCGAGCTCCCACTCTTACCGCCTGCAGCCCCGAAAGCCCCCTTTTAGTCGCCTCTTACGATCAGGCAGGGGATACCGTATCTCCAATTCTGTTCCCGAGCTACAGGGACAACCGGGAACACAACCTTAGGCTCTCCGCTTTGCAGTCAGATTCACTACGATGTAGGTTACGAGGCTACAAGAATTAAATACGACGAATTCTAAACAATAAAAACCTTACTCGAGGATTCAAAGCCATGTACAACACACAAGACAAGAACACACACCCAGATCGAGAACCAAAACTTAAACTTGATTTGTTTTCTGAATTACTCAATTCTGAATGGTTGTTCAAAAATGTTAGAGTATTTTTTCAACAAATATGTCTGATTTCAATAAAAAGAATAGTTAGTTCAGGCATGGCAGCTATCAGCATGGGTCACCAAACTACGTCAGTCCGACATGACAAGATTAAAATACGGATGTTTCTTGAAGTATATGATTCCCTTTCAATCATACCTCTGGGAGTCGATCCCAGGATCCTAAGGACCGCAGTCTGGCTTAGAATCCATTGCGCTATATAGGTCGTAAATGTGTCTCGAAGCCCTTTGTAATTATATCAGATTCGAACCTTGACCCTTGTCTAAAACTTAGTCTCCGAGAATCAATGGGACCCACACTCGATAGACACGACCAACATAGCTGTAGGGTCGTTTAATGATACTTATTACTTATGATGTCCTAAACGTTATAGCAAGGTCCCACATGGGATTCGGTAAATGATGACGGTCGTACTGAAAGGGGTTGAGGGGAGAAAGTAATGGAACTTGATGGGTTTTTAAAGAACCCATCTGAGTCTCATATTCGTGTAGCATTAACTGGATTGCTTATTTTTCTTCCATTATTTTTTCACCGAAGCAATTGTTTAGGCCCGTGCGCCTTTGTTGTTAAATCATTAGTTTCTTGGCCTTCATTGCAACTTACTATTGCTGTATTATAATTTCTGCAGCCAGTGTGTTTCTTCACAATATCTAGTGCAAATAATATGACACAAAGCTCGGTATATTTATTACGACACGTATACATACGCCTACGGCATATGACAAATTAACTCGTACGAGATAAAAACAGCACAGCGCAATTACATCTCAGTATTTATTTCCACTGTCTCCTCGCGTCAGTTCCCACAGCAGACTAATGACGACAAAAACCAGAAGTAGACAGACGGACGGACTCCTAGCTATGTGTGTACGGAAATAATGATGGGAAAACGCTGCCATTTTTTGCTGGTGTTTTGGTATTTAGTGTAAGGATGGTAAAGGTGAGATTAATTGATGTTTTTGCTGTCGACGATATTGTTTCTAGCTTCGAATTTTGGCTTGATGGGTTCTCAATGACGATTACTTTTGTTACTAAAGCCCTCAAATCTATTAAACCAGCTACCATCCTGTTCCTTGAGTCAGCTGAATATCGTTTTTTATTTTTTATACTGTTCTCACACTATCAAACTAACTAATATTCTAACACCATCTGTTAACTGGGCTACTTGGTTCCTTATTTGAGTCTTGTTCTGTGTCGGTCACAGTTGTCTTGGGCGGCAGTGGAAGGGTGCTGCATGCTCGTTAGTTACCTTAATTCTATCAACTACTACTGCTACGATCACACCTGATGGTAAATAGCAATGTAGCTCTTGAGCGATGAAGTGATAAACTGAGAAAAAAAAACCATTCACTCTTAACTCTTCGTCGTTATACCTGAGAAATTAAGAGCCAGTACCTTATTTTTCTCTCTCCCTCGGAATCAGCAATGCATTGGTGATAAATTTGGTGTTACTAGTATCCATGGACCATAGTGAACATTTACCATCAGATCTCGTCTGCTAGTCAGTTATTCCATTATATAAAAACGGTATTAGGTACAGTCCAAGTAATTAACTCGAAAGCTTAAGAGCTAACCCGCTACCAAAATGTATAAAATTAATTATGCTCGTTTATAAAGTTTAATAAGAAGCGAGCTATGCACACTGCACAGTAGTTGATCCGGTATTAAATAGTTTACGACTTGTTTCTGCTGTACCCGCGAATCATTATCCACATAGCTCGGTAAAGGTCTGGTCCTAGTTACAGCGAGCCTGTAATTTTTAATCAATTTAAATAAAAAAGACAATTTTGATTACGATATTTATTTATTTTTATTTATTTATTTATTGATTGCCAACATAATGTACACTATAATAACAATAAACTTCTAACACTAAGGTGATATATGGTAAGTGCCATCACAGTTATAGGCAAAGACTGCGTGCATATAAGTAAGCGGTAACAATACAATTTAGAATTATATGAGAAAAAAAAAATCACTAAACAGTCACTAATCTGAAAATTATGGAATAATAAATTAATAGAACTGTAATTTGGATAAAATTAATCCATTAAAAAATCCACTTATATTTGTAAGCTAAGTCATAATTAACAATAAATCAAAATTAAAATTATATTCAGATAAAATTTAAATTAAATTAAAAAAAAAATGTTATTGAGAAAATAGCATATTTGTCTTGACAGTAATTAATTTGTCTGAGAACAAGTCTATATTTCTAGTTTTAGATAAGCTATTATATTTTCTAACAAGTCTGTTTAAAGGCGCTTGTTGACCAAGATTAGATTTGTACGGGCGAACAGAAAATGTGTTATTGTTCTTTTTAGCTCTAGGCAGCCGAGAGGGAACAGAAAAATATAGGGAGCTAAGTAACTCAGGAGCATCAAGTATACCATTAACCAGTTTATATAGAAATATTGTGTCGAGCATTTATGTCTACGATCATTTAATGTACTCATGTTAAAATGTTTAAGTCTGTCATTGTACGAATGCAGTTTTTTGCATAAGTTTTGTGAATAACATAGGTGCCATAAAAACCTCTTCTGTACACTCTCTAGTCTGGAATTGAATATATCATAATAAGGATTCCAAGCGATGCTGCAATACTCTAAACCACTGCGGACGAGTGAATTAAAAAGCAAAATCTTTGTCTTTGGATCTTTGAAGTTTTGGCTGTTACGGAGTACGAAGCCCAGATTCTTGAATGCTTTAGAAACAACATGTTCAATGTGAAGGTGAAACCGCAACTTGCAATCGATCAAGATACCTAAGTCCCTAATGTGATCAACTTGGGATACTATCTCATTAAGTATTTTATAGTTGTAACTTAAATTAGACTTTTTCTTTGAAAAACTAATTTTGTAGCACTTAGCCGCGTTCAAGTCCATACCATTAGTATTACACCAAGTTACGAGACGATTGAGATCATCCTGGAGTAGTTCTGCGTCTTGGAGGTCGTTAACGGTTCTGTATAATTTAAGGTCATCAGCAAATAAACAAAATTTTGAGTACTGAAAGCAGTCTACGATGTCATTAATAAAGGCGTTAAAAAGTAACGGACCCAAATGTGAACCCTGGGGAACACCCGATTTCACCGGAAAGAGATTTGATGAAAATCCGTTTGCAACCACTGAGAATTTTCTGTTGCTAAGATAAGAACTGCACCAAGTAAGAAGTGGCTCAGCGATGCCATATGCTGAAAGTTTCTCAATTAGTAAGTTATGGCTCACTCGATCAAAGGCTTTACTAAAATCTGTGTAAATAGCGTCAACGGAAGAGCGTGAGTCGACCTCTATAGAAACATCGTTAATAAACGAGACAAGGTTGGTTGCTGTAGATCTCGCTCTCATGAAGCCATGTTGATGACTGGTGATTATGTTTTTAAAATGCCATGCAAGTATGGGATACAGTAACTGCTCGAACACTTTAGCAAATACAGGAAGAATGGAAATAGGCCTGTAATTAAGTGCACTTGTTCTGTCGCCATTCTTAAATAGAGGTACGACTAGTGCCGTTTTCCAATCAGAAGGGAAGATACCGTTGGCAAGAGATTTATTAAATATGAGACACAGAGGATGCACTAATGCTGACGCACACTTACTGACAAACACAGAAGGAATTCCATCAGACCCGGCTCCTTTATAAAGATCGAGTCTTTTTAACACTTTCCAGATCTGATCGTGTCTAAATTTAATAGTGGTAAGAAAATTATTAGTCAACGAGGTGAATTTAAAACCTAAATTTGGAGAGGAGTTCTTGAACGCGTTCTTATTACTAAATGCGGCAGAGAAGTTCTTAGCAAATAAATTACAGATATCGGTTCCATTAGAAGCAATATTATTTTGATATGTCATTTGTGTTGGGTAATAGCTGTGATCTTTTCTTTTATTTTTAATAAATGTCCAGAAGAGTTTTGGGTTACAACGAATATTTTGTTCCAGTCGAGAAATATAATTATTGTAGCAATGAGTCATTAATTTGTCAGAGCGTAATTTTGCAAGGTCAAATGCCAATTTGTCCAACGGGTTATAATTAAATTTGCGCAGCTTATTCTTATATTTTAATTTTTCACGGAGAAGCTGTATAAGGTTCTTTGAAAACCATACAGGATATCTATTGGATTTAGGAGCAACCTTGGGGACAAATCTCTTGATGACTTGGTGAAGATATGAGTAAAATATAACAAGCATATCATCGACAGAAGTGCATGTTTTGAATTCTTCATCCCAGCGTATGGCATTGAGTTCTTTGGTTATTTTGTCATAATCAGCTTTATGAAAACAGTAGCGTTCTTCACGGTTATAAGTTAAGGCCATATTAATATCAGCGGAAATGCTAAACTCTAAGGGTGGATGTAGCGGGTCAACAATGGAGAGAGGATTACCACTGATTCTAAGATTAGTGACTTTGAAGTTACTCAATACTAAATCTAAAGTTTTGCCTTTATTATTAAGCGTATGATTAAATTGCTTCAAATCGTGAAATGTAATAAAGTCTAACAGCAGAGTCGAAAATATACTATTACTAGACTGATTATGTGCATTACTTAAATCATTACTTGGAGAGTGCCATGTAATTGATCCCAAGTTAAAGTCCCCAATGAACATTAGTTTGTCAATTTTGTTCTCTTCCAGTACTCTGTTGCAATTATTTAAAAAATGTTCTAAAATATGTCTCTGGATAGGTGGTGGAAGATAAACTGTACACAAGAGTAGGATTTCTTTTTTACCTTTATCGTCGCAAAATTCTACTTGGACCCATAGATCTTCGCAGTTGGACTCAGAGCACTGCAGTCGCCTAGAAGGTATTCTTTTGGAAATAGCTGTAAGTACACCACCTCCATTTTTTTATTGTGGTAACCACTAGTCTCCCTGTCACGCCTATAAATAATATATCTACTATCAAATAGTTCAGAGTCAATCACACTACTGTTCAACCAGGTTTCGCTCAATACTATGATGTCATAATTATTGCAAATAATGTTATGATAGAAATCTATAGTTTTTGTTCTCAGACCACGTACATTTTGATAATAACAGTTAAGCATATAAAAAATTGTAAAATGTAGTATGAATATTACAAGACTAGTGCAAAGCGTGAATGTAGCAAAATTAAATTTTTTCAGATATAAATAAATTAATTATTAAACAATATTCAAAATAAAATTATTGGGTTTAAAGTGAAGTAGTTAAAAACAATATAAAAATAAAATTATGACAAACTTTTTAGAGTATCAGTGTCTTTGACTAAAATATAGTTTGAGGTTTCCGTTTTCCTCAAAAATACTTTCCCGTCGCGCACCCACACGAATCTGTATCCAAGCTCTTTGGCCCTGTGACGAGTTGCAGCGTGAAGCGCCTTCGTCTCCGGAGTAAGGTGTTCCGCAACGTATACTGCGGTCTTTTTACCGCCGTATCCCAGGTGACTGGTATTTAACTTATCGGCGGGGTTGCTCTTATTGTGCTTGATAACACCAGCTAGAAATGTGTCACGAAGCCGACGACTACTAAATTTTACTAAGATGGATCGCGGGCGAGTGCTGGCGGTGTTAGCTTTGGCAATGCGGCTGCAGTATTGGACGTCAGACTCCGAAAGTGGGCACTTGATAGTGTTGGCGAGCTGCTTTACTGTATTGTATAGGTTTTCGTTGTGATGTTCAGGGACGCACTGTAACTCCAGATTGTTAACGCGGGACTGCTGCTCCACCTGATGCAAACGTTTCGACAAGTCTTTCGTTGCACTGCGAAGCTGGTCGTTTTCACCCCGAAGCTGAGCAATGATCTCTTTTTGAGATATACTTTCTTGGTGTAATTTTTCGTTTTCAGAGTTGGAAAGTGCCAGAGATTCTTCAAATTGATGTAATTTATTTTCTATGTCTTTTATAGCGGTATTAAATTTTCTGTCAAGTTCCTCCCTAATTATCTCTCTGATTGTGTCGGCTGATAAGCAGGAGCAGGTAGACTTCGAACTGCGGGGCTTAGACCGCACCGTTATGTTGTCAAACTCTGGTTGTGAATTATTATTGGCGTTACTTGTTAGTGTGGCGGCGACTGCGGGCGGTGGACAACGTACAGGCGTGTTCGTATTACCCAACTTTGGCTCTTTACAGCGGCATGAAGGGCAGACCCAAGAATCTTTAAAATCTTTGTTGAAGTTATCGTAATCTGCCTTATTGTAATTCACACAGGTATAATGATATTTGTCTGTGCACCGACAGCAGATCAAGAAGGATATCCCCTTTATGTTATCACAACAACCAGAGCATTTTTGTGCATTCATTGCTTAGTTTAATAAATAGTTACTTACGGTTGCGAAACAGTAAAGAGGTAGGAATAATCCGTTGTAAAATAATGCGTCGCTTACGCGTTTAACCAACTCCAGCTCGTAGTAACTTAACGAATGACAAGTAATTTTTGAATCACTGATTTTCTAGGTAATTACACATTAAACACAAGAAATAATGACTTCACTAATTTCTTATAATGATTTCGATAAAAATTTAACCATTTATATTGACTTTAGGTAAGTTTTACTGTATATAAATGATAAAAAATAACGGAGACGTTTAAAACAGCTGTTACTCGCTTGGCCGTAGTGTTGCCAGTTTTCGTCAAATTATATTAAAAATATAATTTGACGTTGGAAATTTGAATGATGGCTTACAATTTCTAGATGCGTCTTTTTGTCTTTGCGTGTGGTGTAGCTGACATAGCCATTAAATAGGGAATCCTAGATATGTGCTATGAGCTTTAGTATTATTTTCCCTTTGCACTAAGAAAATAGAAAAGTTGTTTGTTTCCATTTTGGTTTGGATGTCCTAAGGAAGCTATTATGACTATTCCCGCAATGGTGTTGGGAGATGTATTTGTATATATGCGTGTGCGTCCATAACCTTTGAAAAACTTTACCGATCAAAACGCAGTTGTTAGCATTCTTTAGAATAACCACTAAACTAGTAGCTTCTCTTTTCTCAACATAACTCCGAGATTTCGTAAAATATCAGTTAAGCAGAATATTTCAGGGATATTCTGCTAGGTCAACTATTTTTATCTTTAATCGCTGCTCGCTTGTAACTTGCGTCGGAGTCTAAACTTACATCCCGCCACATCCTCGCACGTCATAACGTATTCATGGGATTTAGTGATATTGCGGCGCGGGCTCCGTCCCATTGTGTTTTTTTGCTCAACCCCAAAATTTCATTAAGCAGTAAGACTGCAGACATTAAACCAGCTTATCTAGCTCCCTTATGGATTTCAGCGTCGTATTAAATTGTACTAATAGTATCTTGGTTATGAGATGAATAAATATGTCAATTAACTCAGATGTTTGCGAAGGGCAGCCTTTGAATGAGTTGATTCATTTTTGGTGCTCAAAAGTTTTTTAAACTTAAACTCAAAATTGAATTTCGAAACCATGTCGGATAGTCACCATGTCGGATCGTTCGTAAGGTCCTGGTCCTGGCTTCGATTCCCAGCGAGGTGTTCGAATGAGCATAAACGGAAAAAAAAACTACGCGGGCGAAGCTGTGTGGAAAAGCATATATCATTTTATCCTGAATTATTTTGATAATCCAAGTACGCGTAGGAATGTCTCGCGTTTGTGTAACTTAACCCACAAGCCCATGAGTTTAATAAAATGCGGTCGACATTTGAGGGTTTCACGTTAAAGCGTAGCCATGTTAGTGTTGGGCAACTTCATTATTATTTATAATAGTTAACATTAAAGTTGTAAACCAATAACTTGATTAAGAATAAAATTATCAGATATTTTATTTGTGAAAATATTTTTTTATGAAAAAATCAGAAAAACGGCAAGGCGATATTAGGTATACTTTACTCAAAATAACTTTTTTACTTATGATCTAAATGAAATGAACCAAATGTAATTAAAGCTTACCACATACATTATTAAAGACCACAACGAAAGCAACGCTGTTTCTAAGATGAGAGCGTACAAACCCGCAGACAATTGAATCAAAAATTAAAAAAGCATTATTTTTGGGTTTTATTGCGATGATAAAACCCCTCAATAACATCATCCAAGCCAGCGACCACTTACAGATTTATTACGAGTATAAGCACAGAAAATGTATGGAATCGTTATTTAAGCAAAAGCACTTAATATAAAACAAGTCATGCAAGCAAGCACAACATCAGTCTTCCTCAAGTTGCGGAGCATGGAGCGCATTAAAAATTGACACTCTCCTCAAACAGATGAAAAAGGCCTCCGGTTGAAATATTGAAGAAGTTCGTTGGGCGGAGTGCATCAATTATTCTTCGGGGTTCATGATGTGGAAGGCAAAGTCGAATTGTCGGAGCGCTGAGATTTTCGCACGAGGGTGGGAATTTAGCCGAATACCGCTGACGTTTCGTAGTTTTGTTTTGGGTTATCCGTGTCTGAGTGATTTCACTGCAATCGAAATTCGACTGTAATTTTTTTGTTTAGGGGCATTTTTACGTTGAAACTAATGAATCTTTTGTTTTCTTTTACCATTGTATGTAATTTGTATTTTTACATGAGAACTTAGATTGATCGGTTTGTTTAATGTAAGACAATTGAGGACACTTATTGCTGAGTGTATTTGCATCCCATAAATTAAAATCTCTATATTTTGTCGATTTATCTGTCTATCTACCACTTTCTGCACTTACTCCACTAGGACGATTGTAGTACGAAATATGTGTGTAGTACGAAAATATTTTCAGTCCCAGAATAGTTTTTATCCCAATAATAATGTTTCCTTATGTTAATTTTGCCCGCATTTTCTTTATCCAACTTCCTTGTGTGCAAAGCGGTAAGCAAAAATGAGTCACATGTAAACAGAAAAGTAACTTCATTCACTACAACTCACTTATTCTTTACATTAATAGATTCAAGATTCAGAATGTATCTATTGCCTAGTTTTGACACTGATTTTAATCAGATTATAGGTCTAGGTCTTCCTGAAATCCTGAAAAACTGCAAAAGGAAAGTTTCTTATCCCTGAAAGCCGTTCATTTTGGATCCAAAACAGACAAATTCGCGGGAAAAGCGTAGACCTTTTAAAATAGACTATATTTGTCACTCAAGATTCTATTAATCTACCGTAGTGCGGTCTCGCGGCTCCCTCCGCGCCTGCGGGGCTGTATAACGCAAATATCGGCCCGACGTGCCGCCCATACTAACTGGGTCGAGAAATCACTGTCCTGGCCTCCTGGAAATATTTAGGGGTGTATGATTTACGCGTATACTTGGTACTTCTGAGGTTGTCTTCCAGTTATTGATTGAGCTGCATGAAACCACACATTGCTTTTTTAATCTTACACAAAGCTCAGGGGAAAATATTTTTATACGTCAGTGCCGACACTGGTACAGAACAATTTCTATTTCACCGCTAAAACTAAATGCGTCAAAAATCAACAAATTGTCGCTCAAGAAACAAACAGGCGTTACTTTACAAGCTTATATTATTCCATAATATTTTCTGAGAAGTTCCATTACGGCTCATTCACACGAGGACGAATCGTCTTTTTTCACGAATCGTCTTTTTTCACGATTCGTTATTTTTTTTGACGGCGGCAATGCTTTTTAAATACTCATGTTCACACGCTTGACGAATCGTGAAAAAAGACGAATACGGATACGTCTTTTAGAAATCACGAATCGTGAATGTTTTATGATTATGACGGATACGTCTTTTAGAAATCACGAATCGTGAATGTTTCTGAACCAATCTGAACTGAGCTAAATCACGAAATAAATGTGAACTTCAATGCGGATATTTTGACGAATCGTGAAAAAACACGATTCCGTATTCAATGTGAACGTCCATCCGTCAAGACGTATCGTGTTTTTTGACGAATCGTCAAAGACGTATGCCGTGGGAATGAGCCCTTACTAGTACAACCGCCCAATAAAGGTCTGCGGTCATTACATCACCTCAATTCCAAATCGACTCGACTTCAACTCCTAGCAAAGCGTTAAAATACGAGTTTTTAATAAATCAAATCCATTTCAATCAATGAAGCTAGAAGCAATGAAGCAAGAAGGGCCACTTATAGGCGTTGCAAAATTATGGCATGTAATTATAATAAATTAGGTAGTGTAACAGAGCAAAAAACTAAAGACACCCTTGTATAAACGTAACTAAAGTACAAATCCAAAACACTAAAAATACTTACGACGCGACGCTACGCAACACGACGCGATGTTACACGCGACGTTGTCATTGTCGCAGACTGTCACATAGGACGCAAGTCGCGTCGTTTTCGTCGCTCACGTAGGACACCGCCTTAGTCATTGTGCCGTTAACTGTTGAAGAGTTCCCTTACCTGGAAACAATTCTGAGTATGCTATTTGGCCATGCTTGTCTTTTCATTGCATTGCCATCAAATTTAATGGGCCCATGATCTCTGTGCAAATATTGAAGTTAATAAGGCTTCTTGAAATGGTAGAAAATTAGTATGTACAAGTGAAGCTAATAAAAAGGTGTTAAAAAGCATAAATTTCAAAGGTCCCCTATGAGTTAAATTGGAGTTGAGTTGATGCAATATGCTCAGACCTTAGTCCTCTCCGTTAGAAAAGATAAAATAGTAGACGAAACAAACCCTGATAAAACAATTTTGAATGTTACAAATGTTGTAGCAATGACTTGCGGACAATAAAAATACTTTCAACGTTCCTACACAATGGAAATGAATTTGGCTTTTCTTGTCATATTTAGTCCGAGGCATTACTAGAAACTTCTGGTAAAGCTTTATATTAAAAATACTAAAATTTGTTCGGGGTTGAATTAACCATAATTTAGGGGTGTTTAGTACATCTCATCCCACTCTAAAACGACCTATTAATTAAGTCTCCTACAGCCTTCTACCTCCCAAATGCAGCCATTTTTATTATATTATATTGCTTTGCCTGTTTCAAATGTCGCATATTGTGTTAACAGATCAAAATCTGTATGAAAATGTACCTACAAGTATCTTAATTCACTGCCACTATACGAACGATATTTTGCAATCCAAAAGAGTCGCCCATTTTGCTGCGATGTTCGTGATACAGTATATTATTCTCAGTATTTTTATTACTCAGTTCTATTGACAATTAAAATACTTACCCTATTTTTTACCTCCATTGTGCGATTTTTAGGTCCATTAACATCTCACTGCGAAGTATGGTTTTCCTCTCACGATGTGAGTTATGCAGATTTTGTCGCGATTTCCAAAGCAATTAATAATATACTTCTTATACTCAAACCATTTTGAAAATAAGAGTGCGCGAAACTCGTTAAAATCATTAATTGGTTTTAATACATTATAACAAAACTGTTTTACAGTTGATGAAATTCGAGTAACTTGTGAAAAATACAAACATCATGCAATAAACTTCAATGTATAAATGTTGTAGCTGCGGTATTCCATAACTCCTTGTTAAGAACTAGCAGTAGCGTTTTAGCGAGGCGAGATATATCCAATGACATATTTTCATGAAAACGGCGGGAGGAGTTCCGAGTGAGTTCGAGTAACAAGAGCAAAAGAAAATACCGTAGTTAGGCATGTCGCCAGTCCAATATTCCAGATTTATGGACAATTTCATTAGAGGACTCTAACTTTGGGCGCCTGGCGCACCGCAGGGTAACATTCTTGATCCAATATTTAGTTTACAGTGTCCATGTTACAGAACCGTAATTCTAAAACTTTACATATTAAGTTGGAATGGAACTTTACATATTAAGACAAATGGAATAAATAATAATATATTTCGGAGGCACTAGTCAGGATGGTGGTATAATGCTCCGATCATCAGGTTGCAAGGTGTAAAATAAAACACAGTAGGCGTTCAATACGTGTCTTCATGATTTAAATTAGGTTACAGGTTACACAGCTTAACTTAATTTGATTAAAGCTTTTAGGTTATGTTTAAAACGTGATACGACTGAAATACACTTAGAGAAACGTTATGCCGTCGGGCATAGGTACGACGCAGTATAGGATTTTATTACAAAGTACTCTAGTTAACTTAATGCGACCGTTCAGCTCGACGTCTGCTCGAGAAGTCTGAAAAAGTAAGAGTGTAGACTAGATTGAGTGGCCTTTTATAACACATGTCCAAACAGAAAACACATAGGTGGCTCTCCTGTGCTCAACTGAAAGTCAGTATAACAACTAGAATAATTTCTGCACACGGAAATAAAATAAACCATCACGGATTTACGTTTTATTCTAAGTTTAATGATTTATTTACTTTGATTTTAATCTAATTTTATTTCCGTCTCCGACACGGCCATTCTGACTAGCACACGTCCTCGTGTGATGCCTTTTACTTTAGGTTACAACAAAGCTCTAATTTTATTTTATTCAGCAAAAGCTACTAATTTTAAACGAGCCTAGCTACAAATTTAATTTGAGCAACAAGTTTTTACATTACTTAAAATTTCTTTGATTGAACGCCAAGTTTTTGTTTAAAGTTTTTTTTTGCATTTATTTTTAGCCCTAGCTACCTACACTCCCGCCGCGCCGTTTCCGGTGTCGCTATGGAGAAGAAGACGGCTAAACAAACTCCATAACATGACACTTGTTTAGAGCAAAATTACCAAATTTATTATTAACGCGGGTTTGTTTTTAACGTTTAACGCAATACGTCGTCGTACAATCGTCGTAAAACTGGATGACTCGATCGGCTGTGGTGTCGGAATTTACCTGTAACAATAAACACAAACGAAAGTATCTCTTAAAGCTCGGCCCTTCCTGACGTAAGTGGGCAGGGAATAAAAACAACTTTATCAAATCATTAGAAATTTCGAAAATCATAACAGATTATTTCTCTCAAAGGCCAAAGCTGACATGTCGATCAACACCCATACTCATTCAAATAAATAGGAAACTCATTGAAATATTGCAGTGCTCGCACCCTGACCTCCATCCGGTTCTGATCATCACCCTTATAACCTCCATCCAGTTACAAGCAACAACCCAATAGGCAACCTCTATCCAGTCATCCCCGCATGCAACCTCCATCCGGTTACAAACACTACACTACCCAGATGATCATTTCGAGCTTTTATCAAAAATAATCTTAAAAAGGTTTGTTCAACATGTCGCTTTATTTATCCTATCACATTACAGATTAATCCAAAACAAACTACATTTCCCATAAAAGTTACTTTTCTCAAAAGTTATCATTTCGCAAATAAGTTGACTCATCGAACGGTACTCAAGTACAATCAGCTCTTCTGTCCAGAAATAACATTCAAATCGTATACCTACATAGCTAAGGACTATACATTTTTCAAAGTTACAAAACCGTTCAAGTATAATTTCAAAAGTTCCGTTCGATAAGTTGACCGAAAACTAAGCCTCTCAACAATAGACTTTTACCAAGTGAACTACGTCTCGAAAAGAAAAGTTACTACTTCTTTAAGCTATTACAAAACAAGTATGAACGATACAGATCACCTGCTTCGTTGCGTCCGATCTGCGGCTGCCAGTTGCCAGAGCTTCCTCCTTCAATGTCACACGAATGAACTCCAGGAAGCCCATGAGTGCACGCACGCAGCCGTCGATTCGGCTCCAGACAACACATGTGTAACCTGCGTGTGCTGCTGCCTGTGCATCCTCGAAAACTTATCTGAAAACAGAACGATGCACATTGCATCGTCACATGTGAGATTACTTCAAAACTCATTGGTTTCACAAGGTAAACCAAAACCAATCGAAGTGAGCTGCACTTGTAAAAATAATTGGGGAACTGATTGTACCCAACTGCTACTTTAATTAAAAATTTCACTGAACTTCCGATATCTTAATTGTTATCTTTTGTCATTGTTCATTAATTACAAGACACATTAAAAGGTCATATTTTCACAAGGAACGAAAATAAAATGGAAGTTATAAAACTCCAACACACCAGGTGTAATAAAATAAAAGTCATACCAAAAACGCCGTTTCACTTTTACCTCGTCTAGCCGTTACTATATCTAGGTAATGTCACCCTTGGTTGCAGATAGGAACCAGAAAAGGTCTTGGTCTCCAGTTCCTTATAACCTAGAAACGCTTCCTAAACGCATCATAAATCCGACGTAAAAACTTACGCCGACTTTATTTATTTCGAAAATATAGTGACTAAAGCGGGTAAGAATCCAACTAATTCGTCTGTAATAACTCTAACGACAATGTTTTGGATCATTAGATAACGCTTACACAATATTTAAAATCAACAATGAACTACGCGGGTATTTAGAATATTGAAATTATTTTGTCACATAGTAAATAAAACTTTGAAAATTGTATTGTGTTTCACTTTTAAAACAACGCGAACTAATGAGCAACTAATTCGATCGACGTCACCAATGAACAACCAAACCGTTCACTTTAAAAAAACTAGCTTACGCTTTTATTGTTATTATTGTTGTAGGCTTTTATTATCGTTGTAGGTACTCGATAAATGGAATAAATACTTCGTCAAGTTGAGCACAAAAACTATTTTGTGTTTATCTTTCTCCAACTAATACTTTTCAGCGATAAGCGGCGCACCAAATTATCAAAAACCAAAATAACTATCACGAACATTACACGTTTGATAAAAGTCACTGCTCTGTGAGTCATCTCGTTATCAATTAAAAATTGTACCAACACGGAATGCATAATAAAATGCCTGACTTTAAAACGTTTGTTTTTCTTTTTCGACCAGACTACAAAATCTTATCCACCAAAGGGGGTATCTTTAAGAATTTTATGAACGTAAATTAATTATTGTAACTTCGGAACATAATAATTTTACTTTAAAATGACTCGAGTTACGTTACATTTCGATTAAATTAAATGAACAAAAATGCTTACCCAACCAAGTACCATTGTTATCCAATAACTCTCACCAACTATTATCATCAAATCTCAAAACAAAGCATGAATCAAACCCGTGGCCTGTGGCTTTTCGCTAAGCCCAACCAACAAACTACGTTTGTTACACGCGCATTCTTCCGAATGCCGTACGGGTCGCACGGATTCCTCCGTGGTCTAACCTGGACCCCGACCTCCGCCAGAGCCACCCGCGTACCGCGTATCCACGGTCTACCTTAAAGCAGTTTCGCATCCACTTCAAGCAGATACCGACTTCTACGGACTACGGCTACGAAATGGACCCCGACCTCCGCCAGAGCCACCCGCGTACCGCGTATCCACGGTCTACTTAAAGTAGTCTCGCATCCACTTCAAGCAGATACCGACTTCTACGGACTACGGCTACGAAATGTCTACTGGTACGGTCCGACCAGCCGAGCTAAGATTCATCGCTATCACTCTACTCAAATTCACTTTTTATATCACAACACTTCAAATGGTACTTAGCTCTTGGGCATTCTAACAAACTAATACCACAAATCTACCCACATTAAACTTCAACAAAATGATCGCATGATAAAAGCGTGTTCCGATGTTATAATACTTGGTTAAATTACACTAAAATCAAAGGGTGTAATTTTCCCTTCATAATAAAAACATAGAGGTCATAATAAAAAACGATTTCTTTTGTTTTTCAGCGATTAAACATCAAAATAAGATTACAGTGAGCGACTTGTTTTAATTACGGAGCTGCGTTAAATGATTTTATCACCGGAAATTGATGTCTTTATTTTTACTCACGATTATCAAACAAACTACACACACACAACATAGTTTACACAAAAATTAAAATTTAAGCAATGAAATTGTATCACCTCAGACGTAATGGAATAAAAATAATGCCATACCCATACTCGCTGTGTTACTTAGCTTTACCAAAATTCGACGCCACATTCCATCCATGCCATGTGAGATGTAATGGCACATGTCAACTCGCTTGCCATTTATGAATCCAGTTCTCATCTGAAAATTGCTATCTGAAAACCTGGAAATAACCTAGCCAGCCATGTGTGGGACGTGAAGTTACATCCAACTTCTGATTTCGGAGGCACTAGTCAGGATGGTGGTATAATGCTCCGATCATCAGGTTGCAAGGTGTAAAATAAAACACAGTAGGCGTTCAATACGTGTCTTCATGATTTAAATTAGGTTACAGGTTACACAGCTTAACTTAATTTGATTAAAGCTTTTAGGTTATGTTTAAAACGTGATACGACTGAAATACACTTAGAGAAACGTTATGCCGTCGGGCATAGGTACGACGCAGTATAGGATTTTATTACAAAGTACTCTAGTTAACTTAATGCGACCGTTCAGCTCGACGTCTGCTCGAGAAGTCTGAAAAAGTAAGAGTGTAGACTAGATTGAGTGGCCTTTTATAACACATGTCCAAACAGAAAACACATAGGTGGCTCTCCTGTGCTCAACTGAAAGTCAGTATAACAACTAGAATAATTTCTGCACACGGAAATAAAATAAACCATCACGGATTTACGTTTTATTCTAAGTTTAATGATTTATTTACTTTGATTTTAATCTAATTTTATTTCCGTCTCCGACATATATTATAATTATAACTATTATTATTACACTAGCTAACTCACTGCACTTCGAGAAACATGCTTCCAAAACACAACTATTTAAACTGAAACATTTTTACAAACACATTGGAACAAAACAAACTTTAAATGTAAATGAAGCTTACCATAATAAATTAACAAAAAATCTACACAAATCAGGTAAGCCATTTCTAAAATTCTAAAACCATAGGCAAGCAAACAAACAGAAACACCGGCAAAGACAAAAAAAATTCAAAACACAATTTATTTGGGCTTTGTTGCGATAATAAAGACAGCACCTTCCTCTGTCCTCCTTATTATTGTAACCGACACGGAACAAAACTCATTATTAAGCGATCATGGTCAGACCGCTTAGCATATAATGTTATTAAAAATGCTAGTTCGTAGGGTCTTTAGTGAAACATGCATCGTTTGTGACAATTTATTAGTCCTTCTAGTAGGAGTCTCGTTCTAATCACAATTCAAATTTAGTAATGTATGTCACGTACATTAAAGAAAATGACACAATCGTGTTTTAAGCTTTTATCTTATCGACAATGTTACACTTCGGTGTGATGGGCGGTGTCATCGCACCGCGCAAGCGCCCTCTGCATTATGCATGACGGTATATTTTTACTGGTCGCCGGCGATGTGAGCCGACTATGCCGCAATCACTTAGCGTGATGCTCCAGGGTTTGTTGCTAAGTGCTCAACGATTCGGAGTCGAGCTGATATGGGGTGTCTGGTTCTGCCGATGTCTAGAATTATGCTATATCTTAATTAGCGAGTTTTGCGGTGATGATAGCAGTTTTATTTTTAATTTTAATTACAATTGCAAAATTTTATTATTAAATTAATTCGATACTTACTTACTCACTAATAGCCTGGTGTTTACACCATGGTGGTGGTCTGATCCCAAGTGATTGCATTAAGCGATAGCATGGGCAATCAGTATTTGGATGGGTGGCAAAATTGTTGGAATCTACCTCAAGCAGTTGGCCATTACATAACAACCATTTGAAAGCATTTCAGGTGGTATAAAAACTAACGAATCTTTGTTGACTCGTGTGGCGCAATAGACACCATAGAAAAAGGGCGTTCAAAGAATTCTGGTTTCGATTCCGAGCAAGACCGTGTGGATGTTTATTTTAAGGCACTTCTCACATTACGCTATTTATTAGCTACGCGACTGCGACGCAATCCCAAAATTCTATGTATCTGACACTTTTGACTGACAGGAGTCGCGTATGCCTGTCAGTACATAGTGTCAAATACATACAATATTTGGGTTGCGTTGCAGTCGCGTAGCTCATGAATAGCGTTATGTGAGAAGTGCCTAAATGTCCATTCTGGTTCTGGTTATGTGCTTTCCCTTGTTTGTTGACTATGGCACCCAGGAACTCATGTGTTATTTGACCAGTAACTCCGCCACCAATCCAAACTGGAGCAGTGTGGTGGAAAAAGTATGTTTGAATTTCCTCACTTATAATGAGAGTAGCTATCTGAGTTCAGTAGTAGATTACTAGGTAAGTGAGCAGAATGGATTGAAGCCATTCAATAAATAACTCCCGTGACTATGCTGACCATACCACGGTTGAGAAAACAAGTGCACCCCACGGTAGATGGTCGAGCGAGCACGTGACATTTTCCCCTGCGGGGCGCTGCAGCGTGAGAGGCGATGAACCGGTCACTTCGTGTTACTGAATATCGGGGTAATACTACAAGTTTGCGAGGCTTTGTAGTGTATAAGGCCTCATCAGATAAAGTAGTAAACTAAATTGGAGGAGAAAAAGCAGCCTGACATTGACATCCTAACAATGTGGGATGTGCTGAACAGATGTGGAATGTTGAATACTTATATCCCTAGTTCAGAAAAAAAGATAACTTCATTTATAGAAACGTTCCAAACATTCGAATCACGGTCACTAGAAGCAAAGGCAGTTACCATTCAAAATAAGATCCAAGATACCAAGTCCTTTAAAGTTTGTCGCAATCAAAAGTTTACTCGGCTCAGTAAATAAGATCGTTCGCTATCGGCCAGCTATCTCCACAATCAACTCGCAAACAGCCAGATTAGCAGTGAACCCAGAACATTGTCTGTTGATTTACGTATTGAGTTTCTACTGTACTATTGCTAGGAAACTTTTCTAACCGACTGCTTTATAAGAAAACATTGCAGTGGAATCCTAGATGTGAAAGTACCTACTTATTCTTATTGTTGAACCTATTCATACACCACTGCTGGAGCAATCCAGAATAGACAAGCGTTTGAATCTTCATATATTATATTATGTACCTGCCGCAGAAGAGTGAAATAAACTGCCATCGTCGGTGTACGTCACCATCTTAGATGACATCATACATTGATGACATTATAAACTATAGTCGCAAAATTATTGATTGTACATTTTTAATAGGTACTTGTTCTTTTAACCAGATATTTTATTCTTAATTGTAAGTATATTCTAAAAGTCATTTTAGTCATTGCAATTACTTTACACTGTAGCCGCAAATTGCTCCATGTTGGGTTCTGTAATTAAAGCTACAAGCATTCTAGCTTAAGTACTAAAGATGGGTTGTCCGTGTCAGTTACCCTACATAGGTATACATAATTATATAACTTACAAATTCGCAGGTTTCTCCCTTCCCTTCTTCTTCCCTTCTAAAAATGATAGGTACATATTTCAACCTACTCTTAGTAATAGACGTCTTTCCAAGATTTCCCAATTGAATTTTGATGATGAAATCCATTTATTTTACGCACAAAACTTTAACAATGAGGTTTGTACGCATGGGCTTACCGGTATGGGCTTATCATTTATGTGTTAAATATTTACATCTATATTATGAGAATTATAGGTTCTACTATTTCTCCACACTAACATTATCGACTAAGATTCATGTAGCAACTAGCTGGAGCTCCTACCATTTGGAAATATGTAAAGTAGGTGCCCAATATAAAAAATAAAAATAGGTTGATAGTTATTGATGCGAGAAGAAAAATTCTGTTATAAATTCGAATACATTTAATTTTTCTTTTTAATATCTTTAGGTACAGGAACATCTTTTTCCATAATTGGAGCGATTATACAAATACGTATACCGGAAACATCAGCTGGAACTCTCCCGGCGGGACATGGGACATCAAAAACTTCTGAATTCACGAACAAAATACTGGACATTAATATAAAGAAGAACATCCATGCTTGAAGGCGCAGGAAATACATCTGCAAAAAAAACAATTATTTTTACTGACGATGGCATGAAAGCAGACTATTATCATATCTAGTATAAGAAGACTTGTATAAGTAAACTAGTACAAGTAGCCTCTCGCTTCACTTCAGAAAACTTGTTGCTCCGCTCCTATTGGTCAAAGCGTGATTTTATACTGCCGATAGCCTTCCTCAAGAATGGACTATTCAACACAAAAATAATTTTTCAATTCGAACGTGAGATTAGCGCATTCAAACAAATACTCTTCAGCTTTATGTTATTAGTTTAAATTATTTGCGCCAAATTTTATATCTCTCTGTGTGAACTACGCACAGCGGGTAGCCCTACATAGATCGCGCGGGCGAGCGAGCGGCGAATGGCGTTTTCCGCAACCGGCGCAATACTACTTTTCCTCACATTCACGAGGTTCAATCGGAGCGTAGTTCACAGCAATCATAATCTTGGAATTGATTAATAAGTGATGGTAATGCCAGGTCGGTAACGTGGCGTTGGCCTCGCTTTTTACTGCCTGTCAAACTGCAACCAAACTTGGTCTAATAAATAATTTGACAGTTGACGTTAGTTGGCTGCATTCAAGCGAGTAAATAAACTTAGCTAAACAATCGTATAGCACAGTTCCTGTTAACCTTCACCGTAAAGAAAGGCTACCAGATGAAGCATTGGCAGTGTTCAAGTCCTTAGTGTTTCTGATGTTTCACCCATGTTATCCTACTTAAAGAAAGATATCCTAGAGCTTATTTACTTCCATGAATGTGTATTACTGTCGTGTGATAAAACGGTCATTATTAAACTAGGTGATAACAATTCCACACCGTGGTAATTTCTCACAGAATTGCCATAAAATAGGCCTTGGCTCTTACTAAACGTTGCATAACGGCTTGTGATGTAATTTACTAGTTTGGACAGAGACTGAGATAATAATCATTCACTAACTAAACAAATAAACAAACACTTGACACGCACTTATGTATTTTTTATTAAGTATAGATTTTAATCAAATACTCACAGTTAACGTCCGGATACAATCACAGAATAATTTATAATAAGCTATAAAGTAACGACTGTATCTATTTTATACGGCGAAGTGGATGTATGTGTGTTTGTAAGTGTTGAGTGTGTGTAGTAAGAACAAAAGTGGAGTCACTGTCACTCGGACTGCGCCGGGGACAGGTTTCGCAGTTCCTCGGGCTCATCTCATTAACCTTGTTCGGTCTTGAAATGTCAATCTCGAAAAACAATGTACCTAATGTGTTTCAAGATAAAATGTGCAAATCAAATCTTTCTCTCGGAGTATGGGTTTTTTTTATGGAATTAAGATAGCAAACGAGCATGCAGCACCACCTTCCGCTGCCGCCCATGACAACTGTGACCGACCCAGAACTAGGGTTGCTTATCATTGAAGAAATTATTTATCTTAAGGGAGCTTAAAGCGTTTAATTGGGTAGATACTTATACCCAGAAACCCCACTTACCCCACACACACACACCATTCAAATACCTATGCCTTAATAATTTTTCACACAGAAAACTGACTATATGATCAAAAAGTTGAAATAACTCAAATAAGTGAGTACTTACTTCTTGTCAGATATCGCGCAAATTTTAATGGGACTACACCACAAGCACCAGCATTCGAAAAAAATCATATTAATCGGAATCGGAATCGAGTTATGTGGTAACTAATACGTTAAATTAAAAAAAATAATAATAAATTAAATACACATTATTAAGAAATTTAAGAATGACTCAAAAACCGCCCGTCAGATGTCACTCAAAATTTAAGATCAGACGACAAGCACCAGCTTACGAATATAAAAAGAATTATCGATAAACTACAGATGGAGCCGTACACTTACCTAGGTAGCTGCTAATCTGCAACGGTAGGTCTAGGTGTTTTGTTCTAACATTTTACTAAATCCTCACCGATGGCACTCGACCAGGAAAGAAGGACGAGGAAAGAAAGAATGCTTATACCGACTTACTCTCCAGCTTCCTACCGGAACTCGAATGGCTTCAGCAAGAGGGTAGGTGCTTTTCTCCCTGATTATACTCCTGATTATGATTATTAGATTATGATTATTTATTGCGGCTTTTATCGCTCTATGTCTTAGAAAGGTTAACTAAGATTAATGTTGATATTTTAAAATAATTTTCCACTTATGACTTATGACCTTACGCGTAAATATTTTCATTTGTCCATTTGTGCCTGTGGCTATTTGAGGTTTGTTTGTTTGTTGAAATCTTTTGATGTGATAACCGACTTGGTTGAAAATCGCATTAGGTAGATGTTGATACTTTTACAGGGTACTTATACAATACCCTTTGGATTCCAGCGAAGTGAACGTACTATGGCATTCGTGACATGAATTCATGTCGTTGGAGTTTAATGAAAATGATCTATCAAATCAAAATGTAATGTTATTTTAATAATACCACTGATCTCAGTTTCTGTTTACCTTAGCTTATTATAGAAGCCATTTAATTTTAATGCCATTATTTATATAATAAAAAAGGAATGTCTGATCGCGTGTGGATAATTGACGGAAATTTTAAAATATTGAACATGTTTCGGCATACCAATAAATTAACATTTTATACCTAAGTAGGTACTAGATAATCTTTTAATTTTAGATGGTAATTTTCTTCTCCATTTTTAGCTATTTTTTAACTTGAATCTCACTCGATCCATACTCGTTGTTCCATAATAATACTATACATGTGAAAGTGTGTTTGATTTTCCTCTAATGTGTGTAATTTTGTATGCGTGGAGATGGAAGGGTCGATTGACATAAGCTACTTCTTACCGCGGTAAAACGTGTAATTCTCATGGAAAGATTCATTATGATGCGTACCATCCATTGATAGTACTATCCATCCATTGATTGACTGCGATCAGCGGTATCTCGGGTTCCTTTTAGCATCTTATAATTGTGGTAATATTACTTATTTGTCCTTGCACTAGGAATGTGTGTATAATAAGCATTGTTATTCCTATTAGCGACACGAAGCCGCAGGTAAGAGATACCCCGCTTTTTGTTATTCGTATGGCGCATTTGGCCCTGACCTTACTCAATTTCATGTAAATAAGTATAAAATATTAATGAGCCCATAAATAACGTTGTTTTTAAATGACCTATTTTATTATTTAACATTAACATTTAAAAACCAGTTTTGTACCGACTAAATCTCGCTATAACATCTAGCCACTGGCAGCACAGATCGACCCGTTTGTATAGATAAGCTCGCATTGACAAAGAATTGACCCACATTATACGTGAAGGTGCGGAGACACAATGCGGACATGCATTGACCTTCGTGCGATGGTCCGGCGTGGCCCTCGAGCGGGGGGCCCCGGTGTTCGTGTACACGGCCAGCGGGGACGAGGCCTCACTCACCGGGGCCTGTCTGGCCCGGTGCAGAGAGCTGGAGGACTGCGCGGCCCTGACTATTACCTTCTCCAAGGGAAGCTGCTATGGAGTGGCTGACTCCCCCAATATACCGCTCAAGTCGGACAACGATGCTGCTTTTTTCAAGAAGATGTGTCTGAGTTGTAAGTAAGATAAGATAAAAGGGTAGAAAATTAATGAGATATTCACAAGATATCGCTCTCGTTGTGAAATTTTCCGGGTTATATGGCGTTCGTACCGACCCGCATTCTGACGTAAGATTTTTATCACGTAGGTATCCCCATGTATTTACGATAAAATGCAGGAGGGAGATTCGAATTCGTAGGTATTCGTAGAATTCATGGAAAAATAAAATACTTAATCATAACATTGGTAACAAAGAATGTCATAGGTAGGTACGGTCGGCCAAAGAATTGGTTTACCACCCTAAGGTTGAATGCCGTTTGCAGATTCATAGGTGATAAAGGTTAGTTTCGCTTGCAGATCGATCTGACAACTTTTATTGCCATCTTTATCCGATTATAAATACGTGACATTTGTTTTGTTCTTAGTTTAAACTTGATAGAACCATTGACGTCGGAAGGTATTCGCTATGTGCAAAGCGGGTGGCAGGTGTACAAAAACGATCGCAGCGCACAACGTGACAAAAAATGGAAACTATTGCGGCTGTGTGTAATACTTTCGAACGCGGTTTTTATGATTATATCCATTGTACACATACACTATTCAATAAATTGCACTCAAATAAAGTCAACAAGTATCATTTACTGTTTATTTTGGTGTTTAATTGCAAAAATACTAACAATGTTTACTTGTCATATTTGACAGTAGCCGAAAAAGTTGCGCGTTGCCACCGTCGTGCACGTTCCCAATATTTTGTGAACCGCTTTAAGATTTTCACACAAAACTAATAAACTGTGGGGGTTCCCCATACTTAGAACTGAAACTCTAAAAATTTTTTTTCATCAAACCTATACATGTGGAATTTCTATGAATAGGGCATCAAAAATTATATTGAAGTTTCTAATATAATTTTTTCCCAAAGTGGTAAAATATGTGCCCCCCCCCCCCTGTAACTTCCAAAATAAGAGAATGATAAAACTAAAAAACATATATCATGTGCATTGCCATGTAAACTTCCACCGAAAATTGGTTTGAATGAGATCTAGTTAGTAGTTTTTTTAATACGTCATAAATCGTAAACCGCAATTTACCTTTCATTCAATCTACTTACTCGAATATTTTTTTATATTATGTTACTTGCTGCTACGGAACCCTTCATGGGCGAGTCCGACTCGCACTTAGCCAATTTTATTACATTACTTGCATACTTTGATGTTTTAAATATCTAGATTGAGCGTCGCCCTACAATGAAAACAAGGCAACATTATCAAGCATGTGTGCGTGCAGGCGATGTTTTACCCGTTCATCTATTGTCTATATGTGCGTAATGATATAAAAATTGTGGCTAACAGTTACCCACAATTTTTTGACATGTTTGCGCGGATTCGATGTTCCATCTAGATATTTAAAACATCTTTGCTTGCATATTTATTTGACTAAATGTCAATTGTCAATTTTCTTTTTAAAAAGAATTATTTTGTCAACTGAAATAGTTCTTATGCTTTTGTTCAGAATATTTAAATCTTCTTTGCACAAATTAATGCATTATCCGTTTCTAATAAAGATTAAAATGTCTTGCACCTATAATGTGACCTATGATGTATGTAATCTTAACAATTAGGTTTACGTCATTATTATGTGTCTCTTTCAGTGATATTTCCTATGAACTTTGATGTAACTTTTGATAACTAGGAAACTAAACGAAAACTGGTACACCACTTTCTTGGCCCACTGTACAAACCCAATCTCCTGAACAGATGAAAGGCGATGAAACCAAAAAGCTATTGCACTTTATGCTGCTACTCAATAAATCATATGCAAGAAAATCAAAACGGCTTCCTTTATCGATAGACTGCTCGACACTCGACACTCAACACTCGACAGTCAACGAGACATTTCGGTCCGACGCCGACAGTACAAGAATAGTAGCGGACACTTTGACATCTATTCTGATAAAGAATACCAAGTTACTAATTTTAGATGCGGTATTTATTAACACTTCTTTTTTAATTTTTATTTATTTACCGGAAGCATTCAACCGTATTTTTAGAATTTAAAGAATTTAAATTTAAAAAAGTTTTATTAACTTGATTTGCACAGATTTCAAGGCCGATGAAGATGTAATTTTGTGAAAAAAATGATCAAATAGCACACTCAGTTTAGTGCCATACAAGGGAATTGCTTAGCCGTTAACGACACAGTAACTTCATTTTATTCAGTAAGCTAACTAGGGTAATTACTTGGTAAAAGGGTAAGGTAAAGGTAGGGTAATGAGTAAACGTAAATAACAGGTGTATTTACTTTATCAAACTATAGTTTTTTCTTTTAAAAACTGCCATTCGATTGATGTTTGAAACTGTAATCACTCTTCTCCTTAACCCATATCTGTTCTAGGTACTGTTGTATTTTAATCTCTTTAAGAATGTCAGGATCCGTTCCACAGTTTACGACGCTGCTGGCGACACGTGGACTTATAGAAAAGTCGTAGTTTTTCTATCCTTTTCTTTTTGCATAAATCTATCTTATTTTTAAAATTTATTCCCCCAACAAATTTACAGGCTATTAACCCTTACAAATAAATTGTATTGTAAGAACTGTAAAAATAAATTGCTGTCTGGAGATAATATCTTGCTTTTGTCAGAAAGGTAAATAGTAAAGTTTTTAACTATGCTAGCTTGAGAAGAATATACGTATCTACCTATAAAATGAAATTAAAGTGTCTGTTTGTGATTTTAAAATAACAGAGTTATTTCTAGTGCATGTAGTTATTTACACGATACACAATAAAACGATTTTACAATTTTGGTCTGCCTTTGTCTGGTCTAATCTCCGGAACGGTTGAACCGAAATTTATGGGACTTTTATTGGTACATAGAATAGGTTGTGGAGCAGCATATAGACTTTTTATACCGAAATTATATATACCGAAATAAATATCCCCATCCAAATTTCACGTGCGTTGATGTCACCTATTTAAAAAGATCGGTTCCGATTGAAACAAGCAGCCCGCACCTCGGCATCAAACTGAGAATAAAATTGAATTTCTTTGAAAGCTGGATTTCTTTTGCGAATTTTTAAGCGCTTCTATACAATCCTACTTTCCTTCAGAACAATTATAATCGCTTCAGACTGATGTCTTCTTTATGAATTGTTGTTACAGGGTTAATGTGGGAATAACATAATTCACCGTTGTGTACGTTGGACTCCCGAGACCAGACCAGACCAGAATGCCCGACTTCGAATCTTACACGCACCTCTCATTATCATAACTGATATGCATATTTATCGCTTGATTCGGTGAAGAAAATCATCGCGAGGACGTACACATCTGAGAATTCTACATAATGTTCCTGCAGTGAGACAATTGCGATGCTGATAATATCATCATGCAATATTTATACTTCTTAATGTCATCTTGTACTTTGCCAACATGAGTTTCTCACATCCTTGTTCTGGGCTCACGTCGCAAAAACGGACATTCGCAGAGATTAGGAAACGCCGCTCGCCGTCACTGATTGACCCAGGGCGGGCGTGGTGCAGAATTTACCAACATCCGTACACAGACTACGGCTTAGGATACAAAAATGCATGAGGATTGTCAAGTTCGTTGTTTTAATTAAACACAGGGTTTAAATGAACAACACCGATTCCATTTTGATAAGCAAAAGCATAAGTTAGATAGTTACGTCCCTATAAAATATGAAGAGGCCTTCATTTCCTTGGGAGGAAAAGGAGACTTCATCAGATTCTGATTTTTGGGAATAGAACCACTTTAAAAATACGCTCAAAAAATCAAAATTAAAAATCGGTTCAAAGTTAAAAGAAACTTAATTATTATTGCAAAATCGGAGTTTCGCAATCTTACAATACTTTCAAGATGGTTTTAATAATTGATGATAATGGCTTACATAAATAAAAACGAAAGCGTTCATATCCCAGCAGCTTGCGTCTATTCTGAGTGACTAATCAATCTAATAAGTTTAAGCAGCTACCTACGGGCGCAGTCGATAGGTGAACGGGTGACCGCTCATGGCAAATAATTCTTGAATGTTTCCATGCTTCAAAGAGCAGATAAAGTTGTAAGTATCAGTTGTTTTCGTAAGCCACCTCTCGTGAAGCCATAAAAGGTAGGCCTCCAACCACTCCATCAAATCGCACGTGAGCGGCGTGGTTGGCCATGCTCCGGGCTATCTGAGGTATAAGCTGAGACCCATGCGCTGTAGTTTTCTTAATGGTTTAAAGCAATACAAAATTGATAAAGCGTAGATTTCTAACCCTAAAAAGGAACCAAACTTCAATCCACCCCAGCACCTCAAACGACCAGACGATAACCAGCTAATAAACGTATGAATATCCCGAAAACTCAAATTACCTTCAGTTTCTGGCGACCGCCGTATAAAGCCATCGCGAGGCGCCCTCTAATCAGGACATCCCATGAATTATTTACCGACCGAGATACTGAAACGCGAACGTGTTGTTTTTTGATGCCACTTGCTAACGATTGGAGAGAATATAGGTGGGAAAGCAAAGAGTTGATTTTATGAGCGGAGATGCTTCGTGTATAAATATGGAGATAAGTAAATGAATTTGGTTGTTTTGATAGGAGCAAACAAATTGGGTCATGCGTTAATGGTATCTCTGTACAACTCACATCAGTCGCAACTCATCACTGGATATCATGATTCTGCTGTTGAGTTTGGTTACCTGTCTCCAACTACGACGATCAGCGCCTCAGTGGAGTGCCGCGCTAATTAGCAACTCCCAATGTTTTGAAACCTGGTCTGAGACTTCGGCCCCGAGGTCTCTTGCCTTCAATTGTACCAATCACCATGAGTGCCACTTAATTTGCGGAGCCACAGAACATGCCCCATCAGAATCTCTACCAATGTCTTTTTTTAAATTATTATACTTTAATTAATATTTTAACAATTTTCTAGGGTAACTACGTGATTTTAAAGATCCAATGACACATTTCTTTCAAACTGGGTAACTTTTCTAAGCTTAGGCACGCTAACTGCTAAGGACACAAACGTCGTGTCAATTCACATTAAAACTTCAAATATTGGCTATATTTACAATTAACATCGTAATTTTGGGAATAAATAAAGTTGAATTTGATTTGATCATTGAAACTCATAGCTCTAGAGTAAGGAAAAAAGTACCGTTGTGGGTAACGTGTTTTATCATTGTAATAATATACTAAACCTACTGAACATAAGGCCACAGGTACATATATTATAGAAACCTTTCTCCCACAAAGGCCACCTAATGTCCCCTCGACTGATGTTCAGTAGGGTGAATTGTACCTTGGAAAATCGATCTGGATTCAACTAAAGATGCAACCCCTTACATTCCAAAGGTAAATTACTATGCTTCTAAAGTTAATGATGTTATAAGTAATCTCAAATTTCTAATAAAATCTGATGATTTCGAATGTTGTATATTTTAGTACCATCCTCTCAGTTAGTTTAAATTCAGTGAACTTATTTTTTTTATTCAATTTTTAGCTATATAGTATGAAGAATTGTTCTGTATCTGATTGTATCTATCAGCTCAGATGATAAATACAGAATTTTCTTGGTTGTTTTTTTTATTTACAGTTATTGAGTTACTTGTTAAAGCAAAACTTCCGTAATAAAAACTGCAATTTCCTTACCCTTTTAAAGTTTCGCTTTTTGCTTCAAGGTGAACAAAATTGGGTCGATAGTCTCCATTCACCAGCATTTCATCACCGTCAGTGACAACTCTGACATCTCTGCGATAGCCATCAAAGCCCCAATCACCGTAAAAGACGGCATGAGCACAAATACTCTCCATTTACTGTTAGTAGTCGGGATATTTCCTCACTTGATGCGCCGACGCGACGCTATATATTTATTTTATCCGTCCATCTATCTGTCCAATTTCTTTAATACCCTGGTGACGAGGCCGAGTTCTTGGGTGATTGCCAATACCCTTTTTGTATACTGCATCGCGCCGCGGTGTTGCTTATCGGAAATCGTGATTAAAGTTTGATTATTTATAATTCATAGCTAGTTTCGGATTCGGCCCGCCATCTAGACGACGTGTCCTGAATTTTTAAACGTTTATGTGTTAAATATGGTATGGAACTATAATCATTCAAATCAAATAATTTTAGCCGACTTCAAGAAAGGATAAGTTTGATCATAAGTTTGTACTGGGTAAACTGTTTTTTTTTCTAAAGGTAATTGTCGTCTGGTCCCATACAAAGTTATGTGGCATCAGTCCTTTAGTGTTCGAATTATCTGTACTTATCGATGTTGCAGCCTGTTATTTCTTTGCAGAAAGTTACCTGGTTATTTTAATACAACTATCACTATAACTATCACATAAGAAGACCATGTCTTGGACTAAGACATAGGATACCTTATTTATAGAAATAAGTAAGAAAATAGGATTTTGTCATTGTTTGTCTCCTTCGTGAGTAAATCCGTGGGCAAACTCTGGTTTATCAATAAATAGTGTCTGTTAACAGGCCTTTAGTAAACAAGACACTTAAGCCAATTGGCACTTCAATATCTTAAGGACTTAGAATAGCTAGGTACCTATATATTACATTATTATATTGGTAATATTGTTCGTTCACTGACTTGATCTCGTAACGAATTGGTAGGTACTTCGTTACACTACAGTAGCATTTTTACTTAGCTGTTACTGGGCAACTGAATCACGTCATTCGTGGAATCTATAGCGTGAAAAAATTAATAAACTGCTTCAATACATATGTAAGTAAGTAATGTATGTAAGATAGTTAGTTATTTTTCCCACTCTTAATACCTTGTATCTGAAGGTAAAAAAAATGAAATAGATATCCAATACCATATACTGATGGCTTATCAATGGTCAAAGGTATTGGAAAAATAATTTAAAATATTACATATTTTCCTGTTTACCTTCAGTTACAGGCTGCATTTGCTTTTCTATGTACAAAGCGCCTGTGAAAATCTCTTACGGCTCATTCACACGAGGACGAATCGTCTTTTTTCACGAATCGTCTTTTTTCACGATTCGTTATTTTTTTTGACGGCGGCAATGCTTTTTAAATACTCATGTTCACACGCTTGACGAATCGTGAAAAAAGACGAATACGGATACGTCTTTTAGAAATCACGAATCGTGAATGTTTTATGATTATGACGGATCCGCGCACAGTTTAGTATGCGTTTGTGTGTGAACTTCAATGCGGATATTTTGACGAATCGTGAAAAAACACGATTCCGTATTCAATGTGAACGTCCATCCGTCAAGACGTATCGTGTTTTTTGACGAATCGTCAAAGACGTATGCCGTGGGAATGAGCCCTTACACGTTCGAATTATAAAAATCGATGGAAAAAAAAATCCATTTGATGATTAAAAATCTGTTTGAAGTCTCTTTTAAAATTAAAAAAAGAACGCTGACCTGCATCCAGATCCATTCGCCAGTCATTCAGTGATTCATTCATCACCCTTACTTTGCGCTTCGCCATTAGCAAATCAGTTGATATCGGCAACTTAAAGTGATTAGATAGATGCATTGATATGAGCATTTCATACATGCATTTTTTCTTTAGAAATATTATGAAGCAAATAAACCTCAGATTTTTAACTAGCGCATATTTAGGGTTCCGTAAGATTTCAAATTTCAATGAATTGTCGCCAATTCTTAGAGCATAATGGCTCCCAAGCCAAATTGCTATTCGAAGCATCATGGATTCGAGTCCCAGCGAAACGAAAATGACTTTTCATTTCTGTTTTCAGTCTGGATGTTTGAATTTTGTGTTTTTGTTTTTAGTTGATGTGTGTTTTTGATTGTTGTCCATCGTAGGTACCCACGATATTGATAATCCTAGTACATGTGAGGCTGAATGCGTATGATATTCTGTTCTGCAATTTTTTACTTTTAATGTAAAAATAATGACTATCAAATTACTCTGATAGACGGGACCACGGGTAAACACCCAAAATAGTAACTACTAGATATGTTGGGGTTAGTAAATAGTTTCGTAATTACGCCATAGTCTGGTAGTTTCTAATGGGCTTGTCTTCGAAATGTGGAGTACCGAATTTACCGACGGGGCAGAAGCGTCATATAAATAATAATATTGTTATTCGGTCGTAGACGTCAGCGATTTCCTACTCTATGCTGTCCAACACAAGGAATCTTTTTGCACTTATGTGTCAACGTTTAAATGCTTAAAAACACAGCTTACCGGCAAATTGAATGTAATATCTATGACCTAAAAGATTCATTCTCAGTTCCAACAGCTCTCCAATGTTTAATGAACAAAATCAATCAGCGTTGAAGAGTTGTACAAATTTACAATTCTCGGAAATTATTTTCGCTGTAATCTTGTTCTTGATGGAGTTTGCGAACTGAAGAACAATGCTATGGAACGTTATCTGATCTCCGTGAAATAAGTAATAAGTGCTTGATTTAATTATGTTGCTCGAACAGAACTTTACGTCAATTGTAAAATTCGATTCGATTCCTGGTCAGGTATTTATTATCATGATCGTTATAATATCCCGATGAAAGTAGAGCAGGTAGGTTACAACTGATCGTGTACAAACACCCTTTCACATCTAATGCCTCGGTCAATACTTATTCGGGGATTGTAACTCCGATTATTGATGCATCTGCTGACAGGTCAATTAAGCTTGTAAGCAAAATGTACCATAGCCATTTTAAATTCTCGCCATCAATCTTCAATATACCATAATCATAAGGCGCAAGGTTGGCATTTGCGTTGGACGCAATTAAAATGAATACTTTATCGAACTTGGCCGCGGCGCACTGCAGATTGTTAATGGCGGATTTTTTGCACTACGGATTGCTCGACCTTCGCTCCAAATCGGTTTTACACATTTCCACATAAACATATTCGTCGTTGCAAACCGAATATTCGGTCGAGTATCTAAACGCGGCATAACTAAAGCGTTTATTACGTCATACATTGTCACAAGTTGTTCTCATACTTTTCATATCCATAGTTGCAAAGGCCGTGCACAATGATGTTTTAAATATCTAGATTGAGCGTCGCCCTATAATGAAAACAAAAAAACAAGGCAACATTATCAAGCATGTGTGCGTGCAGGCGATGTTTTTCGCGTTCATTTATTGTCTATGTGTGCGTAATCTGTGCGTAATGATATAAAAGTTGTGGCCAACAGTTGGCCACAACTTTTTGACACGTTTTCGCGGATTCGATGTTCTATCTAGATATTTAATACATCTTTGGCCGTGCAGTATCCATAGGTGGTAGGGGACCACCCACAGCCACTGCCAGCGGTGGTAGGATCCTAATCCAGTTAGTGACGGCGCGTCGCCGTCAGGTGGCGTGGCGCGGGAACGCGATTAATCAACGTTGAGATCCTGGAGCGCTATGAAACTAGCGATTAGCATTTTGCGTTTATTACTTGTGCTGTTTAATTATCGAGTGACAATTGTTGAAACGCAAGTTTGAAATTAATGCAAATTCTTTTTTTGTAAACGTCTATGACCTCAATTAGATACTGGGAAGTGGCCATACAGCTCTGAGATAAAAACACAGATACATAAATATATTGGGACCCAAACACAGACTACAATTATTAATAAAAAATAATCAACAAAATCTTTTCATCCAGTAAAAACAAATAAAAAGATACAGTCGATCTGTGAACCTTATTTTTAAGTCACTTAAAAATTAAACTAAATTCTTCAAACATGCACAAACGTTCATTTAATTAGCACTCGTCCTCCATTGCGCTGTTTTAATGGCCTCAGTCAGTTCAGTGAAATGTAATTAATTGAACCGCGAGACTTATTGTTTTTAACGCGTACCGTCGTCCGTCCCCTGGCCGTCCCCTGGCCGTCCTCTGCCCGTCCTGTGTTCTCTCCGACCACCATGTCCTCTCTGGCCGCCATGTCCACTCCGGCCGCTGCATAGACTTGCGGTTTTGTTATTATTAACTGAGATTTAATGAGGGCAATTCTTACTGATTTGCTGGTAAGGTTCTTGAACGTGTCAGAGCTCGCGGCTTCTGAATATAAAGTGATTGCCCGAGGAATTTAATGAGGATAATTCTTATTCTTTTTACAGTGGTAAGGTTATTGAACTTGTCAGAGTTCGCGGCTCTAAATGTCATAAGTGATTGACCGAGTTAAGAAACTGCGGAGGTGGTTGAGGAGTTACTCCGTTCGCGTTCGATGTGGAATTGGTTTTTAATGGCAACCCACACAAGTGCCAGCTTTCCGCTCCTGTGATTGAGTTTTATTATAGATTGACGGCGGGAATTTAAAATGTCCTAAGTAAATTTTGCTTACAAGTTAAATTGAAATGTGAGCCCACGTAATAAATGTGTTTTTAGCGTGGATTGTCGTTCATATAATGCTCGGTGACTTGAACATATACATGTGCGCTGTTGGCAAAATAAGTTTAGTCATATCAGAGGCTTTCAATGCATCAAATTTTCTGATAATTGGGTTGACTGTTAACCCCTTCAATAATCCGCACTAAAGCAGTGTGGTGATCCCTAGCCCGTAGTTGGCCATTGATAGGTTAACCTTAGAAATAGAAATAGAAATAGAAATATACTTTCTATTTCTAACCTTTATTGTTTTACCTGTCCTTTTCTTTTTGTATAGCGATGGAAGTAATCCTTGAATGTGTATACCCCTTATATCTGGCCTCTTATAGCCGAAATGAAAGACTTTTTACTTCAAAATGGATGTTTGTTCTTATAATAATATCTGACAGAGAAATGATGGATCTTATGGATGATGGATTCATTCTTCCTTTGTAGGCGTACCGTGGATAATGTTGCTTCAATAAAAATATTCCGGTAGCAGCAAACTTCCAATGTCCTAAAATACAATTTTAATGACGATGATGGTGGTTTCACCATTTACTTTCATGTAAAACTAGTAAATCCGCCCTCGCTTCGCTTCGGGAAACCAGTCCCTTTAAAAATCACTATAAATTTTAACAAATTATGTTATTCCGATGTCTAAGCTATATTACTGCAAAGTTTCATGAAAATCCGTTCAGTAGTTTTTGCGTGAAAGAGCAACAAACACACACACACACACACTCACTCACTCACTCACATACATCCTTACAAACTTTCGCATTTATAATATTAGTAGGATAGTAGGATAGGTGAAACCTAAAAATTTTGGCTTCAAGATACTGAGACAAATGTAAAATTTCGGGAACAGAATACCTAAGAGTAATTGTTGGTTTTTATAATAATCATAGTGATTTAAAATTTTTCAACGTTACTTTTTTCCAAAAACTTCATAAGTCAACACTATCGTATCAGCAATTCCCTACCGTGAATGATTACCATTGTTAGTTTCTTGTCAATTATTCTTCCAAGTCTTGCTACTTACATAAATTTACAGACTGCACTTACTACATCTTCCGGCTTAAATAACAAACTCATGTCCAAGCTTTTTCATCTTTAAAATAAACGTGTAGTTTGTAATAACCGTCCGTAATAAGAATGCCTTTGTTGCTAGTTTTAAAACAGCATTTCCTTTCATTGTAAGGGAATTTTATTAGAGAAGATTTAATAACAAAACTAATTTAAGACCGTTTTAAGAAGAAGAACAAATCAAAGGCATCAGCGATGCCTCCTCAAAATACGAGACAAAATCACTAAGGTCTCATCACGAGGAAAGCAACAAACTGGTATTGGGACAGTTACGTATTACGATGATGATCCCACCAGCTCCAGACAGCTTAAGTAAATATCCCAAACGCAAATCTCTTTGTTCTGCAGCCACAGCCCACGAGTAACGTTTTCCTGCGAAGCCTTCAATGCAGGCTATTTACTTGATTTACGCACCGCTGAAAATTGTTCCCTGAAGCTTGTGTCTCATAGCTCACGAGGAAAGATTAAAGGTTGATTGGTAATAAGCTGAATGAAACATTATGTGCATAATTATATTAATGATACCAAAGACAATGTCGAATTTAATTGAAAGGGTATTGTAAGAGTTAAATTTAGGTACATTTATGTATTGAATTAGATTTTTGCTAAGTAAATGCGTTTTACCACCCAAGATTCACTTACCATCAGGTGCGATTGTAGTCAAGCAATAACAAAAAATTAATAAACTACGGTGTACCTGACAGGTTTGCTGATACAGTTGTGTAAAAAGTGTCTACGGTTTATATTAAATTATTATTGAAAAAAAAAACAGGTCACAGTAGTACAGTGAAACAACCTCAACACATCCAATCACACGCGATACACTCCCGTGTCTTGCTCAATCAATCATGCAACCACCCATCCGCAACTAATTCGCACTTAGGGTTTGCGCCCATGAGAGCGTGAGGATACAATACAGTATAATATTGCACACGCCAAACTTATTACATATTAAGGGGTAATGTATACCGAAAATACAAGGAAAAGTGCACATATACTTTAGACATATATTATCAGTAAATACTCTCTTGCTACGACCTTATAGCAAGAAGACAGCTTCTCAACCTCGATATACTGGTTGAAAAGTAAGGGTAAAGTAGACTTGACGAGAGAATATCTACTCGCAGAATGATCATCTAATCTACCCGATAGTTTGTTGCAATAAAAGAGATTATAGGCATCCTAGTAACCAATGCTCTAAGACAGGCAGAAGACATAGTGGTGAAAACAGCTCATTAGCTCCACCATCAAGACTTTACCAGAACGGATCACACTTTCAATTAAGAAAAACTTAGCAAAGCAGAAGCATTAATTTTCCAGAAAGTCTGTGCCGTAAATTAGCTGTTAAACCTGTACTATTAACCAAACTTAGGCTAGATTTAATATTATTTAGTCCAGCTTCGAACTTTCTGGTCATTTCAACAATAAAATCCATATCCAGTAATGAGACACTTTCAGCATACACCAATCGCTCGCTGTCGGTGAGACACCTCAGCTACAACTGTTGAGAACTGCCCCGTTAAGGAAGTTTCAGCCTTTTAAATGTATTACCCACCTGAAATAACCGGGATTTATTTAGAAATTCCACCATCTGTTTAAACTTTTAGGGTGAGGTTTGGCATTCTCTTTTTTTCCTTTTTTCGAAAAGTTTATTATATTTAAGCGAGGACCCTTCGCAATTGATTGTGGTTAAAATAACAAACATTGCAAAATACTAGGTGTAATATTTCGGGTCGTAATATACTCCAATCATCTTGAATTCATCACCGACCTTCGCTACCTTGATGAACAATGGATAAGGATGATTATATAGTATCATTATTTCCTGTTGGAGGTTAAAGGACTCTCTAGCCATCTTGATTCCGACTCCGTTCACCTTAAGTCCACCAATCTATTACTCGTGCATCCTCGGATGAAGATGAGGTGATTTTCAACGGGTAAGACTATAACACCAGGTGTCTACTGTTGTATCGAGTGGGGAATTGATTTTGATCCCGATAGTATTTTGTGTTCTGACATGGATTGTTACGCTGGCTATCTTCCTATTTCTGATGAGTTGTATGGCTTGATAATAGCCACCAGAGTCCTGCGTTTGATTTCTATTGGGGAGAAAGGTTATGATTATCTTTCTGTTCTCGATTTGGGGTGTATCCTTTTCTTTGTATGTTGTATAAAGCGTTCACGATATTAATCCTTCACGATAATCCTGGTGTTTCATATTTTTACCGACTGTGACAGTGGTGACATGTCGGTCGGTGATGTCTAGAACCATTGATCTATAAGGACTCTAGAACTTACTTCTTGACATCAGATACAATAGATGATAGACACTTGCTATCAAATTCAAATTCAAATTTATTTAATTGCTCGCATCAGCTCGCACATTTATATTTCAGGTATTTACAAATATGAGAAAATCCTTAAAAAATAGACGATAAAGTCCAAAATGTTGTTCAAATACAATACGGGCTAAAATATTAATTTTAAAAGCAATATTATAAAGAGCTGGGATGAAACGGTTATTATGTGGAGATTTTTAATTTAGCGGCGCGGTCGCCCTTGGGGAAATACTGCGAGGGAAATGTACTAATGCCCTCGTCTTTATTTAAATTGTAAATATGAAGCGGCCGTGACGGGAGAGACATAGATGGAGGACACCGAGTCGGAGACCAATCGATCGATCGACGTCTACTAATCTTTTCCACGATCGATCGATGCCGTCGATCGATGATCGATCTATTGGTCTGGTAACAATCAAACACCCTTACAAAGTAACAATAGGCAGTATTATTAAAATTACGTATCAATAGAAAATCTCTTTTTGCCGTGACAATAGTATTGCCAATCGCCGCTAAAAAAATAATTACCTGTGCTCACAGTACAACTTAAATTGAAGCAAAATTATCTTAAGGCTGTTAAAACTCTCCCCGTCAATGTGCAATGTGCTTTAATTGCTAGTTCCAAAAGCTGGTATTTATGAAGGATGCGATTAAAAGGAATTCATATTGAACGCGACCGCAATTTATATTCACATATGACTTGAGAACTGTAGAGAATTGTGTATAAAAATATTAGATTAGGATTTTATTTCGGTGGTAACAGCTACATCAATCAGTCCAGTTATTACCTTTTATATAAATACTAGTCAAGTGGTCGTATTGTCTGGTGTTTCCCCTATCCTTGTAATTGGAATCTGTGTAGGTACTCAACTGGTTTTATGACAAAAACTTTTAACTGCGAGTATTACATATGTCTCCCTTGAGGGAAAATTCCATGAGTATTTTGGTGCTTTGGGGAGCACGTAAAGCAGTTGGTCCTGATTTTTTTGATTCGATTACACTCATAAGCCATATTGATGGCGCTTGGATGGCAAAAGAACTTTCGAACACTGACCACTAGCCCAACTATTCAACGCTGGAACAGCATAGTGGAGTATGCTCTAGGCCTCCTTGATGGGATGATGGAGCAACATATAGGCCCGTTTTACTCCCGTAATTCCCATGATATCGGGATTTACGTGCGAAAAGCCCCAATTCATACGACGTCGCAAGCACAGCTAGACTCCAATATGAACGTTGTTCTCATATTATCATAAGAAAATAACATCAGTCACGGCTGACGGTACATTCTGAGTCAGAACGTGTCGTGGACGTCTGTTACATGTGTAAAAAGTGGCGCGAACACCAGCCGCATACCGACTGCGAAATCACTTCGGTCGTCGTATTTCACCCGTTGTCGAAAACATCTTGTCTTTGTCTCGGTCTTGTTTAACTTTGTCTGGTTTGTTTTGTTTATTAGGAGATAATTTATTTACTTGGTTTATTTCAGGCCATGAAGTTCATAAGAAACCTTTACAATGAACCAAATATTTTATCCATATGACAAAATACGGCCTAACATATTTTATATTACTTATTATTGAACGCAGTTGCGTAGTTACTAGTTTTTAGAAAAATTGTACATTATTCGTTTGTTCTACCAACCAAATCAGACAAATACAGGAACAGGGCTTGTAAGCCTACATATTAAAACTGAGGAAGACGTCACGTGTCCCGCTCCCCTCTCCCCCATTTCGTTTCCCCCTCCCCCTCTAAATAAATCATGGTCACGTCCCCTCGCATACGAAGTAGTTGGCGTCCTCGCGAAAACGCTCGGAAAACACTCGCCTGGACTCTTCTTGAATGCAGATTGAGAGGGCTTGTGGAACACACGGGGAGATGTTTTTGATTGTGTCGCGGCGGTTGAGCGATTATTGTGTCGCAATGCCTGCCAGTTGAGATGGGCCGAGTCGTCAGGCCTAGTAATTACTTTGTACCATTTCTACCGTGTATTAACTGTTTTAACAGCGACTTGGTTCCGGATGTAAAGGTTTGGAGCCGGTTAAACTTTTCAAGGGCGACCAAAAATCATGGTTATCTATAATTAAGATAGATTTAAGCTAAATACCTAGCCTAGTGGTTAAGAATTCGGCCTCCTATTCGGAGGTTCCGGGTTCGAATCCCAGGGCTTTTCAGACCTCTGACTTTTCAGAGTTATGTGCGTTTTAAGCATTTAAATGTCACTTGCTACAAACGGCGAAGGAAAATATCGTGAGGAAACCTGCATGCCGGAGTGTTCGCAAAAACTCAAAAGTGTGTGAAGTCCGCCAATCCGCACTTGGCCAGCGTAGTGGACTATGGCCTTAACCTTCTCATTCTGAGAAGAGACCCATGCTCAATTGTGGGCCGTGATGGGTTGAGATGATGATGATGTAGCTAAATACTATCATAATTATAAATAACCACGGCCTGCAACGTGGACGACGGACGTACCTACTTAAATATTTTAATCTTAAACGTATTCTGCAAAAGAACATGCAGACACCACCCTTCCACTACTGCGGATGTCAATTGTTATCAACACAATTATCATTAACATGTTATCAACCCTGTATAAGACTCAAATCAGGACTGGGATTATTAGAATAGTTAGAAAATGGTGTTAGAAAGTGCGTTGGTCAGTTTTTTTAATTGGTAGAAGGCTTAGGGTATGGACTTTTTAAGTTAATTTGTGTCACGAGTCTCGTTCTAATTCGGTCACAGATATTGTGTAGGTTGGTGGTGTGATGTGGTCGTTTCTAAAAAGTATTAGCGGCCCCGGTAACGCCGCAATTAAGAGCCCGTGTGTCTCATCTCTTGAACCAACAAGGCCGCATGAAGGCTTGAATATGTGAATGGGGGATGCGTAATACGAAAAATCAACTTTTGATCGCCGTTAGGGCAACCGGCGTGCGGAATGAAATTGACTTCGTTATGGGGAAACAAATACCTCCTGTTTAGATAAAGCCCATGAGACGAAAAAGATTTTAAACTTTTCTCTTCGTGGATATCAAATTGAACATTTTAAACTATAACGTGTATCGACGTTCTCTGTATTTTATTTTAGTTCTGCCCAGTTGCATGCATGAGAATTTTGACATTTCTGCGAGTTCTCCATAATGCTCCAAAGTGAAAAAAAGTCTACTAATCCGCACTTAGTCAACGTGGTGTCTTTTGAGCTGTACCCATCACATTGTAAAGGAAGATCCGAGGCAATCAGTGGCGCATTCTTGGTTTGCAAAGAAGAAGAAATTTATTGCTATTTACTTTTGTCGGTAGAGAAAGCCATGTATCAACCCTTTCTAATGTGTTATTGTACATGTAACATCAACTTACTTGTATGACTTCATAGAGTTCATAGAGAAGTCGAAGCCAAATATTACTTAAAAGTTATTCTAACTTACGCTTTACTTTTGATGGTCATTTTGGAAAAGCGCGTGAAGCCCATAAATCATAATCTGTCTTACTTTCAGTGACAATTTATGATTCTTATGTACTGAACTTTAATATCAAGCAATTTCAAAACCGTCTGAAGGTCTCGATAAGGAACAATGCCAATAAAGTTTATGTATTCACCTCGCGTCTAGGCCCAAAATTGCTAACTCAATCTATCACGTGAGATTGACATAAGCACGGGCTTAAACACTTCGTACATATTATATTACGTTGAAATGTATTAAATTACGTATCATCTTCGAAAATACACCAGCAAAATAAGCAAATTATTTCCGCTTATTAAAATCTATAATATAAAAAGATTTTACCTCATAATATTTGCGGTGGAAAAGTTAATACTTCCGCAGTCTCTGAGGAGTTACTCCGGGAAGACTATTACGCTTAAGCAAAATCTATTAGCGAATTTTTGAAGCAATAATTTATAATCTCGGCTCGGTAATGGGAGAATTCGAGGGAAAATGTCGACAACTTTTGATGCGATTAAAACTTTTAGAGACATGGATAATTATTTTTAAAGTATTTGATATTTTATCAATATTCATTAGTTAGATGTGATGTAAATATAACTGGGTTACTTTTTAAAAATCAGAATTGAATTTTGAACCAGCTTTCGAACTTTATTTATTTGTCCATCTTTTCTCTTCTTATTATCATTTATTACACGCAGCGCGCAGCGGTGATAGTCTAGTGATTAAGAGTTCTTGGGGTGTCCGGGTTAGATTCCAGGGTACGCACTTCTGACGTTCGTGAGGAAACCTGCATGCTGGAAATTAAGTTCACAAAACTCAAAGGTGTGTGAAATACGCCAGTCCACACTTGGCCGGCGTTGGTCTTAACCTGCTCGTTTTGAGAGGAGACTTGGGCTCAATAGTGGGTCATGATGGGTTGAGACGATGATGTCCATGGGCGAGAGTGACCACTTACCATCAGGTGGTAAGGTGGTACGTTTATCGGCTATTAACATAAAAGTATAATATTACAAAAATTATTTAAGGACGATTATAGTAGCTGCTCATGAAGAAACTTTCCCTTAGAATTAACTAGAGAACCGCCCGCGCTTCGCTTCGGGACCCGTAGGTAACAACCGCGTAGGTCTCGCTCCCGTAGGAATTTAGGCTAAAAAGTAGCCTACTACTCGCTCTCTTCACTCCACCCTATCTGAGGTGTGTGGAGCCCTCGGGACAGTTAGTTCCCCTTTGGGGGTGTCTCTCGTGGCCCGTTAAAACGGGCCGGTCCTTGGGTTGGGCCCTAAGGCCCTTGGTGGTCCATCTATGGTTAACCAATAGGTCAAGTCCGGTGAGTGGTGGCCTTTTTACAGGCCACAGAGTCTTAAACGGGATGGGGTTCATCTTCGCGCCGCCCAGGCGATCGAGGCCCTACCGGGTGAATCCCGCTGGTGGGAAGCCCAGCAGGAGCCGATCAGCGCCGGGCGACGACTTACGAAGCCCCAGTATCAGTCAGTGCTAGGCCCGTCCCGCGCAACCAGCAAGTCGCGCGGGAAGGCCCAGCAGTCCGGTGGACGGGTGTGGAGCGGCACCAGGTCCTGCAGATGCGGGAACCGCGACGCGTCGACACACCCGAACATGTTGCGTGCCAATCTCTCGATGAAGTCGTCCAGGCTCTCGACTCGAAGGTCCCTCTGGATGACGGCGTTCCTGACGTACCTCGGCGCACCAGTCAGCCGGCGGAGCGCAATCGCCTGAACCGCGCGCATCCTCTTGCGCTGCGGTTCGCTGGCGAGCGCGTACCACGCCGGTGCCGCGTACGTGAGGCGGGATCTGATGTAGGTCTTGTAGACCCCGAGCTTCAGTCCGAGAGGGAGGCACTGGTTTCTGCCATCGCGCTTCTGGAATTCGCGACGGCTTTCGTAACCTGTGGCTTCATCGAAAGTCTTCCGTCGATTTTGCCCCCAGGTATTTGGCCTGTGGGGCCCATTGGATATCTTGTCCGTGAAGCTCCAGAGTAGGGTCCCGCCTGTTGAGGTATCCTCCTATGTTCACGGCCTGCGTCTTCCCGACATTCACCGACAATCTCCACGCGGCGAGCCATTCGGGGAGGGCATCAAGCGCACGCTGCATCTTGACGATGGCGTGGGTTCTATTCAGCGACGTGGTGATGTACGCCACGTCATCGGCATACAGGGCAAGCGACGCCCCCCTGCTGCCGGGATGTCGTCGGTGTATCAGGCGTAGCAGACCGGGGACAGGCAACTCCCTTGCGGGACGCCGGCTGCGATCGGACGCTCGGTGGATTCGGCGTCTTCAACCACTACTCTAAAGCTTCTATTTTCGAGGAAACTGGAGATCACCTTAACGGCACTCCGGGGCGCCGACGACTGCGAGATCTTGTAGAGAAAGCCGTCGTGCCAAACACGGTCGAACGCCTTTTCCATGTCGAGGAATACTGCACACACGCGTTCTCTCTTATTCAGAGCCGCGGTAACGGTGTGCAACACCCTCGACAGTGTAGCCGTGCTGTTCAGCGGCATCAAAAAGTAGCCTTCCACTTCTGTTGGCAGCTAGGCTATTCCACCCCGGATGCTTGCAGTTCCAGTCGCCCGCGCCCACCACCGGTGTCGGCGAGTCCAGCAACTTGCGGACATCAGCCAACAGGATAGTGCCAGCGGGCGGGCGGTACACTGAATACAGCCGGAGCGGGAAGTTCTCGAGGCAGAGCTAAAGTAGCCTATTACATTTGCCTATGACTTAAGTAAATTACATGTAGTATTTGATAGCGTAATTCAGAACTTGCAAATGAATTTTATTAACGCCATCTATTAACAACTCCGAAAATAAATATCTAGCAACTAACAAAACATCGATCTTCCCATGGGAATGGGATGTTTTTCCGCGGTAAAAAGTAGCCTACGTCACTCTCCACCCTCCTAACTATCCCCACACACATAAACCTTACCATATAATAGCTTTGTTGCGACGTGAAAGCGTCACAAACAAACAAACAAACAAACAAACACACTTTCACATTTATAATATTAGTAAGGATTAATTATTATAACTGTCTTATCTTTATATTACTGCTTTGGGTTATTAAGAAGAGATTCCTATTCGTTATGTACGTATATCGGCCAAAATTATGTATGTGCTTTAAAGAGTTTCGTGTAGTTGGTATTATCAGAAAGAGAAATTAACTTCATGTATAATATATTTTTGTACAATTATGTATAACAATAAACCAAAAAACATTTAGGTATACTTACAGTATACACTTTTATATAAAACATGTTTTATTTAATGCATATTATTATGTACCATTCGACAAAATGATGTTATTAAAACTAAAATTATGGTTTCTAACAAAGATAAATATTTGGCTTTAGGGCTTTAGTTAAATTTATACATGTGGCAATTTAGAAACTAAACAGATAGGTACGTCCAACATTGGAACATCGGTAAATATTACTCCAGTAACTTGAAACTAGTTATTTGCAGTAGCTTCGTATTTGTTTCTTGTTATCTAGGTTTCACCTCAAGTAATAATGTTCTTGCTATCCTCTTGCCAACATCGAAGTCATGTAGAAATTCTTATTCGTATGATTGCAGATATTTATAAATCAAAGGAAGGAATAATTTACAATAATAAATGGTCGAAAATTCATGAAATTTTTTGATTTGTATAATTAATTGGAAACTACGATTTTTTTCTAACAGCTTCCATGAAAGACGATGAACGTTTCAATTATGCCACTAGCCATAAAGAGTAGCGTAAGGTCACGTGAAGTACCTAGGGTATTTGTACCCTTTAAAAATCTCACGAAACGACACGAAAATACAATTTGCTACTTTCCTCCCCCCCTCCCTTAACCAGGGGAGGAGCTAGGTTCGTCCATGAGTATGCTGTAACCACATCTTCACAACCTCGGCATTGTTCATCTTAATAAATAGAAAAACATTACAATATTATACACTATACAATCCTCTTTCGTGACTTAAGCTTGGCCTGAAGTCTACAGTGGAAGAGCGGTGACCATTCTGATCCAGTCTCTCACAGGCGGGACGAAGCTGTAGACGCCAGGCGTGTTGGGGAGAGCACATCCCACTCCGAAGGAAACCAGGCCGATCAGTTTGCCATTGATTACTGCGGGACCACCTGAGTCTCCCTGAAAGAAGATTGACAACAATAGCATAAATTGACTCGAAGTTTTTGGAAGCAGGAGTCATTTACAAGAAGTAAAAGCGCATAGAGGCTTAGGAGCTTATAAACTTCTAAGTAATGTGAATATCATAAGTGTTGAATTTTCCAATAATTTGTTCCTTTGCATAAATTTAAGGTGGGCTGGTCATATTAATTGTTTGGTTTAAGACTCTTGGATATACCTACCCATTTATGCTACAATCATACAATTGCCAAAATCAAAAATCTTTAAAAGACACCTTTCTCAATGAATGGTCCACTGAATGGAATATGAATATTTGATTAATCAATTGACATCTTTATCACCGAATATTCTACATTCTACATACGAGCATATTTCTGAACAGTTCCTTTTTTGTAAATTTAACTGTAGAGATACCTTCACTTGCACGGATATCAACTATATTTGGAGGTCCGTAAAGAGCACTTGATGTACCTGACAAGAATCCTTGGCACCGCTCATGAAGCCGGCGCAAAACATCCTCGATGTGATGTTCCTGTAATTGATATTCGGCAGGTGGCTGCATTCTTGCTGCTCGACGATCGGAACGAACACTCGACGGAGTTGTTCTTGCATTTTGCTTTGCTGAAAGATAAGTTGAATTATGTAAGGCCTGGTTTACGTGATGCCAGTTTCTTGCCTGTTGCATACAATAAAATTTAAGCAATAAATGGCTTGCATCGTCTAAACATCACGTATCATTCTTGGTCTCCTGCACAAGATTCGTTTTAAGTTTTTTTTTGGTAGCAACGCATCTGTGACCGAATTGGAACAAGACTCATACTAATCATTACTAACTGGACAATTACTAATATTAACTAACAGGACTAACTATCACTAACAGTCCCTGTCCTCACACTTATTAACAAACTAACCAACTAATATTCTAACACCATCTACTAACTAGACTAACCACCCTAGTCCCAAAATTGGGTCTTGTTCTAAGTCGGTCACAATTGCCATGGGCGGCAGCGGAAGGGTGGTGCTGCATGCTCGTTTGCTACCTTAATTCCATAAAAAAAAAAAAAAAAACACATAGATTTATGTATATTTGAATAACAATTTTTATTCATATTGGATACGCATCCCATCTCATCCCTTATTCCCAACCATTAACATATACAAGCATAACAAAACCCACGACGCCAGCGTCTCTGCCGCAAGGGCGCGCCATCAATGTAGTGCGAAAAGACAGTTCCATAATCGCGCTCGCCGAGTTACGACTATCGCTCCGCGAAAGGACTACCCCTTGGTTCTTTTCTACTTAAAACTCATAAGTTTCCGCTGTGCTGTGGGCACAGTGCCCCATCCACATATCTACATCGGTCAGATTTGGTCGTGCCTTCCGCGAGTGTATCGACACAGTGTGCAACTGTATATACTGTGCATGTGCTTGTGTGTGTGTGAGTATTTTTTTCCTAATGCGTCATGAATTTTGTGATCGGTGACGTGCCCAAAATATGGTGTTGCTAAGTCAAAATCTTGTAGGTACTTTGTTAAGAAACACTTATGCGCGTAATTTTTTTGAGTCTACCGCCGTTTCCAGGCGCTATTTCTCTTTTTAAGCGGAGAAGTAAGGAACAAATTCCTCACGTGCCATCCCTGACACAGACTAACCTTGTACTGTAGATGCCCCCAGCCACTGACAGACACCATTTTACCAGGGACCAAATCTTCCATGGTGCCGATCGCCACTGGCCTGGACATGCTGGTCACTGGGACAGGTGACTCCAGGAGGAGGAGCTGGTAGTCCCAGTCGTGCGAATGGATCTTAGTGGTGTTCCATAGAGGGTGGAAGAAATGCGCACAGATCTGGTAGGGTACTGCCTTGCTGCGGTATGTGGAGCCTACGAGAACGATGTTGTCTTTGTCTCTGAAAGTACATTATGTTTATATTATAGATACTAGACGAGAGAACTAGCGAAAAGTCTAAAATGAATCCCTTAAAGAAATAAGAGGTTTTAGTTTATCCACTTTTTAACCTCGTTAGAGGAAATATTTCTAAAAATCCTCTCTTAGTGCTCCCCTGCACTTCTCAAGTATCATACATGCCAACAGCTTCTTGCGTTCAATAGTATTGGCTGTCGTTGTTGTCAGTAATTCAGTAACACGAGAGTTTTAAATAATGTTGATTTTGCATAAACTTCTAAAAATATGAGTAAGGTTTTGTAAGATTTAGTCGAAGTAAACAGTGCAACTTAATACGAGTATTTGAAAATAACAGGAATCTCCATAGATACAAGTCCAATACAACCGAACCCGTTGAATAAGGAACGAGGCTATGGCTCCGGGTCCCTTATGTTTGGGGTTGTCTGGACTTTAGACCACCCAGTTTAATCCCAGCGGTATTTGCTTGGTATTCGGGCAAGATAACTCCCTCTAAAATCGAGCGGTAAATATTTTATTCATGATTTGGTCGCAGTGCCGCGGTAGCATCGGTTTCACTTTATCTTTTAAACCGACTTCAAAGAAGGTCAAGGTATTTTCAACCGTATTTTTTCTTTAATTTATTATGACATGTGTAATCAGTAGTATTTATTTTTGTATACAAAAGTTGGTATTATTAAATACTAGAGCAGCGACGTCGTATGCCCTAGATTTCTTCAGTTATGAGAAGAGACCCAGGCTGAGTATAGTTCCATAAATGGGCTGGCTGAAGCCAATCTGATATGCCAATCTCTTGAGTCAAAAGTTCATTAATCAAACTAACGCATTAATACGATTGGCTACCGCTGTATCAATTCATCATAAATAACTTTATAAACTACCTCACAAGGCACACCATTCAAATCATGGACGGCTGATTGTTAATTACGTTACAGTGTAACCACTGCGCCACGGCACATTAAGATATTTGAAGCATAATTACATTTTTATGATACTTATTTATTTTATTTGTACTGGAATGTGGTATGGTTTTGATCGGGTGTAATTTGATTGGCTACGCATCAACGAAATGTTGTATAGTCGTGAAAAGGTTAGGATAAAGAAGGGGAATGCGTCATATAAAATACGATAGATGCGTCATTATAGGAGTTTTATGTGTTTCATCTACGTCGATTGGACTCGTGGAGAACCGAATTGCACTTTCATTTTTCCCAATACGATCAGATTCTGTAATGAGCTTTCTTCTCAGGAATTCTCGGAGTGCTATGACAGAGGATTCTTTAATAAAAGGTGGTAAAAGAGTTTTCGAGACTGGCGATGAATGGGTGACTTCCTTGTAGTTGTTCCTGTCCATAGGCGAAGGTGATCATTTACCACCAGTCGGGTCGTTTAATTTTTCGTCAGCCCTTCAGGCTACATGAGAAGCAGCTATTAGCAGACAGGCGACGGAAAGATAAGACCACATACCACCTCTAAAATAAATGGGCATTAGGCTAAAGGCATCTCCGATTTCCAGTTATTCAACTTGGTACTTACTTGCAATGGGCAGCAGTCAACACCCACTCAGGAGCTATGAGAGTGCCACCACAATACAGCCCATACATGACCTGGTACGGGACCTCCTCTATGGGGATCGCATTGCCCCCAACTATCCTCCATCCAGGCTGCAAGCAAATGTCGATGTGACGAAGATACATAAGCTTACACACACTTTTATGCTAATAACCTATAAAAAACGCTCTTAAGATGCGCTCATGACCCAGCGGATTCCTTGATCCTAAGTTATCGATCTAGTCAAGCAAGAGCGGACGGTCAGTTGTTGGATGGGTGACCGTTGTGGCTAAAATCTCTTCAGTGCTTCAGATGCTGTGGTCGAATGGAACTTTAAGCCGTCAATCCTGGTTATTATCGATAGATAGCACGTCGATATATAGAGCCGCGTGGTGAAATATGCTACAGGCCTCTTCAATGATGAGGAGAGACTTGTGCTCTATAGTGGGCGATTAAAGGGTTGAAATTAATTGTTGTATCAAACTTAATTTAGCAGCCAAAAGCTGCCATACACGTACCAATATCCTCATACAAATTTTCAAGAGCGTACACAATCGCAAGTTTTAGCTTTGTGCCTTATTAAAAGTAACTAACGAAGGAAACTTACGTTCGATCCGAAGGCGTCGTCGTCAGTCTTGCTAAGCTCATCTATCGTGCGTGTCTCGTCGAAGTACTTGTAGGTGCGAGGTGGTATCGACCTGGTCACGAACATTCGGTAGTAGCTCGACACGCAACTGGGGTTTAACCGGACTTTTGTTATACCTGCCAAATATCAAAGTCATGGGTAAAGTTGAGGCATTCTTGGCTAAGTAAATAGTCTGAGAGATTGACCCGGTTAAGCTACGAGGGCGTGGTCGGTAGTTGGATCGATCAGATCATATTTATATGTACGAACTCAGTCATAGGCGGTGTCCTACGTGAGCTACGAAAACGACGCGACGCGCCGTTGCGAACGCAACGATCGCGATCAAATCAACGGAATCCCTACTTGCGTCCTAAGTGACAGTCTGCAACAACACGCGACGATGTCATTGTCGCGTGTAGCATCGCGTCGTGTTGCGTAGCGTCGCGTCGTATTTGTCGCTCACGTACGACACCCCGTTAGCAAGGTTTAATTCCTTGCAGAAAGGTATCTTGTTTTAACCGACTTCAAAAAGGTGGAGGTTCTCAATTCGTCTGTGTTTTTCTTATGTGTGTTATCTTATCTCATAATTTTTGACTACATGCTTTTAATGTTTTTCTTTACTTTCAATTCATACTTTTTATTAACTTTATCTTTTTTACATTAAATAATGTTGCATACTAATAGCCCCACTCTAGGATTTTCTGTGTCGTGGGTGCCATGGACAAAAAACAAAACAATGTGTGTTCTTGTCTTGTGTATTATACCCAGACGAAGAACAAAAATTTAAACTTTCCGCCTCGCTGAGAATCGAACCCAGGACACTTTTATTCTCGTTTCCAAACAAGTACTAGCGAGTCCAAAACAAAGACACAAATATAGAATAAATGCTAAAGATACTCAGTCGAATATTTGTTTTGCAGTGACGAATGTGTAAATGCGAACATAAATCGAGAAACCTTTGAAAACGAAAAACGTCGAAAACACGCGAATATCTACTCGTAACTCGTAACGGATAGTGAATAATGTCCGAATAGACTGTTTAGTTAGTTAGGGGGACTGGGTACAGTTGAAACACAGGACGGTTGAAACAATTCTGATTTTATTTTCAATTCTGAATATCTTTAAAAATAGTAAGTACTCACCAGGACTTAACACTATAACCCTTTTGTAGGTAAAAATCCATTCTTCAATTTAACAATTTTAAATGTCATCATCATCGTTCTGTTTATAAACAGCAGTATTACAAATAATTTAAGCCAAATCGTATCAACCGTACACAGTCTACCCTACTCCTATTCGCGTGTTGGCGGCTCTTTTCACAGTTTTCACTGAGTACCTATCTTAACGCGGCGTAAAAATTATATTATCAATGCATTAGGTTTTCGGTCAAGAAATAAGTATGTTTTACAATATAAACGTAATACAAAAATAACTTTTTCTTCCTACGAGTAAAACCCTTATTTCGACTCGGGAAACTTATTCCTCACCGTCACAAATATTTAGTTTCTTAGCGCACGGAACGCCATTTATAGCACTTCTTTGATTAAAACGTGTTTTCCCATGGAAATGAGATATTTCTTCGCGAAAACAGACGCCTATATCACTCTCCAGCTCTACCTATATCTGTATCAAAACTCCAATCGAACCATAACTCGATTCTCATGACAAACAAAGACACTTCCACCTTTATAGTGCAAGTATAGGATAGACTCGTATTTCCTACAACTATTATGACAATTATTAAACTGTTATCCTCTTCCCTTATCAACTAAATAGTCAACAACATACCATCGTCAGGACGAACGTCGACAAGGACCAGAGCTAGGAGCAAAACACGTAAGACAAACATGTTATCTCGGCGTTGCTCGGAACACTGGTCATTATAGCGCAGCAACTAACGCGCCGTAGCGTCACAAATCGGCAGGTCACGCTCCGATCTGACCGTGGTGATATTAAAAAATAAACCTATGAAAAATAATTCATAATAAACAGAAAAATGTTCATATAAGTAGGCACTAACTTCACGGGAATTATGAACATGGTAATTATTAAGAAAATGACGAAGTAGACCGGCTAGCTAAACAAGCAATCGATGATGGTGACCCTATGATGGTATCTCCTCTGTATTCAGAACACGTCCAAGCAGTGAAAAAGCAGTGCTTAGCTGATTGGCAGGAGTATTTTGATGAACGTTCTCGTGAAAAAGGTATATGGTATCGGACCATCCAGCCACAAATATCCCAATATCCGTGGATAGAGAAGATAGCTTTAAACAGAAATGTTATTAAAACAGCCCTTAGATTGCGCTCCGGACACATTCCATCAAATAAATTTGGTTATCTTATGAAGAAAGCGGTATCGCCAAACTGTGCTGATTGTGGAGTTGTTGAAGATGTTTATCATATTTTGATGGAGTGTGTCCGAACTGAATCACTAAGGACGTCAATAAATACTATAAGTTATAATTTAGGATATATTAATTGTACATTGGCCCTTCCATCAAGTGAAGAGGCCAAAACCTTATATAAAATTGCTGATTTAGCTTTAAAAAAATGATAACTGATTGTTTAAATTAATCTTACATTAAGTATGTTCATTTGTTTAGTTGTAAGTGGACTTTACGGGACGATGTGGTCGCTCAGCGACAAAGTCCTTTAAATAAATAAAAAAAAAAAAAAAAAAACAGTCTCTGTACTGTTAAATCTTTGATTATATATACACACATCAAAAGTGTCTAGGGATCAACATATATTTTTGCAATAACTTTTCTCCTGATTGATATTAATTAAAATTTTCTTTAAGAATTCATCAAATAAAGTGTTTTCGTTTGTCACAGTAACGATAAACCAAGTCACCTTTGCATTAATAAAGAAATTTGCCATTTTCCTAATAAAGGGATTTTTGACATTTGAACCACTAACATTAAAGTTCGAAAAAAAGACTGAAATAACAGTTTTCTTTAAAATTTTATTGGGTAACTTAAACAATTAATAATCCGTGTTTCTACCGCGAACACTAACAACACAAGAACATCGCTTTGGCATACTCAAAATGAGTTCATCCAAATCACGCTGTGGAATGGCCGCCCATGTTCGTTGCAACAAAAAAAAAAGTCTTCTTGCCACTGGATACCCTCCATATTCGGCAGAGCTCTTCTCTGTAGCATATCCCATGCATGCTCAATCGGGTTCAAGTCTGGCGACTGAGCAGGCCAGGGCAGGACATTGATGTTAGCTGCGGCGAGAGTCTGTCTTACAACTCTTGCGGTGTGCGGTCGTGCATTATCATGCATTAACTGAAATAAGGGACCGATTTGCACTTGTAGAGGAACGATGACGTCTGATACAATCGTCTCAGCATAAATTTGAGCGTTGAGGTTGCCTCTGATCCAAATCAACTCAGTTCTTCCGCCGATCCAAATACCCGCCCATACCATGATGGTTCCACCACTATAAGGATGGACTTCCTGGCAGGATTTTAATCGCTGTTGGCGTCCAGGGGTTCTCCAGTGTCGTATACGTCTTGTATCCGGTCTCATACCAAAACGAGACTCATCAGAAAAGCACACGAAACGAAATGAAAATCTCAAGAAATCCGCATAAAAATGCTTGATCCCTAGACACTTTTGATGTGTGTACATAGTTCAGAAATTCACTTGTATAGAGCCAATTCTAAATGCAATATGCATTCTACTTGTCGTAAAACTGCATCGTCATCTGAACTAAACCAATCTGCAATAGGTACCTATATCAAATCAAATATTCACCTTACAAAATGTCACTCATACATACTTACATGAACGCACGAAAAAGGATAGAGATAGACAGGAAATTAATTTATTTCTCTTTGTTATCTGGGAATATAATCATTTTTCTTCGCGTGGTTGTGCCGATATATTGATTTATTGGTTCCATTTATGGGCGCTATCGCATAATAAAAAGTTCTGAAAGATTAAGGTTAAGGATATAATATTATACTATCGTAAAATAAAAAGCATTAACATTAAAGTAAGTATCTCAATGTCCGCTTAAATTTATATTGGGCTACAACTCATTAAAGGCCTGCCTCTGTGCTAGTCTTCTCTTCCCATTACTGAAAAGGCCTACAACATACTCCACCGCGCTGCTTCGATGTGTAAAGTAAATAGGGATTAGTATAGTCCACGTTTCGGAAGTTTTTATGCCACCAGACAGCCTCCGATACTGCTGAACGACTGATATCTAACGATACGAACCGAGGCCGAAATCTTTACATGCTTTTCAAAGCACGCAGCGCTTAAGAAACTTTGCTATCTCCATTCATTCATTAGGCACCTTCATTTAGAATCGATACAAGCCGCCGGGCTGTGGACATGAGAACATTAGGTACAACCAGCCAATTAGACATTATAAGATTTAAAATAGACTTATCCATCAGTCTCAATAAAAATATATTTAATCTCAAAGCAAGCAAAGAGCAAACACGAGACTCATCAATTAACAACCGTAGTTTACAGCAGCAAAGCCTTACCACTAGATTAAATAAAACAACAAATAATTCTCCCAATTCAGGTAACTCCAAAACCAATTGGTTTCTTCACAATCCTTTGACGAACCCTAAAAGCCAAAATACTAAAAAGCTTCTTAATCCCCTACTATTGTGTTTTATCCAATATGAAAGTGAATTTAAAACACAAAGAGCTCCAAAATTCTTAATTAAATGCCGGCTCGCGAAGTTTTCGCTCAAACAAAGGCAAGACGAATCCGAATCGTCGCAGATAAGTCGGCATCTCTCACTCGAAGTAAATCCCTTCGTTTATTTACAAAAACTCCGTTTACCGTCGCAAAAATCTTCCAAGTGAATGAAAGAGTCTTAAAATCCCTACCATGGCATGGTGCCGAATATTGGTTTTTAAATAATCGTATGTTGGCTTCAATTCACTTATGACTCACTGCAGAGTACAGATCGACTCTCATCATTAAGGAGGCCTAGACCACAATTTACCACGCTTCCAATTAGGGTTTGGAAGAGGAAGAGTTCAGGTTAGTTAGTAAGAGGCCATCCATAAAGTACGACACACGTTTAAGGGGAGGGAGGGGGTCGATTAAGTGTAACATTTTGTGACAAGGGGTTGGGAGGTTGTCGTAAATTTTGTGACGTCACATCTTAAAATATTTAAATTCAGTATTTTATTATTAGATATAAAATAAGTAACGGCACACTATGGAGTCTAACCTCCCTAGTGTACCCTAAGGTCTCACACATTTTTTCAATTTCGAAATAGTTTATTGCCTTGCTTCTCTTGGACCACCTCTTTGTACTAAAGTCATGAGTTGTTCTCACCAAATTCTCGCACAATAACCACTGACCGTGGGTGAGTGCTCGTCGTAGGGCCTACAATGTCAACAATATTACCCACTTCATTATGGGTACAGACAACAGCCCCATTATTGACCGAAGAATGAATGGATTAGGCAAAGGTTACATCTTTACAAAAATAAACTGCAGATTTTACTAATGTTATTTTTAAAGCAGACATTTGCAGAGAATGTTTTTCTCATTTTTCGGAGTTATGTATTGTGTATTTTAAGCATTTAAACGAAGGCAAACATCGTGAGGACTTAAAGGCGTGTGAAGTCTGCTAGCTCGCACCTAACATACTCATTCTCAGAAGAGGCGCTTTGAGCTAAGGATTGAGACGATAATGATAACGTTCGTTAGAACTAACTATCACTAACCGTTCGCCCAAGTCCTCATACCTCCTAACCAACTATCAACTAACGTTCTAAATAACAACTTCTGCTAACTGGATTAGTCAACCTAGTCTCGATTTGAGTTTTGATCATTGCCGGTGACAGCCGCAAGGTGGCTGTATGCTTGTTAGCTGTCTTAGTATTTTTGTTTTAGGGTAGACACAGTAAGCAAAATGACCTTAGAGGTCTACACTCCAACCCAATGATACTACGTTCACATACCAGCAGCTTTATGCTTAGGACAGATCTGGTTGTATTGTGGTTAGACAACATTTTATTTCCAGTTTTACAGTTTTTTTGTAGTAGGTACGAATTACATACAAATAAATATAATGCTTTCTTTCTTGAATCATTAAAAAAATTATCAATGGGACGCCTGAGGATTTCAAATAAAAATGCCTTAAATTCAAAATGTAGGTATAATGTTGAAATACGCTAACATCAAACACGCATAAAACTTTGAAAATTTGAGGTGAAGTATTCAAACTCAGGACTCTTGGGATACACAGGAGTGGCTACTGCTCTCAAATATCTTGAGCACTCTCACCTTTTAAGATAAAAACATCCATAGATACGCTCAGTGGAAGTTTGAGCGACAAGGCTGTCGTCCCGCGGGAGGTTATTACGAGATTTATCAAAGTCACTCAAACTCGCGACTGTCGCATCATTATCCAGGTCCCGGGGGAGGACACGTCACGATTGGAAGTGTAACGCTCTTGTTTCACTACAGATTAAGAGATAAGGTTGCAAAAAGGTTAAATTAAATATACAACGCGGGGTAACCACGTTGTATATTTAATTACAACATTGTATATTTAAATACACCATACAACAATAAATTTAATTTTATGTACCTAATGATTACCTAAGCCCCCAAAAAAATTTTCAATCAACCTCTTTTACTTTAGCCACAGCAATTTTTTTTTTTCAATATTCAAAATTTCAACACTCTGTATAGTAAACCCAACTTAAGATTGAAACGAAAGAGGCGCTGTCGGACGCATTTGACATCCATTTGACCAATCATTGCACACTAGTAACTGACAGATGAATGACCACAACGTACTTATGAATGACTTTTCGTTGGTTCCAATTTTTGCCATTTCAGAGATAAGTTGGGCGCACTGTATCTATTATTATTTTAATAGCAGAAGATTGTTGTCTCTCTTGTCAAATTTGAGTGACGGATGTTTAGATAGGCTGTTCTATTTTTTCCTGTATTTTTGTGCTATTTGGTTTGTTTGAAAAAAACATTTTTGTAAATAAGATGTTAGGAGATTTTTCTAAATGTAATATGTTCCTTGCATGTAGCAGAGCTCGTGGTTTCATTTATTGTTGTATGGTGATATCCACCTTGTATAAACTCTTAATTCTGAGAGCACGTTAAGCCATCAGTTGCCGTTTTTTTTAAACAGGTTCAAAAAAGGAGGAGGTTCTCAATTCGTCCGTATGTTTTTTTCGAAAGCCTTTGACTGTCGCTTATTCCCATAAAAATTGAAGCGATATCTAATGGTCCATTTTTGAGTTATTCTCAATAATGTGAGTTTAATTTATGCACGTTACCTTATAATTTTTGACTGGGTCATCCGATTTTGGTGATCCTTTTTTGTTTGAACCGTAGTGCTTGTCATGTTATCTCTTATTTTGAGCGACATCTGACAAGTAGTTTTTGAGTTATCTCGACTTTGAAGTCGGTTATTTAAGAAAAATTTTGTGATATTAGATAATAATCTTATAACTATGTCTGAAATGATCCGCTAGCTTGAAAGCTTTGAAAGCTCTAGGCACTCTTAGTAGTCAATAGAGACCCATGCTTGGTAGAGGACCATAAATGGTTTTATATATTTTACACATCGCTTGTCGCTAATAGCCTGCAGTAAGAAATATCAATCCAAAATTTTAATATATGTTAGCAGAGTAAATACTCCAAATCGCGAGAGATTTACTTATGATCCTGCGTATAGCTTTATAGAAAGCGATTTATTTCGTTGACACAAGTATAACGTTGGTAATGGGTATATTACTTTAAAATTTTACTGTTGCTTGAATTCTACTTCTTATAGAATCAATGTAGCAAACGAGCACGTAGGTCTTGGTTTCACTGTTGCCTATGACAACTGTGACCAACCAAAGCAATTTAGGGAGAAGGATGGTCAGTTTGTTCATAAGTGTAAGGACAGTTTACATTGAGACTGATTTACATTGATACATTAGCTGGCGTCAGCCCCACTGGATTCCGACGCTGGATCGGCACTGTATCACTGTAAGGTAAAGGGCCACAACTTCGTGCTAGTACATTACTTCGTTAGTTTTGCTTCAGGCGCAAGAAATAAGCTACGTAAATAATATACATTAAAATTATACATCAGAATAAAATATCTATCTCCTAACCTGTCTAAAAAACCAAGTTCCAACATTCTACCTACTAAACTCAATGAAATAAAACGCTTGGAAGTCCCATCGGCCGCAAACGTCGGTGAGAGGTGAATATGCTTCCCTATACCGTAAGGCAGGCGCTCAAAGTTCTTAAGCTCATAGAGAAGAAACGGTAAGTCCATTCAAATAAAAACTTAAACAGTGCTTTTATATGTCCCTTAACAATTGATTTGACTCATGAAAAAGTTCCATGCAGCTTGAAATGCTTTTAAAATAGCAATAAACCGACTGACGAAATAGCGGTCATTTTATATTTCGGGTGTCTCCTATTTCGTGACATTCACGAATTAGGGGTTTTATAGATACATTTTCGTTGTTCGTGTTCATATATTATAATTGAAAAAATTTAAATATAAATGAAAAAAACGAATAAGGTATTTAATTTCAGTACTTGTGAGCTAAATTCGGTATATGTTTTGTTTACTAGGAAATCCATAATACGAGCTTAAAGATGACCCAATTCTACAATTTTAAACTAAATTCGCATAGGTACTAGCAGCATAATTTCGTTTGTTATTCGATTTGTTTTGTCAATATTCGTATATTTTATTATATAAATAGTGTACTGAATAGTCAATTTATATAATCTAGAAAGAATCTCATTACTTTGAGTGTGGTAATTTCGAAAAATCAATAACACGAAACAAAGGACTTATCTTTTGTTCCTTGTCCGTTAGTTCGTTACAAATAATTTTAAAGTAGTTCCAGTCACTTTATCATAATAAAAAGTTTTTTTTTTTGTTTAATCATCACTTTAACAATTTATAAACAATTTGGTATTGATTAGCAATAGGAAACCACAGAGGTTTATATATGATCGCATATCATTAATTTATATGAGATGCTATCATTAAACAACCTCGGATGAAAAATACCTAAAAAGCTGATTTTTCGTATAAGTAGGTGTTTTTGTATAGGTATAAATTTTGGCAGTCATGTTAGATCTCGGAAGTCTTATAAAAGACGCACAGGACCTAAGTAATAGTAACTCAACATCAAATGTGAAAAAGTCTGCTTTTGCGATTATGTATTGGTTTCTTTTTTGTAGAAATAAGTTAGCAATCGAACAGGCAGCACCACCTACCTATACTTCTACCTATACTAATAATATAAAGCGGAAGAGTTTGTTTGTTTGAACGCGCTAATCTAAGGAACAACTGGTCCGATTAAAAAAAAAATTGTTTTGAATACTCCAATTATTGAGGAAGGTTATAGGATATATAACATCACGCCACTACCGAAAGGAGCGGAGCAACAAGTTTCCCGAAGCGAGGGAGTCTACTTAATAATATTGTCTAAGCGTGATGTTATTATAGCCTTCCTCAATCAATACACTATTCAACACAAAAATATTTTTTGAATTTGAACCAAGTACTTCTTGACATTAGCGCATTAAAACAACCCTTCCCCTTTATATTATTACAAGCGGATGTCGTCCAGCAACATACATAATATATTATATTATTAAGTAGACGCCCTCGTTTCGCTTTCGGAGACTTGTTTCTCCGCTCCTTTTGGTCTTAGCGTAATGTTATGTAAGTAATAACCTTCCTCAAAACAAAAAGAATATTTCACATCGGACCAGTAGTTCCTGAGATTAGCGTGTTCACACGAACGAACAAGCAAACATACGCTTTATATTATTAGTATAGATATAGTATAGACATTAATTATCAAAATATAGTATTTAAATATATATATTTTTAGAAATTACCAAAAAAACTTTAACAAACGTTGTCACGAAATAGGGGACACGAATTCACGAACTTAGGAACAGAGCCAAATTTTGTCACGAAATAGGGTTCAAACAAGGGGTCCACAAATAAATTAATAAAAAATTTAATTCTAACTAAAACTGCATAATTCATACCTTAAATTACTAACAAAAGACCATATTCATTACACAAAAACTTTCAGACTGATATCTTATGTAGTAAAATTTAAAAAAAATCTTAAAGTCGGCGGAGGCTTAACATACCGAAATATGGGACATTTACCTTAACCCGGCGTCATGGGGGCTGGGTCAAATTTACCCGCTCTTTTGGAGTTCGCCTATCATTTTACAAGGACGCGCGCGACGTTGCTGCTCTTCTCAGTAGCTGGAGCTATTGAGTCCCTCTACATGTTTACGCTGCGAAATCAGTCTGGCAAGGGCCGCGTTGGGAGGTACAAGTGTTATAGCGGGAAAAAGGTAAATATGACCCATGCCTGTATTCAGTGTAACTATTTTACGCCATTTTTATCAAACACGGTTTAAATGGTTTATTGTTGTTTTTGATCTTTTTTTGTTTGTTTTAATGCTTTATTTTGTAGTTTTGACGTTTTTTATTTGCTTTGTAGGTATTTTGAATAATAATGGATCGCGAAGAACGGGAAAGGCGACGTATATTGGCGCTATTGGAAGAATCGGACTCGGATGTTATGCAGTCTGATAATGAGTCTGAAGAGAATGATGACCATGTGAGTGAGCGTAGTCAATCTTCCAACACGGAGCAAGACATTTCAGATAACGACGACGTTCCATTGGCGACAATCAGTAGTAGGGTATTGTCTTGTCTGATGCTCAGCCAGAGGATCATGCATCAACAAGTTCGTCGACTCGTGATTGTGATAACAAACGGCAATATTTTGGTAAAGATGGTACTGCTTGGTTTCGTAAGCCGAACAGAATGTTCGAACAAGAGCTGACAATATAAAAAAAAATATTTTTTTAAGTTTAGCTAGAGGAAGCCAAATTTGTTGATTTTGTAGTAGATATCTTTTTAAGCCTTGTTCCTATGAATAAAAGTTTCTATTTTCGTTTAATTTTTAGTTTTTTTATAACCCTTATAACAGTAAATAACTGTAAATAACATAACATATTTGTTTTCTCAAAAAAATCCATAATATTCACATTTTATATGCGGGTAATAATGACCCAGCCCCCATGTCCGTGTAACAACTTTCTACCCCCATGACGCCGGGTTAAATATGTTACGATCTAGTCCAACGTCCAATATCCAGGACTGGATCGAAATAGACAGGCCGCCTATAATTCGATCCAGTGACCTCCCCCTGCACGCCGCGCAATCCTTGCTGGAGGCACTGGAGCCATATAAACACTACGCGCCAGTGGTCGCGATCCAGTGCCAGTGCAGCGCCGGAATCCAGTGATGCTGGCGCCAGCTAATGTATCAATGTAAATCGGCCATTAGTCCTGTTAAAATATAAATGGTCAATTTGCTATTAAGTATGGAGATTGCGGCAGGGACTGTTAGTGATAAGTCTTCTTAGTAATTGTTTGTATTAATGCAGTTAGTAATTGTAAGTAGAGTCTTGACATTTCAAACACCAGCCTTCTTGGAATTCTTGGATGCATAATCTCATAATCTGGGAAAAAAAATCTGGCGATCTAGTTCAAAATCTATTGCAAGTTTCATTTGAAAACGCCGCTTAGAACCCAAAATATAAATAAGTACCAAATACCTAAAATTTCTAAGACATCTGCCGGGTCCCTAGTGTGAGATTCCCTGTTTTATTCGGTAAATTTCTGACGACCTGATCTTTTCGTTCCGATTCCTATTCAATTCCTTTCCGTAACCAACATCCTAGTCCTACATGAGTCCTTTAGAGTTTAGAGTTTAGAGCTAGTCGATACAACAATCACAATTCAGGGTGCTCTACTTAAACAGAAGTAAGGAACTAAATGACAGCCGTATAAATAGGAAGGAGCGCCGCTACCGGTAGTCGTATTGTAATCGAATCGTCAGATGCTGGTTCAATTGCTAAGCGGGACGTTTGTTAGGACAACGAGACATACTAGCCAGGAGAATGAGAAGCATCATAACAGCTTTTTACTCCAGAATCTCATCTCCCAACTGATGTGTGATTAGAACTTTTACACTGGCTACAGCATGGACAAAAAAACAAGGTATGTTGAATTTATCATTGTACCTAAACGTGCAAAAAATTTGATAGCTCGTGTGCCGGCACAAATACACGTATTAAGGATGTACATGGAACCAGACGCGAGCTTTCGAATAAAAAGAGATTTTTCAAAATTGGTTCACCCGGTACAGTTATGAGATAACACATAAAAATATAGTCGAAATGAGCACCTCCTTCTTTTCTTGAAGTCTGTAAAAAAAAGGAGTAGAGTGGATATAAATTGGAGTCAGGCTGCGAGGTTGATTCTTAAAAGAAGCGACGGAGTTATCAAATACTTATGTAAGATGTTAAACTCCTGGTGAGAAAACTTTGCAGCATGCACAAGAGAATTGCGCAGGGAGGTAACGGATTTTTCTCCCCATTAACAAAATTTTAAAGGGTAAAATGTCCACATAAGACTAAACTGAACGAAATCCTTCACTCGGTATACAGAGCATATCAATAAGTACCTATTTCACACTTGAATTAGTTACGATACGATACCTATAAACAACGACAATATAAAAAAATGGTAAATTGTACGTTCTGGTTGTTATTACGTGTACTTTTATACAAACATACATAATATATGTACATAACATATGTACAGGTTTATTTAGCGATTACTTCGTAATAATTATTTTAAACAATTATACTTTTAACTAAATTATTGTTACGTGTCAGGAGTACTGGGTTCGAGAAAATGCCAAATGTACCACAAAGACTTTATTGGACTCGTAGATACACAATTACACTATGGACACAGTAAACACCAAAACACTATGCACGTAGGTACTCGTAAACACACTCGTCGAACACTGTATCGTCCGTAGAAATCACTTCACTTCTCGCTAGTATCGCTCGTAGGTATCGCTGGTTCTTCCCGGTTTCACTTACCTCTTATACCACTCGCCTACCATTAATGCCCTTCTAGATTGTTCCCGCAGTTTTTGGAATAGGGTTCTAGTATATTCCTTGCAATCGACTTTCGACCTTAAAACTGTTGTCGTAAGGTCGAAGCGTCGTGCGCGTACTTTCGAGACGGCCGCGTTCCATTGTTCTATTGTTCGCCTGACATGTTTATGGCCCCTATTGTTTATTGCTTCCGGTTTAGCGAAGTAGATACGCCAGGGTTGTCACAGTGTTACAGTATTTTAGCCAATTTAACGTTTTAAAATGACGTTGTATTTATTAATGTTGAGTTGCTCTTAATGTTACGTTGAAGCCTTTTGTGTTCTCATAAGAGTCCGAGCTCGCAGAACAAGCCAGCAGTGTGTCGCTCGTTAATGGTTCTAACGGGCACGTGCCGCGAACCAATCAGATGCCGGCGGCGAGATGAAAGGCTAATTGCCGCTTTTACAGCACCCTGTAGCTGTAGCGAGTGATTGGCTCGAGCACCCTGTATTACAAGATACGATTGCTTGCCCCTTGATATAACCGTTTAGAAACGTTCGGCGAGTGATGCTTAGTCATGGATTTTATAATTTTATTACTCCCGAGTGTGATTTGATTGCATTCGGAAATTCGTGCGATTGTAAATACAACGGTTTTCTTAGGAGGACTGAGGGTGGTACGGTTCGTTTGTGTGCGTTCCACGGTCCGTACGTACATGACATACACACAATCAAGGCTCTGCACCAACGAGTTTGAAGATAACCTATTCTCTACGTACCTTGCTAATGAATGGAGACTAGGTATTTTTTACCCGACGACCGAAGGTAAAATGAGTCATTAATTATTAATAGCTGTAGCAGTAGTAATAATCATAATTTTAGTAGTATGTTGGTATGCACTTATTATTGTAGGTAATGCATATGGCAACCTCTACAGACATAGTCGTGAACTAAAAATTGTTTAATAAGGAAAGTGTCGAAACTGTCATAAGTATTCAGATATACGCAAGAGGTAAACCGTATTACCTACTTATTCCGTAATTTATGTTAGCAAAACTTTTTGTCGGCCACTGTAGATCATAAAAGGCATGCAATTTTACCTACTGTGTATGACGCGGATCTATAACCTCTTACCAATAAATTAAAGCAATAGTCTGAACAGGCCCTAATGACGGTAGATAGATAAAAGTACTTAATACCTATATTTGTATGCCCCAAAAGATTCGCTTGCTGACGTAACGCCGACGTCCACTCCACTCCGTAAGTACACGCTGATCTCGTCTAACGCAAATAGCTGCTGTTTGATCATCATAACGTACCGTATAATTTTGTTTGCCCGCCCATCTTCAGTTGCGACGTCGTTTAATTTACGCGTTATTTGACGTTAAATAATATAAACGCCGAATGGTTATGTTTAAGTAATGAATAGTAGCGCATGAGGATTGTTTGCGCAGCTCCTACGGTATCGTATAGTCGGTTGTTTTAACAGTATTTTCTACCCAAGATCGGGGTAATGGTTATATCAAATTGTTTGTGAATTATAAATATGTGTGTGTTTGGGAACGAAATCTCACGTGGTTTGGGTTGGGCTTCACTGATGGTTCTCGTCGGACATTGAGATTCTATTCTATTATGTGTGTGTGATTTTTATAGAGTTTTGTAAAGACCTACATAGTTATAAAATTAAAAATCCCGGACCAAGGTAATCAAAACCTGTGTATCTAGAATTCTAGATCTTCATAAATAGATCAGAACCGTGTCATAAGCGGTCATTTCGTTATGGAGTTACAACGCCACAGGCAGACAAACAGACATGTTTCGAGACACGTCAAAGTATGAGTAACACCCCTTTTTAGGTTGGGTTGGGGGTTAAAACGGTAACTTATTTATATACTTTTCATATCTGTTTGTACTGTCACAGTGGAGTTTTACATGATGCTCTCATAGATATGTGAATATGTGAAGTCTTTAATTCACTTGGCCAACGTGGTGCATTAGGTACATCCCATAGGTACCCCTTACATAGAATAGGTATCTATTGCCCAGCAGTTGAAAAGTTGTAGGTTGCGGTAACAAAATTAATATCGAAAGAAAAAAAATGATAAATAAATAAAAGTTAGTGCATACAGATGAAGTGTAAATGGATATATTTATTAACTATTAGCTTTTATATATCTGTTACCGGAAATGTATGAAATCTAGGAATTGTATACATTTCCTAGGAAATGTATACAATTCCTAAGCTCTTTAGGAAATGTGTAAAATATTGTTTTAAAAAATATTTAATTCATACTTTTCCTAGGAAATGTACACATTTCCTAGGAATTGTATACAATTCCGATATCGTATTAGGAAATGTGTATGTCGTGGCCACATCGTAGATTTGTTAACTTCAAATGGTCGCATTTCATGAAATGGGCAACTCAGTTTGTCCAGACCGTTAAATCGTCTACGTTTGGTTATCCACGTTTGGCCAAATCGTAAAAACGCAGAATATAGGGCATAATTTCGAACCGTGACGTCTCCGGCGCTGCGGAAGGTGCAGCCCCTTCGCCCTTGCGTAACAAAGCACAGACACCCACGCTCGCCTGCGCAGCTTCGGCTTGCTGGTCGCCTTCGGCGACCAGCCTCAGCCGCTCCGGCTCGCCCGGGTGTCTGCGTTTTGTTACAGCGGGCGGGGGCTGCCCTCCCTCCGCGCCTCCGGGTTAAAAAAAAAACTCTAGGGGTAGGGCATACAAGACTACGTGGAGTAGGGGTAGGCTAATTCGGTTCTGTAACCAATTCGACCTACCTACACCTTGAAGAATTTGACTAAGGAGTAATGGAAATGAGTATTCATTGTTTTACACAATAATATTTTTGATTAAGGCACTCGGTGAGACAATCTGGTAAAAATCACAACGTAAAATATAATATCTTCATATTATATATCCCGCGTACCCATTAAAATCTTGGTCTATAATCTTAATGTACTACATTTCCGATTGCTATTTAGGAAATGTATAAATTTCCTAGGAAATGTGTCCAATATAATTTATTTCACACATTTCCTGGCGATTTTAGGAATTGTATACATTTCCTAGGAATTGTATACAATGACGGATTTAACACATTTCCGTTAACATATCCATTGATATCTAATAAGTAGGTATTATCTTCGTAGCGGCGTTAATCCTTCAACGCAGTGGTCTCGGAAGACCACTAAGAAGTTTCATCACAAAATACTTGTGTATGACAAACGCGACACGAGTGTCGTGTGTATCAATATTCGTGGCGTTAGCGAGGACATAAATAATATAAACGTGCTACACAATTTACGAACAAACCCTTATTATCCGAATACTCGTATTGCCTAGGTAAAATATTGACGAAACCCTCGAGAAGAGCGAGTCGGACTAAAGTGTACAGTTCTGTTTCTTTATCCTTGTTCGCTATATGTAGGTACCTACAGAACAAAATACAAAATATTAATATTAAATTGAGGATGTCTCTTAGAATGCCAAGGTTGAGGCCATAGTTTACTAACAGAATCAACCAACTACTTAGGTAGGATTTGTGCAACTGGGCCGAAATAGCGGTAAAACAATTCAAAATCGTGACTACCCGTTTTTACTTAAAATGTTATTGTCTGCGATGATACCTATAAGTTTAGACTTTAGACCCATACCTAATAAATAATAAGGTCTACTACCGAAAACATGTAGGTACCTCCTGGTTATCCTTATTCCGTTCCTGCTCTTATTTTTTGCACGGATCGCCAAAAATCTGGGGGCACAGTAGTGCCCCCTGGCCAAGACCTGCGAAGCACTCGGGCACTACCTACCTTTTCTCGAAGTGATTCGTCGTATTTTTGAACCCTCATAACTTCGGTTTACGATATACCCGATCGCTCAAATTCTCAGGATATGATGACAGTGATAGACTAATTAAACGCACAAAGTTTCAATTACATAGCTCTGATACTTAAGATTTTATGGATATCTAAAAAAGGGCTAATAAGGTAACACAGTCACTGACTGTAATCATAATTATATAATATCATATATCTAACAACAGATGGCGTTGGACATCACTTAAATAAAAAAAAATATTTACCATCAATACTACTAATTAATACCTACTAAAACTAATAATATTAATACCTACTAATTATTATTATTTAGATTTTAATGGTTGCTTGTATGGGTACCCCATAAAAATAATTATTGAAAAATGTTTTATAAGATCGCCAAGTAAGTAACGCCATCTAGAGAATACTTGGCAACTACAATGTTTACTTACTTTATCGGTGGTGAAAGTAGTTCGAACGAGTTGTCACTAGATGGCACTATACGTCTCGTGATAATTTTATATTAGATTAACATTTAAGATGTTAAACCTATATATATTATATTATAAATATTGTTATAGATTTAGGTAGAAAACTATTTAATTACGATATAATTAGAAATAAGTAATTGTTTGTTTATTATTTTTCGTAATGATAGTAAGCTATTTGATATTTCAAAGTCCACTGTAATTGCAACCGCTAGTTGGCGCTGTCATCGCGCACCGTGCCAATAAAATACTAAAATAACTAATCTTTGGTTTTGATTTACTTACTATTAAAATTATTAGAATTAAAATTTTAGTTCATTAGATGGGGGTTTTCAAATATTCCTAGAAATGCAATATTACGTTAATTCTGTCATTGGAAATAATTAATGAATAACATAATATCTTGCACTTTTATTTCACTGTCTAAAAATACTTTTTTTATGGAATTAAGATAGCAAACGAGCATGCAGCACCACCTTCCGCTGCCGCCCATAACAACTGTGACCGACCTAGAACTAGACTCAAAGGGACTAGGATGGTTAGTCTAGTTAGTAGATGGTGTTAGAATATTAGTTGGTTACTTTGTTAATAAGTGCGAGGATAGGGTATGTTAGTGTAAATTTGTCCAGTTAGTTATTGTTAGTATGAGTCTTGTTCTAATTCGGTCACACCGTGGCGGGCGGTGGTACTTCCCCGGGTGAGCTCTATATGTTTAATATTATAAAGGGTTTCTGAAACCCGTTGTATTATTATCCCCTTATAAGGGGCGCCGTAACCGGGCGTGCAAGGTGTGCGGCACACGCGGGCGACAATTCAGGGCAAATGGTAATGGACCCCGGCGGAGCGACATAATCATGAATCTGTATATGAGATTCGTATTCAACCAGGGGGGGGGGGGGGGGTTGCAAATATGAAGAACCGTCGAACCGTTCATTGTACTTAGACGGTCGAATTAACTATAACATTCGATGCTAATCGCTAATTCATATATGGGACAACTTTCAAACGTCGCTACGAGTAGCCTCAGAAACACATTAATCATAAACAAAAAAAATACTGCCATTGCAACTTACAAAAAGGAATGAAATCCCACCAAAAACATTTTCATGTAAAGTGTTGCCAAGACGACTGCGTACGGTTTACCTTGTGAAAAAGATATCAGATCTCATGTAGAGCCAAGCTTCTGAATCTACAGCTCTAACTCTACAAACCCTAACTTCACTAACTCTACATCTCAGTAAAAATGTATGGCTTGGCTGTTTCGACTTTATAAACTAAATATTCGCTTAGCAGTGAGAAGAATTCGAAGGCATTCGTTACGCTTTCGTGACGGTAGCGAAACAGCCGAGCCATACATTTTTACTGAGATGTAGAGTTAGTGAAGTTAGGGTTTGTAGAGTTAGAGCTGTAGATTCAGAAGCTTGGCTCTACATGAGATCTGATATCTTTTTCACAAGGTAAACCGTACGCAGTCGTCTTGGCAACACTTTACATGAAAATGTTTTTGGTGGGATATTGTTGTCCAAATAACCTTCATTATGATAACGCGGCGAAAACAGACGTGTTTGGTGCGCGCCCGGCGGCCGGACCGGGATCGCAAAATCAACAAGTTGTTCAAATTAGACAGAAAACAAGGGGCCAATTTATATGACGAAGAAATCTTCGGAATGTTTACACGAAATGCGAGAGACGCGCTTTTTGTTTTTCGTGTTTTGTTAACTTACCAAATAGGTAAGTATTTGTACGTTTTATTTTGTAGATTTGGAATAAGAGATTATTTAAAGGTATTAACTGGGCTGTCGGTTAATATGTCTATGATTTAGGTACTTTGTCAATCAGACAAATTAGATATGTTTGGTTATATCAGAAATACCAACTAGGTACTCTATAAGTATAAATTGCTAGAGGCTAGGTAAGTACCTACCTAAGTACCTACCTGCATACAAACGGTGAAGGTGAAGGTGAAAACATCGTGAGGAATCTGGGATATCAGAGAGTTCGCAAAACCCAAAGGTGTGCGAAGTCCGCCAATCCGCACTTGGCCAGCATGGTGGACTATGGGCTTGAGCTTCTCATTCTGAGAAGAAACTCGTGCTCAATAGTGGGCCATGATGAGTTGAGATAATGATAACTATTCAAGCTTAAAGCTACCCTACAAAGTAATGAAATAACTACTTACCCAACATTTATATCAACTACCCTCTAACGTAACAAGCGAAGCGTTTAACTACAAACAATTCAAGATGGCGGCCGTTTGACAGCTGTCATTTTATTACAAATACACGTTGTACAGCACCGAGTTCGCCACTTAACTCAATTTCCCGCCTACATTAATAAAAAAGATGTAACTCAAACGGCTGGAGAATTAATTCAATGGTCGCCTATGTGTGACGAGCGAGGGCGGATACGGAGTCCTCGGTAGCCGCTCGACCGACGGGCCCCAATTTACATAATACGGACATTTAGACTCGACTCTCTTCATATCAACCGACTAAATAATACATGCAAATTGTTCTTGGGGAATAAATTTAATGAAAAATCTCACATCTGGCTCGCTGGGGCTTGATATTGGACGGAGTCCAGTGAGGTCTCCGACGCGGGGATTTTGAATTATAGCACGATTTATAAACTATGGGTCAAATGTAACCGCTTTACAAGGTCGCCATAGGATTTGCGATGGGGGATAAGTTATAGGTAAGCTTCATAGTTGATAAAACTTTAAAATAGGTACATATGGTTCTAGGTAGAGACCTTTGGAGATAAGGATTTCAACTTCTGAATTATATTGAACTGAACCTCCCTCGTTATAATAATCTGTTTCATCACCTACCTACATTTGAATAATAACAATGATTTAATTCTCTTTAAAAGGACAACCGTAGAAAGATAAGTAAGCATTTAAATTAACTTCGACTGACTTCGACACGTTGATGTTCTTAGTTTATTAGCCTAGGTACTTAGGTACTTGTCCGATTTTTTGATAAAGTTATCTCGGAATTAGGACGATGGAAAGTAACTATGCATTTACTAAAACACCCCAACCCACTTGCTTGTTCACCATAATAACCTTGAACGCTCCACGACCAAGTGACGGTTCAGAAAGCCTCAACTTATACCTATTCCGCGCTCTTGACAAAGTTTAAATAAGATGATAAGTAAAACACTTTTATTTTTGTTGGGGAAAGTTTTAGAAGACACTCGTAACGCCATCTGGAAATGGAAGTTACCTGCTTGTTTGTCAGACTTCAATAGCCACGCCCAACCTTACTGAATTCACTGTTACCTATTATATATTTACCTATATTATATTCGACACTTGAGTCGCCAAGCATATGGAATTTCCACTCCCAACCAAAACCAAACTAATTACCTGTGGTCACAGTTCAGTTCAGCTTGTAGGTAGGTACCTGTAGTATATGCTAAGTAGTCTGTCGTTTCCTACACCTACTTTAACCACCACAGATAAACATAAAAGCTAACATGATGGTTAGCTATCTCTGGGATGGAGGTTATCTGTGGACAGAGAAATGGAGGGCTCTGTTGTGATGTAGTACGCGGGAAGTAAAAGAAGTGAAATATTAAGTAAGTGAGAAAAGTAATTAAAGTGAGTGAAAGGAGCCGATATTAAATCAATTATTAATATTAGTACAGTACAGTACCTAAGCAAAATTTACTAAGGGAATTTTTAGATTCCGCCGTCAATCTTAAAAATAATAAATTCACACAACATCTCATACATTGACCTGACCCGTGGTAAGTAGCTAAGCACTTGTGTTACGGATGTCAGGCAACACAGGAAACACAAATATAATACTTAAATACATATATTACACCCAGACACAGAACAAACACAAATGTTCATCACATAAATGTTTGTCCTGAGCGGAAATCGAACCCACGACTCTTGGCGTGCATGGTAGGGTCACTACCAGGTCACTACCAATTGCGCCATCGAGCCCGTCAATCTTAAATCTGCCTTAATCACATAAGCCGAGAGTTGACATTTGTGTGCCATTTAATTAACGCATTCGAGATCGAATGCGAAAAACATTTAAGTGATTCGCTTACAAAGGTGGAATTCGGATACACTTCTTAGAATCTAATATCTTGATTCTCAAGAGCATCAGCACATCTGTGACCGAATTAGAACAAGACTTTTATTATCAACAACTGACAATTATAATTAAGGTTCCTGCCCCAGCCCCCATAATACCTACTTAATAATTAACTAACCAAGTAAGTAATGTTCTTACACCCGTCTGCTAACTGGACTAACAATCCTCGTCCCTATTAGAGCTAGTAAAATTAGAGTTAGTAAGTTACCTAGAAGAGTTGGAGCTAGTATTATATAGCTCTCGAACATCGAAAAAGGTAAAAAACATGACATGTCACGGTCGATTTTACGGTATACCTTCATACGCAAGTAAAATACGCATCGTATTGTAATGCGTCACCTAACCAATCGCCTGGCATTGGCTGTGGGCATAAAATTTCAGAATTTCGATTTAAAATGAAAGAATATATTTAAAATATTTAAACACTTTATTAACAAAATTTACCGTAGTATAGAAAATTCAGAATTTCTTCAATTCGAATCAATAGACACGGTCGATTATAATATAATTTTTGTAATATTATTGCAAAAATTTTAACAAAAAATAATATTACACTCTGTGATTACACTCATAATAACACTCAGAAATGGTCATACTGATTTAGTTATTTGTTCTGTGTACGTTTAAAAATAAATAATTAATGAAATCAAACGCGGATTTTTAGTAGTCTATATACCAGGAAACAATTCTGACGGTAGACTTCGGCGTACTTGAGCAACACCAAAGTAAACACTGATGCGTTGCCGATCGTGCATATTATAGAAGTAATATAAGATTGGCAGTACAGGTATCAGGGATGTTGCGAATATCAGCATCAGCATCCGTTGATATTAATCTGACATCTTCATCCCTGGCAACATCTCTAGTAGTATTGTCTCTCAAGCTCCCAGCCCAAACACGAAAAATCGTTGAACGACTGACTCAAGACCTAAACAGGATTTCAAATCAGTATGACACAATTCTAAGTACTATCACATAATTACATCATCCAATTCATTATTATCGACATTATCGTTATATCAACGATTACAAATAATTTCACTTAAATTCGAGAATAGTCTTATGGAATGGTCTAAAGGTAGATCCCAAAAGCATTATAATTACAGATGCGTTATATTCATATGTGAGTCGGATTTTTGGATGACCTATCGTAGGATGGTTTCGAAAGAACGAACGTATGAGATTTAGAGATCACATAATATTGTCATTGTCAATGTAAAAATCTAATTTTATAAAGCTAATGCCCTTTATTTACGTACAGTCAGTTTTCAGAACACTGCTTTATCACGAATTAGTTAAAGACGTAGTTATCAATAACTCACTACAAGGCCCGGGTCTCAGCTCATAAATATTATAAGGACATAAATCGAACTGCTCCAATTCAGATTCATGCCACCAAAGTTTCCGACATACTTAGTAAGCTGACGACGTAAATCTAGATGATAAATCGAATCTTACCCACTGACCGCTTTACGTGCCCCTTAAAGCACGGTGGTTTTCCAGAAATGTACCCACTAGCGGTCACTTATTCATTTACCGATTGCCAGCTGTTACTCACATTTATTTACATTTTAATTCATCTTTCTTCAAGACAGTTAACGTTGAGCTGTTGTTGAGCTGGTGTAAAGTAGTGAAAATACAGGAAGGGTTTTAATTAAATTCGTCACAAATCCTTTTGGAAGTGGAATTAAAATAAGTATAATGTAAGTAAATAAAAGTAAATGATCATTTATGTTATGTAACCTGTCGGTAAGGGTGTTCGAGTAGGTAAGAATTATAAATGTAAGTATATTTATTTATTTATTGATTGAGTTACACCAACAAAGTGAAACACCATTACAATCACCAAATGCATTAAGTTACACAAAAACAAGACAAGTGTCAAGACAAGTCATCAGGGCCCCGCTAACTGTTTAATTGAAACAGGACATGATTAATACGTTTTGCCTATAGGAAGTTGTGTACTGAATATATTTTGTTATTTAAAACTTTCAAGGCTAAATAATTTACACAATAACTAAGTAGATATTATTTAAAACTACCTTCCTCTTGTAATAACTTCACACACCGACATCAGAAGAACTGTGATGTATCAGCAATTAGAATAATTTGAGCATAATATCTACATTATACTTAAATGAAATTAAAAACCAATTCAGCATCTTGACAAAAAAGTATTTTGACGTTATTTGCACAGTTACAAATAAAGATATAAATTCAATAAACAGTTGTGTGAGTTATGTCTAAAAATATTTTGATTAATTTTATTCATTAAAAAATAATTGACTTAGCTAATTAACTTGTGAATTGTGATAATAGACTTTATAGTCTATAAAATAATAAATACTGTAAAATTAATTCTTCACTCACAAACTTCTTCTTGATTCCAGAATTTAATTTCTTTTTCTCCTCAATGACTTTATAAAAATTGTATATTATGAAATAATAAGCTCCTATCTTTATTTACCATAATTACAACGTTTTTATTACTCTTAATTTTCGCTTTGAACCTTATTTAATTCTAAATACCTTAAACGTCAAATGACACTATTTTATTTTATTTATTTATTTATTTGACATTTGGTACTAATAATGCAGTTGAATCTAAATTTAATGACAAATTATAAATTATATTAAGTAATCAATTTTACTTCAAATTTTAATTTTATTTTATTGTGTTGTATGTATTTTGCTATATGATATGACCCAAGAGGTTGCAATAAATGAATTATTATTATTATTTGTCATATGACTCGACTTGAAAAACACTAAACGGCGTTTCAGCATTTGCGTTGTAGGTACATGGAGTAGTGGAATCAGACTTCTGTCCCTGGTTAGAAACAGAGAGATGATCGTTGTACCGTCTCCTTCTCTCGCTTTAAGTATGTGTGTACTCATTGAAATTAATTTGGTTTTATTATTAAAAGTACTGTCCTTTACTGCGCATGTCGAAGTCGAGAGGGACAGATTGAGTACTGCAATCAGCTCTCGCTTTCTAACCTCTGTATAATATTTCCATGTTGTCAATGACTTAACGTTTCTTAATTCTTTGACGTCATCACATATTTTTTATTATATTTTATAATGTTTTCTCTTTCCTTTGACATTATCATTAAATAAAGATATAAACATATATTATTCAGTATGGGTATGGTAATGGGTTACTTATACAAAATATATTACAAAAATTTAAAGATCGAGCTCATTTAAAACTTTATTTCTGAGTTATATTACAACTCGAACACAAACTAATACCTATGTACAAAAATATGTTACTTATTTTTTACTCTCAAAACAATATCATTCGAGCCACTGTACTTTAAACCATCACACACATACATAAAGTCCTTTTTTCAATCTCATTCAATATTATACAAATAAAATTTGGCCCCTCCACCATGACGATTGGACGTTACACTTTGAACTCAACCACATCGCATTAGAGTCGAATTTATCATCAAGTCGATTTGTAAATCCCGGTCATATCTAAGGTATCGTCTTCTATGCCATCTTGGTCGTTATTGCTAGGAGCATAAGGTTCTTTTGGTTCTTCCTTCAGTGCTTTTTCGAGGATGGCCTCCAGTTTGGGTTGGACGTCGCCCAGTAGCGCCCTCTGGGTGGGCTCGGAGGCCCAGCAGTCTTGCATCACCTCCCAGCATTCGTCGGTGAAGTGGGGTAGCCGTTCAGGGCGAAGGCCTGAGAAACAGATAGGATATCACTATTACTTATTAACAAATGGATCCCAATTGTCCCAAATAAAAGGAATTTGAATTTAAACTAACTGTTTACAAAAACAAACCGACTTCAACTTCGAGAAGTACAGATAACACAAAAACTAATTTAAACTGAATTTATCCAGTTCAATCATCAAGACCAAATCGGCACTTTTAACAAAATTGACAAGAACTGCCTTCTATGGAAAAAAAGTTAATTTACCTCTCTTGACCTTGCTCCAGAGCTGTTCTTTATTCTGGAAGGTCTCGAACGCGCTTGGCAGCTTGATGTTGCCCGCGCACACGTACCTACACACAAACAAACATACATATTATACATTGACGTCTATGTATTATTTTAATAATTTAATTCTATGCATTATTTTAATAATTTGACATCTATATTTAATAATAATTTGAAATTATGATTCCTTTGTGCTATTCGAATGATTATATTTTATATTTATGATTTTTAATTAAATATTGTGACTTACTATTATGACGGAATATTAATAATAAGTAGACTGGTCCGACTTCTTCTTTGTTTGTTATACTTAAAACTTAGTGTTTATTATTAATTAACATTGTACGCCCACAATGGGCAGGACGTAGCGATAAGATCTTCTAAAACTGTACCACACCTGTTTACCTACTGTCCACAATAAACTATTTGATTTGATTTGATATAACGCATTGACAATAGGAAATGTGTATGTCTTTATATAGTTTACACAGATCAGTCTTTATATAGTTGTAAAAATGCTCCATAAAATTTTATTTATTAATTTATTCATTCTTTGTTGAACCTTAAAACTAGATCACAATAGACGGACTTAATGCCTAATGGCATTCTCCACCAGTAAATCTCTTGTGTCTACCTCGTCATATATCTCTGTTCGTGTCTTGAGCGAGACTGTTAGTGACAGTTATTCCTGTTAGTAGCGGTTAGTAAATGTCCACTTAGCAGTTTAGTTCTAATTCCTTCTTAAACACCTGTACAGTACCAGTTAGTCCTGTACGTCAGTTAGTTGGTTGTAGTTCACGGCGATAAAATAAAGTAGTTGAGTTGTACGTAATGTTTTATTTGCGACCGTCCAGTTAGACGACTCGCGCTCGCCACGTCTTTCTCGTGCGGTTGTCAATAGTGCAATGTAATCAAATCAATTACATCACTACATAGTATAAAACAAAGTCGCTATTTTTGTCCGTCTGTTTGTTTGTTTGTCTGTTTGTCTGTATGCTTAAATCTTTAAAATTACGCAACGGATTTTGATGCGGTTTTTTGTAATAGGTAGAGTAATTCAAGAGGAAGGTTTTTATGTATAATACATGCATATATGCATATATTCATAATGAATACTCGTAGCTAAGCTAAATGTACGACTCCGTACAACACCAATCCCACTCACCAGAACAGTATCCCGAAGGCATACACATCGACGGCCGCGTCGTACTCGCCGGCCAACAGCTCGGGCGCCATGTGCACCGGCGTGCCCACCACGGAGCCGGAGATGAGCGCCTCCGCCGCGCAGAACCCCAGGTCGGACAGCGCCGCGCGGTCCTCCGAGTCCAGCAGCACGTTCTTCATCTTCACGTCGCGGTGCACCAGGCCCAGGGAGTGGAGGTAGCGGATGCCTGGTGGAGTACAATTTTACAGCTTAGTCATGGGATTTCGCCATCGGTTACATTTAAGTGTATTTGCAACTGTTTTTAATCGTGCCGGTTCGAAAGATAAGGTGCCAGTTACACTTTTTTACAAGCTACCATTTCATCCGTCGACAGTAGCAAAACATTTTGACACTAATGATAAGTTATTCGACAACAACTGACACGACTAAGTATAACTAACAACTCCTTTCCGAGTCTTCACATTTACTATGAAACTAAACAACTTTAGTTCCATTACAAACGAATATAAGGCACCTTTGCAAAAATGGCGGTAGAATCAAATAATGACATTCACAAGCGTATTTGTAAATACCTACGTGAAATAAACGATTTTGAGTTTGAGTTTGAAAAAAACTAACGTTCTAACACCATCTGCTGACAGGGCTAACCATCCCAATCCCGATATGAGTACTGTTCTCAGTCGGTCACGGTTATCGGCGGCAATGGAAGGGTTGGCTCGCTTGGTCAAACTGGTGACCCCGACGTGATGCTTATGCACCTTAGAGTTATTAGTCAAACTCGTCCTCGATGAGATAGGTCTTAGAGACCTAACTACACCTAACTAGACGTAGCTACACTACACCAACAATAACTCACCCTCAACAATGTCGCAGCTGATGCGCATGCGCGCGCTGAAGGACAGCCCGGCGCGCACGGCGGCGTGCAGGTCGCGGCAGTAGCGCGGCGACACCAGCAGCACGCCGGGCGCCGCGCCGCCCCCCGCCCCCCGCTGTACTAGCGAGGAGCTACACTACACCAACAGTAACTCACCCTCAACAATGTCGCAGCTGATGCGCATGCGCGCGCTGAAGGACAGGCCGGCGCGCACGGCGGCGTGCAGGTCGCGGCAGTAGCGCGGCGACACCAGCAGCACGCCGGGCGCCGCGCCGCCGCCGCGCTGGACCAGCGAGCCCAGGAGACGGACGATACGCGGGTGCGCTGGGATGCTCCTGATTAGAAAGAAAAGAATTGAATGAATGTATGAAAAAAATGGATGGATGAATGAATGAACGAAATGCCGCTCCCCCACGGTACCAACGAGTCGAGGAGGGGGACAATGCGAGGGTACGCTGGGATACCACTAACTATATCGCTGTGGTTTCTGAACTTTTATTTTATTTACTTCTTTCCGCTGGCTACTTTTCATCCATTCTACCACGGGCGAAAGTTCGCCCTACCTTTGCCTTCCATACGGCGGGCTATGACATAGTCACCAGTCAGTTATTAAAGGTGAAACGGTTCGGAACTTTACCCTCCATACACTGGTCTCTGACCGCCACAGTCACTCACCAACAGTAGAGCCACAGTCACCAGTCAGCGAGACCCCTCACCTGGTGTAGAAGAACTCCATGGCGAGCTCGTGGTAGTGGCGCTCGTCGGCCGGCAGCACGGACTTGACCGCGGCCGGGGAGTGCCCCGCCCACGGCCCGCGGCACGCGTACACCACGCCGTACTGACCGCGACCTGTATCAGAATATGTTTAGCTAACTTCAAGAAAAGAAGGTTCTTAGTTCGACTGATTTTTTTGTGTCAGACAAAACTTGTCATCGTGTCACATTACTTTGAGCAACATCTAATGTGTTGTTTTTCAGTTATTTCACCGTTTTTGAATGAATTTGTGATTGTTACTTCAACTTTCTACCAAGTGATCTAATTTTTTTGATTCTTTTTATTTGAAATTTAAGCGATTCGTCTAATTAAATTTTGAGCGATTTGATAAAGTTTCGATGTCATAAATTCGATTATTGAACCTTCGATTTCATAAGCGGCCGATGTGGTGAACCATTGATGTAATAAACTTTCGTTGTAATGAATCTAGAATCTTTTTTTTTTTTTATGGAATTAAGATAGCAAACGAACATGCAGTACCACCCTTCCCCTGCCGCCCATAACAACTGTGACCGACCTAGAACTAGACTCAAAGGGACTAGGATGGTTAGTTCAGTTAGTAGATGGTGTTAGAATATTAGTTGGTTAGTTTGTTAATAAGTGCGAGGACAGGGTATGTTAGTGATAATTAGTCCTGTTAGTTAATGTTAGTAATAGTCCAGTTAGTTATTGTTAGTATGAGTCTTGTTCCAATTCGGTCACAGATGCGTTGCTACCCCTGAGGTCTGAGATGGTCGCCTCTAAAAAAGTGAAACCGGCTCCACAATGAATTACCGATGTAATGGGCCCCCGAGACGATCAAGCGCACTTGACAAGTCTCACACTGTCAATTATGGTCAAGCCGTAGATCGTATGAAGGTACGTGTCAAGTCAACGCAGTAAACGATCAATATTCGCTTCAATCACGTAGACTTGTCAAGTGCGCTTGATCGTCTCGGGGACCCCTAACGTGTTCGATATCATGAACTTCGATGTAGTGACATTCGAAGTAGTGTATGGGGCCTATTTAGTGATATAGTACAATAATCTTACCGATCTCCCGTCCGAGCTCTGGCGTGCCGTACATGAGCAGGTCGCACATGGACGTGCTCTCCAGGCACAGACGGGCGAACGATGGCGCGTACCTACAATGAAACATAACAATCCATAAAACAGGCTCGAAAATAAAAATTGTAGGTACTTTCAATAGGCAATATAATTGTACCTTTATGCTTTACAATAATATAAAGTAATATCGGATTGTCGACATACGTGTCTTATTTAACAATAGGTCATATTGGCCCATGAAGCAAATATAGAGAGGAGACGTTGTATGTTAGATTTCCCTAGAAAGAACGCGTGACTCTGCGGGGCGAGGGGGATAAAGAAATGGGCGGGATCTAACAAGATCCCGCCCAAAGTAGTAGTTGTCAGTAGATGGCGGTGTTTACAAAATGATTATAAAAACTAGAAAAATAAGATTTGGTGGTAAAAAATTCTTTAGGAATTAATGTAGGACGAATTTCAGTACGTATGATTATCAAGATATAGTAATTGTTAGCTCTACGCACCTATGCATTTTTATTTCCCCTGATACAAAGTGTCGCCATCTAACGTCGAGTAAAAATTTATTTGGTGAGAGCCGTCAGTAGACTGACTAAAGGCCACGCCCACTGTGATGACGTCAGGACCTAGTTGAGTCACAGTGCACAGTTGCTTAGGCCGTCTGCTCTCTATATTTGCGTCATGTATTGGCCACAGGTGATCCCCCGCATGGTGCGGCCATAGAGTACACGCGATACAGACACCTGCACATTACACCGTTCCATTTGCCGCAACTCTCTGAGCGACCGAGTTCTCTGTACCCGCGTATGCACCTAAATATATTATGCGTAGTTTAGAGTGTATGGAAGCCAAGCGACTATAGACCCTATCACTACGCAATACGTACTTCTTCCGTATGGCGAGCTTGACGTCCTCGGTGTGGTGCAGGCGCGGCAGCAGCGCCGCCTGCAGCGCGCCCAGCGCCGCCTGGTACCGCTCGTGCGCCTCGCCCAACTTCTCCAGAATCTGTTATAATAAACTCATGTGGGCATGATGATAGATTTTGAAAAACTGTTGTATTATATTTGGATTTCTGATTTTTTTATCACCTATCAACTCGCCAATCACCTGCCAACAACTCCTCTCAGCTGCACCGGTCAATCAATTCTTTCATATATCAATCACTCCTTTCACCTGTCAAATACTCCTTTCATCTGTCACCGCTCTCCAGTCACCAGTCAATAGTCACCTTTATCCTGTCACTGTCACCTAGCACTGTCACCTGTCATCAGTCAACTGTCACGCGTCACCCGTCACTCACGACCTGTCACTGTCAACGCTCACCTGCGCGGAGATGACGCGCGCGAGCCGCGGCGCGCTGAGCGAGTGCACGGTGTGCAGCGCGACGCGCCGCCGCCACACCGGGCTCAGCACGCAGCACGCGTCCTCGGCCGCGTCGCCCGTCAGCCGCAGCCTGGAAAAAAAACAATTTTCAAATTGTATTGTGGCGACATCAGGCGCGTCACACGGTGACGTCATCGAAGCCTGAAACACGCTATCAAACATTTGTCGATTGGCCGCATTTATACAAAGCCCCGAGAGCATTCACTTGGGGCCTCGGTTGCCACCCAGGTATGTCGTCTCGCCTACAGGGAGATCTTTCTATTGTCAAATGTCCATGTAAACACGCGCCAAGACGCGTGCAAAAACGACTACTACTACTCCTCTCAACTTGTGCCTCAACTCGTGCCTCGTTTCGCGACTCGTACGCTAGTGTAAATGTAGCATCAAATAAATCAATAAACCGTGCACGCACCTATACAGCACCCGCCTCAGCGAATCGACGAGCGCCTGGAGCAGCGAGAAGGAGGCGAGCGCGCGCAGCTCGACGCGGCGCGCCGCGCGCACCAGCTGCCGCGCCGCCGCGCCGCACGCCGCCGCCGGCGCCGCGCGGCACCAGCGCTCCAGGGACTCTAGGCATCTGGCGGTACGGAAGTGAGGTTGAGTTGGGGCGCTGCGTAATAGGAGGTCGAGTTGGTCCCGTTATACCAACTCGATTGGTGGAATTGAGTTGGTGGTGTACGTTACATTGCACCAACTCGACTGGTGCAATTGAGTTGGTGCAATGCACTCTCCAACCAAGCACCAATTTTCAATAAGGTAATCATTCTATTGACCATTACTGACGTGTAAGCATTTAACAAGATATAAAGTTCATAAATCCAATGATCTAATATAACGAATATTTTTTAGGCCTTTTAAAGTTCTACTAGAACTAAGAGACTTCAATATCTCTTCCGACAATGTAGAATTTACTTTCTGAGTACTTATAAATTGGAATAGTATCAATTGCAACAAAGGAGCATGATTATGTTACCTTTGTAAGGTGCCAAAGTAAGTGTCCTTGAGGCAGTCGACGAACTTGACGAGCTTCTGACTGATTTTTCGACTCAACTTCGCCAGAACTGTAACAAAAACATTGTCAGCATTCAAAACGAGATACAGAACACATTATTACAGCACATATTATAACACAACACATTATAACATAACATACAATCATTCTCCCTCCTCCCCTACCAACCTACCACAATCAAGCTACCCCCCCCCCCCCACCCACTCACCAGCATGCTGCACATCGAGCGAGGCCTGCTTCACGGATATGTTGGTGGCGTTGGTGCACGCGGTGACGTCACTGGCGCCCGACCAGCCGCGCGACAGCGACAGCGCCGCGCTCATGCTGTCCCGCTCCCCCCCACCTAGCACAATCACACCACCCCCCCACTCACCAGCGTGCTGCACATCGAGCGAGGCCTGCTTCACGGATATGTTGGTGGCGTTGGTGCACGCGGTGACGTCACTGGCGCCCGACCAGCCGCGCGACAGCGACAGCGCCGCGCTCATGCTGTCCCGCTCCCCCCCACCTAGCACAATCACACCCCCCCCCCCCTCACCAGCATGCTGCACATCGAGCGAGGCCTGCTTCACGGATATGTTGGTGGCGTTGGTGCACGCGGTGACGTCACTGGCGCCCGACCAGCCGCGCGACAGCGACAGCGCCGCGCTCATGCTGTCCCGCTCCCCCCCACCTAGCACAATCACACCACCCCCCCACTCACCAGCATGCTGCACATCGAGCGAGGCCTGCTTCACGGATATGTTGGTGGCGTTGGTGCACGCGGTGACGTCACTGGCGCCCGACCAGCCGCGCGACAGCGACAGCGCCGCGCTCATGCTGTCCCGCTCGTTCTCCACCCGGATCTCGTCGATCTGCGAGGTCAGCGAGGCGTCGTCTGATCGGGACTGGAATGCAAATGTTATCGTTGAGATATTTTCTACGTGAAGAGAAATCTTTCTTACCGATTTTTAGGAATAAAAGTCGTACAGTAAGGTTATGTTAACTCGGCTGATATGAAGTTGGCTACGAGTGGCTGCGCAGATGACGTTTTTAACACATCAATACCCATAACTCAATTACAACAAACATTCTTCCGTCATATCTGCTGCGAGCATCGAACCCGGGACTCCTCACAACGGACATTGCCACTACAGACCATACTACAACTATAGACTAAATAAATAAAACTAAACACTCACCAACAACCGACTATAGCACTCACTAGCGCACAAACTCTCATCGTTGGACGCAATAATCTCGTAATCGTCGAAGTTATAGCTATCGTACGAGACCGCCTCCTCCACATCGGAATCGGAATCCTCCAATCGATCGATCCCTTCTCGATCAGATCGTTCATTACGATCGCTCTGATCGATCTGATTGTTCTGATCGTTCTGACCGAGATTCGTCCGGTTCACTTGTATGGAGACGGTGGGGCTGGTCGCTTGCGAGTAGTATATCGAATTCGATATCATGAACCGTTTGTCTTGGTGGCATGGTAGGTCTGGAAGAAAAATCTAATTAAGAGAATTATTCATTAAGTCGGTTTTGTAAACAGCTAAAAAAGTTGAAAGATACTTTTACAAAAAAAGAATCGGCTTCAAAATCGATAAGTATAGATAACTCAAAAGTACCCGTCAGCTGTCTCTCAAAGTAAAATATGACCACACAACAAGCAACATCCCGTAAGGACCATTTGAATTGCATTCCGACAGTAATTATTGCACCACATAGGTCGCCAAATGCAGATGGGCATAGGGGTGTCTCGTATTCAAAGGCTTAGCATTTGACGAAGGCTTAGAGGTAATTCGACCAAAGCCAACCTCGGGTGATGTTTAGTGGATAGGCAGCTAGGTCTCACACTCAATGCAGCCGGCTGTGTATACATGAGCATTCATCCCCCACCCTCCCATCTCCCACGCTATCCTAGTAGAGTAGCCCTTTTAAAAAAATCGGCCAAGTGCGAGTCGGACTCGCGCACGAAGGGTTGCGTACCATTATGTATAAAACGCCAAAAAAATCTGGTCTGTTGTATGAAAGCCTCACTTAAATACTTAATAGTTTTATTGTAGCCACATACTACCCACCACGCCATCTCTTGGACCGAAAGGTAACTAAACTGTCGCTGAGGCGTCGATAGTATGGGCGCCCACTTAAATATTTCTTTTAATCTGTTTTTTAGTATTTGCTGTTGTAGCGGCAACAGAAATACATCATCTGTTAAAAATTTCAACTGTGTAACTATTACGGTTCATGAGATTCAGCCTGGTGATAGACGGACGGACGGACGGACAGCGAAGTCTCAGTAATAGGGTCCCATTTTACCCTTTGGGTACGGAACCCTAAAAATGAAGCTCACCGTCAACACTCCAGTCCATGTTAGCGACCTCGTCCCGCATCTCGCGCAGCACCTCCTGCATCAGCTGCACCAGCTCGCGCTTCTTGTCGCCCGCACTGAACGTCGCCGTCATGCTCTGTCACACCAGGATCATGTGAGGTTAATAGACGAATGTTTATTATGAATTGAATGAAAAATAGACAGAATATGACAGAATATTGCTTGACCAGACATATAGAAAACCTGTCATGAGGATGCTTTTTTTTATGGCAACAGTAGTTATAGTAACGCTCATGTCATTTTGACAAAAAAGTCGGAAATAATAATTTAAAGGAATAAATATTATTTAAGCATTTGTAAAATCACTTTTTTTCAAGACTATAAATAGTTTTCGGCATTTTAATACAAAATAAACACTCAAAGTAACAAAACAAACAATGAAATTTAACTCACTGACAAGCAATTAACGAGGGACGTTTAGAAAGTAACCGTTGTCAGTAAGACAGATTAGTTCAAATTAGAAAAAAATAGTCAACCAATATATTGATATAATATATACTAGCCTCACCTCATACAAGTGCTGCTCCTGCCTGGCGACGTACTGCACCTTCTTGGGCACGACCTGCAGCTCGCGCGCCATGTCGAACGACGCCAGGATGAACTGCTGCAGCAGCTTCACATGCACCTGCCATTATGAACTCTAACTCAATGATAATACGGTCTGTTGTCGCGTACGAGATTGTGTCTCGTACGCCATTACCACGTACATAAATACAACGGCAAGTGTGCACGTACGCACGCAACGCGTGCACGCAAGTACGCATACATGTGCACATGCCTGTTTCGATGATTACGTACACATAAATTAGTGCACGTATACAATCGCGCTCGTAAGCACGCATGCACGCACTTACACGCACACGCAAATACGTACGTACGAACACGCGCCAAGAAGATAGTTACAAATCAATCCTATATCGCACCCACAAAGTATTAGATAACTACTTCAATCAAAGACATTCGTACATCACACACACACAACCAAAGCAACACTAATCAAAACCACTGAAACTCACCTCGCTTAACTTAGTACACTGCTCCAACAGATAACTCTGCGAGCTCTCGGTAGCAAACTTCAGCACTTGGTTGAGGAACACGGTGCGACTCCTCACACACCTGTCGCTGTCTCCCTCCCACTTGCGCTTGTCTTGCGGGTCGGGCCGGCCGTCGGTTTGTAACTCCACGTCGTCTAGTATCATCCATTGGCTTTTCACGTGATATTTGGAGGGCGGGTGCGCTGTGGAACAACTTTTTTATATAAAATTTTTAGTTTGTAGTATTTTTTTTGTTGTAACATGATAGATGGTTACAACGATTGTATCGAATCAAATAAAGGATCGAAACTCAAAAAAGAAAACTAGTTGCACTCTGATACTTGACCATCTAGGGTGAGAGTCGAAAATTGCAAGATGTTTGAACAAAACTTTCAATATGGTTCATTTTTAGCGACATATTCACAATAAAGACTTATTTTCTACGGCCCAACTTAGTAATACAATTTCCAAAAAGTTAATAAAGGATAAGAAACGACTAGAACTTTAAACTTTACACAAATAATTAAGAATCACTAGACACTTACACATCATCTCCCACTGGTCTAGCAATTCGTTCATGAAGGCCATCTGCTCCTCGTAGCGTCTCCGATTCGACGTCTGCGTGTCTTCTGAACACGCTTGTGTGCTCCTGAAATAGTACAACAATAAATCAGAAATAAATACCATGTTTAAAAATAATTTTAATATTGACATATTATACTTAAAATGAGAGCACCATCAACGTAATTTAAATAAATTAAATACGCGTTATTTAGGATAAATCAAAAACCACTCGTCAGATGTCACTCTAATTTAAACGGGACCAACCGACGAGTACCAAGTGTCAGATATAATTCAAATTGCGAAAATTGTAATTTAAATCCCAAAGCAATTCTGATCCCAAATCAAAACCCATTAGCATTCCTACTTACCTAAATATCAGCCTATCGAAGTCCACTGCTGAACATAGACCTCCCCATTAAAATACTTAATAATAACTTCAATTAAAGCTTCACTCACCCAACCCTCCGCTCCACGAGATCTCTATCAGACTCGGGCAGCTCGTCAGCGCGGTACAGCGCCGCCGACTCCGTGGACTCGGTGCCCACTGACTCCTGCTGACCCTGGCCTTGATCCGACAGTGTGTCGGCGTATAGGATGAATCGGAACTGCGCGTGCGCATCCAGCAAAAAACTTTAATAAGCTAAAGATCCACTCACCCAACCCTCCGCTCCACCAGATCTCTATCAGACTCGGGCAGCTCGTCAGCGCGGTACAGCGCCGCCGACTCCGTGGACTCGGTGCCCACTGACTCCTGCTGACCCTGGCCTTGATCCGACAGTGTGTCGGCGTATAGGATGAATCGGAACTGCGCGTGCGCATCCAGCAAAAAACTTTAATAAGCTAAAGATCCACTCACCCAACCCTCCGCTCCACCAGATCTCTATCAGACTCGGGCAGCTCGTCAGCGCGGTACAGCGCCGCCGACTCCGTGGACTCGGTGCCCACTGACTTTTGCTGACCCTGGCCTTGATCCGACAGTGTGTCGGCGTATAGGATGAACCGGAACTGCGCGTGCGCATCCAGCAAAAAACTTTAATAAGCTAAAGATCCACTCACCCAACCCTCCGCTCCACCAGATCTCTATCAGATTCAGGCAGCTCGTCAGCGCGGTACAACGCCGCCGACTCCGTGGACTCGGTGCCCACTGACTCCTGCTGACCTTGAACTGGATCCGATGGTGTATCCGCATAGAGGATGAACAGGAGCTGCGCGTGCGGGTCCAGCTCCTTTAGCTGGTGGAGATCTAGGCAGTTCTGGGGAATGGAGATGTTTGGTTTAGTGTCGCTGGGGGGATTTGTGTTGATCTTATTATGAGAGATTAGACATAGTTCAGCAGGGTTAGTACCGGTCTAGTGGAAATAGTTCTTAGTACCTACTATACTATTGTCCTAGTAGTACTTTTAGTACCAGTTGTAGTTAGTATTTAGTACTATTAGTAGGTACTTTGTACTCAGTTTATATCTTGTAATAATTTTAACTGCAAACAATTTCCAGTTGGAAAGTTGTAGATCCAGTTTCCCTTTTGTAAAAGTGAACGAATATCTAGAGCTTCGTTTATATATTATCTACCAGCATGTAACATATAAATCATGTAACACATAATAAAAAGAATTATGAAAATCTGTTCATCCAGTACAAAATTATAAGACTATGACCCTATTTTAAAAGCATTTAAAAAATCACTCACCTCACCACTAAACACAGCCGGCCCACAGTCCTCACTATGCTCTAAACCCACAGTCAATCTGTCCTTGTCACTGTCACCACTATCAGTCTTCCCGCGAGCCATATAGTACAAATTGAAGGTAGTCCAGAAATCCTCCTCAACATTAGTAGCACTCGGACTCATAACACTCTCACTGAACACATTCCCTCCCATCCTATCTATCGCGTACAGGTATATAGGCGAGAAGTTTTTCAAAATGGCCGCCCGTTTGGTGTATAACTCGGAGAATTGCTCCTTTATTTTGTGGCAGCACGTCTCTTGAGGATCCGAGCCGATGTCAGGTGGGATGATGATGCGAAGACCGTCTTTTAGGAAGGAGATGTTGAGCTCCACTTCGACTATCGTGGAGATGTCTGACTGGTCCCGACGGAGAAGATCCTGAAAATAAAGAATTAAAGATTTTTTTACATCTTGGAAACAAAGAGAAAAGAAAGACAGATTGCTCTGGTTCTGAAGCCCTCAGCCGAAACATGGCGATCGATTTAACTGACTTAAATAATCAATTCGGTAAAGACATAATATTTTCAACTTTATGTGCATTTACCTGTAGCGGCAAAGTCTCCCATGGCTGCTTATTACACTCCAGATCTTCGACCAGTTCGAACTCTGAGTTTCCCAAAGTCAGATGAACCTGGGTCGAAGCTCCATACTGAATCCGCAGCTGAAACCATGGTCAGAGAATTTGAGCAAGCTCAGATGTAATGACGTAACTAAGCAATCTTCTTGGACGATGGATGGAGGTATGATTGTGAGTTTGTAATTTGTCTGCGGTTTTTGTTCCGGCAAACCACAGCGTGGTTACGAAATCGACGTGGATGCGGTTTAAACATCTTGTAGTATCTAAGTTACCTTCACCTAATCAAATGACAATTAAAATCTAATGGCGTAGTATGACATTCGAAAAGTGATCGTAAAAAACCTTGTTCTAATTAAGATTAATTCATTCATTCTTCCAATATGGACATCATTTTCGAAAATTCACGATGAGTTCAAACTTGGTCCCTGGATTCAAACTCAACAGTCCAACGTTAAAACCACTCAACTAACACTACCTACTCTATACTTGACTTGCCAAGCATATGGAATTGCCACTCCGCGCCAAAACCAAACTTGTTACCTGTGTCACAGTTCAATTTGTCTTGTGAGCAAAATTAAAAGGGCCTATTGAGATACCGCCTTCAATCTGAAATGTACCTTAATCACATCAACGGAAGGCTGACATTTGTGTGCCATACAATTATGCTAAATATCCAAGTCCACGTACCCATCGACACCCTCTTGGCAGCGCCTCCGGCAGCAGCCGTCTCCCCAACAGGCAGTGCAGTAACCTGACCCGGGCCGCCGGACTGGTGCCCAGTACCACCAGCGCGGTGGGCCTGGACGACTGCGCGCCGATATCCTGCACTGCTGTTGATATCTCCGGGTCTGCAATTATTTATTTTATTTTATTTATTACTTTTAGGAAAATTTACAGCTAAGATATATTATAACTTAACCTAAACATAATAGTAAGTGAAGGCCATTTACAAATTTTCACTTTTAAACTTAACAGATTATAAATAGCAACACACATTAAAAATCTACACAAAAGTAACCAAATATCTGAAATAACTAAATAACAATCACTAAAACGAAAGAAAAAACAGTAGTACTCAAAAAACTTATTTGTTAATACACGTTTGAACTGAGAATCCGTGGTACAAAACAAATCTAAATCTACATAATATATTATTGGTAGGTATAAGTTATAGCAGTAGGTATAACTATTCGTTAGTGCGCTCTACATTCAATACCATAATTATCATTGCTTACCATCAGGTATGATCGTAGTCAAGCTTTAACTTATTTATACGATATAAAAAAGAAGACTAGTTTTTGGGATGACAACGGAACCCCATGAATGCGCCTCCTATCCAGTCTCTCTCATATCTATTTATCAAAGGTCTTAGGACGGAAATAGGTAAACTGAAATGCAACTGTGGCCGCTACTGTTCAACTTCGCAATTAAGTATGCGAACCGTGTAGATAACTTCGATAGCGTGATTCAGGCTTCATGAATGCCGGCAGGCTACCAGCGGCCGTGTCATTCTTTCAAAAGAAGCACCACCACCACGCGACCTGCCCCGCACTCGCGACATCCACTATTGACCTGTGGCCAATTTACGGAGACCCTTAGGAACCCCTATGTCATGTTGATCTTACCAAAGTGCAATATATCTTTGAGGTCCCGAAGTGCTCTGACAGTGTCCCGCAGCAACACGCGCAGTAGCCGCGCGCGCGCCGCGCCGCGCCGCCAGCCGCCCGCCATGCGGGCCCATCAGCTGACTCCTGGGAACACCAGACAGGTTACAAGAGGAATAAACCAGGCTTTTTAACCGACTTCAAAAAAGGAGGTTCTCAGTTTGACCTGTATGTATGTATGTATATTTGTGCGCGATTATCTCGCGTTTGGTTGAACCGATTTTGATGCGGTTTTCAGCATAGTATTTGTCAGACTTAGGTTTAGGGTATATTGTTTGGCTGAACCGATTTTGATACGGTTTTCAGCATCGTGTTTAAGAAGATTAAGAGGACTTAAGAGGATTTAGGTATAATAACCGCGTTTAACTGAACCGATTTTTACTTTTCGGCGTTAAAGTCGGTTTTATTTTGTTAAAAGTTATTTAAGGTTTTAGGTATTTAGCTTGCCCTGTTCGTATGTTATGTATGCCTATAAACCGAATCGAGCAATGGTAAACATATCTATCGGACAGGGGCGTGCGCTCCTTGTAGGCATAAATGCAGTGCATTACTTGCCATTTACGATATTTTAATATAACGTTTGTACGTTTTAGATGACTTTAATTAACAGTAAATAAATGAATATACAAAATATAATAACTTAAAAACTCCTAATATTTTATAAATAACACCTATTTGTAAACACAAACGCCTGCCGTTTGATGATAGCAACAACTAATGCCACCGCGGTCGGCAGGAGATTTGTTTGCATGTGTGTAGTAATTTTGGTGTCCGTACACAGTTCGCAAACGCACACATTCATATAATATCTATAGCAAGGCATGCTGCAGGCTTTCGAACCGAACACGTCTTCGGAAGTAATCGGACATTTTCGTGCTTATAATCCGAGGAAATCAGGTATGCACATTACGCATTTTTGTTTAGTAGGGTTATATTTCGCGCCAGCCATGTTTATTTCTTTATTTACTTTTTCATGTGACGAGCTTACGTATACATAATTGTTTGCGAATTGCGAGTTATTAATATAGTTTTCATATAAGATTTTTTCATTTTAACATTTGAAAGTGCGTACATTTAATAGTTTATTACTGAGTTACTATAATAATTGTAGTGATTTGCTTTTACTAGTGCTAGTCTGTTGAATTTTTAAAATGTTGGATTGTGAAGTTTGTGTGGATAATGTGTGTTTACTAAAACTTAAAAATAACAAGTTCTCACTATTGTCATTCAGTGAAAAGAATCAAATTGTGTCTAAAGGTAGGTGTGTACCCGAGTTACAAAATTTAAACCAGCAAAAAGGGAATGTAACTCGAAAGTTTCATGTCAAAAGTTATGAAACGTATAACTGGCTGTGTGGTTGTGTACACACGACTAAATTATATTGTTTTCCTTGCATATTGTTTAGTAATTCTAGTACAGTGTGGACTGATTCAGGATCTATAAAAGAAAAAGTTTTTGTGACCGAGTACTTCGCCGCATACCCTGTGTCATAATCCTGTGCACGCCACTGCATCGGATCGCTGTTCCAAGGGTTCGATTCCCAGCGAGACGGTTTGAATGACGAGTTTAAATTTCTGTTCTTAGTCTGGGTGTGTGTCTATCTTGTGTGTTGTCTATTGTACCCACGACACGATATTGGGAATCCATGTGTGAGGGCGTGGAGTGTATAGTGTATAGTATTATTTAAATTATTTTATTTTTTACTATTATTAGTATATCGATTTAATTCAATATACTATGTGTTTATTATCCTTCAAGTAAAACCCTAAGACTAGATTATTCAAAGGACGTGTTTGCTATTGGCATTCTCCATTATTCAATCCTGCATAATATGTTGAGAAAATGTAGCAGGTGATAATAATATTATATTATATTATCAAGACGAAATTAAAAATGTTGATAATAGGCTTGTTTAGTCTGATATTAAGTTACTGCAGATAATATTGCAATATTATATCACTGCACACATCATTAGTAAGTATCGCTTTATGATAAGTTTGTTAGTATGTTTGTAAATAATAAAAATTAAATTAAAAATTAAAAAAACCCCCGACACAAACATTTAAAAAGTAAAAAATAATATCTCTAAAAATAATACGTCGCGTTGGGGGACCGCTCCTAACTACTCATTATCTACGATTTTTTTCATAAGTATCACATGCCTATTTACCCAAGACTTATCATATTTTATCAATATTTTTTTGTGTTAAAGTTAGAAGTAAATGGAGCGGTCCCCCAACGCAACGTATTATTTTTAGAGATATTATTTTTTACTTTTTAAATGTTTGTGTCGGGGGTTTTTTTAATTTTTAATTTAATTTTTATTTTATACTTTTTATAGGTAAGAATATTCTCGATTAAGTCATAAATATTCTCTTACTGTGCCCTTTCATTTGAGACCCCACACGAGTATATTTGCATACATTCGGCTATTCTTCCCCGCTTTTACCCCCCATAACTTTTAAACGGCTCAACCGATTTTCATAAAACATATTTTAAAATATGCGCCCGTAAGTTCCCTTTAATACAAAAAAACTAAATTGAAATCGCTTCATCCGTTTGGGAGCTATGATGCCACAAAGAGACAGAATGAAAATTCTTCCCCCCTTTCAGCCCCAATAACTTTTAAACGGCTCAACCGATTCTCATCAAACATATCTAAAAATACGCGCCCGTAAGTCCCCTTTAATACAAAGAAAACTAAATTGAAATCGCTTCATCCGTTCGGGAGCTATGATGCCACAAAGAGACAGAATGAAAATTCTTCTCCCCTTTCAGCCCCAATAACTTTTAAACGGCTCAACCGATTTTCATCAAACATATCTAAAAACACGCGCCCGTAAGTCCCCTTTAATACAAAGAAAACTAAATTGAAATCGCTTCATCCGTTCGGGAGCTATGATGCCACAGACAGACAGACAGACACACAGACACACACACACACAGACACGTCAAACTTATAACACCCCTCTTTTTGCGTCGGGGGTTAAAAATAAACATTTACATTACCATAACCTACGACGGCTACGACAGATAATCGAATTAACCGGTCTCCGAGTTTCCAAGTTAAATCACGAACGCAAATAATACCATAAACTAATACAATAAAGTTCATTTTTCCGTATAGCACTACGATATGAAGTTGGGCGTAGTAAAAGGACCTTTGCATTTGACTAATAAAGTTCAATATTGATATTTTACTTTTAAAACGCAATTCTCGTGACGAATAATACACATGTTCCGCGATAATTTGATATTGGAAATTAAACTAGGTACCTAACTATGAGTGTTATGAAAGTGTGTTAGATGGAATGACACTTTATGAAAACATCAATGCAAATCTACACTAAACTTAGCCAGCATGATGGACTTTGGGTACTCTTCACATTGTGGAGAGGAAAGCCGTGTCCAACAGATTTAATATACCTAGTTATAACCTGAGATTATAATTTGTGAATATTCTGACGTGACAACGTCTTATAAACGGATGAACATCGGCTGCATGCACGAAAAAGTGTCACGTCACGTTATCACGTCACCTGAACCGAGCGCGCAAGCGAGAGCGCCGTAAAACATAGAGAGGCACTATCACCTTAACAGTTCGGCTTGTGATTGTGACACATTTTTCTCCCTTCCACTACATCGGCCGATGATATAATAATTCTTTTCAATTCTTAAATAATATATATTTTAATGTTTTCATAACTGAATGTCAGTTAAGAAATGGTTAAGAAAAAACATCACTTAAAAATTATCGTCCATAAACGTACTTTACCGACGACCAATTTTTTACTCGTTCTCTTACTTTACGAAAATACACTGGACGTAGTCATAATATATCAGAACTCCATAACTGGGAACTCCTTAATGGTCCCATCAATTCACTTCAAACCGTGACCCTAATAAATACGTCAGAAAACCTTTGATCTGCAAAATTTACTGGGAGTGGAAATAGGATTGTGTTTCTGGGACAATTCTACTAGGATAACTCAGTGGGTCCTTAGCAATGGTTATTTGACATGACATTATGACAATTAGGTAGCGAATCACCTAGATCTCAATGATATTTAACTGACTTCAAAAAAAGAAGGAAGTTCTTAATTCCACAGTATTTTTTATGTGTGATGGGTTACCTCGTAACTTTATACTGGATGAACGGATTTTGATCATCCATTTTTTATTCCAAAGGCGGTGCTTGTAGTCTGATCTCATATAAATTTAAGGGAAATCTGACTTATTGATTTTAAATTCTATATTTTTTATGTTAAATTATTATGTAAGTTATCTCCAGATTTTTCTTATATCGATCGACCTTATTGTCCAAACTTCTGAAATTCTACGACACACGAATGACACGAAACTCAACTGACACAGAACAAAATGCGAATAGAGGGCCCATTTGTAGAGTCCATTTATGAGAGTTCTATGTCGTATCACAGTATGTTCTATGTCAATAAATGAAGTCATCTCCAGCGTTAGGTACCTACAGTGTTCGATTGTTGAACGACCTTGGTAACGATTTCACAACGAAACTCATTGATTACGTCATGCGTTTTGCACTAACAAGTGAACAAAGAAAATGCAAGGATATACGCATAATTAAATATTAAGGACTCCTAAAAAACATAAAACAATTATTTATTACTTGGCATTCGAAAACGTTGCCTTTGTTTGGAAAACAATTGCTTGTTACTCATTCTTCACGATTATATACGAGTAGAAGGGATGACGACCCTTATGGCGAAATTATTACCGAGCCGGGCTGCCGTTTAAATGGTCCTAGGTTCGATTACCAACGAGACAGAAATTAGGATGATTTTAATTTTCTTTCCTGCTACTCCCGGTCTGGGTGTATGCTCTTATGTTATGTGTTATTTCCCTTTTTTGGGAGACATTAAATTCTAGTTCTAGGGTAGTTTAGGGCCATGGGCAAGGGTTCTTTTCGAGTTTACATCGATTGAGTGATTGAGGTTCATTGTAGATTGGCAACAAATTAAAAAAGGCCGTAAGTAAATTGAGCTTAGACTCTAAATTGAACTGTGAGCATAGGTAATAAATTTGCTTTTAGCGGGAAGAATGAATTTCATAATCTCGGCGACTCAAGTACAGGTGCAAGAGTAATCTTATAAAACCCGTAAACTGTATTGTGCCTATTTAAGTACTACTATAATAACACCAATTATCCTTCAATCAGCATCACGAATCGCACTGTAATAGTTTCAGAAACGCTGCTCCGTAATTATGAAAAAAGTGTATAATCACTGCAATACCTGCCTAGGTAACTACCACCCTCTTTCTGTAATCAACCGTAAAATATTTAACACTTGTTGCAACGCTGAACTGTGTCTGTCCCCTCTAATTTAATTTTAGGAATTTATGTGATACTAGCAACTATTGCCCGCGACTTTGTTCGTACATAGAAGATTTTCCCGACCCCGCGGGAACTCCGTATAAAAGTAGCCTATATGTTGCTCCACAGCCTCCTCTATCTCCCAGTGAAAGTGCCATAAAAATCCGTTCAGCTGTCAAGCAGATAAATAGATGAAATGAAATTATGATGGGCGGCAGCGGAAGGATGGCTTACCTAATTCCATAAAAAAAACATTTCTTCCATTTCAATCTTGAAGAATATCAGAATATAAGAAAGCCAGTCTCATCAATATAAATCGTTAATTATTATGCGCATCATATCTAACCATTTGGTCCAGCTTTCATTTGCTTTCCCGGCCCTAGTAGCAAGTATCCGGTACGACTGATAACTACATTGACAACAAGGTCGTCAATAAACATAAATATTTCTACTTGTTTACTTAGCAGGGTGATCGTCCTAAGGTTATCTGTAAAGGCCTTGTGCTCGCTTGAGGACTCGCTCCTTTCCTTCACATTTATCTTCGGACTGAATCTTGTGTTGTCTTTACATTTTACACTAAAGCTTTTTCATGACTCATTACTAATCAATTCGACGGCTCATAGCTCAGCCAAAGACTCTACTTTGAACGCTGTCAGTAAATGGATGAGTGACTATTTCAGATTTTTTTTAACGCTCCAATGCAGGTTCATCGTGAACATGATATCCAATGTAGGTTCATCATGACATTAGGCTTTTTTATTTATTGGTAACAAAGGAGCATACAAAAATGTATTCCTTGGCTTCAATCAATGAATGGCCCGCTACTGAGCACGGGTCTTTTCTTTACGCGTGAGGAGGCCTAGAACGTATTCCTCAACGCTGCTCTAGTGCGGATAAGTGGAAGGGTTAATACAATTCAAATATCGGAAGATTTTAGGCCCCCCGAAGACCTTTGACGTGGCTTATCGACTGCTTTCTATGGATACGGCTTGACCCCTGTACCCTCCGAAATATGAAAGCAGTCGAGAAATGTTTTCCCCGCGCCCACTGTTATTTAAAGCACTGCGCACATTACAACGACGCGGCAACGGACCAACTAAATCGAAACATGCAATTATGATCTTTATGTCTTGGTTATTACGATTGTATACATGAAAGATGTAGGTATCACTCGCCACTCTCTTGTGACCAACTCTGATCCGACACCAAGTATAACCTAGTAGTAGTAGAAGTAGAATCGAAATTCAACCATGAAAACCGAGACATAAAGATCATAATTAAATGCTTGGGTTTAATTTGCTCCGTTGCCGCGTCGTCATAATGAGCGCAGTCCTTAACCCATGCCTTAACTCAGTCCACTTAAGATCGACGCAAGCCGGGCTATAAGTGGTGCAAATTGGGAGAATTTCTAGACCTTCTAAAATATAATTGCTTTTTACAAAAAAAAAATAACCGACTTCAATCTTGATAAGTAGAGATAACTCAAAAACTACTCGCCAGATGGCGCTCAATTCAACATGTAAGTGTAAAGTTCTCGTCACTACAAATTAATGAAGCCCAAACACTAGATAACTGCAGTAAATCGTTGAGGAGTTCCCTCGACTGTCTTTCGGCTTCATCAGATCGACTCCAGATCTTCATGAAATGGTAGCGCTTTAATGTACTTATGATAACATGAACAAACACACTAGTTGTCCATACAATTTTCGAAAGTTCCCCTCGATTTCTCTGAGATGCCATCATCAGATCCTGGTTTCCTTATCAGGGGACCCCACTGCGCATATCTACTTTACAACAAAAAAAGAATTATCAAAATCGGCCCATAAACGACGAAATAATCGCTGAACGTACATAAAAAAAAAAGCATATATACGGTCGAATTGAGAACCTCCTTCTTTTTTGAAGTCGGTTAAAAAGGAAATCACCCATAACATCAATAGATGCAACGGTAGTGATGGAATCGTATAAGTAAATCTAATTCGGCTGCCAAATACGTCCAACGCATTACTGGGTTAATAAATACTACTAGTAACGGGAAAATAATCCCGGTAAAATAACACTTTATTAACTAACAGTATCCAATCAAACTACGTTGAAAACGGTAGCATGACGTGGTATGATGGCGGTAGAATCTGTTATATAAGCCTACTAGCGGCCCGCCCGCGGTTTCACCCGCGTGGATCCCGTTCTCGTGGGAATATATGCATGTATTATACATAAAAACCTTCCTTTTGAATCACTCTACCTATTACAAAAAACCGCATCAAAATCCGTCGCGTAATTTTAAAGATTTAAGCATACAGACAAACAGACAAACAAACAGACGGACAAAAATAGCGACTTTGTTTTATACTATGTAGTGATTAAAACGACCGTAAGGAATATTAGCCCCATTACGCATCAAGTGTACCTTCTTCGGACCAGTCATTGATTGCACGTTGGGACTTCTCTCGCTACGCCAGGTGTCTCTGCCTGACTTATTATGTTCGTATTTCGTCCTTGAATTATCCTCTCTAATATAACTCTATTTACACATTCATACACTATCTATCTATCATAAACCCTTCACACTTCCAGTTCCAGCTAATCCCAGCAATAATTCTACCCTAATTATTTTAAAACAATTTAAAGACAATCAAACGATTAAGTTTGAACAAATAACACTAATTTTAAATGAACACCTAGTTTTCAATAACACCTGTAAAAGGCGATAAGCATACTGCCAGCTGCATAAACTTAACTTGTGTAAATTATACATATAATGACTCATTCTAACATTACATCTGGGGTTTCCCTGCAAACTATGCACTTAGTAATAATATAGCAAACAATATTCTTACACCATCTACTAACTGAACTAACCATGCTAGTCCCACAGTTGTCATGAATGGTAGCAGAAGAGTGGTGCAGCATACTCATTTGCTACCATTTTTCGATTAAAAAAGCATGCAGCAACAATCTTCTGCCGCCTATTACTTCTGTGTCCAACTAGGACAATTTGTACAGTTACCAAAGGACTTTTTTTATCTAGCTTATTAAGTTATTGAGAATTATTAACAGTTTTAAGGAATGCCGAACTGCAGTAGAGAATGTTGGTGATAGTTAGTTTTTAGATGCTGTTTACTAGTTTAGTAAAAGTCTTGTTCTAATTCCACCAAGTACTTCAGTGTTTGTATCTATAAGCATGAAAATAAATGCACAGAATGTCATATGAAAAAGCATTATAATGGTAAATATAAATAAATAAAATTATACAAATATTTTTAATTCAATACATACAATACACTTGCTTGTAAGTATGATTTAATAAATGTCAAATCAAACTGAATAATTATTGTCCATTATTATAAACTTCACCAAAGATATCAACAAAAATATCACACATTATTGCACTAGAATGTGAAAGTTAAGTTTTTCTGTCTAAACTAAAATGATAAATGAAACATGCTCGAATGATAACTAATTCATTTTAGAAAGTTTGCTTTAATGACTATTTACTTAATGGAAGATGTTGCTATCAGATAGTTAATATACATGTCACTGTCTGTAGTATATTATAAATAAATTAGATGTATCTAAATACAACCAGCTTGGAGCATTATGTCATTATCTCAAATTTTGAAAAGCTATTTGATTTGTACTGGAGTTATCAAATAAATAGTTAAGAAAGAATCCCACATGTTGTGGTTCCGCACTAGAAAACCATGCATAGTGTATAGTAATTGTAAGTAACTTATTTGTAAGTAAATTCATTTATAAGTAAATGAATAATGAATATAAGTACTTGTAATTGCAAGGGTAATATAAAATTATCTGTAGTCATAATCGCTAGCCATAATAGCCTTGTCATCATTAACCAACAAATAAGCGGATAGACCGACCTATCTTCATAATGGTGTAAACATTGACAATGATGACTGTCAAGATGGAAGTAATGAATGTAATTTTTACCGGCCTGCACAGCACATAGGAGGATAATATGTTTACCAGTGTTGTTTATATTTGTTCTTCTGTGGAGAGCTAGAGGCCATGTATATTATAATTTATATGACCATGTTTTTTTTATTTAGATGCTTATTATTATTATTCTTAAAGCACTGAGCAGCAAAGAGTGTTGATGTGCATGTATCAAAAAGTTTTATGTAAAAATAACACACCGCTGATACGCATGACCAACAACCAACATACTTCTCTTTCACATCTTTATCTGCCCTGGCTGGGACTCAAGCATAAAACACTTCACTTCGCAAGCAGTTCCAGCACCAACCAGGCTGCACCTTTACTTTATATATTATGGCTTTCTTCTTCTAACTAGTTTAAGAACTTGAAACAGTTTTCATGTTTTATGTTAAGTACTAAATTATCAACATTATTTATTACTAACTTAGCTACATAGTATACAATTAACAACAAATTATTTGAACGATATGTAGACCTATTCTAAGTGTTTTGATGTAATGTGAGTAATGTACTGTTTGCCCTGCAAACAAATTGTTGAGCAGGTGTATAACATTGTAAGTTTTGCAGGAGGAAACTACATGGAATAATCAGAACACGTTGAACTTTCAATATGAATAAATGAAGGCCGATTAAAAATTACCAACCGACTTTCTTAAATAGTTTAAACATTGAATTTATTCAAATGGAGGTACATTGATAATTACCATGCTATTACCAACTTATAGTACAAAGAATTGCCCCGTTTCACCGAGGCTGTTTCGTAACGTCCGAACTAATGTAACGTTTTAGAATAGTGTAGGATCTACTTACTCGGCCAAGTAGAAAATCCACTCCTGAGCGACCCAAAACAAGTCTTAAGCGTACATTTATGTACAAGTTATTGTAACAACAGCGTTATCACAAGTTAACAACGGAGTTATTGTACACTTCAATTGTTTTGTACACACACACAACACAAATAATGAGACGCCGATCTCACGGACCTCACGGTGGTTTCACAAACATAATGCACTTATAAATATCTATAAAATTGCAATACAGAGGACTGCTGACTGACGGATTTAAATTGAATTGAACTTTTGAACTGACTTTGATAGGTAACACACGGACGGACAGCTGTACTGGTATGACATTGACGTTATGTCAGTTGTCATTTGTCACTTTGTCACAGACAAAGCATCGTTCTGGTTGACTATGAATCGATAAGTTTATCGATTGTGACTAATGTTGATTTAAATATTATATTATTAATAATGGGGGTATAAATTAAACAAGAATTTATTAATCATTATTATACGAGATTCACAAGCCGGTTAATAGTTTTATGCATACAATATTTTGCAGTAAATATACTTAAAGCACCGAGGCCAAAAGTAGAAAAGTAGTTTCAGAAGCTATAATTATTGAATTATTACTAAATGAGGTACCCATTAAATTTGCGTCACTAACGCAGTATAGTAGGGCCATTTTTAGGGTTCCGTACCCAAAGGGTAAAACGGGACCCTATTACTGAGACTTCGCTGTCCGTCCGTCCGTCCGTCCGTCCGTCCGTCTGTCACCAGGCTGTATCTCATGAACCGTAATAGTTAAACAGTTGAAATTTTCACAGATGTATTTCTGTTGCCGCTAGAACAACAGATACTAAAAAACAGAAAAAAATAAATATTTAAGGGGGCGCCCATTATACAACAGACCAGATTTTTTTGGCGTTTTTATACATAATGATACGGAACCCTTCGTGCGCGAGTCCAACTCGCACTTGGCCGATTTTAATATATCACATTTGACAAATTTTAGTTTTTCCTTCATAGTGAGAACCATTCATTGTGAGAACCTGATTACAACATCGATTGAATTTAGATAATCGATACGAACTTTAAACATCTGTAAATTGAATGCGATTGTTATGAAAAATATGCGTCAAATAATGGCGGGAAATTTAATGGCGTCAAGGCTTTCTAATGTAGTATTTTATTTTATGTTTATTTTACAGAATGATCTGGCTGAGGTGGCTACAAAGTAAATTTTATGGGAAACGGATGCGACAGTGCATAAATACCATAATTAATTATTAAATTATTATTATTATTATTAAGTATTAAATTTTAAGCTAGTGTAGTTACTGTAGTATAAAATAAAACAATTATTTTTCCCGACTACAAAAAAGGAGGTTCTCAATCTCAACTCGACTGTATTTTTGTAAGTGCTACTTTGCTATATTTTACTGGCAGATTCGATTAGGTGCTTATTATTTCAGATTTAAGTGTAATTTTCGATTAAGTAGGTATGTAAGTACCTACTTACATTCTTAATAATTTATTATTTCTAATAACTTATTAAATTAGTTTCGAAAGCTGGTCCTTGACGTGTGATGTTTAAGAAGGTTTTAAAACTATTATCAAATACTTAAGTCCAAGTGGGACTTGTTTTTGGTTAGGTACATTATTGTAATTGCACTTACCTACTTAGTAGGTAAACAAGATGCATTAAACAAACAGCAAATAAATAGGTACTTAATCTAACGCGCTGTCCCTTTTACATTCAATTCATGGCACAGATGGACTAACCTAACAATGTCGGTACCTAGGTACCTACTTTGATTGTACAGATTAAAATGTTAATCTACTTTGCAACAATCGACGCGGATAGCACCAAGCGATTTGCTGGCGGATTGTTGCAAATTAGAATACCTAATTTAATCTGTTATTAGGGAATTGAAGTGAAGCGCTTAAAGCCCGGCGGCTTGCGTCGACCCAGTAATCAACAAAGTTAAGCAACTGCGAGCGGTGGTAAAATTTGCCACGTCGGAGGCCTTCGGACGGCACGAAAATTTCCGATACTGGGTTGGCCACTAACCCGTCCACCAATCCGCACTGGAGTAACGTGATAGAGTATGGTATAAGCCTGCTCAATAATGAGGATAGAGTGCTCAGTGGGCCACTAATAGGTTGTAGCCAAAAAAGGAATCGTCAAAGTAACGGGTGATTCTCGGTGGTCATACTGGGTTGTCCTACTGGTATGGCCAGTGAGAATTTGTGTGACACCTGATACAATGAATAATGTAATTGTAATCAAACAACCACGAAGCGACACACACAACTCTAACTATTAAAAAGTTACGATCTAATTGTTATTTCAAAACTTGCAGAAAGAAAAACCGAAACGAAATCGGAAACCGTGTGAAACTTTACCCAGATGCGAATGCTGTACAGGAACTAGTATTTTGCAAATCTAGCTTCAGCCTTATCAAAAGCAGGGTCCGACCACTGACGACACTTCCATCGGCGTGTGATATGAGTCGATAGTCTGGGACGCCCAAAACATTGTCTTATACCTACCCACGGACATGGAAATTGAACTGAACTACCAACCGAACCACTAGGTCAGTAGTTCTGACTTAGTACCTACACTTGACTTAGTAGACATTACATCTTAACATTATCTAACCGTGTCAAAGTTATTTCAAACATAAGGCCTAGATCCTTCGTCGCACAAACTTTGTAACAACATTAAATTTCCCGCTAAGTAGTGACATTTAAATTTAATTTGCGAGTCGCGATTACTTAGACGAACAACGCCATCTGCGCTCGCGGGCACGAACCAGTGCGCTTCGATAAGAACCACCCGTAATTGCAAACCGCGCGCCTGACCTAATTCCCTCGCTCAGTAAAAATAGCGAGTGACAATAGCTCGGCCACTATTTTTAGTGCGTATCGCTAAAATCTTAAAACATACAAGCTTATCTCTGTTATTTTGTTACCACCAAGTGAGATATTAGCCAGAACGTATCCATGTCGCGTAGCGCGCAACGCACGGAGCGGACATACGTATAACATAGAAACCAGCCGTCAGAATCGATTTTACTCCGCTCAAGCTAGTGCTAGTTGTTTTTCGTCGGAACGTAGTCCGCGTATACCACGATCGTTCGAGTAAACAGTCAATAAATATGTTTTAATAAATAAAACGCGCGCAAGTAATGGATGTAAACGCGAAGCGGTTTGTCAGAGGTGAAACTGCGAGCTGTGGTCATATGATGGAGGATAGTTCGCACAGTAGAAAGAATGCGGATCCTCACGAGAAGTTAAAGGCTTTGTTGAACTCGCCCGAGGAAGACACAGACGATACTCTGCCCCCGTCCGACGCTCCGAAATTCGGGACGGTCATACACAACAGGATCTTCGTCGGAGGTTTTTCCCTGACGACGACCGATGAGGATTTATGGAAGTTCTTCTCCGGGTTCGCCACGGTCACAGCAGCCAGGGTGATATACGACAGGGCGGGCGTCTCCAAGTGCTACGGTTTCGTCACATTCGCCAGCCCAAGAGTCGCAAGATTGATCGTGAAGCAGGTGAGTACAAAAGAGTTTTGATTGTACAAAATCTTTTGTCTCCAAAGTGGCCCAGTTGACGCGGCATTGAACTTGTCACCAGTAACTGATGGAGATTTTCAGGCGCGTATCTAATCTGGACCCGTCCGTTATCTGTGATAAGTTTGGTTAGAGGCGGATTTCAAGGTGTGCTCGATGTGTGCTCGCGTAGTTGAAATCTTTGTATCTGATTTTTAGTTTTCAGATTTATCTCATACACGTACGTACTCATAAGCATTTACTTTTCACTCAAGATTTCCCCAAAAGGAATTCAATGTGTGAGGCTACGCATTTTTTACACCGTTTACAACCCATGGGTAGCCGACCAATATTTTCTTCTTACGGCTGAATATACTTATACTTAATTACAATATACCTAAATAACTTTATCGTCCCTGAATTGTTTTAAGTGTCTCGGTGGTACTTTACGGGAGTCACAAACTATGCGGGTTCCCCGTTTCTTTTCGATTGGCAACACATCGGGGATGCCTTGGGTGTTAATGATGTCCATGGTTTACGGTGACCACTTATCACCAGGTGTTACCATCAGGTCATCTGCTACTTGTCAACTATCACTGAAGCTCTTATCTGTGTCATAAAGAAAGATTAACAATATCTGAATTGGCACTCAATTCACTGGTCCAATACCAATGACTGAAATTTGGGGTCGTTTGATAATTTTGTCAGCCGATGCAAACCTTATAATGGCGCCACATAAAGAATTTGCATATCCTTTGTCCTTTGAACGACGCATAAACTTTGCACACATGTAATTTTCCGACATGTTTTAGGTTTCGACCTACATAATATACCTATTACAAATAATGTGTGTAATACCTTTGGTATCTCTCGCATGTCTGTCTTTGTATCATCACAAACAGATATAGAAATGATAACCGATGTAATCATCACGACCATCCAGTGTCCCACAATTGGGCTTAAGTCACCTTTCACAACGGTTAAGCCCATAATTCACCACGCTGCGCTGATCGAATACAGATTGTCAGGCGAATCCAAATACTTACATTAAACAGAGAGAACATGGAGATTTGGTATAAATTAGCAATTTAAAAATCCTGATCTTAGCATATAATATCTTGTGCTTTGCTGACATAACAAAGGTAAGTACTTCTGGAATTATTTATATTTATTTGAAGTGGAATAACAAATTCAGGCATGATTATCATCAAATTTAACATAGGCTAAAGCTTCATTCTGGTCTGGAAAAAGTTGACTTTGACTAAAGAATGTCGTTAACCTTAATTTAATCTCAGCATATAGTTATGAAGGTTGGATAACCATATTGGACGCCCCGGGTTTGAATCCTGACGCACCTTTAATTAAAAAAATGTGTTAAGTATTGAGCAATTTTATTACTTATTGCTACGATGAAGGAAAACCTTCACACCTAACCTTTTCAAGCCGCCCGAAGGTCTTCAACATGGCTTAACGACTGCTATCTATCGATAACAAACGGGAACGACAGCCGACGGCATTACGTGCCCTCCGAAGCACGGAACCCAAGTAACAAAGTTCTCCTGTATATAGGCTCACAGCACTAGTACGTCTCTCTTAGTGGTTCCAGGATTTACTACCAAGCTTATAACGGGTTACACAGGGTTCTTTTGGTTTTATAGTACATCTATTCTTATAAGTTGACTTATAGTCGTGTATAGAACAAAATTATAGGTGCAGTAAAGGCTAAGATTAACTATAAAAGTGTTGCATAGGTGTAAATACACTTAAGAAAACTTGCTCCAGTATGTAACACTTATAATCGGCTACAAGAAGTAATTATAAATCCGCTATTAGTGTCATACGCCAGTAATAGTAATTTACAGAACTAAATACACTTAGAACCGTTTGCATTTGTTACTAGACCTTATAGAGGTGTATAAGTCAACTTGATGTGCCAATTATAAGTAAATAAGTTCTACAGTGGTTTCTTTTAGGAGTAAGTGTACTTGGTATTATTGTGGACTCTCGAATGCTGTTATAGTCTTCATTTCTGTATAAAGGTTTCTTGTAAAACTGTTAGTGTCTATAGATATCTTAGTGAAGTCCATATAAGAACACATTTTTATGTGGAACCCTAATGCGTCACAATATGGCGCGACAATGCTGTTAGGATTAATATTATTTTTAAACACAACTTAGTAAATATGCTGTGTTCAAAAGGCGAACAAAAATTGAGATGTAAAACACTATATACTTCACCGAAAATACTTACGCGTTCGCCGTGCAAACATGTATGCACTTATAATATTACGTGCGAAATACTTGTTAATACATATTATAATATAAAATAGATGAACTTATTTTTTATTATTTTATTTTCCTCCATAATCGAACAACATAACAACAATTCAGACATGTTTGAAGTAGCTAGTAATAGATGCGCGGAGTATGTTACACGCCTACCTGGTTCTATTAGATGCTTATAGCTGGCTTCGCGGGAGCAGATAGTTCTGCGTAGTCCAAATATGAGTATATTATTGGTCTAAGTGGTGCTCGCCAAATATACTATGAGTGTTTTAATAGCAAAAGTACGCGTATAAAATGGGCCCTTTTCCGTGGTTATAAACGTTTACTAGCCTGTTATAGACTTGGCCCCGGAACCACTACAAGACCACATTTTGTTACTTGGGAAGTGCTCAAGAAATTTTGCCACTGAGAGTCTGAGAGTCTTACATTTTACCTATGCTTAAGGATGTTTGAAGTCCGCCAATCCACATTTCGCCAGCGCGTCGGACTACGGCCTGTGCAAGGCACACTGTCAGACACAATCCCAGCCGTGGGACAGTTATGGTTGCGATGATGATGATGGTACAGAAGTCTCAAACTTCATCACCATACACGTTCATTACGAATTCAACGTTCATGAACAATTCCCCGCTAAAAACGATTTTGTTATTTGTGCTCAGTTCAATTTGGCTTGTAAGCTTTTGCTTATCATAATAATTATACTCGTATTATTTTAAATTCAAGCCGTCAATCTGTAATGTACCTTAATTACATGGGCGGATAGCTGGTATTTGCGTTGGATGCAATTAACCCAAATTGTATATGGTACGCGAATGCAGAGTAGGTAGTTTGTGTACTTATGACCATAGAAGATATCTAATATTGAAAATATGTTTGAGGGGTCTTATTTTCGAAAATATAGTTACGTCAGCTAAGCCTAAGGATAAGGTTAAGGATGAAAAGGCAACAAACAAACAGAGAGTGAGATAGTGTTCCTGTCGAGTTTATTATGGACACATAATTATTACTAAACTAGTAAATTCGCCCTCGCTTCGTTAATAACCATACTTAAAAGTTGCTACACAGGATTCTTTATAAGTAGGTACTGACGCAGCTTATTTATTTATGAAATAATTTAAATAAAATAAACACAATTTTTGAAGTAAAGCTTATCACAGTATGTTACTGAAAACCGCACCCAAATCTACAGCCGTTTTTGAGATTAGCGCAGATAAAGCACAGACGAACACACAGAAAGATACAAAGATTTATCGTTTGGGCATCGCGAGAAGGTCTCATTTATTTCTCAAATATCTTCCAAATACAGACAGCAATCGGTTACACATTTATTATATATAAAGATACCCTGTTCGAGATTACAGACGCAATGCTACAGCTTCTAGTGCTCTGTCAATATCCATGTGAATAAATTTGCAGCATAAAGGATTTAGCTTCTAAAGAGGCAGAAATATGACTTTCAGCCATTTTTCCGGCTCATAAAAAGAGCTGCCTTCGGAACAATAGGTGCACAGTCTACCTATCGGTACGTGTTCGAGGGGCCATCGAAAGCTTCGGCCTTCGTTGTACCTCCTTGACACATTTAAAAGAATGGGGATTAGTGCCCGCATTTATGGGTCACAGGTTCGAATTCAGATTGATTTTTACGCTTTCCGCAGGTTGAAAACGTTGGGTGTAGGATGCTTTTGGTTTGAAGTTTGCGATCTCCATTTTAAGTGATTCGAAGATTTGAAATATTTTTTGCTGTGCGATATTAAGTTAGTAAATATGCCAAGTGTGTTTTTGTTCTCACAGATAAACATTATGTGTGTTAACAGATATTATATTTTTGGAACTTAAATAAAAATTTAAAAACCTTTTAATATCAATGTGAATACGTCACATGTACCTAATAAAAGATTATGATACCTACTATTACTATTATTGTAATGAAGTTTACGTAATGAAAGATTATTACCTACTATTCGGCTGTATTATTATATTTGTAATAATTTACTTAACATCAATAATACCTAGGTACTACTTAATTTAAAAACAAACCGTCAGATGTCCAGATGATGATGAGACCAGAGGACAAGCTCTAGCTTTTCTATAAAAGTAACACACAAAAAATAGTCTAATTGAGAACCTCATCCTTATATTAAGAAGTCGTTTATAAACCGATTACTCTTTCTAATTAAAATTTTAGCTCGTCACTCTTATGACATACATTTAATTACACAAGTAATATTAATTATGTTGCGTATTATACTGGTAGGTACATATAGGCGTAGTGACGTGGAAATGATAGATATCCCCGCTGTCATCACGCGAGAAATTATAATTTATAACGGCTTGTGGGTAAGGTTAATAGGTCTCTGGATTTGTCCGGACATATCCGGACTTTTAGACTTCTGACTGACTTCCCCTGGTGTTTGAAATCATCGGGCTTCTTCTCGGGATTTTGGATGGATGAAGGTAGTGGGTACGGAAAGTGGCCATAGCGTGGGCCATACCATACAGGGCTAAAGTAACCCTGAACGGACTTTCATGCGGTGTGGGCGCCAAAACACTGTAATTACTAGCTCATGCTCGCTAAGTCCGCGAGAATTATTTTTGACTTAGTTTCAAACAAACTTCCAACCCCTATTTTACCCTCGCTTTGCTTCGGGTAACTTGTTGCTCCACTCCTGTAGCGTGATGATATACCTATAGCCTAAAGCCTTCCTCGATAAATCGACTATCCATCACAAATATAATTGATCAAATCGAATCACAAGTTCCTGAGATTAGATGATTAAATTCAAGCTCATTAGATCGATGCCGTCGATCGAGGATCGATCGATTGGTCTGGTAACACCCTTACGCAGGTACTTTAACTTTTAAACTTAGGTAACTTAGTGCCGTAATAAATTCAAATTCAAATTCAAAGTCTTTATTTGCTTGAATGTGAGTATTACATAAAACAAAGTGTTAATAAACAATATAGCCATGTCCGCCACAATCTACCTTTCAGGGCATGCAAAATATTTTATGTCATAAAAATAAAACTAATCTTATACTATATTTTAAAACAATTTCAATTCATATTCATATTCAGTCAATTATTATAATTCATAATTATTTAATAAGTCATCAATCAAAATTAATATTTATAAAAGTATAATTATTACTCATTTAAAATAATTCAATAAAAAAATGATGTTTTTTTACTATTGAGATATGATTAAGATTCCAAATCTTATATGTCAATTATAATAAATAAATTTAATGGTAAAAATTACGACGTACTTACTCTGTCCAGGTGAGCTGAAGCTGAACATGAATTCACTACAGTTCCCGTGTCCATTGACGAACATCTCGTCATTGTTCCCGACGCACTAACAAAGGTTTTTAGACTTCGCTAAAAGCACAACTCTTCCTTTTTAGGGATGGATGAACGTTTTATTGTAGAACACGACCTATTTTTTTAATAATAGGCAAAACTAGGACGTACAGTTGTACCTACGTGTATTATTTATGTTATAGTTAAATATTTAAGTCGTTGAACTAGTACAAGTATGATCTCGCTTCGTTTCTAGAAAATAAACGCTGTACTCTTTTCTAAATATTTTATATTTTACTTTCTCTTTTTTTGATCTAGTGAAGTTATATGATATTTTAAAGCTTAAGAATCCGTTCTCTTTTAACATTTTCTTTCCTCTGCGCTACCGCTAAAGTAACTAGAATATGTGAAAATCTTTATCGTTTCAATTAGGTAGCTACTTTTCAATTCAGTACACATTGCTTTTAACTAAAGAAATTCTTAGCCGTTGCCTTGAAGATATCGCAAACGCGGTTTAGCGAAAAGTCCGCCTTTTGTATTCCTTGTTATTTTTATGAAGGCAATACTTGAATAGATATAACGGCAGTTCACGCATTAAATAAAAAGTTATGGAAGCCTATTTCTGTATTTCAATAACAGATTCGCTGAGATCTCATAAAAATCGGTTGGAAACAGCTATGCTGTGTATGAAAAAGAATATTTGATTTCTGAAGATGAGCTTCACAAAATCCAAGTATCCATTAATAAAAAATGTCTGGCTGTGTATAGTTGTCAATGTTGATAGGGTCGCATGTATTCGCTCGAAGGACCTTTTATATCCCTTCATGTAATTGATTTACCCCAGATTGCCCTAGATAGGGCCAGACTGTAGGTATGTTTAAAGAACCTAATAGTCGTTAAATTTATTGGGTTTGGATAAGTAGGTACCTAATGCAAAACAAGAAGAATATAAAATAATAGTCCTTAAATATGTCAAATTCTAAGATTTTTTGTGCATTCTGTAGGTACTGCAGGGTGATGAACAAAACTATTAGGCTGCGTGCACATTAGGCAAATTGTGTGCATACTGTGAACGCTATTTCTGCTGCCTGTCTGTCACAAAAAAAATAAGTAAAAGATTATCCCATAATATCATTAATTAAGGGTGGTAAATTGTAATATTAATTACTATGGACGAACAGTCAATAGGTATAATATATGACGAATGCGAAAGAATAATAATGCTATATCTATACTCATAGCCCCATAGGATTCCTCATAGGACTAGGATTCCCTATATCTTGGGTGCCACAGACAATACTTAAGTTCAAGACAAGTATACCCACTTTTTAATCATCTCGTACCACATGTAGTGAGAGTAATTGGTTTTTGGACGAATACTACACCAAATTTTAACGCTGCTGGAAATTGAACCCAGGATCCTTCGAACAACCCATTACCTATGGCTACCATTGCACCAAAAGAATCGTCATTAAACATAATAACATCATTACTGAAACCGTCAATAATAATCTACTTAAAAATTAAACAGCAATACGAGTAATTTGGGGAACATAATAAATCTCACATTACCAATAACAGTTGAAATCACATTCGGTAATAACTCTGATTAAGTTTACTCGCGCGGCCCGTTCCTACGGTTCCAACGTTCCAACGGCTCCAACGTTCCAACGGCTCCAACGTTCCAACGGCTCCAATGGTTCCAATCTCGAGTATTACGCCCGGTTGGATCTGCCGAGCAATCGGTAGCTTCTCGCCTCGGCCATAGCCTATTTTGTTTGCTTTTGTTGCTCAAATAAGTAACGCCAGTTCGTACAGCTGTTCGTTATCGTTTCTCAATCTTGAAACGAAGAAGTAGAACTTCTTTTTTAAGGCATGCGTTTTAAGAGCTGAATAGATATGTTGCTGAATAGATAAATAATCTGCATTTTGAATTAAGTACCTTAAGCAGTGCCAGTTCATAATCCGGTTCCTTAAGGATAATTTGTTTTTGCTCCATTGTCTACTTTTTACTCTATCAATGCCTTTTAAGACACTTTTTCATTCGAAGACTTGCACTTATCGTGTAGTCCCATATAAATTTGTCGAAATCTGATGAGTAGTTTTTGAGTTATCTTTCATCATCATCATCGCAACTCATAACTGTTCCTCTGCTGTACAAGGGTCTCAGTATCAGATGGTTAAGGCCATAGTCCACCACGCTGGCCAATTGATTGGCAGACTTCATGCACCTTGACTTTTATGAATTCTCCGGCATGCAAGTTTCCTCACGATGATTTCATTCACCATTATAGCCATTTAAAACGCACCTAACTCCAGAAAGTCAGAAGCGTGTGCCCTGGGATTTGAACCAGGAGCCCAGGTCGAATTCATAACCACTAGGCTATCATCGCTGCAAATACGTATAATAACTAGATAATAATCATATAATTAATCAGAAAATTAATGACATTCATATAAGCGATTCTAATCCCATGTAAGTCGAAGCTTCAGGCCTGTGTTAGCGATGTATTCCTCACCTTTATAAGCATTAATCATTCACCCAGCGACTCGTAAAGTAATCTTTATAGGAAACGTCGATAAGCGATCGCTTCGTCGAACTTGAGATAAAGATTTGTGCTTCTGTTACAAGTTAAAATGAAGATATTATCTATTTTTATTGTAACTTTCTCGTTTCGCTTCATGGCCTTTATCTAGGGACTGTTTCTTTGGATATTTTTTAATATAAATTTTAATGTAAAATATAGAGCTCTTCATGATTTGAAGTTTAGAGATTATAACTGCGTAGGTAACTGGAATTTTTTTCCGTCTTAGGGAAAAAATACTGCATTTATTTAGTTCTTATTTATATTTTTATTAGTTTCCTCTCGCTTTTGGCCTACATTCTACAAGGCATTGGTGACTCTTTGGTAATGGTATTTCTTAAAACCAAAAGTAATCTTGGAATTATCAATTTAGTAAAATTCTGATAGTTTCGAAGCCATACTACGTAAAAACGTAGGTTTATTTGCAGCACCTGCTTAAAATTAACTAACTACAGCATCCTGAAGATAATTGGTGCCAGGCCTGAATGCTTGACACAGAGACCCTGGATGTGCACTGCCCTAGAGTTGGGGAAGTAGGACATTTCGAGTTCAGTTTCCCTCACATCATGAAGACAAATTTAAGCCTTGTTGACTAACACACATAAAATATATGACAATACGTTTGATATGCCCAAACCCTATAATTACTACAGCTGGAAGCCCATTCGGCTAACAGTTACTCTGATTAGGTTTACCAAATGTCCGCTACAATGTCCAGTAAGGGTGCGGTTCCACTGAGGCGGAGCGGAGCAGAGCGGAACGCGATTCACCAATCACACGGGGCACAATGAGATGTGGATTTCAAGCCATGTGATTGGTGAATCGCGCTCCGCTCTGCTCCGCTCCGCCTCAGTGGAGCCGCACCCTAAATGTCCAACGGATGGCTGGAACTATGTATAATATATCTACAGTGCGTTCGCGTTCAATATGTGTTTTCATTGCATCCCATATAAATGCCAGCTTTCCGCCACTTTGATTAAGGTACATATTGACGACCAGAATTTAAAACGCGGTAAGTCAATTTTGCTTACAGGCTAAATTGAACTGTTTGAAGGCTAAATTGAAGTTTTAACACCTTATTTGGGTTTTGCCCTTTTTAGACACAACTACCTTGTACCTATTCCCGGCGACCCAGGTATACCTAGTACCTGAGCTCTCTGGAGCCTAATCTTTTTATTGTTATTGTTATACTAAAACGGCTTAGACAAATTGGATAGGCGTAATTATAAACCGTTGATAGAGATAGAATTTCACTGTTTATTATCGCTATAAAGAAGTATATTTTCGATAGTAGAATCAAATATACACTCTATCTAAATAGTTCTAAGCCAAGATATTTGAGAGAAAGTAATGTTATTTGTTATCGCAATAGATCCCAATTAATTTTTATTTACCTTTGCTTAGCTTGGAGTAATATTTAGTCCGCCAATCCGTACTTGGCCAGGGAAGTGGACAATGGGTTTAAATTTCATTCTGAGAAGTGATCCGTGCCCAGCAGTGGGAAAGTTATGGGGTCCGATGATAATGATGAATAATATTAAGTGTCATTAGGAATAATACAAAACAAAAAAATCATTACGGCCTAGGATACTGATCCTAATCTCATGCCAGCAGACCTGGGTGGCATGAAAGGCGACAGAAGCCTGCGCTTTTTCGGTCATAACTAAACTCTAGCTTGAGACAGTCGCCAAAACACTCGTGTTGTTCCGGTAGGAAGCTTGAGAGCTAGTAGTTTTTTGAGACCCACTTCCAAAGGGATGAATTCTTCACTAGCAACATGTTGGCGATAACTTTGACTTCCTATCGGGTGGCTCGTCTGTTCGTTTATCGGTTGGGTTTCGCCCATTTATCTAAGTATTGCTTCTTAAGATAGTTCGGTCAGCCGTCAAGGCATTGTATGTAAACAATTTTAGGCTGCTCTAATTACGTTATACTGGCCCTCTACTAAGCACGGGTCTCCCTTCATCATTGTAGTTTAGCTTTAGAGCTTACTCCTTCACGCTGCTTCAGTACCCATCTACGGATTGGTGGAGGAGTTAGTGATCAACCCAAGTATCGGAAATTTTTACGCCACCCGAGAACTTCCGACTGGTTTGCCGATTACTCTTTAACGATAACAACCTGGACCGACGGATTTATGTCCCTCTGAAGCACGGAAGCTCTCAAAAAATTTTGCTACTAGCTGTCATCCAACAAACACAAAAACAAAACGCCCGCAGTGACTTAATTTCGTCGATCACTAACTACGACGCAAGCCGCAGCGATAATATGAGCCCTTCGTTGCCCAAATAACCCCGTATAATTCAATCATTACGCCGTGCATAGCAGAACAATTTCGATCTGAGGTTGTCTCCAAAATAACCAACCGTGAATGCGCTGCCATTGTAATTGTTATTCGGTCTGGCTTCCGAAGCCAGGGGACAGCAATAGTCGACCTTTACTCTTTTATTTGGGCTCGGTTTGCGACTTCTATTGTGGAAACGGCCTAAATTGATTCATGCTATTTGAATGAGGATTTCGCAGGAAAATCTCGCTTCCCAATCAAGTGTGCCTATAAATAAAATAACATTATTTTGTAGTACAAGCTGCCTACGCCTGTATCCGGATTATCTTTCCAGAAGGAAGTATTTTGTTATAAAGAGTAAATTTCAATCTTCAAGTAAATAAATTGATTCCAAAATTAATTCATTATTTCGTAGCCACCCCATATTTATTTCTTTTCGCTCGTCCTGTCGCGTCGCAAATTGCTGCCTAGTGTAGCCGCAGCCTTAGTGTTTTGCTTACTCAATAAATATTAATGCCTTATACTCGTAATATATAAACGCAGTATAAAGTTATTCCATATTTAAAATTATTTGTCCCTGCCATAACGATAACGTGGAATAACTTTATTCTGCGTTTATTAATAAGACAGTAATAATACAAAAATTATACTACTTTTTAACTTATGAATGATATAGAGTAGATACAACAGTTTCTAATGTCAAACTTATCTAAGTTTGTCAATCAGGGATGTCAGCGAGTGCGCTTTCCAATCTAACTTCTAACACAGCTTCTAAGATGTAAAGCACGGAGAGACTTTAGTAGTTCGAGGAGCTCTGCTACATACCTACATATATAATTATATTATATCTATTGTATATTGTATAAACCTTAACTATTAGCAGTATTACATTGCTGTAATTGATCGCGCTTGCTTTTCTAAACTTATTACACGTAGTACCTATCCGTATTCGAAAATATTTTAAATGAAATTCTTTTAGATTTAAGTACCTACTTAGTATCTTTATCCAGTACACAAATTGAATGAAAATATATATATATATTTAAAGATTTTAAAGCGGTTCTGTTTTTTAAATGCGCTTAATAAGTTGTACGGCTTATTAAAATGACACTAACCCCTGTTTTTAAGGTGGACCGCCATTAACACAACTGTAAAAACTGTATCAAATTTCATTCAGTAGTTTAAGGTGATATAAGGAGGCACTAATAAAAAAAACATTTTAATTTTTATTGGTGTCATAAAGTCTCCATATTCAATTTTCATTTTTAATATCTAGTATGTGCAGACAAAGATAACATAGAGATCTCTCAAAGATATTAGTATATTGTTTTATCAAGTTCCAAACAAAGCCAACAGCAAGCCAGTAATAAGAGTACCGTTGTACAATAGTTCCAGCAACTAAGAATCTTCAGTGTAATTAAAATAGACGTGGCTAACAAAAGTTCCCAGATCTTACCTTCTGTAATATTCATCAGAGAAACCACGAAGTTTACAGACGATATTTCCCGAAGGAACTCGCGAAGAAATAGAAAATATCTTCGCTCGAGACGTTACTTCTCAATCAATTTAGTAATTGATGTAGTGGTCCTTTCAAATAACTGTTTTATTTGTTTTTCGTTGTTGTTGTTCGTGTTGACAGGCCTCTATCAAGAAGAGTACTAAAGAGAGTAAAATTCTACTTATTGTGTTCTGGATAAAAAGATATGGAGACGACTACACTATTTTAGAGGCCACCATTTCAGTCCTCAAGGGTAGGTAGCAATGCATCCGAGACCAATTTAGAGAGAGATCGGTCGGTCGGTTGATTGGTCGGATACGATTGTCATGTGTGACAGCAGGAGGGTGGTACATCCTGCTCGTTTGCTACCTTAATTCCATGAAGAAACGCCTTTATTAGTTTTATGTGTGTTTGTCTGTAACGGAAACTATCAGTCTAATCTTTCCCAACTTCCATGAGTCTGATAAACTTAGAAAGCACAAAAATCAAATGCCGTTTATAATGCCAATGACAATACAATTGCTAACATGGCCAAATAGCACGCTCCCAATAGCTGTACCCATGGGACCTCCTTAACGGTAAACGTCGCACTGACCAAAATTGCTTTACATTAATTTATACTTCAGCTACCTCTATAAAATTGTGTAGGATATCTTCGACAGCTTAGGAGAAGTACATTTATTTTTGCGCTGCAAACACTCAAATGCTCGTGTTCATGCACTCGTCGGAAATTCTCATTATTTTATGCATTTTAACGTTTCTTTAATGCCCTCGTAAATTATCTCCGTCCTTTGCCTTCCCGGCCTTGGTAGATATTTAAGTGATTACTCGTATATATTCACTGAAAGAATCTAAATTTCGACGCCAGTTTTATTCGTAATCTTACCGAAATACGGTATTTCCATCTAACGGTACTTGACACATAAAGCATAATGTGGGTAGACAAACGTCACTATTTTTGGTAGCTGTATGCCAAAATGTATGGGAAAATGTCAAGCGTTTTGCCTATAATTATTTCCATTTCACGTTGATGTTTACGTTTGGTGATGTGTGGGGAAAAGTATTTCACCTCGTTTTAAATGATTGTTTTGATTTAGGTATTTTTATCTCTTTTATCCCGGTAACACCGACTACCGACGTAGGCAATTCCTATAATATTATTCCAATAAAAGACAAAGCAAAGTGCGCCTTTGTACCAGACACATAGGTATTATTCACGTTTATTTCATGTCAATTTATTTTGTTTTATCATATGAACTAAATATTAATGTGACCGCGAGCGTTATATAACTTACTAAGGCGCTTTCCCACGGAGCTACTCAAGTTGAGGCAACTATCAACTTTTTAAAAGTTTCCCGTAAAAGTTGATAGTTGTTTCAACGTTTACATTTGCGGCAATTTTATAGCAATTTGTGAGCAACTTGATTGATTGATTTGCGATTGACAGTTGCGGAAACCGGCAACTTTGAAAACCGGTATATTATTTAACAGTTGCTAGTTGCGGCAACCGAAAACTGTCGACGATTGCCGGAACTCGTAACTCGAGTTGCTGTGTGTGCGCAGTCCAATTGAAATGTAGGTATGTGAACAGCTAGTTGCCAGTTACTTGCCAGTTGCTGCAATAGTTGCTTCGTGGGCAAAGCGCCTAAAACGACCTACGGTTACGGTTGTCATGTCAATAGAAAAACATCTCATTAAAAGCGCTTTCAATCACATGCGCGCGAACCTTTGTACGCTGCACGAATTGTCGCAGCTTTGACGAGGAATATTACGAAATTGTCAAAAACTTCGCATAATCATTGTACACATGTGAGTTCACGTATTCGCGCAAATGTGAGTAATACCTGGTTCAGAAGGGGCGAATTTGCCGCGAAACGTTTTAAGAAGTTAGCAAGATACTAGGCGCCAATACATCGCGTCTACGCGCATCAAAAATCCGCGCGCATGTGAGTGGACTCAATGTAGATATGAAAATAATCAAATTTTTGTTCTAATATGCTCGTTTGAGGGTTAATTAAAAAAAGAAAATTAAAAATTGTCAAAAAGTGAACCAGTTGACCCAGTTTCAGTACAAAATTTTCATTTAAATTCAAGATAGTCTCACGTGTTTTAATTTAGTACGAAAGGTGTACTTTGTCACGTACAGTGGAAACATATTTCAAGCTCTATATTAGCTTAAGGGTAACTTCACAGAGTTCCAAAATTTGACAAATTACAAAAGAGTCAGTGTTGGACTTAATAAAAACCAATTCGTAGCGGTAAATACTTTTACTTGAATTTATTACAAGTTTTATCAAGAATTGCACCGGCATCCATGACAGTGAAAAATCCAAGAAGGAAGAGAAAAAAAATGTTGCCATATTTAAGATTATGATGAAGCTATACATAAAAATGTTGCCATCTACTCACAGATAATAAAATAGATAACATTACTCTGCTTTATGTGAAGTTATGTACTGAACATAGTTGGGGCGGGAAGATGGCAATGTGATGCAATAACATAACAACATTATTAAGAAAAATATAACCTAACATAAGTAATACTAGAAAACTATACTACTAACAATGCATGGATGCAATGCAATGGATAGACCATCACTATTACATGTTTATATAACTATAATTATGAATTACATAAGTTGACTTATTATTAACTATGCAATTACAACAACAAGGACTAAGTCAATCTAATAGAAACAAGTACAATATTTACTTTCTATAGTAGGTAAATACTGAAAAGAAAAGTATTTATTATTACACAACTATTAATCTTTTTTAAATTGTTAAGTTTAGTCTATTGGTAAAGGACAGAGCTTATTAACTGATCTTAAATAAGTCTTATTATTAAATTTTACTTCAGCTACTCTTACATTTTGGTCTTGACCAGGAAAAACATTTACAATTTTGGCCATTGGCCATTCCAAAGGAGGGGTGTTTACATTTTTAATAAGAACAATATCACCTATCTTTAAGTTGCTACAGGGATGCTTCCATTTGGGACGGCTTTGCAATTGTGTAAGGTAGTCAGCTGACCATGATTTCCAAAAATGCTGCTTGACTTTATATACAATGTTCCAAAATTTTAATTTATTTACTGGAACTTCTAATAAATCTATCTCTGGATAACTACACAAAGCTGTTCCAATTAAGAAATGACCAGGGGTTAAATATCCTCCTTCATTGGGGTTGGAAAGCAGAGGTCGAGAATTCAAAACCCCTTCTATTTGCACCATAACTGTATTTAATTCCTCATAGGTTAAGCACAAGTTGCCAACAACACGTTTGAGGTGATGCTTGACACTCTTGACCCCAGCTTCCCATAACCCACCCCACGATGGCGAGTAACTTGGAATGTATATAAATTGAATATAATTTTTATTACAATAATTTACTACAGAGTCTCTATGAGCTCTTGAAGAGAGCATATTATACAATTCTTTTAGCTGATTCTCAGCACCTTTAAATGTTTTAGCATTGTCACAAAATACTTTGGAGGGCATGCCTCTTCTAGAAATAAACCTACTGAAACATGCTAAGAATGTTGCAGTTGTGATATCAGATACTAATTCTATATGGATAGCTTTAGTACAAAAACAAACAAATAGAGCTACATAACCCTTAGTTACGAATGGTTTTCGCATTCTATACACTTTTATATTAAAAGGGCCACAGAAGTCTATGCCGACATGCTGAAAGGGTCTGCTGGCTGTAACTCTCTCTGCTGGAAGAGAGCCCATGAGCTGCTTGGCTGTGGCAGCTTTCATTCTAACACACTTCAGGCAGCTATGAATTACCTTTTTAACCTCTCGAATGCCATTAATGATCCAAAATTTTTGCGAAAGGGAGCTCAGGACTAATCTAGGGCCTCCATGTAATAACCGCAGGTGCTCTCTCTGAATAATCATAGAAGTTATATTACAATTTTTTGGTAAAATTATAGGGTGCATTTTATTATGTGGAATGCCTGCATTCTGCAGCCTGCCACCCACGCGAAGTAAACCATGTGCATCTATGAATGGGTGTAGGTTAGCTATGCCAGACTTCACCTTGTCACCATTGAAAATAGATGATATCTCTTTAGAAAAAAACTTTCTTTGCATGCATCGCACTATCACACATAAAGCATATTCTAACTCATTAGGATTTAAATTTGACTCCTTAATAATATTTCGTTTCATACAGTTATTATAGAATCTGTATATAAATGCAACAACTCTTTGTAATTTATTAATATTTGAGAATTTATCAAACAAATGAAATGATACTGGGGGCTCTTTGTTTACCACAAGACAAGGAATTTCCTTTTGAAAAATGTTTGGTATATTGAACATTTCTTGCTTATGAGAATAATCAGGGTTCATTAAAAATTGTGGACCATGCCACCATAAAGTATTAGTCTGTAAGCACTGTGGCTCCACTCCTCGTGAGATGAGATCTGCTGGGTTATCACATGAGCGTACATGGTGCCATGACAACTTACTTGTTAGGCTGTTAATACTTTGTATCCTATTATTAACATAAATATTAGCCCTGACTTTATCTGATTGAATCCAAGCAAGAACTATTTGAGAATCACTATATAAATGTAAGGAATGAGGAAATCTGGAGGCAAGTAATTTACTCACTCTGTTGCTTATTTGTGCAAGCAAGACTGCGCTGTTTAGCTCGAGCTGAGGAATTTTTAGAGGCTTAGCTAGTGGGGCTACACGTGACTTGGAACAGAGCATGTTTACCTCCACACTCCCATCAGACCTTATAACTCTAATATAAAGGCAACATCCAAAGGCCTTTAATGATGCATCAGCAAAACCAATTAATTCTATTGTTGAATACTGATGAGTTTTAATAAAACGAGGAACACAAATCTTGTCCATCAATTTTAAATTATAAATAAATTTATCCCACTGTTGGGCATAAATTGCAGGAAGGATAGTATCCCATCCTATCTTAATAGACCACAAGGTCTGCATAATTAATTTAGCTACAATTACAATAGGTCCAATTATACCTAATGGATCAAATATTTTGCCTATATAACTAAGGACTTTTCTTTTAGTATTTAATTGTCCATCACATTGTGAAGGAGTTTGAAAGTAAAAATTGTCAGAAAGTACATCATATTTCAAACCTAAAGCCTTTATGATGTTGTCTTTATTTAAATTAATTTCATCAAAGTATTTAAGTTCAGTAGGTATGTCATCTAAAATAAAAGTATTATTAGAGCACCACTTATGTAATTTGAAATTACCCAATTTGAGTAGGTTGATAAGCTGATTTTTTAACAAATTAAGCTGATCTAAGTCATCACAACCAGTAAGGATGTCATCTACATATGTATTTGAGATCAAGGCTTGAGCAGCAAGTGGGAATTTATCTTTATATCTCTTTGCTAGTTCTATAAGGCATCGAGTGGCTAAAAAGGTAGATGCTTTCAGTCCATATGTCACAGTTTGTAACTGAAGGCAAATCACTGGCTTACTGGGATCATCCCTCCAGAGAATATTCTGTAAGCTAGTGTGGTGTTTATTGATATAAACACAACGGAACATCTTCTCTATGTCACAAATTAAAGTGTACAAGTATGTGCGAAACAATATAAGAATGTCAAGCAGCTCACCCTGCACCACAGGCCCGTTCAGCATGACATCATTTATAGAAATTTTGCTTGTAGATCTCATACTGCCATCGAAAACCACTCGACACTTCGTGGTTTTGCTATCTTGGTTGAACACGGCATGGTGTGCTAGAAAATAAACAGAACCACCATAAACATCATATAAATTAATATCAACTTCCTTAGCATGTCCCAATGCCACATATTCATCAATAAACTGCTTATACTCTTTTAATAACAAGGGATTTGATTTGAATTTATGTTCAAGAGATAAAAATCTTTGCAATGCAACTGAGAATGAGTCTCCAAGTTGTAATTCCTCTTTGGGAGATATTAAAGGCAAGTCAACATAAAATGTATTATTGTATACCTGAAGGGTGTTGTTAAAAATAACCTCTGACTTATTGAACTCATCTAAAGTAGTATTAGAATGTGGAGTAGACAAACTCTCAGTTTCCCAAAAACTTTCCATTACATTTTCCAATTTCCTTTCATCACAAATAGCAAAGTTTGAAACTAAGTTTGAACATAGACTTTCTTTGGGTAAACAAATTTTACCAGCAGCCACATAACCAAAAACAGTATTTTGCAACACTGGTCCATTTAACAATTTTATAGAACCATTCAATAAAGAGTTAAAGTAAATATCAGCTCCTAATAACATAGAAATTTCAGTAGGTATATTAAACTCATTGTCACTTAATGTTATATTATGAGGGATCTTTAAATTTGATGTATCAAAAAATTGGTGTGGCTGTGGTGTGGTAATCTTATCAATTACATAGCAATTGATATTAAACTTTATGTTTTTATGTAACAATGAACCAATTGACAAGTTGACAACCTCATTAATTTTTGTGAAGGTATTATTGATACCAATTATATTAGTATTTTGTACAAAGGGTACAATTGACAATTTCTGTACTAAACTATTAGTTACAAAAGAAGCTTGGCTTCCACTATCAAGTAAAGCACGAACAACAATGTCACGACCAAACTTGTCAGTGACTTTAATTCTAACTGTAGGCAACAAAACATTACAACTCAAAGAATTGTTCTTAGAATATAATGAGACAGGAGTCTCTTTCTCATTGGAATGTAAAAGAGTATTATGAGATTCCTTGCAAATTTTACATTTAAATTTATATTTGCAGACATTGTCTGTGTGTGGCTTCAAACAAGTGTGACACAACTTGTTTTCAGTTATGAAGGCTAAGCGAGTCTCTATAGGGACCGTTTTAAATTTAGGACAGCCAAAGATAGCATGATCCTTTTTATGGCAATATGCACATGAATTATTAAATGGTTTTGAATTATTAATTGAAATGTTAGTTACCCGCACTGCAGGCTTCAATTTTTCAATATTATGGCCTAATGGGGAGGTATCCTCCAGCGCCATAGCACGCTTCTCCAAATAGGCAAGAAATTCTGCCATCGTTGGCAGAACTTCTGGATTTCTGTCAAGATGAAATGCACGGTGAGTAAATGTATCCAATTTTTTAGAAAGCAAGCATAACAAAAGACGATCCCAGTTATCGACTGGTTCGTCTAAATTTTTTAATGCGTAAAGCTGTTGTTTTACCTGAGATACAAACGTCCGTATAGCGACCGCTGTACCCTTTTGAATTGATGGTATGTCCAACAAGTAATTTATATGATTGCATATTAAACGAGATTTGTTATCATAACGCTTCTTTAACAGTTCTTTAGCTTCTCTGTATGACTTGCTAATTAATGGAAGATTAATAATGACTGATAACGCCTCCTCTTGAAGATATTTTCTGAGATAAAACAATTTTTGCACGTCTGTCAACGCTGCATTGTTGTCAATGACAGCTGTGAATAGCTCATAGAAAGGCTTGAATTTAGTAAAGTCCTTGCCGTCAAAGGTTGGTATATCTACGTTGGGCAATTTTGATGATGACGTGGACGTTGATTGAGATGTATCAGAGTTCGTGAGCATCCTGATGTTCTCGTTGATTTTCGCCAGTGTGTAGAAAAAACGTTCTTCGAACGCCCCAACATCCTCGGCGTCTTTTTCATCGACACTAAGTATGTCTAATTGGACGGCTTCATACTGCTTGAGACAAGTAACGAGCTTGTCCTTCCGGGCCTCTAGCACGTCCACCGTAGCAGAGGCTAAATTAATGGGATCTTCGATGAAATTTTGAATCCGCGTCAACGTGGCCTTACACGATGCACGAAGCAATTTACACTTTTTGACGTCTGACATCGTGGAAATTTTTCTTCAATCGCTGTTTTCTGATTGAGACGTCCGCCGGCGTCGAGCCCCAAGCCCCAGGGCACGTACCAAACACTATAAAGCAGACTCGGCGGAGCACGAGCACGTGCGCCCACGCCGCACAAGTCACGTCGATCGATGTAAGTGTAGACTGTGAGTAGATTGTGCACTGCGTACTTACAGTTTCTCGAAGGACCACTTTGTTGGACTTAATAAAAACCAATTCGTAGCGGTAAATACTTTTACTTGAATTTATTACAAGTTTTATCAAGAATTGCACCGGCATCCATGACAGTGAAAAATCCAAGAAGGAAGAGAAAAAAAATGTTGCCATATTTAAGATTATGATGAAGCTATACATAAAAATGTTGCCATCTACTCACAGATAATAAAATAGATAACATTACTCTGCTTTATGTGAAGTTATGTACTGAACAGTCAGAATAACCGAATTTAATGTTAAGCAAGGCCTTGTAACATTTTTCATTAATTAGATACATAATTATGCAATAAACCGTGTAAGTGCGAGTTGGATTCGCTCGCGATGGGTTCCTTACTATATTTTTTATTTTGTTATTTTATCTGTCGCAGTGTCATGCTTTTAATGTTGCTGATCTGATAATTAATGACGACGACTACATTACCTACCATCAGGTGAATCGTTTTCTTATTTTTATTGCTACTTATATAGAATAGGTAGCAACTTGTTAAATTGGGCAAACAAGTCATGACAAACGGTTAATTTATCTAAGATATTAAATTAAACTACCTATTGCACGCGGTTTGGTCTGCATGGACGTATTTTTGAATGACTTTCAAACTAATTTTCATTTTTAAGTTTACCCCCTTAGGGTGTTACTAGACCAATCGATCGATCGTCGATCGACTAGCAGAAACTATCGATCGACGTCGACTAGTCGATTCCACCATCGATCGATTGGTCCGGTAATATTGTGACACCAAAAACGTTGAAACTGGTGTTTCATTATTTCTAACCACAATCCTAAAGATCAAAATATATCACAGTGTCCACTTCAAAATCGAAGGAATTTTAAACAAACTCCCAACCCATATTCAGCCCTTTAGCGGTAGAATATTGCAGTATCTGTTTTTACTTTTACTTATAATATAAACCACATCCCTGTCAAATTTCATATTTATACGTCAAGAGATTTTCGATATTTCATTCACTGCGATTCTATATTCGATTAACTGCTCTTTTTCGCCTCAGCACATAATATCTCCTATCCAAACATTTATCACTTACAGATGTAGTTTGAAAAGGTACAGAACCCTAACGCTTACACAGAATTCAGAGCTTTCGCTGGAGATATAAGTGGGTACTCTTGAAAAAATCGCGGAGATATTCAAGAATAATCCTCCTTCAGAGACTTTGAATGGAAAAGTGCCTCCGAATCTCTAGAGGCTCTTAGATGCCGAGAGCGCTGAACACGGCTGATGTCTCACCCTGCTTCTTCTGCCCTCATTCGTGGTCTACCACGATAGGAAAGAAAGAAAGATTTGTAAAAATAGGAATAATTGCTTAAACTGACATAGCATTATTATTTATAAATTGATTGTTTATAATATAAGATATACTTTGTTAATAATTTGAAAATGCTATAACACAACTACGTACCGATAATTTGAAATGGAAACGATTGCAGACCAACTTTTAATTATACAGATCTTAATCCATCAATGATATTGTATTTATAGAAGTTGCGGAATTTTATTTTTTTGTTTTTCTCGATTTGGCGTCAGCTGTCTACCGCTATAATATTTAAATTAATTGCTGTAGTTTCGTGAATTCTCATGTTTGGCCATTATAGGGGGGACATCCTATCGGTTAATATTAACCCCAATCCCATAACACCTCCTGGTCACCACGCCATTTGTCGGCTATTAATAATTATGAATACTTATGATTATATTCAGATCTGAAACATTATAGGGTTGAAACACTTCGCAAGTGCTTTCAAACACTTGAAGTTAGCGAAAACTGTGAGCCAGTTTTGACGCTGCCAACGATTGCAGATGTTCGCTTTTATCACGGACGTGCAAATTTACGTTCCTGTCGCATTATTATTGTTATAGAGCGTAAAGGTATATTTTTAACCTCTGATCTAAAAAGAGAATATTATAAGTTTGACCTGCCTGTTTATGTGTCTGTGTATTTGTCTGTTTGTTGCCACAAATCCGCAACTCAGGGGTGAATGAACCAACTTGAATGTATTTTTATAATCGAATGCCAGTGTACTTGAGGTTGGTTTTAGCTAAGTTTGGTAGAAATCAGTCTGGCACTTTGAAGAATATCAGCTCTTTTCCAATATGATGTAAGGCATTTTTTGGCTTAAATTGTTATATCAGGTAGGTATATATATTTATAAAGAGCTTTTCGGGCTTTTGTTGATCATCAGCTCATTAGAAAATTTTTCTTAATCTTAGTCTTAGTTTTTTATTTTAATTATTTACGTTTGACACACTGTATAGTTATACATGTACTGCCAGCCAAAAGTTTGAGACTACCTTAACCAAAGTTTTTCGATTTAAGATTAAAGATTTAATTTAATTTTTTAGATCATACTTTTAAATTTTTTAAATAAAGTACTTATTCACTAATTTTCGGGCATTATTAAGTCATCGAAAAGTTCAAAAAATATAAATAATCTGTGGAAAAAAACAACAATTAACGTCAAACTGATTTTTCATCGAAAAACCCTCTCTTGCATTTTGTTCCTTTCTTCACTTGTCTGGCCATACGAGCAATAAATTTTCGAGCCATTTGTAAGGCCTAATTAAGAAGCAGGAGAAAACTAAAATACGTTATCATCACACGAATTAAGTATCGTTGTAACGCCAGTAGCAGATACATCTACAATTAAATAAATAGGAGATAATTATAAATTGAAATAAAAGCAGACCGTGAAAGCTGGTGGAGAATACACAAAAGATAATTACGGTAATCGTGCAGATGCAGGTAGAAACTCGTGTAACGCAAACAAAACGTGGGAGAGGGTAGGGGGACATTTTATTAAATTTATTTCCTGCAAAGCACGGAAACGTAGATCGGTGCTACGATACTGAATCGCCGATGGAAATGGAAGCTTAACCCGTTGAGATAGGACCTGTTTTTGGATGTCGAGCCGTTATAGAATGAAATCCATTTGTCACTCTGTCACGCGTCTAATGTTAGGCAATGGTTCTGCCCCTAATTGTGTAAGCTCCCTGTTCTCTTTGATTGCCTATTTCTGATATTTTAGCCAGTTCTGACTTAAATTCGTTTCTGTTTTTTCTTTTGGGCATAATCCTTGCAGTACTAGGTGAGTGATCCTTTCACCAAGAATATTATCGTGGAGTAACGCTTCAGGTCGCTTGAACCATGAAGTGCCTGAAGTAAACCTTAAGCCATAGTATTGTTATTATGTGGTTACTCGTACTTAGACTCAATACTATAATAATAATTGTATAACATGATGTAATATTTTGAGCTCCCTTCATAGGCATAGGCAATTTTATTAAAAGGGATTCTCTGACTGAGTGTAATGTTTGCCTGGCCCGAGTAAAAATCACTTATCAGAGTAAAAGCAAATTTATGCTTCGACTAGTATATTTAGGTCGTTATTAAATGTACCTACTCCCCTAGGAATAGACTGATTTCGAAATCAGAAATAATATTTATATATCTTGGTATATTAATTTTTGGTGAAACTTGGGGATCGTTTACGTTAGAAGTTTTTGAGAGACTAGCAATTTCAAAAGTTTATTCAGTATCTTTTTCATGATTTTTAGTGTTTTTTTCAATGGAGACCAACTTTTATCTGCATGGTTCCCAAGTTGATTGAGAGAGAATGTTTTAAACATTAAGTCGGCTTTTTGTTTCATGATTCTTGTATGCATAGCAAAGTTCAAATAAATAAAGAAATATGAAACAAGCTATTGAGCTATCGGTTTCTCAGGTATCGCAACAATTGATTTAAAAGAGAGATTGTAGTCCGTCGGGCTAGTAGACGGACCACCGTCTACACGGTTATCATTTTTATGTAACTTAAGTCGACAAAAGGTAAGATAAGATAAGGTAGTTGATGGTAACTGGTCATGAAAAGGAATCGAGAGAACCACAAAGGATCTCCGACTTTGCAACCAAAATACATGTAAAACGTTTCTCGATTGATCTAAGATGGATGATCAGGTTGACAAAATTACAGAAATTCACCATAACATTACCATTGAGACCAAATCCTCAGCCTAACTCAGCCCTCTCCAATAAGAGGGACCCGGAGTTGGGATTAAGGTTGAGGGATCGATACATAATTATGTACTAGTGTAACTGTTGTAAGTATATCCAATAGTAGTGCCCCAGATGAATTTCCTATTGTTTCCCATCTATGACGATTGTGACTTGTGGCCCAATAATTATTATTATGTTTATCGCTAATTCTTTCATTTCCCAAATTGTATTAATTATATTTTTTTTTTGTTTGAGATACTGTATTCTCTTTTTTCTTTCATCAGTTTTATCACCACTATCAGGCTCGTTAGTTCTTTGTCTTTCACTAATGTAAAAACCAACTCTTTCTCTTTCTCAGCAAATATCATTTTGTGTAGATGAAAACGTAGGCACTTGGCTACAAGCTTGGAATTGTATCTGTATGAAAGAGTCTTTATTCAGAAAGGAAATTAATACCAAAGGTCACGGCCTGGATCGAGTGGAAGGAGGGTTGTTTCTTTATAATTATACATAACCTGATATTAGCATATTTCGTTGGAAGCTTTTGTAAAACATTTCTGATTTCTGATATGCGCAAAGTGTTTGAAGGTAGCTAGTTATTAGGGGTTCTTAGACCGCTAACACACATTTGTGAGAATACGAGAATCCACGCGAATATGCGAAGTTTTTGACAGATCGTGTTTTTTTCAGCTGTGAGTGAAAACAATTCGTACAATGTACAAAAGTTTGCAAGCGTGTGAGTGAGCGCGATAACACTTATGGTGAAATACAGAATTTTGTTAATATTCCTCTGTCTGTTTGTCCGTCTGTCTGTCCGTCTGCCATTCTTAATAACGCGTATTTAATTGACTGATCAGGTTGATGGTGTTCATTGTTGTGTTGATCTTTTATTTTTGCTATATTGGCAGCGTTATTAATTATAACATTAACTAATTTCACCACACCATTATTGGCACACCTTGGCACAATTTGTATTACTGTAAAACAGAACAATAAAACTTTGTTATTGCCTGATATTAAATAAGAACTCTCCTCAAGGTCAAATTGGAACGTTGTACGAAATTTTCTACGTGGAAAATATTTCCTTAACGTCGAATGGGGATTGGGGACATTGCAACACCTTGGAAACATTCCAAAAATGGCATTCGTTACAGTGCATGCTTTCAGTTGACTTCCGATTGAATGTCATTTCGCTTCGATTCCAAGTTTTATTGAAGTTGCATCAGGAAGAGATGAAACACTGAAATTGTGATTTTGCAAAGTTTTTGGAATGATGGTTGTTTTTATGTAAGAAACAAAGGTACTCCTGGTATGTAGTTTGTGGTCAGGAAGTTTATTGTTGTGGTTGCCGCCAATCTTTATTGTTATGGAATATTTGTAGAGCAAATGGCTTCAAATTATAAATAGCTCACTGCTGAGCACGTATCTCTTCTCATCTTCTCATCTTTGAGGAGGCCTAGAGTTCATTCCACCGTTCTAGTGCGGATTAGTGTTGAGTTAATGGCCAACCCAATTATCGGAAGTTCTTCCAACCTAGCTTAACGACTGCTATCTATCGATAAAAACCGGGACTGTCGGCTTACGTTCTCTCCAAAACTCGGAAGAACTAAAATATTTATCATCCAAATGGTAAACCTAAAACAGTCTTAGTCAAGTCATTTTAACGACTGACTCCCGGAAAGAATTGTATTATCACATGCATAGTTGAAGGAAAACATTATGAAGAAATCTTTTATGTTCCCAAAGGTGTAAAATCAACCAATCCGCACTTGGACAGCGTGGGGGACTATGGGCTGTATCCCTTATATTATTATCAGAGGATGCTCAATACAGCAATAGGACTATTATGCGATGATGATGATAAAACATATTATATAGCCGAAGATGTTGCCCACAAGATTCCACCAGGTTTTACACTGATTAATACTGAAACTTGATAAAATGTATCGTGTGATGCGCACATCGTCCGTATCGTCCGTATTATTGTTTACCCTAAATTTCCATCAAAAATCCGGGCTCAGTTTTTAAAATCGCCACACATTGATTGTACCGGCTTCCGAGCTTATGGGATTACGGCGAACGCTTATAGGACAATGCAAATCCCACAAAAGCCACCCTTTCAAAGGCCTTTGTCGTAGCTCATTGTTTTTTTCGTCAAAGCGTAGCTGAACAGCTGTTAAATGGTTTTAATACAATACTTTGCGGAACCACGCCATTGTTTTCTAGAACAGCCGGTTTGCTTGTTTGCTGACCTGTAAATATCTTGTCAAAGAACTCACATGCTTACCGTTTAAGCTTCTAACTGATAGGTTCTCTTGATAATTATGTAAATTGCAGAGCAGCATAGTACCTATACGAAATAATCCCTGTAACCCCTCTCTACCTGACATCGAAATATTTATCTGTAACTAGTTTTTACCCGTTTCCACGCTCGCGATACAGACAACGACAAAATATTGAAACATGTTTCCCTCAGTATGCTATCACCGGGAGTAAAATACCCTTCCTTCCAGTACCTGTCATGGACTACCCACAACTAATTTTTTGGCAATCTGATTAGGATAATTATGAAGAGTTTTTTTATATTTTTATTTATTTATTCAATAATTAAGTACACAATGTTAGCAAAAGTCAACATCTGCCAAACTGTGCAACAGTTTGTCGGCAGTATATCACTAATTGAGTTATATCACTAACTCTTTTTTCGCCCCAAATGACGGTATGATTGTCAAAATAAAAAATATCCCACGTTAATTTCCGAATTTCAAAAGATTGCAATACTAAGTATTGTAAGCAGGTAGTACCTACTGCCATATAAGTAAAGCTCACTTGTAATACAACTTGGGAATAAGTGAAATAAAGAAATCCTAAACAATACTTGAAGTACCTAGGTACCTACTTGTAAGGTCTGGGATAAGTGTATAATTGATATGATATGATAATGTCTTCTATCAAGTCAAAGCACCATTGTCGCTCATGTTCAAAGTAGAGAATGGTCGACAGCATAATTAGGTGATGTCCAACCTTACTCTAACTTCAAATCAAAAGAAGAGCAAGTATAGAAGAAAAAATAAAAGTCCAGTTCAAATCATGTCCATACTTCCACCGAACAATACTTATAAGTCAAAAGGAAAAAGCCTAAGAATGAAAGTTTCAGAGAATAATTATGTCCCTGTAATCTAAGACCGTCTTTGTTGGTGGTAATTGCGCGAACTTGTCTTCGGAACTAGGACAGTAACTCAGCTGCCATCCGGGTCAGCCAGTCTGAACTTGTTCGAAGGTCTGTATGAAACCGATGTGTTGGGTTTTCAGGCTGAACGATTACAAATCGCTGATCAGCAAGACAGTATTAGGACAACAAGATTGATGGATTTCCATAATATCCGCTGTTATTTGCCACACTGCGATTTTGTTGTTAGTTTCACCAACGACAATGATAAAATTACATGGTTTAGATATATATTATATCCGCTTTATACTTATTTGTTTTCTATGTAATTAAGTTAGCAAACGAGCATGCAGCACGACCCTTCCGCTGTCAATGGTCACCCAGGACAACTGTGACCAACCTAAAACAAGAGTCAGTTTAGTGACTAGGATGGTTAGTCCAGTTAACAGATGGTGTTTGTTTAGATATTTTGGTTAGTTTGTTAATAACTGATTGCTTTTTTGGGGTGCTCCATTTTATTGTATTAGGTATCGATTTCCCTAGGTTCATGAATTAGAAATATATTCATGTATTCAAATACCGTATTTACTGCTCTTTTGACAGGGCAGGAACTAAAATTTATTGCCTTTCACATGAGAACAAATCAATTGCTCGGTAAAAAGTATTCGTTATTTTTCCCATTGTATACTTTATTTTGTTCACCAGTAAACGTGGTTCCCGTAACAGGCAGACAAATACAGATAATAATTCCAAAAAAATAGACATTGGCCTCTATAACGGTCATAATGACAATCTCTTTCTTTTTGTTGATTAAAATTCCTATAATATATGAATAAATGATTGACTTTGACTTTTACATCATCCTCTTTAGCTTTACCTATCATGGCCCACTATTGAGCACAGGTCTCTTCTCAGAATGAGAAGGTAAGGCCAAAGTCCACCACGCGCTCCGGCCAAGTGCGGATTGGTGGACTTCACACATGTTTGAGTTTTGCGAACTTTTCGATATGCAGGTATCCTCACGATGTTTTTCTTCACCGTTTGTAGCAAGTGACATTTAAATGCTTAAGACGCACATACCTAACTCTGAAAAGTCAGTCTGAAAAGTCCTGGGATTCAAACTCGGACCCGAATAGGAGGCCGAATTATTCTTTTAATTTCATAAATCGTCAATCATAATAGTCAGTTATGTTTTTGTTAAATTACCTATTTGTTATCTGTGGCCATTAAACTTTACAGTGATACCTGATTTCCACGTCTTCGTAGTATGTGGGATTTCTATTTACCTACCATTGTTAACGTAGAATTGGTACATCAATTTATAAAAATGAGGTCAAAAGGCCTTTGTCGTTGGATACTCGTGACAGATACTCCTGAATCAAAATCGAAATTGAAATTTGATACGCACTGTTCACAACTGGCTTTCATATTGATATTCAGGTTAGCTTTTTGCTTTCAATATTACTTGAAGTAGATAAATTAGATTTAGTATATTGGAAAAAAATATGGGATTTATCCCTGCTTTCAATAAAATATATAACGTTATAGCACTGAAAGCGGTGATTCCACTTCTTACTCAGAAGTCAAGTTCGAATCCAGGGGGTCGTAGATCTGACTTTTCGGAGTTATATACGTTTAAAGCATTTAAAAGGCACTCGCTATAACGGTAACGAAAACGTCGTGAGGAAACCTGCATGTCGGAGAGTTCACAAAACTCAAAAGTCTATGAAGTCCACCAATCCGCACTTGGCGAGCGTGGTGGACTACGGCTTCAACCTTCGTATTCCGAGAAGAGACCCGTGGCCAACAGTCGGACACTTATGTGTAGCAATGATGATCCCTGCTCTACATGGTTTTTGTATTGGCTGTACTTACTTGAGCTAATTCTGCGGATAATCGCTGTGTTTTTCAACATCATCGCATCTCATAATTGTATCCCCAGTTTTAGTTAGGTCTGGTCCTCCAGGCCTAACAGTCTGGTACAGACATTATTCCTCCATGTTGGTCAATTGCGTATTGGTACTCTTGACAGACTTCTGAGAAAAGTATGAAGAATTAGGTGGTAGGGCCTAGAGCTCACCCGGAGAAGTACCACTGCCCGCCACGGTACTTAGGTAGTACAATTCCTACCGTGTCATAATTGTTTCAAGAAAAATTGTGTTCCGGATAGGAAGGTGTAGAGCCGGTTACACTTTTTTAGAGGCGATCATCTCAGTCCTTAGGGGTAGCAACGCATCTGTGACCGAGTTAGAACGAGACTCATTGAGTCTAGTTCTGGGTCGGTCACAGTTGTCATGGGCGGCAGCGGAAGGTGGTGCTGCTTGCTCGTTTGCTATCTTAATTCCATAAAAAAAACTCTCAGAAGGCACACAAGGTTTCATCAGGCTGTTTCTTTCATCGAAGCTAGTTATATCTAACCAATTTCAAAGTCCATAGTTTTAAAAATGGAGGAATGTGCAGGATTCCGTTAAAACTGGCACTTTCGGAAGTAAATGTTCAAATTATTTGTATGATAATAATAATGTCTCGTCATATTCCGATATTTCCACAAAATTGTAAGGCAAAGTACTCGATAACCGCAGGAATTATGTAAACGCTACCTCCGAAACCCTTATACCCTTTCCCAAGCTATCACTAAAATTGTGACATATTTCCGAGGATATTTTCGTAATCCTGGAGCCCTACGCCGTATCAACATTGTACACTGGGATGTACTTATTTATCTTTGTTGAACCTTCTTAAAGGTTTTATAAACCAAATTACGTTTTTCGCATACAAATCATCCTGATTCCTTAATCAGGATGATTTGTATGCGAATTGTATGATGATTTGTATGTTGAATCTCCTTAGATTCGACGAGCGTAGCGTTGTCGGAGGATTAAGTCACTGGAGTGAACTGACGTTTACAGTGATACCACTTTCTGATAACCATAATCTGACAACTCACAACTAAGCCTTGGTCTGTCTCCCTACTTAGGTAGGTACACCTAATTATGCAGGGCTAAAACATACTCCGTCGTTCTGCTCCGGTGCGGATTGGTTACGGCTTGTTGGCTTAGAGACTAACACAAGTATTGGAAGTTTTATGTCACCAGAAGCCCTTTGACATGGCTTAATGACTGTTATCTAACAATAATAATTTTTTTATAGAAACATACAACTGACTTAAAAATCGATAACTAAGTTTAGATAATTCAAAACAAGTATAGTACCAAGTTCCAAGGTAACGCACATAAGAAAAAGGCATGCAGTTAAATGTCGCCGGTTTAAGTTTTAAACAAACGTTTGTTCTCCTTAGAGATATTGCATGCGAACGACAGAGGGAAATCCTAGTGATAAACGTGTAAGGGTTTATCCACCCTTTATTTAAAATTCCTGAACGTATAGTAGCTGGGGAGCCCAAGAGGGGATTCTTGGATTCACTCGAGCGCGTCAGATTAAGGTACAGGAGGTACCTGGCACCCAGTTAAGTAGCTCCACCAAATATGAGCCCCATATATGAGGCCGCGCCTATAGAATAAAGGATCAGATTAGTAAAAAAAAATTGATCATCAGACATTCTCGAGCGCGTCAGATTAAGGTACGGTGAGTTAATTACACGCTAAAAAGTGTGTATTCCACTAATCTGACAATTTGAGAATGACGCAATGAAAGGGGAGGGCTACAAAGTTGTTAAAAAAAAACGCCATCTTGACATTCTCGAGCGTGGCTAATTTTTTATTTATTTTGAAGGAAATGATTCAAGGATAACGAAAAATATATAATCTGACGATTTATAAGAGCCGAAATAACAAAAATTCGTCATTAAAGTTTAATGTTCAAAATCGATAAGTAGAGATAAATCAAAAAGTACCGGTCAGATTTCGCTCAAATTTATACGAAAACATACGACGAGCTTTCGATTAAAAAAAAGGATGAAAGGATGAAAATTTAAATTCTCAGTAAAAAGTTATGAGGTAGCGACCATAAACACACATTATTAAAAATAACTCAAAAACTGCCCATTAGAGGTCGCTCAAATTTATACTGTATCACAAGACACGCACCAGCTTCCGAATAAAATAAGAATTATAAAAATCGGAACACCCAGTCAAAAGTTATGAGGCAACTACCATAAATCCAATACACATTATTATGAATAACTCAAAAACTATCTTCAAGAAACGTCAAATTAAACGAAAGGTTAATCTCACAAGGAGGTTTTTAACCAATCTTCGGGAGAGTTTAAATAGTTTAAACTGGACTTGATCGATTATCTACCGTTGATCTTAAGAAATAATTCGTGACTAAACTCTGAAGCATAGTTTAAACTATGATTGATATTAAGGCCCTTATATTATGTAAATACAAGTATTCTACTTAAAAACATACACTTCTTTATTAGCATGCTATTTCCTGAGCTTTTCTATAAATGAAGTTCAATGATTTAATTTTTTTTTGGCAGATTAGGGAAATCCCTCTAGATAATCGTCAGATTAAGAGACAGCAAGTCTAGGACATAAAGATGAACCATATATATCTTAATCTGACGCGCTTGAGTATTTCAAAATGGCGATTTTTTTTTGCATATTAGTATAATGGCTGCGAGTTTGGGTCACATCCAAATCGTCAGATTATTGAATTAGAGCTTTTTTTTGGTGCACTTAACACCCCCTTAGAAAATCTGACGCGCTCGATTAAATTTTTTTTTTTTTCATTTTCAACCCTTACGTACGATCACCCCCACCATGCAAACGGTCAGATTAACATACATACATTATTAAAAATACGTAGGCCATTGATGGTATCAATATCTGACGCGCTCGAGTATGTCCATGCGGCAGTTTTTTTTTACATATTTAAAGATCTATAGCCGCTTCCCCCACCGATGAAAAGGTATACATTATATAACATTTTTTTCTCCTTATCATCTAACCTTTGCAACCCAATAGGTCTCTATGACGCTCGAGTAAGTACACATTTAGCATCGTCGGCTCCCCTACCATAGCGTCGATCCACAATCACTCGGAATGTATTCGGCGATATGAACGAGCGGAGTATAGTGTTCTGTGGAACGAACAGTCGAGACGGAACTTCATTACCATATTGCTGGTACATTAATCAGGACGTGCCAGACGAAACGTATCGATCCTTTGGACTGATTTGCTGAATCATTGGACTTTGTGTTATTGTACTGAAGATCGACTTTAGGGTTGAGAGACACGAGTTTTGTGTAAAAAAAAATTCCTGTAACTTAGGTGTTCTTGCATGCGTGCAATGCATTTTACACAAAAAAGTTAGTTTTGTGATACTTCTAGCGACACCTAGGGCAAGTAATTATAATAAAGTAAAAATTATAATTTAGTAAAAACGTTTTTTCTTAACAGTGACAAAAAAGTAAAAATGTAAAAATACACTTTATATAAATGAAACAAGAATAACTTGTATGTATTATTTTTTGACTTGAAGTTTTCAGAAAAACACGAACCAAACCAACCTACGTCTCATTAAGGCGCTACAACCGAAATACCTTGAACCGAAATGGGCGTGGTCTTTTTTACGCGCGCCACCAAGTGCCACTAAATGGAACTAAAATTTTAATGTAAATGGAACAGATAGAACTTGGAGTAGATAATGTAGATATTCGATATATTTCATGTGAATAAAGAGGATACGCGAAAAAAATCGGTGTTTGAAAAACGTGGTCTCACTGGTGACGATATTCGATTTTTTTTGATTTGATAAAATGTTTGATAATGTTATTAAGAATTTCTAAATAAAATTTAACGATGAGATGTTGACCCAACAATAGTATTTACAATAATAAATTCACATTCACAATTATAGTACCTAATGTTTATAAGGTATCGAAAGTATGAAACCTATAATGTACTGTAGATATACATTAGATAATACTGTAGATGTACGCGACAAACAGACATAGGTATATATATGTAGACATACGCGATAAATGATTGATACGAAAGTGATTGATAATTTGAGACCTGTACGGCTATTCTGTAAGAAACAAATTCGATATCGAAGCTCACTCAGACGAGTTGTGTCACTTCGATTGCGAGTTTGATTGGCGCTGCGGTCCGGTTTTAATTTTAACAGAACGCAATGCACGTCAAACGTCAAAATCTCACCGCGGATTCAGCTATCGAGATGTCAAAGATATCCTTACAGAATAGCCTAGCAGTTGTATTAAGAGCTGTGGTGTAGTGGTTTGAACATCTAGGTCATTTCGTAGTAAAAAATCGACGTGCGTTCGAGCCTGGCCAACAATATGACTTTTTTTAATTGCTTTTTTTAATTGGAATTTTATTTTTACAGTTAAAATAACAAATAAAAAAATATAATAAAATAATAAATAAAAAAATAATTTTGTTTATAATAATGTTAATCTTTTGTTGTTATAATTTATTCCTTAAAAATAAATTTCATTTTGATTTCTATTCTCTGTAAAATTATAAAATCACAATAAAAAAAACAATTATTTACGAAAAAACCTTTATGGAAATAATAATGTATATTTATTTATTTCTAAGGTTGTCTCCCATGTTTGCGAACTTCGGCGCCGCGCCATACAGGAATAAAAGGAAAAATTATTAACATTATTATAAATAAAATTATAATATTTTAGTTTTATTTCTTATTATAACTGTAAAAATAAAATTTCTATAAAAAAATTGCATTAAAAAAATGATTTCCAAAATAGAAGCTGCAGCAAGTTTTGAACCTGCGAAATTCCTTCGGAGTAAGACGAGATTATAACCCCTAGACCACGGCTCTTAATGCAACAGCGTTAAATTTTATCAATCAATATCTTATTGAACCAGATTGAACTAATATTTATAAAATATTAAGTTTATATCTTTCCCATAGATAATGACAATTTATGTAAAATATAAAAAATGAGTGATTTCGGTAATATTACGTGTTGTTATTTTAATTAGTATTCAGTATTCAGTATTTATTGCAATATATGTGGTACAAATTTAGATGTTACATTTATATTATATACATATTAGTGTCACATATAACCCTGACGTTAGGGTGTAGCAATGATAGCGGGAGCGAACCGATTTATCGTAGAATCAATAATTTATTGTCACGTATATCTAAATATCTTTGTTTTATTAATTCTGATTATCCTAATTGTCAAAAAATTCATTTAAATTATAATAACATTTTTTTATCAAGAAGTTTTTGAGAGTTGCAGAGAATTCCTTGTCATTATTTATTGATCTTATGTCAACTGGTAATTTATTATATATTTTTACGCACATAAAATTTGGCCCGGAACTACACATTTTTAGTTTGCACTGTGGTATTATTAATTTATTTTTATTATTATTACGGCTTTTATAACGTTCTACTATGTCAGATCTTGTTTTAAAATATTGTGGATAATGCTTTATAAATGTACATGCTTCTAATATATATAATGCTTCTAATATATATAATATATATAATGCATAATTATTATTTGTATATAGATTATTTTATTCAATGTTTAAATATTTAATATTTTAATTCTGTTATCTTAGAAAAGAGATAGGATGTTTCATTCTAATTGCATTCATTCTTTGATGATATAAATGTCGAGATGGAATATCGAATCCGCGAAAACGTGTCAAAAAATTGTGGCTATATCATTGAATCATTGATCACGCACACATCGACAATAGACGAACGTGTAAAACATCGCCTGCACGCACACATGCTTGAAATTGTTGCCTTGTTTTTTTTTTGTTTTCATTGTAGGGCGACGCTCAACCTAGACATAATAAGATCATCAAGGCATTAGTTATTAGAGCGAGATAGAGAATAGCGCCACCAAAGATGACTACTACCTTCATTCATGTGGCCACGCCGCGCCGCGTTGCGCTGCGCTGTAGGTACCTACTAATGTTTTCCGACTAGGTAGGGTTCCTACTTCCGTAGATACTAATGTTTGTTCAGCGATTTTTTCGTCGTTTATGGGCCGATTTTGATAATTCTTTTTTTGTTGTAAAGTAGATATGCGCAGTGGGGTCCTTTAAAAAGAATCACCAGGATCTGATGATGGCATCGCAGAGAAATGGAGGGCAACTTTCGAAAATTTTAGGGACGACTAGTGTGTTTGTTAATGTTTTTATAAGTACATGAAAGCGCTACAATTTCATGAAGGTCTGGAGTCGATCTGATGAAGCCGAAAGACAGTCAAGGGAACTTCTCAAAGATTTACTGTAGTTATCTAGTGTTTGGGCTTGATTAATTTGTAGTGACGAGAACTTTACACCTACATGTTGAATTAAGCGCCATCTGGCGAGTAAGTAGTTTTTGAGTTATCTCTGCTTATCGAGGTTGAAGTCGGTTATTTGTTTTTGTAAAAATCAATAATAAATAAATTGTATGTTCATATTGAATTATGTTAAACATTCGATTTATGTATTTTAGTGGAGTGCCGTTAGACATAAAAATGGCAAAACCTTGGAATCCAGGGACTATGAATGAATTTTCATAAAAATTGTTGGACTGTATTTCAAAATGCACAAATAGAAAAGATAAAAAAAAAAGTTCACCGATCTTTTTTTTATTTTTTGTTATCGTTGTTCGTAAGTTTGTGACCCCATAACTTCGTGTTGGGTAAACCGATTTTGATGATTCTTTATTTTCTTGACAGTTGGTGCTCTTGGTATGGTACCATATAAATTTGAGCGACATCTGACGAGTAGTTTTGAATTAACTTGAATAATGTGTAAGAATGTTTAGCTGTGTGTGTTTATGGTTTTTTCCTAATAACTTTTTACTGAGTGTTTAGATTTTTATGATTCTTTTTTTATTTGAAAGCTGGTACTTGCATTGTAGTCTCATATAAACTAGAACGGCATCTGACTAGTAGTTTCCGAATTATCCTCAATAATTTTTTTGTATGTATGTTACCTCATATTTTACTATTTAGAGGTCCGATTTTGATCATTCTTTTTTTATCGAAAGCTGTGGCTTTAGGTGAGGTCCCGTAAAAATTTCAGTTGCGTCAGACGAGTAGTTTTTGAGTTACTTTTAATAATGTGTATTTAATTTACAATGGTACGGAACCCTTATGTCAATCAATTTAGTCCGTAGCGAAAAAAAACAGACTGTAGTTATTTATACTTTAGTATTCATTACGCCATATTAATGTAAAATATTATTAATAATAAAACGTTGTAGTGATGGGGGCTTTAATGAGACGTTCTTACTTTGCGAAAATTTAAGTAATTACACTTGTGACGATTCATGAAAAAAAGGAAGAAATATTTGTTAACAAAGAACTGGGGATTGATCCTTGGTACTTTAGATATTATGACCCAATATTCTCCCGCAGAGCTATGGCAGCTGATACGGGCAATATTGAAATTTGTTGCAATATGTGGCTACGCGACATTAGATAGGTATATTATTGCCTGTAGCCTCCCTCAATAAATAAACTATTCAATGCAAGATTTATTCAATTTCAACCTGTAATTCCTGAGATTAGCGTGTTCAAATAAACAAACAAAACAAATTCAGCTTTATATTTTAAGTACATACTTAATATAATTATATGTACTTAAAATATAAATATTATAATATTGTATAGGTTATAATATATTGAATAAACTGACAACATTGCGAATTAACAATATGTATTTAGTTTGTACACAGACGTGATCATAATTTTTATACTGATCAACACCGATTCCACGTAGCTACTAGAGCGATGCCCGCGTAAATCAAACTTAGTTTAGTAATAACCTAAATTAACAAAATTACTGTTTCATCGAGGCCTACACCCATTATTAATACTACTTTACTCCATAACATAGTTAAACAGGTCCATAACCCGAATAAGGAAGCTAGTATAGAATTTTTTACTCAAGATAATTACGTGCGAAATTAAAAATTTTAACGCATTTTACTGCGAGACGTGACGCGTCCACGCTTCCTAAAGTCCGAAGACGAATGAGCTCCGCCCTCAAAAAACAGAGATGGAATGATTTCATATAGGCAAATAGTGAGAAAGCAATGTTTTACGTTGGCTTTAATATTATTGACGTAAACGCCAATTGCATTTTATTTTTTTCTTTCAAAACTGATTCGGTTTTTGAGATTTCTATTCTTATGAAAACTTAGCTTTCATTGTTTACTATGTTTTAAAAATATTATCATCAACTAATTGTTAAAACTTTCGTGGTAAACTTAAAAACCAAAACTGTTTGGACCTAACTTTACGATTTTTTTCTATCGAGAAAACTTCACATTTTACTGTTTTTGCTCTTATGAGATTCTTTATTTTATAGTGAAGATACATATATCTAAATATCGAAGATATAGACAGTAAGCTTTAAATATAAATCTTAGATCTAAAACTACCATATTTCGGTTGTAGCGCCTTAAGCGTCACATGTTGGTATACTTTGAACGCGATGTATTTTGTGATGTATTTGTAGACTATGTGACAGTAATGATGTACATTTTGTCACGTTTGGTGAAAGGGGAGAAAAAAATTGCGTTATCCCGCGAATAGGGTAGAGTTTATAATATACTCGTTTCACCGTCAACCGAAGCAAACCTAGGGCTACCCCGGACTGCAGGCTTTCTATTCGGCGTTTATATTTTTCCGGATATTAAACACTGTGACTAAAAAGATAAACGGAAATGTTTAATCTTATTTTTTTTATTAAATCATTTTTTTAATTGATAATCTAAAAACACGCTTTTAAAATGCTTTACTGTTAATTGTCGCACTGTTAACACACACTGTTAATTACTGTTTAGAGTTGCTTTATTTGGAACAAATGCTTTATGGTAGAGTCAAGCTTGTCATAAAATTGCGTTGTTTTTTGAAGGAAAATATTTAAAATTCCAAGTCCGTAGAGTAATTATATTTCACAAAAATAACAATAGACTTGTTTAAAACATAAGTGAAAAATTACATTTTAACTGAAATATCCGGATTTTTTGTAAAGCGTAAAATATATTTTCAAAATGTGAAACCCTACTCATATTACGCTCCAAACGACCAAAGCGTCATAAACATTGAACCCTTATTTTTATATCGTGTCCCATTCTTTATTTGTAGCGGACTTTAAAGATTTACAAAATAATCTGTCTTTGAGGCCATCCCGCGTAACGAGGGTGAGGCCCTTTTCAATTTCCCACAAAGATTTTCCGCGGAAATTATTAACAACTCTAAAAGTCTCAATAGATCAAACCGCGGATACATTTTATTTTGTTGTCATATTTTATTTGACAACGAATATTATTAGAATGTATTGTTTGGGGGGGGGGGGGGGAATTGCTAAGCGGATCGCAGGTCATTTTGTCATATTTTTACTTCCTTCCAAGAAGATTTTGTAGGGAAAATTGTCGCGTGGGAAAAGCAGATTCCCCTTGTCTCCTAAAGAAAGCAGCTGCCGGAAAGGAGTGGAGACAGTAAGGGTGCGGTTCCACTGAGGCGGAACGGAGCGGAGCTGTGCGCGATTCACCAATCACATGGCTTGAAATCCACACGAGGCACAATGAGCGGAGATTTCAAGCCATGTGATTGGTGAATCGCGCACAGCTCCGCTCCGCTCCGCCTCAGTGGAACCGCACCGTAAAGCGTGCACATCCCTCTTATGACAAACACGACCGTCCGTCCTGCCAAGAACGTAACGTAACTAAGAAGAAGATTAGAAATGTACCTATTCGCTATGTGCAAAGCGGGTGGCAGGTGTACAAAAACGATCGCAGCGCACAACGTGACAAAAAATGGAAATTATTGCGGCTGTGTGTAATACTTTCGAACGTGGTTTTTATGATTATATCCATTGTACACATACACTATTCAATAAATTGCACTCAAATAAAGTCAACAAGTATCATTTACTGTTTATTTTGGTGTTTAATTGCAAAAATACTAACAATGTTTACTTGTCATATTTGACAGTAGCCGAAAAAGTTGCGCGATGCCACCGTCGTGCACGTTCCCAATTGGTTTAGCAAACAATTATTGCTACAGGTTATCTCTCGTAATAGAAGAGGCTTAGAGCGTCCTCTACTGGAGGCTTTGCTGTGGAGTAGTAAAGGGGTTTGTTGCCAATCTAATTGTCGAAAGTTTTTATGTCGGTTGAAGGCATCGGAACAGTTAACGAGTAATTTCATCGTTACCTAGTAATAACGACCGTAATAAAAAGTACGGTTTTATCTGCCTCTCGAAGCACTGAAGTGCCCTGGAAATATTTACCTACTAAAGGTCTACCTACATCTCAGGAAATATTACCTTACTAGCGGTTATCCTCATCAATTCCAGTTCTTATATTCGAAAATCGATGTTTTGCTTATGGATAGTCGACCTACCTACGAAGCGTAACTAGAAAAATGTTCCCATAAAAAACAATTTAAGGAAAGACATTAACGATCCGTAAATCAAAACCGATCGATTTAACAGTTGATTAAATATAGGAACCTTAATTATTAATGTAGCCGCTATGCTTCTAGAAGATTTTGTTAATAGTCAGTCAGTAGCTTATTTCCTCTCCTCTCACTTGGCTGGCAACGCGTTGGCGATGACTCGGATATAATGAAGCCTAAGGGGGACGGTGACCTCTTACCATAATCGCTTGTCAGCTTGTCAGCTATTAATATAAAAAGTAGGCACCATTAGTCGACCTCTGATCTTTACTTACCTTTGAAGCTGCTAGCTCGATCCACTCAATTTCCATAAAAACTCCGAGTGGCTCTCGAGTCTAGAGCCAGCCTCTTGAATACGTTATACCTCTGAACTAGCCGAAACCTGCGGTTTTACGTGATTTCATTTAACTGAAGTATACTGACATTCCAGATAGTTGATCTACCATCAGTAATGGCAGAAATACTTAGTCATTACCGACAATTTTGAATGCCTCAACTCAATGGCCCATTACTGAGGATGGGTCTCCAGGGGTTCTAGTGTGGATTGGTGGAGGATCTAAGGACTTCCACCTGGCCACCATATGGCTTAACAGTTTTTGTCACACATTATGACAGTTTTAACCTAAGTAAACCGGGTTAAGCAATAACTATCACGGTTGGTAGATGGAGGTGTTAGCGCTAGTGGCAAAATTTCTTAAGCACTTTTGTGCTCCGGACTGCACGTAAAGCCGTTGGTCCCAGTTGTTACCATAGATAGCAGTCGTTAAATCATCATGGAGGACTTTTAATCAAATTAAAATAATTATTATCAAATTTAATTAATTAAATATAAATATTGCTCCATTACCGGAGTGGTAATCCCGCACCTATCCTCTAATCCTCCACTAATCTATCTATCCGCACTGAAGCATCGTAAAGCACGTCTTAGGCCTCCTCACTAGCTCCGAGAAACCCACACTCAGTAGGCCATTAATGGGTTGAATTACATTTTAATTGCATTATGCGTCTACCCACAGACAAATCTGTTAGAATTGTATGTAGATATTTATTAAATGCCACGTAAATGCCACGCTGGTTGGCATTTGATGCATCGTTGAGAGCTCTGAATATAACGTTTAATAAAAAGTTTATTTCTGCCTTCAGTAGTTAGTTTAATTCCTCGTCTCGTGCTTAGCGTATTAAGATGGCCTTAACCTATGTACGTAATATTAATAATTATAGTGAAATAACTCTTGAATTGAATATTATTGGTGTGGGGGAACCAGAGACGAATAAGATGATACGCATTTTATCATTTTTCTTTGGACTAACTGTGACGACGACTTAGTTCGTGTAAGAAGCGGGACCCACATCATTTATATCTCTCCAAAACGGTGAATGTACGTTTGAATTAGAAGATCAGAAAATAGTTCCTATCTACATTCTGCTTTCATCCCCATGTAGACTACCTAGCTTCCGCCCTCAGCTTCGCCCGCGTGCAATTCGTTTCTATCGTGAATAGAACGAGAACGGAGGTACTCCCCTACACGTAAAAGTACTCTGTGTGACCCTGGGTCTTATTCTCCGTCTTCATTATGAATTCTATCCTAATCCGGCCGGTGGTTTAGCCGTGAAAGCGTCACAGACAGATTTTTGTATGGAACGCACGAAAAACAGGAACTGCCAATCAGATTGAAAAAAAATGTAGGATAGCCAATTCACGATTCCCCATGAATATCTAGGATAAAAGGCTACAGGATACAGGATAACTAGTGCGATTTTAACACAGCCTTTAACATCGATTTTACCGAAGCGATGCGAGGGCGGGTTACTGGTAATAAATAAAATAAAAAAGAAGTACCTTAACCCTCCCCAACACGTGACCTACATTCAAAACCTGCAAAATGGCTCACACCTCGCCGACGGACATTACAATCGATCCCACTTCCCCACTCCCCTCATATTACACACAATAACCTGAAAGTGCAGTTTCCTGCACGCAACATACGCCCTTATCGCCCAGGTTCCTTTCAAAGAATTATTAGCTGAATTGATTCTTTTATGGTTAGTTATTGCTTGCGCATCCTGTGCCTTTATGACTTATTCTATTACGCGATACAAACACCGGTGTCGGTTTTGGGTATTTGAGGTTCAATGGATTTTGAATCTTATCTGCTTGTAAATAAATTTGGTTTCACGAGTATCGTGATTTTATGCTGCGCTCAGTCGGTGTTGGGGCTGAATTTAAATTACTTTAAGCCTAGGCATTTATACATGGATGAAACCAACCCCCAAATTTGTTGTGTTAACAAAATTTTATCATAATCTAATATTAGTGTTGTGGGCGGTTTTTCAAATAGACTCTCCTCCCTTATCCCTCTCCTCTACGGACTGATTGTCCAAAAGCTTGAAACAAGCATTGCTAAGTAAATTTTCTAGATTAGACCATATCAAACCTCAAGGGTAGCAACACATCTGTGACCGAATTATAACGAGATCTTTAGAAAAAATAATTAACCAGGCTGTTATTAATAAACACTAACAGGGCCAACTATCACTGACAGTCTCTGCCCCAGTCTTCATACAAGAAGAAACTTAAAGTATGCTCTACCATCACGCTCATCCATCAGCACCATTTTAACCGGACTAAGCTTTTGCACCCGATTTGAGTCGTATTCTGGATCTTTCTTCTTCTGGTCTTTTCTTAAAGGAATGCCTTATTAAATTATAATGGTGCTTAAAATTAATCGGCGGAATATTATAGCTTATACAACAATATTATTTTATTAACTGAGTTATTAACCATTTTAAATTCCGCACCCGCGCTAGAGCTGCGTGGTGGAGTATGCTCTAGGCCTCAAAGATAAGAAGAACTCCTTGGTCAATAGCGGGCCATCAATGCGTTGAGGCCAAGTTGGACCAACTATCAATGGCCCAAACTCCCAAATTCCTTATTAAGAACACTAAAAGTGAGGGAAGTCATGGCGTGTTAGCGCTTTAGCAAGCCCTTGCAAGTCACAACTTTTTTATTACCTCTTAACTTTATTGGGGTGATATGAATAAAACCATTGTTCAATTTACCTTCTCATTCTTACCTTTACCCAAAAGCTTACTCGATTTATGTTAATATCGTTCACAATTTGCTTACTAGGTACCTCTAAGTGTTGATTTACGTGTAGTAATAAACCATTCACGACCTTGATGATTGATGGATTACAGCTTCGAAGCCGTGTTGGTTGCCTTGCTAGCCTTTCTTTGCGAAGCGAGTGTCTTGGGTGCGATTCCCGGCTGAGTTAAATGTTTTGGTGAAATATAAATGTTAGTTCTCAAGTCCTATGAGTTAATGATGCTATGTATGTTGTCCATTCTGCCCGCGACTCAGGGAATCCTAGTGCACGGGTGTGAGCCTATTAGCGTTTATTTACTACTAGCTGATCCAGCAGACGCTGTCTTGCAACATGTTATTTATATCTCAGGTTCTAAGTGCTTTATTAGGGTGAAACGTGTACCATTTATCAAGTGAGACCTTCAGCAATACAATTACAGAAACCAAATCAAATTGCACACAGTTTGTGCGTGACGTCCGGACTTTATATTTTTAGCTTGTATTGGCCATATGAAGACCCTTCATTAATTTATTTTTTCTCAAATATGTCACACATAATATGTACAGACCTACAGACATAACTCAGTTATATTTTAATTATTGAGGTGAGATTATTATTGTTCAATTTTACCTTCTCATCCTTACCATTACTTATAACCGAAGCCGAGTTATATTGAAATCGTTCACTATTCGCCCGCACTCAAATAATTAACATTTAATATTAAAAAATATAAAACGAGAGATATTTACAACGGCACAGAATAAAAGCCTCGCGAAGGTTTTGCATTGATTGGGGTCGTTTAGAATGTAGGTCAAGTAGGGTTGAATCCATCGTGTTATTTTCAAGTGTTTGACAAGGAACAGGAAATTATTCTGACTGAAGTACAAAATTTGTAACAAGCTACGTCACGGCTATTCTCTGCTTATAATTTGGTAACAAAATTATGCAGTCTGAAAAACTGTAACAGCGATAGTTATCAATTCCTGAAGCGGTAGAGTTATTTTACAATACCTGATTTTCCAGCAGACAAGCCATTTGGAAAATAGTCAATGTGAAATGTGAAAACGAATTCTCGATTGCTTGTCGATTCAAGGGAAAGCGGAGTCTTAAAGTACCTGATTTTTAACTCCGTGGTTCATTTGTCGCCTTGCACGCCTTTGAGAAGAAGAAAGAACTTGTCTCGGATTTCTGAAATCTTTCGGATGGATTTCTAACCTTATCCATACAAAACATTTCGTTTTGTTACTAATTCATAATCTCTAGTATTTTGAGTCATACCAAAAGTATTACGAGTACTTTGCGACATTTTAATAAAATAAAACAATAATTTTTTCAGAGCGGAGGAGTAATGTTTTCGCCGCTGGGACGTCTCCGTGTCGCGCAGGCTGTTAGGAAACAGGTAATTATGAGTTTAATTATTAATTATTGCCAGCTTATTATCATGCTTCATAAAAAAACACCCAATTTCAAGAAATTAATTTTTTTGATGAGCGACTGCGAATGTTGGTTGCAGGTTAATATTTATTATGACGAGTTCAAATTTGTAGTACTACGTAATATTTATTGAGTCCTTGAATAAGTTTTTAAATGCTCGAAATGAAGATTATATGGGGAAATAAATAATTGATTTATACAGTAATTAGTTAAAAATTATCAAATAAAGTATTTTCAAACGATGCAAGCTAAAGCATAAATAGTGGAGACCTTTTCGTGAAGTAAAACTTTGTGCAATCAAAGACTTTGAATTTAATGAAACTTTGAGAAATCAAAGTTTCGTCTTACATTAAGTCACATTAAGTTTTTTGAGGTGTACAAACGTGTACAGTACCCGACAAGAAATAATGCACATCGGTATTCAGAAAGAGGTAATCGGTTAGTTTCGGCTTTGTAGAGCGTTGTCCTTACTACACAGTCCTTACAATTTGACTTGTCACTTTTCTTTCGAATTCGGTGGAAGACGGTCGCGTTCACTCATAAATAAATATAAAGAGTTGTTAAAACCTCCAATGGAACATCAATATTACTATTATAAAAGTACTTGATAGGGTGCTTTAGCAGCTCTTAATATGTAGATATTGCATTTTCAGTGCAATGTGCGAGAGAGACAACGCTCTACAAAGCCGTAACTAACCGATTATCTCTTCCTAAATACCGGTGTGCATTATTTTTTGCCGGGTATTGTACCTAATTATTTACCATTGAGAAAAATTATTTTCTTTATTTCAAATAGCAGATAGAGGCTAATATTTTATTTTATGATTTATGTTGATTTTTCTCCTGTCATCACTTATTGTAACCTGGGTACTAATATAATTTTGTCAACGAAGTTTCCGACCCCTGTCAATCGTCAGCAAATGGAATACGAATGAATTATTCGCCACTTCAGCCGTGGGCCGTATACTTTATAGCTTTGGCGGTGCCAAAAAAATCGTAATACTTTGATGAGAGGACTCAATAAAATGAGTCTACGAAGTTTACCTAAAGTTCTTTCCCAACATCGTTCGAATGAGCATAGTAATGATTCGGATGTAGAGTAATGCCCACTATCACTCGTATATACATTTTACTCTAGTAAAGCTATAGGTAATACTTTTGACTTATCTTCCATGCCAAAATTATAAATGCGAGAGTAACTCTGTCTATCTATTTGCTTTTTCCTCTGAATTTGCTACATTGATTTATCTAGATAATATATGTTTCGAAGTACCAACTTAGTTTGAGAATCGAAACATATTTTTTTAATACTGAAATCATTCCTAAACTGGGTGATTGAGTAGATTTGGTTGTTCAAGACCAGAAATGAGAAATAAGGTACATAAGTAAGTTTTGCTTAGGTACAGACTAAATTGAACTGTGCGCACAGTTACAAAATTAGTTTTTAACGGGGAGGGGCAATTCTATAATCTCAACGACCCAGGTATGTATATTGAATCCGCCCTCGTTTTTAGCGTAAGCAGCTTTAAAAACATACAACGTTCTTTATCCATATTAGTTTCTAGATTATGCAACTAGTAAAAGTTAAACCAAACTAGTTCTTAGAAGGCTCGCTTTATACGAGTACTATGTCTTTGGCGCTCATGTCTGTATAGTAAATATTTAATATCCTATCAACTTAGTACTTTGAATAGTGCTCTCGTGCACGAGGGCCTTTTTCGAATGTTAGACAAAATTCATATTTCACAGTTTACGAAAATTATGGAGAACTTTAAAGGACATTGTTAATAAAATATGGGACTAAGTAATCTTACAATGAGTGTAATGGCATCATAACCAATTTTTTTTTAATCTCTTGTGCAATAAATCTATTACTAATCCATGTTCGAATTGTTGATAGATTTCTCTATGTAGGTATAGCTATGTAGGTATCGTGTTAACTTACGTGTTACGTGTCGTGTATTACGGCAAGGTAATAATACCTTGCCGTAATACACGACAACTTCATTTACCTTATCTTTTAATCCCCCACGCAACTCAACTGATTGAACTCAACAACAACTCAAGGGATTGACTAATTTCACTGCAGTTTTTAACCGACTTCAAAAAAGAAGGAGATTCTCAATTCGACCGTATATATGCTTTTTTATGTTTGTTCAGCGATTTTTTCGTCGTTTATGGGCCGATTTTGATAATTCTTTTTTTTGTTGTAGAGTAGATATGCGCAGTGGGGTCCTTTTTAAAGGATCACCAGGATCTGATGATGGCATCTCGGAGAAATCGAGGGCAACTTTCGAAAATTCTAGGGATGACTAGTGTGTTTGTTAATGTTTTCATAAATACATGAAAGCGCAACAATTTCATGAAGGTCTGGAGTCAATCTGATGAAGCCGAAAGACAGTCAAGGGAACTCCTCAACGGTTTACTGTAGTTATCTAGTGTTTGGGCTTAATTAATTTGTAGTGACGAGAACTTTACACCTACATGTTGAATTAAGCGCCATGTGGCGAGTAGTTTTTGAGTTATCTCTGCTTATCGAGGTTGAAGTCGGTTATTTTTTTTGTAAAAAGCAATAATTTCATTCGAAAGCGAGTTTTCTTGTGTACGTTCTTATAGTAGAAACGCGCTGACTATGCGTTCCTGAAGTCTGTCAATTCGTCATGACTAGTGATGTACAATAAATAACATTATGCGTTGTAACAAATAACAATAACAACATGCATTCATTATGCATAATATTTATTCAATTTATATGTTGTTATTTTTATAGGAATTATGTTTCAATATATTCAATAATAATATTCGTTATGTAAATAAAATTTTAAGGAATCAATTAATTGAATTTAATCATAATTTCTGAATGTAATCAAGGGAAAAAAATTAAAATGTTTTATTTATTTCTTTTATTTTCATTTGACTCACCTGAGTGATATTATAACACAAATTTTCCGAAGCTATGTTTGGGCGTACCTTTATTATAATAATATTATTAGCTTTATTGAATACTTAGTACATTATATAATATATTATAAAATTATAACGTTTTATTTTATATTTTACCAACATTGTGTTAACATTACAAAAATATTAGATTACAATTGCCTTGTTATTATGTCACATCACTACAAAAACAAAAAGTTGACATGACATGGATATAACCTTGAAAGAGCGCCGTTTGACGTGGTTTTCTTTTAAAAGGTATTGTTTTTATATTTGTTATTTACGTAATTGTAATAATTTTAGCCCAAGATTAATACAACTATTGTAAGTTGGCATAATTATTCGATTTAATGTTTGATTTTAATGTTATCACTCGTTAATAAGGCAATTAAAAGATATTAAAAAATTGACAATTAATTGTACGCCAGTTCAAAGTTACATCGCCCAGTCGAATGACAGACTTCAGGAACGCAAAGTCAGCGCTGCCAGACTATAGCTATGTTCGATCCAGCAATTTGAATAATAAGCTGTATCAGTTTTTTCCACGATGACATAAGGCTTTTCAGCGCCATCTAGATGTCGTGTAGTGAACAATTATAAAAGTCCATTTGATGATGATAAAAATAATAATAACGTATAAAAACATTCTAAATAATGAGACTTAATAGACAATGTATCTATCTAACCATCTATTTCCGACCATTCCAGATGAGCCAGCTGCCAGTGATCACGTCGGAGGCGGCGCCGCTGCCGGCTCCACTGTGCTACCAGCTGCTGTGCGCGCCGCCGCTGGCGCAGCTGCCCGCGTGCGCGCCCTGCGACCTGCCGCCGCCGCCGTATGCTGTGTACCCGCTGCCGTTCGACAGTACGTAGCACGTCCATTCCAGATGAGCCAGCTGCCAGTGATCACGTCGGAGGCGGCGCCGCCGCCGCTGCCGGCCCCGCTGTGCTACGTACATCATAAGGCTTTTTTTAAATTATTTCTAGGAGCCTCGGATTTATGCTGCGAGCGCCTTTGCGATAATTTAACTATTTGTTAACAAAAAGATAATCAATTTCAAAATCGATAAGTAGAGAGTTAGATAACTCAAAAACTTCTTGTAATATGTCGCTCATATAGGATCAGAAGACAAGCATCAGCTTTCGAGTTAAAAAGAATTATCGAAATCGGTTCACCCAGAAAAAACTTATGAGATAAATAAAAAAACCGTCGAATTAAGAAACTCCTCCTTATTTTGACTTTGGTTAAAAAGGAAGAGGTTTTAATTTTTTCAAGATCTATAAAACCTCTAGCTAAAACAGCAAATGTTTAAATATTTACCATGGCTTTCTCTTTTCCAGCAACGCCAGCAATCTACGGCCCACCAGCACAATACGCCCTGGTACCAGCTCCCTACAGCACCGCCTGCTGTGAACCCACATGCTGCGCTCCTCTGGACAAGCAGCCTCGAATCCACCCTCCTCCTCCACTCCACCCAGCCTTCATCTACTGAAGATTACCCTGAATATTCAAACTCCGTAAGACTATCCTTATCATCTTATTATAATTTGATCTCCTCTCTATCAACTCTGGGGAAAGTAGATGCATTTGAACAATTATTGCTTTAATATCTAAATTGTACATGCTTGCTTTGAATCAATCTTCTTCGTATATATGAAGTTTATTAGTATTTTAATGACTACCAATTCATTTGATTTGAACAGGGTTACCAAGGAAGGCTTTTGCAGCTATCTAAGTTTTTTCCTGGTGAAATATTTCTGTAATTAGAAAATTCTGTAGAAATTTTAATGAACTGCCAGCTTCGGATTCTTAGACTTTTTTCCTTTTGTTTCTATCTATTATTCAACTTGAATCAAGTCTGCTCAAAGTTTATCTTTGATGAATAAGATTAATGTGATGGTTTTTTTCTGTTAAGAACATTGCAAGATTTTAATCCTTATTTATATTTTTCATTAATTTTGCATTCGGTTCATTCGGTTCTACCATGATTATTAAAATATGTATACTACTTTTTCTAAATAATTATTCTTCATGTTCTTTTAAACTTATCACTTCACTTTCACAACACTTTCAAAATCTATCTTACCTATTGGTGTCGTCGTCAAAACATACAATTTTTATCAATGTATATTTTTCAATGTCTTTGAAATATTGATCATATTTATATAATATAGTTCTATCGTATATAATTATGCTATTAATATATCATCTAGTTGTAAAACTTTCTTTAAGATCATTCCTTTGCTCGAGTCTTCCATCTATCCATGCTCAAACAACTAAGAACTTCAATACAGTACCTATGTTTTTGATGAAAACACTTTGAATGAAGTTAATTATCCGAATAAGTGTATGTTTGTTAATTAAAATTAAACGATATAACTCTGTGACTAATTTAATAAACAAAATAAACGTCTGGAGTATTAATCAAGCCAACACTTCTTTGTATTGTTTATTTTGTTGCCTTCTTACAAGTGTATGATTATCACACAAGTAAGTAACTATTAACAAAATGATATTCATTCAAAGTGTTTTCTTTCAAAAACATTATTTTTGTCTGGTTATTCAGTACCTCTAGCGTGTGACCAAGTCAATGGACTTTGAATTTGGCAAGGGACGTTTGAAGGTGATGCATGAAGTGTTCAAGATTTAGACTCTTGTCTATTTGGGTGTGTTTTTGACGATTTTGTCTATATCTGGTTGTACCTATCTCTTATTTAATTATATCTATAGATTAATGTCTAAGAAATAACTATCTTCAAACGTATATGTTAGTAAGGTGCAATCGTGCTGTCAATGTTTCAAATTGTTTGTGTATCTAACATTATTTAAATTGGCAACAGTAACTTTATTGCAATTATTTACGATGTTGATATATTTGTTTATATTATATTGAGTAAAATGCTAGACTGATTCATTATAAAAATGCTTAATACCTTTGTCATAATAATTATAATTGTTCACATTATATTGTGATTAATACTGCGTAATACTCTAACAATCGGTCTCGGAGCAGTATCTGCGCATGCAGTTTGAAACATTCACGATGTTATTATCATAGTTATTATAAGTATCGGTAACAACGTGCTTTGTGAGCACAACGAAGTATTAGCACAAATTGCATAAGTTGCTAGTCATTAGAAAACATTACCTCGAAATAAAAGACAAATACGATTTATTGATGTCGCTTGTTATCCTTTAAAAGGACTTGTTTAGTTTTCATCCATAGATTGATAAGATTAAGTTGTTGCTCTAAGGCGTAGAAAAAAGAGTACATATTTTTTAAATATTTTAGTTGTAATTGTTGCAAGTGACAATTTTTAATCTGGGTCCAAGATGAAAGTAAGGATTGCGAATTTGGAAAACTTGATCTTGGATTGTATCTCCACTAGGTTTATTTGGGACAAGATTTCAAAATTCCTGATGCTGCTGCTGTTGAACTGTTGTCTTGGATTTAGCAATTAGTCGGAGTACACTAACTTTGTGACGCGCAATAATAATGTCTAATAAATTGTTATAGTATATTCAATATATTTTCAATATTATATTATTAGTCTAATGCGAATTAATGCCTATAATTATATTCATAGATTTTTTCGTAATCCTCGTCTAAAGTATCGTCACAAAATGTTGTTGTAATTGTATGTTGTGTAGTTTATAAAATATGATAATTATTATTATAACAGTAGATAATAGTCCATTGTACAAAATATGCATCGGTGAAGTATTCGATCACTCAGAAATAGGTGCACTGAAATTAATACAATGGGTTACAAACCAAAGTCAAACTGAACTGACGAAATATTGATACACAGTAAAACTGGACTTCATTTCTAACTAGCCGGAACCGACACTGCTTTTGTGACTAATTACCAAAACATGAGACTTCGTTGAAATAAAGAAACACAACAATATAAAAAGGTTATAGAGGGAAATTCAAGCAGATTCGTTAGACTTTTGGTTTGTTCGCCAGTAATCTGTATAATAATTTAAATTTCCATCGTCAGTGACTTCACCTGCAATAAAGAAAACAATCTATTACCATTTCACATCCATTGCATCATAATATCCTTAATCAGAGCTAGTTGCAATTAATGCACGCTAGCTACGTTGCTTTTAAATCGCCCAAAATAATCATGCCGTAGTGAATAAAGAAATCAGATAAAATTTGAATCGTCAAGAATGTGATAATAATATGCAGAAAGGTTAATAAAAACGGCTGCTATCCTATAGAATAGAATAGATTAGGTTAAGTGTCTAAAAAAGTGTAATCAGTAATGATAGGACCAATGTTACTCATCGAAAGGATAAAGGAAACTGGTGTCCTAATAAAAACAAAAATGACCCATTAGCATTGAGTGAAGGAAAAGAGATGGCGTAAAATAATAATAATTGTAAATTTTATTTTGTTATCTTTGGTGATTTTTTCCTTCGTTCATATAAATCTGCAACCAACTGGAATGACATTAAAACTACTACCAGACTTAATATAAGTAAGCAATTATTTTTAATAATATTTTTGACATTTTTAAGACAATTTTTCAAAGTTGATAATTGCATTTTATGGTATTAATGAATAATATATATTTCGTAATTTAAAACAATTTAAATCAGCTAAATAACAGAAATGAAGAGAAAAATATTTTAATGTGATGTATTTTGTTATCGTCATTAAATTTTTAAAAATATTTATTTTTCGCTCAATAACGATGAGACAAAAGGAATTGTTGATTATCAATTTTTTAATGAAATGTCTGTGAATTTGTTCGTCAACACAATTTTTTAGTAATTCTATTTTTGTAATTTGTAATACTTTATGCTCTTTGATATTGTCTGTTATAATTATGTTATGGTCAGTGTAAGTATACGAGTATATTATATTACGATTTATAAAATTAGTTGTAACTGAGCGACTTTTCATTATCTTAGTAACCTCACGCCAAATTTTAATCTGTGAGGTTTAGTGACTTGAAATTGGTACTTATGTCTTCAATCTTCGCTTATGTTATGTTAAGTGAGAAAATACAAAAATTACCGATATAAAAATTAGATAATATGGTGCTGTATACTACTTACACTCAATAAAAAACCATTTTCTACGATGGCATTTTTTGTTCATTTTTTATATTTATTGATAGAAATAATATGTTTGTCAATATCTTATGTATATATCATCATTTTCTAAATATATTTCCCAAAATATTTGTCGTAAAAAGACTCAATATTTATTACATTGACCATAACATATACGATATTTATGTTGACCTTTATGAACTGTGAAAAATTTATGATTGTTATCAAAGATCAGAACTTGTTAAAATGGGTAAATTTAAAATATCAGACGTTAAGAATACTTTCTTTATTAATCCAAAAAATAATATAAAGAATAATATAAAGTAAATTGCGAGGTATAAAAGGTAGAAATATCTAAAATATAAACCGTTAAACTTCTTGTTTATTATCTAAATTAACATTGTAAGTACATGATAGTTGTTATTGTCGTTTTGACAACACGTTAATATTTAAATCTGGGTGTCTTCACTAATATTATTCTGCCTCTAAATGTGCTTATTCTATATCTATTTATGAATGTGCAATAGTCTTGTGAATTGCCATTTACGCCATTCTACTCTATTTAATGGTTTTAGTGATAAATTTGTATAATGTATGTCTATACGACTAGTGTTACTGAAATACTGTCAATTTGTCGTCGTGAAATACTAAACTAATATAAAGTTAAATAATTTAAGTCTATTTCTAAGTGTATATTTGCTTTGCTCAAATCTATAAACCCATTCTAGATTTCACTGGATAATTTATTCAGATTACTAAATGTCGTGTTATTGAGTTAAGCGATTCACAAATCTCAGAAAAAGATTTTAGGTTTACCATGTTTTCAGTATTTGACTACATTTACTATCCCCGCAAATGATGGATTATACTCTATAGTAGTAGATTGTTGAATTTCGGCTTCGCTAACTAACAAATTACCTAAAGCATTGGCTGTTTATTTTCTTTCATCATTCACAGACAAATTTATATTTTGCGAATCATTTTCCACTACCGCTTATTAATGGTAGAGGGTGACTTTTTCGATTGAACTATTTCTTCTCAGTAATAAAGTAAAATCAATGAACTACGTAAAATAACTTAGTATTGGTAAAGGGCAATAATACGTTAAAATACCAAATTTTCGCAGAGTGACTTTTTATACTTGTATATAAATAGTTCATTCAAATGTAATTGTTAAATTCAAAGTGAATAATTTATACTAAACAAGTATAAAAAATGGAAAATTATATTTACCTAGAATTGGGATACAATTACATACTTTTATCCCAGAAACAGTTACTTTTATTCCGATTCTAGAAAATTAAAATTTTCGTAAAAACTACTATATCAGTGTTAGTTGATTTTAGGGTACGAAACGTTAAGTGAAGTTCCGTAAAAGGAACTAAATTAAGTGCAACTTGAAAAAGACATTAATTGGACTTATTAATTTCGGTATTTACTTATCATAAGTAATAATAAATAATATCTATTTTTTAAATATGCATGAATGTTCAAGTTGAGGAATGCTTATTTTGGTATTTTTGGATTCTTTTTTCTTAAACAAAAGTCTTTAAAAAACAGAGAAGCCATTCGTGGACTATTTGAATGTATCAATTATAATTAAAGAAAAAGAATTATTAAACGCAAATATGTAAACATTGTCAGTACGGTTAAGCAAATAATAAGAGATTGAGTGAATAATACAAAAAAAATATGTGATTATTTTCTTAAAGTTATAACTGATTTTACTTCTGTCTGACACTATAAAAAAGAATTTCCTGAAATAATTATTTCATGGAGCACTGTGCACAGTTTCGTAAAATATCTTCTCAGAACAGAATTCCTAGTTAAACTGTAACTTTTTCTTTGTAAGCCCAAATTTCTTGAGTCCACTTTGGAATCTATAAATCCGTCTGCAGTTAACGGCTCGTTACGTACAGGGACAGAGACAATACAGTCGCGTTATTAGAGAATGTTATTTTGAGTAGAATTATTATCCTAAGAGTTACCTGTCGTAAAATTTGGATTGATGGTCATCTTACGATTTCAATTAATCGTTATCTATAGCGATTCACCTATCAACAAAGGATTACGTCCTATTGAAATTATCGGCGTTTTAAGCTAAATTTAATTAAATTTAGTTTATTTTAAAAGACTGACGTTTAGTTCACATGAAATGAAACTAAAAGTTACAAAAGAGCGTGAAAAGACTTTGTGAAATCTGACAAAGTTATATGAATAAATATGTGAGCAAGATAATATAATTATAATTGGCATGTCTTCAAGAATAAAGTTAACCCAACTTCATAAATAAGGCTTAGCGGGGATAGTTTCAGAAACGCAAATGTCTCTTCATATTTGTATTATTTTAAACATTATTACTGAGACTGCAAATATCATCGTCATATGTATCACGTTCTTTTTAAATAAAATAATAATTTGTTAATATTGAAAAATCTTCTCAATTTAATTGAACTTGTTCGTCCATATTCCACAATTGTGGTTTTCGATGACATAAATGTCTCAGATTGAACAGCTATTTTGAAAAACTATTAGAAGTTGATGATCAAGAGGGTGTTTCAATTTTTTGTCTGCCTATAATCTTTTAGTGTGAATAGGTTTCCTTCCAGTCTTGCTGTTTAAGAAGGAGCCATATTAAAGATTTTCAAAGAAGAATATCATGCTACGTAATGCCGATATCATTGATAGCTTATAAAGTTAAGAAATTAATCGTCGCAGTAGTATAATCATTGGAATTTAAATACTCTATGTGAAAAATAATATCATTGTTCCATCTCACAGTTACATTTTTGATATAACTTTACAAATTTATAGTCCAATTTTCTGTTACGATAGTTTTACCTTTTTAGAGGTTGAATTTGTAAAGCGATATAATTTTGTTGATTGTAAAGATATTTCATAGTAGTATTTTAAACTGTTGACTACTTTTAAGGTACTTCCTTAGAGCGCGCATACAAGCTTTTGAATGACCATAAATAAAGTTAATATTAATAGGATTTAAAATGGTATTGCACTGATTTGTCAAAATAAGTCGAAGCATAATAAAAACTATGTTGCGCCCGTATTAAGAGTGAGCTACATGATGGTCGGTTCCAAATCACTCGGTGGTATCAAAGACATACTGGTACGCAAGTTGTTTGTCCTCTTGTTATCTATCATCTATATTAACAAAGAGAGTTAGAGAGACATTAATTGCGTTTTTTTCAACATCGCCACCATCACAATTATTTGGTGAATCGACTCTTATATCAATAGAAGTAATAAGTACTAATAATATCAAAATTTAACACTTATTATGGAACGTTTATGGAGAGTTCAAAAAACGCTGATCTGTGGCGTCGACTTCTTCTTTCAAGTAATTAATGATAAATCGGTGAAATATCTGACAAGGTCTGATGATAATAATGAAAGAGTGCAGGAACGTAAGGTTAAGCTATCAATTTCTATTTGTAGTTGGATATACGTAATTACAATTCTTATTCTATACTATGTGTGTTTTAGAAGACTCTTAAAACTATCTCGTGACTTTGCTGCTAAATTATATTCCAATGATATTTGTGTATCTCTATGTATGTAATTAGGATTCTTCCATACGAAGAATGAATATTAAAAGTGGATGTTGTAGCTGTATAAGTAATTCAACATAATCGCTATTATTAAAGTCAACATTTATTTTATTAACGTGATCGTGATCATTGCGCACATAATAATTAATAATATACGAATTAGATTTAACAATAAGTCAAATATTTTCTATCAATATAAACATTGTATTACTGTCATCGAATGTATGTAGGTGGTTGTTGATTGTTGCTAATAATAATATTATATTATATGTGATATTGTTATTGAAGTAATAGATATTTTAAATGCTAATAAAGATAATTATTATTAATTCTATATTCTCCTTGTTGACTCTTGTGAAATAGATGTAATTCTCTTAAGACGTATGATAAGAAATTTTAATGTCGTTAAGATTCATTTGTCGAGGTGGCCGGACTCATAAATTGGTGTTATTTTAATTTTAAGATCGCTGCTCACAATGTCATTGCTATGAGGAATTTATAAAATTTTACGAGAATTTATTTTCGAAAAAATGTTGCTTGTTGATTTTCGATAAATATTTCGTAAAATATTTTGGTTGTTTTTGGTCATAAACAATTTAATATTGCTGTTAAATTTTGGTGATTATCGCGACTATACTTCGACTGCATTGAGGAAACTCTGGATTTAGCTATCAATATTGGTTCTATGAAATCTGTGACTGACTTCACATGGGATACATTATTAAAGACAAAGTAAATAACATGAGTCACATATCCATTAATTCCACAAATGGTGAAAACTATTACGATTTTAGCACCATCATTAAACAGTTTAGGAAAATAGGAGGATTTAATTAAAGCTGGTCAACAAAATTAACATTCACAAAGGCCATCAATGTATACTTTAAGGTTAGTTTAGGTTAGATTATTCTAAGTAAATATTAAATTCAGTGGAACATTTTGGTGACAATGTCTTGACACTGGGTTTGAATTTTAAGAAGTTCGCATCAAATTATTAATTTTTGGTTAAGGCTATCAAATAGCCACCATTTTCAGAAGAAACTTGAATCTTAGCAATGTTACAAAAATGATAAAGATGAAGAAAAGCAATGCATATTTAACAGGTGGTAAGCAGAGACAAGTTCAAACAAGTACAACAACCTTCTCCAAAAGTAATATTTGTTCGTAAAAATGTGCTACGAAGATGATGTAATTTCTGTTTTTCATTACCTTTTAGCTAGTCTTCAAAATTTATAATCAATTCTCATTCCAGTCAAAGTAGAGCCGACCAGACCAGTCCATATCTTTGGATAAAACATCTTAAAATATAGATGTAAGTACAATAAATAATAATAAAGCAATAACGAATAAATTTGTAATCGATAAGTCGCGTGTATTAAATTAATCGTATCACACTGATTGTGTTTTATTTGATATTTCCTGATAGTCATTTACAGATTTTTCATAAAACATATAAGAAGAATTCCACTAAATGGCAGATAGCGGAGAAGTTGAACACATGCTACTAATATTATAAATGTGAAATTTTTCATGTTTGTAAGTTTGTATGTTTAGTCCTCAATCACGCAAAAACTAATGAATGGAGTTAGATGAAATTTGGTACACGTTTAGTTTATAACCCAGAATAACACAGAGGATACTTTTTATTTCCGGAAATCCCGCGGGATCCGAATTCACGCGGGAAAATCTCCTGCGCGTATGGGTATGGCATCTAAACAAACATTGATATAAAAGTAAAATTAAAAAGATGTGGTGTCGTGGGACACTAGGAACGAAGTTCCTTCGGCTAATGTAGAATCGACACAATTTGCAAAAAAAAATCGTGCTCAATTTTATGTAGGTTTTCTTGATTTTTCTCTTAAATTTTGCTGATTAGTTTTTATTTAAGTACAGGAAAGTATTTAGGAAATTCAGTATTTTAGGAAATAATAAATTACGGAAAAAAAATCGTAATTCAAATTATCAAATAAAATAACAAAAACACAATAACAATAACAAAATAACGAAAAGAAAGAGGGAGAAAGAGAAAGGTATTATTCACTACTCGCTTGTGTATAATACCTTTCTCTTTCTCCCACGCCTGCGGACGTCTCATTTAACGGTTTTATTCCACGGACTTTTTCTTACGGTTTTACTATCACATTTTTTTCAGTTCGGTCGCGCAGCAAAATCCCTATCTCCTCCAAGCCTGCCGTAAGTTTATCCCGAGATTCCTACGGGAGCGAGACCTACGCGGCTGATAATTACTATGGGTCCCGAAACGAACTTAGAGCACTTTTCTCTAGAAAACTTCCACATAATACCACAGATAATACACACATTGATGAGGCTGGCCAGCTATTTCAGACACAGAGCAATCATCAACAACAACGGAAGTTGTGTCAGTAATCCATCCTAGTGTTATGTAGTCCTAAAAGGTCAAGTTAAATGGTAATTAATAATACACTTGCTTAGGTGAAGAAAAAGGTGGAGAAATGCGGTTAGCGTGGTGGATTAGGAGAGAGTTACAAGTGTGTGACGAGATCCTTGCTTAGTGAGACAGTTATGGGTTCAGACGTTTTTACATAAAGTCGATGAAAGGAATTACCTTTAGAGGCATTAGGTAGGTACCTATTTATCATACGATTATGAACTGCACAAAAATATTCAGCCTAGAATACTGACAGGTCTGTCTAAAATATTGAAAGATCAAACGCGACAAAGTCGGTCCCTGCTTGGGAGCCTTGACGCTGACTATCGCTACTCCTATTAAATAGTCGTCACCATCAAGCGTGACAAAATAGTGGGGGGAACCAACAGACCTAAACCGTTGAAATCAGGGTTATATCATTGCAATTTTATATATTTAATTTCAATACACGTTCACTTTTCCATGAAAAACATATTATTATGGTATTACATAAACCTAAAATTAGAAATCATTAAAAACCCGTGCATATTATGTAGTACTCTGTGAATATTCTCTATTTCTATAATTATACATAGGTACATAGACTTCATGCATACTTTCTACGTCGACAGATACAGTGCCACAAACTTATCTGACCCGGAAAGGGAGGCGCTACTGTCTTTGTCTTTGTCTGATAACAGTAGGTATAACATTTGCATTAGTTCCAATTTTGGCCACCGGGTCAGATAAGTTTGTGGCACTGTACTTCTGTACATTTACTACCACTAGTCCACGTCCACAACATAATATTGCACTAGAGTAGGAGAGGTTTACTCTGCCTGGCGGAAATGACGCATCCGTCGACGTATAAAGGAAGCATTAGGCGCACAAAGGCTGGTACTAATGCGTCTGTCCTTATCCTGCCTATGGAACGAGAGGTTCCGGGTTCGTTTCCCGGCCGTAGTGGATAGTCAAACGACAGATGAAAAGTTGTTCTCATGATCTGAGTGTCAATGTCAATGATGTATTATTATAAAATATACATTTATATTGTCCATACATTATGAGTAGCAGTGATAGCCTAGTGGTTAAAAACTCCGCCTCGTAGTGGGAGGTTTCGGGTTGAATCCCAGGGTTGAACGCACCTCTGACTTTTCGGAGTTATCTGCGTTTTTTTAAGCATTTAAATGTCGCTTGCTACAAAAGGTGAAGGAAAACATCGTGAGGAAACCAGCCAGTTTTTTTTTTCTTTTTTTTTTATAGCCTGAAGGGCTGACGTAAAAGCAGACGAGCCACCTGATGGTAAGTGGTTATCGTCGCCTATAGACACGAGCAACACCAGGGGAGTCACCAGTGTAACGCCGGCCCTGAAGGAGAACTCTTTTTACACCTTTCTTGAAGAACCCCATGTCATAGCGCTCCGGGAATACCTCAGAGGGAAGCTCATTCCACATCCTGGACGTTCTCGGCAAAAACGATCGTGAAAAACGGACCGTAGTCGTTCGCCACGAGTCCAAGCGATGTGGATGAAACTTCAATCTTCGGCGAGTGGTGTGATGATGGAAGGGTGAAGTTGGCACCAAATCGAACAATTCCTCGGAGCACTCACCATTGTAAAGCCGGTAGAACACGCAGAGGCATCCTATGTCTCTCCTCAGACTTAGGTGTTCTAACCTGTTAGTGACTCGTGGTTCGTTGACAATTCGAACCGCGCGCTTTTGTACGGCGTCAAATGGACTAAGCTGGTATTGTGGCGCCCCTGCCCAGAGATGAGAGCAGTACTCCATGTGAGGCCTGACCTGTGCTTTATAAAGCATCAGTAGGTCCCTCGCAGTGAAGTACTGCTTCGCCCGGTTTAGGACACCAAGCTTTTTGGAGGCCAATTTGGCCTTAGCTTCCAGATGACTCCGATACTGCACGTCGCTCGAAATGTCAACGCCCAGAATCCCAACACTTTTACCAACGGTGAGCGCGGTACCCTGGAATTGAGGCGCTATGACAAGTGGGGTTTTCTTAGCGGAAAACGCGCAAACTTGTGTCTTCGTGGGGTTGAACTCGACTAAATTAAGTCGACCCCATTCCGAGACTTGCTCCAGAGAGTTCTCGACTTCAGACACAAGTTTGATTCTGCTATCCTCCACATGTGACCGAGAGGCCAGTTGGCCAGCATGGTGGACTATGACCTTAACCTTCTCATTCTGAGAAGAGATCCAGGCTCAATAGATGGATTGAGATGATGATATTGTCCATACCGTCTGCGACACAGAGAAGCGTAACGTCACTTACTCATCGCGAAATACGAAAACCACTTGGCGTACTTATAAATCTTATAATGTATAGATGTTTGGCAGGGACTTCGTTTATAGTTAGCAGACATCCGCTAAGAACGGATTTTGTAATATGTCATCCTTGGCTACCAGGCTCCAGGCAGATTTGTGGAGACCACCAATTCGCACCACCCTTAAGGTATCAACGAGAGTGACTGAAATATTGCCAATTTTAAGCCGCAACTATGGAAATCATTCTTTAAGATTACGGTTTGAATCCAGGTTGTTTCCAGGCTTTTGGTACCTTTGGTCCATTGGGGATAAATTTGCACGCTGACCAAGCCGCGCTTAAGTTAAGTTTACTTATTATATAATGTAAATGAAGCCACACAATCATGGACAGAACATACACATCCAGATCTGTAACTAAATTTAAAAACTCATTGTGGTGACATCAAACTCTCCTTATGACACATCACACATAATACAACCATCAATCAGCAGTCAGGCATGGTAAACATCGTGCCAAAAAGACCTCAAATATGTTAGGGTTAATTTTAAAAAATCAAACCTGGGTCACTAATGAGCCTCTTTACACGAGTCTTCGCTGAATTCAAGGCTCGCAGTAGAGATAGTTATGACGCGCCCTATAGAACTATATCTATCTGATATGCTGCAAATATAAAATTGCTACTTCACACAAAAATCATGTTAATTACCTATCTTCATAGTTCAATTTAGCTTGTAAACAAAATTTACTTACGACTTTCTAAATTCTCGTCGCCAACCTGCAAAGTACTTTAATCACAGGGGCGAAAAGCTGGCATTTGTGTGGGGTGCGATTACAATGAATTCCAAATGAACGCGAACGCTTGGAGGTTTGACAAGCTGTTTACTGATCGCCCATGCCGTAAGTAATGGCTTTAACTTTGTACCAAGTTTCCAATAAAATCTCGATCTGTTTGACTAATTTCATTCTTTAATGTATGATGAAAGTAAAGTCAAAGTGTCTGTCTGTGTTTAACAAATCTATTACGTTAATAAATAAATATTCAATGAAAGTCGAAGGAAACTGGTGCTCACGCAGAATCTAAGAAGAAAACCATCTCGGCGCCTTATCGTCAGACGCCACGCTACGGGACTAAGGTTGGTGGATTAGCTTGACACGCTAATTAATACTAAAATGTCTTGCATCATTTTGGAAAAGAGCATATACTCTTCAAACTGCTAGACCCATTTCTACCAAACATAGCTAAAAGCCTCCGCAAGTTACCTGGATTTCGATTTAAAAAACCGCACTCAAATCGGTTCATTCATTCAGGAGCTACAGTGGTACAGACAGACACACAAACAGACAGGTCAAACTTATAACTCCCCTCTTTTTAGGTCGAGGGCAAAAAATCTGAAAAGCAAGCGCCAGCCAAACCCGAAGCGTTACGTAGTGAATATTTAGTCTAGTTTACTGCCTCACGATGTAGGTGAAGGCTATAGGAAATAAGTTTGGAATGATATACTGTGACGCATCAATACTGCATTAATGTCGACTTTATGTAATACACTGCTTTTGCTGGAAGGCTGGCTGTACATACACTTTATGACCCCCCATCGGGTCATGTATTTAATAGTCTTTGAATGTGTATATTTTCTGTGTGTCATTGTAGAGATCAAACTTATTACGTGAATATCATAATTTATTCGAAAAATACTTTTTAAGCATGCAATTTCAGCAATTCTCATATTTTGTTCATTTCAGTGTAATTTTAGTTCAGGGGTAGGTAGATTTTGATGCCAAAGTTATATTTATCCTATTTTGTACAATTCTGTTAGCGGACATTAATTTGAAAACACTGAACAAAATGAAATCTTTCATCTTAATACGCACCTGATGTTGCCGGACAACTTGTACGGGATCAGCTAAACCCAGCTAGTATTATAAGTAATAGTAATAAACCCCACAAAGGGAACACGGTAAGGACAATGACTGCAATGAATTAAAAATATTATTTTGACAATTTACATTGCGTGGCCCGCGGCCCGCTCGCTGTAATAATTTTTGCGAGTGGCGCGAGTCGAGTCGCCTATAGCTGGACTAGGATTTAGGAAAGTTTGGAGGTGACGTGTCACAATCTATACTTTTTTACTAATAATATAAAGCGAAGGAGTTTGTTTGTTGGTTTGAATTCGCTAATCTCAGAAACTACTTGACCCATCTGATTTTTTTTTGTTTTGAATAGTCCATTTATTGAGGAAGGCTATAGGCTATATAACATCACGCTACGACCAAAAGTAGTGGAACAACAAGTCTCCGAAAGCGAAGCGTGGGCGTCTGCTTAATAATATATGTTGCAGGACGACATCTACCGGGTCCACTAGTCATAAATAAAAAGTTATAGTCCGTTCGAGTTCGATCTGTAATTCGTTATAATTGCACGGCACAGAAATGCCAACTTTCCGAATATGCAATTAAGGTAGATTTAAGATAGACGACGTGATCTAAAAATGCCTTAAGGTCATTTTGCTTATAAGCTGAATTGAACTGTGACAACAGGCCTATAATTAACTTGCCCTCCGGATGTCTGTGCCACAAACTTATCTGACCCGGTAAGGGGGGCGCTACTGTCTTTGTCGTTGTCTGACAACAGTATAACATTTGCATTAGTTCCAATTTTGGCCACCGACTCGGATAAGTTTGTGGCACTTGAGTTGGTGAGTTTGTCAACCGAACGGTCTAGAGTTCATATAAGTCTAAGGCATGCATTATTATAGTCGTTACGTTATACTGTTTACTTAGTGTTCCGATTTTTGTGATCCTTTTTATTCGAAAGTTGGTGCTTATTTTGTCCCATTTAAGTTTGAGCGATATTTTATGAGCAGTTTCTACTTTCTCTCTAATATTTAGTTTTAAATTGAAAACGTTACATATTTTCACATCAAAGTCAACACAAAGATTATAGTTTGAACTAATTAAGACATCTACAAGCCTATGTTACGATAATAGTAAAGTAGTCTGCTCTGTCCCAATCAATTTTTTATACCGCATCCATCACCATTCGCAAATCCTGGTGGATCTGGATGGGGTCCAAAGGAGAGGCAAGTAGGTCCACCGCATCGAGTTTATGGTAACTCGGATACTGACCAACATTGGGTCTTAGTCCTGCAACTCCAGATTTAAACTCTTTGAATGGGAACTGGGTTCAGTGAAGCTCTTGATTTGAATGTTTATACTGCGTTGGTGATCTATATGAAATTCGTTTTAATTTCGTCAGAAAAACCAACTTTCCGTTCTCGTGAAAGGATAGATTGACGCTGAGAATTTAAAATGCTTTAAGTAAAGTTTGTAGCGGCGATAGCCTAGTGGTTAAGAATTCGACCTCCTATTCGGAGGGTCATGGTTCGAATCTCAGGGCACGCACCCCTGACTTTTCGGAATTTATGTGCGTTTTAAGCATTTAAATGTCACTTGCTACAAACGGTGAAGGAAACATCGTGAAGAAACCTGCATACCGGAGAGTTCGCAATACTCAAAGGTGTGTGAAGTCCGCCAATCCGCACTTGGCCAGCGTGGTGGACTACGGCCTTAACCTTCTCACTCTGAGAAGAGACCCGTGCTCAATAGTGGGCCATGGTGGATTGAGATGATGTTGATGATGACTGTTAGTCCAAAACTAAAATAACTCTACGAACAAAGACACAAGCAACAGCTTGTGAAACACAAATCACATGAGAGGTTATATTGACGCGCCACGAAGCCGCCTAGCCGGCATGAACGGCTGAATGCATTAAACCCTGTAACGTACACTAAACACATCAATTCAGGTATGTAACGCGTTTAACAGATAATCTGTTGCCTTCGGAATCGCATGTCCGGGGCTGGCGGGACTTGGGGGCACTTTGCGGGTTTCTGTCTAGATAATGGCTACTGTCAGAGATGGACTTTAATCATGATATGATGAGGATTACAACTGAAATGACTTCGGTAGCCCCTCTTAAGCCTTTAAGCTAGAGCCTTTGCGAGGAAATACACCAGATGTAACATTTTGCTCACTTCTGGCTGAGTGACTGCGGCCGATGGAGGCGCAGTAGTTTGAAAGTGAATGGGCGTAGCGTTTCGAATCCAAAGTTTATTTACAGCTTGGTATTGAGTTTTTCTTAATAAATAACTGCTCATACACTTCTAGTAACTATTCAACCACTTTTATGCTTAAGTTAAAAAGTCTCGCCTATGGCAATTTTCATTCGAAATGAAAAATGATCAGAGAAAAGAAGATGATTTCACTTACCTAAAACAAATTGATTACTTAGGGCATTTTTAGATCCCGCGGTCAATGTTAAATCTACCTTAATCGCATAGACGGAAAGCTGGTATTTGTGTGCCGTGCAATTATAACCTAGTAGGTATACATTAGGTATGTACCTAGGCGCCATGGTGGAAGGTGGTGGAAACGCTAGGCTCTACCACCTGTTAAACTTACCGTCACTGCTTGGTTTCACGTGGCTCGTCTGCTCGTTTGTCTGCTATTAATTAAAAAAAAGAGTGAGTGTCGTACAACATTCTGTCCTTGAATTAAAAAAAAAATTCTTGAAAGTTTCTATAGCACATTAATTATTTATTTCAACCGGAAGCCTAAGTCTGCTAACTGATAAATACTCTTATATTGCCTGTTTAAATAGTTTGACTCATTCTTTTTTAAAAAATGGGTGTAATATAAGTGCACTCGTTACATGTAACGTTACTCCGAGAAGTTTCTTTTACACAACGACTAGCGACATCTAGTGGCACCCGGTGCACTTAAGCAGGGTTGACACATGCTTGTTAAAACTGGTGACAAAAAATTATAAATATAGGAATAATATTTTCAAATTCAAATAGATAATTATATTTAAGGCAATGGAATTAATATGATTTACACCGTATAAGGTAATTTTTAATAACAGACATCTATTTTGAATATTATTAGGTATAAGCCCAAATAATCAAACGTGCTTTATATAGAGTCATAAAAAGAAATACAAGGCAAGTTTAACTGTAACTATATCCATGTTTAATGCTTTATCAAAGTCTCGTTTGAGCGGCAACCATGTTCCTATGTGAGCGGAACGGAGGTACTACTTGCATGAAAATATACACTATGATACGTGTTGAATGTTACAGAGTTATAAATTTTCAATCTGTAACCTAATCTATATCTATACTAATATTATAAAGCTAATTATATACGTGCGGCTGCAGGGGGATACATAAAAGACCGAATTCTAATTAAAATTATTTTATTTCAAATCGAATATTACAGATTTGAACTAAAATCTATATTAATAATTCTAAGTAAGTGACTAAGTTATTTTACATTCTAGTGGGAACTGTCTATCTTTCTCACGGTCCGAACTGCTGACACCAAGCATTTCCATTCTCACGAACACGATGATGCCGAGTCGGCAGTTCCTTCGCCGGTTTAGGCCCCAATCCCATGATAAAGGCTGGTTTCAGACTTTTATTATATAACATCTCCCTCCGCAAGTTCTGCACCTATTTGGAGACTGTCGTCGAAAATAGTGCAGACAGTGAACAGGGATTGTGTGAACAATGAACAGGTTTTATTTCTTTCATTTCTATGGAAGTTCCTGGACATGATTGATTTTCTGGAGGATTCAAAGTATAACTTTCAGCTGGTTCCTGGTTTCTTTTACGCCGCAGAAGAAATAAAGTTACTGCAAGTACTGCCGCACAAAATAGTATTAAATATATGGGCAATGTGGTATGATACAGAACATCCACTTGAGGTGTCTTCAGGGTTACAGTTTCTTGCAAGGCAATTTTTGAGTTACTGGAGTGCAAGCTTCCCAAATCTATGGTATTCAATTTTATAGTTTTAGCTGGAGAATCATATGGTTCCTTTTTATTGATTTCCATGTCCATAATCTTTAAAAATTTTCCTTTGACTTGATCATGATGATTAGTTGCAGTAAATGCTGGAGTTTGAACACTGCAGTCCTTTGGTATAGTCATTAGATAACTACCCTGTAGCATTCTGTATTGGTCTTGAGAACAGCTTAAACGAACTTTCGTTAGGTTTGGAAAGCTCATTACGTAATGGTGGTCATCTAGTTGCTCCATGGCTTCGGAGGTTAAGACAACTGAAGCAAATCGACAAGAATCTATGATCTTCTGACTAATTATAAGATACTGGATACAATCCGACTGCACGAAGTGATGGTAGATAATGTTGTCCTCGCAAAGGTGACCGTGACTGTACTTCGGACATTCTGTCTCAATGTACAAAAGACTCTTTTCGTGAATTGCCACATATGGGTAGATAGGAGTCAGGACCTTACTATCGCGATTAGGGGCTAAGGATAATTTATATAGGGTGTAGTTAGTAGGACGAACAATGGGAAACTTAAAAATCAAAATAATTTCATTATCTCTATAATAGTATCCTAATTTAATTATATCAAAATACTCCCTAAAACTAATATCTAGGATTTCCTTTTTGTCATAAAGAATATCTAACCTATCTTTCATAGCTTTAAATGTATTATAGTTAAGTGCCGAATGGTGATTACTTTTTGCTCTGATAAATGCCAGTAAGTTCTGTAATTTTGAAAATTCCTCAGATAAGTTATATATACTATGTTCTAGTTCAAGAAACTGTTGAGCTAAGAATACATATTTATGCAATTCCGTTTCGAGCTTAGCATTACTATCTAGTATAACCTTAATAGTTTTCTCTATATTAACTTGATTTTCTACAATCTTATCTGTGACATTTAAACTCCTTGACACCCACTGCTTACTTAAACTGATTTGATGGTTAATTTCTGCAATTATGTTATTTTCATTTTGCTGCAAAACTGAAATGGCATTATCATATTTAATTGCATCTGTATAATCTAAATTCCCAGATATACTTTTGATAACTGAACCGAGACCGTCTATTAGTCCTCTTTTTACTCGTTTTATTTCAAATGAATCTAATTGATCTGATATATAATCTAATTTATTTTGTACATACTTAACACGCGGCTCAAAGATAGATAACGATTTGTCTAATAGTGGAATTAGACCTTGCAATTGCGCTTTGACGGTTTCCAATTTATTCCTAACATCTTCTAAATTTATAATTTGGATAAAGGAGTGGAAATGTGAAATTATTCTAGTGGGTCCCATGTCAAAAGGCAGAATACCGGGTCCATCGGCGAGGTTCTCGAGTTTAATTTCGTCTGCTAGGCCCAGGGTCAGAGCTTGGGCCAGCAACAGGAGCGTCAGGATTTTCAGAGCCCTGTAACAAACGAGCGCTGTGAGGTACTCGTTTCAGCCGTGACTTAGGTACAGGACCTGCCTTTTTCCGAACATAAATGTGTACTGGCAAATCAGCGAGTACCTTATCGTGTGTGTAACGGGCAGCCAATTTTTGTCTGTGGGCTAAAGGATTTCTAATTAAAACTGCCTGTTCAGGTGTGAATTCCTCTTCAGGTTCACGATCCTTATTAGCGTTCTCAATAATCTGTGTTCGACGTTGAAGTGTACTTTCATTAATAATTTCATATAATTTGGACATACGTTTACGATGATCCTGAATATATTGTTGTAATAAATGCTGTGTTATATTTATGTCCAAGGGATCACGAGGATCTAGATGCCCAGTGATTACATCGAAAGGTCTGCATTTAGTGAAATTATGTATAGAGCTATTGTAGGCCAATATAGCATATGGCATAAGGTTTGTTACTAATTCTCCTTGGTAATCTAATCTTAAGATACGCAAATGTTCCAATAATGTAGAATGTAAACGCTCTACAATTCCGTTCTCATTAGGTGTATTGGGACAAATTTTATGATGCTGAATTTTATGTAACCTACAAAATTCTAAAAATATCTGATTAGTAAATTCAGGACCATTGTCTGATGTGATCGATAAAGGAAGTCCATGATGGGTAGAGAACTTTAATAAGGCCTGAACAATGCTAATAGCGGTCGCATCTCTCAGGTAATATGCCTGTGCATATTTTGAGAATGCGTCAATTATAGTGAGATATTTGTAGCTTTCCACACTAAATAAATCGATATGTACTGTTTCGAATGGTTTGGAAGGAGGAGGTACGATTTGAAATTTTGGTTGTACGGGACGTCGATCATATTTGGCCTGCCCACAAATGACACATTCGTTGATGTATTTTGAAATTTCCTCTTTCATTTTAGGCCAATAATATCTTCTCGATAGCGATAGGTAACACTCATTGATCCCCCTGTGATTAGTTTTACCCACATGATAATTTTTTATAATCTCCTGCTGCTTTAAGTAATCGGTAACATTCTCTACTTCGTGTTTTGTAAGTACAAGATTCATTGCCGAATTTTTGAAATGACGTTGTAGGATTGGTATGACGGTGTACATTCTTAATGGAGGGTTAATTAAAATTCCAGTTTTAATTTTTGGGTTAACAAATTCTTTTACAGCTTCAATTATATCTTTTTCTAAAGTAGACTCAGAAATTTGAATGTTGATTCTTGTAAATGTATCAAATGGCTTAGTTATTTTAGGTTTAATTTTTATATCACCTACAATGTTAAAAATAATTTGCTTATTAAATAAATTTAAGGGCTTATCCACAATAGGAATTTCCAACACAGGGTTTTCAGCGTCACTATGTGCAGTATCAGTACTAGAATTAGCAGTTTCGGTTCGGGAATCAGAGTCAGATGTATTAACTATAACTGAACTAAAATCTTCGTTAAGAATTTCAACACGAGATAAGGCATCGGCATTAGTGTTAATTTTTCCAGGCTTATAAATTACAGTAAAATCGAATTCGCTAAGACGAAGTCTCCACCGCGTTAAACGGGAATTGGGTTCTTTGATGTTCATGACCCATTGCAATGGACGATGGTCGGTGACAATTTTGAATTTTCGGCCAAAAAGATAGGGACGAAAGTATTTCGTTGCCCAAACGATCGCCAGCAATTCCTTCTCGATTGTACTGTAATTAATTTCGCTTTGGTTTAGGGTTCGCGACGCATAAGCAATTGGTTTATCTGAACCGATAACACCTTGCGAAAGAACGGCTCCAATGGCAAAATTCGAAGCGTCTGTGGTAAGAATAAATTCTTTCGTAAAATCGGGATATTGAAGAATGGGATCATTAACTAGAAGTAATTTACATTTCTCAAAACACTCTATATAATTTTGGTCTAATGAAATTTTGGAACCTTTCTTTAAGCACTGAGTCAATGGTTTAATAATCTTCGCAAAATCGGGAATGAATTTCCTATAATAGCCGAGAAGTCCCAAAAATCTTTTTATTTCTGTGGGGGTTTTAGGTAGAGGATATTTTTTGATTGCTAGTATTTTATCCGGATTGGGTTTAATACCGTCCTTGCTAATGATATGACCTAAATATGGTGTCTCTAATTTTAAAAATTCTGATTTGTCCATTTGGATTTTAAAGTTGGATTCGCGTAATTTTAAAAATACTCTTTCTAAATTATCCATATGTTCCTGAAGGGATGTACTAAAAACTATTATATCGTCTAAGTAAACCAAGCAAATTGTATTCTGTAATTCACGTAAAACATTATCCATTACTCTTTGGAATGTCGATGGACTATTTTTGAGACCCATTGGCATTCTAAGGAATTCAAAATGGCCGTGTTCTACGGTGAACGCCGTTTTATGTATATCTTGAGGGTCCATTTCGACTTGATAAAAACCACTAGCAAGGTCGAGCGTAGTAAAATACTGGCAATGTCCTAATTTATCCAATACATCTGCGATATTCGGAATAGGATATTTGTCATCTATTGTTTTTTCGTTCAATTTCCGAAAGTCTACCACTAATCGCCATTTTGGTTTTCCGGATGCGTCAGGTTTTTTTGCTACTACCCAAATAGGAGAACTCCAGGCAGAATTAGACGGTCTAATAATACCCTGTTCCAACATTCTGCTAATCTGCTCTTGCACTTCCTGTCTGTGAATATACGGATATCTATAATTTTTTGAATATACTGGTAGCTCATCAGTAGTTTTTATAGAATGCTTAATTTTATTAGTAAAGGTAAGTGGTTCGTCTTCTAAATAAAAAATATCTGCATATCGTGAACAAAGAACTTCTAAATTTTTACGCTCCTCGACGTTTAAATGATCGGTACGCAGGCGTGAGAGTACATCTTTTACGCGTTGCGTTTCATTATTTATCGTTTCAAATTCAAATTCATTAACTTCAGCCGGTAAAGTTCGATCCATTGTAAATATAACATCATTTCGGGAAGGATTACTAATTTCAACAATTCCTTTACCATTACTAACAGTTGTTAAGCATTCGCCTATAATACAATTTGAAACAATCTGCTCTGCTATGTAGACGTCACCTTCATTAATATTCATAGGAATTTTTAACAGCTTTGAGGTACCTGCCGGTATTATTTCTTCACATAGGTTAAAATTTTGTGAATTATAAATTTTAATAGGATTAGAAGCGGTTTTAGTGATTAGTACTTTGTTTTTATAATCTATTGTAGCTTCCCATTTATCTAATAGGTCTGTTCCAATTAGGCCGTCGAAAAATTCATGAAATTTATATATATAAAAAGTTACGTCACACGGATCATTAAATTCATGAAAGCTAGGTAAAGTTATTGAATAATTATTTCTAGTTTTAGCATGCACATTACTTACCTCAAATGGTTCATAATTTAAAGGAATATATTTAAAATACTTATCTACAGCGGTAGGGCTAAAAAATGATTGATTAGCCCCTGTATCAATCAATAATTTTAAAGGTGGAGAATTAATCTGAATATAAGGAAGTTGACGTTGGTTGTGTAAATTAATTTCTATTTTGGTTTGTCTAATTTCGGAGTTTCGTGAAAATTTGAATCATCACGTTTTTTATCAGCTTCCAAATCAGGCATATTTTGATATTTTTGCGAGCACTCAACAAATTCCGGATTTGATAATTCATATTCGTAAGGATACTGAATTTCATAGCATTGGTAATAATCATCACTAGGTTCGTTAAAATCTGTATAATAATAATCATCATTAAATGTTATATCATCAGCACAGTTATTATAATTAATCTCCCTGGCCTTGAAATAATTATTTGGCGGTGGGTTCCCTGATTTGCGCCAATCGTGTCCGGTGAGGTTGGAAGTAGGTGGTAATTGCCTCGGAACAAAATGACTAACACCGCTCATAGGACGCGGGACCATTTGATAGCTTGGCCTCTGGGCAACTTGAAAAGAATTATTCCGCGGGTTATAATTAGGCGGAGGCGCCCTAAAAATTTGCTGAGTACGTGTAGGACCAAATTGGCGAGGTTGGTAGAAACTTGGTCTCCACTGGGGTGGAGGATGAGACATTATTTGAGGTCGCGAGGGACCTGGCAAGGCATAATTAATAAATCCCGGGGCAGGTCCTTTATAATTATTAAAATTAAAACTATTCGGAACTGTAAAATTATTTAACATTTTTCTGTCAGAAATACGTTCGTTGCGATTTTGAATATATAAAGTATTAATTTCTTCATGAACGAACTGTAAAGCTTTCTCCATAGTTTCGGGTCGCATGCATCGAATGCGCATACCTAGCGGGTCATTTAGACCCCGTATGAACGCTTGCAGGGTTAATTTCTTGTATAAATCGCGTTTCGCATCAATAGTGGTTTGAATAGTATCGTGCAAGCTCACATAGGTCATAATTGTACTGAATAAAGTTTGACAGCGTTCGTAAAATTCTTGAGGACTACTAGAACCTTGTCTTAAAATGGATAAATCATTGTAAAGTGCGGATTCGTCGCGGTGATCCGCAAAATTATTCACCAAAGTACTACGAATGCCATTCCAGTCACTAGGAATTCCATTTGCGTTGATTAAACTAGCAGCGGGTCCTATTACCTTATTTAATACACCATTAATAAAAGCACATTTAACTAACTCGGCACTATCACTTTTGCAAAATTCGGTTGCTAACTGGTCGCATAAATTAATAAAACGAGTCAGCACATTCGGGTTGCCATCAAAATCTGGTAACAGTCTTAGGGCCTTGAAAACTACGTCTAATTGATCTGACATTTTTGAAAAAATAGGTTCCGAATTTTCAACACTAATATTTCTTAAACTATCTATATAAGAATCCCTACTACTACTACCTAACCTAGGTTCGCGAGACTTCTTTAAATGAAAAATTTTGGTAATTTTTTTTTACAATATTAGTATAGGAAAAGGAATGAGCAAATCACACGAAAGAAATCTAATGTACTTACATAACTTATTTTCGGCCTCCCTGCGTTATCGATGTCTGGATACCTGCAGCACGACGTGGTAGGTTGCGGATACTCCTACTGGTGACTGGACAGCCACACGGGCGGCTTTGCGTTTTTCGGAAATCTTCCAATTTTCGGAAATCTTCAGCGCGAAACCGACCGCGAGTATCCTACCGACTGCGCCAATTATATACGTGCGGCTGCAGGGGGATACATAAAAGACCGAATTCTAATTAAAATTATTTTATTTCAAATCGAATATTACAGATTTGAACTAAAATCTATATTAATAATTCTAAGTAAGTGACTAAGTTATTTTACATTCTAGTGGGAACTGTCTATCTTTCTCACGGTCCGAACTGCTGACACCAAGCATTTCCATTCTCACGAACACGATGATGCCGAGTCGGCAGTTCCTTCGCCGGTTTAGGCCCCAATCCCATGATAAAGGCTGGTTTCAGACTTTTATTATATAACAAGCTGAAGAGTTTGTTTGTTTGTTTGTTTGTTTGTTTGGTTGAACGCGCTAATCTCAGGAACTACTGGTTCGAATTGAATTTTTTTTTGTGTTGAATAGACCTTTTATCGAGGAAGGCTTTAGGCTATATAACATCACGCTGCAACAATTAGGAGCGAAGAAATAATGGAAAATGTGGAAAAAACGGGGAAAATTATTCATTCTCGAGGGCTTTTGTTGCATGCGTTGCGAAAACGATTCAAGATACCAAAAATATATGTATGAAAGAATTATTCCTCTTGAAATGATCTAAAAAATGTCCACGACAGTATATGTCTATCTTTTAAGATTAACACACTAGAACCGTTTTTATGGTAATCAAATTTGGTCGAACCCACTGCCATACGAAACTTGCCGTGTTTCCAAGTTTAATCTCAATTAATCTTGCTGTGATCCTTTGTTTACGGGTCCCGAAGCGAAGCGAGGGCGGTTCGCTAGTATCTAATAAAACTCTTGCGTTACTGAAAGCTGAAATTTGGCATGTATGTTTCTTCGGGAATGTAGGGGAGCACTAAGAGAGGATTTTTGGAAATTCCACCCCAAAGGAGGTGAAGATTAAACGAACTCCACGCGGGCGAAGCCTGCGGGCGGAAGCTATATAGTTGCGAAATAAAAAACTAAAAAATTAGACCACAATTCCGTAGTTTACTAATAACATCAACGCGCGACAACCCTAGCCGAGCCCCCACCACCCCTCTATCAATCAGTAGTGTAACGCAAATGTGAAAAAATAAAAAAGCCCGCGAGACTCGACTCGCGCCGGTGCGAGCGAGACAGCACCATGCATCCGGAAAATGCGAGACAAAGACGGCGAGGGATCGGCTAAATTATTGTATTATACATAATAATATTTGGGAGGTTTAGGGCATAAGCAAAACATGCAGATCAAAATAATATTTAGTAATTTTCGCTTTAACACTGTACTACTACGTAATACTACGGGCGTTACTTTTATAGAAAGAAAGAAGGAAGAGAGTTATTTGACGATTGCCCCAAGAAAGAGTTGGGAGTTTCTTACCGCTTCTTACAAGATCACTCACCGTATTTGTGGAAGCGATGAGGTAGTTTGACTTTCGAAAAATATTTGTAAAAACCTGCTTCGAATAAACTGCATTTCATTTATTTTGTGGCAATAGTGAGGCAGCTTAATCCTTGACAACAAAATGGAGGCCGATAATGTCTGTTCTAAGAACACCCTGATTTGCTAAGATGAGATTGGAGTCAGGTTTCTAGACTCCCCAAATACAGTAGCTACGTATCCCTAAAAATACTCAAATTAAAACAGAATTATATCTTAACTTCGGAGGGAATCTCCATGAAATATTCACTCATAGATGACTTTTATAGCTTGACTGTAGCGCTATAGACTTATACAGGATACAAGAAGATGCTCCATTAAGAGAGTTAATAATAGGTAGTGTGATCACAGAGAAAAACAACTCTTACTGGCTACCAGTTATACATGCCAGTATGACTACAGAGAAATGCCCGATCGTACAATACATTGCATACAAAATAATATTCCTTACAATAAATCAACGAGCTTCTGCCGTTTTCACATATACTACGCTACTATCGTATTGTCTCCATTTTCTTAGAGGACGGTACGATCGAGCCCTCCACACACCCCTAGAACTGGGGCTGTTTGCAAAACCAACCTCATTGTGAGTAAAATAAAGTTGATTCTAGATTGTATTTAGCGTGGTTCAAACGTCGTTTTCAGTCGCCCGAAGCCGAGACGCGACGGCGCGGGCAGACTAAGGAAATTCCAGAACTCAATTTAGGGTTAAAATATACTTCACCCTATTTCATTGCGGGCGGCGTCAAGGTCACCCTGTTATCAATTACGACAAGGTGTGCTGTGGCTTCGCAGCTTCAGTACCCTCATTATTTATTGACGTCAGTTTTTTTAAGTTTATACAAAAAACGGGATACGTTTATTCGTGTCTGTATTTTATCTTCTTAACAGATAAGTTGTACAAGGTATTACACTTTTAAAAAGAGAACATCTTAATTATCAATGGCACATCTGTGACCGAATTATAATGCCTCTTTCAATCTTTTTAATTCTTTTCCCTGAACAATTACCAAGCAAACTGCCCCTAAGAGTCCCTGGCCTAGTTCTCATTTAAGTCTTGTTCAGTCGTTAGCAGATGTCTTGCGGCAGCGAAAGGATGGTGTTGTATGCTATATAAAGTTCTTGTTTGTTTGAATAGCGACTTGATATGTATAATATATAATGATAATATAGGACAGTGTTTTAGTCCATCCATCCACCTGCAGTCGAAGTCGACCTCTCCTGTCAATGCTCAGGCTCAGGGCACCCGGTTTCTCTTTTCTGAAATATCGGGACTCTTCACCGTCTAGTTCAGCCCTAAGGACACTTAACACTATTTTAGAGACGACCACCTTAGTCCTCAAGGACATTAACAAATTAAATGGACCTACTATGTAATTTCCTTTAACTGTGGGAACGGTCAAGAAAAATGTCGTACAGTAGATTAAATTTTAATTTATTTAAAAATCTTCTAGATAATTTGGATGCCTCTACTTTTGGCAAATGTGGGCGACTCTACTACTTGACCTACCCACTGGATGACCGCATTTTTTCAGATAACATTTATTTATCGTTTATAACTTTAACACATCTTTGACCGAATTAGAATGAGACTCATAGTAACAAGTATAGTTACCACTATGCATAAAGTTTAAATAAATGATGAAAAATTACCTAATTATTCCCTACACTTCCCAAAGGTAGCAAAACTGTCATATAATTCTAATTACCTATACAGCATTGAAATTTCAAGTGACCTGGGGACCCGGCCACACATGCTTATATTCGCATTCGATTCCCTTTCATTGTGGTCTCATTTGTTAATGCTATTAATTCCGTTTGTTGTCGTGAGGATTACATGACTTGAATCGTTGACTGCGGGTTTCGAATGGCAAAAAAGTAAATGAACTAACCTACACAAAAGAGACAACCATGTGTGGTCGGTGATAATAATACTTTTACTGACCCAACGTTGAAATTTAGATGTACCTGAATGAAAATATAAAATAGAATGATGATTCCCTTGTACATATTGAAGTAATAGTTATTTTGACTGGAATTAATATTTTTTAACATAAAAATCATTTCACCAAATCATTATTTTACTGCAAAATAAATCCGAAAAAAGCCGTCGGTACTGGTTGTTATCGATAGATAGCAGTCGTTAAGCCGTGTCGGAAGGTCTTTGGGCGGCTTGAAAACATTCGATACTGGGTTGGCCACTAACCCCTCCACCAAACCGCACTGGATCAGCGAGGTGGAGTATGCTCTAGGCCTCCTCAATAACGAGGAAAGACACGTGCTCAGTAGAGGGTTATTAATGGGCCAATAATTCTGCTGTAACGTAGATAAATTGAGTCTCTGAAAAGGACTCAGAATATTTTACAAGTATATCCCTGGAATACATTAATTTAGAACATTTTAATGGTAATTTGTCTTTTCGACTCCAATGCAGGCAAAAAAGCAAACAAAAATGTGCAATAAGAATTTAAAATACTAAACGTCTCATTTTACGAGTAACGTTTATAGCAACCTGAAGATCATGACTTTACGACAAATATCGATGACGTGTTTACGTTCTGACCCCATTTCTTTAGTACTTCTTTCAATCATTTAACTAATGCGCCAAAGAACTGTTAACCCAAAATTAGAAAACCTAAAATGTCCTTAAATCTCTATAAATAAAACTCTTGCGTTACTGAGTGACTGACTGACAGACAACGCACAACCGAAACTACTGAACAGAAGAAGCTGAAATTTGTCATGTAGGTACATATATTCGTTACATGACAAATTTCATATAACGTTTAATTGTCCTGAAACTATTGGGCACGCGTCTTCTATCACTACTTGACGAGTATAAGCCTTAGTCCACCATGGATCAGGCTTCCCATTGAAAACATTGTTTAAAACTCTCAGGTGTACAGGTTTCCTCGTGATGTTGTCTTTCAATAAAGCCAGTGATAATTAATCTACATATAAATAACATTTTGTCCGCCTGTGATTTAAAAATAACTATTTTTTCAAATCAGTTCCAAAACGCAGAAAAAACTTTTAAATTTTTTGTCTGTTTTTTGTTTGTTACGGCTAATCTTCGGAACGGTTGAACTGATTTTTATGAGGCTTTCACTGAAAGATAGAGGAGGCTATGGAGCAATATATTGTTTGCTTTTTAACCCGGAATTCCCGCGAGACCTACGCGGGAAACCTTCCACGCGCACGAAGTAGCGGGTGCAGTTCGGTTTTAGGGATCCGTACCCAAATATTTAAGTGGGTGCCCGTACTTTCGACGCCTCAGCGATAGTTTAGATACCTTTCGGTCCAAGAGATGGCGTTGTGGCTAATATGTGGCTACAATAAAACAATGGTCATAGTGGTCTTTGGGAAAGCGACCATACAGACCAGATTTTTTTGGCGTTTTATACATAATGGTACGGTCCCCTTCGTACGCGAGTCCGACTCGCACTTGGCCGGTTTTTCGTAATTCGCACGTACCTATGTTTGTTAATTTGAATATTGAGAGACGTGACTAACCATTCCATGGCATGGTGATCACATGGTGACTAACAATTACATTACAAATAAAAGCCGAAAGCCCTTGAGAGTGTAATCGCCCTGGCATAGTTTGAGCTAGTCTGAACGGGCCCGCGGTGAGTCAGCATCGAAATTACTAACTTTTAGGCATTCGGTGCAACATTTCGTTTAGTTGCAATTTCAATCAATCAAATCAATTAAAAATTTTATCGATCAATCGGCTCTCTTTTTATCACTTCATTTAAAGTCTTCACTTCACTTTTTAAGGTATTATTTCTCTTGAAAATTTACGACAATACAAAGTTCTTCTACCGTGTGAGAACTCGACTTTATATTTTTTCTCGTATTGTTCCTCAAATTATTTGCTTATTTTTTAGCTTTTTGTGCTATTAAGACAAGTATAATAAAAGAGTCCTTATAAACATCAAAAACCTAATGAACCTACGATAATTTTTTCTTTACTTATTAACTGTTGACTAACTTTCTATAATCAACTTTGGGCTTTCTTAAACAGCACGACAACATCCGATCCACCCGCGCCACTGCACTCCTAACGCTTCATACTTTATTACCATAAAAGCATTTATTTTCCGCAACCCACTTACAAAGATGCAGTACGTTATGGCGAGCATTTCAAATGGTACACTTAAAAAGAAAATTCTTTTCGTATTACAATTCGTGCATTTGTATGGCCGTTATGTGTAGAACAAGTTGTTAGTTACAGTACAGCGCATATGGGTTGAGGCAGGACATGTTTTTATTACTGGGATACTCGTGCGGTAAAGTGGCATTGGGTTTGGTCTAAATAAAACATTGGATATTGGCCTGACAGTGCTTGCGTGCGAGTGTGGTCCAATCAATATAACGATATATCGTTAGCATATAGTACATCACAGTCTATTTTGTACATTGAGTTTATTTTAATCTCATCCATTACAATAATTATATTAATCTTCACGAAATTCTAGTGAAAAAAGTAAATATTTGTGCCACTCTAAAGGCCAGAGCCATAGTATTGGAAGTGCTGAGTTAATAGCAATAAAGACGATATAATAAAAAAACATATTTTAAGAATCACAACTAACACACGAAAAATTTGTACAAGTTTAAAACACCAGATAAATGAAATAAAAAATATAATAAAACGTAACTTCAACAAAATGATAGCAATATACTTACTTGAAAGTCATGATACAATATTTCATAAGAATGGTCACTTCAAACAGTTAAAATATATAAATCGACCATAAGTATCCTAAGAGAAGTCCGAAGTCTTTTTTAAACGGGCTTCAATTAAAAAATAAAATACAACGATTCATATCTAAATTTTCTCATTCGTATAAAGTGCTATTTCACAGCAAAAGGAAAAGAAGTACTCCCAAGTCCACATTTCATTTATGTAAAACGCATGTAACCAAGTTTTATTACCATTGACGATGAGCGATGAACGATTGTATATTTTTGTAATGCCACCAAAATGTATTCCCACGGACTACGTTGATATTTTGAAGGTAATTCATCACTCAACACCGTTCGTACAAGTGCATAATGTTTTACGCGTGTTTGTTACAACGCTGAGTAATGGGAAATAACTTGAGTTCCTATTTTTTTTAATCTTTAGAAGATACAATTTTTATTTTATTTTAATAAGCAGTGTATTTCAAAGTTATCTACATAATATAGTGTATGTAGTCATTCTTGCTACGAAACTAATATCACTTTGACATGTTAACACATTATAATAATTATAGTCCACAAAAATTTGTAATATTTACAAAATACATTAAATTGCTATTAGTTAAGTACGTCAAATATATTTGAAATTTACAAAATCTTTTTCAATGGTTTGTGCCAAAATATTGCAATTAAACCCAAAAGAAAACCTTAAAATGACAAACTTAAGTACAAATCATAACTAAACCTCATCGCTACTCGTCAATCGCGACCGATACAGCAACTCTATCACGCACAAACGCTTCTCTGCCCGACAGTCCCCGTCAGCGGGAGGGCGTAGGAAAATATCATGAACCGAGTCTCCGCTCAAATGAGTTATGTCCCATCTCTGCACTAAATAAATTCAAAGCCGTTCCAACGTAGCAGAGCCTGCAATCGTATTATTATAATACGACTGCAAATTGGCTATAACTGTCGGGACGTGAAGCCGGGTTATTGGATTGTATGCCGATGTTTGAAGCGATCGATTTTACGGAGCTTACTTTGGATCCTGTGAGCGATTTTTCGAGTTCCATACCCAGAAGATGACAAAAAGAACCTTAGTAATATGCCTCTACTGCATGAATATAAGACAAATATATCTATAGTCTATTTGGTTATTGTCCCATCGGAAAAAAATACCCTAAAATGACTTATATTCATTCAAATTTCCTTCATATTACATTACATTTGACTTTATTGCATTAAAAATACCCTCAAAAGTAGTTTCTTTTTCAATACTGTCCACGTCCAGACATCGACGAGCTGTAGTTTTACTATAGCTTCCACCCTCGGCCACGCCCGCGTGGATTTCGTTTAAACTTCACGCACATAACTTCTTTATTTGTTAACCGATTTAAATAAAAAAGAACACTTAATTTATGTGAAGTCCATCGCAAATGCTGAAAACTAAATTAAACGCAAAATGAAAAAAAACATTTTTTTTGAGTTCTATTGCGTGTATACTTCCATTACAATTTAAATATATTTTTGTCATGTACAGACAGAAATCAGTTATAGTTTTATTATATGTATAGATGAAGTAAAAGATATGCCAAAATACCAAAAATTAGGAACCCTCGCACACGGCATACCTCGGCTGCGGCACGTCATACATTAAATCGCATGCAATACTCCCCGTGGCATAATTAATTCCCGACATGGAAATATGTCGACTATGAATACATTTGCATAGTAATAAGCTTTACTTAGATTCATTAGGAGCGTTAATTTTTTGTGTCGGAGGGTGTGAAATCTCTATTTTAAAACTCATCAAAGACATTCTTATTACGATAAGGTTATTGTCGATTATTGATGGTTCTTAAGATAAAACTACTTGGACATAAGTTACATTTAGCTAAGTAGAAAAAGCTCCAAAGCTCATTAGTTGTTTCTACTGATTCTTTTTTAAAAACACGAGTGTTTATAAAAAAAAACGATTAAATTTCACATCACTTCATATAAATGCGTGGAAAATTTGATTTATTCATAAGTGTTTAGAAGATGGTTTCAGCCCTTGGGGTCCGTTAGGCAACAGTTTTAAGTCTTACTTTTTCTTTGTATTCCGGGTGTTCACTTTGTAAATTATAATTATAACTCGTTATAATTAATTTTGGTTATGACTGTACCTTAATATCAACAACCAGTGCAACGAAAAACTATCGACTGTGCCGGCTACGCAAAGCGTAGTCATCGCGTAGCTGCGTAGAGCTTTCGTAGCAGACGCAATTCAAGCGTTGACAGGCCTTTCTCAGAGACACTGTTCACAGACAGGAGACGCATCGTAGACGCGTAGCTTTCACACATTGACAAGATCGAAGTCGCTTTCAAATAGCGTTGTGTGAGAAGTGTTTTAGGGCTTTCTCACACTACGCTATTTATTAACTACGCGACTGCAACGCAATCCAAAATTCGCTGAATCTGACACTGTTCACTGACAGGAGACACATCGTAGACGAGTCGCTTCTTTACTTTGACAATATCCTAGTCGCTTACTAATAACGTTGTGTGAGAAAGGCCTTATGTGTTTAAACTTCTTTATAATATTTACTTCTAGTCTTTAGAGCTCAAAATTATTCTTTATGTTCTCAATTCATCTGTTCATTATTATGAGCTTGTTCATTAGATATACAGTTATCATGGATATAAAAATATGAAAATTTTAAGAATATACCTGCATTTTGAGCGAAATTGACTGTCTTGAAATCTTTTTTTTCTGCATTGGCAACGCATGTTGATACCTGTGGTGTAACTAAGTATCTCGATTTTGACGCTGTTTATAAATCAACGTAAGAGAAGTTTAATTTAATATTTTAAAAAAGCAAAATAGTTGACTTCCCTGTTTACATTTAACTTCAAAATCATTTATTCGTTCACTCGAAAATTACTTGCTTAAGTAGGTATATCATTGACATACTTGTGCAAGTATTTTTTTTCTTATATTTCAGACTAGTTGTGCCCGCAACTTCGTTTGTACCTACGTAAGAGTTTTTCCCGCGTGAATCCCGATCCCACGGTAATTCTGGAATTACCGTGGGATCGGGACTATCGGACTATTTTATCCTGGGATAAAAAACTTCCTACATATATGTTGCTTCACAACCTCTTCTATCTCCCAGTGAAAGTCTCATAAAAATCCTTTCAGCCATTTCTGAGATTTGTGTGCACAAATAGCGATCAGTTACAGTTTTTATTATATCTATTAAAGAAGAAGAATAGATAGAAAGAAGATAGATAGATGGATTTTAACAAATACACCTCTCTCACACATTTAGCGTAAACTTAATAGTAAAAGCATTCCTCTCGCGGTCCCATGCAACGCCAATACAGCCGATAATATGATGCAATGGGCATCAACTTGGTGTATCAAATTGTGCCAAGCTCAATAAAAATATCGGTGTAAGCCAAACTTCGTACCAACTGACGGAAGGAGACCTTGGTTTTTCGCCGCATTTATACCTGAGATGCCGATAATAATATGGTTTTCTACTCCCCCTGAAAACTAATTTATTACCTGTGCTCACAGATCAATTTAGTTTACAATTAAAATCTGTAATGTACCTTAATTTCAGTGTGAAAAGCTTGCATTTCTGTGGATGCAATTAAAACGTCCCATTTCGAACGCGAACGCAGTTGTTTCTATTGGTTTTAGGGTTCCGTACCTAAAGAGTAAAACGGGACCCTATTACTGAGACTTCGCTGTCCATCCGTCCGTCCGTCCGTCTGTCCGTCCGTCCGTCTGTCACCAGGCTGTATCTCATGAAACGTAATAGTTACACAGTTGAAATTTTCACAGATGATGTATTTCTGTTGCCGCTACAACAACAAATACTAAAAAACAGAATAAAATAAATATTTAAGTGGGCGCCCATACGATATGCGATAGTTTAGTTACCTTTCGGTCCAAGAGATGGCGTTGTGCGTAATATGTGGCTACAATAAAACAATTAAATATTTAAGTGAGTTTTTCATACAACAGACCAGATTTTTTTGGCGTTTTTATACATATGCACTTGGCCGGTTTTTTAATATACTTAAAAAAAGAATCTATTCTATGTCCAGTGATATTTCCATCATTTGTGAACCGATTCCAATGTCATGTTTTATATTCGAAAGCTGGTCTTTACCGTGTGTTTCCATTAAAATTTGAGCGACATCTGACGAGTAGTTTTTAAGTAATCCCTAATAATGCGTATTTCATTCACAGTGCTGTTGGTTTTAATTCGTATAAAAGATATAAAAGATCTTCCCTTTTTTAGAGCAAATCATCAGTTGACATTTCTGATGATTTTAATCTGAGATGTCGAACACTTCTTGGCGTGGGGTGGTTTGTTTATGTTGCATGGAAGTATCTTCTTCCAATTTTTTAGTTATACTAAAAGTTGTCAAAACTATTGGAATCGAACCCAGAACTCTTCGAATGCCAGTCCGATATTTAAGCCGCACGTCGTCAAAAGTTTAAGTAGAATTAAAATGCGGTACACGATTCTTTTATTACAAATAAAACGCTTCAATAACCGCCTTATTTATTACATTTTGTTGCGATACAATACAATACAATACAATACAATATACTTTATTGTGCACACAGAAAAAACAATTATACAATTTGGTACGGTGCGATACGTATATTCGTTACTGAGCATTTCAGCATACATAATCTTCGGATGTCAATAATCACATTAGAGCTCCAAACCCCAGACGAGAGGCTAATATAATATTCTGATCTTCACCGATCATATTTCACGCCAAGATACGACTTAATAGTTCAATATTCATGGGTTTGCCGATAATGTTAGGTCACGCAAGTATACCGATTAGACACAATCCCACAGCCGAGGGTTGAAGGACCGGAGCAATGAGGGCTCATGAAATTACCGCCTGAATCATCGCCAAAAAAGAGCAGTATGCGCGCCCCAATTGCAGTTGTGTTGTATTTTCTCCCGATTATCAGGGAGCGTTTGAAGGATGCAGCTGGAGGGTGGGGGGCCCGCGCCGCCTCAGTCGAGCCGCGACCGCCGACACGGGCGCACGCCGCGATGGTACGCTAGTTTACCAAATGAGGACTCCGCGAGATCTAAATTCGCGACCAACGTGCTTTTGTAACGAAACGGCGGCTAGTTTTTGTTGACTGTGTGTTTTAATTTCAACGACGAGACAAGACTCTCTTGGACTGTTCCGGTTTGTGGCTAACGTGAGTTGAGATCATGCTGCCTCGTGTGTCTGCGAATCACGTGCCCTAGATATTGGGTGTCGGCGCTGGACCGCTCGAATGCTACATTTTTGACATTATTTACCAGGCAATGCTTCAAGTAGTTAGTGTAGCTGCTGTAGAATTGTGTTTTGATTTTCATTTTGGTTATGTACGACGCTATATTTAAGTTGAATCCAGTTGTCTCCAATCGAAATCTCACTGCAGACGAGCTTGCAAAGCAATTTTTGTTTTCACTCTATTTATTTGATCGATTTCAATTGTTATAATTGTTATGTAAACTTCATTTATATCACAATTTTCATAAGTAATAAATAGTTGCAAAATATAGTATAGTGTTTGTCTAAAAGACCTAGCCTTTACCCGAAACCACATACCGACTGTACTGTCGCGTCTGTCTTATACTTAAATGGTATCGTGTTGAGTTCTAGACTTTATTGCTTTTGTATTAGGGCTGCTTTTCTCAGCGCCCCCTCTGAGCAGAAACATTAAACCCGAATGTCTGTAAATTCACAATCTTATTTCTTCATTTTTAGTTAGTTTCTCCGCATTGCATCGCCAGTAGTTGTATACATTTTTAGTAACAGTTGTAGCTTTGAGAGCAGTAGTGTTAGAATAGATGCTGTAAATATCCATAACATGAAGGTGTATTATGATTATGCATATGAATGTTTTAATGATAAACTTTTATTGCCATATGAAATATTGCATAGGGTGACAGATCCACGTGGTTACCTAAAGGTAAATAATTGCTCCCACGTGGCTTTTGGCTCAATTAACCGCCCCCGTGAGGGGTTGGAGCGCACGCATCCGGTAATGGAAAACCTGTACAACAGTTTGATTATATACAAGCAGCTTTCCACCTGTTTCCAGGTTATTTATACCAAAAAATGTTTTCCTTAACGTTTCCTTAACGCTTAAATGTTTCGTGTTAACGAGAGTTCGTCAAGGATGCACTTTAGGACCATTACTTTTTTAATCAAGTTTAATATCAAAATTCGTAAAATCAACTAAATTGTTCATAATAATGCAGCAAACATCACTGGTGATGATCTATAGCCAGTCCGGACAAATCAGGGCAGATGACTATCAGTTTTCAACTACACAGACATCTTAATATTCGGAACGGATCATTTGGCAGAACACATTAGATGAGAAGTTGTGTGTGTGCGTGTACGCGGGTGTGTGGAGGTTTGGAGGGGTTGGGAGGGGGGTGAATGCGGGTAGAGGCACACAGCGGATCGATGCGGCGCGCGTCGCCCGCTTATCATTTGCGTGCGACCCCCGCCCCGCCTCCCTCCCCCCGGATGACCCGCCAATGTATATAGGCACCCATAGTGTGATAGACATCGTCTCCGATTGTTATTGTTAACGGCCGCCAACTTCTCAGTGCCACATGACTGTCACATGGCTGCGTAGGCTTTGACTCTTCGTTTTGTTGGATGAAGAGTGTTAAGTTTTGAAGTAATTAGGTTACTGAAGTTGGTCTGTTTTATTACAGTTGAACATCATTTATTGTTTACAACTGGCTTTCTAGAGTTAACCATAACATCACAATTTTTTAATAAACTATTAAGAATGGCTTGAGCTACTTCACTCAGTTAGTAAATTTTAGTTCTTCGACAGTTAAATTTTTGAATTTAATATTCCTGAGTATTGAGATAGGAAATCTGATTGGAAGGTAACGAACAACAGGTTACAGGTGCTCGTAGTTGTATAGTTTGAAAAAATTTAACATCTGGTGTAATAACGAAAGGTGTAATAACGATTGCATCACTATTCATACAAATTATTTTAATTACCCTGTTAAATTTTTTGAAATCAGGATTAAACACATTTCAACTTTAAAACAATTTTTATTAAAAGTCACGATAGAAATTTTCTAATATTTCTTATAATATTTGAATTATGATTTAATTACCAACCAAAATAGGATATAATAAATACATTTGTTGGATCTGCCTCGACTAGTTCTTTTCAAAATCTTGCTCTGAATTTAATAATCTAAAAATGTTACTGTTGAAAAAGCTTATTTTCAATAAAATAGCTCACCAAACCGGCAGTTATCGAGAAGTAGTTTCGTTCGAAATTCTGGCAGTAGACCCCTTAACCTCAATCTGCAGAGTTAATTGTTTCAGACACAAATCTCTTATCTCGTGAACCATCTACCATTTCCTCGTGCGATCTTCCCTTTTCCTTAACAACATTCGACTTGACATTTTTATCAACCCCTCTTGTTATTTAACACAATGTTTCTAGAAACTCCATTAGTGTTGTATTGAGATTGTTAGAACTTGCAGAATTGTACATTTGATTTTGAAGTTATGAATCGACATCTTCACTTTCGTTTATCAAAAGATTTAATTTTTGACTGATTTTAATTTCAAATAATCAAATCTTTAAATAAATTAGTCGTTTCATGTATTTGAATCTAACTTTAATGACTGCCTTGAATCATGCGGTTATGAGAGTTTCATATAGAGATAAAAAAAAACTATTTTTTATAAAGAAGAGAGAAGAATAGAGAAGAAGAAGAAAGAAGATAGAGAAGAGAAGAAGAAAAGAAGAGAGAAGATAGAGAGAGATTAATATAACTCATTATAAATACTGAAACAAAACATCAGCTTTTTATATGAATTGATCTATTCTAATTTATAAGATAAATAATTACAACCTTACAAGGTCCAGTACAATATAGTACTATTACAATAATTATAATAAAGCAAAACAATCATTTCTTGTTGAATTTTAAAAGTTCAAGTCATCCCTTAGACAATGTTATCCTAAAATAATCAGAAAACTTCACAGAATTAAATATAACATCACCAAAACCAATTTAAAATTAAACATTAAACCGAAACTTTAAAAGTTTTAAAAATGAAGTTAATTTTTCACTTAACCCAAGCTAAGAAATAACCAGGTTCTTTAACCGTTACTTTAATCTAACTAAAAGCCGCATTCAGCGGTAACTCTTTCGGCTACTTCACAATGATGAACGGATCTAAATAGTTTCATCTCGAAATTTAGTGGGAAAATGTAGAATCCCATGGAAGGTACGGCAGTAATGGAATTTACCGCATCCACCCGTGTTGGAAATTTATTATCCTTAAGGTATTAGATTTTGCTATGACCAATATTCGTGATTTAATACCCATTGATGGGTTATCTATTTATGAATATTATTTCGTGTAATATCTGAAAATCCTTACAGTAGCTGTTTTAATAAAAATAAGAGATTTAAGAATATTCAAAATACCAATCAAATCGTTTATTCGTACAGGTATTTTGTCGAAAGGTACGCTTACACACATAATTTTTTGCTTCTACTACAGTTTTGTATAGATGATTTATCATCAAGGAAGGAAAACCTCGAAAAAGCTTCTCGCGGCTTTTTCAAAACAAATATTTACGTCGTTTATGTCATGTCACGTGATAATTTGGGTGATTATTAAAGTTGACAGAACTTACGTTTCCACCTGTCAACTGTCAAACTCCTTGCCTCCAAAACTCCAAAGACTCTCCCATTACCAAGATCCTTCATAAGATTGAATCGTTATAAATTACAAGAATCGTGAACATTAAGATAGATACATTTATTAATACGTGTATCGAATTTTTTTATGAAATACAGTCTTCAGTGATATATCTACGTGTGTGTCTGAAATTCATGTAGGAGTAGAACGTGAGAAGGGTTTCAATGCGGACGATAACGACTTATCGGATTGAATAGATGAAAGGGCCCTTCTTAATCCTTGCCCCTTTAATGATATGAGCGATGAGTATGAATAATATTCTGTCAAGGCTCTCAGGCTCACAGGCTTACTTGGGATATGTGAAAATAATATTTATCGTGGGTAGTTACTATTTTTAACCAGTGCGAAAATACACGAACATCAGCTTTTTAGCCATGCACACGATGCAAAAGAGCGTAAACTAGTAATTTATACCTGGACTAGTGGAGTAATTATAGGAATAGACAAGTGCATAAATAATGAGTTTTTTACATCATTTACCAATTAATGACTTTTAAGAGCTATAATGATGTCATTAATTGATTAATTAATTTATTCTAATCACATACTAAGATTACAGGCCAAGCTTAACACGATAGCATAATATTAACAAGAGAAATATTTAAACAAAATGTACCAATGTCCACTTTAAACATATCCGGTATACAACAATAATAATAAATGAGTAGCTGTAATATTTTTTCTATAATAATGAAAACATGTCAATTATTAATAAAATTAAATTATATAATTAAATTTCCAAAATCATGCATGTCAAATAATAAAATAAGAACAATGTGTTGCAATTAATAAGCCAAAATTAATATTGAATTCAAAATTTGTAATCGTACGTACGAGATCGGCGCCCAACGAGGGACCAACTTGAGAGTCGAGCTAATTAATATCTTTAATACGACCCCAAGCGCCATCATAAACAAAACTCATAACCACATAGGATACACATACTAGTTCATACCATTTTACTGCCAAAATTACATAAAATATTCGACAGCAGTTGTGCGTTATGAAATCAACCATAACTTCCGAACGTTAAGCTGATATGTGTCAACGCACTGAGCGGAAATAACGCAACGACGCATCGAATCTTGTTTTGCGTTAACTTGCGAATCTGCGGTAATGATTCAGGTTGTAATATTCAAACAGGGACAGAATTTCAGTTTTTAGTTGTTATATAATAAAACTTTAATTGCTATTAGTTAGAAGTAATGCGGTATTTAGTAACGCAATTTTCGGTATGTTTTGTTACAACTTTCAATGAAAATAAAATAATTTTATTCGAACTTGGTTTTTACAAACACTTTTCGAAAGTCAAACTACGCCATCGCTTCCACAAATCCCTACGATGAGTGGCCTTGGTAAAAGAAGCGGCAAGAAACTCCCAAGGAGTTTTTTCCGACTCACAATTACAGAGAGCATTTGTCACAACTTAATTAATGGTTATGTTTCAAACTCATGTCCAGGCTATTTCATATTGAAAATATGTATCCTTCGTCATAAGAATGTCCTTGACATGAGTTTTTAACTAATACTAGAATATTGAAAAGTTGGACAGCCACATGAAAAGAATTGTTGACGTAATCTCCTCATCACATTATTCCAAAGTAATTTAAATAACAAGTACAAAAAAGTTATTAAAAAGGTATTGCTCCTTTTAACGGTTGTATTTTGGCTACATTCATCTTAATTCGGAAATATCTGTAACTTCCCATTAAATATCTGTAAAAGCAGCAACAATTCCTCTTATGCACATGAAAAACTGAAATATTTTCAAAATACCTAATTGTACCTAATGCATTAAATACTCGTAGTTATTTCTAAATGTTTGTTAAAGATTCTTCATTTGAAGCGAGACGCAAATCCTCTTTTTGCATAGGTATAATACACCCCTACAGTACACCCCTACTTTTTTCTCTACAACAAAGTAGTCCTCTACCCAATGGTTGCCTGGAAGAAATCGCTTCTTAAGCGATAAGGCCGCCGTTTGTACATTAAATATAAGACAATATGTTTGTACTATTCTTTACTGGTGTACAATAAAGAGTTTTGTTGTTGTTGTTGTTGTATAATTTTTCAATAGTGCATTTATTAAAAAAAAACATTCTCAAATTTCATGATTCTAGCTACAATAGTTTAGACTCTGTGAAGTCAAAACAATAAATCAGTCAGTCAAAATAAATCTTTTTATATGTATGGACAAATACACTAAACCCAAGAAGACAAAAATGCTAGATTTTACGCAAATAAAAGTAAGTAACACGAAAAAGGTCGCAATGTCCATTGTTACCCGAGACAGCACTAAGACCGTAAAAAATAAACTCTTTTCTTCCTAGACTTCAGATAATAACTCAATGTTTATTACTCTGTGTTAGATACAGCCCGCTATCTCTGCCGGCTACTTACTCTGTACTTGCAGGTTCGATCGGTTTGGAGCGCCAAGGCGCGCCAGAGCTTGCCCATAAAATGATTACAGGAGTAGAATAATAACTAATTTTAATCCACAGAGCTTGCTTGCGTAAGCTGAATGGGTTTAAGTCGGTTTATGCACGTTTGAATAGATTTTTAACGAGTGCTTTATTCGTTAACTAGCTTACGCCTGCAGCTTGGCCCGCGTGGATTTCGTTTAAACTTCACCCCTCTATTTTACTCCCTTAGGGGATGACTTTTGAAAAATACTTTCTTAACGGATGTCTACATCGTAGTAGCTATCTGTATGCCAAATTTCAGCCTGATCGGTCCAGTAGTTTAGGCTGTGCGTTGATAGATCACTGTCAGTTAGTCACCTTTGAGTTATATAGGTATATTTAGATTTTTTCCACTGCACCCATAGCCCAACTATGACGAATTAGACTCAAATCGGGCATTAGAATGATTAGACAGTTAGCACAGGGTGTGCATAATAGTCAACTTTATGTGACAAGACCTGACTATTTTTAGTTGGGTCTCTGATACATTGTACTTACAAAATTATGTAAGACTGGATGTTTCCTCGCAGCTTTAACCACGTGGAATTTTTGTTTCAGGTTATTCCCTTTTTATCCCTTCAAGGGTGGAATTTTCAGAAATCCACTTAGCGCTACCTCACACTCTTCAAGAAACATGCATGTTAAATTTCAGCGATTTGCGTTCATTAGTTTCAGCTGTGCGTTGTCTATCAGTCACTCAGTAGCAGAAGAGTTTTACATAAATGTAGGTACTGATTGGCCCCGGCTTTATATTAATTACTAATCTGATTGTAATCCTGAACCTAGCTTGGTAGGAAGTCGTGTAAGCTGCTCATCAACTACTAGATTTCTACTGACGACGTTCCGCGCGTTTGTACCTTTTAAGAACAGGGGAAGGTAATTTGAAGAAATCTTTTAAACTCATATAAGTATAACTATGATCTTCTCAACGTAAAAATACACGCGACAGCATAATTTGAAGGCGTCCTTGTCCTTGCGAAAGAAAATAAAACATGATTGTAGCGGTCATCGGCGCTATACATAAGGATATACTAGAATATATTATATTAAGTGTAGTAGTTTTTTATGGGGAAGTGTTTCCATACAAAAATGACCGGAAAAACTCCGAAGCCTACTACTGAGATTCCAGACCAGAACCGTACTTTAGCCGTCTTATTATTAATGCGGCGTAAAGTTACTCCAGGTTTAATTTTATTTGGCGATGTCATGTGATTCCCTACAGTCGAAGGTTACAAAAAGACAAAAATATTTAAACTCGGATTATGTTTACACCACGTTTATTAATAATAGAAGACAGTAGGGGTTTAAGTCATTTTCTCAGGATGAGGCAATCTTCTGAGTTCATGGTGCACCCCATTGAGCAGACTGCCCAGTGTTTACTGCAATATTATGATGCCCAAAATCAAATCTTACATTGTTAAATTATAGTCGAAGTTGCTGAACACTTTTAGAGAAAGAAAAACAACCAAGCGACACATATTTCATTAAGTTTAATTTTATTTAGTCAATAAGTAAGTAGAATGGAGAAAACCTAACTTTTTTAACTTACTCGTATGGTTTTTTTTGGATTTTATATCATAGCAGTAAGAGGCTTTCTGTCAAAATTTGTATAGTAATTTTTCTGTTCAACAGTATATTAATAGTGACAGATCAGACTATCAATTCAGCAGAGGCATATAAAAGTTTTCCATTTGTGACCGTTTAGGTTCCGAGTACTAAAAACTACACTTGAAATCTATATATCTATTCTATACATAATAATAATAAAACTGTAACTGATCACTATTTGTGCACGCTAATCTTAGAAACGGCTGAACGGATTTTATGCGACTTTCACTGGGAGATAGAGAAGGCTATTGAGCAACTTATAGGTTATTTTTTATCGTGGATTATCGGGATTCACGCGGGAAAAACTCCTATGTACGGACGAAGTCGCGGGCAACAGCTAGTACCTACGTAACAACACAAACTGCTATACACATTCCTTGATACGTTTGTATCAATAACAAAGTAAGCTTGGGTAAGTTTAATACTTCATTAGCCGACCGGTTTAAATCACAAAGTTTTAGTTAAGGTTAAACACAGGAAAGTTAATGTCATCCATCACCCGAGGTCACGCTCCCCTACGGTAGGTGTTCACGCTATTTTTTACGTTATTCATCAGGTATTACGACTCATAATGGCTTGCAGGACAAACGGACACAGTCAGCGCCGAGACAGCATGCATGCAAAGTAAATAAACTTGTATGTTATCTTTTATTCAAAGTAATGAATAAATTTATTCATTTGTACAATTCATCTATGTATTGACTTGAAATCAAAATGTTCAGGCACTCGACATTTTGTGAAGAGAGTGCAGAATGATATACCTATTATAGTTAGATGTCAACAGCTTAAGTAAAACCATAGCCAAAAAGTAGGCGATCAACCTGGTAAAATTCATAATTATGTACGTATGTATGTTATATGACTATAATCAACTATTTATATACATACTATCTTATAATGCATTGCATGCTATTTAATTATTTGCATTTGATTATGGCCACTGCGAAAGTAAATTTATACTAATTTTCAAAAAGTAACTAGGTATACGAGTATGCGCTTTAAAATTTTATGACCACTTTCTTCAGTAAAGAAACATTTTTGAGAACCTCCAAATATGAGAACTCTTTATAAACTTCTCAAAGTCCACCAATCTGCTCTTGGATAGCGTGGTAGACTATGGCCTGCACCCTACACATTGTGAAAGGAAGCAGTGGTGGACAGTTTTGTGTTTCAATGATGAATATTATCAAATAAGAATATACCTACCTAGTGATTTTTACCCCAAACAAATCATTCAAGAAAATCCAACTTTATCTTAAATCGTTTATGAATAAATAGGTATCAGAGTTCCGCGACGCATAAATTTATCGTTGGTCCTTCGAGCCGGATCGGCCATCCCATTTAACTTCAGTAAGCGCAGTATAACTAGTGGATGGCTTTTTCATATTAAACAAGCGATTAATTTCAAAGATAAATTACTTGCAATGGCGAAGGTGATGCTGGAGGACAAATAAATGTGTGGGAAATAAATAGAGGGGCGATTAAGAAGTCAACCCCTTCTAAATTACACTTTGTTTCTCCATAACGACTTTCAGACCAATAGCTACATTTAAGCCGGTTGCTTCATCGTATGTCGCGAGCGATGAAAAATATATTCATATTTTATTTTGCTGTACATGTGGAGCTGTAAAACTGTGGAACGAATATCGTGCGTCGGTATTCTAATAAAGGTATGACGTGGGATCCTTTACGAAGAGATCCATCATTTACTTCTTGACTGGTTTGATGGTGGTACCCCTGGCGTTTCTACTATCAATAACGGTGATCATTTTTAACCAGGTGACTTATAGCAGATAGGTTTGCGTTATATTTCATAACTAGCTTTTGCCCGCGGCTTCGCCCGCGTGGAATTCGTTTATATCGCGAACCGGGAAAGTGGGAAAGGGGGTACGTCATCAACTATCTTCCTGGGAAAATTCATCGAAATTGGTCAGGCGGTTTAGATTTTTCATGCAAACTTTCATCCCCTATTTCAAACCTTTAGGGGTTGATTTTTGAAAAAAAAAGTAGCCTATGTGTGACTCTGGGTCTTCAACTACTTCCATTCCGAATTTCATCCAAATCGGACTGGTGGTTTAGCCGTGAAAACGTCACAGACAGACAGACACACAGACAGACAGACTTTCGCATTTATAATATTAGTATGGATTATCGCTTCGCAAGACTGGAACCTTGGCCATTCGTCCCCTAGTCCAAACTACCTACACCACCACTCTCTAACAGCAAAGACATGTGTTATGGGTTCAGAAAGTAGGAAAATGAAAGAAAGAAAATATAAATTCTCTAGCACAGATATGAAACACAAGTCGCTGAATGAATGAATGTCATTTACTGTTAGTTAGCTAGTTATTTTTTAAAAAATCACATGTGCTGTTAGGTATAAAATATGTCGTTTGGCGGAAATCTCAAGCAAGAGGGAGGTATCACCAAGTCTAACTATACAAAATCTAGCAATAAGGCGATCAGGGACCGGGCGTTTATCCTTGTTTGTTCAGAAGGATGCACCATGGCCAGAGGTTTCTGGGACTCAAAGATGGATGAAGTATTTTACACCTGAAATATGCCTCCAAACCACTTCCAAATTTCTTTCTGCTTTTGCACTTAATAGCCGAGTAGTGAAACAAGTGTCTTATTACCCAGAATCGAAAACAGTTTCGATCTCTTAAATAATATTTGATATTTGTCTCGAGTTTACTTTGTCCTTGCATTCTTCTCTGCAGTTATTGTCTTCGCTTCAACAGCTTTGTCGATACATAACAACACTCTCAGACCAATAAACTATAGATAGACGGAAGGCCGGGAACAAAATAGTGAAGCCATCAAAAAGTCAGCCTAGCCTTGTAATACACACGGCGGCACTCACACCAAAACGACTTTTGTGTTCTAAATAATAAAAAATTAATGAAGCTTTGTGTTCCAAAAAATAAAGTTTAAATTTGTTCTAGGTCAAACTGTCAACATAGGGCATTCTATTGGTTTCGATGTGTGCTTTCGGCTGACTTTTGCCGGCTTCACGCTTTGTTCACGGCGCTCCGTCTATAATTTATTGGGCTGAGACGACACTTAAATCAAATGCGTCAACCCGATATGAGATAGTCATGTTAGGTTTTAAAAGGTTTTGACACATTAATGGCCCTGTCCTATGCACGGGTCTCTTCTTATGAGTATATTTGAGGAGTCCTACAGCATACGACATACTACATCACCATACTACACTACACGAAATCTAAGGGGGATATCAGTGTGTTAGTGTTTGTGTTAAAACGAATACAAACTTTTTGCTTCGCGTATTAATATACATTTTTTAAAGAAGTACAGGTTACGTACCTAAAAAAGTGTAACCGTACTGGTTACACTTTTTTAGAGGCGACCATCTCAGTCCTCAGGGGTAGCAACGCATCGGTGACCGAATTAGAACGAGACTCAATGAGTCTAGTTCTAGGTCGGTCACAGTTGTCATGGGCGGCAGCGGAAGGTGGTGCTGCATGCTCGTTTCCTATCTTAATTCCATAAAAAAATACATATACTTAAAAAACTATTACACTAGGGTTGACACTATTGATAAACCTCTCTATGATTTTATTTAACCTTTTGTTAATAAATTAAAAAACCTCCTAGACATATCTGCTAACGTTTTTGGTATTTCTAAAGAAATTACATTGGCTTAGAAAATATGAGTTATTCCGGTTTGATACTTGAAAAATAACAATGTCTTTAGACCTTATTATTTTGTGTTGTATAGCTAGAGGCATTATTCCAGGCCTCGACGCCTTTCACCTTCAGAGGACAAGTTGTGATGAGTTTTTTACTAAACCCTCGTTTATTCAGCTGTAGATTCTGCCATAAATAAGAAAAGTGATATCGTAAAACAAATTGAAGTTATTCTGGTGGATAAGATCTCAAAGAAAATTAAATTAGTAACGGGATAAACCACACACGACATATGAAAAGTACTTCAGTAAAACTATTCAAAACTAGCTGTGGCCCGCGACTTCGTTCGTACATAGTTTTTCCCGAGTGAAACCCGATCAAAACAACAATCCAAGTAACTAATATGTGCATAATAATACTTACCTACTAAACCAACACTTAATAAAATAAACACGTAAGATCCTTTCGAAGTTCCACGCTACGATCCTGTATATAAATAATGTGTGTTAAAATACACGAAAATCGAATTCCGAAATATCTTTCTGTAAATTAAGAACTCATGGCAAAGACATACTTTTGCCGAAAGTATCATAAACTGGATGCAACAGCTTGTAATAGAGCTTGATACATAACCGTAAGTATATAGTGCACTCCTCCGAGTTGGTAGGAAAAATATCCTTGGGAGGTTATTGCCGGTTCTTCAAAAATCCCTCACGACAGGGATTCGTTGAAGCAATCGCGTAGCTTGACACTCAAAAAAATGTTTAAAAAAGTCCTAACTGTTACTTTATCCATAGCTTAGACCAATTTGAGGGTAAAGAATTCATGTTCGTTACTCTAAATTCTAATACATCGTAAGCTTTTTTCTAGCTAACACAATCTTGTATCGCAAATTAAAATGGACATTGCTTGAAGAATGGCTTTTGTCTCGTACAAGGCTTTGTCTGACGCTGCACAAACCTAATTTCATTAGGGGCTTTACTCCAACGGAATTGGATTCCGTTTTGCTCTAGGTAAAATGTTTACATTAAGGACATTTTTTGTTTTATTTGACACACATTTCAGAAGTGTATATGCTGGCATATAGCTTATTTTTCAACCGACTTCAAACAAATTGACTGTATTTTTTAATGTTACCTCATAATTTTGTACTGGTAATCCGCCTTTGATAATTCTATTTTGTTCTTTCACGTCTAGAGCCATATTTTGAGTGCCATCTCACTAGTATTTTTGATTAATCCCTAATAATACGCATTTAATTGACTTTGATCGCGTTCATACTCTTATCATTTTCTAACTTATTGATGTTGAAATCGATCCTTTTTTTCAATTACTTTTTTCTTTCCTCTGATTTCTTTCTAAGCAACGTTTCGGTGATGCCTTAGTTTTCACGATCTCCATATGTGATGGTAACCATTTACCATTAGATGACTTATCTGCTCATTCAGCTTTTAAAACAATAATGTCACACAATGTATAGGTTAACCAGGAATATAAAAAATATCGTAATATTATCGGTAGGCTGTTTGAACTAATTAGTTTTACTCGCAACGCTTACTTTCTAAACGTCAATCGTAAATTGCTTGTCGGCGAGTTGAATGTCATATCATTGTTTTGTTACTTTGAGCGCTAATTTTGTGCTAAGATGACAAAAATTTTTCATAGTCGTTAAAAAAAGTGATTTTATATGTGCCAAAATAACATTTCCTTTCAATAATATTTTCGACTTTGATGTCAAAATAAAATGAGCGTTACTAAGTATATCTACTGTTGCCATAAAAAAGATAACTCTAGCGACCTCGTGACAAGTTTTCTATATTTCTGGTCAAGCAATATTTACCTACATAATTTCATTCAAGCCGTCGCTCAATTTTAGTTTCGTAATTTCCACTGAGCCGCAAAGAGACAGCCCTAATTGTAATTGACAGTAATGACATAGACGAAGGAAATGTCGTCGTATAAAAAGTATTAAAAGATTTTTTTTTTTACCATTAAAATGATCATTATTTACTTGGCGTTATTTTTTATTCCTTAATCAAATCTCTTAGGATAAAGACTTCAACATCTATTTTTGCATGTCTTTACGTGTTAGTGTGTATTTTATTATTAATAACTAAGTATTTTAACTTTATAATACAAATAAAAAAGTGCTATAACAATGTTCTAAACATGAAACGGTCGCATTACTGTGCACAAGATGGCGACAGGCGGCGCGGAACAGTCATCAAGCAGTTTATTTAGAAGGTCATTAAACTTGCAATAATGTCGCGCTCTTGCAGTTTCGTAGCGGTAGGGTTGTCGCTTCTGGATTTATGGTTTATTTAATTTTCGTGCGGTATTTCTTTTTTATGTAAAGTAGTAAGAATTTATGAAAAACATATTTAAACTAAGAAGTTAATTTCTAATCAACTTATTTATAAAGATATAAATAAGTTGATTAGAAATTATCTATATGGTATTGCCAAGTCATTGCCTACTTACTAGGTTACAGGCTTAACGAAAAAATATATAACTGGTCCACTGTAATAGTTTTGTTTATATTGCAGCTCTTTAAATAAGTTAAAATAAAATACACACACGGTTTAATTCAATCAACGAGAATTGAAATCGGATATTTAAACAAAAGTGTCAAAGTCACTGCGTTGCCTCAAATAGTAACTGAACTTCCATCTTTACTAGATTCCACCAGAAAGAAATAAACTCGTGAAAGCGCGCGAATGAACAACTTTGAACTTTGTCGTTTTACTTCGATTCTACTCTGCTCTGGATAGAATTGACCCCATTCATACTTACGACAATAGTGCGACTACCATTCGGCGAAATGTCGCAAATTTATACAAAAACCCACATTCATTTAGACATGCAACATTTACCAATCCACTCGAAATAACACAAACCACAGTTTTCTACAAGTACTCCAATCGGAGTCAGAACATCTGAAATGGAATAGTCTACAATGAACCTAGTCGCAAAATTGCATGAAGTCATAAAAGGACTTATTTCCGAAAGGCCTTATTTCGAAAAAGGCTTATTCAGTAATTTTCTTGAAAAGGACCGTAACTGTGAAAGGATCTCTGGCCATATTGGCATGAACCCGTTTATTTGGCCATTAAAATTGCAATAATGCAGGGGTATTGCAGGCCCGCGACCGCGGCTGTCGCGCCCGCGAATTATTGCGGAAAAAAACTTTTTATCGCCCCGGGGTCAGCGCTGGTGACGTCGCGCTCGTAAAATAAATCCCGGACGGGATTTATTGGTGTGAAATATGCACTGAGATGCGCATTTCTGTGACCAGCACTGCGCTTTTGGGTTTTGTTAACAATATCTCCACGGTTTTTATTAGGCTAAGGAAGTTAGTCTTGAGGTTATTGGCAAATGTATTGGGGACATTTGTAAGATGTTTAATAAAGGAAAAGAAATAAAGAACTAAAACATATAACATATTTTGTAATGTTCAGTGTCGACATTTTATACCGCAATGGTTCACATCACCACAACCACCGAGTAACCGCTGTTCCACTCCTACCGGGTTTGATTGATACAAGGTAATGACAATAACTATATAACTTGGCTTTATTTCGCTAAAATACATAAATGAAAAGTAGGCATTACGTACGTAAAGAGTTGTATGAATGACAATTGAATTCATAATATTTTCTCTAAGTTATAGTTCACTGAAAATGAAAGCTGGATCAGCAAACGAGGTAGAAATATTAATGGCGATTTAGTTTTTTTCCTCGGTCGGTTGTTTTTGTCATGCACCCACGAGCCGCGAGTCCTACTTGTGCTAATGAGTGTGATTTTAAAAATGATCGGAGCATAATTGATACAAAAGTATCTAAGTAGGTACGAGTATATAAACTAAAATCGCACACACGTCACTTGATAGCATCATGATAAGCCTATGACGCCACGTATCCAAGAATGGATAAGATTATTATTAAGGTGGAGGTATGTGTGTTGGTGTATACATTATTTGTTTGTTGCATGTTCCTATGTGGGAGGGAGGGAGGTGCTACTTGCATGAAAGTATCCATCATACATACGAGTTTGTTCGCGGATTGTTGCAAAGTAGATTAACCTTTAATCTGTAATAATGGAGTTCCGCAAAGTAACGCCTGAATCAATTAACGATTATTATTAACACTTAATTAAGGGTTATGAAACTAAACCGTTTAACTGACAAATATTAAATAAATACATTAACCATTTACTTGTTTGAATAATAACCACGTTATAAATAATTATAAAACAGACGCAACTAAACTCTATCTAAATATTATGCAATATGTAATTGTTGCAAAACAATTTCTGTGAGGTCAATTAGTGATGAAATATTTATTCCAAATTACGTTTTAGAATTCGTATTTAGCATTTAGTTATACTACGAGAAGAATGTTGAGAAAAATTGGGACAATTAGCGTTCCAATTACGCGTGTCTACAAATCTGAAAATCGGGACGTCCCGCGTAAATCAGAACACCTAGCAACACAGAAACTGTGGACAAGTAAATTTGTTTAAAACTTTGTTCTAATTGCTTTTGTACTAACAATGCTATCAATGCAGTTCGAATGTTTTATCCCTGAACAGGAGGGCCCAAGTTCGAATCCTGCCAAGAACAAGACTCAGATCGGGACGAGGATGGTTAGTCCAGTTAATACATGGAGTTATAATATTACATGGTAAATATGTTAATAAGTGTGAGGACTTAGACAATGAATGTTAGAGATAGTAAGTCCTGTAGTTGTTAGTCAATCTTAACAATTTAATTACGAATAGTAACTAACGTAACCTCATAACCGAAAGTCTTCGGTAAAAGACTAAATAGTTGGGCACTACTAGATTGTACTTACGTACTTCTAGATTGAGTTTCTTTTATTATTTTTTATTCTTTAAATTTAATTTCGTGTCGGGAGTTTTTTTAATTAATTTTTTTATAAAACAATTATTACACGGTAAGTCACCGAGAATATGGAATTGCCAGTCCTCGCAAAAAACAAATTTATGACCAGTGCACACAGTTCAATTTACCTTGTAAGTGATTTACTTCCAGCATTCAAAATGCCGTCAATCTGCAATGTACCTTAACATGGGCGGGAAGCTGCCATTTGTATGAGATGGAATTAATACAAATTTCGTATTAAACGCGAAGCTTGTATTAGTAACATGGCGACGGTGATGCACCAGGCGAACCTCTGGTGGTTTGTGTAATCAAAACCGTTTGATGTATTTCAGTTGGTTGATAAATAAAAAGTTATGTCAGTTTAAAGAATCCCGCCTAAAAATTTCCCGAACGTCGTTTCGAAAGGTCTGGTTTACTTGTTTAAAAATATTTTTTTATTAATTAGGTATGTTGTCAATTCGCATGTAAGTACCTATGTACCTACTTAAATTTATCAGTTGAATCTCCGCCTACGAAAAGACGGGTCTCAGTTTCGATTCCCTGCCGGGGAATACTTTAGCCTAAAATATTTTTTTCTATTTAATCGAATGTCAAGTGACCTAATTATCCCACCAGCGAAACGGGGAATTCTAAAGCTAATAAAAACTATGACAAATCTTCAATTCGACTGTACTTTTTATTTACGTTACTTCGTAACGTTTTAGTAGCGCCCATTCAGGGCGGCAGTGAGAATAGTAATTAGCTGGGCAAACGATTCTACCATAATGTAAATACCATGGGTCTTAGCTGGTTAACAGAGATCCTAAGAGGTCTCAACAGTAAAAGTTGGTATAGCCTCGTTCAAAGGTGCAAAAGAAGGTTTAATCTGTATTTTTAATGGAAATACGATAGCAAACGAGTACGCAGCACCACCCTTCCGCTGCCGCCCATGACAACTGTGACCGACCTAGAACTATACTCAATTTAAGGACTGGGATGGTTATTCCAGTTAACAGATGGTGCGATAATGCGATTTCAATACATTCTCTCACATTATGTGTATATCTGTGTAGCCTAGTTAGTACGTAGTGGTGTGCTAGCGATGATGCGAGGCTTCCCGGGTTTGACTCTTGACCGGGATAAACTATTGTTCTCAGAATGGGTGTTAAAAATATGTTATGTGTATGCGTTATATTAAGCGGTGATAGCCTAGTGGTTAAGAATTCGGCCTCCTATTTGGAAGGCCCGGGTTCGAATCCCAGGGCAAGCAAGCAACCTCTGACTTTTCGAAGTTATGTGCGTTTTAAGCATTAGAATGTTACTTGCTATAACGGTGAAGGACTTCATCATTAAGGAAACTTACATTCTGGAGAGTTCGCAAAACTCAAAGATATAGTCTGCTAATCCGACCTTGGCTAGCGTGGTTGACTAAGGCCTTAACCTTCTCATTATGAAGGGAGACCCGTGCTCAATAGTGGGCTATAATTGGTAGAGATGATATTATTTTATGAAATGAATTAAGTATATCTACTTATTTGTGTTATTCATGCCAACTGCAACATAGGGAATCTAAGCGCGGGAATTTGAGTATGTGTGTTTGTTATTATGATTGTATGTATGTATGTAGTGCAAGTATCATATCCTATGGACAACTGTTTCAAATTACAGAGTGTAGGTACCAAGGCTTGCTTTACTAAGCGACGCCAGGTTATTTACTAGTTTAGGTATAAGAAAACGTGGTACGACCAGCTTATATCGAATTGTTTTACTTAAAAAGCGATGTCCCACGTTTGATTTCCAGTAGAGCCAACATCGTCAATTAGATATTTTGACCCAGTTGCGTAAATCATGTCATGTTCATGATGCCATGAAACTTGTTCAAAATATTTGCACAACAATTCAAAATCGTGAGTACCCGTTTGCATTAAAAGTATTTAGTGAACCATGATATAAATTAAGTTTAAAATCAATAACAATCCTCTTTATCCCTCTCTTTCTTTCAATAACATTACATTCTTCGTTTTCTTTCATACTTACAAAGGACTTGAAATAAAATGGAAAAAATAACCGAGAACGTAGCAACCCTACGAATGCATGCAATTTCAACTTCATAGTGTTCCCCCTTCCCCCTTTGGCAGCTCTCCGACTCTACGTACTACATGTTACGCAGGGCTAAGGGACTGGCGGCACCAACTGCGGGTAGCGACAAGCTAACGTAGGAGAGATTTGCGAAGCTTGCAATATTCCAGCGAAATTTTAAATTAAAAAAATACTAACTTAACAATTGCATGCGTTGCGAGTGGCGCAGATAACAGTAAAAAAACATCACAGTGACCAAAACTCGAGATGTTATTTGCATTTAAATAACTTCTGAATTTAAACCCAAAAAGGTTTTTCCAATGCTTTCATACTGTAAACTTAAATTAAATAAGTACATATTAGTAAAAATAAAGACAAAAAAGACGAAACAATTATCTGTCCGGAGAATTGACTTCTCGCTTCACAGGCATGGTCACTAACAAATAAATTACGAAGTCATCAACAGAACAAGTAGGTAAACGTAAAATAATAAGCTTAATGAGAATGATTTTACATGAATCTTTGTTTGCAGAAGTAAGTGAGCTGTTATTATGACCGCTATTCTCTAATAGTAAAAGATATCTCACCTTCAGAGCTTTATAGTATTATAATAATAAACAAATTAAGTAAAGAAAAGTAAAGCATAAATTTATTATAATATATAGTCGATAAAGTACGATAATATTTATCACCTGTTGCTGTAAAATATCGAAATAATGCATTTTAAATCAAGGAAAGTTGCGTCGCAACCAAAACGCGTGCTAAATTAAGATCCTTTGAAATTTACTATCACTTGGCTGGAAAATGGAAGTCATCGGTGTAAACCAACTTACCTCAGAGATCTTTATGTTGTTTTCAAACAAGTGTAAAATATGCTAATCGACAAGTGGCTGTGTTCAAGCTGATTGCGTTGTTTTCATATTCTGATTTAAGTTTTAAATTCACTGTAAGTTTATGATCATTGATCACCAATGAAATCCACGCCTTTCTTATCAATGTCAATTTCTTAATGGGCAGAATTCACTAGGCACATTATTCCAGTGTAATAATAAAACATCTACCGGTACAAATCTCAAAATACGATGTGGCCCGATTGTGTCCTCGATAATTTAATTTAATATCTTTGCCACAAGCAAATTTTAACTTTACTTAGATTTCTTTTACAAAAAATACTAGAAGGAGAAGAGGATATAAAAGCGAAGGGATTCACTCATTGATTAAATACGAAACTTCGAAAACTGAATGATGACTGATGAAGACAAAAAGAGAAGATTACAAATAGGACACGTCAGACCCGAAAGGATTTTTTAATATTTTATCGCTGAGAAGGTTAATGGGATACAAAGAATACTTCATTTACACTAGTTAAGAGTTCATTGGAATGGATCAAACCGCGGTGAACCGACGTAGAGGAGAGACGGAGAGAGAGAAGATAAATTTTATTATATCGCCTTAAACCATTCTCTGCACATCCTGGAGATCGACTGTTAAAGAATGCTATAGCAATAAGACCGCCAATTGTACCACTTTTTGGGGTTATAAGTTAAATAAATAAATAATGCAAAGCGTTCGTTCATCGCGTATCGCTCGCGGTCAGACCGGCGGTCAACACGCAGTTCCGCTTTATTTTTACGAAACTTAAAACATTCCTTTGACCGATTTGGCATTATCTTACAACCGTTGAGTGGTGCCTCCTATATTTCGCAATGATTTTTTGCCGCCAAGTGGGTTTCTTTATGGCTCACATGAATAATTGTGTCTACACGAAGGGTACATGGGAGTATTTTACATACAAGAGTTGTTTAAATATTTATACTCGTATATACTAGAAACACGCTCTGTGCTCAAAATTCAACCGTAATTCATTTTGTCAAGTGGCCGTATTTTATTTAGTATAAGAAATGGGTCACTATTTTGTTATGTCGTAAGCGACAATATGGAATGGTATCCAATAATATGGTCGTTAAGACCATTCATAGACTCAGTACATATAGTCCACATATATTTTTATTTACGGTTAAGAACATACAATTATATAGCACCATCCTGTCGCGGTCGATCAAAATAATGACCAATACACAACAAGCCTCACATCAGAAGTACAGTCGTACAAGGATCTTTTGGCGCGTGGGTGATAGAGACATCGCCTTACAGCTAAGGCAAACTGTAAGGCACTGTCTCTGTCACCCACGCGCCAAGGGATCCATGTAAGACAATATGCTTGAGTCGCCGAGAAAATAGAACTGCCCCTCCCCGCTCAAAACAAATTTATTACCTGTGCTCTGTGCTCAAAGTTCAATTAAGCTTGTAAGGGAAATTTACTTAAGGCATTTTAGATCCTCGCCATCAATTTAAAACCTTAATCAGAGAGACAGAAAGCTGATATTTGTGTGGGATACTTTAAAACAAATTCTCAAAATTCTATATCAAGCACGAACGTAATATAGGATGGTTAATGCAGTTAGCTATTGTTTCTGGCCGTTTGATTGCTTGCATGGCCATTATAGCTTCATCGATCAAAGGTCTTCTGCGAGACCAAACCACCGCCCACTACACTCATCAGAAACTGGTACTGCTCACAGACACCCATGACAGATCATAGATATCTAGTACTACGCCCACGGCCCGACACCGAAAATTATGTCCATACATTATTAAGGTTTATGGCCAGTACTACAGATTCCCATTTCTACAGATTCCCAGTTCTACAGATTTCCATTTCTACAGATTCCCATTTCGACAGATTCCCAGTTTTACATATTAGTATGTAACTGATCGCTGTCAAATATGTATGAAATCTGCAAATTAGAACTTTGCCAGCCAAGCAGCTATTGGGTGTACTCCCATACTCACGTTTTGAGAGGAAACCCGCGCCCAGAAATGGGGCTGTTATAGATTCGGTAATGATGACTGACAGGAGAATTTGACCATGACCCTCAGAATTCAAATATCGAAAAGCAACAACATTAACTGCAATATTTAAACGCGCCAACCCATCCATCACAGCAATATTGAGGCAATGATGTTTGTTGGTGCCTCCATCATTACGCGGGCTGTAACGAGGCTGGCGATATATAAAAATATCGTAAACACAACTCGTAAAACCGGTCTCGGCCGTTAAATCGGTTACAATCGGAAAAAAATCCCTCGCAAGCCGACGGCTGTCCGCCATTTTGCTTATTGTTTATCTGTATTTGTACATCAGCGTCTGGGTTGCCAGCTATAAAGTTTTCCGTCATTATAAACTAATAAATTACTAATGATTTTAAACTTACATAAAAAGAGAGGCTATCTTTGCTTCGCATTTCGTGACGGTGTTTCTAGAATGGCAAAGAATTTCGCCAGACAAATCTCCTTATACTATTTGAAGTTGGGCATGCTTATATCTGTAGAGGGCAGCGGTAAGAGAACCATATGTTCGTAAAATGATCGTAGGGAAGTTTTAAATGAGGGCGGCGACATTGTTATATTGGCGGTATTGTTGAAACATCTTAAATAACACGCCGGAAAATATTAGAGTATGTAACACAGAAACACCAGCCCTCTCTCATCGACAGCAGCGCGCCGCGCTATAATGACAATATAGTCTGTGGTGCAGTGTTCCGACGATCTAAGCGACAACGTTTTCTACCGTGTAAACTTTTAAGTTAAGTTGTGATGTTAATTTACTGTGTTCTGAGGAATCCGATAAATTCTATCGCTAAAACTGGCGCCCAACGTGGGGCGCAAAAATTGTGCGCGTTCTAATATACAGACGTATGAAGTGCACGATTTCCAAGCATCTAATTTCGGCGTAGTTGAATAAAGTTTTTCTTGACTTGTTGAGATGTAGAAATTTCATGTGTATGAAATATCAAACAGGCATGTAGCACCACCCTTCAGCCGCCCATGACAACTACGACCATACGATAATATACCTATGTTCCTCTTGAGCTGAATTGACCACGGTCAGTTTTGTAGCGTAGAGCATTTATTTAATTTGTGTTTTAAAATTGTTTAAGTTTGTTTATATGTAGTTTGTCGTAATTTATCTCTCCCGTATAACAACAGATACAAATACTCTTCAAAAACCGAAGTTCAGACAATTTCGACGTACAAACTAACGATAACGGGAACTTACATAAGCTGAATTATCATTAATTAGTCAGATATCAATCAGCAGTGGGCTGGGCTGGCACCCAAACACGTCTGGAGACTGGCGCCGCTCAAGGCTGTCTGCGAGGTGAAGGACTGGATCCCGTATTGACCAGCTACACACCGCCGATTGTCTTTATTCCACCCGCGTTCCGTCTAGAATTCTTTACAACTGCACGACAATAATCCTAGCTTTCCGCCTATGCGATTATGGTACATTTCCGATTGATTGAGGGAATTAACATGAACTTAGTAAGGAAATCAGCAACTTTCTTAAGGGCCTGGAATATGAACATGCAGGAGACATCGCTTTTTAGATCGAGGATATTGTTACCACATTGAGCATATTCCGTTTTTGCGGAAAATCATGGGAATAATGAAATATAGTCGTCTTACGCAGCGCGCACACATAGTATCTACTTTTGTCGTTTAATATTTTAATGATATGATGTAATATATTTTTACATATGAAATGGATGTATAAAATATGCAAGATTATTTGAGGGTATTGAACAAGCTGTTCGCTCCAGACCCAAATCTGATATTCTCCTTTTGCTTACAATCACAAGCTAAATTGAACTATAAGTACAGGTACACTATTCACTGACAGGAGACGCGTCTACGATGCAGTGACAAGTGTCAGATACATACGAATTTTGGGTTGCGTTGCAGTCGCGTAGCTCAAAATAGCGTTGTGTGTGCCTTAAAGTGCAACTTTATAATTTCGATCCAACCGAGTGTTCCACGAGACACACACATTTTTATTATAAAAATTTTATAATAAATAGTTTAATATTTAATATTAAAATAAAACTATCGCTACACGTTAAGCATTGCAATATTAATTGCACCCAAATCGGTTAAGACGTTTCTAATATTAATCCGAACAATATCATAAACAACTAGACAAAACGACAAACAAATAAATTTAAATGTTTGGTATGGGAATGGTTTAAGAAATATTTTACCGATATTTTGTCACTTTCCAATATCGAGAGCAAATATAAATAAAAAACATAAAAGTGTTTTACCCGACACCCGCCCCTCCGTAACACAAGCCCGAAGCGCCATTATTTGTAAAACTAGTAAACCCGCCCTCGCTTCGCTTCAGGGAACCAGTCTCTTCAAAAATCTCTGTAAATATTAACAAATTGTGTTAATCCGATGTCTAAACTATATTACTGCAAACTTTCATGAAAATCCATTCAGTATTTTTTCACACACTCACTCACATCCTTACAAACTTTCACATTTATAATATTAGTAAGATTTAAGGAGTAACATAAACGGTCACTGAGAACTCCAGAACAAATTCCAGGCTTCTATCCTTTTTAGGTCACGTTTGGTCAGCGCAGGCTAGACAAATCGATTGCGGAACGAGCGTTACAAAGTACGTTACAAGTTACAACGGTACCGGAGTAACGCAAACACTTCGTTACATAACACTTATGTTTGTGAAGAGCGCGGGAATTTACAATGTTTTTACGCAGTGTTTTTTTCAGATTGGTCATAGCTAGGAATTTTAAAGAATGACTGGTAGGAGTCTGCGCTGTCGCTATATTGGCGAGGAAAAATATAATGAACATACCTGCATACCGTAGAGTTCGCAAAACTCAATGGTGTGTAAATCAGCCAATCCACACTTACTCCTCAGTTCTTATTCTCGGAATACCCGGTCTGCCTTTCTGCACTAGAGCTGGGCTTTTCTGACCTTCTCATTTTGAGAAGAGACCCGTGCTCAATATTGAGCAAGGCTCAATGGGGAGATAATGATGATTATGATGATTGTTTTGGGCTGATGTAATTTTTCTACGACCAAGCGATATTAACTCTCATTATTTGGTCAATCAAATATCTAATTTGTATAGAATAAAAATCGGTCGAGTGCGATTGCCAAAAACATCCGAATTTTTATTATGTCTAGCTGCAGTATAATAAAATATAATTTGTGAAAAATTCAGAGTCTACCTTTTTCGTGAGAAAAGAGCCCTCGAACAAACAAACAGATGACGCAGGTAGGTATATTAATAGTGTACGGAACTCTAAAAATTACAGTAAAATTAAATACAATTTGACTATGAAAATCCTCATGATTATCAAACGCCTGAAAATATCTTCAGAAATGTTTTCGAATATCAAATCTATAAAAATCATTCACATAAAAAAACGCATGTAATTCGGTTATATCTCAACCACCACACGGTCCATCGGTTCTAGAGCTACGATTTCATGTGGACTGGCACGTAAACTTCTTTTGCGTTGGGGGTTAAAAAAGCATCATATACCCAACGCACATAACATCACGCCTGCAATGAACATTTTGTAAGTCGAAGACAGTAAAGAGTCACAGATATCGCGACACGATTGTCAGATTATCCATTCCAAGCACTATCCAATAAGAAAATAATTTCTTTAACCAGAAACCAATCAAAATGAATCCGTTGACATAAAAACGATTTACCTAAATTTCAACAATAGAACGGAAACTGGGGCATTTACCCTACCATTGGACTAACTAAGATCTACCATTACGGCGTCCAGTGAATCTCGCTTCTTCAGTCATTTATCAGCCGCTTCCATTCAAGTGTGGACGAAATTCCAACAAAATCGCCCGGAGTTTTAAACAGCGGTTTCACACAGAGCGATTAAAATGTCGTTTTAATTATTTTGTATGATGAAAGTCTATTTGTCCAAAAAAATATATTCTTGTATGAGGAGGCTTTGTAGGGCACTTAAAGCCGCCTATCCCATAAGCTCTACCGAATAAGCTGTTATTGCAGTTATAAAAAGTTCAGGGCGACGCACTTTCTAAGTATAAAGGCCGCGATACATTGTTCCAATATAATATGAGGAGCAGGGAAAACGATATTTCTGGATTAAGTAAAGTAAAGATGGCTTACATTGAGTTTTGAATACTCAGTATAAATAAAAATGGTACAAAAATATCTGTGAGTATTGAAATTGACAGAGTGATATTTCTTATATAACACTCTTCTTGATAACAAATATTAAAAGGGATGCAAATTACTTTTTGTGCACTTGTTACCTATTATATTTATGTTTTTCGAATAGCAGGGCGTCAATGGTTTTTGGTTTTACTCCAGTATAGCGACGATGAATAATTGTCATCAGAAAGCTCATTTAATCTTTAATTAGTATATTATTTTCCACTGTTCTGCTAATGCGACGAGCCAATCAGCCGAAACGTGCCTTAATCTCTCACATATAAATGAGTTTATTCATACAAAACATATAAAGTCGCGCTGTGACGTCACGTCAAGTCAGAATCAATCTATTAATTTTTTCACACCATTCATGTACCTACATCTAATCTAAGTTCTAAACATAAATAATCAAAGCCAGGCCAGTTCTCAGAAATTGCCTAGATTGGAATATCTCGCTTTGCTCACAGCTAAGTTTTCAATAAGCTGCGACTAGGCTAAACTTCTCAAACCATACCTACAAAATACGTTAGTAAGCGAGTTCAAAAATTTATATCGGTGGGAACTAGACGTTCGCTTATCGCTGCACGTTCACAGTGAAACGCATCATTTATCCTGCGCTTTGTGTTCGGATGTATTGTTAATGCAGTAACATTTGTGCTTTGTAAGCTTGTGGTTCACAGATTATAAGAATAGAAAGCTGAAACCGAGTAAGGATGTTCTGAAATTGTTATTGTTTTGTGACAGCTTTAGTGCTGGCACACTTCACTTGGAAAGCACTAATTCATGTTTCATTTGCTTGGTGGTAGTGAAGCCTAGAGCCTAGCTGACTAGCTTCTCTCTCTTTCTTATGTCAGCCGCCAAACAATTTATGTTCAGACAATTTAGGCTCTTAAAGCCAGTAATTTCTTTCTTTCTTCATCATTGTAATCGGGTCAGCAACGCATCAGTGATGGTGTTGGAGTGGCAAAGGGAGAACGAGAGATCTCTCTGAGAGAATGGCGAGAATCAGACGAAACAGCAAGCCTGAGGAATGGCCAAGCTCTGATCACGGTTAGGTAGAATTTTTATGCAAGCGTTGAAAAAAACTGCGATAGCGTGATTGAAGCTTGATGTGACGTCACCGCGTGACATGCGTGCACTGTGTAGTGTGGCCATATTAGTATAGGTACCTGATATCCACGTGTAACGATGACCGCTTACTGTTAGGCTGGTCTGAGGATTGGTCGACAAATAACATAAAAAAATAAATAATAGTTTAAAAAAACTAAAAAACACGCTTTTTATAGAATACTGAACTAAAAAAATAGAAAATAAGTTTCAATAAATTTAAATTAAGAATAGTGTTAAAAATTTCAACAAACATGAATTAATAATAGTGTAAATAAAGAAAATATTTTATTTAAAAAAAAGCGTGGGGTGCATGGTGTCATTTTGATAATATCTTAAAAAGCACCCCACGCTTTTTTTAAATAAAATATTTTCTTTATTTACACTATTATTAATACATGTTTGTTGAAATTTTTAACACTATTCTTAATTTAAATTTATTGAAACTTATTTTCTATTTTTTTAGTTCAGTATTCTATAAAAAGCGTGTTTTTTAGTTTTTTTAAACTATTATTTATTTTCGACTTTTTAGTTTTGTTTATTTATAATAGCTTGTTTTTATAATTTTAAACTATTATTTGGTCTCTATCGATCTATCTACTGTGATAACTTAGAATTCAAATAAACAGAAGAACAACGCCATCTAGTAAAACGTAATGTACGCAGTCAAACTGAATACGCAGTTACAGCTAGTTGCCCGTAAATATGGGTAGATGGCAGTAGCAAATGGATAGATGGCAGTAGTGTGAGAGTAAAAAAATTAAAATCTTATTTTGCATATTGAAAATTGGAATAATTTTATCAAAATAGTGTAATGTCATCGGAACTCGATAAATCTACAAAGTTTGAACGAAATCTGGCCATTTAAAGTGGGTCAAAATCGCGTCCAAAGAAGTCGGTTACAAACAAATATACAAACATACAAGTGAAGCTAATATAAAGCGTGTAATAATATCATTATGGTAGTCTCTTTATGCGAAGGAGAGTTACATACAAACATACATACAAACATACAAACATACAGGTGAAGTTATAGGCTAGGGAAGGTGGAAATTAAAGAAGTTAGGAAAAACGCCTATTTTTAGGAAAATCCGCGATAGATTTGCGTGGAAAGGGTCTAGAAAATTAGGGATCAACTGTTTATAGGTGCGTTATGAATTTGAAGCAAAACGCCTGAGGGGCACGGAAGATATTAACAGAAATGTAGGTTTAAAATGAACGAATTTAGTATAAATCAAGGAAAAACAGTTGTAACTCGGAAAATTCGCGATGGATTTTCGTGGAAAAGGTATAGGAAGTTAGGGATCAGTTAGCTTTAAGTTAGTTATGAGTTTGAAGCACAACGGTTGAGGGGCACGGAAGATATTAAAGGAAGTATAGGTATAAAATTAAGAAAAAAATGAGGAAAAACAGCTATTTCTCGGGAAATTGTGGTCGGATTTTCGTGAAAATGGTATAGAAAGTTAGGGAATAATTAGTTGCAGATGCTATATAAGTTTGAAGCAAGAAGACCTTTGGGCACCGGAGATATTAAAGAAAATGGAGTAAAGTTACATACAAACATACATACAGGTGAAGTTAATAAAAGCGTGTTAAAAAGCGTGCGTGTCGTAGAACGAAATTATATTGTTGCACTTTATCTCCAACACTAATTGAACATTTGACATAAATCTCACCTGATAACTGACTTACCGTCAAGCAAAAAAATTGGTTGCCTGTAACGTCGGTATACGGGCGAAAGTTTTACGTGACAACGACTTTAAGTGGTAAAATAATTTTAATGTGAATATTCATTCGTATAGTAGGAAGAAGGATGAAATAATAGTAACAATTTAAAACATTTATTTATACTGTCTAACCGTCATGTGAAGGCGGAAGCAATTTAAGTTTAATGTTTTATTTTTGTTAAATAGTTCCTCACTTGTAAACAAGATGGCATTGTACCAATTTGTGAAACGCGCTAACGAGTGTAACGTGGAGTTTATATAAGAGAAAAATTTGTAAAGGGCAATGTGTCGACTTCTTTGGTTTTATAATAAACTGCTATTTTGGGTTTGCAAGCAGTTGTGGTTATTTGTGAAGTTGACCCTGCGTTCCCGTATCTTCATGGGGTAAACGTATACAAAGAATTATATTTAAAACATTGTAACACCATCCGCCATCTAGCGCTGCTAACCGTTAGACCATTAACCATTAGTCACAACTAAGTGAGGTAATAAACTAGTTACTCTACTTAACCAGAGATGGCGCTGTACCATTTTCTGTACACTGTCACCAAGGAACGTGAGCGGAGCTTACTAACGCAGTTTCTTGAAGTGCCTCCCGGCAAACCAATTTATAAGACGTTGTCACGTCAAAAACTTACAGTCTTCATTTTTTAGATTTTTAGCGTACCGTACGATAAGTAACACCTTCTAAAATAACCAACTATTCATCCAATAGGTTCTTAATGAATGTTGTCGAAGGGTCGTCATTGAACTTACCCATAAAATACTTTAATAACTCACCAATGTTTACATTTGCATTAGAAAGAAAGACTGTTTGGCTTCCATTTAACATCAACACAACGTAAAACTTTCCCTGTGAAAATGAGCTTACTTCAATATTAACTTTCCTATCAAGTTTTCTTCAGCGAAATATTCCATAGTTTTCACAAAAAATATTGAAATAGTTCAACTAACGGTCAAAAGTTTAGGTCTTATTGATGGCCTTGTTCCCTAGCTCTAAGTTAACTAACTTACTAATTAGTTAATTAACTAATTGAAATATCATTTCTTTAGGCCCTTCTTCAGCTATTTTCATTCTACAAACGTTTGAGGTCACTATTTGAGGTATCCTTCTGAATTCGTTATCACAAGGAGTCTAACCACTCTATTTCTATCTCAAAGGTAATGTTATATAGCTTTAAAGGTTCCCATTTACTTACTTAAGTATTGTCCACCAAAGGCCCTCTACATCTAAAACTAGATTAAACTATAGTCCAAGGAAGGTCAGGTACGGATTTAGACTTCTTATTTCTTTTGAAGACTGACAACTTCGAATTGAGAGCACCTATTGCGGAGTAGGTAGTAATTTATCTAATCCATAAAATCAGGAAAAGAAAAGATCGTTTAATTAAAAATTGTGTTACGCTCAACTTTTTGCTTGAAATATTTTGTCTCTTTTATTAATGTGTAAGCTGAGTTACATGAGCTGGCCGTTACATTTAATTTTTTCGTTGTGCGTATATACAATAAAGTTAATGAATAAATAATTAAATATTAATCATTTTATTACATTTTATTATCAAGAATAGATTTATATAGATGTATAAATTTAAGGTATAAAATAGTTAATACGATTTAATGAATTAACTGCGAACCATTCAGTCAATGAAAGTAGAAATTAAGATTTTACACTTCTTCGTTTAGCACTATTACAGCTCTGTTTTACTGTAAAACTTCCGTCCTGGCGGAATACCGTCATCGATCAATCTTAAAATGAGATGTATCAGATTACTCACACCAAGATTGGCTTAGTTTATTCTGTACAGAGATTGTTAATACATATTGATTATTTGAGGTCATAGACTTGAGCCTTGAGGCACTCTAGAACGGTTTGTTCACTTACTTGGTAAAACGGATACACAGATTTGTAATCATAGGCGTTAACGTTCTCCCCCCCCCCCCCCTCTAAACCCCCAGATAAAGTACTTATATTTGACTAAATCTGCCTCGAAAATCCGATTCCCCTCGTTTGGATAGGGAATTCAAGACCGTTACGCCCATATAGATCGGGGGCTGAGTACGCCTATATTATTATGATGTAGTACGATTGTGGATCTGCTACGAATTTTTAGTAATGATCAGAGTGGCGGTGATTAGTGATTACGTATCTTGTTTGCTTATCTCCTCATTTTTGTTTTTTGTTATTTCTGCAATAATCATTTCCACGGGATAACTTTTACTCTTTACCACAAAACATAAAATAACCTCGATAAAATCAGGATCATGGAATAGGACTTTAAACGCGAATGAATGGTTGGATAAACTTCTTAGTAAATGTCACTGGCAATCAATGCTGAATGTATCAACGATTTTCCGGTAGAACAGGTAAATATGTCGTCTTATTCCTTGGTAGGTCGCCACCTACACTGTATCGCTTGAACTACTATTGTCCTGTCCTATTAATTAATGTGTGGGACGACGCGTCAGATGTTGTATCTCAGGTACACTATTCTCGTGTATTCCTGTGATCAATATCTATTTTTAACCTTCGCTAATATTTAAACAATTATAGGAGCCGACCTTTCTTTTGACAGCTGAGTGTCGGAAGATGGCAATTTTGTTATTGGGAACGTGCACGACGGTGGCAACGCGCAACTTTTTCGGCTACTGTCAAATATGACAAGTAAACATTGTTAGTATTTTTGCAATTAAAAACCAAAATAAACAGTAAATGATACTTGTTGACTTTATTTGAGTGCAATTTATTGAATAGTGTATGTGTACAATGGATATAATCATAAAAACCGCGTTCGAAAGTATTACACACAGCCGCAATAGTTTCCATTTTTTGTCACGTTGTGTGCTGCGATCGTTTTTGTACACCTGCCACCCGCTTTGCACATAGCGAATAGTAGAAGATCCAGCCCTACATCGTCCTTCACCGAGGTGATTAATGAACGAAACATATTTTATGTGAAATTTAAAATATTAAAAAATAAATAAACAATGGGATCCCTGAAAAAATCCTGGACAGGCTATGTTAAATTATTAATTAAAAAAAAATATTTTTTATTAAAAATTATACTGGTGAGATTAATAAGAAAATCTCATACCAGCTGAAAGTATGAAACTTTCAGAATGTGCAATTGATAGGTTCTTTATTTTTTTCCTGGACGGACTACAAGGTTCACAGGTATACACATGTATATTGATTGTAGGTTCTTACACTTTTAATGATTAATCAATAAACTTTATATCAACGTGAGAGCTGTTTTATTGCAAACACGTTGATATAAGGTTCACTGCAAAAATGTTGGTCCTAAGTGCGGTTCGCGAATTTTAAAAATTGGAATTTTAGTCCGACTGGGAACAGGCCGACAAAGAAATCCGAGTTAAGTATATTTGCTCCTTCAATAAAAAAAGCAAAATTAAACCAAGAGGACAGTCAAAAATATAAATTAAAAAAAGGATCTTGCATTAAGTACAAAAATTTTACTGGAAATTATATAAATACAAAAAATATACAGGGTTAATATTGAAAAACACCAGAAACCTCGCAGGACTAGGTAGCTAACATCATAAACAACAACATTTGTTCTACGACTTTTGACATAATTCAATACATTCAATAAAAATGATTTTTTAAGTTTTCATTGTCCTGTCGTGATATTTCTAACTCTTCATTCGCATGCGCTGCTAGCTGCTAGTAATAATACTAACACTTTCATCGCCAGATAACAGCCTCGCGGGGCTTGTACGCAGTATGTACGCTGTGACCACAATCCCTTCATACTTTACCAGGCTTAGGACTGGCTACATTAAACAATAAAAAATTAAATAAATAAATCGTGAGAAGGTACATAAATTGATTCACGAGTCTCTTTTTTTGAATTCGTTAAAAAATAGGCATTGAACATAAAACATTCCTATTTCAAACGTTCCAACATAAGCTTCTAACATAAAATATGATTTAAAATATGTTTGAATACTAGAAAGAATTACAAGCGACCGACCTAGTTGCGAAGTTAGCTTAAAATGATTTATAGACTAAGTTATTTGCAATGAAACGCTGAGTTCGGAAATGAAAACAATGTGGAGTAAACTGAATTAATGTCATGGCTGTGAGCTGGGACCAGTATTTTTTTAAAGTTTTCTAAAAATTCACATTTTTAATTGTATTTACTGAGACAAATACTATGTTTTTGGGATTTTTTCAATTTTCACATACCTATCGATCTATAATCCATACTAATATTATAAATGCGAAAGTCTGTCTGTCTGTCTGTCTGCGACGTTTTCACGACTAAACCACCGGTCCGATTTGGATGAAATTCGGAATGAAAATAGTTGAAGACCCGGAGTCACACATAGGCTATTTTTTTCAAAAATCAACCCCTAAAGGCTTGAAATAGGGGATGAAAGTTTGTATGAAAACATTATTTGGGAAGTGTAGGGAACACCCTGCCCCTTCCCGTTTTGCGATATAAACTAAATCCACGCGGGCGAAGCCGCGGGCAAAAGCTAGTAAAATATAACTTCACTTTAATGCCAATCGTGAGGGCATTTCCTCGCTTCTGGATATAAATGTAATCTCCACTCATAAAAGTTAATTACACAAAGCATCCGCACCCTAGAACGACCTTCTATCATGTCTTACCCCTTTCGAAAAGTGTTTGTAAAAAACCTACTATCGATTGGTGAACATTTTAGATATAGAACAATACATACGAGTATATATAGAACAAAATTTTCCTTTCTGTGACCTTCTTAACAACGTCACAACCATTCAAGTAAAAATATCTTATTCTACGTATTTTATTTGTGTGAAGAACTTATCAAACGTGTTTAATAAGGTTTCGCCCACCACGTAAATGGCAAATCGCAGATACTTATAGGTTAGAACTAGAAACGACTTCTGCGTAAGTCATACTTAAATGAACAAATCTCTGATAAACCAAAACACATCAAGATTTTGTAAGAAAATGCATCGTGACAATGGAAGGAATGAAAACTTTAAAATGGATATTAACAGGTTTTGTATTTCGGTTAAAAAAGTATGGATGCGGTTAAGATTTTTATGAAGCGACTTTTTTAATCCTCAAGGATAGTTACAGATAGGTGACATTAATTTTTCATAGCTAAACTAATTATTGTAGTCCCAGTTCGAGTCTTATTCTGTGTCGGCGACAGTTGTTACGAAAGGGTGAATGTTTTCTGAAATAAAATCTTGAATCACTATAATATATCTCAGTCTCCATGTCATACAATAAAAAAGTTAATAGTGTCATTATTCCTAACTTTGAATAGGGAATAACAGGTAGGTATGACCTGTTTGGGCCCTAATTCTGCTAATTTATAAATGCTTCAATTGGATATTTTGACACATTTTTGACACATACCCCATACAAAATGTGTCAAACAATTCAATTGAGATCCAATTTAACCATTTATTTAGCAGAATCGGGGGGCTGACCTTTTATTGCTGTACCGAAAAAGCTATGCATTGTGTCACCTGATAATACCTTACGGTATGTACTTCCCAGTATCAGTTCAACGACTTGTTATAACCCATTAAAACTCGGTATCGTTCATCGCCCCGATCAGTGTTATCCCTAAAGGATCCAGTAATAATATTCATTCACGGTTCCAATTATACATAGTTTAGTTTACGTTTCCGTGTGTTACAATATTTTGGAAAAAACCGTTGAAATTCGAAATTCTCTTCACCGAGCTATATTAACTCAAATAGTTTATACAGCATAAAATGTTACAAACTTATTTTTTTAAGATTAGTTCCATGGAACTTTTTCTTCGTTTCCGTAAAAAGTTCATGTATTTCCGTCCAAGAGATCAAGCCCTTGGACTGACATAAAAATAAAAATCATAGCTAATAGGGTTTTTTACCCTTCGAGTATGGCTAAACGACTAAAAATGGTTAAGTATTTTCTTGCTTCTACAACAACTGCCGAAGGTGTTTTGGCATGAAGAAAATAAATTGAGATTTTTTTATAGCCAAAAATATTAATTCAAATAAAACGCTCAAATAAATTGAATCATAAAAAATGCAGACGATGCCGTTGCGCGAAAAATGCACACAAGAATATTTTCTCGAATATCTAACATGAAAAAAGTGCTTCGTAGATATAAAAAAGTGCTCCGTAGAAAATATCAGTTATTGAGGATTTTATCTGTGGTAAAATTTCGAGACCAAAAAACAATACTTTGTGTTATGAGTACCTACATAGCATAAATCATGCGAATTCTGTACTATTGAGACTTGTTCAAGTATAGTTAAATAAAATTCAGCTATTGGTAAAGGATAAGAAGTAAAATTTCGAAAAAATATTATAGAGTTAGTTAAAAGTTCGAAAAATTATTATAGAAAAATATGGAAAACTACAACTACATACTATGGAATGGTAGATTACTGTTGATTTCGGCTAAGAACGGATATTGTCATACAACCACGAAGGGGCTAAAATAGAGTTGTATGAAAGTATGTGTGTAATATCCTTGGTTTTAAACCAGGCACTATGAAAATGTATGTATTTAGGGTTATGATTAGAAATCATGAAACACCTGTATCAACTTTTTAGTTAATCAACCTCTTAGGGGTTAGGGTTGAAAGTTTGTATAAAATTCAGCCAAAAGCACTTTCACACGGGTTAAACCGCGAGCAACAAATAGTTGTTAATATAAATAGCTTCTCAATATGACCTTTGCATGAATCCACCCTAAAAGCTTAATACCCAAAGCAGCAGCTCTGGAGAACGATCTAAGCTTTTAAGTGCAGAGAAAGCTTATTACTGTTTTCGGAATTACTTACATCATAATAATCATTTGTTTGTGACAAATATCCATGTTAAGATGTTAATTTATGAGTCATAAAATCTTTTGTATCATGAAAAAAATAATCATGCGCTAGGAGATAAAAGTTAATGTGGAGATTATGTTAAGGGATTACTGAATAACGTTTAGTATGTATTTGCAACAGTTTCGATAAATGTCATTTACTTCTCCTATTCTTTTAAAATCGAACAGATTTTGAAACTAGATACTTACAATTTATTGGTATAAAAAACCTATAAACGTTTCAAACAGCGACATTAATTTATTTACTTTCGTTTTCTACCTATCAAATAGTGGAGAAAATTTAGAAATGTCTGACAAAATTAAGTACAATTTGAACGTAAAAAAGATTATTCGAATAAAAAACGTGGTCGGTTTACTTGCTCATATACCCGAACCTACGCAAATTTTAATACCGTGAGGCCTAGCAAGCTTAAAATTTGCGTCCATTGAACTTACCTACTACACCGATATTCCTACATCATTTAAGCCCATTCATAAACGCAACCAGTTCCAAACTTTTCCATTTACGAAACCATTTTCATTCGTGTAATCTAAATATCACATCCAGTAAAGTTCTTATCTCTTAGAACTGGCGAATTATATATCTGTAATGAGTATATTACGAACAATAATAGCCATTGTATATTTCCGATGGTGTGTCGGCCGACCGGTATATATTTGAGGTAGCGGTGCCTCCCATCTCAGTTGAGAATAGGCTTTGATCAGAAGCGGATAAAATTAGAAACAAGTAATAAATATTCTGGTTTTTGTTCAGTGGATAAATATATTATCCCTTGTATAGTGCTTCGAAATATATTAATTGGACTTACAAAACAGTAAGTTGTGATGTTGTTGGACTTTTTAATGGAATTAAAGTGTTTTTATGCATGTTTGATGTCGATTTTTTTATTTTTGTTATTAATTATTCGGCGGATTTTTGGGACCTTTTGATACGGCTTCTAAAATTGAACCCAATTTGGGTCGCCCAGTTTTTCGCCCACTTCAGTGGTACTAGGAATAATCACTATTATCAATAGTATTAACTTAAAGGAATTATTTTTTCCGTGAAGCCTGCCTAGCAACAACCTTCTTAAATTATCCGTTAAACAACTTATTATTAGTGGTGGCGTGCTTGAGAGCTATACCTTCTTTCTCTTTTGCCTTGCAACATATCGGCTACGCCTTAGATGATTCCGACGTCTACGTGCGATAGTGATAGCTAACAGGTGGCTCATCTGCTTGGTTGCCTTCTATTTAGCATAAATAACTAACTTTTTTTAGTTAACTACCTTCAAAATTGGAACGTAGGGATAATTCAAAAACTACCTATTCTGATGGGTACTACTACTACCCTACTGACACTCAAAGGAGACCTCACATCGCTTTTTAGATCAAGGATATTTTTTCATATTGTGTATATTCGGTTTCTTACGGAAAATGAACACTGTTTAATATGTCGGAAATAAAAGGTAGACAATAAAATTCTGTCCAATTTCTCTCCAGTAAATCTCATTCCCATGGTGTATCAAAAAAAGAAAATATGAAATGGATGTATATGCAAGGTTTTTTGAGGGTATTGAACAAGCTGTCCATTGTCTAGGCCCAAATCTGATGTTCTAACGTATGATGAACCCGAATAAAAAATAATTATCAAAATCCGTTCACGCAGAACCAAGTTATGAGGTAACACACATAAAAAATTGAGTCGAATTAAGAACCTCCTTCTTTTTTGAACGGTTAAAGTATATTGAATTCCTTATGGAATTAAAGTAGCAAACCCTCCTTCCTATATGGAATTAAAGTAGCAAACGAGCATGCAGCACCACCCTTTCGCTGCCGCCCATGACAACTGTGACCGGCCTAGACCAAGACTCAATTTAGGGACTGGGATGATCAGTCCAGTTATTATAATGGTGTTAGAATCGGAAGAAGCACTCATATACCAGCGGCTTGCGTCTATCCTAATTGCGCAGGAGAGTTCGCAAAACTTAAAGGAATATATGTGAAGTCCGCCAATCCGCACTTAGCCAGCATGGTGTACTATGGCCTTAACCTTCTCATTCTGAGAAGAGACCCGTGCTCAATAGTGGGCGATTATGGGTTGAGATGATGATGATGATGATGAGTTGAATATTTCTTGAGCACTTCCATACCTCGCGGGGCACGTAAAATTGTCGTGTTTTCAATATTCAACGGTTGTTAAGCCACATCGGACGCCTTCAAACGGCATCCTTTAAACTTAAAACCTTTCCGACACTTAGATTGGCCACAAACCCATCCATTACCGCGAAGGTCAGAAACAAATTGCCTGCGATTATATGCCCGTCCGATTACAAAATAAGTGTATTTAAGTCAAGAATGAATAGGCTTCTAAGTTTACCACCCACAACATTGCTGCTTACCACGAGGGAGAATTGTAGTCAAGCATTATCTTATACAAGGTAAAAAAGCTTATCTCACAGGACCAGCATGGTAAAATACGCTCTTAGCCTCCTTAGTTATTGAGAGACCCGTGCCTATGAACTATTACTGGGTTGAAGCCAAGGACGCGGATTTTGTTATGATGTTTTTCTTTACCAAAAATGTGATAAAAATCAGGGGTGTGCGGTGTGAGACGCTATAAATACAAACTTGAGTATAAATAGGCTAGAGGCCAACACTCTTTGGCTATGATGCACTAAAATTATTGATTGAATTGAACGAATGAAATAAAATTAAATAAAATGGGTTAATGAAATGAATTAATGAAATGAAGTTCATGCGAAGATATTTTTTACGAACACTATTCGAAAATCAAACTACGCCCCTTTCCGTGAACCATAGTCGAAGAACAGCGGAATGAAATTTCAAAAGAACTTCTTTAACTACTCACGATTACAGCTTGCACGTAACGAAAACGTAATTTATCATCGAAACGAAGAAACGACGAAAGAAACTCCTTAATAGATAACTTAACCGACGTTAAAAACAGCCCTTAACCTTGTAACTGCTATTAAAAACGCGAAGTAAACTCGGCCGCTGTAACCCCCTTACAAACGTGTAATTCCATGAAAACGGCCCCAAGGTGAAAGTTCATATAGGGTGAGGCTATAAAAACACCATTACGGGGGATTGGTGCAAGTTGTAGACGACAGGGGTTTGTAAAATGCTGTGGATTAAAATTAGAATTTTTTATATTTTGTTTTTTATTTATGTTTTATTTCAAAATGAGCTCTCCTAAAGGGCAGGCGTTGCATTTGACTTGGTGGATGAACACTTACCATCAAATATGCTCGTCTATTTAAGCTATCAAAAATAACGTCAAATTATTATTAACAAAATAAAAATAAAATTCTATTCAATTCACATACACATTACTTAAAATATTATTAACGAACCAACTATACTAAGACAAAAATATAATTTATAAGGTGAATTGTATCAAGTTTTCCACAAAAATAAAAAAAAGGATATTAACAAAAACATGATATTAATTGTAACGAAACGATGGCTGGTTGTGGCCATCCGCTACCTAATTCTTTCGATGGAAATGAAAGCTCTTGTAATGTAGGAGCTGCGGCGAGCGCTAGTATTGAACTGACTTTTTTTGTCTGTCTTTAATAAAACATAAGAAACAGAGTATAAAGACATGTCAAAGCTTAGTCGTGCACATTTATAATTATTTACAATTACAATTCTCCTGTATTATACCTATAAAATACCTTGGCTACCACTAAATACAAAATAGAATAACTAATCTTAACTAAGAAATACATAATCGCCTTCGTTCATATTTTGTCCTACATTTTCTAGCAAGAGGGTTAACTTCCTGCTTCACCTCCGTTCTGTCATAATAAAATGGTGTTGTTATAAAGTCCCAGGTTTGCTTCCGCTTTCGTTTAATGCGATAAAAACTTTCCGAAGTAGTATAGTTATTTCACATTACTTTATTTCGCTTTTAGTCCATGACACCGACGACAACATGGGTCCTAGCGTGGGACTATGACTTATCTTATCTTAATCATAATATATATACTATCTATATCTTTATATTTATATTTACACATATAATAACACTGTAACTGATCGCTGTTTGTACAAGCTAATCTTGAAAACGGCTGAACGGATTTTTATGGGACTTTCAATGGGAGATAGAGGAGGCTGTGGAGCAACATATAGGCTACTTTTTATCCCGGAGTTCCGGCGGGATCGGGTTTCACGCGGGAAAAACTCCTAAGTACGAACGAAGTCGCGGAAATAGCTTGTACATAATATAATAAAAATGTAACTGGCTTATGTCCGTACGTGGTATTTGAAAAAAATATATGAAACTTTGTCATAGAGTCAACAGGAACCAAAAATATTATTACAATTTTTGGCCAACACAAATGCTGTAAAGTTTTATGCCACCCAAAGACTTTCAACACAAGTAATACCTAAGAACAACTGGGACCTTATATATGTCTTGACCAGCCTATAGAAATTGTACAGTACCTATAGAAGACTTTTTACATGGTCCATCGTCTAGTTCTAGTTGTTGATTCACATAAGGCTTATCATTATCATCCCAAGCTCTAAGTACCACTGCTGCTCTCTGGCCTCCTCACACAATGAACCTTTGAGAATATATGGAGAACTTTCGTTTTCTTTCCCCAAAGCAAGTTGTGACAAACCAACCTCCTTTAATTTAATATTTCTTTTTTTATACCTTTAAATTCTGTCACTTATCATAAGAACACATTGTCAATTGTAAAACCGAACCGAAATACAACACTTTCCTATTCTACTTATCTGGCTATTTCCTATTATCCCTGTGATCCCTCGCCGTCCTCTATACAAGTGATAACAAATTTTGTACACACATAGGGTCAGGTGGGGTAAGAGGGACGCTGGGGGAAGAGTAACAGTAACTCGTAAAAAGAAAACTATAATGCCCAGCTCTATGGTGACTACGTGGATAAAACAATATTAGGCGTAGTTCAAATATTCTTGGATAGATTGCGCTGGAACACAGCAAGTAAGCGAGCAAAAGAGAAAAAAAATATCAGATGTCAAGCTAAAAAAACCAAGACCTAGCGGCGTTCCTTGTTTAAGTTAATTTTAGTATTAAAAACATCAGTGTTGCGGTTTATTGCTATGGTAAGTGTATATATTACGTTTAATCTTTATTTTCTACGTATTACATTGTTTGTAACGTGTGTTTTTAGTGCTTTTTCGATGTCAATAATAACATAACCTTCAAAATGGCAAGCTGGGAAAGAGGAACGGCTATACCAGGTTAAGAGAAACATATGTTCCTCTTTTCCTGTTTCAGGGGTAAGAAACATATTTAAAATCCGCTAAAATATAACACGTTCCGAAAATAGCCATGATTTGCTTTACTATTTATTTGTTACAGAAAAAAGCAAAATGCCTCGAGCTTACGTAAGAAAGACCGATAGTAGTTCTTACCCGAAAGAAAAACTATTAGAAGCAGTTAGGGCCGTTAAAAGTGGCGCCATTCATTTCTATTTTTAACCGACTTCAAAAAAAGGGAGGTTCTGAGTTTGATCTGTATGTATGTATGTGTATGATTTTGATGCAGTTTTCAGCATAGTATTTTTCAGACTTAGGAGAAGGTTTTAGGTATATAAGACGACTTAAAAAATGGAGTTTTGCACTTTAAAACGTGTTTTACGTATTGTCCGCCATAAGTTCGCATTTGGCTGAACCGATCTTATAGTGGATTTCAGTACAGTAATTTTTAGAATTAGGAGAAGGTTTTTGGTAGCTTTACCGACTTAAAAAAATGGCGGTTCTTCTTTTTATTATTACAATCATTTAATAGCACAAAGAGTTTAGTACCTCTGACCTTACCTATATGTTCCTCTTACCCCAAATTTCGTTTTTGTTTGCTGTCATCCTAAAGAAGACCTTATTTAAAACGAGGCGAGGTTTAATTCCTTTTACTCAAAAAAATGTTTAAAACATGCTATGTTATACACTTAAAAACATAAGTTATTACTTAAAAATATCGAGTGTTCCTCTTACTCCAAATCTCGGGAAAGAGGAACATTTATAAGACCTAGCTTTGTTGCTAAATTGTGCCGTAATTACACGAAGAATTTAGTTCTGTGTCAAAAAAAATGTAAGTATATTTCAAAACAGAAGATTTGTTTAATTATTATCAAAGTAAATGTATAATTTTGATAGCTGAAGGCCAAAATATGAAAATACCAGTAAAGTATGTTTCTCTTACCCCACTTGACTCTAATATTTTTTTATAAGAAGCGTGCACAACTTTAATTTAATTCTGCGTCTAGAAACAAACCTATTCCTCTCGCTGCTAAATAAATTTACATTAATAAAAATACTTCTTAGAAATTAAGTCAAAGATAAAAAGTTAAAAGAACGTATACAAAAAGCAGTGTTACCTAAGCAACCTCATCCAGACAGCCTAGGGCAAGTCAACGATCCGAGACTACAAAGAACTAAGAAAAGGCATGGCGTACTAAAGTTTCTATGAAACTAATACACAAAAAATCATCGACAATCGCTGAACAATGTTTTCCTCCAAAGGAAGTCCTAAGCTTGTATATCATACAAAATTGGCTGTTACATCCTTAGCAAACCTCGACGTCGGAAGGTTTTCCTGTAATACTTATACATAAGTATATATTGCTGTTATAACCTAATTTCTGATGAACTGACAGGGAAACTTCTTGACCTCAAATAAATTATGTATTGCATACTAGCTGACCCGGCAGACGTTGTTACATACGTAACATTTTGTTGACGTTTGACGAGTAGTTTTTGAGTTATCCAAAATAATGCATAATTGATTGATTTTGACTTGGCTTCTCGATGTGAAAGTCGACTTTTCGTTTTTAAAAATATAATTATTATGGTATTACTGAGGTATTTTAGACGAATTTTTAGTTCAGTTGCGAGTGGGTCATAAGCTGGTCATAAGCAATATAATTTCTTACGTTTTTGACTATGAGTAAATCGCTTACTACCTTACCAGAATCTATACTCCCAGATTGAACCATACAATGTTCCACCATGTTTCTGCATTTTATTGTGTTTTTAGAACGAATCCATTCCATTGCAAATTCAGTGTGTTTTGACAGAATACATTACTGAAGACCGTCAATGTAACCCGAACACAAACTATGTCCGTAGCAGTCACCGATCTAGGTCGCCCTCCTCCCCTTCATTATTGTAATTGAAAACTTTAACTTTATTACCCTCTGTTATCTTTTTAACGATTCTTTTAAATCACCGGTTTAGTGGTTTGTCTGTTCTCGCTGACTCGATTCCGGATATCAGCACATGCGTCACTTCTCTTTAAGTTAATGACTAGTAAAACCGCTTTCGCTTCGATTCACTTCATTTATTCAACGTAATTTAAAATAGCGATTTCCTAATCTTAACCTCATTTTATCCATGATAATCAATCTAATGTAGGTGTTAGATACTTAATTCATCATGTTAATACATCGTGACATATTTTGTCGCTGAAACAGGCGCGTGATGAGGCACGCTCGGCTAGACGCCCACACGGACCTGCCTCTTTCTGTATTATGCTATCCGAACATTAACTATTAATAACAATACTTACCTGTGTACAATTATATTGATAAATACAAATACAATTATTGTTTGAGATTATCTTTGGAGATTATACAAGTGTTATTGACTTCCTATGAAATTGTTGATGGTAGGATATAAATAATGCAAATAAGGTAGTTCAACATAATTTATTTTTGTAACTGTTGTATTGAGAACAGCTGTCCGAGTTTACTTATACTTGTAAAATTAATTGGAAATTAAATGCAAAAAAGTATACAGTGTAGACTGTAGAGAATAAAGTGTGTGTAGACTGTATGGATGCTGCTTGAGTAAATTTTTATGAAATAACTCATCAATAGGGAAGTTCATCGTCCTTGATGCAGCTAGTGTGAAAGCCATTATCACGTATTATATTTTAATTTACCGGTTAGTTTACACGAAGCTAAGTTAATGACTGAATACTGAGCAAACGAGTGCAATCGCTGGAATGAATAACGTGACTTTGTCGATAAGACAGGCGCGGAGATGTCGCTAAATAAAGATGTCGCTAAATAAAAATAGCTACCTTTTCATAAACTTATTAATTCAAACAGAGATTAACACACTTTCAACTCTGTTAGATAAGATGACTTACAACAAATACTGCTTTTCACCAACCAGTAATGAATATTCAAAAAAACTATTGATTTTTTTTCAGCTAAGTACTTAAATGTAACTTTAACCCGATAGTGTCTCAGTAATTTCGCCATAAAAAATCAAGTAATTGTTACATTTACACTGTAACTGTACTGGTAACTGTTACATTTCATTTACCGGTTAGTTTACACTAAGCTAAGTTAATGACTGTAGCAAGCAAACGAGTGCAAACAGAATGAATAATGTGACATTTGTAGCGCCAATAAGTTAATAACTGTATACTAAATCAACCACTAGTCTTAACAACGTGACATTTTGTCGTTGTCGCAGGCGCGGAGATGTCGCTCGGGCGCGGTGCCGATGGCGCGGGCTGAGCGCGCTCGGCTAGGCGCCCATGCGCGCCTGCCTCCTGCTGTGTGCGGCGCTCGCGCTCGCGCCGAGCCGGCCGCGCGCCGCCGCCGAGCGCCCCCCACCGCACCGCGCACCGCGCGCTTCCGACCTGGAGCCCGCGAGACTCGAGCACATCAAGACACAAATTCTTGCCAAGGTGAGTTTGAATCTATAACTTGATTGTTTGACTTTACAATCAACAAAACTGGCTGCGCTTTTATAGGTATTTCTGGAAAATAAAGTGCATTTAAAAATCTTCCAGTTATCCTGCTTGCGATATTTAAAATCATGTTCTCCTTTCTTTTCATTGAAATAACTTAATATGAAGATACAACTAATGAAAAAAAAATATGAATGTGATGATGTGGACCATACTCTTACGAGGAAAGTGTCAACACTGCTGTATTTGAAGACGAAGACGTAGTAGCACGTTTAAGCGTTGGAAATGTTTCTAGTGTCAAAGTTCTAAAAGGGTTTCCTATCTATGCGATACCACAAATACCTTTAAAGAAACGTGATTGTTTTCCAGCTGGGCCTGTCCTCGCGGCCGACGCCGCTGGGCGCGCCGCCTCGCGACGTGGTCCGGCAGATACTGGCGCGAGCTGCCGACCCACTGCCCGAGCGCCGCCCAGAACCAGAACACAGCATGAGAGAAATCATCGCGATAGCTCATAGAGGTGACATAGACACAAGAACGAAAATGTTTGATGAAATACGTTTTATTGAAGTTGACATAGAAAACAGAGGCCAGGAAGTAAATGTTAAAGAAATTCTCTTTGAGGTTATATGAGAAGTAAAGGAAAAGAAAGAGCTTGAAAGATGTTATAATATATCAGTCTGTACGGATTTAGGTGGAACATAAATAATAAAGAAATTGAATCGTCCAATTTTCATTATTATAGTGCCTTTGCATAGTGACGAGTAGTACAAAAATAGGCAAAGTTATTGTGATATTAATAAGTAATATAATTCGTTCAATATAATGAGCAATAATGTTCAATCTGTTTAAAAATGATGTAGCCTTCTATTGCATATTTGTGACGACCGTAATTAAAGTATCCGATTATTCCGGACACGCTCACACGATCACTTCCCAACGACTGAATGTAATCGGATATACCTAATATTCACACTTCAATAATAAACTGAGCTGTCTCCGCCAGTTAAAGTCCCCGAAATTAGCAAACATTACGGGAATTTGGCTTTATTCCAACAAATGGCTAAAGATCAGACAATTTTCATGATATCTGCAGAGTTAATCTGCGGCTAGAGTCTTGGTAGTTTAATAAGATTTGAAGCTCCTAGACACTTTATAACTTAAAGCCAGTAAAAAGTTAAATCTTATTACCAGCGTTACTTCATGAACTACTTTTTTGTGTACTTCCTTCTTTTGTAATGCTGCATTCACTCCTAATTAAAATGTTTTCCTTTTTTCAATGCAATAGGTACTTATCGTCATTGGATTTCTCGAAGAATCCCTTAATTATTATATTATTTGTTTATAAATTATTATCATCAACCATTTCTCAAATTTTCAATATTATTTTGAAGTTTAAGCAAACATATCAAAATCTTATTGATGATTGATTTTATGCTAATATAATATGAAAACGTTTGTTCTCATATGACGATACATGTAAGCTTTGCTAAAAATTTCGTTTCATATTCATGTCAGAGAAGGCTACCATTGACTTTCAAACACACTGGCATTGAATTCTTTTTTTATCGTCTACAACGTCTTTATACAATATTTCATGTGAGTTTTGAATACCAATGCTTATTTTCTCAAATCATTGTCTGGTAATACGAGCTAGACGTCGTTAGGTTCTCTCTGAATATTATAAAAATCATATGGAAATAGGACGTCGGGCCAAGTTTCTTACCCTCTGTCCTTAGCTGCGTCTGTAATTTGGATAGTAGGTCACAGATGTTGCCTACGCTCGTGGTCTTTTGGGCTAATTCATTTAGCTTGCGTGCGAAATTTGGTTCTTGCGCCTTGTCTATTATCTTACTCATTTTCTGTGTCAACTTCCTTTAATGTGCGTCTTATACCTACTTTAGTTTTTGGTAATTATTACAGCAAATTTTATATATTTAGTTTAATTAGTTCTTCTTCATTTTATTTAGTTGTTCTGTTTGAATTTAGTTTGTATACCTCTTGAATTATTGGCTGATAATTCATTGGGTATCTTTTCTATTATTTTTTTAAGCTTCTAATTTTTTATATTTGATTTAAATGATTATTTTAATTGTATTTTTATATTTTATTTGGTTTCTATAACAATTAAAATTTATTTGTACGTATGTCTACGTATTAAGGCGAAACGACTTATCAATATTTTTGTAAATATTATAGAAATATGTGTCAATATTAACAATAATTCACTTCATGTTTGATCATTATAACAATTTCCTTCAAGTATGTTTTCAGGAAAATTTCACAAATCGCAGGCTTGCGCGAGTTTGGCGATTATCACAATGTGAGTTTAAAAAAAAATTAATTTATCTATACTAATATTATAAAGAGGAAAGATTTGATTCTTTGTTTGCATTGAATAGGCTCCGAAACTACTGAACCGATTTGAAAAATTCTTTCACTGTTGGAATGCTGCACTATTCCCGGGTGACATAGACTTTATTCTTATTATATTTTCAAAAAAAAATTGAAATCCTTAATAAATAAATAATAATAATAAAGTGTAAAAAACCTGAAGAGATTATTTGTGTGTACCTACGCGTTAATCTCAGGAACTACTGGTCCAATTTGAAAATTTTTTCAGTGTTAGATAGCTCATTTATCGAGGAAGAGTATAAGCTGCTTTTTATCTGAAGTACGCGAAGTAATTCCCATGGGACTTCTACGGGATTTCTACGTCCTCTGATAGTCTGATATTAAAAGCACTGCAGATCGAGTCTAAAGACTGTAATTTCGTAAAATATATTTTTTGCTTCATCTCATTACACTCGCAAATGTATACTCAGTTTATTGGCTAAATATATTGACGAGACCTAGAATAATGATAAGCAATTATTTGCGACTTAAATCGGTACTTGTGATCCGTCTCGAGACCTAGATCGTTCTAGAACAATACGATCCGCATTGTAAACATGTCAGAGTAAGATGTACACTAAAATATTTTTTGTACACAAATTGTACACAACGTGACGTACGGCAAAAACATCAGCAAATGCCAAACGGGGCACGCGCACTCCTGAGTTCCGTAGCTACTTGAATTACACGATATTTTTTGTACAGAGCCCACAAACAAAACAATCGATCGGCTGATTCAAGCAAAAGTGAAATAACTAATCAGCCAGAGATGACAAAATGATAAAATATATCTACCATGAATTATAGTAATCACTTTATGTATACAATAGTAGATTGTATAACAAGGGAGCAAAGTAAGTAATATTTTTAAAAAATATTTACTTTTCACTATGAGAAAATAAAAGGCGCCTCGTATTCAGGAATTATGCTTTCTATAATTTCTAACAATCCAAACAATAGATTTTACAAAATTCAATAAGTGCGCAAAAAAGATAATTGCGGCTCACTTATTTAAATAAAGAAAATTCTCATTAATGTCCGCTAAAAGTTTCTTAAAGAAAACATCAACTTTGGGCGGACTTAAAGGCGAACCAAGTCGTCTTTTTCGAATAGGTGGGATGAAAAACATAATTATCTAGCTGTGAGGCAGAAAAATCAGCAATGGGTCGAAGTCGCTCGCAAACGGTTCTGTACCGCCGTGTAATTATAATAGGTATGATAATATAATTATAATAATTATACCAATATCTCGTATTGTGTTTGTACGTAGGGTTTTGTCGCAGCATGTCCCTACAGCTAGCGACCTCTAGGGGTGTAAAAAAATTTAAAGATTACGAAAACATTTTTCTCCTTACGGACCATCTTTAATTTTTATTTTTAAAACGTATCTTAAGGTATCATAGTGAACAACCTTTGTTTTTCATGATATTTGAAAATATCAGGATAATGTTGCTTGATGCAAAACGACCCGACTAAGCTTGTTGTCTCTTTTGGAAGGAATACAGTAGCTTACTCTTAAAAATTTGGAAAAAATACAGTACCTACACGTTTATTTTAAATTGTTGTTTCTTCATTCATAGCATTTATAACAAAAAAAAATTAATACGAAATCCAAAAACGTTTCGTCCTTCTGACCGATAGAAATACTTTTCGTCCAACGGTTTGCAAAATTGATCACAATTAATACAAAAAATCAGGTTATTTAATTAATAAAAAAAATAAACATCATTTTTTGTGCCAGTAATATTGTTAATATAAAAATTAATGAAGAATTTACTGAAATATCGTATGATACTAGACAACCTAGTAAAGCTGGCAACCCTAAAATAAAGACGGCAACTTTTAGTATAATTATAACAACTAACAATAATGTCTTGAACAATACTATTTCTTTTTTCTTTCCACAGACTTGGCGAATTGGATTAATACCAAAGAATCTAACAAGAATTAGTGTGACGCGGATGATACGTAACACATAAATGTATATCCTTATACTTTACGACATCGATACGATTTGATGAGCACGTCGTAGTCGTATTCAATAAATATTCATGATATAGGTAGGTACACATGTCGTATCGTGTTCTGTAATAATACAATAAGATATTCTTGTTCAATACAGCTGAAGTATTTATATGTAAACTGTAGGCAGTTGCGGCAAGCAATAGATTTCGCTGACACGCTGAGAAAATATATTTTTCTTTGCAACAGTGCCTATCAAGCGGTGATATCCATTGCGTGTAAACCACTGCGCCATCCGGGACCTCTAAATGTTTCAGTTTATTCCTTTTTTTATTCCGTTAAAAAGGCAATTTCCAAATATTCTCATTTAGTGCTTCCCTAAACTACCTAAACAACATTGAGGAAACTCAGGTATAATGGGCCACCGTTTAGTAATTGGCCACTTGCAACACTTCAAAAAATTAATTCCTCAAATTTAGTAGGTAACCTAATTTAATTCGTCATCAACTTAACGCATTGGGTTTTTGGTATAGTCTCAACGAAAGTTTGACTTTTCAACCAATTAAAAAAAATGTTCTCAAATGTACTGAAGGTTTTTTTATATCCATGTTATTTCATAACTTTTGACTGGGTGAACCGCTTTTGATAATTCCTTCTAAAGCTGGTGCTCGTCGTGTGGTTACATTTTGAGCGACACCTGATGAATAGTTTTTAAGCTATCCTAAATCCTTAATAATTAATATTTAATGGGCTTCTATTACACTGATAATGTTTTTATTTTATTACTTGTCCATAATGAAGTCGCGTTTTTAACACAAAAATTACTATTAAAGAATTTTCTTCGATCAAGATTTTTATCGGTTAAAGCTTCACACCGTCGTATCTATTTCCACCAAGTAAGGTATTATCACCAACTGACGTACCAACCAATATTATCCAAAATTGGATTAGTATTAATAACTATTTTATTAGAATTATTTAAAAAAGAATAGAATAGAAATTCAAATAGTTGCCAGTTCACTCACGGCAACTATTTATCTGATAAAGCTAATAGTTTTTGGCTCTAGTTTCCAATTGTGTATTTGGCGTTACGAGAAATCGCATCGCAATTCCAACGTTATTTACGCACAAAATACACTACTTTGAATACGCTATTCTATTTTGAAAGATAAACTTTATTCAGATATTCGCCTTAGAATATTGTGTTATTTTACGACGACGTATCAAATGTATGAGAATTGTACAATTTTGTAAAATTTAAATTTGAATTAAGATTTGTATGTACGTTTTAGGGGTCTGTTGTCAAATTACAAAAACCTTAATGTCAAATCATAATTCTTTTACATCTCTCTATAATTATATTATGTCGCAGCTCTTTTAGCATGTTTAGCAATAAGGATATTTTTATATTATTTCTCAAAACTGACTGAATCAACCATCATCATCAATCTATGAATATATTTAAAATGGGTGACTGATTTATCGACTGACAGGCAACGCACAGCCGAAACTATGGAACACAAGCTGAAATGCAGCACGCACGTTCCTTGAGTAGTATAGGAGAGCAATAGAGAAGATTTTCGGAACTTCTCTCCCTGAAGGCATAAAAAGGAGGAAAAATTAAACAAAAAGCGGAAAATAAGGGCTAAAAGACTATGTTTACATATTGGTCTTGAGACATTCCAAAATAGATTTATGAACGTTTTTTAGAAAAGTCGCTTACGAGGTATGGCTCGTAAGCGACTTTTCTAGTAAAAATTGCAAAATGCAATGCCTCGTATACAATACTAGATTCCCGCCGTGGCTTCGCTTCCGTGGAATTACTAAAAACACACACCTCACCTCATACTGCTCACATACCTACGCCTCTTGAAAAACCTATATTCAACATAGTAGACGCTGTCGCTTCGCTTCAGGATACTTGATGCTCCCCTCCTATTGGTTGTAGCGTGATGTTATATAGCCTATGGCCTTCATCAATAAATAGACTATTCAACACAAAAATATTTTTTCAATTCGAATCAGAAGTTCCTGAGATTAACGCATTCAAACAAACATTAACAACTCTTGAGCTTTATATAATTAGTATACCTAGATATTTTCGGTTAAAAATAAAAATAATAAATTGACGAAACCATACGTTTATAAATTTAAAAAAATTCGGCTTTAAATAATTATTTTAGACCAGTTACGATAAATACTTTAGCTTTTTAGGAACTAAAACTCCTATTTACAATTCACGCTTACGGAGCTCACTCGACAACCCAGGGCTGTCAATATGGATTTTTTATTGAACGGATACTAAGACATTTACCCCATAGACGATACCAAATTCGGTCATAAAATATATGAAGGACTTCAATGTCTTATTCCATAGACATAAAGCTGGAACATAAAAACTTTTGCTACAGCAAAGGATTGAACGTTTCTAATGACCGTAAAATGTCTTTATGGGAAACTCTTTACCGAGTAACGTCTTTACTGGCTTGATACCTTATTGATTGCAATAAGGCCTGAGTACCAAATAAGGCCTGTTTGATCGCGTGGCATTTTCATGTTCAGACGTTTCTTTCGAATGTTCGAGACGAGTTTCTTAGGTTTACGTAGACTTAGGCAGACCTAACTATTTGAGAATACTTTCATAAAATAAATTGAGTTGTCTCTCATCTATACAACTGCTTTCTTAAGTGATTAATATGATTTACACGATATTTAAATAATAAATAACTTTTTTAATAATTTTGTTTATCTCTCTCTTTGACCAGGCTAAAACCTGGAACGGGTGAGCTGATTTTATGTTAATTCTAATTTATTTAAATTCATGAAGTTATTGGGTTACCAAATTATCTTATAAAGTACCTACCAATGATATGTGTTTCTGTTCGCGCTGGTGCGAAGTAAATATTCGAGAACACAGCTTAACACGCTCACAAACATCTTTGGGAGCCTCCGGGCGTTTTGTGTAAGACACCTACACAAAAAGTCTCATGGGGAAAAAATCAAGAAAACAATGAAATTCAGATCTTGTCAAAAATTGAAACTCGCAAAATTAGAAAAAAATATTTAATTTAAACTCTAACCTAAAGTACACAAACTCTTTAAAACTTTTTCAGGCACACGAAACCATGTTGAAGATGAAACTTTTGCGCCACGGAGTTAAAGAAAAAGCTGTAACCTGCGAAGGTAAATTTTATCATTATGTTTAGCTTTATTCTTGCAAGTTATTAGCAACTATTGTTATTAGCAACTTTAGAACCGCGAAAAGTCCCGCTTATCAATCTTTCGTTTTGGCATGTTAGAAGACTTCAAGTTTCGGAACTTTCAAAATTAAATTTTATCAATAACAGTTTAAAAATGTTGTTAACATTATAAAATTTAATTCTACACAATATCCTTAATCAATTCAAAAACATTCATACAAATATCAAATACCAGGGCATCGGAAGTTACCAGGAGAGATGTACGCCCTGCATTCCACCGCTAATGGTATGCATCTAGTTCTGTAATGCGCAGTTTCACGCTTGACTACAGTTACATTGTTACCCACCAGTACTTCTACAGCCAGGCGAGAGAACGTAAAACTTTCAAAATTTAGATTTACGCCCAAATATTTTTTCGCTTGACAAAGTATGCTGGCTCTATCTTAAAATTTATGGTTTGAGGGGTGGGGGGGATAAATCTGTGGGTAATAACACTCCTAGGCGAGAGGCTAGTATTGCAGCGTGTGTGCCAACACTGCCAACTCCCTACCCAGCCTTGTTAGTACGCGTTCTCTTTGTGAGTGCCACATTCAAAAACCGCTTTAAACTTTTTACATCGCGACACATTCTCGCGAAAAACTTTTGAGTTATTAGTAGAAAATTTAATGATGTCCTTTTCAATTACCAACCGTATCTTTTTAAATATAAATACATACATTTTCTTATTGAAAATTAGTATGTTAATGCAGAAAAATCTAAATTGTCGATATCAGTGAAATTGTAGTTTGGTAAGAGTTTTGACTGGTTTTAAAATTGGAGCCTTTTAGAAAAAGATTAACGTATCAGTCATCGGGTAAGTAGGTTAAAATGTGAATAGAATCCGCTCGCAACCCGCTCCGCTCGTACATCGTCCCACCCTTATAATTACCCGCCCGCTCACAGAGTCGGCCGTATATCAAAATTATGCCTTTTGAGCAGCAATAAAATTTTAAAGTAAAATTCAGCTGCAACGATTTTAAAACGAAACATACTTGTATGTTGAAATTGCTTTTATTAATGTGGATAACTGCCTCGTTCAGATATTGTTCAAGTTATGATCCGAATTTGGAACGGCTATGGCGTTTTTATTCCGCCATTTGTTTTTTCGAATAGAAACGAACGTTGGGCGAAATTGTTTTATTTGTAGGGATGTAGCTTGGTCTTGTTCGTTATTTTGTTGTTGATACGATAAAAGTACCTTACTTTTTGAAGCCCCGTATGGTGTTATGCTTACCTGCGAATCAAATTGAGCCAAATTCAATTCCTACCAGGGTGCAAAGAGTGAAGAGTATCATTTTCTGTTCTCGATCTAAATGTATTGTTTCCACAGCACCTTTGCTACAGGACACCCTAGTGTGGATCTAGTATCGTTTACAATGCATTATAAACAAATCATTCTACTGCACGAGGTATACAACATAACTCCACCCTTACGTCATACATCCTAAACTGTTGGATTCCAACGACATGCATGCATGTCACGAATGCATAGTACGTTCACTTCGCTGGAATCCAATGGGACTTAGCTCATATTGCCACGCGCAAATGCCCATTGCACCAGTTCCTCACAAAAATTGTTGCTGAACTTATTACAGACGGCCTCAAACACGGTCATTACTAGCCATAGGTTTATTTAACGTACCGTTTTATTACCTGAAAGTCAATAAGCCTCATATCAATCATGTAGACTGTTATTCACTTGGTTTATCGTCGAATAAATTGTCCACATCAGCTTCCCTTGATATGGAGAGAGAGTAAGAAACAAGGATATGCCGAGATTCAGGCCCTGGCATAGTAGTAGACGTAGGATATTGAATAGAATCACGTTATCAAAGTTTTATACCGCATATACAAGTTCCGATAGTGGCATTCGGAGCTCGGCCACTCGCCAAGCATAACGCCTTGCCTAGCGGGAGATCTCCCTTTGTCAAAGACCTTTAAAAGTCACGGATTAAAACTTGCACTTAAAATAAAATAAATAACGCTAAACACTCATATTCCCAGACAGATCTATCTGTGTTATGGGTGCTGTGCAGAAAACACCGAGTCAACAACACACCCAGACGACAGAAAAATTTTAAACCTATCATTTAAATTTAAATTTAAATTCATTTAAATTCACATTTAAATTCCGCCTCACTGGGAATCGAACCGAAAAGTCGAGGATCATTCAATGCTAATTCGATTAATTACCTAGATATTTTGCTAATATACTTATACAAAGAATACGGCCATTCTATAAGTCTATTACATTTTCACGAACGACAGTCGTACTGTAACTATTGCGTCATACAGTTAGTATAAATTTTGACGTTGGTAATGCGCTTACGATTTTGCGGTACGAAGCATGAAAGACAGCAGTAGGTATTGTAACAGGATGAGTACCACAAAATTGTATAACTCGGTCAATACGATTGGCACCAGCCGTAAAGCTGTAAGCGCTTCATAAAAATCCTAAAACCGTACTATAATATGACATTATTACGAAAGAAGCCGCCGATTTTCTTTCTGTTTTCAACATATCATTTCTCAAAGTACTCTCGTTTGAACAAAACACGGAGATATGTTCGCATCACGTACGAACGTGAGATTTGGACAGCGGCCAGCTTAAAATTTACCTGGGACTCAGCTTACCACACTTTGGAGTTTTAAGGATTAATTACCTGTCAAATACAAACGCTTTAAGCAATCCAGCACTCGCTTAGAAATGAGGCATTTATGGTTTAAGATCTTTATTAAAATTTCTCTTAAGATTTACAATCACTTACGAGAAATAAACTAAGTATTACTAAAATAACAATGAAATATTACATCGTGTCGATCGTAATATAATAAAAATACATAATGTAGGTAGTTTGTAAAAATTATGCGTAAACAACGTAAACAGTCTTGCAATACAAAGAACTGCATTATCTAATTCTAAACGATTGAGAATGAACATAAGGGCATCTTACACACGATAATGCGAGTAATAAAATTATGTTTAATTTGATTAGTAGGAGCCTTCCAGAATGTGACATTCCGAAAATTCCGAAATGAATTAATCATTTCGAAAGGAATTCATTGTGAAATACTTAAAATAGAACTTTGGAGCTACACAAAATATATTGTGGGTATAAACTACTGCTCATTATCACATCAAAACCCGCAAATACACAGGATACAGGAAAGGTGTCAGAACCTTTGTGCAAGCGTTAATTTAGCTGCGATAGCCAATGAGGGTCGCCGTTTTTGTGCTCACCAGCTGTCGCCACCGTCGAGGTGAGGTCTTGCTGTCAAAGCCCGCCCATACATAAACAGTGACAAATGAAATTCAGACCATTCAGACAAGCGAAAAGTGACAGACAGACCTCCCTTCTCACTAGCGCCTCTAGCGGAAAATTCACACGCGGTTACCCTCATTGGTTCAAACGTTGGGACTTCCGGACAGGCATGCTTGGATTCAAGTCCTGATCAGGACTGCCATTTTTTTCACTTGCTTCGATGAAGGAAATAAATTTAAGAAATCATACACACTTGACACTTCTTCGTAATGTTCTGAAAAGTGTTTAAGGTCTGCTCATTCGCACTTGAGAGGAGACCCTTACCTAGTCTTGGGACCGTTGCAGCATGATGCTATTTCTAATTTCAACTATTAACTGTTATTAGAAATTATGATCAGTTGTGCTGGTTTACCTCATTTCAAGGGGCCACATAATATGAAGTAAGTTTTCTTTGTTAAAAAACAGATATTAATTCCTACATTTACTATTTTCAGGACCAATACAAGAGCGAAGAGCCGAAGATTGAGAGATTGAAGTTATGATGAAGACTCCAGTTGGGCAGAGGTAAGTCAACAGTAGACGCCCATCATAAGGGTCTCCACAAACTGACTGCAGCCACCGGCGGCTGTGGCGCTTCTTTTTAGAAGCGCGATCCGGCCAACAGCCAATAGCTCCAATAACAGTGAGCAGCACTTCATTCAGCTGAAGCGGCTGTGGCGCTTCTAAAACGAAGCACCACAGCCGCCGGTGGCTGCAGTCAGTCTGCGTGGACCCTAATAAGCTACAACTCTGTACAGGCTTTCTAGTCTTTGTAGATGTACATTCTGTTAGAGAATCGTCTATGCGAAAAACTTAAGAATGATTCTATAAAGCAGTTACATTGAGATTGCAGTTCAAAGACTACATTTGTCTATATCTGTGTGGTCAAACGGTAAGTGATTTAGGTTTTGAAGTTCGTGGTTATTTACAAAGAAAGTTTTAGTTCGGCAACGCGTAGATGATGTACTCTTCTGGACACTTAGATAAAAACAAAATTCAAGAAAGGTGTAAAAAGAGCTCTCCTTCCAGGCTGGCGTTGCACAGGTGACTCCCCAGGTGTTGCAGGTGTCCATAAGCGACGATGACTACTTACCATCAGGTGGCTCGTCCGCTTTTCAGGCTATAATAAAAAGAAAAAAAAATTGTGGGACCCTCTTGGTGCCAGTTAACTACTTCGTCTGACGGCTTGGGCGTTCAGTATTCTGGAGCGCTCCAATATCGCTTCTGTGCCCTCAGGGATTTGTACTCTCAATTCTACAGAAAGGATAAATTTAATTTTTAACTTACACTGTAGCACAGTTAATACCTGGGCCCTGGGCGAGGAGAGAGTTTCCTGAACATGAACCTCACAGTAAATTAATTTGAAACACGTAAGTGCCTAATTTATCTTGTGAATCACAGTTGGTATTTTATTTTATATTCAGTCCTAGGGAAAAATTAAATATTTTTTTATTGTTATACCAAACAAATTAGCGTATCAACTGTGTAAGGAACCTACATTGTACCCGGTTTATACGCAAAATGAGAGATAAGTAAGCAGTAGGTATAATTATTCCAACAAAATTGTTTAATTTAAACATGACAGACTAAACATTGCTTCGCTTCGATATCGTTTAAATAATATTTATTCTAATAATAAAATACTAAGAAGTAATAAAACCTAATTTGAAAGTAACTAGTTAAAAAGACCACCACGACCACGCCTCACGATTCAGAGGGCTCGGGACCAGTCGGAGTGGCGCCAATTAAGGGAGGCCTATGTCCAACAGTGGACTTTGATAGGCTGATAGATAGATAGTTAAAGTGCTTAAAGCACTCATAGCCCGGTGACTTGCACTGATTTAAGCAACAGCGGGGGCGCAGTTGGTAGTCGATAGGTAACTATTACATCCTTTCACCGGCTCCCAGGGTTGACTGGCAGAGAATACCATCTTCCATTAAGTCCGCCCTTTGTACTCCTTACTTTTAAGGTTGATGCAATAAAGGATAAATAACAATATGTAATAAATGATAAAAACAATCGGTTCCAGTTGTTATCAATAGACAACAGTCTATTAGCCATTGCAGTGGCTTTCGGGTAGCTTAAAAGCCCCTAACCTCTCCACGAATTTACACTGCAGCATGATCGAATATACGAAGACATTTTTGAGATCCTGGAAAAAGGAATGGAATAGCTTTTTCTATAGAATAGCTAATTCTGGTAATACGTTCTCCTGGGATCATTTTAACAATGTTTCCGATTCTTCATCATGATAACTCATAGCTAACCTACTACTGGGCACAGCTCCCCTCACAATGTGAGGAGTATAGGCTGTCATCCACCACGCTGGCTAAGTACGGATTGAGGGACTTCACATACCTCTGACAACTTTATGGACAACTATCAGGTGTGCTTTGTTGACGATGTTTTCCTTAACTGAAGCGAGTGATAGTTACCTGTACTTTTACCACGTATTTTTTGAAAGTTAGAAGTGTCTGCAGGGGTTCAAACCTGGACCCCCGGTTCGGGAGCCCAATGTTCAAACCACTCAACTATCAGTGCTTGTATTGAGGTCCTGCAATTTGTTAACCCTTCCCGAGTGCATATCTCTCGTTACTTCGATATCAGCGCGATAAGGCCACCAGCGAATGTCGACATCGGTCAATGTTTAACGACACCTTATTTGGGTTAATCTGTTTTTCTCTCATTTATAAGGACGAGGACTTTCCAGAGATAGCCTAGTAATTTGTTCATCTCGGCCATCATCTGAGGTCGGTACATCATACGATAGCATAGCGATAGGATTCTCTGTAAATAGCATGGAGAAAGCAAATAAGTCATCACTAACACACATGATCCGGGTCTATTTTTCGTGTGGATGTTGGATTGCCGTGATATACGAGTAAGCCCCTTAGAATCGAATATTCGGATTCATTAAATTTGATTCCAAATTCGAATCGGGATTGCCACCTTGGCTTCGTGGTGAAGCAGATAAACTTTTATTTTTATTTAAGCTTTATTGACCACCATAACATTAATATTACGGCACAAATGGCGAGCTTATTTTGGGTGTATGTTCCTGTCTGTATGGACAACACACATGTCCAGGGCACTCACAACATAGGAAATCCTATTGTGGAGCTATGAGTGTGCATCGTAAAAAATCTGGGTGTGGTAGGCTTTTGATATATTTTTAACCGCCTTCAAAAACGTAGAAGGTTAAAAAGTTAGTAATTTGGTACCCCCGTACTTACGAAGTACTTTTGACTGATTCTTAAACAAGCTTTCATCCCTGAGGTTTATAACAAAATCAGTCTATGCTGTCTCCCTTTCCAAATGATCTTTAAACGTCAAGTGGTTTTAGACATTTCATAATGAATGAGTTTCGCTTTTAAGTATTTAGGTATTGCACAATACTTTGTCTTGTACACTTTTCTAAGTTTCTCAAATAACGGCTGTACCTAATAATATGGGTCATATAATATTATTATTTTCTGTTAGAACAGTATGTACAAAGCTGACAAAGTAACTCGTCCTTTCGTTAGTAACCATAGGGGACCGATATCACAGACCTTATCGAGTGCAAGCAAATAAACCAAGTTCAAAGTGTAACTCGATAACAGGAGGTAATCGTTCTACTGAACGACGCATTGCAATTGTGGTTACTAAATATTGAACTGCAGCGGGCTATCGTAAGCGTTTGCAAAGATCCGTGAATACCTATGTGTCAGTGTAGCAACGCATCGGTGAGCGTATTAGTACTAAACTTACTAAAAATTAACTGGACTACTAACAGGACTAAGTATCAGTAACAGTGCCTGCTCCAGATCCTATTCTAAGTAATAAATAAAGCAACCAAAGTTATTACACCATTTTGCTACCTTATTTTCATTACAACAAACAGTAGGCATGATAATAGTAGTAAGGGTACTCACGATTATTCTTTGTTAAAGCCAAGACCACAGAAGCCACCTGACGGCGGGTGAAAACCGTCACTAATGGATACAAGGAACACCGATTCTTGTCGACCAAGAAAAAATGAAAGAAATGAAGAGAAAAGAATTAAAATATTAAATAGGTACTTTAAAAAACTAAATTATTACTAACGCGCTTGGTAAGTTCAAAATTCAAATTCAAAAACTAATTACGGCTAAAATACGAAACTCATGTCCAAGCTATTTTATCATTAGAATATTCATCAAGTTTGTAATAACCTTTCCTCATAAGAATGCTTTTGACATGAGTTTAAAATTTACAGTATGGCATTTCTGTCCATTGTGAGGGAATTTTATTATAGATTTTTATACAGCTACCCATGAATGAACCACCAGTTTTGCTAAGTCTGAATTTTGGTACAACCAGTTTAGCCTTATTCCTAGTATTGATATTGTGAACATCGCTCTTTTTAAGGAAACTGTCATAGTATTTTTTTACATACATAATATTATCTAAAATATACTGTGATGCTACAGTTAATATATTACTTTCTTTAAACAATTGTCTGAGTGAATCCCTTAGCCAGAGGCTGTAAATGGCACGTACTGCTCTTTTCTGTACCTAATATGAATATTTATTCTATATCTGCAGCTGAGCCCCACAACAGCAGACCATAGGACATAACACTATGAAAGTAGCTAAAATAAACTAATCTTGCTGTTTCTACATTAGTCAAGAGCCTTACTTTCTTAACAGCGTAAGCAGCAGAACTTAGTCTCCCCAACAAGGTTTCGATATGAGGACCCCATTGCAAATGAGAATCTATGTATAGTAAGGCCTAAAAAAGTCGTTTTTCTACTAGTTCTAATACTTCTTTATTCAGAACAATTTTAGTTGGAACCTGTTTAACATTTGGTAATGTAAATTTAACACATTTAGTCTTTTTTGCATTTAGCATTAAATTATTATGTGTGAACCAGAGCAGTACTTGTGAAACAGCGCTATTCACATCGTCAAAACATTGTTTTCTGCTATCTACTTTAAAAAGTAAGGAGGTGTCGTCAGCAAATAACACAGTTTCACACAAGTTCCTAGTGAAGTAAGGAAGATCATTGATATAAATTAGAAAAAGCAGAGGGCCTAATATCGATCCATGGGGCACACCCATAGTCATTTGTGCTCCAGGGGACTCTACTCCATTAATAACTACTTTTTGTATGCGTTCCGATAAGTAAGATTTTATAAGGCTAACTGATTGTGTTGAGACACCATAAAACCATAATGACTAGTGTAGGTACTGAAGTGTGGGGAGTTCCTTTGTCTTATGTATGTTATTAAGTTAAATTGGCATGCTTTGACCTCGGTCCAAATTTTCAAGTTAATCAGACTACTGAAATTAGTGAAAATTATGCAGCAAGATTGTTCTACATACACAAAGGACAAGTTAATAAAAGTGTGGGGTGCTTCTCGGTTGTAAGTGTAAGTGTGATAATAAATATCAAGTTTTTACCTACATTTATAAATTACTAAGAGGTCTATATACAAACATGTTTTTTTCTGAATAATAATGTTGATTTAGTTACATCACATAAATACATTTAGAAGATAAAGGTTTAAGAGTAATCAATGTAAAGAAAGACGACCCGTACAGCACATTGGTGGCCATGTCATCTTAGCGTCTAAACTGTCTAAAGGGTCCTGGATTCTATCCAAGCGATCCGGAATTTTCAATGATGACTTGAAATTTCTGTTTTCTGTATCTATCTGTAGCATTTTTAGTCTTTGTGTGATGTCTGTGTCTAAAGTGAAGAAATAAGTATGTAACATCTATTTATTTTTAAAATTGATAATCGAAAGCTGATGCAAAATTATAGCGATATTTAATTCTGCACTCTTAACTAATTTTACAGGGTTTTCCCTAATGAGCTAGTTAACTTAAAATAACAAATATACATTTATTTCATTAGTAGACACTTAAATTTAAAATCTCTAATTCATAACAATAAAAATCGCATGTGACGCGTAGTTTTTTAATTATCTCTCCTTATCAATTCAGAAGTCAGTTCTATTTTCGTTTAAAGTTAAATCATTAAAAATATGTTAATAAGTTACCGAAGACATCTGGCTATCGAATATACCCAATAAATTTTAATTACAAATATTGTGAGTAATACTTAGTAGGCAGGAATGTGCAACATTAATGTGAACTATTAAATTATTTACATTATAATTTTCTTTACACGTGCTGATACAGTTCACATCCGTTATTGAATTGATAAAATATTGCAAGCGAATGGTAAAATGTTGTCGATATTCGCAATAGATAAGTTATTACTGCTAATCATAAAAGGTCCTACACAAAGAAGTTATATCATTTCTCTTAGTCGTAAACCGGAAAATTGCATTGTAAACTTTAAAATTGGTAGCTATTTATTGTAACTAACCGAATACACCAGGTGATACCTGACAGGTCTTCTACCGTTGAAAAATTTCTACTGGGTAATAATTGTTTTATAGCAATTGTATTCAGAATAAAAAGGTGTCGAGCCGGTTACAATTTTTTAGAGGCGACCATCTTAATCCTTAAGGGTAGCAAAGCATCTGTGACCTCATTAAAATGAGCAGTAAAACTATCACATTAAGTAGTACCTATAATGTAAAGTATATGTAGGTATAATTTCACAATTGGCTACTCTGGATAAAATTCTCACTTAAAATCGCAATGCAAAGTAAAGCTTTGTGACACTTTTTTAGCTCTTCGTTGCATGTAACCGTATTTGCATTGTGCATTGTTACATGACGTTATGATACTCCATAAACCCGACATACGGCCCTTCGGGCCCATAGCACCACCGGCTTGCACCACCGGTAGTGTAATGGGTACTTTGCGAGCATCCACCCTTACTTCGTAAACATCACGCCGCGCCGATACGAACGACAAGATTTGCGTCATCGTTCATTGTGCGTACTGCGAAGAACTGGAATAGGCTGTAGCCTGAGTCGGTGTTTTCGCCTGTGTATGTTGTGGGAGTCTTCAAGAGGAGAGTGAATAGACTTCTATAAGTTAGTGCGTACATCATCTTGGCCTTCATCGCCACTTACCATCAGGTGGTATCGTTGTCAAGTATTCATTTATTTTAGGTAAAAAAATCAGCAAAATGTCGTTAACAACCGATTGTTAAAGACAACAATTTGAGCGTTTAGATGGACTTAACGAACAATACGCGATAAACAATGTTTACACAAACAGAGCAATGCCCCCAGATACAGAGGAGCAAGGCCCTCGGAAACTTTAGCTTGATCTCGACTATTTGTGTATCGACCAAACTCCTGGCCATACGGACTTAACTACGTAGACTTTTTTTTATGGAATTAAGGTAGCAAACGAGCATGCAGCACCACCCTTCCGCTGCCGCCCATGGCAATTGTGACCGACATAGAACAAGACCCAATTTAGGGACTAGGGTGGTTAGTCCAGTTAGTAGATGGTGTTAGAATGTTAGTTGGTTAGTTTTGTTAATAAGTGTGAGGACAGGGACTGTTAGGGATAGGTTAGTCCTGTTAGTTAATATTAGTATTGTCCAGTTAGTAATGATTAGTGTGAGTCTTGTTCCAATTCGGTCACAGATGCGTTTCTACCCCTGAGAACAGATGGTCGCCTCTAAAAAAGTGAACCGGCTCCACATCTTCCTATCCGGAACACAATTGCTCTTAAAAACAATTATTATGACGGTAGGAATGGTACTGAGTACCTTGGCGGGCGGTGGTACTACCCCGGGCGAACTCTAGGCTCTACCACCTAGTTAAGACTAGCTGCTTTATCATAAGTCTTCCTTAACTACGTAGACTAGCTGATTTATCATAAGTCTTCATCAATTCAACCCATTATGGCCCACTATTGAGCTCGGATCTCTTCTCAGATCGAGGAGGTTAAGGCCATAATCCACGCTGGCCAATTGCGGATTGGCGGAATTTACACACCTTTGAGTTTTTGCCAACTCTCCAGCATGTACCTAGGTTTGTAGCAAGTGACATTTAAGTCCCTTTAGCTTCCAGCACGGCGCGGAATCACATTTGTCGCCTAACATGAATTCATGACATCGGAAGCTAATGGATATGCTTCAAACGCACATAACTCCGAAAAATCAGAGGTTCGAACCCGGACCCTCCGAATAGGAATTCTCAACCACAAAGCTATCACCGCTACATAAGACTGCATAACCAATTTAATTATCATCATCATTGCAACCAAGAAATATGCTCTTTTAATACGATGTTTTATTGTGAGTACAGACCATAATCCACCACGCTCACAAGGTGTGGATTTTTTGGATGATTCCTTGAAGGAATTTACAGGCTAAAAAGTACACATTGCAGCATTATTTAGACCTGTAATGTAAAGACGTATAATGAGCCTGCAATGTACAACGCGCACCTTGTTTCGGTTCATATCGCCCATTAATTTAGCTAGAGCATCACATTACAATGGCTCTCATGACTGCATAGAGCATTTTCCAAGTACAATCCAACTGCCGATTGTTGTAACAAAATTGTTTGAATTCAAGCTGTTAACTACTTAGGTAAGAGACGAAGGAGCGCCTTTACTATTCCTTACAGGGAATCCTTACAGATTGCGTTATACGATGTTCCGCTATTCCCTTAATGATGTAATGCTCGAATCTGATCTGTAACGATGAGGAAGCACCGTAACCAAAAACTTGTAACATTACAAGATGCGCAATATAACGCACAATGGTCCGCAATTCCCTTTAAGATGTAATGCTCGAATCTATCTGTAACGATGAGGAAGCACCGTAACCAAAAACTTGTAACATTACAAGATGCGCAATACCTATAACGCACGATGGTCCGCAATTCCCTTTAAGATGTAATGCTCGAATCTGAGCATTACATTACAAATGAATACTTACCAGTGAGAGAAAGCCTTGATTTTACAATTGTATCGATATCGTTACAAGTTGCTTATTGTAAAGCTTAGTTTCCCCTTGTTCCTACACTGCTATAATGCTCGAATTTGAAATGATATTGAAGGAGAAATAACATAGCTCTTGAAGCTTAAACTATTGATTATTTTTTACGCAAATTGCGTCGATGAACCCGAATAAAGACGTTCGTTGAACTTTCACGAGCTAGTCATTATTTCCACAATCATGCGTAATAATTTACACAATTCCTCGATAACATGATACAGGCATTCCGAGATAGATAATATTATTTTATTCATTATTTTTTGCACACATCTGTAATCTATATTACAAGTTTTGTACATTTAAACAAAAGTATTTTTGGACGTAATCAAAGACGTCACATCCGCATTGGAGCAGTATGGTGCAATATGCTCTAGGCCTCTATTGATCGGTTCAAATCAAAAATTTGACAATCGTGGAAGATGTTATCCTACATAACCCTCTAGATAAGATAGATTTCTAAACAAGCTCTACTTCGCAAAAATAAGACGTTTAGCTTGATGACTCCTCCTGGAATACTGACCTAAGGTAAAATTCTTGAGCGTTTCCGTGCTTTAGAGGGCATGTTAACGACTTTGGTCCCGGTTCTTATTATTAAACAATTATGGTTAGGCCTGCCAGGGTTAGGCCATGCCGAAGGCCTTCGGGCGGGGCAAAATTTTTTAACACATCGGTTTTCCACTAACCCAATCCGCACTGGAGCAGTGTGGTCGAGTATATTAAGACGGAGGAGGAGCAGAAAATTGTGAGGAGGGACTCATGGTTTGCAGTGGGCCATTAACGGGTTGAAGTCCCGCCATTCATGCATTTTCGAGATATTTGCCTACTAGCTACCTTCTTGCTTGAGTCAGTTGTCAAGCTGACTTACTGACGTAAGATTCTTCGGTGAAAATAAGGAAACAATTTAATTTATTGATTAGGCGCCTTTATTTTCATAACAATAAGATAGATTCGTAGAATATCGATGAGACATTTCGGTAAGAACAAATGTAAACAAAAATATTTGTTCTAACCCCAATTATCTAACAAGCCATTAACTAAAAGTTCACAGGCTCCACACCCCTTCAAAACGACCTTTGCTATATACTCTGTGCAAATAAGGAAGTCGCTTTAATAAGCCCAATTTCAACGCAATACAAGCGAGAATCGTATAAATCACGCGTCCTCATGACTAGAACAACGTATCAAGAGTAAATATTATTATTAAATTCTTAATTTAAAAGATGTTCTGCTCACTCATTGGTGTTCTATCCCAACCGCGTCTATATAAGGAAGAGGGGGGCTGACTACCGTGCATTTGCCTTCTGGAGGCGGTATCGACCACACGTAGTATTGTTAGTATAAGTAACATTGACTGAATAGAGTTTAAATCCCCGTGAAAATGGGGGGTTCTAGATTAAGTTTATTGAGTGTGATTGTACTGCTCTCGGTATTATGGAGCCCGGCATATTCCGATGGTAAGTATATTTATTATTACGGAAATTACATATTTTACGTAGATAAGGATTTGCTAAAGAGTGCTTTGGGATTGAAGGAAGGACCTTCATTTTGATAGACCAAATCATTAGCAAAATATAAAAAATCATCTTGATAATTTTACCCAAATGCATTGCATAAAAATAACAATATATGTTATCCTATCAGAAGATTAAAGAAAAAAGAGAACGATATTCAATCAATTAATGAGGATAAAACATTGATCATAAAAATGTGGCTCATCGAAAGAAAGGATATTACAAAATATCTGATCTTTTATCAATGACTAATTAACTATTTGACAGGTTTAAAGTGTCATTATGTTATCTCTTGTTATTTCAAGGTAAAAGCACCAATTTAGCCCTTTAGATTAGTGCAAAGAATGAGTTAAATTATGTACTATTAAAAACTAACGAAGATTTTTTTTATCATGTTTTTCAAGATTGTTATTGTATTTTACGTAATTCTTGTTATTAATAAGCAGTTTGTGCACGATATACGATTAAGATACTGTACGTTACACTATTTTTAACCGACTTCAAAAAAGAAGGAGGTTCTCAATTCGACCGTATATATGCTTTTTTTTATGTACGTTCAGCGATTATTTCGTCGTTTATGGGCCGATTTTGATAATTCCTTTTTTGTTGTAAAGTAGATATGCGCAGTGGGGTCCCCTGATAAGGACACCAGGATCTGATGATGGCATCTCAGAGAAATTGAGGGGAACTTTCGAAAATTGTATGGACAACTAGTGTGTTTGTTCATGTTATCATAAGTACATTAAAGCGCTACCATCTCATGAAAATCTGGAGTCGATCTGATGAAGCCGAAAGACAGTCGAGGGAACTCCTCAACGATTTACTGCAGTTATCTAGTGTTTGGGCTTGATTAATTTGTAGTGACGAGAACTTTACACTTACATGTTGAATTGAGCGCCATCTGGCGAGTAGTTTTTGAGTTATCTCTACTTATCAAGATTGAAGTCGGTTATTTTTTTTGTAAAAAGCAATTATTACTGTTAAATTTACTTTTTTAAAATGGTAAAAATCATCAGATTAAGTAATTAGTTTCATAATTAATGGGTGCATTTTTGCATTGAATAAACTGGATTTTTTGCGTGAAATGAAAATTATTATCAAAATAATCAATCCGAGGCGATTCGTGGATTTTGTTTTCTTAGACGGAAAATCTGAAGTAAAAATTTATTTTGAACTATCTACATATTCATTCACACAATGTTCTGATACCTATCCTAACCTACAAATAAGTGATTGCCCAAAAATTTCACATTGGGCATAGCTGAAATGAAACGGCAATAAACTCTGAAGGAGTATATTTTTGTACTAAGAACTGAAAACACTTAGATATCGCTATCGCTAAGTATGTACAAAATTAAAAAATTCTCTCTGTCGAGTTGATATGATGTGCTGAGACCTTTAACTGTCCGCGACAGGATTGGGGATTATGATATCTTATGATTAGGACAATAATATCATGGGCTAATGGTTTAACAACACACAGACACAAATATTATTCATTAATTACTCAATAATATCAAGGGTTGATTGGTAGAGAATGCCTTTAGTTTAGACTAACGCATGTATGCATAAGAGGTAGAAGTAGAAAAATAACGGTCAAAATATGTTTCGAAACTAGTATACCCATCCTAACTTCGCTTTGGGAAAACAATCCTTTAGTAACCACATTCTTACATACACAGCTGATACTGACATAACTTTGTTGTATTTTAATCGGTTCATAAACAAGAATTTAAGCAAAACTTCCCACAATACATTATTGAAAACTGCACCCAAATTCATTAAGCCGTTACTGAGATTAACGCAAACAAACCACAGACAACAAAGTAATTAGTAAACAAAAATTATAAAAATCATAATTTTGGGTGTATTGCGTTTATAAATACACCCATATTTCTACTCATATATCTCTTAACTAGATACAGAAATTCATCGGTTACAGATTTATACATAGGTACTATAGATTACCCACTTGATTCTGAATTCGATTTAAATCCGACTATTAAGAAATTTTACAAATAAGTCTTAGCAGGGTACAGGAGACACACAGGACTGTTTTGTGTTTTTATTTTGTTATTCAAATTATTGATTTCACACTGAAACAATCGGCCGATGCTCAAATAAAAAAATTAAATTAAATTGACAGAATAAATTAAGTCCTTGTCGCGCAATTGGTACTACTACTCGTCAAATGAGGAGCCCAAAGGGCGTCGTCCCATTCCAGTGTTGTTATTATGGAAGGCTACAGAACAGGAATCAGATTGCCAAATACAGACCTAGCATTTCCGGAACTCACTAAATAGAATAAAATATTATTCCCACATAATTTAGCAACCATATTAAAGTCCCTAGCTCAATACTCGTTTATCGCTAAAAATGCTACACACTCGTAGCCCCAAATTCACACAACGTATGTATGTATGTCAAAGGAGCCATAGACAACACTTAAAGGAAAGACCCAAGTCGAGAACAGTTTAACCTCACAATTCAAATTATTGTCTAGCTGGGAATCGAACCCAGGGTAGACCGACCGATGTAGTAAGCAATGCGCTGAATAGGTATTAGAATTGTTTAAAACACTTATATAATTACTCAAATAAAAGTGTTCCGTGAACTGTATCAAGTCTTACTTATGTACTTATGAAGAAGATAATTTATTCAGCTTGCAATAAACATAATGTGCGATACGGGACACCTTTGAACTCAGATTACTTATCAACTGTCACTTACAACGATGTAGGTACGATGGTTATACCGTCGTGACATTACACTAAATTAAATAACGATGTAAACTGTGACATATCCTGCGCGATTTTTCATAAAAGTATACATTAGAGTAGGTAAGCCATATTTGGCTACTTGTATGTGGAAGTGATAAAGGATTAGAAAGAGAGAAAGATTGTCAAGGAAGAGAGAAAGATCAAAATCAAAAAAATCAAATTAATTTGACTTTGAACCGCAATTATCTCTATTCGAGTATGAGTTTAAAGCTTGGTTTCCACGCTCTTATCTGTACCTCTATCGATTTAAATCGATAGTAAACGAGCATGCAGCACCTTTCCGCCGCTCAAGACTCAAGACCGACACAGAACAAGGCTCAAATCGGGACTGGGAAGTTTACTTAGTAATAAAAGGATTTTAACGTTTTTTTAGTGATGTAGAATGACTAAATGTAGTTAGTGGTTATTAGTAAATCTTATTCGATCCCTGCAGATACTAAGATTTGTACATCACAATTTAATCCCGATGGTAACTACCAAATTAATGTTACCAAATGAACTAGCCTGGCTAACTCATCCGTTTTAAAAATCGACTGTGACGTGTTCATGAGCGTGTAAGGGTGCGTACAGATTATGTAACATGTTATATAACTTCTGTTTTATAACACGTCCACACTATCTAACATTGTTGTCTAACAATGAAACATATAACAAGACACAATGTGTTTTTAATGACATATCGTCCACATTTATAAAACATGTTATATAACTGTGTTTTATAACATGTTTTGTTATACATATAGTCTGTACGCACCATAAGAGCTTTAGGAATGCTTAAACTGAAAGCTTACTCTATAGTTCTGCACTATTTGTTACATTAAGTATTATTGGCGCAATATTTTGGTTCCTAAATTTTTATTTTATGATTAATAAATAATATATTTATTTAACCCATGATAATTTAATGTTTATACAGCCTATTTCAGCTACTACATGGTAGACAACTTCCTCAACCCATCATTTTCCTACAAGGGTCTCTTCTCATACTGAGAAGGTTAAGGCCATCGTCGACGGCTGGCAGTTGGTTTTGCGAACTCTCCGCCATTCAAGTTTTCCTTTACCGTTACAGCGAGTGATATTTCATTGTTAAAACGCAGTCAGAAGTGCGTTCCCTGGGATTAGAACCCGAACTCCCCGAATAGGAAACCAAATTGTAATCATTAAGCTATCACCGCTTTAATTTTATTAAAGTTTTATTCTGGTTAAATTCCACCTACCCTTGACAATGAACCGTTCTTACAGACATTGACTACAATTTGTTAATGAACCAAATTCATTTGATAAGAGGACAAGAGCATTGGCAAACATATTGATAACTTTTAACACCCGTTGTTTAATTATCATCGCTTCTGACCCTATTATCTACAAGTTTTTCCCAGTATAACGTGCCTTTGTTAAACATAGCAGCTTGATTACCTTCATTATTAATTTCGTCTTCAAAGTCCTCTGTTCTAACGATAACATTATTTTCTCCGGTAATTAGTTTACTTACATTAACCTTGTTAATAGCATTAAGTAAATTATATACTTTGACTTGATTTAAGTATGTCGATCGTCATAAAAGTTGTGATTTTTGCATCTATAAAGGTTTGGAGATGTTTGCTTGCAAATATTAGATTAAACTAACGATCACTTGTTCTATTATTATGCTTTACATTTAAATGTAAAGTTTCTTACACATTATGAAAGTTTAACTTTGTATAATGTTCCTGTAAATTAAATTATAGAAGGTCCAGCGTTCGGACGCATCGAATACAGTCGACTGTATCGGATGCGTCAGTTAGAGGATTATGGATCGCTCACAAATTAGCCATCAAGATGCATCTTCCGCTCGTCAAATTATTACCCGTGGGAAAGGGCTATACCTAACCACAAACTCATTATAAGTTACAATTTTTTTATTATAACCTCAATCGCATTAATAAGTGATAAAACAGCGATTTCAAGTAAGTATTCGTGATAATGGGATATAATGGCATTATTTATTGTTATTGATTGCATTACTCATAAATGATCCAAAATCAAAATGTTGTAATTTTCCTACAGGATGTGGCTATGAACGTAAAAAAGGCAAAACAAAACGTTCAGAGCGAGTCCCAAGCCAAATAAAACTATAAAGACAATTGAGGCCCCTTCGATTTAGCCAAATTGGGTAATTGCTTAAAAGTGTGCAGTACCGAGATGGGAGTACAAGGTGTAATCTCAGCCTTATGTTACATAATACAAAGCGTGAAACAACAATCTCAGTATGAAATTTTATAACCTTTAGGACTCCGAATTAAGGAATCAAATATGGATCAAAACATAAAGATAAACTGGAGGTAAACGTGACCGTCCATGATACGACGTAACCAGTTCATGATAATTTTTAAATGCAAGTGTTAGTGGAGTAAAAATTGAATTACCCAAATAATTTTAGCAGTATCCAAAATAATTCTATGTACATAAAAATGTAATATTAAAAACCTTTTAATTATAAAAGACGTGAGAAAGTCAACATAATAATAATTATAGATAAATTTATATTTGCACTTAGTGTTACTGATAAGAAGTAGACTTTCGACCACCTAGATCAGTAGATTATCGCAACGTCGAAAGAAAATCTGTCAATATTACAAGGGAAATAAGAAGCAAAATTAGCACTGGGCAGAAGCCTGTTATATGATTAAAAAGAAATAATTTTGAAACTCTAAAACCTATTCTAACCTACCATTAAAAATGATAATTTTAATTATCATGGTCAGGGTCAAATGGTATGTCAAAATTTTAAATGTATTATAATATAACCATTAGAAATAGTTCTACGAATAGTTTTATTTATTTATTTATTTAATTAAAGGACACCCAACACAGATAACACAGGGCTCAAGCTACAATTACAATTCCTTATTGATCTTAGCATAAGTGTACCCATAATTATAATTTATTAGTAAAGGTACCGTGCCTTTTGGGGTTATGTTTATCGTAGGAATATCCCGTTGTTTGCGTATGACTCAAGTATTATGTGCACGTTCGTTGATAATAATATTAACTGACCCAAGAACTAGTGACGGATCTATTACATTGTCACCCAAGTGGCTATCTTTGAGGTCTTGTACCTTGACCTGCATGTAGTAAATGTTTACTTAGCTTAAGATAGGCGTGAAAACTGTGTGCTTAGCTTAATTAGAATAGAGTTAATTGCTTTCTAATTAATTTAGATAATTTTGATCATGAACCATATCGCCTTCTAATACGAAATCCTTTTCGTCTGAGTTATCGTTTCATAAATTGATGATTGTTAAACACTTTCAATTATTGGCTGTCTAAACGTATTACAGGACCATAGCAACTTCAGTTTGTTGTCCTGGTGTTTCTTTATACCACTCGAAACTGTTATCTTCAAAGGTTATTGTCACATCGTCTTGATGCTCAAAGGTCCAATTTATTAATAGACGTAATTACTTTGTTTGTTTCAGATAAGTGTTCGCTTGCGTGCAAAGGATGTAAGTACGATTGTTGCTTTTTTATTAGAAATCTCACTGACCGGCCTTGACTTCTTTTTATATTTCACGTGTCTTATGCTTTGTAACATTAGCATTTCAAAAAACTGTTTATGAATTAGTAAAGCTTTACGCGAAAACCGTGTCTTAAACATTTCTTTGTTATTTGTATAAAAGTAAAAAATCATCTCTTTAACATAATTATCTACTTAATTCAAGTCTCAAAACTTACTCAATTAAAAAGTTTTAGGTATTAAACAACACATTTTTACAGCTCCTACTACACCCACCTTCTTAAATGGCCACACATACAACTATGCTGTTGACGGTGCTGTCTCTGTGTACTTGACCGGTGCTAACGCCAAGGAGTCCACGGTTAAGCTTTTCGGTCAAGTCTCCGTGAGCGCTCTCGGGAACTGTGCACTGGTTCTCAATGTCAAGAATTTGGTTATTTCGGGACCAGATGGCAAAGTAAGTTAAATGCTTGTCTCTGAATTATTTCATTTTCTGATTAATCATTTGTAGTACTTAACAAATGGATATTTGGTAGTAATTTTTTTGCTCATCAGCATAGCCTTTGGTTTTAATTATATCCAGGCCATGACATGGGTGGTATTCATTGACTCTTTAACTTCAGTTGGCTCGTGTGCTCCATTTTAGTTGAAAAAAAAGCAAAATCTGGATACGTTGAATGCATGTCAAAAGCTTTGGAGTCTCATTTTTATCTATATTTAATAGTTCATTAACGCATTAATATACTTTAAATACCTAAATATATATCACGATAAGATGGCAAAAATATATTTTTTATTTCTTTAAAAGTGACAAAAATCAATAATAGACATTATTTTGTACAAGAAATCCAATACAATTTAACTACTCTTTCTTTATTACTTTAAGGTTTTCTTTTTCATCATGTCATAATTCTCCTATTTTTTGTCATTAGAAGTACCCATGTCCGAAAGGAATCGAAAAACCAGTCCAGTTCAGTCTAGAGGATGGCCGCGTCGGCGCTCAAATTTGCGCTGAAGATGGTGATACCCGTCGGTCTCTCAACATCAAGAGAGCTATCATCTCCCTCCTGCAGACTGATAAGAAGAGCTCCACAGAGGTATTATATTTTTTTTTTCATCTTATACATCATAATATCAATATTTATTTATTTCCTAAACTACTTAACTTAAAACTTTTAATTAGTTTACCTTCATCCACCATCACCATCACCTTTGCTGTTCTCATCTAGGTTGATTTCTTCGGATCTTGCCCCACGGATGTATCCTCGTCTGAAGAAGGCGGAGAGGTCCTCATTCACAAGTCCCGAGACCTCGTTCGCTGTGGTCACCGCGAACAAGGCAAGGGCGCGTTCTTTGCTGCTGTCTACAACCCTTCTGCGGTAAGCATCAAGTGATTTAAATATTAAAAAAACGATTAAACTAGCGATAAATTTTTATATAATACAGCGAACATTATTTTTATCGTCTAATATGAAATGACATACATTACGAGTATAATCAGTTAACAGTTTATTTATGCTCAAAATCAGTTAAAATATGACGCATTGTTAAAAATATCATTTCAGGAGATCAAGAATACTCAGATTCTCCATTCGACTATGAACGTGGAAAGTAAAGTAAAAGGTGGCGTCCCTGAAAAGATAACCGCTACTGAAGAGTACTTGTACAGCCCATTCTCGGTTGGAGAAAATGGTGCTCGAGCCAAGGTGAATACTAAGCTAAACCTCGTTGGTACCGGCCAAGGTGGTGGCAATCCAGGTAATTAAAATTTATCATAATTTTTTATAACTTCTCAATAGGACTAACTACAAATTACTCGTTGCTGTCATCGATTGAATACTTAAAGCAAAACTTGAAAATTTATTCGCCCACACATCGTCTAATGTCGCCTCTACACGTTAGCCAACATGTTGGCGAAGGTTATGGCTAATAGGTAATGGCCATCGTGTAGAAGGGGTGTTTGTGATTACTTTGGTAGGTATTGGGCCGTTGGCCCACAACTTCGCGCAAGATCCGTGAGGTGTCGGTTTTTCAACGCGGATCAAAGGGTTGTGGCGTGATTGTGGCACAGTTATCGGCGCAGCGTCCACACGTTGGCCACGATTTCAGTTAGAAACGAGCGCCCACGCTGAGCGCACGCACTTTATTCACACGTCGATATCTAAATTATGTCTACAATATGGCAACTATGAGTAATATAGATGTATAATAATGTGTATTATAATGAAATAAATGTGTATAATAATTTTTATACACATTTTTATTGTATTGTATGCTGAGAATAATTAAACCGCAGCAGCCGTTAGAACCTCAATATTCATTTTAAGAAAATATTAATATCGTCCGCACATTGGCCCGAACCGACGCAGACTGATCGACCTTCCAACGTGTGGACGCCGTCACAATCTCTTGGCAATCATCTTCGCCACAACATTGGCTAACATGTTGGCTATCGTGTAGAGGCGCCATAAGATCTTAGACTTTGCATTCATCCTAATACAAATTATTCAATGTTACCTACTATTTCGCAGCATAATTTTCACGACGCGTCGTAACTTACCTTTCGCACATTTCAGGCAACTGCGTTGAAGCGCGCACCATTATCTTCGAGACTCCTCACGGTGTGGTCAGCGATCAGAGTAACTTGAAAAACGCTCTCGACGCAGTGAAGCAGACCGCTAAAACTGTTGCCACCGAAGCCAGTTCAAAGTCTGCCAGCAACTTCGCCCAACTTGTTAGGGTACGTTTTTAGAAAAAGCTGTTTGAAATTATCTAAATCTTTCATTACTATACGATTTGTGTGCATGAACATTTTCAAATAATTTACAAAATTGTTAAGATTTTCTTATACAGTATTGTAATAACTTTTTTCATGATTATACAAACATTCAACATAATTTATTTTATGTTTAATAAATTCTTCACAGATTTTCCGTACAACCAACAAAGATGATTTATTGAAAATTTTCAACCAAGTCAAAGGCAACAATATAGAAAAGTAAGTAATAGTTAAAGTTTGTATGTCTTTTGAACAAAGTACCTCTTCATAACAAATCAATCTAAGTTCAGAAAAATTTAACAACTTACAGAAATAACAAATTTTTATTTCTGTATACCAAATATGAAAGTTCATAATCTAACTTCAATTTCGAATAATACCACCCACTATTCTACGCAAACTACTTTTCCAGCTTAACTTTTTAATAATAGTTTGATCAAAATGAATTATTATTAAAAAGACACGGATTGGATTCCAGCGAAGCGTACGTACTATGGGTTTCATGACATGAATTCATGTCGTTGGAGTTAAATGAATTAAATAGTGTCCTACCCACAGCAAACTGTAAAAATCTACCTTCCTGTTCCTTTCTTTATGCCAATAGTTTTAATAGTAACATTTCGGTTTTCAGGCGTGTCTTCCTCGACGGTCTTTTCCGTACTGGGACCGGATACAGTATCGAAGCCTCTATTCAGATCTTGAGGAGCAAGTCCCTAAACCCTATCGAGGAGACCCTGGTCTACCTGTCACTTGGCAATGCCAGACATGTTAACAACGAAGCTATTAAGGCTGCTGCTGTAAGTATAACAACGCCGCTAAAAAAGATTGAAATGTCAGGTCCAAAAGTAACTCTCGTCAAAACCCTTCACAAAGTATCGAATCTTAGTATCAATACTTATGGTCCTATTTTTATAACATAATCTTGCGCGCTAATATCAACATCTGTAGTATAAAATGTGTTAAAAATATTAAAAACACAATGATTAGTAACAGAAACCTATTAGCGTAATTGCCACAGCAATCATCGCTACAAATGACGACAGGTTTAATATTTCCGAATGAAAAATTTGTCTCCTTTTCTCAATATTAACTACTTGGCTAAGCTATGTAAATATAGACTAGCTGTAGCCCGCGGCTTGGCCCGCGCGAAAAATACTTTTGATTTACCTTCAAACAAACTCTCAACCACACTTTAACTTTCCTTGGAATGAAATATGACGATAACCGTTCTTAGCGGTTTCGATTTCGTGATAAAGGAGTGACCTATTCGTTTTATAATTAAAATTACGACTTATAGGGTGTTTTGGACCTTCCGAATCTTCCCAAAGAGGTCTACCTTGGCGTGGGTGCTCTTGCTGGGGTATACTGCCGCGAACATGATTGTCATGAATCCAAAAACGATGGCGTCATTGCTTTAAGCAAGAAATTCATTGCCAAACTACAGAACTGCAGACCAAGGAACAAACTTGAAGAAGATAATGTAAGTATTCACTTTAAAATGCGTTGTAAGAAATATTTATATTATAAATTTGCATTAGATTATTGTTTATTTTTATCAATTTAGTATATAGAATTAAGAATCGACGCACTCATATTCCTATGAACAATAATCACAATAGGCAAACATTTCTTGACCGCTTTTGTGCTCCATAGAGCTTGTGAAGAAGCTGATAGATAAAAGAATACATCGGCATCGTTAAAACGTGGTTAAAACCATGTCGAAGGTCTTCGTGTTGCAAAAAGCAATTAACTTTCCGAATCCGCACTAAATCAGCATGGTCACCTACCTTAATTATGAGGAAATACCTACCCGTGTCTTAAAGAAATTGATGATTTGGAGTCAAGTCTAAAGCCTAAATTCGTTATAAAATACGATGATAAAATTAAAATTCCCAACAGGTTATAGCGGTACTGAAAGGAATCCGCAACATTCGTCACCTGGAGAACGGCGTAATTGACAAGCTGGCCCAATGCGCCGTGGACAACAACGTGAAGCCCAGAATCAGGGTCGCTGCCTTGGAGGCCTTCCAGGCTGACCCTTGTGCTGCCAAGGTAAACCTCCCAAAACTTTAATATCTCTTTTATAATGTTACAAAACGCTATTAGGGCTTAAAAATGAGATGAGATGCTTGTAAGAAAACTGAAATTAAGATTCATTGAACAATTTTTTGATCTGGTAAAGATATAATAATTTCATTGATATTTATTTATTTATTTATTTATTTATTTTGTACACACACATATTTAAAAGGAAATTAATTTATGCTTACATTAGTGTTAAAGTGTGTTTATTTTGTCCTTGTGAAAGTGAGATCAATGATAAGTTGTAATTTCTAACAACATTATCGTACATTTAAGTCCGTTAACCGCAGTATCTCAATGTTCTCTGATCACTTGCAGCTTAAGAAAACCGGAATTGACCTAATGAAGAATATCCAACAAGACTCCGAAATTCGAATCAAGGCTTACTTGGCCGTCATTGCCTGTCCTTGTGCTCAGTCGGCCAACGAGATCAAAAATCTTCTTTCTCATGAACCAGTTCATCAAGGTAATCTGTTGAAACATTTTCTCTTTCAGTATGACTATTAGTTTTCTTTTTTATGTTTAAAACATTCATTGATTCATGTAGATATGACCGTATACATAATTTTTAGATGTAAAAGTTATGTTCACAGCTGCCAAATTGTCCAATGATGCTGCACCATAATGTGTAATATATACCTATATCGTTACAAATTGTTTTATTGCTTTATTAATTTTGGCATTACAAACAAAAACACCTGAACAAAGGATTCTTCTATATAAATCTCCAACCGAATATCGTAACCGGGATCCTCTTGGGCCCCGATCAATATCCATTTTTCCATTAGGTACTATGTAGTTTCACCTTTTTACATATTTTTTACATTCTATTACAATAGTTAAATTGTTAAACGAATTTTACCATGCATTCTTAAACTACATGCTACTAAGTTCATCATATATGTATTTGTATATCTCAGACCTCATATCCACTTATCATCAGGTGAGATTGTAGACGAGCATTTGAACATATAACAATTAGGGTATGTAATACAGTGTAAAACGTTTTCAGTTGGTCAATTCATCACGTCATCTCTACGTCACATCCGTTCGTCCAGCAATCCAGACAAACAACTTGCCAGACAACACTACGGCCTCATCGGTACCCCCGCCAAGTATAACATCGATGAAAGGTACGAATTTAATTTTTTGCCTTAAAGGTTCTTACAACATTTCTTCACAAAGATTTCGAAAAAAATATTCTTAAGTTTATTAACAGTATTCGTGTGCCATCCATTTTTAGGTCTTAACATAGTATTGCAATGAAAATCCAGTATACTACTTAAAAATAACTCATAAATCTAATTATTCTATCTTGCCCAACAAATTTCTGAAAAGATGAGACTGGTTTTGATTTACCTACTTATAAAAAATGCCAGAACTTTTCAGTATCACGACCGTAAAGTAGAATCCTTTAGATAACTTTCACTTAAATGTCTAATGAACGCTTTATAAAGATACTAATGTTTTAAAATGTAATGCTCTTTCAGGAAATACTCTACGTATCGTGAGTTCTCATACAACGTGGACGCTCTCGGCGTAGGAGGCAATGTAGAACAAATGGTTATCTTCTCGCAAGATTCTTTCCTGCCAAGATCCGCCAGCCTGAACCTTACTGCTGAAATATTCGGTCATAACATTAATGTTCTTGAAGTAAGTAATTTTTTAAGGCCCTGTCTTTTTCTTCCCTCTCAATTATTTCACATTTAAATTTACACAAAAAATAAAATATTTAAATAAAAGTGCGCTTCTACCACCCACTTACAATGTTAAAAAAATTTAAAGTGAAACTTCATCCATGTTTTTCTAGATTTTTTTTTTTTATTTGGAGTTGAGTCGCTTCATGTTGATAATCATTGTCTTTACTTTGTAGATTGGTGGCCGTCAAGGAAACTTGGACAAAGTGATGGAACACTTCTTAGGTCCAAAGAGCTTCCTCCGTACTCAAAAGCCTCAGGACATCTATGATGATCTCATGAAACGGATGGAGGAGTCTGCACAGAAGGTCGAGAAGAACATTCGTGAACGTCGTTCTATCAAATCTGAAGTCGACAACTTTGACAAGCAAGTAAGTGGAATTGAATCTGGATTTAATAATACCCCTTATTTTACCGCACACTATAATTTTCCAATTATTTAAATTCTTTATCTTTCCATTATTTATCTTTCTCATTTTAAAAATATTATTTTCCAGATAAAACAAAAAGTGGTCAACTACAACAATGAACTAGACTTGGACCTCTACCTGAAACTCTTCGGTACCGATGCCGTATTCCTCTCTCTTGGTGATGACAAAGGCTTCAATGCCAACAACATCCTGGATCAGTTACTGAAGACCATGAGCGAAGGCATGAATAAGATCAAGAGGTTCCAGGTAAGTTGTAGAGAGAATGGTTCTTATACTTCGAACCAAAATACAAATTTCAAAAGAATAAATTTTAATTCTAAGATATTATGCTTATAGCTGTTACTACAAAATTATATGATTTAAACACAAGAAATATAATTATTTTTATTAAAATTCATAAGGTTTAAATTTTACTTTTATCATTTAAAATTTAATAACTTTATTTTCATTGCAGCAAGAAGTCCGTGGTCATCTTCTATTTATGGATGCTGAGCTCGCTTACCCAACATCGACTGGTCTTCCTCTAAAATTAGACTTGGTCGGAGCAGCCACTGCCCGAGTTGAGGTTGCTACAAGCATCGACGTCAAGGAATGCCTCAAATCACCCGAGAATGCCAAAGTCGATATCAAGCTTGTACCTAGCTCAGATGTCGAAATTGCTGGAATGTTCTTCGTCGACGCTGATGCTGTCGCCGCTGGTCTAAAAGTAACCTCGAACTTGCACTCTTCAACAGGAGGTCACCTGATTGCGAAGGTTATTGAGGGTGGTCGTGGATTTGACCTCCAATTTGCCCTACCCATAGACAAGCAGGAAATTTTGACGGCTTCAAGTGACGTCGTTTACTTCTCGGCAGACAAAGGTTGTATGGAAAAGCAAACACCGGCTGTACTAGAAAAAGGCAAGAGCTACGCCGAATGCTTCGATCAGCTCTCTGGAATAATTGGGCTTACATTGTGCGGCGAACTATCTCTGCCATTCTCAGTATCTGGTGAGATTTTTTTTCTAAATATTGCATGATTTTATTAATATTAACAAAACGTTAATACTTAAAAAAATCAAAACTACATTTATTTTATTTATTTTAGGACCTGAAGCGCAAACCTCAATTTCCAAGTTTATGGCTCGTTTCCCTCTCACTGGACCTGCTAAAGTGAAATTGGTATTGGAGAAGAACGATTTACGAGGATACCACATCAAAGGAATTGTCCGATCTGATCCTAAACACATGGGCTTTGAACTATTATTCGACGCTGAAGGTAAAATGTTTATCATAGTTCTTTTATTGCATTAAAAATCTACTAAATATCAATATTTTTGTCAATGTATTTGAACATAATGTAAATAATATTAAATATGATGTTAAGAATCCTCTATTTTATATTGTTAAGTGTGTGCACGACAAACCTACCTCTTGTAATGATTTCTCCAGTCGCAGGTCTGCTGGAAGAAATTCCTTAAGGAATAAGCAGTACCTTTGTACATCCTTTCTTAACTGTAATTTCTATATTGTAATCTGTTGTGTGTACATAAATAATAAATAAATAAATAATATTTTAAAATCCAATAGGTTCCAAGAATCGCCGCGCGGAAATCCATGGTGATTTGATTAACGCTGATGACGAGAAGACAATTAAACTGTCTTTGGATTCTCCAATCAAGTCTCTGTACGGTCAAGTGTCCTTGTTTGTCAAACCATCGGAATACTCCTTAATGGTGAAAGGAAAGGTAGATGCTTCAGAATATTATGGCCGAGCTGGATTCAATGTTCAAGGAAATGAAAGAAGGAGCGTCTTTAAGCCTCTTATTGAGTATCAGTTACCTGACGAGCAAGGCAAACAAGCGTTGAAGGTCGACGGACAGATCGTCAAAGAAATGAATGGACCAAAAACCAATTACATCTTAGAAGGAGTTAAGGTAAATATGTAAAATCTGGTACTCAATACTCTTTGTTTTCTATTTCGAAAAATTGGTTTCTAGTTTGTGTAAAAGAATGAATGGGGTACCATTAATCCTTTTACAAAAGATTTTTTGGACTGCGGTAAACCCGAATATCACATAAACAAAAACAAAGATAAGCTTCATAATATTTCTATTTACGTGGGTGGAGTAATACGATAAACAAACGCATAGTAAAAACTAACCTTTTAAAAAAATTATTTAGATAAACATGCCAAAATCCAATGAGCCTATCAGCGTGGATGGTCACTACAGTCAAGAACCCAGAATCGTGGACTTCGATATAAAGGCAAAGCAAGGTCAACACACTACGATAGCTTTCTTCTTGAATAGAAATGGGTATGACTTCAAGACTGAGTTCCAGAACACCTTAAACCCCTTCATTAATTTCAAATTGAACGGACATATCGAAAACGTTGGCTCGGTAAGTGTTATGTATTAATATTAATATAATACTAAAACTACTGAAGTTGATGATTCAGATGTTAAAGTGTTTTGTTGTGTTTTTAGATATATCACAACGATTTGGAGCTACAGTTTGCTGATTTCAATAACCCACAAAATAAAATAGTGGTTGGACAGCTCTACAAATATTACAAGAAATCCCCTAACGAGTTTAGCGTAATCACAAAGAACAAACGTAAGTTAAATATTTTTTATTGAATAGTTTGACATAGTTTCAAGAAAATATAGTTTTGTTATTAATAATAATATATTTTTATAGTTGAGATCCTTCCTGTGCCCATCAAGCTTAAATTCGAAGCTGAAGTGGACCCCAAGAAATTAGAACTTGACCTTGAGGGTGAATATGTAGACAAGAAAGTTGATTTCGAAGTAGAAGCAAGAACACAAATAAAGAAGCCTGGAGACTACAGCGTCAAAATTAAGGGCGAAGTCGACAAACATGGATTAGAGGCCTTCGCTAAAAGAGACATAATTTCACCGGATAAATCAAATGTTGAAAACTACATTCATTTCAAAAACTTTGGAAAATATGAACTCTCTGGTGTAGTTTTGCACAAAACTAAAGCTAATGACATGAATGTTGGCGCAGTAGGACATCTAAAGATCTCTGGCGGTGGCAAAAATGAAGACATCAAGTAAGTCACAAAATGCAACGTTAAAAACAAATTTTCATTCTCACATTTTCTTTATAATGTTTTGTCAAAATCCACAAATGCGTATTGTAAATATGTTTGTTATCTTCAGATTCGACATTGGTGCTATTGAGAACAGCAATTTATACTCGTCTCATGCAAAAATCTCAAGCAGCAAAGGAGATATCTTGGACTATCTCCTGAAGATGACTAGAGGCGCCAACCCCAACGGTCAGCTCAAATTTATTCTCAGAGACACTATTGCGGCTAATGGACAGTTCAAAGTCACCGACAATGATGGAAAAGGCAACGGTGTTATTATCGTCGACTTTAAGAAGGTAAAACTTTTGTAAAAATAAAAATTTTCAATATTGAAGAAATTAATAAAATATTTATAAGCAGATACAAGAAAATACGTAATAACAAAAAAATTAACTGAACGCCCTGTTAACTTTTATACTTGAATATAAATAATTAAAATAAGCAATTAAAATAACTGGAGTTAATTCCAATGCTAGTAATTTAATATATCATTTCATTATCAATATCAGATATTATTTATTATCAATTTCTAAAAATTGATTTCTTAATTTACTAAACCATATCAGTAACATGTAAAACCCAATCAAATCTTTGTCATTGATGAAAATAAGAAATTAATTGCTACGCATTGAGTAGTTTTTTACGATATTAGCTGTAGGTATCTAACTATTAATTTTTTTTTAAGAATTAATTTTTATTTTGTCTAAATGTCAAAATTTTATTCTAGACGGGTCGTAAAATTAAAGGAGACGTTAAGTTCATCATAAAGGATCCGATTTTCAACGCTGATGTAGATCTTTTCCTCAACTTCGAGAAAGACAACAACGATAAACTTCGTTTCAGCACTAACAACAAGAGAATGCCCAAACTTTTGGACTCCAGGTAAGTTTATAACTTCAATATGAACTCAATAGCCAACATTTCAAGTCAATGAGCAAGAAATAGATATCAATTAGAATGTTTAGTACTTGTACACAATCACTTAAGATATTAAACTCCTATTCATTCAATGGTACAATGTAAAATCATTTCATACTACTGCAATAAACAAAATGCTAAATACAAATGATCATTACTCACATACTCAAGTTTTATATTAAATAACGTTTACCCTCATAACAGGAACAAATTAGATTACGCGGGTAAAAAGAGCGAACTTAACTTCCACCAAGAAGGTGCTCCTACAGAATCTGGTAAAGCGAACACTATGGTGGAGGCCTGCCTACCCACTGGAAGATGTATCACTTTGAAAGTAGATCGCGACATTACTGTCAAGAATGAGGCAAGTATCACAATTGATCTACTTTGCAATATAATGAAAATTTACTTTATTGTGCAATCTAACAATTGTATAATGACTACAACACATTAGACGGCCTTAATATTAAACAAACAACGATGGCTGAATTTGTATCTTTCACAGGAAGTATTGGTCAACACATAATTGCATTAAAGTTTCATCTGAATGTATGTAGTATAGTAAATATATGGCTAATAAGCTAATAATTTTCTAGGTTTACGACGGACACGCTGAGGTTGTTTTATCAGACTGCCCCACTCGTGGTGCTCCTGGCTCCAGTATCAGCTACAAAACTAAAATATCTAACTGCAACTTCGACAAGAACGTGATCGATATCGACGGCCAGTTTGAATTCAAGCTCAAAGACGGCGGCAACATCGAGAACAACTTCGTTTTCAAGAATATCCCCAAAGGCGACAAGGCGGACTTCTCTTTCGATGTAAGTTTCTGTAGAGTATTTCTCTTTCCTATTAAGGTTGCTTCGAACATACTTCTCCAAGTTTTTGTATGTTTGGTAGTAAAGTTACTAAACGAGTAAACTTGTCATGAAAGCTAGGAGAGTACAAATGCTTGGCTTCATGGTAATCATGAGGCTTAATATGCTAACAGCAGCAACTAAGGTGAGGCTAAGATTGCGAGAAATATTTCGAAGAACGATTTTTTGCATTATTTCATATCCAAATAGCTATAATTCAATTTAAATTTCTTAAAGTCCTTATTATCTTGTTCAACACATCAACAATAAAAGAATAGAAGTGTAGTCTTAACAACGCTGATTCTTAAGGTTGATTTATTGCATTATTTCTAGGGTCACCTGAAAGGCAGCTTAGTGCCCAAACCGATGTCCCTGGTCGCCAGTGCCACCTACGCAGAGCTGCCTAACAGTGACGACAAATACCGCGCTAAGGTCAGCTACGGCGATGATATATTCATGGAGTTGGTCGGCTCGTTCGTCGTGCAGTTGCCTGAAAAGGGAGATAGAAAGTGAGTAATTATGCAGTGTTTACATAATGCTACGTACTAAATTAAAATTTTGTAAGATCGTAGTGACTCTAAAATAATTCTATAACGCTTAAGGGGCTTCCTTTAAAATCTTTAGATGCTTTGACACAGACGGAAAATAATTCCAAAAAAATATTAGATTTAATCCCATTTGTTTTTAATGTTTGCTCAAACAGGTATTTGGATGACTTCACCGTGACACTCCGTCTGCCCGTGCAACAAGCCCACGACACCAAGTGGGTTTCCACCTTCCTTTACCTCCAGCCAGAAAACAAGGACGCAGAAGTAAGTTTCTCTCTCCAAGACAAATTAGGTTTAAAGAAATAGTTATTCCTTGCTAAGATTAGAAACAACGTTAAAGAATCTTCACATAGTTACACTGTAACATTCTTAAATATTTATCTTTATGATTGTTTTCAGGATATAAGTAGACTTTCTCTGGTCCTCATTCTATAAACAAGAGTTAGTAATTTAGTATACGTCAGTGATTTCAAATTAGTTTTAAAATTCTGCGTTTTATTCCCAGATAACCTTAATTGAGTCTGTTCAAATTAACGGCGATGTCTACAAGCTTGACGCCAATGGCAAGTACGGGCCCAAAGCCGGTAACACCAAGCTTAAAGTGCTGGTGCCTCATCACGATCCACTGATTCTCGAATCGAACTACCAGGCCAACCTAGACGGTAAGTTTTTGGTTCAAATACAGCGGTTACTTTTTCTTTTAAGCCTTTAAAGTCGTCAGTAGATCAGATTTCTGTACGATCTGAATTATTATGACGAGCTCCGTCATATTCCAAATGATAGTCCTAGCACATCTAGATCAAACAAATGACCCATTTGCTATTTTCTATGATAAATATGATCTTTGGCTATTTAGCGATTACTAAGTCATCATCTGTAGATGACGAGGAGCATATAATATTATAACAAAGAATGTTCTTAATATTCGCAGGAGACACGAAGTCAGGCGACGTGGAACTGAAAGCCCAGTACGGCAAAGGCAAGACTGCGACCATAGCTGGACACGCCTCAGTAGCTCCTCAACATGCTGAGATCAAGTTATCTGCTAATGCTCCTCAAGCTGAGAAGTTCAAGAGATTTGAGATTGATTTCAAATCTAAGGTAAAAATATCTATAATTAGAATCAACGGAATACGTCCTACTGTGATTGTATTATTTAAAATGTTCTAAGGGTAATTAAAATAAACTTTGATTTATTTTAATTACCTATATCCACTGATGTTTCTCTTTCAGAAACCAAGCCAAGACAGTGTGAGCGCAGCACTGATGGTGGACGCTGACGGTCGTATCTACAAATCTGACGGCGTGATCGTTTACTCCAAGTCTAACCCGCTCTTTGATCTCAAGTTCATCAACCCTGACAATTCTAAACAAAGCAGGTCAGTGACAACAAGAGAAAATAACACTGAATTTTTATGTAGAGCTAATTAATAAAATCAAATTAGTCAATAAGATAGCTTTCTGTGCCCTTACTATAGTTAAATCTTATAACAATGAACACAATCTTATTAAAAATTAAATATTCCACAATTCCAGAGTTTACATGAAGGGCACAACTATGAGTTCGTCCCAAGCTAAATTGGAAATGAAAGTCGAGAACATTTATGACTTCAATTACGACATGAACGCCGAAGGAAACTTCCAGAAAGATAACATAGCTGTGAAGTACCAGGGTAACTCGGAGAAGCTGGGCATGAAGAACTATATATTAGATATCTCCAGCAAAGATGCTGGCAGTGGAAAGAGGCTGGAATTCGTTGCCTCCAACGATAATAAGAACATCTTGAAGGGCAGGTAAGATTGTCTAAAATAATATTTCGAAAATGGAATTTGAAACTTGAACTGTTATTAAAAAAACAGTACCAAAACTGTTGTTGTGTTGTTTCATGTTAAGTTTTTAGGATAAACTTTTGAGGGTACTTTGAAATTAGTTCTCAACGTCAAACAATTTAGAAACTAATTGGCACAACATTTCGTCTGCCGCATTTCATAGGTTTCTTTTTTATTTTGTCATCATTACTGACTTAGCATAACAAGTTGTCATAAAATGAAGAGAAAAAAATTAAAATGTTTCTCCAGACGGTACAATCATCAATTGTTCTGCGCACATGTTTACAATCTGATGCGTTATCACTTTTTTCCTTTTCCACAGCACCTCATTTATCAGCAAGCAGGAGGGCCCGAAGACTATTATCGAGGGATCTGGTTCCGTAACCATCAAGGACCAACAAAAACCCGCCAACTTTAAATACATTCGCACTCTCCTCACTGAGGGCAACGAACAGGGCGTAGAGGTAAAAACTTTTCTAATATTTCTCTCGATTAACCGTACAAGAAACTAACACGTGGATAAATTCGAAACCTATAATAAAAATGTAACTAATTTATGTTTGCACATAGGAGATATTTGGGGAAAAAAATTATGGCGGGTGATAGAGGGAACAGAAGTCAAAAATAAATAAATAAATAAATATCAATATGTAGATTGTTTTTCTCTCTGCATGTTTATCCGGGCATTAGCAAAAATTATTGAATGAAGTTTAATGCGATCTTCGGAGTTGTATTGTTCAAGTCTAATTTTAAAAGTGGACTTTGTTTATGGAATCTCGAATCTAATTATATTTAATAAGAGAAATTGTATGTAAAAAGTAAAAGAAACACATTGACATACATAGATTAATTTCAAATTAATTGATAAACTTTATAATTCTCTAGACGTTCATGAACCTGGCCATCGGAGACCGTAGCTACGTGGCTGAGTCTCGTGTCACCAACTTAGAGTACAAAAACTCCGTGGTCTTCTGCGAGGAGAAGAAGCAATGTGCACACGCCGACGTCATCTCCAAGATCAATCTCCAGCGTAAGTATTATCATATTTGATCTAATGATTACAATTGGAACCTATGGGGTAACTTAACTGAACCAAATATTATAATAACTAAAGATGCATTCATTCAACGCGCAAGTTGCACGTTTAGATCTGATTCAAATAGATGCAAAGGATAATACGGAATGAATGAGACATTAAATGAAAATATCGAATTACAAAAAGGTGAATATAAACATGCATAAGAACTGTTACGACAAATGTGTAATAATGATAATGTAGTAACTAAAATTTACTTGTCAAGCAAATTTTTAACCTTAATGCCTTAAACTTACTGTTCTCAGAACCCGGCGTCGTCCAGCACTTAGTGAACATGGGATTGGATCTCCGCAAGCTAGGCTTCGCGCCCGAGTTCGGTCTGCAGATGAAGAACGAGTTCTCCGAGAAGAAGTTCCCGCAGTACGACTTGAACGTCCACGTCAACAAGGACGACAAAAAATACCATCTCCACATGTACAGCCAACCGGACTTTGGCAGTAAGTTTAAGATTTAAACTTACTCTTCCTCTTCATAATATTATATTATGCTTTTCAAATGTCTCACACTCATAAAAAATGTAGGTAGTAAAATCAAATTCAAAATAATTGATTTGTCTGGGTATTTTATCAATATAAGCTACAACCCACTAATGGCCCACTACTGAGCACGGGTCTCTCCTCATTACTGAGGAGGAGGAGGTATTTTATCAATATACTTATGCGTTATTTGTGAGTCTAGCGTCGTTTCCTTGAACTGCTCTGTTTTAGTACTATTATTTTCAAGGAGTAGCTAATTTTTTAGATTAATTAAATCATGATTTTTTTAATAATAATTGTAATATACAACCCTTAAGTCACGAAGTTATATACTTTGACGACATTTTTGTTTAAATTTTCTACATAACATACTTTCCTGCATGAAATAACATAGCCATGAAATAATTAGATGCTGAACTAACTGAATCCTTGCAGAATTCCCAGCGGGTATCACGGTAACGTTACCCACGAGGGTCGTAGCCCTGGAGTCGCTCGTGCAGTACCCGACCGGGAAGAGCTTGCCATTCCCCATCCGGGGTGAGGTCTCCCTGTACCCGGACAAGAACCGGCCGCAGCAGAAGACTGGCGCGAGGTTCAACATGGACCTATCCACCTCTGACAACCAGGGATCTGCCATCGCTGAGTTCGGCTTCAGTCATCCTAAATTGGGCAAGGTAAAATAACATGTTCTTAAAATAATAGTTATCTTTTAAAATAGAGACCATACAATTTTAAACATGCCTCCTAAGGTAAATCCTTCAAAATCTGACGCCTGCTAAGTCCTGTGCTCATATAATAAACGTCTTGCAGGAAGCCACGTTGAAGCTGAACGGTAGGCTGCAGAGACCAGACGACAAAACTCTGCTGATCGAAACTACCGCCACTGCCTGCCACCCCAGTCTCGGAGGCGTAAGTATTTTTTAATCATAAATGTTCTATGTCCTTGAATGGCCTACGAGATCTTTTCGTAGCCTTTTCACCTCGCCAGACTAGTGTTCCATCACGAGGTTTAACCAGTAAAATTTAACCAGTAAAATAACATTGTCTTGGAAAGTAGCTTCTCCTTTATGAAAGACTGAAAAAAAGGCTTTTTCTTCACTATCGTGTAACACCTTATTTTGTTTCAGGACCGCGAGCAAAAGTTCTACTTGGAAGTAAATCCGGTGCACATCAAGTCTTACGTGAGTATAATCATAATCAAGATAATCAGTTTCATCTCATAATCAAATCAATAGTGAGATAACTCAGTTTTTTTACGTTTAAAAACATTGCAAAGAAGAAAAAAGTGCCCACACTCTTCCCAGTAATTTTCTTTCTTCCATTTGCATTTGTAAGATTATGTTTGAATTTTATGTAGACATGATGAAGAAAAGGTATTAATCTTATCAAAAACTCCACAGCTGGTGACCCCTATCGTGAAGGTATTCGACATCGAAGGCAGCGCAGTCCTCAAGGACAACCTTCAGCAGGGAGAGGTGACATTCTGCCTCCTGGAAGGCAAACCTGTCATCTTCAAGGCTATTGCCAAAGACTTCCAGTACTACGAGTTTACTACCGGATACAGTGGTAAGTTGTAACTTTACATAACCATAGTCACTCATATGCGGGCAAGTTCTTACTTTGTAAAGTACCTAATTATAAATTGATTTTAATAATAAACTGTAACATGATCGATCGGTATAAGTTTAGTATGTGCGAGTATGTATGTCTGTCTGTCGATTTGATAAGGCGTCGATGATTTTATAAGCTTCCGATTAGGTAAATCATCGATGTAACGTGTTCGATGTCATGAACTTTGATGTAGTGTAATTGAATGTGGCGTATGAAACCCGTCTATTGTATGCAGCTTGTTTTAACATTACACCTTTGAATAGATGAGAAAGAGCGCAAGCTCTCGGTCATCGGTCGCATCGAGCCGGAGAAGCGAATGGAGATATCCGCGGACATCATCTTCCCTGGACAGAAGAAGAACATCGCCCACGGAGCTCTCTTCCTGGACAAAGACAACCTCGTCAAGAGTGACTATGGCGTTTCTCAGGATAACTTCAACTACTTCATTGTAAGTACTGCTTGCATTATGTAAATGGCTGATAGATGTCCCATCTGATGAACTGAGAATCCGCCAACTGTATTTATCAGTATACTGTACAGTATTTTACTCTATACTTGACACTGATTAGTTAAACATTTATTTTTCCATTTAGAAAGCCCTGAAGAATGACGTCACTAACTTGGAGGCTAGAGTGAAAACTTTGGGTGACAAGGCAAGTGAGGAGTTCAAGAAGATGATGCAACGCGTGGAGCCAACCCTTAAACAGCTGGAGCAGTCTTACGAGGCAGACTTCCAAAAGCTCGTCCAAGAAATCACCAACGATCAGACATTGAAGGAAATCGCCGATTCTTTGTAAGTTGAATCTGGAAACTTTATTACTGAAAATAAGTTAGTGACATAGGCAAATGGTGGACCTGAGATACAAAATTAAATACTTTTTTTATTGTCAAATTTCACTCAATATTCATACTTAGGTTTTGAAACATGTTAAAAAACGTCTTAGTTAGCAGTTAAATAATTTACATGGTGGCAATAGATTACACAACAAGACTTTTTATTAATTTTTCTCCAATTACATATTTACAGGAGAGTCATTATAAACTTGATAGTGAAGTTGGCCGACGACGTCGTGACCGCGACCAAGCCCGTCGTTGACAAACTCAACCAGGCCGTTAAGGATATGTGCCAGAAGATCGCGGAAATGTACGAGAAACAGGTAAAGCATTAGGACTTCGGAATTATAACACTCAATTGATGACATATCACTAAAGGGAAAACTGAATACTGTTTCTGTAGATTAAAATTGATCAATTAACCTTAGGCAGACACAATTTTCAATTTTTTTTAAATGACATATGGTTTCAATAATTATTAAAATTAAAAAATGTGCTCACTAAATAAATATTCTAAATAGATCTTTGTAAATTATAGCTAATAACCATCTCAATTAAGTTAGCAAGTATTTGTTTAGGTGCTACCATGACACAATACACACATAGATACAAAGACAGGTCAAACTTATAACAGTATGAATGAGTAATTTATCCAAATTCATAGAAATTGTTTATATCATGACTATACTCGTATTCGCTATGTGCAAAGCGGGTAATAGGTGTACCAAAACGATCGCAGCGCACAACGTGACAAAAAATGGAAACTATTTCGGCTGTGTGTAATACTTTCGAACCCGGTTTTTATGATTATATCCATTTTACACATACACTATTCAATAAATTGCACTCAAATAATGTCAACGAGTACCATTTACTCTTTATTTTGGTTTTTAATTGCAAAAATACTAACAATGTTTACATTTCATTATTTGACAGTAGCCGAAAAAGCTGCGCGTCGCCACCGTCGTGCACGTTCCCAATACATTTCAAGTGTCAACAGTATATTAAACTAAAAGATTTGAATTTATTTTTCTAGGTGGAGCCACAAATCACACAGCTGTACACCAACATTTCGACCATGGTGAAGGAAAGTTTGGACGCCGTGCTCGACGCAGCCATGTACTACGTCGCGATTGCCACTGACTTCTTCGAGAAACACAAGCCCGAGATTCAGGAGTTGACCAATACCCTCACAGAGATCTTCAAGGGTGAGATTTTGTTTTATTTAAAACAAAAAAGTCATGTTTGAGAATCATTCTGATGGTTGTGATGTATAAATCAATCGACATAAGATAATATAATAAGTACTAGATAAGCAAATATAAATTTAATCATTATTTTAGTGGCCAGATTGTCTTCATTTCATTTCCAAAAAGAAACTTACTTCGCAACAAATATTACGGTTGCATTCGCTGTGGTAAAATACAACGGAGTTCCGCATTTCATTCCAGTTAATAAATAACTTAGTCATACATGCTATCTTTTGCAGACTTAACAAGAATCGTGGTAGCACAGCTTAAGGAATGGCGTACGAAGATGATGGATATCATGTCAGACCTCGCCAATCAGATCAAGGAACTGCCCATTATTTCTTTCATCAAGGAGAAGGTGAGTGATGGCAATCAATTCTGGAACAAGCTGGTTGCTAAAGCCGATGATGATGCATACATAAATCGATCATTTGTTCTCGTTTAATAAGAGATGGTTTACTATCTGAGAAATTTAACGTTAAACCTGATTTGCGTTAATGAAATTTTCTACAATTTCTAAAAACAGAGATCGCGTGTCTTATAGAGCAGCTTTTGATCTACTATCTTGACAATATTGGATTTTTGAATTAAATTAAGGACCAAAATGATATCCTCGAACAAGAATTATATGTAGCCTATTTGTTTTCTAGTGGCAAGAGCTGTCGATCCCACAACAGCTTCTGAACATCGTGAAGGAGATCCATAGATCCGTTCGCGACATCCTTCCTACTCCAGAGACCAGGAACTTCGCTGATGCCCTCTACAGCTACGTTGAGAAGGTAAGTTAAATTTTATTAAGGAGCTTGAAAAGAGCTATATAGATGATTTTCACGATTTCACATGAAAATGTGAGAATGGTCGACGAACTTGCATTTTACTGGAGCAACGCTGAATCTTATTCCTCGACTTAAGAACCCTCGACTTAAACACATATTTACAATTCTTTAGTACAATCATAAACTTACCTTCCTTAAGTTTGGTTACAAATACTGTATCAAATGTTGTTTTACATGAGAATACGTAAATCATCCTTTCATCATTTATGTAAAACTGAATCAATCAATCAATCAATGCTATGATTGTTTACAGAAACTGAACCAACAGCAGATAGACGACGTAGCGGAATTGAGGGTCGTATACGAGAAGCTGGTGGCGGCAGTCACCTCCATGATTAGCTTCCTGAGGAACCACCTCAACGAACTCGGCGTCACGAACGTACCCATGGTCAATAGTGTGAGTGGCTTTCTAAATAACTGATAGTAATTGGAGAGAGTGGAAGGACGATCTTGATGTTAAGTCACGAAAAGAATCGAAATTAGTAACTTCATAAACAAAGTTATTATGGTATGCTGGCTATTTTGTAGTTTGAATAGGACTGTTGTCAAACATTTTTGAATATTCCGGCTAAAAAAATACATTTATCGAATGTTCCATGGCGAAGGTATTTAAATACAATTTATATGTATCCAAATATGTTACAGAAAAACGAAACAGCCAAGTTCCATTTTAGTTCAATCTTTTGCACTGACAAGAAGAGAAAATTCGCATTGGAGCTTTTCCTTGCATCTTAAATGAATATCCAAGCTAGTAACCCTTGGTTAAACTAATATATCTTAAATTAAATTTCTGAATTTTGTACACAGCTGCCATTCTTTGGGCCCGCCGCATACACAGCCCCGACCTTCGGTGGTTCGGCTTCCTTCAGCTTGTTGAACCAGCTTATCCGTGGCGACATCCCTAACCCGATCGAACTCCTCAAAGCGTACAGACCTCGATCATTTAACCCACTCGACGAGATCCCCGCCAAATGTAAGTATCATGTTTCACTTGTCTTTAATACCATTTATTAAAACTTCATGTTTGATAGATTCTGGTATTCGGTACTGACTTTCTTTTCTGTTCATTTGGGAAACTTGTTTACCGCGGAAGGCAAAAATTTGTTTATCAACAATGGCTTTAACTTTGTAAGCCTTATCGCAAAACTTAGGAGAATGTTATTTGTTATAATTCAATTTCCTAATAATTTTATGAGCAAAAATATTTGGCCGTACGTAGGCATCAAATATACAATAATCTTACGTTAGTTCAGTGCATCAGATATAATTACACTTCGACCCACCATACCTTTACACATCTAACTGTTTCTATCTCTAATCCCTGAATCGCCCTCACAGTGCGAGCGGTGATAATCAACGGGCAGCACATCTTCACGTTCGACGGGCGCCACCTGACGTTCCCGGGCTCGTGCCGCTACATGCTGGTGCACGATCACGTCGACAGGAACTTCACGCTGCTCAGCCAGCTCGCCAACGGACAGCCCAAGGCTCTCATCCTCGTTGATAAGAGCGGAACTACTATTGAGTTGAAGGATAACGGACAGGTAATTGTAATAACACTTTTGTAAGTCTGAACTATTGTCATGATTTTAGAGGTTTTATCTTGACTAATAAGTAATAGCATCTTGGTGTAAGTAGCACTAGTTTTCTACTTAATAACTAGTAACAACATTTTGCAGCCCTACCATGTTCATCTCTTGATGATTATGCACATAGATGACTTACGCACTTTATAGGTTTTGGACTGTGTGTACCTTACATAACCGTCTCTCTTGTTTCGAACACTTGAAGTTCAATAGAATCCAAATTATAATTGTGAATCTTTACCATGTTCCAGGTGGCATTGAACGGCGCGAGCCACGGATTCCCGGTGGTCGAGCAAGACGTGTTCGCGTTCAAGCAGGCCAACGGCCGCGTCGGGCTCGGCTCCCGCTACGGCCTCATGGCCTTCTGTACCAGCAAGCTTGAGGTCAGTGTTCCGATCGAAAGTTCAGGAAAATTTAAAATTATTGTAAAATTTTACTTCGATTTAAGAAAATAATTTGACGGTGGTGATAAAGGGGGTTTTATCCGAAATGATCTTGGCTTATTCAATTTACAATTAACTCTCTTTTTTATAAACAGGTGTGCTACATCGAAGTGAACGGCTTCTACCTCGGCAAGATCCGTGGTCTTCTCGGAGACGGCAACAATGAGCCCTTCGACGACTTCAGGCTTCCCAATGGCAAGGTGAGATACAGTCACATCAGTTCTCTTAACAAGAGTTGTATTTTAGATAACATAAAAATCGTAGAGTACATATTGGCCTTACATTGCATTACTTTAGTCTGTCAATGAACCTTCTAAAATAAATGATTTTGAAATTTGAATTAATTCTTAAATGTGGACTAAAATTAGTTTACTGAGGTAGGCATTCGCTAAGAAAGGATTTAAAAATTAATTCTCTACGGGAGTTAAATAGGGGGGTGAAGTGTAATCAATTCCACGCAGGCGCAGCCGTGGCCAGAAGCTACTAAAGGAGTAAACAAATAATGAACCTGTACTATCTCCACCAGATCTCAACGTCAGAGAGCGAATTCGGCAACGCGTACCGGCAGGCGAGCAGCTGTCCGCAGGTGAAGACGCCGGAACACTCGCACCAGCAGCACACGATGCCGATGCCGGCCGCCTGCGAGGCCGTGTTCGGTGGCACCTCGCCGCTGCGCCCGCTGTCGTTGCTGCTTGATGTTACGCCTTTTAGGTAAACTAGCCTAATACTAATAGCCTAGCCTAAGATAATTAGGTGTTACTTTATGGAAATATTTCGTTTTGTCCATCTGTAACTAGCACCATACAACGATTTGGGGAGATAGGAGTACATGTATAAGTAAATTGGACTGCATTGGGGCAGCGAAAAACATTAACTGCCGACAAACCAAGAAGCAAGAGGTCGTAACAGACAACAGAAGCTGAGGTTGAGAATTCTGAGCTTGAACTCTTTATCCTGATAGCTAGCTGCCTGGCTACTGCTATTATATTGCTATTGTTACCCGTATAATCACTCTAATCTATTTGTGTGTTTCATGGTTTCTGTGTTTCTTGTTTTTTGGCGTTACATTTTATAGGATTTATCAGGAAGAAATGACGTTATTCACTCTAGGAATTATAGACCCATAACTATTTTATTGAATTTAGTCCTAACCTCACTCGTCTTTCCTCAGACAAGCATGCATCCATGCGGTGACCGGCGACGACGACGCGGCGTACCACCAGGCGTGCGACCTGGCGCGCGGCTACGCAGCACTGGCCGTCACCGGCATGCTGCCCGCCATCTTGCCCGACCGCTGCGTCAAGTGCACCGACGCTGGCTCGCCGAAATCAGTCGGCGACATGTACGAAGTCAAGCTGCCCAACAATCAAGCCGATATCATAGTCACCGTTGAGATTACTAAGGTACAAATTTGGGACCCCTACTTTTTTTAATTGACTTGCGTGATGATGTGACTATTTTCTGAATGAAGATTAGATCATAGTGTTCTTCTTAACTTTTGTTCACATTTGTTGAGTTAAAATTCGGTGTATTTATAAATATATTGGCATAACTAAATTATTAAATAATCTACATTAATATCCACAAATAATGCCAAAATTTACGATTTTTTTTTTAATTTAAACTGAATTACCTTATTTTTTATTTGAAAATAGAAGTCTTTCTTCATTAGTCAATGTCCAAACAAACTTTTAAGAATTTTCTAGTTTGAACTTAAATTACTTTTTTCTCATTTTAGAACAATGAAAAGCAATACAAGCAAGTGGCAGTCCCACTAGTGGGAATGTTGGTCGATAATCTGAAGAGCAAGAAGATCACCGACATCAAGGTGTACCTTGTGGGCATCACCTCCGAATACCCCTACCCTATCATCTATGACACTGATTGTGAGTACTACAATATATCACTTTATGATAATAATCATTTTCCCCTCTATGTAGCCAATCCTTACAGTTGCATTATTTTGCTTGTTTTGAATAAATGATGAACTAAGAAGGCCCAAGAGTAGGAGAAAATAGTTTAAACACAGCTAGCTATAAAGTTTTGGTCTGTAAACACTTGCATTTCTTTCTTTTAGTGAAACTGAAACAGCCAAAGATTCAGTTCACGGATGAGAACCGCGTTGACACCATCAAGCCCATCGACCTGCACCAAGAGACGCTCAATAGATACGAAGAGTTGGCTGTCCACATCATCAACGAACTCAAACAGAAATTCGGTAAGAAATATCTTACTTTGGCATCAATCGTCCTACGATGTGAGTGTAGTAACAGTTCTAAATAAGGTTCCCTTTATATCCAGGTCTTTATAACGCCCTCATCTCGTATCAGTCCGTCTTTGACCTGCCGCTGCGGCCTGGAGCAGTGAAACACTACATTGACGTCATCGAACAAAAATGTGAAAGACATTTCTTCCCTGTAAGTATTTAGAAACGCTCGGAGGACCCAACGTAACTTACTCGTTAGCTCGTTCCACAACAGTTCACAGGTCACCTCTCATAATGTAAGGGGTACAAGTTTTAGTTCATTCAGAGAAATTGGGGATTGGGGGACTTCACACACTTTTGAGAATATCGTGGAAAACTCTCAGACACCTTCCTACTAAAAGGGGGGTACCTTACCCAAAGTAGTCTCTTCTCATTTATTGATCAAAATTTATATAGCGTTCATCTACTTCCCCTTATTTTATCCAAGTCCACACTCCAAGGTTACCTAGCCTTAGAGTTATTCTCTGAAGATCTTTGTAATCTCTAATTCTTGTTAACAATCATATTTGTCTTCCAGCTTGAGGTCGGCATGCAATTGGCTTACGGGGACAAACGAGCCAACGAGGCCATGACACAAACCCTTGTCACAGGATCGCGAGGCTTCACCTTCGGAGGCAAACCTGCAATTGGTAAGTTACTGATCTCATCCTGACAGAATGATTCCTCGCAGAGCCTAATCTACTGAATATAATATTTTCTTCTTTTTTTCTAATAAAATTATTCCCATTTTAGTTGCACAGAAGAACATGGAAGCCAAACAAGGACCCGTCGAATTACCTCAGGATGCCTGTGTGGACATCATGTATAAGGTAAATATATGGCATTAAAGGGTGTTTATTAATTATGTTGTTTAGTAATGGGTTAACGTGCTGATGAGTTAGATTAGATATCAATTGTCAAACATGTACCGAATTTTATAAATATAAGGTAGCTATTCAGTTGAGCTATTCAGAAGACTGTAAAATTTAAGAGAGACCCGTTCTCCGTAGTGGGTCATTAGTGGCAATTGTAACACTTATCATATGTGACAGCGGTAGGCTGATATTTCTTGCTATCTTCATAAAAAACTATTCCCTTCCAGCTGGATAGCTTCATAATCTCGGGCCCAGCGTTCTGCGAGCAGAGTCCGGAGCAGCAGAAGCAGATCTTACAGCAGACGGTGAACGGTATCGCGGGCGCCATGCTGCGCGAGTCGCTGGTGCAGCAGTGCGCCTGCGTCTACGTCGATCCCTTCAGGGTCCGCTCTGTGTGCGTCAACAAGGAACGGAAGGGCGCGAATGCTGTGAAGTTAGCTGTGAGTATAACTGAACTGTTATGACCGAATTACCTGAGTGTCTATGTCCTGCTCGAAGGACCAATATTAAATTCGAATCTTGTAATTTGGATTTCTACAATTTTTATATTCACACAGCCAATTTGACATATCTTGGACATGACTCTGACAGAGAGTTGACGACCTGGTCAAAAGACAAAGAAATACGTAAGTTGTTAAATTTGTACGATTCATCAACATGATTTGTACAGCAAATTAGGTGTTGCAGATTTTTAGTGGTGAGATATGCACACGCTTCACTGATGACCTAAAAACAAACAATTATCTATCACATAAATGTCTGCCCGGGGAACTGAATTCAAAACCCCTCTTCCTATTGAGCTGTGGACTGTACAATATTGATTCTGAGTATTTTTTGACATGATTTTTGTTCCTATTCCAGGGTCGTAGAAAGAAGTAAAGAGGAACAGACTGACCGCCGAATGTGATCGGGCGACCGCGCAACACTAGTTATAATATTACCGGACTCTGACGAAATACTCACAAACGAGATTCACTATTTAAAACCCGTAGTCGTATCTCATATTCTCCAATTCATCATTAAGAATCTCATTGTTCGTTTAATTTAAAATTTTACTTTAAATCGGATTTCTTGTGATGTATTAATTTATTATTGAGAATCTATTTCGGAATGTTAGGTTTTATGTTGAAATTAGTTAAGTAATTGTTGTTATTTTAGAATTTATTAACTCCTTATGTAGCCGTGTCGTGTCCGTGTCGTTACGAGTCCGAATCGTATGTAGACGAGCTGTTTTTATGATTAGTTCTATTTATAGTAAATACCAATTTCATCGATAGGTATTATTGAAATAATCGAATTCATAATAAGAGTAATAAAAATTATGTTATTTATGGTCTTGGTTTTATTTCACGCTCACTACCGACGTAAATCTAGTTATGTTAAACTGTGAATAAGAGTAGCAAATGAGTAGAAATCATGGATGAGTCATCTACATGGATAGTATGTTATGTACATGAATATTGGTATTAATCAAAGCATCAGGCGCTACCACCGTCCGCATTTGTCATTGCCATTATTGATGAAAAGTAGAAATTGCGGTTATTGCTATCGTGCTACTTCACCGTTTTGAGAGTCATCCAAAGACGGTAAAAATTTTGAGGCATTAACTGATGGGGAGCGATAGATTTCCATTGTAGCCTAATCATTACAGGACTTTGTAACAAGGTAATTAATTAATTAATTTTGATTAATGTTGAATTAATAGCAAACGAGCATACAGAACCACCCATCCGCTGTCACCCATGACAACCATGACTGACTCAGAACAAGAAATAATGATAAGATATGGTGAGGCGAAATTAGATTTGGCGTGCTGGTGAAGTTAGATGTAGAGTGGAGAGGTGCTTAAGTGGAGAGGAGAGGAGTGATGTGACGAGGAGGAAGCTTTTACGTTTCAGGTGTTCTACCAAAATGTTACCGGCCATTAAGCTGGCCATTTTTGAAAATAGAACGACGATATCAAGGATTAAAGATTTGATGTTGTGAATACATTCATTGAATAAAATGTATCGGAAGACATAGGTACCACGAGTTATTTTATTTTAATTTTAATTGAAACATAAATAAAATATATTGTTCCTCTTACAATGATTTAATAATTAAGTATTGCATAATATATTAGTTTCTTCTGTGATTAGTAAATTATTGTAAAATAATAATTTTTGTAGTACAAAATGTTATCAATAATTGTAGCACGCCCGCCGGACCCACTTCATCCTCAGCCCCCGTTGGGACATGATCTTGACGGAGGCTCCTATGGCCGCCTTCACTACCTCTTGGACCTGCGGAGACCAGACACAAACCAATTTATATGACATAAAACCTAGTATTTCTATTGAGCTAGTGCGAGACATCACCACAAAAATTCCGTTAAGCTATCGTGTAACATAATATGGCTACAGCAGTAGAGTGACATAATCCTGCATATACCTATATCCTTAATTATATCCGTTGAGAAACAGTGTAATCCAAGTATGATCCGATCATACTTTTATTTTCTCGATGAGTCACGATTGCATAATAGTGTGGCGGCTCATCACATCAACAATGCTCATATAGCGACAATTGCTAGCTATGCTGAAGTGTCCTAGCTATGCTTCTATTTCAGGGGGATGCAGTTCGAATTGTCGAAGTAGATTTTTAAAAGGAACAAATTAAAGCCGTGTGTACTTACTCCAACTGCTCCCCACTGCTCCTACCTCATTACGCCTATGGACTCAAGATATTTATACATTACAAAACAATAACAGCTACTTACGCTTGACATAAGATTCTGTGCGTTAGAAACTAACGTGGCCATTGCTTCTCTGCTTTCTTGCGTACCTGATGATATCAATGTTTTAATTAGTATCTACTTGTTTATATAACAATGACAGTATTTTTATGATAGATGCTATTGCTTACTCAAATTCCAAGAATGCTTGTAAAACAAAACAAAACACACAATAATTAAAACAAACGTTTGATCAGTTTGTCAATAACAACTTAATTAATTATATTGAAAATCCAAATAATCATAATATAAATGTATTATCTGACCTTTGCTCCCCATCGACGAGCCCTTCACAGTAATGAGCATCTTGAGTTGCCCGCTGATAGTCGGTATCTGCTCACAAACTTGCATTAGGTTCTGAAAAACGTGAGATACTTATGGTTAGGTTTTTTATTCTTTGCCCAACGGCTTTACTAATGGTGAGTGATTTGAAAAAGTTCTGATCATCTGTTACAACAGAGCAGCATAGGCATAGCATAGCATAGGTGATCATTGTCGATATACACACAAGCGAAAACAATAGATTCACCAACAGAGGAGGATTTCGGGACGAGAGCGTCCCAAGTAAAGATCATCGGCAAGCCAAATTATAAAAAATATCAAACGAAAAATAACAAACTAACAGATAATACATGCTTAAAGTACCCAGTGACGTACCTTACGGATCCTCATGTCCGAACACTCGAGCGCCAGTTTCCGAGCTAAAGCAGCCACTTGGGTCGATAACGCCACGATATCTTTTGATGTGGTCAACAGCTCGCACTTACGTTCTGACGAACAAGGAATAAATATCCATTATAATCACATCCAGCAAATATCCCATAACTATCTCACTTGGAGTAACTGGCTTCGGAATTTTCTCTTGTAATGTGAAGAATATAAATCAAAAACCAGCACCCTAACCAATTGCAAATTGACAGACTTCACTCATCTTTGACAATTTTATGAAGAACTATCAGGTCTGCAGGTTTCCTCACGATGTTTTCCTTCACCGAAATAATAATTTCAGTCATTAATTTGGTTACTTCATTATGTTTTTTACGTAAGCAATCGAAAAAAGAGGCAACGGCCTCCCGATTGCTTCTGACTGACCAACTGTCGATGTCATGGCTTTCGTATACATACATGCGAGTGTTGTAGAAATCTTCGCTAGCGTTCAAGCTTTAGTGTCGACCCCATGTGATGTGTGCGATGTCGCCACAAACATCCCAAATAAATACCTTAAAGAAGATGATAATATATAAAAAGTGAGGAATCAAAACCGACCAGAGTTCATGTAGTCGGAGAGTCTGGCCATCTGCACGGCCATACGTTTGGCTACTGCCACGATCTCGTTGTCCTTGGCCGACCACTCGCGGACGGTGGCGTGCAGGTCCAGTGCTGCGGCCTAGAGATGATAATACCATTAGATATATAAATAAATAAATAAATAAATAAGTGATGCAATGAGAGATGGAACAGAGATGGAGTGGGAACCAGGAGGAATGAGAAGAAGACATGTATTAAGAGAGATAGGTTTTAAGCCTGACTTATAAAAATGGGGCATGTAGAATAAAATAGATATCTGATAAAGTAGAAAGTCAGAAACACAAGCATAAGAATATACCCTGAATACCTACCCTGATTCCTTTATCGAAGGCAGTATTCACTCGTGGGTATACTCTATCCGGTATTGAAGTAGTAGTTATGGGGCGGATTGGACATCTCATCCCCACTCTTTAACGACTTCCTACTTAATGTGTCCTACTCCTTTCCAGTTTCAATAAAGTAACTTACTTTTTTTAACTTTTTCTTTGCTTATCTCAATACAAAGCTTTAAGTATTGCGTACCACAGATGCTGTTGTTACTAAGCAATAAGATAAAGTAACTCACGTAGATAGGCTGGTCGGGCTCTGGTTGCTTCTGGAAAATGTTCTCTCCTCCCAGGAACGACTCCACTTCCCCAGTCGTCCGTAAAATCTAGAAAATTACCATCTATCAGTCAAGACCATTACACAATCCATAGAATTTATTACATTAGTTAATACCCTCAATTTAGTTTTTCTCAAATATCTTCCTGCTCAGACATCATTTATTACATTAAGGGTCGATTCAGATATACACACATCAAAAGTGTCTAGGGATCAAGCATTTTTATGCGGATTTCTTGAGATTGAGATGTGGCTTTGTAATAAATTTATGATTTTATAAATTTATATGGATCCTTTTTGGTGCATTTCATAATTTGAATCAGGAACTGTCAATCAAATTCGAGTAAAAGATGAAAATCAGCTGTCAATATTTTCCCTATAAAAACATACAACGCATTGAAGACATTATTAGTGCTACTGTTTCCCTACTACTGATTAAAACCAACGTTATTATGGAGCGGCGACGTCATTTAAGCAGGGAAGAAATGCTCAGAGCCGTGGGAATGATAGAAGCTGGTTCCCGGCAACGTACTGTGGCTTTAGCTCTGAATACAAGTCAGAGTGTTATCAGTCGACTTTGGACACGTTACCGAATCACTGGTACCGTGGCTGAGCGCCATGGAGGACGGTATCGCTGCACCACACGGAGACAAGACCGATACATTCAAATCTTAACTCGAAGAGCTCCAACAATAACCGCCATGATGTTAGCCGTGAGGCTTCATCACTCTTCAGGGAACTTAATTAGCGACCAAACAGTCAGAAACCGCTTGCATGAAGTGAACCTTCATTCCCGAAGACCGCTACGGGTACCACCTATAGCAATGCACAATCGTAGGATTCGATATCAATGGGCTCTTGAACACAGAAATTGGGCAGAAGAACAATGGCGTTTCGTGTGCTTTTCTGATGAGTCTCGTTTTGGTATGAGACCGGATACAAGACGTATACGACACTGGAGAACCCCTGGACGCCAACAGCGATTAAAATCCTGCCAGGAAGTCCATCCTTATAGTGGTGGAACCATCATGGTATGGGCGGGTATTTGGATCGGCGGAAGAACTGAGTTGATTTGGATCAGAGGCAACCTCAACGCTCAAATTTATGCTGAGACGATTGTATCAGACGTCATCGTTCCTCTACAAGTGCAAATCGGTCCCTTATTTCAGTTAATGCATGATAATGCACGACCGCACACCGCAAGAGTTGTAAGACAGACTCTCGCCGCAGCTAACATCAATGTCCTGCCCTGGCCTGCTCAGTCGCCAGACTTGAACCCGATTGAGCATGCATGGGATATGCTACAGAGAAGAGCTCTGCCGAATATGGAGGGTATCCAGTGGCAAGAAGACCTTTTTTTGTTGTTGCAACGAACATGGGCGGCCATTCCACAGCGTGATTTGGATGACCTCATTTTGAGTATGCCAAACCGATGTTCTTGTGTTGTTAGTGTTCGCGGTAGAAACACGGATTATTAATTGTTTAAGTTACCCAATAAAATTTTAAAGAAAACTGTTATTTCAGTCTTTTTTTCGAACTTTAATGTTAGTGGTTCAAATGTCAAAAATCCCTTTATTAGGAAAATGGCAAATTTCTTTATTAATGCAAAGGTGACTTGGTTTATCGTTACTGTGACAAACGAAAACACTTTATTTGATGAATCCTTAAAGAAAATTTTAATTAATATCAATCAGGAGAAAAGTTATTGCAAAAATATATGTTGATCCCTAGACACTTTTGATGTGTGTATCAGTGAAGTCTCAGTTCCGACATAGTACCGGCAAATTTTTCATACATTCTCGGCATTGTCATTGTCATTGTCGGCATTGTTAGTATGAAAAATTTGCCGGTACTGTGACGGAACGGTGACTTCACTGATATGTGTAAATCGTCCGTTATAGTGTCAATGTGAAGTAAGCCTTTAACAAAATAATTACGGTCTAATTTGAACAGAGAGCTCTTTAGTTAACTTAAGGCTAACCTCAGCAGTGATATCCTTCCAGTTGGGTGTCTTACTCGCCCGTTGTTGTTGTTTAGTGCTGGCTTTCAGTCGGCCCTGCGCCTGGGCCAGTGCCTGCTTCAGCTCAGGGTCACTCTGAGCCTCTTTAGAACAAATGCCTGCTTCGATTACACGAAGACCGAGTCTGGGGAAAAAATTTACTTCAACTTTTGCGTCGAGCTCGCGATTCATTATAATCGAAGATCGTGGTTTATATCCGGGAATGGGGGAACAACCAAAGAAAGAAAAATTGCTTAAATACCAATTCAATGGCTACCGACCAGTCTTAAATACTACTATCTAACACTTATAAATAAATAAACAATAATTTAACCAATTTTTCCCTAGTGTGTTGTATCTATGGTCCATCTATTGTCGAGTTAACAGAGGTCTCTAGTAATGTCTTAAAAAATCCATGGAGAAATTTTAAGATTTGTTAAAATTCTATATGACATAAATTTTCGGTCAATTAAATGTATGGATTCCAACATCCCGACATATTCCCAGTCTTTAGGTGAGAGTTATCAAGTAGGCAAGGTTATGATCGCTTTTCCAATAAAACTTTGATCGAATATACCTCATTATCGCTCTCGAGTGGCTCACACCAGTTTGTGGATCATTCTTCACTGCAGACTCCTCACGAATACGTTGAATGGTTTCTCCTGTAAATATTTTAAATTTAATTGGTTAGGTATCTGTTTAATGAAGAACATTTCTTGTTAAAATATTTAACGCAATTGGAGTCGTTTATCTTCATCTCTGCAACCCATAAATGTCTCACTGCTGCTTTCGGATTTCTACTCATAATATTATATGAGAGACACAAGGCCGACACACTTGATAGATTTCACAAACCTCTTATAGCTAGCTCTATGAAGAACACTAATTAGGTTTCCTCGCAATATTTTCATTAACTGAAGCAAAAGATAAGTTTTAGCAGTTAAGTGCAGGTTTGGACGTTGGACATCCTGGGTTAAGGGTTGATTCACACATATCAGTGAAGTCACCGTTCCGTCACAGTACCGGCAAATCTTTCATACTAATAGCACTGACACTTCTCAGTGTCAGTGCTGACAATGCCGAGAATGTATGAAAAATTTGCCGGAACTGTGTCGGAACTGAGACTTCACTGATATGTCTGAATCGACCCTAAGTCCAAACCTCTGTGCTTTCACCATTTGGCTATTAACTTACATACAACTACGAACTCACCGGCAGCCTGCGCAAACTCCATGGGGTCTACAGAACGGTCGCAAATCTCCCGGAGTTTAGATATGGACTCGGAATATTGTGCTAGGGACCTCTTGTAGGTTTCTACCACTTCCTGAAATACATTTTTATTTACTTAAATCATAACGATAAACGATTTCCAAGCTTCTTTGTAGACAAAAAAATTTGAAAAATTGGAAAAAAGTTGGATTAAAATTAGAGCACGTATTCAATTTCGGTCATAAAAGTGATAAAAAATCGGCTTACTTTATTATTAGGATGTTTGATTCTGTGTTGAGCAGCTTTAACCAAAGCAGGTGCCAAAAGCTCCATCTGGAAAAAATAAATGTTCAATTTTATTTCATCACATTCCATAACATATCAGAAATGGTCGCGGTAATGGCCTCATGGAGGCCATTACCGCAGAGGCATCAACTTCTGGACTACGAGTAGTCACACGAATATGTAACTCCTTGATTACCTGGTCTTTAGTTTTGATTAACTCCTGGTCTGATCCTCCGGAGCCGGCGTCCGCGACATACCTGGCGGTTCTGGTCATTTTACCCAACTGAGCCAGGAGATCTGCTACCTTCTTATCCAGAATAAACTTGCGCTTCTGATCATCTACAAATCCAATGAAATTGGATAGAATTATTATTCCTTCAATATCCAGAAAGTTTGCCGATTTTGTTGTGCGATTTATCAATTTCAATAATCCTAAACATGTTGAAAATGGTCAATCAGCAAAAAATCTTATAATTGGCATATACAAGTGTTCGTTTATTGAAGTAACATTGCTTTTCCCTAATTTTATACAAGGTCATGCAGTACAGTAGTTTATATTTTTCATTAATTTAAGCTTTTTATATAAAGCATAGATTTCCTTAGTAATCGGACCAAATCGATCCAGGTATTAAGACGAGCAGGGATAGTGAACTGTGTTACTAACCTGGTTCTCCATCAGCAAGCACATCCAGGTCTTCGAGAGGCTCCGCTTCCAAGAAATCTTCCACCACCCTCGTCACCACGCGCCATTTCAACATATTCTGCAGTTCCCGTAAACGCTCCAACAGTAAACTGTCAACGATGGTATTATATTATATCAATAAGATCGTTTTAAGAGGAAAAATAAAGATCTTAAACCACAATGGCATTAGAGTAATCAGAATCCCATTTCCATTATTAAAATGAAACCACCTTAAACTTATAGAATCTGCAGTCGTAGTTAAAGAAAAGAAACATTGCGTGAAGAATTCTGGAAAGTTATATTGTGCTGTAGGGATCATTAATATCAGTGCTGCTTATACATTGTATAAGTTAACAGCCGAATTAGAATTTGTCAACAATAGAATGGAATAAAATGTCTTAAATTATATTCTCACCTAGCTTTTTCGCTGTTGTATTTTAACGTACAATCTTCAAGAAGGTGATTTGTTTCGTCTACCATAGTTAGAATTTCCGCTTTGTCTTCACCTTTCATGTCTTCTGACATCTGGTAAAGGAATAAAATCATTTAAATTACAACAAAAACAAATTTTATTTAAATAAAAAAAATGTAATCGAATTTGCAGTCCTACAGTAACTACCGTTCTTCGTTTATTATTATCAATATTATCTCTTCTATTTTGTGTTGAAATTAAATAAGAGTGTACCTTTTGAGCTAAATCAATAATGTTTTTCACTCCTTGTATTCCTGCGGACTTATCTTCTGGCTTAGAAGCAGGTTTGTTTAACCACTTGCGAGCAAGATCGTACCTAGAAGAAACATTATTACCTAGTTATTACGTTTGGAATGCAAGGGGTAACAAACATAGGTAGTCAGACATATTTATCGTAGAAAAAGACGTAAATAAGGTTATTGACAAAATATTAATGGAACTTATAATTATCTCTACAACGAAGCAATAATTATTAAACACGAAAAATATGCTTTTACAAAATCTCTATGCGCCTTACTAATAAATAATGTTATAATAGAAATATATTTCGAAGAGTCATCACGATCATTTAGTCATCTGGTAATCAATCAACAAATAATCGATAAAATAATCATAATGACACCACGTCATTGAAATAACAGTAAATAAAACATTCTCATTGCTTACTGTATTTGCAAAAAGGACTTCTTGAGCGCATGTTTCGCCTCCGCTTGAGTCTCCTCAGATACCTTTTCATCTACTTTACCTTCGATGAAACCTGCCTTACAGCCATTTTCACTGCAATAAATTAAAAACAAAGATGAACATTTAACGAGTATAAACAAAATGTGGTTTAGATTAAGTTCGAGTTCGAGTTCGACTTTGTGTTCGACTTCGAGTTTGACTTCGACTTCGAGTTCAACTTCGAGTTCGAGTTCGAGTTTAAGATTGAGATAAAGTGGTCATTGAAGTAACTTACGCAATACATTTAACGAATTGTTCATAGGACTTTATAAGAGCACTCGTGTCGTGTTCGAACATCCTCCACGTCAGCACTTCCATGTCACAAGATCCGACCGCCCGCGCTAGGCTCTGAGTATTGATCAACAGTGTTCTGAAAACAAATTGATTATTTAAACTTCAATTGATGAAAAATTGTCGGTAGTGGACATCGTGCTTGACTTAAGCTGATTCGAAATCAACTTTTAGATTAAATTAGAATTGTTTTTATGTGCAATAAATTATTATTAGTACCTTGTGTAAATAATATTCTAAGGTAAAAAAAAATTACATCATTAGATGCATTGATAACACCTTCCTTTGTAGCTTTTCAGCTAAACCTTTCGGTCTAGTTAGCTTAAAAAAATGAAACTCTGGTAATCTAGTTTAACCCATATTAAGATATATGACTTCATATTACTCATTTAATCCAAAATTACAAAGGTAGGTAAGGTACTTTTGGTATACAAAATATACCTACTTGGTGTTATTGATGACTTGTTCGGAACGTGCTTCGCGGTCCGGAGAATGCTTTGCTTGTGGGAACGCTGCGACGCGACTGATTGTTGAATTTAAATCTTCTGCATTGTCTAAGAGCTTCGAAGCCAATGGGATAATTGTTTCCTGAAAATTTAACTGCCTTTTATCTGTTCTTCTTACGGTACGTTCTTACGGTAGTGTCCATTAAGTCGTTTTTGAACTATTTTTTAACATTTTTCAACACAATTTATCTGGGGTTAAGTTCATGACAGGAGGTCTTCTTTTTAAAATAAAACAAAAATACAAAGAGATGGTATCTATGAATCTTACAATGCTAGGACTTTTCCTCAGTGTTTCTCGTAGATCCTTTGAGGTCTGGTCTATATCTTGGAAGCCTTCCAACACGTCTCGTTTTATTTGTGGATCCTTTATCTTCCCAACAGTTTCTTGTATTACCTCTTGAAGTTCTATTACCTGCTTGTTTATATTGGACTGTGTGTAATTTATCTGTAAAAATTAAACAGAATTTCTTTAATAAAAGTAAATATCAACTGATTCCCTTGTACCTTTCCCTTGTACTTTCGGTAGATACCTATTTACTAATTAAATTTAGTGATTTCAAATATTATGAACTGACTTCATCAATGTCCTTGCACCGGATTATCTTCAAGCAGGCAAGTCTTAAGTCCCCAGTGACGTTCAAAACCCGGGGGATATTTAACAATCCTTCTTTCGCTATATGCTGATGCTCATCAGGAAGAGCCAGCTGAAACAATATGTAGAATTACATAATAAATTACAGTATAAGATCCAGCACAAAAGAGAGAGATGCGTGCTTTGAAGCACGAGACGGCTATGAGATAAAAAATTAAACTCACGAGATAGCCACATTGTGCAGCTAGCTCCGCACTATGGCACATCATGGAGCTGAGATATTGTAGATTAGCACTGCATTCCTCCCGACTCATGGGATCCTCATTCTGGATGGAGTCTGCAAATAAATACTTGTTATAACAACCTTTTTATGGCGCAAATAAAAAATACAGCACGCAAAACATATAAAAATCAAAATTAGGCTGCCTGTCCACCGAAGCGGAGCGAGGCAGAGGAGCAGAGAAACAAAGAAAATTAACAAATAAGATTGCTTAAAATCTCCGCTCAGCTCCAGTTGTCAAGTATTGCGTGCTAGCTATTGGTTAATATTTCTCCGTTTCTCCGCTCCGCTGCCTCGCTCCGCTTCGCTGGACAGGCAGCCTAAATAAGCAGTTATCTAATATGCAGCTTACATAAGTTATTTTGATTCTGCAGAGGTTCCAAGCAAGCTGAATACCCCATCATATTGCTGGGATAGTCGGTCTGAAGCAGGCTCATCTGTAGCTCCAAATTTTGGACTATTTCGTTGCAAGCTCGTTTCATCTTGTCCTGTGACTTGTTTAACTGACCCTGTCAACAAATAAATAATGATTCACATTGAGTTTTAAGAGCGGATTTCCTATCAATGTTCCAAAAAATTTTGAGACAGGGATTTTTGGTAAGTAATTCACTAGGACTTATTGAAAAAACTTTCAAGAAATCACGGAAATCTTTAGTTAAAATCATCAGAATATATAAATAATAGAATGAATTACACATAAGTACAATAAATATGATTTCTCTAGTCAAAAAAAGATCAGTCTTATCTAACCAACTTACTCATCGGTTCTTTCGACAATTAAAATAATTATTGGAATTAAAATGTTATAAATAAAAATATTAACCAATTTATTGATCGACTCGTTCAACAAACGCCAGGCTTCATTAAATTTGCGATGAGATTCTGGATTGTTTGGATCCTGTAAATCATCAACCACAATTTATATTTTGGTTTCGTTTATTAGATTTAAAAATACCTGAAATGATACTAATAAGAACTAATAATATCAATGGCAGTTCTGAGATACCATCATCAATCAGCATATATAAAACTCTTCTGTTACTGAATGACTGGCAGTCAATCAGACAACGCACTGCCGAAACTGATGAACGCAGGAAGCTGAAATTGGGCATGCATGTTCCTTGGGCAAGATTTTTGGAAATTTCCCTCCTAAAGGAGTAAAAACGGGATAAGCTTAAAGATTCTACGTCGCGAAGCCGTGGTGGGAAAGCTAGTTAGCTAATATAAATTCAGATTTCCTTTACAAGCTTCCTTCTAAACTTACTCTACTTGCAGTCTCCGCGGTCATCAGAAAGTGGTATGTAGTAGAACACATCCCGTCCGTAGCCTCCTCTATCCAGGCTCTTTGTATTGGATCCTGTCCAACGAAAAAGATCAATTAAACAAGTTTACTCTCTTGCAATCTTCTTAGATCGATAAATCAATATAATCGTCTTTGTCATCGGAATTGTCGTCGACATTCCTATTTCCGCGTTAGAGTCGGAAAACCTTAGAAAACTGTTTTACTTTCCCATGGGAATGTATTTCCGGAATAAAAGCTACATCTTTTCCAGGTGCTCAAACTATCAGCGAATCTTTAATAAATCTTAATGTTCCAGTCAAATTCAACAATATTCAATTGCATCAGACGTTACTTTGCTAAACTCCAAGATCAATATATTTTGCAAACATATTGTACTTTGTAACAATGTACTTTCCAACGCCAATGCAACAATTTGCGAAGTAGTTCAATCGTTAATTTGTTTTTCATCACCCCTATTCGAAAAAGACGACTTGGTTCGGACATAAGGGGTTCCAAAGTTGCTGTTTTCTATTCAGCGGGCCGGAATGAATTTTCATACAACTTTTCCTGCCGGCTAGATCTTTTCCGTCCTATTTTGAATTTAGAACATTTTAGTATTTTGCGCTAAAGAAATCGAACACAAATATTGTTTGAATAAAGAATATGAGGTTCGACGCGAGGGCCCCGCCAGCTGAATAATAAAAAAAGAAATCAAATTAAGATCGCTCGAACTATTTCCCGCGTTTTCGTGCATTTTTACGTATTGTTAGAAATTTTGTTTTGTTTTGAAAAAATGAGTTCTTCCAACGATAGTGAAAGTATCCTCCTGATAGTATAAAAACTGAAGCGAGTAATGTGATGAATAGTTTATTACCTGCGAAATCCCGGGAAAAATATTTGAAAGCCCATGATAATTTTTTGGAATGGAGAAATGCAAGAGGCGCCAAGAATTTTTCAGAAACTGTGTTTTTGGCGTACTTCCAGAACTTAGCCAAAACTAAAAAACCTTCCACCCTTTGGAGTATCTACTCAATGCTTAAATCAACAGTCAGTTCTAATAACGATATAAAACTGGACACATATTAATAATAATAATAATAATAATAATGGTTTATTGCCACAAAACACAAACTAAAACTAATTAAGTAGGTACATACATTAACATTAGATGTCTAAATTATAAACTAAAATATATAAAATATATTTATATTCGAAATTAATAGCATATCTGAAGAGGATGTCTGATGGATTTAAACCTAAAAAATCCAAAGTGTTCACAGTCAAAAATGTGGAGACTTTTCTTAATGAGGCACCCGACGAAATCTTTCTTGCCGTAAAAGTAAGTAACTATGTATATGGTGGAGTGGACTATTATAGTAAAATATAGCCATAGTGTTTTAAATAGCTGAATAATAAAAAAAGAAATCAAATTAAGATTTCGTTTTCAAATTAAAATTAAGTTTTCGTGCATTTTTACGTATTATTTTCTATTAATTATATTATTTTCTCATAGTGGGTGATGAAAAGTAGAGTGTATCACTCGGGTGCAAGTATATTTTTGGCTCGGGCGACGTACTTTGAATCCCTCGCTACGTTCGGGATTCTACTAAAGAATCCCTCGCTACGCTCGGGATTCTACTCTAGAATCCCTCACTTCGCTCTGGATTCAAAAAACGCCCTCGCCGAAAAAATATTACTTTGCACCCTTGTCATACAATCTACTATTTAATAACTTACTGAGAGAGCAACGGCTCTCGCGACCACTCTCAGTTCAGCGGCGGCTTCAGCGACCTCCGGCAACGACCGCAGCGGCTCGCGTCTGCTGAATTCGGCCTGCACCATTCCACTCAACGTGTTCATCTTCTCCAACTTCTGCTGCAGTTTCTTGTTTAACTGCCTACAGATATACATTATCATCAAAGTGATGTGTACGTCACATGCGAGCAATTATTACCAATAATAAAACCGTTTCAGCAAAATGGTGCTGTTAAAATTGTTCAAGATTGTTAATTGTTTTGATTAATCTCACGAGCTGATTAAGACATTTGAGACCCAATAGCAATTAGCTTAATGAATAGTGCACCGGTAAATTTTAACTAAAACATTTAGCTATAAAATTTATTTTCACAAAGATCAAAATTTAGGCTCAACGAATTAAGAAACTCATTGTCACACAATAGTATAAGGGAAGACCAAACAAAAATGACTGCTTACTTCTGATCGTCATACAGTGTCTCGGTTGGTCGAAATAGAAGTTTCGTTAAATCACTTTCATTCAAATTATCTCTTTCTGTTCGTCTCTTTACTCCATCTTTGTCTTCTTTGTTAAACTTTTCTATTTCCTGTAATTTTTCAACCAATTAATGAAATTTATAACAATATAATTATTATATTAAACTAGTATTCTCTTCTTTGATACTTCGTTTAGAAAAAAAAATAGTTCTTATAGCCTTATCACAGCGTCAGTTCGAAAAACCGTTCTGTGCTGTTAAAAAATTCCACGTTTTATATTGTTAATTTTAGTCGTCTTTAAATTTTCATGACTATAGTACTTTTACGCATTATGTCACCGAAATCGACGAACGGAACAAATAAAATAATACCACTCAACTAAAGTCATCGGCTAAAACCACAAACCTCAATAATTTGACGTGTAATTTCCTCAACTTCCGCCGAGTCCATATCTTGCCACGTGGAAATTTGTCTACTTTTAGCCATCGTGTGAGTCTTCAGCAAATCCAGTAACCTCTTCAGATGCTCTTCAAGCCTGAATCACAACAATATTTAAAATATCTTGTAACTTCTGCAAACACCTTGATGCAATACGTTAGTTTAATGTAATAGCAGTTAACTTAATTTGTGTGATGTTATATTATAAAACAAAAACTCACTTCAACTTTTGCGATGCATCCGCTAGATTACTTTTGGAACGCATTTCCAACAGGTACGCTGCTAGAGCTGGTGGTATCTTTTCCAAGCCCCTCTGTGATGACACGGCCCCACATAGTGTGGTCGCTGTTGCCAATGGAGCCGATACCGTCTCCTGAATCCAAAGAAGGCATTTTATTGATAAGGTAGCTTTCATGCAGTATATCTGCAATTCTGTGCATGTAATCAGATAAGTTGTACGCAATTCTCTCGTTGGTAAGTAAATAACAGATTCGATTAATTGCATGCTAATTAAATTTTACATTTTGTTGAAATCTAAATATTGTATAACTCAAAGGTGACTGACTGACATAGGGATCTATCAACGCACAGCCCAAACCACTGGACGGATCGGGCTGAAATTTGACATGCAGGTAGATGTTATGACGTACATCCGCTAAGAAAGGATTTTTCAAAATTCATCCCCTAAGGGGGTGAAATAGGGGAGTGAAGTTTAAACGAATACTACGCGGGCGAAGCCGCAGGCGGAAGCTAGTTCATTATATTTTGATAGTGCACGCCCGAATATAATATAATTTTCAGTGTTAAAAGCAGAAATTAAAGTATACCATTTCATTATTTGCGTTCCCTGTTTTTCTTGTGGATTGAAGAACATTGTCGATATTCTTTTCAAGTTCCTCAAAATCAGCTTGATTAGCATCCAGTGTTGCGCTTCGTACAGCTGCTATATGGCTGTTTACTGCAAATCTGAAATTTTTGTATAGATTTGATTAATTTTTGGGGCGCAAGGGTTTTCAGGTAACTCCATATATTTTAAATAAAATTAATAATATCAAACAGCTTATATTACTGCTCTGAAACTTATTCATAATCTTAGCTTGAGGCAAACTGTCATAAAAACGTTGGTTCGGGGTAAATTACTGCCCAAAGTACTGAAGTTACCATGGTCAAATGTTTTGAAGGTTACAATCGAGAATACTAATCTAAAATAAAGTTCTATTGAACTGTGTTCTATTGAGCCGTTGTCATGGGCTGCAGTGGAAGGGTATTGGTGTATTAAAAAACACGACCTTCAGAGCAGTAATTGATAAGCCAGATACTTATGCTATAGAAAATAGCAGTTCAAGACTGCATATCAAATCACAAGGTAAATAGCCACCTAAAAGCACAAATACTCACCTCAACAAATCGCTACTCCCCTTCAAATCATTTAGTCTGCGACGAAGAATTGTTTTAGATGCCTCATCACGAATTTCTTCCACAGCTGCACGCATTATATCAACTCGTTCATCAGATACCTTTTTAATAAAACGATTTAATGTTAAGTTAATAGAATCATTCCACACAATCTGTGCTTAGAACTATTATATATACTTTGGAGGTAAAAATGGTAGTAGTCCGCCAATAATTGTATTCTACGGGGTGTCCTACGTGAGCGACGAATAAGATGCGACACGATACCACACGCGACAAGTGTCCTACGTGAGTAGTCTACGCGACAATTGAGAGTCCTACGTGATTTTGGACATTACTTCTTGAATCATGGAGAAGTACCGTACTATTTTGCTCGTATGTTCATATTTAAAGTACAGACTTTTAAGAAACATCGTAAGAACAGAAAGAAAACAAATATTATATATTTACAAAGAAATCATTTTCGTAGTTCGTGGTGTCGCGTCTGATCGCCCTCAAAACAAGTACGCGTTGTTGTCGCAGACAGTCACATAGGACACAAGTAAGGATACCGTTGAGTTGATCGCGTTCGTCGCTTTCGCCACGTCGCGTTCGTCGCTCACGTAGGACATCGTCTGAGTGTATTGCCAAAAGCGCATAAAATAACAGATGGCTTTAAACAATTGCGTCACGATTAGAAAGGAAATGCCGCATTTTTTATTATTAGTATCTGTGTCTTCTAAAAGCTCTAACAGGCCTGTTGTTTTATATAAGGCTAGCTACAGATGAATAGCGTTCCCGTTATGAAGTTATACATCCATGAACAAAAATTCAATCATAATATAGAGGACGGCGAGGGATCAGAGGGATAATAGGAAAACAAGCCAGATAAAAATAATAGGAATTTAGTGTATTCGTTTCGGTTTTCAATGACAATATGTTTTCTTGATAAGTGACAGAATTTAAAAACTTATAAAAATAAAAATATAAAATCAAAGGAGTTTGGTTTGTCACACATAAGTTAAGCTAGTATTTCAATATCTTCGACTATTGTATGCTATTTTCATGCACTGTTTCCACTTTACTATGTTGTATGTATTCAATGAAGTGTACCTGAGCAAACTGCTTAATTATCGAAGTACCGTCCGCAACTTCTCCGTCACTGCTTATCTCTGGTGGGTGTGAAGCTTCAGCTGCAGATTTCACTATGTCATCAGCTTGGCTCTTAATCGTCTGTAAAACAGATTCATTATACATAATCGTAATATGAATAATGTGCTATTACGGAACAACGTTTGCCAAGTCAGCTAATATATAACTATGTAAATATTTTTTTCTCCCGCACACTCGCACACTACTAACAATAGATCTTGATGTCTGAAATAAATATTTATTATTATCCATACTAATATTATAAATGCGAAAGTCTGTCTGTCTGTCTGTCTGTCTGTCTGTCTGTCTGTCTGTCTGTGACGTTTTCACGGCTAAACCACCGGTGCGATTTGGATGAAATTCGGAATGAAAATAGTTGAAGACCTAGAGTCACATATAGGCTACTTTTTTTTTCAAAAATAAACCCCTAAATGCTTGAAATAGGGGATGAAAGTTTGTATGAAAAATCTAAACCGCCTGACCGATTTCGATGAATTTTCCCAGGAAGATAGTTGATGACGTATCTTCTTCCCCACTTCCCCGGTTCGCGATATAAACGAATTCCACGCGGGCGAAGCCGCGGGCAAAAGCTAGTTATAAATATTTAAAAAATATATGTTTGGAGATGCAAAGTAAACTTACGATAAGAGCATATTTATTGTCTTCTGGCTTGACATTCATAGTCTCATTTGAGAGTTTCTCAGCATCTGACGAGACATCCTTTATGAGATCCTAAAAATAAAAAAATAATTCAAAAGTGCTCACAGATTTAATGTTAAATTCTACTAACAAATTTTAATAAACATAACATCCTTATTTATTTATTTAAGCTTTAATGACCACAAAAAACAAATAGGGTACATATGGCGAGCTTAATGCTTAAAGCATTCTCTACCAGCTAACCATTAGGCCAAACTGATATACACGATTCATCACTCTGAGCCAGATTTATAATTTGAAAGAATAGAGTAACCGCAAAACATTTTAACTTCTAAGCTAAAGTTTTGCAAATCCACTAATTTGATTTCATACCATAAGGTCAACGAAGCGTTTTTCATCTCCAGACTGTATCCTTGACTCCAGGCAGATCTGTTGCAGGCGCTGCACTGCTTCTTCCAGCTCTACTCGACGGTTTACGTCCTTGATCACAACAAATATCAAGAAATATATTATAAGTCTTTCCAGTATTGTATCACACATAATAATTGTCATAGAGGTATCAACTACTACTACGTTTAAGGTTGAAGAAATTTCTGAAGCGTTTACTGCTATAAAGAAAGTAGGACACCAGTTACAGTGATATTAATGACTGTTAAGCCTAAGACTAGTAAAGATACTGCACCGTACATACTTACGCTGTAATGAGTTCAAAGATGGATAGCTCATTACATCTCAAGTTTATAGTTTACACCCGTACTTACCTGAGGTGCATTTCGGGACCTTGCGTTGGCTACATCCAAGTCGTTGATTGCTGTGGCGAGCTTGTTGTAATAATCTAAGAATTTTCGTTTTTCTTCAGGAGAAGCACTCATTTCTGCTTTAACCTTTCCAACAAAATAGAGGTTTTCATTAAAAAGATAATTTCAAAGATTATTCTCAACCAGGTTACTCATTGAAATCTTAAGAATTAGAACTTACCTTAACGTTATTCAAGATGTTAGAAGCGAGCTGTCTCAAGGGGGTATCCTGAATCACTAACTTCTCAACCACTCTTCGTTTTACCAATTTATCGTTCTTCAGATCCTGATTGAAGTTATCCAAAAGACTTCTTAAAATATCTGCTTCAGCATCTAAATCTCTGACAAATGTTTCGTGCTCCCTGTTAGAATACAGCGGTTGCCAGCTCAGTTCATATTCCTTTATATTTGAAACCAGTTGGTTTGATACCTCCAAAAGAGCTTTTTTACTCTCTGGGTTATGGATCGTTGGTGATAACAGCTGCAATGTCAAAAAACTTTTGCATTACTCTCCATTCATTAAAAAAACAATTTATACGAGATATTATTAAAATTTACCTTTGCAGTATACATGAAGTCGCTTGCAGAATTTGCACAGCGTGTGGCCGCTGCACACAAGGCGTGCGCGCGCGCATCTTTGATTTCAACAGCACCCTCCGCGCCTCGGACAGCGAGTCGAGAAGCGCTGTCTCCTATCTCTTTTGCACGACGGATCACCTAGAATGTTTTATTGCTTAACAATTTTATTTCAAAAATGGAGTATGGAGAGATTTCACTAAGATGTCAGACTTGATGATATAACTCCTCTGGCGATATTATAATAACTTACCTCCTTTTCCTGCCCAGGGTGCACTTCAGGAGAAACATTATACAGAAGCTTAGCAGCCTTGTTGCCAAACTCTACTGCCACGTCATTTATATTCTGAAATTCAATATAGGTAACCGTTAATTATCGAGACAAAAATACCCCATAACATGCAAGCTATGCTATTAAAAGCTATTACAAGCTTACATGTATTTTGAATTATATTATTAATTTCATCATAATTTATATACTCAGATGTATAGAATAAAGTAGAAACAACTCACCTTGGCGTCATTCTTAGCGGTATCACAAAGCTTAGTAGAAACTTCACAAAGAGACAGCATATCGTTTAAAAATTCTTGCTTTACTGCATTTTCCCTTGTGCTGCTGAGCCCTTTAGAGTCTAAAATATTAATAAGTAATTATTTTATACTACACAAAAGTTGCAAAATCGTCATTGGTAACATTTTTATAAATTCGATCCTTTGATTAATTAATTACATCTAGGAACACCGCAGTTTACATTACCACTACTAAAATATAGTATTTAAACACACCTTTGACTATCACTGGAATTACTTCAGCTAAAACCTTAGTGGCTTTGATTGCACTATCGTAGTTAACATGATCTGGACCTAAAAAACACATAACAATTAGAATGTTGTTGTCGTCAACAAACTAACGACAAACGACCATGTCAAAAAGTCAAGTTTGACCTTGGAGATCAGTTACTTTAAAGAATCCATCAAAAAGAAGAAAAGAAAGAAAAACAAAGGCTTCAGCCTTAAACGTATCTCTATTCAACATTATTAATACTGATTAATTCTGATTCCACCGGGATAATACAACGTTTCTAATTCACCGAATTAATAAATATACTACTAAAGAATTTTACCCATATCAGAAATAAGGCGTGACACAGCGACCCCGGCTAATGCCAAGTTGTCTACGATCAAATTTTGCAATTTCTCCTGCGCACCAACTATCATTGGTGGTCTTGGGGCTTTGTCGTTATGCTGAAGCAATGCAAATGTAGAATGTAAATCAAAGTAGAAGACACTATGGCGTAAAGATATAAGTAACTATAGAATGAATATTAGTAATTTAATTTAAGCAATTAATAAATATTTTATCAATAAATCAAACATATTAGTACCTTTTTTAAATCTTCTTCTGCCTTCTTAATGTTATCGTAAACAATGTCTACTGACTTGCAGAATGCAACATGTTTTGATTTCAATTTGTCTTCAGCTGAACTTGCTGTTACTTGTCTTACAGGCGGTTCTGGTTTTTGAGGCTTAGTTGTTCCATCTTAAATTTTTTGATGAAAGTTAAAATAATAGCGGTAAAATAAATATTTTAAACATTCTTCAACCTTTTTTGTAAAATACAAACATACCTGATTTTACTCTGCATTCTGCTATCAGCTTCTCGATCAAAGCATTCACTTCCTTTTTATTCTTACTTAATTTATCTTTACAGTCAGTATATTTTGAGTCTTGGACTAGTGGTGTCCACTTGGAAGACAAATCTTCGATAACAGATGATAGGTTTATAGCAGAAGCAATAAGTGCTGCATGACATTTATCGTCTTCAATAGATGGTGCTGTAATCTGTTAATAATGTCCGTAACATTAAAAATATGCTCTATAGTAAAATAGTGATAATTTAGGTAAAATAGTAGTAGAGTAAATTGTTGTTATGTTGTATGAAAATATGTTAAAACTTTAATTTGAAAATATTACCTAGGTATACTATCAAATTACGTAGGAATGGTTTTAACGCAGAAGAACCAAGCAAAATATTATATTAATTTTAAATCAAATGCGCATTTACATAATCGTACTCGAAATCTGCTACTGAAATAATCCATTTGAATTATTTTATTACACAACCAAGCATTACGTCATGCTCGCATGATAAAATTTAAATATTTTTTTTTACTTGAGTTACAGTCTTCAGTTCCTCAGCAACATCTGCGACCCTAACTGCAGCTGTATCCAGTATAGCAGCGTCTCTATCACCAACAAGTTCTGACAACTGTTCTACATTGTGTAACAATCCTGATGTTTTCTCATACACTGTTTTTGACTGATCTAAAAGCTGTAAAGAAGAGAAATAGCCAATCATCATCTTATAACTAGAATTTTTCTGAGATTCATGATCATTTACGCAATTTCGGTTTTTGGCGCCCCTTCGAACACTGATGAACTTTGGTGCATCGGAATCAAAATTCATCATGGTTTTCTTATTCTATATTTAATCCCAAATCTTTGCTACTCCTACGGAAATATGTGGAGCCTCTTCAAATTATGTGAAAGTTTCTAAGTACTATTACAATATTCAGTTATTTCAAAATACTTACCGAATTCTCCTTTACAGAATTATTCAAAAGTGGAGGTTTGATCACGTGATGTAATTTGCCCGAACAATTTGCATATTTGTTAGCTGCGTTTATTAAATTCTGCAACGAAAACATATTAGGTATATTTTTGAAACTAAAAACGAAATACCAATATTTTAGTAACATAGCTAAATAATTTGCTCAATTCACATTATTAGTTGCGTTAGAATTTTAATGTGTACTTTATATAGGTCATTTTAATGTAATTACAACTTAAATATTATTAGGTGGCTGTTCTGCCAGATTTTCGGCTATTAAGATTAAAATATGTTCATAACAAACCTTAGTATCACCCTTCTCCACACTGTCGTATATGATTTTGTTAGCTTTACAAAGTTCTTTGACATGGGCTAACATTTTATCACGCTGTTGTGGCTCCAGATATTGACTTAACTTCTTTGTATCTAAAAGCATAAAAGGGATTAAAATTTCAGGAAGAATCGATGTATTCAAACGTTACATTACCATTGATGTTTTTACCCCCCTACACTCATCGTGTTACATTAAGATGCACTCGTGAGTGCCATATACAATTAGCAAACTAGCAGAACACTCAGACCAAGAACTGGAAATTGAATTTCAATCATTAAAATTTTCGCTTCGGTAAGATTATAACGTCAGTTCATCATGGTAACCACTGCGCCATACGGACCGCACTAGATAGAAGACCAAAACAAACCTCTAACCATGTTTCTGTGTTAATGTTATTAAGTTCTTACTTTGAATTATTACAGGTGTTAGCTGTGATATTTTCAACAGCTCTTTTTCCGTTGTCTTGTAGTCTGGATTCGCCGTATCTGAAACAATATTGCAATCAATGTTCTGGAGATTGTAGAAATAAAATTTAAAGATATTATCTTTAATTTACAAGTCTATCGCATTCTTCTTATCTTATTTTAACAAATAAATAATGATTAAACATGATAAACATTAAACTGCGAAGATCGGAATTCAAATTTTCTTTAATGTTCAGTCAGAGGCCAAACAACGTCGACGTTAACTTAGGTAGAAACAGAACGTTGATGACCTTGTGATTATTATCAGCTACAACTTAAACAAAATTTACCCGTGTTAGCCTGCACGAGACCGGCTATAGCAGCATTCAGGTCTGCTAGCTTCTGCGCTGAAGTACTTTGCAACTTCATATGCTCCGGAATATCCTGTTTAAGCTGTAAAAATATCCTTATTTTACAAAACTATAAACTCTGTTATGATTAATACTAGCTAATGCAAGTTAGGACTATAGGTGGATTTGAACCTACTGGCTAGCCTCCACCCTGCTAGTTGAGTCAGTTCTGTTAGTCGAATTGAGATTCAGGTTTTCTTTCCTCTCCTTTCTTTCCATATTCTTCTTTCTTGGCCAGTAAGGCATAAGATGCATTTGGTGTTTACTGATGTTCTTTTATGACACTGACCACTGACTCTGAGGCACCTGATGATGCCTCATCTACTCGTTTGTACACTATTTCGTAATAGAAATAGTAGAATAGAAATAGAAATATATTTATTTAAACAAGTAGGTACATGGTTACACAGTTAAATGATCGTTGGTCCCACACTAGGATTCCCTGTGTTGTGGAAGATCAACACCTTCCTCTTATGATTAAGCATTTACTTAATACCTGTACATAACACAATAAAGTAATCAACATAATAGACACTATGTGTTGTTGTACATGAAATAATAAAAAATACCTTTTCTGGGTCTGCAATACTATCATTGCTATCTTCCATAAGTTCAACTGCTTCATTAAATTTTTCTTTTGCTGCTGACATGGTCACCATAAGCTTGACTACATCTGTTAAGAACGGATAACAGTTGTCTTATTTATTCACAAATTATAATTATTAGTTTGAAAACTAAACACACACTTTTAACTCAGATTGCAAGATTTGACCCGAACATACTTTGAAAACATTGCAAGCTATTTAAATTCTCGTAGAAAAAATAACCTAAATTTCATCTTCTCTAAAGTGATAATAATGTTCACATATTATGTGAGAAAATAGAAGGTTGTGACTTACCACTATCCGGATTGCTAGCATGTTTCAACTTTCCTATTATTACTTCTAGCTCGTTCCGGTCTTTCATAAGGTCATCACCAAGAGGCTGATTTGTCGCTACGGGTGGTGTCCAAATCATAGGCTCCCATTCCGAAGCTAACTTATCAGCTAACTTGGACACCAAGTCAGCAGATGTGATTAGCTTTGATTGACATCGCTTATCCGTTATCGAAGGTGCTGTTATCTGAAATTATTACGCCATTGAAAATATAACTATTTACAAACACAATATCTTTAGTGTCCCTTGTATACAAATCTAAAAATGAGATACACACATATGAGATACACGACGTAGTTCTAATAACACTAACTCTTTCAAGTATTATAAACAGATAACATCGTAAAAAATACAAATTTATCCTCACTTGAGCGGTACTCAGCAGATTATGAGCAGCATCGACCAGCCTGGTTCCCGAATTCTCCAGTCTAATTGCTTCTTCTCCACCAATATTTTCACCTATCTTCTTCACGTTTGATAGCATATCTTTGGTCTTTGTATGTGCTGCTTCAGAAAGACCTACAATCTGGAAAAGTATGATCTGGATGTCAATAACCACCAGTACAGTCAGTTAACCCAATAAAATTAGGCGTGTCCACGAATTTTTTTCAGGCGTGGCTATCTTTTCAAATTACGAGTTCATAGGTGACTTTGACGACAAGAATGGTTTTTAAGGTGTTTGTGTTTAAGGTTTCTGATTGACACTGAGTAATAATCAGACAATATCATTGTTAGTAGTTAGCTTACCTGGTTCTCAACCAATGGAACAGCGCGAGGAACAAACACGTAGTACAACTTGCCTGAAGAACGTGCATATTTGGCGGCAGCATCTGTTACACCCTGTGCCACGAAAATTTCAAATTTAAGTAAAGGCTATTAGAGAAGGGCTGCACTCGCCTTGCATCCTGAACTGAAGAATTAGCCTAAAAGTTATTTGAATCCAGTCTCCTGATTTTTACTAATAACAACGAAATAATCAACAATATAACAGAAATCAGTAGGTCATATCTGATCCTCAAAATATTACTAATTTTGCCAATCCTTACTTCGTAAACTGACTGTATTGTAGGAAATATATACCTTATATTTCCCACGGGAACCAAAACTGAACCAAATTTAGATGTTGAACAATTATATAGATTATGAAGCTGTATAACAAAATATTAACAAACCTTCAAATCGTTTTTCTCCATGCCCTCGCACATGAGACGATTGGCTGCGCACAATGCTTTGACATGCTCCAGCATGGTGTTACGCTGTTGCTCGTCTTCATATTCACACAGCTTGCTAGTATCTAAAATCAGATGAATTCTTAAAAATTCCAAATTTTTTTAAAGTGAGGAGTTCAGATTCAACATTTTGATAAGAACACAAAGTTTTTTATAGGTCAGAAAATATGAGGAATCTCTTACTTTGTACAATTTCAGGCGTGACCTGTGATATTGTCGATAGTGCAGCTTCAGCTGTTTTGTAATCTGGATTCAATGCATCTGAAAATTTACACCCGAATATAATTTGTGAAATTGTGAAAAAATTACTGATACTAATTTAAGATTTTCTGTAATAGAAATGGCGCAAACTTACACAAAATCACCCAAAATATCACCCTACATAGATCCTGAGAAAAACAATTCTATAGTCACTCATACCACTGTATATTTTATTTATCCTAAAATAAATGTTACGTAAATCTTCTTTGGCAAGAGTTACTACTGTTTAGTAAAGAGATCCTAAAGAGTCTTTTATTAGTCATGTTAAGCATTTTTCAGGTGTCTTACCTGAGGTAGCCTGCGTGAGATCCGCTACAGCAGCATTCAGCTCAGCCAGCTTCTGCGCAGAGATGTGCTGCAACTCCTTGTATTCCGGTGTATTTTTGTTGAGCTGGTGAAATATTTTGAATTTATGACAACAATTTTTACAATATTATAAAAAATCATTGTAAACATGGTGCGTTGGTTGAGGAAGCCCAATGCAGATGAAATAAAATTAACTTTTATTGACGTTACTTTAATTGTTCTTACGTTAAGTATGTTACGTCAGTTTTAAGGGTAATTGTTCTTATTTTTATTCAATAATATCTAACAATAACTCTGTGGCGTTCCCCCACGTTCCCCCATCATTGATAGAAGTGTTAAACATTGCATGTTCCCCGTAATTAGACCTCTATATTATCATACCTTTTTCGCTTGCATTAAAGTCTCAATATTATCTTGTAGAATATTCTCTACTTCTGTCATTTTCTTCTTTGCATCCGACGTCGTCTCAATAAACTTAAAGCGTTGATCTTTTTCACGTTTTACGTCGTCAGTTGTATCTAAAAATCAATAATAAAATCTTAAATCACATTTTCCTAATATTTTAAACATAATTGTGCAAACATTTAATTTTAATTTTTTACATAAGAGAACGAAACATTTGAGATCATTTAAACTTGCTTGATGAAATAATTAAGTTGTAATTCTAAATTTCATAGTTTATTATAATTTATAATACTCAAATTTTACAGATAGTAAAAAGGAACTATTAATAATTAAGATACTATCAGGACGTAGAACACAAAACTGACCCTTGTCGACTCCGCAAGCTTTTTTCAAGTTATCCAAAGTATCTTCTAGTTTTCTTCGATCCTTATCGATTTCATTGGCAAGAACTTGCTGATCAGGTTGTTGGATAACAGGCTCCCACATGGAAGCCAGCTCTTTCGTCAGATTGGACACTGTATCAGCCGATCTTATAAGCTCTGATTGACATCGAGGATCTGATATTGATGCCGCTGTTAACTAAAACATAATTATGAAATGAGTTTTTGAATTGATTCGTAACGAAAATTATCAACTTGAACTGTTTGTGTCATTGGTAATATATCTTGAGCGCTTCCATCCAAAATCAAAATCATCGAATCGTTTCGTCGTCGTTTGACAGTGTCTAGAATTACTGACATTAAATAATATGAATGATTTTAACCTGCGCAGTGGTCAACAAAAGCTGTGCTGCATCTACCACCTTGGCTCCGGCGGTATCTAGTCTTAAGCCTTCCTGACCGCCCACATTTTCAGCCAACTCATAAACCTTTGAAAGCATCAATGAAGTTTTCTCACAAGCATCTTTAGACAAGTCTAGGATCTGCGAACGAAAAAAACAAAAAATGTAAATTACCTAAGAATGTTCAGACTTAAACATACAAAGTTAATTTAAAGAAAGAAAATTTTGATAAATGAAACTTAAGATTTTAACGTATCGCGAATGTAATTAAACACACCTGCTTTTCTTTCATAGAATTTGCTCGAGGGTTAAATACGTAGCACAATTTTCCTGAAGAATTGGCAAATTTATTTATAGCATTGTTTAATTCCTGAAAACAATAACGGGACAATATTAGTGATTTGAGTAATATTATGACGGTATAGAATATTATCCTTTCTTTTTATAATTTTACTTTGAATAGCAATTTTGAATTTATTAATATTTTAGCTTATACATTTTGAATTACCTGCATATCGTTTTTCTCAAAACTGTCGCATATAAGCATGTTGGCCTTGCACAACGACTTAATGTTGTCTAACATAACAGCGCGTTGTTTCTCGTCGGCGTATTTGTATAGTTTATTTGTATCTAAAACAAAAATACAATTAGAATTTTAAACCAAACGATAAAACAGTATCATAGCGATGTATATTACACATAAAGATAACTTGAAATGTTATATTTAAAACAAAATGTAACAAATGATATTTTGTTATAGATTGCTCTTGATAAAGAGCTTTGGAATGGTTCGAAAAAGTCAGGTAAAGTCGAAAACATTAATGCATTTATTAATGCAGCCTTTATTACCACATAAAATAAAATAATTAAATTCAGTGCTTAAAAAAATTTAAAAAATATACATAAAATTATGCTTACTTTGAATTATATCAGGAGTGAGTTGTGAAATTGCCTTAAACGCACTTTCAGCTGTCTCGTAGTCCATATTAGATGTATCTGAAACAACACAAGCTCTTACAATCTTTAAGGTCAACGACAAAAATAATGATAAATAATAAACGCTTTTAAATCTTCTAGTCTTGTAGACCGTTAATGAGCCGAAGTCATACCTGAAGTGGCCCGCATCAGCGTAGTGATAGAAGCATTTAGTTGAGCCAGCTGTTGAGCAGTGAGTCGCAGAGCCTCTTTGTATACTGGGGTTTCTTTGCTATGCTACAATAAATAAAAATAAAAATTTGAATTTTTTCTTTAGTACATAAAGAATTAATCACAAACAATTATAAAAAAACAAAGTGGGAAACCTAAATGTATCATTAAGTACTAATTAAGGAAATTTTGTTGTGATGCAAGATCCACGAGAAGCAGTTAAGCAATTTTCAATCACCTTATGGGAAAGTGGCTCAACGTCATCACTGGGCTGTATGAGTTCCCAAGCATCCGTCAATTCCTTCTTCACCGCTTTCGTGGACGTTATAAACATCAAACGCTGTTTTTCCTGTCGTTTTGCATCAACAGTTTCGAGTTCTGTAAATGATATTTTATTTCAAGTTTCATTTTATTCATTTTTTATCAATTGGTAACGCATAACATAAAAGTATAGTTTAATATTTAAACAATTATGAAATTTTAGTTACGAGAGTAAAATTAAATTTCACTTGCTTGATGAAGGTAATCAAAGTCAGGAGACCTTTGCTAGTCGCTTTCGATAATCTTTTCGTAGATATATGAAGTACACCAACTCACTCTTAGAATGCCTTAAAGTTTAAAGACTTTAAGTTTCATGTAACACCTGTCGAGGCCGAGAACGATCCAAGAACAGTTCGCTTTGCAACAGACAACGAGGCTACGAGATCATCATGATTGACAAGAATTTTAATATTCTTCGTCCTTAACATTAAATCTTATAAATTCTTATCTTACCATCGCTCGGGTCACAGGCCTTTTTCAACTTTTCTAGCAACGCTTCAAGTATTTCCCGATCCTTGTTGAGCCCATAACCAAGAACGCTATGTTTAGAATTCCGTATCAATGGTTCCCACAGGGACGCCACATTTTTGGTAAGATTCGAAACTTTGTCAGCTGACGTTATCAATGCTGACTTACATCGCTCATCTTTAATTGATGGTGCGGTTATCTGGGTAACAAAAAGATAAATTTTCAGTTTAATAACGATATTATCGCCATTTTGCAGCAAATGTAAATTGTGAACCTATTTGATTTAGATTCCTTTCCTTGTTGAAGTAAGATCCATCTTCAGAAAAAAAAGCATAACAATGGAATGTTTACCTGAGCTACAGTAAGTAGGCCCTGCGCAACACTGACGACGTTCGTTCCTGCACTATCGAGCTTAGCTCCATCTTCCCCGCCTACAGATTCAGCCAGCTGGTACACTTTTGATAGCATTTCTGATGCTTTTTCACAGGCAGATCTTGAAATATCTAAAACCTATTCAGAATATGTTAAACAACTCAAACTTCCATTGATGAAAACGATAACGCATGTAATTGATTATATTCGTTCGACGTACAAATTTATTAGTAATGTTCATTATTAATCCTGGTCGCATCTTGAGAAAGTATCAACTGATACCGGTTTTGAGATCGCAATTGAGATCAGTCTATTGATACAGGCCTAAGTGATTCATAAGCAGACTATATTTTGCAATGTGATAAATTCTAATAGTAAATCCAATCAATAGTACGTACCTGGTTTTCCTTATCAAGGTTAGTTTTGGGATTGAAGACGTAGCATAGTTTTCCAGAGGAGTCTGCAAACGTTGACGCTGCATCGTACATATCCTGCAATATAACTTTACATATAGGTTCAAACTATTAATTGCCCACCAAAAGGCATAAGGATTCCTTAAAGCTGAAGAAGTAGTTTGAGCAGCCGATTGTTGGGGCAGTGATTACGAGTAGTCAAGCCAAGTGTCGAAAGCTTTTACGCCGCCCGCAAATTATAAGCATCGTTAACTGTAGTTGGGTTTATCTTTCCTCATATATAACGTTAAAAAATACATTAATTCGTACCTGAAGGTTATCCTGTTCCTCGCCAGAACAAATACTGTGCGTAGCCTTACACAGCGCAGCTACGTCTTCTAAAATCTGCTTTCTGGTTTCGTTGTTCTCATATTGACATAAATCCTTGGTGTCTAACAATAACAATCAAATTAACAATATATTCATGATGTTTACTAAAACAATAGTTTTAAATTCATCATCATATCAACGAACATTTTAAATTTGTCCATACATGCTATATGAGTATTTAGTATGTTTAATTTTTTTTATAAATGTTTACACACATACTCTAATGGCGCTCACTCACATTCCCGCGAATACACGATCCCGCAAGTGTAGGGTGGACCTTCGCAAATGATTATGCGAAGTTTTTGACAATTTCATGTACCAAAGCTGTGAATGTGTGGGTACGCGTATTTGCGCGAATGTGAATGAGAAGCCTTTGGCAGCGGGTGATATGACGTGAAACGAACAACCACAACACTGCAACAACTTATCGTTGCACGCCATGGTCCGAAACTTACATTAGTTTTCTTGATTTCTGACACAAACTAAATGTATATTATGATTACACATCAAAAAAATGATCAGAATTTTACAAAAATACTAAGGCCCACGTTTTTAATACCTTTTATAATCTGGGGATTAAGTTCATTGATGGTATCAATAGCTGCAGCAGCTGTCTCATAATCTGGATTTTCTCTATCTGCAATTAAAGGTACTAACATAATTTCTTTAAAATGCACTGCTTATGTACAATTTCTGTCTTTTTCATACACAAATTGGGTTATTTCAAATATGGGGTTATTTCATAATATTTATTTACTCACCACATGTAGCGTGGACTAAGGTAGCCATAGCAGCATTCAGTTGAGCTATATTTTGAGCCAAAAGCATTCGAAGTCTTTCTTTATCTTTATCTGCAGTTTTAATTGGCTGAAATACATAATTTTAATCATATAGTTTACATTTTTTCCAATGATTTGGGCAATTTCAGCGGTTTTTAATAAGGTATTATTTTGCACATCTTACTTGACTTCAACAATAACTTATACATAATTAAAACCATAATTTTCTACACTTACTTTTCCGTCAAGATACTTCTTGGTCTCCTGCAGATCTCTTTCTATTTCCTCCATACTGTGCTTAGCAGCTGACAGACTTGTAACAAATTGTAACCGTTTGACATCTTTAGATTTAGCAACTGGTTTGGGCCGTATCTTTGGCTTAATTTCATCTGCTACAAAGAATGTAATTTATACGTTAGTTATAATATAAGTTATGATCCTTATATACTAAAAAAATTTTTTAGATACTCCTTACCCGGATTAGGATTAAATCTATATCGTAGGCATTCGCAAAGGGCATCGACAAGACAAATAAGACATCAAAAATATTCACGGCCCAAGAACGAACTATTACATAAATATCTGCCGAAAGTCAACCCGGGAGTGCAATAAATAATGAGACCTTTAATACATTTCATCTTAAAAAGTTTCAAATGTAAACGAATACTCATGGTCGCGAGCACTCGTTTGCATTTTAAATGTTTAATATCAGCGATAACATAAGATGTCATCTTACCACTACTCGGCTCACAGGCCTTTTTCAACTTTTCTAACAACGCTTCAAGCATTTCCCGATCCTTGTTGAGCCCATCACCAAGAACGCTATGTTCAGGATTCCGTATCAATGGCTCCCAGAGAGACGCTACATCTTGAGTAAGGTTGGAAACTCGATCGGCTGACGTAATGAGCGCCGACTTACATCTCTCATCTTTTATTGATGGTGCTGTTATCTGAAATGGTTTTAATTTAAGTCAAAGAGACTTAACTTTTTTATTTTTTTAGCCTTGCTTACACAAAATTAGAAGGCAATAAATCATAACGGAGCAATTCATATATAGCTCAACTAAAAATAACAAAGATGCAGGATGAGACGACATGAAGCAAGGTAGGAAGGTGAAAGAAAAAAAGTGGATGAAAAAAGCCGATGAGAGAAGAAGAAACTAGATGTATTGAGTGTTTTTTCAAAATATTCCTGGTGGGAGTTTACCGTCTTCAAGAATAGACTGATGATTAATAACAACAATGGAAGAGAGCTTGGAAGTTGGCAACCATATATTTAAAGGTTGTTAGACTACGGGCCCATGTCGAAAATGGGGGGGTCATACGAACCACCAGGTGATGTATATAGGACGATATAAGAGCACAAAATAATAAGATTCAGCACTATGCCGTCACTTGTAAGCTGTCCAACTGAGTGCTGGTGAGAATTCAAAAGTGCAGGTAGAGGGAGTACATTTTGGTCATATGATTCTGTACGGCATTTTCACCATCGATAGATCCATGAAAAATAATAAGAAAGCGCGCAGTCCCGTAAAAAAATGGTGAGCCACAAAGTCGGTAATTTTTTTGATTTTTTGAAAATTTCAGGGTAAATTTGGTCATTTGATCCTGTACGGCATCAGTTTCATACTGTTTCAATACAGCTTCTAATCCATTATTCCGCAACGCCGTACAAAAATCATGCGACAAGGGGAAAAAATCGAGGGTTGCAACCCCCTCTATTTCCGTGGTCTGGGGGGTGATTTGAAACAACATAAAATTAATTTATTTTGAAAGTATTTTATGCACAGATAATATTTTTTTACATGCCGTACATTTTCGTTGGTCCAAAGGTTTGTAGGGAAAAAAAATTCAAGGAAAAATCCATAGAACGAAATGTATGAAAAATATAGTCTGCATTAAAATGTACGGCATCATTTTTTCCTAATTTATGTATCTTAATACTATTTAGAACAAGGGAAAAATGTAGGAAATTGCTATATTCTATTAATCTATGAATATTTAAACTTCTGCAATAATTTAACAAATTTCAGTTTTTGTATTTCTCTGTAACTTTTTTTAGAACAGTTTCTTTTGAACGGCAATACTATGCAACAATTATATTTTACAATATCATGTTAAAAAATAAGTTGCCGTACAGTGTCAAATGACATTACAGCTTTATAAATCAAGTATACCATGAAATTAAGGCAATTATTAATATACATTCAAATGAACAATAACTTTTTGACGGCATTATTTTTAATAGTACTTTTGAGTGCTAGATAATGTTTTGGAACCGAAGCCGTACTTTTTCAAATCACCCCCCAGACCACGGAAATAGAGGGGGTTTCAACCCTCGATTTTTTCCCCTTGTCGCATGATTTTTGTACGGCGTTGCGGAATAATGGATTAGAAGCTGTATTGAAACAGCATGAAACTGATGCCGTACAGGATCAAATGACTAAATTTACCCTGGAATTTTCAAAAAATCAAACAAATTTACCGACTTTGTGGCTCACCATTTTTTTACGGGACTGCGCGCTTTCTTATTATTTTTCATGGATCTATCGATGGTGAAAATGCCGTACAGAATCATATGACCAAAATGTACTCCCTCTACCTGCACTTTTGAATTCTCACCAGCACTCAGTTGGACAGCTTACAAGTGACGGCATAGTGCTGAATCTTATTATTTTGTGCTCTTATATCGTCCTATATACATCACCTGGTGGTTCGTATGACCCCCCCATTTTCGACATGGGCCCGTAGTCTATGTGTGTTGTCTCTATACTGTTTTCCTTAATAATATTGTAGTTGAAAGTTTACCTGAGCAACAGTTAGTAGGCCCTGCGCAGCACTGACAACGTTTGTTCCTGCACTGTCCAGTCTAGCTCCATCTTCCCCGCCCACGGCTGCAGCCAGCTGGTACACTTTTGAAAGCATTTCTGACGCCTTTTCGCAAGCAGATCTTGAAAGATCTAAAATCTACACAGAATAATTTACGCGAATCAAATATCAATTGATAAATGGAAAAGAATGTAAGTACTTACGTTCTTATCTTTGATAGTTAGTGTTTCAGGAACCGAAAGCATTATAGTATTTTGATCAATTGTTATTGTAAATCCAATTAATAGTACCTACCTGGTTTTCCTTGTCAGGGTTAGTTTTGGGATTGAAGACATAACATAGCTTTCCAGAGGAATCCGCAAACTTAGATGAGGCATCATACGTATCCTGAAATAATATATATTATGTTTAGTGCTTTTTCACAACGTGATTTGAAATTTGATGAAACAGAAATGACCGGAAAATGAAACAGGATTAAGCTGGCGAGATAGTAAGATGGAATATTTTGCACAGTAAGTAGGTATTTTAATTTTGGAATACTTCCATTGTTAATATTACTTTGCAAGCAAGTACTTATAAGTGTACTGATAATTCTCTATTCATGTAAGATGACGTTAAAATAAACTAAAAATATTTATATACTTGTAACTCGTACCTGAACGTTACCCTGTTCCGCGCCAGCACAAATCCCTTGCGTAGCCTTACACATTGCAGCTATATCTTCCAACATCTGCTGCCTGCTCTTGTCATTCTCATATAGACATAGTTCTCTGGTATCTATTAGTAATAAAACATTATGTGTACTTATTCAAACAAAAATATATTTTTAATTATTTTACACACTAACATTATTACGATAATTGACAGTACATGTTACGTTACGTTATGATAGAAAAGAAAACAATTTATCGTCACACACTTTTGCATTAAAGTCCCTACTCACAATTTAGATCCAAAATTATGCATTTTATTACCTTTTATAATCTGCGGATTAAGTTCATTGATGGTCTCAATAACTGTAGCAGCTGTCTCATAATCTGGATTTTCTTTATCTGCAATCAAAGAAGCAAATACATTTTCTTGAACGAGCACTTTAAGGAATATAGGATACTTTGAGGTAGGTACTTATTAACTCACCACATGTAGCGTGGACCAAGGACGCCATTGCCGCATTCAGTTGAGCTATTTTTTGAGCCAAAAGCTTACGGAGTCTTTCTTTATCACTATCTGCAGTTTTTACTGGCTAAAATATAATTTGTATTGTGAAGCTTTAAATTAACAAAAACGTCAGTTTCAAATTCAAATTATTTTAAGAAAAGCAGACCGTACACTTAAACACGTTTTATACTTTTTTGAGAAAATATCAATGTGTAATTACCTTATGTAATTACATTATGTATAATTACCTACACTCAAAACTTTTTCACTTACTTTTCCCTCTAGATACTTTTTGGTCTTCTGGAGATCTCTTTCATTTTCTTCCACATTTTTGTTTGCAGCTGACAGATTTGTAACAAATTGTAACCGTTGTACATCTTTAGCTTTTGTGCCTGGTTTGGGCCGTACCTCTGGCTTAGTTTTGCCTGCTACAAAGAAAGTGGTTTTTATATAAACTCCATTTACCAAGTCGCAAAAGTATGCTGCGAAAATTTTTCCTATCACTATTCTTAAAAAATAAGGTAGACTTACTAACCATCTAAATTGTCATAAGCTTTCTTAAGCTGTTCCAAAGTCTTCATTAGCTTCAAGGTTTTTTCATCCAATTGCTTTCTATATTTCTGGTACTGCTGCTCTTCTACCAAAGGCTTCCAGGCAGACGTCAGTTGCTGGGTTGATGATGAACAGTTTTCCACAGCTGCTGTGAGTGCGCTTTGACAATGAGGCTCGTGAATTGTAGGAGCTGTTATCTGTTGATTAAAACGTATCATAGTACGATAAAACTGATTTACTGATGAAATGATTAATCCATAAGGAGTTAACGTTACTAATTCAAAGTAACTAATTTAAATACCTGACTACAAGTAAGTAGTTCCAACGCAGCATCAGCGCATTTGATTGCGTGGTCGTCCACCACCCGTGCGCGAGGGTCACTGCAGGGGTTGGTGAGTTCTGACGTCACCACGAGGATGCTACTCATCCTGTCCCTTGCTTTCTTAGCTAAGTCTATGATCTGAAATTAACGTTCCATTTAGAGGCTTTTACGTTTAACTGAGATGCCCTCCACCAATCCGCTCCACTGTACCATTGATGAAGTGCGCTCTAAGCCACCGAGAGCTACAACTTTTTCGTGCCTTAAAGTAAAATTTATCATATCATATCTTAAAAAATAGAAAAGAAACTATTATTCAGAGTCTTAGGATGCCTTTCCACCAGAGATGTGATATGCTACGTTGCTAAGGATGCGTTTGCCATCCACCAAACATATTCATTCGTAAGGAGGTTTCTAGGGGGGCCAATGTATGTGATTGGTAGATCTCAAACGCATCCTTAGCAACGTAGCATAGCACATCTCTGGTGGAAAGGCAGCCTTAATATTACATTTTTAAAGCGAACATTGTCTGACCATAAAATATTAAATAAACGACTAAAGTATAAAAATAGAGTCATTTTATTCACTTACATACTTATTTGGATTTGCATAGTTTATTTAGTTTACCTAAGAATTTACAAACTCATCTAGGATACAGCCAATCAGCCAAATACACACACACACACATACACACACACACACACACACACACACACATATTATCTCCTAAGGAACTTCTTAAACTGTTAACTACGTAATTAGGTCCATTACTTCTATTTGGGCAATTGTTAATAATATTTGGTAATTAACTCCTTAGCAATTAAAAAATTAACAAAGTAATTAACAAAAAATACCTCTTTGGCTTTATCAGGGTCGGTCGTGCCTTTGAATTTTCCGTGTCCCCTCGGATTGAACACATAAATCAATTTGTTTGAAGCTTTAGCATACTTTTCTGCAGCCTTATGTATTTCCTGAAACATTTTAATTTTCTTAGAAATTGAATAATGAACTGACTATAAACATGGCCTTCTGTCAATACAAATCTATAAAATTAGTTTAATTAAATTTGTTCGTCTACCTCTGAGTACCCTTTATTGCTTTCCCATTGATCTCTCATTGTACCTTTACCATTATAGAATTTATTTTTTATCTATGTTGTTCTTATTATTTAGTTGTATTGTATTGAGAATTAGATAGAACGTACCTAATATTTTCTACCCCTTTTATTTGATGTTTGATATTTTTTTCTTCTGTAACTCATATACCTTAATTATTGTCATAGATCACTGTACTAGGGACACAAGAAATTGCGTGAAATTGTTTTTGATTTACACTTTAGCGGGTCAGTATGTATAGCATATACCAGAAAAAAGAAAAATTCCTACAAAATCATTCTTACTATACTTACTGAACCGTCATCCAATCCAGTCAGGTTGCAGAGATTATTCAGGTCATGACACAAAGCTCTTACTTGATTTAGCAGATCTTTATGTTTATCGCCATCTTTAGCACTACTCAGTGCTTTGACATCTGAAATATCAGGTGGTTATGTGTTGATATCATGATATATCACTTATTTTACCTTAGGAATATCAGAAATTATAAAAAAATAAAACCTATCTTTTTTCGCTTCGGAAAACTTGTCTCTCTCTTAATACTCACACTCGAAAATTTTAATATTAGAAATTAAAATAAGTGAAGCTGTTTTTGTTGGATCCGATAAAGGGTTTCTGTTACCGTATGTAAAATGTCCAGGTACATAATCATATAAAGAGGCGAAACTATAGTTACCTTGAATCAACGCCGGTGTGAGTTCGTCGATCGTTGTCATCGAATTGACTGCTTGTTCGTAATCTACGTTATTCGGGTCTGAATAAAAAATTATAATTTAAAGAAAACTCATGTTTCAGTTCTCATTTAACTATTGAAATTAGACATTTTAACTTAGCTGGCAAATATAGAAGTTATCTAGAAAGTACTGAAGTTGTATTACTGAAGACGAAGAAGAAGAGTAATTAGTTTGCAAATTATTCATGTGTATAGCCTACAAACAAGGAGACGCGCCAATTAGAGGCAAAATCACAGTTAGTTATTGACATTAGCAACACCAAAAGCATCAATACCAAATACCAAAATAAAAAGGAAGAAAAAAAACACAGTACAGGATCTGAACCTTTTATAACGAATATGACAGTCGTTTAATAGCAGACAAAATCAAAAGAGTGGTAACCACCAAGCAATTTATCATTATCTGATAGAAGATGGCAATTAATGAAAATGGTCAAAATTATTCTTTCTTAGTGAAACTGAAACCTGTCATTCAGTTTGATATCTTCCAATTGTAAAAAGTACATACTTGCGCGAGCAGCCAGTAGCAAAGCAACTGCTGCGTTTAGCTTCGCCAGTTTATCTGCTGCCGACGATTTCAACTTCATTGCTTCGTCTTTGCCCACCGGTGGGCCGTTGTACGGCTGTTGGAACAAAAATGAATATTTACATACAGGAATAATTTTAACAAATCTTATATGTAAGCTTTGTACTTTTGAGATTTAAATATTGCGCGTTCTTTTCTACGGGCTTGAAGAGTCTGATGATAAAATAATAAATAAAATACCTATATAATTACTTGGTTGGTAATTCAAACATTATCCATTTCACTGCGAGCTTATAAGGTATCCTAATAGCCATAATTCTACCCAGTCTTGCTTCTAATGCTAGAGTAGCTACACTTAACCTAAGCCTAATAAATTTAATGTAGTATAAAAGATTGATGATTGAATTTGGCAAAAAACTATATACCTACATATACATTCCAATGCACGCCAGCAAATTTTCCTGCACGTTAAAGTTACTCAGACAGTATAAAGCAACGCTAACTGAGAATTTGTAATGATAGAGAATTTTATCTTGTCAAATAAATTAAACAGTCTCTAATTACACCATTTACCTGGTTCAAATCTTCGATGGCCTGTTCAACTGACTTGGACGCAGAAGATGCTATTGTCAGGAAAGAAGCACGCCGTAAAGTGGCTTCCACTCTTTCGTCAGCGATGAAACTATTGCGAGAACGCTAAAGGAAATCATAACTTTTAAGATTTTATGGACAAAAACAACAATGAAATAAGACAATTCAAAAGTATGTATTTCAAGAAATCGAAATAAACAAACCGATGGGCAATATGGGAATCCGTAACACCAAAAGCATTATCGATATTATTGGCCTTTTATACTACCTATAAAACGTAGAAGACCTGGTTACTTCCAAGAGTAAGACCGATGCTTTAGTTCATTTAATGTCCTGACGGCTTGGTTATCTCATAATTATTGGACAGGTTGAAGAGGTTAAAAATATTGCCTGTCATAGAAACACAAGACTTATTCTATGAAAACTGAAAGTAAAGGTGAAGTAAGATACACAAACACTACTAACCCTCAGTAACTCGCTACGTCTCCTTATCTTAGGATCCGAATACAAAAGCACTAATGAAGACAATTCTGCTAGCTTTTTTGCCGCTTCTTCCGCCTTCTCAATATTTTCAGGAGTACCCTAAAAGATTTTAAAGTTAACTCAAGTATATTAAAAGTTTGACATAAAAATGAACAGTTTCATAAAAATAACACGACTATCATGCTAAAAATTAACTGTAATGCTGGTGATACAAAACAAGTAACCAATGAAGACGGAGGGAAGAGGTAAGAAACTTTATTCAATGGCGTTAAGGCATATTACCAAAAAATATTAAGCCAAGTAAAATATGAAATCTACATAATGTGCTTGATTTTACACAGAAATTAGTTGTAGTATACTCACTAAATCACTGCTCTTAGCAATCCCGCTGAACTCCAAGAGATATTTGCGGATCTGCTCCAAATCATCTAGAAGTTTCTTTTTATCCTCTTCAGAAGTCTGAAGATTGGCTAACTCCTTCACACCTAATAGACATTGGTCGTTTATTTCTTTGGTACACAGAGCTGATAATTTATTTTATATACGTATATTACACTTGAGAATATCATTTAATTGCATTTACGAGTACCACTGTTTTGCACAGGTGGTATTATGTATTTTAACATGATACATGTTAAGAGCCATTGTGATTTTATTACCTTGATCAATGCCGGGAAGTTCACCTTCAAAATCTTCAGCAATTGTATATAGTTGATTAAAGTTATTCCGCGATGGATCTGAAAATTAGGTAGGTATATGACTCTCAGACTCAGAGAAAAAATTGATGGTTTTGCATCAGTTTGCACTCAAATTCGCGTAATAATATTGATAAGACAAATTGTCCTCAAGCCAACTTTGCCTGGACTTTCATAATGCGGGGTTATTTTAATGGTTCTTGGTTTGCATCTTACCAGCCAATAACATAACGGCCTTGACGGATTGAGAGTTGAGATGGTTGATTCTTCTGTTGAAGTCTTCTGGCATGCACCCAGTCATTCCGCTCTGAAAAACACTACAATTATATCGATAACAAAAATTTGAGTAACTATTATAATATTAGTGTGGTTACAGTATCTTTTCCGGTAAAATACTCCACTATGCATCATAAACTACTTCAACCCTCCTGCTTAATTACGAATAGAGGTCGGTAAACTATTAGCAGCTGTAATGAGTTAAAACTAAGAACGGTGAGATGCGTTGATTTAGGTTGATCCTAAGTGATCGTCCGAGTTATGCAACAATAGACGCGGTCCATAGTTGGATGGGTGTCAGTTAGTGGCAAAAAAATTTGAGCGCTTGCGTCTTTTTTCCAAGATACGAAAAGCAATGGTCCTGGTTTATATTATTAACAATCGCTAAAACCTGTCGGAAGCCTTATAATAGCATAAAACCTAGAACCTTGGATTGACCAACCACTCCACTATACCCACTGGAGCAGTGAAGTGGGGTATGCTTTATCCAATGAGAATCCGTTTCCTGTAGTGGACTGTGAGTAAGTTGAAGCCAATTGCTTAAAGTCAACGTAAAGAAACTTACCCTCGCTTGCTGTTTCATGTCTCCCTTCTTAGTGATCATCATTTGCTGGACCGTTACAATCTGCGTCCCCTGCCTAATTTCTTGACCTAAATTAATAAGAAAATATATGAATATTTGTTGATATGACTGTAAAATAAATCTGTTTCCAAATCACAGCCTTACCAATCTCATGGGAAATCATTTTGCTAGGCCCCACGTAGGAATGTTGGATTAGCTTCTGAGGCATCACTGTTTGTATCACTGTGCCCCTGTAATATAATATACATTACTACTTGAACTGGACTCAAATATGTAGCACAGTCTATCAGAATTACAGGAAAGAAGAAAAGAAAAATATTATTGTAGAAACTGCACACGCTCTTATACATATGGTAAGACTTCCATATCTTCGCCTGGTACATATCGTTTCTCCTACGCCCGACAGAATGAAAACCTGTGCTAAATATTTTTTACCCCAGATACTTCGCACTACACAGATACAACTCCTGCGTTTGTAATAGATACTAACTTAGACTTTTCTACATTGTCCTCGCAAATCGCCATCCCTTCATCATAGTGTACAATGCTAGGACCTTCCAGCTTCTTTTTGATGATGTCAATGTAGCCCTCCAAGATGTCACGGATGCGGAATGCCTCATTCGTTTTTACTGCATATTCCTTGTCACTGAAACCAAGACCAAGAAATATTTAACAAACGGGCACACACAAAAATGAAACAGTTGGAACAAATGCCAACAAATAGCTTTATTTTTTTTCATCATGGACATGAACGAATGGGAATCAATTACTCGTAGTAGCGAAAAGAGGGCCATTTATGTAAGGAGGAAAAAGAGAGGCTGCAATATGGAATCAACCTTACCTGTAATCACCAAAGTTGAGGGTGAAAGAGGTTGTTCCCGCATGGTAGCTCTTCACTTGCGTCAGGAGCCACACCTTCAGGATTTCCTTCGTGTTCTCATCCAACCGAAGAATAGAATTTGCGTTGATGCCCAGAAGACGGGGAACCATTTTCTTCTTGCCTTTTTCTTGCTCCTAAAGGAATTATAAACATGGAATAGTACACAGTATGACACAATTTATTGATCTCCTATTTTTTTGTTTTTTTAGTGCTTCAGTCTTCCCAAGTAATCGAATGGAGAAGCATACAAGCTCTTCTTCAGATTTAAGAGAAGCGTTATTGAAAACCTTGACATGTATTACGAACCTTGACGAGGAAGAATGTGACACCATACGTTGGATGCTCCCGCGCAATCTTCGTGTACAGATATTTGGCTTCCAGTTGACTGACCCCGACATGTTTGCGGTACTCACGATATATCTTCTTCTCAATACCCCAAGACGAAGCGTACGCCTTTGGTAGATATTCTGCTAAACTACAAAATATGAAATAGTTAGAAACTTAGAATTTGTATAATTCGCTGAAAAAAAGAGACACCTAAAAAAAGGCGAAGCCTTCTGAAAGGATTTATTACGAATTAAATAATGTTAATATTCAAAGTTTCCCACCACATAAAACTGTATTTATTAGAATTGCTTACCTATCAGAATGCTTGACTCACTAATGTTAAATTACCGAACCAAGAATTTGAGAAGAGAATATAATACTTAATTAGAAATATTATTTAGGTACAGATTTTAGCAAACAATGTCCTTTGCCTTTTATAGGTACTTTTACACTATGTTAAGTACTTAGGTAGTTTATTAATTTGTTTCATTTCAAACAGTTTAACCAACACAACAGTTTCAAATAACTAACACACAGAACATACTTCAATTGAATCATTATGAGATGTTGTAAAAACATGACTAAAGTTCAAACTTACGTCAGTCGATATCTCAAAGTACCTTCATTATATTTTTTTGGAATCTCTACCCTCACAAAATTTTTAATAATAAATTTTTGAACGGTGTGAAGTTTGCGTCATTTGCCATGGAAAAATCGGCTACTTTTTACAATGGAAAAGCGTGGCATAAGTGTGGATTTAGATCACGGTGTGCTTCAACTTCATTTAATTTTTAGGAAAAGTAAGACTCACTTTTCTATGAATCCTGGTTTATGTTTTTCTTCGTCATAGTCACCAAAATGTACCTGACACTGAATCCCGGCAAATTCGATTGCTGTAAAATAAATACATATTAGAAAAAATGCGATTTTACTTTTGCATTCAATTAATACATTAAAAATAGAATAACCATTTCCTTGATTAATTAATCAAATTTAATGTAGATTCTCTTAAGTTGAACACTTCGAAAGGTTAAAATTTTGTAAATTTCACATTTAGGCCTTACCCTTTTCTTCTGTGGTCACTTGTCGTCCGCTCAGGATATTGTCTCTGGTTTGCACGTACAGGAGGTTCAACTGCACCGGGTCTCTGGCGTCGATCTTCCGATCGGAGTAGAACAGCCTTCGTTTGAGAAGCAAAGTCTCGGTGGGGTCCACTCCGAGTTCACGCAACGTACTCGTTGGGTTTAACCATTCAACTGAAAAAATCATTTATTCATGATGGAACTTATTGATATTTAATTTAACTTTTCCATCTTTGAAACCTACCAATTAAATTTTTGAAATTGTTTCCAGAAATTAGGAAATAATAGTGGAAATTAAATGCTTATTACCATTGTCATCGGTATTTAACTTTTTGCTGAGTTGTTCCATTTTAACGTCTTTATCTTTTTGTATCTTTCTCTTAAGAGTAAGGGTTCCCGTGGCTGGCTTTGTATCTTCTGGTTCAGGGAGCTCTTCGCGACACTGCAAATTTTAAATGTTAATAGTAGTTTTACTACTAACAAAACAACCAATAACAACCAATAAACATGTATTTTAGAAAAATAGAAGAACTGTTTTCATTAACACGTTCACTGCGTTAGTCAAATTTGATGACTTTCAGTTGGTGCGGAATGGGGTCTATTATATCCGAAGCACAACTTTTTTCTGGTGCGTCGATGGGTCGAAAAGATCCGTTTGACTTCCATCTGTTTAGGAGGATTTATCTTCATAGGCATAATGTTTTAGAGCGTATTTTTTATAGCAATATGTTGACAAATAAACACTAAATAAAAGGCTGAAATCGTAGGTAGATACACTGCATGGTTTGTTAGTAAATAAAGGAATTGCTTGGAGGATCGTAACGACCCGTTCTCCGCACTGGTTAATAAAAGTGTCGATATATTTTTAGTGTTGAGCATGATAAAAAACATCGATAGCGATAAAATAATATATTTTTCAAATCCAAACTTGATTTTAGGCTGGTTGAATAATCTTGTGTTCTAATATTTGTATTTGATCATTATGAGCTACACCTACTGGTAGATGGTGTGGGTGAATCTGGTAGCTGGGAATTGATGGCTGCATTTCGCAATATTTGTAATGTGTGACCAGTTGACGGGCTAGTATATATAAATTATCGGACATATTCCACTTACCGATCATTGTTTGTTTTGGGGAACCTTCACTTACTTTATTGTTATTAGGTTTTTCACATTCACATGACTTAGACAACATTTTCCTGGATCGTTTCATGTTAAATACACTGTCTTTTCTTTATTTGCAAAAAACTTATCTAACCATATGGACGTTACTACCTCAACTAGCATATAATCTAGTGCGGCTATAGGGTCATCGGGCATCGGGTCGCTAAGAACCGATAGACGCACTAGACGTAAAAAATTTAGCTTCAGTCGGCATCGGGTCGTAAGAACCCGATGCAATTTTTTCGCATTTATATTATCTATTTAACGAGGCAATTCCAAAACACTAACGATCTCATTCTTATTCACACGGAGACCAAATATATCTGTCCCGCACCAGCGGTAAGTACAGTAATTTTTACCCCGCACCGGAGGAAAGATGAGCATCGGATATAATCAACCCGCTAACGCACCAAACGTGTTAAACAATCATCCATCTTTTAGAGATTAATAAAAACATATTCACTAGCTTTATCACAACTGAATATGTTATTAACTACAATGATTATCAATAAGATAAAATTATTAAAACCTATTATTTTGATTACCAATCATAATCAGAAACTAATTCCAGTGATAATCAAAATATTGTTAGGTATGAGTACAACTTACAAAGCCATATTCATCATGGTTGGTGATGCCAATTTTGTTGCAAATGAAGTACAGTAGCTCACCGACATCCTTTGACTCGTCCACTTGAAGTGTCTTTACTGAACCTGTAATGAGACAAGGTAAGAATAATGGAAGAAAATTCAACATAGCAGCGATGAATGACTTGGTTTATAAATGACTTTGTTAAAATGTTCCGTTACTAAGTGACTGACTGACAGACAATCCAATGGCGAAACTACTGAAAGCAAGAAGCTGAAATTCCTTGGAAAACGTGTGGAAGCACTAAGAAAGGATTTTTTGCAATTCGTCCCCTAAAGTGATAAAAAGGGGAATAAACTAGAAAATGGATCTAGGCGGCCGAAGCTGTGGGAGGAAAGTTAGTTTCTTCCATAAAAGATTTCGTAATAGTAACAGGTTCTTACCATCAAGCATCCTAACCCGCATGTTTCGTGTCTTGCAAATGAACTGCAGCGAATCTCCATCCCGAAGCATGTAGTACTCCAAAGTGCGATGGCTCTCCAGCCATATTCCTGCCTTTTCGTTATCGACCGACGTCAAAAACAAACCATACGCTGAGGGAAAGTTTCATAGTATTTTTTATATCATGGCATCAAACATTTTAAATAGAGCGGTTACCCGAAAGTGATTTATTTATTTTATATCAACTAATCTGCTCACTCACTTATAAGGATTATAGTATTTTTTATAAGGAAGCAACTCTACCCAATGTACCTATAAATAAATGTACCTATTAATGTATATCTACTAGTTGTCGGAAACAACACAGAATACTCCTATATAAGAGCCAGGGACACTAATTATAAAATACATTAATTTTTAAAATTACCTATTATGTAAACCATGCTTAAAATAGATAATTTTTCATTAATTATTGTGATTCCAATTGTCACGATATCCGACGCAAAAATATAGGTACCAATACCTTTATCCTGATTCAAAGAGTTATAAAACTTTTCCAGAACAATCTCATGAGCCTCCCTGACGGTGGTGGTTGTGTTGAACAGGATGGTTCTGCAGACGGCTCCCTCCTCCAGGACTATCTTCAGCGACACTGGCGCCATCCTACTGCCTGCCACCAAGTATCATTGATTGATTCCCAGTTGCCCCCGCGGCGATTGCCACCGGAGGCAAATGGGAATAAAAGTTCTCAGTTGCCACCGGCGGTTTTATTCCCAGTTGCCACCGGAGGCAAATGTGGTCAGCATCCAAATTAAATTGCTCCTGAGTTTTGTTGTCTTTACAAAGCTTTAGGGATAAGCACTATGAAGAGAGCTCCAAGTGACGGAGTGTGACTGAGACGACCATAAATAATGCGTGAAAGTATGACATACCTACGTACGAAAATTAAAATATAGTTACCTTATTTGTTAATTTGTAAGACAATTAACTAATAGGTAACTATTAGAATATCGGATGATTTCCAAACTGCGATTAAAGTAATAACGTATTAAAACACTTAGGTAAACCCCAAAAACTAATCTTATATCAGAAATGGTAACGGAAAATTTCAATTTAATTTAATTTTACTTGCTGCTTCTTTCCTAACTTCGGAGACCACGCCCTAAAATTCCTAAATTATTGAAGCATCTTTGATTCATAATGACAAGCCAATGTATAGGTACTTATTTTTACAACATTTTCTCACACTTACTTAATTTTATTCGTTATTTATAATTAAGCATAATACCAAAAGTTACTTACATGAAATTAGCTGAAATCGACTAGGTGTTGTATGGCATTAGTTGTACACATCGCAAAAATGTCGTTAAAACTGGCAGTTTAATTGAAATCGTTTCCTGTAGTTTATTTTAGTACCAATAAGTCATCCTTCAATTAAATGAGGATTTCATATAAATTTTCCTGTTCAATATTTCGTAGTAACCTCATAACTACGTACCTACTACCTTGCTTAATAGGTACTTCATTTTCGTTCGATATGGTTTCGTTCATTATAGTTTAACGGCGACAATTTAAAATGCCTTAAGTAAATTTTGCTTACAAGCTTAATTACATGTGAGCACGCGTAATAAATTTGGTTTAAGCGGAGAGTAGCAATTTCATATTCTTGGTGAGGTGACTCGATTAGATATAGGTACTTATACGTACTTATATAAGTCACAGCTATTTGTCCTTAGAGACTTGTTGCATGATTTTTAGGGTAGGTAAATTACCAAATTACCTATTTTGATTGTTTAAGTATAGGTAAATTATTAAATTTGAAGATAGCTTAGTTGGTAATGACGCTGCCTGCGATCTGCGATGTCAGGGGTCCCGGGTTGTATTCCCGAGTCGGGCATGTTATGTGAGAAATAAATTTTTGTTCTTGAGGCATGGGTGTCATATAAGTTATTTGTGTTTTCTGTGTTTCTTTTATGGCAGGCAGTCGTTGAAGCCTTAAGTATTACTGAAGAAAGAGAACTATGTATAAAGAGCTATCGTAGAGATGTGACATGGCCAACAAACTGAAAACGGGACTATCTCGTTAAATACGGGAAGTCTGGTTACGTTGAGCCATGTTTCAAATCCTTCCATTGCAGGTCATTATTATGGTTGTATTGTAGTTGTACAGTAATAAAATACAAATAATTGAAAATAATTCTTTATTACTTGCTAGAAGATATATGACTTTGATGATTTTAAACTTAAGTCATAGCGGATTGCACACATTTTATTATGACATGGGTACTCAAAATATAACGATACAAAAGAGATACACAACTTAAAGTGCAAAATACAGGCATATGGTGAGTACCTATATCAATAAAATATCACGTTCACATCGGTCTTGTTCTAAGTCGGTCACAATTGCCATGGGCGGCAGCGGAAGGGTGGTGCTGCATGCTCGTTTGCTACCTTAATTCAATAAAAAAAAATACATGAATAGAGCTGATAAATAACCTACCTAAATTTTAGTATCTAAAAAAACCTCATATTATATTTATTGTTATCTATATTATATCTTATTTACATATATAATAATTTTTCTTCGTATTGTAAATTTATTTATGTATAATGTCCGATGATGAATCATTTTATTCCGCTTGCGATTCTATACTTAATTCGTCTAGTGATAATTCTTTTCAGGACCCTGAAACTCTAGCGACGCTTCTAAGTAATGCATTAAACCGCAGTGAGTACGCCTTTAATGTTTGCCATCTGAACGCTCAAAGTATTCCATCTCACTTCACTGATCTCCTCGATACTTTTAGTTCCACTTCTTCCATAGTTCACGCAATCCTCATTTCTGAGACCTGGCTTAAGCCCAGCCTTCCAACCACATCTTACAGCTTGCCTGGATTTATTCTTATTAGAAACGACCGTTCTGATAAACGGGGTGGTGGTGTTGCCATTTACCTGAGAAGTAGCATCCCTTATAAGGTTATTGCTTCTTCTCCCCCAACAGGTTCACCATCTCCAGAATACCTTTTCATTGAAATCCAGGTAAAGCGTAGCAAAGCACTCCTTGGAGTGGTTTACTGTCCCCCTTCTACCAATTACTTCTCCAGTCTGGAGACCATATTAGAGTCCCACTGTTCTGACTACACACACAACATAATCATGGGTGATTTAAATACGGATCTTCTTAAGAAAAATTCCCTAAGTAATAATCTTCTCGATATTATCAAGTCTGTCAACCTTTCCATTCTTCCCTCGGGACCTACTCACCATAATCTTAATACTTCTGACTCGTTACTTGACTTGATCATGATCTCTTCACAGAGCCATGTCATATGCCATGGACAAATTTCTGCGCCGGGTTTTTCGCGACATGATCTTCTCTATCTGTCGTATAAACTGAGGCCACCCAAGCTTAAATCAGAGGTAATTGTCATGCGTTGTTTTGCCAGTATAAATATCGAAACCTTGAAAGACGATGCTGCCAAAATCGATTTCTCTAATGTGTATGCTGCGTCAACGGTGGACGAAAAAGTTTCTCACACGAATAATATTATTTCCACACTGTATGACGCACATGCACCGCTTAGACACATTAGAGTTAAAAGACCGCCAGCTCCGTGGATTACCAGAGGGGTTCGGATGGCGATGACGCGGCGGGACAGGGCTTTTCGAAAATTCAAGCGTGACAGGTGTGATGAAAACTGGTCACTGTATAAGGTTGCTCGTAATCGCTGTAATGCGATGGTAAGAGCAGCCAAAAGACAACATATCAAGGAGCATGTTATTAATTCTTCAACAGCCGATATATGGAAGTTTCTCCGTACACTTGGCATTGGCAAAAACACTGCACAAGCCTTGAAACCCTCTTTCTCTGCTAATGAATTTAATCTCTTCTTCGCTTCTGTACCTTCTATCAGCACCTCGCTTAAATCTCTGACTATTTCCAATATCACTTCCACGGCTCAATCTCCTTCAGATTATTTCTCGTTTTCGCCGGTTTCTGTGGGCGAGGTAGGCAAAGTGGTTGCCTCGTTACAATCTAACGCCGTTGGCTGTGATGGGATTAGTAGGGAAATGGTAATGCCTATACTCTCATTCCTTCTTCCAGTTATCACTCATATCATCAATTTCTCCATATCAGAAGGGGTATTTCCTCAACTCTGGCTAAAAGCTTTAGTAACTCCTATTCCGAAAACATCCAACCCCTGTGGACTAAAAGAGTATAGGCCAATCTCCATATTGCCATTTCTTTCGAAAATTTTAGAAGCTGTTGTCCACAAGCAACTGTCTTCGTATATCTATACATCAAACTTACTAAGCCCATTACAGTCCGGTTTCAGACCAGGGCATAGCACAACCACTGCTCTGTTAAAGGTGACTGAAGACATACGTGAAGGCATGGAGAATAAAATGGTCACCATTTTGGTTTTAATTGACTTCTCGAATGCTTTTAATATGGTTGACCACGATATTCTCCTTGCCATCCTTACCCAGCTACGCCTCTCGCCTACAGTTCTCGCATGGTTCTCATCTTATCTTCGAGGCCGCCAACAGGCCGTCAGAGTGGATGGCACAGTCTCGGACTGGTGTTGTCTTACCTCTGGCGTGCCTCAAGGCGGCATTCTCTCTCCTCTGCTTTTCTCCATTTTTATTAACACCCTTATTCCACTTCTCGGCTGTTCTTACCATCTTTACGCGGATGACTTGCAGATCTATGCTAGAGCTGACGTTTGCGACATCCAGAATGCCATTGCCAGGATTAATTCCGACCTAAACAATGTCAGCACATGGTCACAAAATTTCGGAATTAATGTAAACCCATCTAAATGTCAAGCTATTGTTGTGGGCAGCCACCGTCAACTGGCTAATATTGATTTTAATTCTGTTGCGCCTGTCATGCTTGATGGTTCGAAAATACCCTTCTCTCAAAGCGTCAAAGACCTTGGTATTCACATTGACAGCTCTTTAAGTTGGTCTACGCAGGTTAGTGAAACATGTCGCGCAGTAATGTCGTCTTTAACTTTCCTTAACCGGCTCAGAAATTTTCTGCCTATTGAGACCAAAATTAATTTGGTTCAAGCCCTGATTTTCCCAATTATTGATTATGGCGACGTGTGTTACTTAGATCTTAGTGAGGCTCTACTGGACAAACTGGATCGCCTCATAAATAATGCCGTTCGCTTTGTCTTCTGTTTGCGCAAGTTTGATCGCATTTCTTTTTATCGTTCCAAGCTTAAATGGCTTCCCATCCGCCAGCGACGGCAAGTTAGGTTACTCTGTACACTATTTTCCATTCTCTTTGATAGTCATTCTCCTGATTATTTAAATTCAAAATTCAACTATTTACACTCCTCACATGATCGACAGCTTCGCTCTGCTGAGTCTCATGTTCTCTCTATCCCGCTGCATCGATCTAGTTTCGTGTCAAATTCATTTGCAGTTCAGGCTATCCGCTCTTGGAATGCTCTTCCTGAAGAACTTCGGAAGTCGGGAACTAAGTTTAGCTTTAAGAAAAGGTTACAAGCGTCCTTGATTGAAAAATGCTTTCAATAGACATCGCATCATCTAAATTTATATATATATATCTATTTTATATTACATATATCATTTTATTGTATTATAGTGAATATATACACATATTATATAGTTCATTTATATATATATATACTTATATATTATATGTATGTATGTATGTATACCTATGTATAAATCTATATATTCTTATTTATAATTTTAGGAATATTACGTATTTAATACTCTCACCATATATTTTAAAATTATAGCATAATACCGCTCCTCGTGAATATCAGTTTGGCCTAATGGTTAGCTGGTAGAGAATGCTTTAGCATTAAGCTCGCCATAATGTACCTCATTTGTTTTTGTGGTCATTAAAGTTTTAAATAAATAAATAAATAATTAAAAAATATACAAGCAACTTTAATTTTAAAAAATCAACTCAAAACAAAACTAAAATTTTTCAATACTTAGGTAATGAACAATAAAATAGTGCGTGCGATGATGTTATTTACATAAATTTTAGCATATCGGGTGTTTAGGATGATGAATTTTACAAGGAATCCTAACATAGGTACTCGAACTTCAAGAAATTTAAAAAATGCAAACGAATTATAAAAAAACATTAACTTACAATCTTACAACAAATGTAACTAACGCCATCTATCGGCTCACTGGACAACTATTAACTTATAATAAAACAATAAGTACTTAAAAACTAATAGCTAAACGAGAAAATAATTATAATGTAAACTAAATTTGTAAATGTATCTTCAACACCAATCAATCAAAACAACAGATTAAGAATGGATACAAACTGAACACTATGTATCCTTTTTGACGTTAAAACGACGAAAACTGCACTATCATCCATAACTTATCAAATACTTAGATAATAATAATACTTAATATGATAGTGAACACAAATAATATAATAACTAAATCTACGGACATATTAACGTCAGATACCTATTTAACCTTTCCTCTCGTCGCGACCTTCCGAGATATTCCGAAATAATAGTTCAAAACAAAAGTATGTATATTCAAAATCGGTGTACCATTCTTACTTTCTTTAAGTCTACTCATTCCACAGTAGAATTAAAAATAATTTATATCGCTGAAAGAACCAAACACAGTGTGTTCGAAACAAGACACTTTGATCATAACAAACTTCCAATTAATCACAGAACATAATTATTATTTAAAGGTACAGAGCACAGACTTCAGTCTTTATCTTGGAACTGATACAACTTTCCTATTTCCCATGGCACTCATCCCACAAAATCAATTCTTGGCACAAGATGCCCCAATCACTTTGACGTATCCTAAAGGTACTTAACTATTCCCTATCTATTGCTATCGCTGCTCCCAGGCAGCTGGTCGTTCTTATCCACGATTTGTTGGAGCTCGTAATCTTGGACCACTTGAAAGATCTTGCTCTTCGCTTGGTTCAGATAATACGGGCTGAACTTCCTCAGAGTTGACCCAATCGTGATCAGAAAGACGTCCAATGGGTCTGACGGACTTAATTCCTGATAAACTGGGTCATTCCCGGTAAACTCTCTGCAAGAGTTGCCGTCTTCTTGCGTCTTTCTGCTCCTGAATATTGGCTTTACTTCTCGGTCGCTTCTGTCGAAGTCTGAGGGTTCGTCGGCGAAAACTTCGGCTGGCATTTCTACGGAGCAAGTGGCTTCTTCCTCCAGGTAATCGGCGTAGTCTTCGCTGGTCCCCGAAGCCGGTTCTTTGTAGAACGGCATCATGAAGGTGAGCTCCTCTTCGTACTTATAGTTGTAGCTGCGGTGGTTCGGGTTCCGCAGACGATCTCTGATCTTCCGCCGCATCATGTCTCTAATGTTGATCCAACGAGATTTGCACACCAGGGCTGGAAAATTGTAAACGTTTTTATAATTAGTCGGTTTGATATTGCTCCTAATAAACCACTATTGAGTCGTTTACAGCTGATATTCAATCCACCGGACTATCCCTGCATGCTTAATGTAGTCTACATATTTAATACCTAGCATGTTCTGTCTTTCTACATTGTAGACACTGTCAATTCAAAACAAAAATTATGCACAAATTAGTAGGGACCTAAACGAGGTACCTACGTAAATTGTTTATGATTTTGAGTAGATATCTCAGAGGGAAATATAAAACAATTTGAATTATAAGTAGGTACATAATCGAAAAATTTTATGTTGTCTAAAAGCCGTAGCGTTTTCTATCAAATTCATTAAATAAACAAAACAATCCAAAATACAGCCAAGTATCCAGCTACCAGCAGTAAGTACCTATATAAATTCGTTAAATATACATAAATGAAAATCAAAAATACTCAGTGAAGTTAGGTAATTTATCTATCTTTAGGTAATTTAGGTATCTTTACCGTAGAACTCTACCTGAGTTCTACGGTAAAGATACAAAACAAACGAAATAATCACAAGTACGCAAGACGAAGTCACGGACACTAGACGACTCACGTCACGACGCACACACTGACAGCGACCGAACACATACAAACAAATGAACACTAACCAAAGTATTTACCTGGCCTGCTCAGCGAGTCGCCGATTTTCTGCCACAGGACTTCTCGGGAGTCGAAGTCCAGATACTTGGGATGTTTAGTGTTGTACAGGATAGGGTTATCTCGCACTAGCTTGATGAGTTTTAGGTCCAAACTCTTGTTGAACGGCAGCGGCATCGTGTCGTGGGTCGTGTGCGCGCAGTGCGGCGACGCGACGGGACGGCAACGTCGCCTCTCCGCGACTGCACGACTTGTGCGTGGCCGCGGCAGGAACACGAATAGCGATATTCTCATTTACATATTGTTTTTGAAGTAGGTAATGCTTATTTATTTGAAACAATTACACTTCAATATACAAGTATATCCAGATTATACTGTAAAACTAAATATTCATTAAAAAGGAACGAAAGGTTCATTGTAAGCATGTTTCAAGTACAGAATATAGATCCAACTTAATATGGTGACTAAGCATTTTTAATTAATTTATTGATAATGATAATAATTAAGTGTAATATTTCATTTATTACAAAGAAAAAATATTTATGACAATTTAAAATAAATTATGATCCACATTTATATTTTCTTGCACTTAAGTGGAAGGAAGTAGATGCATGACATTTTCAAAAGTTTAATATACTTAAGTAGTTCTTCGTATTCATTCTTGCATTCCTGCAAAGTTACTTATTCGTTTACTTGTTGTTTAGGGAAATCAAACTTTAATAATAACTAAATGAATAACTGTAATAAAAATCTTTATAACAACTAATCCTGCCGTGTTACTGCACATAACGTTACGTAAACGACAGATAGCAAGTGACGCGGGCGACCTCGGTCCCTTTCGTAGTGTGCAGGTGACTACGCCACAGTGTAAATGAGACTAACATATTTTTGTAGAAAAAAATACAGTAGTGTAACTAAAGGTTCGATACTTTTTTAGCCTATGTTGTGATAATATTTACCCGCGTTTTCTAACCTTGTGTGTGGGTGAGCGTGTACACAGTGTAGAGTAGTCGGAGTAAATTTTGTATTTAAAAACCAGTAGGATAAGGGAGTGTATGGCAAGAACTGTAGGCTGCGGGAGCTACAGTGTATGCCAATATTGTCAGACAGTTAAGTGATTGATTGATAACATTCAGCATTGATATTTTGATTGGAGGTAGTCACCTACTTAGTTGATTAAGGTGTATACCTATTGCAGATTGACGATGAGAATTTAAAATTCCATTAGTAAATTCTGGTCATAAACTTAATTTAACCGTGAGCACAGGTAATTAATTTGTTTTCAGTGGAGAGGATTAATTCCAAAATTATGCGTTTTATGTATTTTACCAGATAATATACTTAGGTACAGTCAGCGTCAAATAGTTAGAGACAATCAGGGTATTCAAATAAATAGACGCAACCAAAAAGTCGATAATATCGGTACAAGCAAAGTTTCCTTATTGTTGACAACAATATAGTCGCTCAAATGGCCGAGACGTTTAAAATGTCATATACATCGGGTCAGTCATAACACCATAAACATATAGTGCCACCAACTTATCTGTCCAGTAAACGGATGTCGCTAGTGCAGCGTTCAATGTTACCATACAATAAAATTTGGCGACTGTCAAGGGAGCTCAACAACTTTGAGACCTATGATTTTTACCAGATGTTGCACATAATTCGATGGTAAATGATGACAAAGCCTTTCCGACGAATATAGATGCACAACTTGGGCTGTGGCTACTAACTTAAACTACCATGCAATGACAGCAGTAACATAGGATGTTAACATTATCTCAATCCATCAGGGCCCACTATATACACATACGAGTCTCTTCTCATATTGAGAAGGTTAAGACCATAGTTCACCATGCTGAACAAGTGCGGTTTGGCAATGTTTTCCTTTACCGTTACATCAAGTAACATTTAAATGCTTAAAACGCACATAACTTAAAAAAACGGAAACATCCAAAAATAAAAGAATTACGTAGGCCAACACAGTCAAATTTTACTTTTTCATATAAAAATTAAAATTTCAGGACAAGAGAAATAAAAAATCCATTGTTATTGACTATTGTTGGCGCGGCAGTACAGCCTTAGTACCGAACGCTAACCAAGCGGTATTCGTGGGTGTGTATGCACTAAATCAGTCCAGACTTACCTTAGTGGAGCGGTGGGATGCCTGATGACCTCTTCACGCGACTTACGGTCCTTGCTCGATGGTTAATCTAGACCAAATTCAACACAAACACACACACGACCTTCGATATAGCGGACAAGCGGTTTAGTAGTAATCCATAGGAAGAATATCCACGACAGTGGAAGAACAGCGGCGCGGTTGGGCTCAGAGAGCAAGCGGTTGATCTGGTAGCCAGAATATGACTAGTTACTGCGCGACGATACTTAACCGTCGCGTTTATCAATAGAATGAGGGTGGATATGAAAATACGCCTTAACGGCGCGAACATTGCCCCCGGCCTAAAAACCCTCGGTTTTTAAGTATTTAAGAATAGCGGATAAGGCGGGGACAACGCGAACTTCTCTATTGAGAAGGAAGCGGACAGAGACGTACGACAGGTCTCTTATAGACCCCTGTCGACGTTCTCACAGAAGCTACTCTGCATATGCCATCGCTGCCCGGATAAGTGGCAACGACGACTCCGAGCGGCCACTGTAGCGGTGGAGTGTTGTCAGTCATAATGACTACGACATCACCAATATTTACAGGATTAGAAGGAGTGTTCCATTTTCCTCTAGATTGCAATAGATTAAGGTATTCTAATTTCCAGCGGTTAGCAAACGATTGAACCATTTGCTCCAGCAGTTCGTAGCGGTGCAACAAAGAACGCGGTTTTATATGATCGCTACTACCATCAGACGCGGGCAAATATTTTAATGGCGTAGACATCAAAAAATGCGACGGTGTCAACGCAGTGAGATCTGAAGGATCTTCACTAAGCAACGTTAGCGGGCGTGAGTTAATTATACACTCAATTTGCGTTACAACTGTTAGCAGCTCCTCATAGGTGAGCAACTGCAAACCAACAACTCGATGTAAATGCGTCTTAAATGCCTTTACGTAAATCTCATAATTCCCACCGAAGTGAGGACTTCGTGGAGGATTGTACCTCCATGTTATTTTATTAGCAGCTAATTCGTTACTAAATGAAATATTAAATTCGTTGGAATTCAATAGCGTGTACACCTGAGATAGTGCGGTTTTAGCTGATACGAAAGTTTTAGCGTTATCTGAATATATTACGGAAACTGCTCCTCGACGTGCCAGAAACCGTTTGAAAGCGTTTAAGAAAGCAATCGTAGTTAGATCGGTGGTAAGTTCGGCATGTACGGCTCGCGTTACCATGCAAACGAAAACGCAAAGGTAACATTTATACGGCCGGACTCCACGCTTTCTATATGGAATTATGGATAGCGGACCAGCAAAATCAACAGCGGTATGGACAAATGCCTTCGTTTCTTTAACCCTGTAAGCGGGTAAGTCACCCATGAGCGGTAGCACTTGCTTAGGTTTAGCTTTAAAACAAAAATTACATTTGTGTGTCACGTGACGCACCAATTTTCTACACGAAATTATCCAGAATCGTTGACGTAAGATAGACATCAAAGTGAGCGGGCCAGTGTGGCAGTGTAAGCGGTGATAGTATTCGACTAACATCAGTACAATGCGGTCTTTACTAGGCAACAGGACAGGATGCTGTTGCTCGTAAGATAAGTCGGCGTGGCGTAGACGACCACCGACACGCAGTATGCCATTGTCATCAAGGAATGGCGCGAGTTTTCGAATAGAGCGGGAACATACTTTATTTTGTTGAAGTAAACGAATATCTTCTGAAAAGTAAGCGGTTTGTAAAAGTTTAATTAGCTTTATTTCAGCGAAAGAAATATCACTTGCAGCGAATGTATTAGAACGAGGTAATTTACCTATGAAACGATAAATATAAATAATTGTATGCAACAACACAGACCAGCGGGAGATTCGCTGTGACAGCGTTAGAAGCGGGTGCGGTTCAATTGTACAAGCGGTAGCGGAAAGAGCGGTTACCTTGTATTCAGGTAATTCAGTATAATTTGTAGCGGGATTAATAGACTTGATAGGCCACTCTTGCACATCGTCACGTAACCAAGAGGGTCCTGAGAACCAAAGAGGATGATTTCCAATTTGAGCGGGCGTTAAACCACGCGATAAACAGTCACTAGGATTTTCAATACCGGGTACGTGATAGAAACATTCTGCGGGAATAGCGGATGTGATTTTAGTGATACGCGTTGCAACAAAAGTTTTGAATTTATGCGGAGGTGAATTAACCCACGATAATGCAACCATGGAGTCTGTTAAGCAAAATATTTGATCCACGACATGGCGAGTTCGATATGAATCGACTACACGACGGACAAGCTTAGACATTATTAATAGAGAACACAGTTCTAATCTAGCTATAGATATAGTTTGGAGCGGAGCAATTTTTGACTTAGCGCACACCAAACGTGTTGTCGCAGGACCGAACGAATCATTTGTACTCCTAACATAAACCACGCAACCATACGCACGTTCACTAGCGTCAGAGAAGGCTACAATTGATATCGATGAGTTTTCAAACACACCTAAGTGTCGCGGAATGCGGAGATTTTCTAATAAATGAAGTTCTCCAATGAACTTCAACCACGAACGCAAAATATCAAGCGGTGGTGTACTGTCCCAATCGACCTTTAAAGAAAATAAACTTTGCAAAATAAGTTTAGAATATAAAATAACTGGCGCAATTAAGCCAAGTACATCATACAGGCGGGCGATGACAGATAAAATGTTGCGTTTCGTAGGCGGGCGGTTATCTAACTGGACCTTGAACATAAATTCATCGGTTGCAGGACACCACTGCAAACCTAATACCTTCAATGTATGAGCGGGATCGTTAAAATTAATGCGGGAATCATAGCGTAGCGTTTCAGGTAGCGAATCCAGTAAGATTGGCTCATTGCTGGACCATTTGACGAGCTCAAAGCCCCCGGCCATGCACAACTCGCGGAGACCATCTCTAAGTTGTAAACATTCATTTAGAGTTGGTACTGAATAACAAATGTCATCCATGTAACAATTATTTTTCAAAACTTCAGTGGCGAGCGGTAAACGGTTGCGTTCGTCAGTGCAAAGTTGCCGTAGCACTCGCATGGCTAAGAAAGGACTACTTCGAAGGCCGAAGCAGACGCGGTTGAACTGATACACGGCTATCGGTTGTGCGGGATCAAAACGATATAAAAACTTTTGAAAGATGCGGTGTATGTCATGCGTTAAAATGCGTAAATACATTTGTTTGATGTCTGACGTAAAAGCTATTTTGTAAAGTCGAAAATTAATTAAGATAATAAATAAATCATTCTGTAAATTTTGTCCCGTGTGTAAAATATCATTAAGAGCAACACCCGATGTAGTTTTTGCACTTGCGTCCATCACCATACGCCATTTTGTGGTTGTCTTGTCAGGTCTTGCCACAGCATGGTGAGGAATATAATAACCGGATGTACAATCATCCTCTGTTACCAGAGATATATAACCTTTATGAAGGTATTCGCGGATAATAGCGTCGTATTCTAAGCGTAACTCCGGGTTGTAAGTCAATTTACGTTCAAGTAACATAAAGCGTTTCTTAGCGTACTCATATGAATCACCCAAGAGAGTGACGTCACTGCAGAAAGGTAATGCAACCGAGTAGCGGCCCGATGCATCGCGGGTGAAATTATTAACAAACATGTTTTCGCATTCGCGGTCAGCGGGACTTAAGGCAGGTTCACACGTCGATACCTCCTCAAGTTGCCAAAATTTTTGTAAGATTGTATCCGTTCGATATTCAACAGTCGAACAAAGTGACACATTAGCGGAAGCGGAATTAAGCGATGGCGTGTTTCCGATAACAATATATCCGAAAACAGTTTCAAGAGCGGTTGGAGTACCTGTAGGACCGTGAGCACGTCCTGACAGTAATATATCAGAAAATAAAGATGCACCTATAAGCATATCAACCTCACCTGGTGAAGCAAAACTAGCATCTGCGAGCGGTAAATTATTTAAATAAAAAAGTTTCGACAAGTCTATCTGAACCGTCGGCAACGCGTCTGTAATGCGGTCGATTACGAACACATCAATAGGTATCAAAACGTTATTATCAAAACGAGATTGCAAAGTGACCGAAGTGACACCCCTAATTGGACTAGGTGATGACCCTATTCCTTTGACCACGGCACGCTGAACTTTATTGACATTAATATTTAATTTTTTACTACAAGATAATGTCATAAAATTGTTCTGAGAACCAGAATCTATGAGTGCTCGAATACAGTGTAAATTACCCGATAAATCTTTTATATAAACTTGAACGGTTCCAAGCAAACAAGTTTGATTCATATAGTTCTCGCTTTGAGCGGCTAACGATGTACTCTGTAGCTGCAGCGGCGGCCGATTGACTGAGTCGTCGCGGCTCGAGGCAGCGGTGTGCGCGGGAGCGGGTTGAGCGGGAACAAAAGTTGCGGCGTTTGAGTTAGACCCGTGGCCAGCAGCGGCCGGCTTACGAACGATGTCTTGCCGCTGCGACGCATGCGCAGGCGGCGCGCCGTTTACTTCGTGGCGCGACGGAATCGAACCTACTACCTTTTGCTTTCGACATAACAACGAATGATGATTACATTTACAGAAGCGGCATTTTGATGTAGATTTACAAGCAGAATAATTATGGGTTAAACTTAAACAATTTGTGCAACCCTGGCGTTCTTTAATGAATTTAAATCTATCATTAAGTGAAAGATCATGAAATTCACGACACGTATATAGCGGATGCCAATTATTACGACATAAAGAACATGAAGACTTGTCTGGAAAGCGGTTATTATTATTCAACGAAGAAGATGTGACAAAGGAATGCATAGATTTAGCGGTTGAATGCGGTTTATTTAATTTTGAAGCGGGCTCAAATAAAACACGTTTACCAGATGTTCTTGTAACACCTGTGGCGGTGCGGTCTAGTATTTTAGATTGTTCGCGGAGGAAACAAATTAAATCATTATAAGTAGGTATAGCGGTGCCTCGCATAAACATTTCAAAGGAACGTGCGGTTTCTGAATCGATCTTTTTTAAGGCCAAATATAAAATAATTAAATCCGATAAATTATCGATTTTTAAAGAGTTTAAACTCGATACAGCGGTACTAAAGTTATCTAAAAACAGATCTATATTTTTAGAAGTAGCAAAGTTAAACGGCTTTAAGTCAAACATTTTATCTAAATATGCCGTAGCGAGACTGCGTTTATCATTATACCGTTCGATTAGTGACGTCCAGATAGTCTGATAGTTGTCACCATTCGGTGTGATTCCAACGCACACACTCAGAGCGGGACCGGATAGCTTACCGATTAAATATTGCACACGTTCATGGTCTGAAAGATCAGGGTTCTCATGAATGGTGCGCTTAAACGATTCATAAAAAATTGGCCATTTAATTGGATCCCCAGAAAATGCGGCTAGTTCAAGTTCCGGTAACTTAATGGATTTTTTATTAATAGAAGGCGGTGAAATTTGGGACGTATTAATGGAATTTAATTTCGATTCTACATATTTACAACGACAGAATAAATCTTCAAAAGCGGCGTGACTTTGATAATTTACGTTAGCGTCGGGTTTAATTTTTATTTGTGTCTCAATATACTGATCCATTACGGAATTAAACTCAGTACGTAAATTATCTAAAGTAGCGGTACTACACATGAACAATTCTTCAGAAGCTTTGTTTTCAAGGGCATTTAAGGAGCGGTCGTAAACGATCTGTAATCGAGCGAATAATGCGTCACGTCTGCCTTCCAACACCTTCAAATTAATTTTTAAAACCGAAGCTTCGTCTCCTTTTGTAAGTTCAGATGAATCTTTCTTTTCATAAATATCGCGTTTCGACATTTTGAAAAGTTACTAATATGGATGCAAACAAGAATGCACTATTCGTCACAATTGCTGCAGCAAGCGGGCGGATCGTTCGAGAACGCGCTAACCGGTCAATAATATTCGCGTAATGCAAAACTACCGACACAAGAAAAATATCGAAGCGTAAATTCGTAAGGTATTGATTAAGTAGTAGAAAATGGAACACGAAATGGGAGTTAATATTATGAATCTATGCGTATAGAAATTGCAACACAATAAAATTGTGTTGTTTTACATAAGGTATATTAGCGGTATATTTAGCGGGGGTTTTATATGGGTATATTAAGCGGGGAAAATATTTAATTATTAGCGGGAGCGGTAATTAGGTTCAAAGACCAGAAATGAAATGGACTAAAGACCAAAAATAATGAATCCGAATCAAAAATGCGGTTCGAATGCACCAAAAATAATGAATCCGAATGAAAATCCGGCTCGAAGGACCAAAAATAATGTTGGCGCGGCAGTACAGCCTTAGTACCGAACGCTAACCAAGCGGTATTCGTGGGTGTGTATGCACTAAATCAGTCCAGACTTACCTTAGTGGAGCGGTGGGATGCCTGATGACCTCTTCACGCGACTTACGGTCCTTGCTCGATGGTTAATCTAGACCAAATTCAACACAAACACACACACGACCTTCGATATAGCGGACAAGCGGTTTAGTAGTAATCCATAGGAAGAATATCCACGACAGTGGAAGAACAGCGGCGCGGTTGGGCTCAGAGAGCAAGCGGTTGATCTGGTAGCCAGAATATGACTAGTTACTGCGCGACGATACTTAACCGTCGCGTTTATCAATAGAATGAGGGTGGATATGAAAATACGCCTTAACGGCGCGAACAACTATAATTATTTATATTTTTATACATTTTATTAAAATAATTGTCATCGTGATTTCTAAGTTTGAGGGGTTCAACACGAGAAATCCCTGTGGAAAATGATGGCGATGCGCCAGAGAAATTTCTTCAGCTTTTTTCACTCATTAGCTTGTAAACAAATTGTTCATTAACTCCTGTAACAAAGATATAATTAAGATATAATTATAATATAACTGTAATAAAGATATAATTATATGAAGTATAAAAAAATTCGATACCTAATAAATTCAGTGACACTTTAATTGATTATGCAAACATAAGTGAGGAAAATAAAATAACTGAAATATTTATTTGAATTTTATCGGACAGTTAAGTAACTAGCAATAGCAACACTAACATGTTGTAACTGCTACATATTCTGCCACATATTCAAACGTTATTTTCGGAGTTAGCAGGCGATTTCCTTCCCTCGTACAATCTAAAACTTTTAAAATAACTAATGTTGCATCACTTCTAAGAGGCTCGGGCATATTTAATCACTTTTTGCAATTAAAATCGAATTAAAACACATAGAGCACACGCACTTCAAAGACTTGTCAGCGGACATAAAATTTCAAAATTGACGTTGTCTTTTTTTAGTTCCATTTTTTTCTACTGAACAGATAAGTTGGTGGCATTATAGTTACAGTCATCTCGTCAATGGTATCCAAGCATTCAAAGCGTTCAAAAATATGGAACATTAGAAAAATAAACTACAATAAACTAAACCTAATGTTATTGGCATGTCGTTCTATTATCTATCATTGTATGTCAATATCTATAATTCAAATCAATGTCAAGTTTAATACTAAGGCAAGTTTGAAATAATATCTATGTATTGATGCATAACTGTATCCGATGTGATCATAGAGATATTACAATAGAGGGCAGAAGCCAGGCTTCAGAGCGTCCTTTGGATAAAAAGAGACGAAATCTTTAGTATACTAAATTAGTAATCACCTTTCTCTTTCTGGCGAGGCTACAGAGCGTACCTGGGATAAAAAGAGATGAAATATTTAGTAATCACCTTTCTCTTTCTGGATCATCGGGATTGGAGAGAGATAGGTAATTACCGTTATCGTTGTTTCTCTTTCTAATCGGGGGCGATTGCAATGTATGGGTAGCCGTATGGCTCACCCACTCTATTGTAATATCTCTATGGATGTGATGGCTTTTGTATTAAATATATCAAAGCAAGCATTGAAGCACCACTTCATTTGACATACATGACTTGCACTTGACATTGAATTAATCAATTTACTTATCGGAAGAAATGATGCACAATGAACTTTATCGCATGTCATTTAAAGTCCATTTTTATTATGTGTTGCTATAATTTTGGCTACTTGGGTGCTACATATTTTTGAATACTTTGGTTGCTTCATACTTTTGAACACTTTGGCTGTTAGGCAACCAGTGGCGTTGTGGTTGTCACGGTATTAATGCCGACTTGGGTGTTATCAAGTATTCGGTGTTGTGCGTGCTCCGGTATATTTGTACACGGTAGATGGTCTGAACAATTTGATCGCTTTGGTTGAGCCGTTCTTAATGGTCATAATGAATGTTTCCAAGTATTTGGTAATCATGACTGCTACGTACTATATGACGCTGACTGTACTATGTTTTGAAATCTCTAACTAAGTAATAATCACGCAAAATATATGATTTTAAACTTAACTCATCGCGCACCACCACCGCAGTTCAGCCGTGACCACGATCCATGCAACTGGGTCGAAATATCGGCGTTCAAAAATACATATCGTGTGTACCCGTATCATAGTAAAAAATCACGCAAAATCTAAGGCAGCCGAATTCAGCCCATTGACGTAAGTAATGTTCTTTTATTTGTATTGTATTACTTCACAACTTCGTACTGGATCAACTGGATGAACCGATTTTGATAATTCGTCTTTATTTTTTGAAAGCTAGAGTACCATCATAGAAAACCTCATCAAACTAAACGTAGGATTCCTTGTGTCACACAAGTTGTGTGTGGTGTCATTGAGAACACAAAAAGACGACACGCCTAGACCGACCACAAAAGTTTAGGACTCGAATCGTCACTATAATTCCGGCATCTGCATCGGTGGGAATCGAACCCACCAGCAATAGACTTCTACACTACTTAGGAATAGGAACCATAATCGAGAAACAAAAAATAATTGAAGAGAAAAAAAACAAGATATTATGAGATTGAAATAAATCAAGTCAGTGACATACTCGTAACTTTAGTCACGGTTTACCGTGCTTCAGTACTTTATTAACACAATGTTTAATTACTTAAATCAGTAAACAATGAGTGTCTTATTCGCGTTTGCGTACCGTAGTCTTTGTCGCCATGAGAATCACAAATACAGTCGTCACGTCGAATTCGAAGGCGTGAACTCAATGTCAGAACCATCATTAAGCTTGTCTAGTTTTATACTTGGTTTGCTTCAAAACTCAGCGCTATTTATATTGGTCATTACTTCACTACGCTCTAACTCGCATAGTTTTCTATTTAATCGTTTGATGTAATAAAAATTAAATTAAAAATTAAAAAAACCCCCGACACAAACATTTAAAAAGTAAAAAATAATATCTCTAAAAATAATACGTCGCGTTGGGGGACCGCTCCTAACTACTCATTATCTACGATTTTTTTCATAAGTATCACATGCCTATTTACCCAAGACTTATCATATTTTATCAATATTTTTTTGTGTTAAAGTTAGAAGTAAATGGAGCGGTCCCCCAACGCAACGTATTATTTTTAGAGATATTATTTTTTACTTTTTAAATGTTTGTGTCGGGGGTTTTTTTAATTTTTAATTTAATTTTTATTTTATACTTTTTATAGGTAAGAATATTCTCGATTAAGTCATAAATATTCTCTTACTGTGCCCTTTCATTTGAGACCCCACACGAGTATATTTGCATACATTCGGCTATTCTTCCCCGCTTTTACCCCCCATAACTTTTAAACGGCTCAACCGATTTTCATAAAATATATTTTAAAATATGCGCCCGTAAGTTCCCTTTAATACAAAAAAACTAAATTGAAATCGCTTCATCCGTTTGGGAGCTATGATGCCACAAAGAGACAGAATGAAAATTCTTCCCCCCTTTCAGCCCCAATAACTTTTAAACGGCTCAACCGATTCTCATCAAACATATCTAAAAATACGCGCCCGTAAGTCCCCTTTAATACAAAGAAAACTAAATTGAAATCGCTTCATCCGTTCGGGAGCTATGATGCCACAAAGAGACAGAATGAAAATTCTTCTCCCCTTTCAGCCCCAATAACTTTTAAACGGCTCAACCGATTTTCATCAAACATATCTAAAAACACGCGCCCGTAAGTCCCCTTTAATACAAAGAAAACTAAATTGAAATCGCTTCATCCGTTCGGGAGCTATGATGCCACAGACAGACAGACAGACACACACACACACACACAGACACGTCAAACTTATAACACCCCTCTTTTTGCGTCGGGGGTTAAAAAGTACTCTCAGTCTCTCAAGAGTCTCAAGTCGTATTCCAAATTCCAAATCCAAATGATTGGGCGCCAAAACCGGTTCCATACAAGTGTTCTGTCTCGCTCTCGCCGTCGGTCACGATCGCTATCGATTCGACCGCGACGCGGCCCCGTCGCCATGTTGGATACGATAAGCCACTACCACGGTGCTGCAAGTCGATCGTAACTCACGTCGCAAGATTTGTTCTTTATTCCTAATGGATTAAAATTTTAGTTTTATTGAAATGTTATCTGTTTTCTATTCAGATTGAGTTTGTTTCTATAGTTTTCAGCTTAAGTGTTGGTAATATTGTCGTAGTTTGTGACGTAATCCTTCTTTACAAGGTTTTAAAAGTTTTAAGTATAGATAATTATGTACTTTGAGAATACAAATTAGTGTATTAATATTTTAAAACATATTACTTTTATTTTAAACGGTAACTCATGTGTTAAAAAAAATATTAACACAATTTTAAAATGAAAATAAATTTATTTTTTAAACATTAAACTTAATATTAACTTATGTTTTAACACCTTAATACTAGATGTACAAAGAATACTTTTAATGTAAGTACATTGGATCCGAGGCGGACACTTTAACGTCATTAGCAGACACTTCGTGTTCCTTTTGTACTATTTGCTGTAAATCATGTTCTTGTACTACGGAGAAAATCTTACTTTTAGCTAAATTAAGGTGATATGGTGAAAATGTTTTCAACGTTGCACCAATACTGAGCAAAAATGCATCAACTGTATCCGTGGGGTCGAACTCCGAAGGAGTTGCTGTTTCTCCGAAGTTGAAGGTGTTCAAGGGGACACTGTCATCCTCGTAGGACTTTTTCTTTTTTTTCTTAGCACTTGATTTTTTGCTGCTTCTCTCAAGTTTGACTTTTCGTTTTGGTTTATCCTCGGAGTCGTCGCTGTGAAGTGCCGTATTATCATTAAATTCTTCATCTGCGTCGTTATTTCTTTCATCTGACTCTGATTCCATGGCAGACATCAATACATCCTTATAATATGGCCTCATGAAGTAGAGCTCCTTTTCGTATTTATAGGCTCGCGTACGTGTTCCAGGCTCTTTTATATTCTTTCTCAGTGTCCGTCTGTTTACGTCCCTTATGTTAATCCACCTGACTTTGCAATCGCCAGCTGAAATCAGAATAATATTTTGTAAGAATTTAGGTACAAAAGACAACTAAGTAGCAGTTATTATTTTATTTTTCACTTGGCATTAATTTTACATAATTTCATTAAAGCAAATTAAATTAAGTATAAATTAAGTTTATAAAAATGACCACCGAATTATGAATATTATAATTATACTAATTACGAAAACATTAATGAATTCACACTGACAAGCCACTATCGAGTGACTCAGAACTCGCAGCGACCAGTAGTAGAGTCGGGACGCGATCGTAAATTATAAAAGGTATAGTTACCAGGCCGTCGTAGCTCGTCTCCGATCTTCTGCCAGGCGACCTCACGGGAGTTGAAGTCCATGTATTTGCCATGGTTGTGGTCGTATAGCACCGGATTCTCCTTCACCAGCTGTATGAGCCGTAAATCTAGTTTTTCATCGAAGAGCATCGTGTCAGACGCGGTGCGGCAACGTCGCGCGTCGCGTCGTCGCGTCGTCTGGCTGATCGATTCACGATTGGCCCGCGTTCGCCGCTCTCGAATTTACGCGGGCTGCGGTGTTGCCGCACGTAAAATTCTGGTATAAAATGAAAATATGAAATTGTGTTTGGCGATATTCAAGAACTTGTGTATTTTTATTCGATTTCTCTGACATTAGATAAGTCGGAGATAATTATATTCGTTTTATTTTGGAAAATATAATTATCATTCAATTGAACATGAAGTCCAATTCAGGCCCGGCACTAGCTGTATTTGCGCCCGCGACCGTTTTGCACGCCCGCTTATGGTGGTCCAATTTTTTGCAGTCTACCTATGTACCGTTCCAAGCTCTTGCCATCTGCCTGAGTCGTCTGATGAAATCTTAATAGAAGACTGAAACTGACCTATTTGATGAAAGAGCTTCGTGTCTTTCATTGCCCCAGCCTAGCAGTGGGGCCGTTGTAGTATAACGTTGGCAATGTGACACAGTACAACGGTGAGAACGGTGATGAGAGATGGAAAGGTGTAAAAGAAGCAGCGACCCTGGTGGGGCGTCCTTGTGTGCCTTTGGCCACAAAAGTGTGACAACCACTTGTTTAGGACATTTATAACATTATCAAAGGTATATGTGGTGCATGTAATGGCTGTAAGTGTAAGATTGGGACCATTGAACTAAGTTAAACAGTAGAATATAAATTAATTGAAAAACTAAGCATAATAAACGATGTATTCAGCCATTCATATTCAAAAACCACCACTACAATACTTATCAAATATTTTTTTGAATTTATAACTCATTTTCCCTATTTAATATCACTTATTATCTTCTTACATTACGCACTTACGCTATTCAATCAATCGGAGATAATAAAACAAACTACAGTTAAATAAAAAGCTTTATTAGAATAAATAAAACTTAAAAGACAGTAACAAAAAAGTATTAAAAGTATAGCTGCTCTATGATCACTTAGTAAAGGCAGGTTAGGGCTAATCGCACTTGTCCACTGCTACTCTGTGGAGCTTACGCTAGGGGCCTACACGGATACTGCATTCTTACACAATACAAGGTGTACAAATAATATTAAAGACATAATTTAACAATATACCTACATAACAAATTTCTACAAATACTTAAATCTGTTCCCATTTATTTATTCATTTACTGCCAACCAAGTCTGATAAAACTTTATCAATGGGCAATTGGGCAATTGTAATGTAAGTATAAAGCAGGGATCTTATAGAAAGTGGTCACTTAGAACGACTCTAGCCTCACAAAGACCTCGCAAGACTTTTGTAATACTTTTACAAAGAATACTCTTCAGATATAAAAAATCTTGTTTTCTACATGACCTTATCTTATGACTTACCTTATGACTCCATAGAATGCAATCCCCGCGACCAGTCTATATAAAGATTTATTGCTTACGAATTACACTACACTATCACACGCCCGACCATACAAAAATATACTGTCTCTGTATATGAAACACTCATTTACACTATAGTAGTAGGTTTAATATCCAGTAGACCGAGAGAAGCACAACGTTAAAGGCAACTTGGTTAATTGTAAAGTATAGAAAGATATTATAATACAGGAAGGTACGAGAACAAATTTAATTATAAATTAAATAATTAACATTTAATATGGTTTCACATAACATCAGACAGTCCGTTAGTTGTAATAATGCCACTACATAGAAACGCGTTGTCCGCACTTGTGTAAAGAGTTATTGGACTAGGTACATAAAATTCTGGGTAAAGTAAAAGTGCAAAAAACTTATAAAAACGTTTCACAGTAGGTACAGTTCTGATCGTCTCGTAGTTTCTACGAGATAAACCACCTTTTTTTAAATCAACCTTCATAACAAAATATGTTTTTATGTACACAAGGCGTCATTATTACAACGAACAGATCAACGTAAAATACATTCATACATATACTGACCCCTAAAATTATTGATACGAGTGGGAACACTTAAATTAATTTACATACGAAATGAATCTCAATTTACAACCTATTGTAGGTACAGTCTGCGATTACACACACTGTACTTAAATATATCAAGGGGCAAATATAACCAGGAGATTTTCGTTTTTCACGTCAATATCATGAACCCACAACTATCCCACTTCTGGGCTTGGGACTCCTTTCATAATATTTCGAACATCACTGGCCAAATATAGATTGGCACACTTCACCATAAGAATATTATGAAGAAATCTGGATGGGTACATTTGCCCAATACACATTCCTTGTCATGACATTCAGTAATTGCTTATTTCGGTGTGTTTAAATTATTTTAGGCACATCACACTTATCACGTGAATCATTCCTAGTTACAGTAAAGATATAAATGTTAATATATAGTTCATATATAAATATGTAGATTTAAGGCCACTTAGAGTCCGTTCAAATGGTACGTAGATTTGGCATAATATTTTTGATATATTTCACAGAAGGTTATTTGATTTTTTCACCCAGTTCTTTTAAAAAATTCAATAAAGAAAAAAGCAACATTCGAAAAAATATTCGAAATATAAATGAATTTGTTCTTTTTTCGAGCTGGCTAATCATTGATCGACTGACCAAGCCACTACGAACCGTGTGAACAGCCACAATCACACATTATCACTTGTCATATAACTATTCACATACTCTATAAAGCACTATACCATGGCACTTCCTTTCCATCACTCGTGTATATACATCACATTCAATTTACAAACAAACAAACAAACATACATACATATTCGTTGTTACAAAATAAACCTGACATGAAACTTATAGCACAGATAATATATATTTTTCACGCGGAAACACTTAGATATACAGAAAAAATATGTTTATTGACACGATTTGATCTTACAAAAATGGTGCAATTTCGATACAAAAGACATAGTAGTCAGAGTTAGAAAATTCAATTTAAATACCTCCTAATTACACTAATTAGATTGTAAGCAATCTACTACATACAAATTTTCAATACCTACCCAGTAAGATAAAAATCATTGTTAAAATATATAAATAAATGTTTTTTACATAATTATATCACTTCCTTAGTAAGTTAAAAATTGAAGAAATCGACACTGAAGGCAAACTACACAATCTAATTCATTATTTAAATACATAATAATATATAAATAATGTTTATCATTCAGTAGATCAATAATTTAAGATATTAGGATTTCTCAGTTACTATAAAACCCACAACTTATATTGTTATGAATAACAACAACACGTCGAACTTTGTATGACTGCTCATAGTTTTATACAATCATCACAATTTGTGCTCAAATGTTATTAATCGGCAAATGTTTCAACCGAAGATAAATATTTTATTGACAATATATTATTTATTATATTCAATTAATGACAACAAACTCTAGTGAGGAGATTGGAAACGCAGGTCAATGTAAATCTACAGAAATATTTTAAAACTCTTGCACAATCGTGACAATTCATAATCATACAAGATATAATTTCACTAACCTCCCTCCCCTAGATAATAACAAATACCAAATGTCAGTAAACCTCCGGTATGTACTGCGTGTTCTGTCGACGTGTCCATGTGTCGACGTGTCCATGAGTCGACGTGTCTATGAGTCGACGTGTCTATGAGTCGACGTGTCTATGAGTCGACGTGTCTATGAGTCGACGTGTCTATGAGTCGACGTGTCTATGAGTCGACGTGTCTATGAGTCGACGTGTCTATGAGTCGACGTGTCTATGAGTCGACGTGTCTATGAGTCGACGTGTCTATGAGTCGACGTGTCTATGAGTCGACGTGTCTATGAGTCGACGTGTCTATGAGTCGACGTGTCTATGAGTCGATATGTCCATGTTTCGAAGTGTCTTTGTATCGACGTGTCTACGTATCGACCTGTCTGTGTATCGACGTGTCGTAGTGTCGACATGTCGACGTGTCGCTGTGTCTCGGTGTCTATATCTGGTACCAGGGCGAGCGGCGCACCCAGCGCAGGCGGTAGCCGCCCTGCTCCGTGCGGATCTTGATCGACGCGCCCTCGGCTGCCTTCACCGTCTCCTTCACCTGTATAACGACAGAGGGAGACGTGTATAGTTTTATTAGACTACTTCAAAAAAGAAAATTATCAATTCAACTGCAGGTTTCTTTTGCATTTTCAAAAAGCGAGTCAATCGTTTCATTTTACTTTATTTAACTTTAACCTACCAATTCAACCAGAACGTCATATTATATCCACAAAAATTTCACCTAAGAAAGCAAACTCAACATTTGCTCACTGAAAAAGTTAAAATAGTTTTTGTGCCCGAGTCACAGACACATTCATGAGGATAAACGTTACCTTATCGAGAGACAATGAGTTAATGACAACTCTGGTAATGACCAATCGACTGATATAGATCAGTATACCAAAACCGCTCGTTGCCCAAAGTCAATCCGGTATACTTACGCTCTGCATGAGATTCTGCGCGTTGCCGACCAACATCTCTGTTGCCTCCTGATCTTCCTCGCTCCCTGCAACATCACTCAACGTTAGCACAAGGGTCCCTGGACCAGTGTACTACTAGTTTACAACTCCTATTAAATTGTTATGATAGTATTAGATACTGTAGTTATGATAATAGCTCTTTTTGCTAACAGGTCTATTTGCTTTTAGGACCTTGTGATACGCGAACCATCTTATCCCTTTATTAGTACCTATCTCTCTGTGAGGGCCACTGCTTGCTAGTCGAATAATAATAACTCTCTTGCTAAAGGCAGCGACCATTTTTTTAATAATTTTTTAAATCATCAAATTATTTTTATTTAACTATTTGAGGCCTAGAGCATACTCCACTACGCTGCTCCAGTGCGGATTTTATTGATGAAGCATTAGTGGCCTATCCAAGTATCGGAAGGTATCATGCCGTCTGAAGGTGTCCGACATGGCTTAACGACTATTAACTGACCGGCGGCGGTGGCTATACGTGCCCTCCGAAGCACGGAAGTGCTCAAGAAATTTATTAAGAAGACCGTAAATTGTGTTCTTATTGTTTACTTCCTTGAAGTGAAGCAAATGATAATTCCTAAAATATTCAATTTAAATAGATAACAAATATAATAATTAAACAATAGGTACAAAATGTGCCTGTACTTATATTAGTATAATATTATCTAGTCACAAATTATGTTAAAACTTAATTTAATTGTGCACAGTGATATAGGTATACTGCTACATAATGTTTTATTTGTGACTTGTGCAAATTATACATAGTTATATTGTTATTATACTATATTTGTACCGCATGTTTTATGAACAACTAGCGAAAGTCAAAAATAAAATTTCTATCCCTAATATTTTCTGTGTCGACCCATAGGAAAACTTTGAAATGTAAGCTTTTAGAGGAGGATGTACGTAGTCTAGTTGTAGTTGATGTAATGAACACAGAGCTATAATTATGTGACACAAAAATGCTTAAATATTTGAAATACAACAAATTATTTTTGTGTATGTCCTATCCATACTAATATTATAAATGCGAAAGTCTGTCTGTCTGTCTGTCTGTCTGTGACGTTTTCACGGCTAAACCACCGGTGCGATTTGGATGAAATTCGGAATGAAAATAGTTGAAGACCCAGAGTCACATATAGGCTACTTTTTTTTTCAAAAATCAACCCCTAAATGCTTGAAATAGGGGATGAAAGTTTGTATGAAAAATCTAAACCGCCTGACCGATTTCGATGAATTTTCCCAGGAAGACGTATCTTCTTCCCCACTTCCCCGGTTCGCGATATAAACGAATTCCACGCGGGCGAAGCCGCGGGCAAAAGCTAGTAACAACATAAAGCTGTCAAGCATTGATTTACCTTTGTAATCCGGCATGCCGACTAAGGAGGTAAGAATATGGGCAAGAAAACGGCGATTAGCATAGGAAGCAAGAAAAAATATATCCATACCATAGATAATAGGGATGTTGACTGTGTTATAATAAATTTATAATTCTGTCGTGAAAGGGTAGTTTTTGTTTCGAAAATACTAAAAACCGCAATAGTTTCGTGTAAGATTTCATTTAAATTTAATAAATAAAATGTAAAAAATTTGCTCTCAAGTCACGTGACAGAAAACGCCGAACAAATTGCATGACGTCACACGTTGCAAACCATAGACCATACACATAAGCCGCGTTCCTTAACTTGACAAAAACGTTCAAATTTCTATAGAAAAAGTGTCGTTTTGGTCGAGTTACGGAACACGGTTTGTAACGAGTGACGTCATCGAGGGCACGACATCAAAATCGGTGTTTTGACTGGAAATTCAAAATGAAATTTTAAATAAATCTTTTTTATTAAATTTTAAAAATTATTTATCAATATTTTGGACTATATTAAGTAATTATACGTTGATTTAAACACTCCCAAAATTAATCAACATTCCTATTGACATCAAAAAATATATACCGAATATTGATTTAATGTTATAACACAAATGGTGATAATTAAACCACACAGCACTTAAAATTTGTTACTTCAACTGTAGACGCTATAAACTTCAATAAACAGTAGTTCTAATAGAACGGATAGTTAACTGAGTAAACGGATAGACAAATCGGCTAATAAAATTATTGGTCGTTAAGAAGTGAAACTTCTATACAAAAAAAGTCCTCACTAGAAATTAAAAAAAACCGTCACCTGTTTTGAAACGGAAGTTACGTTATGTCTTCCTAAACAAGAAGTTATTAGGTATAAAGTTGGTTTTACAGTTAAAATTTTGAGTAGAAGTGGAGACGGATTCAGTCAATGATCTAAATGTATAGCGCAAAGACGGTTCATTTGTACGTGTGCACAGTAGGACACGCAAATTTTTTAATCCAAACTATTTTCATATTAAACCTTTTGTACCTAAATAATGCTGCGTGTTTTAGGATATCACATAATAACAATTATTATACGTACATTAGCTAAAAAGATTATATTACAAATATACTGATATACTGTAATTAAAATAATAAAAGCAATACTTTGTGAATTGAATAATTGCAAAAATATTTTCATAAACATTTTATATAACTGCGATAAAAGTTAATATTAAAATTATAATCATATTGTTCTGTAACGTAGCGTATTATAATATCCCAATTTTAATTCCAAATAATAACTACATAACGAGCAGAAGTAAAAACAACGAAGATACTATTAAAAATACAACAATCGTTATTAGAAATTCAACCTTAACGACAAGTAGAGTCACTAGGAAAACGCGAACAAGTTGAGTGTGTACATAAGAGCGACATTACCTTGCGCGCCGAGCATGGTGGCCTTGACGGTGGACAGGATCTTGAGCTGCGTGCCGATGGTCGGGATGCGCTCGCACACTTGCAGCAGGTTCTGTAATAACGCAACATTATAGTCCTCATACACGTAACAACTATAATTCATTATGTTACCAACAATTTCAATGTTGCTGTGCAAATAATCTAAGGCGGTATCCTACGTGAGCGACGAATACGACGCGACGCGACGTTGCGATCGTGACGTAAGCGATCAAATCAACGGTATCCCTACTTGCGTCCTATGTGATAGTCTGCGACAACACGCGACGTAGTCATTGTAGTCTGTAGCATCGCGTCGTTTTACGTAGCGTCGCGTCGTATTCGTCGCTCACGTAGGACACCCCGTAAGAAAGCGACTACTACTAATAACATAATCTAAGAAAGCGGCTTCGATATAATTATATTAACAGGTAACTTAGGTCGCGTTGTACTAAGCCATCACAACGCTCAAAACATTTCTTCGTCTGTAGAAAAAGAGTTTTTAAGCGTTGTAATGGCTTAGTAGAACGCAACCTTAATATGACAATGTAAAGTACACAGAGTATACTAAACTAAAGCTGTCTTGATACTAAACAATAACGCCGACATGATAAAATTATAAACAGTTCATATCCGAACGTAACGTTACGTATTATCTGGACGTCATGTTCGCATGTTACGTCCGTAAGTCATGTTCGCACGTTACGTCCGTAAGTCATGTTTGCACGTGACGTCCGCACGTCATGTTGTAGGTACTCACGGTGCGGATCCGCTTGTCGGTGCACTCGAGCGCGAGCTTCTTGGCGAGCCGGGTGACCTCCTCCGAGGCCTCCGCGATGGCCTTCGCCGTCGCTATCAGCTCACGCTTGCTGCCTACAACACATCACATTATAATATTACTAGATGACCCGGCAGACGCTGTCCTGCCTATCATAGTAGACGCCGTCGCTTAGTGTCGGGAAGCTTTTTGCTCCGCTCCTTTTAGTTGTAGCGTGATGTTATATAGCCTATAGACTTCCTCAATCAGTTGTTCAATTCGAACCAGTAGTTCCTGAGATTAGCGCGTTCAAACGAACAAACAAAGAAACAAACTCTTCTGCTTTATATTGTTATAGAAGTATAGATAGAATAGTTTACAAAGGTCAAATTACTTTATTCGTAACTTTGGAGTATAAGGTGCAATTTTCGTTGGCTCCTATTCTGATACTTAAAACAAATTGTAGCGTCACTGGCTCTTTCAAGACGAATCTAACGTTCATCTATGGTAAAATCTGGTAAACTAAGTGCCGTGAGGTAGTAACTCAAAAAATCACACAACTGGCGCTTAATTATGTAAAATATACAAAATAATGAAAAACATGAAAAAGTAATGCAATATTGATGGATTGCAAAATGAATGGATGACCCCTGTAATATACAACTCAGTATGATATTTATTTATTTATTTTTACAGGAAACAAACAGCTAAATATACGAATAGTCAAACAAATAGGCAAATGAAGGCCAATTAAGAGTTTCCACATGTAGGCTTTTTGAATTACATAATATGAAGTGGATACATGCACAAAAACTATTTACTTATTACCTTATTACAGAAAGATACAAGTGGATCTAAAGATACTCAAAAGCTAATTATCATAATTAAAAATTTAACATCATTTTATATGTTTTCAAAGAACTGGGCGGTCATAAGCCGTTTTAGGCTTCGACTCGAAGTGTTAAACAAATCAACGTCTAGTATATTCGCAGTCTCATTGAATAGCCTACTCGCTCGCAGCAAATAACGATTACGTTCATAATTGGTCTTAGTACATGGTATAAACAAAGAACAGGATCTTCTAAATGAAGCATAAGGTACACTCAGGCCAATACGTTCCAACAGCTCAGGACAGTCGACCGAGTCACTTGCAATGCTCATCAGGTAAGTAAGATCCGCAATGCTCCTTCTCTCTTGCAGCGGAAGAATATGGAATTTTTTACAGCGATTCAAATAGCCCTGTGTATATTTTTTTATTTTAAATTGCAGGTGGGATAAGAACCTTTTTTGTAATCGTTCAATGCGCGTAATGTAAGTGGTATAGCTAGGATTCCAGACCTGGCATGCGTATTCTAAGTGACTTCTCACATAAGAACAGTAAAGGATTTTAATTGTTTTGACTGAAGTAAAGTCAGAGGACATACGCAGAATAAAACCTAAAGATTTAGATGCTTTTTTTAGCACGTAGTTAATATGTTCCTCAAAAATCAGTTTTGAGTCGAAAATGACCCCTAAATCACGAATCAAGTTTACCCTGGGGATGTTAATGCCTTTTAATTTATAGTTAATTATAAGTTAATTATACGCAGATATATTTTGGGATGTAGAGTTCTATTTGTTTCATACTATAGTCGGCACAATCATAAGATTCCGATATGACGGCTGTCATCACAGTGACAATAGTGAAGTACAACAAAAATCGATGCATTAAATAAACCGATTTATAAAATTAACCGATTATAAGTAATAAGACTTTCTAATCGTTTCGTTAATTAAGCTCGGAACGATAATTTATAAACCGATCTCTGATTGTTTTCTTAAAATCAGTTAAAAACAGATGTAGCGTTGAGATTAACACCGAAAGGGATAATAAGACAATTTGACTAGTAAGTTAAGGTGAGGAAACTATATTAGTTATTAAAATGGAAATTTCATTAATCTAGTGAAAACGAAGAAACTATTAAACGGTTAATAATTACCCGATTTGAGTGGAAAAGGCTTAAAATAACGTATGTATCGGGAATTTATAATAGCTACGAAAAATCGCAATGCTTTAGACATATTAAGGAATCTATAACTATTTGTATTTTGGGTGTGACATGGTAGCACATACTTTCGATTATAGTAATGTATCGATTATGGTCGATTCATAAATTATTTCAAGAGGTCACATAACTATAAATTCAGCCTCCTTATAAAACATTGTAGTGACGTCTTAAATATTTGTTCAATTTTACACAATTTATGATGTAAACTGATTAAAATAAAATTAAATTATTTATACAATTTATAAATAACACAAATAAAAAACAAGCAGGGATGGTTTACATATTTCGCCAGAATTTCTAGTATTTACCTATGTAAGTACGTATAAGTAAGTATCTATATAAATACTCGTAGTAAGTAAACAATATTACTCCAATTCGTTTAACCCGCTAGTTACTTGCGTTTAATATTACGGACTAATGCCTAATTAAAATATTTAACAAACTGTGGGCAATTTTATAACATCATGCTACGAGCAATAGAAGCGATGTAGCAATAAAATATGTTGCAAAAATGGGAAGAAGTGTTTATTATCTGTAAACATAAAAACAATTTTCCAAAGCGAAGAGGAGGTGGATTCACAAGTACATTATGTACCTAATTATAAAGCTGCATTGATAATAAATATAAACTGTATACTGTTTAAGCACAGTAAATAGTGCATTGCATAATTTAACCAAAGTGACCTATCATTCACTACGAAATATCTTCACTTCATAGTATCATTACCAGCGGTTCAAATTAAAAAAATATATTTCCGTAATAAGTAAGTTGAAGACGTCCATACAAGGTTAGTTTGTGTTCATACATGACAGACGTCATATCGGAATCTTATGATTGTGCCGACTATAGGGGTGCACACTGCTGAATGAAAATTGTGCATGGTGGAATTGTTTCGGTTGTAGAGTCCAAGAGTCGGAAATAATGAGATTCCATCATTTCTTTTACTTATATTGTTACGTGTCAGGAGTAATGGGTTCGAGAAAATGCCAAAATGTACCACAAAGACTTTATTGTACTCGTAGATACACGATTACACACTGTACACAGTACACACTACAACACTATGCACGTAGGTACTCGTAAACACACTCGTCGAACACTGTATCGCTCGTAGAAATCACTTCACTTCTCACTGGTATCGCTCGTAGGTATCGCTGGTATCTTCCTGGTTCCGCTTCCGAAACTAGAAAGTCCGCGGTTGACGGATCGCCCCTTTTTATACCACTCACGCACCATTCACGCCAATCCAGAACTTTCCCGCGAATTCCGGACGGACCCGATTCGTATAAAATTCTAGTTTGTTCCTTGCAACCGACGTTCGCCCTTATGACTATTGCCGTAATGGTCGAAGCGTCGTGCGTACGGCAAAGCGCGCTATTGTTCGCATGGCATATTTATGGCCCTTATTGTTTATTGTTTAGCGAGGTACGCCAGGGCTGTCACAATATTTTAAGTTTATTTTAATGGCAATGTGTAGGTGTAATTTACACGAATAAATCTTTCCTTTCTTTTTATCTGGTCGACATCGTACTACGGTTATTATGGTTATCTTGATAACATCAGCGCACATGTAAAAAGCACGCTGTATGTTTCACCATATAATACCATAGATAATACATACATAAATGCCATCATATTAATAAGTAAGACGCTCTATACAAAACATTGATAGCCAACTTACCGCTGAGGTTGAGAGCGACCTCTAGTCCCAACGAAAGCATAACACAGAAGCATGTACACGTTTACATAATTATATACAGATTATATACACTTATATAACAAAGCACCTCACTAATTACACCATTGTGGCTTACTTTTATGTTTTATAGTAAAATACTTATATTTGCACATAAAAAGCTTGACGCATAGCAGGTTATGTATAGTTCAATGAAATTAATGACTTTATTTTATTCATGAGATGTTTTCTTTAAAATGAAGCTCTTTGCTACACTGCGTACAAGTTACCAGAAAGCGGATGACAGTACTTGACTTGAGACATCGAGGAAGCTACTGAAGCGTTGACGGGCGATTGAATTCATATTGATGAAATTATAATGAATTTTACTTGGCGAGCATTTTGGAAATCAATATTTATATTTTTAACTTTTAAAATATCGTATTCGTGTGAGTCATATTTGCTCGTTACGTCCGTAAGTCACGTTCGCACGTCACGTTCAGACGTTACGTCCGTAAGTCACGTTCACACGTTACGTCCGTCACGTTCGCACGTTACGTCCATCACGTTCGCACGTTACGTCCGTCACGTTCGCACGTTACGTCCGTCACGTTCGCACGTTACGTCCGTAAGTCACGTTCACACGTTACGTCTGTAAGTCACGTTCGCACGTCACGTTCACACGTTACGTCCGTAAGTCACGTTCACACGTTACGTCCGTAAGTCACGTTCACACGTTACGTCCGTAAGTCACGTTCGCACGTCACGTTCAGACGTTACGTCCGTAAGTCACGTTCACACGTTACGTCCGTCACGTTCGCACGTTACGTCCGTCACGTTCGCACGTTACGTCCGTCACGTTCGCACGTTACGTCCGTCACGTTCACACGTTACGTCCGTAAGTCACGTTCACACGTTACGTCTGTAAGTCACGTTCGCACGTCACGTTCACACGTTACGTCCGTAAGTCACGTTCACACGTTACGTCCGTAAGTCACGTTCGCACGTTACGTCAGTAAGTCACATTTGCACGTCACGTTCGCAGTACACCACGTACCCTTGGAGTCGGAGCGCACGAGGTCGGAGAGGCGCGCCATGAGGATGGCCATGCGCTTGGCGGCCGCGATGATCTCGTTGTCCTTCGACGACCACTCGCGGACCGCCTTGTGCAGGTTGTGCGCTGCCACCTGTTTAAGCAAATAAAACGCTCAAAATTTTCTATTTTAAAAAAGACATTTGCTAAAACGCATCCAAAGTAAAAACATTAACTAAGGGTCATCCAATAAACGTCACTCGGATTTGTTGATTTTTGTTCCCCTCCCCCGTCCTTATCACAGTTGATCACATTTGTGACACCGTCTTTTCTAGTGCGACGTCACTTATTTTAGTTTTACATTTATAAATATAAGAAATATCGAATTAAAACATTTTTAGACGTGACGTCACGAAATTTACGACCCGTCTCTTCCTTGTCACACAATATCACACTTAATCGAACCCCTCCCTGCCCCTAAATGTGTGACTAAATTTATGAATGTCCCCCTAGATCCAAATTCCTAACGCGTTGGCAATACAGACCAAGATAGGCTGGCTCGGATGCGGCTGCCGTCTGAATATATCCTCGCCCTCGTCGTCTGTGTCCGGCGGCGGCGGACGCGGCGGCGCGGCGGCGGGCGGCGGCGGGCGCGGCGGCGCGTTCAACTGCAGGCCGGCCAGCGCCGCGGGCAGCGCGGGCGGCGGCGGCGGCGGCGGCGCGTAGTGGTGCGACAGCGCTTCCTCTACGCCGCTCGCTGCTTTGATTATCTATTGGGTAGGACGTGGTTTATTAGGTTAGATTGAGTTGGTAATGTTACTGGCATTGCTGTGGCTTTGAAGCGAAGTTTCAGGTTTAGTACTGTAAGTACACATAGCGTGATGTACGTACTCCTAGCGCGGTGTACGTATTCGTGGCGAACTGTATGTTCTCGTAGAGTGTTGTACGCACTCCTAACGTGCTGTCGATACTGCTAGCGTGCTATACGAACTACAAGCGTACTGTACGTACTGCTAGCGTACTTCACACACTGCTAGCGTACTGTACGCACTGCTAGCGTACTGTACGCACACCTAACACACAGTACACCCACCTCATCGTTAGCAGCGCGCCAGGCGGGCGCGGCGGAGCGCTCGCCGAGCGCGAGCAGCTTGGCCTGGCGCACGGCGGGCGCGATGGCCTCCCGCAGGCGCGTTGCGGCAGTGCCCAGCGCGCGCGCAAACTCGCCGTCCTCAGTGTTGTCGCGCTCCGCTCCACCGACTAATAGCACGCGGTTTGCTAGCCTGTTGGGGGTAAGTGGTGGGTAAGATTGGAAGAGGGAAGATGTATGGTGTTCGAGTAGCGTTGTATTGTGAATTACGAAATACTGCGTCAAGAAAGATAAGCAGTGGTTTGGGAATGAAGATAGGAGCATGAATTAAACGCAAGAATAAATGATAAAGATAAAACTTAGACAGGGTGTAAACCAAACAGATCCACCCACCCATGTCAATTTGTGCTGATCAATCAATAACGTGACTTGCGTCAACACAAATCACTTAAATATTTTAGTAAACAGTGATACAACTTGCCTGGCAATAGCGGAGGTGTTGTCGACCATCTTCTGCGAGTCGTTGTTGCGGATGGCTTCCTCGCACAGGTACGTGTGCTTCTGCATCAGCTCACCTGCAAGGTCACTTAGATTATTGTTTAGATGTTCTTTGGGAGCTGCCTAGTGCCTGTCACGCACGAACGCACCCATCCATACACACACACACGCAAACATGCACGCATCCACCCAATCGCACGCAGTCCCCACCCATACACACGCAACCACGCACGTACGCACCCCCCATCCACACGCGTGCACGAATGCACCTACCCACCCATACACACGTACACACTGACACACCTACCCGCACTCACACATCCACACACACAAGCCCACACACGCCCACACACGCCCACACACATACACACACACACACATACCGGCGGTGCGCACGAAGTCGAGCGGGTCGACGGCCTGGTCGCACAGGTCGCGGCAGCGCAGCACCGCGTCCGAGTAGTGCGTCTTCAGGTTGTTGAAGTGCTCCTCCGCTACCTGGAGACAACGGTGATGTTGTTATCGTGTCGTATGTATATCATTGTGTCGCGACATTTTGGGGAAGGTTTGATGATAGTGTACCTATAAATAAATGTAGATGATAAAGAAGGAGACGTAGAAGCTTGAAACCTTAGCATAAGGTTCTTTTTACATTGGAGCAATAAGTTAATTGGGTAAGTTATAAACATAAACAGGGAGGTTGGAATTAGAATTGATGTAGCTCATAGATGGATTCCAATTATCAAAAGAATTTGCAGAATAATAATGTGAAGTTGCTATGTGCAGGGTAGGAAGCTCGAAGGACCATATCTGTTCATGCTGATGTAGACATTCACGATAAGATTGATAGCTAAAATATGAAATGTTGTTATGTTCAGAAAAAGAAAAAATACTTGGATCAGAAGTATATAACATTTAGGCGGTTTGTAGGTAAGCCAATTTCAAGTTTTTATGTGCAAAGAATAAAATAAGTTTTTCTTATCTTCACATTAATAAAATACTCACTTTGCTATCCGGGTACAGCAGGCGAATCTTCCCAGCACAGATGAGTTGCGGCGATAGTTTATCCACCTGGAGGAAAATATGCATATTACTATCTGTGAAGAATGAAACAACCGGCTAGTACCACAGCTAATTTATTACTGATCATTCACGGCAATGCATGATACACTTGACGATCACACTTCAATATAATACAGAGCCTACTGATACTGACAAGTATCACTGATTATTCATATAATGCAGAAATATAAAAAACCTCGCCATATTGCGGTAAACTCATGGAACTAATTTGTTTAACTGGCAACGCTTACTTTCTAAACGTCACTTGTAAACTGCTTGTCAGTGTGCTTGTCAGCGAGTTAAATGTCATAGTTTGTTTTATTATTTTTACAGCATAATGTTTGCGAAAATGCCGAAAACTATTTATAGTCGTGAAAGAAAAGTGGTTTTCTATGTGCTAAAATAAACTTTCCTTTAAAATATCATTTATTCCTATAAAAACAATTCGGACCTAGTTGTCAAAATGACAAAAATAACATGAGCGTTACCATAGTTACTGTTGCCTGTGCTGTTGCCATATAAAAGGAAACTTTAGCGCCCTCATGACAGGTTTTCTATTTTTCTGGTCAAGCAATACCTGCTGCGCGTTGTGCGTCAACATGTCGGCGAGCTGCTTGTTGTGGCGCACGGTGGCGGCCACCATGCCCGCGGTGGCGGCCGCGCGCGCGCTGAACGCCCGCAGCGCGCTCGCCGCCGACTGGAAGTTCGCCTCGCGCCCCGGCGTGCCTGCGCACGCGCACTTTGTTACACATATTGCTAACGAGCATCGGAATCACTGAAATCTTTAGACGTGCGTTGCAGTCACAGGTTTCACGTAAAATGATACCAGTTAGTATGTTAAGTTGTAATTCACTGCAATAAATTTTTGCAATATAAACATGCCAAAAATATATACTTTTTAATAATATTCGATTAAAATTTTGAGTATGTAACTTTTTTATTGCGATCCAATCAAATTGTAAGACAAACAAAAGATCCTCCAAAAATGTAACGAATCCCTATGCTATTTGGATCTTTTAATCCACAATTACGGCTTCTATGTGGATCTTGTTGGATCCGCAATTATGGGTACTATATGGATCTTTGGATCCACAGTTACGGGTACTACGTGGATCTTTGGATCCTCAGTTCCGTGTAGCTAACAGGTACCTTCAGGCACATTGGCGGCCTCGACGAGGTGTCTGAGCGGCGCGGCCACGTCGATGAAGTCCTCCACGGCGCGGTTCACCACCGCGCGCTCCATGCCGCGCTTCAGCTCGTGCAGCTTGTCCGTCAGCTCCCTGCGAACAACACCGACATCGTCATCGTCATTATCATCAACGTTATCGTCATCATCATCATCATCAACCTCATCATCGTCATCGTCATCATCATAGTTGTCATCATAATCATCATCATCATCATTATTTGTCATCGTCATCATTATTTTCGTCATTATCATCATCAACGTCACCGTCGTCGTCGTTATCATCGTCGTCATCGTCATCATCATTATTTGTCATCGTCATCATCATAATCATCGTCATCATCATCACCATAATCATCATTAGTTGAGTGAAAACCACTTTTAATGACCACGACGATATTTGACAAAGCGAGACCTCCCAGTAGGGGAGACGACATGCCTGCCGTCCTTCTCCTTCCCTCTTCGTCCTCCCCACCGACCTGCAAAGGTCGCGCGCCTGTGACGTCACACATACAAGCAAACCTCCCCCCCCCCCCCCCCCACCGACCTGGCGAGCGCGCGCGCCTCCTCACTGTCCCCCCGGCCGGACACGCACAGCTCCGCCAGGCGGTCGGACAGACGCTGCACACCACCACACACACATACACCCCCTCCCCCCACCGACCTGGCGAGCGCGCGCGCCTCCTCACTGTCCCCCCGGCCGGACACGCACAGCTCCGCCAGGCGGTCGGACAGACGCTGCACACCACCACACACACATACACCCCCTCCCCCCACCGACCTGGCGAGCGCGCGCGCCTCCTCACTGTCCCCCCGGCCGGACACGCACAGGTCCGCCAGGCGGTCGGACAGCCGCTGCACGTCGCCGCACAGCTGCAGGATCTCCGCCTTCTCGCGCCCCTGCAGCCCGTCCGCGATCTGGGGACAACACCAACGTATTGATTGTGTATTCCAGGGTTTGTCAACCTTTTTTTTACAGGGGCCGCAAACATTTCAACCCGGCGATCCTGGGTCGCAAGCAAAAAATATTTAAGTTTTTTTTGTATTTGTAGTAAGTTTTTTTTAGTTTTTGTAGTTGTCGTGGACGTGTCTGTATTGTGAGTATTACTCACCCGCTGCCCCTGCGAGACGATGCTGTTGATGGCCTTCTGTCCCTCCAGCCGCGTGGCGGGGTCCGACGCCGGGTGCAGCAGCCACTTGTGCGCCGTCTCCAGTCTGCGGGCAAGGGGTGGAATAAGTACAATTATTACTCAGTACGTAATGAATTACAATAAACGACATCAAAATCGATAAGTAGATACAAAATGTCGTTAGATATCACTCAAACTACTTTTCAAATAAACAAAGAATGATAAAAATCAGTGCATCCAATACAAAGTTATGTGATCAGTTAACACGCACAAAAAATACACACTGATTAAAAACCTCATCCTTTTTCGAAGTCAAGGGGCTCCTAAAAATAATTTCCAAAGTGTGGTTACCGTATGCAAGTGTCATACCTGGCCTGCACGGTCTTGTCGCCGTGCTGCTCGGCGGCGCGCACGCCGTCGTTCACGATGCCCTCCACCTCCGACAGCTGCGCGCGCAGCTCCATGGCCAGGTTCTGCGCCTACGGACAGACGGACATTGGTACTAAATACATTTTTACATTGGTACTCGTGCATTTGCACATTAAATTAGTGGAACAACGCTACATCCAATCTACCTTTGAATTTCTAAATGTAACTGAACACATCATTATGCGATTTCTACAACGACCTATTTATCCATTACTTATTTTTATGCGAATCGTGAATGCGAAATAATGTTGTAAAGGTGATTTTCCGAGTAATTTTCGATCTAACTCAGTAACGCATCAATTTTATCATATTACGTCTGTTCTTAAGGCAACAAAAAATTAAACGTGGGATAAAATACGTACCTTAGGCTCCCTCCCGTGGCCGTACTGTCGCTCATCGCATAGAATATCTGCATTAATTCCTCCAGATCTGAAATCAATATGTAAAATTATCCTCGTGACTCTGTATTCAAAATATGTTATCGGATAAAATTTAATCACGAAGAATATTGATCACAGCCCAGGACTGTACCACTATTGGTTTTAGATAACCTCTTATTAAAAAAAAATTTATAAAGTGAAAAAATACTAGAACAGATTTTTAAATATAGAACCACTTTGAACCAATAACGAGAAATTTAACATGTCCAGTGTCCGTAAACGGTGTCTATCGGTGCGACCAAAACGCTCCATTTCTGTAGAAAAAGTGTGGTTTTGAGAGTGTTGGTCGTTAACTGGAAGGCGCCCTTATGTTTGCGTTGGTCAAGCGCACTACGCATGAAGCTTTACACGTGAACGATTGTGTGTACGTGTGCGCAGTATATAAAGCCTCGCGTGCAGCACTCACCTTGCAACATGAAACCTCGGATACGACCTCAAGCCGCCGCCCGGTCGTTGATCGGCTCCTGCTGGGCTTCCCACCAGCGGGATCAACCTGGTAGGGCCTGATCGCCCAGGCGGCGTGAAACCATTATGATTCCCCCGGACGTGACCATCTACTTACCATATTCCACCTGGACAACCCACGAGGACCCCAAACCCGGGTCCCAACCAAATGACCGGTCCGTTGACTTCAGCCAGAGGGCTACATGCCCCGAAGCTGAATCCCCACGGAAACATCCGTGAGAGAAGACAGGGAGGATCACCTTGCAGTCCGGCGGATGGCGTCGGCGTGCGCGGGCGCGAGGTGCTCGGCCGCGCGCTGCGCCGACGTCAGCACCGAGCGCAGCGCGCGCTCGCCCGCGCTGTTGCGCTGCGCCTCCGGGTCCTAAGGGGCACCGAGACCACAATAATAATAATACGCTTTATTGTACAATATAAAGAGGACCACAAAAGACCCTAAGAAAACACTATCACAGCTATAGTTAATTAATGATATTTGAGTTAATTTCTTAAAGAATTTGGGGAGCCAACAAACTGTTGTAATAATTGTGTTTTTACAAGTATGAGCAAATGAGCCTATACTATTTCTGAGATATTCTTTTTGAGAAGCATTATCAACGAAAGAAACTCCTCGGTTCCATTTCAAACGAATACTCTGTACTGTAGACTCACGTCGAGGAAGTCCCTGGCGGCGGGCAGCTTGGCGTGCACGAGCGCCTGCAGCGCGGTCAGCACGGCGATGTTGTCCTTCTCGCCGCCGTCCTCCACGTACGACGTCAGCTGCAGCACCCTGCACACACACAGACAAGCATCACTACATACTATATATACAACACTTGTGAATTTGTGAAGCACCCTGATACACACATACACACACACACACACACACACACACACACACGCACACACACACACACACACACACGGACGCACGTACGTACGCACGCACGCACGCGCACGCACACGCACATGCATTCACACACGCGTTTACTCCGCGCGTTTACTACCAATGATGTTTTAAATATCTAGATTGAGCGTCGCCCTACAATAAAAACAAAAAAAAATAAGGCAACATTATCAAGCATGTGTGCGTGTAGGCGATGTTTTTCGCGTTCATTTATTGTCTATTGCGTAATCTGTGCGTAATGATATAACAGTTGGCCACAATTTTTTGACACGTTTTCGCAGATTCGATGTTCCATCTAGATATTATTTACTACATCTTTGTTTACTACATAAATATAAAACACTAGTAGACCCCCTCGCGCTTCGGGAGCCTGTTGCTGCGCTTTTATTGGTCGTACCGTAATGTGTATAGCGTATGGACTTCCCCGATAAATAATCGACTAACCAACACTAAAAGGATTGTTCGAACCAAACCAGTAGTTCCTGAGATTAACCCGTTCAAACAAACAAACAAACTCTTCAGCGTTATCTATTAACTCCTTCACCACTTCACACTGGAGATATGTATACAAACTGTTCAAAGTAAACAATACCTTATAATCTCATGGATCTCGTCAGCCATCAGCTGCGCCAGATAGTTTCTGTTCTCGGCGGCTTCCTCTATACCCTTGCCACCTAGAAGGTAACAGATATTACAGAATTTAACTTGAAGCAAGCATGCAGCAGTGTGAGCTTTGATAATAATAAGTACGATTTGTTCAACAAATGGGCGTGATATTATAATAAGTAGTTTAAAAATATATAAAACGCAAAGGTGACTAACTGATTGACTGATTGATCTATTAACCCACAGCCCAAATTTCCAAAAATCTTCAGTGCTCCATTGCACCCCTTCCCCACCCCCATTTCATGCGTTCACTGGTCTCGACTGTGCATCGTCTGTCAGAGTCACAGTTCAAAACCGTTCAGTACATCAAGCAGCAACGTACCCTCGGTGAGGATGTGTATGTAGATCTTCATGGCGCAGATGAGCACGGGCGCGAGCCGCTTGACCGCGTCCAGGCAGCGCGCCAGCGCCGCCGCGTGCGGCGGGTGCGTCAGCTCGCCCGCACGCGCCGCCACCTGCGCCACACAACACAGACTATGCCGTTCAAACCAATGCCATAGTGCTACTTCTGTTCATTAAGGTTCATTTCAAGCTACAAGCTAAATTGAACTGTAAGCACTGATAATAAGTTTGTTTTGAGCGTGGAAGAGAGAGAAGAATAGAAAAAGAAAGAATGAGTTGTGAGAATACGTTTTTTATTTACAGATTGGCCAAATTCCGAAATAAACAATAGCCTATCGTGCCCTCCAAAAAAAGCTTAGTTACACAACTTATAGGATAGCATAATCAACTTAGTCTGCCATTTTGTATGTTCCACCATTTTGGATTTAAAATTATGCCATACAGCTCACCACACAAGTCTCCAAATTAAACATGTATACAAAACCAGCTCAACATCAACATCAGACATCTGGCCCAAAACTCCAGGCCACACCCGAAGGATCCCTTACCTCCCGGGCGGCGCGCGAGAGCGCGGGCGAGATGTCCCGCAGGAACTGCACCAGGTCCTCCATGGTGTCGATCACCTCCGCCACGCCCAGGTAGTCCAGCACCTGCACACACATAATTTCGTTCACCATACATATTTATCACACATCACGCAAAATTATATTGTATTTTTCAAAAATATTTAAATAATAGGAAATAAACATGCAACCTCCCGAATATAGTTATCATTCATATTCATAGCGCTCTGTTTACCATGTTTTCCTATATTTCTACTTTTTAACAAATGAAATTGTGCATTTTATAATTTACAAGTAGCCTATCCATTTCAGATTATTTATGAACTTACCTTTTTGCATTCTTTCACAATTTTTCTGACTTCAGATTCATCGAAGCACAGCAGCAGTGCTGAAGTGCCTTGAAGAATTCCTCTGGAGCCTTCTATCAGCTTCTTTCTGCAAATAACAACATTATATTATACATTTACTCGGATATTTCACACGCACATCGCCTATAAATATCGTTAATGTCGTTTAATGAGCGATTAGCACTTTGCCTGGCAATTCTTATTTTATAACATGTTAAGTAGGCCGCAATTTTCAACTTTGAGTACAGCCACACGATTAGTGCTGCTGGTTAATTCTAGATCGGTCACGGTTGTCATGGGCAGCAACGAAAGGGTGCTGCTGGATGCTCTTTTGCTACCCTAATTCCATTGAAAAAAATTATAAACCTCCAACTATACCATATACCACATAATCATATTCTCTCTAGTAGAGTCTCTACCTCTTAGAGGAAACTCCAGTCCCCAGCAATGAGTCGATAATAAACTAAATCTCCTGTACAACTATTTACAAACATACCATCAGAAGCCCTAACACTTTGGTAGACAGTAAAACAGTCAATCTACCAGAGCAATAACAAAATAGTTTGCGATCGGTTCGCGCGCCAATACCGCTAACAACAACAGATATAAAAATAGCGGACACACGACCGCCCGCCGTAAATAACTTCTCGGCGTTTCGCTTTCAAACATGGCGCCTGTGTTTACGTTAAAACTTGGGAGATGACTTATGATTCAGGGTCTGTATTCTTATTACTCTCCTTACCGAGTAGTCGTGGTCGTGGATACTCTTACCATAAGGGTTAGTTAAAAGACTTCTCTTCTGCTTCTTTTTATGTAAGCAGACGAGCCATTTGATATGTAGCAATTGTAAGTATGACTCTGGTTCAAATTTATAATTTTAAATAACGCTACAGACTCATAACCATACACTAGCAGTGTACCCAGACCAAGAACAGAAAAACTCATCTTTCTTTCACACTACCCAACACTCTCCTCTCCGCTCCACGTCACATTCCGTCACAGCCTACCCTTAAGGACTGCAAAAGGCACCTCTTTACGACATTACCTACCCAATACTTTCCTCTACAGTCTATGACGTAGCTGCATAGCCTACCCTTAAAGCCTGCAATAGTCACCTCCGCACAACACCACCTAACCTTCCCGTCCATACCTGGCGGGTCCGGAGTACGGGTCGGCGCGCAGCATGTCGGAGGCCTGCTGCAGCAGCGTGGCGGCGCCCTCCACCCGCCGCAGCGCGCCCGGCATGTCCGCGCGCAGCACCGCGTCCTCCGACGACTCGATCGTCTCGTGGCCCACCTGATCAACGATTTATTCACACGTTACAAGGTAACGTCACCTGCCTGAATCGCGCTATCGAAGATTTGTACACCGCCCGCGTATACGCAACGCCCCGAGAACATGCCTCGGCCCCCAGGCATGTCGTCTCAGCTGGCAACAGATCTCTGTTTGCCAAACATTCTTTACTTTTGAAGAAGGTTTCTACTTTTGAAGTGTCCACCTGTCCACAGTTACAAAAATCGGATTTGATACTGGTCGGATTATGCCTAAAGCAATTCACGTTTCAATAGACGCGAATTAGGCGCCAATATAGAGAAATATTTACCCATTTACTTTTAATTTTAACCCACCTCTGGTTTCAGAACATGATGGAAACTATGTGTCTAAAAGGTGGTTTACTCACCATAAAGACAACAATAACTAAGGGTTTAAAACAAAGTGGCTGTGAATCATTAGCCGCTGGTAAGTAAAGCTGGTGCTGACCTTGACGAGGTTGTTGACGGCAAGCGACACGGCCTGCACCGGCCGCGCCAGGTCCGGCATGGCGTTGCCATCTTCCGCTTCCTCGTGCAGAATCACCAGCCGGGATACCTGAGGAACAAACAGTACTTTGTTTACAGTCTATCTCTTATTATGTGAATGTCTGACTGCGAGCTATTGATAAGGGCTATAGCATCGACTCGTCTGTTTTCGAGAATAACATAATTATATTGCTAAAGGGGTAATGTGGACTAAGTATCGAGAATAGCCAACCCAACTCCAAAATATAAAATGTAGAGACATTCATAGCAGCTAAAATTAATATGATCTTAAGTTGTTTATGCCTTTTCTATACTTTCTTAGAAATAATAAATCACGTCTTCACAATACGATGCAATAAACAATTCAGTAAGCATAGGGCAACATTGATATGAACATAGAGATTTCATAAAATCTCCGTTTCCATCGCTTTCCAGCGACATAATAGGTGTATTATTATGCATAGAGACGCGACGAAGCCAATTAAAACTGGCCGTGTTATCTGTGGCCAAGACGTCCACTCCACCACGCGAGATAACAGCACTCGAGTGCTGCAACTGAGCAGCTGACGCGACGTCAGCCCACGACGCTCAGAACTATTATAGCTCAGAATTCGTTATAATTGCATGGCACACAAATGCCAGCTTTCCGCCTATGGGATTAAGGTACATTTAAGAATAACGACGGGATCCAAAAATGCCCATAGTAAACTTTGCTTACAAGCTAAATTGAACTGTAAGCACAGGTTATAAGTTTGGTTTTGCTGGGGAGTGGTAATTCCATTTATGCTCGCCGACCCAAGAAAGCTAACAGATAGCGTACAAAGGCAATATTAAATTCTCACGCCATTTACTATTTTCATCATAATGAACGCAATGTCTCACACCTCACACGGTAATGCCAGAGTAATTCAGAGTAGGTATAACAAAGAATAATCTGGTTCATTTCTTAACTGTTTTTGCTGTTGAATGATTGCCAGCTTTTCGTAATTGACAAACTGAACTACAAACTATACTCCATTCGCGTTCGATACAGAATCCGTTTTAATGGCAACCCACACAATTTCTCCGCCTCTGTAATTAAAGTTCATTTGTAGATTGGCAGCGGGAATTTAATATGCCATAAGTAAATTTTGCTTACAAGCTAAAGACTCCTCGACGACATCAATCGTAGCCGTAAATAAGGATCGGTTTTTTGTATTAAAATGAACTCAGTTTATCATGATAAGCTATAGATTCTCGGAGCGATAGGTAAATTGTGTTTGCAATAAAATTGTGTTAAATCAAGCCTCGTCCCCAGTAGGTGTAATCGCATTCACATATCTCACGACTTGTCTCGAGTATAAATCTGAAACATTTCATCCACTTGCTACTCAACCATATTATGTATTGTATGCAGATACAGTAACATCGATTTCGCAACTCTTGCAAATCGCAAGTGTTGCAAATGTTAACCAAGCAATAGCTACTTATCTATACATACATAATTATGTATATCTAAAAAATACGTCATTGCTGTATAAGTGACTATAAAAAATAACAACAACATTCAACGTCAAACGTGCAACTAAATACTGGCTACGGGACGGTGTGGCATTTTGTATTATTTGTAAAAGATTTCTCATTCACTTGTGAGAAGAATGCAGTCTTTCTTAAATAAAAGTGTATGCAGTTTTTAAAATATCTTATACACAGAAACACATGGATGCTCGCATAAATTTTGTTAACTTATTTTTTTCACACTTATTAAAATCATTGTTACCCAAGAAATAGTAACTACCTATGTATTGATGTGTTAGTGGCGATGATGTCATCTATCTTTGTATTACTAATCAATCGCTTCAACACTCAAGTGTAACTTGAACGGCAGATCGCGGCTAGGGCTGACGTCCACTCCATCATCCACTCGTCAAATAGCATAATATATATGTAGTTTTTGAAAATGTTTATTGCTTTAACTCTTAAAACTCGTAATTTGTTGTCAAGTATTATTTGACGTAAGGGTGTATTAAAAGTAATCAATTCAAACAATTCAAAAATAATTACTCCATGGCCATCATTAAAACAAATTATATAAACGTAGGTATTGTCATAAACAAATGACATTACGTTTTCTCATTTTGATAAACAGGACGCTACTACTTTTTCTGGTTCATACGTTCTGTAATTACATAAATATTATTATATCTTTCACACCTACACCCAGAGCGTGGAAGCGGAGAGCGATCACATTATAAAAACAACGTTACGCATCTATAGTTATAACTTATAACATCTTTGTTTACAACCAGATTTCTTGTTGGCAACAGTTTTTTTTATCTTTAAGAGTTGACTAGCTGAGTAAATCTTAAAGACGTCAAGATTTTTTTCAAAGATGATACCGACGCTAATCCCGTAGCCCGGGCATACAGCAGTCGCAAAACTGGACTCCGGGTCCTACCCGTAGCCCGGGCATGCAGTATTCGAAAAACTAGGCTCTTGATCGATATTGGCCTTCTCGGTCCCGCCCGGGGGCCTGACAGTAGCAGCCCTAGCGCTCCGGCCTCGTTACGCAATGCGCGGGCGCCGCTCCATATAAGGCTGCACAACTATTTGGGCCGAGGCTTCGTTCATTCAGTGTTTTTTGTTACGTTTCCGTTCCGTTCGACGTTTGAACAGGGAAAGTGTTTGTCTGTAGAGATGTACGTGCAGGAATTTTGCGTTCTTATTACAAGCTTTCATTTATTATAATTCGAGTACTCACGCACGATATTCATTTTGTGTTTTGGCAGAAAATCGTAAGTACTCGTACTCGTATTATAATAAAATGTTTAGAGTCAGCGATGAGTTAAGTTTAAAATCATAAATTAAGCTTTCATTAAGCATCGTACAATGTTTGTATGTGCGAGAAGAATTTCACAAGCTGAATTAGAGCCATGAAGCAAATCATGATTAGAGCAAAACTACTTCTTACTCTAATTAGGTAGGTACTTACATCAGGTACATAATATTATTATGTTCATTGATTGTCAGCCCTATATCCAAATAATATACGGTTGAATTTCCATCGAACATCGTTTGATAAAAGGTTAAAAATATTGTCATGATAACGATATGCCCTAATTCGCCCATGCAATTAATTTTATTAACTGGGTTGTTAACGAGGATAATAAAGTTAAAATAATTAATTCAAGGATCGGTTGTCTCATGGGTCCTTAGAACTGTAATAAAAGTGACGTCAGGGTGTCCACACGTGAACACAGGAATAGGCATGATACCTATCTGATCTGAGAAATTTGACCTAGCAGCAGTCAGAAGAATGGAGCGATAGTAAGAATATACTCCTATCTTTTCCTTTTCCTTTTTCTCCTATATCTCTCAGAAAGAATCTAAGTGCATTAAAGATTACAAACAGTGGAGTTTTCACGTAATAAAAAATATCTCTAACAGTTTTTTAACGCTGTTCGCGAGGCATATAATGTCATACACGAGATTCGTGTGGGTTGACAACCTTTACAACATTGTGAATGTACCTACTCTCAAGTTCTGTGTTGTCATATGCCCCAAAAAGTCAGCAATTTATTGCCAGAAATACAGCAAGACTAGCTTAACCTGAGTTAACCGACGATAAAAATCCAGTCCACTACTATATCACCGCTTAAGCTAAGTATAGGTGCCCTAAAACTCTCGCCAACGTTGTTCAAAACAAAAAATAATGCTGCTCGAATATTGTACAAAAAGCCCAACAAAAACTCAGCATTCCGTACGGTACAGTGAGTACACTGAGTACTGTGAATACCTGCCTAATACGGATGTACACTATGTACAGTTGTACCGGCGCCACAGTCGGCCGGAAAGACTCGGAGGAAAGCGAGAGCTTTGTACTTATAACTTGGTACGTACGTACGACTAGTATTAGCTACAGTGTAAAGAACATTCGTATAGTAGGCCAACAAAGAGGATAAACACAACTTTTTTTTTCATATTGGGCATGCTCGAAATTTTAAAATGGAACGCAGCATTTTTAAACTCATGGAAAAGGTTTCAATGAATGGAAGGTAGGTCACTCAATAAGTTTTGAGACATTCGATATTCAATAAAATGAACCTATATGAATGAATGGTCTCAAACCAGCGACTCAAACATTAAATAAACTCAGAACAGATTTTTCCGAGACGGGGGATTTTGGTATAATTTTATACTTAACGAGAATCTTGAATCAAACAGTGATTTTTTAAATATGCAACTATTATAAATATAAATAAATAAAAATGTGTGAATTTTATTCCACTTTGGGGTATGTAAACCCTTTTCGAAAGTACCTACGCTACATTACCATGTAGTTTAATTCTCAGTACATAAGCATAAGTACCCAACCTAAAAGGTTTAACAACTCAGCTGTCTATGATCTGACGTCATAATTATACCACCGCATTTTCTTACACTGTGGCAAGATTATAATCCTATGACCTTATTTAGACGTAACGAGATGGCGTCGCGATCAGTACACTATAAGCACAATACAATACTCGTATAGTATAGTCAGGCTTTTGCCGAACACTTGGATATCATTGCACTACCAAATATCTTCTGGTCTGACGTCCGTGAAAGCTGCAAGTACAAGCTTAATGTCAGCTAAATGTCGCTCCAGATATTAACGGGTGTCGACTGTCGGGTCTATTCGTGGACGGCATGACAGACTTGCAAACACGAATTTACTTTCTATTTATTTTTTATATTGAGCAGAAAGTGCAGGCTGTTTATACTTATTTTAAATCAATTTCATATAAAAAGTTCCCCTCCCATAAGAGGACTTTAAAAAATTGCATAAGTAAGCATAACACATGAAGAATGACATAATTAAAAAAAAATACATTTGTATTTCTGTGTCTTAAATGGCGCGCTGCTAAAACGCGCCAGGAACATTCTTTTCTGTAGTTCATGCAAATCAAGTTACGAAACAAGTACTTGTAAAACAAATTCAAGTAACAAATTTAATTCTGTCTCTTTAATTTTATTTCTACAAGACTAGCGTGTCTGGAAAAGATCGCTCTTGGCGATAAGACCGCCTGTAAAGTTGTCAGCATATTCTTACAACGATTAAATTTTTTATGGAATTAAGATAACATCGAGCCGACAAGCATGCACCACCATTATGCTGCCGCCCATGAAAACTACGACCAACATAGGACAAAACTTACACGGTATACAATAAAGTGTTATTGTATCGTAAAACCCTCTGTCTCTCCGTGCGTAATAACAAAAAGACTAACATAAAATATAAACGCCCAATAACTTGAACACGGGTCATTTCCCTGCAGCTGTCATCGAGTCAAAATCTGGAACACAGCAATGCGGAGCTCGCTGCCGAACGCCGATACACTTCGTTTGCCCACCGCTGCAGCAACCGTCATGCGGCAGGAGCACGCCTTCCCGCCAATAAACTGACATTACTTCATTGACGTTGCTCCAACGTTAATCCTTTATGAACATGCCAGTATGAGCAGACAATCAACGTATTATGAATATTAGTCAATTACTGTAGACGACCCGCATCGCGTACCTAGTGGTTACCAAGTCGAATCGCCGTTCCAAGGAACCTGTGTTTGATTACCAATGAAGAAATTTTCAATGTATTTTTATTTCTGGTCCAATTCTGTTTGTGTGTATTCTTGTGGTGTGTATTGTCCATGGCGCCCACCACATGGGGGATGTTTGTGTGGTGTTATGAGAGTCGTAGCGTTATTTAACTATTTATTTATTTTACAGATAAGTATAAAAATTTCATCACTACTAACTAGGTCACTGAATACAATATTTTTGCATTTCTGTCGCAGGACATTATTATGGAGATTAAAATTTGGACAGTTCAAACTCGTACGAATAAATTATCTGTAATGCAGGTCATATACGACAACCTTGTCATTTTATCCTTTATGTCTTTCCTTAAATAAGACACACGCTGTACTATAACTAGGGCATGCAATTATCCGCCCGAATTTACTATCCGGATAATACGGATAGTTCATTTTACTATCCGGATATTATCCGGATAAAACGGATAATACGGATAGTTAATGTTTTTCTAAAAAAATCAACCATTATTCTAAGGAGGTTCAAACATTATATCGATATCAGAAGTTGAAAAAGTCGATAAAAGTGTAACCCCTAGTGCAATGGGACTACGGGGAATTAAAATTACCCGTGGTCCCGTTAACGGGACAAACCAACGGGACCACGGGTAAACACCCTGTATTATATTTACTTTTTCTGTTACCTATAGTGGAACGAATCATAAACCTTTGCATATTTTTTACTTCCTCTTAAGAAAATTCAAAATTATCGAAAATTGAAAGTTATTTGTCTCACTTAAATTCCGAAAATCGAGTTTTCTTCAGATATCCACGTTTTGGGATCATAGGACACTATTCTGACTATCCCCGCGATGGTCTATATTTGTGTGTGTGTCTATTTATGTGAACCTCTCATAATTTTTTTTTGATGGCTTGACCAATTGAATTGCGGTTGATGCCATTTGAAAGATCTCCACTGATCTTAGATTTTCTGCAAATTGTATTGAATCGAAAATGAATTGTTAAAGTGATGTTTATGTCTAATAACTTCCAAAATACTGTAACGTTTTGTACCATAATCTCTCAAATCCGCAAAGTACTTAAAAATTTTAAAACTGTTTTAAACATAACTGCGAGACTTCGTGTCATATATTTTTCCGGGTTGATGCATGAGTTTGCAAAGTGTCCGATATAAGTGCGAAGCAGAAAGCCTTTAATTTCCCCGTCACATTCAATAATCTTGGTTCGAAATTCTGTGATCAACCGCGTGTCTATTGCCACAGATCCATCTGTCGATGCTAGAAATAACGTATGTACCTCCACTAATACCACATTAAGGTACCTCTGAAAGATTCGGTTTACTAAGAAAGAGATTTTTAAAGGTATCAAGGTAGCAAATGAGCAAACAGCACCACCCTCACGCTGTCATCCATGATAATTGTGACCGAACAAAGGTTAAATTAAGGGACTAGGATGGTAAGTCCAGCTAGAAATGATGATAGAATGTTAGTCGGTAAGTGTGAAGACTTGGACAGGGACTGTTAAAGGTTCTCAAATCCTTACAGTGTCTAGACGTGAAAAAAGCCAGTGGTCTTGAGGGTATTCCAATGAATGTACTAAAAGCCTGTATACTTGATACGTCTATTCCGCCTTAATTCCAAAATTGAATTATTATCAAAATCCTGGAAGCTTGCTAGCGCGCCGCCCGTTTTCAAATAAGGCAGCTGTATCGATCTTTGTCATTATTAGCCAATTTCAATAACCCCACCACTTTGTAAGCTTATGGAGGGTATATTAAACTTGTATCTTATTGAATGCCAAAACCAAACTACCTTCTTCGGGACTAATAAGCATAGGCTTAATTGGCATTTTAAGGAAGCTCCCGCTTTGTTTATTCCCTTATCGGAATTCTTGAGCAACCTTTCCTCAAGGTTGTTGTTCCTTGAAAACTCTGGCCGCCACTCTATTTCTACTACAAATATCCAGCTGGTAGGGATGAAAAACCATCTGAACGAGAGCTCCATATTACCGTTAGTGTTTCAATGGGACGATATTGAATCTTCTGAATCGTGTGAGATTTAAAGCCATAAAAACAGACGTATCAGTTTACCACCAAGAAGTGCTCATTCATCATGGCTTTCAAATTTTAAAATTAAGTTGGGAATTATAGTTACGTCGCACCTCAATATTGGGCGGTTCTTATGAACTGTCGTTGTCTGTCGAGCACGTAAGCTAAGCAATGCTTCCGAGATGTACGCTAAGATAAAAAGGTAGTTGAAAATTCAGTCAAACTATTTTTTGGGTCATATACCATAAAAAATGTGGTAGAAGTTGCAGAGGCAATCTCCAAATAACCAAATAAAACATAAAATATTATATTTTCGTAATAATTAAGCAAACAAAATGTCTCCAAATGGTCAAATAGTATAAAATTATTACTATCCGTTTTATCCGTTTTATCCGGATAATAGGTCTTCTATTATCCGGATAGTATTTTCGGGCGGATATCCGGATAATACGGATATCCGGATATCCGGATATCATGCCCTAACTATAACATTAAGATATATGATTCATACGTTATTCACGTAATAAAAATAAAAATCAATAAAACGCTTTAAGAAAAGTTCTACAAAGAAAGCAAATGAAAGTGCACTAACTCAAAGGTGTGAAATTCAAAATCAAAATGTGTTTAAAAAATCCGAACCCCAAATATTATCAAACGAGGGCTGTCAGTAAACATCCCTGCATCACCCTTACCATTTACCATACAACCCCGCCGATGGCTTAATACCCCAAATCGAGGGTGGAAATGGCGCGCCCTTTCTGCAGTCCCACCTAGCTTGCGGAGGAGCCAAGGCCAGTGATGTCTTAACTTGTATTGGACGAGTTGTGATAACATAATGGATCGTGAGCATGCAAAAACACCACTCCTTATTTTGCCGTGAGGAAGTTAAAACAGCTAAATCGAGCTGGCTGTAAGTAGGTACAATTCCTGATAGGTAGAAAACAAAACTTTGTACCTCAATACTCAATACACTTTACTATTAGACGTTATTTTAAACAAATAATGATTGATTAAATAAAAAGAATACTGTTGATTCGTATTTCTCTATGCATTTGCATATAACCATTTTCTGGAAATGTTTGAAGGTACTCACAATTATCATCTATGAATTCGATTAATGATCGATGAATTATGTCTTCGGTTCGGCTCACGAAAAAGAACTTTTTATTGATTTTCGAATAAATAAGTACCTTTTTAGCTCACTTTTCCTACTCATATCCTACGTCCCTGCCAAAGTAGTCAATGCTACCACTGAAGACCCTCGACACTACATCCATGCATGACCAACACTACATTATTCAACAGGCAAAGAAATTTACCATCTCGGACGCCAGGTCCAGCGATCTAAGCCTCTATCTAGCTTCTACCATTACGCCGATCCAGAATATTCCAGAACACTCAGTAATCAGTCAATGTTGGCCCCGACCCGAGCGAAACTGAAGTGCAGCTCTCACCGGGGCTGAATATGATTTTACGTTGAATACACAGTTTGCTCTAGGCCAAGGGCGGCCGGCGACAGAGTCAAGGTTGGTAAATAAAGTCTCAATGCTGAGCTAGATGAGGCAAGTACCGTAGAACAACTTGGTACATAAATGGGTACTTTAACATACAGAACTTTTATGTTCTTTTTCTTTTTTAGATTTCTGAAGTTAAATAGTCGAGTTCTCAATAATTTAAATAAATCTACTTGTAGACCCTACAGCTAACAGGTATGCGGCTAGAGACTTGCCTGCCTAAAACTAACGATACCCCTCGGAATCCTTCCAACGAAGTAACTACAGTCTACAAAATTTCAGTAATCTCACCTTTGTCTTCTCTAAGTAAGACAGCTGAGGTATTCTGTCTGTTATTTAACATCAGGTTCCGTGAATCCGACAAATCAATAAACTCAAGAGAATCATTTTGAGGTACTATGTAAACTAGTAGGTACATAGTATCTCAATGAAGAGAATCGACCTGCAGAAATGTAAGGCAAGGCAACATCTCAGCAAACTTTCCAGGAGTAAGTATAATTTACATTTATTATTTACAGAAAGCAAACAAAACAAACGGTTGTCGAAGGGCAGACGAAGGCGGTGAGTCACGGACCACAGCCGAGAGACATCCGACGAATGCTGAGGGACGGTTTTATTGACTGGGTTCATAAGAAAGGGCACCTTTATCGAACTATACTCTGAGCTGATTACCAAATGATGTGCCTTGCACAGCACTGAAGCTTGGAGGATTTTAGCCAATAAAGATCATCAACAACAGTTGCAAAATGCATCTATTGGTAGTTGTTGTCATTACGCCATAAGGTTACGCATACTTCTAGTTTTAAGAAAACATTTTTGGAACAAAAATGAAAGTTAAATACGTTGAATTACGTTTTAATAAATGTAGTGTGCTATCAAGTTTTATTTTATCATTAAAATATAATTGTATACTGCCTTACTAATAAACGCAGTAGGTATACCTAAAGTTATTCAGTGTTTAAATTTTTTTGTCTCTGTAATTTTGTAATTTTAAACATGGAATAACTTTATACAGCGTTTATTAGTAAGGCCTTTAGTAAGTACTTAATACCGGTACAACAATGGTAGGTAGTTAAATGTGTATTTTCCAGTAATTTTACAAAGTACAGAAAGCAAAAAAGTCTTCTGCTCTTTTTCAAAAATGATCCAAATGTAACTTGAGATATAAAAACAACGTTTCATAAATACCACACTGACTGCATTATCTAGACTCTGACCCTAGAAACCTCTTTAAAATTTAAACGACGTCTGTAAACAAACATCCGCTAGACGAGGAATCGTAAACCTTTGGCTTTAACCTAACAAAATACACGTATGATTGTTTTGTTAGGTTAACTAGCGACCCGCCCCGGCTTCGCACGGGTGCAATGCTGATTCTAAATACACTACAGAAAAACTGTGAATGTTGTATATAAAAACATAGCGGCCCGCTCGGGGTTCGCACGGGTATAACATAATATTATGGCCTATGTCACTCGCCCCGGCCGGCCAGTACCGCCGCAAGCGCTACGTCCCGCAATTTTAAATCTGTAATATCTTCGAAAATATTCATTTAAATCTAGTGCTGTAAAGGACCATATTGTAGATCTATATTAAATCAACAATGTATTTAAGCTATTTAATTGGATAAGGATTAATGCTGTATTGGTTAAAATCGCTTCGAAAATTAGCCATTATTCGTCGTATAAAGTAAATGACAAAAAAATGTTATTGTGGGATATTCATAAGAGATAGACATATACCATCGCGGAGTTTTCTGTAGACCTTTTCAATGTGTACAAATAATTAGTACATTATTTTGATAAATCTCGTAGGGTTCAGCCTGCGTTTGCAATCTAAGCGGAAAAAAATTGATAATTAACGACGTCACATTAGAAACCTCAAAAATAACAGTATTTCTCCACTATTTAATGGATGTTATTATACATATAAACCTTCCTATTGAATCCCTCTATCTATTAAAAAAACCGCATCAAAATCCGTTGCGTAGTTTTAAAGATTTAAGGACACAAAGGGACATAGGGACAGAGAAAGCGACTTTGTTTTATACTATGTAGTGAAGCCAAAATCGAATGTAAACAAAGGCACAAAAGCCATCTGAAAACCCTACGTGCTGGTTGAAATATCCCGCAAATTCCTAGGATCAAGAGGGTTTCAAGTTTCAACCTATGTCAAATTTTGCTACGTAAATTCAAAATATGTACATAAGTCTATACTGTATAAACTAATCTGAAGAATCTCTGGAACGACCAGTCAAAACTTATTTTTGTGTATGAGCCACATCCATGATTAAGGACAATACGTCTGTCTTTTCAGGGCGGCCATTAACGCATTTAAAATTATTACTGTTTGGCTAACTACTTCAAAGATTGTTGTTACGATATTTTGATAATACAACAACTTACACGACCTAATGAAATTATTGTATAATTTATTGATGAAAAATATAAATTAATATTTCATGGCGTACAAAATGTTCTCGACCTCTGGCCGAAAGTTATCCCGAGCTAATGTCTAGATTCAAATTCCAATTGCGAGGCCTCCGCGGAATAAACATGGCAGATAGCGGGATTTAATGGGCACTGTCTAGAATGTTCGATGAGGGTTGCTGCGGCATTCTGGCACGGAATAGGCATTCGATTTACTGTAAGATCTTACCTAGACTACATGAACATTCAGCTTAGAGGCTATAAATTCAGCCATTCGAATAAGTACGAATCCTGTCTGTAGGTATTTTTAACAGACTTTAAAATAAGAAGGAGATTGTTCGATTCGATCCCATTTCAGAAGCGATTTAAGTGCGTAATTTCGAGCCACCAATCAGGATTCACATGATCCTACGGCAATCGAGGGAATCCCTAACTTGAGTTTCAACGTGAAATACTTGGTGCCTGTAAATATCTTTAGATGACTTAGCGTTTATTTAACCTTGTCGAAGAATTTGAGAATTTGGAAGTCGCTTATACTCAGCTTCTAGGATATCTTGAAGATCGCCAGCTGATCAATGATCGACAGTACGGTTTCCGTCACGGTCGTTCAGCTGGCGATCTTTTAGTTTATCTCACGCACCGGTGGGCTCAGGCCCTAGACAGCAACGGGGAAGCATTGGCAGTCAGCCTAGATATCGCTAAGGCCTTCGACCGGGTTTGGCACAGGGCTCTTCTCGCGAAGTTACCATCTTACGGTCTCCCTGAGAGGTTATGCAGTTGGGTAGCCAGCTTTCTGTCTGAGCGACATATAAAGGTCGTTGTCGACGGTTGTTGCTCAGATTTGAAACCCATAAACGCTGGTGTTCCCCAAGGGTCTGTGCTGTCTCCTACCCTGTTCATTCTGCATATCAATGACATGCTTGAGCGTGCTAACGGCATTCATTGCTATGCGGATGACAACACGGGAGATGCCTATTATACAGGCCCTGCAAATACCTCTCGGTCACAAGTGGAGGATAGCAGAATCAAACTTGTGTCTGAAGTAGAGAACTCTCTGGAGCAAGTCTCGGAATGGGGTCGACACAATTTAGTTGAGTTCAACCCCACGAAGACACAAGTTTGCGCGTTTTCCGCTAAGAAAACCCCATTTGTCATGGCGCCTCAATTCCAGGGTACCGCGCTCACCGTTGGCAAAAGTGTTGGGATTCTGGGCGTTGACATTTCGAGCGACGTGCAGTATCGGAGTCATCTGGAAGCTAAGGCCAAATTGGCCTCCAAAAAGCTTGGTGTCCTAAACCGGGCGAAGCAGTACTTCACTGCGAGGGACCTACTGATGCTTTATAAAGCACAGGTCAGGCCTCACATGGAGTACTGCTCTCATCTCTGGGCAGGGGAGCCACAATACCAGCTTAGTCCATTTGACGCCGTACAAAAGCGCGCGGTTCGAATTGTCAACGACCCACGAGTCACTAACAGGTTAGAACACCTAAGTCTGAGGAGAGACATAGGATGCCTCTGCGTGTTCTATCGGCTTTACAACGGTGATCGTGCTCCGAGGAATTGTTCGATTTGGTGCCAACTTCACCCTTCCATCATCACACCACTCGCCGAAGATTGAAGTTCCATCCACATCGCTTGGACTCGTGGCGAACGACTACGGTCCGTTTTTCACGATCGTTTTTGCCGCGGACATGCAAGATGTGGAATGAGCTTCCTTCTGAGGTATTCCCGGAGCGCTATGACATGGGGTTCTTCAAGAAAGGTGTAAAAAGAGTTCTCCTTCAGGGCCGGCGTTGCACTGGTGACTTCCCTGGTGTTGCTCGTGTCTATAGGCGACGATGACCACTTACCATCAGGTGGCTCGTCTGCTTTTACGTCAGCCCTTCAGGCTATAAAAAAAATACTCTTTTAGGGATTTAAGACAACAAAAAAGCTTTCAGCACCACCCTTCCTTTACCGCCCATGACAGCTTAGACTTAACAAGACTCAAATAGGGACTAGATGGAACGTTCGATGTTCCATTCGTCAGTAGGTAAATATGAGGACTGGGCCATGGACATTATAGTAATAAAATAATGAAGCAATTCGCAGGTTACCTCATTTGCGAAGAGGTCGGTGCCCTGATGTGGGTTGCTGATGGTTTTTACCCAAATCCAATCCAATATTCTATAACTAGGTACCTACTACAGAATATTTCATTTTATTGTCTTGCCTTGTTGAGTAAAAAGCGAAATGGTGACATCATTAAAAGGGCCAAATATGCATACCGCAAACCCGATGTTTAAACTAAAGCTTTTATGCCGTGGTCAGTCACATGTGCGCTAACGTTTGTACTTGTAGATAATACGAATATTTGCATGTGTGGGAGACTACGCGAAGGTTAGAGGTTCGCTCTTTGACTCTTTCACCAACAACGTTATAGCGTTGACAGCTTGGGAAACCACTAATGTGTCAAAAACTTGTCGGTTCGCGTATTCTAGCTAATGTGAGTGACCAGCCTTAGAGGATGGGAAGTTTTTGCGATTAAAGATACAGTGATATAATAGGTTGTTTCAACCCATTAACAGCCCACTAAAGGGCAGGATCACTCCGAGTGTCTCAGGAGGCTTAGAACTCTTCAGGACAACAGCGAAGCGCTCTAGAAATTTAGCTATTAGGGGAACTGAACAAACGTACTAGTATCTATTGCGTTATTTTTTATGAAATTAAGGTGGCAAAGGAGCATGCGGCACCATAGACGACCCGAATGGCGCAATGGTTAACACGCCGATCGCTGTTCCGAGGGTCCTGGGTTCGATTCCCAGCGAGGCGGCAATTTGAATGATGAGTTTAAATTTCCGTTCTCGGTCTGGGTGTGTGTCCTTGTCTTGTGTGTTGTCCAAGGTACCCACGACACAGGGAATCCTAGTGTGGGGCTTTGAGTGTGAAGCGTTATTATTATTATTATTATTATAGACAACAAATAGTTACAGATTTATACGGATATGTAAGACATAATAACAAGACATTGTATCACCAAACATCTCAATCACCATTCACCAATCACGGCGAACATTTACATAACAAACCGAATGTTATATCCGCCCTAGCAACACACACGTGGGCGATGCCACGTGCGGAAGCTACCGTCACCGTCGGGTGGTACACCGTCCACTGCTGGTTGGTGTGTGGTGTGGGAGGCCGCCAGATGGTGACGAGGTAATATTTAAATTTTACTATTCGATTATACCTACCTTTACCTTTAAATAACGTGGGTTGATCGTGTTGAAAAGTGCTATTGGAGTAATCGGTGAGGGTTATCTACAATCTCGGACAAGGGCTAGATGATGCAAGGGTGTTGATGATGGGTTGGTGTCTTTGAAGCGGCGGAGAAGAAAGTTTGCGAAACAGCATCGCATGCGGACGCTAATACAGATAGTTGAGGCCCTGATGGTGCCATTAATATTATGTAGGAAGGGCCGCTGAGCGACATTTGTCCAGAAAAGTGTGACGACAGTTGGTTTATATTCATAGCTGACAGCGTATCGGTATCGGCAAGCATTTACTGACGTCCATAATTGACGATTACCATTTGCCTTTATGTGGGTCATCTGCTCTTTGGTCAACTTCTTAAGTTTTGACGTAAAAAGCTGAACAGTCGAATCGAAATATTCAGATTAAGGCAAAATGAGGTCATACATATAACCAATGGCTTGGCCAAATCAACCTAGCACGGTTTACTCAATACAAAAACCATAGGTTTAGAAACTCTTTATATCTCTGACAAAAACACCATTCTGAAAGATATTTGTTGCCAATAAAATATAAAACCACAGCCACCAATAAATATCACGTAAATGTCTTTAGCCCTTCGAAAAAGAAAATAAAGTTATTTGCGAAACGGAACGCAAGATTCCAAATTTAAATTCAGGCGCCAATAGTTCCCGCTAAAACCGAACGGTGCTAACAAAACGAACCGTAACGAACGTCCAGTACAGTAACCATTGGTCGGTGAGTCAGGCGGCAAAATTAGAAATGATTATGACTTGTATCACCTGGCAATGTGTTTTGTTTTGAACGGGATATTATGCAACTCTTTTAATAAATACCATTGATTGGATGTAGCGCACTGGTATATGGTCCACGTCCACTTGCTTAACTGCTAAAACAAATCGTACTAAAACAAGAAGCTGAATTGAACACCTTCAAAGAAAAGTCTTCTACTTCCACCTTGTTAGAGAGTAAGCTGATTTATTAGAGTTAGGACCTTAGGACACATTGCTTTCTTCTAGCATAAAAGAGTGACTGCCACACCTTCGTAGAGGAGGTGAGAGATCACAGGAACGCTGAAATGCTGTATTCAACGAATGTGCACGCATCTTATTAACGCTTACCAGTCCATATCGACCCATAATGACCGCTACGACTGCAAGGCTACGAAACAGCTGGTCTATCCATTAAGCGGCCTGTACAAGCACTAATGACTTTTCAATAATCTTTATCAGAATATCAGTCCCAAATGAGGCCAAACGCTGAATTGTTGAGTTATGAATATTCTGAATACGTGGTACCTATCTGGGTCTGGCCCTATCAAACCCATCGCTAACACAACTTGTGTTTGAACCTGAATGACATCCACAGTTAGTTATATTGAACTCCATGAACAATTCAGCTATTAATTCTGGTTATTGTCAGTCCAATTTAATTTACTTGTAAAGTTTTAAGTCAACTGATAAATTATCCCAGTAAAATTGACAATTCATCCCGCGAACACGCAAACTTCGGATAAAGAAAACAAGTCCTTATAACAAAACAAATTAAAAGTCTTAAACTCGCTGCGACATTCAGTACTCCACGTTATACTTAATTCTCGAGCGGTAAAGCCGTGCCGTCTAGACAGCTACTCTTCGTTTTGATGCTATCTTCGTGTCTTCATTAAGCTCGCGATACATTCCTTTTGAAAACAACAAATTATACGAAATAGAGGGAGAGAAGGGAGAAATATATTTATTTTACCGTTTCTTGCAATGACCTTTGCACGACCGTAAATTCGAAATAATAAAGGAAAACCTAACTCGGAAATGTGGATACAATGTCCCTTAAATTGAGCAGCATTTTAATTTTGTTAAATGAAGAAGTTCGGGGAAATGTAACATTGAACAACATCACTACTAATACTACTAATATCATCATTTAATCAGCATTATTAATCATAATTCAATCAGCTTTTTTGACACGTTCGACTCATTTTTTGTTCATATGCAGATGCAGAAGCCCGCATTTGACGGGTCCTCTGTATACATCGCTCGAGGCTTGATAGTGATTCACTTCATTTCTCAGAAATAACCTGTGTGTGGTCTCCGATGGATCGAGGGAACAAACATTTCTCTTCCATACAAGTGCGTTACAGGAATCAGATCCCGAATCACCACATAGTTACAGGAGCAAGCAAGTTTCGTCTTTCAAGCATATCAAGGTAAAGTCTCTTAATTTCGAAAAAAAAACAAATTACAATAACTCATGACTACTTCATTAACTCGAAATGCATAACACATTTTTTACCGTAACGTTCACTGTTCATTGTATTAAACGTGATTACGTGACCACTTGCTAAGACGACAATTAGTTCGTATGAGTAATTATGTATTAAAAAAGGCTTTCCACTGAGAGTTGGCAGTGTTCGTTCTTGCCCTAATTAGTCGCAAAACAACAATGGAAGCTGCTCATGTGATCGGTTCGTCAAGAGCCTTCTATATTGGTCATGTGCAGCCCAAGTTTTCTGCGTTGAAAGAAAACTAAGAATATGGGCGATTTTATGTTGCACATAAATTTACATGTAAGCAATCTGATATTAAGTTAATCGTCACGCCCAAGGCCAGCAGTGACACAAAACGCGTCTCTAATGCGTTGCCGGCAAAGAAAGAAGGAAGAAAATACTTACTCACACACTTTGCCATAACACGAAATCGCTGGTTTACACGAATAACCACACAATCCAAAAAACACACATTTTACAGGGCAGCCATTTAAAAATTAAACAAAATATTAATTCTCTTATCTTTTCATGTATTTTATCAATAGAAAAATAAAATATATACATTGAAAGGGCATTAATCAAAGTTTAATCAAAATCGAAATATTTTGGTTTTTGTCATCAAGTACCATAATTAATAATTAAAAACTGCACGTCATTCGACTTGTTACAAAATGAGTTTTAGTATTATTATCATGAATAGGAACATAAATCAAAATAGCATGAAATGCAGCACTTTTTATTAAAAATATTATGATCGAAAATAGACACAATTTTATCTTCAATATTCAAGCAACTCAAAATAAATCAATATTGTAGAAAATATTGCCTAAATTAACACTTTTAACACGTTGAACGCCAGACTAAAAATCGATGTCTTGCCCAATGGGCCGCGGCGGACAATGTTGTCCGCCAACATGTCTGGTCCAGGGGGCCGCGTCGGACAACGTTGTCCGCGTGCACTCGCTCACTTTGGAAGCCTCTAATCGGCCGACGGACGGCTTTTCTTGTCTTTTTACTAAGGCAATAGACCCGCGCGGCCCCAAGGAACATCCTAGCACCTTGGCCCGAAAAAAACTGCAAAGACTTAGAACTTATGGGCTTTGAAACAAGCGGTTCATAAAAGCGTTGTAGGTCCATACATTAAGTGATCAATTAAGTGATGTTTTAGGTAAATATACATTAATTTTTACTCTTTATAAGATACTAGAAAGTCGTTAGAATTATAATTAATTTCAACCAAGTACGTATTAAGTATAAAATTATGGGTTCAGTAGGTTAATAATATAAGTAAGCTGCCTTTATACGAAAGTTTATGGTAAAATACAAAAACAGAACTAGATAATCAAGTATTTTAAAGATATTTCTTATGGATAACAACCATAAATGATATAAATAATAAAAATAACTTCTAAATTATGATTCCAATTCATTCCTAGACCAAAAAATTATTGCTGATCTCTACGATGGATTTTTATTTTTAAGTATTTCTCTACATACTTTGATGGTGTGCTATAGAATTGGATATTTGAGAAAAGTAGATAATTTTTAACACTTCTACCTACTAACTACCATGCATATTTTTTGGATATTCGATAAATTACATACTTTATTTCAGTAAACTTATTTTGCTAACAATGAAGCCTTTATTGTGAAGTACCTACCTATATATTGCACAGTGACTTGGGATTCTGAATATGATTATTATATAACCCATTTATCTACTTTTAAATACCCTACAAAATTTGAATAAATTGCATAATTTTGAGACAGGAAATCTTAACGCATCTAGCTAGACCATCAAGCAAATTACCTATTACCTATTACTTAAAAACAGACAGACAGACAGGGTGTTTCAGGACAAAATATGTCACAAATGATGTATACTGTCACCTCCTCCCGGGTCTAGATCGATTTAACCAGTAATCCTATATAATAATGAAAAATAAGCTTCAACAAAAATTACTTTCAGGGTCTCCGATAGGTGTCAAATTTAAAAATGTTTACAATAAACATTTGAATTAAGGTGGGCCAATCCAAAGCTGATTGAGTCAATAGAAAATTTACAAAATCGTCAATTTTGTCCTACGTGTGAAACTTATACGGAATCCTAATTTTTACAAATCACGGCATTCGTCTACGCGAGCGCAAAATCGTAAGGATGACCGACAGTGGGACCCGCGCGGCGTCTGCGGAAGGAAACACGGTTTTTCGTTCTCGGAGGCCGCGACGGACAATGGTGTCTGCCATTTGATATCTCGGAAAATAATGGGAACATAGCAGTTTCCATAAGTCGCCCGTTATTTTTAAGTTATTTCCTGACAAAATAAACAAAAAAACACCTCGACGTTTTTGGGCCATTTCTCGAAATATTGGTGTGGCCCCGGGGGAAAGTCTGCTGTCGGACAACATTGTCCGTCATGGCAGTCAACGTGTTAACACTCGATTATTTGGAAATAAGATAATATTCTAGAAAGTTTCATGTGCTCTCGCGAAAACAATAATAGCAACTGGCGAACATAGATTATTGCACAAATATGGCGTGATAAATCAACCAATCACAAAACAACATTTTTGCGCGCCATTATGCCGGTTTTGCCGTTATGAATGTGAGTCTTACTGAGCATGAAATAAGCACTATTTTGGAATTGGCTGTGTTATAAACTGTTATTTTCAAAATTTTGTTTTGTGCGAGTATTCATGAAAAGCAGCGAAATGTTGTTTGACGACTGCCTTATGCAAGATTATGGTATTTGGTCAGGCAGGTTTCTTAAAAAGATAACAATTCCAGTGGGAATTGTATCACTATACTTAATAGTAATTTATTTCATAACAGTTTCTTAATTCTCAATAATTATCGCATACAGGATAATTGATAATATATTATTATATCGCGTAACGATACTTTGATTTCATTTTGTAAATTCTGCAGAGGTAAAGCTATAGAACGGCTAGAGTTCAATTTGTATAGCGTAATTACAGTGAGGCAGCTCGTCATCTAATATAATTAGAGGAATTTGCCCGCAGAGCATATTTTGGATAATGTAACGCGCTTTATGCCCGGTTCACATTATTCCAGTACGGCATTCCAGTCCAGCGCTGGAATGCTACTGGAATAATGTGAACCGGGCGAACCTGCACTGGAATGTACCATTCCAGTGATCAAATCCAGTCCAGTCGACTGGAATGGCGGTCTATTTTTCATTCCAGCGCGCCCATTCCAGCGCCACTGGAATAGTGTGAACGGCTAATCCAGTGCTGGATTATACGTTGAAGAGTGAATACAAATTGTTATTTTTTTGGGATAGGTGATAGCGTCGGTACAAAAGTCAACTCGCCAATCTGCAAATGTCAAAATGTTCAGGAAGGTGATTTTAATAAAAAAGTATTGCTGTAAATCAGGGATTTCTTAAAATCAATTCAAGTTAATGAATTTGTATACTATTGATGACCCTCTATAGATACAATTAGACAAAATAATGTATTTCTTACCTGTAAAAGAGATATCGCAGATTGATTAGTTGACTATGGTAATAAAATAAGAATTAATGAAGGAGTACACAATAAGAAAATTGCCAATCTGCCACTTAGACTAGTTGAGCGTTGTAGGTTTACAGTTGTACGTTATATTGTACTACAGTAAAGTATTCAATCTGCTTCTTAAACTTACACTTAGACTAGTTGACCATTGTGATTTTCACAAAAGGTGATAGAATTTGAATATGGTCTATTAAACTAAATTCACATAGATTAGTTTACCTTTGTAGAATTTTAATTTTTTGCAGTTAAGCAGAAAAACGATTTCTAATAATATCTGTATTTGAAATGCCACAGATTCAATATTTTGCCACAATATGAGTTGTCTCATAATATTGATGTCCATGTATTTAAGTCAAAACTGCCAAAATGACACTTTGGCTAGTTGACTTTTGTACCGACGATAGGTGGTGACTAAAATGAAGTTAACTGAAAACCAAACTCTTCAGTTTGTTTCTTTATATAGAGAACATGCATGTTTGTGGGACATCACGTCGGGACGTCACTTCTTTCTTGAAAGCATTGTCACTGTAGTGTTACCGATCTACAAGCTTTTGAACGACTGGAATAAATGTGAACGATATGATCCAGTCCAGCACTGGAATGGATTACCGCTGGATTACTGGACTGGAATAAATGTGAACCGGGTATTAAGGCCTGTACAGATATACACGGGTAGCAGAAAATATCGTGCGATATATCGACGAGGATACCGCAGCTATTACAAACCATCTATCCCATGTCATGTAAATGCGCGAAATTTTTTCGGTTGCTTCGCGAACAAATTCCATTGATTGGGCAAAAGGAAGCGTCCACGTTTCCATGTTGCAGGCAATAGAATGGACGTATCGGAGGCCTTCTGTGTTCTACACATTCTAAACTCAAGTGGACGAGAGTCAAAGGGTTACATATTTGCAACTCATTACTCGATATTTGCATAGGTTTAAACACTATCTCGCTTACCCAATCGTATTTAATTACCCATAGCAGCAGAGCACAAGGACACTGCACCGCGTACATCTGAGTATGAGTAGCCTTTTTGCAGCTCACTTCTAAAGCTTTATTTACCTAGGCGTTGAGTCACGTCGAGCTCGACGAATTTTATGAACGATACTCCGAATACACGAGCATGAGTTACATATTGTCAATATAATATCTACTTCGTAGGTCGCATCCACTTTAGAAACGAAGCCCATTTTCCTGTTGAAGTTTTACGGTAAACTTTGTTCTGCCTTGACCTATTTACGTTTTCTGTTAAGTTGATGGCAAAACTACAGTTAGGTACCTACTCGTCTAATCAGAACACCAGATACGGACCACTCACAGCGACAGTGTAGGTAACACTTGATACATTTTGGGTAAAATGCACCCGTTAATTTTTGTCATCTCTGCCTCGATACATAGGTACTCGATTCCAAAGATAAAAGTAGATACACCACCAACACTACATAGGTGCAGACAGTATGTGGAAGGTAAATCATAAGAAATTATCCTAAGCTAAGACTAGCCGCAGGATGCATGCGTCATCACGTCCCGCCCTGGATGACGTTGCAGTTTGTCTGCTCTCCAACCCGCATCCGTGTTCACGAGCCGAGACGATCAATTATGGACGCATCCCGAGACACGCTTGTCTTGTTTACTTCCTCTTTAGATCCTTAATGAGAGAACTTAATGACAAAACTTGTCTTTATAATTTTAATAAACACAAAGCCAACTCTCACATCAACTAACAATATAAGAAATTATATGGTACGTGCCTATAAAACTTTAAGGATTCCCTTGATTTTCCTGAGACTCCATCATCAGATCATGACTTGGTGACAACGGTATCGCCTTGGAAGTATGCTGTTTCAAAGTATATTAATGTAATCGTAATTAATAAAAATTATTGTACAACTTAGCCGAGCGAGCCTGTACAGACACATTGGCTATATGGTTTAAATAAACGGAATTAAATGATAAAAAGTGATCAAATAATAAATAACCAAATAACAGTAACGTCGCGGGGAAATAAAATGAGAACAAACCTAACAAGCCCACAGCAAACTATAATAAATCACCCAAATCGTTCATTACACCAAATCGATTTGTCCACTCGTCATGCTAAACCGTAATTTGCTACAGCCTGAACAAAGATTTATTTGGCGAAAAGTTTAATTAAATTCCGCAGCAATGGCAACATTCACCGGAGCGTGGTTAACAGGCGAGTGCATTGACTCGGTGCTGGTAGGAAGCCATGGGAATAAGAAACAAAAGGTCGTTATGTGCAAATTGTTGTTTCTCTCGGGAGGGATTTGTCGGAGAAAGTTTTAAGTTAGCCGTACACGCTAGGGTATAACTATCTGGCAGATTTCCCTGTACAGTAAGTAATTTTATCAGGAGTAGGTAAATCGCTACGTACACTGCGTTTGCGTTTGATAGGAATTCGTTGTTTTCCACACAAATGCCAGTTTTCTGACCCTGTGATTAAGGAACATTGCAGATTGAAGGCGAGAATTTAATATACCGTAAGTAAATTTTGCTAAACTGAACTGTGTGTACAGGCAATTTTGATTTTAGCGGGGTGTGACAACTCCATATTCTTGGCGACTGCGGGATACAGGACATACATTTGTGCAAAATACAAGGTCAAGTTTACCAGTACCGTTGAATTATACAACTAAACCTACCTATCAGTAAATCTAAGTATTTTAATTATTAAGTTTTTAGTCTACTGGGAGTTTGGAGCAGGTTTAGTAGAGTTTATAAAGTCTATTGTATTTGTGATCAATATAAGCACACAAGAAAGGCAACATGCTTAGTTCTCCGTTACGATCGTAATACTGAGAGAAACTCTGAAACCACTAATTAGAGATGCTATTCTCGTTTTTCTCTTACTATACGTATGATGGAGCGAAAAGGAGAGTATCGAGATATATTTATTTATTATGTTCCTCTCTTCCCGAATTAAATAGTATTTTTTTTACTGCTTATACATAATTGAAACTAGATTAAACACTAATGAATAGAAACGTTTCGACAGACCGCTAGTTATAGCTATGTGATGTCACGCTAAATTCAATGTGACGACCTTTTGAAGACATTAAGTTATGTCATGAATTATGTATTTTAATGCGCTGTGCTATGTACTAAACTAGCCACTGAAATGGTTAATAATTCACGAGCACATTACGAATATTAAAATAGATGAATTTAATTAGAACGTTTCAAATATAATTAATAGACCTAGTTGGCTTTGGCTTTTAAAACAGGTTGTTTTGTCTTTTGGAGACAGATCCAACGTTATAGATAAAATAGTAAGATCATTATATTAAGATTCAGTAGTCAAGTGCCAGCATCAAATTGGTCTCATCTCCTTTCGCAACGGAGCCAGGTGCAATGCGGCATCCGGATCCCCGTTCCAGTTTAGAACCAGAAATAGCCCGAACGGATCATTTATTTCGCTCTATCCTCTGGATATTCGCATCCGCTACTCCACAACAATTTGATTCACGCGCACATTTATTGATATTAAATTTGTGATTGAACACGTAATACAATACGGTCGCATTATTCGTGATTAATTATTGAGAAATGTCTTCGCTGATTCATTCATTAGCCATGAGCGTTATTCAATAGAACTCGATACAAAATTTTACATAATACGTACTTACTAATCGTTCTTTAAGTAGTTCCTCGTCTAAAAAACATACTTAATTAGTATAATTATAATGCACGTACACAATACTCGGACAAATTGGCACCAGGATAAATTTTCCTTATCACTAATTAACATACCTACCATTTTCAGAGCTCTGTACAAAATGAAGACGAAAACGGAACAGCTTAAGACCCTTTGAAAACCTACAACATCCCGACAACTCCTAAAATATCGACCAGAAATGACTGCTTTCACACAGGATGCTCAAACAAAACAAAGTGACATAAAAACCTCAAAGTCATCCAGACAAAGGAACCCATTAGCAGCGACATCGCATCCCGAGCTGGTGCGAGCTGGTGTAATTAGGGCAGGTGTCTGGTACCTTGCATCCGGTGACTGCGGCTATTTGTGGCCGCCCTTCGCCCAACTGTCGAATGTATTGGAAGGTCAAGCAGTGTCTCTGCTTTTCCTGTTTCATAACGCTAAAAATATCAGTTTTGGAACGACGGGCAACTTATCTTCAAACAAATTTGAAACATTTATTTATTATGTCTAAGTACCTACATAGCCTAGGGCAGGTATATTAAACATTAAAACTTTTCAACTTCAAGGAGTTTAGAAGTTATTAAGTCATGTTATTTAATAGGGGCTAGAGAGCCTGTTTGTCCTTATATTATTCTCTCTCATCTCATGTGGACTTTGGACTTACGTATAGGATCTAGTGGTGACTCTGCACGTTTCTTGACCGTTTTTGCAATTCACTAGATTCAGCAACATCATTTTGATAATCAAGAAATAGAACGATGCGAACTAAGAACAAGCATTAACAGTATTAACACTCAGCTCAAATAGGGAATCGATCATTGAGTTATCGCAAGATAAGTTTTTGCCGAAAAGTTTGATCCCAGCTTAGCGATGAACCCCAACTTCGTAAGTCAACAAACTGGGGCACGGTTCACTGAATAAGCCATTGTGGCAAGATGACTTCATTTGCGCACCCAACTGCGTCCGCCGATAACGGTAAGTGTTGTTAAATAAGTGGCAACTTATAAATAGAATCGATAAGAAGACGTTGTTGCATCTCATTAAACATTTATTGAGTTCGTATCGAGTTCAAGTGATCATAATGAGTTATAAGACATGCTACTCAGTTACATTATGATTTACACAATTTAGACAGACAATGGTTTGAAATTTCGTTAAGTCGGGAATGTGGGGTTGCATCGCCGCTTCATTTTTAAAATAACTAACTGTTGCCCGCGACTTCGTTCGTACATAGGAGTTTTCCCCGCGTGAATCCCGATCCCGCGGACTAAAACTCCGGGATAAAATGTAAGTTTAAGACCAGATCCAGGATCCGGGTCCAGGCTCCAGATTTTTAGATTACCTCACCTGTTTCTGGTCAGCAATTCATTGGTGATGTATTTAGTGTTACTAATGTCCAAGGGTGAACCCATTGAAAACACGTGACTACATAAAATACTGCTTCCATGAAGCTAGTTTCCTTTTATGGGAGAATTGAAGAATGATACTGATACTAATTATTGATATTAATGAATTAAATCGCTAAGAACACTCCAGGTTTGACTCTTACTTTGTGTTAGGTACAGTTCTCATGAACAGTATCGGATGGATGGTACTGCATGCTCGTTTGCCATTTTATTGCCATAAAAAATGGTGCCATGCTGATTTACTGGCCTTAAGTAACTTGACAGACTCCATAATTTTGATCAATGTGTAAACTTTAACAATAACTTCTACTTTTTTTTACTCCGCCAATCCGCACTGGAGCAGCGTGGTGGAGTATGCTCTAGGCCTCCTCAATAATGAGGAGAGACTCGTGCTTAGTAGTGAGCCATTAATGGGTTGTAGCCAAGTGAAGACCATGAGTAAAAATGCTCAAAGCAAATTCGCACTGCACTGCAAATTTCAGTGTTTTGCGTTAAAAAAAATGCATATTATGTTCAACCTTACATACCATGCATTTTCACTTTGTTTTGGAAATAAAAGGCTCTTGCTGATTTTTTAGCATAAAAATGCTTCAAGCAGGGCTTTTGTGTTGTTTTGAGGTTCATCCATAAAGAGTGTGGCTGCAGGAAACTGACACCAGTCAAGCCTGAAGGTGTATTTTAAACCACTAGATTAGAACTAATTGTCTACTGAAGATAATGCAACATTTTTAAGGTTCCGCACCCAAAGGGTAAAACGGGACCCTATTACTGAGACTTTGCTGTCCGTCTGTCCGTCCGTCCGTCCGTCCGTCTGTCACCAGGCTGTATCTCATGAACCGTAATAGTTACACAGTTGAAATTTTCACAGATGATGTATTTCTGTTGCCGCTATAACAACAAATACTAAAAAAACAGAATAAAATAAATATTTAAGTGGGTGCCCATACATTCGACGTAAGTTTAGTTACCTTTCAGTCCAAGAGATGGCGTTGTGCGTAATATGTGGCTACAATAAAACAAATATTTAAGTGAGGCTTTTATACAACAGACCAGATTTTTTTGGCGTTTTTATACATAATGGTACGGAACCCTTCGTGCGCGAGTCCGACTCGCACTTGGCCAGTTTTTATCTATGTTATGCATTAGTTATCTAATCTGTTGGATAACTTAACACTTTATCTGAGATAATTCTATGAACTTTTATAAGGGTAATAATGGGAGGTATAATCTAATAATATGTGAAGTAAAACTGATATTATTTTTTTATAAAAATTACAAGAATGGACGAATATAAATTTTTGTACAGTTACAATTTTCATGAAGTAGTTCTCAGAGCTAATATTTTATTATTTTTATAATAAGTTTTTGTGTGCCCCCCGAAGCACTGTTATGTTCAGGAATTTTGTACCACTAGCATTAATTAGTCTATTCAACTGTGGACCACTTCAACTATTGTTTAGCTCAGTCAAGCACTTGGAACTGACTGGAGATACACGAACTATTAGCACTGCAAATAATTGTGATTTACAAGAACCTCAAAATAAAATAAGAACAGAACAAAACCTCTAATAAAATGAAATAACATTATGAATGAATACCTATCAAGTTATGTAGCACAGTAGGTAGGGATATAAAAGCATTCAAATTCACATTTTATAATAAAACTTATAGAAACGGAATAAATAATTCATATTTCAAGTCAACTACGAATATTATGTGCCAGGTTGCTTTGCAAACCTCAAAAACATTGGTAAACCCTATTGATTTCTCATTATTGGTGAAAAGGTGACAACTTCCAATTATACTTGTAAGTCAAGACACATGTTCTACATTCAAATATCCTCACTTTAATCAGTAACACCAGAACAGGTTTATCAACTCTAAATATAGTAATTAGGTACAGTGCAAACGTACCCACAGGCCGAGCTGTGGATACAGTGATGACATAATGCAGCCACTACACCGCGGTGCTGCTAAACACTAATGAACATTTTACACCTTCAAGGAAATGTTTATCTAAAAATACCAATGACAAAACTTTGATATTACCTGATTATATAGCTTAATAGTTTGTCTGGCATTACAAGTCATTTGGGCACTAAGTGCAGAAAGGGGTATTTACTGGGCTCAGGACTATCTTATTTTTTGTTGAAGAAAATAAATGCAATTAGGCCTTACTTTAAGTTTCAGCACCGCTGAAGAAATGGTAAGTACTTTATTTTAATACACACAGCTAAATATTATCTTCTAAGAATTGCAAGTAGATATTTGCAATCTTCAAAATACTTTAATGTAAGGATTATAAGGACTGTCAGGTATGCGTTAACCTTATTGGAAATGAAACTTTTAAAAGTTACAAATTCAAGTTTAAACTTGTTAAATAAGTTATACCTTTTAACCTGCTACAACACACTTGCATCGATGTAAGTTTTAAGACAAAATTACGACAACTGTTGACTAAATTAACTACTTTAAAATGTGATTCACTGCAACAGTTCAACCAAAGTTCCGAGGTCTAAAAATAAAGGCAACGTACCTGTTGAGCCACTGGCTCTAATATGCTTTCTATGATCTTCGTGTGGAACACCGGCATTTTGAATCCTTAGTGCACTTAAATTACATTAGAAAACACACAAAATTCCACAAATTTAACAGAACACAACCAACTCACAAGAAAAACAGAAAAATACTGACGTGACGACCGGGCCGGCCGGACCGGGGAAAGGGAAAGGGAATTCTAAAAAGGGGAATATCAATGTCAATTGTCACTCCTGTCAAGACTGACTGTTGTCAACTGTCATCAGATCTCTGATGACAGTTGACGACTACGCTACAGATTAATAAACAACGTCTGCGATTCTCTAAGTATATTCCTATCTCTATGTGCGATTCTAAGTAGTCTGTTTTCTAAAGCCATACAAACTGACAGACATTGATGTCAAATTAAAAAATAATGTTGCCCTTTATTTTTATTTCATGGAGTCGTCGCTCCACTGAAATGAATCGTAACAATCGCATTAATTTTGTTGCAAAAATAAAGCATATCTGAAATATAATTCATGGTATTAAACTGAATAAATCCAAATAGGTTTTGAGGCAGTCTTAAAATGTTTAGACTACCTATACTAATCGAAATACTTAAAATCCAATCTAGTATATGATCAATATGATATGATCCTAAAATCTGTCTCTGAGAAAAACTAGGTTTTAAGAAAATATGCCTTTTTTGCAAATTGCGTCGAATATTTATATCGGTTTGAACATGCAAATAAAAATGAAAACACGCATAAAGCATTCCATGGTTGACTATAAAAGTGCGGTTACTATTTTACCCACTAGCCTTAATTATCGTTGTAAAAGTTGTGTATCGAGGTAAAAGCTGTCCATGTCCTTAGAACGGTGATGAGGGTTATGCTTAAACACAGCGGAACAGTATTTTAAATCAAACTTCCGTAAAACGCGACATGAGTATTAGAATACCTTTAAAAATACCTCTGAACATAATTTTAGCTGTATAAATAATGAAGTTATTATTATTATCTTAACACTATACCTTGAGAAAAAACTAAGGGGGTATTTTAGTCTTGATGTAAGTAATAAGAAAAGTACTTTATAACCAAACTTTTTTATTAATTTACAATGTTTAAATTTACCTATATATCTATTAAGTCTTTAATCTGTGCAATAATTAAGTAATTTAACTAAACTTATAAATAATTATTTATACAAGTAAAAAGAGAATAAAAAGAATACTTAGGCAGAAGTTATCACTTTACTAAAGAGTCCAGATTGCTAATGTAATCAAATACATATTTCGAAAATAAACATAGTAAGTACATACTTAATATTTTGATCAACTGCTTATAGAATAAACTCGTTTTATATTTACAATAGATACTTAGATGGTTATTTATAACGTGGAGTTATTTTACAACTTACAACCATCAAAAATATTCTTATTTTGGTTAATTTTATGACGAAAATTTATGTTTTAAATACGTATTTAGGTAGGTGTTAATTTATCATGCATTGGTTATTGGACAGATAGTGTAACTGGCAGATTTGCTTTAAGACAGATTCAGGAGACTACACAAACAAATACCACCAACAAAGATGTATTAAATATCTAGATGGAACATCGAATCCGCGAAAACGTGTCAAAAAGTTGTGGCCAACTGTTGGCCACAACTTTTATATCATTACGCACAGATTACGCACACATAGACAATAAATGAACGCGAAAAACATCGCTTACACGCACACATGATTGATAATGTTGCCTTGTTTTTTTTTGTTTTCATTGTAGGGCGACGCTCAATCTAGATATTTAAAACATCATTGACCACCAATAAGAATTATACGTACCACTAGAACTTTAGAGAAAAATGTTTCAACGATTTTGGTGAATGAATCCATAAGGGGGTAAACGGGATGCATGTTTTTTGAAAATCAGTTAAAGTATTTTTACGAAAGCCAAGCCACGTGCCATCACAACAGTTAGTAATGTATATTTCTTTAAAAAAAAATGGTGGAAACTTAGTGGCTATATGCAGTATATATTTTTTACATAATGTTTGAGTGATTTCAATTAGTACTATAATTATGGAAAAAATATTTTCAGGAAAGGAAATTATCATAATATAACATTACAAATAGGTACGTTACAGTATACTACATTTATAAAATGACAACCTAACGAGATTAACGAGTGTAAAACAACTTAGTACTTAGTTACGTACGTTTTACAGTAAAATTTAATACAAGTGTGCGCTATCGAAATTTGTGCTACATATTTCGATCGATATTATTATAATACTCTAATATTTAAATAACAATATTATATTACAGTCCACGGAACACAGACACCAGTTACTGTTACAGTCAATCACCCAATGGGATGCGTCGTGCCGTGGCCAGGGAATAAAGTAATAAATGTACGAAATACAATTTTTACACTACTTAAGTACTTATATGTAAATATTGAAGATTGGATCGAATCGCCTAGGTACATTACAGTTACTGGCAAATGCTATCTATCGAAACGTTGTGTGACTGAGTAACACAAAAAAAAATTAATAAAAATATCAAATTAGATGTAATTATGGCCTTTAATACATTTGCGTTGTACTTACAAATTCTGTTGTTTTGTAAAAATAATAAAATTCTCATAAAAAAGAACTATTTAAACATTGACAAGCAGAGAACTTTACTAGTCAGATGTCAAGCAATAACTTTGGAATCAAAAAACTCAGATAAAACTTACGAGGTAACGATATGGTCGTTACAATTTAACAAATCGCTGTTTTACATTTTTTAAATGTGTTATTTTGTAAAATATTATGATTAAAATTTACTGATTTTAGGGAAAATTAATATTTTTTGACAGGCAACATTTCAGTGCGTTGTGCAAAATGACGCTGACGCTAATTGCTGAGTTTGATATGATAATACAACATTAACAAGAAGTTAACAAACAAAACAAATTAACGGTAAATGAAATATTTTTTTATTATATTTACCTACTCTAAATTGTGTTGAACTTTATTAACATCAACATACTCCACTCAGTTCTATTGTCTTTGGTTTAATTAGAAAATTGTATGCCCTTTATTATATCCACAAAATGAACATGTTTTGTATAGGTATTTGGCATTTTGAAGAAATCTGATATATCTGATAAATGGCCAGTAATATTGTTTCTTATTTTTTACAATATCATTTTCAAGTGGTACTGCTTCTAATATTGCAATGACTAGGTAAGTACAAACTTATATTTTTAACATAAAGATTCGAATTTTCGAATACTCTCTATTCTCTCAAATCGTCACCCGATCCAACAACCAGTCATACCGCTAAAAGTCCGTCCAAGCCTCGAGTACTCGACGATATCGCACTTGAACAGGAGTAGAACGTTATAAGTCCTTCATCCGCACCCTACAGATACTCGACAATATCGCACTTGATGGATATGTTGGGGCAGCTGACGCCGTAGGGCAGGTTGAGGCCGTGCGGCTGGCTGCGGTGGCGCTCCGTGAGCAGCTTGTGGAAGATGGGCAGGATGGCGCACTCGAACAGCTCCGACTCCGAGCTCGCCGCGTACATCTTGCGCTGCTCCACGGATTCCTGTCGCTTGTCGCGCCCGTATGTTGCCGATTTGCGCTCCTCGCGCTTGCCCGGGGACCCTGAAGATTTTGAATTTGGAATAAGGTGCTTTTCTATTCTACGTAAGCGAACACAGGTAGCAACGTGCTAACGATGCGGAAGGTTGCGTTTGACCTAAGAGTGTTTCGGAGGAATATGGTGAACAAAAAAAGTAGTTCTTAAAGCAAGTTGCGGACGTGTTGAAAGTTTTAGGGGACGATAGCTACTCGTTAAATATTTTTGACTTTGGCTCTAACGAGGCAAAAAAATCCTTACTTGGGTGGTACATAGTTAATCCAGGAAAATTCAACATGTGACATTTAATACTTAATTAGTTAATAACATTTCGTTTTGTAAATTAGATTGTTAATCGGTTGGTATATTTTTGCGGCATTTTACGCGGAATTTACGGAGATAGAAAAAAATAAATTTATAAAATTCCAAAGACAGAATCGAAAACATGCCATCAAAATGAGGAAATTGGATCTCACCAGTTTTATGCCTAGAAGCAACGTTAGGGCTGCTCTTGTGATGGTCCGGCCTAGTCTGGTTGGCCTGCGTCAGTTTGGGCGAGTCGCCGACGCCCTTCGCCCGCTTCAGCGGCTCGGCCTCCTGCCGCAGCCGCTTGGCGGGGGACTCCTGGCCCTTGGACACGCGGATCGTGTCGGGGTCCGGCTTCCAGCCCTCGAGCTCCGGCTCGGGGGGCGGCACCGCCGGGGGCGCCGCGACCGCTGGCTTCTCCTGAACAGTCTGGATAGCCTGCACTTGTTTCCTCGGTATGTCGTCATGTCGCCGCGGAGACGGCTCCACTTTATCTACTCGCTCTTCTTGGTACGATCGCATCTGTCAATGTGTTATGTAAATGTGTTATAAATGTGCACGGAAAAGACAAAAAAAATGTTCTCGAGCGGCTATCTGACATTGAAACTAAGAAGCTAGTATCATCTTGCTGGCAAATGGATGTACCCGAAGTACGGATACCAAGATTTCTGCATTATACAAGTGCAACATGTTTTGCCACGATAGTCAAACTGGTTCAAATGTTTAAACTTTCTACTAACAACATGGTCCATTATCCTAGGATACTTTATTTAAATTGCTTTTCATTTGCAAATAACACTGAATCCTGGCCTACTTCAACAAATTCAGTTTAGTCGTGCATGTCTTCCAAATTAACAAGTTCGTTCAGCTTACTTACCGGAGAAGTCCCTATCAAGTTTAGTCATACACGTCTTTCAAATTGACTAGTTTGTTAGTTGTATCCTTACCGAAAAGTACCTATCAACCCTGACCAATCTGAGCGTCGACCCTGACAATACTTACGAGGGCAGTGGACTGTCTCCGCTTGGCCTGCGCCACGTGCGGCGGCGTGCTCACCGGCTGCGGGAACTCCGAGCCGCGCCGCTGGAATATACATACTAGTACATGCCTACTCATGCCAGAGGATCCAGTGAGATCGGAAGAGAAAAGTGTTCAGAAATCACCTTGCAACTATCTGCGCTATTTACATGATTGCTAATTAAAAGTTTTCAAGATGGTGGTTGTACATTCGAAGAAGGAATGTTGCTATATTACCATAGAAGAAGAAAAGAGTTAAATATTATGGAAATAATCCTACTTATATCGTTGGTGCTAAAGTTCTGTAAAATAAATTACTTGTTGTGATGTGCAGCAACATGAGTTTATGAGACTTCTTTGTACAAGAGATGAACACCTACGAGTTTGATTGCATTTGTCTACATGATCACTGTCAGCATTCCAACATTCCTATGAATGACGAAGTAAAATTATCATATTGCATCATCAGTGCTAATCATCGTGATCATAATGATAAAGAGTTAAAGATCTTTTAAATGTTGAGTTTGATAATAATTAGTTGATACCTTGGACAGTCGATCTGACATCCTCAGTGTCTCCGCCTCCCGGTAGCCTTCGGGTGTTCCACCTCGCGGCACTCCAGCTGTAAAGAAGATACATTTCAGCTGGATATGGCATAAAATTGTGACATAAGTGTATTCTCTTAAACTCAAACCGCTACTTTATAAACTTCTTGCAAGCAATCTTTTAGTTTGATGTTGAAATTTGAGCTTCTATAGCCCGCGACGTAAGAAAATGTTTACTTAAAAGTGTCAAAATGTTGAGTTTGAGCAATAAGTTTCTAGCGTGTTTATAGGTAGGTAACGAGTTTATTATACTATATACTTTTCTCAACATGATTGATTGAAGCATTGGAAGCTCGCCTCTCCATGCTTCTCGTGTCTGGTTCCCTGCATAAACAATAATTTCTTGCATTAGTAGGTTAACACGCAGTTATTAGTAGTAAAAAGTTGTATAAGAATCAGTTTCACCTGTGGTGATGGGGAGAGGATTGCTGCCGACTCTTCTCGGATACACTTCGCTGCATCGGAGAATGAGCGTGACCTGAAGACAGAGAATACTTTATTTGATCGACCGAGTTGATCAACAGAGGGTGCGATCGGTAGGTCCAGGATGTTATTGGAAAACATTTCCTGAGCACTATCGCGCCTCACAGGGCATAAAAAACCGTTGTTGCCTGCTGTCACAATTAGGTAGCAGTCGCTAAGCCATTTCGCAGACCTTTGCGTGAAAAAAAGACCCGGGATTTGCATTGGCCACTAATCCGTCACAAAGTTTGTCCTGAAGCAGTAAGGTGGAGTATGTCCTAAGCCGCCCCTCTTACTCGTGCTCAGTGGTTATTGATGGATTGATTTGAAGTTTCAAGAATTTCCAAGCATAATCCATCTTGTAGGCCAAGTATGGGGTAGTTGCGGACTCCACACACGTTTTGAAAATATTAGTTTCCTCAGAATCTTCTTCTTCACCGAAGCAATGCAAAAACTTTTACTTATAAAGTCGGACATACTGAATATGTCCATTCTTGTATGTTAGCAAAGATATTCCAACTTACTGGGCGGTGACTTCTGACAAGTGTACTGGAAGGTGTTGGTGTCCCACAGGTCGCTCTGCACCACTATGTAGTTCTCCTTCTTCCGTCGCTCCGAGTCTCGTCTCTGACCTGAAACGTGAGTGCCAAATATGTTAATTAACTTTCTGCTAATGCGATATTCTGTCAAATTCCCCCAATCCAAAATTTATCATTCAGCTATCTCTTCTGTATCCCTTACGTTCTTGCTTCTACGTTGTCTGTTTTTGTATATATCTCTTCTGTATCTCTTTACGTTCCTTACAATACAAACGTACTTTTTACTTGTACTGTCGTTTTGCAAACGTTTTCCGTCAATATTTTATGAAGAAAAAGGACGCAAGAAAATTCTCAACACTTCTTTTGAACATTGAGATATTATGTACTAAAGTACTAGAGAAGACACCGCAAAGAAATTTTATTCGCCAGTCAGTTGCGGTGAATGCACCTCAACTCTCTCATTCGCTTGCCAGCTCGCATGCGCGTAAAACGTCTGAGACCTGTCAGTGAATCTTTAAAACTAGCGTGAACAATGCCCAATTGTGTATTACGTAATTGCCGCAATAACTCCAGGAACTCAAATAAATGCACAGGAGTAACTTTTCATCGGTTAGTAACCATATTTCACTATTTTCAAATAAATACGAAAAATTATTTAACGTCTGCCATATTGTGTCCTTCTCATAGACTAACAACGTCCAGTAGTGATAGTAGGTACAATTTGTTGACATCACATTAAACACAATATTATCAGTTTTACACGCTGACATTCATGTCTCTGTAAATTTTTAATTCTTAAAAGACTATACTTTGTCCGCGGTTCCGTCTGCCTAGCATAATCATAATCTATATTTTTCACCCCATAGTTCAAAACTAATTGACAAATTTTACCATCTTAGAAGCGAATAGGTATCTCACAAAATATTAAGACTGTAGTTACTACTCCATTCACAGTACACGTTCTGTCTAATACCAAACAAAATAAAAAAGAGTGGATAAAAAAAAGCACTGTCAAGTTCAGTTAACATGCGCGATATAACCAAATTCCACGCGGGAAAAGCCACGGACGAAAAACTAGTACTGTATAAAGGACTGAGGATAACATTTTAATTTCGTGTTTTACTATACTTAAATAATTATTTTTTGTTTTGTTTTTCTTGTTTTTTTATAAGTAAAACATTTGTTTTTGTTTATTTATTAAAAATTTATAAAAATATATTTTGTTTTAATTAATTCTTGTATCCTCTCTTGTAAGTGAGCCCTTTTTCAATTCGTTATTATTATAATTGGTTATTATTGTGTATCTCCAAAATTAGTTTGACGGGTCCTAAATAATTATTGTTATTGCAAAAAATGTTTTTTTTTTGTATACGAATAGACGGTCTATACTAATGTTTATCCATGCATTTAGTAAAAAGTGGTTATGTCAATGTTATAAACAGACACCCTAAATTTTAATTAGTTACTTGTTTAGACTTTTTGTAAAATAAAGAAATTTATTGATGTTTGTACTTAATAAATGTAGAACGTGTACACTTTACAGTAGAACTGAGTTTTGGGGGATAAAATATTCACAATAATACTTAATTTAAATTTTTTGTTTCATTCAAACTGATGAACCAGATAGGTAAAAAACATGTAAAAACCCCACACTGACCGTTCTGTGTCATAAATGTCATAATCTATATTCCGTCGTCATAGTGACCGAGTAATGAATGAAATGACCTACAGTCCTACAAGCATCTTTTGGCGCGTGCGTGACAGAGACAGCGTCATACAGGTAAGGTAAACTGTAAGGCGCTGTCTTTGTCACCCACGCGCCAAAAGATGCTTGTAGGACTATTATGTATCTTATTAAGCGTATTAAGCGCTGCGGTTTAAAATGATAGATTAGACTGAATGATTTTTTGTAGCGCTGCAGCGACGGATAGCTTTAAACCGAGAAAAGGAACATGACTTTTGTTTGACGTAGCTTCTCTAGTTTACATAGTAACTCAATGCTTTTGAATAAGATATTGATAAAGTAGTACGCACATGCTTTCCGTCGTTCCATTGAGGAGTAGTCGACGTCGATATCCAGGATGTCTTCCACCTCTTGCTTCGGCTTCGGAGGTATAGGTGGGTCTCGCTCTTGGCCTATGGGAAAGAAATTCCCAATCATTACCCTCCAGATGTTCTCGTAATTTGCTATCATGATGACAGTTTACCCGACTTCAAAAATGATTAGACTGTTTTATATTAAACCCAACTTAAGACTGAAACGAAAGAGGCGCTGTCGGACGCATTTGACATTCATTTGACCAATCATTGCACACTAGTAACTGACAGATGAATGAACACAACGTACTTATGAGTATGAGGAGTTTTTTAATTTTTATATTTGTTACCTCAGTACTTTCGACTGGGTGAACAAATTTTGATGATTTTTGTTTTGTTCGAAAGCTGCTGTTTATCGTGTGGTCCCATATATGTAATAGAGGGACATCTGGCGTGTTGATTTTAAGTTATCCTGGCACTAACCGATAACCTTCCGCTCGAGGCCGGGCGGCGGCTCGGGGTCGTCCAGGTCGGGCAGCCCCGTGATGCTGGAGGTGCGCCGGTGGCCGCGCCGCGACGGCGTGCTCTTCTGCACCAACTCTTGGGACTTCTTCTTCTGCAGCTCTGGAGTCTGGGCAGAATGGAAATTACTGTAGTTTATGTAGTAGTAGTATAGGTAGGTTCGGAGTTTTTTTCCTTTTCCTTCTGTGAACTGCTTAAAAGCTACTGAAATGTCACTCGCGGTAATGGCGATGGAATATCGTGAGGAAAACTGCATGCCGGAGAGTTTGCAAAACTCAATGTTGTGTGAAGTCCGCCAATTCGCATTTGCGGAGTGGTGTACTACTATGACTTAAAACTTCGCATTTTGAGAGGAGACCCGTGCCAAGCAATGAGACAGTAATGGACTGTGACTGTGAACTATTGGGGGTGTTATCATAACTAATAATAAATGAAAAGGAGTTCATGAACATACTTGTGTATTTAAAAACCATCTGTTATAAGATAATGAATGTTCCAAGAGTGTCTCACCTTAGGCGTAGCTGCCTTGGTATACATCGGTTCTTGGATCTTGGCGGGCACGGACTTGGCGGTGGGCGTGTCGGACGGCTTCAGCGCCGGGATGGTCTTGGCCTCCGCCTTGGCCGGCTCGGGCGGCTTGGTGGGCTTCGGGGGCTCCGCGGGCTTCGTGGCCGGCTTTGGAGTGTCGGGGGGTTCCTGTTAAGCCAAATTACTAAATCTCACAAATCTTTTGATTTGATGCCGATTGCCGCTAATACTTCATCTATAAAACTTAGAGGCATCAGATGACTAGACGGCAGATTTAATAGAGGGTGGTAAGTGCCCCACATTTGCAACACAATGGTCAATGAATTGACCCCAAAAAACCTAAAACCAGTCAGGATACTGTTTATGAAGGATCACAGAACACTATAATATACTCCTGTCGGAGATTGACAGAGAATTATGCCTATTATGGTCTGCTGATGGCACACTTAGGCGAGATTTACAAAAGCTTCACAGCAACAATATCAATCGATCTAATCTACCTAAATAACCAACAAAGGAGCAGACGAGCCATCTAACTTGATCCATCGAATAGGAACTGACATAAGGTCCCAAGCATTGTCAGACAAGAACTAAAAGGTAGTGGATTTCGAACCAAAATAAATGCTGATTACCACACTCTCATCACAATGTCTGATCAGTATTATCTACTTCCAAAAAATAACATCAACATCCTAAAGCTGACCTCGGTAGACCAGCCGTAGGGCAGCTTGGCGAGCTGGTCCTTCTCGGGCACGGTCTTAGGCGGCGGGCTGGTGCAGTCCAGGTGGTTCTTGAACGACACGTTCTTGGTCTGCTCCTTCCGCGGCTCCCGCACCGTCAGCTCCTTCACGGGTTCGGGGGCTGACGGCTTTGGCCTTGAATTATAGCATGTCATCATAAGGGAGACTTTCGTGAATGTTTACAAAAGGGTCAGGAACGAACAATTTTAGTGTTTGGAGTTTAAAAAATATCACCTCGTTGGGCCCTTGTTGAACAAAGATTGGTAATAATTAGAAAACACGGAGCCAAGATAATTACTAATCAAAACTCATTTTGATACCAACGGACTCACACAGCAGGATTCTCTCCATGCCTAGTTAGTGGTCAGTCGTTATTTTTAGTATTTTTGGACGGAGTTCCTAACCCGAGAATGGAGTGTGGTGGTTACCGTTCGATGGTGGTCTGCAGGTTGCAGTCGGTGTCGGCGCCGGCCGACGCCGCGCTCAGGCTGCACATCGACGTGATGTCGCTCGTCTCTGTCGTCAATACCAACATCGATATGACATAGACCATATGCCGTCTATCACACAAACAAATTTATCAGTTACAGACTTGACTGTTATTATCAACAAATGAGAGGATTTTGAGTTTTGAACAAATAACACGACTAATTATCTCTAACAATCCCTGCTCCAATCCTCAAACTTACTCACAATTAAACTTCCCAACAAGTGTTAGAAGAACATTATTGACTAATTGAACTAAGCCCCTCACTTTGAGTCTTATTTTACATGGGTCTTAATTGCCATGGACGGCTGCGGAAGCATGGTGCTGCGCGGTCATTTGCTGCACTACATTATTTCTGCCAAAACAATGCCTCGGATTTTTATTTCCACCCAAAAAATTTAGAGCATTCTGGGTATCGGCAATGACCAGTATGACCACCAAGAAATGCACGACACAATCAAGCCGTGTCAATTTAGTGAGGTGAATCCTAAGTTCCAAGTAGTGTAGTACTGTTACCGGGGTGGCTAATGTTCTCCTTGGGCGGAGGCAGCCGCGTGCGCGCGCTTGCCGGCGACTTGGAGTCCCGCGCCGACGACTCCGAGCTGCCATCGCAACCCAGCTTGCTCAGCAGCATCTAGTGAAGCGGAAGTATGTTAAGACAGGTAGGTAGGAATGTAAGTAGTGATTGTTTTGGCAATGCTGGGCTGCAAAGAAAACGAATGGGAGTCAATGCATAAGGTTATGTTTATGATGTTGACGCTTGGGTTAAGATAATAATGTTAAAGTGGATGTCGGATGTGTGGAGCGAAGAAAATCGATCACACAGATTACGCCACCCCCGTGAGTGCCGCCCGCGTGCGGTGGACGCCTTGCACTTCCGCATGAGGCGGTCCTGTCAACACCTACAATACTAGCACGCAAACATCCGTCAAATTCTACATCTTACTTCCTCCTCACATTCTGTCACGCTCCACCTATCTGTCACTCTAATTCCCTTTCTAGTACCTGCAGCTCGTTCTCCTTGGCCTGCAGCGTGCGGCGGTAGCGGTTGTTGTACTGGCGCAGCTCCTTGAGGCGGCGCTCCAGCTCGGGCCCCGGCTCGCGGCACTCGTGCGCGGACGCGGGCCGCAGCGTGGCGGTGTGTGTGTGTGTGTGTGTGTCTGTGTGTGTGTACCTGCAGCTCGTTCTCCTTGGCCTGCAGCGTGCGGCGGTAGCGGTTGTTGTACTGGCGCAGCTCCTTGAGGCGGCGCTCCAGCTCGGGCCCCGGTTCGCGGCACTCGTGCGCGGACGCGGGCCGCAGCGTGGCGGTGTGTGTGTGTGTGTACCTGCAGCTCGTTCTCCTTGGCCTGCAGCGTGCGGCGGTAGCGGTTGTTGTACTGGCGCAGCTCCTTGAGGCGGCGCTCCAGCTCGGGCCCCGGCTCGCGGCACTCGTGCGCGGACGCGGGCCGCAGCGTGGCGGTGTGTGTGTGTGTGTACCTGCAGCTCGTTCTCCTTGGCCTGCAGCGTGCGGCGGTAGCGGTTGTTGTACTGGCGCAGCTCCTTGAGGCGGCGCTCCAGCTCGGGCCCCGGCTCGCGGCACTCGTGCGCGGACGCGGGCCGCAGCGTGGCGGTGTGTGTGTGTGTGTGTCTGTGTGTGTGTACCTGCAGCTCGTTCTCCTTGGCCTGCAGCGTGCGGCGGTAGCGGTTGTTGTACTGGCGCAGCTCCTTGAGGCGGCGCTCCAGCTCGGGCCCCGGCTCGCGGCACTCGTGCGCGGACGCGGGCCGCAGCGTGGCGGTGTGTGTGTGTGTGTGTCTGTGTGTGTGTACCTGCAGCTCGTTCTCCTTGGCCTGCAGCGTGCGGCGGTAGCGGTTGTTGTACTGGCGCAGCTCCTTGAGGCGGCGCTCCAGCTCGGGCCCCGGCTCGCGGCACTCGTGCGCGGACGCGGGCCGCAGCGTGGCGGTGTGTGTGTGTGTGTACCTGCAGCTCGTTCTCCTTGGCCTGCAGCGTGCGGCGGTAGCGGTTGTTGTACTGGCGCAGCTCCTTGAGGCGGCGCTCCAGCTCGGGCCCCGGCTCGCGGCACTCGTGCGTGGACGTGGGCCGCAGCGTGGCGCGGATGCGCGCGCCCGCCGCGCCCGGCTGACCGTTGCGCCGAAGCTCCAATAGCTGTGCGTGAAGAAGACGTGGTTGGACATTACTATTATAAAGTGATCTTTAAGTGTTGTCCTCGGAATTTGATAGCCCAAATCCATCGATCTAATAATACTAGATATCAGTAAAACTCAACTGACTCACCTTTGGCACAAAGACCAAACACAGCGTGGCTGTGGTGCAGAAGATGATGAATATAGCTATCAGGACGAACAGAGCGTCTTTGTGATCGGCGAGCACCTGTGGAAGAAACGACATCCATAAAATCATAACCTTGCTGAGATCCAATATATTTTCAGATTGGTTGTATAGTGGTAGGTTATAGTCAAAGATAACAGACGAAGAAATTTTCCGTTGACTTTTTTACGTAAGTCCAACAGTTTTAATGGTCCTAAGTTTAATGACAAAGGTCCAAAAGTTACAATAACAATAAGTTTGGATACATGGTAGGTAAACGAGCAAGAGTATCAATACTGTTAAATTTTGATCCAGAGGTCCAATGGGTCGAATACTTCTGCTAAACCTTTCTGACCTTTGTAATTTACGCTGCCAAGAATGGAACACAAGATCCTCATGCAGAAGTGGGGTATACTCACGAGAGCGATGGGAGCGCCCATGATGCACATGATGAACACGTTGTAGACGGACAGGCCGATGTGCTTGGAGTCGTTCAGCGCCGGGATGGACACGTGCCGCGTCTCCCACGCCAGGAATGCGCCGAATATCTGCAAGTTCAAATTGAGGATCTCAAAGGTCGTATCTAAATTCCAGTGAAAAGTACGAGGGACCTTCGGGGACCTACGAGGGATCCTAGATCCTCGTATTCCATCAGGCTATGAAGTATGGCAGATGACTTTAATTGTAAAACAATGCCGTGAAGTGAGCTGATGTGCCTATAATATGAAATTTAGATTTTGGTATTTTGTTTTTTTTTGTGAAGTGGAAAGTTCTTGGAAGTCAAGTTTTGGAGACCACAGCTCACACACTCACATTGGGTCAATGAGTAAGAGGACTAAGTAAAAATAGTGCCCTGAAATTACCAGTAGAAGTCCTTTATACGCGTAGATGATGCCGATGAAAATGGACATGTTTTCCGACTGGCAGTACTCGTTCTCCTGGACTATCACGATGTCTTCACTGGATGGGTGCGGCTGGAAAGTTTAACGAACAACAATAGAAAATTTAAAACACTGGATTTCATTTCGTAACTTAATTGAATTTGATAACCCGAGTCGGAGGAGAGAACTAAACAAAATAGAAATGGATAAGCTTTCAGATTCTAATGTAAATTTCGAGTTATGAGTTGATATGTGTAGGATGTATGTACTTACGATGGCATCCATCTGCTTGGTCTCCCGGTAGAAGGGGTCGGAGATCTGCCACGTGGTCATGATGGCCACGTCGATGCACAGCAGCACGCCCACCACCATGAACAGCTGGTAGTCTTTTATCACCTGGAACCAACATTTGTTCAAAACTTATTCGCTTTTTATAATATTTATGAACGTTGACATAGGTTTCTTAGCACGTTTTGTCTTTGCGCCATTACGTCACTATGAGCCTCTGACTGTGGCCTAGTTACCTTTTGGTAAGATATGACATTAAATGGTTGTGGTGTGGTATTAAATGGTGGTAACAGGCACAGAAGAACAATAATTTATTAAATCTCACAACACATTGAATGTGTAGTACCTTTTTGTTAAGCTTTACATCTGTGAAGATGGAGTGGACTCTCCAAGTTTTGGAGAACATGGCCCCGAAGGCGAAACTGAAGCCGGCCATCAGGAGCCAGGCTCGCGCCGTGCAGATATACGGAAAAGCAGCTGTTGAAATCCAAAGTTATAATTAATTTTTAAAATTCCTTGCTTCACAAAAACCATTTGACAAGTAAATACAATTTGCTGTAATTTCAGTTTTTCCAGACAGTTATGCAGCGCAAAGCGCTGTGAAATTTTAATGTTTGTTGATTTGACGATTTTCTTGCCATATATTTTATTGTTGAAGTACACATATTATATTGAGAAGAGCAAGTACTTGATGTAAAGGATAATATATCGTGATTTAGAACTATTGGATTATGAGTTGATAAGTTTAAGTGCAGTTTTAGTTTGTTCATTAATTACGCATGCATTTTATATTGGAAGGTTAAGGCTAGAAGAAGTAAAACTGATACATTGCTCATAGCGAAGGAATTGAGCAAGATGATCAATGATGACACGCCAATTAAGAAAACTAATAAGATGGAACAAACAATGCAGTACTTACAACACTGGACGTGAAAAGCCTTGAAAAGTACATAGAACACCACATACCATTAGACAAAGCGTCGCGGACAAAGGAAACAAAACCAAAACTTGGAAACATGCTGTCGACTCCTGTGACCTAGAAAACGACCTAGGTCTTTCTCAGATAGTGGTCGAGACAGATTCGAGGGGATTAAGTTCCCAAAATTTGGTTGCGGGTTCCGTACGGCCCAGGGTCGAAGCTCAAGCTGGGGATGGGAGCAAGCTATTACCTCCACGCGGCGTTCCCTGAGAAAGACCTAAGAATGAATGAAAATGATGAGATTATGAAACAGCGTGACAAACGATGTGCTAGCGACATGCGAATCGAAAGTGCTAACATTTTAATATCGCTTTTAGGTTTCGATTTCAATTCGCTGACCAATTTAAGAGTATCGGCCAATTGGGCAGCGAAATTTAATTAACTATGTAATATTGTTATCTTTACCTTCGATCCGAAAGGTAGAGTGGACACAAATATATTTTATGATTATGTGTTTAAAATATGACATTCAAAGGAACCTGTGGATTGGTTGGTACATACCTATGCTGCTAAGGCTGGAGTCGAGCCCGAGGAAGATCACACTCAGGTAGGTGAGCATACAGCCGATGATGATGAGATTGTTAAGATGAGGTGACGACATTTTTATATATCTGTGAATCAGAAGTGTACGATAAGCTGAAACGATTTAATTTGTCGAAACGAATTGAATCAATACATCGGATAGTCCAATTTAAAAGAAAGACAGCATTACCTTTGATTTCGATAGTGGATGTTCATGGCCAGGAAGCCGGTGGCCAGGAGGATGCCGAGACAGGAGCACGTGACCAGCACAGTGTATAATGTGATGTTGACCTGCGTGTGCTCGATCAGCCGCAGGGTACGGTCTTTTGGTGGATTTCTGAAATATATGGTAAAATGTCATTAACAAATATTTAGACTGAGATGTTATTGAAATTGAGTTGAAAAAAATTCAGATGAATGCTTCCTTTTGGTGCTCTTAGATCACCTGCCTAATTTGTGAGGAGACATTTTCGTTGCTTTGTTAACTGACTTCCTTCAAAAATTATAATATTTTTAGTTTTTTTTTAATTCAAAGGCAATCGAATTGTCAACCAGTTTTCTCCATAAGACTTACATCCCTAGAAATTTAAGTAAGTTACACATATCTGTAGTAAATTTAACTGTTCTTGACATAAAATTTAAAGAGTCGTGATAATTTCTACTCGATGAAATACCAGGAAATAGACGTACTTCCCGATCCACTTGAATGCCTGCGCGTTGCTGAGGTCGAGCCGGTCGCGCTCGGCGCAGTACTCGCCCACCTTCACCTCGCCCACCGCGTCGCCCTGGAACTGCTTCAGCAGGATCGACGCCTTGCGCTCGTTGTCGTAGAACCGCACTGGACCCTGGATAATTCCCACCCATTACATGAACATTGTAGGACGTCCTGAAGATAGAAGTGCTGAGGAATCCTAGGTCATTGAATTATTCAAACCTGGTTGTAAGGACGTTTTTGTCGGACGTCTTAATAATAGGAGTGCTGATGAATCCTAGATCATTAAATTATTTAGATCTGGTTGTAGGGCTGGACAGTTTTAATATCAAATTGTAAAGCTTTTAGGAAAGTTTTAAAAGGAAAGAAAGTGTCTTAGGTTATTTGGAGAGAGATAATCACAAACCGATTTTTTTACAAAGACTCATGTTAAAAACGATTCTAATAAATACATTGCGCTTATCTTTAAAGGATCTAGATTAATAATTACGATCACTTACAGTAACACCTTCAAAGGTAACATTGCTCAATGCGTCCAGAAAGAGTTGCTCCCATTCTTTATCCCTGTACCTAAAATCTTGGACGGTCTTCTCCTTGTACTTCAGCTTGACTCTGTGAGCTACTGTCTGGATGGCTAGAGCCATTGCCCATATTCCTGCAAACATGATCAATCATTTGATCAAAAATTCTGAGTAAATTTCTTGATAAAGAAGGAGATTATTATTTTTAAACGTTTTACAATGCAAATATTAATCCTAAATTAACATTAAAAGTAGGTACTGGTGGTGGTGCCTATCTTTTGATTAAATAATATAATACAAAACAAACTGCATCTATCCACAATATTTTGACGTAAAGTGTATCTGATTGTTTTTTGAACTTACCATCATAAGTGTACCCATGGAACCTGGAGTATTCAAGACCTCTTCTTCTGTCATATTCCACTTGATAATCTTTTGCCGTCTGCAAAAATCAATTCCAATTAGCAGTGCCGGATTTAAGCATAGGCAACATAGGCAGTTTTGCCTATGGGCCGCCACCACAAGGGGGCCGCCACCACACCACAAAAACATTAAATTAAATCGATAGAGGCTCAGTAGAGCGAGAGAGAAAAAAATACTGAGTTTTGTTACAAATAGACGAAAATCTTTTTTTATATTTAAATAAATTTTGTTACCCAACTTATACAGTTGCTCTACCTTTACACCGTTACCTTCCGTCCTACCGTTACCTTAACACACGTTCGCACGCCGTCAGGTGTGTCGGCGCCCGCGTGCGAACCCGATTTGCACCCCCCCTCCCCCCTGGTTGAATACGAATCTCATATACAGATTCATGATTATGTCGCTCCGCCGGGGTCCATTTGCCCTGAATTTGCCGCCCCCCCAAACTTTCAACAGTTAACCACAAACTATTTGAGGGCCTCCACCACACGCTCTGCCTATGGGCCGCCGAGGTAAATCTAAAGCTAAATCCGGCGCTGCCAATTAGCATTTCAGAAGAAGATGTACGAATGCTTAAAACCGTAAGATAAAGCAGACTTACAATCCCAGATACAGTCATCTCTCCAGTAGTAGAAAGTGGTAGCAAATCCGTTAGTATGGCAGTGTCTAGGGCGGTGGTCAGATCTCGCTTTGAGCACGGAGCCCTCCTCATCCACCACTTGCTGCTGTATGTCCCCAATAGGAGCCAGGTGTATGCGCGGCCGTACATGTCAAGTCTACGGAAATATTAAAGGATATATTATATTTTGCCAATTGTAATTGTAGAACTACTTAGGGTCGAATACCCTTAAATCTAAAATTGTTATTTACTTACTTGTACGCCTCACAGAAGATCCTAACGGCCCAGGTCTCGTTGAAGTTCCCGAGGATGATCCTAACGTCCTTCTCCTTGAGCTTCGATAGCGCTGTCCTCACTTCAGACGCAAAACTCTGCGTTTCTACAATTTCGAAGTCGAATCCATCCAGGTCTGCCAGCAGACGATTGTGGGCCTTGAAGAGAAACAATGTCTCATTATTTTGACCACGCTCTAATTTGCAATAATCTGTTGCTTATAAATTTTAATCACTAAGCAATGAGGACGAGTCTTTTCTCAAAATGTCGTTTTAATATTGTACTTCATTTACATTTCACACGAAGATGTGCTTAAAAACGAGCATTTTATACTTACCAAAGCATATCTCGGCTCATTCTGATAAATGGTGCCAACCCTGGTCCAATTGAAATGTTCCAGCAGTCTGATTCTGGGCATATTGAACGCGTTCTCTGATGGGACGATGCGGAAGAAATTCGGGAATGCCTCCTTCGTAAACATCGGGTGGGTATCCGCATATGACAGCTGTTGAATGATGGAAAAACAAGTAGTGACGAAGTTTTAAGTGGTTCAGTTGAATATGATAATAATAAGGCCTATGTAGAATTCCAGACGGCTGATGCTAGAACATTACGAAGTCAGCTTTTGAACGAATTCCTAATTCACTTGAAATTACAGTTCTTGGATGTATCAGAAACCAACAAAGGAATAACATTACCTGAGTGAGATGCCAGTGCTTGGAGGCCTTGGCGATGGGGTCGGTGACGTGCGTGCAGGCCGCGCCGAACAGCATGAGCTTGTGCGGCCCGCTGTGCATCATGTCGAAGAACGACTTCACGCCCACCGCCGCGTTGCACTGGAACATCAGCACGACCGTTTGTGAATGTTATACCTTTTGCTTGATGAAATACACCTTGAACTTAGTTTTGAAATGTTTCAGGAGCGTTATGGTTTTAAAAAGAAGAATGTTATGAGGGTTCTCTGCCTCTCAGGTTAGAAAAAAGACATAGGTAATGGATGTGAACAAAGAGTCGTAAACGAAGAACGTATTGAATATTTGCAGCTCCGATGTCCTTTGACAACTGGGACCATTTAACCACATATGTTCAGGTCGCTCATCATCGGGACTGTCAGCAATTTGCATAAAAATGTCGAAATTCACTTGATTAGCGTTATTGTATACCTACGTATGATGCTAGTGGACCCAGCCAGTAGGACCAGGTAAGGATAAGGTTACCTCGGTGTCGTTCCACCACATGTGCAGGCGGTAGTTGCGCAGCACGGAGTCGTGCTCGTTGACGTGGTCCAGCGCCAGCTTCACGCTGGGCATCACCCCACGACCTACAGCGGTTTTAGCATAGCTTTGGTACACAGCTCTTAGGGTGCCTTTCCACCAGAGATGTGCTATGCTACGTTGAGTTTGAGATCTACCAATTACTTATGTTGCGTTTGAGATCTACCAATCACATGCATTGGCAAGCCTAGAAACCCCGTAAGGGCTGAATATGATTGGTGGATGGCAGACGCATCCATAGCGACGTAGCATAGCACATCTCTGGTGGAAAGGCACCCTTATACTTTACTGCACAAAATTTTCTTCATATGGAATTATTATATATGGATGCATGCGATATGAAGAGTAGTATTTAGCCTTATTGGTACTAACCCTACTTGGGAAGAAAGGGGTCCCGAATATGTTTCCCAGGTAGACATTTTACGGAACCTTTTGTGACTTATTTAAATACAACCTTTTTCGTCTTGTAGGTAAATAAGTTAACACCTGACCACGATCCCATGTGATGTTAGGTATTTGGCAACGAAGTTTTTTTTATGTAAGGTAGCAAACGAATATGCAGCACCAGCTGCTCGCTGCCGCCTATGACAACTGTGACCGACTTATGATAAGTAGTTAGCAAAATTCATTATTACATGTAATACTAATTAAGTATCCTTAATAATAATTATTACCTACTTAATGGTCCCCAGAGATGTAAAAAACAGAATCTTTTCTAATTTGGTCACAAATGTTCTGCTACCCCGGAGGACTAATATTGTCACCTCTAAAAAGGGAAGCTCCTAAAGACTTAAAGATAAACTCATTAACCTTGATGTAAGAGGCAACGTGATCCCTGGGGTAAACGATCCTGCAGACTTCAAAAGCTTTTAGTACTTCGTTAACATTAATTGGATAAGTTGTACAAGACGTCGATACTTCTCAGTTCCAATTATCTTAATTGATGTTAAACTTGAGCTGAATTGAGGTAACACAGAGAACAGGGCCTTTAGTTATAAGTCAGTAAGTTAGGCAGCGTCACTAAGTACTTAGGGCTAGAGTCCTGTCTGGGGAACATCTGGTGTTCTTAGTATGTAATGTAATATCCAAAACATCAATGACATTGCCATTGTCTTAAATTAAAATCATAACTCGGTACATATTACTGAGAAGTTGTTTTCGTTTTGCGTCCTATGAATAAATGGTTTTGAATTGAATTTTGCATGTGGTATGAGCTGCAATCCTAATCCTGGAGAATGGTAAAATGTTTCGCCCTTTTGTACATACAGGGATATTTGTCAAGTCAATGTAGATAGATACCAGTGTTGGAGTTCTCGACGCCCTTGCCGAAGGGGAAGAAGCCGGCGATGTAGACGTCGGTGCGCCGGTTGAGGATGGCGTCCAGGTTGGGCTTCTGCGGCACCGCCCGCCCGCCCTGGCTCAGACACAGGAACACCAGGAGGAACAGCATCGTACAACCTGCACAGACAGGAAAATTGACTGGAGTTCTTAAAAATTGTATTTTTGGTTGATATTTAAGTATAGATACCTATTTAATTCGCGTTCGAACTTGAAAACGTTATAATTGCATGGCACACAAATGCCAGCTTTCGGTCTATGAGATTAAGGTACGCTTAAGATTGACGGCGGGTTCTACAAAAACCCTTAGTGTAGTTCTACAAAAACCCTTAGTGAATTAAGCTAAATTGAAATGTGACCTGTGGTCACATTTAATTAGGGGTGATTCCTAGTGGTCCAACTATTTTGTCCTACTATGACGTCACAGTTGGACCACGAGGAATAGGTCGTCCTCGTGGTCCAACTGCCAAATTTGTTTTAGCGGGGAGTGGCGATTCCATATTCTCGGCGACTGAGAAATTTTGGTGACGATTTTGATGTATCCTGCTAAAAAACAGACAGGAATGTAACGACCTGGCAGGGTGAAACATGCTCCATTAATTCTTGTATATCATCTATTAAATCTATTATAACGCACGATGAATAAATAATGAATTTGCGCGCTTGATTCTGAGGCAGTAAGCAGCGACTTGCGATGCGACTGGAAGAGCGAAACGAAATCAACCAGGCATGGCTACATTATAAGCGTAATTTTCTAATAGGTTCGCTTCTATTTCGCTAATATGTTGATGTAGCCGATGCCATGGTCACAATAATTTTGTTTCTGTCGCGCAAGAAATCAAAGTTCGCTAGGAATACTCTACATCCAGTGTAGCCGTATACGTGAGCATTTGTTAAGTTGTTTTAGTCGTTCATGTGTCGCAATTCGCGTCGCGGCTTATTGTAGCCTCAGCCTGAGAATATTTATGGGCCGCAGCGACCACTTATCATGTGGGTCATCAGCTTGTTTGTTGGCAAATAAAAGATAGTTTGAAGGGTCAACAACATGTAAAAAAATACAAGACATATGGATGAACACGATACAATTAACCGAAAGCCATTAAATACTGTGAAAGGAGAGACCTACCTATAAAGAAACCGTTTGAGATTGCGATTATGATGAATCAATAATGTTTGCGTGATTTGACGACGGTATGTTTGTCTCTATCCTGTATCGCAATGTATATTAATTTGAATATGCGAATTGCAAGTAACCCTAAAGTAATGTTTTCTGTTAAAATTTCCGAGTCATACCACTTTAACTTCTAATAATATCATGCACCTATGCACCTACAACATCTACCTAATTAGTCAAGTGTATGGACGATATTATCCAGAATAGCTGTCGTGAAACCTTATTTCAAATAGCTATCTCAGTAGAAAGGTCCTTGACAGTCATAAAGGAAAAGTGATCTCGGTAAAGTGCGCCTTTGGGCTAAATGGGCGCGTAGGGTCGCTCGCGTGTCCCTCGTAATGTTGTACGAGGTAAATGATGTACTTTATGCGCTATTATATTTTAAATAGTGTTGCTAAGTAATAAATATCTAGGTATTATCTAGGTATTATGTGAGTAATAATAAATATTGGGAAATTATATTTTCAAATCGGGATAGTTTCAATTACGTCAGGTGTTTAATCTTCGTAATTTATTACCTATGTTTCATCTTTTCACAAAAATTCTCTGTGAAATTAAAGAAGTTTGAGAAAAATTGGGACACTCGGCGGTATCTAGATCAAGAGAGTTATTAGACCGTTGATATTCGAAATGTCTCGTCTGGCCCAAATCGGGACACTTGACAACGATACTCTTATTAGCTCACATTGGAATGGGATCTAAATCTAACTTTAAAACAATCAAATAGAAATATTTAACGAGCAGGTTTTAGCTTCCCGATAGACCGACAGTCATCGATAAAACTTATCCTTTAAATTATTTTAATTTAAATGGTCGTGAAAGTCGTGACGATCGTTTAGTGGGTAACAAATATGTTTACATTTGATAAACGCTGATCACTGGCGTAACTGAATGGTAGTAGCCGTAGCAGTCTAGTAGTGGTGTGCTAAAGATGTAGGTATTTAACTAAGTATTCTAGGGACCCTAACGGCTGAAAATTCTAATGGAACAAGATGTCCTAACCATTTACCAACAGGAGCGCGGGCCAAACACCCAATTTGATGTTCTTCCTGCCCTAGTAAATGTGCATTATGGGAGTCATATTTTTTGTCAATTCTTTAATGCGCCCATTATTGTTTTTACGAAATTTTAATCAAGGGAACGCAATATCATTCTATTTTTAATATTTTACCTTACTTTCACCTCAAAGCGTGGACCGGGTCTATTTAACCTCACCTATCGTGCAAATCGGTCATTAAGAGGCACTATTAGGTATTTACCTACTTGCTATTTTTATTTCTTTTTTCGAGATTTATTGATTCAAGTAAGTACCTACTTGTATGTGTTTAATCGCTTTTTCACATGAAATTCATTTTAATAAGTTCTAATAATCGATAATAGTATACGGCAGGGATTTTAGCTTCGCTACTGAGACGTCAATTTTTAATCACTTAATTGTTTGATCTAAAAATACCAACAAGACTATTGACCAATACCGTAATCGGTAAGATGGCAAAACTCACCTGAACTTGAGCGCTGTACAATATGCATTCCCCGGTATTTTGAAGATATCACCTTATTTTCAGCTCCGAGCACACCATTTGAGCACATTCGTCACCAAATTCGGATAATTAGGATAAAAGTTTCATGGAAAAGGTCCATTTTTATGAAAAACATAGTTCACAGTACGTAATGTTCGCACAGTCTCTTCAGGGTCCCTACTGAGCGTTTGAAATTCAACTTCTGTATCTCAGTTGTCAAACGAAAATAAACTTTATCAACCACACCAAAAGTCAATTCATACCTTGGCAGACACGTTACTTTTAAAACTTATTGAGGAAGGTTTTTCGTAAGTATATTTCAGTTTTACAATCATTTTAACTCCTTTGGCCTAATTACTGCTGTTGTTTTTATGACACAAACATAAAGATTTTTGATCGAAGCACGATTCAACCAACAGGCTAAATTAGGCTTCTGCGCGGGAGAAAATCAATAGGAAAAGCCTTTCTATTGTAAAGATGGGAACGTGCAATGTCGATAAGCGGAATAGTTTTAACTTCAACATTCCCTACGTTTTCTTTCCCTTAAGTTCCCCTACCTATGCTCTGTAACTGGTAGAAAGAAATGTATCTAAGTACACTACATCCAAAGAGGAGGATAACTGTAGATTTGTGTTTTTATGCTATGTGTCTAGGAGTTCCTTTCGTCATTCCTTCGTCTCTTACTTAATATGGCCTGTCTCCGATGTGATTAAAACGAATATTCGTTTTATATTGAACGCGATTGGCGTACCTATACCTATGTAGATTCCCGTCCCTTGCTTCTGACCCGAGGTAGAGGAGGGGGGAATAAACGGCAGATTTTCAATTATACTTCGTCAGGAGAGGTATCTGCTCGTAATGAGCGTGAGCATATGAGTCATAAGTATGCGTCAGCTTTTTTTAATTCACAGTAATTTGTATGAGGTAGGTAAGTAGGTACTTAAAGCACTAAGTTATCGATGACGCAGTTCTGACAACCCTACTCCCTAGATATATTTCTGCGCATGCTCGTACGATGGGGTGTGCCGACCCCTAAAATATGTTGGCCCCAATACACCAATACGCCAATTCTTTACGTTATAACCTACGAGCTGTTGGTCAAACAGATTCCAATAATAAAAATGGAGAACAAACTGATTCCTTGCAAGAACTGGATAGATTAATTATTATTACTATTTTGCCAAGAAAAATTAAATACTGTAGGTACAGAGGTAGGTATACCTTAGTGTGGATGACCATTAAAGATAATTATGAAATCTGAAGTCAATAGTGAACCCTGTTAGGCTCCGGTAGGTGGCGCTGTAAGAAGAAGAAGAAACATTAATTCTGTCACTTTTATTTCCTTTGCTCAGAGTTCAATTCTTCTTTAATCTACCTTAATTTTTTTCAATCTTTAATCTACCTAATTTTTACTCAATCTATAATCTACCTTACATACCTAATAGTAAGAGGGTACTTAATAGTAAGTTTAGTGGTGTCCGACTGTGGCAATTGCTCTTCGGAACCCACCGTTCTTAGAAGTTTGAAATATTTATGTCGAGAGAGAATAGTTTTCGAAGTTAGTGCGCTTTCCCATCTCTGAGGCGTACGCTGCGATTGTAGGAAAGCGCTAACTTATACCTACAGGCTGAGCCTACAGGATAAAAAAATAAGCATAACCAATAAAAATGCTAAAAAGTGATTTTAAGTTGACACTGTTATTTAAAGATTAAAAAACAGTAATAAACAGTATCGTGAGTACCTACCTTATGCAACAGTAACGTATAATAGTACTTATAGTAAAAAAATGCTTTTTATAAAAAAATTACAGACTTCAACCTCGACAAGAAGAGATAACTCAAATTGCGCTCAATTCAACCCATCTAGGTGTAAAATCCTCGTCACTACATACTAATCAAGCCCAAACACTAGGTAGATAAGTACTAAATGCAGTAAATCGTTGAGGAGTTACCTCGACTGTCTTTCGGCTTCATCAGATTGACTCCATACCTTCATAAAATTGTAGCGCTTACTTATGAAAACATTAAACTACAAACACATTAGTCGCCTATACAATTTTCGAAGGTTCCCCTCGATTTCTCTGAGATGCCATCATCAGATCCTGGTGTCCTTATCAGCGTACCCCACTGGGAGTATCTACTTTCAAACAATAAAAGAATCATCAAAATCGGCTTTTAAACGACGAAAAAATCGCTGAACAAACATAAAAAAGCATTCAAACGGTCGATTTGAGAACCTCCTTTTTTGAAGTCTGCTAAAAATTGCTTCTGTTGCTATTATTCCTAAGGCTTGAGAATAAAGGCTATATTTCTTTGACAAGATTCTTGGCATCATCTTGGCATGTTATTTTGACAATTAATCCACCATATTGCCATGTTCACAAAAACATTCCGTTCTCATAATATTGTATGACTTGGTATAAAATATACTTTGTACTTTATTGATGCAAGACATAAATTTTAAAACGTAAACAATATAAATTGTAATGAAAGATTACTTTACACTGACGTCATACTTGTATTTCATGAAATAGTACCATAAATTTAAAATTGTAGTAGCAAAATAACGTTCCATTGTAGGCAAATGTCGTACAAATTGAAAAGTTCCACATAGGCGGTGCGCCGCTGGCAGACAAGCTGACAACACTACGTGCCCGAATACGTGGCCCAAGTGCAAGTGATTTATGTGTCTTGTTTATATTTTTAATATAAAAATTCGTTAAAAAATATACCAGAAGCCGTAAGTATTATTTATCGATCTTATACTTTAAGTGCTCCTAAATTTTCAAGCTTGAATTTTGTTTTCTGTACGTAATCGGTTTTCGAAATTACGATGTCTTCTGTCAAAGTTTGTGATATTTCTCGAGATAATTTTAAGATATTTATGATTTTTGGAGATGAGTAGCGCAAATTAAATTATTGTTAATTAAAAATTGATCTTATCATACACGTTTATAGTGCAGTCATACCAGTAAATATGTTGTTTTAGCAATTAAAAAGCAACTAATGTGAGAACAATTAGTTGAATGATTTCACCAAATAACTTGTTAGAAAGGCAGATTCATTTGCATTAGCTGGAAGTCGCAAAACCTTAACTTTATTTTAATTGCTTGTAGGCGTAAAATATTTTATGAGTAGTCTTTAATGAAGCTTTATTACACCACATAACATACTAGTAACCGTGCAGCCTGTTATCAGATGTGTCACTATAACCATCTGTAGTAATCAATGAGACGACAAATTCGCTGTGATTGACCTCATCATTCTTTTCCCGTTGAGATAATTAATTACATGATATTGTGGTTTAATTGTTTTTGCTCAATTTTCTTGAATTCTTTAAAGTCTAAGTTTATCATAACAGATAGGTATTATCTCTGTGAATACTTAAGAAATCGTATTAATATAATATGTATGAATATGTACATGAATGTTTGAAGTAAAGTGTATTAATTGTAATTTATATATATTGTGAGGTAAGATAAATTATTACTCAATTGTAGAGTATGTGCAGTGTGATTTGTTTATTATGCATATTGTGAAAGAGTAAAATTGCCAGCCTCAGTATTCCCCCTAGGTAAAGACATTTTGGTGTCTTCAAACCAAGAGTGAATAGGCTTTTCCTAAGTTAGTGCGCTTAACTATCTAAAACTACATCACCACTTACCATCATGAGCGAGAATCATTGTGACAAAGTAAGCTTAGATCGTGCAAAAGAAAGTATCCAACACCACAACACTTCATTCAATAACCGACTGCTTGAGTGTGACACTTATTATGAATGCTTACAACTACAGCTGATGCCTTTGTATACTCTGAACAATTATGATGGTAAAGTTAGTCACTAAATCATGGCCTAACATTGCTCCTGATCCAAGAGAGCACAAGTCCTGAACTCATTGTCCAGGGGGAGAGGGTAGATAGTTTTTTTGAGACAGATTTTTTTAACGGACACATCAAACATTAATTGGTAATTGATATAGTAAGAGTTTAGGTACTTATCTGAAGTCTAGGACAGCTGCTGACAGCGAATTCCCATGCAATAACTGGTTACCATCCATATGCCAACTGACCAAAGTTGTTCAGTATTGTTTATGTTTTAGAATTGACGCAAGCTATACAACATTAATTGTAGTTACTTCTTAAGTTGTCTTTAAAATATATGGCAAACATTTATAGATAAAATAGTTGTATAATGACATAAAAAATGAATGAAAGGAATAAAAGTGTGTGAAACAAAAATTTTAAAGTCTATAGAAATAAAAACAGATAGCCAGGTTTAAACCTAAGTCTTTAGAACAGGAATTTGTAGAAATGATTTACTTAGAAGAATACAACTATTTACTAAAAGGAATGTGTTGTAAGGAAACCTGAGAGTTCTCAGTATTTTAGTTCAAGGTTTATGAAACTTGCTAATGCCCATTTAGCCAACATGATGGAATATGGTTTTTTCCCAAATTTATGGATTGTGATGATAGAAACATTGAAGTTTTTGAATACTAAAAGATTACTTTTTTTTTGGTTACAGGATTGTTGGCTTCAGTAAAGATGATGAATCCTCAATATCCCCCTCCAGGGCAGAATAATAACGCTCCTAATAATCCACTGGGCTTCCCTCCAACCTCACAAGACTACAACGGAGTTCATAATTCTAACATCTTCAACCAATTGCCTCCCAATGGGCCACAAATGCCCATGAAATCATATGATCAATCGGATGTGGCTCAGAAAATGCAGAGCATGAACTTAAATGGTCCTCAAGGTCCCCAGGGTCCTCCGAGTATACCATCGTCTCAACTACCACCTGGCCAAATGCATCCTGGTAGTAATTTTCCACCTACCTCAAGCTATGGAGGCCAATTACCTCCAGGTGTTAAACCGCCTGGTTTCCAGCCTGGAAGACCTCCAGTTAGTAGTACTCCCCAGCAATTCTCACCATCAATGAGTCAAAATCTCCAATCAATGCCACCATCTTCGACTCCCACACCACTCTCATCACAAGCTCAAAGTTATGGTCAGATGCCGCCTTCTAGCCAAGGGCCTAGCATATCTCAACCAAACCAGGGACCACCAACTTCGATGGCCCAGGGGCCTCCAAGACCAACAAGTCAATCAGCTCAGTCGGCAATGGGACCACCTTCAGGTTTTGCGCCCGGACAAGGCCAAGGACCTCAAATGCCGCCGCAGTCGCAGCCTGGCATGCCCCCACAATCGCAACAAGGAATGCCCCCACAATCACAACAGGGAATGCCCCCACAATCGCAACAAGGAATGCCCCCACAATCACAACAGGGAATGCCCCCACAATCGCAACAAGGAATGGGCCCACAACCTCAACTAGGAATGCCCCCACAATCTCAACCAGGAATGCCCCCACAGTCGCAATCAGGAATGCCACCGCAATCGCAACCAGGAATGCCTCTTCAATCTCAACCGGGAATGCCATCGCAAGGGCCAATGGGTAGACCAGGACCACCTCAACCTGAGCAACAGAAGCCGGGGATGCCTTCACAAATTGGAGGACCAGGTTTTCCACCAATGCCAATATCTAGTCAACCCAGTGGGCAGCCTCAACAGAATCAGGGTTTTCCGCCGCAGATGCGATCAGGTCAACCTGGTATGCCTCCACAGGGTCCTATGGGTCCTCAGCAGGGATTCTCCCAGGGACGTCCTCAAGGAATGCCGGGACAAATGCCTAACCAGGGTTTGCCAGGTCAACCACCTAGCCAAGGGATGCAAGGTCCACAGCCAGTTCAAAGTCAGGGTCCTCCGCAACCAGGATCAATGCAGAACCAAGGGATGCCGCAGCAGCCATCTATGTCAGGACCAGGTCCTATGCCTGGTCATCCAGGACAGATGCCGGGTCATCCTGGCCAGATGCCAGGACATCCAGGACAAATGCCAGGTCAGTACTTTGTAATGGTATTTTATACCTTTTTGTGAGTTTATTATTGTAGTGAGTCTCACAATTCAAATTAGTATGATAATCTTGATTTGTTTAGAAAACAGCAAACAGTTTAACACATTAAACTGTTTTTTAATGTTTGTAATGTGAAGCCTATTATAGCCTGTTAAGCCTGAATACTAAAGCTGTTTATTTCCCAAATGAATAAAAATAAAATCAAATGAAAAATAATCAAGTAGAGAACTTCTGCATTCTTAAATAGCATAGACTCCATCTTTCATCCTCTGTGATTCACATTTTTTCAGTTGGGGAGAAATAAGTCGGAAATTATTTGTATAAATACAAATATTTTTTTTTATTAAAGGTCAGCAAGGCTTACCACAGCAGCCAGGCATGCAACCACAGCCTGGTATGCCACCGAAACCCCAGCAACAACAAGGCCTCTCACAGCCAGGCCTACAGCAAGGAGGGCAGCCAGGCTTCATGCAACCGGGCCTACCTTCGCAACCAGGCATGCAACAACCGGGTCAAGGCCCTACACAACCAGGAATGCCTCCTCAACCAGGGTTACCACCTCAACCGGGAATGCCAATGCCGAATCAAGCTCAGTTCAACCAGTACCAGAGCATGCCTGGTCTACCGCACATGCCGCCGCCCCTCTCTCAGCAGAGGCAGTTCCCGGGGGCTCCAGCTCCTGGACAGCCGGGTTATGGACCTCCAGGACCTCAAGGACCCCCCGGACCCCAAGGGCATCCGGGACAACAGCCTAATGCGGCGTATCCTGGTATGTATTTTAAATAACTTTGTATACTGCCTTAAAGATTTGCTGCTTATAAGTACTGCTTTTGAAGACTGACTCTTATGTTACTTGGTAAAGAAACTAAATCTCTAAAGTCTGGTTTAGATGGTAGTACTATTTTGAATTTTAGTTGCTCTTGTTGACTTTTACAAAGTTTTAACAACCACAGCCACTTGAAATGCACAGTATGTTACAGTAAAATATGAGATAAGTTGGTCTTAGTATTCCCATTGCCCGTGGCTTGCGTCGTTTTAAATGATTAAATTAGGTAACCAACTGTCTGGGTCGGTGAGTTATTATTCGTAGCAAACATTGTGTAAGTGCTTACGTCGTCGTGTTTCGTTAGGCTCGTAAATCCATTGGCCTCGTTGTTATATCAATAAGTTACCTATCAATACATACTTGGAAATCCGACACTTGGGCTTACAAATTGTACTGAATCTACTTGTAAAATGGTGTGCAATAAAGAGTTTTTGTATTGTAGTGTATTGTTGGTCACTACCTCACTAATCTACACTGGATCCGTGCGGTAGAGTATGCTCAATGATGAGAAGGACCCTTCCTCAGTAGTAGGTCAGTAGTAATATGTCAAACCAGTACAAGCATGGAATTTAGACCGCGACTTGGAAAGAGGAGCGTGGGGCGCCCCCCGACCAGGTGGACTGACGACCTGAAGAAGATGGCGGGCATCCGCTGGATTCAAAGGGCTCAGGACCGGTTAGAGTGGCGCCAGTTAGGGGAGGCCTACGTCCAACAGTGGACATCTTAAGGCTGATGGATGCATGGATGGATGGAGTACAAGTTTAGTGTAGCCAAAAGCTAACCTGTAACCGCTACCTTCCAGGCATGCCTCCGATGCCCCAGCAAGGGATGGGCGCGCAGGCCCAGTACGGGCCAGGGTACGCGTTCCCGCAGCAGCAGCCCGGCTACGGCCAGCAGTACGCGCAGCAGCCGCCGCAGAAACGGCTGGACCCCGACCAGATGCCCAGCCCGGTGAGTGTTGAAAATATTTATATATTGTGTTGTGGAAGTTAAGCGAAGTGTAATGATACTTTTGATATGCTAAATTGATGTTCTGCTAATGCATTGTAATATGAAAATTTGTGAGTGCAGACGAAATATATTGCAGTTGCAAATAATTTTTTGAAAATTGTGTACCATTCTTACTGAACATATTATGTTCTGTGAATTACATAGAGGAACATATTGAACATTATGTGTGTTTTTAAGCATTTAAATGTCACTTGGTATAACGGTGTAAGAAGACATTGAGGAAACCAGTATGCCGGAGAGTTCGCAAACTTGTGTAAAGTGCTAACCATACTCAACCAGCGTGATGGACTATGACCTTAACCTTCTCATTGAGATGATCATAAACAAATATTAACTAACTTAACATACATAGAAGAGTGTTTAACACATGAAAATCCATAGTAGCGACGTATTAAACAGCATGGTACTAACGGGTCTGATGACGGCTTGCAGATCCAAGTGATGCTGGACGACCAGCAGAACCGCGGCGGCGTGTTCGTGACCAACGAGCGCGGGCTGGTGCCGCCGCTCGTCACCACCGACTTCGTCGTCGACGACAAGGGGAACGCCAGTGAGTACACCTTCTAAACTCCTCTTATAAATACGCTGTTAATTGCAAGGAACCTTGAAATCAATTTTCGTCAAAATCAAAAAATCAATCGTCTGAAATCAAGTTTGAAGCTGGAAAGTGATATTGTTATATCTAAAAAATGCGAATATGAAAGTGATAATTTTAAATTAACGTACTTAATATTAATCTCTCATCATTTGTTATTACAGGTGAGATTGTAACTTTGAAAATAGTATGATGAAGAAATTGACTCATTTCAGGTCCTCGCTTCATCAGGAGCTCATTGTACAGTGTCCCAGTCACAGCTGATCTGCTCAAGCAAACATCACTGCCGTTCTGCTTAATTGTAAGTATCTTTACCACTATAAGCTCTGAACAAACTTATACAATTTTCCCAATTACTAACTAACTCAGAAAAAAGTTTTACTTGTCAATTACAACAAATTGCAACCATGTCATTGATTTCACTCTTTATTGAAACAACCTATAACTAGGTATTACAAGCTGCGGACTATTAATGCAAAATGGCCCATTGTACCTGTAATGGTTTGTTACCTATCAATAAAGTTATTAATCCTTAATAGTAGTTTATGCAACTGTCATATAATGAAGGGTATTAAAACACGAGACGAGTGTGAGTTTATGAAACGAGCGCAGCGAGTTTCATAATAGTAACGAGTGTTTTAATACCCGTGTTATATGCAGTTGCATACACTACTTTATCTTCACTAATGCAATTTAATTTGTATTTTAAAAACAAAACACATTGCGAAACATTAAATTCACGCGTACGTGTATTGTCACAGTGAACTTGCCGCCATTAAAATCTAACCAATGAGAGCGCAGCTGCGCGCGCAGGGCCAATCAGGAGCGAGCGCGCGCTGTTCGTTTTTTATTTAATTGGCACAAGATCTTACCAAAGAGTTTTGTGTATGTAAGTTTAGTAGTTTCGACGAAGTTTTCAGTGTTTTCACGTATAACCCAACTGTTTTCAAAAGCCAGCCTAATATCAAAATTTTATACAACTTGTATGAGGATTTTGACATAAGGCTCGCCAGGTTAATTGGTCGCGTTTTATTGATGTTATAATGAGATTTTACGATATCGATGTGGATAATAACCATCATGTGAAATTGCTTAAATTGAGTGTTTTGTTATCTGCGCTATAACAGTAGTAATTATAAGTCAAGTATTGGAAACATTAGTGTAGGTAGATAAACATTATTATCTTATAAATACGGTCATTCGTCACTAAACAAAATAAGAGCTAACAAATGAAATCTCCTATTTGTAATACAAACATAACAAGAACTGATAAACGACTTGACTTGACGACCCGGATGGCGCAATGGTTAACACGCCAGATCGCTGTTCCGAGGGTCCTGGGTTCGATTCCCAGCGAGGCAGAAATTTGAATGATGAGTTTGAATTTCCGTTCTCGGTCTGGGTGTGTGTCCTTGTCTTGTGTGTTGTCCATGGCACCCACGGCACAGGGAATCCTAGTGTGGGGCTATGAGTGTGAAGCGTTATTTATTTATTATTTATTTATAAACATCCCTATCCCCAGATATCCCCAATGGCAGAGATAGAAGCCTCGGAGCAGGAACCCCCAGTCCTGGACTTTGCAGCTTTAACCGGCTCGCCAGGCATGGGCCCGGTGCGCTGCTCGCGCTGCAAGGCCTACATCTGCCCCAATATGAAGTTCGTGGATGCTGGACGGCACTTCAAGTGCGCCTTCTGCAAGGCTACTACTGAAGGTATGGGAGGGGTGGAGGAAGAAGGTGGTTGGATTGTTAGCAGGTCTGGGTAGAGGGATGATGTCTCACTAGGTGAAGTAACGAAATGAAGATGATAGGATATTAGCTGGATTCAGAAGACTCAGGATCAAGCTAGGGAAGAACTATTTCCAGCAACGGATGCACGAAGGCTGATGGGTGAAAGGCCCATTAGGCTGTACGAAATGTTGCATTATATTTTTGAAGACACAATTAATTTATGAAATTTGCAATTACACTACTACAATTATTTAACTCCGTGAAAAGGCCGTTAAGATTGTGTGTTGTCTATACCATTTATTTTCTTGTAGACCAGACGAATTTCTAAATAAATCCAAGCTGAGCTCCTAAATCATGCCGCACCTAAAACACCTGATTTTTCTATCCACAGTGCCGATGGAGTACACCCAATACATAAACAGCATGCAGCAGTACGGGCGCGTGCCGGCCGAGCTCGCGCTGGGCGCCTACGAGATCGTTGCTACTAAGGAATACTGCAGGGTACGTCTCTGGCACCGCTACTCTTTCTATTACTTAAATTAACGCTTTTCGATGTTTTGTTTGTCAATAATATAAGGTAGTGTACTCTAAATATTGGAACAAATGTTCGTAATGATGGATTTGAGCTAGATTTTTATAATAATGATACGAAAAGTGCCTGTCTGGTTTGATGAATTGCTGTTTCGTTATACCAAAAAAAATCTTTACCGATGTATTTCAAGTATCACTTTGTATTTTAGATATTGCTTTAATAGTTCTGTTGTTTTATTATTTATTATTATTTATTATTGACAGAATAACGTTCTCCCGAACCCGCCGGCCGTGGTGTTCCTGATCGACGTGTCGTACAACGCGGTGAAGAGCGGCCTGGTGCAGACTGTCTGCGACCACATCATGGACATTATTGAGGTGAGGCTACAATAAAATATACAACAAATACTATTTATTGTTCATGAGTTTTAACAGAATCTCTCTAATTCAGGTTTTCTTCCAGATTTCTCTAATTCAGGTTTTCTTCCAGAAAACCTGAATTAGAGAAAGTGGAAAAAGATTTATTGTGTGGTTGTGCGTTTATTACCTACCAATTTATAACAATATTAGACAGTGAAAAGTGTATAAATATCATAAACAATATTTTTCACTATTAACCTATTTGATGTTTGTTTGTTTCAGTCAATGCCCAAGGATGAAGAGACAGGCAAGAGTTGGACCCGAGTGGGATTCATCACGTACAGTTCGACAGTGCACTTTTACAATATCAAGGTAACTTCTACTTACTACGACATATAATTTTTCCACCCACTTTTGTTTGAATATTATAAGGCATAAGTTTTTAAGAGCGTATAACCCGGCGGCTTGCGTTGATTCTAAGTGATCGACAAAGTTTAACTGCGGGCTAGGTCTGTAAATGTATGAGTGACTGTTAGAAACAAAAAGTTCTTGAGTGCTTCCGTGCTGAGGAAGGCACGGAAAGCCTTCTGACCCGGTTGTTATTGATATATACATAATTATAGCATTTGTGTAAACCGTGTCTGAAGCCTTTAGGGGGCATGACCTCTAATTTTTTTGCTACTAACCCCTCCTTCAATACGCCACTACCACTATTACTAGGCCTCCTCAATGATGAAAGACCCGTGCTCAGGATTAGGTCATTAATGCATTGAAGCCACATATCCCTGCAGTTCAAATAGTCTTTCGATCAACTTTTTAATTTTTTTATGTCCCCCCCAGGGCACGCTCGCGCAACCACAGATGCTGTCAGTGGGCGACGTGGGCGACATGTTCGTCCCTCTGCTGGAGGGCTTCCTCTCGCTGCCGGAGGACAGCGGGCCCGTATTGACGGCCCTCTTGCAACAACTGCCTGAGATGTTCCGGGAGAACAAGGAGACTGAAACTATACTGCTGCCTGCTGTGCAGGTTGGTGGCTTTAAATTGCTTGTCATGTGAATATCAGCTTTCTGGTCATATGTTTAAGGTTCATTGTAGATTGTAGGGGAAAGGTAAAAAGGTCGAAAGTAAATTTGAGTAGGTATAAGCTCAGAGGACAGCGGGCATGTATTGACTGCCCTTTTGTATTAACTGCCAGAGATGTTCCGGGAGAACAAGGAGACTGAGACCATACTGCTGCCCGCTGTGCAGGTATGAGCGCACGCCTCACATCCACGAACACGCAAAACACTACAATCACCGAAAAATACACTACGATTTACGTCACACGTGTCATACCGAGCCCTGCCAATTAGATGACGTATCTTCGACCGCGCTATCGAAGCTTCAAAATAGTCACACTATTCATTTTTATTCTCATTTTCATTTGCATTCTCATTTTCTCAACTTATTTAGTTCATTTTCCTATCTACACGTTACTAGTTTGGCAAAGGGAGATCTCCCTGTAGGCGAGACGACATACCTGGGGCGCGGCCGAGGCCCCAAGTGAATGCTGTCGGTGCGTTGTATATATGCGGGCGACGTAGAAATCTTCGATAGCGTGATTCAGGTTTCGGTGACGTCACTGAACCAACCACTGTTCGCTGTCCGCAGGCGGGTCTGGAGGCGCTGAAGGCGGCGGACACGAGCGGGCAGCTACTAGTGTTCCACACGTCGCTGCCCACGCTGCCGGCGCCCGGCCGGCTCGCCAACCGCGAGGACCGCAAGCTGCTCGCCACCGACAAGGAGCGCCAGATACTCAGTTAGTGTGCTTGATATACATATTTAATATATTATGTATGTAAATAAATAAAAATACCCCTCACGTTGTATACAACTCCATCTAGTATGTTGCGAGTGAACAATAATAAAAAGTTATTGCAAAGTCATGATAGTCAATTGGCTTTCCTCCATCGATAATATTGCTCACTGCACCGTCTAGATGACGCTGAATTACCAAATGCCTTACATCATGTTAGAAAAGTACTGATATTTGGAGGGCCTGAAAAATAATTGATTTGTATAGTGGGTGGTAGAAGGGATACTTTTTGAGAACCTCTGATTTGGGTTGACGAACCATGTAATGTCAGATCGCCGTTCAAAGAATCCTGTGGCTGACACCATATTAATTGCCCATATATGTGTGTTCGTGCGCTTGCGTGCGTGCGTGCGTGCGTTCGTGCGTGCTTGCGTGCGTGCGCCGGGCCCGCAAACGACGGTGTACAACCCTTGTATCTGTACTAGTGTATTATTAACGCGTATATTTGTACGCAGGCCCCCAGACGACCGCATACAACGAGCTGGGGCAAGCGTGCTCGGCGGCGGGCGTGTGCGTGCAGCTGTTCGTGTGCAACAACGCGTACGTGGACGCCGCCACGCTGGGCCAGCTCGCGCGCCTCACCGGTGGACAGCTCTACAAGTACACCTACTTTACGGTATGATATATGGTTTGCTTAGGGTTTGTCATGTATTGTATGCGAACGGTTTTACGGTACTCACGATTAATGTGAAATAAATCGTCGTGGATATTGTGTTACGAATTATAAAAATAGTCAAAAGTTGTTTAAAAATGCAGTGCTTTACGACACGTCCACAAGGGAACTAAAAATCGCGAGGTCATAAATAATATACATACATAATATCAGTAAAAACGAACCCAAGAATTAGCATTAAGTCACATAATGTCTCCTACCCTAGGCGGAGGCGGACGGCGCGCGGCTGATGCGCCACGTGCGGCGCGTGCTGACGCGCAACGTGGCGCACGACGCGGTCATGCGCGTGCGCACGTCCACCGGCGTGCGCGCCACCGACTTCTACGGACACTTCTTTATGTCCAACACCACTGACGTCGAGCTCGCTGCCATCGGTAAGTCCACACTTTAGTTTGAAGTATAGTCGGCACAATCATAAGATTCCGATATGACGTCTGTCATGTATGAACACAAACTAACCTTGTATGGACGTCTTCAATTTACTTATTACGGAAATATTTTTTTTTAATTTGAACCGCTGGTAATGATACTATGAAGTGAAGATATTTCGTAGTGAATGATAGGTCACTTTGGTTAAATTATGCAATGCACTATTTACTGTGCATATACAGTATACAGTTTATATTTATTATCAATGCAGCTTTATAAGTAGGTACATAATGTACTTGTGAATCCACCTCCTCTTCGCTTTGGAAAATTGTTTTTATGTTTACAGATAATAAACACTTCTTCCCATTTTTGCAACATATTTTATTGGTACATCGCGTCTATTGCTCGTAGCATGATGTTATAAAATTGCCCACAGTTTGTTCAATATTTTAATTAGGCATTAGTCCGTAATATTAAACGCAAGTAACTAGCGGGTTAAACGAATTGGAGTAATATTGTTTACTTACTACGAGTATTTAGATAGGTACCTACTTACTTACTTATACGTACTTACATAGGTAAATACTAGAAATTTTGGCGAAATATGTAAACCATCCCTGCTTGTTTTTTATTTGTGTTATTTATAAACTAGAGAACCGCCCGCGCTTCGCTTCGGGACCCGTAGGTTACAGCCGCGTAGGTCTCGCTCCCGTAGGAATTTAGGCTAAAAAGTAGCCTACTACTCGCTCTCTTCACTCCATCCTGTTTGAGGTGTGTGGAGCCCTCGGGACAGTTAGTTCCCCTTTGGGGATGTCTCTCGCGGCCCGTTAAAACGGGCCAGTCCTTGGGTTGGGCCCTAAGGCCCTTGGTTGTCCATCTGTGGTTAACCAATAGGTCAAGTCCGGTGAGTGGTGACCTTTTTACAGGCCACAGAGTCTTAAACGGGATGGGGTTCATCTTCGCGCCGCCCAGGCGATCGAGCCCCTACCGGGTGAATCCCGCTGGTGGGAAGCCCAGCAGGAGCCGATCAGCGTCGGGCGACGACTTACGAAGCCCCAGTATCAGTCAGTGCTAGGCCCGTCCCGCGCAACCAGCAAGTCGCGCGGGAAGGCCCAGCGGTCCGGTGGACGGGTGTGGAGCGGCGCCAGGTCTTACAGATGCGGGAACCGCGACGCGTCGACACGCCCGAACATGTTGCGTGCCAATCGCTCGATGAAGTCGTCCAGGCTCTCGACTCGAAGGTCCCTCTGGATGACGGCGTTCCTGACGTACCTCGGCGCACCAGTCAGCCGGCGGAGCGCAATCGCCTGAACCGCGCGCACCCTCTTGCGCTGCGGTTCGCTGGCGAGCGCGTACCACGCCGGTGCCGCGTACGTGAGGCGGGATCTGATGTAGGTCTTGTAGACCCCGAGCTTCAGTCCGAGAGGGAGGCTCGAGGAGAGCACTGGTTTCTGCCATCGCGCTTCTAGAATTCACGACGGCTTTCGTAACCTGTGGCTTCATCGAAAGTCTTCCGTCGATTTTGCCCCCAGGTATTTGGCCTGTGGGGCCCATTGGATATCTTGTCCGTGAAGCTCCAGAGTAGGGTCCCGCCTGTTGAGGTATCCTCCTATGTTCACGGCCTGCGTCTTCCCGACATTCACCGACAGTCTCGACGCAGCGAGCCATTCGGGGAGGGCATCAAGCGCACGCTGCATCTTGACGATGGCGTGGGTTCTATTCAGCGACGTGGTGATGTATGCCACGTCATCGGCATACAGGGCAAGCGACGCCCCCCCTGCCGCCGGGATGTCGTCGGTGTAGCAGGCGAGGCAGACCGGGGACAGGCAACTCCCTTGCGGGACGCCGGCTGCCATCGGGCGCTCGGTGGATTCGGCGTCTTCAACCACTACTCTGAAGCTTCTCTTTTCGAGGAAACTGGAGATCACCTTAACGGCACTCCGGGGCGCCGACGACTGCGAGATCTTGTAGAGAAAGCCGTCGTGCCAAACACGGTCGAACGCCTTTTCCATGTCGAGGAATACTGCACACACGCGTTCTCTCTTATTCAGAGCCGCGGTAACGGTGTGAAACACCCTCGACAGTGTAGCCGTGCTGTTCAGCGGCATCAAAAAGTAGCCTTCCACTTCTGTTGGCAGCTAGGCTATTCCACCCCGGATGCTTGCAGTTCCAGTCGCCCGCGCCCACCACCGGTGTCGGCGAGTCCAGCAACTTGCGGACATCAGCCAACAGGATAGTGCCAGCGGGCGGGCGGTACACTGAATACAGCCGGAGCGGGGAGTTCTCGAGGCAGAGCTAAAGTAGCCTATTACATTTGCCTATGACTTTAGTAAATTACATGTAGTATTTGATAGCGTAATTCAGTACTTGCAAATGAATTTTATTAACGCCATCTATTAGGAACTCCGAAAATAAATATCTAGCAACTAACAAAACATCGATCTTCCCATGGGAATGGGATGTTTTTCCGCGGTAAAAAGTAGCCTACGTCACTCTCCACCCTCCTAACTATCCCCACACACATAAACCTTACCATATAATAGCTTTGTTGCGACGTGAAAGCGTCACAAACAAACAAACAAACAAACAAACAAACAAACACACTTTCACATTTATAATATTAGTAAGGATTGTTTAAATAATTTTATTTTATTTTAATCAGTTTACTTCATAAATTGTGTAAAATTGAACAAATATTTAAGACGTCACTACAATGTTTTATAAGGAGGCTGGATTTATAGTTATGTGACCTCTTGAAACAATTTATGAATCGACCATAATCGATTCATTACTATAATCGAAAGTATGTGCTACCATGTCACACTCAAAATACAAATAGTTATAGATTCCTTAATATGTCTAAAGCATTGCGATTTTTCGTAGCTATTATAAATTCCCGATACATACGTTTTTAATACCTTTTCCACTCAAATCGGATAATTATTAACCGTTTAATAGTTTCTTCGTTTTCACTAGATTAATGAAATTTCCATTTTAATAACTAATATAATTTCCTCACCTTAACTTACTAGTCAAATTGTCTTATTATCCCTTTCGGTGTTAATCTCAACGCTACATCTGTTTTTACCTGATTTTAAGAAAACAATCAGAGGTCGGTTTATAAATTATCGTTCCGAACTTAATTAACGAAACGATTAGAATAGTACATTATGATACAAGTGCGCGAAGTTGGTCATTACAGTCGAGGCGGTTGCACAGCCCGAGCCGCAAGGCGAGGGCTGTAATATTGGTTGGATGTTTCAGTCACAAATCAGCAAATTATAAACGAACAAATGTTTGCACAAAATGGCGCGGAGGTTTATTTTATTTTTTCGCGCGCCGTATCTTTGGTTGAATAACTATGCGCGCGCAGGCGCGCAGGTTAAGTCCAGAGGCAAAGAACACCATTCCATTCAGCCACAATATATTAAACTAAATAATTATGTATTTCTAATAGGAATTTACGGTAATTAATGATTTAAAATATTGTATTTTTTAAATGCTTTAATAGATAATTAGATGAAGTATAATCTTATCTTATCAGATTTTGACTAAGTACAACAAGTTTCTTTATTTACAAAATAATAAATCTTTTGGTAACAACCTCTTTACGGATATTAAAAAAAAAGTGGAATAAGAAAAACACTAGTGCGGTAATGAAAAGTAAAACGCACTAGTGTGTAATAAACCGCATTCCGGGCGTAAGACTAAAGAAAAAATAGCAACTTTACGAGCAAGTGTGTTGAAAAGTCTTATTACTTATAATCGGTTAAATTTATAAATCGGTTTATTTAATGCATCGATTTTTGTTGTACTTCACTATTGTCACTGTGATGACAGCCTTCATATCGGAATCTTATGATTGTGCCGACTATAGTGAATTTTGAAGTGAAATAATTTCTTATTGGCCGGTGAGCTGCTTCGTTAGGTAATGCGTAACGGAGCCAGCCTGTCTGTCAGCCTTTCTCTCATGTATACGGCACCGGAAGACTGGCTCATCCTCACTGGCTCATCATCACTCTAACGCTAACCCATAGTGCTAGCCGTATTTCGGACAGACGCATTTGACGTGTGACGGGCAGAAAATGACCCTTATGATTTCGTCTTACCGTTTTTTGTTCTTAGATGTGTGTCCTTTTCTTGTGTGTTGTCCATGACACCGACACGGAATCCTAGTGTGAGACTATTGAGTGTGTACCGTTATTTATTTATTTATTATTATGCATGTTATGTTTGTCAGACGCGGACAAAGCGATCGCGGTGGAGGTGAAGCACGACGACAAGCTGACGGGCGAGGAGGGCGTGTTCGTGCAGGCGGCGCTGCTGTACACGCGGCGCTGCGGCCAGCGGCGGCTGCGCGTGCTCAACCTGGCGCTCAGCGTGGCGCACCAGCTCGCCGACGTGTACCGCTCCGCCGAGCTCGACACCACCATCAACTTCCTCACCAAGCAGGGTTAGTGTTGACTGATGACAGGTGGCGTTTGACATGTGACAGGCGACAGATGACGTTTGACAGATGACTGCTGATATTTGACAAGTGATAGATGTCATTTGAGGAAAACGTTGAAGGATTTATAGGCTTGGATACGTCCCGCCGTGCTGGACGCTACAGTTAACTTACTAGCCAAGCAGGGTCAGCTGCTGCTGTTTTGTTTAGGTGACGTTTGACATTTGGTGACAGATGAATGTCAGTCGACGGTAAATTTTTATCATGTGACATTTAAGAGCTTATAATATGTGGGTGCGTTTTGGTAATGAGTTACAACGCCCAAAACGACTTTTCCTGTGGAAAATGGAATGTTTGTTTTTGCATTTTTAATGCTTTGTGTGACCCGCGCCTTTTGAAGCTATGTAACATTTGATAGTTGAAATTTAACAATAAAATTTTGACAGATGAAGTATGACAATTCACAATTCTTGTTGCTTTACGAATGCCATTTCATGAGCCAAACCTCACTCATTTCGTTCCACCTACTAGCATGTACAAGCACCCTAATGTTTTGTCGTCGTTCTCAGCGGTGTGGGCGCTGCGCGACGCGTCCCCGCGGCAGGTGCGCGAGGGGCTGTCGGCGCGGTGCGCGCGCTCGCTGGCCGCGTACCGCAAGCACTGCGCGTCGCCGTCCTCCGCCGGCCAGCTCGTGCTGCCCGAGAGCATGAAGCTGCTGCCGCTCTACACCAGCTGTCTGCTGCGCTCCGATGCTATCGCTGGCGGTATGTGTTACATGTGTATGTGTGTGTGTGTGTGTCCCCACTGTACCACAGTGGTTTCTCAAACTGAGTGTTATTGAAGTCTATCTATAACAACAAATACTAAAAAGTCGATAAAGTGTTTAAGATTATATTTTTTATTTACAGTAGTTTTGAATTTTAGTCATAATGAAATTTGGAAAATGTATGTAAAAGTAAAAAATATAAACAAAAAATCTTATTGTAAATTCTAAAGGACATTTTTTTTCTTATACATTTCTGTGCTGGCAACAGTTTAGCAATGTTCGTTATTAATGTTATATACCGGCACAACACCACATTTGGCCACAATAGATCAGAAATGGTCGCAGTGGCCGCACAGGAATACTTGTTTCCCGTGCCAAATTGTATCAAATAATATATACCCGCAGGTCCGGACATAACGTGCGACGACCGGTCGTGCGCGATGTACCGCGCGCTGGCGGCGGACGTGGCGGCGTCGGTCGTGTACACGTACCCGCGCCTGCTGCCGCTGCACGCGCTGCCCGCGCCGCCCGCGCCGCTGCGCGCCTCCGTCGACAAGATGACCGATCAGGGCGTGTACCTGTTGGGTGAGTGTGTGTATAGTATAACGGTACGTGCCGTGACAGCGGACGTGCCGTGACGGCGGACGTGCCGTGACGAAACTTTGGTTAAAGAAGTAGTAAAGGTGCTTGTGGTGATATGCTTGGTCAGCATCGCGCCGCTACAATGCATTTGATCTTTAAATGTTCAAATGCACAACATTCAGTCATACGGATATTTTGGCACCACACTTACGTACGTCCCTTATTTATTTACAACAGTTTCGGACAGGCACTTTATTATAGAGGAACAAAAATGACGATACGAACTACGAACACATCATATTTATATAAACGACATAGTGTATATAACGTACATATATCAATGTATATGTGTTGTGTGTGTGTGTGTGCAGAGAACGGCGTGCACATGCTGGTGTGGGTGGGGTCGCAGGCGCCGCCCGCGTTCGTGCGCGACGTGTTCGGCGTCAACTCGCCGCAGCAGATCGACACGCAGGTACCGTAGCGATTTTATATACGATTGCGATGTAAGTAAGTAAGTAAGTAGTAAGTTGATAAACGAATCGATTTTTATATGCGATAGTAATGTTTAATCGACGAAAGAATCGATTTTCAATATTGTGCATATTATTTGCTGTTCATGAAAATGAACATTGTTTTATAAGCAACAATGTTATCGTAAATTAAGGAAAAAAATTTGACGATGTCAGAAGACATCAAATTCACTTTTTACCTTTTTTTATTATTTTTATTTTTTTATTTTTTTATTTATTTATATATTTTGTAACCTTACAATAAGGTATACAAGGGCAAAACTTAATGCCTAAGGGCATTCTCTGCCAGTCAGCCCTGGGTGGATGTGGAAAAGGCAGATGGCAGGTGTTAAAAATAACAGTGAAATTTAAAATTAATTAAAGAGAACAAGAAACCATATTATAAATAACAATTTGATACGATATACATATATTATGTAATTATACTTTTATATACATATATAGCCAATCACAAAAATAAAAAATAAAATATTATAATATACCTACAATAATAAGAATATAATATAAAAACCTATATATATACCTATATATAAATACATACATATATATAAATACATACATATTATATTTGTGCACAATATATTGGAACCTTTGAACAAATAAAGATCAAATAGCAGTCGAATTCAGGTAATGCTCTCGTAGACGCTTCTTAAAGGCGAACTTGGTAGAAGTCTTCCTCAACTCAACGGGCAGGGAGTTCCAGAATAACGATGCCTGTACACTGAACGAATAGTGGAAAAATCCGCTACTATGCGGTGGAATGTTGACTCTAAGGTTACTACTCGAACGAAGCGTTTTATCGTGAGTAGTACAGCGATATTGGAAGTATTCCTTAAGATACTGTGGAGAATTAGGATCGTTTAAGATCGAGAATAGTAAAAGGAGAATCCTAGAGCTACGCCTCTGGCGAATTGTGAGCCATTTAAGTTTACGGCGAAATAGCGAGATGTGATCATATTTTCTTAAGCCGAAGATAAAACGTATACAGTTGTTAAGGAGGCGCTCTAATTTATTAAGAAGTTCTTCAGTAAGGTCAGGATAACACACGTCCCCATAATCAATTAAGGGTAGAATAAGCGTGTTAACCAACAACAATTTGGTCTTTATTGGCAAGAAGTTTTTGAGTCGGTAGAGGGAGCGCAAAGAAGCATTGACTTTACGGCAGATTTCAACGGTTTGAACGCGCCATCCAAGTGTACTGTCGATGTAGAGGCCAAGATTTTTTACGGATTCAGAGAATTTAATTACATTACCATTATAATAAAGAGCCGGAAGGGAGTTTCGATCGATCCCGGCTAATAATTTTGAACTACCAACTAGGATGGCGTGGCACTTCGCCGGGTTCACTGAAATTCCGTAGTGCCGGGACCAGTTAAATATTTTAGCCAGGTTGGAATTAATAATGTCCACAGCACTATGGAGATCGTGTGGTTCAGCGTGAGTGTAAAGTTGTAAATCGTCGGCGTACAGATGATACGAACAGTCGAGGACAGAAGTGATGGAGTTTATAAACAGCGAAAACAATAATGGAGAGAGAATGCCGCCTTGTGGCACGCCAGCTACAAGGTCGTTCCAATTTGAGGCCAGTTGCCCCACACGAACCGACTGCTGACGTCCACGAAGATACGAGGAGAACCAATCCAAAGCTGTAGGAGAGAATTTTAAGTAGGAAAGGATGGCTAGGAGAATGTCGTGGTCAACTGTGTTAAAAGCGTTAGAGAAGTCGACAAGCACCAACACTGAAAGCTTTCTGTCATCCATATTGCGTCGGATATCATCAGTAACTTTAACTAATGCAGTGGTGGTGCTGTGTCCAGGACGAAACCCAGACTGATATACATTCAGTAGGTTATATTTCAATAAATGAGAGGAGACTTGCTTGTGTACACAGGCTTCCAGAATTTTTGATAGGAACGGGAGAATAGATATGGGTCGATAGTGGACAGGAAGTTTAGGATCGGGTACTTTAGGGAGAGGGCAGACGAACGCCTTTTTCCAGGCAGCAGGGAACTCCCCCGACGTAAATGAAAAGTTTACAATGTCGGTTATTGCTGGGACAAGGATATCGATTATGTTACAGATCATAAACCTGCTAACGTCATCACAACCCACAGCTTTGGATTTTATTGATGAAATATGCTTTTTAACTTCAGATTCTGTGACAGGAGACAATTGGAAAGGTGGACAAGAAGGAGGGTGCATTAAAGCAATAGAAGCGATAGTTTGCGAGCGAGATATATCATCCAATACAGGAACAGTGGTAAAGTTTTTATTTAGGTCATCTAAGGAGGGAGGAGATCTATTATCCAGTGACGAAGGTGTAATTATACCAAGTGTACGTAGGAATTTCCACACATCGGCAGGAGAAGAATTAATAATATTGCAATGGATATATCGGCGTTTAGCTATTCGTACTATCTGGTTACACCGGTTGCGCGCCTTCTTAAACGCCACCCAGTTTTGCTCTGTGCGCTCCCTTTTAAACTTCCGAAAAGCTCGATCTCTTCTTCCCATCGCTGCCCGTATATCATCAGACATCCATGGAGCTGGACGACGCTTCAGTCTCAAACTGCGTACCGGAGCATGGACATTATAAAGTGACAGGATGACGCTATTGAGCTCATGGATTTTATCGTCTACTGTGGGCGCCTCCACTAAGGATGCAAAGCTGACATGAGAAGCGTCCTCCCTAAGTTTTTCAACATCCATACGCGCAAAGTTTCTTACAAATCGCATGACAGGCTTGACCTTTGGAGGCTTAATTTTATATGATATAAAGACCAAATCGTGTCGAGAGAACCCGGATGCAGATATTTGGCCGTGAGTCATAACAAGCTCAGGTGTGCTCGTAATTATCAGATCAATCCAAGAGTCATCAGCAAGAACGTTGTGATGAGTGGCATTTAACGCAAGAAGTGAGAGATTGGTTGACTCAAGAATGGAACGAAATTTTAGAGAGCGAGACGTGCTTCTAGACATGTCTGTATTAAAATCACCCATGATTACGATGTGTGTGTACTCAGACCCTAGCGTGTCAAAAACAGAGTCAAGCTCTGAAAAGTAGTCAATAGAGGGAGGACAGTACACCACTCCTAAAACTGCCTTAGCGCCCTTAATATCCAATTCCAAGAAGAGGTACTCGGGCGAGGCGGTATCAGAGGGCGACGATGCTTTAATCACTTTATACGTGTGTCATGTCTTTTGGGAAGATCTTGCAATAAAACCCATTAATACAACAAATATAGTTCTATTCCTTTTGTGACTCCATATTGACAGCACATCATTATTGCTTTTTATACAAACGTATATCGAACGTTGTCAAACTACTTAATAACAATAGTAAAGAGGTTGCATATATCACATCCCTCCGCGACTAAATTCAAAATAACTATTTTAAGACTTATAGTTAACAATGTTTCTCGTAGACCTAATCGGATACCGGCGTACAAATTCAGGTTCAGCATTAGCAGTTTCAGCAGTTTCAAACTGATCGACAGGATCCAAAACTCGTCTTCGGAGCCATCCTCCTCCCCATCTGCTGTAGAAACGCCCTGAACGGGTGTTGAAAAACACTCCGCGCTTCCATCACTTACGTTGCAGTTGCGGTTAGAAATATCGGAGGACTAACAATAGATTCCGGTGTTGTGACAATTACTTTGGGCTCTGAATCCGCGCGATAGTAAGCGTGTCCATCAAACTCACAAGAACTGATATTATCCGGTACATCAGCAATGATCAACATTGTTTCTTAACAGTATTATTCAAATCCGGTATAAAAACAGTAAACATTCGAGTGCCTAATTGGCTTCTCACTATTCCAAATTTCCAGCAAGCATCGTAAACACAGGCTGCGCTGATGCCTCCCCAGGCGACGCGGCGACGTTGCTAGTCCTGGCTGATTGCAATGCCAATCGTGCGCAATGTACACCTTGTGCCAACTCCAAAGCCTTCGAAAACGTTAATGTTTCAATATCTTCGGTAAATAATCTCTCTTTTTCCTTTGCATTTTCTAAGCCTAGAACAAATCGATCACGCAGAGCTGTCTCCAATTCAGATTTAAATCCACAAAACTGTGCTAAATTACGGACACGCGCAGCCCATTCCGCTAGATCCTCTCCTGTGCGTTGTTCAGCTTTATAGAATGTAAATCTTTCCGCAAAAGTACTGCGTTTGGCCTGAAAATGGTTCGTCAATTTTTGTAGCAACGTGTCATATTCGATGTTATCCAGATCAGCTGGAAACACCAAATCCTTAGTCACGCGATATGTATCTTCCACCATCGCGGTCAGAAGTAAGGCCCGCCGCTTCACTCCAGACTTATCGGTGTTGCTATCGATGTCATTCGCCGTACAGTACGGGATAAAACGACTGCGAAAAATGCCCCATTCTTGTGTGCGATGGTCAAACGTGAGGCTGCCACCGAACATTGTTGTTGTATTTCCTAACATTTTGCTCACTTCCACTTACAAAACACGCGTGAAATTACTCGTCGCCAAAATGTCATGTCTTTTGGGAAGATCTTGCAATAAAACCCATTAATACAACAAATATAGTTCTATTCCTTTTGTGACTCCATATTGACAGCACATCATTATTGCTTTTTATACAAACGTATATCGAACGTTGTCAAACTACTTAATAACAATAGTAAAGAGGTTGCATATATCACAACGTGATGCAGGTATGCAGGTAGATAGCGACGCCACCGCCCCGTCTCCCAGACCGATCATTGCGGATGAGAGTAAAATTTGGAATTGGATATAGCGCCGAGTGTAAAGAAGGCTTTAACCAAGTTTCCGAGACGAGGATAGCATGTAAATTGTTGACAGGAAATTCAGCTTCCAAATCGGAGTAATGACTAGGGATGCTTTGAGCATTCAAATGGCAGATGTTTAAAAATTTGGAACACGACGAGAATACTTCAGTCAGTTGGCGGTTGACCGACCCTGAAAAACTATTACCGTCCAGAGAGCTACCTTCACAAGACACAAATGAATCATTAAGAACTGAGTAAAATGAGCCATCACTATCTGACATAATGTGCACTAAAATAAAATAAGAATATATAAATAATAAATATAAATATGAGAATATAATACTTTAAAGGACACTAAAAATATTTAAAAAGAATACTGCATTTGCATTTACCAACACCAGACCCAATGAATGACTGTTTACAAAAAAAAAAAAAAAGATTGATACACAAAAGTTGTAAGGGTGACACTAATAAATCAAAGGACAAGATAAAACTAAAAAGCAAAAGCTAAAAAGCATTGCAAAGCATGGGCCCGATGAATGTGGACAAAAGTAAAGGTCATAACAGATTAACAGGAAAACACACATTTTAAAGAGGACACAGAGTACATAAATTCCACAAGTGCAGAGATAAGTCTCAAACAAACACAAAATTCACCGGACCATACATGATGACAAAGAAAATGAATGAATACATGAGACAAAAGGGACTGGGAAAAAAAAAATATAGGAGGGCAACATACAACACATTATTCAAGACTACAATTAAATGAAATGTATTAAGAAATAAGGAAGGAGAACCTACTAAAACCTCGTAACGGCTAAAACAGTTTCAGCCACGAATTTTAATACACAAAAGGGCCTACAATAACAGGGGTATAAATAATATATATTTTGAGAAGTAATAAAATTGTAGACAAAACAAAATGATACCTTAACTAATAATAAAAACTGAAAGTTAAGCCCGTAATAGAAACTTTTACATTTATTAACTATTTTATTATTAAATACACGAAGTGAAGTACAATGCTATATAAATAAAATGCGATTGTGGTACGATGCTCCTTACTTATTTCTCTGTGGTCAAAACGAAACACAAATGATGTTGAATCTGTGGTACCTAATTAATCTATGCACGAATAGTACAAGTCACAAAGCTTGATTTGACAGAACTCGTGTTGATTGTTGATGGTGAATGAAATGTCAAAGTCAAAGTCGTTATAGACTATTGACATATTTGTCATATTTGTCATATTTGTCATGCATAATCAATTTCAATTGCAATTAGCAGGTTACCTACATGATTAATTTTGTACATCATCTTACAATATACCCTCGATAAAAAATACCAGAACTACAACGTAATGTACTATGAAACGGAACATGCAATGAGCGAGGAGCTTCCCAGTATGAAACAATGTATGAGCCAAGGACGTTTTACATACGCGTAATTTGTTTTTTCCCTGCCGCACGTCTGCTTCTCTTGAGGTCAGCCTCGGGAGCTCCAGCAAGAGGCAACTTTCGCCGAGCATCTTGAATATTTTGTGCCGGCCCAGTACAGGGCGGCAAGGCCGCACAGTTTGCTCTTTCTCAGCACCGCCGGTTGAGGAATCAGATTCAGCTCCAGAAACAGCGGAGGATTCGCCGCAGGGGAATTTTGACATGAGTGAATCGAGGCACGCCTCAGTTTCAACTCTCTCTCGGCTACCTCCAGGAACCTTGACATATATGGTCCCATCAAGGGTCCATACGTTTCTAAAGCCAAAGTGTTTACGCGCTTTGGCATGCACTGCGTACCGAGTGCGAGTAAGGAACTCAGCCATGGAGATCCCGGTGCTTTTTAGTTTGGCTTTCGCTTTCCACACTAAGGATTTGATGTGATAATCCCGAAACTCCACAAGGACGGCACGGATATTGTCCCTTCCTAGAAGCCCCAGGCGATGACACCGCACAAAGGAGGAATCATTAACATTAGGAAGTCCCAGCTTGTCTGTAATAATGCCCACAATTTCCTGCTGAATATTGACATCGGGTTTCTCCACCACACCTTGAAACAATAGAATGTTGCGACGCTGCCTCATGTCCATCGCGTCGATAGTGGTAGTGAACTTGAGTGCTTGCTGCTTCAGTAAGTCTAGCATGTCACGCACCCAGCTCTTGAAGACTAGGAACTCTTCAGCAAGCTGCACCACGGTGGGATTGGTGCCAGCAGTAGCTTCCTTCAGTCGGTCTTCAAACTCTTCCAACTTGCGGGTCCAGTTTGACTCAAGTTCATTTACATTTGTAAAGTTAGCCATATTTTAAGTGTAAATTCAGCAGTGAGTTATAGATGAAGAAATTAGTGACAACTCAGTGTTTTATTATAAAAGTGAAATTGGGTGGTGCTGGTATGTAATTATTGTTCTATAATTTGCTGCATTTATTATACACACACAATAAACACAAAAGTTCACTCACAGGAACAAAATGAAAATATAAAATATAGTTAATAAATTGAATATTTATAATTTTAAAATCAGAGATAAACGAAAACAGTTGTTGCTAGTTTAACACCTACCCGCGAAAAAAAAACATTATGTGAAAAAATGTAGATCTTTACTAATATTGTAAAGAAGAGAGATTTGTATGTTTGTAACGAATAAACTCGAAAAAATAATACATCGATTACAAAAATTCTTTCACCATTACATCATAATAATTTCTGAGTAACATGCCTATATTTAATTAATACTACACTGGATTAATATGTTTTTTTTAACTAATATATAAATATTACAATACTCGCAGGTGTGTGAGCTGCCGGTGTTGCCGAACCCGCTAAGTGAAGCAGTACGCGCACTCATCGAGCGGGTGCGCACGCAGCGACGGACCGCCATGCGGGTACGTACGCACTCTGCACGCACTCTCAGCGTTAACACGTGATTGTGTACCAGAGATAGCAAAATGTTATCACGACTACTGAGTACTACGTATTTCATGTATTTTACCCAAAGTAATCATTATTACTGATTTCGATTCGATGTACGGAATTACATCCGCCAAGAGCGGTCTGACTACCTGAAAGGCGCTCGTCGGAGCATTGGTGGGCGTCCAGATGTGAATGTAATCTGTAATCATGATTAGATGTCGTCCATCTCTGATTATCGACAACTTTGTAACTTACAACGCAAACAGTGAAGTGATAATTTGAAAGAAGATATTTTCTGTTAAGAAGTGAATTGACTTAACTGAGTAGATTTTTTAATTTCAATAAACATGACTTTTTGTCTGGTTTGTGTTGAAAACGACAGTACATGTAAAATGTAGGTTTCACACTGGCCTTCTGTAAATACGTAGTTACGTTTTGTTTTCCCAGTATTGCATGTGATTTGGTGTTGTCCCGTAGTGTCTAGATTGTGTAATATTATATAGCTTTTTACAATATCTGTAGCGCATAGGCAACTGTAATATTTGATATTAGCTTGACAGTATATTAGCTCGCAAACTGCACGCAGTTCGCGCATTTGCACGCAATCCGTCCGTAAACGTAACATGCCCTCCGAAGTACTTTAACAGGTTGCAACATTACCTCCTTCTCCTACAATAAGTTTCAATAAAAAATATCAAGAATATCAGGCTTTTTCCAACCGTCGAAGTATCAAAGGTTTTGATACTGATGATGGTTAGAAAACCCCTTTACGTGTATTATTATCTCAGTTGAATACATCATTTACGAACTTACTGACATTACAGATGACATTATACACATTATCATATTATTAAGTATAGCGGAGGGTACTGTTCGTAATTGGACTTATGGCCACGCTCATTAGTCTCCCTGGCATGTTGTGATCGGAGCGATCCTAGACGTGTTCAGGCATGTCAAACATGTTTGATTTTATAAAAAAAATCTTGCTATCAGACATCCGATATGGTCTAGCGGCTAGGATACCTGGCTCTCACTCAGGAGGCTCGGGTTCGATTCCCGGTATCGCAACTATCAGACATGTAGAGACGTAATAGTGTACGGTCGGAACGCATGTTGCACGGCAGCTGTCGCTGGCGTGGGGAGACAAGATGGCGCCGACGCAGCGCGCCTTGCTGGTGGAGGACCGCGGGCTGCAGGGCCAGCCGGCCTACGTCGAGTTCCTCATGGACGTGCACAAGACCGTCCAGAGCCTTGTGTAGGTTACTGGTCGCTAGGTGCGGGGGTCAACATCCGCTGGGCTGGGGTCATCATGTCATCGGGGTCGATGAACTCAAGTCACCGGGGATCGCTGGGGTCACCAGGTCACGGGATTGACGAACTCAGCTACCGGTCATTGGTCGCTGGGGTCACCATGTCATCAGGGTCGCGAGCTTACTGGGTTGTGTTGGGTTGAAGGTATCAGGGTATTTTGGGGATTCTGGGTTGCCGGGGTCACCAGGTACAGAGTCGTAGTAGCAATCGATTGGGTCAACGTGTCAGTCGTCAGACGTCGGGGTCACCAATGCTTCCGAGTGGTGTGGGTTTGTGATGCGGTGTGGGTATGATATGGGAAAGTCGACAAGGAGTTCTCACCAAATTTATATATTGTTACAATAATCGTTCGTATTGTGTTTTAAACAATCTAAGACGAGAGAGACGTGCCTAATGTTTTACTTGACGCTTTTTTAGCGTTCCGTACCCAAAGGGTAAAACGGGACCCTATTACTGAGACTTCGCTGTCCGTCCGTCCGTCCGTCCGTCCGTCCGTCTGTCACCAGGCTGTATCTCATGAACCGTAATAGTTACACAGTTGAAATTTTCACAGATGATGTATTTCTGTTGCCGCTACAACAACAAATACTAAAAAACAGAATAAAATAAATATTTAAGTGGGTGCCCATACATTCGACGTAAGTTTAGTTACCATTCGGTCCAAGAGATGGCGTTGGGCGTAATATGTGGCTACAATAAAACAATTAAATATTTAAGTGAGGCTTTTATACAACAGACCAGATTTTATTGGCGTTTTTATACATAATAGCGGCCCGCCCGCGGTTTCACCCGCGTGGATCCCGTTCTCGTGGGAATATATGCATGTATTATACATAAAAACCTTCCTCTTGAATCACTCTATCTATTACAAAAAACCGCATCAAAATCCGTTGCGTAATTTTAAAGATTTAAGCATACAGACAGACAGACAAAAATAGCGACTTTGTTTTATACTATGTAGTGATGGTACGGAACCCTTCGTACGCGAGTCCGACTCGCATTTGGCCGGTTTTTTTAATATGCGTTCGAAAGAGTAGCTTGGTTTTGAAATTGTGGGAAGGATTAAGTGGTTAATTATGGTATGTGATGTGGGGTGTCATTAATAAATCTTTATTACAACGGACATAAATATGGGGGATCAAAAGACTGAACGACTATTGGTTTATGGCTCTCATTCTATTTAATTATATTCGTATAAATTTGGAGGTGCTTTAAAATACTGATTTTTCTTTAAAATACTGATATATTAAACTGGTTTCTTTGGTTTGGAAATATTATGTGTTTGGGTTTTGGATTATTACATGTTTTGTAAATTGTTGTCAGATGGATAAAATTGGAAATAGTATCTCTGGCATAACTATGGTAGTTGGTTAAATCGGCCCTTAATATTCTGACGAGTAGATGCTTGATTTTTTTGCTTGAGTGCTTGACTAGTGTTTAATGTAGTTACTATTGCTTTTAACCTTTATGCATATTGTAGTGGTTACGTGCTTGGGTAAGTTACATTTTAAAACAATTCAAAGGAGACAACAAATCATAATGAGCCAACGTTACGTTGCTAAAAGACAACGTAAGGATATAGATAAACCCAAATATAGATACTACGTCTTCTGTTGTAGTAATCTATACCTAAACTAGTCCACGTCAAGAGCAGGATAAATTCAAACAAAATTATACACTTATTTGTCTCAACTTTTTCTCTCTTATTATCGGAAAGATAGTATATAAAAGATAAAAAACTGTAAAGAAACACCATACCACACTTTAAAAAAACACTGCATTTCTTTATAATATTTTATGAAAATTAGTTTTTCAGTATCATGTTTAAACGGATCTGATATCCTTCTTAATTTTTGCATTTCTGAGTCATATCAACCTATAGGGTCCCCGCAAACTGGCCACAGCCACCGGCGGTTATGTCGCTGTAACGCTTCTTTTTGAAAGCGCGTTCCGGCCGACAGACGCTTCGGCTGCATAACCTACTCACTGTTATTGGAGCTATTGGAGCGCTTAAAGAAGCGCCACAACGCCGCAACTACCGGTGGTCGGTGGCTGTGGCCAGTTTGCGAGAACCCTTAAACAGAAGCACGCCAAACAATATAACGCAATAACCTATTAATGTTATCCTGGGTCCTGGGTTCGATTCCCAGCGAGGCGGAAATTTGAATGATGAGTTTAAATTTCCGTTCTCGGTTTGGGTGCGTGTCCTTGTCTTGTGTGTTGTCCATGGCACCCACGACACAGGGAATCCTAGTGTGGGGCTATGAGTGTGAAGCGTTATTATTATTATTATTGTTGCAGCTAACGGTGATGCGTCAGCACGACAAGCTGGAGACGGTGCTGCGCCACTTCCTGGTGGAGGACCGCGGCGTGGACGGCTCCGCCTCCTACGTCGACTACCTCTGCCACGTGCACAAGGAGATCCGAGCGCTGCTATAGCCCCCGTAGACCCCGACGGACTAAGTGACGGACGGGACGCGCGCGGTTTATATAGTGTTGTTCGGAACGTTCGCGGTGAAGTTGGCGAGGGTTGCAGCGGTGTGATTTAAGGTAGTTGCAAAAGGACTTATGGAACTGTGTGTGCGTGTGTCGCTTATGACGTTATAACGCGTCGATCGAGGGTACATACACAATAATGCGTTGGTAATAATGCGAGGGTAGATACACAGTTGACGGTAGTATGCGTTAAAGCGTTTGCGTTATTTTGAGAGTAGTTGCAAGATACGATTGTGCCACGATTCCGCTCATTGTCTTCGGTGATTGATTTTGTCCTTAAAGGAAGCGCGAACTAGTCTGCGAAGGAATCTTTTGAGAGTAGAAGGAATTGTCGCGCAGAGTGAATCTACTGCTGAATCTATGTCTTATTTTGTTTGTAATAAAGTTTGGTATTGGTTACATATTGTGTTAATAATAGCACTTAATATCCGCAAGATTATATACTCTTAATTACTATTTATATACAGTAAAACGTTGAAAAGGAGTACGTTCAATATAATAAAGTATAATAATAATATTTTAGACATGTTTTTTAAACTTATTTTGCAATACCACATAAATTGGTTTTATATAAGTAATATGAATTCATTCAGATTAGATAGATATAAAGATTCATACTAAAATGTATATTTAGGCGATGTATATTGGTCTACATTTGTCTAAGAGATAAGATAAGAGATTACGCAGCTAAAATATGTTTTGTCTCGTTTTACCGTACGTCATTTTGAATGCGTAGGTGAGAGATATAGCATATTTTAGTTAAAAAGGTCGACTGCCTCGCAAGCTCATTTAATATCTTAGTTCTTTAGACGATTATAAAATGAAGTACGATTTGAGCAGTGCCATGCGATGCTACGAGATATTTGTTTAGATCGTCCGATATCGGACGGTACTTAGTAAATTAACACCTATCAATGATAGACTTAATACATTAATTGTACTTCATCGAACTCGATTAAAAATAATTTTAATTGCGCCATGCTTGAATAGTTTGGAACATTTCGTAAATAAAGTGTGTCAAAAATGTGTACAACTATTCAGACACGACGCAATTGATAAATAAAAAAACATAAATGGGTTCCCCGGATCATTTTTGTATTTATGTTTTTTTACTTTGAAGTTATCGATTTACTTATAATATCAATGCCGGTATCGGAGGATCGTGAGGTTGCCTTTATATTGTTCACGTCGTCACAATATGTCGGATGGTATAAAAGCTCTTGAGGCTGCATTGTAAAGAACTGTAAAGCAATTTTCCGATTTAGCTCAGAAATATACATACATAAGTGTGATAGAGATGCAATAAATCTGTTTTTAATAAATAAATTGAAATGCGTCCGATAGCGAATTTAAGGTTTTAATAAAGGCATGTATGTGTTGGTTCTCTACTGCTACAGGTGTTCTGAAGGTTGAGGAGATTATTAAATGTCATAATTTTTAGATGATTTTCCATTTATTTCTGATTGATGATAATTATGTTTGGTACAATGTATTATGTAAATGTTAAAAAGTGTTAATTTTATCACATTAAGATAATTTTGCTGAAGTATCCTTTTTGTGATAAAATCAAGCATTATTTATTTTTCAAATTGTAGCCGTTAAATCCTGATGTTTTGAATGTTCAAGAAATTGTGTATTTACATGTAAGAGTCGTAACTAATGTAACTAACATTGCCAAACACAGTTAAAATTTGTTCTGTATAGTAATAAGTGTTACATGAAATGAAATTAAGGGCCTTAAATTTAATAATATAGCGGCAGGTAGATTAGGTGAACGTAATGGTTTGCGCTACACATTAAAAAGTTACCAGGCGTTTGCATTGATGCATACACTCACTGAAATATGTTTCGATACATGTATTGCAAATATAATTATATCGTTCGCAATGTCTCGCTGCACCTTACTGTCAAACAATAAACAATTTTTTTTAAATAAATTAAAAGTTTAAAATACTATATACAAGCTTTTATATGTCATTGAGATCTATCATGTGTTGGGATATGCCAATTTGTATGTTTTTAGCGCAAACGCCCGGTCACTTCACAAAATTAGTGGAAGTATCCTATTGTTGACTGACTGTGTTTGACACGTAGACAGAGGACGGTATAGACGTCTGGTGAACGAGGCCAACATGAGATAGAACAATTGTATGTGGTACAAGAAACTGCACATTTCTTGAAAAAAACCGAAACGCAAAGGGAAACAAAGCGTACTATCATTCTGTCTCTTTGTCGTGTCATTGGCTAAGTTGTTTATTTTCTTGTGTGAGTGCGACAGATAACTATTAGTCTATACTTTTCTCTGTCTACGGTGTGACACGAATGTGTAATGTATTGTATAATATTTAAATATCGTCATATTTTATAACAATTGCAGACTTAATGTTGTCTATAGTATCCAGCAGCGAGCGTGCCTTCCACTTAATTACAAGTTTAGCTACGGTTAGTAAATAAACATACAGTTTTAGTTACACTTAATAAAGTATTATTGTGAGATCGTCACACATTCGCGCGAATACGTGACCTATATGTGAAGGACGACCTTTGCAAACGATTATGAGATGTTTTTGGTTGTAAATTGTGCAAACATAGCTACAATGTTCAAATATTCGCGCGTAAGTGAGTGGCCGTGAAACAGTAAAAGAGATCCATGTATGAAACAATTTTAGACCAAGTATTACAATTATAATCTTTGTTAAGTTGGTTTAGAACTTAAATTGGATAGTTGTTGGAACTTCGGTGTATTTGAGTTGCAGACATTTAATTGTATTTTATTTTTAATTATGTTTAGAGGTGACAATAACTTCGTGTACTGTCTATGTCGACTTTTAATATACTATATTCAGTTATCCTGTTTTCCGATTTTTTTCCCGCCTTTTAATATGGCTAAATGGTACGTCAAAGCTTACTTTTAATGTGCATGGAGTAGAAATTAATTGAGATATTGATGTTTCATTCTTCCTTAAACAATTTCCATTAAAAAGAAAGAGGCAGCTGACTTTTGTTTCTTTTAGACTTGTCAAGTTTCCACGATTACAAAGCAAACTTAAGAAGGCATTCAGTGGCTCTTTTCGTTTTTGTTACCGTGAAAATATGACTAGTTTCTGTCCTTTTGTTTCCTCTCATCATTCATTTAATCCCCACTGGCTCATCGAAGCTGTTTTTTAATTTGTGCCCTACGTAGTGGAGACAAAGGCCATTTTTCTTTATCAAATTTAAAACTCCCTTCTATTGCATAGTGGGGACTCAGCATTCGTTTTTAATATTTTTGTATGTCCATTTGTCCATAACGATCAATGTAATCATATTTTTGTCTGTATAGTCGGCACAATCATAAGATTCCGATATGACGTCTGTCATGTATGAACACAAACTAACCTTGTATGGACGTCTTCAACTTACTTATTACGGAAATATATTTTTTAATTTGAACCGCTGGTAATGATACTATGAAGTGAAGATATTTCGTAGTGAATGATAGGTCACTTTGGTTAAATTACGCAATGCACTATTTACTGTGCATATACAGTATACAGTTTATATTTATTATCAATGCAGCTTTATAAGTAGGTACATAATGTACTTGTGAATCCACCTCCTCTTCGCTTTGGAAAATTGTTTTTATGTTTACAGATAATAAACACTTCTTCCCATTTTTGCAACATATTTTATTGGTACATCGCTTGGCAATAGCTCGTAGCATGATGTTATAAAATTGCCCACAGTTTGTTAAATATTTTAATTAGGCATTAGTCCATAATATTAAACGCAAGTAACTAGCGGGTTAAACGAATTGGAGTAATATTGTTTACTTACTACGAGTATTTAGATAGGTACTTACTTACTTATACGTACTTACATAGGTAAATACTAGAAATTCTGGCGAAATATGTAAACCATCCCTGCTTGTTTTTTATTTGTGTTATTTATAAATTGTATAAATAATTTAATTTTATTTTAATCAGTTTACATCATAAATTGTGTACAATTGAACAAATATTTAAGACGTCACTACAATGTTTTATAAGGAGGCTGGATTTATAGTTATGTGACCTCTTGAAACAATTTATGAATCGACCATAATCGATACATTACTATAATCGAAAGTATGTGCTACCATGTCGCACCCAAAATACAAATAGTTATAGATTCCTTAATATGTCTAAAGCATTGCGATTTTTCGTAGCTATTATAAATACCCGATACATACATACGTTTAAGCCTTTTCCACTCAAATCGGATAATTATTAACCGTTTAATACTTTCTTCGTTTTCACTAGATTAATGAAATTTCCATTTTAAAAACTAATATAATTTCCACACCTTAACTTACTAGTCAAATTGCCTTATTTCGGTGTTAATCTCAACGCTACATCTGTTTTTAACTGATTTTAAGAAAACAATCAGAGATCGGTTTATAAATTATCGTTCCGAACTTAATTAACGAAACGATTAGAAAGTCTTATTACTTATAATCGGTTAATTTTATAAATCGGTTTATTTAATGCATCGATTTTTGTTGTACTTCACTATTGTCACTGTGATGACAGCCTTCATATCGGAATCTTATGATTGTGCCGACTATAGTTAAGTTCGTTGTTATAATTTTCGATGTATCGTCTACTAATCGCATTTTTTGTTAGAAGGTATTGAATAAATTTATATATACTAGATATAAATTTGTTAATGATTTCATTATGTTAGTACGTTACGATGTGACTATCCTGTGCTCTGTGCCTCTATTATGAGTTGTTGTAGTAAACGTCAAACTGTTACTATTGCAGTTAACGTTTAGAATTTGTATGAGAATCCGTACAGCGCCTCTAGCGGTTACGATACTGAACTACAATTCTCATACAAATTCTAAACGTCAACTGCAATAGTAACGTCCTTTACGTTCGAGGATGGTTGAGTCGTGGGTTAAGGTTTTGAAAAACATGATACACTCATGAAGCAAATATAGAGAGGAGACGGCCTAAGCAACTGTGCACTGTAACTCAACTAGGTCCTGACGTCATCACAGTGGGCGTGGCCTTAAGTCAGTCTACTGACGGCGCTCACCAAATAAATTTCTACTTGACGTTAGATGGCGACACTGTATCAGGGGAAATAAAAATGCATAGGTACGTAGAGCTAACAATTACTATATCTTGATGATCATACGTACTGAAATTCGTCCAACATTAATTCCTAAAGAATTTTTTACCACCAAAATATTATTTTTCTAGTTTTTATAATCATTTTGTAAACAGCGCCATCTATCGACAACTACTTACAACAATAAAAACACGGCCGTATTTAGAATCCATCTAGTGTGAGATAGTTGAACTACGTAGTAAAGTCGATAATGGGCGGGATCTTGTTAGATCCCGCCCATTTCTTTATCCCCCTCGCCCCGCAAATCGTCACGCGATCTTTCATAGGAAATATACATACAACGTCTCCTCTCTATATTAGCTTCATGGATACACTAACTCGTTGCCACCTCCACTCCAATTCAACTTGGTTATTGAAATATGGACCCTATGTCGTTGTATGTCGTGTACAGTTGCATTTTCGACTGGCTCGAAATTGGCTGCAAATGCATACCTACATACGATGCGTTGACCGCGCGTTTCCATGTTCATAAATCAATCAAATCTATGGATTTAAGTGGATCGAGTGATAATCTATCCAGGTTAGCATTTTTTTCAAGTAAATCCAGGTTCAAACTATCTCAGAGAGACGTACGCGCAGCCTAAAATATACATTTCAATAGACTACATAGAATTGAGACAAAAGTGACTTAAATTGAATAATTGTAAGGTATAGTTAATATTAATTACGGTTTTTAGAACGTTGATATGGACGGAGCTTAGGTTGTCTCGCTAAAGCGATGGTCAAACTAACACTTATTCGATCCCAACTAATTGTATAAACATTATATAGTAGGTATACATTTATAGAGGTTACGTTATGATAATAAGATCCTTTTGAAATAATACGACGGACGGAAATCCAAAAATTCCATTATAAATAAGCTCGTTGGAATTTGTAATTCATTAAATTTTGATTTCATTATTTTTTCTTATTAAGTTTTTGGAATGCGCGTTACGTGAGCAAGACCACTTGATTACGTCGTTGTTATAAATTCAACTATTTTGAACATCATGTAGTTTATTCTGAAACCTTGGAAAATATGGTAGGTAGTTTCATAAGAATAGTTAAATACATATGTACAAATATAGTTTAAGCTGCAATTACCTGTTGCTGCTTTCCGGCATAGTCATAGTTTTAAAAGTGGAATTCCCTAGAACGTAGCAAGCATAACACTACAAGGCAGCGACAACCTGAGACGGCAAACAGTATTACCTACTCAGCAGTATTTTTTTAGCAGTCGACAACAATCGCACAGGTCTGTCGTGTCCAAACAACAAACGTTAGTACAATATAAATTGCGGCGAAATTACACGTAGTTTTTTCATAACCAATTACTGCTCAGTTAGTGTAGAAAATTCGCAAACGTACCTATCGCATCGTATTCGCAAACAGCTAAAGTCAATGATGTGCCAGGTGGTCTTGCCGCGGTAACACACGGGTCGTGCGGTTCACTAATGAGGTGAGGCGGGTCGGTCCCAGGGTCCCAGGGTCCCGGGTACAGCGAGGGTTTCCATTAGCGTTAATATTTCAATAAGACTCGATTGTAACGGAGTGTAAATAAACTATATTGGAAATTACTATTTTATTATTTGTATTTATTTAATACCTTTTACCTTTGTGCTATGTTTTAGTCAGTTTTAGAGGCGACCATCGCGACCCACTCACAATCCTCGAGACTTCCTAACTAGACTATTAGTAACAATAGTCAATAACAACAATTAACAGGACTAACTATCACTAATAGTCTTTGTTCTTTGATGATCTAATGTCTAGATTGAGCGTCGCCCTACAATGAAAACAAAAAACAAGGCAACAATACCAAGCATGTGTGCGTGATACACGTTCGTCTATTGTCTATGTGTGCGTGATGAATGATACAATGATATAAAAATTGTGGCTAACGGTTAGCCTCAATTTTTTGACACGTTTGCGCGGATTCGTACTTCCATCTAGACATTAGATCATCAAAGTCTTTAATCTTCATACTTACTAAATTGTGAACTAACCAACTAAATGTTCTTAAACCGTTTTCCATTAACTAAAAATCATAAATTATAATTATTGTGACAACCCTGGTATAGTTACGTCGCTAAACCGGAAACAATAAATAACAGAACAGGGGCCATAAACATGTCAAGCGAACAATAGAACGCGGCCGTCTCGACAGGACGCGCACGACGCTTCGACCTTGCGACCATAGTCAAAAGGTCGAAAGTCGATTGCAAGGAACATACTCGAACCTCATTCCAATAACTGCCGGAACATTCTAGACGGGCATGAATGGTGGATGAGTGGTATAAAAGGGGCACTCGGTCGACTACGTGGCATTCTAGTTTCGAAAGCGAAACCGGGAAGAACCAGCGATACCTACGAGCGATACCAGCGAAAAGTGAAGTGTGTACGTTATCTGTCTACGTTAGTTAACTGTTGTCCATGGGCCACAGTATTTCCATATTATCAATAGTGGTTCAAAGTCAAGGGCGCTGTAAGCGGGTGTGCAGTGTGCACCACACGCGGGCGGCCCACATGACGTTACTGATATGTATGCCTATGTTCAGATCAAGTTTAAAAAAAGTGTTTAAAAATTGCGAAGATGGGGAATATATTGTGAAGTAGGTAATATTAAATCAAATTGATCATTGTTCAGTTACCTGGCTTTATTTAGTTCCCAATCTACATTAATATTTATAAGACAACAAAAATTTCAAAATTTACATTTTTTTTAATTTCATGGTTCCTTTTTCTCGAAACATTTCCACATTTCTTCCGGTTATCACTTCTGAAAAAATAGAATGAAATCAATTCATGATGAGTATCACTCTTCAGCAAAGGAAGACAGCCTTGTAGGCGAGCCGCCATGTCTGAGGAGTGGCCGAGCTACGACTATTCTCGGTCCGAACTTGTACATTTATATGAACTGGTATAGAAAACTTGAATAGAGTTATTCAGGCTGTCGTAACGCCACTGTGTGGACAAAGTCGCCAAAATACAATACCTCAGTCGCGCGTGGATCAGTTCTTTCGTTGGATGTTGAAAATTGAACCATAAAGAACACAATAAAGCTCATGTTTCAATGTTTTCCGTCAGTTGAAGGAATAAATGAACAAGTAATGTGCATCTTCACCTGTTTGGGATATAAAACTTCAATGATAGGACCCTTGTAGGTGCACGGCAAGCAATACTTGGGGCTCCGGCTGCGGCGCTTGCAGCCGGCCACGAGGGTCCACAGCAGCAGCAGTACCACGCTTATCAGCTCCGAACGCATTATTTCTGTGCGACGTATTTCTGTAACACATGTTGAGAGGTTAGACGCCACGCCGACCCAGGTAACGGAAGTTTTCATGGTGCTCGACGACTTCCAACATTTTTTTTTAATTTATTTGAAAGGGAATTTGTCGGTGGGCGACCACATCATCCTGTACAGGATAGGCATAACATACAAAAAGAATAACAACTGAGAGCGCGAGACAATCAACATAATTAAACAATTAAAACATAACTAGGTAATTAACGCTTAGAGAGGCCCAACACAGCCAACCTGCACAGTATTTTGGCCTCCTCCGATATTGACTTCCAACATTGCTTAGCGAATGCTTTAAATCGTTAACCATCGGGACCGATGGCTTTTTGAGCTTTCCGGAGTACGGATGTCCTCATTAAATGTTTGGTCACTCATGCAACTACTGACAGCGCCCGCAGTAGCCTAACTTTGTCGATCTATTAGGATCGACGCACGTCGCCGGGCTATGAGCGCTTGGTTACAGACCCTACTGTTAACAACTCCTTATTATAGTTTATAATAAAACCTTAAATGTATAACATGGAGCACAATAGTAATTAAAGGAGACTAACTTCCTCGATCCTCGACTCAACAATAAATTAGTAATGCCTCCAGCCATAGATCACGCCCTATATAGTATAGCTAAACCGAGCTACGGCCATCTTGTTTGTGAATATTGGCTTAGTTCTCGATGATGATAACAGATGGCGGTAAACTACCGCTAACATTACCTTTTCCACCAAGGCCCTGGTCCGCACGCGCGGCCCCCCGAACTGGTTGCAGGGGAAGCAGGCGCCGTCGCCGCAGTGGCGCCGCCGCCGGCAGCCGCGCGACAGCTCCACCAGGGACACCGCGATGTGCAGGAACACCAGCACGAACTCGTTCAGCAGTGGCATTGTACTGCATGGGAAATTGTCAATCAGTCTGGGAAGATCGAATATGGTAGCAATATTTTCACGGCAAAAGAAAATGTCAGCGGCATCAGATCTGCCTTTCAGAGTTCGCTAAACTTTGTATTAACTCTCTAGGCTTGACAAACAACCATCTGTGCAAAGTATAGATACACGTCAGAAAACATAACAGCTAACAGCTTACGAATTATTTATTACTTACCACCTTCTTAGTACTTTTTATTTATTACACACAATTGTGTGTATCAATACTTAAGTGGCATTACCTACATCAGCAATATTATTATGACCACCGAGAATCACCCATATATCAGAAGAAAATCCAATTCTCAGCACAGTAAATACTTTATTTCACTTTTTAACAATTATTATATAATTGCTTATTAGCCAACTAGCATAGTTTCAACAACTAGACAACTTATCACCTCGATGATTATCGAACGACTGGCCGAGCTCCTGACTCAATAATCCAAACGCTGTTTCAACCCCACCACTCTCAATCCTTTCACCGGAAGTTGTCACAAAAGAGTGGCGGGGTCGAGTAGTGTTGCCATTTAATAAAAATAAGATTACCTTTCATAAAATTATTACGAAAATAATATTACATTTTATAAAATTATGACATTCGGCCATCCTACGAAATGTGTAGCCTCCCGGCACACTAAAAACATCAGGAACTCTGCCAATAAATTACTTACTAACTTAAGTTACTCATTACTATTTTGAAGCGAATAGAATAAAATCTTAATTTAATTTTGATTTAAACAAGTATAATCTCATAGAAGTACCTATATTTTAGTCTGAATTTAAATAATTAAGGTAGCTTCTATACATTTTAAAAGATTTCATGTGACTGTTAAATTATACATACAATTATTCGCTCGCATGGTCAAAGAGAATTAACAATGAGTTGTTTAAGATACATGACATTTTTCTGGTGGATAAATAAGTGACTACAACTAATTAAAATCTATTGAATCTTAACAAATTAAATCTCATAAAATATCTAAAGTACTTTTCCATAAAACTAATTTCTATTTTAAACCAAAACAACAACAGTCAACCAAAGCAATTCACGAAGTGAATCAAAACCAAAATCAAAGCGTAGGTACTTATTGTAGTACTCTAATTCCTTTACATTCCAATATAACAATATAAAATCGAAACAACAAATTATCAAGCGCGAATTTAAAATGCAATTGAATTTATTAGGATGTATTAGTATCTATGAAATATTGAAATTGAAATATTGAGAATATTATTATTGCTTGACCAGAAAAATAGAAAACCTGTCATGAGGGCTCTAAAGTTTAATTTTATATGGCAACAGCACAGCCAACTGTAACTATAGTAACGCTCGTGTTATTATTGTCATTTTGACAACTATATCGGAAATGTTATTTATACGAAATGTTATTTTAGCGCATAGAAAACCACTTTTCTTTTACGAATATGAACAGTTTTTGTCATTTTAGAACTAAATAGAAACTCAAAGTAAAAAGACAAACACAGTAAAAAGACAAACGAGACAAACTGTGACATTCAAACTCACTGACAAGCAATTTACGATTGACGTTTAGAAACTAATCGTTGCCAGTAAAATAAATTAGTTCCATGAGTTTACCGCAATATGGCGAGGTTTTTTTATATTTCTGGTCAACTTATAGTATCTATGACTTCAGCAAATTACCTGTTGCAAATGAATCTTACTATCTACTAACGCCATCTATTAACAACATCCAGAACAAAATATTTAGCAACTAACAAAACATCGATCTTTCCGTGGGAATGAGATGTTTTACCCCGGAAAAAAAAAGTATCCTACTGCACCTTTCACCCTCCCAACTATCTCCACACACATAAACCATATCATAATATAATAGCCACATTGCGACGTGAAAGAGCCACAAACAAACAAACTTTCACATTTATAATATTAGTATGGATTTTGTACTAAGTATGCATACATCATTTGAAAATTCCTCTAACTAACTTTCCATACATTCTACTCCTATTTATAAAAAAAAATAATGATGAAAAGTTTGATCAAAAATGTTACTATTCAAATTGTCTGAATCTCTCGTATTTACATCAAAGTTCACTCATTTCTTACAGTCCAGCGAGCATCATTGCTCACTCAATCATTATCCAGCGTACATCATTGTTCGCTCAATCATTATCCAGCGAACATTGTTCGCTCAATCATTATCCAGCGAACATCATTGCTCGCTCAATCATTATCCAGCGAACATCATTGTTCGCTCAATCAGTATCCAGTGAACATCTTTTTTCTCCACTTCATGTTTAGTTCTTTTCCTCCTAACTTTCCTCCGTTTTGCGTCCTTACGCTTCCTTGGTGGAGTCGTAGGTGGCGTACCTCTAACTTGGTCATCGTATGACGTCATATCTGAAAATCTGAAAATTCCTCTGACTAGCTTTCCATCCATTCAACTCTTATATTCAGATATAAAACAAAAAAAAAAATAATGATAAGATCAAAAATGTTACGATTCAAGTACTTCATTTACCTAAATGCATTAAATCCCTAGAATCATGTCTAAGTCTCTCTTATTTACATCAAAGTTTACTCATTTCTGTGGTGTATTTAAAATATATATTGTAAAGGGCGCGTCTCTGGTATGGTATGGTGTGGACGACTATCCCTTTACCAAAGTTTCTAATAGGTGTTATTAGAAGAGATAGGGAAAGATGTAAATGGTTTGAATGGTTTTAATTAACATTATGTATACTAAGCTAGATTGACAAAATATCACAACTGGTTAAATGGTTACTATACTAGACATTAATATTAAACTGGTAAATTGGTAATTGGTAAAATGGTTAAATGGTTAGGAATACGAGGCGCCTGAGTGGCTGCTGGTCACGTACTCACTCAAAACTCTTATTTTACTTATAAGATTAACTTAAAACTAGGGCAAGTGATCGCGCGGCAGTTAAAATGCAAACATGCAAAACGCGCGACCGATGAGCTGTTCGGTGCAACTCCGAACATATATGTTCTAAATTTGTATTAAATGTAATTGTTGTCTTTAACTTCAAACCATGTAATTAATATGGATATTGTGGTTTGCTCGTATTATTATTTAAAAACTATACAGACCAATTTCTTCCAGTCCAGGGAGCATCATTGCTCGCTCAATCATTATCCAGCGAACATCATTGTTCGCTCAGTCATTATCCAGCGAACATCATTGCTCGCTCAATCATTATCCAGCGAACATCATTGTTCGCTCAATCATTATCCCGCGATCGTCTTTGTTCTCCACTGTTTAGTCGTTCAAAGCGCGTTCAATCCCAACTGACAACAATACAAAAATTAAAAAGTAAGTAAAAGACCCGCACAAAAATAAAGTCTCATAAATAATAAAATAGAAGCGTCTTTTAGTTTTTCTTTATTGGGGGTTCTCGCTTGTATAACTATGCTATCATTACCCATATTCTATTTCCAAATATCACGTAAAACGTCTAAAACTCAAAATAGGTAGTATACATTTAATATACATAGATTAAATTGCAATTACGAGTTAAACTCACATTTAATGCTTTAAAAGTAAATCAGTAGTCAGTAAATAAATATTTTTATTATTGATGTAAATGATGATCTCAATAAAAAGTCTTATGTAACATATGTATATGCATGATTTGCATCTTTGGAGAATAGCAGTGTAACAGTTTGTGCATTACCGGAGAGTAGCCCCTATCAAATGCAATTTAATAGTGTCGTATTTGTACAGTAGGTATCGAAATAATTCCTTTTTACCAAAAAAATAACCGACTTCAACCTTGATAAGCAGGGATAACTTAAAAACTTCTCGCCAGATGGCGCTCAATACAACATGGAAGTGTAAAGTTCTCGTCACTACAAATTAATCAAGCCCAAACACTAGATAATTGCAGTAAATCGTTGAGGAGTTCCCTCAACTGTCTTTCGGCTTCATCAGATCGACTCCAGACCTTCATGAAATGGTAGCGCTATAATGTACTTATGATAACATGAACAAACACACTAGTCGTCCATACAAATTTTCGACAGGTCCCCTCGATTTCTCTAAGATGCCATCATCAGATCCTGGTGTCCTTATCAGGGGACCCCACTGCGTATATTTACTTTGCATTTTAATGTAATTTTAACTCCAGTTTCCTCCCTTTTTTTTCCTAAGGGCGTACATGCCTGGATTTTAAGATCCCGCATGATAGGTACAATAGGTGGTAAGTATAATATAATTATTTACATTAGTATCATGGACCCTGTCGGGCACGGCAACTTAAAAGAGAGGAGGATGCTTTAGCGTCAATTTCAGATTATTATCAGCTATTAATTCAATTGCATTTAACTTGTTCCATTGCCAAGTAAATTAAAAACAAAATGTAATGACGTATAAATATTGTCGTATTAATAAATTCTCATAATAATAATAAATAATACCTATATTGTATCGCTATAATTAATGAATAAATTGAATTTTATTCAATAAATAAATAATAAGTGTGAAATTTAAAAAAAAAATTAAAGTAATATAATGTCATGTAATTCGTTGTTATATCATTTAGTAATAATTTCAAAAATCAGTATTTAATACTGAACATTTTATAGAAGTTTCTATTAAATTCCATTCACTGAATCATTATAAAATAGTCCAAATAAATTACTAGTCCATATCATGACTAACTGCAGGATATAATGCCTTCACTCAGAAATCGATTCTGTGACGTCTCACTAAGTATAACTTAAATCTGCCAAGTATCATGATATAATTGTCATGAAATGCCCCTCGAGACAATATCACAGATCGGTAGGTACCTACCTCCAATGTTACATACCTAGTAACTTGTTACTTCAAAATTATCAAAACAAATAATTACTTTCTCATCTTAATATTTAGGTACAACTGATTGATAAACTTCAAGACCCATTATTGATAATTTTAGTTTCATTGTATCAAAATTCTCACTTCATTAATATTCAAACTCAGATAACTCAAAAAAAATAAATAATTGTGACTACTTGGTTTAGCTCAATTGACAAAATAATAGTAAACAGATTACTTTTTTTACCTTAAAACCCATACGGTAACTCTAGTAATAACTTAATGGAGTACTTTTAGTTGTAATTCCATCCGTAAACGCACCAGTAATGGACAAAAAATAAAGTACTTAATCCTTTAAAATAAGGACATGAAATATTTTATTTTAATTCGTAACACTGTGACATATGTACAATAGATATCGAGCTCTCTAAGTTTAAAATTTGATTCAATTCGGTTTGTTAGATAGACAAAATAACGTGAGTGTTCATGTGATCCTCAATTGATACTAGCAGCTTTTCTTAAGGAATTTGTTGGTGTAGTGAGAAAAAAGTTTCGTCTGGAAACTAGTATTGTTGTATTTTAATCAAAATCTGTTTTATTTCTTTTATTAACCATGAAATTAAGATAGCAACGCACAGTGTTCTTACTCCGGGAAATGGTTTTTTTTTTTATATATTTTAATGATGTTTATAACTGATGTGCTGTAATTGAATAGTTCCAATAATGGACAAGTGTCGAAACTTAATTTTACTTTCATGTATTCTGATTATTAACCAGTTTAACTAAATATTATTCCTTGCAATTTATAAAAATTCGCATATGTACCAGTAATGGACATATGTGTCCATTATTGGATATTTTATAGAAATCCTGTAATGGACTGTGATATAAAATGATAGAGATTTTTTTTTTGTTTAAAAAAAATGTCTCCTAAGAAAATTATACGCCTTAACAAATGGGCTGGGCGCTATCGAAGCAGTAAAAAAAAAGGTTAAAATTATCCGAAGCAGCAAATAAATCGTAAGTATTGTACTGTATGTAATTGTATAAATTGTATGTGTTGTATAAGTATTGTGCCTAGAATAAACTTGCAAAACAAAATTACTGGTAAAAGTCCTATTTATTATGTTCATTATTGGATGTCCACAACTAGGTTATGTTCATAACTGGATAAAAACTAGATTTTTTTTTTATTTCTCAAATAAATTGCAACCAGCTTTGCTGTATCTCATGCGTAACACAGTTGATTATTTAAAAAAAAATGACCGGACTTTACGCTTTAAGAATATTCAGTACTGTAACTTTCACAACATTGGTAAAATGTCAAGAATACTAGAAAAAGTTTCTTAAACTGTCCGTAATTCTGGTGTTTACCTTATGTTATAAAAAAAACTTTAATTCAATTAATTTGTTGTCCCGAAGATATGTTATATTGAGTTATTCTTCCTGTTAAATATTCTGTTATAACCAGTATTCCGACAACCAACAATCAATAACCAAAGCTCATTTATGAACTCGACTGATTAATTAAGAAAACAAACAATACAGATCACCTGCTATATTCTGTCAGATCCGCAGCAGTAACTCCAGACAGGCATAATGGGTTACCCTTTTCCCGGAACAATGGTTGCCAAACCTCGTCGTCCAATGTCACACGAATGCCACCACGCACGCAACTTTCGTGCCGTTCCACATAACACGCGTGTAACCTGCGCGAGCTGCTCTTGTTTCCGATCGTCATTGAAATAACCTGTACATCCTCGAAAGCTGAACTGAAAACTAAGACAGCTTCAAAATATTACGTCACATAGTAAACAAAACTTGGAAAATTATTATTGTGTTTCACTTTTAAAACAACGTAAACAAATAAGCTGTACTGTAATTGAACATTTTTTTTTTTGATTATAATTCGAACTACGTTACCAGTGAAAAACCAAACCGTTCAGTTTTTGAAATTGTACGCTAATTATTTTTGTACTCGTTCAATCGAATACTTCGTCCAGTTGAGCACCAATAAAGCAAATTATTTTGTGAGTTTTTATTTAAAATAACCCTTTTCAGCAATATGCGGCGCTTCAAATCACCACACACCAAAATCATTAAAAGGATACTCATTCTTGCCAAGCTATAATGATAAGAATTTAACACATGTCACGAAAGGAAAGAACACGTATATTAAAAGCAACTTACTGCACTGTATAGTTACCATACCATGTTTTCAATTGAAAATATATTTATATACTATAATATATGTATATATAATCGAATAACAAAATCTATCACATCTAACGTTTATTTTTCTTTTTAGGCACGACCACGACCTTATAGTACCTTACCCCCTTTTTCTTTAACAATTTTGTGAACGTAGATTTTCAATTTTAAATCGAAAACATATTCAAATTCAAATTCACAAAAAAAAACACAAAGAGCCGATCAGCTGAACTAATATTCGTCACTATTACATACTCTACTCAAATTCACTTCTTATAACACAATACTTCAAATCGTACTTGACCCTCAGGCAGCCTAGTAATCTAACCCCAAATTTACCCTCATAAAATTTTAAAAAAGGGAACGTAAATTATTATCATCTTTCATTGTGTGACACTTGGTTAAACAACACTTAAATCAAAGCCTTGCAACTTTGGCTTCGACCAAGGTATTTGAATGATTTGTTTTTTCAGCGAAAGAAAACAAAAGAAAATAAAGTCGCTACCAGTGCTGCCTTAAACCATTATAACCGGAGATTCATGTTACTATTAATCACTCAAGATTGTTTAACAAACTATTTGACACACACACACAATCCAGTTTACACAAGAATTTAAGCAATGAAATATTCATATTTCTATAGACCATTGAAATATCACCTCGGACGTAATGAAATAAAAATTATGCCATACCAATACTCGCCGTCTTACTTGAAAATCCTTCATACCGATACTTGCCATTTAACTTCAAAATTATTAAGTTTTACCATGGCATGATCTTCACATCTCTTCACTTGCCATCCACGCCTTACAATATTATCATCTGACAATTATAACCTGAAAAACTTAAATAACCTAGCCCGCCATGTGTGGGACGTGAAGTTACATCTCACTTCTGAAATATCAGAAGAAAATCCAATTCTCAGCACAGTAAATACTTTATTTCACTTTTTAACAATTATTATATAATTGCTTATTAGCCAACTAGCATAGTTTCAACAACTAGACAACTTATCACCTCGATGATTATCGAACGACTGGCCGAGCTCCTGACTCAATAATCCAAACGCTGTTTCAACCCCACCACTCTCAATCCTTTCACCGGAAGTTGTCACAAAAGAGTGGCGGGGTCGAGTAGTGTTGCCATTTAATAAAAATAAGATTACCTTTCATAAAATTATTACGAAAATAATATTACATTTTATAAAATTATGACACATAATTTTAACATTACCCTTTTTACATAATAATACAATAGGTAGGTTACCTACGCAATATCGATAACACTCACACAGAAACTTTCACTTTTTACACTTGCCGCTATCCTCGTTGCAAGTGACGTAGCTGGTGCGGGAGCAGGCCAGACAGTTTTCCAAGTAGGACAGCACGAGGGTCACCAGCAGCACTACCAGCTCTTGCAGTAGCTCCGTGTCCATAACCTTACGGTCGTTACTTATCTGCACACCATAGGGATCATTAATTAATTTAAAGGCAAACGAATTGAACGTGTAGACTATTGAATGACTTCCTGTATCAGTGTTTCCACCATGAAGCAAACATGGTTTCCACATAGCTATGATATGTATGGGGCTCTTGAAAACCTGGGGGAAAAATGGGGCCCCTAATGCCCTTAACCCTTAACATAGGCCGACTTAACTTCACTCCATACTTTTTGACTATCGGCTCTTCATGTGCTGACGACGTGACGACGTCTAATAAAGTAGGTACATACACACTTTGGTCAAAAGATTGAAAGGGTACCTACAACTGAAGATTATCAAATACATACATTATTGCTTCTTTCTGCACGGCGGATCTGTAGTGTTGCAGATAACTTTCTTGGTGCCGCACGGGAGCACCACTTGTAGCAGCTGGAGTAGCAGTAACAGGGCAAGGAGTAGCCGAGTCCAGGGTATGCGCATAACGTTGAAATCTGAACAAATCACACGGCTGCTTCGTACCTAATTCTGTTTTTTCTTTTTTTGCTGTTAATGCGTCATTGATGCCTTTGGGTGTTGCTAATAGCTCGTCTGTCGTCTGTCCATTTGTCAATCTACCTAAATACTAATTTTAAAATTTGGCTGGGAAGGTATCTATATAGTTTCTTCCTTCAAAGAAATTAATGTTTAGAAACAAATGGGTCATTCCTGCTGAGTGACACTCCACGTAACACACGTAAAATGTTGTCACAATCACAATGTCAGTAGGTCAAACTTACCAACATATTGGAAGTGAATAGGACCTATAACCTATTGGACAGTATGTGAAGACTTCGATCCCCATCCCACTGCTGGGCTTGATCTCTTCTCCAATATGGTAAGTATAGGCATCACACTACTTTATATAATGAAATCTCAGATGTGAAAAGTGCCTCAGAAAGACTTCGGTCACCGAATCAAGTGATGATTTATTTTTATTATGCACAATTTTTTGTGAATAAGATGCATATAGAATTATATACCTGACATGAACATAACACAAGTCTTAATAAGGCTTTCTCACGAAAGCAAAAGAAACTGGAAATTCCGTAAACTGGAATACCCCCTTGGTCGTGGCCATGCAAGCCACATTACAGCTAGTGGGGAAAAGTCTCAATATATGTCAGCCAATCGGCCTGTCTATTTGTTTATAAGAAAAAAAAGGAGTTGAATTTTTAATTTTTTTTACGGCGTCATTGAAAGAAAAGATGAGAACTTCTTTTTCAGTTGGGCATGTACAGACCTATGTATCTACCTTCGTATAGTTGATTTAGTCGCACAATGTCGTGCAAGGAAAATGAAATGGCTAGCTTTATTACAATATTCCCATTACTCAACCCTAATAGATTCAATGTCCATAAAAACATATCACATGTTCAGTATCACAACTCACGTAACCCAACTCAATATCTGTTCCATCCAATGATATTACTTAAAGAGAAGACTCACTATGTAACCTAAAGTAAGTCTGTCCGTCTGTCGCAACGCCATAATTTGAAAACATGTGTAAGGGTGGTATTCCACTGGTCAAATATCTAGGTCTAATTTCTATAACCAAGATTTAATCAAATTTCTTTGACGAGTGCCAATTCCACTCATCCAATATCTTTGTCCAATATTCTCTTTGAGAAAATTCAGAACAGAAAAAAACAAAACAAACAAACAAAATCTTTGATCAAATTTCCACTGTTATTCATAAATTGGATGAAGTCATCCAATTTCTTTGTCCAATACAACTTAGATCAAAGAAATTGGATGAGTGGAATACCATCCTAAGAATGATAAGTGTAAGGTAGAACCAGAGTGGTCCAAGTGACTTTTTGCATTGACCCCCGATTTTGGCAAAAAGATCTCCAAAACTCAATATTCTTTTATTCCACTTTGATCCAATTGCCCTAGACAATGTTTTTGAATTGCAATTCTGCAACTGAACTGCAATTGGATCAAAGTGGAATAAAAGAATATTGAGTTTTGGAGATCTTTATGCCAAAATCGGGGGTCAATGCAAAAAGTCACTTGGACCACTCTGGTTCTACCTTATACAATTATGATTGCAACAGACAATCAATAGAGTTATTTCTAGTGGAGGTATTACCTTTTTCCCCAGCTATTCCTGAAGTGTAGGGAATATAGGGTAGGTAATAGTAAAAAAAATCTGGACAAAGGATTAAAAGCAGACATGAAAGTACAAAGAGATCCGATGAGATGAGAACCTATCTACAACAATACTAAATGAGAGGTCGTCTCTATACCCACGGTTTTATATCCTTTACATAATTTCTTCGATTGATATCTTCGGTGATAGATTCATTCTGTAAAGAAAAAGAATTGAAATGAGTCTTTCCACCAAAACATAAACCTGCAAACAGATAAATGGTGATATTAAAACTATCGTCAGTGGTGGAACTTGACCCAAATCAATACCTTTTGATTACAGAAACAAGAAATAGAAAGACGGAAAATAGATTTACAGTTTTATTACATAATTTACTGAAACAAATGTCAAACAAATGGTAAACAATACGCTAAATCTGTGTTAATCAAATCATTAAGTCTTCGTCTTTTACAGAACTATAATTCTGGCAGACCAGTTTAGTTAACCGGAGATTATCTCACGAATTGTGTTCTTTTCTAGTCTATCCAGTATAGATCCTTGGAAAATTTGTTTTCGTCTTTAAGTGAAACACGGATAAGCAAGACGTTGGTCAGGGTGGAAGAGTATCGGATAATTTGACGTCTTGCCATGTGTGTTGGTCAGAATTTGAAGGGCCCGCGGCGACAAGGAGCCTTCCCAGTGCAAGGCGTTTTTTTCCCACCGCAAGAGCGACCCATCGCGAACATCGAGAAGAGGGCCAGGATCAAGATGTAAAGTTGGACCAATTTTAACTTTCCCATGTTGTCTGAAACAAAAATATTTTTACTTACCTACTTTAAAAGAGTTACAATATCAAATCTTTTAGCCATCTACAATGTATCTACTTAATTAAACATTTTTCCTCCCAAATTTTCTTATTAGATGAGACTAATAAAGACATTGTAAAACGGTGAAACATAATAAACTTGAAGATCTAACTGGGTTAACTGGGTGATATCAGAGAAGATCTGATTAGGTATCACGGCACATCTTGGAAGAGACCAGTATCCAGCAACCGATAACTGGACAAATAAGAGCTGATGTGAAGACGATGACAAACGAAAACCAACTTTATGGGCATACCTATCACTTGCCACACGGCGCGCAACCAATAACTGGATACATAAGAGCAGATGTAAAGATGATGCCAAACGAAAACCAACGTTACGCCCATACCTATCACTTGCCACAGGGCGCTGGTTTCCTGCAAGCGATGTACACCTTCCTGGTGCAGCCGGCGGCGGCGGAGACAGTGGCGAGCAGCGTGGCGAGCAGCAGCAGAGCGTGGCGGAGCAAGCCCATGGTCACGTGGCGGACACCATGGCCCGACCCTGCGGACACGGTACTAGCACTACCAGGGCTATTGGCGTCGGAGACAACAGGTACTGGCAATCGCCGTAAATTTGCCTGCATCTTTGGGTTTTCTTGGGTCAAGTTCCATTGTAATTTACAAATTTACGAAAAAGAGTTAATCTACGATTATCTAAATAAATAAATTAATGAATTAATCAATAAGTATAAAAGTTGATTAAATGCCATATGTTTTGACTTATTATTCCTTTAGGCAAGTTGTCCCCTTGCGTGGATCGGGTCTGTCCTCACTATGAATAGGTACAGGCTACAAGCACTCACGCTGGCGAATTGCAGATTGGGGTGCAGATTCCCTCATGATACTTTTACCGCTGAAGCAACTGATAATTTCCAATACGCACATAATTTCCCACATGTAGAGATGCGGTCACAGTTTTGCTCTTTTCCATATCGCGTGTTACTAATATGTGTTATCGTGTTTACCAATAATTTAGTGAATAAAAATGGTAAAAGTAATGGCTGCTTTCATAGAAGAACACTGATGGACTACTATGGGTCAACACCCATCCTATCTCATACCCTGTGACTACTCCCAGACAACAAAATATCAATTTTTTTCATTTCTTACGAAATTTCGTTGCAAATATTAATATATTAATATTAAATGTTCTAAAAATACCTTTTTTATGAGAAATATTTACTTACTGGATTTTTGTATTTTGCGGGTTTGTGTGACGTACGAAAATTTTGATAGATGAACGGTTACGCCAAATGGAACGTGTCATAAGTTTGAACCTGTCTCGGGAAAGTAGAATTGATGAAACCTTCAGAATAGAACCTTATTTTTCTAAATAAGAAAATAACTGTCATATCTATCTATCACTGTAGGCGGGGAGTACTGAAAGGTAGTAAATCTTGCGATCGCGTGGACCTGGATTAAATATCATACCCTTGATCCGAGAACAAAGCTATTGACCCGTCACATAAACATAGGTCCTGGTTAGATATCGAACCCGGGACCCCTCGCATTGTATAACGTACCTACATTCTAATAATTATTTATATGGGAAGGAAAAATATTCATGACGTGTGCACTTTTTTTTCACAAAGTTCCAACCTACGTTTTCTTCTTGTTTCTTACTCGGCCGGCCACGTATCAGTGATATAATTGGTACTTATTAGGTACTGAATAGTTGTTATTACCTTTGCGCCTAGATGCGGTGGTAGCTGAGTGGTTTGACCACTGGACTAGCAAACCGGGGGGTCTGGGTTCAAATAGTACACGCAGCTCTAATGGTCAAAATAATATTGTGCGAATTAAAATTTAATTACCTTTTGCATCGATGTAGGATAACGTGCGGAAACCTGCTTAACTTATAAAGTTTTCAAAGTATGTAGAGTTACTTTATTTAAGTCATTTAATTTTCAAATTGTGAGAGGATAATTATGTGCCAAGCAGAGGACAGTTATATAGGTTACGACGATGGTGGACGAAGGTGACCTTACCATCAGATCTAAGGTTCGTTAACCGCCTAAGTATTAAAATAAATTGACAGTCCCATCTAGTGGTTCTTAAGTAGCTGAGGTGTTCTTCCTTGACCCCGAACTATCAAGTCCTGCCGGTGCAAACTTATCCTGCCCCAGTTAACGTTAAGGGGCCGTTAAAACGATGAAAACTGTAATGTTTTACGGCAACGCTTGAAATGTCCCGAAATAGAATCGAATGTGAGCATAAATCACACGCCAACTTCCTTTTTACTGTACTCAAACTGAAAGCGGACGCAAAATGATCTCCTCTGAAGTTTTTTGCAGCGTTATGGGGGTTTTACCAAGTTTTGTGGGATGGTGCTTCTGACTTCAGTCGTTAATGACGGCGAAAGTTCATTGTGGACTGTGGAGATATTTTTATAAACACACATTTTTCGATATCTAAAACAGAGTTATTCACAAACAATATATGAAAATGTACCTACATGACGACCCGAATGGCGCATTGGTTAACACGCCGGATTGCTGTACCGACGGTCCTGGGTTCGATTCCCAGTGAGGCGGCAATTTGAATGATGAGTTTAAATTTCCGTTCTCGGTCTGGGTGTGTGTCCTTCCTTAGTGTGTTGTTCATGGTATCTACGAGACAAGGAGTCCTAGTGTAGGGCTATGAGTGTGTACCTAACGTTATTTTATTTTACTAGTGCGACAAAGCGAGGCTTTTTCCAAAATATTTTAATTTTCATTGCTATTTTGTTCATATCCATCTAAAATCTAAGCAATTCAAATTATATTTTTTATATTATTTTTTATAAGTTTAGGTATAATAAGTATAAAAAAACTGGTTGTCTGTAAAGTCGGTTTACTGACGATAGTTGAACGTGACAACGTCTTAAGAAAATACTGATGGAATGATTGACAAATAATATCATCAAAGTAAACAAACGTCATGAAATCGTATTTAAAGTTACAGAAATTTATCAATAAAAATAAAGAAGGAATACAGGAAACATTTATAAAAAGGTAACATTTAAAATTTATAAATAGTCCCAGAAGTCAATAACAAAGTAATAATTGGATACATTACCAAAATATCTACCTCCAAAGTAATCAAGCTGCCGAACGCAAAGGCCGATTGTGCTTTTTATGTCTGTCTCTCTCGCTTTTAGGCGGGCTAACCATGCACGCGTGCCTCTCACTCGCTCTCATTGTGAGCGCATAACGTGAACGGAGCGTAACGCAGTTTCTTGAAGTGTCACCCGGCAAACCAATTTATAAGACGTTGTCACGTCAAAATTTCATTGATTGGAAACCTTACAAATGAACTATTCCTGCTCTACCATTAACATAATTCATCCTCACAAAGTCGCAGCATTCAGGTTACAAACAGCCGTAAGCAGTTTTTAAAGTGTAGGTAATAGTAATTAACTAAGTATAACTTTGTCTCCACCGCTCCACGATGGCGATGGATGATAACACGATGCATAAGAACATTTCAATGTAACCATGCCTTTCCTTACAAGTCCCGTGACTGACCCCCCCCCCCCCGCCGCAGTAGCGTTAAACGTCAAACGCAACAACGCAACCGTTTACAAAGTTTTCTATGAAGTTTCGCCTAAATTATACCTCATTATGTCTTTTTGACGGTTGCTAGTCTTGACAATGATTTATGTTAAATTGTATAAATAATTGAATAATGTTGCGCAAGTGCCATTGGAATTGTAAATCTTACAGCGCATGCAATAAAGTAGAAGATTGTTGATAATCAAATAAAAAGTAACGTTAGCATGAAATGTGGCCGCGCATCTGCATACTGCCGGATCGGAGTTTTCCTTAGAGTTGTTGATGCATTATATCGATCACTCGATTACCATTATCATTACAATTCACGGACATCCTATCCTGACGTTTTTCTCTTACAATAAGAAAGGTAAAGGGCATTGTATGTTATTTGATTCCTTTTGGATTGATACACATCGTACACCATTGAGAACATCATGAAAACCTCTCTAAGTAATAGGTAGGTATGTAATAGATACTTGAGGCGTCGAGCATAATTATGTAACTGCCACTCCCCACTAAAACGAATTTATTACGTGTGATCACAGTGCAGTTTATTTTGTGAGAAAAATTTATTCACCGTGAATCTACAGTGAACCTTAATTTATTATAAGGGCGAAAAGCTGGCAATTTGGGTTACCATTATAACGAATTTCATATCGAACTGTGTGGGTAGTTAAAGATAGCTGTAGATCCATATAGCACCTTTGCAAAAGGCGGTAGATTGAAATAAAATGAAGTTTGTGAATGTCTTAAGAAAATACCTACCTACTTAAAGAAATGACTTTGACTTTGGCATAACCGTTTAGTTGACTACATGAATACTGTAATAATGCATTCGATATCGATAAATCTGACGCTGGACGCTGGACTTCTCTAGAGTTTCCAGCGCTGGTTGCGAGAACAGCCGCGCGAGCGCATGCGACGCCACGCGCCGATCCAAAAATAACAATCACTTCCCATCTATCGAACGATCTGCAATTCACAAATTATAAAACAAACCGAATTCGAAAAACGAACAAAACTTTAAAATTTTTAACGAGTGATCAAATTTCCAAATTTAAATTTTAAAACGTGAGTTTCTTGTGTGAAGTGAAGTTGTAACAGATAGCGACAAGACTGAAGGAATGTTTGTTAAATCGCACCGAGGTGAGTAATTTAAAGTATTTTCCGGAAGATGTGATGAGGTTTACGAATCATGATTCATTTGGTGTTCCGGGTGTAAAGCTTTCAGTTTTCGGTTGAGCTTACGACGGTTACGGACGTACTGTAAGCTCTCAGTGATTTATTTCCTTTATCGTGTTAAACTACGTTATATAATAGTATTGATATTAAGTTAGGGTCAGGTGGGGTAAGAGGGACACTGGGGGAAGAGTAACAATAACTCGTAAAAAGAAAACTATAATGCCCAGCTCTATGGTGACTACGTGGATAAAACAATATTAGGCGTAGTTCAAATATTCTTGGATAGATTGCGCTGGAACACAGCAAGTAAGCGAGCAAAAGGGAAAAAAAAATATCAGATGTCAAGCTAAAAAAACAAGACCTAGCGGCGGTCCTTGTTTAAGTTAATTTTAGTATTAAAAACATCAGTGTTGCGGTTTATTGCTATGGCAAGTGTATATATTACGTTTAATCTTTATTTTCTACGTATTACATTGTTTGTAACGTGTGTTTTTAGTGCTTTTTCGATGTCAATAATAACATAACCTTCAAAATGGCAAGCTGGGAAAGAGGAACGGCTATACCAGGTTAAGAGAAACATATGTTCCTCTTTTCCTATTTCAGGGGTAACAAACATATTTAAAATCCGCTAAAATATAACACGTTCCGAAAATAGCCATGATTTGCTTTACTATTTATTTGTTACAGAAAAAAAGCAAAATGCCTCGAGCTTACGTAAGAAAGACCGATAGAAGTTCTTACCCGAAAGAAAAACTATTAGAAGCAGTTAGGGCCGTTAAAAGTGGCGCCATTCATTTCTATTTTTAACCGACTTCAAAAAAAGGAGGTTCTGAGTTTGATCTGTATGTATGTATGTGTATGATTTTGATGCAGTTTTCAGCATAGTATTTTTCAGACTTAGGAGAAGGTTTTAGGTATATTAGGCGACTTAAAAAATGGAGTTTTGCACTTTAAAACGTGTTTTACGTATTGTCCGCCATAAGTTCGCATTTGGCTGAACCGATCTTAAAGTGGATTTCAGTACAGTAATTTTTAGAATTAGGAAAAGGTTTTTGGTAGCTTTACCGACTTAAAAAAATGGCGGTTCTTCTTTTTATTAATACAATCATTTAATAGCACAAAGAGTTTAGTACCTCTGACCTTACTTATATGTTCCTCTTACCCCAAATTTCGTTTTTGTTTGCTGTCATCCTAAAGAAGACCTTATTTAAAACGAGGCGAGGTTTAATTCCTTTTACTCAAAAAAATGTTTAAAACATGCTATGTTATACACTTAAAAACATAAGTTATTACTTAAAAATATCGAGTGTTCCTCTTACTCCGAATCTCGGGAAAGAGGAACATTTATAAGACCTATGTTTGTTCCTAAATTGTGCCGTAATTACACGAAGAATTTAGTTCTGTGTCAAAAAAAATGTAAGTATATTTCAAAACAGAAGATTTGTTTCTATTATTATCAAAGTAAATGTATAATTTTGATAGCTGAAGGCCAAAATATGAAAATACCAGTAAAGTATGTTTCTCTTACCCCACTTGCCTAATACATAAAGTTACAATGCAACTGGCTTAGAATAAAGTGAAAAAATATTGAAAAGTGAATTAGGAAAGGACGGATTAAAGCACGTATCATGAATAGTTTTAATGTTTGTTAATTATTATCAAATTGTTTATTATATTACCTATATCAATTTAAATATCACCAAAGTTTCTACGCACTTTAATAAGAAGAAACACGTAAATCATTTACTTTATAAAAACTGATTTAGTAAGAAAAACTTACACAAAATTATATACAGCTTTTAATACGCGTGAATAATAGTGAATATTTTAGTGGGGAATATTTGAAGATACGAATTTATTAGAGTAAAAGCGGTTATTGGTAAGTACATCAAACATCAAGTATTTTATGAACTCTATTTTTTGTTATAAAGATACAAAAATCATCACAAAATTAACTATATAGTCATTTTTACGTGTGAATATTAAAATTTATGATGTTTTCGCTGCTACGGAAATAATTTCTTAAGCCAATGAATGCCCGCTAACGATTCTCCTAATTCCCAAGGTAAGTGTCAATGAGTTCCGTGATATTTCCAACGAGTTTAATGCAATAAATAACGCTAACACTGCCCACCCCCGCACGAGGCAGTGAGTGGTTGCACAATACGTTACATCTTATTTGAGTACAAAATATTTTTTAACATAAAACTGTTCATTTATTTTGATGTTGCTGAGTGCCAATCGAGTTTGTATTCTCACACTTCAAGCATTTAGTGCGTGGTATTAATGAGAAATTACTCAGACCTCAAGTGGGAATCACCCAAATTTTTCCACCGTGCAATTCGGTATTTATTCGTTTCAGTAAGAAATGACAAACTTTTTTTTTAGCCTGAAGGGCTGACGAGCCACTTGCTGGTAAATGGTCATCGTCGCCTATGGACACTAGCAACACCAGGGGAGTCACGGGTCACCTGTGCAACGCCGGCCCTGAAGGAGAGTCCTTTTTACGCCTTTCTTGAAGAACCCCGTGTCATAGCGCTCCGGGAATACCTGAGAAGGAAGCTCATTCCACAGCTTACAAGTTCGCGGCAAAAATGATCGTGAAAATCGGACCGTAGTCGTTTGCCACAAATCCAAGCGATGTGGATTAAACTTCAATCTTCGGTGGTGCGATGATGGGGTATCATGGGATGGGATTTGGGTATCATTTGCTACGGAATGTGTATTGTGCATTTATTCTCGATTTAAATATTTTTGCAAACTAGCGGATTAATATTCTAACACCATCGACTAACTGGACTTACCATTCCAGTCCTTAATGTGTCTTGTTCTAGCTTGGTCCTATTGTCATGGGTGGCAGCGTTAAGGGATGTATGCTCGATTGCTTCCTGAATTCCACAACCCCTTGAGCGTCGTTTTTTCATCACGTGACCCGCAACGGACAGAGATTTTATTGAGAAGTCGAACATGTATGGTTTATAAAGAAAGGGTTGACGTCTAAAAGTATTGTAGAGTGCTATAATCTATGTTGTTTTTGACATGTCCATTAGGGGTCGAAAAAACGCTGTTTTATATTCCAATGACATGTTTTGGTGTCCCTGGTTCTATGTTATACCCCTGTGAGTAATTAACGATGTATCGGGGGCAAAAGGGGTGAGGGAAGGCAGTGATGGCAATAATGGAGTATTAAGATCTAAGTGCTGCAATAACATTCCTCCTATAAGGAACGTGCAGTACCTATATTAATGGATTTGGAATCAAATTAAGAGTACGCATCTCACGCCTACTAAGTAAACCTTTATCCTTGTATTGCAAATTTTTTTTACCAGTTGTTTTGTAAATAAGTGCTCTACAATAGGATTGATATATTTTCTTAAGTTTAAATTATTTTTAAAATGTACCTAAGGTAGTTAAAATCATGGAACACAAAGTATTAAATAGTCAAAAAGACCCTGTGAGCTGCAAGTCATTATTGTTTCAATTTTGTTGTATGACAATGTCTATGCGATATACCTATGTGATCCAACTTATCTGGGTTGGGTCATCAAACTCTCTACTTATACAAAAGTTCAGGGTTTATTTTGAATATATTTCAAGCAAATGAAGCGCTAACAACCCGGCAGTTTGCGTCTACCCTAAGTGATCTTAAGAAAATTAGGATAGACGCAAGAACACAGTCAAGCAATTGCGGGCGCGGTCGGTAGTTGGATGACTGAGTACTGAGTACTGACCTAGTGGCAAACATTTCTTGGGCGCTTTCATGCTTCGGAAGGCATCTGAAGCCGTCGATCCCGGTTGCATATAATATAAATGATTAGTAGGTAGTCGCGGAGGCGTTCGAGCGCACTGGAAACTTCCAATACCTAATTGGGTTATCCACCAACTCTTCTACAAATCCGCACTGGAGCTACGTGATGGAGTATTTTATAGGCCTCTTCAGTGATGAGGAAAAACGTGATAAGTAGAGAGCTATTAGTGGGTCGAAGCCAAAACGTTCTTTATTTCAAGAAAATAGCTGTTAAAAATGCTAATAGAAGAAATCATTCCCAATTATTCATTTGATCTATCGCAAAAGAAGTTAGGGTTGTCCCCATAAGCTTATTGTGTGCTTGCTGCCCTGTCTGAAACTTTCGTGCCTTATGTATACAAAGAGACTTGAGATCGTACAACGAGCTTATTGGGTTCAAGAGAAGTACCGTTCCGTGCGTTAACATGAGTCATATGCTACCAAGAGCTTAATAAATATTCCACTTTACCGAACCTACTCCCAAAAGGCTATCTTTTCAATTACCTTTCCGTTAAAGGTTGCAAGCCTTAATCCGCTGAACCAAAGGTTGACAACCCCTGGTGTTAGTCCGAGAAACAATAAAAGGGATGCGTGCAGTGCGATGCCATTTCGAAAATAATTCATTGCGTAGAAATGAGGTCACGGCGGAGGTGGCGCGAAGTTGCTGAGATGCGCGGCGCTGCCAACTGCTGCGTGGTGTTGCCAGGTGTTACGGAACGGACTCGAAACAGGGTTGAGGGGTTTTTTAGGTTTTTTTAATATTTCATACTGTTCTGTTTGATTTTGCCTTTAATGTTCTCTAGGAGTGGTGCTAAGTATAGTGGCAAACTTGCTAAACAGTGAACTTTTTGGTACTAATAGATGGACGAGTGAGTTTTTATGTCAAGTTTTTTTATTGTTAAGGTCCCATACGTAAACAGTGATAAACGGAGTATTGATTTTAAAAAAATCCAGTGGGATTGAGAACCCCCTCCTTTTTTGAAGTCTGTTAAAAATGGTACATTAGGTAGGTATAACCTCGTGATCCCAAAAGGACCTTAAAAGTAACGTTACCTACAATAGGAAGTTTTTGTTCATGGTCTTTCTAGAAATGTAAATCTTAGGAAAAGTTTCTCTCAAAGACTGCGGTGAAGGCCTAGAAGGGCGGAAAGAATTTTTTTTTAGTTTTACAACCTCTACGTTCAAATAATGTCTACCTACCTACCTATAGGAAGCCATGTGAAAGTTTCACAAATAAGGTACTTGACATTATAAAGTATCTTAGGTAAGAAAGATGCGTGTAATGGTAGATAAAAGTTTATCTTTCAACTATCCCATTTTTCTTCGATTCCTTATCCTACAGATCTCATATCGAATAGCAGATACTACTAATGTTACTTGTATCGTGAAGACAGCTTGGCTACAACCCTCTTGCCTGAGTCAGCCCCAAGCTCGTGTTCCAAATAGAGGTTAGAGAACCGGTACTTTTTAGGGTTCCATACCCAAAGGGTAAAACGGGAACCTATTACTGAGACTTCGCTGTCCGTCCGTCCGTCCGTCTGTCACCAGGCTGTATCTCATGAACCGTAAGTTACACAGTTGAAATTTTCACAGATGCTGTATGTCTGTTGCCGCTACAACAACAAATACTAAAAAACAGAATAAAATGATATTTAAGTGGGTTAATTTTATATTTAAGTTAATTATAGTTTAGTTACCTTTCGGTCCAAGATATGGCGTTGCTTGTGGCTAAAATGTGGCTACGAAAAACTAAAGTAAATATTTAAGTGAGGCTTTCATACAACAGACCAGATTTTTTTTGGCGTTTTTATACATAATGGTACGGAACCCTTCGTGCGCGAGTCCAAATCGCACTTGGCCGGTTTTTATATTGACACTTTTTCTCCTCTGTTTTTTCTTCCTCTCACTGATATAATAAGTATTACTAATATCAATATAGGTACCCGGCAGACGGTGAACTTACACGAAAACAAATATAAACCAGCATACGAATGTAAACCCCGAAACTCAGGGATGTTTTTAATCCCCCGGTAATCTGGCAACGCCGTAGCTGCCACCCATCGCTGTGAAGTCGCTCGCTGCGCGCGCCGCCCGCGCCGCCCGCCCGCGTACCACTCAACACTGGACCTTCGCCTCAGCAAAAAAAATTAAAATAAACGTAAATGATAATCGGAGGCGCACGCCAATTACAATATTAATCAGCCATGGCGATCCGAGCGCGCCCTCGCTCGGCCCCGTCGGCCCGGTGATCGCAATGTGTCGCCTCGCCACAGAACTTACTCGGTCGGATAGTGTAGTTCGTACGTATTTTATTGGTGTGTGTATTGTGTTAAGATAAGTGTGTGCGTGACGGATAAATTGCAACCCTTGTTCGAGTCATCCTCAAAAACCCTGTAAGTATACGTTTGTACTAATTTGTAATGGTAACGTAAAATAAATAAGGTAAAAATACGTAACGTAAAATTGTTACCGTAAGCAATTTTTACGCCGTGTAATTAAGAACTCCTTTTCTAGAACTTGTCTGTAATAATACTGATCTGAAACATAACGATATCAGCTATACCAGGGACTGATTACTGCAAATACGAATTATGTACGTCTTCAGATACTTGCCAACACTTATTCATCGTTCCGATTATATGTTTTTAATTAATGGAGTTTCTTTGATACTTAAGAAAATTTAATATTAAGTCGTATTCTATGACTATGCCACTAGTAAGGAAAATAATAGATCTTAGTAGGTATATAATATGAGCATGAGCCATTGAAGGATTTTTAACACAAGAACGCCCTGCGTTTTAATTTTACAGTAGGTAACCCTCTACGTGGTCTTTGGGAACATAATATTTGGAAATATACTAAGGTAACATAAACAAACATTCTTGTACTTATATACCTACTATGCTGTACATTACCTCATTAAAACTGCAATTGACTTTTAGCATATGAAAAAAAAGATCGAGGCAGCTTTACTTTTTCCACTTCGCCATTTATGAAATAAATAATATTTTTTATACAATAAAAAATATTGGTTGCCTGTAACGTCGGTATACGGGCGAAAGTTTTACGTGACAACGACTTTAAGTGGTAAAATAATTTTAATGTGAATATTCATTCGTATAGTAGGAAGAAGGATGAAATAATAGTAACAATTTAAAACATTTATTTATACTGTCTAACCGTCATGTGAAGGCGGAAGCAATTTAAGTTTAATGTTTTATTTTTGTTAAATAGTTCCTCACTTGTAAACAAGATGGCATTGTACCAATTTGTGAAACGCGCTAACGAGTGTAACGTGGAGTTTATATAAGAGAAAAATTTGTACAGGGCAATGTGTCGACTTCTTTGGTTTTATAATAAACTGCTATTTTGGGTTTGCAAGCAGTTGTGGTTATTTGTGAAGTTGACCCTGCGTTCCCGTATCTTCATGGGGTAAACGTATACAAAGAATTATATTTAAAACATTGTAACACCATCCGCCATCTAGCGCTGCTAACCGTTAGACCATTAACCATTAGTCACAACTAAGTGAGGTAACAAACTAGTTACTCTACTTAACCAGAGATGGCGCTGTACGGCTGTACCATTTTCTGTACACTGTCACCAAGGAACGTGAGCGGAGCTTACTAACGCAGTTTCTTGAAGTGCCTCCCGGCAAACCAATTTATAAGACGTTGTCACGTCAAAAGGGGAACAAGGGAATTGGGAAAATGCTTTAATTTAATATAGGCTCCCATGTAGCAATATTTTCAATAATACATCAAAAATTGCATTCTAAAATAAGTTATGATTAGATCTGATGAAGAGTTCTTTTGACGAAGAGCGAAACGGATAGGAGTAATTGAATTATATTTAAAGATAGGTATCTGTTGTAAGTAAGATTTTAGAATGGTAACACTAGCAAATCCAGTCCATCATTGAAGACCGTTTTTGTTAATATTTTGATTGTTTAAATACCTTCATTACTAACGTAACGTTAAATATTGCAGAAATGATAAATCTAAACCGAAAGGTAGCAAGTAAGGTAATAATTAATTTCTGCGTTATTCTGGGTCACACAGAAAGCAAGAAAATAATTGTGATTTTTTTAATATCATGTCCAATACCATATTTCTGTCCCGAATAGGGTAGGGCTTTTCGTTAAAAGACTAACTACATCTTACGTGGAAATCGATGTAATAAAATACAATGTTTACGAGATTTCAGTAAGCAAATACTCGTAACGTTTGGGAAATTCAATTAATGCGAGCATCTCAACAGCAAAGCGCATTATGTTACTGGGTTAAACACATCGTATCCTCCAATTAATCGCTATGATCTTAAGCCCTTTTATGTTTAATCGAAACGCATGAAGGTTCAATTAAGTCCGGTCCGTTGTACGATCACCCATCCTTGTCCGGACCGAGAATCGAACGATTAAGTGTAGGTTTCCTGCTGGACTAGGGGGTCATAAAATATCCATTACACAATTACAAACGCTTAATATGCCCTCGTGTTTTTGTTATATTCATAGCATGGGCATACACGAATAAGTCATTAGTAACGCCCACGACCAAAAACACATTATTCGTCACGTAAATGTCTGTTTCGGGAATTGAAGTTTGGATCCTTCCCTCTGCAGGTAGATTTACTATTAATTGGCCTATATATCGAACAAACATACAATAAACAACGTTTGGTCCGAAAAGCTGCTTTTCAGACCTCTTTCTTGCACACTTAACATTTTTGATGTTAACAAATACCTACTTACTGGGATATCGGCCTCGGTTGTTGTGGATAGACAAATGAGCTATGTCAGAGGACTTCGGGTGGCATGAAAACTTCCGATTGTGGGTTGGCCACTAACCCTTCCACCAATCCGCACTGGAGCAGCGTTGTAGAGTATGCTTTAGGCCTCGTCAATAATAAAGACAGACCTATGCTCAGAAGTGGGCCGTTAATGGGTTGTAGTTTGTAGCTAATAACTGACATATAGGTACTACCTACTATTTATTATTTATTTACTGATAAGTCAGATAATTTTGTAAGTAGGTAAATAGTAAAAATAATTTAAATTCTTTCACGCCGGATCAATGAAGGCCACTTTTGCACCTACCACATTTACGTAAATATATTTAATGGTTTTTGCAGCATCGATGAGAAGAAACATCGAAATATACCCTCATACACTTGTATGGTGGCGTTACTATGGAACGTTCAGAATACAGAGACAGTACCATTCAGTAGGTACAGTAAATGTAATATCTATCAATTAAAATGTAAATTAGTTACCTACGTCAGACATTTAGCGTTTGCTAACGACGGTCCGACGGAAACTAGCGGCAACATATATTATTGTATGTTTGCGGATTGCGGAGACTGTACTTGTGAAGAGGAACTTCGCTTCTTCAACGGAAATGGAGACGCCAAAGTACTTGTTATATCGTATTCTGTATGTATCCTCCTACACTGCGTTTGAGTTCGATAGTCCTTAGTATTTTTTTCTGATAAGCTAAGTTGAACTGTGAGCTCAGAAAATAAGTTTGGTTTTGGCGGAGACTGGCTTCCAATGTTTGGCGACTCAACCATAATAAATGTAATCTAAGTATAACCATAATATGTGCCTACCTATCCCCTTATACCTACTTATCCACTTAAAATGGCAAACGCAATACGTAGAAACTTGAAATTTAACTGAAAGGGAATATTCTATTATACTGAAAGTTTGACTTTTATTTATATTGTGTAATTAATTTAATTAATACGTTGAGAAAGCTTGAGACTTGGGAATGATCCTTATATTTGCATACCCCAACCCTAGGATAAGGGAGGCGTATGAATAATTTACGAAACATTTAAAATGTAGAGCCCTGAGAATAAACTCGTAACAATTTGTTTCCTTTTTTATTTTGCGAACGAAAAAAAGATCAGCGGTTTGCGCCATCACTGAAACTTCAAGTTGATAACAAATAACTATAAAAAAAAATTACAGACTTCAAAATTGATAAGTACAGATTACACAAAAATAACTCGTTATGTGTCTGTCGTTCAAACTATGGGGCTCGATGACAACCAACAGCTTTGGAATAAAACGCGGTAAGCAAACTATAATTGAAAAGCTAAACCTAAACAATTTTAATTTTTTAGTTTATTCATTCAGTATAGCAAATACCTTCGGCTTAACCGAATAACGAACCTGAATACATGTCGTTCACCTTTCCATGGTCAACAGTAGATACCCAGTCGCACGATTAAATAAAATGCTTAAATTTTTATTCACATTTAATAGAATGAAAACAAAACACATATTTTGAACGTGACGACATGAGTTTCCTTTCCCATTTTGATATTTTGATAGGTTACAATAGTCAAGTGTCATTTTTTTATGGAACCAAGAAGGTAGCAAACGAGCATGCAGCACCACCCTTCCGCTGCCGCCCATGTCAACTGTGATAGACTTAGAACAAGTCTCAATTTAGGGTCTGGGATGCTTCGTTCAGTTAATAGATGGTGTTAAATATTAGTTGGTTAATTTGTAGTTATGGAGAGTAACACATTATTGTTCGATACTTTATTACATTACTAGTTAGTATAATATTATTTTGGTAGGTAGAGAAGCTAGAATGCGTTTATTAGTCTACATCAACATTAAAATTATAAAAAAGATGTTTATGTTCATAACGAACAAACTCAAAAACTACTACAAAAAATATTTACACCATTAGAATGCTACATTAATTCTGAGAAATGGCTATTTGTTACCAGAATTGTATGCTCTACTACCTATGCGGTGAAGTCGGGGTCGGTCGCTAGTTTTGAATAAAGTCTCTTTATACCTACTGTTCCTATTTTCATACACTTATTAGGTTAAGAGAGCTTCAGTGAGAGCTTTCACTTTGTGAAACATGAGATTGGAGTGAAAAACATGGGCGTAACCAATACATCCTTTCGCAATCTCGCTCTAGGATGCATGTGGGATGTGGGTGTTTCGTTCACAAACACCACACACAATATCATATAGACCTATACGTTTCCATGAACTACCTAGAGCTACAGGCTATGCCACAAATTATTTAATGCCTGCTCCCGGCAAGGTAAGCACTTGCTTACCTAGTTACTTAGTACCTACCACTTCTACCGCCATAATATTATTTGCTTGTTAAGCAAAAAATTACTATTCATTAATATGTTTTAATAAGCGATAGCCTAGTGGTTAAGAATTCGGCCTCCTCAAGGGATTCCGGGTTCAAATACCACGGCACGCACTTGTGACTTTCGGAATTACGTGCGTTTTAAGCTTAATGTCACTCACTGCAACGGTGAAGGAAAACATCGTAAGGAAACCTGCATGCCGGAGAGTTCGCAAAACTCAAAGGTATGTGAAGTCCGCCAATCCACACTTGGCCAGTGGTGGACTATGGGATTAACCTTCCCATTCTGATAGGAGATCAGTGCTCAATAGGGGGCCATGACGGTTCGAGATGAATACGTGTTACCATGCACCTAAACGCGTGTTGTAAACGTCTGTAAGCCCGGCAGCCCAGTGTTTAATGTCTACGGCTAATGGGTTTGGATGTTGCAATAACCATTCGAACTACCGAACATTATTTTCGCTGAACACGTGAGTTGGAGTACTTTTGACTCGGATGAGGGCACTCTGACTATAGGATGTGGTATTTACTGTTCGCACGTCATACTCATTACCACCAATGGGACACTCTTTTTCCAACACACAGACATAAAGACAAACAGACAAAATTAAAAAAAAAAACATTGTTTCGGGTTCTCTTGCATTATAAAGGCCCCCATTATGAATTTTTGCATTTATTTACCATGTACAGACAGCGATCAGTTACAGTTTTGTTATTGTATACCTATATGTAGAATATATACAGATTAAATCATTATTTGCTAGTACGTACCTCCCTGTCTCCATTTCAATAAACCTACGCTATAGCCCATACGTGAGCAGTTACCTTTAGCTTAGCGTTTTCCGAGCTTCGCCAACTCGGAGAAAGCTGCCATTTACCATTCTACTGTCCACGAGCTCTACAACGATAATTTGTTATTAATATGGGGATAATTAATATGCAGCTTACTCCACGTCGCTTTGTGATGACGACCAGTGATTTATGACCATAATTAGCACTATCAGTTCCGTACGCTGAGTTCCATGTAAAAAGAGAAATTAATAAGGGCTCTATCTTTTTCTCTAGGTACTCTGCATAAGGTTCATCATTTAGCTGCCCCCTATGCAAATATAAGTAAAGTCAAGATCCCCGTATTTTCCTTCTGTGCAGCTTTGAGATATTTAGGCCTTATTGGGGCCGCTTACTGATTTTGGTCCTAATCCTAAACCAGGGGCATTGTCGCATAAAACAAATTAATGAACATTAATTTGTCGAATTACCATCAGTACCTACCTACCTAGTTCAGAAATTCTGCAGTGATAGATGTATGTATTACGAGCTGAAATTAAAACCCTGGTAACGCTATAATCAAGGAAGAATTAGCCAGCAGATTACCTGTTTCTTGTCCCAACTATCGAGTTCACAAGCCCGGTGTACAAATAGTGTAATAATACCTCCAAATAGTGCGCACGTCGTAAAAGCTCAGTTTATACCTTTTTATGCGTCCCGAAGTTAGGGGGCCGTTAAATAAAGCCGAATGACTCGAATCAAGGAATCAATCAGCTCGCCGCTTGATGACGCATTATTTCCCTGTACTTGCTCACAAAAAGTCTTTTGATCGATCATGAAATTGTAATTAGATACCTACCGAATTCATAATTTAAAAAAATAAAAATCCGACTGTACTAAAAATCTAATTGCTAATTTCATAATTATTAAATCTGTATTATTCCTTATGGTATTTTTAATGGTCTTTTCATGATCGTTCATTCAGATGACCCATATTGCTGACAGAAAAAATAAACCTATCCCTCTTTTTACATTTGCGGGTGGCATTTTGAAAATTCACCTCATATGACAAAATCCGCCCAGCCATTTGAGCTGTTAGAGCGTGCCAAAGAAATGGACATACATACAAACATATATTACATATACGTTCGAAAAATATTGCCCTCCTTCTGACGCAATGGGGTGAGAAAATTTTTAATCGATCATGGAATTGTAATAAGAAAAGTATTTGGGACTAGTAAATCCGCCCTCACTTTGCTTTGGGAAACCAGTCCCTAAATAACCATGTTCCGATTGTTAGGCGTAATTCTTCAAAAGGACATTACTTTTTAATTTATGAACCGATTGAAATAAAAAAAATCTATTAGTTAAGTGAATCAAAACACGATATATTAGTGAAAACCACATCTAAATTGGTAATTGGATTAATTTTGAATCCCTTATTTTTATCCCCTCAGCGGCTTTTCCGAAAACATTGAAACAGGCAATTCATTAATTCGAACCAGAAAGCCAAATATTAACTTTCATTGTGTTTGCTTCAACATCGACCGTGTTTGAAACAAGTTTGCCCTCCTTAGGGATGGGATATCACGAAATCCGATGTTGTCTGACGATCCTACTTATGAAGTATCTCCTTGCCAATTTCATCTTCAGAGGTGAATTGTGTCTAGGTTTTGAGATGTGTGTAGGTATTATTAGGTTGTTCGGAAAGTAATTTCGTTTTTCCGGACAGAGTTAATTGTGATTCTTGAACCAAACTTCACTCTTAAGCCGCGTAACCTTTAGATGTTTTGAGAGCCAATAAAGCAAGATTTGCGTGTGAATAAGCTCAATTAAATCTATGCAGTAGTTTTTGATTGGTTCCCTTTTAAGTACGACGAGCAATAAGCAGTGTTTTCGTCACAAAACGTTCAAAATTAAAATGATGTTTAAGTCACAATTTTTATTCGCTGCAAATTTTTTTGGACGGTTAAATCTTTACTTGAAATGAAGGTGTCAAAAATGACCTGTATCAGTTTTTTATCAATAAAGACCAGAAAGATGGTCTATTCTACCAGAAAGATGGCAAATGATGCTGAAACAGAATGGCTAATGTAGAATTTACTGAAATATTTTTATTCATACGAAAGTTGGCTTTCAATTTAATATTAAAAAACGAAATGACTCTCCGAACAACCTAATATGTTAGTAGTTAAGAATTCGGTTTCTACTCGAAAGTGCCGGGATCGAATCCTCAGGTCCGCACGTATGACTTTTCGGAGTTAAGTGCGTTTTAAGCATTTAAATTTCACTCGCTATAACGATGAAGGAAAACAACGTGAGGAAATCTGCATGCCGGAGAGTTCGCAAAACTCAAAGGTGTGTGAAGACTGCTAATCCTTACTCGGATGGAGGATCTTATAGATGACTAGTAGAGACATTCTCGCTTCGCTTCGGAAAACTTGTTGCTCCACTCCTATTGGTTGTTTCGTGCTCTTACAGCCTATAGCCCTCCCCAATAAATGGACTATTCAACACAAAAATATATTTTCAATTCGAACCAGTAGTTCCTAAAATTAGTGCGGTCAAACAAACAATGTCTTCAGCTTTACACATGATCCATATGTGTATGTCACGCACACGCAAATCCTCGTCGGTAAATTATTTTGAAGATAAACTATTGTTGTTTATGTAGGTTGCTTTTAGTGTCCGGAAACGTTTCACGCACGAGTTGCGAAGTCCAAGTGTTATGGACTGAGCAAAACCCAAATAGCTCGTCGTTCCAGGTCTGTTACGAGTTATGTTGTCTGTGACCGAAATCCGAGTGAAGTCATATCCGTTTTCGATTTGAAGTCAAAGAGGACATTAAAGTGATACTGCTTAGGTATATTTCAACGATGTAGACCGCAGGTACCTATTCAAACAACCCTTGTATTCAATAAGCAAAGTTCTCGAAAAGATTTTTATGACATTCTCAAGTAATGTCACTAAAATAAGCTTTAGTATACGCAGCTCTAGATCCGGTGGGCGTGATCAAATCAGATTGCCGAGGCAGATTACTTAAGGGTATAACAACCCTAGGCTCAAGGAGATAAGAGTAATTAACTTGTCGTTACTATAGCGTTCATAAATAATCTAAAACTGTTGGCATCTTCAAAATAGTTATTGGAAGAGATGCGTCTAAATCTCGGGCGAGATAACGCTATCTCCGGCGATCTGTAAACCTTAGCCGCGGACTGGCGCACTCTTATCTGTGTAGAGTTCTGCCATCAGTGACGTCACAGTTCATGTTTGGTCTTGTATGCATGTGGGTATAAAGTAAAAAAGATGCGTTGTTGCTTTGAATTTGTACGAAATAAATTTGTTGGTGAATGATCACGTTATTCTTAGACGTAGAAGACATCGTAAACAATGGAAGAATTAACATTTGTCATGCACGACAGCACAAGGGTGGTACTGTATTCCCGCTTGCGACCTTAATTTACTTAAAAAATTAAGATTATTAATTGATATACCAATACTTAATTTCGATATAAAAATCGAAGGAATCAAACACATTCACTCACTCACTCACTTATGAAACATTAAATTGGCAGCGAGGAAGTTTTGTCAATAACATATTTTGCCTTATTCGAGCACAGGTAAACTATTGGTTAATTACTGGTCCATAAGCGATGGTGACCATTACCATCAGGTGACACATCTATTCCTATAACATCTCTCTCTCTCTATGGTTGGCCCTTCATGACTGAAAATCGTGCCTATGGCGGGAATCGAGTCTTGAACGAACAAATTGTCTTCATCGGCTCCGATCTGTGGTGATGCTGGTGACAGTATAGAAGTTACATGTTTTTGGGGCTTTGAGTTTGTCAGACCATCTTGTTGGTGAACGGCCTCTAGGTCGTTTCTATTCTCCCTTTTCCCTCTTCTTCTTATAGTACCTCTCCAACTAGTGAAGGACTTCTTTCTCGTGCCAACCTTCCTTCTTCCAGCGATCTTTGCCATAATGATAAGTTGTAGTAAATTGTACCGTTGATGTCGAAGAACATGGCCCAAGTCTTTTCCCTCTATTATCTACTAACATGCAAAAAAATAGGATTTTTAGAGTGCAGATTACAGCAGAATGTATTTGTTATAACGGCGGCGGTTGAGCGGTTGTCTCACAAAACTATTACTGTTCGCCGTCCGAACAAAGCCTTAACTAAAATTGCAGTGACAAAGTGTAAAACTCGGTCGTGTTAGCGGCAGCTCAGGGTTACCAGGAGTTCGGATATGTGCGGATATGTGCAGACTTTTGTCGATGCTTGAATTAATTAACAAAAAACTGAATAAGACCAAAAATTATATATACTTTTGACGAAAATAAATGTTAAATTATAAAACTGATGTTTTTTCTTTCCCTAATGGAGAACTTTAATAGACGTACACGTTATATGTCGTCAAATACTCGTAACAATACACATAAGACAAGATTTATGCAAAAATTTTGACAGTGTTACACATTGTCACAAGCATTCAGGATCATGACATGAAAATAAAGATATTTTTAAAGAATTAGTAAACGAGCTGGCTAGCACCACCTTCCCCCTCCACCCATGACAACTTGACAACTGTGACCGACTTCGAACATGGCTCAAATAGGGACAGGGATGGTTAATCCAGTTAGCTCCAGTTAGCAGTAGGTGTACAAAACTTTCGTTTACAGTACTTTCAGGGAATTTTATCTATAGTCCAGAATGAAAATGAAGGTGTGGTAAACGCAGATTGAATGATGTCGGCGGGCACTGGACCGCGGGGGGCGCCGCGGCCGCAACTAGGTCACGCGGGGCTGCAGCTCCCACCGAATACTTCCAAATAAACGCTCAGGGAATCTGGAAATTAAAACTGGCACAAACCGGTTACAACCGGTTTAAAGCAGTTTACAATATGTTTTGACTTTTTGAGCAGATTGACGTAACTTAAAATTTATTTCGACGCGTATGGGTGCCGCGATGCCGGGCTGAAAACATACGGTTGGGGCAAAAGGGACTGTCTAGACTAGAGGGTTATGGGTTCGATTCTGAGTGACGGAAATTTTAATGTTATGTATGTAATTTTAATTTAACGTTTATTTTGTCATAATAATATTGTACTGAATGTAATAAGTATCTTAAAATACAGGAATATTATATACTGCAGTTATTCAGGTTAGGTTACTGTTCTCGGTCTGATAGTGTGTTATCTGATTTTTCTGGGTTGTCTACTGGTCTATGTGGTACTCTCTATAATTATGGTCTTTGTGTTTATAAACATATTTTAGGAAAAATGACCTCCTCTGGTTTTGTAATCAGTAGTCTATAAATTATCATAAAAGCAAGTAAGAAAGCCGTATGTTTTTATAAAAAACACAACAGTACCTATACAATCTTTGGAGCTTTATCGTAAATCATATTCTTCCAAAGCGTATTCTTCACGTTTGTTCGTTACGAAATAAAAACACAGTACGGTATTGTAGCCAGTTGATAAACGACAAGATATCTGCTACGTCATAAACGACATTTTCAGGCGGAGGGTGGGAGAGGGGGTGTTATGTGGGAAGGGAGTTTCCCAGTGCTACGCAAGCGATATTCTACTTGTTTCCATCTCGAATGAAAGGATACTTGTAGTCGTGATTGAGAATTTAAGGGTATTTTGTATCAGTGGATATTGTTAATCTATGGTGCAACTATTCGTAACTGCCCCACTCGGTAATAGAATAGTGCTTGTGATTTTAATTTTACTACTTATCATCGAAATATCGGTAGAATCGGAGTTAGCCACAGGTATACAATATATAACTGTACGTCACAGTTCAATTTAACTTGTACACAAAATTTACTTAAGGCATTTAAATTAAATCTACAACCTTAAACACAGGGGAGGGGGAGGGGAAGCCTGCATTTGTGTGGGTTGCCGTTAAATCGAATTCTATATTGAAAGCGAATCGAGTATAGAACATAAATCCTCTTGCATGAGATGAATCGAAGTTGAGAGACTGCAATGTGCACAGCTTTGAATTATTCCATTCCTAAGATTGTGTCTTTAATCCGTCCCATGTACTTAAATATCGATTACTTTAAATATTTTAGATAAGGTATGTGTATGTATGTTATACAATGAAAACACAACGTTCATTAAAAACTTTCTTCCCCAAAGGCCTTTTTGACATCGAACCTGATGAACGCTACATACAACGAAGCGGTTCAAAACTTCCAAAGTTCAAGTAAAAAACAACATTAGCAGTAACGCCAACGTAATAATTTACAACTCCAGTGTAATACTTAGCTGTAACGCCCGAAATAATCGGCAAATAATAAGGGAGCCCGGGCCTACTTACGACCTAACGGAGGATAAATACCCAATGAACCTGCGATTATGTGCTAACGACAAAAAATACGCCTCGGTGGGGACGCCGGGGCGGACTGGGGTGGCCATGATGCTTTCTGACGCATATGGACTAAAACTTATGCTAAAGCCAATTAGTACTTAATAATCCGCCTGACCCAGTTTAAATGATGATTTATTTATTGTGTGAAGATTCCTTTACTTAAAAAATGTAAGCACTAAATTTGAATAATAATTAATAGTGACTGTGGTGTAAGAAGGTGTTGTTAATTAACGTTATTTATGTAACTAACTGATTCATGGGTACATCAATGTACACATTTTCTGGCGTAAATCCTCATTATTTTAACTAATAATTATCTTTTTAAGTATAATAATAAACCTAGGGAGCGGTACAATTTTGATTGTTGAATGCTCAGACGTTATGTAGGTACCCTTAACAATTAAAATAGCTAATAAAAAAATCAACTGTGATATACATTGTTTAAAACAGTTTTCAAATCGCGTCAATATTTTTTATATCACTGCAGACGCCATAAATAATTAATTTTAATATTGTGGAAGATGTTTGGATACAGATTTTAAACAAATTTCATTGCTATTAATATCAGCAAATCGCCATACGTATTACATAAAGTTAATTTATATTCAAAATATCATGGTGGCAAGGTTCCACATTATTTATTGCTGTCTTTTTTATTCAAATAAAACTTTCCTCAAATAAAACTCAATTCATGGCCACCCGAGTCGTAAACAACAGATTATAACAGGCATTCAGGTCTAATGAGGAAAATCTTCCGGCGCCGACAGCTGTGCTTAGCCAATCTTTTGCTACAATATTACGGGAAATACTATTTGTATGGACCGGATATTTGCGGAGTGTGGACTCCCATCCGTCTCTACGTTCGAGTCCATCTTTGTGTTGAAAGAACCCTATACAAACGTTTTGTAAATTATATTTGCAACTCATTGTTCCCTTTATTGGGGTCAGATCCCATCCCACAATGAGAGTAGTAACCACCATGGTCTGGCACGATGACCACAGTGTACAGTCTTACAGAATCTTTTGGCGCGTGGATGACGTGTGGGTGACAGAAACAGTGCCTTACAGTTTGCCTTACCTGTAAGCTGCATGCTCGTTTGCTACCTTAATACCTCAAAATTAAAAAAATAAAATTGATGTTATGTGGACAGACTTTAATCCGTAGAGCTGCAGGTTTAGGCGCTTTGCCCACGGAGCAACTTGAGTTGCGGCAACTATCAACTTTTTAAAAGTTTCCGGTAAAAAGTTGATAGTTGCTACAATGCTTACGGTTGCCGCAATTTTATAGCAATTTATGAGCAACATTTATGCGAGTTGCTCTATCTACGCATTTCCGGGTACAGGCAGAGGGAGGGAGGGTGTGAAATCGTCCGACGCGTTGCGATTGACAGTTGCGGAAACCGGCAACTTTAAAAACCGGTATAATATGTAAGAGTTGCTAGTTGCGGCAATTAGGAACTGACCTAATCAACGATTACAGCAACTGAAAACTGTTGACGATTGCCTGAACTCGAAACTCGAGTTGCTGTGTGTGCGCAGTCCAATTGAAATGTATGTAAACAGCTAGTTGCCAGTTGCCAGTTGCTGCAATAGTTGCTCCGTGGGCAAAGCGCCTTACAAACCGAAAAACCAATCCGAGCAGCTTTTTCGCGGCCCACTGACTGCCAATAAGTTTCGATCTCTTTGTGAACTTGTGAACGCAATCCAATGGGATTCGTATGTAATCGAACTGTTCCAACATTGTTCTACCTATACTTATTTGTTTTGATCTCTGTCTTCATATTATTTTCCGCGGAAACCCTTAAAGTATGTATTGTAATTTCAAACGACTTTAACATCGACGAGTAATATAATAATAAGTAATAACATTATCAGCTTAGTCGAAGTCAATAGATATATTAATGCTATTTTTAATCGACTTCAAGAAAAACGGAGGTTCTCAATTCGTTTGTATGTATGTTTTTTTCTTATTGTATTACCTCAGAACTCAGAACTTCGCACTGGAGGAACCGATTTCGATAATTTTTCACCATTCGAAAGGTCCCATAAAAGGAGCGACATCTCACGGTCCGTTTTTGAGTTATTCCCAATAATGTGTATTTAATTTATGCTCATTACCTCATAACTTTGGATTGGGTGTTTCGATTTTGATGATTCTTTTTTTGTTCGAAAGGTACTAGGTACTTGCCGTGTGGTCCCTTTTAAGCGACATTTGGCGAGTGGTTTGTGAGTTATCTCGACTTTGAAGTCGGTAATTTTTTTGTAAATAGTTAGTTATTTATTATTATTAGTATGGTAACACCCTTGGTATTATTATTATATGATACCCTAGTATGCAAAGAGATACTAGCTAAGGGTACTAATTGTCACACGATGCCCCTTACTCGGTGCATGATCACTTCCCAGCGCCAGCAACACTCATTACGCTAAGTACGCCGTAGGGTTGTCACTGTAACCCATTTTTTTTATATTTTCATTTCTGATATTTTCAAGACATTATTTTAAATGTAAATGGTGGCACGATTTTGAGTTGCTGTTATTATTTGAATTTGTTGTTATTGTTAAGTGTGTATCAATGTCGTTAGAGTCGTGTGCTGTGTGGTGTGATTTAAAAATAAAACGGTTGAACGGCAAAATTGACTAGTTTATCTGTTGATCTATGTAAAGTATATATTCGCCGTCCAATAATCCCATAACTGAGGGTAGAAGAAAAAAAAACAGTTGCGACAACCGCGAGTGACAAGTCAGGTCGAGCTGTTATGTTCCCTTCGATTACGTTGCAAAACTTTGTTCGAGCACGCCTTAAATAAGTAAACTTCGTGTCCTCGTACAGCGAGTGACCTCAGTAGTAAACATGAAGAAAACAACACCAGGAAAGAACCCAACATCCATTCGCGAGAGTAGAACGAACTAGGTATTCTTTTCACCCTTTATTTCTTTATCCAACATCAGTCTGTCGTTGGTGTTTGTCAAGAGTTTCTTCCCCGCAATGCTGGTTTTTGTTGTGTGATCCCGTTTAAATTAAAGCGACATTTGACGGTAGTTTTTGAGTTTCTCATTTTATTACTTGTAGATGTAGAACTGTCTTTTTTGTCTTTAAACATTCAATTATGAAAGTTAACCTTAATCCATGAACCTAAATCTATAGTCACAAAATAAGGTAAATGCTACTTTACTTAGAGGAAACCTTGTATTGAAAAACAAGGTGACAGCCCTGTGAATAATATAGAGCACCTAATGCGCCTATGACCTTGCGTTTTGGTACCTCGTTACACGTCTGCATCTGCAGCTGGGGTCACCACACGGCCGGACAATTACTTGGACATTGAAATATCTGGAAATTAAATTAAAATAAAAGCGTGTTAAAAAGGACATGTAATCATAATATAATTAGTTTTTTCTCTCTCTTCTCCCTTGGCCAGCAATGGCGGCAATGCATCAGCGATTCCTTTGATGATGTCCTCGAGAGACGGGGACTATTTACTATAGGAAGGTTTGTCTGATCATTTATAGCTTATTTACATAAGAATGCAAATTAAATAGATATTGCATTTTGTTCTTTTACAGTATGTAGATGAGTTAGATTTTTTACATGACAGTGATGAGAATTAAAATTTTGTTAGAACAACTTTTGAAACTACTTTTGGTATATACATACGAGTTTGCTTGCGGATTGTTGCAAAGTAGATTAACCTCTAATCTGCAATAAAAAGCTGGCAATCGGTAATATGGCGAGAAAGTCGGACAAGTCCGGCCAATTTCTGACGGTTGGTGACCTCAACCGCAGTGAACGGACGAGGGTGCGGAGGTTTTCTTGGCGAAACGTGTCCCGATTGCAGTATGCTTACTATGTATGATTTAACGGTTCGATTGAGTATTAATATGCACCTCCAAGCAATAGGTTCCGCATGATTTTAAACTTATTGTGGATTCTACACATTTTCTTATGTTTCTTTTATTATGTTGTCAAATAAGTACTTTTTGTATTTACTTTCTTTATGCGGCAAGTTTCTAGTATTACAACATTGATTGTTTTATGCTTAACTAAGCAATTTAGTTTCCTAAAATAGTCAACCTAAGGGGTGGAAAAGTATTGTACGCGGTTGCACAAAATAAAGAAAACGTCTACTTAAATTGTGAAAATAAAATATACGAAAATTATTACTTACGGCTTACGGCCAAACTACTAGGTACTACAGAATCTCAAAATTAATTATAGAAATCAATACATTGTTACCTATATAACTTAAAGTTAATTTACAATAATTCTAAGATAATAACACAATTTATTCATATCATTAAAGCTAGATATAAATCGGTGATATCCTAGTGGTAAAGAATTCGGCCTCCTACTCAGGGAAACGAGAAAGTTCTCAATATTCAAAGGTGTGTAAAGTCTGTCAATACGCACTTGGCCAGCGTGGCAGACTATGGCCTCACCGTTCTCGTTCTGAGAAGAAAAATGTGCTCTATAGTGGCTCTATGATAGGTGAAGGTTGAGATGATGTCGATGAGGTGAGATTATTTCTCTCACGCTCGCGTGCATGGTTAGTTTAAAGATCGACTCAAATTCGGGCTATGAGCGCTTTCACAACAAACTTAAATCTTTGTAAATATTTAAACTGTACGGTCTCGTTACTACTCGTACCTACCCCGTGAATCATCGTGTTCTGATTACCGCAACCATTAATAAACTAGAGTTATTAAAACAAACTTAAAAATTAACCTTTTATCGCGTCCAGTAACGATTAACAACAGGTGTACATTTGCTCGTTTTGAACGTTAACCATTTATTTTATGCCTGTGTTGCAAAAATGAAGAGCGCCTTAATTGTTATGTTTTATAATATTTGGGTGCTGAATATTTTTTTGGAAAGCGTAGCCAAAAAAATATATTTTTATACTGATTTTTTTAATGCTTGAAATAATTCCGAAAATTGTTGTAAATTCTTTCTCATTTTCCTTCGCCTGAGCCCTAATATAAAATGGGACTTAACTTCCAATAGGTTAAATACGAAATGGAACGTATTTTATTTGGTTATAATACCTACAATAGAAAGAGGTGCAGTAAATTGGCACTGAGGATATCTACACAACAGGCAGTCTTATCGCTAGAGTAGCGATCTAATTCTATTCCAGATTACCTTCGACTTCTAGCCAAGTTACCTTAATCAGTACAAAATCATTAAGATAACAGTATAATTCATCTGTTACATCTAACGTACCGGTTTGTGTCGAACAATAATAATATCTAACCATGGCCCCTCACATGCGCGCAAATGTTTCTACATTGTCTAATGTTTGCACGAATGTGTATATTTGTTTAATGGTTCGAGGTTTGCGCGTTGATGTTCGAAAAATACCATCACAGCTTTGACAGCTTCGAATACGGCGAATGTCTCAAAAAATATGCATTTAGGCACTTCTCACACAACGCTATTTACTATTTATGAGCTACGCGACTGCAACGCAACCCAAAATTCGCTGTATCTGACAATGTTCACTGACAGGAGACGGCATCGCAGATACAGCCATGATACAGCGAAATTTTGGGTTGCATTGCAGTCGCGTAGCTCATAAATAGCGTTGTGTTAGAAGTGCCTAATCATTTGCAAAGACTGCATACTTTAAGGTTCGCATATTCGCGCGAATGTGTGAGCGGCCTAACAATAATGAATAAATTCATCTAGCCAATAACAATGGTAGCAAATGCCAAAACCGTTTGAATCAAGTGAACCGTTCAGAAGCCAAATGATATGCGGTTCAGTCATTTACCGATAACATTTGACAATCAATGATGTAGCTATTGTACCGTTCTAATGCGGTCGGGCATTCACGAATACGATTAAGATACGTACATCGTACAGGATATACGATTAGTTTGTGGGGTGGTGATTTAAACGTAAGACCTCGCATACGGAAATGGATTCGATTCGATTTGTACTTAACTATTTATTAAAAGAGTCAATAGTTTGATTTATTATAACTCGATTGAATCTCATAAATTGGTATCCACATCTTACAGATTTTTATAGGTACCTACGATACGATTTTTAGATGTGCATATTTATAATTTGTTGAATTTTTCATTATCTAGGATGTTTAAATAAATCAAGGATTGTTTTTTTAATAGAAAATGAAAGTTACTTCTTATACCTAAATAATCCCTTATTAACAGAAAATTTGAATGTTTTTGCTTCAGACTAAAATGTTGTAAACAGGAAAATTTTCGGTAGTAGGGTCGATATCCAGGACCCAATTCTGCTAATTTATAACGCTTCAATAGTGTCTCGATTGAATTATTTGCCACATTCTGTATACAAAATTGAATAGTTTGACACATTTTTGGCACATTTCGTGTATAGAATTGAATAGATCGATACATTTTGGTACATTCTGTGCACAAAATTTAATAGTTTTCGACGCTATTTCGGCATATTCTGTGTACAAAATGTGGCAGACTATTCAATCGAGATACAATTGAAGCGTTGAACTTAGCAGAATTGGGGCCCAGGATTTACTTTTATTATTATTTTTTGTAGATTTGAAAAGTTTATGTATGGGTAGTTATGATTTTTAGTCTTATAGTCTCAGTTTGAGCATCGTCTTCCTGTCTTGTGTGTAATCAAGGCACACACGACACAGAGAATCCTAGTGTGGGATGTAGCGTTATTTATTTAATTATATATTCTGTTATTACAGAAAAAATGAGCTGAAGAGTTTCTTTCACCGTTTTTTCTCCTCCAATACATACAACTGATTTTAAAGCAAATTTGTGAGTGAGTGTGAATACATGAAAAGATCTTAACATATTATTATCTGTTTATTGTTAATTTTTTACGTTTTGCTTTTTTTTTATGGAATTAAGATAGCAAACGAGCATGCAGCACCAACTTCCGCTGCCGCCCATAACAACTGTGACCGACCCAGAACTAGACTCAATGAGTCTCGTTCTAATTCGGTCACAGATGCGTAGCTACCCCTGAGGACTGAGATGGTCGCTTCTAAAAAAGTGTAACCGGCTCCACACCTTCCTATACGGAACACAATTGTTCTTAAAACAATTATTACACGGTAGGAATGGTACTAAGTACCGTGGCGGGCGGTGGTACTTCCCCGGGTGAGCTCTAGGCCCTACCACCTACTAAAACGTTTTTGCTTTAAACATCAACTTCCTCAATTATTTTACTTTTGATAGCTTTAGATTAGAGCATGAATGCTAAATTTTAAGAACATTACACCCATTTAGCATAATTCGTTGGCCTTACCTGGGTAGCGACAGTGACCGTGAAAGGGGTCTACGTCGACATTACTCTACCGCATAATGTTTGGAGTTTTATATCGTACCAGTGTAAATTATTTATTTACGTATATTAGAAACACTGAAAAACACTTAAAAACGAATGCAAATAGTTTAGGTATTACTCCATTACCGTGGACGCACAATCGTAGATTCAGTTATAGATACCATCAATCGGCGCGCCGCTCGGGCTATTAATACCCGCATATAGGTCATGCGGCGTGCAGTTTTGATGCGGCATAATGCATTATTACTGCTCTAGTGTTTAGGAAACTTTGGGTGATTGGTCTTGTGTTGTTGTAATCTTGATTCTAATTGAGATTTGTTTTAGATGCTTTGTTTTTAACCCCCGACGCGAGAGGGGTGTTATAAGTTTGACCAGTTTGTCTGTCTATATGATTGTGTTTCTGTGTGTCTGTCTTGTGGCTCAGTAGATCTCAAACGGATTGAACGATTTCAATTTTTTCAGTTTTTTTTTTAATTCGAAAGCCAACTTCGGCTCTTTTATTTAATAATTCTTTAAATATACTCTATTATAGGTACCTATTCAATACACCATTACGATTATAATATTGTAGTAATAAAAATTTGTTCGACCGAACATACCTAATGCCGAGAAATAATGAGGTCTGACAGTCATCAACAGCTTTAGGTGCAATTAAACAGAGATATAAAGTGGGTCTCAATCACCGGCCGTAAACAACAATATTGTATACATTAGGAAGTCAATATCGTTAATATTACGACTGCATATTTTAAACATATAGGCAAAGATGTATTAAATATCTAGATGGAACATCGAATCCGCGAAAACGTGTCAAAAAGTTGTGGCCAACAACTTTTATATCATTACGCACAGATTACGCACACATAGACAATAAATGAACGCGAAAAACATCGCCTACACGCACACATGCTTGATAATGTTGCCTTGTTTTTTTGTTTTCATTGTAGGGCGACGCTCAATCTAGATATTTAAAACATCATTGCATATATGTGGGTTATCTTCAAACAAAAGTACCAATACGGTTTGCTTGTGTGCACGCCGTTGTTTCGTCATTTATAGGCCGACCAGGAATATAGAAAACCTGCATTTAGGATACGCTACGTGTGTATAGCGTATATGACGCGCTCATGACCAAGCCTTGGTACAACTATATAGTTTAAAGACAACCTACATACTTTTATTTATGTATGTTTTAAAGCCCAACGACTAGTGACGTACCAACCGAGGACTCAAAAGCGGGCACTTTAATTCCCAAGGCGAAATAACAATTTATTTCCTATAAAACTAAGTTGATTAAGTCTTTCAGTAATAAAATCCGATTAACTTGTAAAATTATTAACTTGCTCAGGCGTAATAGAAATTGAAAATTATTTTTACCTCGAAGGCAAGTCAACCTGCTTGAAGTTCCGGGTTCGACTCCCGGCCTGGACAGATATTTGTGACGGATATGATGCTTTATTTGTCTTATCCGTCACACCCGCAACACAGGCAATTAAAAAAAATGTGAACCATCTGCTCCAACTTACAACCTCCCATAGAAGCAATCGAAATTGCTCTCAAATAGGTCAACTTGTTTCTAAGATTTGCGGAAACCAAGTATGTAAGAGTAAGTACGTAAATTCCTCTAGTAGATACCTAATCGATGACATCATAAATAGGTAAACTTTTTACATCATTGACAATATATAATTACTGAAATTTAATATGTTCCATGTTTGAAGAATAATAAGTATTGCTATTCAAGTCACGGCAATGATATTTAAATAATTCTCTTCTCTAAGGCTGTGTCCATGACGTCACCGACTGTGTCTAGTGATGTCACGGACATACCGACACCATTTAATTTCACCACGATGAGAATGGAGGAAAAGTATAGAAGGAATAGTCCATCTTATTAAAATTTTGCATTCTAACTGAAGATTACTAATTCATATTTTATTACGGACACGCTAATGAATTGAATTTTTTGGGTTTTTCCAGAATACGTAACCCTGTAGCCGTTTTCACAACAAATAAAAAAAAAGAATTAGAAAAGGGGTCATACCAAAAACCTTTCAAAATGGGGTTTTTATATCCATAGTCTATGGCATAGACTCTATGCACTCATATCGAAGACGAACGGAGTAATGTAGATAACATTTGTCGATCCACATTGTCCGTGCAAAGTTTATCATCTACACAAATATTATTACAACGCAATAAAACCCCATGTATATAGTCAATAATTACAATGATGGGTCGTAAACGGAAATGTTTCAGAGATTCCTGAAATTTCACGATGAGTAAATGTGGTGTAAGACTCGTAGATACCTACGTACATTGCTGGTAGAACTCGCATATTATCATTAGGTACGTAGTATAAAACGAAGTTTTTTCTGAAAACTTTTATAAGGCTGCGATAATGCTAGTTATTAATTTGTACAAAATAATTTCGATGTTTTACATCTGCCAGGAATTTTGTCGTTGTATCTGTCGCGGGGACTCATGCAAAACCTCTACTAGCTTTAGGTTTATAGTCGCCATGAGATCACCGTCCCATGGCGTTCCCGCCTAACTGACCTGACCTAGGCTAGTGCAGCCTTTTATAGCCCCGCTATAAAGACAGCTGAATAATTCCAAGAGCTGTATCTCTACGCTCGTTAACTTTACTGCTCTCAGCCTTCGTAATAAGAAAGTAATTTTCATTGTTTATCGTCATTATTACTAGAGAACGGCCCCGGCTCCGCACGGGCAGTAGAGCGTATTATTATTGTTATAGTAATAAATAAAGTCTGTAACTAATGTAGCATTCGAATGGTGAAAGAATTGTTGTAATCGGTCCAGTGGTTTTGAGTTTATTCGTTATAAATATACAGAAATAAAAACCTTTATTATTTGTAACTTTAGTGTAGGTAGAGCATATACAAAAGATAGCCAAGTGGATTAACGTTGCGATTTTTAAACGTAGCGCTCAATAAAATAACATGTGCGTATTAGAATTTAATAATCAGCTTTCTAAAATTTAATTACTTACTTATTACTTATTTTGGTTAAGAAAACGTCATGAGGAAATCTGCACACTTGAGATCTTCATAATGTTTTCAAAGGTGTGCAAAGTCCGTCAATCCGCACTTGCCCAGTATGATGAACTATCTACCTACCCCTCACGTTCTGAGAGGAGACCTGTGCCCAATAGTGGGACAGTTATGGATGATCAATAATGATGATGATGTTAAATGTCAATTTTCTTTGTTCCAGGGGACCAAAATACTTCAAGCACAAGCAGAATTAATTCGAAATCCAGTATACAAAGTTCCATTTTAAAACCTAGTCGATACAACCTAACCAATTTTAATCTAGAATTCCTAGGTTCCTAAAACGGTCCCTAATTACCTTCTTAATCGTAAGCGAGCTGTAATATATTAGATAGATTAAATTTTAAAAATAATTGTGGAGTAAATTATATGTTAGACATTGATACGAGTTTTGGACGAGCTTCGGTCGGATGGATGGATACAGTTCATGGCAGTAGAACGTGCAGGGTTCGATTCTTCGTTGGTGCGAGGGAAAATAGGTGAGTTGATTGTTGATTACCTTAGGATCTGGGCACATTACATTTTCTCAACTCCAATAAGTATTTTATTAAGATAAAACCTGTAGTCCTTGTATGAACGCATTAAAATTTAAATTTGACGATTTGTGTCGCTCTGAGGTGTCGCTTATGACTGGAATTGATTGAAGTCAAAAAAGAGTTGAGGCGATAATTATAATGTGCGCGGACCTTATTGTGTTCTCAAATATACCTGTGTATAACATTATAAAACATTTAAAGGTCCTTTGCAAACGGCGATAGAATAAAAACATGACGTGAATAAGTGTTACGTTAATACCTACCTACATGTAGGTATAAAATGAAGTTAATGAACTACACATTATTTGTCATAACTCAAACACCACATATTATGTCGCTCACATTAATGAAATTACATCCATATCCATACATACAAATGATACAAAATAAACATGGTACAGTCGAATTGAGAAGTCTTTTTGAAGTCGATCGGTCGGTACAACCTATCGACCTTTATCGACCTATAGAACCTTATTGTATGTGATTAATTGAATCGTTATAACAAATTTAATGATCTTCCTAGTTGAGGAGCAAAAACATGCGCCCTCCACATCCTAACGAGATCACTTTGAGATTGTCTTCATTTATGGATGGCGCTGGTGCGGTAGATTGATTGGGCCACTGGCGAGTGAGGTCCTGCTGTCAAAGCCCTCCCATATATTAACAGTGACATTCAGACAAGTGAGAAGTGACAGTGCCACAAATTTATCTGATCCGGTGGCCAGAATTGGAACTAACGCAAATGTTATACTGTTGTCAGACAAAGACCAAGACAGTAGCGCCCCTACCGGGTCAGATATAAGTTTGTGGCACTGACGGACAGACCTCACTTTCCACTAGCGCCTCTAGCGGCGAATTCATACGCTTTTACCCTCATTGCAACACACAAATGGCAGCTTTCCGCTTCTATGATTTAGGTTCATTGTAGATTGTCCTTTTTTCTGCGGTGACATAATAAGTCCATTGCGGTGACTAACTAAATTTATCATAGCGTTCTTCAAGGAAGGTGTACGAAGAGTTCTCCTTCGTTGCACTAGTGACTTTCCTGGTGTTGCTCGTGTCTATATAGGCGACGATGACCACTATCTTACTATCTTACTAGGCTACTGGGCCGTGGACAAAAAAAAACTTATATCAAAGAGATGAGATACTGACGAGAGACGAAAGATGTAACGAAAACAGCACATAGCGGGCCGCATGAAAGGCGATCCCAGGCCGATTCAAGTCCAGTGGCCCGTGAACTAGATGGATTGATTACCTCTGCCCAGCAGCGGTGATTTGATTACGTCACAAAGGTCACGAAGGTCACTTTGACGCCGGCTCGTTTAATTAATTACGAGGAGATGTAGTCCCATGGGTGGTTTTCTGTGTGACGTTTTTAGGATTACGTACCCAAAGGGTGACAAAGGGAAATTGGACAGACATGCGAATGATCCTATAATTTTAATTATATATTCATCTATATAGCTATATATATATCGTTTTAGAAAAACTTCGAATGAGTGTAGGAAAAGAAGAGTATGCGCTAATTAAGAATGTTTCATTAAAATAACGCTACTTATCGGATTGACCTGTTATTCTTCCAGCAGTAAACAGCCGTAAATCTTTTAAGCAGTTATGCTTCACGAAGATTTATTTGCACTTTCAGCTAATAACGCAATAATCCCCGCGGAATTTCTGGTGCAGATTTTTAAATGAATCATCACTTGTAAAATCCACATAGCAACACCGTATTGTTTTATGTTAATAGCTGAATAACGAGCAAGCGAGGCATCTGGTGATGAGTGACCATCGACGCGTTGGTAGAATATTTGTAACACCAAAGGAATCAGCAGTTCCCGGTCTGGGTGTGTGTCCTTGTCTTGTGTGTTGTCCATGGCACCCACGACACAGGGAATCCTAGTGTGGGGCTATGAGTGTGAAGCGTTGTCGGCCATGAAAGAACAAAAACAAATCAATTGACTCTGCAGACTATCCCTGGAACTTTCCTCTAAATAAATGTGAATCACGTTGCAAATAGCTTTTCAAAAATTTGCGTCAACGATTTCTCTGGAACGGATCAACAGATATTTTAAGTGGAAGCCATTATTTTAAATGGACAAACTGATTAGATTATGAAACTGATTTATACAGTAAAAAATCGTATTTAAAAGAAAAAAACTTTCGCAGTTTTGCCCTCGACATTATTCTGCAGCAAGTGATAATCAATTTATTCACGGCTATCCTCGTCTCAGTTACATTGTAAGATTCAATAACTGTTGATGGATTCAAGAACAAATCAATACTGCGCTCGGTTTGTAAATAAACAACTGAGGATTTGACCGGACGGAAGTGAGGAGAGGTGGCGTAGTGGCGTGGCCGTGATGCAAGCTTCCACCGCCGACAATACGCTCTGAGTCATCGTTAGGCGGAATGCGCTCGGGGTTACACGGCATTCGATCGGTATTGTCGGATGTATATCTTCATAATTCATCATGCTGTAACAAGATTTTTATATGCATTGGAAACCAGCATGCTCACCTCTTCTCTGAGAGACAGACATTGAGTCTTCCGTTCACTCTCTGCGTTACAAAGCGAAATGGTCTGCACGTCTCTAGGGTCTCCATTATTATTCGGAGCGGAGGACTCTATCGTCAAACCGTATTGTTATTTGTGTGGTTTGAATCAGGAGGGGTTTCAGGTTCCTTCACTGCAGTCCATGGCCAATGTGACAACTTACCTGCAGAGCTCATCAGCTCTTTTGTCAGCAATTAGCATACGGAGTTTCTAGCCACTGATAAAAAATGGTTACAAAATATACAACCAATGTTCATTACGCCGGATATTTCCTATGATCCTACCGTCCATTTTTCAAGACCTTAAAACAAAGCTCTTCGTGTCAGAAACAACAATTTCCTTAAACAGTTTTGCGGTAGCCTGACAGTGGCCTATCCGTCAAAGTTACTAATCGCTACAGAATAACTAATTACTGTCTTAGTAGAACGGAAAACGCGACTACATTCAACATAGTGCAAACATTTCTTTAGTGCTTTGTAAGCTTGGAGTCATTTAACAAACCAAAAATAAGCATTTTCAGTGAGAACCATCTTCGATTTGAATTGGCCATGTTAAGGCCGCTTAAAATGCATGATCATTCCAACTAGTTGCCACTAGTTCAATTGATTAGTTCAATAATTTAGTGAGTGAATTATTTTTGTCTGACCTCAATTGCATGCAGCACCAGTGTGCTGGAAGAGAGGAGTACTATCGGCTTTGATTCGTGGTAGGCCTAAACCTGCAGGTAATATCCTGTTGCTGGAACCAGCCGCCAAACAACTTATCGTGTTTCGACTGCCTTGTAAACATTTACACATTACTTTCTTTTTTACTTCTTTCATGATTTATGTCCATAAGCTACGACGATTTTACCATAAGACTGGCTAGGTCTGCTCGTTTTCCAGCTATGTACATAAAATTTTCATTTGCTGTAAGAATAACTGAATAGAAATATCTTCAAACGCCAATCAACAAAATGTACTGTCGATGAATAGACGATATCGGTTGCAATGAGAACAAAGCTTAACCAGGTCACGACACGGCGACAACTAGGGTGAAAATCGTTACAGCCCCCAACACAAGTTTGTGTCGCGACTGACAAGCCCGCAATAATTAATGAGTGAGTAACGAGCGCCTAAACTTACTCCCCTTAATTACAACATTAATTACATGGAACCACTTCTAGTAGAAAGAAATGGTGTTTTGAAGGTCGAGAGGTTCTTTACCTCTGGTAAATCCTGCGTACTCTGATGCTGTTTGGATCACAGGACTCATTGCGTGGCTTTAAAAGTGGTTTTAAAGTGCCTTGGTTGCAGTTTTTTAAAGTCGTTTTCATTTTCCTATTCGTTTTGTAACTTGGATGAGATCATGCTCGTGACCATGATGCTTAAGGCCTATGACGAACAGTCAGTTCATCACGGACTCGTCGCTTGTATGTCGGCATTACATAAAAAGTCGGCACATGCAATGTAGGAAGCATTAACCTAAAATTAGGGTTCATGATGGAAAGAAACGCATGAATTTGGGGCAACGCCCGCTGTTTTAGTGTTCAGTTCAGGGTAACGCGGGAATCCTCGGGGACACAGCGGCACGCACGTCGTAGGCGTTAGCTAACGTAACAAATCATGCAGCGATAAATATATGTCAAGTCAACCCACCAAATGGTCAACAAATAGAGACTTTTTATGGAATTAAGGTAGTAAATGACCAAGCAGCTCCACCCTTTCGCTATGTGGGTGTGTGTGTGTGTGTGTGTGGTTGTCGACAGAAAATTAGTTGGCACGTTTGTTAGGCCTGATTTACATAGATACAGTAGCTGCTGGCGTCAGTAAAAGTGTGAGGACTTTATCAAGTGTGAGAACTTGGATAGGTTTTCTCAAGATGTTTTCCTTTACTGAAGCAAGTGGTAACACAGTTTTTATGTGCACATCGTTGTGCAAGTGCAAGTGTATGCTGGAATTCAAACCAGGAACTCCAGTTCAGAATTCTAACGTTCAACCCGCTCGGCTATCACTGCCTAAACTTATTATTAACTTACCATTAGTTTAAAATATATGTTTTTTCTTGTTATTTATAATGTCTTATTGAAGTAAAAAACTAATTTATCATAGCATTAATTATGAATTATCGAGTTATCCTGTGCCGTTCGCAACATAAACGGGAACATTTAATTTTACTGTAGGGAGAGCGAACAATAAAGTTGGTTGGAGCCGCTTTACCCATTTACCCGTCGTACAATTTCACGAGATTATGATGAATTAAATTGTATAATGATTATAACAGAGATATAAAAACGTTAGATGCGTCCCTTATCCCTTGCCATATCCCTTGCCATAATTTTGACACACGAAAAGGTGTTATCGTTGAGATGAGTGAGCTCACTATACCGTGTCTTATGACAGAGCGTGAATGATTGCAATTATTGATATCCATGGGCAGCACTGTCCACTTACATTAAGAACATTTGCCCTCAACATAAAAAACACAAAAAAAACTTAAAACTTAAAAAAAACTTTATAGATAGGTACTCCGTACGCGTTCGGTATGAAATTCGTTTTAATGCCAACCCGTACAAATGCTAGCGTTCCGCCCCTGCGATTGACGTTCATTTTATGTTGACGGTAAGACTTTAAAATGCCTTAAGTAAATTTTGCTTACAAGCTATCTTGAACTTTGTGCACATGTCATAAATTTGTTTTTAGCGATACGTGCCAATTCCATAGTTTCTGCTACTCAAGTATGTTGCTTATGTCCATGAGCGCTGACCAATTAAATAACACTAAGTGGTTTGTCTATTTATAGTCTATTTGTATATAAAAAAATTAAGTTTATTAAAGTTGTATTTACACTCGTAGTAGCGACTGCATCGGCTCTAGCCGCGATGTAGCTCTCTAAAGCCGCTCTTGACTTCAATCGAGGTGAGGTCAAGCATCGCAAGTTCCTAATAAGACCACTGAGTAATACCAGATTAAAATGACCTAGTAGTTAGTTATATGAGCAGTGGTGAAAATTATTTATTTTCTATTAAATGGTCTTGGTATCCAACTTGTTTAAAAGTGGCTCCCGAATAAACTGGCCCGGAATCGATTTTTGCATGCATCACTAAATGCGTATTAATAATTAAACGAAGAACTAAGTTTTTACAAAGAAATAACGGACTTCAAAATCGATATGTAGAGGTAACTCAAAAACTTAGGCCGCTGTCAAGTGACGTTCAAATAATACATGGCACAACACGTGTCATTACCATCATCTTCATCATCACAACCCACAAATAAAAAGTCGAATAATACAGTCGAATTGAGGACCTCCTCCTTTTCAAAGTCGGTTAAAATAATACACGCACGAGAAATCTTACAAGGGTGCGCTTTATAAAATATGAAAGTTTGTAAGCTTATGTAGTGGAGCAAAATAGTCATCTTGTATAGATGGTATCACTAGAGCTAGTAACGACCCTGTTTACGGCGAGCGAGCCACTTACCGTGTTGCGAGCTTCTAGAAGTTCCAACTTAGTGGAAATAACACGGAGTGCCTTCGTACTGCATGGAAGTTATTTTACCTCAGTGCGCTATAACAAAGTTTTTACAAAAATATAATCGATTTTAACATCGATAAGTAGAGATAAGTCAAAAACTGCTAGATGTTGCTTAAATTTACATGGAACCAGACGTGGCTAGCTATCGAAAAGAAAATTATCAAAATCGCTTCACACACTGTAAAATACATATGAAAAAAAACATACAGTCCAAATGAGAACCTCCTCCTTTTTTGAAGTCGGTTAAAAGTTAAACGTAGAGGAGTTGAAGGTATGCAAGGTATGCGAAGATTTTTGTGACTGACCTATATAAAATTGGCGTTACACTGAATTTATCTCAGAATTCTGAATGTTGATTCATTCTTTTCCATAAATACGGCCAACACGGTCCCCACAGATGTTACTCTGGTTTGGCGTTCTGTAAACAATGGACCATTTGAAGATATTATTAGACATCCATTCAACAACAGTACGGGAATCTATCTCAATGAAACACAAAGTTTTTTGGTTTCAACATATTCGTAGTTTATACGGCTAGACTTGTGTAAATGTTAAATGATTGCGTGCAACCAACTTCGTACATTTTGCAACAACGTTCGTCTGTGCTCCAGTCTCCGAGAATGTGAAATTCAATTTAGCTTGTCAGCAAAATTCACTTAAGACATTTTAAATTATTGCTGTCAATCTACAAAGAACCTCAATCACAGGGGCGGAAAGCGGCATTTGTGTGAATTACCATTGAAACGAATTTCATGTAACAGCAAAGGCAAAAAAAAATTGTCGAAAAAAAAAAATCACATATTTCCCAATCAATTTGAGAAGTAGGGATGTAGTATGAGCCTAGAGACCACTTAAAAGATGGAAGCCACGAGCATGGGAGTTTTGGTTCAATAGCGGTTCTTTAAAAAAAGGTACATACAACAATACCGCTCTCGCATCTATGAACTTAAATATTGAAAAATTTAATACCCCATGTCTTCATAGAAGATTAAGGCGAACGTGGAAAATATCTCGACTCGATTGATTTATGAAAAACAAACGATTATGGATATTGGAAACATCGGAAAATTTTGAACATTCAATTTTTTCAATACCGACCTCGCAAACAATCTGGGCTATATCAATATTAAAACGTTTTAAGTACTGAATGAAAATAGATTATCGGAACCGAATTGCTGCGAACGTAAGACACTGCCACACTAACCAATATAGTCGGGCAAAGTAATCGTACTGGTTAGGTAATTGGGTAAATGTATGTCTATAAATAGCAGCAAACATTCGCTATTTCTGTCGGCGTTCCTGCCCCCAGAGACTTTAAAAGTTCTATACAATTTCATCCGGGGATTACTTGGTTGATTTCTTACTACTATATTTCAACATCAATCCGTACTATTTAATGTTATAAACTCGAAAGCGTGTTTGTTTGTTTTATACGTCAAAATAGAGCGCCGAATCGACGTGATTTTTGGTACGGTTGAAGGGCTTAAGAGCGAAAAAAGTAGCCTATATTTTTCGTGGAAAAATGTCTGATTTCCACGAAAAAACACGTTTCAGTGATACAAGAACTGCTGCTGGCATGACGGGCGCAACGATAATAAAATATTTGTACATGTGACGAATAGATTTCAGAAAGTAAAGCGAGGATGCGTTTACTCGTATGTGTGTAATTAGTACACATAAATATCGCATGGAAATCTATGTGATTCTAATAACCTAAATAATTATTACTTTAACTATCTCCATTTCAGTTTTCATCATTTGAACTACGCACACCACAGTTCACAAAGCTGGCTTTTCCAAACAAAAGCAAACCGTTTGACCAAGATTGCGTGGAGAACCATTGCCATAGCCATTGAGATACTATGTATTAAAGTACCCTATACATAGCCTTCAAATTCTAATAGAAGAACCGAGATTAGAAATGGGACAAATTAAAACAAATTCATGTCAAAACTCTTTCATAAACTGACATATAGTGTGGAGAATGCATTAATAAGTATGCGTTTTAAATCATCAACAAATATAGAAACTAATTGCAGCGCAAATATTGACTTTATCTGTTCTAAATGAAGGCTGATCTATGGACCATTAGTGTTATCTGTAGAATGCAAACACAGTCGTCACTGCCACAGATGTAATTCAATCTAGACCACGTCAGATGGCGATAAAATTAGATATTAATGGTATTTTCGTATCTATACAGCGGATGTAGGTATGCAAAATATTTCCGCGAGAACTGATCTGATAAAGAATTTTATTATATTACTTGTAAATCCGCGCTTGCTTTGCTTCGGGAAACCAATTACTTAGTAGCCACGTTTAGAAATGGTTAGCGCGAGGCCGCATCACGGTTTTTTCCCGCGGCGGTAACCGCGTAACCGCGCGATTCGCATACATTATCAGAAACCGCACGTGCGGCCGTTTGTATTGCTTGCCTTGAGTTACAAAATTTTCGCGCTAAGAAACCGCGGCGGTTTAGCCGTAGTCCGTAGTGCGGCCTCGGCCTTACAAAATTTACCGGTTTAGCCTTAGTGCGGCCTCGGCCTTAGGCATGATTCTTTTTACTGACATATTTTTTTATTTATCGATTGAATAATTATATGGTTTAATACATTCTTGGTGGTAAATTCCAAATGTTCACAATTTCAACAATTATACGGGAAAATTATCTACACAAGTTTAAATTCCCCCAATTTAAACTTACTATATCTACAACTTAAATGCCAAATGTGGGAGATTGTAGATACGAGATAATTAATTTAGATACGATATCAATTCATTTTATGGGGGTTCATAACCCAGGGAATGTCGCCAGAGTAGGTCCTATACTTTGCAAGGGTTACTATCAGAATGCGTAGTATTACCTACCTAATTAATTAACAATATTATGGTTACAAAGCGACAAAGCAAAGTGAAACATAGACAATAGATGAACGGGTAAAACATCGTCTGCACGCACACATGCTTGATAATGTTGCCTTGTTTTTTTTGTTTTCATTGTAGGGCGACGCTCAATCTAGATATTTAAAACATCAAAGTGTGTATGTTACGTCTTGCTCTGTTATGTGATACGTTGTCATCGGTGGCTAAAACTACAGCCCATTGTGGCCCACTACTGAGCCCGGGTCTCTCCTCATTATTATTGAGGAAGCCTAGAGCATATACCACCACGGTGCTTCAGTGCGAATTAGTCATAGGTATCATCGAATACACAGAGCAACAGAAATAACAGAATACAAAACTCTTTTAAAGTGCATTGACATGTTTTACGAACCAAAAATTCGTCATACGAAGTACATGAGTAATGCCGCAAAATTAGCAATAACACACAATACTGAGATTCTTTTGGCAAAATCAACGGCGTCCAAATCCACTTACCAAGCGTGAGTAAGGCATGAATGAAACGAAAACACCTTAAGAATGCGAGCGATGCGTGACTAATACACATTTGTACCGGGCCCTGGAATTTGTCAACAACTTTGTTACATGTGTATTTAGATCACTATCGCAAAACACAACTAATTAATTAATTAAATTACGTGACCGCTAAGTGGCTTTTATTTCGTAACCGAAACACGTGCTGTTTCCCGCCATTATTGATATTTGACACGATTCAAGATGGCGGCGGTTATACGCTAAAGACTGGCTAAAGACATACAGATACAGACAGCACTTAAACTGAATAACGTTTAATATTTTTTAAATAAATAGCAACAATTTTCTTTTGATGCTGATCCTCTATGAATCTAAACCACGAGTATTATGAACCTTTGTAACCTCGAGTTGGCCACTGGCCTTTCACCAATTTATACGCTCAGGATGTAGGCTTGTTTCGGAAGGACGTAAAGTCCTCAGTCCTGGATATCCAATACTTGGGATGACCACCAACCTGTTCACCAATCTGTACTGAAGCAGCATGGTTGAGTATACTCTAGACCTCCTCAGTCATAAGGAGACTCCCAACTAAGCAGTGGATTATTAATGAGATGAAGCAAACCATCGTAAAATTGGTGGATTTCTGTGGAGCTGCTTCACTTAACTATTAAGAGGCGACCATCTGAGTCCACAACTGTGACCGAATTAGAACGAGTCTCTACTATATAATAGTTTTGTTCTAGGTCGGTCACGGTTTTCATAGGCGACAGCGGGAGGGTGGTGCTGCCGACTCGTTTGCTACTTTAATTCCATAAAAAATTGATTGTATTCATAGCGTAATACTGGTAGCTACATAATTAACATGCAAGCCAATAATGACCCGGCCTATCGAATGGATAGTCAAGGGTTTAATTCAACCCGGATAAACATTTATTTACTGTTCTCAGTTCGTAATTTTTGGGATATTTCATTTTGTAAGTTCAAAGGAACAAATAGAGGGAATTATACTCGGGTGTGAATATGTAAGTGTTTAAACAGTCCAGTTAATAGCTTTGTACAGGCAACTGCTTATTATAGTTTCAAAACGTAAATACTAGCGGAGGAACTTCGTGACCACGTGTACAAACATCTCCATCGTGGATTATGGCCATTAATATTGCATGGACATTAAACTCCTGGCGTTCACAGTATTGCATGTAAGGAGTCGTTTGAAGACGTGTTAGTAACAATACTTGAGTCGCCAATGGTATTCAATTCACCGCTACCCCCGCTAAAAACAATTTTAATACGTTCGTTCATGGTTCAATTTAGCTTGTAAGCAAGATTTACTTCAGACATTATAAATTTGTCCGTCAATACAATGAACCTTAATTACAAGGGCGAAAAGGTGGCATATGTGGGTATCCATTAAAACGAATTCCCATATCGAACAGATAATAAAATTCTTTTGGCGGAGAGTGGCAATTTAATATCAAGTTGCAATATTCAGTTGCCTGATAACGTTATTTGAATAGAGAAAAATATATATCCTCGGCGACTCGAGTAGTTCTCGGGATCGTCTATAACCGAAAGCCCTCACTGGACGAAACGCATGTGCTCGAATTGTCTCCGTAGCATCGTAGCACTTCGTAGGGCCTAGTTACGAAATTATCTACAACTAACAGATTGCTGCAGCTCTGCTCTCTGTAAATGAAGATTTACAGGAAAAACTATTAAAAGGGCAGGTAGCTACCTGCTTAATTCTATTGCGTTAAAGCAGCTGCTTTAACGCAATAGAATCGAAAACAATAAGTTAAAATTTTGTCTGTCAGTGGTTTTGCTCGCGCTTGACTCAGAAACGGCTCAACCGATTAGGGGCTTATAAATTGTGTCATGAGGTAACAAGCCGATAATAAAAGTTTAAAAGAAGATTCTTTTAAAAAAAGTCTTCATACTTTAACTTTTTTCAGGATATTAAATAAACACACACAAAATAACCTTAATGTTGATATTAAGAATCAATCTAAAGAATAAAGAAATTAAAATCACGCTAAGTAAAATTTTACTCAATGTTGAAATTCATCAGGAATAAATCGGACAAGCCCTGAAAGGAAAAGCGTTTACCGACATCGCTAACGTCCGTTAAAAGCATCGCAAAGTGGATGTGATCCAGAATATTGGCAATCGAAGGGCGAAGTCTCCATTAACATTAAATTACGAGCCAGTGAACCCGACTTGTTTACTTTGCTTTGCAATTTATAAGCTCTAAATATATGTATCGAGGCTCGTGCTTTATGAGTTGCGGTGTAAATTGTGTTCGACGGTGATGAATGCAATGCAATGTTGGAGTGCAATTGGGATATCATCTTTTTAAAAGTATGGACGCCTGGTATTTTGAACCCAGGCGGCTTTAAAAACGTCCGGACATTTTAGTTTGTAATTTGTCTTTATAAATGAAGTTATCTTAAGTTACAAGTTAATTGAGTTTGAAATACCGCTACTTAGAGTTCCTGACATATTCATACTCAGTCTAGGACTCCCTTTGTCGCGGGTGACACAAACATTAACAATATACTCTTGCGTTACTGAGTGAGTGTCTGGCTGACTAATAAGTTAATTGAGTTTGAAATAGCACTACTAAGTTTACACCGACTCATAATATGAGTGTTAGGCTTAAAAATAGAGTTGAAGTAGAGACACAGGGACAAAACAGTCGTGGGGATACCCACACTAAGATTCCCAGATTCGCAGGTGCCATGGCGCCATGGACACTAGAAATACATCATCGCTTACACCCACAACCTGAAAACAAATATTTATCTATGACATAAATATCTGCCCCAGCCGGAAATCGAACCCAGGACCCCTCACGAGGGCACATGCCAACTAGACCAATGGTCCCTCAATAAATGCTGTACTTACCATAAATTTTCCCAATTATAATCGATTCGTGACAATGTAACGTTGTCTATAATTGATAACAACTTCTCACTTTGTTCGTTTCATGACGTGACACTTCTGAAATACGCAGAAGACCTCCCCTTCCAGCGGTGACGTCATTCGTGACGTCTCAATATCAATATTCCAATGAATACGTGTATCTGTTATCGTATCGATTTATTTTCAATGAATTAACTTCACAGTTCTATAAATTAAACCAGTTTTCACTTGCACGTGTATTATCTTTGTATTTTCTAGCGTAAGAAGTTTAAAGTAAGAATACATAAATAGTTTAAAAAATAAAAACAAACTAGTACTGAGTATAAATAACAGCAATATATGGCAATAATAATACTAATAGCATTTTTGCTGTTAACCGTTGAAGAGTTCCCTCGTCAGGAGCTAACCCTGAGCGTATTTAGTCGTGTGTATCATAACATTGTATTGTCATAGGCCCTTGACCTCTGAGCAAAGTTTAAAGTTAGGGACTCAGACTTCTTTAAATACCGCGATGAAAATTATGAAAGGTCAAGCTAATAATAAAAGCATGTTAAAAATACTCGTAAATATTCATTCGATTACAACGTTAGGTAATTAGTCTACATCAGCCGACTTCATAGTTAAGGGCTTACTTATCACTACATAGTATATAAAAAAGTCGCTTCCCGCTGTCTGTCCGTCCGTCTTTCCTTATGTATGCTTAGATATTTTAAACAACGCAACGGATTTTGATGCAATTTTTTTAATAGATAGAGTGATTCAATAGGAAGGTTTTTATGTATAAGACTTGCATAATAAAGGAGAGAGATACTGAGAAATTTTGAGGTTTTTAATGTGATATCGTAAAAGTTTTCCACACACACGCGAAGCGAGAGCGGGTTTACTAGTACAACATAAAAATTAAAAATTCAATTTTAGCCAACAAGATCAAACGATTCAACCTGCACCTCTTTCCAGGTCAAAATGAGTGTGATGGGCGGCAGCGAGGAAGTGACCACCACGCCGACGGGGCCCGCGCCACCAGCGGCCCCCGACGGCGCTGTGGGGCCCCTCATCCAGGTGCCCGTGGCCCCCAAGAAGCCAGCTCGCCGCGGCCCCAAGGTGCAGCAGGAGAGGCCCAAACGAGCTCTCTTCTGCCTCACTTTGAAGAACCCTCTCCGAAAGCTGTGTATAGACATTGTTGAATGGAAGTATCCTTTTTTAAATTTTACAGGTCAGATCATTGAACTTAAGTACTATACTGTAAGTACATAGATATAACCATTATCTACCTACTCATTATCATTGTCATCTTAGTTGTCTAATTGCTGGGCTCTGGTCTCCTTAATGTAAGAGGTAGCCACAGTTTACCACGCTAGCCAAATGCGGATTGGTGGACTTCAAACATCTTTGAGGACAGCACTTAGAACTCTCAGATTTGCTGAGTTCCTCACGATATCTCCTTTTTTTTGTGGAATTAAGGCAGCAAACGAGCATACAGCATCTCCCTGTCGCTTCCACCATAGACAACTATGAACGACACAGAACAAGACTCAAATGGAGTAGGATATTCGGTTAGCAGACGGTGTTAGAAGAAAATTTCCTTAACCGAAGCAAGTGATAATTAAATTCTAAAGCACGGCGAAGCCTCAACGAACCAACTAACACTAAAAGTATGCAATTCTGATCTGTATAATATGTTGCTAGATGCTCGTTTAGTATTTTCAATCCCCTTAATAAAAGCTTTTGCGTATGCTGATATGAGTACCTATTAAAGTAATGTAACACTTTATTGAAAACCAGTACTGTCTAGACGTGAGTACAGTTTTATGTGGCTATCGTCTATAAACGTTTATAGGTCAAACAATAATGGCTCTCTATTCTTCATCAAAAATTCCGATTTAAGCAACATCACCGCTTGATAGATTACCTATTATAATGTTGGGAATTCCGTGATTCATAATAAAATTTTTCTTGGAAGTTAATAGTTACTTCAGGCGCTAGGTTTTTACAAAGTCTTACATTGTGAATGATTAATAACTAACTTTATACAAAAAATAACCGACTTCAAAATCGATACCTAGAAATTACTCAAAAACTACCCGGCAGAGTCGCTTTTTAGGGACCTAGACTAGCCACAGTTGAATAATAAAGAATCATAATAATCGAAACACCCAGGCAAAGGTAATAGGGTAAAGATCGTAATTTAAATACGCATTATTGAGTATAACTCAAAATCTACCCATTAGATGTCACTCAAGTTGATAGGGGTAGATATAGGACAAGTCATAAAGCACTAGCTTTCGAATACAAAGAGATTATAGATTATCAAAATTAGTTCGCCGAGTGTAATTTTATGGGCGAAAAATATAGTGGAATTTAGAACGTCCTCCTTTTTAGGGTTCCGTAGCCAAATGGCAAAAAACGGAACCCTTATAGATTCGTCATGTCTGTCTGTCTGTTTGACTGCCAGTATGTCACATATTTTCTCCGAAACTATAAGAACTTTATCGTTGAAACTTGGTAAGTAGATGTACCTATTCTGTGAACCGCTTTAAGGTTTTCGAACAAACAGTCAACAACTCAAATCAACTACAACAACTGAAAGTCAAAAAATTTTTTTCAGCAAACCCACACCGCATTTCTTAGGATTTTTGTATATTTATTTACTATTCCCGGAAACACCAAAGAGATTACTTTGAAACTTGACATGTTTATAACCTCTATTATAGGTCAAATGTACTAATAGATTTTCTTACAAACGGGTCTATTCCTCAGGGATAACAGAATCAGTTGGAATGGAAGTTTTCTTAAGAGATAAGTAATATATTGAGTGGATTTTGCTGTTATTGTAATGTTAAAATATATTTGCAATGTTATACAAAAACCAGGAAAAGCAATGAATATATTGTCAATGTAACTTTAACTGTAACATTCGTGTTCCGAACTTTAAAAATGGACAAAAAATTCATTCACCATTCGGGTATGTAATGGCGCAATGGTTAATATGCCGGTTCGCACTTCCAAGAGTCCTGGGTTCGATTCCCCCAGCGAGGCGGACATTTGAATGATGAGTTTAAATTAAATTCCCTTTCTCGATCTGTGTTGTCTTGTGTGTTGTCCACGGCACCCACGACACAGAGAATCTTAGTATGGTGCTATAAGTGTGTACCGTTATTTATTTAGTCATGTAATGTGAATGAGTGAAAAGGATTATTACGATTTTTCTTTAGTTTTCCTTGTTTACGGTTTCTTATTTTTTTACTAAGAGCCCTTATAAAGTGTAATATGATCAATATTATTTTCGAAATACTTATTCTATAGTGTTACTTTGATTTGATCACCTTTTTATATAAAAAAAATAATTTTCATGCCAAAAGCTCAATGCCCTCGAGGAAAAATAAACAAAACATCGCAAATAAAAAATTCTGGCGGCCCGCCAAACAATGCGAGCGGCTGAATGAATGAATGACAGAAATATTTGCAGGAAATACCTCACTCGATCCGGTGCAGGCGCCTTTAGGGCTCGTACGGACGAGTGTCCAGTGTCGACTATCGAGTGTCCGACACAAACGACCAATTACCTCTTTGAGGCTTTGATTCCGAGCTGCTGATTGGGTTAAGGGATTATTCATTCATATTACAATTATTACACAATAAATTATTATTAATTGTGGTGAATGCGTACATATTCATTAGTACTGGTACTGAGCATTAATGCAAAGACTAAAATCAAATTTGTTTAATTTTTTTGTAATGACCATATTATTACTTTGTTTATAAACATTAATAAATCGCAACTTATAGTTGTAAATATGCCATGCTAAGTATGCTCCACTCTACTTACCTACTAAGTGGTAAAATTATAAATTTGTGTTCTGTTAAGGTAAAAAATGTTAAAAGTACCTATTGCTCCGATGTAAGTAAATGAAGGTTGTAACCCACATATTAGGTTTTATTTATGCTCTTAAAATCCAGTTACTCGTGTACCAAAATAATAAACGGGTTGTACAATAAGAAATAATAAATGTAGCAGTATTTTACTGAAACAATAAACGCTAACCATTACGTAAACGAATAAAACGTAGTTGGTCACGTCAGCGAATACTAAAAATTGAGTAAAATAAAGAAAAATATTGCTAGCATTTGTAACTAAAGCTTAACATAATTAGAAGCAATTTGCTTTGCATTCAATTAACAGTTGTTGTGACGACCTTGCTCCAAATGTTCGCTCGTAATACCTACTATGTATTAAGCTGTTGCATGCCTCGTGGAAGCAACCGGTGATTGTGTCTAGTTGTCGCAACGGGACACGAAGCATTGCTCATCGAGTAGTGTCCAAGTGTCCAGGTGTGAACTGCGCTTTATTGCCTTATGGTTGACAAGTATGACTACTGAAATGATTATATTATTACATACCAATGGTGACTTATACGAATACATTTGCGTGTTTCACTTCGAATTTTCTATTACTGGTTTTCTGGGAAGTTTATGTTTGTTTAAAATACCGAACACCGAGATAACATTGAGTAATTATTTTTGATTACTCATATTGAATTTTTAACAGACTACGCAGAGATGTTTGGATTTAGAAAACAACTTAATCTTTCGAAATATGTCTTCGGACAGATTATTCATGATTGTCCGTAACAAATACAAGGAATTAATACTCGTCTCGTACAATGATTTGTTGCAGTTAAAATGAAAAAAGATAAAAGAAGAATTTAAATGTGACATTTAAAATATGATGTATTGTACTCCATAAGGATATGATAAGATATTATGATAATTTATTTGCTTAAATTTATTTAAGTGTCACTTGCTACTAACGGTGAGTGAAAACATCGTGACGAAACTGCATACCGGAGAGTTCGCAAAACTCAAAGGTGTGTGAAGTCCGCCAATCTGCACTTGGTGGACTATGGCCTTAACCTTCTCATTCTAAGAAGAGACCCGTGCTCAATAGTGGGCCATGATGGGTAGAGGTGATGATGATGACTGCCATTATTTCAATTTTTTTTTTTCTTGTATAAGTTAGTCCTTCACTACGATGTTAAGTGGGAAAGTAGCCATAAGATGGTAAAGTGTGCTAAGTAGACTCCTAGGCGTTTTCAATTTAAGAGATCACTTATAGGATAGGTACATCATAAACATCTGACCTTTCCATTGTCCTTAATAATATAAGAAACTAGAGAACCGCCCGCGCTTCGCTTCGGGACCCGTAGGTAACACCCGCGTAGGTCCCGCTCCCGTAGGAATTTAGGCTAAAAAGTAGCCTACTACTCGCTCTCTTCACTCCACCCTGTCTGAGGTGTGTGGAGCCCTCGGGACAGTTAGTTCCCCTTTGGGGATGTCTCTCGCGGCCCGTTAAAACGGGCCAGTCCTTGGGTTGGGCCCTAAGGCCCTTGGTTGTCCATCTGTGGTTAACCAATAGGTCAAGTCCGGTGAGTGGTGACCTTTTTACAGGCCACAGAGTCTTAAACGGGATGGGGTTCATCTTCGCGCCGCCCAGGCGATCGAGCCCCTACCGGGTGAATCCCGCTGGTGGGAAGCCCAGCAGGAGCCGATCAGCGTCGGGCGACGACTTACGAAGCCCCAGTATCAGTCAGTGCTAGGCCCGTCCCGCGCAACCAGCAAGTAGCGCGGGAAAGCCCAGCGGTCCAGCGGTCCGGTGGACGGGTGTGGAGCGGCGCCAGGTCCTGCAGATGCGGGAACCGCGACGCGTCGACACGCCCGAACATGTTGCGTGCCAATCGCTCGATGAAGTCGTCCAGGCTCTCGACTCGAAGGTCCCTCTGGATGACGGCGTTCCTGACGTACCTCGGCGCACCAGTCAGCCGGCGGAGCGCAATCGCCTGAACCGCGCGCATCCTCTTGCGCTGCGGTTCGCTGGCGAGCGCGTACCACGCCATTACCGCGTACGTGAGGCGGGGTCTGATGTAGGTCTTGTAGACCCCGAGCTTCAGTCCGAGAGGGAGGCTCGAAGAGAGCACTGGTTTCTGCCATCGCAGTTCTGGAATTCGCGACGGCTTTCGTAACCTGTGGCTTCATCGAGAGTCTTCCGTCGATTTTGCCCAAGTATTTGGGCTGTGGGGCCCATTGGATATCTTGTCCATGAAGCTCCAGAGTAGGGTCCCGCCTGTTGAGGTATCCTCCTATGTTCACAGCCGGCGTCTTCCCGACATTCACCGACAGTCTCCACGCGGCGAGCCATTCGGGGAGGGCATCAAGCGCACGCTGCATCTTGACAATGGCGTGGGTTCTATTCAGCGACGTGGTGATGTACCTACGCCACGTCATCGGCATACAGGGCAAGCGACGCCCCCCCTGCCGCCGGGATGTCGTCGGTGTAGCAGGCGTAGCAGACCGGGGACAGGCAACTCCCTTGCGGGACGCCGGCTGCGATCGGACGCTCGGTGGATTCGGCGTCTTCAACCACTACTCTGAAGCTTCTATTTTCGAGGAAACTGGAGATCATCTTAACGGCACTCCGGGGCGCCGACGGCTGCGAGATCTTGTAGAGAAAGCCGTCGTGCCAAACACGGTCGAACGCCTTTTCCATGTCGAGGAATACTGCACACACGCGTTCTCTCTTATTCAGAGCCGCGGTAACGGTGTGCAACACACTCGACAGTGTAGCCGTGCTGTTCAGCGGCATCAAAAAGTAGCCTTCCACTTCTGTTGGCAGCTAGGCTATTCCACCCCGGATGCTTGCAGTTCCAGTCGCCCGCGCCCACCACCGGTGTCGGCGAGTCCAGCAACTTGCGGACATCAGCCAACAGGATAGTGCCAGCGGGCGGGCGGTACACTGAACACAGCCGGAGCGGGGAGTTCTCGAGGCAGAGCTAAAGTAGCCTATTACATTTGCCTATGACTTAAGTAAATTACATGTAGTATTTGATAGCGTAATTCAGAACTTGCAAATGAATTTTGTTAACGCCATCTATTGGCAACTCCGAAAATAAATATCTAGTAACTAACAAAACATCGATCTTCCCATGGGAATGGGATGTTTTTCCGCGGTAAAAAGTAGCCTACGTCACTCTCCACCCTCCTAACTATCCCCACACACATAAACCTTACCATATAATAGCTTTGTTGCGACGTGAAAGCGTCACAAACAAACAAACAAACAAACAAACAAACAAACACACTTTCACATTTATAATATTAGTAAGGATTTCCAAGCACTGGTAGTGAGGCTCTGACGTCAGAGATGACGTCGGTGGCAGGCACAGGGCTCGCAAACCACTGACATTTGATAACCTTGTCTTATGGCGGATCGTTAGATAATTATTATTCCTTTGTCCTGCACTTCCGTTGCCTCAAATATGTTGTTACTTTTTGATGACATTTCATGGAACCGAAAACTATTCGATTAGTCCAAATTAGACTAAAATTTGAACCATTAATGCCAACTGATTGCAGCTTTCCGCCCCTGAGATTAAGATTGACAGCGAGCACATTTATAATGAAGTAAATTTTGCTTGCAAGCTAAATTGAACTGTAATAACACATAAGAAAGTTGTTTTAAGCGTGGAGTGGCAATTCAACTAATCTAAAGATACATAAGCCTAAGAAATTTAAAGCGAAAATTGTGGTGACATCGCACATACGTCATAGGTACGGTGACATCACGAAACCTGAATCACACTATCGAATATTTCTACACCGCTGGCATATACACCTACAACCACGGAACACAGAGACATACCAGTGGAAATAGTACAAGTGTTGATTAGTATGGGAACCGTCCTAGCCATCCTACACAAGTAAATCCATAATCGTATTGTTTACACAACTAAGAAACTTACATTTTCATTGGTAACTACATGTCAACTACGAATGGTCTGAGAAACCCACTGTTTATAGTTGACAATGCACCTTAAAATTTTGGTATTAGGTCTTATTTTTCCATGTCTTATTTAGTGACCATATACCGTTAACAATTAAGATCATAATGCTTTTCAAGTTTTTCTATCCACATCTAGATGGCAGTGTACTACGTGTAAAGTAATTATATACTTATACTTATACTTATATACTTATATATATATGTATTTATATATGTATGTATAGATATATCTATTCATGTATGGTATGTATGGTATGGTATGGAATATATATATGTTTATACATACTTTTAAATTGTAGATTGTTAAATATTTTAAAATTCCCATCAACCGGTAATACCGCTCTTCGCGCATTTCGGCTTGGCCCAATGGTTAGCTGGTAGAAAATGCATTTAGCATTAAGCTCGCCATGTTGCACTATAATATTTTTATATTGTGGTCAATAAAGTTTACATAAATAAATAAATAAATACTTAATTTTATTGCTGATAAGGTTGAACTTGAAATTGCAAACTGTGGCAATACATGTCAACGTGTCAACGTGTCATTAAATAATTTCGTCTTTTGAACACTAGATGTCGTGACAAGAATCTATAATAAAGACCTTAAGGGTATAAGTAGTAAGTTATATTTTTGGTTAGCAACATCATCCTGCATTGGTTTAGGCTTAGAGATGTGCGTGGTGCTTTTTCCGCGTTATCGAAAATTATCGATATATTGATATCGAACCTTGTACACTACAAGGCGTAGACCCGAAATGTTACTTAAAACGTGCTCAAATTTTTGAAAGCTTGTATCGCAGACATTGTAAGGCGAAGACGTGACCTATTTTTATCAACTATAGCTAACTAAACTAAGTCACGGAATAATAAGCTGCGCATGTTTTACCGTCAAAATAAAATATACTTTTGTATGTCGATAAATGAAATTTCAATATCACTCAACGTACCTTAGTTGCAAAAACAATGCCGATGTGAATTGGAATGCATTTCAACCTTAACTTTATACAAATAAGCAAAATTTATTTTCGTGGAATAATATATTTCCTGGCTTCTAAGTGTTAAGTAAGAGTGGCCGCGGTCGGTAGTTAGTGGCTATAGCTAGTGGCGAAAACTTTTTAAGCGCTTTCGTGCTTAGGAGAGCACGTAAAGCCATCGGTCCTGGTAGTTATTTTAAGCCATGTTGGCTTGGCCTTTAACCCCTCGACAACAATCCGCACTGGAGCAGCGTAGTGGAATATGCTCTAGGCCTCCTCAAGGGAGACCCGTGCTCAGTAGGGGTCCATTACTGGGTTGAAACCGTATTTCCTAGGCATGCTGTGCTACCAGTCGCGCAGATGCGCTTATATTCCTCGTCAGGATCCTAGATTACGTACCAATGATTGAAATAAAAAACATGTATAATAATAATTAAATATTACTTCTCTCAGTATTCTATACATTAATAATATACAATAACTTAATTATTCAAATTCAAATTACATATTTAAATATTTCTTCGAAGTAGGTTTTTACAAACACTTTTAACAATATAAAATTCACTATAAAGTGTTTTCTAAATGAGTCAGTCATATTATATTATTTTTAAAACGTACTGCAAGATAATTGTCTATACCTAATAAAATATGAAAATTATATTTACGTGTCCAAAAAACGTTACTGTTTCGCTTTCAATGTTGGTCGGAGTTGCCTGTCTTTTTGAAGAACCAGGACTTTCCATCGGATTTTGTATCTTAAATAAATATAAAAATTAAATAATATAAAATTCACTATAAAGTCTATTCTAAATAAGTCAGTCATATTATATTATTTTAAAACGTATCGCAAGCTAATTGTCTGCATCCCATAAAATATGTAAATGATAACCTGATCAAAAAACCTAACAATTTTTAATGTTGGGATAGCTGTAGTTCTAAGATATCTATTCCCCTTTTTACAAATTATGAATTCTTCTTGTAAAAAATGTTCTGAGCATATGGTACTAGATTTGATTGGGAACCAATTGACCCGCCCAGTAGCATTAAGCCAGTCTTCTTTTCTCTATGCGTCTTTAGGAAATCTAAAAAGATGTGTACCTAAACCAAAATAAATATAATATTACAAATAATTTATTATTCATAAAAATAATTATATTGACCAAGTTGACTGTTACAGATTGCCAACTGGCATTAACTATTTATATGTATTAACTATAAATTTGAATTATTGTGTTAGGTTATTTGAAAAGATATTTTGTCTATAAATAGCCATTTTAACCCTCATCAGTCGGGTCTTGGTCGTATGATATTACATCGTAAATAAAATTACAAAATACCGATATCGATAAATTTGTACCCCCATCCCTACGATCCCTACGATCGAGTAGCAAAGAATGTTCGAGAAATATAGTAATAGCATTTAAAACATAAAACGAACCTTATTACTAAGTGACTAGAGTAGCTTTTCAATCATAAATTATTTATTTTCTTTTAATTTTGCTTTGAATTTGAATTATTACAAAATAAATTTACAACTATGCTTATATGTGGTATGAAACACCGCCGTTAGATAATTTTTTTGATCTGCTATCATTCTTACACTCCAAAATAGCACAGTAAGGCATTATTACTATAATTTAAGCAAATGTCAATTTACGAAATGCACAACCGACGCAGCTCAGTGACAGATAAGCTATGACGGCAAGTACGCGGAGCTCCGCATACTGTTAGTCGCTGTGCCACGCCTACTTCACACTTCCCGTGTCTCTGTGTTCCGTGCCTACAACGCCCCGGGAGCCCGGGAGTCTTCATTTGACCTCGGGCCGCCCCCCAGGCATGTCGCCTCGCCTAGCGGCAGATGTCCCATAGCATTATTAGGACGTGATAAAAACAAATTTTGTATGAAGAGTATTTTTACTGACCATCACTCATAAATAACGATATAAATTAACAAGTCCGGTGAGTTACTGCGCAGTTGCTAGAATCACAGCTCGGAGCGAAAACTAATAAACATATCGTCGTGTTTCAGAATCTCCTTGTACCGAGTGATATAATACAAAAGATATCATGTCTAATTCTTGTTAGTCATTAGTCTTATAGACAGCGACAAGCTATATAGTAGGAACGAGCGTGGGTTTATTTTCGCGAATGAACGCATGAATCACGATCAGTCGATCAGATACTTATTAATAATATAGGAATGTCTTTCAAGCAAAATAAAAATTGAAAAAACACTTTTAGAGATTTTTTTGGTTATGTGCTTTGTTCGAGATGAGATTAAGGATGTGATAGTATAAATAAAGATAAGTATGTAACGTATTAACTATTGACACGTTCTGATTTATTCTTGACGAGGATGCAATTTTCTCCGCATTACACAAAAGTATTTTATAATCGTGTTTTCAGAAAAACTCGTAATGATATTATAGTATCCCGATTTAAAAGTCAAAATCAATAAATGTTTAACCTTCTTTTCTGAAAAATTACACACTGAACTTGGCCACACATATAGATCGTCACTTAATAACTCAATCGCTTATAGCTTACCACTCTGGCGTTGTGTAGAGTTTTACGAACCAAAACCACTTTTATATCTCTTTGATCTTAAGTAATAAATATAAAATTTAATACAGAAATATTAGAATATTTTTTAAATATACCTACAACAACTCGTAATTCATACTAACACTTGTTATCAGCTACTATATTAAACATGTATAGTGAGGCCATCATAGAGGGCCATAGCTTTTGTAATTTCGTGATGTCTCCGTCATAATTCATCGGCTGCCACGAGGGCACGCGTTTTTCCATAACTGAGTAAATAAATACAATTTAGAACGCTAGCTTATTTCACTACGCTAGATTGTAATAGGTAGGTACTTCAAATCAAGTAATGATGAATTATTATTTAAAATGAAAATTATAAAATCCTTTTTTGGAGGTCTCTACCACACCTGACCGTTCCAATTGACGACTATAAATAAGTGCATTATTCAACGCGACACTAATTTTTCAATCGACACCAGTGTTGTTCCTGAGATGACCGCGTTCAAACAAAAAAAAACAAACGCTTCAGCTCTCTATTATCAGTATAGATATAAATGTCTGTAACGCTTCCGATGTCGTCACCGTATTCCTTAACCCACACCAGACCGTTCGAGTGGATGATCCTGACGACGATCTTCGCGAACTGCATCGCGCTGGCGGTCTACACGCCCTACCCCAGCAGCGACTCCAACTACACCAACTGGGTTCTGGTTAGTATACCTACCAAATGTGACTTAGCCCTATCCTCGCTTCAAGCACTCACGTACGCGCGATCTTGTGTATTGTACAAATGTGTGGGGACTGCGCGAAAATGAAAGTTCGCGCTTTGATGTTCCATCAGTAACCAAAACAGTTTTGACAGGTTACAAAATCACGAATGTGTTATAAACTTCGCATTTAAAAAGGTCGTCCTACACTTGCGGGTTTGCGTAGTCGCGCAAATGTGAGTGACTGCTTTACATCCAGTTTCTAAAAGACCAACATATCAAATATCAACGCAAAAAAAACGGAAACGTTATAATCCAACGGTAGAAAATGTTCAACAGAGCTAATTATCTCCCAAGATTTCTAAATATAATCAGCTAAAATACCGTTAATTTAAAAACTGTACAAAATTTTTTATTTTTCGTAGAGTCACCTCACGACGATTGGATTCATGCATTCGATGCAGATTTTCTGTCTGATTCCGAATCTGCCATAAAAATTGTCATCGGTATGGATTACGTTTTCGCTGTTTTGTTTAAAATTTAAATTGCACTTTTCCTAAATGGTGTGCAATAAAGCGGTTTTTTATTTTCCATATTTATACTTTTTATCCATACTTAATACTATACATGCGAATGTTACTGCCAGTCTGTGTACCTACTACATTTTCACACGTAATCCGCTTATCCGAGTTACATGAAATTTGTTATGAAGATAGTTCGAGATCGAGGAACGGAACACGAGAGTTTATCCCGATAATACGGTCCCTGGGGATAATTTTACCGGTGTTTTGTCGGCGCTTACCTCCCACGCGGCTAAGCCGTGATCAAACACCGATAGATAGGTATACTAGCGAACCGCCCTCGCTTCGCTTCGGGACCCGTAAGTATCAACCGCGTAGGTCCCGCTCCCGTAGGAATTTCGGGAAGATAATAAACTATCACCAAAATTAATTCAGGTTAAATTAAATTAAACTTAGAAATAAAGCTTACGACAAAATAATAGCAAAGTAGCAAAGGATCACAGCAAGATTAATTCAGATTAAACTTGGAAACGCAGTAAGTTTGGTATGGCAGTGGGTTCGACCAAATTTGATTACCATAAAAACGGTTCTAGTGTGTTAATCTTAAAAGATAGACATATACTGTCGTGGACATTTTTTTAGATCATTTCAAGAGGAATAATTCTTTCATACATATATTTTTGGTATCTTGAATCGTTTTCGCAACGCATGCAACGAAAGCCCTCGAGAATGAATAATTTTCCCCGTTTTTTCCACATTTTCCATTATTTCTTCGCTCCTAATTGTTGCAGCGTGATGTTATATAGCCTAAAGCCTTCCTCGATAAAAGGTCTATTCAACACAAAAAAAATTTTTCAATTCGAACCAGTAGTTCCTGAGATTAGCGCGTTCAACCAAACAAACAAACAAACAAACAAACAAACAAACAAACTCTTCAGCTTTATAATATTATAGTATGTGCTGTATTTTAAAATAAATATATTCTAAATTTGTACTAAATGTCATCTTTGTCTTTTACTTCAAAATATGTAATAAACATGGATATTTGGATTGCTCGTGTTATTATTTAAAAATTATACATACATATCATTTAGAATATAATAATAAAAGTAAATATTTAGATATTTATGTAGTTGAAAAGGGTAGAAAACCTTTATTAGGTAGAGAATGGTTATATGAATTAAATATAAATCTTGGAGAATTAAATTGTAATAATATAATATCAACTAAGCCTTTAAGAATTGAAGATTTACAAATTAAATATAAGGATGCTCTAACAACAAACATAAAGAAATACGCCTAATATTGCACGACATCCCCATACCTCTGAACTGGCCGTCGCACTCTACTGCGGACCGGGGCGGTACAAACCTCTGGCGTATGAACCTCTACCGAGCCTGAACCAGTGCCGGGTGAACCATCCATTGTTGGGTTATCAAATTGTGGACTACTGAGCCAAACCGACGGTCTTTTACTTGTCGGATAGTCCAATCGAAACTTTATTTGATCTATATGCCTTTTAATGTCGGGTAAACCGTCTTCTCTACTAACTACGAAGTTCCTAGAACCTAATAACTCCTTGATAGGAGAAGTGGATTAAAGGCTGTATCAAGGAGTTATTAGGTTCTAGGAACTTCGTAGTTAGTAGAGAAGACGGTTTACCCGACATTAAAAGGCATATAGATCAAATAAAGTTTCGATTGGACTATCCGACAAGTAAAAGACCGTCGGTTTGGCTCAGTAGTCCACAATTTGATAACCCAACAATGGATGGTTCACCCGGCACTGGTTCAGGCTCGGTAGAGGTTCATACGCCAGAGGTTTGTACCGCCCCGGTCCGCAATAGAGTGCGACGGCCAGTTCAGAGGTATGGGGATGTCGTGCAATATTAGGCGTATTTTTTATGTTTGTTGTTAGAGTTATTTTTTGTTTGTTGTTATTATTGTTTTTTTTTGTAAATAAGTGTTGGGGTGTGCTGTATTTTAAAATAAATATATTCTAAATTTGTACTAAATGTCATCTTTGTCTTTTACTTCAAAATATGTAATAAACATGGATATTTGGATTGCTCGTGTTATTATTTAAAAATTATACATACATATCATAGTATAGATTACCTTTATTGAGTCTTTAACACTGAAGGTACATTGCTTCGAAACATAATAAAATAACTAACGATCGTCTTTAGATAACCATAGAAATTCTATAAGTACTCCATTCCCGTTTTATGTGGAATTCGTTTTATTGTTGTGTATGTTTGAGAATTTAAAATGCATTAAGTAAATCTTCTTGCAAGCCAAATTGAACTGTGAACATGCGTAATAAATTAGTTTTTAGCAGGGAAAGGCAATTCGACTCAAGTTTCGGCTTTCGGCGACTTATGTATTGCAGATGATACTGACTGTATGCAAATGCCTTCAAATGATGATTTCTATGAGCAAGAATCATCATTAACAAATCTAACCCACATTAATCACCTGCAGGAGAAGATCGAGTACATATTCCTGGTGATCTTCACCGGGGAGTGCGTGATGAAGATCATCGCGTACGGGTTCATGATGCACCCCGGCTCCTACCTCCGGAACGGGTGGAATCTGCTCGATTTCACCATTGTCGTTATTGGGTAAGCATTCTATAACATTTACTTCTCAACTTTTCGCAATTTTGATTGTTGTTAAAAGACTCGTAGTTAGAATCACACGAGTTAACTAAAAAATATTGAATTGAGAACCTCCTCCCTTTTTTTTGTCGATTAAAAAATAAACTGTGCTACTCTAAATATACATAATAATATAGACCATTAAAATATACTTCCCGAATTCCCTAGCTAATCAAAAGGAGGATAAAAGAGCTAACATTTTAGTACCTTTCTTGGACAAGAAAGTAGCTGAGCTTTACTCGCTACTCGTGGGTGGTCGGACACCTACCTACGAATGCTACTCGCGGTGTTATTCTAATAAATAAATTCTTTTAACAAATGTTTTGTTTTTTTCCAGCATGGTGAGCACAGTACTGTCGAGTATATTCAAGGATGCGTTCGACGTGAAAGCCTTGCGGGCCTTCAGAGTACTACGACCCCTGAGGCTTGTTTCTGGCGTACCTAGTAAGTTTACTTCTATTTTTCATACGAAATAACATTCACAAGGCCGCCGTAAGCGGGCGAGCACGGCCTGCACTACACGCGGGCGGCACGTCTGGGCACTTCATTCTCGCTCTTCCCAGATAGGCATACAGATGACTAGATTATTGATATTTTTCTCTTTCTGCTACTTGTTTCTTGATTTAAACCTTTTTCTTAATAACATGCCCCAATTATTTTACTCTTCCACAGAACAAAAATTTATTTAAAAACAAAAAAATAAATATTATTCAGCAACTTTCTGTTTTGTCGATAGTTCCAATTAAATATTTATGTACGAGTATAAATCCTCATACTTAATTGACGATGAAGACAATTTCTAATGACTCGATTTTTTCTGTGAATATTACAAAGTAATTAATATAAAAGCCATAATTTAATTGCCTTAACCATGGACTAATGACTCGAGTTAGTCCATGCCTTAACTAAGTATACTCATACTCTCAAACATTATACATACCTAGTGTATGAAACTGTTGTGATTCGTAATTTTCGCCACAGTTCCTTATGAAGCCGTGATCCTCTGTACTTGAAACGTGCTTATCCGCGAACTGAGATCTTTGGCATTGTCTTCACATAATAGGGTCCGTTGTCCGTTATTAGGGACAAAGTAGGGTTACCGGTGGTTTATTCCGGGTTTATATTCTGCTAGTAAACGTTCTCGGTTCGTTTTGGGAAACTTAAATAATTGAAATAATTCCCCTATTTAAGGTCTTTAAGGGTTGGTTTTTGAATAAAAGGTAGCTTATATTTGTCTTTGCGAGTTTGGTTTTTGAATAAAAGTTTGATCTTGCCTCATCAACTACCTTCCTGAGAATTTAGATTTTTCTTACAAACTTTTGTCCCCTATTTCAACTCTTCAGAGGTTGATTTTTGAAAAAAGTAGCCAATGTATGACCCTGGATCTTCAACTAGAGCCATGAGTGTACCTATAGTGTATAGCGTTAACAACCCTGTTCGAGAAAAAATACAATAATGAGATGGTATCGCGTAAAACTTACATACAGAATTTATTAATATTAGAAACTAAGAAAATAATTTTCTGCTTTACATTTTATATACCTAAACTTATTCCATACTCTTGTTTTATAAGTCTGTTTTACATTTAAATGTTCTATTCGTTTTGTTTTATCTTTATACATAGCCGCTCTTCTTCTGTTCGCAGACTTACATCTAAACTAAAGTTTAATTTGCCATTCACTTTTGGCTTTGTTGACTTATGGTATAAATTATATAATGCTCATGTACTTTGCAAAAACCCGACACCAGAACGATATGATGTCTAAATATATTATGTTTTAGTTTATGTATAGTACCTACTTGCTGAACTAAAGATTTTGTATACGCCTTTCTTTGAAAATTTCGCGGACGGAGGATGGAAATTTAAGGATAGAAATCAAACATTTTTAAATAAGAATGCATATAAATAAAACATTACACACAATAAGAATTACTGTATGCACACTACAAGGAGTTTGATACATCTTCAAATATACACTTTAAAAGATACGAAATCTCTACAGTAACTAGTTTTAGGAAGTATTTTGAAGTCGCTATCTCTATTTATCGATTTTGAAGTAAAAACTTAATTATTTAAGTAAGTGTGGTATAATTCCAGGTCTCCAGATCGTGCTGAACTCGATCCTGAAGGCCATGGTGCCGCTGCTGCACATCGCGCTGCTCGTCATCTTCGTCATCATCATCTACGCCATCATCGGCCTCGAGCTCTTCTCCGGCAAGATGCACAAGACCTGCTATGATAGATATACTGGTAATTGGTTTATGGGCTATCATCAGTATAGTAATAGTCAAATATGAATATCGATTATGATTACACCTGCATTCACGGCAATGCCTCCGCCAATATGGCACTAACTAATGGCAGTTCTTCTGTACTTTTCTGGCAAAGGCGTTCAGGACGGCGTTTCCTTGCCTCTAGATATAATTGTAATCTGTTATGATGATTACAGACGGAGTATTTTTTTTAAATCGTACACTCGTATGTTAGTATGACGTAAATAGCTAGACGCAATGGAAAAAAACAATGTTAATTTGAAATCACAAACAGACAATTCATTATCATTTAAAATGAAATATTTTTTCCATCTAAAGAGTTAAAATCTCAATCTCTCCTCTACCATTGTCAGCCTCTAAATACAATTTAACTCATGGTTACCAGTGTCCGATTGTAAAATATAACATAACTCACTGCGTTCAAAATAATTTCCAGGTGAGATGATGGACTCAGCGCACCCATGCGACGTGGACAACGGGTTCAACTGCTCGACCCTGGGCGACGAGATGGAGTGCCGCGACGGCTGGATCGGCCCCAACTTCGGCATCACCAACTTCGACAACTTCGGCCTCTCCATGCTCACCGTCTTCCAGTGCATCACGCTCGAGGGGTGGACTGATGTTATGTATAATGTAAGGATTTGTTTATCTTTATTCCATCTATGATCAGTGATCAGTATGATGATTTCTAGATTTCGTATTTTCTGGCATAATATTGCACTTTGCAAAAATAATATTTTGTCACTAAAAGTAGTTGTTTCAAAGTGGTTAATACTAAGAAAACCTACCATAATGAATATCAAATTTAATTTAAATTGTGTATATTTGTGAAATTTATTTGCAATTGGGCAAAAACAACTACGTCGCTTTGTATCACATCAGTTTATTTACACACCGTAACCTCTACCATACGTCCGTCGATAATTCTACAGTCTCAAGCCATAAAACACTTTTCAGACATCCCTAATAATTCGGTCATTAACTTCAATATTATGGTCTATAGCACTGTTGAAAGATCTCATGAAAATTTAAATTTTACAGATACAAGACGCAATGGGCAACAGTTGGGAGTGGATATATTTTGTTTCTATGGTGATCTTGGGAGCATTTTTCGTCATGAACCTCATTCTTGGTGTGTTGTCTGGGTATGTATTCTTCACATTGCCGTTATAAATACCAATGCCATCACTAGCTCTATCTATCCTACTTTAAATACTTAAGCTTTCTAATATTGTGTTATTAAACTTTTCAGAGAATTTTCCAAAGAAAGAGAGAAAGCAAAAAACAGGGGAGACTTCCAGAAGTTAAGAGAAAAGCAGCAGTTAGAAGAGGATTTAAAAGGCTACTTAGATTGGATCACGCAAGCCGAATACTTGGAGCCGATACCTGACCAGAATGATACAGTGGAACAAAAGAGGATAGACTATGGAATGAACACAGGGAATATGTTAGGTAAGAATTTACTTTTTAAATTAAAGAAAAATTTAATCCATTGTTACAAAATCTGAACTGTACAATTTTCTTTTTTGGTCAAATCAAATAGATGTTTGTTTTGTATGCAATTCTAATTTCAGGACAAAATACAAGTGAGCACGATTCTACAGATCATTTGGGTATAGAACCTGTCGAGCAAAAAAAGCCAATGGGAAAGTTATGGAAACAAGATTTTGATAAAGTAAGTTAAAAAAAATATCATTTGTTTTGGTATGTAATATGATTCAATGCTTTAATGATACATTTTCGTATTTGAAAAATTGCAACTAGTTCTATGTAAATAACGTGGGTCCCGACATAGTGCCTTGTAGTATTCCGAGCTATTTTTTTAAAAGCTTTAGCTATTTACTAGTCATTTGAAATAATTTAAATACGGTTATTTTAAATAATGTTTCTAAACCTTTTTATGTATTTGATTCAGATTTATAATATTTTTGTAGGTAAATCGTCGTATGAAGCGAGCGTGCAGGCGGGCTGTGAAGTCGCAAACGTTCTACTGGCTTATCATAGTGCTTGTATTTCTAAATACGGTAGTCTTAGCTAGCGAACACTATCAGTAAGTTTTTGTTTCTTACACAAGTATAATACTACAATTCTTTCACAATATTATTATCATGACCAAGTAGTATTTTTTATCGTTACAATTTTTTTAAGTATTTAAAGTTTCGGCACAAGAGAAAACTAGTACTTAACAAATGCTTGGTTAACTTTATCATCAGACTAATTTAATTACTTAAATTAAACATCCTTTAACCGTTTTTAATTTTACACAAGAGTTTATTTTCGTAAAATTTTCATAGTATCGTATTAAATAAGTTTAGACTTACGCATGTTAGTTAGATGTATGAAATAGGTAGCATACCTATTTTAAAATGATGTTTATTTTCAGACAACCACAATGGCTAGATCTGTTCCAGGAATATGGAAACGCTTTCTTCGTGGCTCTGTTCACGCTAGAGATGTTAGTCAAGATGTACAGCTTAGGTTTGCAGGTAACGCTTCATTACTTACCTCTACATCTTCGTCAGTCTTTATTACTTCTTTCCTTCTATCTTCTTCCGGGGCACCAAAATATCGTTGTTGGGTTTGGTGTTTCTAGCGTCTATCGGAGATGGTGACCAGTTATCATCAGCTGGTGGCTTGACAGCTCTTTTGTTGGGTATTTACAAAACACCTGTGCAAACGCCTCGTTCTTTCAAGTTTCCCTTTGTAAGATTTACACACATCGATAGTGAAAGCGCACAACAATCAGTGTAATTACGTCCGGATCATAATTGAATTTCTTAAGTTTTTTCTATCAGTGTAATAACTTCATGATATTGAATTTTTTCCTGTTCTTTCACCCTCTTTATTTCCACCTTCAGGGCTACTTCGTCTCCCTGTTCAATCGGTTCGACTGCTTCGTGGTGGTGGGGTCGATCAGCGAGATGGTGCTCACCAAGACGGAGATCATGCCGCCGCTCGGCATCTCCGTGTTGCGCTGTGTCAGGCTGCTTAGGGTTTTCAAGGTTACTAAGTAAGTTTATTTTATTCCTAATATATTTTGAGAATTATGATGTGAAATAAATAAACAACAAAATATATAAGACTTCGTCCATTTCTACTCCTAGCGCCTAGTTCATCCGGCGAACTAATCTTATTACTAACAATCTTGGATTTTATTTGTATTACTCTAGTCATGGACTATGCTGTACTTCTCCATTAAGGAAAGATCCACTTTATTAATTTGAGATAATAGTTTGTTTTAATTTTATTTTCTAAGTTATATGTAATTAATTTCATAACAGATACTGGCGTTCACTATCAAACTTGGTAGCTTCTCTTCTCAACTCGATCCAGTCAATCGCTTCTCTGCTGTTGCTGTTGTTTCTCTTCATAATGATCTTCGCGCTTCTCGGCATGCAAGTGTTCGGTGGGAAGTTCAACTATGACCCCGTAGAAGAGAAGGACAGACACAACTTTGACTGCTTCTGGCAGGCGTTGCTGACAGTGTTCCAGGTTGGTGAAAACTGATTACAATTATCTGCTAGGTTACTATTTTGCATAGATTGGTTTATATCATACTGAAAGTGTTAAAGCTATAGTCAATATTATTTAGAAAATTGAAATAATGAGACATGTATTGAATTGTTTAAGACTACAAAACATTCATCGTTACGAAATTCTTTCTTACAGTATTTATTAGCAATCTAATACATTAGTAATGCTAGAGTTGTAGTCGTATGTGGACACTCGATTACCAAAGTAATTAAGCCAATGAGGAAAATGTGTACAGAAGAAGGACACATCTCGGACACGCCTCGTTTACACATTCGTCTTAGTACCATTCGCAAAATTCCTTAGCACTATTATCAGCATTAACACCTAAGGTGTTATTTTTAATATTGTTTGTTGGAAGTTATTATATCCCATAAACATACCTGTAGATCCTGACGGGCGAGGACTGGAACGCGGTGATGTACGAAGGCATCAAGGCGTACGGCGGGGTCGGCTCCGTCGGCATCCTCGCTTGCATCTATTTCATCATCCTCTTCATCTGCGGCAACTGTATCCTTTGGATATTGACAATACTTATTGTAGTTATTCACTTTTCCTGAAGTGACTATTTAAGTTTTGTTTTGTAAATATTCCACCAATTGAACCACTTCCCAAACTATTGAAGAAATGTGCTAGCCCTCTTTTTATTCCACTCTCTTACTGCACCCTAAAATAGTAATGGCGTATGACAAATAAAATATAATATAATGATAATTCCTTAAAATTAACGTACAGATATTCTACTGAACGTGTTCTTGGCTATCGCCGTAGACAACTTGGCTGATGCCGAGTCATTGACCAATATCGAGAAAGAAGAAGAAGGCGTAAGTTATTTTTCTACGGTATTATTTTTAAATCTTCTTAAACGGTATTTCAATAACCACTACCTACCAACAATTTATTTCTTAAATAATTACTGCCAAATAAAGTATCGATATTCCGTCAGTACTTAACTATAACTACAAATATTTTAAATGCAAGTTTTTAGATTAGTACGAACTTAAGTCACTATAAGCAGAACCAAGGTTATTATATATTTTATTTAAAAACGTAAAAAGTCGGATCAATAAACAAATTATCATTGAATCCACAAAGCAAGCAGTGGAAGAGAAGGAAGGCAGTGTGGCGATGGAAGGCGGCGCCGCGGACACCGACGACGAGTACATCATGCATGACGACGACGCTTACACAACTGATAAGTATGTTGCTTTAAATCCTTGTAATTTTTTTTACTATATTCTACTTAAGATCACAGTTGTTATCGAAATATGTCATGTTTTTAGTTGATTCTCCATGATCGTGGGAGAATTTTGTGAGCTTAAATAAAAATAAAAAACTAATATCTTAATAGTATAAAATAATTTACAAAAATTACATGAATTTACCAAAAATAATCCAACAGTTCCAAAATTTCAATTATTATGAAGAAATTTAAGTCGATAACGACACAGATCGCACAATTAATTGTAATTATTTTTTATAGTTCTGAAAGAGATTATGAAGAAACAGGATCAGAGGGTCAGGAACAAGAAGGGGACATAGAGGAAGGAATGGGAGAAGAAACTGATGGGAGGACTGATGAGGAACAGGAGAGAGAGGAAGTGGACATGATGGAGAGCAACCAGAGAAATCACATAGGTAAAAAACTTTTAATTCTTAAGAAAGGTGCTTTAACTTTTTTGTTTTAAAAATAAGGACAATAATTATTTATGATGTGATTGATATAATGATTAATGTATAATTGGATATCAATGCTAAATTAAGAATTTAAAGAAATGTAAAAATATCAGTGAACGAATTCCATAGAACTGTGTAATAAAATTATAACCCCGTATTTGGTAAGTATATACTTAGTACGGTACTTGGTAAATCAGAGCTTAGATTACTAAATTAAAATATTACAAAACGTTACAGTAGCACGTATAGATTAGAGCTTGATGACGTTTAATGTTGACATGTCAGTGTAATACATGGAAATGTAAGAGGGTTGAGAGGCTAACCAAATGGCAATAGTGAACACAGAGCTGGAGGAGGAACCGCGTCTGAAACGTAAGCCGACGACCTCGTCGGCGCGGCCGCGCAGGCTCTCCGAGGTCGATATCCGCGACTCTAAGAAACCCATCCCCGACGCCACCTCCTTCTTCATATTTAGCAAAACCAACAGGTTAGGGACCCCGACGCGGTCGCTTGAAATGCTTAGATGTTAATTTCGTATCTTCGCCTTTCGTTACTTTTAGTTCATTTGTCTCCGATGATGTAAATGTTTATTCTACGATCTTTTACTTTCTTACAATTATATAGTTTATCAATTTAATTGAATTTTTAGCAGTTAATTAATGTTTCAGTTGGATCCGTCAAATTTATGGATACAATGATGATTTGAATACTTATTTTCTTTTTCTCTTACTTATGATAATATTATTAGTAAGATTGTTTGTATCAGTTATATACACGGGTATTCAATCTGTTTTGATCTTACGGAAATCATCAGAGACAAATAATTTATTTCAGTATGTTGCCTTTCGTCTTTCTCAATTCTAATATTTTCAGCTGTAATCTTTATTTTATTATAAATAATATTTTTTACTCTTACACATATTTTGCTAATTTCACTATGTTTATGTTTGCGATTCATATACTGTTCACTAAAGCCATTTAGCGGCAAATACAAGAACGTCTTGCTGACCTCAGCATGTTTAGGTTTCTTAATCTTTACACTAAGTAGGATTTTAGATAAGGTAATTATAATAGTGCTCGACATTGTATTGAATGAAAGGACTATCGCACTGTTTTTACTTACAAAGATGGCGGCCAGGAAGAGGAAGGGACGCTAGTAACGGCTAGACCCCGGCGGGTCTCAGAACTGAATATGCCCAATCAGACGCCACCCATACCGAACGCTAGTAGTTTCTTCATATTCTCTCCAACAAACAGGTGACTGGTGTTGCCACAGAATCGGTACCCGTGTCTCATTGTGCGAACAATTGGCTCTGTGTTTTCTCCAGCCTCGCTGATTGGTTTAACTGTCCCATACATGTCTCCAATGTGATCGTCTTCATTGTCTATACCAAGTTCATTATCATCCCCTTGTTCAGCAATTGCACGTGTGTTATCCTCTAAAATCTTCAAAATTAATTCGAATTGACCAGAATTTTGATTACAATGAGATAACAGGGTACCTTCATGCTGTATCCGATGTTAGTGGTCAGGACTATTTGTAGAGCCTTTAGGGTTTGTTCGTTTGTTTACATGGCATGATGTACAGTGGAAAAGATATTTTTTGATTCATCCGTCTTAGATGCCGAGTTGTAGTTTTTAGGAAACATGTTGATTCCAATAATTTCATAGGTAATTTAATTTGAAAAGCATGTTTTTGATTTTCTTACAATAGATTTTGATAGCATGTTCATTTTTATATTTCAATATCTTATGTATTATATCGTTTTTTGCATGATGTTGTACCTTATGTATACTCGATATGTTACATGTACTAAACAACAAACACTTAATATGGGTAAGTTACGCACGACACGATACAGACTTTTGGGTGACTTTTTATTTTGTTCAACAAAAACCACTGGCTGGCCCTACAAAAGCATTACCAATTTAATTTCTTTTACAAATCGCAATTTGCCATTAAACCTTTTTTATTTATTTAACGAATTACGGTCAAGGTGGATTATGAAATTCAATCTAACATTCGACTACACAACAATATGTAAATACTTTACCAAAGGCTGCTTGGTTTGTGCCAAGGACTATTAATGGAACTGGACAACGCAATCTGGCACTGTTTGATAGCTAAGAGCTATGTTGTTGTCGTTGTTGCAGTTGTTGTATAACTCACAAGTTAGCATTTCCAATTAAACGAGATAAGCTAGAAGCCATATAATTGTTAATAAACTGATATACATTTAATTTTATTTTCCTGTAAATGCTGACCAAGATATCTTAGACGATTTTGTGGAACGCAGCAAGTGATCGTCTCATCAACAACATAATTCGTAAAACTGTTCTGGATAATTAAATATAACAGTTTTATGTTCAAACCTTTCTGTGGCACCTAATTCATTTAGCTCACATTCTGTTTGCGATGTCTACGTCAATCAATGGTCTGTGGCTGCTGCTTTCGGTGTCTATCAATATCCAGCTTTTGAGATTTTATTCCAAAAGTAATAACCGCCATGCTATCCAGGTTTCGTGTGTTCTGCTACAAGATGTCGGCATCGTCCACCTTTGGAAACATCATCCTGGCTTGCATCATGCTGTCGTCTGCTATGTTAGCAGCTGAAGATCCGTTGGATGCTGCACAAAATGGTTTTAGGAACTGGGTACGTAACCAAATGATAACGAAGGATTTTGTAAAGATGTAGCTTTCCATTATCTGGTGCAAAAGTGGCAACTGCCCAAAATCATATAAGGGGCAAATAGGATCATTGCAAATATAATGATCCACCCGTATAAACATATTTTAGTAGAAGACTCTACTACCGTTACATGTATTGGTATAATATTAGTTTCTTTCAAAATTGTTATCTGTTATATAGATAGTGATGCCATATTTAAATTTACCTACCAATTCACACTAAATCATGATATAATAAGACTACCAAAATACACAAGAAATTCATATACACATACTTTTTAAACATCTTATTGCAGTTGCTTAGTCAGTTCGACGTGTTCTTCACCGGCATCTTCACGTTGGAGCTGTTCCTCAAGCTGGTGACGTACGGCCTTATCCTGCACGAAGGCGCCTTCCTCCGCTCCGCCTTCAATGTGCTAGACATGCTCGTTGTTTGTGTGTCTCTTATCTCCATGAGCTTTAAGTATGTCTTCTTTATGTTTCGTATCTCTATTCCAGTTGTTTTTAACAAAGTAAATAATAGGCAATTCTTTTTTTAACGGGTTTTGTTGTCGGGTGATGTCAGTTCAGTAATTATAATTCTTCTTGTATTTTGTACTCAGGTCTGGAAGTATATCTGTAGTGAAAATATTGCGAGTGTTCAGGGTGCTGAGGCCTCTTAGGGCCATTAATAGGGCTAAAGGCCTTAAGGTCAGTATCTCTACTTCTTATAATAATTTTTTACACCTCACACAAATGCTTTAAGATGATGTTTATATTATATTATATTATAGTTAAAATATTGCAAGTTATTATCTGTAATCGACAAGTATCTTATAAGTTTTTTCCCTGATTATAGCACGTTGTGCAATGCGTGATCGTTGCAATCAAAACGATCGGCAACATATTATTGGTAACATCGTTACTACAATTCATGTTCGCGGTCATGGGAGTGCAAATGTTCAAGGTAGGGGGCACTTTCTTCAGTTACATGCCAGGCGCCCTAGCACCCGTCAATTCTACCCCGATCTCAAATCACGTGTGACAACACATTTTGGAGTGAACACAAACGAAATATTATAATTCACTGTAAAATCTTTTACAAGATTTATTACTACACCTTTGGGTATTGTCTCTTCTAAATTTCTTTACTTATTTTCTTCTTACTTCACTCTACTCGTTTCTCATGATTTTATTTGTGTTTCTTTGGTTTGTTTCAAATATTATATTATTTAACTTTAAAAACGCTTGTTATACTTGAAGATATTGAAGCTTTGACAAACTTTTGCGGTTATTTGTTGTGCAGAAAGCTTTCTCAAAACTAGTATATTACAGAAAGCCATGCAATACTTTATTTATTTTAGCGAGTGTCGTGAGAGCTTTTATTATTATTCTTATATTTTCAATCATCTACTATCCTCTATTTTTCGACTTCTGAATTATTAACACAAAAACCTTTATAAAATAATTAGCAGGCATGACCGTGACGTTGTCCTTAACCATTAACGATCCTCTTACTTTCTCAAAAGTATCATTTCTGTGTTCATCGAATTCATCGCGCATGTCTTCCATTGGACCCAAAGGTGTATTATTTACACGATCTAAGCCATTTAGAGGACTAATAAACCCTACGTTGTTAGTACATAACCACTCCCCCTACCTTGGCGTTTTTGAATCAACCCCGTAAGGTCTAACATGGTGTAACCATAATGTAGATAGGATCATGGTAAGCCTAACACCCTCATGGTGGTCTCCGTTGTATTAAAAGTTGTTTGCTTTCCCTTCATGTCCCGATGCTGCAATGACTGGACACTCGCGGACTGTCCTTGCCCGGTAACGTATGCCCACAACTAACGCGCACGAATTCTCCTTTTAGTATGTCGTGAAATGTGTGATAGTAGCAATTAAGACAATAGGAAATATAATGCTAGTTACGTATTTATTACAATTTATGTTCGCTGTCGTTGGTGTACAGTTATTTAAGGTGAGATCTATGTTATTGGTCTTCATTTTATTTGGATCTTTGTATGGCTTAAATGTTATTTGAGATATTTTCAATGTTTTAATAAAATACATAATAATTACAATATGTCTACAACTAAGTAACAATTTTAAAGAAAAGGTCTAAAATATGTAAACTGAAGCCTCAAGGTAAAAAATAATAACATTTGAAAACTTGTAACTAAAGTATAACCTTATGATAAATTTGAAGAAACATATTAATTGAGAGACTACTTAAACTAAATACCGTTACTAAATCTCACAAACTAAAAAGTAACCTGTGATCGTTTTAGTCATTCTTATTTGTAAAGCTTTAGTAGATGCTTTGCTTGGTAAATTAGTGTACCAGAGTAAGCTGAACTTAACACACAATCAGTTAGGGAATAAGGAGAAACAGCATGTTGTTTCATCATAGAAAAAGGTTTCAGGGCTTTCCTCTCATTGTCACAGTACGTTCATCGACACCAACCTTAACTATCCTGGAGATTCTAACAGAATAATAGGTAGATTAAGAAACTAGTAACCAAACTCTGTTAAAATCTTAATCCAGATAGTTAAATAATAAAGTGGATGTTCGCTAATTGTAAGAATCCGAAATGTAATTGTAAACTAGTTTTGGAACGAGTTTCTTATACCCATTTTCAGAATTAAGGCTGAATTTCCTGAAAGCATTCATTCTTTCTACAGTGGGTTAGTGGCTAAAGAATTAGTATACCTAATTGCAAAAGAATCATAATGTGTCTTCATTGGGTTAATAATAACGTTTTAAGTCATCATCACCACAAAGCTTTTAAGTCATGAGAAATGAGATTGTATTGGCGCAAATCGTTGTATGCATAGAAATATTTTTTGTTACCGCAGTCATAACAGCATGCGAATAGAAATTTTTTAATCATTCACAGTTTAATGTATGAGATTTTGTTCCAGGGTAAATTTTTTAAATGTAACGATATTTCGAAAATGACAAAAGACGAATGTCAGTGAGTAACGATTTTATTTATTAAGTAGTTCACGCACTATCCATCAGGCTCAGTCAGAATAGGGTAGAGAAATAACTACATCGAATTTTTGATGTTGAAAATGAACTAGTTCACAATTAAGAAATAGTAAACATCGACTGTACTTCATGGTTCAGTAATGGGCAAATATCATTCTCTCCTGATACAGTCAAATGTTTGGTTAACACATTCAAAGAATGAATTGGAAATGCTGTCAAGATTCTCCTCGTGGAAGTCGCTGGATTCTTTACTATCTACATTTGATTCGACTGTACCAAGTAAAGAGTTCTTCACCTGTTTAGTATACAGCTAGGGCTTAAGAGGACATATTATTCTGTCCAAATCAAAGCAAAGTTCTTGAAAGCAGAGAGTAAATTATTCCTGCTCTCTCTTTATCACTACAATAAATTCTTTTCAACCTGATGGAAAGTGTCTTTAATATAGAATATAAAATTACAAGCGAAATTGAATATTTGTTAAACATGGTTCAATATTTCAGGGGGACATATTTAGTGTTTGAAAACCGCAACTACGCGGTAAGAGATAGAGAATGGAAGAGGAATGACTTCCATTTTGACAATGTTATGAAGGGGATGTTAACACTTTTCACCGTGTCTACGTTCGAAGGGTGGCCTGGGTATGTTGACGTTTACTTTACAACGTATTACTTTATAAAATTTTCAAAATCATATAACAAAGTTTTTCCTAATTATTATATTTCAACCTTCCTTACCAATTTACTATCTTATGTACTTATCCCGCCGAAAGATATCGATTTTCTGGAAGCAATTATCTTAATTACCTATAATATTAGTCACACATACAACTTTATTTTATTGTTTCAAAAAGTAACAAGTAACACGCTACATTTTTATTCAATTTTGAAAACTGATGCATTTTTTGTAAACTATTACCTATTAGTAATCTACTAGTTATATTGTTTGTAATGTTACACTGTTCTATGAACGTTTCAGGTTGCTGTACGTGTCCATAGATTCGAACGCTGAGGATCGTGGTCCCATCACTAACTTCCGTCCAATTGTTGCAGCCTACTATATTATTTATATTATTATAATCGCCTTCTTTATGGTAATTATTTCATTATTATTTTCAATCTCCTAATTACTACAATCCGATCATTCATATTTTATTTTCATCTATTGATAAGAGATCAATATGTTATTGACAATACATTTTGTTAAAAATCAGAGAAAATCTAGAAAACATCTTGTTAGATATTGTTAGATAGATAGAGTTGAAAATTTTGACCGAAACTGAAAAGTAATTACTTGTATCTTATTTTAGGTAAATATATTCGTCGGTTTCGTCATAGTGACATTCCAAAACGAGGGAGAGCAGGAGTACAAAAACTGTGAATTAGACAAGAATCAGAGGAATTGCATTGAGTTTGCTTTAAAAGCGAAACCCATCAGGAGGTAAGAAAACCATTATTATCTAAACAAACTTGCGTCTTTTAAGTTTACCTGCGGTGCAATTTGGAACAAAATGTAAAGCAATTAGGTAATGTAAAGAAATACATATTATATGCTTACGATGATTAGGTACTTTGAACACGAGACTTAATTTGAAAATAATTGAATAATATAAATTAAAGGTAAAAACAATAAAAATATTGACAAGACCAAGTATAATACAGAAAGATATAAAGTAAGAACACAACCTACACCTGTAAACTTATTGTAAATCCCACGTAAACTCTCTTTTAATCTCAACCAGGTACATCCCGAAGCACCGTATCCAATACAAGGTGTGGTGGTTCGTGACCTCGCAGCCGTTCGAGTACGCGATCTTCGTGCTGATCATGATCAACACCATCACGCTCGCCATGAAGTACCACAACCAGCCCGCGGAGTACAGCAAGGCGCTCGACATGCTCAACATGATATTCACTGCTGTCTTCGCTTTGGAGTTCATATTCAAACTCGCTGCGTTTAGGTTTAAGGTAAGGTGGTTTTACAGCTCAATAATAATATTTTATCCCATCCACTTTTTATCGAATTAATGTATTGACGAAGTCAACTAAATACTCTTATTTATATCGGCACAGTAATGAATACGAATATAATAGATATTATATCGAATTTGATAACAAAATCACACATGTCTATACCTGTTTTGATTGAGTTAAACGTTTAATAAGTTTTTGTTCAGCAAGTCTAGAAAATTTTTGTGTTATTATAATTCCAAATATTTTATTCACAATTATTGTTATAATTGTTGTTACATTATTATTTCTACTTAGAATTACTTTGGTGACGCGTGGAACACTTTCGACTTCATCATCGTGTTGGGAAGCATCATCGACATAGTTTTCTCGCAAGTGAATGAACTCAAGAACCAGGTAAACAGAGACAGGCATACCCACAATGATAAGTAGGTGCCGTAAAATAGAAATCACTCTCACTTGCATGTCTCCATTTAAAATGGCCAGTATTCTATTTTATTTATTGTCAATTATACCTTCATGTAAAATATCTTCACTCTCAATTAGGTACAAATAAAGTGATAAAATCAACTCATTTCAATATTGTTATAGAATATGGCTATTTTAATAGAGACGTTATAGTTACTGTCCCTGGCATGGACCACATAGATGTTGTAATAACAGCAAACGCTACAGCAGTTTCACGTGGCAATATTGTCGATGGTATCTTAGCTAACACTCCAATTGAAGCAACAATCTCTATTTCAGGGAAGTGGACTACCGAGACCACACGTCGTAAAGGTAAGTGCACGCTTAAATGCATTTTAAATAGATTTTAAGTTACTTGTATAACTGTATGTAGGTAATGTAATAAATATAATTGAAGATTCTAATTCAATATTTAATTAACTAAGAGAAAAACGGTTTGGTGAAGATGTAACAAAAGCTTTAGATGTCGTAAAGCAAACAAAAACTATAAATAGCTTTTAATATTGTCAACTATAACGAAACATGGGGCAGTAACGATGATGCAATTAGATATAATTGTTGTAAATCTACTCCGAATAATAGACGTAAATTAAGCACAATACAGCATGGAAAATTTACACATACTGTAGAAAATACACATCTACGCGCAATCATGAATTTCTTGCAAAACCTCGTAGAAACAAGAAATATGCTTATCATTACAAAAATTGAGCTTTAAATTGTAGCGATTTAAATTAACTATAAAGTTCCAATAAGGGTAATCTAATGAAACATCGGTACGGTTTGTATAACTTTCGATTATTTGCGATATATTTTCGTCCTAAATATTTATTTTACTATATACCTAGGTAATTATTAATCTTAAAACGTGTACTGTTCATATTAATTTTCATATGAAGGACAGACTAGTCATGTTTTTTAAACCAATTTATCTAAGCTGATAAAATCAGAGCTATGGAAATTGGAAGCTGTTTAAAAAGCAAGCACTGGTTGGTATTGAAATCTTAGCAATTTCTCGAAGATAAGGTTGCAACTAATTGCTTAATAAACTCGAAGATCTTACCGACCACAGGAGAGCTCGATACCGTCGATAAATTTCTTCCGGCTGTTCCGAGTAATGCGGCTGGTTAAGCTGCTGTCCCGGGGCGAGGGCATCCGGACGCTGCTGTGGACGTTCATCAAATCCTTCCAGGCGCTGCCCTACGTCGCGCTCCTCATTCTAATGCTCTTCTTCATCTATGCTGTTGTTGGGATGCAGGTAATTGACTATTTATTCCAAATCTTTGCTGGACTCTTACGAATATTTTTTGGATTTTTCTTAAACTTATTATTACTAACTTTCGAAATATATTCATGTAAATAGAGTATGTAAGGAATTAACATTAAACAAACAACAAGAAGGACGTCGTACATTTAGGAGTTACAGTGTAAACATTTTACACATTTGAAGAATTTTAAAGCTTCGACTCTGTTAGCCATAAGATTAGCTACATTAACAATAAAGAACGTCTGAATATTATTATTCAGAATAATAAAAATATATATTTCTTTTAGGTATTTGGGAAAATAGCAATCGACGATGATACTCCCATCACACGAAACAACCATTTCCAAACGTTTCCGCAAGCCATCCTCGTACTGTTCAGATCTGCAACAGGTTTGTATTTAGAGATTTTGGTAACCAATGAAGATGATAATAGTTGAAGATATATTAACATGTCCACTACTCGGAATTAGTTATGCAGCATGTTGTTCTTCTCTTGTTCCAGGTGAAGCATGGCAAGACATAATGATGGGCGTGTCTCCGGACCCAGAAGTCAAATGTGATAAGAACTACCACGAGGAGGGCGGTGAGGAGCCCGACCCGGGCGGCTCCTGCGGCAGCGTACTCGCCTTCCCATACTTCATCTCTTTCTACGTTTTGTGTTCCTTCCTTGTTAGTACTTGTCTTGTCATTTACTTTGTATTATGCTTTTGATATACCGTATTAAACTTTATAATAATAAGTTTTATGATTGTAAGAGTTTTCAGTAGTTTCGTTGCCCTAAATAATATAATTATTATTTTCATTATTTACACTTAAAAAAGCTAATTAAGAAAATTTATTATTTTCAGATCATAAATTTATTCGTAGCTGTTATCATGGATAATTTCGACTATTTAACTAGAGACTGGTCTATATTGGGTCCACACCACTTAGATGAATTTATAAGGTATTACTATATATTTAAGATTGGGATATTATTTTTTTTCTTTTCAGCCAACCAGTAATAACTAAATTCGTATATTTACAGATTATGGAGTGAATATGATCCTGATGCAAAGGGTCGTATAAAACACTTAGACGTAGTTACTTTATTAAGAAAAATTAGTCCCCCTTTAGGTAAGTACCTTTTGTTTTTTAAATTACATTCCTACATTATTGTACTTTGACACTTGATCACTTGACCTCTATATTCCCTCTATATTCTATATTATTAATTCCCTCTATAAGTATTACGTATCATTATCATCTGTTTATTGTATCATCTTCTTCGTCAATCCCCTGGCAGGTTTCGGCAAGCTGTGCCCGCACCGCGTGGCGTGCAAGCGGCTGGTGTCCATGAACATGCCGCTCAACTCGGACGGCACGGTTCTGTTCAACGCCACGCTGTTCGCCGTCGTGCGCACCTCCCTCAAGATCAAGACTGATGGTTTGTGGATTGTTATCCGATATATGTTTTTTTTTTTCAAAAATAAACGCTAACACACTCATACCCCCGCAGTAGGTTACTAGGTACCTGTGTCGCGGGTGGCATGGACTACACATATAACACATCACAATTACACCCATGACCCGAGTACAAATATTTATCTGCCACATAAATATCTGCCCCGGCCGGGAATCGAACCCGGGACCCCTCGCGACGCAGGCAGGGTCGCTACCAACTAGGCTACAGGGTCGTCCAAATGTTGATGAGTAATGTGTATGGTATCAGTCGTTTTGAGTTTAGTGACTTTCTGAATTCATTTTGGATCGTTCGCATATCAGTCTCTTCTTATTTTTTCGTAAATCCTTTGAATATTGCTTTATATTTAAAATCTGTTGTAATCATTAATAATATTGCCCACAGGTAATATAGACGACTGCAATACAGAGTTGCGAGCAGTAATAAAGAAAATTTGGAAGCGAACATCCCCAAAACTTCTGGACCAAGTGGTACCACCACCGGGCGATCCCAACGAAATTACAGTGGGCAAGTTCTATGCCACCTTCCTTATCCAGGACTATTTCAGAAGGTAAGCCCCTATTGCCTTTATCGAATCAATATTTTTAAGTGACTAAACATTTGCGAATCTCTTCAAAAATGTGTTCGTTCTTAAGATTTTCTTTAGCTTAGATTGTTTGTATGGAGTGAAATGAAATTTGATTCATAGATCTACTTAGTTTTTAGAAAATAATTCTTTCTGTAATATATAAAACTTTTCATTTCGTTTCATAAAGATTAAGACTAAGTGCATATTTTTTGGTACAATTTTATATATTATCATGTGTAGGTACTATATAGCATTATCGAAAAGGAAGCTCCGATTTCAGTATTAGTTCATATTATTTAATGTTTTAACTTAAAAGCACTTAGCCTTAATAATTTACTTATTAAAATTTAATATGGATAAATAATCTCAGGTACAAAAAGTATTACGTAACAAAATTCCCATTGGCGTTAATTTACCTATACTCAGTGTATGATTTAAAATAATTTTTAATTCGACCATTTATTTACTATGTTGAAAACTTCACGCACAACGTGTTCTAGACGATTATTTATTTTTTGTATTTAACCTTGATTGTTAATTTCTGTTTAGTTCGGTTTAACACTGACATAATGTTTTTGTTCCATAGGAACCACGCGTAAGTAACGCATCTTAAGGAAACGTATGTTGTTTAGGAGAGAGAATGTTTTCCCTTTTTAGTGTTTATTCTCAAATCGCTGGAAAGCACTCGATGTCAGATGTACAGAGATCAATATACAGTAACCGATTCACGAGCGGGTGCAGTTGATTCCTTGAAGTTTGGGTTTTCCCCGCATGGCCCCCGACACTAAAATATCCAACTTTAATGTACCACATGCGTGCCCCAGCCCTCAAACACACGATTTGCTCCGAGAAGCATGCACTCTGCAAATAAACTTTAAATAATGCTCCAATTTTTTGTTTCTCCCACTTGATATTTATTAAATGTTGTGTTCTTTTGTGACCTTTTTGTTATCAACATAATTTATAGACACACTACGCTAGTTTTAATTACCGCGACATTTAAATTTTTCTTAGCATATTAGCAATAAGCAGTCGTCATATTCGTCACGAAGTCAACTTCTATTACATGTCTTGTCATACTTATTAGATTTACGTTTAACGTAGTGATTTTTTATTAAATAGCGACACAAACCACGAAGAATTAATAGGCATTCTAGAAATCGTTCAAAATATGATCACTCTAAGACTAGCTTAGAAAATAGCTTCTCATTGGGAAACTGTTCGTTCAGAATTGTGTTATTAGTACAGATTTAGACTTGTGTCATTCGTTCTACATTCGGAATTGAACTTTCTACTAGACTAGATAGACAATGAAAAGAAAATTACTTAAATAAAAGAAATCTATATCGCCAAACATATCAGCTTGCGTGCGTTTAAAACTTACGTAGAAAAACATTTTTATATTCGCTTATTTTTTTACATAAAGCGTTTAAGATTTTTTAATATTAAAACACCTAAGTACCCACGTTACTTTAGATGTTTTGGCTTCTGAAGCTTTTAGGCTGCGACATACAATATAGAAAATGCTTGTCCACTTCTCCATCTCAAAGAACAATGCAAGCGTGACACAAGTCTAGATCTGGATGAATGACAAACGAAATAAATCACTAACGTCTCAATCACAAGGTTCAAAAAGCGTAAGGAGCAGGAGTTGCGACAAAGCGACGAACAGAATCACCAAATGACTCTGCAGGCTGGCCTTCGGACGCTTCACGAAGCTGGTCCAGAACTGAAGAGGGCCATCTCAGGCACCTTAGATGATATTGGTGCTGATTTCGATCCTCCGATGCACAGAGTGAGTAAAGTAGAATTATATAATTAACTATAAATAGTTTTGGACCTATAACACTCCCTTGGCGAATTCCAAGCGTTAATGAAATAAAACTAGGTGCAAAATTATGATTCCTTCAAAACCAACAAGCTTAATTTATATCCAAAGCACACTTCTTTAAATTATTTGAGCTAACGATCCATCACGAAACTTAGTAGAGTAAGGTGTGTTAAAAATTCAAAGTCAAAAGTAATACTTAGGTTGAACCAATAAGCTGGATTTGAAATTTTGCTATTTGATGACTGATGATTTTGATGACTCTTTTTTATTATATTATTTGAACAGAGAAACCATTCCCTGTTTGGCGGAGTTTGGTCCAGTATAAGAAGACATGGCCCGAACAGACACTTTAATAAACAAGGGAAGCATCCAAACGCTCCTCCAGGTAACAAAATATATAAAATAGTCAAAATGTATAAAATAAAACATGAAATAAGTAGTTTACTTACAAACTAGTAGATACAATAATTACCTATATTCATATTTTAATTACTTTAGAAGGTCTTGGGAATCACTTGAGTTCGATGATGCAACGTGAATACGGAATGGCTCAACTACCACTTGCACCAAATTTGTAAGTATTGTTAGCATTGATGTAAAATAGACAAATAACACTATATAACTAATAATTAATACGAATCCTATTTGAACAGGGCCAACGGACAACCAAAAGAACAGATACCGCTACGGCCGTTGATACTGAACGGAGAATCTGAAAAAATATACCAAGTACTAGAGTAAGTATCATTACAAATAGATCTTTTACGTGACAAATATACTTAATAATCATTAAAATAATAAACAAACATAAAACCAATATTGCTTGTTGTATTGCAGAAGAACAACAAATGATCTAAAGAACGCTATTTACGCAGGTAGCTAAATGTGTGAAACGAGTGTTTTTGACCTTGTTCTTTGTAAATAACTTTGAATCTTCACCGCTTATCTCCCACGCAATCTAACTCCATCTTCGCCTAACGTGCCTGTTTTATTTCACTGCTCTCCTCCGGATCGGTAAACTAACAGCAGCCAGAAGTCAAACTACCCGGAGATGCTCGGACAGATCGGTTTAGCGTTCGGTTGCGTGAATTACTTGACGACGCAAGAGAGTCAGAGCACGAAGCCGGCGGCGGTGTCGAGACAGAAGATCCACCCGGAAGACTCGGCTTCGAAGGAGAAGCTGGCGATTCCGAGGAAAGCGTCGCCGGAGGATAAGACGCCGTCGCCGATGACATTCGAGACGATCCAGCCGAAGATCTCGCCGCACCTGGCGAGCGATTTCACGCCGACGACGGAGGCGCGCACGATGACGCTGTACGGGTACAACGCGGCGGCGAAGCTCCCGTTCGCGTTCTCGCACGCGAAGGTGCGGGGCGAGGAGCGGGGCGGGGAGCGGCGCAGCCTGCGCGCCGCGCGCCCGCCGGTCACAGGTCGGATGGTGCGCAGCGCGTCCTCGGGCGCGGCCTCGCATGCGCCGCCCGTGCGGCTTGTAGATCGCCCGCGTTCGCCAGGTCCGCACTTAGCACGGGAGCTCCCTTCCCTACGACGATAACGAAGCTTGGACGTAGCTAGCGAAGGGCGCTGGAAACAAAAATCTACGTAAAGACAGAAAAATTCCCAAAATAATTAAGAACTTTGAAAAATTATCGAAATTCAGCTCCCTATTGGTGGTATTATCATGTTATACCCATTGTGCCCGTCCTACAAAAAACGCTAGCTACGTCCATGTTCTTTAAAAATTCTAATTAAAAGACTAAATTATTACTGTATAGATCTAGGTACCGAAGATCAATATGATGATAAGTTTTCGCGAAGGAAGCTCCTCTTATCGATAGGTTTACTTGCTCGTTTCACAGACATGATCAAGCTTTACAGGAGATCGTAAGGGTGCGCAAACGGTACAGTTTGTTTACTTGATCACACATTCACAATCACACGAAGCTTTTGCAACTTAAACTTTCTGCATTTCCACGAAATTAATACGTCACACTAATGCACATAATTTTCATTAATCTAAGCTAATTTTAATATTCCTCAAACACCTTAAACAAGCATCGTTCTAAAGTAATAAAGTAACATCAAAGATTTAACCACTACCCATAAACATCTTAAATATAGATCTAATGGCATGACACATGGATATCATCGAACGGCTGAGAATAGATTTGTATTTAGTAATAGATAATAAATTTAGAAGCTTTTAGCGGACATGTAAGAGTTAAATAAGTCATTAAAATGCTTTTGATTTGCACGATAACTGAGAAATGTTAAATGAAAATCAACAAACAATTCACGAGAACCATCTGATTTGTTACAATGCCAGATCATGTAATGCTTAAAGATGAAATAATTAGGCTAGCTTTTGAAGCTTAAATTAGGAATAGAAATGAATTCTTTAGTGTAGATATTGTAGATAAACTTAACAAAAGTTACGACGTTGAGATAATTTAACTTAAAATTGTTAAGAATGTCAAAAACGATATTACGCTAATGACACGAAATATAACGATTGTAAGAAATAAGGGATACAATAAAGTTTATCATAGGTGGCGATAGTGGTCGAGGAGTGATGTCGTTGCCGGGCAGCCCTCGAGGAAACACTGGTTCAGTCCCCGTGGTGGGGTCTGCGGAAAGCCTAGTCACCAGGGTAAGTAGACCTAATGGTAGGTAAGTCCAACAAAATTAATATTCCAAACACGTGCCCTGACTTGAATGACACCAAAGTATTTCGATGGTAATTGGTCATCATATTTATAGCCGAAGCATCATCGACGCGACCAATCAAGTCTTCCTTGGTCATCCTCAGAACCCTTTTAAATTACGTGTGTGCCTCAGTCCTACTTTCGATAAAAGGAGCATTGGATTATCCCATCAAGGGGGAGGGCGGCCTAGGGGAGGCCTAGTCCAGTAGTGGGCACCCAAAGTCTGATGTTAATGATAACCTCAGCGTTAATTTAAAGATATAATGTTTTTTCAGGTTTTAGCAGAACAAGGCTTAGCCGCGTATTGCGACCCAGAGTTCGTGAGGAACACGTCACGAGAAATGCAAGAAGCCTTGGATATGACACAAGAACAAATGGATAGGTCAGTAGAAGAGCGCATGGGTTTCTTAAATTATTTTATACCTACAGCGACAAATTTTTTTATATTTTGCAGAGCGGCGCATCAGTTATTGATAAACGAGAGAAATTTGAAACAAGCTCAAACCCAACAAGCCCAAGTTGTAAGTATTGTGTTTAAGAAATTAACCTTTCCTTCTTCCTAGCTACTGATTTTGCTTACTAAAACGCTGAATATAACTGACCGATGGACGGCAGACAGCAAAAACCAATGCAATAAAGGCATGAAACTTTGTAGAGAGTATGAAGTAGAGAAATAGTTTTTGAAAAATTATTCATTGAGTGGGTAAAATGATGGGTAAGTTTGTACCTACTATAATTTATTTATTTATTTTGTAACACCTTATAAAAAGGTATAAAAGGGAAAAACTTAATGCCCTTAATTCTCTGCCAGTCAGCCCTGGGTGGATGTGGAAAAGACAAAATATGTATATTATATTTTTGTCCAGTTAACGGAGTGGATAGATTTTAGAATTTACCTACCTTTATTTTACCTACAGTAGGTAAAGTAGGTACTTACATACTTAGGTATTTTATTTTTTGATAATTCAAGTGTATATTTCCACCTACTTCCCGTAAGTCCAATAACTACGCGAAAAGTTCTCTCTATTATTTATACTTAATTTGTGTAAATAACAGTCTTTAGTAGTATTTTAGTATCTGTATTATTATTTTAGTTTATTTTTGTAGGTACGAATTCATCTTTTTCTTCTAACTTTAGTTCTGGACTATTTCAAGTATTTTAGGCTGTTGTTTAGAAATTATTTTCTTGGTGTAGTAGATACTGTGGTGTGTGATAGTGTAGCTGAGATAGTAGCCCTTCGCGAAACCCTGACAAACCTTTTATTTATAAGTATCAGTAGTTCGACCAATCTTGAGTCTGCTCCAGCCTCCCCTATTCATGCACCAGTAGTAAGGGAGGTTGTGCACTAATGGAGAAGCGCTTTTTTAAGGAACTTAAGTTGCAATTGTATAAGTCTTGTTCTAATTCGGTAACAGATGCGTTGCTACCCCTTAGGACTAAGATGGTCACCGCAAAAAAGTGTTACCGGCTCCAAAACCTTGTATCCGTAACATAATTGCTGTTAAAATAATTATAATGACGATTGAAATGGTATTAAATACCGCGGCGGGCGGTGGGACTTACCTACTAGGTAAACTCGAACTCTTGACTCTTATCACCTATCAAAGCTACTGTACCTTTGCTACTGAACAATGAACCACTATCCCATACTTAGCATCCTGCTAAACAATGGATGATTCACCTGATTTTAACATGATATCACTCATTCACGGTGATTGGTACATTACTTTAACCGCCCGGTTTAGTTCCTTTCCATTAAAGTCAATCGTGAAATGTTCAAAGTGTTTCGGTATGTGTCCGAGAAGTCAGAAATAGGATCCTACTTTGACCAGCGACACCCAATTTCCATGGGCGATTGAGACCAATTGCCATTAAGTTATTGCTTGACTATTTACATAAAATACCGTTAAAATTGTTGTGATATGGTGCCTAGCTTTGAATGGCCCTAACTATCATTGAATAAATCTAATACGAATATACATAATTATATAGACTTATCCGAACTAATTACCCGTATCATTCTAACAAACCAATGCCTTTCATCTTCCGCACCCACATATAAACCTCTAATAAAGAATATATAGGGTGTGTTTGGGGCTGTTGCAGGGCGAGATCCTAGCCCGCCAGCACCACCCCTTCCACCAGCCCGCGACGCAGCCCCCGCCGGCCTACAAGCGGTTATAGCACCCGCACCACCGCGCGGTGACCCATCGCACAGGAAGAAACGGAGGCGACGTCCGGTTCTCGTGTAGCTGGACGGCCGCCGTTCTCCCCGCCCTCCGGCCGCCCGGGTGACCTCGGGTGACCCCAGGTGACCCCGGCTGACTGGTGACCCCGGGCGACCCCTGCTCAACGTTATCGGTAGACCGTAGCCTTTTCCAAATAGTTTCTATACGACCAGGTGGAACAAGACTAGACTTACATTGTAATTGTATACCCGCTGTGTTGTCACAGACGAAAGTGAGATAGTTACGTAGTTAGCGTAGTTAGCGTAGTTATCCCATGGAACGCTGGGTCGCAAATTAAGACTTAGATTTAGTGCTAATTCGAATGTTTCAGACTGCGAATTGTCTTCAACTTTAAATTTTGTATTCTGCTCATTGATGGTCCTCTGTGATTGGTCGAGACTCGAAAAAAAAACAATCTTTGTAACGTATTATAGTCGCGTAGTTATTGTAATACTAGAACCAAAACATTGACAATAGGGTTTATGCATGTTTTATGTTATGAACGTTTTATTGATTGCGTTTGTTCAATAATTCACTTTGACAAGATTAAACATCTTGATTATTAACCAAAGATCATCAATTGACCTGAGGCCCAAATCTGATAATTTAGTATCTAATACTACAATTGTGTAGTGCCTAAATTTGACACAACGCACTTGAAGCATTTATGATTAAGCGTATTTCGGCCCCTCATCTGATCTGTGTAGGTAGGTTTGTAAAATATTTTTCTCATCCATATTTAGGTACACTAATTTCATTGGAATAGTTCTACAAGCCTAAAACTTGCGTTGTATGAACATAATGTATTCACTAAAGTTTTAATATTTTGCTCGGATCCAGATAAATCGTTACCTATATTTATAGCGCACCCTGATATATTTAATTCAAAACGACATGCATATTTCCTATTGCCCTAACCTAACCTAAACCTAGAATAGTATTACGAATTCTAAAGAGAGAACTAAATTATCTCGTAAAAAAATAATGTAGGTAGTCAGTAAAAATATTGTACCTATGGTACGTCTGTTATTAACTACGTACGTAATGCTATGAAGGTGCGTTCTGACTAAGTTTATTGTCAGGGAGATACCAAGTTATCGACAGTTCTCCTTGATTCAGATGAAACTTAAAATACCGACCACTCATGCAATTTGTGGGTTGAGTGTAGTTTGGTAAAAAAATACCACTGACACTTCGTCAAATAATCAGTATTAATGACACGACCATTGTAAGAAGTCAGCCTTGGGAACATTCAATACAAATTATGGCCCAGTACAAATTTTGATTATTTTCTAGAACGTAAAACATCTTCAGGCTCATAAACGGGTAAGATAGCACAGACATTTTGGCCTATATCTACTTTATAGAGTCGACCAATAATTTTAAAACAGTTTTTGGAATTATTCTTTAATACCTACTCTACTGGATAGGATGTTAAGTTAAAGTGAAATTATGCATTCATCAAAAAGGTACTCACGATTAATGTTTGCTGACATTTCGACCCACTTTCATAACTTCGCTATCTAAACTCACGGTCTTAAAATAATGTAAATCGTGAATACCTTATTGGACGTTCAAAATGTACTATAATGATTTGAAATATTTCATTTATTATAGTTCAACAAATTATATTGACAATACCAGTTGAAAGACTTGAAAACTAGGAATATAACGAATTCCGTAGAGGCTAGAATCTTTAGTGGTTGGAGCGCCTTGTAACAGTGTCTAAATAACTTTGAATACTTTTACCTACCTACCAGTATCTTGTAATAATTTTTTACCTTTCTAATAAATATGAAACAAATAAAATACACAAATAGCTACCTACAGAATCTATAGCTAAACATTTTAAAGATAAAACTGAGAAAGCAAGTGATTTAAGATTGTCTTTGGGCTTTAATATCAAGTAATTTTTAACAAATTAATAATTAGAAATTGCTTATAATATGTAGAAAACAGATTCAAGCATAGACTGCACCTAATTAAATCGATTTAGTTGAATAGGACACTAAAGAATCATATTTTAAATAAAATTTTGTGAAAAAAAATTAAACATTCAGGCAGTAAAAAACTTAAAAAACAAATACAGAAAAGTAAAAAAATACCATCAAACTCAGAATCAACAGTAAAATGTGCCTATGTGATTTTTTTACTAGATATAAACTACCTTTAGATACCGACAGATAGCATAAAAGACAGTAGATAAATAGTTTAAATTCGTTTCGTTGACCAAATAGCATTTATTATCGACTCGAGTATTGCGACTCTACGACCAGTGAATTATTTAAATATCATGTGGTTTTGGCAAAGTACCTATTAACCTTATAAAAATTTGCTGATAATATTCGAAATCTTTAAGCTACGAAGCTTTTCAATATTACCTTTTTTATTTCCAACGCGCTTAAAAAAAAATTAGCACATATTTAATTATTCTTGATTTTTGATATTAGCTGAAATCCAGAAACAAAAATAATAAGAGTTGGTTCATAGAGGTTCACTCTTGTAACCATAGGGTTAAGTTGGAACCCTTGCAATAAATGCTTAAATACTATACATTATGGGGTTTTTAAATGCTATTAAGCAATCACGAGTGCCATTTCCACTGTGATATTTATGTTCAGGTTAACGATTTTCTATAATACAGTATGTATCTTTAAATTTATATAAAATTTATGTTCAATATACCATTTGAAAAGGTCTACATAATCCTGAATTGGCCATGTATTATTTTAAAATTAGATATTATGAAAAATGGTACCTTTTATTTGGGTTTAGGGGTGCCCCATAAGTCCGTTCCTTTATTTATACAACACCTGTATATAGCAATAGAAATTGTATAATATAGCTGTAAAATTTGCAACATTACATTTATTTGTACAAAACGTATACCTATTACATATAATATAGGGTTATGTACTCTAATGTATAATACTACTTAGTAATTTATACAAGCAATGTCTACTTTGTATACTAATTGAGTATGGTTTGGTGTATTGAACTGAAATTTAAGAATTAAATATATAGTAGTAATTTTTGAAGCAGTCGAGGAGGTAACAACTAATTTAAAAATAGTTTTAAGATTGAAATATGTAGGATAAGCGGTAAACAGAACAGTGTACCAAATACTGATTAATCAATAATTTAAAGAACACAGCCTAATACTACCATAATATGTCGTGAAATGTTGCAAGTTTTACATTTCTTAGTTGTAAAATCCCCTAGGAAGTGCCCTTTAACATGTTCAATACACGTTTAATTATGAATATGTGTATGACGCCCTGTCCTGAGTCCAAACAACCACAAACCACATTCCTCTAGGCTTAAGAAAAACTATTTTATCCAAAAGGTGAATATCGTGTTACTCTCCAAATATCTAATAAATCATCTTTTTTTAATAGTCAACAGCATCGCTTTCTGTTCTATCACAGAGGTGAGCGGAGACGTGTATAAAAACTTTGTTGACGTATTTTCCTATTTGAAAATTTAATAATGTTGTAAAATTTAAATATTTCTGACATATTCATTATTCATATCGATTTATTCAAAAACTTTAAAAGTACTCATCATAATGTATTTTTAAAATTTCAAAGTCAAAATCAGTATTTAAAAATCCATTTCTATCAGATATTTTTGCTTCGATAATACTTCACGTGCCAACAGTTTTCAACTTACTCTTATCTCCCTATTACGTTTTTACTTGTTTCTTGTTGTATAAAGTGGCTCTAATGTTCTGCCATTATTTATTACATACCAAAAGAATTGTATTACTTAATATAACTTAATTTGTTGTTAAATTATATAAGAATTTGTTAAAAATTAAAAAGTATAAAAAAATATTATGATTGGTTAAAACTGAAATTTCTGTACAGTTTAAGCTTTCACTGTTTTTAAAGAATTTTAAAACCATTGTTACTTTGTATGATATAATTTAATTTAAAATACAAATAAAATTTAGATACAGCTACATCTGTATATAATGTACAAAAACTGTGTATTTCGGAGTCTCTTTTTTAAGTACGTTTTGTATGTACTAGCCGAGGATACACATAAAGAAACTTTAAATGTACATAATTTATGTAAATAAAAATTACAAGTAAAAAAAAGATATTTATTCCGTCAATCATATTAAATTGAGACATTATTAATTATCTATATTTATGGTTTAAAAGAAACATTGTAAACTTGTTTTCATATGAATAAAAAAATGTGAAATACAATTTTGTTGTTTTCTTGTACGTAATGATTGGCTTTTTGATATATTGTAAATTCTTTATGGTCTTAAGATTCAGCACTACCCTTCCATTACCACCCATAACAACTGTGACAAACCCAAAAGATAATCCAATTCAGAACAAAAATTGAAGTTAACAAGTCCAATTAGCAAAAGGTGTTATTATGAAAATAATTTGGTCAGATTGTTATATGTATAGGGCAAGAACTGGCCACAATAGATCAGAGATGGTCTCAGTGGCCTCATGGGGATACTAGTTCCCCATGCCCAGACACCAAAATTAATAAGGACCGTTATTCATTGTAAGTTCCATTAAGTCCATCCATCCATCAGCCTTTTGATGTCCACTGTTGGACGTAGGCCTCCCCTAACTGGCGCCACCCTAACCGGTCCTGAGCCCGTTGAATCCAGCGGATGCCCGCCGTCTTTATCAGGTCGTCAGTCCACCTGGTTGGGGGGCGTCCTATGCTCCTTTTTCCGAGACGTGGTCTCCATTCGAGGACCTTTCTTCCCCAACGGTTGTCGGTCCTCCGAACTATATGGCCGGCCCATTGCCACTTCAGTCGGCTAATTCTCTGGGCTATGTCGGTTAACCGTGTTCGTCTACGGATCTCATCATTTCTGATTCGATCACGCAGAGAAATACCGAGCATAGCCCTCTCCATAGCCCGCTGAGCGACTCTGAGCTTGTGCATCAGACCAATAGTGAAGCACCACGTCTCGGAGCCGTATGTCATCACTGGCAACACACACTACTCGAACACCTTCGACTTCAGGCACTGAGGTATTTTGGACGACAAGATATGACGCAGTTTCCCGAACGCAGCCCATCCGAGTTGGATTCTACGAGTGACTTCTTTCTCGAAGTTGGACTTACCCATTTGGATCACTTGTCCCAGGTAAATGTACTCGTCAACAACTTCGAGAGCAGCGCCATCAACAACAACCGGTACAGGTGTGACATTAAGTCACAGACATTGTAATTGGTAGCAAGAACTTCTGCTACTTTGGAACCCATGTAATGCAACCTGTGCCTAATTTGATGATGGTTACTTTACTCCTAAGGCAGTAAGAATATTCAAGAAAAATTATTTATAATAAGATGTTTATTTTACCTTTACAATTTGTATTCCATTCCATAGTAGACACTTAAAGTAATGACTCATAATATGGTTTGTTATATTATCACTATTTGTCAATTAAAGTCCCTCTAACTCTTTTCTCTGCGCTACTCTGCGACGGAGTTTCAGCTTGCCTTTTATTCATTCCCTTTCTTTCCAATTGCTTCTCAATTATCCTTGCATTATTCGCGTAACTGTCAGCAACCTCCCGAGCTTCAATTTCATCTTCCTCCTCATCAATAGTGGACACCGTAACGGAACTGAACTTGCCCATATTTTTAGTGTGTTTCGTTACCATGATCTTTTTAGGTTGAGCTAACGTAACCTGTTTGTAGATGTCGGTGACGGCACCTTCTCCTGCAGACTGAACGAGTGCTCCTTCCATTATGAAGACAACATTATTAGTTTGATTATGTTTGTAATATAATGGTATTGCACATTTTTTGCATTTCAATCTGAAACAATTTTGTTGACATTAGGTATTTGGTTGACATTGTTTTCTTAAATTTATTATCAATATTAGGGCCTCTTTCATCATCTCCAAGTAAAGCTTTGATTAGTTACTTTCTAAGTAACATATAACTGTCAAGTAAACCCTAATTGTCAGACTATACGACAAGCAAGTTACGGGTCAGTTTATCTTATGATTAGTGCTACTCGGACATCATGAAATTCACACATTAACTTAAGGATGACTTTAACTTACAATTAGCCTACTTGTCACTTTACTTGAAGGTGGTGAAAGAGGCCCTTAAATGAAGAGGAATGTAAGAGCTGGTCCATTATAATCTTTTGCTGTAAGAAGTTGTAAGAGGCTCCATTACATTCAGTGGAATCTAACCTCACTTACTCTCAGTGCTGCTGAACAATAGATGAAGCTATGGCTCAAACACCTGAGGAAAGTTGTTGTGCTTAGACATGGTCAATTTGATCCACTTAGTAAGCCGCCTAAGGACTGTAATAAATCTTATGATTCAGTACCAGTATTTGGGAAACGAATACAACCATAAGGTGCCTTGTCTGCTCATTAAGAAAATTGCTTAGCTATTGTTTTCACAGATAAGATTTTTTTTATAGCCTGCAGGGCTGAAGATTTTATTTAGTACCGTACAATACAATACAATAGTAATCATATTGTATGCCTTGCTTACCTGTACTGCCTCTCAATCCCTTTCTCCCATTTCAAATAAACAGTTTCATCGGGATCTGATGTTATTTTATGAGCGTGTCTAGACCCATCTATAACTCTCGCGCCGTCGGCAGGCCGTAGAGGTAGCTTATCGATGGTGCAATCCAGGATCAAAGACATTTGCCCACATATGCAGTAGTAAATGTGGAGAGGTTTGGTCTCGTTATATTCTTCTTGGTCTTTCGTGTCTGAACAGACGATAGACCTTGATACTACCTTCGGCATTATTCTGGATCAATTATTGAGACTTTGGAAATATATTTACGTGTTTATTTAAGGCTTCTATTCAGATTTAAAGATATAATTTAGATAAATAAGTAGATAAATCATAAATCAACGTTTGCATCACAATATTGCTGAATTTGACAATAATATAAATAAAACTGACAATACTGACATTGACAGAGCTGAATTTGACACAAGCGGAAGCGGCTGTCAATGGCATATACAGATAAATGAAAAATATAATAAATGAACACAGTTAGACCACTATGATAATAGATTTAATGAGTCTGTGGTTGAAATTGTTATTTAGGTCTATCATCTGTGTAAAATGTCACGAACTGTCAATGAAAGTCAACTTCACACCGATTGTCTTTTATTCCACCGAATTGTGTTCTACTGCACATGTTCATTGATTTTTGTGGAATTTGGCGAAAGTAACGCGAGAACTAATCTAAAATGGGTGCTATAGCAAGCAGATACCGCGTCTCAAACTCTGCTCTCACTGGCACGGATGTGAATAATATAGAAGATGCCAATAAGCCTGAAAATCCTGGCACTTTGGATGAATTGCACAAAAAAACCAAAGGTAAGATTCATACATGCTATAAATGTATGTGGTGTCGGTGAGCACCTATAAGCGCTGGTTAAGATTATATCTAAATGTTAAAATAAAGTTTTTCAGTCAGAAATCAGTTTCTGTCAAACATACCATGTTATGTTTCAGAAGTTTGGTTACTTGTGATGTAATATTTAAATTCTTTACACTAGGGGTTTTGTTCTTCCCTATGATTATCGAATGCCGAAAATCTTATTAATTTAAACAGGACTTTAAATAAAACTGTTATAGTAATGAAAACACAAATATAGGTTGATGAACTAATCCTAGGAGAGGCCTTATTATGTTGACGGATAAAGTTAAATTTAGTGTCCGGTAGTTATCCTTACTTACTAATATTATAAATGTGAAAGTGTGTTTGTTTGTTTGTTTGTTTGTTTGTTTGTTTGTTTGTTTGTGACGCTTTCACGTCGCAACAAAGCTATTATATGGTAAGGTTTATGTGTGTGGGGATAGTTAGGAGGGTGGAGAGTGACGTAGGCTACTTTTTACCGCGAAAAAACATCCCATTCCCATGGGAAGATCGATGTTTTGTTAGTTGCTAGATATTTATTTTCGGAGTTGTTAATAGATGGCGTTAATTTGCAAGTTCTGAATTACGCTATGAAATACTACATGTAATTTACTTAAGTCATAGGCAAATGTAATAGGCTACTTTAGCTCTGCCTCGAGAACTCCCCGCTCCGGCTGTATTCAGTGTACCGCCCGCCCGCTGGCACTATCCTGTTGGCTGATGTCCGCAAGTTGCTGGACTCGCCGACACCGGTGGTGGGCGCGGGCGACTGGAACTGCATCCGGGGTGGAATAGCCTAGCTGCCAACAGAAGTGAAAGGCTACTTTTTGATGCCGCTGAACAGCACGGCTACACTGTCGAGGGTGTTGCACACCGTTACCGCGGCTCTGAATAAGAAAGAACGCGTGTGTGCAGTATTCCTCGACATGGAAAAGGCGTTCGACCGTGTTTGGCACGACGGCTTATTCTCTACAAGATCTCGCAGTCGTCGGCGCCCCGGAGTGCCGTTAAGGTGATCTCCAGTTTCCTCGAAAATAGAAGCTTCAGAGTAGTGGTTGAAGACGCCGAATCCCCCGAGCGTCCGATCGCAGCCGGCGTCCCGCAAGGGAGTTGCCTGTCCCCGGTCTGCTACGCCTGCTACACCGACGACATCCCGGCGGCAGGGGGGGGCGTCGCTTGCCTTGTATGCCGATGATGTGGCGTACATCACCACGTCGCTGAATAGAACCCACGCCATCGTCAAGATGCAGCATGCGCTTGATGCCCTCCCCGAATGGCTTGCCGCGTGGAGACTGTCGGTGAATGTCGAGAAGACGCAGGCCGTGAACATAAGAGGATACCTCAACAGGCGGGACCCTACTCTGGAGCTTAACGGACAAGATATCCAATGGGCCCCACAGGCCAAATACCTGGGGGCAAAATCGACGGAAGACTTTCGATGAAGCCACAGGTTACGAAAGCCGTCGCGAATTCCAGAAGCGCGATGGCAGAAACCAGTGCTCTCCTCGAGCCTCCCTCTCGGACAGTCTACAAGACCTACATCAGATGCCGCCTCACGTACGCGGCACCGGCGTGGTACGCGCTCGCCAGCGAACCGCAGCGCAAGAGGATGCGTGCGGTTCAGGCGATTGCGCTCCGCCGGCTGACTGGTGCGCCGAGGTCCGTCAGGAACGCCGTCATCCAGAGGGACCTTTGAGTCGAGAGCCTGGACGACTTCATCGAGAGATTGGCACGCAACATGTTCGGGCGTGTCGACGCGTCGCGGTTCCCGCATCTGCAGGACCTGGTGCCGCTCCACACCCGTCCACCGGACCGCTGGGCCTTCCCGCGCGACTTGCTGGTTGCGCGGGACGGGGCTAGCACTGACTGATACTGGGGCTTCGTAAGTCGTCGCCCGGCGCTGATCGGATCCTGCTGGGCTTCCCACCAGCGGGATTCACCCGGTAGGGCCTCGATCGCCTGGGCGGCGCGAAGATAAACCCCATCCCGTTTAAGACTCTGTGGCCTGTAAAAAGGCCACCACTCACCGGACTTGACCTATTGGTTAACCATAGATGGACAACCAAGGGCCTTAGGGCCCAACCCAAGGACCGGCCCGTTTTAATGGGGCGCGAGAGACACCCCCAAAGGGGAACTAACTGTCCCGAGGGCTCCACACACCTCAGACAGGGTGGAGTGAAGAGAGCGAGTAGTAGGCTACTTTTTAGCCTAAATTCCTACGGGAGCGAGACCTACGCGGCTGTTACCTACGGGTCCCGAAGCGAAGCGCGGGCGGTTCTCTAGTCCGGTGATAAGACTGATAACAAGACCTCATCTCAGTTTTATTTAATTCTTCATATGACTTAATTCATTATTACTTTTTTTATTTAAAAGTGATCAGCTATGCTTTGATTTCATTCCTTGCCAAACCCCAATGGTGACTTAAGCGCCTTAACTTAGTAACTAATCAATAAGTAAATGATACAGAAACTGAACTTCTTGATTTCACAAATGAGTGAATTTGTTTGTTGCAATGTGTTTCTCAATGTTTGCTGCAGATGTGATGCCAGTGAATTTTGAAGGTGGCAAGCTCATGGTGAACAAGGGTATCTCAAACCATTTTCAGGTCAGTTCATTATTGTGTTTTGTAAAATAACCATTATTACATTCCATATGTAAGAAGAGAAAAATGTTTTCAGGGTTGGGAGTATCATATTCTTTTTTCCTTCTTGTGAGTTAACATTTAAATACATGTTAATTAAATAGTAATGTGTAAAAAAAACCTTAAAAAACCTATTCACTTTTGACTTAATGAAAGACATTATGTGCTAACCAATATGAGCAAGATATTGCAATAGTTAATTAAAACAATAATTATTATTATTGACACAGGTGCTAAATTCTACTTATTTTTACAGATGTCCCATACTCTAACGATGAGTTCAGCTCAAAATGGTTACAAGATAGGCGCAACTTACATAGGCACAAAGCAGATCTCACCAACGGAGGCCTTCCCCGTGGTGTTGGGAGATGTGGACCCTTCAGGGAATGTTAACTTTAACCTTATTCATCAGCTCACTCCTGAGATTAGGCTCAAAGCAGCGGCTCAGGTTTGTAAAATTCATTTTTAAGAAAAAATATTTTTTTAAGAAATAAAAAATATTTGCTTTTTTTATTGGAATATTAATACATTTTTTATTTGATTATTATTAAATAGTAAATAATTCATAAAACAATATTGCCTGTTGTTTTGTATTACATTTTATTTTATTGTTAACATTTTATTACGATGCGTATACTTTCTATTTAATAAAAATGAATCGCAAATCCTTCGTAAGCGCAGAACTCGAAAACGGCTGTTCCAATAGTATATATCAAAATTAGACAAGATATTCTGTATAATGTACTCTTGTACGTATCAGTTTCACTTGAATTTCATTCATTACTGATGTGCATTCATTACTCAGTGTTCATTACTGAATAGCAGAAATTCACTAAACTGCAGCTGTGGTGACATCGCACACACGCGTTGACGTCACGCAGCCTGTTATTGTTGCAGTTTAATACACTGCTTGCATATATGCAAGTTCCGAACGAGATTAATTCAAGCTTGGCTGTTCTCCAGACATTAATAATAATAATAACGCTTCACATTCAAAGCCCCACACTAGGATTCCCTGTGTCGTGGGTGCCTTGGACAACACACAAGACAAGGACACACACCCAGACCGAAAACAGAAATTTAAACTCATCATTCAAATTGCCGCCTCACTGGGAATCGAACCCAGGACCCTCGGAACAGCGATCGGCGTGTTAACCATTGCGCCATTCGGGTCGTCAATATTGTCTCGACTGGTAGAAGATTTCCTTTTCGCAAACAGCATAACAGCCATAGAAACTCGTTTTAATGTTTACCCTTATTATCCAACGATTCTTTACAATTTTCAGGTTCAAGAGTGTAAGCTGACAGCAACCCAGGGCACTTTGGAGTACAAGGGTTCGGACTACACAGCCGCTCTGGCAGTCGGCAAGCCTGACTTCAGTGAGACTTCCTCAGTATTTGTTGGCCATTACTTACAGGTATGGTATTTTTTATTGCACACATACATTATTAACAGCCCAGTTAGCAGTTGATATGTTTGTATTAGTTCTGATCAGGTGTACAAATATATGATTTTCAAAGCCTAATGAAGTAAAAGCTTTGATCTATCCTCATAACTAAGGAACTAACCATCCAACCCAAGTATCCGAAGTTTTACTCTGTTAAAAGGTCTGCGATATGGCTTAACGATTACTATCTGACGATAACAACACAGGAGCTCTCGAAACGTGACCGTCTATAGTTGCTCAACTCGATCGATCGCATAGACTCGACACAAGCCACTGAGCTATGTGCACTTCAAGCCTCTTCAATGAGGAAGAAGCGATTAATATAGTTTTCATAAAGACGAAAGACGCTGTGTTATGTGCTCTTCAGTGAGGAATATAGTTTAAATAAATATAACATTTATAGGGAGAGTATATATTAATAACATATAATATTGAGTTGTAATGTATTTTGTTCCAGTCGGTGACCAACCGGTTGGCGCTGGGCACGGAGCTGGTGTACCAATCTGGGACCCGCGTCATGGGCGGCGAGATCGCCATAGCGTCTGCTGCTGGACGGTACACCATGGATGGTGAGTGCGATTTGTATATAGAGATGGCTGGTCTCTTTAGTCTAAGGTGATGATGATTGTACGTAATGTTGGTTTGAAGTAGGTGCTGTATGCTTGTTTGCTACCTCTATAAAAAAACATTTGTTTCGTGTCAATTGTGTCAAGATATTATTTTATAAATGTGTAAATATTTAATGCATTATGAACATTGTAGTATTTAATATACTTGTTGAAATCATAATTATAATATATATTTATTTGGTCACTTTGTACACAAAACATGCATGGAATACAATAAACATAATTTTTTACAAAGTTAGACATTTTTTACAACAGCTGTTATTTAATTTAGGATATTATCCAGAATTACCAATTTCCATTGTAGAAATGTTGCGACAGGCCATTTTTGATGAGTCCATTATGAGGAGGTCTTGGTCGAGTTGCAAACTTCCAGTGATGGTGGATTTAAATTCCAGATTCGGAAGTATCAGCCACACTGGGTCCAGCTGGCTTCCACCTATGTTACTTCAAACAGGCCAGTGAACAGTTGCAGGTAACCTTTGTTTAATTGATAACTAAATTAAAATAATATATGTAATAGCTTAATCTATGTCTAGTGAACCATTCTTTGTTCTGGTTGTGAGAATTTCATTGTTGAATGTAGTTATGTAAATGGATGGATTTAATAATAATTATAATCATTATGCAAAGTTTTGAAAGAAGAATATTATGTGATGTATTTATAAATACAAAAGCATGCAATCTGTCTTGGTAAAGTATGTACATTTAATAACTTTATAAATATGTGATGTTTGCAGGTGGTAGCAGAGATGGACACATCGTTCCGAGGGATGGAGTCAGTGGGTACCATCGGCTACCAGGTCACTATCCCGAAGGCTGAGCTGGTGTTCAGAGGTGAGTAAAACAGGCTAGTTAAGTTCCCACCAGAGATGTGCTATGCTAAGCTGCTAAGGATGCGTATGCCATCCACCAATCATATTCTGCCCTTAGGGGGTTTTCTAGGTGGGCCAATGTACGTGATTGGTAGATCTCAAACACATCTTTAGCAACGTAGCATAGCACATCTCTGGTGGAAAGGCACCCTTACATACTTGTAATTGCATGGCACACAAAACACACTTAATCACATAAGCAAAAAGCTGGTTTTTGCTTGTTTTTGCTGGTTTGCGTGTTTTTGCTGGTTTGTTAACGAGCCTATCAAGGTAATTATGCCTTGATAGGCTTGTCTATGTAAAAAACTATTTCTTTGTTTGGTTATTATATCTGTGATAAATATACTGTAAAAGGTTAGGTTATTTCACATTGATGCTGACCATTCTCCTTTTAAACGTCATGTCACGTCGTGTCCAGTATGTGAAATTCATGTATTAATTTGTTTATCAATTAACGCAAAGCATTCCTCCGCAGGCATGGTAGACTCCAATTGGAACATCGGTGCAGTCCTGGAGAAGAAACTGCAGCCGCTGCCCTTCACGTTCGCCCTGTCCGGCATGGCCAACCAGGCCAAGCAACAGTTCAAGTTTGGTTGCGGACTGATCATCGGCTAGACATCGGTTAGACAGTGCCGGGCTAGCTAGTGACTGGTGGTAGCAAGTGACGTAACAGTTGGGTTTGTGACAGTCTAGTGCCGTTTGACTTATGGAAGTATTGTATGTAAATTTATGTGCCGGTTATTATTGACAGTAGAGTGAGGTTAGATGGTTCGGGCTGATGATTCCTAAGTGTATGGCTTGCTACTGATCTCTGGTGGACAACGTGCTACTGAATTATGTAGTGTATATTTTACTACTGGACTCTGTATCATATGTAACAGACCTTTCCAGTTTGGTTGGCAGGATATGTGGGATTAGTTAATAATTCTGATCAGTATTCGCATTGAGTATAATTGGTATCTACTATGGATTTTATAAGGTTTGATTCAACTCGCATTGTGCATATAATCGTGAATCCATATCATTCAAGTCTGGATAGATTGACGCTATACTGTATATCGAATTGCATATCAATTGGTACGTTGATAAAGCATGCGACAATTAATTGCCTCAATTGCTTTTCTTTCTCTGTCAACATGATCTTTCTTAGAGATCTCAATTACTACAATGAATAGTATCAACTAGGAAAAGAATTCTAACACTACATAGTTTTTTATATGGAGATCAGTAGGTAGGTCAGCAAAGATATCTTTGGTCCAACCAACTAACCTTGTAACAGAACAGACTATGTTTGTAACCCTACCACATATTATTATATTTTAGTCCTACACCAGTGAAGTGTATATTGCAAAATGAATCACTTACACTAAATGTCCACAAAGCTTGCGACATAGATGTTTGTATTCAATACCATATAACTTAGATAATTGTATTGATTGATGCAAATTTCTAAAGGTGTGTTATTTGTTGGGGTATGGTACACAGCTCAATACCAGATTTGATCTGTCTTCATGGATATGGTTTTTCATTAGAATCTACATGAAAATGATTTGTTAAAACTATTGAGACTATAGAACATGTGTGAGTTTTCGTTCTCACTGGACAGATGATAAATAATGTAGTTTGTTATTGACAACAAAACACATGAATATGGTTACTCATCAGAATATCTTTGGCTATGGTTCGATTTAATATCGGGCGTAGTTATAGATAATAATTATGATAAAACAATCATGAATATGGTTTCTCCCTTGATCATGATTATGAGATGTTTACATGAAACTATAGAAAAAAACATGTGTAATTATTAAAATAAAGTTGCTATTTATAACACAAACCAAATCAAATTAATCTTTACTATTATTATAGTTATGTGGTATTCAAATGAGAAGCATTATGATATGTGACAATGTTGTATTGTTATGCCTTCGAATGTTTATTTAGTAAATACTTTCAATGAAATGTGAATGTTCAGCTTATGGCCATGTGTTTGGTATTTTTAAATAATTCTTCTTCATGTATTCGCTACACACCAGAACAGCATTTAATATCGGTCACTCTAGGGTCATTTGCAACTGTCAGGCAGCATTGCTAGTAGAGTAAGAGCCCGCGACGCGCAGACCTTCGTTATATTATAAAAGCTGAAAATTCTTCTATATACGTCCCATATACAGGTATAAGCAAACCCAGCCTATGCAACCTGGGTCGCGGTGGCTTTGGCAGGTAACAGGTAGTAAAGGTGGGTAAAATTGTGTTTCAAATTTGTGATAGCATAAAACTTAGTTTTCATATATTTTAACTTACAATCATATTAGAAACCGCCTCGTCTATTGGCGGACACTTAGGACGGTGGCAACCCCTTGCCAGACACCCTCACAGTCTAATTATTTATAAATCTACTTTCGTCATAGTATAAAATCTGACTTTTATATATGTTATTCAGAAAATTATACGAATAATGTTTCCACAGTCCGCAGTCACTTTCGATGGTTCCCCTATCTTCCCAGACACATTGAAGTCTACTCCAGGCGTGCGCGCGATGAATATACATGTAGGTTGGTGCGAGTGAAATAGCGCGATATATACTCTAAACTTATCAAGAAAATTAATTATGTAGATTTATAACGGATTAAAAGTGTAAATTTTAAAAAAATGATGTAAAAAAATTTTCTTAAAACAAATTATGAAATCATTCAATTTTGAAAATTATTATGAACTAGCTTTTGCCAGCGGCTTCGCCCGCGTGAATTTCGTTTAAACTTCACCCCTTTATTTCACCCACTTAAGTGTCATAAACGTAAGAGTAGATAAAATATAGGTATACTTAATCAGAAAGCTTCGAACTGCTAAGCTATCGGGAGTTACACGTGTTATTGTGAGTCAACCATAAAAGATAGACATATGCTGTCGTGGAATATTTTTTATATAATTTTAAGGAGAACATTTCCGTCATACATGATTTCTGTGTAGCTTTAACCATTAAGGTTGCACACGCGACGGAAGCTTAAAAAATGGAGTAACTTCTCCCGTTTCCCCAACATTTCCCTTCACTGCTCTGCTCCTATTGATTGTAGCGTGATGAAAAGTATACTATAACCAGCGCGGGAGTATGAAAAATAATTGTACCAAGTTTCGTTAAAATCCGTCGAGTAGTTTTTGTTTCTATAACGGTTATACATCCGACAGACAGACAGACAGACAGACAGACAGACAGACAGACAGACAGACAGACAAAAATTTTACTGATTGCATTTTTGGCATCAGTATCGATCCCTAATCACCCCCTGATAGTTATTTTGGAAATATATTTAATGTACAGAATTGACCTCTCTACAGATTTATTATAAGTATAGATAGATAGATGAATTCAAGTGAATTTTATGGAATCAAGTTATGATTTAAGAAAGTTGTAAAAAATATCTATTGATATTTTTTTAAGTATTGTGCAGAAAATAATAAGAAAAATCGGCAGTTGATGATAAAATTCTAGAAGTTTAAAGTTAAGGAGATAAATTTGTTTGTATGTTGGTTTTACTATAAGGAGAGAAAATAATTTAGATCGTAATGAAATCAGTGGAAAAAGAATTAAATTATACATTTAATTATAGCCATTACAAAACAAAGCAAAAAATAAAGTTTCAAACATTGTTATTGTTAAATTAAAAAAATCAATTATTTCCATCGTCATCGTCGGTATTTCCTTTATCTTCATCACTGCTACTCCATTCTATGGATTTGTCCTCATCAATGACACTATCTTCAACAGCTTCTGTAATAATTAAAGCAAGTTAGAACAATTATGAATAGCCGATGATTTGTTTATGAACATTGAACATTATAACATACCTGACAAAGTTTGTAGAGAATCACTGACATAATGAGGTAGCTGATCTCCTTCAAACCATTTAAAATGGTATTGACCACTTTCCAGTACCCAGCCATTATTTTCAGGTTTACGTGAAGTAGGTTTACTTAAATGAGCATTGTTCCAAATCGCACAAATATAATTAGCTCGTAATAAATGCTGCAGTAGCTCATTTTTACAAGGTGGTAAACTGCTAGCATCAAAATTTCTCAATTTTTTTCGATTGAAAGCCTCATTAATATCAGATACTTAATACGAGTCTATAAACATCTGAACTCTAGCAGCATCAACATCAATTACATTCCGAGCATTATATACACTGCATATATATTTCTGAATACTATTAAAAACGTTCTTTCGTTCATCGCTGTCCTCCATTAATTCAATTTCGCCAAACTTAATAAAAGCTTTTTGGTACTCGTCGAATTTTTTTAATAGTTTATAAGGTCTCAATTTTCCTTTTCTAAAAAATGCCGGATTGTAATCGCATCCTGTAATGGCGTAAATTATTTATTCAACGGTTTCTGTACGTATACCAGTTTACACTACACAATATACAATAAGTACAGTGCGCCCAACTTATCTCTGAAATGGCAAATATTTGGAACTAACTCCGCCATGTTAAAAAGTCATTCATAAGTACGTTGTGGTCATTCATCTGTCAGTTACTAGTGTGCAATGATTGGTCAAATGAATGTCAAATGCGTCCGACAGCGCCTCTTTCATTTAAATCTTAAGATTGGTTTACTATACGGAGTACGAGACAGCTGATGCGCAGAAAGAGATCACCATGGACCGACCATGCTATTTCACTCGCACCAACCTACATGTATATTCATCGCGCGCACGCCTGGAGTAGACTTCAATGTGTCTGGGAAGATAGGGGAACCATCGAAAGTGACTGCGGACTGTGGAAACATTATTCGTATAATTTTCTGAATAACATATATAAAAGTCAGATTTTATACTATGACGAAAGTAGATTTATAAATAATTAGACTGTGAGGGTGTCTGGCAAGGGGTTGCCACCGTCCTAAGTGTCCGCCAATAGACGAGGCGGTTTCTAATATGATTGTAAGTTAAAATATATGATAACTAAGTTTTATGCTATCACAAATTTGAAACACAATTTTACCCACCTTTACCACCTGTTACCTGCCAAAGCCACCGCGACCCAGGTTGCATAGGCTGGGTTTGCTTATACCTGTATATGGGACGTATATAGAAGAATTTTCAGCTTTTATAATATAACGAAGGTCTGCGCGTCGCGGGCTCTTAGACCATAGATTTTGAACTTTTTTCGAAAATTAACCGACTTCATAACCGATAAGTAGAGATAACTCAAAAAGGCCCCTTCAGATAGCGCTCATTTTTATACGAGACCAGACGTGAAACCATTACTCCAAATATGGAAAGCTTCGCTGTTTATTTTAGGGCAATTTAAAAATTTAAATCGGCAATGCTCCTATTTTGACCATATCTGGACTTAACCGTATATGGACTGAAACTACAAAGATGTAACTACATGTAATATAGAAATGTGTTCAAGTTAGTGTTCAAAGTGGCATTTATATATTGTGTGGAGCGTTGGTGCCCTAGAGTGACCGCTGCGATGTAGATAGTGGTATCGCGAACTGTACATAGAGCCTCTAATGTTGTTGAACTGTTTATTTTAATAGAGTTATGTTATTAAATCAATTGAGAGTTTTACTTGATTCATCCCTATTGCCGCATTGCTTCATTATTTTTGCCGCCCGAAAGATTCAGTATAAATTAACTAAGCATCGGTCGCAGTCCACCCGTTTAGTTCAACTAAGTCGATCACGGGCACTTATTTTTGCCCATGATCCATCTAAATAACGAGTAATTAGACGCGGACGAAGGCTGAAATTTTGGGGAATCATAAACCTATTTTGCTAAGATTAAAAAATTACGTCGTTCCTTGTCGTGTATCTAGATGTCGCATTTGGTTTATAAGGACATCGTAGTTCATCGAATGTGGAAAATATAAACTCCGAAAAAACGGGTGATTCTCGGTGGTCATACTGGGTTGTCCTACTGGTATGGCCAGTGAGAATTTGTGTGTTGAGATTTTCTCACTGGTCATACTACCTATTAACACCAGAAATTTAGCATTTTCTTTCATCCTGTATATATCTGCAGTGGTACAGTCAAGCTAAAAGTGAGCTATACAAGTCTATAAGGACAATAAACATATGAAATAAATATGATCTAGGAATGTTTTTGAACATTTCCCTGTGGAAATGTTAAATAAATCAGGTATCAACTTGAGTACCGTATTGTATAATTGAACACCAAGCTCCAAGAAAGATCGCTGAATCCTACGCAGGCAAAATGAAGACGTAAAATGAATTGTGTCTGTTAATTGTTATGCGTATCACTATTCATTTTATACATGTCTAAATGTTCTCTTTTGTACATTAAGTTACTACAAATAAACTGTGAAGTTACTTAGTATACATATATTTCTTTTAAACTTTTCACGCGGAGAATAGTTAAATTAAGCACCTAGGTACCTACTCCTTTTTTAAAGTCGCTTAAAACCGTTGATTTCTGTTTTGAATTGTTATTATTGTGTGAAGACAGAGTTAATTTTGCATTTATAATATTAATTAGTAGGGATTTGTATAAATGTAACGTCGATTCCTTAAAACGAAATATTATTAGTAAATTACTGTTAACATTTAAACAAAAAATAGTTACACACGCGCTACAATTTACTGTTGTATTGAAAGAGTTTGTTCACACAGATACCTACCTATTGTCCTCACATAGCGTCACACACCACTCCACACTCTCCTCTAATTCCCAGTGAAAGTCCCATAAAACCATTGAGCTACTCCGAATATTAGCGCGGACAAAGAGACAGGCGAACATACCAACTGGAAAAAAACATTGTTATTTTGAAAACACAAACAGACCCTACAATTTTATTTATATGTATAGATGTAGATATAGATTTAGATAATTGTTTTTTCATGTAACCTCAAAACTTTACCATGTTTATTACCATGTTTGTCTTTTTTGAAAGTCAAGTCAAATGTCAAAGTACCACATGAATAAGTATTTTTATTTAAAAACTAGTAAATCCGCCCTCGCTTCGCTTCGGGAAACCAGTCCCTTTAAAAATCTCTATAAATTTTAACAAATTATATTTTTCCGATGTCTAAGCTATATTACTGCAAAGTTTCATGAAAATCCGTTCAGTAGTTTTTGCGTGAAAGAGCAACAAACACACACACATACATCCTTACAAACTTTCGCATTTATAATATTAGTAGGAAGGAAGGATTAGTAGGATACACATATTTTCCTTCACATTTAATTATATAAAACCCATTTTCAAAAAATGTTTTAAGAACATGATTATTTATTTATCACAAAATGAAATATTCACATTTGACTTTTAGCTTGACGGTACCGCCACAGCTATTTATAGGATGAAAGAAAATGCTACATTTCTGGTGTTAATAGGTAGTATGACCAGTGAGAAAATCTCAACACAGACATTCTCACTGGCCATACCAGTAGGACAACCCAGTATGACCACCGAGAATCACCGGAAAAAACACATCAAAACCAAAAAATATTATTATTCATTGACTAGTATGACATGAATGGTTCCCATTCATTGAATGCACAAAATAAATTATTTAAATGTGACTTCATTAACCCTTAAAAAATGGTGCTTGTCATGTGGTCTCTTAAGAGTTTGAACATCTTGCGAGTAGTTTTTGTGTTATTCATAACTGTCGAAGTTGTAGTCGGTTATTTTGTAAAAAGTTATGATTATGAATTTTTATTTGAATTCGCAGATCACAAATATTTTGTGTTATGTGAGAGTTATCGTGATGATAGTTATGTCTAGGCGGCTTTGCCTGTCGATACTTATCGCGTTAACGTCTCAGAGAAGCGACTGTATTTATAGTTTACTAGCGGCCCGCCCGCGGTTTCACCCGCGTGGATCCCGTTCTCGTGGGAATATATGCATGTATTATACATAAAAACCTTCCTCTTGAATCACTCTACCTATTACAAAAAACCGCATCAAAATCCGTTGCGTAATTTTAAAGATTTAAGCATACAGACAAACAGACAGACAAAAATAGCGACTTTGTTTTATACTATGTAGTGATAACCAACCGAACTTTGGCTACCTATATCATGGATAGCGTCCTCCATAGGGAAAGTTAACACGAAACAAAGAATCGTTCCAATAAAACCACATGTAGTTTAAAAATAACGTAAGTTTATTACATGTAATGAAATAAAAATATAGTACTATAAACTTTTATTCTGTTACATGTATAACTGTCCGCCGGGCGCGGTTCAACATCAATTTAACGCTATCATATTCAAATTCGATACAATATAGCAACAGTGACGGCAGAGGCATGCCTATCGACTCGATAATCGAAACAATCACATCACTATTGCTACCTCATTACATACATCCTACAATAGCTATGGACAATATTAATAAAAATAACACCATTATTTCTGCAAGTGAGGGATATGCTATAGATAAATCAACAGTGTTCAAAACCTGCAAGATTGAACATCGATATAATCTACTCGTCATTATCTAACTGTAGTGCGACCCGGGTTAAGCTGGGTGGACATTGTGTAAGCTCACAAATATTACCAAAAACTTTCAAAAATTCAAAATATGACCAAACTAACAACCAGTCAACCCAACTTCAATTTAACAACTAAGAAATTTTACTCGTTACCTCCTTATACCAAAATATATTATTATGGCTTGAGTTATCATTTCAAAGATACATAATATTTCTATAATAATATTAATATATTTTTTTCGTGTTATATCTATTTTAGCCTAGACTTAACATTAAAGACGATTGCAACACTTTGAGGATCGCAACATGTAATTTTAAGAGATCTGTGTTGTATTCCCATTGATTTTGCAATGTTCTTTTTGAAAAGAGTAAAATTCGTGACATCGAGGGTAGGATGTAATTTGCTTCTTTCAAACAACAAACATACAGATAAAAAGTTCAATCAAAGTGGTTCTCAAATTTCCAATCAATATTGAGCAAAAATTCGGAGTAATAAACTCATTTCGTTCAAACTACGGCCAATGTGACTGATGAATTCAAAAATTCAAAATAGCACAATCAAAAAGAACATCACAAATGAAGCCAAACATTTGGCGAAGCATAGCGACACTTTAGATACCAACGAGTCATCTCGACACATACAAAAAATGCTAATTATTTGGTGTAAGCAAAGAAAAATTGCTAGCAACACCGCCCGCTTCTGATTATAAAAACACCATGTAAACAGATAGATTTTTAATCATTTAAATTTTCACGAATTTATCGTATTCATTTATTATCTGTGATAAATAAAAATTGTCATAGAATGAAATAAAAAACGAGCGGTGCCACTGAGCATAGAAATACGGATGCTAAACAAAACGTAAGCATAGGATCAAAATTATACTAAGTACAGATTACATTCTCGACCTCTTGACGACAAATTGATAGTTGATATCTTTTAATAACCTTTAATTTTTAACCAAAATAAGAAAACAATCACAGATAATGCATAGTGTAAGTTTACTTGCAAAATCAAGTAAAACTTTATAATCAGATATAGGCTTCGATTACAGTGACCTGTAACCTATAGATTTTTAGTGTTGCCATTTTTAACCAAAATCTAGTCGAATGATAGTGATGCCATAAGAGGGAGATGGACAAAAACACAATACATCAAATACATGACACATCATTTCTTTAAAAATTAACACTAATAAAAAAAATTAAATACCTATGAGATATAAACTGATGACTGTAGTCCGATACTACGGGCTCTTTATAGATTTAAGTTGGATTTATGCTATGGGGACAGATTAAAAAGATATTTACAAAATGCTACCTTGCTCACTCACAACTCCGTTGTGTTCCCAGAACGTGAAACGTAATAGTTACAGAGAATAAAATACCGTAAATCTAAAATGTTAATTTCATATGTGTATGTTAGCATACCATACAAGTAATTAAAATCTAATACAATATTTGGAAAGGTATCGTCTCGTTTAGACAGTATGCGATAGAACGAAACAAGATTATAGTCGAGTTTATTTTAGTGACAAATAATAATTCAATCGACATATTTGTATTATTAACCTATTATGATATGGCGTTAATTTATAACTTTAGATTTAGAATTTGTTTTGTGCACAGTTTTCCAATTTAAAGAACCATAAATATCAGTTTTATTTTTGTTTATTAATCATAAAGAAAAATAAAGACTGGTAACCCTTTCAACAATGCCCGTTTCGTTCAAACTCGACTATACTCACGGCGTACCTTTACGTAATATTATACCACAGACAACATTTGAATGTTTCCTTACATCGATTTATAGCTACGTTAAATTTTCCATCGACTAGGTACATGAACCTTCCAAGCCATCAAAAGCCTACCTATCGAAATATAACAACTGTGAAATCGGAATTTCCAATTTTACAATACTTTATTGTGCACACTAAGCATTGTATATAGAATAGAACGGTGTGAATGATTACGAACACAATAGGCGGTCTTGTCGCTTTAGTAACGAGAGTTCCAGACAACCTTAGGGTAGACACAGACATTAAAAAATCTTAGTTATTTAAAATTCATACAATGTAATACAACGTTGAACTCATGAACATCTATAATATATTATTGTTCTATCTAAATATATAGTATATAATTATGTTTGTAATGCAGATATAGTTGTGATTTACAAAAATTCTATTGAATCAATTCACATGATAATCATTTCATTGTGAATTAAGACTCTAAATATCATAATACACATAAGTTTTCATACTTGTTATACTTCGATACAATCACAACTACGACAAAGCTACTTGAAACCATGACACACTAACAATACGATTTAAAACAACAGATTCCTTACACACCAATACAATATTCCCGAATAACTATGTCATACGCCGTATTGTTGTCTCGGTACTGTTTATTTCCATAACCGCGATACATTCAGTATCAGAACAGTATATTATATACATACTAAAATTGGCAAAATATGGTCCGTAAAATATTACAATATAATCACACGTGGCAGAATACGATAATTTTTATTATCTGATTGCAGTGATCTGGCCTTAACATACAATTATATTACGGTTGGAACTACTGTGTGATAGCGTTACATGGAGTATATAAGTAGGAGCACCATCTCATAAAGGAAATAAGTGAAAAATGTGTCCCTTGACAAGCAGTTAATGTGTAATTACATTTTGTTTAAATTGTCTCATGAGATAATCCGTGTATTGCTTTCGATTCGACGCACAAAAACCCACCAAAACGGCGCTAGAGTAGCGAGTTGTTGTAGTGTGTTCAGAGTTGAAATTTTTAATAATATTGTATAGTATTTATCGTAAACTGCTGTATGCAAAATCTCTGCTATTCACGTTACTCAAAATAGTTCAGTAAATATAACCTCAAATAGTGATACATATTACATTCACACTCTTGCTACAGTAGCACCAATCTTATTGGATATCACTTGATGGACACTTTAAAACAGAGATAGTGCTCCTAGCTTATAAACTCCATAATTACATAGTTTAAACAATTCCCAGTGTATAAACGAGTGTTTATATAGCTTTAGTTGTACGACGTCTCTCCACAGAACTATACAGTGTTGCCAATCTAGCTAATCACAAACCTTTTAAATTTGAATTGAATTAGTCGTTATAAGGAGTTCTGGTTTTGAATGCAAAAAAATGAAATCTACCGTCCTTAATTACTGCTTGATTTAAAAGTGTGTATTGACGAGTTTATTGCTAGCATTTTGCACCTGCTGTGTTATTCGTTTGTAAATAGCTGTTTTTTTTATTAAAGCTCTCATAATCAATTAGGATTATACCTTGACAAACCATACTATACTCGGCTATGCTATAGATTGCCATCGACGTATATAAATGGCTTCTAGCCATTAATGGCCCACTACAGGGCAAAGGCCTCTCCTCATGACTTGAGGAGGCCTAGAGCACACTCCACCACGCTGCTCCAATGCGAAATGCTGGAGGCGTTAGTGGCCAACCCAATTTTCTGGTGCATCTATGCCACCCGAAGGATATCTAACGGTAACAAACGGAAATTACTGCTTTACGTGCCCTCCGAGCGCTCAAGAAATTTAGCCACTAGCAGTCTCCCTTCAAACTACCGACAATACCCGTTGTTGCGTCGATCACTTAGGACCAACGCAAGCCACTCGGCTTACACACACTTGACAACGCAATTTATATATGTTTTTCCAATCAATTAACCGTTATTAGCTCATGAACAGTTTCTTAACGCCCCAATATCAAATAGAATAGTTTACTTTGGATATACGAGTAGATACAATGTTTTACTACGAACGGTTAATTTAAGATTATGTTTAATATATCCTCATTAAATTGTAGCCAATCTTACAAAGATACAAGATTAGATAAATATTAGATAACGCTACTCAAATACAATGTAAGTTCAGCCCGCTAACCGAATAAAATCAGGTTATAATAAAATTAATAGTTACGTATGTAATGCACGGTTTTGCATAATATAAAATATTTAAAAATTACGTTCTACATTTTATTAGGTACCAAACTCACAATAAATAATTTTCTCTTCGGGTCAATAACTCAGATAAAATTGTACATTGAATTAAAAAGGATTGTAAAAACTTTGCACTTTAAAAAAAAATATTTTACATTTTCAGATACCACATTTTAAATTGTCTCATGAGGTATTTCTTCGCGTATTGCTTTCGAATCGACGTTTGTTTTGATACGGTATAAGTAAGATTAATGAATACAATGCGCGTAAACAAAACCGTGACTATTACAATAGTTAAATTTGTAATTATTAATCAAACATAGTAAATTTAATTTATGAATACACCTTCCTAAATAGGACCTGACTTTATGACCCATTGCCGTCTTTTTACGTGCCCTTCAATGATATTTTCACTTACATTCATCCAACTGACGACCCCTCAAAGGTCAACAAATCTACCACTAACATAAACTGTCCTATGAGCGTTCCGAGATATGTATTAATTAAAGTTTAATGTTTTACTAAAAGCAGTTTTACGGCAGTTCTTTCCTCTATCTTTAATCCCATGGCAGCAACCAACTATCGAACACCAAGCATTACATGTGGCTTGGATACGTAAAATGTCGTAAGTGTATCGCACATACGCGGAATCTATCAGAGCATTACTGTGGCATTCAGAGACCAAGGCTGGTTGTATAGTCAAGCTTACCGCCAGCGCGGTTAACCCGCACTGACGAATGACACTACAAATGTACGTCATGCGACGTACGGCACGCGCGGTTCGTCGGCGCGGGTCTCTTTTCACTATAAAACGGCACAAGAGACTTGTAGCTAGTGACCCGCGCGTCGGTCAATCGCGCTGGCGGTAAGCTTGGCTATACAATCAGACAGTCATCCTAAACCAAACTTCAATTAAATGGCAGTTAGCACTTTACCAGAGACTACACGAACCAAACTCAACTTTCAAAGGGCAGTTAGCACTTTACTCGGCCAGAGACGTCAATACAACACAACAACTGATACGTGACCAACATGACAACGTGACCATCACACAGAGCGTCCTAACCTCACCGATCCCAATGCGTCGTGAGCGAGCGTCGCGCGGTACTTACGTTATAACTCCATGTCGTGCGCCTCGTCGTCGCTGAACTCGCTGAGCGAGCTCTCGGTGTCGCTGGCGCGCGCGGCCGAGCCCGCTGTAGGACCGCCCACAGATACGGGCGTCGCGCCGCTGATCGCGTCCTTCTCTTGTAACGCCTCCTCCGTTGCGAATCTTCGCACGTAGTCTGTTGATTATTAGTTTTTTGCGTCAGTGGTTGTAAGTGCACGGTGTTTAAATAATGCTCGGGGGCTTTACAACAAAAAGTACGATATACTTACAAAATAGTACTTAAAAAAAATCTGAGAAGCACTGGCCGCAGACAACTGATTACGTTATAACTTAAAGCTTATTTATTATAACTTTAAGCAGAATGCATTCAAAGATGGTAGATATGGCGCTTTCTACAGTGTCCTCTGATGCTACTTGGAAACTTTTAAGATACCATTACCTTGACTACTTATAGAGAATCAGGAACGCTCTCGGCAACAACGCTCTATCTGGCATTTCCTCACTATTGCCAGATAAAACTAGTCCCTAGCCCTCCTTACATAAAGTCCATACTACTCTGGCACTGACCTGAGACCTTCTTCTTGTACTCCTCGGGCTTGTGCAGGTACATGGCGGCGGCGTCGCCGTTGAGCGGGTCGATCGGGTTCGGGTACGTCAGCAGCTGATGTTCGACAGTAACCTATAACCCTGCTAATATAGAGTCCACATTGCTCTAGCACTACACCGACCTGAGACCTTCTTCTTGTACTCCTAGGGCTTGTGCAGGTACATGGCGGCGGCGTCGCCGTTGAGCGGGTCGATCGGGTTCGGGTACGTCAGCAGCTGATGTTCGACAGTAACCTATAACCCTGCTAACATAGAGTCCACATTGCTCTAGCACCTAGCACCGACCTGAGACCTTCTTCTTGTACTCCTCGGGCTTGTGCAGGTACATGGCGGCGGCGTCGCCGTTGAGCGGGTCGATCGGGTTCGGGTACGTCAGCAGCTGATGTTCGACAGTAACCTATAACCCTGCTAACATAGAGTCCACATTGCTCTAGCACTACACCGACCTGAGACCTTCTTCTTGTACTCCTCGGGCTTGTGCAGGTACATGGCGGCGGCGTCGCCGTTGAGCGGGTCGATCGGGTTCGGGTACGTCAGCAGCTGCGGCAGGAACGACTCGAAGATGTTCGACAGGTCTGCCAACACCACAATACAATTATATTTTAATTTTAATCTTTACATATAAACAAATTGAAGTGTCCGCCTGTGATTTCAAAATAACTTGAGTTATAATGATTTTAAGTAACTTAACAAAGTGGTAATGAGCAGTCATAAAAACCGTTATAAAGTTGTTTAATGGACCGACAGACTGGTCTTGGTTTATCCGGGCTAATTTAATCTCCGCAACGGCTGAACTGATTTTTATGGGACTTTCATTGAAAGACAGCTAACAATCCTTAAGATATGTCAGACCTTCAGACGGCATAGAACGCATCTGTGACCGAATTGGAACAAGACTCACAATAATCATTACTAACTGGACAATACTAATATTAACTAAGAGGACTAACTATCACTAACAGTCACTGTCCTCACACTTATTAACAAACTAACCAACTAACATTCTAACACCATCTACTAATTGGACTAACCACCCTAGTCCCTAAATTGGGTCTTGTTCTATGTCGGTCACAATTGCCATGGGCGGCAGCGGAAGGGTGGTGCTGCATGCTCGTTTGCTACCTTAATTCAATAAAAAAAGGGTGGTGGAGTATACCCTATGCCTCAATGATGACATGACCGATGCTCCATAGTATGTAAAAGCCACACTTACCATAGAGCGCAGTCCAAGCCTGATTGATGACATCGAGACACACAGTCCCGGACACCTCGTCGATATTAGGGTGGTAGACCTTGTTCATGAACCCGATCGACGGCGACTTGAACGGGTAGTGGTCGGGTAAGTGCACGCGGACGCGCCACACGCCGCCCTCGTACGGAGCTGCGAACACGGTTTAAAACACGTTATAACTTTATAATGGATGTGGCAACAATACACGGCTCACGGTGACGTCATGAAGCCTGAATCACGCTATAGAAGTTTTTCACATTACTGGCATGTAATTATGCAAGTTCTGACGGTGTGATAGTCGGAGCTCGGCCACTCCCAAGGCTTTTCGTCTCGCCTGACAGGATTTTTTTCGTTTGCTTAACTTCTTTAGTGACGCTAAGCATAGGAAGTGTTTATGCTTATACCTCAAAAACAACTTGTGTAATAAACTGTAAACGAAACAATTGTAAAATAAAAAATACAATTTGTATTTACATCTATTTATGGGATAAAAAATAAAAGATGGTACTCACTGCCCGCTGGACCAAAGAACTTAACACAAAACTCGTTGAGCCCGCCGAGTATGGTTACCTCGTGTTTACTCTCAATGCTGTGAGGAACTGGTTAGGAAAATTATCAACATACAAAATACAAAGAACGACAAAATAATTAATTGTGCCTTATAGATCTTTCGACCGGTGTCCTGCCCAAATTCTGTTATACAAAATGTTGTATTAATCCCTCATGTAGACGTTTTTTTAGGGGACTAACCACGGAATTTAACTATTCTGTCATAGTAGCTAACGTTTTGGTAGATAATGTGTCTACTACTAATTGCTTAGTTACTATCAAGGTTCTGCCCCCTGCCTGAATACCTAAAAGTAAAAAGAATTTTCAATTTCCAAATAATTGCAGACAAAATTATATGATGGCATATCTATAACTTCATTAACCTTTGTGTAGAAAAAAAAGGCACGTTGAGTCATAAAGTTACGCCTACCCTGATCTACACCACTGATACCTTAACATAATAAGTATGACCTACCTAGTTGCAAAGTTGCATAGTAATTCAGGACTATTTATAACTTCAAGTCATAGAAACAAGTAACTGTTGTGTTCCAGCAATCAGTACCCAGGAAGTCGTGATAGTACCTACGCTAACTGATATCGATAACATTCATTCGCTATCTACGGCTATATTATGACTATGGCAAGCCGAGTGATTCGACAGTGGGAATTTGGATAGAACAGAAAACTTTTTTACTTAAATGTAGGTACTTAACGCTAGTTTGATCTGACTGTACCTAACCTGTGACCTGTGTGAAAAAAGGGGGAGGGAATTCTAGGTTATAGGTTTTTCTTACAACTTTCATCTTTTATTACAATACAACCCTTTAAACCAGCGGTCGCCAACGCGCGGCCCGCGGGCCGAATGCGGCCCGCGGACGTCGTGCTTGCGGCCCGTGAATGTTTTGTAAATAAGTCCTAATAATATCAAAATAAATGCACATATGAAAGAACCGCAAACAACCTTAACCATTTCAATGTGGCGCGTGACGTTTGTATCATTTATCATTTATAGTCTGTGGAACAAAAATATTATTTGACAATACCTATTTGTTTGAAGATGAGTCATATCAGTGTCCATACAAATTTCTATGAAAACGCGAATTTCAAGCAAACTGAAGGTCTTTTTCATGTCATATTGAGGAAGTACCGAGTAATTTACAAATGAACATGATTGATCTCCAATCTAATGATGTCATTAATTAAATTCTGTATGTTTTAACAATTTGAATGGCATTTTCATTTTTTCTATGGGATTTGATGAATTGTACAGGTATATTCGGCTTCTGGGGTTTATATCACAATATTCACAAGTGCGGGCCCGCCTTTAGTTTATTTTGCCACCGATTGGCCCTTGCCTGCCAAAAGGTTGCCGACCGCTGCTTTAAACTTTAAAATATGATTTTTGAAAAAAAGTATATTCGACCTTTTCTGTATTTGCATTAGATAATTATGGTCTCTCTCTAATCTGGATAAACCCACATCTTTGGGTTCCGGGCTCCCTCAACCTGAACCAGTGGATCTAAAAGCATGGGAAGAGTGTAAAAGCACTAGGATTTTTTAATTCATCCGCTAATGTAGTACCAATTTTGTACACAATAGTTTGTATGAGTAAACAACAAAGTCACTGGCACTTGCTTATTTTTATGTATTGAGCATTTTAAACCTTAAATGTAAGACGATTTTTAAAATTATTGTAAGGTAACTTTTCTGGCATTTACTTAATTAAATATGTTGGACCACAGAATCATGGATATTTCAACTGTACGACATATTATATCTACTTACATACTTAATATATTTATACAACATAATATTAAAATAAATTAATTGTGAAACTGGCAGTAATAAAGTAAAGTTCTACAGAGAAAAGACTTGCAAAACGTTTTCAGACCAAAGCAGTTTCTGTAATTCTCGCAAGTTAGCTGACTTTGAAGGGTCTCGGTTAATTTAATACGCAATCAAACTAAAGGAGTAATTTCAACAACATAAAGACTATTTCATAACTAAAACATTTACTAGATAGACTAGTCAAATGCGAGTCGGACTGACACACACGGATTCCGTACATATTATACTAAAACTTATTAGGTCAAGAACAATAAAATAATGACTTTTCAGTTAAGGTGTTCTTTCAGTTAACTTGTTGTGACGCGTACTTCGTGAAAATTTTGATTTGAAAAAGCCTGTTTCCGTTCAAAATATAAAGATACTGTGAGAGGCAGCAAAGGCATATTAATAAGGTTTCGTTTGTCATGCTTAGGGCAGGGAACCCTAAAAATCTGGCATGTGTAATAGATTGGAACAATTGAAGTGAACAAAGCTAGTCTCAGTCGACAATATATTTTAACGCACGTAACATTATCGCTGTGTCCACACAGCGTATTGCAACATGTCCAATTTGTATTGACATAACAACACTACAATAATTTACTAAAGATTAATGATAATGACTGTTGTAACGTTTATACATTAATATATTCATATACACACGCGTGTAAATATGTCTAATATGGCCAGTTTGATAAGACATCGTGCCTGTGCGTATTGGACAGAGCAAAATTTATAGTAACGGAGGAATTTTACACTATTAAAAACAGCATAGGTGCAAGATAAACAGGAAGTGGTGAAATGAAGGAAGTTAAGGTAATGTAAAATGAGTTAGGAAAGGGAGGCGAGTTAAGGCCATGACACGTGAAGAGAAGTGTGAGGCAACGTAAGGTAAGGTTAGGCGAGGCAAGGCGGGGGAATGCGATGTGATGTGAACAGAGGTGTGGGAAGGGAAGCTGAGGTAAGGCGACCTGCGGAAATATGGGATAAGAAGGGATTCTTCTAAATGAAACTGATCAAAATGTTACTCGCGAGCATGCCATCTTAGAGAATAGATATGTTTTATTAAAGCGAAAGAAGAATATTTGATATTGTCAATATTGTTACTGAATAAAATGGTTTGGAGTGCGATAACGATTAGGGAAAATTTCGAGAGGTTACCTACAATACAATAGCAACTTTGTTTTCTATACCTGCATATCAGCATCATAGTAGCAATTATAGAAAAAAAAACGTATAGAAAAGATCTTTCACTTTCGCATTGTACTCCCGAGAGAAAGTAGTTATGATGTAGGTAAGTATTTTGCTTGCACGATACTATGATAATTAAAATAATTATGTACCTACTATAATTATAAAAGAGTAAACTCTATCATTAAAATGAACACAATTTCAGCCGAAAATTAACAGTGAATTATAAATTGTACTAATGATTCGGACGAAAAAAATTGGTCGAAGTTAAAAGATTTATAAAAAAAAAATTATTTGTAATACCTACTTTGTGAAACGATTTTGAAAATTAATTTCATTTTAAATACGAAAGTTGGTGCTTTTTGAGCGGCCAAATCAATAATCCCCAATAATGCCTATTTAATTTTCTTTTATTATCGATGTCGATCTACTTAGGCTTTTTTTAAGTTATAAGAATTACTGTCTGTCTGTATGAGCATATTGCGGAAACCACAGATCAATGTTTTATTTATAGATCGCATGAACTTGGCATTCTTTTATCTCATTGCATTGCATTAAACGAATAATAAATTTACCTAACTCACGTTTTGATAGCATTTTTACAATATTGAGGTAATAAATACACCATATTTCTAATTTAAAGACAAGGAAAAATACTCGCTCAAAGATGAAATGAGGCCAAAATGAAATTTGTACAACGTCTGAATCTGAAATAAATGAATAACAATATTTCGGGTGCCTATAATATTTCCAGCCACCTCTTTACCAAAGCGGGCGAGGATGTTTACGAGGGAAATATAAAATAAATGAAGGGTTGGTTACATGAATACACCGCATTTCTATAGGTACGTACCACAAAATTCATTTATTAGAATTAAAATTACTTACACATGTACATGTAAAAAAATGAAAATGATATTAAGAAAAAAAATATTGAGGGGGTTAAGAATAGGCAATAGAATAGGTATAATTATAATGAAACAAAAAAAAAAGTTTGTCTGTTTGTAGTTTTGTACACGCTAATTTCCGGAATGACTGGACGGATTAGAATAAAACTTTTTTTGTTATCTAGCTATTAAACCTGGGCAACATCAAATAAAATTTAGTTTGGAAACTCAAACATCTGACGCTTAAACAGCTGAACCGATCGTAATGGGACTTTCACTGGAAGATAAAGGAGGTTAAAAGAAAATCTCTATAAGCTTATAAGCTACTTGTTTTTCCCGGAATACGATTAGAATTTACGCGGGAATAACTCTCACGTTAACGACGTCGTTATTCGTATCTCTCGTTAGCATAGATGGTAATATTAGTTTTACAATTTGATAATACATAAAATACCTACATCCTTGATTCTGTGAATCTGTCTGGGGGTTAGTCAGTCATAGTTTTTATATCCTATTTTTGGAACGAAGTTCCTTACGGCAGGCTTGGAGGAGATAGGGATTTTGCTGTGCGACCGAACTGAAAAATATGTGATAGTAAAACCGTAAGAAAATACGCGTTACCTAGTACCTACCTTACCTAGTTACCTAGTACTAGTAGTAGTGCGTACCTAGTATAAAAGCGTTATCTAGTGCGCAGGCGCGACAACAATAAGGATATAGTATATAATTATTTCAAATTCGAATATTAGCTTCATAGACACGGTAGTGTCTAAGCCAAGTTCCACAAAAAATTCCTCTTTTGTTTTGTTCATTAGAATTATTTTTTCGTTTCCTATTTCTTATAAAACTTGGTGCACGGCAGTGCACCTCGCCAAGTTCCACAAAAAATACCCCTTTTGTTTTGTTTATTAAAATTATTTTTTCGTTTCCTATTTCTTATAATACTTGGTGCACGGCAGTGCACCTCGCCAAGTTCCACAAAAAATACCCCTTTTGTTTTGTTCATTAAAATTATTTTATTTATATATCAAAGAATCACCAGTACAGTACATATATTTGTATCATAATCTTATGTGCTGTACTGTTCATCATATATGTATGATAGATTCATAGATACTATTTTTAAGACTAGGTACAGTAAGGTCATTTTAACTCGGCTGATATGAAGTTGGCTACAAGTGGCTGCGCAGATGTTGATTTTAAGGCTAAAATGGTGGGGAGTGCGGGCCATGGAGCAAATATAGAGAGGAGACGGCCTAAGCAACTGTGCACTGTAGCTCAACTAGGTCCTGACGTCATCACAGTGGGCGTGGCCTTAAGTCAGTCTACTGACGGCTCTCACCAAATAAATATTTACTCGACGTTAGATGGCGACACTTTGTATCAAGGGAAATAAAAATTCATAGGTGCGTAGAGCTAACAATAACTATATCTTGATAATCATACGTACTGAAATTCGTCCTACATTAATTCCTAAAGAATTTTTTACCACCAAATATTATTTTTCTAGTTTTTATAATCATTTTCTAAACACCGCCATCTATTGACAACTATTTACAACAACAAAAACACTGCCGTATTTGGTAAGAAATGGGCGGGATCTAACAAGATCCCGCCCATTTCTTTATCCCCCTCTTCCCGCAAAGCGTCACGCGATCTTATATAGGGAAATCTACATCAGGGATGTTATGGATATCCGTAACCGAAACCGAAACTATCGGATATCCGAAATAAAAATATATCCGTAACCGTAACCGTATCCGCTAAAAAAGTTTCGGATAATTTCGGATAAGGGCAGAGTCTAAATAAAACCCGTTACGACAGGTTTTTGTTTCACCACTCACCATGCAAATATGGCATATTTGTTATTTTTAGTCGTAAATGAGTCAGATCAATATTTTTTGTTATCACCCTATCTAAATAGTAGGTAGGTAGGTCTCATTAACAGAGATGTTCGCATTGGCCTCATGGGAATACTAGTTCCCCATGCCCAGAAACCTAAATAATAATAATAATATTAAAAACCGCATTAACAACCTAGTCAATTTATTAGTTAATATTGAGCATTTCACCAATAAAGTGAAGGAAAAGATTTGTACTGCATACTAAATTAAGTTTTAATTAAGGGCAAAATGCGTCCAAAATCAAGTTTAATGTGGACATTTTTTGATCATGATAAACATCTTCTTATTATAAAAAGCATTGTAATTTCAAATGTCCCAAAATTATCAGTTTCCCCTATCTGACTTATTCATTGTATTACGAAATGATAACCCAGACTTGATAGTAAATATAATCAAATTATTACATACTATTTTTTTACTTTAATGTAATATCCGTAACCGAAACTATCCGAAACTTACGGATAATCAGAAATAATTAATATCCGTAACCGAATCCGAAACCGATATAATTTTATTCCTATATCCGTATCCGTATCCAGATCCGAAACTCCACATCCGTCTCCTCTCTATATTTGCTTCATGGTGCGGGCGGTAGGATAGTTAGCCAATACCATGGACGTAAATACCATGGCCAATACGAAGTAGCGCATTACAAAACACTGTCATGGCCGCCATGTTTTGATTGGTCAGTTACTGTACCTGCATAAACATCTTGGAAAACTAAGTTCACATCAGCGCAGTCAAAATGACCATACTGTAATATTATATTATATCTGCAATCAATAAACTGCGGAAATAAATAAATATATTGGTTTCTATATCAATTATGTCACTTTGAGTGTAATAAATAATAAAGAAGTTCAGGGTAAGTAGAAGCCTATAACTAAGCACTAAAAATTTGTTTAAACTTCAACCCCTGTTTCATACCCTGGGGGGTTGAATTTCTAAAAATCTTTTCTTAGTGCTCAATGAAATCATACACACATATCATCATCATTATACATATAAGAATATAATCATTGGATATTCTTTGGTATAGATTTATATATGTTTTGTTGTTGATACAGAGATCAAACAATATTTTGTAATTACTGACATAAGAATACTCCACACCTATACTGTTATACACTTCGAATAAATTAAAATCATGACTAATACAACCTCAACAATAAGAAAAGAAACTGGCTTATATTATTTTTTGCATTTTAGTGCATGATTGCTACAAGTTTTTGTTTTGTTTTATAGCCTATATTGCATTAATATTTAAATAGACACTAAATTACTAAAATACATTGAAAGGGCATTTAAAGAACACTTTTTTCTTCGACCTTTCAGGAAGTAATCATTTGTGACTCTTTTTTACACATACCACAAAAAAGGGTTTTGGTTTATAAAAGTTATTTCAATATATAGGTAATACTCTAGCTATACCCCACAGCAGGATAAATAAGCCCATTAAAATAAGAAAAAGGAATGGACTCAAGATGCAACCCTGGGAAACACCCATTACAATTTAACAATTCCAAAGGCATTATATGCATTATGTTCTGTTCCGTTTATTGCATTAAATTAAATTTACCTTTTTTACATTAGTGATTAACTTAAGTTAAAATGTTTCAAGATCAACAGAATCAGAAGCTTTCGATGGATAATTGTTAAAGATAAAAGGTATAGACTAAGTTGACTGTAGAGGATAAATCTAGGAGAATTTCCTTTGTATTACAAACATTTAATACACTCTATTTATGTCTCATAGTAAATACTTGGCATAATACCAAAAGAGCCCTGAACTTCACTGTCATGCTAATATTTTTAAAAACATTACTAATTAAATTGTCTCTGGAACGGCTACTCTGGAAATATTGTTCTAAAAGCCTTTGTGTACACATCTAATATTTTTTGCCATGCTTCATTACCCAATAATAAATACCCAACAATAATGTTGCATTGACAGTTAATTTATTTTAATGACCCTGTATTAGTGCATACAATCGCAAAGGATGGCTTTGTTGACAATGAAACATACATACATCAACAGTCATACATGCAGGTAATAAAAAATGAGACAATGACCACTTATTTCATTGCCCATTACACTCAATTAACATTTCTTACGGCTGAATAACGCATTATCCAGAGACTAACGCGTATAAAAAAATACGCAACGAAGACCGTGGCCTACATCGTGATTACGAAATATTACAATCTAGCGACACGGAAGCCACCGTTCGCTAGCGTTTTGTGCGTGTTTATCTACGTGTTATATATAGATATTAGGCCCACGGACCTACACAAAGAATGGAACGCTCGGACGTAGATTACCATTCAAACATGCCATCAGTAACGAGAATCTACTAGCAAACGTCCCCAGAGGCCCAGCGCAGTCCCCACCGTTCATTACGACTTAATGTTAATACACAAATGGCCTGTATCGATTTCACAAAGGGTCGTGACAATCAGCTGATGGCCCTCCAGCTACCTACTTATTTACATGGTGGCCCTAAACGCAGTACCTACTAGGTGAAGATAACAAAGGATACAGTTTTATGACGTCTGTGTCCATGCGACGTTTCCCAGCGCTCGGTGACGACATCTTCGTGATCTATTCCCGATAAATCACTGTATCGAACACGAACACTAGATAAAACTCACACTCAACGCAGCAATACAAATTTTTCGTCTACCAGCAGCAGTCAGAAAAATAACATTGTAGAAAAACAATGGACACATACCATAGACTAAAATTTCGAAGATGATGTGTAATGAAGTCTATGTTGCCAGCAGAAATATTAATCTGAAACAAAGCATAAAGTTACTAATAATATTCAGGGGTGGATTTTTAAATTCTAAAAAACGGAATACTATTCGACATATAGAGATAGGAATATACCTTATAGATCAATGATTCGACACTACTATTTTTGTTATTATTATTACTTGACATTAAAATATGTAACTTGACATTATCTATGATGGTATGTGACTTAAATTGACATTACAGTGCGCCCAACTTATCTCTGAAATGGCAAAAATTGGAACTAACGAAAAGTCATTCATAAGTACGTTGTGGTCATTCATCTGTCAGTTACTAGTGTGCAACATAGAGATAGGAACATGTGTGCAATGATTGGTCAAATGAATGTCAAATGCGTCCGACAGCGCCTCTTTCGTTTCAATCTTAAGTTGGGTTTACTATAATTAAACTTATAATTATATTTTAATTACAAATCATGAGTCAAAATATAATTTTGACAATTATTACTGATAAAATGGAAATTTAAAAATTAAAATAAGTATGTATAATCTAATTTAATGTATCTAATATTAATTTGCATGCTTGTAAAAGCTAAATGTGTGAACTATATTAAATTTAATAACAACCCTTTGTACCACATTTAAAGCGAATAAAGAATTATGAATTATGACAACACATAGTACCTACAGAAATTGATTTTGTTCCTCCTTCACTTCGCTTCTTAAATACAAATATTTGTATACTCCGCAGATAACTATACTTGTATCATTTATTTCCATAGAGGTAGACCCTCAGGGTAGACCAGTGTATATTTCAGATATTTTAGGGTTAAAACTTAAAAGTAAAATTATAGAAATACCTAGTTTCACGAATGCCATAAAAAGAGGCATTTAAAAATATAGCTTTAACCTTTATGTTTTGACTTAAAATGAAAGAAATGTCTGAAACTGAAAATCGTGGATATTTGACCTCTTTACAGACTTTCAATAAATAATAATATTATCAATCTGTATGTCTATAGCAAGTCTATAGAATGGACTTTGTCTATAGATATTGGACATAACGACCACAAACAATAAGGAAAAATATGCGTCAAAATAAAAAAAACGAACAAATTTGTCTACGCCCTCGCCCTATCGTATCGTCTTCTAGGAGTAATAGTGTTCTGTGATCGTCTTCGTCAATCAAGTCAAACTTCGCGTGTGTGACTCCGTGGAACATTATTTATAATTCAGTCTAATTATAGATTTATTTTCTATAACGCATCCCAAAGTTAGTAAGGAAAGTGCACCTGCGAACATCGTCGCTCTATCGGGGCGCTACGATTGTGGAAACATGTGTTTCGATGTGAATATTGCGTGATGACAACTGATGGTTCTACCAGAAGATTCATGTCAACAAATTGCAATTATCCGGGATTGTGGTCTTTGGAAAGTGTTGATAAAGTGACTAAAAAAGGCTGTAACATAGTAGGATAGTGGTGGCTCGATAAATACAATTGGCGACCGTTAGTGGCGATCGAGTAAGGCCCTAGAATTCACTTCCGGCGGCGATGAGGGCAGCGATAAAGTTTTAATTGTGTTTGCGTGAACCCTGCACCGGGATGGCGAACCCTGCTATCGGGGGCTCCTTTGACTCCAACGATAGATCCAGGTAATACTAGTTTTTCCATAAATGTTATCAAAATCGTAAATCCAAAAATTCGATTCCAAATTATCATGATACTATTGCTTCACAAGTAGGTAAAGTTAAATGACAAAATTGTAATGATTACACTGTTAAACAAGTAATGGTTTAATAATTGTGTGACCAGTTTTTCTTATAGATTGTAATTCTGGGGACTTGTCATAGGGTCTATGGACATGAAAAAGGACACATATAGTTATCAGCAAGCCTACTAGACATTTATCTTCATTATACCTCAATCACTTTCATTACAAACATTATTAAGAATTTGAACCAAATTGAAACCATATCTGTATTTCCTAATGTTATAAGATTTTTTTAACATAACCCTTGTGAACTTCAGTAATATAAAAATCAAAACTCTTCTTCTGATGCAGTCAGCTTCTAACGCAGTCAGCTTCTAACGGAAAACTAAAGTGAGTTTGTTCAAAAGTGTCGGAACACAATAAAATGGCATGTCAAACAGATCAAAAGCATGAAATTTCATCAAACATGCTTCAAACCTGTAAATGTTTGTTCCGTTCAAACCACCTTTGTAAACAATCAAAATGGTATGTTTGAATCAAACCATTTGGTTGTAACCGGGCCCCTTTAGAAATTATAAAAAAAATATTGATGTCAAAACACATCATCACTAACTAAGCAGATACAAAATGTCATTACTCTTTCATCTATGTATAGATTCTGCTGCGATGAAGCTTGTTTGTCCATAGTCCTAACACCCCACTAAAGAATGGCCCCAGGACTCGGGCCATTGTCCATTGCTAATCCAGCAGGGTGCAGGGATGGTTGACAAAAAGTGTCATCAGATTTGTTATAGGTTATAGGCAAAGATGTTTTAAATATCGAAATGGAACATCGAATCTGCGCAATTGTGTCAAAAAATTGTGGCAAACTGTTAGCCACAATTTTTATATCATTATGCACACATAGACAATAAACAAAGGTGAAAAACATTGCCTGCACGCACACATGCTTGATAATGTTGCCTTGTTTTTTTTGTTTTCATTGTAGGGTGACGCTCAATCTAGATATTTAAAACATCAAAGGTTATTATAGGTATATATTTTCACAGATACATAATAATGTCATGTAGGTATTATTTTGAGTAGATACACAAGGGAGTTTGAACATTATTATGTCTGTAAATATTTGATAGATATAGTTGAATATTTGAGTGAAGTAAAAATTCCTATAATATCTGTAAATTCATTTAACTGTAACAATATTGAAACTTATAGTTTGGAAATATTATTAGAATGTGCTAGAAGTCATACATATTAAACTGTCATGGGCGGAATTGGCATTTGAGCATTGATTTAACTCATTGACAACAATATTCTTTCATAGTTAATAGGACTGTTTTTTAGTAATTCATAATGAATCTAGAAGGCACTTGACATAAATGAATAAATCAGTACCAACTAAATATTCTAATGTCCTGTTTGTGTACAATAAAGAATATTTGTATTGTATTGTATTCTTTGGGTTCTAAACTTTAAGTATTATGTGCTTAAGATGCTATAAGCATCATTAAGTAAATTTAATGACTTAATCTTAGTTCGGTTCAATTCCAAGTTTCTGCACTGTCCATGGCTTTTATGCTGTTGTGTGGTTTTTTGTCCTTAACTGTTTAAGGCAAGAGAATATTCCACTAAACTCCATATAAACACAATTCCATAAAATCAATTGATTTAAGATAACTAAAATATCCTTGACAAAAATACACCCTGATTTAAAGTTGCAATATAGACTTGAGAATTTTTTTAATAAATGCTTTGAATGGCATCTACCAGATTGTATTACAATCAATCTTTGTTTACAAATATTTTTGTATTATTTAGGGAAATAATCAATCTTTTTCCTAGTTAAATATTTTAAAATAAAACATTGGTGTTTTATTTTTTCATTTTAAATCACTTAACAAATAAAGAAGTTATGTTGGTGAAGTTTATATGAAATCCACTCAGGCAAAGCCTTAGGCGGAAGCTAGTTATTAATAAATATAAATAAAGGCTATCACAGTCATACCTTGTTGTAAGATGTTCTATGTGACTGGTGGCATATATAACACAACAATTTTTCTGTGATATAAATCTACTCCAGCCGGGAATTGAACCCGAAATCTTTCCTTCACAGGCATGACCACTACACAAAAAGACTATGGGGCGATATATTTTATAGACTTTATTTCACTTTAGCAATTAATAATAGTACTACCATTAAGCTAAATGCCAGCTTCTAGCTCAGTGTTTCTCAAAGTGGGCGATTACGCCTCCTTGTAGCCGCTGAAGTGTTAAAAGAGGGCGGTACGTCAGGTGTCCCATTGCCGATGAGTTAACGAGTAACTGTCGGCTTTTTTCTTGTTTGAGAAACGTACAAAGGATTTGACACGGAGTATCAAATCTATTGTACGTACGTTTCTCGACTAAGAAAATAGCTAATAGGTACTCGCTAGTCGCTGGCAATCCAACTCTTCCTAAGGGTCCGCAAAAAGGTTTTTAAGTTTTGGAAAATAAAAAATTGGGGACACCGAAAATGTGAAAAATAGAAAAAATGTTTGAAAACCTCTGTTCTAACCAGTATGGCAAATGGCAATGGTATCAGTAATGTAGGCCTCAGTACTTCCCAGGGAAGTATAAAGTCGAGTGTTGACTCTGTAATCGCACCGTCTCATGTCAAATGCAAATACTTTCCGTTTTACAATATTAGCATAGAGATGAGGTCTAGCGAGCGGCCCACATTCGACAGGTTTACCGTCCCGGCGGGCCGCTAGCACCGGTTTATGTGGGTTTATGGGCTGGCGAATTGCTTTGCACTATTTTTAGGGTTCCTCTAGCTTTTGTGTGATACAAAACCCTTTGGAATTACTTTTGTCTGTTGACAGGGAGGATGGGAGTTGTAGCTAGCATTTTTTTCGAAGTCACTGTTATACTCGTATAGCTTAATGCCCCGTCGATAAATGGACTATCCCATACAAAAAAAAATCAATTCGCAGTAGTAATTTCTGAGATTAGCCAGTTCAAAAAAACAAACTCTTCAGCTTTATGATATTGGTAAAGATTACGAAATTTTGGTCGTGCGGTGCGTGATTTGACTTCGGAAGCTGTCACGTTTAGTAACGTGAAGATGCCTGCATGTCTGCTTGCATGCACCTGAACTCGGAAGCCAAAAACTTTTTGAATCACACGCGAACGGCACACCCGAATACATACAAAATTTATCCACTTTCACGCATATTTCATTTGTGCAAATATCCTTCGTGTTTGCTTCCGGTACTTGTGTTCGATGAAATAAGCAAAGTTAGTGATCACTTTCTGATCTGAATACCGACGACTTAGCTATGATTCTTTTGTAGCTATCTCTTTCTCTTTATAATGGCAAAAACTCCCTAAAACTCCCTTACAGAGGACATTCTTCAAAGCTACATGCTCGTTAACTACCTTAGTTCCATAAAAACCCATAACTTATAAACTGACATTTTACTTCGACAAAAAGGTTATGCTTTGTTTAGAATCGAACCCAGGACTTCCAAACGTCGCTTGCCTTGGTAACCACTGCTCCATACTGGTCTTCAATAACCGAGTACAACTTACATCCCTAACTTTAAGCTTGTTTTATGTACCTACGTAAAATCATTTTTTTTTTCACAATGATTCAAAGCCACAATACTAGGTATGACGTTAAGTGATTCATATTATGTACTTCGAACTGAACAATAGTGCGGGTGAAAAACCTAATTTAGATAATATCGTCCAGGAAAATAAGTTTTATTGGATTGCGGCTATTAAATTTTTGGATGATTAGTTTATTTTCTTTTACCTTTTTTACCTGTGTCACTCTTCAGCCTCCAAATTAACTTCTCACACGAAACTGATATAATAAAACACACTCACGTTTATAATATTAGGAAGGATAAATATTATGATTAAATTAATATTCGTTCGCGTAGTCGCACGACTGGGTTACATAAATTTTCGCATAATCATAAAACTCTTGCGTTACTGGTGACTGACAGACAACGCACAGCCGAAACTACTGAACGGGCGAAGCTGAAATTTGGCATGTATGTTCCTTGGAGAGTGTAGGGGAGCACTAAGAGAGGATTTTTGGAAATTCCACTCCGAAGAGGGTGAAATAGGGGGGTGAAGTTTAAACGAATTCCACGCGGACGAAGCCTGCGGGCGAACGCTAGTCATTTGATAAAGTCTTCCTTCACCTAAACCTACAAGTTTGCCTATTCGCAGGACATACATTGTAACCGACCTTATGGCTTATCGCCTCATAGTCCTTATACCAACGTCTCCTTGTTCCAGCTGGTACTTCGGCGTGCTGTCCCGCGCGGAGGCCACGCGGCTGCTGCTCAACGAGACTGAGAGCGGCGTGTTCCTCGTGAGGGACTCGCGCACCATACATGGGGACTTCGTGCTGTGCGTCAGGTGGGTGGTGTAGTGGTTTGTCTAGGTGCAGGTGGTTTTAGGGGAATTGCTGCTATGTTTTTATGTACTTATTCGTTGTTCTTCAGAGTGTGATCGTGATTCGTGGCTTAGATTCGTACCAAATGCAAAGTGCGACGCGATGATATTCAATGTAATATAGAAGAAGAGAAGAAACGGCGAAATAAAGTTGTGAAGTGAAACTAGACAGACGTGTACTCGTATTGTAAACAGAATTATCACAATCGGAACAATTGTGATAATTCTCTTTTTATTCGAAAGCTGGTGGTCGTCTTGTCCCGTATTTGAGCGACATTTGACGAGTAGATTTTGAGTTATCTCAACGTATCGATTTCGAACACGGCATTTTTTTAGTTCACACAACTCTCATGATCTGACATTTGCCTTGCAGAGAGGACGACCGCGTGTCGCACTACATAATAAACCGCGTGGTGTCCGCCGACGGCACGGTCCGCTTCCGCATCGGCAACCAGCTGTTCGCGGACATGCCGGCGCTGCTGTCGTTCTACCGACACCACTACCTGGACACCACGCCGCTGGTGCGCCCGCTGCAGGCAGGCGCGGCCGCCGCGCCCGCGCCCGCGCAGCACACCGTGTTGGAAGTGGTCGTCGCCAAGTTTGACTTCGAGGGCAGCGTGAGTATTGTGTGTTGCGGTGTTTGTTATTGTTAGTGCGTGTAGTATCGGACATGCCGGCGCTGCTGTCGTTCTACCGGCACCACTACCTGGACACCACGCCGCTGGTGCGCCCGCTGCAGGCCGGCGCGGCCGCCGCGCCCGCGCCCGCGCAGCACACCGTGTTGGAAGTGGTCGTCGCCAAGTTTGACTTCGAGGGCAGCGTGAGTATTGTGTGTTGCGGTGTTTGTTATTGTTAGTGCGTGTAGTATCGGACATGCCGGCGCTGCTGTCGTTCTACCGGCACCACTACCTGGACACCACGCCGCTGGTGCGCCCGCTGCAGGCCGGCGCGGCCGCTGCGCCCGCGCCCGCGCAGCACACCGTGTTGGAAGTGGTCGTCGCCAAGTTTGACTTCGAGGGCAGCGTGAGTATTGTGTGTTGCGGTGTTTGTTATTGTTAGTGCGTGTAGTATCGGACATGCCGGCGCTGCTGTCGTTCTACCGGCACCACTACCTGGACACCACGCCGCTGGTGCGCCCGCGCAGCACACCGTGTTGGAAGTGGTCGTCGCCAAGTTTGACTTCGAGGGCAGCGTGAGTATTGTGTGTTGCGGTGTTTGTTATTGTTAGTGCGTGTAGTATCGGACATGCCGGCGCTGCTGTCGTTCTACCGGCACCACTACCTGGACACCACGCCGCTGGTGCGCCCGCTGCAGGCCGGCGCGGCCGCTGCGCCCGCGCCCGCGCAGCACACCGTGTTGGAAGTGGTCGTCGCCAAGTTTGACTTCGAGGGCAGCGTGAGTATTGTGTGTTGCGGTGTTTGTTATTGTTAGTGCGTGTAGTATCGGACATGCCGGCGCTGCTGTCGTTCTACCGGCACCACTACCTGGACACCACGCCGCTGGTGCGCCCGCTGCAGGCCGGCGCGGCCGCTGCGCCCGCGCCCGCGCAGCACACCGTGTTGGAAGTGGTCGTCGCCAAGTTTGACTTCGAGGGCAGCGTGAGTATTGTGTGTTGCGGTGTTTGTTATTGTTAGTGCGTGTAGTATCGGACATGCCGGCGCTGCTGTCGTTCTACCGGCACCACTACCTGGACACCACGCCGCTGGTGCGCCCGCGCAGCACACCGTGTTGGAAGTGGTCGTCGCCAAGTTTGACTTCGAGGGCAGCGTGAGTATTGTGTGTTGCGGTGTTTGTTATTGTTAGTGCGTGTAGTATCGGTCATGCCGGCGCTGCTGTCGTTCTACCGGCACCACTACCTGGACACCACGCCGCTGGTGCGCCCGCTGCAGGCCGGCGCGGCAGCCGCGCCCGCGCCCGCGCAGCACACCGTGTTGGAAGTGGTCGTCGCCAAGTTTGACTTCGAGGGCAGCGTGAGTATTGAGTTTTGGGTGTAGAGTTATTTCGGATTAGTTTTAGTTCTGTAGCGTGTAGATACAGTTACATAAACTGTTTATTTCAGTTACTAGGTTACATGAATATGTAAAAGGAATTAAAAAGTATAACAACAGACGACCTTACCGTTTTAGGTATAGCGTTTTATTCCAGAAAACGATCAATCTTAAAGAATTAAAAAACATGATATAAAATACAACTAAATACTAGTAACCCCAAGTTATCCCAATGGCACTGAATAAGCACCTTTCTTGGGTGTCAAACTATTTCTGTACCAAATTTCATCTAAAGCGTGTAATAAAAGCGTGAAAATATAGCAGATAAAGTTACTTTCGCATTTTCGCATTTTTCAACACTGGACATTAAATTTTAATTGTATGCGAAACCGGAAATATTTCCAGAGTAATTTCCAGCTACCATCACCGTAAATAGATCTCGTGTGCTGATGAGTAAACGGTGACTATACCATATCGAATGCCAAACTGGTCGGTGATAGTTATAAATAACACAAAAATTCGCGTCTGTTCCGCGTGTCAGCGTTGGTGTAAACAGACCCAGATCTAGTTTCCTGGCCTCGTTAGAGTATTTTAGCTTCATCTATTGACTAAATAGATCGCGCGGTGATTGACACTACTCACTGATCGATCCCACTTCTGATTTCTCGGTAATCAGTACTCTCATGTGAAAGTAGCAATGGAATGAAGTTTTTACTAGATACTTTACAATTTTTATTTCGTTGCAATTATTGGATGAATTTTTTTTTGAATATTGGAATATAATGACGTTATACAAGTCGGGAAATAAACCTAGAATTGAACAAATGCCTAGCTTAATCATTGCCACTACAGTGTTGTTTAACACAAAACTTTCCATCCTAAATATTGACTGAAATTCATCAAACATCTAAAAATAGAATGACGATGCTTAGTTTGTAGGTTTTCAAACTGTGACGTGTTTGTAAGTAGACTAAACAATTATTGTGCTATGAAGGTGTTGGTCTTCCACAACACAGGGAATCCTAGTGTGGGACCAACGATCATTTAACTGTGTAACCATGTACCTACTTGTTTAAATAAATATATTTCTATTTCTATTTCTAAAAATATAGGCAGACGAGTGGCATTACAAAGACGACTTGACTAAAATGAGAATCCCGGGTTCAATTTCCGGTCGGCGCAGGTATTTATGTGACTGATAAATGTTTGTAACTTGTAAATCATAACTTTCTAATAGGTAAAACTATTTTAATAATTCTGTTTAACTTCAAAAGCTGGTCCTATTCATCTAGTCCCACGTACATCAGCGACATCTGACGACATATTTCTGAGTTATCCTCTCTTGCCGCAGGACGCGGACGACCTGCCGTTCCGGCGCGGCGAGCGGCTGATGGTGATCAACCGCGACGAGGAGCAGTGGTGGACGGCGCGCAACGCCGCCGGCACCACCGGCTCCATCCCCGTGCCCTACGTGCAGCGGGTCGGTACACACACACAAACACACAGACACACACACACATACAGACAGACAGCTCACACGCACAGGCAGAGAGAGAGATAGCCAGCTCATACACACGCACACGCATACACAGAGAGAGAGACACGCACACAGACAGACAGACAGAGAGAGAAGAAGACAAAAAAAAGACGCACGCACGCACACCCACACACACCACATGACCACACATATAGACAGTCACTCTACACACAGCTCATAGTTTATAAAGTTGCCAGATCGCTTGTATTTTATAGGGTGACAGGTGAAAAGCTGGACAGATCAGCCCAGTTCAACCAGGCACTTTGGTAAAAAGCTCAAACACATTTTAATTGTAGTGATTAATAACCACATAGCATCAACAGCAAAGTTAAAATAAAACGATTACTAATAAAAAAAAAACTTCATTTTCGACATTCCCATACCTAATTGCTCTCACGATGTGTTATTGTATTGTATTGTAGCTGCTGGACCCGAGCGGCGCGCCGTACCCGCCCGCGGAGGCGCTGAGCCAGCTCGGCGACCCGCCCAGCCCGCCCGGCGCCAAGCACGCGCCGCCGCGGCCCAACATGCAGGTGGGTGGTGTGGTGGTGTGGTGGTACGGTGACGTCACACGGCTGTGTGTTATTGTATTGTAGCTGCTGGACCCGAGCGGCGCGCCGTACCCGCCCGCGGAGGCGCTGAGCCAGCTCGGCGACCCGCCCAGCCCGCCCGGCGCCAAGCACGCGCCGCCGCGGCCCAACATGCAGGTGGGTGGTGTGGTGGTGTGGTGGTACGGTGACGTCACACGGCTGTGTGTTATTGTATTGTAGCTGCTGGACCCGAGCGGCGCGCCGTACCCGCCCGCGGAGGCGCTGAGCCAGCTCGGCGACCCGCCCAGCCCGCCCGGCGCCAAGCACGCGCCGCCGCGGCCCAACATGCAGGTGGGTGGTGTGGTGGTGTGGTGGTACGGTGACGTCACACGGCTGTGTGTTATTGTATTGTATTGTAGCTGCTGGACCCGAGCGGCGCGCCGTACCCGCCCGCGGAGGCGCTGAGCCAGCTCGGCGACCCGCCCAGCCCGCCCGGCGCCAAGCACGCGCCGCCGCGGCCCAACATGCAGGTGGGTGGTGTGGTGGTACGGTGACGTCACACGGCTGTGTGTTATTGTATTGTAGCTGCTGGACCCGAGCGGCGCGCCGTACCCGCCCGCGGAGGCGCTGAGCCAGCTCGGCGACCCGCCCAGCCCGCCCGGCGCCAAGCACGCGCCGCAGCGGCCCAACATGCAGGTGGGTCGCACGGCCTGGATCGCGCTGACGATGTTTTCTGCAACGCATGTATATAAGCTAGGATCGCTTGTAAACACTCTGGTTTAGCTATAACGAGCTACTGCCTCCGTTTTTGTCTACGTGGATTTCGTTTAAACTTCACCCATATAATTTCTCTAATTGTCGATTTGAATGAAAAACAATTCTAAATGTTAAGTGAAGTCCGTCGCAATAAAATCCCGAAAACTGCATTCAAATTTCATAAACCGTTTTTTAGATCAGCGTGCACAATCACAAAGACAGACAAACAGACAAAATGCAAAACCATTGTTTCGAGTTGTCTTGCGTAAAGGCCCCGCATTATGATTTTTTAAATATTTTTGTCAATTTTGCCATGCACAGACAACGATCAGCAGTTCTATTAAATGTGTAAATTGACGATATATAATAATAATGTGTATTGTTGTGTGTCGCAGCGCACACTGCCGGCGCTGGCGCGCGTGCGGCAGACGCGCGTGCCCAACGCGTACGACCGCACCGCGCTCAAGCTCGAGGAGGGCGACATCGTCAAGGTAACACGCTTAATTTGTTTGACGTGTGATTGGAGAAATACGAGATGGTCTGTGGCGACATCGCTCATACGTCACACGGTGATGTCACGAAGCCTGAATCACGATATCAACGATTTGTACACAGCTCGCATATATACAAAGCCCTGATAGATATTAATTGGGGCTCGGCAGCCCCCCATGCATGTCATCTCGCCTGGCGGGAGATTGTCCTTTGCCAAAGGTTCACACCATTTTTATTGCTTGACTTAAGTAAAAATATTTAAACGATAAACAAGAATGATCGCGATAGTACCGATAACAATTCCTTTTTACGCCAAAACACTTAACTCTTAGTGAATACTAAAGAAGATCATTTACATACTATATCCATGCTCGCAATCTCGTCCTTTCTTGCAGAGAACGTAACGATTATGATACACAAAACTTATCATAAAAACTATTGATTACTTTGCAGGTAACAAAGATGAATATAAACGGTCAATGGGAGGGCGAGCTGAACGGCAAAGTGGGCCACTTCCCCTTCACGTACGTCGAGTTCGTCGACGACAATGTTGCCAGCTAGGCTGTGACGTCATCATCATTCGCACAGCACACTGGCAACACCGGAGACAGTGAGATCATTTATTTCTCGGTTATTTCTGTTGCGGTGTAAGTTGTAACTGATCAATCAAAGTTTACTCGGCAAATAATTTTTAACCATGTTTTGTGATGTGATTAGAAAAAAAGGATGATTTTCCCCAACCCTATGTTGGTACTTTTCCCCAAGAAATGTAGGGAATTATGAATGTAAAATTAAGTTGATTTGATGATATTTGTAGTTGTCTAACAGAAATTTTACTGTCTTCGGACAGTATTGTGGTTGGTTTGATTTGCTTCGATGATAACAGACAACACTGCATTTACATCCATTTACCAATTACCAATGCAAATTTTTGTAAGCTGTACACAGGTATGAAGATTATGTACCGGGTTTTATATCAAGTTTAAGCCCACCGATGCGACGGGCTATGTTTTATTGAAATAATTGTGTAAATTGTATGAAAATAACTGTTTAAACTTATATTATACATTATAAGTGCATTTGCTCGATAATTTTGTATAATCCTTCTCAAGTGGGTTTTCAATTTGACCAATGATTATGGTTTATTTGTAAGGTTTATGACAAAAGGTTTATATTAATTTAGAGGTTATTATTAAAACTTTTCCAGGTTTAGATATTTTTTAATAACTAGCAATAATGTTAGTCGGGAGGGACACCATAAATTCAATCACTAAAATATTGTACACACAACACCCAAGATTTTTATAAGATTTACAATTTAGTCATTGTTCAAAATGTTTAACTACTTGATATTCCGTTTCTTAGTTCTACAAGGTACTATATCACGGCTGATATCGCGCACACTAACTTCAACTTTAATCATACTAATCATATAACTCATTTTTCTATCTCCTCACTAAAACTAGCTATAGTCTATTATAGGTACTGATTATTTAAAAATATTATACACTATTGCGTGCTTTTTTAATCTGTTTACGTTCGACTATGTAGTGCTGTTTTGACTTAAGTAACAATTTCTGATTTGTTAGCTCTTAAAATTATAGACTGATGTTTGAAAACATTTTTGTAATTAAATAAATGTTTGTGACTTATTGTTAAAAAATATTTGGCGATGATAAACGGAGATGTCCACTTTGTGTATGGAGCCTGAGTCATAATCTCAAATAGTTCTAAAGGGAATGAAAAAACATTGAAATTAAAGGCAAAAAATATCGACAGTAAAAATGTGAAATAAATTATTTTTAAACGTCCCTGATATTCTTCAAAATCAGTAACAATATTTATTCAAATACCTAGCACAAAATGCTTTATCATGAATTATTTAATGACAAATCATGTCGACTTCAACACTGTCAACAGTTTCACTTTTGGACATCCTCCTTTTCGGTTCTTTTAAAACAATTTGTTATTCAATTTAAGAAGTAACTCATGATCTGATCGAGATTTTAACGATAAGTTAAAAGTCTAGATAAGTTAAAGTCGAGTTGAAAGGCTTTGCTATGCGAACCATTAGGGTCTCTCCACACTATGTCAAAATTTAAGCAACCATTACAAACGAAGTTATTTTAATTTTCTTTCACTAATTACAAATTTGTTCTGTAGGTTTTGTATTTTGGTTACCGGGGTTGAATTGTATAGAATTATTGGTGTTGAGAATAAGTAATTGGTTATTCTCTTATATAGTTGGAGATATCATTTTACCTAATCAGTGTCGTCGATTGGTGTGGGAAGACCCTTACTGCAGTTATTAATATGACTGTATCGCTAGTGTACTCCAAGCTTTATATTTAAGGCATTTGTCTCACTGTTGGGTAATGTGATGTTATTTAAAATAAATACCCCAGGTATTTACGTAATACCTATATCTATAACTACAATGCTAGTGATATGATAGAGTTGGTAGTGTTCAAGGAAACTGAACTAGTAATTTTATTTAAAATATTTCAATAACATGAAAACATAATTTTTTTTTGTGATTAGATATTTATGTTGGATTATAATGTTTATTCATTTGAGTGATTTTAATACCTTTAAGAACGTTCTAAATACACAAACACTTATTTAAAATTAATATATTTGCACTTTTTCCATAATATCTTTAACAAATTTTCTATTTACGTATTTATGTATAAATTGTATAAATATCTTAATAATTGCTGCATTACTCGCGGTGAGACATTCAGTGATAAAGGAATTGATAATTACATCGAATGTTACTGTTATTCGCAACGCGTTTCGATATTCATTATTGTCATGTTATTTTACACATGGCACTGTGACGTTTGCTAATGGGGAATATTTAATCTGTGTCATACAAGACCGAAGTCGTCTCGGTAAAATAAAGCTTTGAAATAAGGTTTGCGGCCGGTTCATATATGCTACTTGATCCTGTTTATATATCCTATCTGGTCGGGTTATATATACTACGAGATTGTTAAAACTCTGATGTACCATCCCAGAATTGCTTGAGGAGTAAGCACTAATATTGCCCATTAGCAAATGTTATTAATTTTTGTAAATACATCTATTATACTGACTTGATGAACAATGTTACATCTGATATTACATTGCTGTTAGCTTTGACTTATAATAGAGAATATTTAAAGGCATTTCACGCTGTTAAATACGTCACTAATAATATAATTGATTGAGATTTTGTCTCATGTGTTTGTCAGTCAATATAATGGATATTCCTTAATATTTGATGTAAGGGAATCACGGCTTATGAAAAATGAATTTTTCGACTACCTTCAAGTTTTAAATATAGTGGATCCGTTCCATTTACACCATAGAACACGTTGTTCTGATAATGTTAGTTTTTCTGGATGTATTAACTGCCAATAAGCATTTTCACAAAAATAAATTATTATATGAAAAGATGTGGGGGTAGTCGGATTTCTTCACTTGGACTCATGTAGTATAGGGATAGTTGCAAATGCAAATGTTTCAAAATGTTTACATAAATATTTTTAAGATATTCATAAGAAAGCTTTTCTAAGCGGATTTTAGTCACAGGTACAAGCCAACAACATACAGCCAATGTCAATGTAGATTTAAATATACATAATCTGTTAAACAGAATTCAATTTCATCTGTTTTTATATTTGTTACATACATATCAGTAAGCGAGGATGGAGGTATACTTTAGGTGTATATTTAATTATACCGAGTATATACAGACATACAAGGAATATTAAACAACAATAATAATTATGGACTCTGTTATTCCATCATATTTGACAGTGTAATCAACTTGTAAGTTGTGACTAAAGTTTATACCAACTACGAAGTAAATCTTCCAAAATATGATAGTCAATATTTTTATAATAATTGCTGGTGCAAGAAAAGTATTTAGTTTAGTATTATTGTTAGAACTGGGTTCGTTGGATGGTATAATATCACGCGAGTCGCGAAGCTGGCAAACTTTTCACTCTAATATCCGAGCAAGGGAACCGCAATCTATACTTTAGTGGCCGAGAATATGGAATTGATACTCCCCGCTAAAACATTTACATGAGCTCACAAATCAATTAATTTAGCTTGTAAGTAAAATTCTTTTATAAGACACTAAAATTCTTGGTGTCAATCTGCAATGAACGTTAATTACAGAGGCGGAAGGAAAACTAGTATTTATGTGGGTGGCCATTAAAACTAATTTCATGTTGAATGCCATCGGAGTACAGAGTGCAGTAGCCATTACTTCAATCATGATTAGTTTGCAAAAATAGAGGTGATGCGAAAAGAAAAATGTTTCAAAATGTTATGCAATACTTTGTGTTATTGCATATTGTTTGCTAATGATTTTGCAATTGTGCTATGAATGCTGCTTTAGAGACAGTGGTGAAAATTTCTCACTTTTTAAAGAAAAAAAATCTCGTGCGCCTGGAATTTACGTATGATGTCATTGATATTAACAGCCAATGGTAACCATTGGCTCTGGCGGACATGGCTCTGACGGATTGCCGTCTTATTGTTCAACCGAACACGAAAAATGAACTTTACAGTTAATTTAACCCTTATTCGGTTATTATTAAATACGAGTTACAAAACAATCAATCCGATATATTTTGGCTTTTATCAACTTTTATTTCAATTTAATCCTGAATCTGTAAATATTGTTCAGCCATCCAATGCGCCCAGTAGATAAGCAAAAGTATTGATTTATTATTACTAAAGTGCTCCTCATAAAAATTGTATGGAACGGGGCAGTACTTACCGAATGTTATTACGTCATATTAAAGTATCACTATAAAAATATATTTTGAGATTACGAATCATTATAATGTATGTATTTGTATAATTTAAGTGGTATACCTAAATCAAAATTTGTCTAATTTTATATTAAGTTACGTGTAACGGTATAGTAATAATAAATTTTAGGAAGGAGTATGATTGTTGTTTTCTTTGTTAAATTCTTACTTTACAGATTTAGGATCGTTAAGTTCGGGAAACTTGAGCCTTATGGCGCTCATTCACATTCGCATGAATACGCGAACCCACAAGTGGGGGACGGACCTTTGCAAATGATCAGGCAAGTTTTTGACAAATTCGTAGGATTCTACATTCTACGCTGTCAAAGCTGTGCCAATTCGTGCAATGTAAGTACCTACAAAGGTTCGCGCGCATTTGAGTGAGCGCGGTTAGTACAGTAAGTTCATTTTTACTCGGCTGATATGAACATAGCTACGAGTGACTGCGCAGATGTCGATTTTAAGGCCAAAATGGTGGTAGGAGGCGGGGAGTGCGGGCGGTAGAATAGTTAGCCAATACCATGGACGTAAATACGTTCGTGGCCAATACGAAGTAGCGCATCACAAAACACTGTCATGGCCGCCGTTTTGATTGGTCAGTATACCTGGGCAAACATCTCGGAAAACGAAATTCACATCAGCCGAGTCAAAATGAACTTACTGTAACTACTTGGTATTGGCCTTGTCTGCGAACCGAGGTCTTATGTATGGTCTTCATGTATCGCTTTATTATTATCATGTACTTATACCACGGAAATCTCGTATCTCAAGTGGGTAGGTCTTTGAAATGATAATGTTAATTGTTGGAAGCATACATGTAATTTTTCTATCACATTTGGCGGGTTCGATTCCCGGTTGAGGTAGGCGATTTTTAAAAAATCTGTGAATGCAGTTCTACTTATTATTAAAAATAAAACGATGTCTTCTTTCAGTAAAATATCCTATCTTTAATATTTAAGGTACTTTCCATTCATGTGGCATAGCCGTGGGAGACGCCCGGTATAATAAGAATGGTTGTGTGATTGGGACGTTATTGTTTTTGATGAGGTAACCTAGTCCACAAATTAGTTGTTTTTTTAAGAGTTCAGTTACTAAGAGTTGTTAGCCTTAAGGTAGCTTATAAAAAAATTCTCGGTTCTTTAACATTGGACCTCCTTTCTCTTTTTCCATCGATATTACACAGTAAAAATAGTATTATGTACCGTGGCGGGCGGTGGTGCTACCCCGGGCGAACTCTCTAGAACCCGTACATTGTACATCCTATTTCACCAACAGTTTTCGTGTGATAGCAACAGGTCTTATCAATTCTATTTTCAATAACAAAATAACAATACCATTGTTGTGCAATATGTCGCAACTCGCAACCCGCAACCCATGAGTGCCCGTGACTTGCAAGAAATTATCAACTGATCTCATAATATGGCATTCATAGAAGAACTTATCATTTATAATAATTTTAAGTTAAAAGGCTATCAGTATATACTTAGGTGTAATAAAACTTGCAATAGGTACGCACCTACGCACATGGAGTGGAGAGTTAAGTGAGTACCACAAACTTATCTGGCCCGGTGGCCAAAATTGGAACTAATGCAAATGTATTATGACAAAGAGAGTAACGCCCCTCTTACCGGGTCAGATAAGTTTGTGGCACTGTACTGTAGTATTATCACAAAATATGGATAGGTAGGTATTATGTAAGTAGCATCTAACTAACCACAGGTACCTCGTCCCTCCCACTTTTTACTCCTCTTGCAACCTGTTCTAAAATAATTTAAAATATCAATTAAATAACTGAAGTTCGTCAGAAGTAGTATACAATTTTATTTCAAAATAAAAATTATGAAATTAAACAGTACGAGTAAGCTGACTATTATTCAACAGTGTGGTAGGTATGCATATTTCTTCTTGTAATTTAAAAATGGATAAGACCGAGAAATTACCCTCAATTACATAAAAGTGACTTAAATACAAATTTAAGTTACCGGTGTGAATATTTTTAAACAATAATAAAATTACACTTACACTCACATACTTAGCCCCACACTTGGGTTCCTTGTGTCATGGGAGCCATGAACAACACATAAAGACAAGGACACACACCCAAATCAAAAATAGAAAAAAATCATCATTCAAATTTTCGCCTCGCGCCTCAAAAAAATTACTACATTCTACGTGATTCTACTGAAGTTACGAAACTTCAGTAAAATCATTAAATCAAAGTAATTTGGAGAAAATCATTATTATGGTCACCCTTCGTACACCTTGTACGAGTATGTATACTCTGTGAGAAAACCGATCCAAGTTCCCGACCACAGTCAGTAGTGTCAGCATATTGTTCTATGAGTGTCAGTACCAAACAGGTATTTTTGTTGTGTGGTTGTGTGCGTATGGGTGTGGTATGGGCGTATGGGTAATAAACTCACCAATCCCTATGCACAGAATAAAACTATAATTAATTAATACTTTCCTTAAACAGTAAATACGTGTAATTTCCACAGTGGTTACCTACATGATTATCGTGCTGGGACTTTCTGTGAACGGTAATTAATTAAATATTAGTGTTCTGTGGAACTGACAAGACTTAATATTATCGCGCGTGGTGTGTATTTATTTTTGCAATTTTTAGGAGCATATTGTAAGTAGTATTTGTGGTTTTATAAAATAATGGTGTTAAAGTTAAACTCATTTTAAAATTGCGTATTATGTTTGTTTGTGAGACGAACTTCGTATAATGAAAGTAAATTTAAGACCTGGGGTACATTCATACAGTACTAGAACAGAGCAGACATCTAACAGAGAGTTCGTACGCGTATGAATGCTCCCCATAGAATGTATTCACATAATTTGAATATGTTTTACTTTTCAAAGTTGTTTTGCTTTTGCTTTTATAACTATTTTTTGTAATACTTGAATTATTTGATTGCAGAATCATGGTCCGGAAATATATTAGAAAAGGTACGCGGACCCAAGAAGTAAATGAAAAGTCCATAACTCTAGCAGTTGAGGAAGTGATACAGGGACGGTTATCATATAGGAAAGCAGCGGAAAAATACAAAATAAAAACTTCAACGTTAGAAAGTCGAGTAAAGAAATGCAGACTTAAGAAAGACGGTCTCTCGCGTACTTTTTATTCTAAATTCACAAGTCTGCAAGTTTTTTCCCTGGAAGAAGAGGCGCGTTTAAATGACTACATTACTAATTGCTGCAAGATACATAACGGTCTCACGAAAGTTCAAATTCGCAAACATGCCTATGAGTACGCGAAAGCATTGAATTTAAAGTATCCAGCGAAATGGGACGAAAAGCAAGAGGCTGGCATAGAGTGGATGCGCAATTATTTGAAACGAAATCCAAATCTCGTTCTGCAAAAATCAATAAAACCTAGCTCTGCACCAGTTGAATATAATACAAATGTAGTTACAGAATTTTATAAAAATGTTGCCGAACTTTTAATAGAAATATAATTTCACTTCTGGCGGAATATTTTGATCTGTTAGATGTACTTATGTACTGTTTTTGATACTCCTAAATTTTTGGTTCCTAATCACAGAAATAAGTAGAACAAGTTAATCGAGTGGAGGAGAGCTTGTTAAAGTTTGGCCATATTATTTCAATAAAACTGAAATACTATCCAACCCTCAGATCAATAAACTAAATTTATTGGATAAACTAAATTTATTGGCCTGAGAACCCATTCATTTCATATTTGTGTTTTCACGTGTACAGTGCCACAAACTTATCTGACCCGGTAAGGGAAGCGCTACTGTCGTTGTCTGACTACAGTATGGCATTTGCATTAGTTCCAATTTTTGCCACCGGGTCAGATAATTTTGTGGCATTGTACACTACAAGCACTATTTTCTAGAAGACTGTATTCTGTGTAACAATTTGAACTCAATAAAATTTTGGTATTGAAGACCAACTAAGTACTTGAGACTGTGTGATTTTTTTAAATATCTGCCCTATTACTGACGTATGCGTAAATAAAAGTAGGATAAAGAGAGTCCAATTTCCGAAAGATTTAGTACAGGTCAAAATCTCATAAACGGTAAAATAAAAAAGATTTAACAAAATCTCCATACTAACATTCTCCCATAGAGCACACCCTCTAAGGTTAATTTCCAAAATATTTTAGTTTTTCCGGGATTCATATACTAAACACTAATTGCATTCTAAATTTGAAGATTCTATGTCTGCTAGAACTGCTAGAAGTGCTTTATTTAAACTTTTGATGATCGGTTAGTCCACCGGGTTAGTCAGTGAGTGAGTGCGTGAGTGACAAAATTAGAAACTTTGACTCGTTATAATTCTTAAAAGTAGTTTAAGGTTCAAATTAAATAAAATTTGAAATGTACCGAGTTTATACAATGCCTGCTTGGTCAATAAAAAGTCAAGCTTCTAGCTTTATCCACAAGGAAGTTATAGGTGGTTATAGGGTGTCGAAAATGGCCTGAATTGCTTCGAGAAAATGATGGTACGGCCGTGCCGCTTTTTCTTTTACTTGGCGGTAGCACTACCGTGCCCCCAGACAAGTTAGTACGTATGTCAAGGCCTTTGATTATATATATACACGGGTCAAGGCTTCTAATAATTAGCTTACCGTGCCTACGGAGATTACGTTACGCCATTTTGATATAATACCAACCATCGTTAACCCCAACCCCCATCATAATAGTCATTAGTCATATAAGGAATAGAGAGAAATCACTGAATGAACAACATCAGTGAAAACACATAGCCATGAGTACGTTTCGATCACGTTCGGTGCCAGTGAAGGAAAACACGTTAAAACCCTAGGAGTCAAGGAAAACCCATAGAGATATTACACTAGAGTGGTTGAGCCATACGGCTGTCCATACATTGCAATCGCCCCGGTTAGAAAGAGAAACAACGATAACGGTAATTACCTATCTCTCTCCGATGCAGAGGAGCCAGAAAGAGAAAGGTTACTAAAGATTTCGTCTCCTTTTATCCTAGGTACGCTCTGAAGCCTCGCCAGAAAGAGAAAGGTGATTACTAAAGATTTCATCTCTTTTTATCCGAGGTACGCTCTGAAACCTAGCTTCTGCCCTATAGTGTAATATCTCTATGGGAAAACCTGGAAAACACTGAACAACCAAACCCTCGCCCAACCATACAGTCATCGCAATGGACTCATAAAAGAAAAAAAAAACCCAACTCCCAACACTCTGTGACAAGAGTAGCGTAGATAAGTAGGTACACTGTGGTAAGTGTCATTAGTCATAATCATAATAGGTATTCTAGGTATAGGTCATAGAGATAGGTATAGGTACTCAACTCAATAATCTTTCTTGATTCTTAAGTTCTTGACCTTGTTTTGTTTTTATTGTATTGTTTGTTTCGCAGGCAGGTAGGTCTAGGTACCTAGGTACTTCTCTTAAGTATGCTACGATGAACGCTAAACACTCTAAACAGTGAATTGAATTGAGTTTGCTTGTTCACTTACAAACATATAAATAGGGCTTACGTTTTTGTAATTTGTTCATTTTATTTCAAGCAGTGTTATTTGTATAACATTGAAAAGTTTCGAATACTATCTTTATCACATAACAAAACTAATTTATACATTTGAACTGGCACCTTGTTTGTGTTGGGCACTGTGGAAATTGTGTAATAAAAATGAGTAAAGTAGCTGTAGTAACCGGTGCCAACAAAGGGATAGGCTTTGCCATAGTCCGCGGTTTGTGCAAGCGGTTCGAAGGAGCAGTGTACCTTACGTCCAGGGATGTGGAGCGCGGGAAGAAAGCCGTGGCGGACCTGGAGAAGGAAGGCCTGAGCCCCAAGTACCACCAGTTGGACGTTACTGACAAGAAAAGCATCGAAACCTTCCGCGATTACCTGAAGCAAAAGTACGGAGGAATCGATGTCTTGGTGAATAACGCGGCAATCGCGTTTAAACATAATGCCACGGAACCAGCGGGGGTGCAGGCTGAGGAAACTTTGTTCGTTAATTATTTCAGTCTGGTCTCTACGTGCGAAATCTTGTTTCCATTACTGAAAAACGGAGCCCGAGTTGTCAACCTTTCAAGCGCTGCTGGGCATTTGAGCTTAATCCCAAGCGAAAACCTTCGCAATAAACTGAAGGACCCCAACTTGACGATCCCTGAGCTTTCTGCCCTGATGCAACAATATGTGGATGCTGCTAAGCAAGGAACCCACGCAGCCGAATGGGGCAACTCTTCGTATGTGGTGTCCAAAGTCGGAGTTACTGCTCTAACTATGATACAACAGAGGCAGCTCAATGATAAAGGTATATTGTTTTTTTTCTATTAATCGTTGGGATTAACTTATTATTAAATAATCTATCCCTTCATATTAAAGGCTCATGACTTAGTATTGAACAGACAGATGAGGGAATGTGCTGTAATATGTGAAATCTATTTATTGCTTATTTCTATAATTGACAGATTTGCTAAGAAACTGCCCAGAGTAAATTTTACGCAAGATATTTAATAGTTTGTATAACTTGGGCTAGTAGTAGAATGATGCCTGGTATAATCTGGGGCTTGGCTATTCATGAGATCTGATATCTTAATAATGAAAGACTTCTTGGATTATTTTGTATTAAACATTTTAACAGGACATTTTCTTATGGGTTCACTTTACAATACATATAAAACATTGTGCAATTGTTACTCATGGACCTGCCAAGTTGGAACCCACTTAGGACCCTTATTCAACTGTCAAATTAGATACTTTAAAATACATTTGAGTCAAATTAAGCAATTAAAAACATGTAAAAGAAGAGTAAACATAATTGTATCCTGCAATCTAAGTGATGTAATTTCTGTTTTTTTTTTCAGATATAAAAGTAAATGCTGTACATCCAGGGTATGTGGATACGGACTTGACATCACACAAGGGTCCATTGACCATTGATGAGGGCGCAGCAGCCCCCCTGTTCTTAGCCCTGGATGCTCCAGACTCAGTCAAAGGGCAGTATGTGTGGTGCGACAAGCAGATTGTCAGCTGGGAGAAACCGAGGAGGTCTTAGTTTTCTGAGTATTGGCCTGACTACACCCTGTTAATTGCACAAGTTATACTCACAAAATTGTCATGACTTCAAATTATTTCGTTATTTATTTTTAATGCTAGATTTAAATTTGCTTTGAGTAATGGGGCTCACTAAATTCCTATGTCAAGCATGATTACGAATAATAATGTATTGTATATGGTTATAGTTAAGTAACAATGTGATTACATGTGATAAGATCCACTCAAAATAAACCCTAGGAAAAAGATTAGCATGATATGTAATTATTGCAATTTCAAGTGCTATATTAAGTGGCTTTCTTGTATGTTGTGTAGGCACTGTAAAGCATAATTATTTAGGCAGAAGATTTTATCAACATTATTTATTTTCATTACTAAGTAATGTAGGTACTAAACTTATTGCCTTATAAATGCAGTTACTCTGTCATCAATCTATACTTAATTTTATTTCCTTATAGATTGATGCTTGAAGTTTAATTTTTTTGTCTTTTGACTTTAGAGAATCACACGATACAGATACATTTTAACTTTACACCCCATTTATAAGACAAGACAGTAAATGATAAGAGATTATGTAAGTTCCAGGTAATAAAATATAAATATCTAATATGCCATTGTATTATGAGATGTTTCAGTGCCTTAGCTTAGTAAGTATATCACAGCATATGTGTAAATGTATATTTTTGCATTTCCAATCAATCTGTAACAAACTTATTTAATTTTATACTTATTACAAGTTTTGCCTTTTTTACCTTGTTCTTTTTTATTTTCACTTTAACCCCATAAGAAAGACCCATAATTAGAAGTGGGCACTGAGCACATTTCTCCTCATCATTAAGGAGCATAGAGCATACTCCACCATGCTGCTCCAGTAGAGATTGATGGTAGGGTTAGTGACCAACTCAAGTATCTATTAGTAGTTTTCATCATGGCTTTTATAGATAACAACCCAAAGGATTTACAGGCTTGCAACTATCAGCATGAACGCCCGCATGCAGTTCATTTGATTTCAATTGCTAGGTGAGTGATAGTATAGTGATGCCAGTTGAATAATTATTTCCTGCAGATAAGTTGATGACATCAAATTGCACAGCAGTACCTCTTAAGTAACTTGGCCTTGGCAATGATGTTAATATTGATAAGGAAACATGACAACTGCAGTCTTTTATTGATATAATAATTTTATTATGGTCTAAAGTGGAAATATACCACGCCAAAAAACTATCTACTCCATTATTTTTATAAAAAAAATTTAGAACACGCTTTTATTTCATAGATTATGCCTTCGTAAATAAAGAAAAATGATTATAATAATCAAATAATTTCGATTAAAAAATAAATGTTAAATACAAATTTTTAAATTTGCCAACAAAAAAAAGCTATTATAGTCCGACAGTATGAATCAGATTATAGTCCTACAAGGATCTTTTGGCACATATGACTGATGTGAGGGTGACAGAGACAGCGCCTTATAGGGAAGATAAACTGTGAGGCGCTGTCTCTGTCACCGTCACGTCAGTCATGTGCCAAATTGACTGATGCAGTTCAGTGTTTAAAACAATTTTTTTACTTTGATCAACGACCGATCAAACCGAAACCACATCGTGAGCGCGCTCCAGTAAGCAATCAAACGCTCAAAACGACACTTTTTATAGATTTAACGCTGTGAGTGTTCAAGGAAGGTAGTATGTAAATGTGGTAAAATTAACTTTACTTTCGTAAACGTGATCGCGTAAACTCGTAACTCGCTATTTTGATTCCTTCACGTTTCCGCTAGATGTCTCTGCTTCGATCCCATACAAATTTTAGTTTACGTACCGAACACGTTATGTCAAATAAAACTCGTACTAAGCACACTGATGCCATGCCGTAAGAATCTCTCGGAATGCAGGGCCAGTCAATGAATAAAATAGTCAATATATATATAAACTGTTGAAATGTGCCTAAGTAGTTATTTGTGGCAATCTTTGATGTTTTAAATGTCTAGATTGATCGTCGCCCTACAATGAAAACAAAAAAACCAAGGCAACATTATCAAGCATGTGTGCGCAGGCGATGTTTTACCCGTTCGTCTATTATCTATGTGTGCGTAATGATATAAAAATTATGGCTACGAGTTAGCCACAATTTTTTGACACGTTTGCGCGGATTCGATGTTCCATCTAGATATTAACATCAAAGGTGACAATGTTCAAAAAAAAAAAGGAAAATAAATACGCGATATTTTTTTTTCTTCTTTGTTATGTTTGTTACCTCCATTCATTTTGTAGTTTTGTACCTACCTCCTGGGTAAACCGCTTTTGATTCTTTTTGTACTTGAAAACTGGTGCTTGTAATTTTGAGCTACATCTGACGAGTAGTTTTTTACAAGTATATTGTGGCAAGCATCTCTGGTGGCAAGTTCATCTTAATTACTTAATAAAGTTTGTTTTATTTCCATCAGTTCATATTAAAAAAAACAGTTTAAACAATCATGATGCCTAAAATTTTTTGAATGTGTGGCTCTTGTGGCTAGCGAAATTTCTTATGCGAAGCGACTTTGGGTTTATTGGTTAAATTAGTAAATTATATTTTAATTTAACCATAATAAAACAAGTGTTTTTAAATTTGCATTTGTTTTTGCTTCTTATGCATTGCTCCCATGATTTTTTTAAATATACCTTTCGTAGGTATTACAATTTTTAAGCCGTTCTCCGTGACTGCTTTGCTTAACGAGATTACATTTCGCCGTTATCTGTTTTGAGCGTCATTTGTTTGAAATGAATGTTTGAATTTGAACAGTCTAGAATAAAACGTGGTGTTAAGTACTCGTTCTCAATCTACAGTGTTGATGATTACATTTTTATTTTAGTTGTGAACTATTTTTTTCTTCTGTCTAGAACTTTTTATTATACTGTACTGTAGGCTGTAGGTCATTTAACAGAGTAAAAATAGTTTATTCGTGTTTCTACCATAGAAATACTGTTAAGTTTTTGCTGTGGTTTTTACTCATTTGCAAAAAAAAATAATTAACGAATACCGTCTATATTTAAAAAATTATAAGAAAAAAATACTTGAAGATTTTGTTGTCTGAGCTAACAGTAAAAATGAGTTTTAAAGTAGCTGTAGTAACCGGTGCTAACAAAGGGATAGGCTTTGCCATAGTCCGCGGTTTGTGCAAGCGGTTCGAAGGAACAGTGTACCTGACGTCCAGGGATGTGGAGCGCGGGAAGAAAGCCGTGGCGGACCTGGAGAAGGAAGGCCTGAGCCCCAAGTACCACCAGTTGGACGTTACTGACAAGAAAAGCATCGAAACCTTCCGCGATTACCTGAAGCAAAAGTACGGAGGAATCGATGTTTTGGTGAATAACGCGGCAATCGCGTTCAAAAATGACGCCCCAGAACCAGCTGGAGTGCAGGCCCAGCAAACTTTGTTCGTAAATTATTTCAGTCTGGTCTCTACATGCGACATTTTGTTTCCATTACTGAAAAATGGAGCCCGAGTTGTCAACCTTTCAAGCGCTGCTGGGCATTTGAGCTTAATCCCAAGCGAAAACCTTCGCAATAAACTGAAGGATCCCAACTTGACGATCCCTGAGCTTTCTGCCCTGATGCAACAATATGTGGATGCTGCTAAGCAAGGAACCCACGCAGCCGAATGGGGCAACTCTTCGTATGTGGTGTCCAAAGTCGGAGTTACTGCTCTAACTATGATACAACAGAGGCAGCTCAATGATAAAGGTATATTGTTTTTTTTCTATTAATCCTTGGGATTAACTTATTATTAAATAATCTATCCCTTCATATTAAAGGCTCATGACTTAGTATTGAACAGACAGATGAGGGAATGTGCTGTAATATGTGAAATTTATTTATTGCTTATTTCTATAATTGACAGATTTGCTAAGAAACTGCCCAGAGTAAATTTTACGCAAGATATTTAATAGAGTTTGTATAACTTGGGCTAGTAGTAGAATGATGCCCGGTATAAACTGGGGCTTGGCTATTCATGAGATCTGATATCTTAATAATGAAAGACTTCTTGGATTATTTTGTATTAAACATTTTAACAGGACATTTTCTTATGGGTTCACTTTACAATACATATAAAACATTGTGCAATTGTTACTCATGGACCTGCCAAGTTGGAACCCACTTAGGACCCTTATTCAACTGTCAAATTAGATACTTTAAAATACATTTGAGTCAAATTAAGCAATTAAAAACATGTAAAAGAAGAGTAAACATAATTGTATCCTGCAATCTAAGTGATGTAATTTCTGTTTTTTTTCAGATATAAAAGTAAATGCTGTGCACCCAGGGTATGTGGACACAGATATGTCATCACACAAGGGTCCGTTGACCATCGATGAGGGCGCAGCAGCCCCCCTGTTCTTAGCCCTGGATGCTCCGGACTCAGTCAAAGGACAGTATGTGTGGTACGATAAGAAGATTGTCAACTGGGATGGTGAGAAACCCAAGGAGCAATATTAGTTGCCTGAGTGTTAGTTGGATCACAAATCACATCTCTTTGAGACTAATTCAAACAAATAATTTCCTATGACTTTCAGTTGTTTTTGTTGCCTTATTATTTTACATTTATATGTTTTAAGCTAATGCTTGTAGAATGAAGGGAAATTGCTTAAAAGCATTGCAGTTTGTGATGTGAAGTGAATAGGATTCACTCAGAATAAAATTAATATTTGTTCATCCTTGTAATTACCCTGATTGGTTTTGTGTATCAAAGTACAGTTATCAAGTTAGACTATTTTATTGATGTAATTTGTTTTATGAGTTTTATCGAACAGTAATAAACTAGATAGATTGTAACCATGATTATAGACATTTTTAGGACATACTCAATGTTTCAGTGCCTCTTTGTAAGAATATTGTGTATTTCATCTTGCATTTATAGGATTCCAGGAGGTAATTTGCAGGGATGTTATGGATATCCGTAACCGAAACCGAAACTATCGGATATCCGAAATAAAAATATATCCGTAACCGTAACCGTATCCGCTAAAAAAGTTTCGGATAATTTCGGATAAGGGCAGAGTCTAAATAAAACCCGTTACGACAGGTTTTTGTTTCACCACTCACCATGTAAATATGGCATATTTGTTATTTTTAGTCGTAAATGAGTCAGATCAATATTTTTTGGTATCACCCTATCTAAATAGTAGGTAGGTAGGTCTCATTAACAGAGATGTTCGCATTGGCCTCATGGGAATACTAGTTCCCCATGCCTACCTAATAATAATAATATTAAAAACCGCATTAACAACCTAGTCAATTTATTAGTTACCTAATATTAAGTATTTCACCAATAAAGTGAAGGAAAAGATTTGTACTGCGTACTAAATTAAGTTATAATTAAGGGCAAAATGCGTCCAAAATCAAGTTTAATGTGAACATTTTTTGATCATGATAAACTTCTTCTTATTATAAAAAGCATTGTAATTTCAAGTGTCCCAAAATTCTCAGTTTCCCCTGACTTATTCATTGTATTACCAAATGAAAACCCAGACTTGATAGTAATGTGACAGCCCTGGCGTACCTCGCTAAACAATAAACAATAGGGGCCATAAATATGCCAGGCGAAACAATAGAACAATGGACGGCCATCTCGAAAGTACGCACGCGCACGACGCTTCGACCATTACGGCAATAGTCATACGGGCGAAAGTCGGTTGCAAGGAATGTTCTCGAATCTTGTTCGGAGCGGGTCCGCGGAATTAGCGAGAAAGTTCTGGATTGGCGTGAATGGTGCGTGAGGGGTATAAAAAGGAGCGATCGGCCAACCGCAGACATTCTCGTTTCGGAAGCGAAACCAGGAAGATACCAGCGATACCTACGAGCGATACCAGTGCGAAGTGAAGTGATTTCTACGAGCGATACAGTGTTCGACGAGTGTGTTTACTAGTATCTACGTGCAGAGTGTTTTAGTGTGTACTGTGTACATCGTGTAATTTGTGTATCTACGAGTACAAATAAAGTCTTTGTGGTACATTTTGGCATTTTCTCGAGCCCATTACTCCTGACACGTAACAATTGGTGACAGAAGCGGAATGCCTGTAGTACCGCAGAGTGAAGAAGGGATTCGTACGCGACGGCAGACGGCATTGGATGCCGCGCGGATGGAGTCGCCGGGTCGTGACCGCATGGAAACGGAGACCACCGCTGGACCACCGACTACATCAGCCGCAGCAGTACCGACACCGAGTGCATTCGATATGGCCTCCTTATTAGCCGCCATACAGCGGAGCCAGTGCGAAGCAATGGAGCGCCTGGAAAATAAACTATTGGGAAGCCAGCGCCAAGCGATGGAGAGCCAGCGCGAAGCCATGGAGAGCCAGCGCGAAGCCATACAGCGGAGCCAGCGCGAAGCAATGGAGAGCCTGCGCGAAGACATGAAGAGCCAGCGTAAAACCATGGAGGCAATCGACGCAAAGCTGGATGGTTTCCAGGGAGATTTGAACGTCGTGAAAGAGGACCTGGAATTGGTAAAGGCGCGTACATCCGAGCACGACCAAGCCCTCAAAAGCCACGACGCATCAATCAACAGCCTCAGTGCGTCAGTAAACTCCCACGAAACTAGGCTCGTGGATTTAGACCATAAGCTGCAGAAAATAAAGGTTTCGGGCACGGCAGCAACTAGTTCATGCCCTGGGGCCCCGAAATTTAAGGTCCCAACTTTCGACGGCACGACCTCGTGGACGGCGTTTAGGCACCAGTTCGAAGTAGTAGCTAGTGGGAACGGCTGGGAGGACGAGCACTCGTTGGCGGCACTCACCCTAGCTCTACGAGGAGAGGCACTGCTGGTGCTTGAGAACCTGCCCGCCGAGCGACGCACCTTGGAGTCGCTATTTAAGGCCTTGGAAGCTCGATACGGGGAAAAGCACCTGGAGCACGTGTACCGCGCGCAACTTAAAGACCGAGTACAGAAGTCGAGCGAAGGACTGCAGCAATGGGCTACGGAGATCGAGCGCCTCGTACGTCGGGCCTATGCTTCGAGTTCCACACCGGTAGAAGACAAAGTATTAGAGGCGTTTGTCAGCGGAATACGGGATCCCGAAGTGAGAGCAACGGTGCGCTTGGGGCACCACGCAACATTGGAAGCAGCTTTGGCGCATGCCCTTGAAGTAGAAGCGGTACGAAGCGACTGTAAAGGTTATAAGATGCGCGAAGTCGTAGCGACGATTCAACCTCGTACTGGGCCTATCTGCTACGGATGTGGTGAACGAGGTCATATTAGGCTTAGCTGTTGGACACGGAAACAACCGAAATCGGTGTGGAGAGCTACGCAAGTGCAGGAGCTAGAAGCCGCCGCCGCCGCTAAGAAGACTGCTAAGCCTCCTACGAAGACCTCGAAAGCTACCCAAGTCGACACCCAGGAGCTAGAAGCTGCCGCCACCGCTGCCGCCGCTAAGAAGACCGCGAAGCCTTCTACGAAGATCTCGTTGGCTACCCAAGTTGACACCCAGGAGCTAATAGCCACCGCCGCCGCTCCCGCCGTTACGAAGACCGCCAAGCCTCCTACGAAGACCCCGAAGGCGCCCAAGCCGAAGAATGCCGACGCCCTGTCACAACGCCCATGCTCCGAAGAAGGTCGACGTTGCTTCAAGCATGAGGGTAAAGAAGAGGTCAGGGTGATAAGGATGCAGGACTTCGACGAGTCTTGGGGAAGGGAGAAAATAAGCCGAGCTCAGAAGGAAGACAAAGACCTCAGCCTGATCATGGAATGGAAAGCCAAAGGACAGAGGCCCCTGTGGAGTGATGTGTCAGCCTCGAGCGCAACGACTAAGGCATACTGGGCTCAGTGGGACAGCCTTATATTGGAGAATGGCGTGCTTTACCGGAGCTGGGAATCACTCAACGGAAAGGAAAGAACCCTGCAAATGGTTATCCCCAGCAGTAAAGTGGCTGATTTGCTGAAGCTCGTACACGATGGCACTTCTGGCGGGCACCTCGGCATCAAGAAGACCCTCGTAAAGATACGAGAACGCTTTTATTGGGTGCGGTGTCGAGAGGACGTTGAAGACTGGTGCAGGAAGTGTACAGTGTGCGCTTCAGTGAAAGGACCCCGCACTAGATCCAAGGGGAAACTACAGCTGTACAACGTCGGAGCCCCTTGGGAAAGAATCGCCATAGACGTTGCTGGGCCATTCCCTCAAACGGAAGACGGGAATAGATTCATCATAGTGGTTCAAGACTACTTCAGCAAATGGCCGGAAGCGTTTGCAACTCCGAACCAAGAAGCGAAGACCGTGGCCAAGAAACTTGTCCAGGAGGTAGTATGCCGCTTTGGTGTACCATTGGAGTTACACAGCGACCAAGGCAGGAACTTCGAGTCGACGTTATTCCAGGAGATGTGTGAACTTTTGGGAATAAATAAGACACGTACCACACCGGCGCATCCTCAATCTGACGGCATGGTGGAGAGATTCAACCAAACTTTGGAAAATCACTTGGCCAAGGTCGTCGAGGAACATCAGCGAGACTGGGATCGGTACATTCCTCTGTTCCTGATGTCATATCGGTCTGCCATACACGAGTCTACGGGATTTACACCGGCTAAAGTTAACTTCGGAAGAGAAATGCGTCTGCCGTTGGATTTGCTTACCGGAACAACGCCAGATGCCCCGAAACCAACTGTTGAATACATCGCGGACTTACGGAAACAATTGGACGAGACACATGATCTTGTAAGAGAGCAAAGTTTGAAGACCAGCGAAAAGATGAAAACCCGCTACGATCGCGATGCTCGGAAACATGGTTTCAAGGAGGGAGATTCTGTATGGTTGCACAATCCACTGCGGAAGAAAGGGAAGTCTCCGAAGCTACAAGCACGATGGGAAGGCCCCTACACAGTTGTCACGAGGATTAATGACGTGACCTACCGAATCAGACAGGGGGACAGAAGAAAACCGAAGATCGTGCATGTGGACAGATTGGCACCATTTCATGGATCGAATAATGCTCGGGACGAGCATGACTAAGAGGGGGGCAATGTGACAGCCCTGGCGTACCTCGCTAAACAATAAACAATAGGGGCCATAAATATGCCAGGCGAAACAATAGAACAATGGACGGCCATCTCGAAAGTACGCACGCGCACGACGCTTCGACCATTACGGCAATAGTCATACGGGCGAAAGTCGGTTGCAAGGAATGTTCTCGAATCTTGTTCGGAGCGGGTCCGCGGAATTAGCGAGAAAGTTCTGGATTGGCGTGAATGGTGCGTGAGGGGTATAAAAAGGAGCGATCGGCCAACCGCAGACATTCTCGTTTCGGAAGCGAAACCAGGAAGATACCAGCGATACCTACGAGCGATACCAGTGCGAAGTGAAGTGATTTCTACGAGCGATACAGTGTTCGACGAGTGTGTTTACTAGTATCTACGTGCAGAGTGTTTTAGTGTGTACTGTGTACATCGTGTAATTTGTGTATCTACGAGTACAAATAAAGTCTTTGTGGTACATTTTGGCATTTTCTCGAGCCCATTACTCCTGACACGTAACAGTAAATATAATCAAATTATTACATACTATTTTTTTACTTTAATGTAATATCCGTAACCGAAACTATCCGAAACTTACGGATAATCCGAAATAATTAATATCCGTAACCGAATCCGAAACCGATATAATTTTATTCCTATATCCGTATCCGTATCCAGATCCGAAACTCCACATCCGTAACATCCCTAGTAATTTGTAATAAGTGTTGTTATATATTTTTATAGTCATTTATTTTGTAATAAATACAGTTTTATTAATGAGTATTATCATTTTTTTTTCTTTTATATAACAGTTGAGACCAGTTTAATTGTTTATTACAAGTCACAAGATACATTTTGGACAAAACCCCTATTGTGACAAATAAAGTGTAACGGACGTGACGTAAGCTGATGCACTGCCAGCTAAATTGTGCCTAAAGGAGCTGCCTGCCAACGCATCACGTAGCCTTAGCCTTAGTTAGAGCCAAAGCCAAGCCAAAGCCACCGCCCGCCATATTGATGATTCCCTCCAGCCACAGCCAGGCAGCCGTCACAGCCAGACGGTGGAGCGGAAGGTGTCAATAAAGCCAAAGCCATAACCTTAGCTTTATCTGTAGCCATTGACGATACTTTTTGCATGAACTGATGTTATTTGAAAAAGAAAGATGTGACGTTGACGAATTTGATTTGGTATTCGATTCGAGGTATTGTCATTGAGCAGAAAATTATAAAATCCTAAAGTAAAAATAGTCGTATTATTTCCCTTCTTTTACATTCAGAAGTGGGATAATAATGTTAAAAAACGTAATACCTGCGTCCTAACAATGGAGAGAATAAAAAATAATGGCCAAAATTGAAAGCGATAAAAGTAGCAGGGAAGGAGAGACTTGGACATGGATTTCTGATGCTTTGAATATGGATCAGCGCTTCCGGACATCAGGTGATGTTCAATTCCAAGTGCGTATTGTCGCTGGTAGAGAAATGCTGGATAAAGAAATGCTAGATGGATCTCGTGGGACAGCTGAACAGAGTTAAATTTTATGCCAATGACGAACTGATATACTTACTACGATATGGAAAATAGTTTTCAAGATGCAATGCCATATTTACTTTACTTGAAAAGGACGAACTGTCTAATCTGTCAGATAAAATTTGTGAAAGCCCTCAATAAGAATCTACAACCAGTCTGAATGAAGAGAAGAGCCTTGTCAAAATGCAAAGAGAAATCAGTGAATGCTTATCAGTTTTATAAAAATGATCATTACGTGGAGGTGTATATCTCAGCATAAAGGGTGATGTATGCCATTTTATGTCGCTGTCATCATGCTGTGCAAGTACAAGTTGTTGTTGATTTTGTTAAATTATTAACACTTTGTGTGCGTTCCAATTGCGGGACGCAATTGTTGCAGGATGGCCGATTGTAACGGACGTGACGTAAGCTGATGCACTGCCAGCTAAATTGTGCCTAAAGGAGCTGCCTGCCAACGCATCACGTAGCCTTAGCCTTAGTTAGAGCCAAAGCCAAGCCAAAGCCACCGCCCGCCATATTGATGATTCCCTCCAGCCACAGCCAGGCAGCCGTCACAGCCAGACGGTGGAGCGGAAGGTGTCAATAAAGCCAAAGCCATAACCTTAGCTTTATCTGTAGCCATTGACGATACTTTTTGCATGAACTGATGTTATTTGAAAAAGAAAGATGTGACGTTGACGAATTTGATTTGGTATTCGATTCGAGGTATTGTCATTGAGCAGAAAATTATAAAATCCTAAAGTAAAAATAGTCGTATTATTTCCCTTCTTTTACAAAAGATAACATTGATAAGGCTACATGATAACTGTTGGTAAAAACGAGTATTATTTAAAGTGGAAATGTACTGTAAGGTAAGCATCTGTTACATAATTGAATTGAAGGACACATTCAATTGTAAACTAAGGTCCATTTAACTATTTTGAAAGGTCCTTTGTTTCGCAAATACTCTTTATAGGTACCTATTCCATGCAAAACAGAAGTTGTGAAAAGTTTGGTTCATTTCGGGAACCAATAAAAAAGTTATATCGCTTTATCATAGTAACTGATGAGTGATGTCCATAAATCGAGGAGACAACTGGCTATCAGATGCTCATCTGCTTGTGGTGTAGAAACTAACACAATAGTTACTGGTCATACTAGTATTTTTACACTGACGATAAAATGGCAAAGCAAGGCATTCTTTGCCAAAGTGGTACATTTTGGTTACCATGACTCAGCGGGACCGACCGCCTCAAAATCAGGCATGACCAGGGGCACTTTTTCTTGCCCGTGATCCACCTAAATGACGAGTTCTAAACAAATCAGAAAAATATATAGGTTTCAGCTGAAATTAATACAATGTCATTGAGTAATTAACAAACAAAAAAAGTCTAAAGAACAAATGAAATCCAAAACAACAAAATCAATTCTAATGGGGTTTAGTAAAAACAACATTTTTTATCTCTTATTCATATTTATTTCTTAAGGCACTTACAGTAAGTTTATCTAAAAATATATTTATTCAATACACTTAAACCAAAGTACATTTTAATAATTTTTATTAAGGTTATCCCATGGAAAAAGAACTTTGTCTGGACGGCATAAAGACAGTTGCCAACATCTTACATAGATTAGAAACAGTGGAAGACTGGAAGATACAAAACATTTTATGCATATTTTATTAGTTTGTGCAGTACAAACATTACCGAAGACTTATGCCTCCTAACTCCTACATAATTTACATCAATCGTACGTCAATCTGTTAGTCAATAACAGTACAGTAGAACCTCAATTACCCGGCCTGCAATCAACGTTTACTGATCGGAGCACTGCATGTAGGGTCGCCAGGTCGCCTAGGGTAACCGAGATTCTACTGTAACCAATTTCACCCGCTATCAGCGTTCAGCGTTAAGCAAGTAAGGAACCACTTCATCAATACAGACATCCCCGACGAACCCTACAAAGAACACGTCTTCAATAAACGTAGCAGTGAAGGATCGAAGCACTGGGAGCTGCAGCAGCAGCGTAGCAACCCTCTCGTCGTCCGGCTGGCAGATGGTGCGCAGCGACCGAAGCACCTTCATCTGGTAGTCTTGCAGCTTACGGGTTAGGATGTCTGGAGCTCCATCTGGAAAATAATATATTACTAACATTAGGTCTTTAACAACCACCAACTAATAACTACAAATCACATGAACCTACAAAACCGTAAAGACAAGAAATCGGACACTTATGTGACTCACTCTTAGACCTTGTCCAGAAGGGGCGAATTCGCCGCGAAACGTTTCGCGCGAATTCATTCGCGCGTTAGCGAGATACTAGGCGCCAATACATTGCGTCCACAAGCATCGCGCGAATTCAAAATACGCGCGTAAATCGCGTGCACTTCGCCAGACTCTCGACTCGCGCGTATTTCGAGCGTATTACGCGCGAGTCGAGATACTAGAAACGCCTTGTTGCGTCCAGTTAACGCGCGAATTCACAGCGAGTGGACGTATTGAGGGAAATGGAGCGCCAAAATTTTGACACTGAAATGTTTATCGATGAAACACAGCTCGCGCGTTGGTACGCTCCTTCTGGACGCTACTCTCGCGCGTAATACGCGCGAGAGAATCGCGGCGAATTCGCCCCTTCTGGACAAGGTCTTAGTGTTTATGTTTCTTTATGTTATGATCAAGTTGTGCTATAAGTGAATGTGTTAAGCTGCAAGCCGGGTAGCAACGCATCTGTGACCGAATTAGACTCATCTAACAATTTAGTCCCTAAATCAAGTCTTGTTGCTGCATGCCCGTTTTTAACCTTAATTCCATAAAAAGATTCATCAAAATCGGCCGATAAACGACGAAAAAAAGTACCTGAACAAACATTTAAAAAAAGCACATATACGGTCGAAATTAGAACCTCCTTTTTAACCGACTTCAAAGAGAAGGAGGTTCACAATTGGACCGTATATGTTTTGTTTTTGAAGTCGGTGAAGACCAACTGACCGGGACAGAAGAGGCACAGCGCCCGCAGATGCGCGTACTCGCGGTCGGAGATGCGCAGGCTGTCCATGTGGCCCACGAACGCGTGCAGCCGCGACAGCGTGGCGCTCACCTCCGCGATGCGCTCGTCCGAGTAGTCCGACACCGTGATCTGCATAGATTACAATGGCGTTACACATTTATAGGTTATGCTTTGGTAAACAAGGCAAAAGAATGAGTTTATTATAATGAAATCATTTCAATTTTGCTAAATGAGCGAATGAAATATGTAATTTCAATTTTACTAATTTAAATAGGTAGGTACAATGACTAAAATTCATTTTGAATTTGTCCACCAAAACCCTACTTGATCAAATGATTTCGATTGACGTCATAAACCGTCAAATTAATCGTCTGACAATGTGTCACTGACAGTTTAGCGGTTCATGGCGGCATGCGCTCTGAGAGTTGTTTGAAGTCACGTGATAATGGCGATGAACAGCTCCGGCCAACATATATATGCGGAGCAAAGACACTTGAATCTATGGATCTGTACAACTGGATCTACAGATCTACGTAACAAGAAACTTCTTGCGGAGCAGGAACACTTGGATCTCTGGATCTCTACACCTATCACAACGGATCCTTACCTCAGGCTGCACCATCTCGCAGGGCGGCTGGTCGCGCGCGGGGTCGGCGCGCTCGCGCAGCTCGGTCTGCAGGTGCTGGGCCAGCAGTGGCAGTAACGACGCCAGCCCCAGCGGGCCCGCCCAGCGCGCCAGCCCCAGCACGAACAGCTCCGGCCAGCACTTGCGGAGCAGCGACACTTGGATCTCGAACCTGGGGTATAGAGGGTTAATGCTTAGATGATTGGACTGTGAACCAGAGACAATGTGTTGGGTTAGTTAGTGTTTGAGATTTTGGATCTTGAACCTGGGGACGACATGGTGTTTATGTTTAGTACCATTTCTACTATGTAATAGTTGTTTCAACTGCAACTGTATTGCGAATAGAAAGGTGTGAAGCTAACTACACTTTTAAGACACCACGTTAATTTCACAAAATAAAAATTCTTGTTCCTGCTGAGTATTGTTTGTTTTAGTTGGTTTGGTTATCGGTAACGATTTTTTTTAATTTCAGTCTTTACGAGTGTGTATCTAGGGCCGCCGATGCGGGCGTACACTGGTAACTGTACTGGTAAGGTAACTGGTAAACCTGTGTGAGGTTGGAATCGAAACATCGAGGGGATCCAAGACGATTTTCAAGCTTCCGCGGTTTGAACAAGCTGGGGAAGTAAACCTGTGTGAGGTTGATAGAAACAACGAGGGGGTTCAACACACGTTTTGCACACTCCCGCGGTTTGAACTAGCTGGGGCACTACTTGTAGCACTACTCACGGCAGCGCAACGACCGCGGGCAGCGTGCGCAGCCAGCGCGCGCAGGCGGCGAGCAGGCGCGCGGCGGCCTCGCACGCGGCGTGCAGGCGCAGCGCCGGCGGGCCGCCCGCGCCACCCGCGCCGCCCGGCAGCGACAGCGGCAGCGTCAGCGACTCCGGCGTCGACAGGATGCCCGCTTCTGACCCTGGACATATATTTTACTGTGCGTTCCACTAAACGACTAAAGCACTGAAAACGTTCAATTTGGTATAGAAAGTGCCGTTTTGAGCGGCATGGTCGCTTACTGAAACGCGCCCGTAGGGTGTTGCAGGTTACTTGTCTTGTAAGATAGGTAATCTGTCATATGTAGTAAAAAATAAGCAATACGAATTGACCATCTTGAAGTTAAATAGCAGTACGGTATAGTACCTTCAGCGTGCTGCGTGTCGTGCAGCGCGGCGAGCGGCGCGTCGGGCGGCGCGGCGCCGTACGCCGACTGCAGGTACTCGTTGATCGCACCTGATACACACACATACGTATTTACTTTACTCACACACACACGCAACAATTGAGTATAATATTTAAGATTATATAATTTTACATTAAAAAAATAACCAACATCAAATCGACAAGCAGAGATAACTCAAAAACCACTGCCAAATGTCACTCAAGTATCAAGCGTTTGCCGAAGTATGGCGAGGTTTTTTGTATTTCTGATCAGGTTATAATTCCATAGAGCCACTCACCGAACTGCCCCATCTTGAAGAGGTTCTTGGCGAGCTGCGTCTGCAGCAGCAGCTGCTGCCGGCGCGCGCCCTCCGCGTCCGCCGCGCCGCTCAGGTACGGCGGGACTGACACACGGACACACACACACCGACACATAATATATTACACTATTATACACATATACTTCTGCAGTCTCAAACTTTAAATGGTATCAAACACTGCCAAAATTATATTTGTGAGGGGACATTTTCAATCAACAATACCAGCTAGATAGACGTTAGAAAACCGTCTACAAAAATAAGATCCCATATCATTATGAATGTTAGCTCTTGTTTTGTTTAGTAACGAATAATTCATAGTATAAAATAATGTTTAAATATTTGAGACTTTATTGCTAGATGTTTGTTAATAAACGCATAAAACTGTGTAGGTGGAATCTTTTTTATGGGGACGGTGTTTATCTTCGATTTTGTAGGTGGGCCGTTATCTAGATAGTTGTTTTACCACCAGCGAGTTAACAATTCCAGCAAACCCTCTCTTAATCCGTTACTAATTTTGGCGGTGCGTTGTCTATCAGTCATACAGTAACGGAATAATTCTTAATAGTATATTTTACCAACACCTTTGTAGCAGCGTGATGTTATAGATATGAAAGGCTACCAACCGGCGTTCCCCTTGTTGAAGGCGACGGCGGCGGCGAGCGCGAAGTTGAGCGCGGGCGCGGCCGGCGACACCGCGCCGTAGCCCTCCGCCGGCTCCTCTTTGGGGTTTATCTGCACATTGCATTATTTACAAATATATTTTAGGTACCCAATAATAAATAACGCTACACGCTCACAGCCCCACAGTAGGATTCCCTGTGTCGGGGGTGCTGTGGACAACACACAAGAGGGGGACACACACCCAGACCAAGAACGGAAATTACAACTCAATATTAAAATTTCCGCCTTGCTAGGAATTGTAATCCAGGACCCTCTCAACAGCGATCCGGCGTGTTAACTATTACGCCGGGTTGCCAATGCTTTAAGTATGTAACTTGTTCTAAGTAGCCTTAATTTTTTTAAAGTGAAACTTCTTGGAATTAAGACTGGAAATTCGATGAAATGGGAGAGGGGCAGAAACACTAAGTAAGACACCCTCGCTTCGTTTTGATTTACTTTTTGCTTCGCTACTATTGATCATAGCGTGATGTTAGTATATAGCCTTCCTAAATAAATGGACTAAGTATTTAAAACAAAAAAAAAAATTCAAATCGGACAAGTAGTTCCTGAGTTTAGCGCGTTCAAACGAACAAACAAAAACTCGTCCGCTTTATATTATTAGTATTAGTATAGATGAGTATAGATAAGTTAGTTCTAACAAACAAACAAACTATTCCGATTTATATTATTAGTATGGATAGTAAAATGTTACCTGCTGCGCCTGCTGACCCGCCAGCCCGAGCAGCTTGGAGTAGGCCTGGCCGTGCTCGCGCTCGCCCTTCTTGTCCACGATCGGCTTGCGCTCGTGTTGGACCGCTGTCGGCAACGCAATCCGCAAGAATTACGGCTCAACGGCTTCTGGTCACGCCCTTCTCACTTGTGTCTTAACACTGGTGTTACTTTTTTTTGTGTCGTGTTATGTTTGTGTTGTTACTTGTAATGTTTTTAGTGTTCTTTTAGTTTTAATATATAGAATGTTTTCAAGTTTGTTCGCATGCTGTTGTAAATATTCGGTAGTAGAAATAAAGGCTTTTTTATTTTTATTTTATTTTACTTGTAATGCTCATTGTGACTGTTGTAACTTGTATGTTGTTGTTACTTGTAACTCATTGTGACTTTTGTTACTTGTGTTAGTGTGTGCCCTAATGGGCACAGGTCGCTTTTGACTACGAGCTTGTGGTACTAACAAATCATGTATCCAAATAAATAATCCAAGCTTATTTATTACTAATAAATAATCCAAGCTTATTTATTACTTGCTTTTTATCTGTACTGTAAATTTTCTTTTCAGAAGAAAAATTTTAATTTTATTATTCAGTTAAATTAAGATAACAAAGAAGTTAGCCAACCTTCTTGTTATATGGAATGCAACATAGAGCACAATGGCTACATCCTCTCTGTATAAATTCTACTCTTTGCAACGACAAACCATGGAGGCACATCAATTTGTATTTTGTAAATGAAATGACATTATTTCAACTACATATTTACAATTTTTTTTTATCCGAAGGACTTTACAATTGTGATATATGCAACCTATTTGCTATTAAGTAGTTTGACTACATTCAATTATTGAATGAATTTCAATATATATATGTATGTATAAAAAGCATTAATGTTGTCCTATCAATATTGAATAACCACAGGAATAGAACTATATTTGTTGTATTAATGAGTTTTATTGCAATATCTTCCCAAAATACATGATAACAAAATATAAAAAGTCTGGTCAGTAACCCCCAATACTCACAGTCACTCCTCATGCCGCAAGCGAGGCACTTCTGCAGGCGGCAGTACTGGCAGCGGTTGCGGTGGTGCTTGGTCACCTCGCAGTTCATGCTGCCCCGGCACTGGTAGCCCAGCTTCTTCCTGATTGACCGCTTGAAGAATCCTTTGCAGCCTGCAATAGTTGATTAAATAAATTATAGCGAATGTTGTGTACCGTAATTTAATGTGGATTTTTTTGTTATTTGAAATAGTGAGATCTAGATGTGTACTAATTTTACATGGGTATTCATACTTACTTTAAGGTTAAGTTGATCTTTAGTGTTATGAATTTTCTTTGTACTGTAGCAACAAATGGCATTTGGTACCCTTTGTTACATAAACTTATGGCAATGGTAGTCTATAATTTAATATGGAATTCATTTTAATTGTATCCCACACAAATGACTGCTTGTCCCTGTGATTATGGTACATCGCAGATTGACAATGAGTATTTAAAAAACCTTAAGTAAATCTTGCATATGTATTAAACTGAACTCTAAGCACAGGTAATAATTATCTTTTTAAGAATCAAATTCCATAATCTCGGCAACTCGAGTAATTACCTTCACAACTGATAGCACCGTAATGCCTCCCCGAAGCTCTGTCTCCACAGACGATGCACAGCTCCAGACCTCCTACTTCCCCTGGGCTGTACTTCAGGTCCATTTGATCTTGAGCATCCATTTCAACTACACATGAGAACATTTCAATTTGATATACCATTCATGTACTAAAAAGCACGCGTACATAAAATACCACGTTGGTGTGGTCACCAAACATTGAAGTGTACTCAAGGTTTGCAAATGAATACGTGAATTGTCACCTATTTACAAAGTGCATAATTGTTTGTAGAAATATGCATATTATAAACGACATGGAGTATAAATTGGAAGTATTTAAATTATTACAAGATACCATTAAACGTAAGTAGAACGCGGAACAAAATAAAACTTGTTTTTTTACCTTTCACTTAAGGCATTTAACAAGTGCTTTCGTGAGGTGGTAAGGTCGTTTTACTTAGTTACAATTTGTATTAATAAAGTGTAACAAGAATAATGGAGTACGAGTCCCGTGCTCAGTGCATTGATGCGGAAAACAGAAACCCATAAAATACGTGAAGTTCAATGTGTATGTACTTGTACAGTTAGGTACTTACTTGAGTTATAGGAACACCTTCAGTATGACTTTATTTCTTTGTAACTATCATAAAATGATTACTTTTTCTACTAAACTCATATTCTTATCACATATTCACATATTTTCGTAGTAAATTTATATTTTATTAGCAGAAAATCAGCACTTCAGCAGTACAAACTGTACAAACAACATAAAAAAAAACTTGACTAAAAAAAAAGAATAGAAATAGAATGACCATTTGAATGGCGAATGGTGAACGGATATAGATTAAACAAGACACATAGAATGAAACATAGAGCAGGAATCTATCATCTTTATGGTAAAGATGAATGAAATGAAATGATCACTTCATACTATGTTCATACCGCACTATCTAGATGGCGCTGACAAGAGATGGTTTTTATTATGCCAAAAATGTATTTATAATCACTTCGGATTCTTCGGAAAATAGTTGATTTTTTTTAAATTGCTGGATCGATTTCTAACAAATTGGCTTTCGAATAAAAAACAAATCTCATTGAAATCGGGCAATCTCTTTGAGATCTACGGTGCCATCGGATAGAGACACAGATACACAATAGATAGGTCAAACATTTATATCACCCCTATTTATGCGTCGGGGGTAATTCGAATGGTAATAATTGTAGAAAGTAACACTGATGACATTAAAAATAAGCTATCTTTTCCGTTTAACGTATGGAATACCTACTCAATACAAATAAAACTCACTATCACTCCATCTTTATTTCTAGCAAATTGTTTTCGTATTTACAGGTGCGATCGACGCGGATACTAGAGACACAGCGAGCACGAAAAGTAGAGACCAATTAAATTTACTTTTGATCACTCAGAATTATATATATTTTTGCATTGCTCTGCTCTCGCCTGCTTTGTTAGTAAATTATATCGACCACCCAGCCATGTAATATTAATTTGGTCACTGTTGCCCTTCGACAACATAAAAAGGCATTGTCAATACGTGCTGCCTAAAACAATATTATTTTTGCCTGGAAATAAAAAAAACATTCATCTTAGAAGGGCTCGTGCTGTTGAGGTTGCAAGACTGTCTACCATCCGACGACCCTCATGTGTGGTAGAGGTTTAGGTAAAACTCCCTAAACTGACCATACATTTTTCGTGTTAAAGCAGGACGCCCAGGGTAACTACGAGTACTCGTACCTGCTTAACGTAACGTATAATCTGATGTACTAAGATACTTGTTTGTTATTTATTTGCTTTGTATGCCAAAGTGGGACATTTTGGTACCCGCCACACCGCCAGTGACAGAGGGACCGACCGCCTCAAAGCGGGCCAATTCCACGGACGTAAGGTCACCCTAGTTTGCTTATCTGGCTAGTTGCTACTCTCCTTTCGAATTCGGCTACGAAATATTTTTCGTGTTGCATCGCAATATGGGAGAACCTACTAGTAATCCTTACTAATATTATAAATGTGAAAGTGTGTTTGTTTGTTTGTGACTCTTTCACGTCGCAACATGGCTATTATATGACATGGTTTATGTGTGTGGGGATAGTTAGGAGGGTAGAGAATGACGTAGGCTACTTTTTACCGCGGAAAAACATCTCATTCCCATGGGAAGATCGATGTTTTGTTAGTTGCTAGATATTTAGTTCCGTAGTTGTTAATAGATGGCGTTAGTAAAATTCATTTGCAAGTTCTGAATCACGCTATCAAATACTAAATGTAATTTACTTAAGTCATAGGCAAATGTTATAGGCTATTTTTTAGCTGAGAATCCTACGGGAGCGGGACCTACGCGGCTGTTACCTACGGGTCCCGAAGCGAAGCGCGGGCGGTTCTCTAGTAATAAAATAATTTGCCCCGGCCGAGAATCAAATTCTAGGCCCCTCGCTTAATAGACAGGGTTACTACCAACCAGGCTTTAGGGTTGTCATGCAAGTAGTCCGCTTCTTAGTCATAAACGCGTTGTTGACGCCCATCGAATATTTAATTAGGTAATAATAGGTACCTAAATAAAATAATATAACTAATACTTCTTATTTATATGTAATTTGTCATTTATGTTTGTGGTTCATTAAATGTTTAAGGTTGGAGTAGGTACCTACCTTCTTTAAAAATACGTAGGGGAGATGTGCTCAAGACGGCATACTCAGGTAAGATGACACACCTACTATATTGCTTTAAATATTCGCGCTAAGAGTGCAATTGTGACGTTAACGGGAGTCTACATAGATGTCGCTAATACTCAAATTCAGTATGGCGGAATAAGAACGCGGACTGGCAAGCAGTGCACGTTTTTGTGATTTTGACATGCTCAAAAGTTTGCTTTCGGTTTTGTTTGATGGTGAAAATACATGTAAGGTAAGGGTCTTTACTTTAAACTAATTTGAATTGTAAAAATGGGTTATTAAACTGCACAAATATAGCTAAAAACGCATCCTAACGTAAAAGGTATGGTCGTGACAATTTAAACCATAATTTTGTGACCGTTGGGTAAAATGACATACAGGGCGTGGTTGTAAGATGGCATACTATGTCATCTTATCCGTGTAAAATAGGATAGGAAAACTTACCTGTTTTCTTTTTTTATACAGAATGCCTGGCATTTACTAATGAACATCGACGCGAAAAAAAGGCTATTGAAGCTGTGAGGGACAATCGAATGGTCTGGCTTTTAGCATTGATAAGACGACATACCCTTAAGGTGTAAGATGACATACAGTAACCAACTTATCTCTGAAATGAAGAGAGGCGCTGTCGGACGCAATTCGAGAGGTAGTTACTGACAGACGAATGACCACATTGTACTTATGAATGACTTTTTAACATGACGGCATTAGTTCCAACTTTTGCAATTTCAGAGATAAGTTGGTGGCAATGTACCATGTCATCTTATCCTATACATATGTCATTTTACACATGTCAACCTAAGTGCCATTGATGTTTGTTTTCAAAGTTAATATGACGTTGATTGTTCTGAATTTTAAATAATTTTGTTGATTATGATACCTTTTAGAATATACGCAAGATGCTGATCTCATATGACTAAAATTATTTTAAATATTTCCCTTGAAAGAAAAAGTATGTCATCTTAAGCACAATTCCCCTAGGTACGTGTATTGAAGCGGTGATAGTCTGGTGATTAAGAATTCGGCCTCCTTCTCAGGGTTTCCGGGATCAAATCCCAGGACACGAAATTCTGACTTTTCAGTTTGTTTGTTTAAGAAAAGTGTAGTTGCTGCTAAAAAAAATATAATTACACGGTACAAATGGCACTAGGTACCTACCGTGGTACTACTCAGTTGAACTAATGGGTGCTACTAACCCGGACGAACTTTCGTCTCTACGTCTCTACCATATATGAAATATTATTGTACCTATTACAATATAATTGTATTTACGTATATAGCAGATAAACGAGCAAACGACGCCTAGGAATGTCATTGATAAGAATCCGACCACCAAAAAAACAATGTAAATTCAACTTTCAGTCAGTCCACTAGCATCAATACTTAGCCATTAATGAACAATAACTTTTGGTGCCATGAGTTTAAACAACTTGTCGATCTTTTAATAGTTTCTACCGTGATAATTATAATCTCACAGACCCAATTACTATCTTGTTATTTATCTTTATATAATGTTCTCTTTGATAGTAAAAAACAGACAGAATTAAGTAAATCATTTATTATTCACTGTAAGAGCTTTAAAAATAAAATATAAGATATTTGCAAAATATCAAGCGAGGAATAACACCAATTCATCTACAGGGAATTCATCAAAAGAAACAACGAAACAAATTCTTTTAATTCCACTTTAATTAGAAACAAAGCAAGCGAGAGCGCGCAAAATTGTAATAAATGCGAAGCACTTTTTTAAGCAATTCAGAACGAATGCTGGCTTTAATAAATACTTAAGTAGAAGAGCACTGTTATTTCCCTTTGAGACTGGCCAAAGAGAATAGTAGAAGAAAAATGGGTACCCCCGGTGGGGTTCCGCCCGCCCGACGGGGGTATTGCTTTGAATAAAGAAAAGTTAAAATTTTCTTAAAACAGGGAGGTGGGTGTTCGCTATCTATCTTCGTTTAAGTATTGGCAAAAATGACCCCCCGATTTTCCGTCTCGCTCGCACCTCGTCGATGTCATTGGTCCGTTTTTAAAAGACGCAGCGAGGGAGCTCGAAGGCTTTCTTTAGAAATCTTTTTAATCACGAATAAATCGTTCAGAAACTTCGCTTGTGAAAGGTTGTTCGCCGACGGTTTGCGAGGATTATTTTTGTACCCACTTATGAAAGTTTATCATTTGAATTGCATATTTTTTTAATTCTTTGAGGTGATATAAATGTATTGTCTGTCTATATTTAAGGCTTACACACGTTCTTTAGAAATTCAGATTCAATATCACAGATTTGCCAACAATAGTTATAAAAAATACGTAAATAATGTAGAGGTACCGTCATAAAATAAAACAGCGAAGCAAAGGTTAAATAATAAATAAATGAACAAAGTGTAGGTTATTAAAGAGGAAAGTTATATAGAACTAAAGCGAAATATTTTTCACGTTAATAGTTACGAGTATTTTATGTAGGTATCTCTATTACAAGTTTTATTTTAGGTACATGTTATAAGCCTTATTTTAATTTATAGATAGGCCTTTAGTTATACATATTAGTGTCATCTTAGTGTTATAACTGTCGACCTGGGTTCGAATTTGAACATTTCAACTTAAGGTTTTTTTTACTTATAAGTAATATAAAAATATCTCAAGGAAATCTGTAGCACTATGGGTCCCCGAGACGATCAAGCGCACTTGACAAGTCTCACGTGTGTCAATTATGGTCAAGCCGAAAACACGTACTTTTCCGTGTCAAGTCAACGCAGTAAACGATCAATATTCGCTTCAATCACGTAGACTTGTCAAGTGCGCTTGATCGTCTCGGGGACGAGAGTTCTCAAAGGTGTGCGTGCGAAGTTCTACCCTTTATTACATAGTATCTCAATTGTTCTACCACGCATTTTGTTGTTCTTATAGGACTTAAGCCCAGCTGTGGGCCAGTAGTATGAGTTGTAACGATACCGAATATTCCCTGTTCCTTCTTTTTCAGTACACCACTTCATCATTTGCCTTGTAAGTTCTTAGTAAAATGATTAAACATTTATTTATCATATACTTTTGTTTTATAAAAATAATATAGCAGTAGGCGTAACGAAATATATTAGGCACCTACGTAACGTTTTTGCATTTAATACTTAATAACTTAAAACTCATGATATTAATAAAGTAATGATGAATTATATTGATTGTCTGTTTTGCCTTTGTACGCGCTAGTTTTAGAAATGGCTTACCCGATTTTGGGTGCGGTTTTGCTAAAGTATGTAAAGCATGGTAAGCTTCACTTAAGACTTATCTGAGTTTATATCAATTATGTATTTAAAAAATAAAACGTGTCAGATTAAAGAATAACATCTTAAAAGTTTTCATTGCAATTGCTTCCCATATAAACGCCAGGTAACCGTAAAGAACCTACATTACAGATTGATGCCGAGAATTTAAAACGCCGTAAGTACCTAAACTTTGCTCACGAGGTAAATTGAATTATGGGCACAGGTAATAAGTTTGTTTTTAGGAGGATCGGCAATTGGTAGCTTAGGAGTAATAGTTGTCTATTAGGCTGTTCATTCAGATACACTTGTACACACATGAAACTTTAACACTTCTATTTTTGCGTGTCGGGGGTTCCGAATTAAATCTTTATTTTGGAAAGATTTTATACATAAAAGTATTTAATTAATAAGTAGGTAGCTATATTTCATAATCGGCTAGTTGAATTTGATTGAATTACGTCAAAATATTGATTATGTTTCTTATAGCATTTTGCTTCAGGAACCTGGCTAAATAGATTTGAGTTTGATAAAAAAGTACAGAATAGTTGTAAAAATCAAATAAAATAAATTAAGTTTAAATAGTTATAGAGTTTAGGGATCAATTATCTATCAAATCTATTTATCAAAAGATAAAAAAAAAAATTGGGCGGAAAATGGTGTTCATCAATTTCTCCAAGCACTTACTTTAAGTCTTTAAGTACTTACTATAAGTACTTTAAATCTTCAAGTACCTACTTACTTTACAACTATCTTGTACTTTCTATCGAAAATCGACACACCCAGATTCCTGAAATAAAAAAGTGTTAAAAAAATTAAAAAATTAAATTGTTATCACCCCATTTTTTATGAAGTACTTACCTGCATTATAATTATTGATTATATTTATAAAAAAAATGTATTTTTATGTCAATGTACTTATTTATTTAATTTTGAAACCCCGACACGCAAAAACAGAAGTGTTATAAGTTTCATATCTGTAAATGTGCCTCTGAGTGTACATCCATACTAGACAGCTATGGATCTTAAACGGATAAACCCATTTTGATCTGGTTTATATAAATGATTTGTATCTTTATAAAGGCACTATAATCATGGCACAAAAATGCCAGCGTTGCCAATGCCATTAAGGTACATTTAAAATTGACGGCGTTATCTAATAAAATCCTTAGTATTTTTTCTGACAAGCTAAATTGAATTGTGAGCACAGGTAATAAGTTTGGTTTTGCGGAGAGTAGCTTTTTCATTATGCTCGATGACTCTACTATAGTTCAGAATGATGAACGCGCCAACGTGTGAATAGCGACCTTAGAATACGATTCCCTTGTCAATTTGGGACAATGTTGGCCCAACGTGTGCAGCTAACACCATGACGTCACATTAAGCCTGAAACATTCTATCGAAGTTTTTTTAGACCACTTGAATACTAAATGTATACAAGTTCTGTGAATAGTCGGAACTAAGCCACTCCCCAGGCATGACTATAAAATATTGTGGATTTGGATAAAGGGGTCAAAACCTAAATATTTAAAAACTAAACACTGGTTTTCATGGGGGTACCCAAATTCTAAAATTCTGCTTGTAATAATACATTGACATTAGGATTCCCTGTGCCATGGGGGCTATGGACAACAAATATTTAGACCTTGTTTAAGATTCGACCTTTCCTTCAAAGAATTTTATTAGTGTTTGTCTAGAATCCGGTAATTTGCAAAATTGCAAAAGAGCAAATTTTATGAAAACTAAATGACAAAATTTCGAACAAGTTGATAGTTTTTCCTGGAGTGAATTTTTCCTTTCACCCAACTACATATCTTGCATTTCAGTTTATCGTAGGGACAAGTTATGATAGTCCCTAAATATCCTGTTTTAGCTGTTAAAAAGTAGGTGAGATGCTTCTTGTTAGTTTGATAGCAGAATGTATGAAGTTCGTAGCGACGCGGCGACGTCGTAAGCGACGCGGCGCCGTCGTCGCAAAGTTTGATAATTTTCACTTACGCTGGAAGCAGTTTTACTTTTCACTTTCGCACTGGTTGAAGTTGGTTTAAACTGGTTTAAGTTTTTCATGATGTTTTAAGGCTTTTGTTGGCAGTTGAAAGTTTTTTGCATTAACATGTGGGTTGCGGAATTATTAATTTATTGCTAATGGATAAATAGATAATTAATAGCTTATTATCGGTAACTTAGCTTAGATAGAGGTTAGAAAATCGCCCTCCAAGTTGGATCTGGGTTTCAAGTTTTTTATGATTACTTATTTATTTTTTTCATAAATTTTGCATAATTAGGTATAAGCTGAAGTGAACGTCGATTCAAGGAATATTATAAAATATTGATGGAAAACAATGTAATAACACAAATGCCGCTATCTATCAATATAAATATATTGATTACTTGTGTGTAGGTAGATATATGTATAATAGAGTGAAATATTTGTAAGCCTAGATTTATTACTTGTGGCCTGATACCTTGTAAAATAATTTTTAGAATTAAATTGGGGCATAAGACACGTTTTAACACATAACACTTTTTTTACACAGTTCTTCAATTACTATGCGTCCACTTGAAAATGTAACAAAAAATATGGAGTTTAGTCTCTCGAAAGGCGTTACTTCGGTAGAGTTATTTACTTATGTCATTAACTTTCTTGGTGATAATTCGCTAAAGTTTTTAAACAGCTTCAAAAAAAGAAGGAGGTTATCAATTTGACTGTATATTTTTTGTGTGTTACCTACCTCACAACTTAGATTTTGATAATTATATTTGTATTTGAAAGGTTCATCTCTGGCCCTATATAAATTTGAGCGATATTTGACTGATAATTAACTATAGATATCGATTTTCAATTTGGTTAAATTTTTATCAAAACTTAGTAATGCAGTATGATTTGTTTGAAAGTCCTACTTTCTATAATTTCTAATCTTATTTGAAAAATGATTTTCGTGAATGATAACGGCATTCTCCTGAACGCTTCAATTTTAATATTGATTTTATCGAAGCAAATCATGGGGACGGAAGTTATTGATTAAGTATTTTAAAAATAAAATTTAATTTCGTACAAAATAAAACTGTCATCACCGTTATAATTACTAAAGTAAATTTAAATGTACCAAAATTAAAATCACATTTTTTTTATATCACAGATACTGCGAGTAACGTAATACATTGTATATTTACTAAACCATAATTTTTGAATTTCGTAATTTAATTAACAGATAATATTTTTCAACTTCCTTCGTACATTTTCCTTTTATCTCTCTTTTGGTTTTTGGATTTGGAATTTTACAAATCAGATTTCACGAAAGAAAAATAAATACAAAAGAAAATAAACATCGGAAATCTGTATCATTATTTTTTCGAAAATTTCTAGAATATATAAATAAATTTTGCCGTGTTTGTTGCTTTTTGATCCGTATGGCGCCATGGTTACCATCCCGAACCACCGTTAAAGTGTCTCGGGTTCGATTTCTAGTGAGGTAGAAAATGAATGATGATTTTTAATTTCTGTTTTCGGTTTAGGCGTGTGTGTATTAGGTATATCTAGTGTGTTGCCTAATTGCCCATTGCACCTACGACACAAGGACTCCTAGTGTGGGGCTATGAGAGTATAGCGTTATCATTTTAGTGGGACTTCTCATTTCGCTCAGGTATTTTACCCCATTTCACTGCAATGTTTGTAACTTTTTTTGGATATTCGCAGTAAGTGCAACTTGTGAAAAAATCGACAGCTCGTTTTGTCAAAGACGACCATAAAATTAATAAAGTAAACCATTCATCATCACTTCCAATAATTGCGTCGATCAAAATCAAATGAGAATTTGAAAATCGCTGAACTAAATTTGACTGTGCTATTATTAAACTTCGCAACAGAGAATAAACAAATTAAAAAGTTGTGTTATATTACGTATTTAGCTTATCAGTGTTAGGGACCCTTCCTCACTGTGCGAGTCTCGGGTTCGATTCCCACATGTTTGCTGTCCATTAAAAGTAAATCCAACTCAAAAGTAACAAAGCAAAACTATCTAAAATGGGAATGACCAATGAGGATTTTAAGGGACCAATTAATTTAATATTTATAGTAAGTAATTTGAATGTATTTTTACACACTGGTAGTTATCGGATTCTAAAAAAATACCTAAATAATTTTGCTTTCAAACATAGTATCATATAGTGTTTCACTATCATTATTTCTAAACAATTGATAAACCAAATCATCATTTACTAAATGCGTATTATATGAATTAAAGTTTAACCACACAAGTCGTGAAGATTTAAATAACCAGCAGGTAAATACGAATCTCGTATCACTTCTAACAACCAAATTTTTGTGTTCCCAAATTGTATTATTCGATATATCTCACCCCCTTAAAACTTTTCTGTAGAATCAGTATCTTTTAATATCTTTTTGTTTATAGTTAATCATTAGTTTAAAAACAAAAAAAACATTTTTATACTATTTAGTAAATTCGCTTTTATGTAACGCAATTTTAGTGAGTATGCTGTTAACCGTTGAGGAGTTACCTTGTCTATAGACAATCCTGAGCGTAGTAGGTATCCGGACAATTGTCATTGGAACTTAAGTAATACGCTACATTTCACGTCTGTAGACAAAGTGTAGTTCTTATTCAACTGTAAGATTAGACACGAAAAAGTTAAATAAAAGATTTAAAAAAATAGTACGTTTCAGTGCTCAATGTAACTTGAGATTTTCGCATTTAGATAATATATATGCAGAATAAATATGTAAAGACTATTTTTAAGTGTACGAGATTAAATCGGCTTCTACATTTTGGCTTGATTGAGACGATGACTTTAAACAATATCTTAACTTTTACTCTAATGTTTTATTCACAAACTCATTCGTATCATAGATCAGTCAGAGATGAGATAGAGTTACCGTCCCATAGTCGTTTCACAGCTGGGCTAAGGTCTCTCACAATTCACAATGAGACCAATATAAACCATAGTTGACAAGTGACCTAGTGCCGACTGGTAAACTTTACACATTTGAGAACCTTATTGAAATGTCTATTAATTTCCTCATGATATTTATTTTTGATAATTATTTTGCAAATAATGAGAACACTTTACGTGCGTTCAGGATTCGAACCCAAGTCATCCGTAAGACTGACGTTCAAGCTACTAAGACATCACGTCCGCTATAATAATTAACGACGAGGAGGTACACTCGCGTCAACGCTGATTGGAAAATTGACATCGTTTAAAATATCCGTTGGATTGAGTTACGTAAACTACTTTAAAACTATATAAAGCAGTTATGTAAAACGATGCCCTACTACGCAGTACATAAAACAATTTTTACCTAAGCATCGGACATAAAACGTTCACAAAGGGGCCGAGATCCGACGAACAATTTTATTTCAGCGAAATTGAAACGGGGCCGAGTGTTTCTTGTACAAATTTTAATATGAAGTCGAGGTAGATAGCTATTTATATTTTTCCTCCCCACTTTCTTTTGGCGATTATTATTCTGTATTCTAATGGGGAGGGGGCGCGGGGCCGCCCCCTGGACTCTTTCCTTTTTGCTTCTTAAGTCCATCTTGAGACAGCACTGCGCCGACCCTGGAATAGATGTTCATACTGTAAATAATATTTTAATAGTATTAAAAAGTATACATTTTAAATTTATATTTAACTTATCCGTACTAATTGTAATGTTACGTAATGTAGTAGATATAATATACGATTCTTTGGTAAATCTATCAATGTAAGTTGACTGTGTTTGTAAATAATTATATGGTTATTTTACTTATTTTAGCAATAAAATGTTTTTACAAATCCATTAACCATGTCGTTAAGATTTATTGAAAAATGATTTTAGTCAGCTTTGGGTTAACAATTCATTTTAGCAAATAAAAAATGTAATTACGTACTACGAGAGTAATTAGTTTTTAAATGTTAATAAAAGTATGGTTGCTCAACTGGAAATGATAAATTGGACATGGATAATATTTAAAATTGTTTCTGAAGTCAAAAATATAAAGGTAATAATTTTTTAGCCCCTGCATAATAGGTATACAAAAATAAAGTATTACCATCATAAAACTGAAATTTCATTTAAAAAATCTATTAAAATAAAAATAAAAATAAGAACGACACCAAAATATAATTGCCCAATCAAGTAAAGCCCAAACGACGGCGACTCTACAGCACCCCTTTTCCCTGGTTCTGTCACTTACCCCTTTACTGGAAAAACCGTGGCACCTACCCGGAAGGGGTTCGATATTTAAATATAAGAAGAACACCCCCTTTTTTCAAGGGAGGCCCCCCTGGATTTATGGATCTGGTCTCGACTCAACGTAATTACTTATCTTTCCGAATACAAATCAATCGACGCGATTTTACTAAAACGTACCTATTGTTTGTTGAGAGTTGGGCAAATATTTCCAGTGTTCTATTACCTTCAGGTACACTTTCGATTATGAACGGTGTTTGAGGTTCAGGCAGGGTATATGCTTTGAGTGTCTTTTGACTGGCTTAGGAAGAGGGTTATGATTTTCGTTTATATCTATGGACTTCATACTGATAGAGGTTCATAATTATTGCGTAGTCCACTCAGCCGCAGTAAGAGGTCAAGAGTAGGGTAGTAATGGGTTGCGATACAAAAAAAAATATTGTAAAAAATATTTAATGATTGTTTTTTTGAATTAAATTATTTAATTTTACTTGATATAAGATAGACTTTTCAACTGGCGATAGATAAAATTAAAAGCGTATAAACTCTGGTAAGTTTATCCAGTATATTGTGGATGTTTTGAAACACGTGCTTCAATTAACACGCGTTTAAGGAACTACACTGCGTTCACCTTCGATATGGTTTCGATCTCATTGCATCTCACATAAATTTCAGCTTTCCGCTCCTGTGAGGTACATTGCCGATTTACGGCAAGAGTTTAAAATGTCGTAAGTAAATTTTACTTACAAGCTAAATTGAACTGTGAGCTCTCGTAATTAAGCTCAATTCAAGATTCTCGGCGACCCAAATAAATGACTTCTCTGCACATGCAAACAATGTGATTATTCTTAACGTGCGTCGTCAAACTGCGTTCTTCAAAATGCCTAAGTAAGTATACCTACCACCAAGTATGCTAAATTATAAATGTGTATCGATTGATCGTGTGTATCAGAAGTTAACAAAAAGTGTACCAAAAATATACAAAACATAAACCAAATGTGCCAAACTATTGTAATCAATAGCAATTGATATTGCAATTGATAAGCAATTGAAACATTCTTAATTTAGCAGACTTGGACCCCAGGAGTTAATTTTATCAAGTGGCTAGACTGCAATTCATATTTTCAATTTATTTATATTGACAGTATTAAATATTTTATTTTCTTTAATAAATAAATGTATTAAACATTAGGAACTTCAATAAAATTATAATTAGGCACTCAATAAAACTTTCGAAAAGTTATAATTTTTTCATAACATTTGGTATATGGACATAAACTACACCCCACATCTACTGTTTCATAGAAGAAGACTATGTATAACAAAGATCAACAAACATAATTATTATTTCACTTTAGCTGCGGGGATTGAACACGACTTTAGCAAGTGGGTCATTAAAATCAAAAGTTGAACAGAGACTGAGAGTAGGTAGGTATAGGCACTTGTAAATTACTGTATGAGTTATAGGGTATGGCTAAATAATAATTATTTATTTTAAAGAATTAGCATTAAAGTTAATTCATAAATGAGTTCGCTGTTTACTTTAACGTCGGGATTGCTCCATTTCTTTTCAGGTGGTGTTTAGTGAACATCAGAAATTGGTGTAAATTACATTATAATTGCAAAATAGTGATAGGTGTAAATACATCCATGTTTAAATTAGAGTCAACCTCACGTCAAGAATAAAAAAAAAACAATCGACGATCCTCTAAACTTTGCGTCAAAAGAAGGGTTCTGCGTTCGGATTTTATGAATTGTTCGGAATGATGTTTTATCTGTTATGTAAATATAACTTATATTATTGTATAGTACCTGAGTACTTTGTATACCATATGCTCTATATCGTCTCGTTTGGAAGAGATCGCTACTGTATCAATGACAATTTACTGCTTCTCTTTGTAACTCGTGGTTTTTTCTATTTGGTGCGCACAATAATTATTGTATATTCTATTGTATTATTCTTACATTCCAAATAAGCGCAAGAGTAAGCACAAGTATTCTATAAAGGATAGACAAAACGATGTCAATAAGAAGTTTATATAAAAAGCTGACGATCGTAGTCGAGCTGAGCTAGGGCGGCGTTAGGCGGGCAGTCACGCTGCAGGCCGGCAATTTCCTCCTGACTGACAATTTCCTCCGCCCGCCCGATTTTAATGTAAAACGAGAAAAAACATCGCTTCGACTTGCGGCGAGAGTCGTATGGACATACCGCGAAAATTGGCACTGATTTAACGGTCTGCTAAAAATAAACTTATTACCTGTGTTAACAGTTCAATTTCGCTTGTAAGTAAATATTACTTCTGGCATTTTAAATTCTCGTCGTCAATCGGTAATGTACCTTAATCACTAGTAAGGAAAGCTTGCATTTGCGTGGGATGCAATTAAAACAAATTCCACCCGACCGCAGTGTCGGATCGTCTACTCTTTGTCGCGAATTGTTTGTCTTTTGTTAGGGCTGTAGGGACATATCATGTACATATGTACCTAAGTGTGAATGGCTGTATCAGCGGTTTTGTATGCAAGCGTGATATATGCGAGGAGCCAGTTAGTTACTGCGCACTAACTGGCACGAGTACACGGGTTGCTCGGGGCCTTTAGGTTTTCGGAAAATTAAATATCTTAACGCTTTTTGGACTTTTCTTTCTGTGCAGTAACTCCCGGTGTAGGCAAAGTATCCACACACTCGCACACACCCAGAACACGCAATAGTAATCCTACAGGGCGTTAACTGGTATACTAGCAGGCTGGTCAACCAATGGTAAGCGATTACTGCTGGATGGACATTGGCAACACCAGAGGCGTCACTAACTTGTTGCCAGTGAACAAAAAAAATATTTTTTGAAAAAAGAGGAGGTTCTCAATTCAACTGTAGGTACATGTTTTTTTAACCGACTTCAAAAAAGAAGGAGGTTCTCAATTCGACCGTATATATGCTTTTTTTTTATGTTTGTTCAGCGATTTTTTCGTCGTTTATGGGCCGATTTTGATAATTCTTTTTTTGTTGTAAAGTAGATATGCGCAGTGGGGTCCTTTTGAAAGGATCATCAGGATCTGATGATGGCATCTCGGAGAAATCGAGGGCAACTTTCGAAAATTGTATGGAAGACTAGTGTGTTTGTTCATGTTATCATAAATACATTAAAGCGCTACCATTTCAAGAAGGTCTGGAGTCGATCTGATGAAGCCGAAAGACAGTCGTGGGAACTCCTCAACGATTTACTGCAGTTATCTAGTGTTTGGACTTGATTAATTTGTTGTGACGAGAACTTTACACATACATGTTGCATTGAGCGCCATCTGGCGAGTAATTTTTGAGTTATCTCTACTTATCAAGGTTGAAGTCGGTTATTTTTTTTGTAAAAAGCAATTATGTAGTATAGCCAAACCAGATTCAACATCGTGGGAAGGTAGAAGAAGATCATCTAAAAACGCTAATATTTCGTTTTGGTTATGTATACTATCACATAACTTTTACAGTGTGAACTAATTTATATGAGTGTCTGATTGTATCTGAATAAAACTTTGAGTCATCTCTAGAAATCCATTTTAAGTCGTTTATTTTTTGTGAAAAATTAATTGTCCTATCTCTTTTTTTTAAGTAAATAATTAACAAACGTTCAGCCGAGTCAGTTGAAAGTAATAAAAACCAACAAGAGTTAAGAAAGAAAGTATTATCTACGTTACTCCATCCTTTCTTCAAATCGGAGCTCGGTAAGAGAAAGAAAAGCGTTCCACGACTCTGCGATATTACGTCGTGTTTACTCGATTCGTGTCGGTTTTTCTGACGTTTTATACTGTTATGGACTTGTTTTTATTCTACTTTATGCCTCGATAATCTTGTGTAAGACAATAAGGTCGCGGTTTCAATTATTGAGTAGCGAGTGACAAGTAAGATAGCTTTTGTAGAGTTGTCTCGATTCTTTGTGATGTTTTACAAATTAAAATTTTGGATTTTTTTTAGTTACAATAGTAAACGAACCACGTGCTCGTTTATTATTTTAATTAAACTTATTATTATTTGCATATTTTCCTTCTTGAATTTTTTTACACTTCCAAAATATATGCTAAAAATCTTATTCAACTGTGTCCTATTGAACCATCAACGTATTATGTAGCGCTATCTTAGCCCATCATCCCCTAATTATAGAGCAGTCCCAGTTTTTTCAGTCAATGCTTCTGTTATTGTACCCCGACGTCCCCTAACCGGTTATAGTGAGAGATAGAGCTGAAAAATAAATTATTAGTACCCACCGTTTAATATCTGGAGTAAAGGAACCAGCGTTCGAGACCGCCATCTATATATCTTTCTTGGCAATGCTGAAGACAGTTATAACTCGACCAGTGGGTTTGATCTCTCGATGCGGTGGTTGCTCCTCGGTCTGGTCCAAGTTTGTGTGACGCGGCGGGGGGTGGGAGGTCTGGTTACAGTGGCTGAGTGTTTATTTTATTTGGAGCGTCATTTTTGCCACGGCTCCCCTTTCGCAGATCGTTTTTGTAGGGCGTCCGGCGCTCGCGATGTTGCTCTCAAGTGATCTGGAATATTTGTACATTTTTACTTTACTTATGACTGGTTACATATAATTAGTTCAGGTTTTAATTTGCAGAATAAGTTAACGAAAATGCTTGTTTATAATTACTGTCAATGAGTTACACGGTATAAACTTCATTACAACATTGAATCATTAAGGCAACATTATTTTATAAAATGCGGGCGAAAACTTTTCGTTCATGAGAAAGTAGCCTATTAAATGTTACCAAAATCATAAAATTGCTTTAATTTGTGTTTAAAGATTGAAAGTTACAACATAAACACAAAATATGTCTTGGAGTATTGTGATTACTTATGTTTATGAGTTTTGGTACACTAAAACATTCATAGAACCAATAAGCAATATTTCAATTTGCAATATTGTGTTTGAAAAATATAAAATAAACGCAAACAAAGCAATATGAAAACGGCGACGGTCCCAACCCAAGGCGGACGTCCAGCTATCTTTTTGCGAGTGTACTTTCTTCAAATAATTGTATAGATAAGGGGACAAAGAACCTCCCCCGAGGGGGTATTTTTACCGCCCTCAGCCCCTCTGATCGGAGTGACGCCGTTTAATTATTGCAAAAAATGGCCGCTATTCAAACTCTCTACAACATTTTGTTGAGATATTTTTTTGTGTTCACTAAATTTCGAGAACCTTTTCGATGTCGATCAAAATGTTTACTTATAAATATATGTATGTGATTACTAAAGAAATAAACAAAACACATACAATAAAACTAAGTGATAGTTAGTCTTATTTGTGGATAGAAATAGAGCAATTAGTAATTGTAGGAAGAGTCATTTTAATTAGGTTACAGATGTGTTACTATCCTAAAGTATTTATCTTTAAAAACTTTCCAACAGGATCAAACATGCTCTACTCGTCATTTCCTTGCAAATTTTCTTTAGTTCACTTCTTTCCTTTGTCTTTGATTAAAACACATACGTAAACCACTTATATATTGCTTCTAATACAGTATCCTTCAGGACCTAATAATCATAATTATGTAGTGTAGTGACGTACATGTGCCGCTACGTCGTAGCGGGTCAAGGCTACGATACGCTACGAGCTACGAGTCACGCACACATTGACATGCACGCGTTAAGTTCGTGTACAGACCGTGTGTCACTCACACATTTACATCTATCAGATAATAATTTATCATAATAGATCGAAATACATAGTTATAATCGTAGTAGTATTTCTTCAATCGGTATATTTATGCATGTAGGTATATTTTTTGCCTAGGAATATCGGAAGTGAGGTATTCTAAGAGTATTCTTGAATAAGAATCTGGAACATTAGCTTTAGGATTTGATATTCAGGACATAGTTAATGTTTAGGATAAGTTAGTGATTAACATCATTATCATCACTTCAACCCATCATGACCGACTATTGAGCACGGGTCTCTTCTCAGAATGAGAAGGTTAAGTCATAGTCCGCTACTCTGGCCAAGTGCGGATTGGCGGACTACACACACCTTTGAGTTTGCGAGTTTTCTCACGACGTTTTACTTCACCCTCATACCGAGTAATGTTTAAATTCTTAAAACGCACATAATCCCGAAAAGTCAGAAGAGGCGATTCGAAGCCAGACACCCCGAGCAGGAGGCAAAATTCTCAACCACTAGGCTATCACCGCTTTCTTAGAGTTAGTGAGTGTAGTATGGAAATGGCCGAAAATACTATCTTTCTTTTGTTTATTCTTTTGTTATAACAGACAATGCGTCGGTGATTTGGTGGTACTGACATAGTGGGTAAAGGTGACCACGAACTATCAGAAAGCTCGTTTCGCCATTGGCATAAAAGGTAAAGCTAATTTTCTTTATTCCTTCCACTGTTTACCCAGCAAACCTTTTCTCATAATGAGTTGGAAAATGTCAAAGAAAAAAACCAATTAGATTACACGGAGCGTCGCCAAAGCTTTAAGCGTCGACTGTCATTACCATTCCAATAAGATCATTCCCGTTACCCCCTCCCTAATGAAACTTCGATCACCCTTCTTTTTTTCCTCAACGAGACAGCTATACACGCTAGAAACGAGAGAGAACGGGACAGAATGCTGACCGTTCGTCGAATTTTAATTTTCTTACTATTTGAATCTTAATTTTTCGCGGGCGCCTGTCCTTGTCTATCAAAGGCAATGTTCCTTTTCTTTCTTCGCCTTTTTTTGCCGGGGTGTAGGGTGGCGGTCTTATCTTATTGCTATTGTAGACAGATAGGTACCTACCTATTTTAATTTGTTTCTTTAGAACGCGGGTGTCAGTTTCGAATTTTTGAAGCGTGTTCTTCGTTTGAATTTGTTTTTGTTTTTTTTCGTTTCGTTTTCATTGAGTGAATGATGTTGAAGTATTTAATTATTTGATTGTTATATTTTAGTATACTTTCTTTATTTATGCTACATTACATTATGTTATCAAACATTTAGTGTTATTATGATTTACCTCATAGGGAGAACTTTAAAAAGATGATTTATAAATAACGACTAGTATAAACGGACCTAGTTATTGGTTATAAATACCATGGTGTACCTACACAACTATCTACATTGTAGGTACTAATATATCATGAGTTCTACTCAAAAGAATCATAAAGCAATGTGATCAAAGCATTACGAATAATGAGATATTTAAAATTAATACTAAGTTTAAATTGACAAAACAATAAGTTACTTAATGCACGACGTGCGATGGAGTGTGTATGAATTCTGATTCATTTGAATCGTTCCTAATGTTAGGCCACTTCTGCGTTGTTAATTAAGTGGCTAATTAAGAAAAAGTTAGACTTGACTAAATTGTCAATTACCTACTCTTATTTTCACGAATTAGGAAATTCTGTTCAGTAGAGCCTACCTACCTGTCTACGTGTTAGGCTTCTATTATAACAATTGATTTGACAGAAACTCCTAGTAGGTGCATTAAACTAGAGGTAATTGACAACCTTGACAGGTCTAGTTTCTTCTGAATTCATATCGTTAGCGCGTTAATTAACACGTTAAGATGCAGTTGTAGTAGTAGAGTTACAACAGGACCAAAGGTGTTACGCGGATTCCGAAGCACGGAAGCGCTCAGCAAACCGATTCACTAGCGGTCTCCCATCCAACTACCTACTTACCGAGCCTACTGTTGCTTGACTCGACCATGTCTTAACATCTACGCATGCCAGGCTTTGAGCTAGTTAAATTCTCGTAAAAACAGTAAATATACAAAGTGAAACCGGAGTAACATTTTTCAAAGCCGTCACTATCGGTAATTTGCCCGCGGCGGAACATATCGCGTTTCACGTCGGTACCAATCTATCCAAGATGGCCGCCCGCTCCGGGACTTCATTCAAATTGAACGAATTAAACTCTAAGTACTTGATATTATAAAATTATTAAATACTAGTTTTTGCGTTTCGGTTCGCATGCGTGGGAGTTGGGTTGGTTTACGGCAAAATTCTGATAAAATTATCTCAAGAGAAACTTGATAAAAACTATGAAATACCCATCCCATTCCGAGTTTCAGCATCATAACAGTAAATTATCTTCACACTGGTTGATGTCAAGAAGTGATTGTGTGATCATCATATACGTATGCGCCGTAGAACGCACACAAACGAACAGTATCGTCCTGAGGTCACGAACATACTCGTAATCTTTGTGAGCGTGCTTAGCTGCGTAGACACCTACATGACAGGATCGCGAGCGTGCACACTAACCAACCGTGTTGATACCTTTGTTTATAGACAATTTACTTTTTAAATATACTTTGGTAAACCTATTTACGAAGGCTAAGGGGGATTAAAAACTTGAAAAGTAGCCTCGTTCCTAGAGCGAACGAGCTGCTTGACGATAACCGGTCATTGTCTGCGTTGCTCAACGATATTATTTGTGTGTTGTCGCTTCGGAAAGAAAGAAAATTCTAAACGATTTAACAGTTTATACTCACACAGTATACATATAGTACAATGTAAGCCTCTTTCTACAATACCTTGCCCATCAGTGGGCAGCAGGCCAATACAACGAAAATACCAACCAGAAACCGGTATAAATTCCTAAGATGCATTGTAATTGCTATAAAAGAACCATTCCGAACGCAAAGAAAGCGTCTAGCATGTTTTCGAGAATTGAAACATATTTCGGGGGGTTAGGCGGAAACGGATGGAGACAGACAGACAGCCTGCTGGAATGGCGCCAGCAACCGACGGTGCATGCACCCTTTTTAAATTTACTACACGATACCAACATAACAGTAAATTAAAAATAAAGATGGTTGGTGTAACCATGTCAAATGTTGCCGTCTACAAAACGAAGCCTAAGTTATGCTGCAAATCCCACATACTTCTTTTAGCCCTAATTAGGGTTGGTTTTTGGAGTAAGGCTTTAAATCTGGTGCATCAGAGTAGTAGCTTAAGCGTGTGTGGCGACATCGCGCACACGTCACACAGTGATGTCACCAAGCCTGAATCACTCTATCGAAATTTATACATCGCTCGGAAATCTACAAGTTTTGACTCCGAACAGTTGGAGCTGGGCAGATCTCCAAACTAATGCTTTGCTTTGCGAACATCTCCCTATGCTAAAGGTTTATGGAACTTCATCTACCTTGAACTTCAATGAAACTTTAACTTCTACTTTTGCACCCTGCTAAAAATGAACTCCCTCCTATGTGAGGCCCAGTACCACCTAATACCACCTATCTACCACTACCACCTTTAATAACAACGCCACAGATGCAGGTCTGGACTTGTGGGTAACTGGCTTGACGAGAGCTGCTATGAAATGGTCAGTGGTTGATGACTACCATGACAAATAGTCAAGGTAGTCTTAGAGCGAGACATGAATTACTTTACAAAACTAACCACCATAACGCCCTCCCATTTTGCGAACATCCGAAGACAGTATTTGTCATTAGTCTATGTTGTCGAGCTATAAGGACGTGATTATTACATTCAGGAATTGTTGGCGTAATGCCATAATTTATTTTTGTTTTAAAAGTGGTTGATCCTTCGAGCTGGCACGAAAACTATTTCTTATTAAAGTTGTGAAAATTTTCTTTTTTGGTAGTAGTCAATTAAGCTGGCGCGAGGTGGATTGGGCCCGTGATCATCCGTAGCATAAAATTCAAATAGGTAGGACAAAAACACATTATTCTCCATTTCAAATAAATGTCTAATTCAGGGATGCTAATCAGGGGCTTCTAGTAGTAGATTTTACATTCGCAGTGCTGGTCAGTGACTAGCTTTACCTAAATGGAATTCAAAGCAAACGTAATATGTATTGAATAAATCCACATTGGTCACTTGAAGACTTTCAAAGTTAACCTACTAATACTAACAAATGACTGTTAAGTCATTCAAACCACAGGTAGTGGCTTTATATATACCTTATAAGTATATTAATTAAGACAGTAAAGAAATAGATAATTTTCTTTCATCTCTCTGGAAGGTGCTCTTCCCGCCAATAAAACAGTATTTTTATACAAAGTGGCTGTAGCGCTTCTCATTCCGTGCTTAAATTAAAAACAATTATGAGCGGGGGATGGAGGGCGGGAGGGCTGAGATGAAAAATTAAGACAATTTGAGCAACGCCGCCTCCAGTTATAGAAAGATATCTACGGCGGGAAACTGGACACAGATTAAATATGACAAATTTGTTTTTTAATACAGATTGTGATGCAGATATTGAATGTTTTAAGTTTCTATGTTCATTATTTTTACAATTTGTGTGTGTTAAACATACCTATGGAGAAATGGAAGTTAACTCGGATATTTATTAATCTGCTCTCATCTCTATATTTCTCTTTTTCTAACTGAATAATATAACTTGGAACATGAAACATGCTTTTTATCATTCGCAATGTAAAAAGGGTAAACTTTATGCCGACAAAATATATAAAAGTGCCGTAACTAGGCAAACCAAGGGTGACAAACGGGCACTTTCTTTAAAGGGGAACGAACCCCATTTTAAATTTTTTTCATCGGTAGAACGTTATTAACTGCTCGTATCGGATTCAAATCAATGCTACCAAGTGTTGGAAGAAAATATTAATTTAGGTGGTTTGCTAAATAGAGGTAAATATTTTTTTCATTCAATCATTTCAATTTTTAAGGTACCTTCGTAGTTCAAAATTATCTATACTGGCTTCCTAATAATGGCAAAATAAAAAGAAAAATTAATAGTGTTACCAAACGCCAGAACGTACCTACCTCAATTTAGGTACTTAGTTAAATGAAATAGGTAGGTGTAGATACCTGTAAACTACCAAAGAAATCCAATAATTTCTGAAGTTGAAGCAAATAATTTCGTAGATAATAATCAGCAGAAAGACGATAAATATATTCAAAAATAACAAATTAGGTAATTAGGGAATAACTCTCTTGAATCCCCGAACGCAAAAACTTTCCCCGCAAGAACGGAAAATAAATTTGAATAGATCCACAGTAACCCCCGTTTTTCTTCTGCAATTTTAAGAATAAATTGCTGCTTGATGAAGTTCTTTAGAAACAGTATCATTCTATTTTGTACTATTATCATTTCGGAATACGAATCGTTTTTGAATGCAACGTTTTGCTACAAAGTGATATATTTTATAGCTACTTTTAGTTCAAACATTTTAAGGTAATAGAACGGTTTGTGTTTTACATTTTATATCTACTACGTATATTTTTATTTATTATTAATTACTCTATACATACTTGCCCATAATTTTATAACATTTTCAAATCCTTTTTCCTTTCATGCTTAACCTACATTACCTCAAACATGGCGAAGGTTCTTTGTGAAAAATTAGCCTAATTTAGAAGTTTCCGTGTTTTCCGATCGAGCGGAAGTGACGTATTAGCCGGGTTCCGGTGCCACAGGACGCCACCGGATGGAACGAGCGTAGTTTTCAAAATTATTTTAATAACGTTAACGATCTGGTTAGATGAAGTTATCGTGTTATTTAAGTATATATTATTACGTAAAGCAATTTCTTGTAAGTAATTATAACGATACAATGGTAAGTTACAGTAGTGATAAGTGGATTGAAGGTTGGAGCCCAGTGGGACAGTTATGGGTTGGGTTGATGATGATGATTAATAGATAAGTTGGCAATTAAGGTTTATTAAGTAAACCATATTTTTCAAGTAATTCATATTTTTTTTAAATAAAAAGATTTTTCTAAAAATAATGATCATGAGAATAAATTTCACATTTTCCGGTAGGTTTATGAACCTAAATCTAGAGTCGAAGATAATGGTAAAACTCTCAGGCAAAGGCTCTTCTACCACTATAATATGTTTGTCTGTTGATACCTACTCTGGTTACGGTAAACCCAGTAAGACCCATACTTATACCTATATACGATAGATACCTAGTTGTACACTTACAGTTTATATGCAGCTGCAATTTCCGAGGTGTTGAAGCGATTTAGGTACATTATTTATTTGTTACATTTCAAATTAACAACCTGAAGTAATATTTCACTTAACTCTATCTGATGAGAAAAACGGATAAAAACTCAAAAGCGCTTACGCCTCAGCTGTCCTAACTTTAAACAAATTTTAGCCATTAAAACTGTACTCAGAAATGCTGTGTGCCAGACTAGCCAACGCTGTTGAGCTTTTAAAAAATATTAAATAACTAATTTTATTTTATAAATATAATACAACTACTCTAGTACCTAAATATCACGTCTCTATTGAAGTTCTCATTTGTTCAGTAAGTACGTACATAAAGTGCTTTAACATTGAACCCTAGTCCATGTCTTGATTTTACACGGTTTTGTAAAGAAAAAAGTTAATCGGGGATAAAAGCTGAACTGTTTTTTTGTTTCTTATAAGTATATTATTCATTCAAAGTAATATAAAATATTTAAAAGTAGGCAGATAATTAGGTACGTAGTTATAATTGACAGTACATACCATTAGCAAACTAGTAAATTATGGAGCGTATCAAAAAGGTCAACTTGAGTTATATGAACTATACGTAATCTGTCTGTAGTAATACAGTTCATCATTGGCTTCTACTTAAACATTTGATGATAAAATAACTTCAAAGAAAATGTATTAAGCTTGCGATAAACTTGCTTGATGCCTTTAAAAATAAAAGAGTGAGCTACCGGCGAAGTTAAACTATTAAGCGCTTCGCACCTCACCAACCAGCGAACTTAGGGATGAAAAATTCGACTTTCGAACATGGAACGGTCCAAATTAAAAAGTTACGAACACTTTCCCTCCCGAACTCGAAACTATTTCGGCCATAGACTAATAATTTATGTAAAGGCGGCAGAATGTGAAGCATAGCGTAGTAGAGCGTACCTTAAACTTCTGAAGAATGTTAGATTATTGTAGTATTTATACCTGTTTGAAATGTCACTTAACCTAAAATTTCAGAACCGAGAACAATTTGTAGATAATTTGTCACATAAAATATCCGGCACGGGAATCATATTCCAGACCCCTCATTTGGCCTGCAATGTGTATAATTTTAGTAGGCACTAAGTAACATTTATTATACATTTACTCCATATTTATTAATAACTCTTATTATATAGATTTACCTAAAACTAGGAATTACAATAGACGGCTTAAATGGCTAGTGGTATTTTTACATATTTAGTCAGCATTTGGAGATAGTATTAAGAAGAAGTAGAGTTGAGAGAAGCAAAAACATTTAAGCAATAATTGAATGCCACTGATCATAAGTGGTGATAGTCTAGTGGTTAAGAATTCGGCCTCCTAATCGGAGGGTCCGGGTTCGAATCCCAGGGCACGCACCTCTGACTTTTCGGAGTTATGTGCGTTTTAACTTGCTACAAACGGTGAAGGAAAACATCGTGAGGAAACATGCCGGAGAGTTCGCAAAACTCAAAGGTGTGTGAAGTCCGCCAATCTGCACTTGGCCAGCGTGGTGGACTATGGCCTTAACCTTCTCATTCTGAGAAGAGACCCGTGCTCAATATTGGGCCATGATGGGTTGAGATGATGATGATCATTATGCTTTCACAGTTATGAAATTCAGGGATGGTGATTACTTTATCCATTTTTTATAGGCCATACCAATCGACTAGTGTTAAGATATTTCTACCGCGTATTAAGTCTGTGCAACCACCGCCATTTTGGGTGAGCTTAACTTTTTAATTTCCACTCGGTCATGACGTTTAGGTAAATCACTGCCCGCGTCCCGAATAACTTTGGGCGACTTTGTCAATTCCTTAAAAATTAATACTTACCCTTGTTTTAATTATATTGGAAATTAACTCCAAGTTGCTAAAATTTTAATTAAAGTCGTCGTGTTTTCTACGATCGAGTTGTTTGGATGTTAAAAATCACTGAAAATTAAGTATTTCCTATTTTAATATTTTATTTCGATAAATTAATCATTCTACTGAAACATCTCTCTTAAGTTTTTTTTATTCAATCACTGAATGAGAATTCCAATAAGAAAATTTAACCCCTCTATGTAATTCCCGCGAGATTCTCTAAGCTAGAGTTCCTGCAGATTTATGACATTACACTACCTTGACTTAAATAATAATATGAGTTCACGTTAAATCTAGATAGGACTTGTGACAGATTCTGAAAAACTCAATAAGTAGAATCAATAGAACTTGGGATATGATTAATAAAATGTAACAGGACAACGTCTGCCGGGTCAGCTATTAGTTAATAATAATAATAATGACTATGGATACACTTGGTGTCTTACATACTTGTAGTTTTATAAGCTCCTATCAGTAGGTATATGGTAATTAAAAATGAATTCAATTTACTCTGATATTCTCATAGACTTACCTAATCCGTCTAAATGGAGAACTAGACAGCTCGATCGGAATCACTGACTGTTGGTACATATTTATTTTCTATACCTTCTATATAACCGAAGGGTTTAAACATCCCCGTGCCTCACGGAGAATTGCAAAGAAAATTATTCGCTGATTGTGTCCCCTCGGTTCAAATCGTAACGAGTGACAATCATTATGAACTGTGAAACTTTATTTCGTTATAAGAAATCTTGTTAGACATTGTATACTTATATAATCATGTTTCGAACTCGTTTTGAGATATTCAACACTCCCAACTGTGTTCAATGTTAAGTTCTGTTTATTTTTTAACATAAGAATGTTCCTTAATTTTCACCTGATGGTAAGTGGCCGTGAAGGCATAGAGGTAGGTACTATTTTACAGTTTTGGAGAGGTTATTAATATAGGTATATATATAGGTATGTATATTACCTATTTACGAAGATAAATCGTGAACGTCACATTTGGCCTTATTTGGCTTAAATTTAAGTAGATACTTAGTGAAGAAGATTTATGATTGATCGAAAGCGCAGTGATATAAAATTTTTAACAATCAAATGAAATAACCTAAATCTTTGTAGTCGACGAAAAATATGAATTCGAAGCGAGCTCCTCCTCAGAACCCTCTTACTTTTTTCACCCCACTACCTCTTTTTTCGAAGGGGTGCTTAGCAATTTAAATTTTATCTCCGTAATGAGCGGAATTTAAACCTGTTGTAGATTTATACCAAATGCTACCTCCTGTTTGTTCTTAATTTGGGATTTTAAAATGTAAATCGCCAGTGCTTAAGCGCTTAAGTGCTTATCTTTAAAATGTCTTATCGCCGCGAAGTTTTTTATTGTTGTAGAGAGCCTTCCCTATGGTTGGATATCTGGTAAGGAAAGTTGACTTTGAAATTTAGTCGGTTCAGGAATATAAACGTACCCACCCATCTATGACTACCGTCAAAAATATATTCTGAGTTCGACTAAATGTGTTTATGTGGTGTTGAGTTTCACACCACTCTAGCACGCCGTTAAAAGTATTATTTAAATATTTAATATATTTTTATCACCGTAATAAAAGCGACAGTTTAAAACTACTTTAGCAAAACATAAAAGTTGTCGCTAAACAAATGAGCGCCGTTAAACAGTAAATTGGTTTAAAAGTTTTCACGACAGACGTGACGTTTTGAAAAATTCCTCTTTAAGACTGTTGATGTTATACCTACATAATTATTTCATTATATTTAGGTATACTGTATCGTTTACCATGTCTTTATTTATTTAATAAATAATCTTGGTGCACGTATAAAACATCTAAACTAATATTATAAAGAGGTAATATTTTTTTGTTTGTTTGTATGTATTGAATAGGCTCAATAACTACTGGACCGATTTCAAAAATTCTTTCACCATTATGAATGTACATCTTTCCGAAGTAACATAGGCTATATTTTATTTTGAAAAAAATTAGGGATCCTTGCGAAAATTTCAATAACATAAACCACCGTCGATAAAAATCACTATTGAAATACCTTAAATCGCGTGCGTTGCAATGACTATTGATGATGGAGCAAAATAATGTACTACGATTTTGTAGACCACATTATTATCTACAGAAAAGTCCGCGGTAGGGTATATCTAAGTATTATAGTTGCGCCAATATAAAGACTTTTATAGTTTAACAAACTATTTAAATCGGCAACGAAAATAAGATGTCGATATTCATACCATGGTATTTATACTTATCTAAATAACTTACTTTTTATTTATCAGTAGTTCAATACCTTTACATTGCTGTTTAAATTATTTTAATCGGACACTCCATTCAAAAGATATAGCGAGTTTAAAAATTTGGGTAAATTTGCTTAAAAATAACTAAGCGTTTCGCCGCATCGCGTCGCGATGTTGATTGAGCGTAGTAGCTTAAACTTATTCCAGTATAACATGTAGGCTACTTTTTATCCCGAGATTCTTACGGGAGCGGGACCTATGCGGCTGTTTACTACGGGTCCCGAAGCGACGCGAGGGCGGTTCTCTAGTATATAATAAAGTGAATAAATTTTATACGTATGTAAAGCTTATTTCTGAAAGACATGTAGGTAGATATGTATAGGTAGTATACTTATACACTTTACACAAATTTTATAAGCCGATTCGCAATCTACCTACTTCCTCCTACTAATATCCTTTAAACCTACATACATGCGTACATAAATATTCACTCATGGACAGCACTCAAGACTTATACTTAGTTCTTTGCTCCCGACAGTATCTACAAAGTAAAAACGGACGTAATGCCGACTAATAGTTTTTTCTGACTGGTATCTCCGCCCGCGCTCCGGGAGCTATCGATTACATTTTTATCCGTCACGCGGCCCCTCATTGGCGGGGGCAGACATTTTTGTTTTAAATTCAAAAGCTTTTTCTGTGGGCGTCTTGGGGTGGGGGCAGGCAATATGGCGTTTCTTAAAAATGCCTCCCGCGTCCTTCGCTCCAGGTTTTATTGCGTAGTATAAATCGTTTCGATTTAAGATTTTCGGGTTTTGATACTGTTTGAATTTACGTTTTGTCATTTATGTTGTTTGATGTCGGGGCTATTGAATGTTGTGAATGAATGGTTTGAGGTAAAATGGTTATTTTATTTACTAAAATTTTGTGTTTGTTTTATTTAAATTCTACTTATGGTTTAGTTTATAATGCCATAGACGAAAATTTTATTGACAGATATGAAATTAAAAGTTTCTCGTGACAACATAAAAATAAGGCATCTACTCTTCCTACCTCGTGTGCTTTAAAAAAAGACGGTAGGTACCTCCAAGGTATCTAACCATTCTTAGATTCACGGAAAAATACAAAAATAAAATAAAACATATTCAATTATAGTGAACTAGACCCGTTAAAATAGAGGTGGATAAATTATGTTTTACTAATTGTATTATGCAAGTAGCTACTAATTCTAGCTCGTCGGTATCTAAGTCGAACTGTAGGTTTAAAATTACCTGAAGATCTTTCATCTCCATAATAAAATGCGCAAAGTAACAACTCACGGAGATCCAGAGTCCATCAAAACTTTGTAATCATTATATAAATATAAATTATTTTACGAGTAACGGCAACGGACGGGCAGCACAACTTTTGGAGTCGGCCTCAGCAATGCGCACTCTACTTTTATTTATTTAGCTCTACGTAATAGACTACCAAGGTTAAGATAATTTACGTTAGGCTCATTTTGGTCTTATCTTTATCAAAGTTGTGTGCACATAGTGAGTCAGTATTATTAACCTAAAGGCTATTTATACCTATTGGTCATTAATTATTACCCTGTAGGGCGTAAATGCCTAGTGTCAATTTGTGTGGAGTAATCTATAATAATCTTTGATTAAAAAGACGTGCGAGTGATACATTTCTCTCTAAGTGATTTATAATAAAAGCTTTATCACTAGAATAAATACAAAAAACCAAAAGTAAGTCGAAAGAAAATTTAAAAATCTCTATGTTACTTTTGTACATAACAAAAATAATTAGGATTGTAAGCAATTCGCCAATTACATATACTCGCTTCGCTCACAATCCTGTCGTATCTATACCTATGAAGTGCCTAAATAAAGCATGACGATGTTAGGTACCCACCATGTTTTGGAAAAATACCTTAGGCTGCCTTAAAACGCTCGCCTGAATAAAAAAATACAATTTTACTTCAAAATGGCAGTTGATTGAGGGGCCCGGTCCATCAAAAGTTTCTGTTTCTAATCATTACACAAATATAATTACGAATAAAGAGGCGAAGGGGTTGTGAAAAACTCCTCTGCACCCCCTGAAGAAAACGAGCGGCGAATTGATTTTATTTGGGAGACGACACGATTTTTTAATTAGGGACCGAAGGACGAAATTTTAATGGCGCCGAAGTTTGGCGTCGGCGTCGACCTTAAGATGTTTAAAAATGGCGCTTCTTATTTTTATAGACGGCCGAGAGTAGAGTTCAGTTGGTTGTATTTTAACTTGATTTTTCTAAAGTAACATCGGTACCTATAAAACATATTGGTTTTTTAAGGTTGTCTAGCTATTATGGAAAGAACACAAATATGATAATAGTTTATAGTAAGTAGACGTATTTATGAAGACCCGTCAAGGATGAAGATGAAAATTTGTATGAAAAACGGTCAAATGAGAGGCCGTGGGCAATGGCTATTTTAAAATAAAATAAAGGAAACTTACCAGCAGTATCGCGAACACAACACACCTGAACATGGTCAAAACGCAACTGAGTTAACCCTTAACCCGCAACATGGGTCAAAGCTGTCTTACCGGTTATCTTCGCTAGGGGCCACTACAAAAGATGCGAAAGGGTGCCAACTGGACATAATAGAATCACCTTTTATAAAAAATAACGGACGGAAGAGGGACAATAGGGTATTTGATTATAATATTTGGACCTATTTAAGTATCCAACGGACTCTATTGTGTTTTGTGCGGAACTGACCTAACCGGTTTTCGGATGTTTTGGCGTTTTAGGGTTGGGATTAACCTGATAGTGTGTCGGTATTATTGCATCATGGCTATTAATATATTCGAGAGAAATTTTGAAATGTGGCGAACATTTTAAAATTCTACCTACTTACTTTACTTGTGTTAACATAATTGCACAGTTATATTTATTATACATATGTTAGGCTTTGTCATTTAGATCCTTAGAGCATGAAAACTATTAACTTATGTATTTGTTCAAATTCCTAGGCAATTATTATTTTTTAATATTAGGCGGGCATTGTTTTTGGTATGTATGTATAATTTTTAAATAATAACACGAGCAATCCAAATATCCATGTTTATTACATATTTTGAAGTAAAAGACAAAGATGACATTAGTACAAATTTAGAATATATATATTTTAAAATACAGCACACCCCAACACTTATTTACAAAAAAAACAATAATAACAACAAACAAAAAATAACTCTAACAACAAACATAAAAAATACGCCTAATATTACCTCTGAACTGGAGCCCAATTCTCATTTCCTAGATATAATCTCGAAATCAGACATATCTTTACCCTTAAAATCTCTGCGAGACAAGTTGGCAAAATCTCTACTGTATCCATAAAAGTCATTCTGGGGCATATTAGAGATTAATTCTTCGACATTACCAAGAGACATATGAAATAAACGTTCCGTTTTACTAGACTATGGCAACGCCAAGTCAATAAAACCCGACTAGAAGTAAATAAAGGTTGTAAATTACTCAAATCATACAAAAGTATTAAAAAATCACTATAATAGTCATCCTAAACTATCTTTGAATATTTATAATTTATTTACTGTTATATTGCAGTTAAAAACCATTACTAAATATTTTAACAAAAAGACTAGTCGTAGCATACCGTATAACGAAACATTCATCTTTAGCTAATCTGTGCATATATGTCATGTCAATGTCAAGCGAATATTTTGTTTTGATTGTATTCTAATAAGATTGTAAACTAACAAATAGATAAAAATCACAATCTTATTAGCATCGTAAAAAGAAAATGTAGGTCTACATTTTTTTTCTAATAAGATTGTGAACATGTCAAAATCGAACGCTTTACAACGCTGTGATTGGCCAAAATTCACGATATTTCAATCTCGAACGCCCTTTACCAAACGTTGCATGTCGAAAGAAATGTTTAGAGATATTATCTAATTTGACATCCCGAGAATACGGAAATTAGGTTTCAATAGAGATCCGCGATGTTTTTCAGATATATATCTGTTAGAGATGTATGTCTAAGAAATGAGAATTGTGCTCCTGGCCGTCGCACTCTACTGCGGACCGGGGCGGTACAAACCTCTGGCGTATGAACCTCTACCGAGCCTGAACCAGTGCCGGGTGAACCATCCATTGTTGGGTTATCAAATTGTGGACTACTGAGCCAAACCGACGGTCTTTTACTTGTCGGATAGTCCAATCGAAACTTTATTTGATCTATATGCCTTTTAATGTCGGGTAAACCGTCTTCTCTACTAACTACGAAGTTCCTAGAACCTAATAACTCCTTGATACAGCCTTTAATCCACTTCTCCTCCCCGCTATATTCGCGGGCCCATACAAAATCACCGATCTTAAAATTACGTTCCCGTTTTGTGCCATATCTCCTGTCCCTAGTCCCAGGTGGTACCTGAATATTTGGTTCCCCATTTTTTCTATCTGTCATATTTTTTTTGTAGGCAATCCAATCGTGAGCGCAATTTTCGCTTTTGTAACAACATTGCTGGTGTTTCACCTGTTGTACTCTGTGGAGTATTCCTATAAGCTAATAAATATGATTGCAAAGCCTTATCTAAGTCTACATGATCATGTATAGCTTTTTTTAATGCCATTTTACATAATTTAACTGCGCATTCGGCTGCACCATTTGAAGAAGGATGGTAAATTGGTGTAAAAATGTGTTCAATACCGTTCATTTCAAAAAAAGCATTTAATTCACGGCTTGTGAATGGCGGGCCGTTATCTGAAACTACAGCTCTCGGTAAACCAAAACGAGCAAACGTTTCTCTTAAAATTTTTATTACGGCCAATGCGTTAGTTTTTGTAACTTGAAAAGCCTCTAACCATTTGGTTGTTGCATCTATCAAAATCAAAAAAGTTCTACCTTTAAATGGTCCTAAAAAGTCAATATGTAGACGACTCCATGGTTCTAATAGTCGTGGCCAAGGTTTAGGAGTTGATCTCGGTGGCGCTGGTGCCTCTTTAATACAAGTTTCACAAGTCTTACACATTCTTTCAATATCGCCATCAATCCCAGGCCACCAAACATAACTCCGCGCTATTGCCTTCATTTTTACAATACCCATGTGACCTAAGTGTAACTCCTGTAATATTTGTTTGTGAAATATTTTTGGTATGACCATTCTATAACCCCACATTATACATTCTGGTCTTTGTCGTATTTCCCTACTCTTTACACCACAAACAAATTGGTCACGTAAACTCTCTTCTAACCATGTACCAAACATACAGTATTTAGCCGATTTCTTTAACTCTGCTACGAACTCCGTAATACTCTCTTCTGACCTTTGTGTTCGGTTCCGAAATTTATATCTTTCTGCTAATGTACTACGTTTAGGTTGTAAATGTTGTCGCATAATTTCTACTAATTCACTATATTTCTTTTCAGAAGGTTTATGTGGCATACATAATGTTGTTAAAATTTCATAACTTTCTCCGCCCATAACAGTTATTAAAATTGGTACCTTATGGTTTTCTTTTATATTGTTCACAATAAAATATTGTTCCACTCTCTCGACATACGACGTCCAGTCACCATCTCCAACATTAAATGGTTCCACTTTTCCAATAGCCATTTTGAATGTTGTATTTAATTTCTTCGTGGATTCTTCAATAATTCTCGTCGCCAAAATGGTATGTATGTATAATTTTTAAATAATAACACGAGCAATCCAAATATCCATGTTTATTACATATTTTGAAGTAAAAGACAAAGATGACATTAGTACAAATTTAGAATATATAATTATATTTTAAAATACAGCACAGTTTTAAATATTTTTTTCATTAAATAATATCTTAATTTTTTTCACTTACTATATTATCGATAAAAATTATCGACACTATCCCAGCAAGTTATCACCGAATGCCAACACATGCATTAAAATTGCTCGACAGTGTAAAATAGAATTGTCCATCTACAAAAGATCGCATTTGCATTCTGACCAGACCGGTTCTCACACGAGGGGCTGCTATTGACTGGGTAAAGGTGGGTCCTGGTAGCTTCATTGACGACCATTGCTACCACATACAGTTGTCGAAATAATAGTAAGATTGCAACATCATTATTGATAGACTTTTTTAAAAGTCATCAAAAGGAAAACGATGTATGATTAAACATCCATAGTCCTGTACTAAAATTCCCTTTGTCATAGGCGTCGTAGACAACATGCAAGACAAGAACCCGCATTATTAGGCCGCGAAAATATTTAATCCACTAATAAAGATCCACCTCATTGTAAATCGAGTCCGAGGTACTGCCTCTTCGGTACTTAATTATTGTATGTGTTGTAATGTAACTCAATTGAAATCACATTCAAAAACAGGTGGATTGCACTCTGATATTGACACAAACAAAATATCGTAGTTAACGAACTAAGCGTTTCGGGCTCTGTTCCCATTCTTGGCTATTAGATATTTGACATTTCGTGACAAATGAATATTTTGCTCTCGGGTTATGAGTTTTTGTAATATTTTATTGGTACGTTCATATTATCATACGCATGAAAAGCAACTAAAGTTAAGAACAGTAAGAATATGTGAAATTTTATTTAAACAGGAATTCTAAATGAAGTTTTAACAGAGCACTTAACACCTGGTTTAGATTTTTAACAGACAATCATCAATCAAGGGCAGCGTATGCAAATCCGCTAACAATAACCCGTCGCCGGCCATCTCACAATAGACATGCCCAGATCGGACCGGTTCTCACGAGAGGGTTAGCGGACATGCCGCTACTCGTAGTTTCTCACCTGTCATCTTTGAAAGAGTCTGTAGGTACGAGAATTATACAGTTTATATTGAGATTTTTGTGCTTTATTAGTAACTATAAAAAATAAACTAGCTATAACCCGCGAGTTCTTTCGCGTGATCGCTCTAACCGTTTTTTTTATTTATTTTTTATTTTAATGAATTTCCTACTACAGCGGGTCTTGCTCATTTTCTCTGTTTAGGTTAAAGAAACTGACTGATTTTTATATAACCTTCCTCCCCCCTTCTTTTGTATTCGCTTAAGGGACGAATTTCCGAAATTCCTGATATTAATAAGAAACATGAAGCATTTATAGTTTCTAATGCTAGTATTTTGGGTTGTGCGTTAGCTAGGTATCAGTCAGTCAATTTTACTTTTTAGGTAGGTTTAAGTTCCTATTATAGGACGTACCTATTTCCAATTTCCAATTATCCTGGTGCAAATCATTTTATCTTTATAGTGGAAATAATCATTGAAGGAAATGAAGTCGTCCAAATATTTTAAATGAGAGCGATTACTAGTCAAAACCTATATGTAGATAACTATGTAGATGCAAAGCTTTATGCATTGCTACGACGTAGATACCTACGTCGAGACTATGTAACATAATTTTTATAGTAAGATCATTGTTGGTGAACCAATGGCACGCGACCGCGACACAATATTTTGGGCACGTCACCGGTCACATAAAATTCACTATGCACTAAGAAAAAAATCTAGGTATCTTACACGACAAGCGAACGCAAGTGATCCTACGCTATGGAGTGTTTGGCACTCAATCAAAATAGTACAATAAATAAATATCAAATAAGCACAATGACGTAAGTTTTTACAAAAAAAAAACGACTTCAACATCGACAAAAGACTACTCGCCAGGTGGCATTCAGTCCAACACATCTAGGTGTAAAGTTCTCGTCACTACAAAGTAATGAAGCCCAAACACAAGGTAACTGCTGTAACTCGTTGAGGAGTTCCCTCGACTTCTTCCGGCTTCATCAGATCAACTCAGACCTTCATTTAATTGTAGTGCTTTAATATGCTTAATGAAAACATTAACAAACACACTAGTCACCCATTTTCGAAAGTACAATTTTCGAAAGTTTCCCTCGATTTCTCTGGGATGCCATCATCAGATCCTGGTGTCCTTATCATCGGTACACCCTTGGAATATCTACTTTCAATCAAAAAATAATTATCATAATCTACTCCTAAACGAAAAATCCCTGAATACACACAAAAATCGTATAAACTGTCGAATTGAGAATCTTGTTCTTTTTTGAATTTGGTTAAAAAGTGTAGTACCTAATAGTTTTTGATAACGTCTACTAACTAGACTAATTTATCCGTTCGCGTTCGATATGGAATTCGTTTAAATGGTGTGCGTGTGGGTTAACACAAATTCCAGGTTTCCGCTCCTGTGATTAAGGTTCATTGTAGACTGCCGGCGAGGTATAGGTAAATCAAATTGTTATAGATTTCGTCTTATAAAAGTAAAATATTGACCACTGGAAGCAAAAAGCTAAAAAGTATAAAAACCATTTTAGTTTCGTCATGTTTGTCTGCCCGTCTGTTTGTCTGTTTTTACACTTTTGCTCAAAAACTTGTTAAACAAAAATATTTTTTTACCGAAGTTTATTACTAAGAGTGTATTTCTCAGACTTCTCTTCGACCACAGCTTCCCATTCACACGAAAAATAAAAGACGATACTCACTCAACCCTCGCGTAAAGGGTAATTAATTTAAATAACAATGTGGTCGACTCGACCTAAGACTTTTTTCTCGAGACGATTTTAGGGTTATTTGTCTTGTCGTGTATTATTTGTTGGACATAATGACCGAGAGGTTAGTGTTAGTGCCCTGTTTTAAATCATTTAGAAAGGGTTAGATTAAGATGAAAAAATAGTATGACCGTTAAAAGATTACTCGATGATCAAAAGGAACACTTGTATTCTTCTGCATTTGCTGACAATATGAGTAGCTAGGTATGAGGTCGATTTCAAAAACAGAGTGAATAAGCTTTACTAAATTAATGAGCTCAACAAGAAGATCTTATACAGCAGGGCTGTATATCAAGCACTATCTAATATCTTGTAAAAAAGTTAGGGACTAAACAGTACAGAAAGACGATAGAATTGTAAATAAATTACTAGAGGCTGATTGGTTCTAATGCAAGCCATTGAAAACAATCTAACTGATTACAATATCATCGACAAACTAAAATAAATACTAGGTAACTTCGACAGAACAAACAAGCTTATGGAACGATTTTTAAAATTTTTCGTAACTGTTAAAAGATTTTCTATAATATTATTTTCCTTATATTTTTTTTACAAATTGTAATACAGTTGTTGTACAAAATTAAAATAAATAAAATTAGAATATTCATAAATGTTTTGTTAAAAAGCAAAACACCACCTAGTGTCGGATAGAATACTTAAATTTAAATTGCCATCTAGTGATCAGTAGATAGATTGACAACGCCATCTATTAATGCATAGACTAAACTAAACTGTTAACAAGCGACATCTCGATGCTAATAGCTGAATTTTATTTGTGTGCTCCTGGTGGCCAATAGCAGGTACTATTTATTACACGTTTTAAATTTATTATTGAAAAGAATGATTAAAATTTTAATGAAAAAAAAAATATTCAAAGTTACATTGTAAAACAATATAACTATGTCATTCTATCGGAGCTATTATTGCTCCGATGCAAAGTGAAATAAGTTTGTGCTACTCGATGTTAGATGTCGCTATAAGTCTATGTTTTCTAAATATATGCTACTAGTAATAGAAGATAGGATATGAAAACATGTACCTGTGATTTAATAAAGAAAACACTAGCTAAGTGAGTACCGTTGAGATTGAATGGGGAGGTAAACGGCGACCAGAAAAAGTAGGTACCTGATAATAGTGTTCCATTTTGATTTAGATTAGATAGATTGAGATGACATTAGATTTATTAAAAAAATTGCTTCGTCTTACGATGGGGTTCCCTTGTCTCCTATGCCAAACGAATGATATGTGCATATGAATTAAAAATAGATTCTCGTGTTAAGGTTTGCACCTTCCTTATAATACAACCTAATCAAGGCAAATAGTAAATAAATTATGAAACATACGTTCCTAATAGGATTAGTAGACCCATTTATTATTTAAATGGCCTACATAACATGTAGGTATCATGATGGTCGAAATGCTATTGAACTATGAAGGAAGATATTCAATGGTAATAAAGAAATTTAGATGTATGATAATGGTGTCAATAACGATGTATTATCAATAAGGACTTAAGTGTTTACGAAAGTAGGCTATATTTCTTATTTCTAATTAGCTGACACAGCCTACGTTGTCCTGTAACAAACTTACCTAGGCACCTATATAATAAGGCATTTGTATCTCAGGTTCTTTAAAAGTCCAGCATTATCGTAACATCGTTTTTGCATGAATGATGGCCGGACAAACATACTCGTACCTATAGAGAGTCAGATAAAAAATCTTTTATTATTAGGTATAAGTATTTCATTTTATTGGCCCTATGAAAATACTTCATATATTTCTATTTAAATACCTCCTAAGTACACACATAGACTAGGCATGTGTAGATAGATAGAGAATAGATGAAGCAGAAATAAATCTTTGTAGGCTGTATTCCTTATAGCTGATCACTTAGTTAAGAACTGTATTGTATTTCAAAAATGTGCACAACAGTACATTTTAAATTAGCGTGTTGTTGGCTTCGCACGTCCACCTTGCCTTCGGACGCGCCCCCTGAGACGAGAGACTCCACAAATTGCAAAGTTTCAAAGTGCCCTTGTTTTTCAGCGGTATAACAATTTATTCTTTTAAAACCTCATTATTTTCACTTTGTGCGTTTTAATTGAACGAAGTTTTACATAGTTCTTGTTATTTGAGAAACTTACTTAATTATTAATTATAAATACGCACATTTTTTTCAGGTTGGACATTGGAAAAATTCCCATGAGGCACCGCGACCTTTCTTGATCTATCGAAGCCAAAGACACGCAGTTACTAGTTTATTAAGATTTTTGGTTAAATAACGCATTGATATTATGGTTTGATAGAGTGAAATACTATTAATTGTTTCAAGTAACTATAATGTATGTAATGGATGTCCTATCGAAAATGTTTTTCCAATTTTAAATCACATTGTGCGTAACTTTTTCCAATAAAGCACTCTGAAATCAAATATATTTTGTAATTAATTGTTTAATGCTTATCATTCACCTCCTCCTTCAAATCCTCATTCGAATCCTAATCCTAAAAAGACTTAATGCTACACGCCACAGAAACCGAACTGCATAAAAAACAAAATATTTTTTTACTGTGAACATAGAAGGCAGACTCAAAAGGTATGCATTTAAAACAGTTTTCATATATACTACATGTAATATTCTAGATGCTCGTACGTTGAAAATGATTTCTTAATTAATTTGGTGAAAGAAAAACAGCTTTGAGAAGTATTCCTATATATTCGTAGTTTTGTGGTTTCTTCAATCAAAGGTCATGACTAATGAAGTGTGGAGAGATTATAGACGATGGATTTTAATGTTTTGACCGGCCAGACCCTGACTCGAAGCACAGCAATGGATTGTAATGTTATTGTCTTCATCAACTAATGACTGCGTTTGAAATTGGTTGCAGATAATCACCGATTCAATGTGGTGGACTATACGCGCTGAATAACAAAATCAATATATCCGTCCCTTTAACCAATAAAACATCGCAAAATAAATCCACATTTCATCCACCGACATAAATTATCTCTTAAAAATGACTCCGTAAAACCAATGAACGATAAAAACCTTTAAAAACTCAACTACGGGACTTCATTACAAATTGCCAGGCAAATTACCGCCCGCGTCGGGGAAAACGTTAAAAACGTGTTAAAACCGGAGTCAACAGTGAATTAATCAACGTAATAACCCAGCGGGAAAAAATCTGTTAAGTTCCCGCAGATTCCGAGCGAAAAAATGCCCCCGACACTTAAAAAGCTATTTGTATTCCCGGACGGCCCGTTAGCGGATGGCCGGGAAAAAACGGGAAAAAATTCCGCCGCAGGGATCGGATGCAGTAACAAGTGGTTTATTTAAAGCCTTTTTAAGCTTTTTAACGCCTCAATGGCGGTTTGGGTGAATGGGCGATTTCTTTCGGATTTCCACAGCCTTCAATTGATCGGTTCGATTTCGTTTGGTTTCCAATTATCCTCCTTTGAAAGATTTAAACAAGTTGTTTTATTTTTATTTTTATGAAATACACAATATTTATCTAGTACAATATAACGGTTTGAACGTTCAGTTCCAACGGATGGCCTGAGTTCGAATCCTGCATCTTTAATTTTCAAGAATTATGTATTAAGTAGAATTTAATGTCTAATAACTTGCTTTGCTGAAAACAGTATTGTGTGTGAACCTGCAAACGTCTGTTCTCCATAATGTTGTCAAATGTGAATGAAGTCTGCAAATCTTCACTTAGCGCAGGTGGTAGACATGTCCTGTAGTATGTGTTATTTATTGGCCACTGCAGTCCATGAATATCATCAGTCAGTGGAACAAGAAAGAATGACACAAATCAGTCATGTACAAGGTTTAATAAATTTTCAGAAGGCGTTAATCTACTTACAATTATATAGGTAATAGTTAAATAACGTACAAATATGCTTTACATTAATAACGCTTCACACTCATAGCCCTACACTAGGATTATCTGTGTTGTGGGTGCCATGGACATCACACAAGACAAGGATACACACCCAGACCGAGAACGGCAATTCAAATTTCCGCCTCGCTGGGAATCGAACCCAGGACCCTCGGATAGCGATCCGGCGTGTTAACCATTGCGCCATCCGGGCCATCAATGGTACATTGTACTGTAAACGTCATTGTACATTGTAACTTATAATACTCGTAGCATAGGTCTGAATTTTTCTACCCAGTTCAAAACCGACACGTATGGAGGTCTGCATATAATTTAAAATTATGTGCGTATTACAAAGTATGTTTTGTTTGGAACAATTTTTTCAACAGCAAATGTGTTCTGGCTAGGAAGGTAGATCCGGATATCCTATTAAGAGGCGACTATCTTAGTTCTCTATGGTTACTAATTTTTTTTAGCCCGAAGGACTGCTGACGTACAATCTGACGAGCCATTTGGTGGTAAGTCACCGTATGGACACAAGCAACACCAGAGGAATCACCAGTCCATCGCCGGCCCTGATTTAGAACTCTTTTTGAACCTTTCTTGAAGAACCCCATGTCATAGCGCCCCGGGAATACCTCAGAAGCAAGCTCATTCCACAGCTTCCACGTTCGTGGCAAACACGATCGTGAAAATCGGACCGTAGTCGTTCGCCACGAACCCAAGCGATGCATGTGGATTATGATCGAACTAGAATGAGACTCATTTCAAAATTTAGTAATTTTGGGACTGGGACTGGACTATTATATTAATCGATAACAGCTAACAGGACTAACTAGGTATTAACCAACTGATTCTGCCCCAGTACTTTTATCTACTAAAAATAACTGACTGACTGGAATGCTGTCCGTCAGTGTCCGTAAAGAAAAACACTCAGTCTTCATACTGGTTTCTAGTGCTGACTTCAAAAAATTGTCCTACGTCAGTCGCTTCTAGGCTGCAAGTAAAATAAAAAAAGGACAGATATTTTGAGTAAGTACATATTATTTATTTATTTATTGCATCAGCAAAGTCAACACTACCATGCGTATACATGAAACTGTACGGATTTAGGAAATGATAAAAGTTACTCGCGAAATATCGAAAAACGTTTGACGTATAGACATGAAATTTGGCAGGGAGGTAAGTTATTTATTGTTAGTAGACAACCGCTACGAAAGGATCTTGTCGTGTTAGTACTCGAAGGGGGTAATATAGGGGTTGGAAGTTTGCTTCAAAGACAGTCAAAAATACGTGGGCTTAGACTTCTTATGTAAATAAATGGAAAACAAGCAAATGAGCCACCTGATTGCTAATGGTCACTGTTGCTCGTGGACACCAGTAAAACAATTTATTTTATTTATTTATTTATTTATTTATTCCATAGCTTACTACTAACATTACAGGTATCATCCCAATACGTTAGTGTAATTGTAATAGCATAACTTACATTGAAATTACAATAAATCTATAATCTATTCATTTTCATTTTAATAATAAAATTTCTCAAATAAAAATAAGAAAATAAGATTAGAATTCTTCTTATTTATTTATTAATAGGACATCCAACACAGATAACACTTAATACAAATCTAAAGTTCTTATGCTAAGTGGAACAAATATATTAGTGTGCCCATAATTATAGGGTGCCACATCGAGCACAATTTTGCAGCTAGACAACAAAACTAAATACCAAAGATATCACCGAATGAAATAAAGAAGAAAGATAGAAAACTTTCTCAAACATCTTTGTTATTAGACAATGTTTATAGGGTAATATCAGAATTGGATATTTAAGGCAGTTTAGTAGTATGGTAGTTTAAAATTATAGTATTTTAATAATGGAGCTTTTAATAATTACTCTGGCAAAATTGTCATTTTAACATCCATATTGTACTACGACAATAGGCAATATTGCCAAACTTGTTAATGAAAATAGTCCTTTTCCAGAACAATAAAGGTAAGATAATAACAAAAGGAATATTTTAATTTTTATTATATTTTATTTGGCAGGCAACACGCAATATTGCAAGCACATGTTGCAGTAAAGATATTGCCCGTTTACGCAACATTAGATTATCTGTCCGTCAGTCATGAGAAGATAATTACAAGCTAGACAGCCGAGGGTGTGATGTGATATCTCTGATGTACCGCCGAGGGCCGTGTCCGGGAATTTTTCCCGTCGTAGCCTCGGTCATAATAAAGGTCGTGATACACTTATCACTTGTGAATACACGACAAAGTAGCGAACGGGTGCGCTTGTCGAAGCGAGTTTGATTTGGAGGCCAGGATGAATAGTCTTTTGTTGACAAGTGGTCCCCAACACTTAGACACTTCACTGTCACTACATAGTATAAAACAATGTCGCTCTCTGTCTCTACCTGTCTGTCTGTTCTAAGTCTTCTTCTTCTAAACAACGCAACGGATTTTGATGCGGTTTTCATCATTGGGTAGAGTATTTCTTAAGAAAGGTACCTACGTAGTTTATGTACATTTCGCATTTAACGCTCAGCAAAGCGAGGGCAGGTCGCTAGTCTAATACTAAAAGTACTTTGGTACTTGGGTGTCATGGTGAATGGTGGTACTATCATCCCGAGTGAATTCTAAGCTTACTAATGCTTAATCGAACCCAGAGCCTCGTGAACGGCATTCAGTTAGTTGTGTTTCTTACTGGAATAACTTTGTAATAGATACATATTTTTTTTATTAACTTCTGACTCCAATAAGTTTAGGTTTAATTTTTGTTTCCAACAGGTTTTGTTAAATTTTGTCTCCAATAGGTTTTGAATCTGGCAACTGGATTAACTTCAAGTAAGACTATTAGAACCAGTTAGCATTTTTTTTTATAAAAAAGTGTACTCTTCAGTTTTTTTTGACACAATTTTTTTTTCTTGGGACGTGGGTCTGACTAACATGATATTTATGTTATCCATGGCATTCAAGACAGAAGAGAAGAAGATAGGGATATAGAGCTATGTATACATGAGTCACTGAGCATATGGAATTTCCACTCCCCGTCAAAACCATACTTATAACGTGTGTCCACAGTTCAATTTAGCTTGTCAGAAATATTTATTGAGGACATTTTTAGATAATGCCGTCAATCTTAAATATACCTTAATCGCTCATTCGGAACGTTGGCATTTGTGTGCCATGAAATTATTATAACGAATTCCAGATCGAATTCAAACGTAAATTCAAGAGTAAACTGCATTCAGTACTGTGTGACTAATACCCGGACAAACATACAGACAGCCAAACTTTTAAAAATTATATTTTGGATTTCTATTGGCGCTATGAAGACACTCGATATTGTTTCTCAAACATATTTTATGTACAAAGAGAAATAAGTAAATTTTTATTATACATTGTGATTGGGACGAGATAATCGCTCAGTGTGCCCCCAACCTAACTCGTTACGTCCCGTGGCGGGCGGCGCCCGGTGTGTGCGAGTGTTATTTTTCATAAAAACACACGTTTTGAATACATTTGAATGTTAATTCGATGGCGGTAATAGTCTATTTTCCGTCCCGCCGGCCGCCCGGGGAGCTTTCCTGCCGTTTTATTTCAATTGTAGTACTTATGCTGATACGTTCAGGTTATGAATTATGAATTGGATGCTTAGTTTTATTTTGTATTAATTATCTACCTTCGTGACGTCATCATCAAATTATGATACCGCTGCAAAAACAGTAGCTTTTTCATAACAAAATACTTATATCGTTTTTATCATTTTTATCATTGAACGTAAGTTTTTTGAAAATAAAATTTAATTATTTCAACTTAAGTATTGGGTTCAATTCCTAGCGAGGCAGTTTCTGATTTCAAAGACTTTTCTTTATTTAAATCTGATGATGAAATTCTAAGGATATCTCTCTAAATTTTACTGATAACAGGCATGTAAGCACCTACATAATTATATGGTTCATTCCCTAAAATTGGCTTTTGTTCACCGAAATCAAAAAAATAACTATTTTTCTATTTAAGTACATACTAAGCAAACGGGTTAACTAATTATATAACTGTAAACTGGCGTTATGGATGAAGCACAGTTATTTAATAGCGAGCACACGCAAGTGAAACAATCCCGTACAACCGTGAGGGAGCCCTGATCGCAATCAATTTAATTGGAAATTTCCTTTGATTAAACGCAAAGACGATGTTAGAAGTTGACCTAATAAAACAGGTAGCGTCAGCAGCGACGTCATATGTGTTCAGTGGCTGTGTTGTGGTGGGTACCAAGGGGAGATAAAAAATCAGCAGAAAGATGGTACTTGCCATATTAGACTGGCCTGGGTGTTTACACAATTTTGTTTATCGATTTAAGGTATCAAAAAACCAGCAGGCAGCACCACTACTGACTGACACTGACTACTGCGACCAACCACCAACAAGACTCAATTTAGGAATAAGATTATTAGTCCAGTTAGCAGATGGTGTTAGCATATTAGTTGATTAGTTTGCTAACAAGTGTGAGTCAGTCCTGTTAGTTACTTATATTCCAGCTAGAATTTGTAAGCAAGAGTCTCATTCTAATTCGGTCACAGATGTGTTGTTACCTTTGAGGACTGAGATGGTCGCCTGACGCCTGACCTGACACAGAGGCGTTTTAAGTTGGAGAAGAAACAGCAAAAAAGGAGACATTATACTGTGTCAAAAGAAATATATTGTTGTTGATGTGTTTGCTGACCGTACAAGCTGCGTATATCTTAAAATTTCCACCCAGTGAATCTTACGGGCGGGTAAGATTATGCCAATAAAATTTATGTGCGGCCGCGTAGCTCCTCTACGAACGGGCTACGAGCTACGGGCCACGGCGCTACGGGTCTACGGGTCTACGCGGCCAATAATGATCATTCGATACATAATTTATTATAGCTATTACTTCAAAGTATTCTTAGCTATTGCTAAGAAAGTGCATAATTAAGTAAATTCATCATCATAATAAATTCAGATTCTTTAATAGTGAGGTTTCGATTCGATTTGACAACGCATTTTTAATTTTCACAAGGGATGAAAAGTTATTAATTGAGTGTCACTTGTTTCAGGAAATATTCTGAGGAAACCTCGATATCTAAGAGTTCTCCATAACGTTTACAAAGATGCGTGGAGTCTGCTAACTGGCACTTGGTCAGTGTAGTAAACCATAGCCTGTCTAAGGTCGTTAAAGGAACCCTAAGCCCAGCAGTGGGACAGTGATGGGATGCAATGATGTAGATGAAGAAGAGAAAGCACCGGGAGGAGAAAAGTTTTTGTTATCAGTTTAAGTCTCGGTGAAACTCCTATAAAAAGAATTGCCGTTTCTGAGATTAGCGTGCACAAACAGCGATCAGTCACAGTTTTATTATACTATGTATTTAAATTAAATACATATTATAATTATATATATAGAAGTAGATTAGATAACTGAAAAGCAATAATATCATGACAGTAAATTATTATGTTTATATTTCAATATCTAAGACTTTATAATTTTTGTGATGGATCAATTGACTTCTTGACTTGAATTACACATACAATACATACCTACCTTTCGAAGCCTTATGTTATGATTAAACATTTCAATAATTCATTTGATTAAAAGTCCCTGCTTGTAGTGTTTGCCTTAATAGGTTTTGTACATAGTATTGGTTTTTTTATGATATAATAACTATCGACAGACCTTAATAAATAAATATAATTACAATAGAGCGTACTTACAGACGATAATACGTACTACTACTAGATAATACATATGTAGTTCACTAACTAACCAAATAACAATTGGTTCAAAATAACAATATAAACAATTATTATATTATCATTAATAACATAAATAACATCCAGTTCAATAACAACAACAAGAAAAAAATGTGGGTAGTTTAAAAAAGTATTGGTTAAAGTATAAAATAAAATATTAAAATTAAAAAGCTTGTTTAAATATATGAATGTAAGGAAATACTGGATCGACTTGAATATTTCTTTATGTAGAAATAGTCCATTCATCGAGGAGGGCTTTAGGCTATATAACATAACGCAGATCACGCTACAACAAATAGGAGCGGAGTATCAATGCAAAATAATTCAAAAATAGAAAAAATATTTTTGAACATGTACAAAAAGGGTGCTATCAGATCAATCGATCGATTGATAGTGCAATGGATAAGTTGCCGTCGATCGATAGTTTCTCCTAGACCAATCGATCAATCGACGATCGATCGATTGATCTGATAACACCCAAATAAACATACCGCCAGAAAATGGCGGGTCCACTAGTAAAAAGAATAAAATAAATACGTTTAAAACAAACTTTTGTTTTCGACTGTCCACATAACACACTTAGTCAAACATATTAGCCACGAATACCTAAGTAAGTAGGTACAATGAAGTCAGTAAGTGAAGCGAGTGGTTTGCGGCTTCAAAGATTTATTCGCCAAGTTGCGCGGCGCTGGAGTCACGCGGTACACTAAATCACTACTTATAAGTCAGAATAATGCTAGCTAGCGCGAAGTTATTGTTTCTTAGTAACTACTTACTGTACTAGATGTTGTGTAAATAGGGCTGATGGTGAAATTTAGCTGGCTGTAACAAAGATAAGGTGAGGCAAAGTTGTAAGAGATTGAGTTACATGATTAGTATTCATCGGAAAAAGGTAGAGATTTCGTAAGGTAAGGAATCTCCTCTTTGTTATGTTATAAACGATCAATTAAGTTATCACTGTCGCCTATAGACATGAGTAAGATCAAAAGCATATCAAAGTAGCTCAATTTTGAATTATAACGGTCGTCGATGTTTTTCATGTCATTTGATGTTTATCTAAGTGCAAGGAATGTATGTAAAATCATAGTCTTGCGTCGATCCTAAGTGATCTACTAAGTTAAGCAACTACGGGACGTTGGTAGGTAAAAAATTTGGAACACTTTCGTGCTTCGGAAGGCACGTAAAGCCGCCTGTCTTGATTGTTATTGTAGACATGTAGGCCTTTGGGTAGCATACAAGCTTCGGACGCTTGAGTTGGCCACTAACCTCTTCACCGATCCGCACTGGAGCGTCGTGGTATTGTCTAAGCCTTCTTATAGGTGATGAAACCTATAAGAACAGGGCCAATAATGCGTTGAAACCAGTAATATGTAAGTATGTCAAACTATAACTGTATCTACATGTATATCTTGGTAAATTACACGGAGCAAAGCCGCGTGCTCTAAGCACTTACGCAATAACTTGGCGTAGTTATAAGATAGAGGTAGGAGCTCGTAATAAATATGTATGTAGGTACGTGGGAATGAGGCGAGGTAAAATTTTGGGGTGGCGCGCCTTCCGCGAGCGCGTGTATGGATGCTACTGAGATTTGTGAAGGAAGTTGGAAGGAGTTTGGATTTAATACATATAGTCGTATTTTTACTTCCATATAAATGATGATGATGACTTTTTTGATATTGCTTTTTAGGTGCCTTGTCGGAGTGCCGTTCTAAGGGCCCTGGGCTCGATTCTCAGCGAAGTGCTAATTTGAATGACGATGTTAAACTTCTGTTCTCGGTTTGGTTGTATGTGTCCTTATCATTGTGTTTTTCATGGCACCTAAATCATAGGAAATCCTACTCGTACTACTGTGGCACTCTGGCTTGGGGTATACATAAGAAAGAAAAACGGGTTCCATGCAATTTCAAATTTAATAAAAAAAATTCAATGTTTGGCAAACTAAAACAAAAATTGGATCGACAGATTCAAGATTTAATCAATGGAACGATAACTTAATCTTTTTTTCGGGTTCTCCCTTCAATTATTTTGTTGTATTAAATGTAGGCATGCATGTCGGCATTCTTATGGGTTGCAAAAATATGTCGAGAAGGTAAATTTCGTTTTAAAGAAACGAATCGAAGTAAACCCTTTTAAATTTTCAAAAATATTTTTTGGGACCATATAAAATATTAGGTAGTAAAGTTTAGTTGGTAAATTCTCATATTGACTTATTATTGTAACAAAGTTTTTAATATTTCATTTAAAAATCCTCACGTAAAATTATTCATCTTAAGATTTTTGACTTACCCCAATCTCCCCGCACACCGTACATGTCTTGATACAGCATATAAGTCGATCGCGGGGTGGTTTTTACATTCTCCCTCAAGTAGACTCGTTCCACCGCGAACCACCCACTGCACACCCATACACGGCAACATCACCCTTCCACCCTTGCAACAGGGGTCGTTGTTGCGTGTATCTGGGGATAATATAACAGCTCTGCCCGGGGATGCGGGGGTAATCTTAATATTAATATCGTCTTGGGAAGCGCCTTATATGATGAAGTTTTATGTTGGTATGTTGTCTGAACGCAGATTGCTATGCGGGATTTCATAGGCGCTTTATGAGATATTCGATGAAGATGGTGGAGTTTTACGTACCTATATATTATTATGGTTATTATCGTTGTGAATATTCATTATGCTTTGCTCAAATCTGGCGGTTATTTCTGTCAAAAATCTGTTTCTTCGCTACGAAAATTTTATTTCTGAATACCTTCATTTTAAATGATCTCCGATAAGCACAGATTTATATCCTAGTGGTAGTAAGTTCATAAATGTGAATTATAAATAAAGTTTAGATATTGCTTCACAAAAATTCGAACAAAATGGTGTTGGCCGTTGTAACCATGATAAATCGTACATGTTAAATATTCCAAAAAAAAAAATCGGGTTTGTTGTTCCATTTTAGTTTCCCCAATAGTATTACATTCTTTACAGGTCTCTTGAATAGGAATACTCGGATTTGAATTCGGCATGAACTTCTTATTTTCAGAAATAATGTTCCTAGTAGTAATTAATTATCATTTGTTTCGTTGAAGAAAACTATCGGTAGGGCACGCGTACTCCTGAATTTATGGTGATTGAAGTACCTGGGCCCAGTAAGTAGACTGTGGAGTGTCGAGTCCAGCAGTGGGACTGTTTTGGCAAAGGTATATATGCCAGCGATGTAGAAATCTTCGATAGCGCGTTTCAGGCTTCGGTGACGTCACCATGTGACGTGTGCGCGGTGTCGCCACACTGTAATGGATTGTGATTTTGGTGATAAATGAATGAACCTGAAGAGTTTTTTTTGTTTCAACGGGTTAATCGCACAAACTACTGGTTCCAAGTTAAAAAAACCTTTTTTGATGAATCCTACTTCCTACTAATATCATAAATGCGAAAATTTGTCAGGATGTGAGTGAGTGTGTATGTTTGTTGCTCTTTCACGCAAAAACTACTGAACGGATTTTCATGAAACTTTGCAGTAATATAGATTCGACATCGGAATAATATAATTTGCTAAAATTTATAGAGATATTTGAAGGGACTGGTTCCACGAAGCGAAGGGAGAGCGGGTTTACTAGTAGTCCATATATCGAGGAAGGCTTGAGTATTTATAACATTAGGTACGCTATTTGCAATAGGAGCGAAGCAACAAATAAAAGTGTTACATCAATGGAATAACCTTTACCTAATATGTTTAAACGTAAAAGAACAAGTCTCCTGAAGAGAGGGCATCCAGTAGTTCAGCATAAACTGACTTGCATGTGGTTTGAACGTTGCAAACCCGGGGGCCTAGGTTCGAAACCTGCACGTAGTTTTAATTTGCAAACACCTTCGTACCTCCGCGCCCATTTCAAAAAATATAGTGATAATCTCAGACCTCAAAACAAAGTACACACACAACAAATTACCACACACACACACACACATATACACAAACACACACTCTCATAATATATAAAAGTTTGGTCTATTATAGTTATAGTTTGGTCTATTAAGTACAAAATGTATGAAAATTACGAGCGGGGTCACTTGCTACCATTGAAATGAATTCCATATATTTACGATTTTACGATATAATAATATGATATACTCGTAATACATCTATGTATATTTGATGTAAATTGACGAATTCCATATATGTACAACGCGGCGGAGTATAAATATAACTGCAACTACTCTAACAACTCTCCTACTATTTCTAAGGCACTTCTCACACAACGCTATTAATATTGTCTTACAAGGATCTTTTGGCGCGTGGCTAACGTGAGGGTGACAGAGACAGTGCCTTGTAGTTTGCCTTACCTGTAAGGCGCTGTCTCTGTCACCCACACGTCATCCACGTGCCAAAAGATTCTTGTACGACTGTATGAGCTACGCGACTGCAACGCAATCCAAAATTCGTATGTATCTGACACTTTTCTGAAAAATTGGGTGTTATCTATTTAAGATAGGAAACCGGTCAGCTAAGGGGTGAGGGTCTTAACTAAATAAGGGCTCTTGTTTCTGTTTATTTAGTTTAACTTTATCCTAAACCAACTTATTTTATATGTATAATTTATTGTTCCGAAGACGTCTTCCGCGAACTAATCATCTTAGGTAGGGTTTTCATAAAATATCAGTTTTCGTCAGCTCGCCCATTTTGTACTACCTACTTGAGTAGATAAAGTGTTAATAAAAGATACTTAATAATAACTAAACTTAATTAAAACGTCCATTAATTTTTTTTAATCATGAAAATTAGAAATAATGCTGTTGTTTTCTCTGTAATTAAGCTACCAAATATAACTTTAATAGGAAGAAGTTAAAAGAACTCAAAGTATTGGTTAAAGTACACAATTATGAGTATTTTTAATTTGGTTAAAATTATTTCTTCACCTATTTCTCAATAGCATTTCAAAAATTGTGATTATTTAACATCAACTTTTGTGATAATTTTTAGCAGATCTTAGAGCTCCTTCGTCTAAGTGAAATTTCTGCATCAAGATTGAGGAGTTGTGATCCATTTGGATTGTAATAACCAATCTTGATAGTGATGTTAAGAAACACTCATTTCAATGTAGTGTTGCATAAGAATAATGTAGACAATGCATATAAAATATTTTTAAGGTTGTTAAAAGTTTATCTATGTATCTTACTTTAGTTATTTAATATCCAGCTTTTCCTAAATAAGAATAAATATAGTAACAAATCTCAGATATTTTCGAGATAGGTAATTCAACCTGAAACAGGAAAGTCTATAGCTAAACAAATAATTCGATTACGTAATACTACTAAACAATCCATACTACCTAATATTATAAATGCGAATGTCTCTCTGTCTGTCTGTCTGTGACGTTTTCACGGCTAAACCTCCGGTCCGATTTGGATGAAGTTGAAAACGCAGAGTCACACATAGGCTACTTTTTTTTTCAAAAATCAACCCCTAAAGGCTTGAAATAGGGGATGAAAGTTTGTATTAAAAATCCCGTTTCGCGATATAAATGAATTCCACGCGGGCGAAGCAGCGTGCAGAAGCTAGTCAGTTAATAAAATAGTAGTCAAGTCAAACTGGAAGAAAAAAGAAGAAAAAAATATTGTACTGAATAAAGTAACTTTAATTCCCGCCCGTAAACCCACGTGTCATAACGCCATTAATAATAACAACACGCATAACAAACCTCGTCCCGCGGCCGAAAAACAGCAATACTGTAATTAGTTATTTAATTATAAATCCGACATGAATTCTTAACTCCGTAGACATGTTAAATTTTCAGGCGCCGCGCCTATAGGGCATCGCAGGCTCCATAACGCTGTCTTTCAAAGGGGACCACATAAAATAGTTATAGAGTAGGGGAGCTACTTAAACGTTTTTAGGCTACACCCCTTACCTCCCCACCCTTCGCCCGCTTCCGACCCCTATCCGGTGTGCGAGGCGGGACGATGCCGACTACTCGGATATTTTTGCAAATAAAATTCTTACCGGCGAGGGCTTATCGGACCACCTTAGTTCCGAATGCGACCGACCGCGGCATCGGAGGTGTTTTTGTAGTAGTGAGGGGGTCTCGAATCCGGGTCATGCGATTTAGTTTTAATTTCGAGGGATTTGAGCCGAAATGGAAAATGTTTTTGTTTTTGCGAACGCTGATTTCGTTAGGGATGTGCAATGAATATGGAATGGGTAGTTTGGGGTTGTCGACTTGTGTATTGTTCATTATATTAATTTTATTGTAATATTTTATTAAAAGATTCAATATACAATTTGTAATAAGAAAAGCATGATAAATATTGTACAAGTTGAAAATTTATATGGAAAAACAATAAACTGCGTAACGCGCGCTCACAGTCAGCGACCGACAATACGTTTGGTACGAACAATCCCTGACAAATAAATAAATTTGTCAATTATTCTATTTACATCCGATTGGATTGTGATAAAATGAAAATCAATACTTAAATTACCAGTTAAAAAGAATATCTATTATTAAGAATGAGACAAGTTTAAAATAGAATTTTTAACTTGTCTCAATAAAATGATGCATTGTATCGAAGCCAGTTCAAACCAAGTTACGTTGTAGATCTTCCCACGAGGCCACGAGGTAGACCCGGCGGTGTTGTCCACAACTGGATTCCACAATTGTGATGAAATGAGAACGACATTTTATTAAACAAGTTTCTGTGTAAAGTACATTCGAAAACCCCAAGAATAACCCTCGTATATCGACCTGTCTTATCACGAATGAATTCACGAATAGCGATGGGGTTTTTTAATACTTTTCGGAAATAAAATTGAATACGACTAATAGCTAGGGAGCCCAAGAGGGGATTTTTGGATTTACTCGAGCGCGTCAGATTAAGGTACGGGGGGTACCTGGTACCCAGTTAAGTACCTCCACCAAATATGAGCCCCATATATAAGTTCGAATTTTTTTTGCACATTATAATAATGGTAGCGAGTTTGCGTCACATCGAAATCGTCAGATTATTGAATGAGAGCTTTTTTTAGGTTCACTTAATACCCCCTTAGAAAATCTGCTCTGAAATCGTGCTCGATTAGATTTTTTCTCTCTTATTTTCAACCCTTACCCCCATCAAACAAACGATCAGATTGATTTAGTACATTATTAAAAATACGTAGAACATTGATGCTATCAATATCTGAAGCGCTCGAGTATGTCCACATGGACATTATTTTTTTACATATTTGAAAGTCTATAGCCGCTTCCCCCACCGATGAAAAGATATACATTATATAACTTTTTTTCTTCTTTTCATGTAAGCTTTGCAACCCAATAGGTCTCTATGACGCTCGAGTAAATCCACATTTAGCATCGTCGGCTCCCGTACCATAACAATATTTTTACTGTTTTATAACATTATCGAAATCTATAATTAAACCTGACCTAATCTTTATATAAATGTTATTTACATTAAATAGTTTTTTAATTGGAAATAATATTGGACATTATTTCGAAAACAATAACTTTTAATGGAATAGCAATTTTTTTGCAGTAACAAATAACCAAATTCAACAATGACAAATTCAGATAACTCAAAAACTACTCTCCCGATGTCACTCTTTATATTTACACGCGATGAGCTTTCGAACAAGAATCATAAAAATCGGAACATGTAGTAAACAGTTATGAGGTACCTAACTACAATAAATTGAATATACATTATTAAGGATAATACAAAAACTCTTCAAACTTCGTCAGACCACCCAAACTCAAATCACGTCAACCACGTCGAATATGAAAAGAATTATCAAAATCGATTTACCCAGTTTTCGTGAACTTGTTTTGTGGGAATAAAATCATCAGTAGCTGATCGCGTTTACTCAAACTAGTTACTTAACAGGTTAGCCGAGACCTGGACAATCGGATCTCCGTTCGATTCCCACCGAACAACATTACTTTACGTATAATTGAGAGATAGTAAACCTTTTGTAAAGTTACACGTTTGTAAGAACCTGTCGCACGATTCGTGCACCGTCTTCGCACGATGTCACGAAATCCAGATTATACCGGTTTGAACTGGGTAGGGTGAATGACAGTGTTACATGTCTTGTAATTAGTATTGTGTGTGATATTAAGGCGTTTAGTGTATTAAAAATAGACTATTTATTACTGAGATAATTATGTATTTTTTGCAATCAAAGTAAGAAATCTACAATTATAAAGTGTCTGATTATTATGAAATAATCATAATGTGAACAAGAATATCGCATTGTAAAATCTAAAAAACAAAGTTTGTCAAAGGAAGGCAATTTTAATCTTTTTAGTTTGACAAGCTCCAAAAATATGAAAACATGAGTAAATAACGCAGCGTAAATTGTTTTATTAAACAAAGTATACTAATCTGTTATTATTGTAATTATATACATGGTGTTACTATCTAGTTCTAAAATTCAACAAAAATTCTGAATCGCGTAAAAGTATCCAAATGTTTCGAACGCCTGCCCGGTTGCTTGTACCCATGTAAAAAGCCAACGTCTAAGGCGCATGGCGGGTGGGTGGCGTGTACACACCTATGCCGCTGTGTGCGTTCGCATTTTCGTGTGAGTGTCTTATATTTTCATTTCAATAGTTTTTACGCTGCATTCGTGAGCGTAAGGTGTCTATGTGTGAGTTAATGCCGTATTGATTTAGCCTCGACGCCGAAGTCGGCAAGAAAATTATTATCTCCAAGATAGTGGTAGGTATTTTGTAATTTCGATATGTGAGCCACGTAACTTTGTTATTGGAAGTGGAGGCATGTTGCGGTGCCGATATTATGTGGGGGTATTTAATTCATAGTTAATTTGGAAGTTCTTTGCAAAGTGATTACCTACAGACCTTATGAGTTCGGCTGAGGTATTAGATATTACAAAGTTTATTGAGGCATGTTGTGGCTCAGAGCTTTGTGTAGTCAATCTTATTGTACATAGTTATATTAGGTACATACATATTGATATATTAGAAAATCTTGATACTATGAAATACATTACTCGTTCAAGCTATAAGATTCTTGGGTTGAAAATTTATGGAATTTGATGTTTATAGACTCCCATACGGGTAAATCCGCGAATAAAGGCTAGTGTTATACTATAATATTATACTATGTTACGTTATGGTGTTATGGTGTGCAAAAATCGAGTTTATACTAAAATTTTAATAATTTCAATATTTAAGTTTAAAGAAATATGTATTGCAGTTAATAACTAACTGCAGTATATATTTTTATGACATAATATTTTGTCTCTAAAGGTAATAGAGTTCAGATATATTTTATTTTGGGTTCTGTACGCCTCAGGAACCCGAAAATTTTATTATTTTAGACTTGATGTATTTTTTTATCAGCGTCTACAAATGTTCATAAAGTCAGCGTCGTTTTTTAATGACTGATATCAAATAATACGTGAAATTAACATTTAGAAACATTGCAATATGTATGTAATACGTACGACATTCTGATATATTACGAGCTATAGTGTATTTAAATGAATTAACACATAATTAGTTAGTTATCGTTAGCTTTAACCTTTTGTAACTCACAACAAAGATTACACCATGATATTGAAAATTCCGTAAAAAACAAAATAATATAAAACTGAAAATCGCACCAAATGTTTCGAACGCCACCCGCGCAGCGCACGGTTTGAAAAAGCTATCGTCTAAGGAGCAGCGATGTGACAAACGGCTTAAAACTGTCAACGCGTTTAAACGTTTTGCTTAAAATTTTAAGCGTGCTTAAAAAAACGCTTTTCGTTGAAACGCTTATTTGCTTAAAATTTGTTAATCGTTGAGAAAGTCGATTACAAGTGACATAACGCCGAGCGCTCAAAAAAGCGTTCAATATTTGAGCTTCAGATGTTGTTTGAGATTAGTTATCGTTGTTTTATACGATATTCGTTTTTTACATATATTATACTCAGCTAGTTTTTCGACCTGATTTTTTCAAAATAGTCCCAGAGTACTGAATTGCCGCTTCTCGACATCTTCACTACACTAATTATTTACAAGCACAACACTAAATAAAAGATAAAAGCTTACAACACTATTTTTAAATTTTGAATCAGTTTATTCTATAAATAATCAATATATTAGTTCTTTTACTATGTACTATTTACAATTATTATTTACATTCGACAATAAATCCAATGAACTCAACACTTGAAATTACACAACACACAATTAATAGTCGTAAGTCGCAAAGTAAATTAAACTAATTAAGCGCGTCTAGTTTTTTCCAACGCGAATTTCGTACTGGCCAGAAAAAGCGTGCTTACATTTCGTTGTAAACAGCGTTGTAACCAACCAAAAACGAAGCGTTGTTCTTCACAACGGAAACATTACGTAAGATAAGCAGACTTTATTTAGCCGCTTTCTAACACGCTCTTTACAAGTTTACAACGACACATCCAAATTGATATCGATTCTTAACCTTAAGGCCATAGAAATAAAGTTGTATTCTTAAAAGAACAGGAGTAAGGTCGTTTATCCAACAAAAACATTGGGCATCGAAATAAGGTTCCTTATAAGGATTCCTTATTAACATTTTATTTTGAGCTTTAAAATTATCACAGTAAGGTTGCTTATCTTGAATCATTATAATATAGTAGTGACATTTTTGGATCTCAACCATAAGCGTTTAAACGAAATCAGCTTAAATCTTTAAGCACGCTTGGGCGCTTATTTTGATAAGCAGACTTAATTAAGTGCTTAACGTTTAAACGTCCACCTCTACTAAGGAGGCGGGGGAGAGGGGCTCTTATATTTAAGATGGCTCCCGGCGCGTATCGACGCGCGCCGTCCCCCCTACTTACGGCGGAATTCGTTGGCACCGCGTGCCACCCAGCCACTGATTTCAGGACACTGACGCTACGTTTATTGTTTTCAAATATCGAATTATTTGCTTCTTTTATTTTTGTTTTCATTCGCTTGTAGTGCTATTTAAAAATCGAATTGTTTATATTTTGAATTCGTTCTAAAATGTGAATGGAATAATTTGTTTGTGTCTTTATTTTATAGGCATTTATTTACATCTTTGATTATATACACGGTCTAGATACCGCAATCGGCTCTACCGAACGGCTCCTATAAAGTCCAACAAATTTGGTAGACTTGCTTGACACGTAGGTCAGTGTCATTTATGTTACCTAGCGACGCGTAGCTCATGAAAAAATATTAAATATGCCGGTTTGCGCAGTGAAATTGTGCCGCAATTATACGGGAAAACCGTGTAATAATATGAAGATTACTTTTCATAGGTCAGTTTTTTAAATTAATCACTATGCATAAAGAAAACACGATATTTTAATTCGTTAAGATCCGATTAGCGGGTGTTGCCAGTTTATTACTAGGGGATGTGCCGAATTTACGGGAGATAAATTACAATTAAGTAACACAACATCTTTATTTATAAAATGCTGCAAATAAACTATCTAATCTATCTATCTAATATCTGTAAACGAATAATTCTTGTATATATAAACATATAATCTGAATCTCAAAACGACTTCAACGATTTTCATGAAATTTTGTGTGCAGGGAGTTTTGGGGGCGAAAAATCTATCTAGCTAGGTTTTATTTTTAGAAAACATCATCTTCGATGTGATTAAATACAAAAATTGTAGGTACCATAAGAATGACAATAATGGTATTATTTTTGTTACTAAGGAAATGTAATTTTGTAAGCAGTCGGGTTTTTCGTTTTTGCAATAATATTTTTATTGGGGTTGATGAAATTGGATGATTGGTGCTGGTTGAATTTAACTATAATGAATTTGATGTTTTAAATTATATTACTATGTTAGAACTGTTATTTGTTTTAATGAGTATAATGTTCGATTTTAGGTTATGTTATCGTCATATAAACTATAAATAAATAATAAGCTTAGGTATATTTGTATATTTGCCAAGCACAATTGGATGTATACCTAAATCTTATTGTAATGTGTCATTTTTGTACATATAGATATAAATAAACATAAACAAATAAACGAACTGATTGATTGATTGGTATTGTTCGACAAGTCCTTGAGTTCCTTGAGTTCCTGATGTCCTGAGCTGCGCTACACGTAACACGATAAATAGAAATAAACAATAATTTCATTTCATGTCGTTTTAAATTTTTTTAATACCAGTTACTTTATTTTTTCTACTTTTTATAGAATTTTATTAATTTACATAAAATAAAATAAATATAAGACTAATACAAAACAATAACTTTTTAACCTATTCTGTTCAACCTTCATTTGCAAAGATCATAGGGAAAAAGTAGGTATGTTACAATTTGAAGCAGGCATCCCTTACACACGCTCACTTTGACAGTGCACTTACAATAAGTACACGAGCGGTACTCACACATGTCGGAAAACTGAGGACGTTTTTTGAGTGACATTTTGTTTGAATTGCGGAATCTAGACGTGTATATAATCAAAGATTTACATTAATTATTTATTTATTCATATTCAAATCAGAAGAAAAATAGAGAATATTTTGTTTAAATCTATTCTCTTTTAATCCTCTCAGAAAAACTTACGGGTAATGCAGAAAGTATCAAGTATCCGTAAGTTTTCTCGTCTCTACATATATTAAAATAAAATCTTTGTTACATAATTAATTCAAAGTTGTCATGTGTAATACATCATTGCAAATAATATATTTTAAGAAGCTATTACAATACATTGGAACTGTTTGAGGTGTTGAATTGAAAAGGGATTTTTTTCATCCCTGTATTTTATTGTGGGTAAATCGAGTTGAAAATACACCATTTTTTAAAGACCTTGTAAAAGTTTGAGAACGATGATAGAGACGATTTTCCAGCAATATTACAGCCTGGTATGTTGTGTCTTTGAACGCTCGATTTCAAACATGTAATAATGAATAAGATGTAAGCAAATACTTATTTTCTATACGATCCTTTGTTTAAAAAGCTTGGTTAAAAAACGCGTGCTTAAAACTACAGTTCCGTATTAATAGAAAGAGATAATTATAATAACACGTGAAGGTAAAACTTATGTGCGTACCTATTTAAAAATTACACAAATGCGTAGATATACATGTCCCATAGTAAAATTTGATATTCAGGAAAAGTGCAGTAATAAATATTTTATCTGAAATATAATAAGTTATGAATACAATCATAAAAGTTTACCTTCATAGAGTCAATGTGAAGTTATCTTTTTACGTATCGAAATGCGGTCGAATTTCGACCACAAAGTGGATAACTAGGCTATATACTCAGAACAGGAAATATTCTTATAATAATAAAATTATATAAAAAAATAATACAGCCACATAGCAAGCAAGTAAAAGTATTTAATAACCACTAGGTACATAATACAAATTATATAATAACAATAATAAACATTTGTACGAACTATATCGAAAACTATAATTATATCTAAAACGTAAAATTAGATCTAAACTTAAAACGATATACAAATATAAGCATTATGTCAAAGAGCATAAGTATCAAATTAGCGGATAGGTTTTGCATGAGGACGTTTCTTGCTGGCGGACAATTTCCGGGTCTGTGCCATCAAATTGATCTCCAGGATATCGTCTATTTGCGATAGTTCCTTGCAAGCGATCGGAACACAGTTTCCTTCCACAGAAACGCTCAGTAGACCTCTAGGTATCCTGTCATCTTGCTTCTGGTATAACAGGACCGACCGTATCTTCTTCAACGACAAGTAACTCAGATAATTGTAGGAAATGTTTAAGCAACACAGAGAATTATTGCCTCTACAACGTTTTATTCCATTCCTTATTATTGTATTGACATTACTGTATGGGTCTATAAATTCGCCGATAGCGTTTTCTACCATAGCCATTGCCTTTTCTACAAGTGCACTGTCTATTTCACATAATTTTATGGTATCTATAAGAGATTTTTGAGAAACATCTGCTTTAACCTTCTTCAAATTAGCAGTTGGTGGTCGTAAGGATTTTCGTTTAGCGGATCTCTTGTCAGCGTCTCCAAGCCTAAGGTCTCTGATAGTTGCGGCTAGCATTTCATTCTTGTCCTTTAAATATGTCATATACCTCGTCTTCGATGAGAGCACTTCTTCTGTTGTGAGAGGAAAGTCCACCAGGCTGTTGAAAATTTCAGTCGTACCCTTGTCAGTTATCATATTGCTGGCCAAGTTTAAATAGCTCAGCTGTCTGTTAGACCGCAGTACATCTGCTAAAAACTTAGCTCCTTCATCTGTGATCCTGTTTGAAGACAGATTTAAAACTGACAATGTCTTTGAAGCAGGCAAGGGATAGATCAGCTTCGAACACAGGCTTTCCAAAGCCACGTCGTCAATTTTGCATCTGCTTAGGGAAAGGTATTTTAAGAAGTTCTCGTGCTCCAGCAGAAGGTGGTAATTAGGTTCTCTTAAATAACAGTCGTCCAAGCAAATGTCTGTGATGTGTGTTGTGGGGAGAAACTTGCACATTTCATAAATGATGTACTGGTTCAGGCCACCATTTATCGTGATGGTGTTTAAGTGCATTTGGAATTGTAAGATGAGTCCTATGACTTTGATCATGATTCGTGGTATCTGAGAATTCCTCTCAAACTTTATTTGGACTAACTTATCTTGTGAATCGTAGATGGCTTCGATTTGGATGATTTTCGTCGCTGGTCTGTCGTACACCTGATGCATGGCCATTCCAGAGGCACTTCGCTCTTCCTTTTCTTCTGTTGTCACATCTATTCGAGAAGCACCATACTTTCCTTTACCTTTTCCTTTCTTACTTCGGTCTGTCATTGCGAGACTGACGTACTCATCTGTAGGTATAAAGATTCTAATTTAAACAAACTAAAGGTTTTTTAGTTTATTGAAAAACCGCAGGATAACATCAATTTTGTAGTACGTTTAAAGTTAAAAGATATAGGTTTGCTGCTGCTAGCTGAATAGTGATTTGAAAAAAATGTAAGATAAATTAAACTAATTCATTATTAATATAGATAGTTGACCAATTAGTAGTCTAACCACCTGATGATAAATGGTTTCTAACGTCATTGGATATCAATAACATCAATAATATTATCACAGATACTTTGGTGGTAAACAAAATACGCGGACAAAATGAGCTCCAGTTCAAAACTTCCCAGCAGGAATATGACAAGCATTGAGATACTATGGGTTAAAGTTTAGTATGTGGACCGTCGAATTTAGGGGTGTGGGGGTGGGGATGGGGTAGGGGGGGATGAGGGGAAGTTCCACCGCGAAGCCTGAGACGCGGAGCCTTATAGTTTTTTTTTTATCGAATTTTGAAATCTTTACCTAAACAGTACTAAAACGACTAAAACACGAAAACTAGGTCTTCGAAATACAAGAAAAGGGTAAGGGGATGTAGGAGGTTGATTTCCGGTTACATCGATGCTACCCACAAAGCTCTGCGACGCACAGTTTATGAGAAAAACAAAAAAAACGATTCTAACCTCAAAGTGCTAACATTAACACTGTACACTACAGCTACATACATGGGGTCAGTTTTCTAATATGGTCTAAGTTTAAACTAGCTAATCCCCACCTATTAGGGCAGAGAGTGTTGTAAAAATATGTCGACGGGACCCCCTTTCGGGGGTCCCTTTTTTCTGCGTGGTTCTATTAGTCTATTACAGTCGAACCTAACCTATACCCAACTAGAGTGTGGTTGGCTTTTTGTTATATTTTTTATGGCGGGGGGCTTCGCCCCCCGACCCCCCCTTTATGGAGGGCCTGCGCCCCCCCCGTCCCCCTGCTACCCCCATTCTTATCGCTATTTTTTCGTCATCCTACTCTATTGACCTAGTAGGTAATTGCAAGTATGTGTGAGTAATTGTGCCGCACACACACACACCCGCACGCACACTCACATACACTCGCGCGCACAATCACACACATCCTACGAAGCGGGGTTCGGTCGACATATGTGACAAAGTCATTTAATTGTGATATACCTACTTGCTCTTGGATCGTCGTAACTGATACCCTATGTACTTAGCTGTAGTGTTAGGTTAGAATGATTTTTTTTATTTTTCTCAAAAACTGTTCGTCGCACATTGTTGTGGGTGGCATTTTTATAACCGGAATTCAACCCCCTACATCCCCACACCTTTTTCTTGCGTTTTGAGGGGGTAGTTTTCGTGTTTTAGGTGTTTTAGTACTGTTTAGGTGAAGACTTTAAAATTCGATAAAAAAAAACTACTGATTTCCGCAGTCTAAAATTTTGCGTAAATATTCCTTATACTAAACACTTTTAGATATAAAAATATGGTTACCCAATTCAACGGTCCACATACTAAACTTTATCCATACTATGTACTAAAGACAAGTCGTTTGGTTAAACAAGAAAATGGTACCTAGCCAGGTGGGATTCACGGATGTGGTCCATATACCTGATTGATGAGGAGTGGATCTTTACATAAATGTATTTTTAATTAGCTATCACTTCTGCCCAAATAAATTAAATAATGATACCTTTTATGAAAGCTTGGCTCTTTAAATTTTTTAACTTGTACGAATTATGTTAAGTAAAAGCTTACTCTGGTAGACTTTATGGACCAGCACAGTAGAATCCAATTGCAGCTGTTTACACGCCCAGGGAAGATACAGGTCAAAATCTGCTGGCGATGGCCTGTAGTCCGCCTTAGTTTCGTCTCCACTACTTTTTTCCATTTGGATAATATGTAGTAATAGCTTTAAAATTCTCCAAAATAAAGCAGAAAAAATGATTTTCATGTAGATTAAGCCCAATAAGCCTAAAAAATTGTTTGATAGATGTCAAGTAGAAGCTTTTATCTGCGCATGGCACAGTATAGATAAATTATGTAGACTATCTATAATTTTTTTCATAGATGTAAAAAAAAGACTTGCTCCTTTTCTTGTGGGAGTGTAAAAGATGGCATCAGCTATATTTACGTTTTGTACTCTTTTTCGTCTTATTTTTAGTGTTTATGCCATCTACAAGGGGTTTATTTTAGTGATAAAATTTTATTAAAAAACGGATCAAAGTTAATCCGCACCCACTTACAACCACCGGAAAGGAAGAGTTTAAGAAATGTAGATGCTAGCGTATACACTTTCCTTTTAATCAACCAATCTTTCCTTTTAATTGACTAGCCTGTAGTCCCCGACTTCGCCCGCATGAAATTTATTTGTTTTTTTAAGGTGAAAGGAGGAGAATTGGGGATGGGTAATTTCCATAAATCCTTTCATAGTGCGTCTCGTGCGTTGTGTATCAGTCAGTCCGTCAGTAATGGATGAGTATTACATAATATTGACGTAAGCCGTTGGATTATATTACAATAGGAGTCATGTTGCCTTAGCTAATAATTAAATGCCTGAAGTGCTTCGAAAGATTTCGTTATTCCGCGCGCGTTCGACTTTGAATAGTTTCAGGATTCGAGAAAGCTGCTTCTAAGTAATCTAATAATCTCTAGATAGGTCGGTATATGAAGTCTGGCATACTTTTTATGGACTAGTGGACGCCGTGCTTCGGTTCTAGAAACTTGGTTTTTATTAAAACAAACATCAAATGTCCTTTTTGCTGAGCAGTGGTTACTTTAAATAATGTGAGGGGCCCAGGTGGTAGTGTACCATGTCCAAGTAAGAATTAGCGGTCTTCACTCTCTTTTGTAAACATTATCTATGTAGAACCGTCAGATATGCAGGTTTATACTCGATTTATCTTTATCTTCACCGAAGAAAGTGAAATCAAATTCTTAAAGGCACATCACTTTTGATACTTGGATGTTCATGCGTAATTCGAATCAGGGCCCAATATTTAGGAGTTTAACGTTAAAACAATTTGGCTATTATAAATCATGAAATACAACGCCTGTCAAAAATAAATAGCAATTTTGCGGGTACTAAGACAGTAGTTGATAAACTACGCGTACACCACATAGAGAGCACACACGAATGTTCAATCCGAAGCATAATATTCTCAAGGAAGTGAAATTCAAAGACGCGGGGGCGTGGGGGAGGGGGGTACCCCAGCGCATTAACATAACGACCCAATTTGATACGTGGTAGACCTTTTCACGATTCGATTGCGGCGGTGCCATAAGTTCTGTTGTCAAGAAGTTGTTTCAAGTGCTTTGTGTAACAATAATATCATAATTGTTATACATTTATAATATGAGAAGATGAAGAGAGCAGAGTGAAGTGGAGAGTAGAGTGAACAGTATTAGGGCTGATTCCCACTATGATATTATTAGATTTAAGGGTCAAGTGCTTCGGTGAAGGAAAAAAACCTTGAGGAAACCAACACAACTGAGAGTTTTTCTTGTGTTCAAAAGTGTGTGAAGTCTAACAATCCGCACTTGGCCTGAGTTCCCATCCCTACCTCCCTACCCCTCACACTGTGAGAGGAGATTCGTGTCCAACCGTGGGACAGGTATAATTTGCGATGGTTACTTTTATTCCAACTATCGCTCTTCTGTCAAAATACGTCTATAATTTTAAACTGCTGATTCAAATTCTCCTCAAGAGTATTTTTCATAGCTTCCTAAATTGTCTGTACATCGACAATTTCTTTATAATGACAAAGCGTAAGCATTATTTCGCTCGTCAAAAAACACACTGGAGTAGTTTTACCTCAAAAGAGTCTATGTACCTAACTCACAAACTGTAGAAACCGAGCGATATTTCACTAATAAGGAAAGTAGAATGAAATAGTTACCTCCCTCCCCCCGCTGCCGCTAACTGGTGCCGCGTGGGGTAGGGTGGTTTGCTTAGTATGGCAACAGACTTCGTTAATTAGGCAGATTATTTTTCTTCTCCTGTACATTTTTTTAATGGAATTATGCACCAGAGGAACATGTAGCTTTATTCGTCCGCTACTGCCCACAACAACTATAAATCTGAATGAACCTCCGACAAATCTCAAATATTGCCTACATTGAGTGTTCAATATGGAATTCGTTTTAATTTTATGCCACACAAATACTAGCAAATACATATAAGTATCATGATCGGTCAATTTAGAAATGAGCATAAATGTGCATAAATTCGCAGAAAGCTGAAAATTTGCATGAACGTTAGGGACGCCATTTTCCCTTACAATTTTTCCTTCCTATAAAAATATCCTTTTTTATTTTATACATTTACAAACTGTAGCTATTATGCAGTTCAACGTTGAGAAGTTCTCTTGTCTGGAGCCAATTCTGGGTGTGCTAGTTGGTCATGTTTATCCTAACATTGCTCTTTCAAATCTGTGCAATTTTTAGGGTTCCGTACTTCGCTGTCCGTCCGTCCGTCCGTCCGTCCGTCTGTCACCAGGCTGTATCTCTCGAACCGTAATAGTTACACAGTTGAAATTTTCACAGATGATGTATTTCTGTTGCCGCTACAACAACAAATACTAAAACACTGAATAAAATAAATATTTAAGTCGAAATATGGCTTCGATGATTCAGCGATAAATAAGTTACCTTTCGGTCCAAGAGATGGCGTTGCTTTTGGCTACAAAAAACTAAAGTAAATATTTAAGTGAGGCTTTCATGCAACAGACCAGACTTTTTTGGCGTTTTTATACATATGGTACGGAACCCTTCGTGCGCGAGCCCAACTCGCACTTGGCCGATTTTTTTAAATTCATCAGACTTCTCAAAGCCGTGTAATTTCGGCTGAAAGATTTCGTTACAAGCTGCGTTGTATACAGGTACTTACACTTAGATACAGGTCAAGCTAATGAAAGGTGCTATAAAAAGAAATATATACAGAAGTCCTTTCCACACCCGCCAGCCCCCGCGAGAGCGCTAAGAAGACCGCCATCTTGGATCTCATCTTGCGTTCCTCTCACCGCGGATGCTGGATAAATATAACTACACTTATACACGCTCCTGTTTTATTTAACTAACGTTCTGATTCTGAGAACTCTGTTTTATGTTATTACTAGCTACAGCCCGCGACTATGTTCGCGTGATTGGATTTACGATTCATGATTTATCTTTCATCGCCACTTACCATCAGGTGGGATTGTTGACAAGCATTAACTTATCTTACGTAAAAAAAGTAATGCTTTTAATATTGTTGAAGGCCATTGGCGGAATACGGCCTACCTAGTTAGTTCGTTTTTCTGCTATATTTTTAGAATACTTCGTCCATAGCAAAATAGGTAGGTACGTAGGTCTGGTAGGCTTTACAGATGCGTAGGCATACCTAGTAAATATTATGTAATTAGGAATTAAGTTATGATATCTGTGAGTGTATGTGTTTTAGGCAAAATTATTAGTAAAAGAGATGATAAAATTACTTGGAATAGAGCATATTTATTTTATTTAAGGTTTTATTTGCTGAGCCTTACCTACTACACTTCGATGTTATATTTGGGTGTGTCGGTACTATACAGACTTCACCCGAAAACGTAACTGTGAGCGAAGCCGGGAACCGGCAGTAGTTTAAAAGCGATCGAAGTGCACGTTCGGAGCTTTCGTTTCTCAATTTAAGTTTGTTTCGCGCAGCTCTGGTGGGCTGGGTGCGGTTATACAGACGCCGGTAAATTGGTTTTCCGACTGATAATGTGCTTGTCAAAAATTGATATCGAAGTGCAATATTATATAGTACCTACAACCCGTATGCACAGTGATTACCATGCCAGATTGATTTTCGATGGGTCCTGGATTCGATTCCCAGCGAGGCGAAAATTTGAACGATGATTTTTAATTTCTGTTTTTAGTCTGAGTGTGAGCCTTTGTGTTGTATGTTGTCCATGGCACCCACGAAAAAGCCATCATTGATTGTCCCCCAAGCCTAAGAAAGAGTCTCAAAATAAGGTACTTGCAACATTACCTAACATTAACCGGTACGTTAAAAACAGCCCTTAAACAGGGGTAGTTCTTCCCTCGCTCCAATTTCTTAGCTCCTTCCTCCTCCGCGCCATCGATCGTACTTGCGGGAAACTCATAAATACTTGCCAACTCGCGCATCTTTAAGCCACCTTCAACTTGCTTCAACCGGTTTAGTTACAGCTTTCTGCTTAATAATGTATCTAAGTTGCGTCGAGTAGCTAAGTAGAATATTTCACGACAAAGTATGTGACACTCAAAAGTGCGTAACAGAGTATGGAAACCCCACTGATTTACGATTTTTTTTCTTATTCTATGTATTATGTAAATTGTTTGTTTGCCTAATAAAACCACTATTTTTTTTCTGTAATAAAAAAATAATAATAATTAAAGCTTCACACTCATAGCCCAGGATTACCTGTGTCGTAGGTGCTAAGTTAAGGCTATACTAGACAATTGACACATTACAATACGAACCCATACTAAGTACGGATATTTATACTGGGAATGGAACCCAGGACCCTTCGAACGGCGATCCGAAACGCGTCGTAACCATTGCGCTACACAGGTCGTTAAAGTATTATATACCTAGCTACTTTAAACATCTTAAAGAAATCAACCTACCATCGTAGTTATCGTAACTTTAGATATGGTAACATGAGGTGTAATTTCTTCATGTAAAAAAAAGTGTCGGTACTCAAGATATGACTCTATAGCTATTTCGCTACACCGAAGTCTGTTACCTACGTAAGTACATAAAAAATATAACCTATAATATTATAATATAATTCTTAGGCGAAAATTTCGAGTGAGGTTAGGTATAATCAAAACCGTAAAGATTTGTGACGATGATCACGAAAATATTGGCTTTAGAGAATTGAATCAAAGAAGAGAGGATTTCCACGTAGAATTGCTATTGATAAAGCGGTTAGTGAACTCGCAGCTTTGTTCTTAAATACTTACTTACTAATAAATATTGTTACAGATATTTATCATTACACCTTTTTCTTTTGTACAATGAAGCATAAAGAATCTATAAATTTACTGAAATTGTAGTTGAACGATAACTGCATTAAAAAGTATTACCTAGATACCTACTATTTGAAGAACAATTTTGTTATTTACTTTAATTCTACCTATAGAAATATTAAAACACTTCTAGACTTATAGTGCAGTAGGGAACCTTCGCTATTATCTCGCAAACTGTATAAAAACACAGTAAAAAAACCTACAGATTTTATTCAAAATGAAATAATTTAAGAAACAAACAAAGACACAAACAGGTTTTTCAAACAACGTCTTCCCTCTACCAAGAACGATCGATACAGCTAAGAGCGTGCTTACTTATGTACGAGTAGATAAGTATATAGCTCGCGAACTACGCCATATAACGTTATTTATTCGCCTCGGAGGCCGCGAAAACAGAGACGTTTCGCGGAGCCCCCCCGGGGAGGTTTAGGGGGGCTAGTGGTAGGGGCGTGGGGGCGCTGGGGGCTCAGGCACCTGAGACAACGTCAAGACGGCAGCACTCAAAATTTCGCTTACATAACGCGAATTAATTAGTTTTACTTGGAAAGTTTTACGTTAATAGCGCCGCCGCCTGCCGGAACGCTCGGAATTGGTTTGCGCTTATTGCGTTGTATGTTTGTTTGTTATGTTGGAGGGTAGGAAGCGCATTTTTGTTAAGTAAGCTTAAACCATCTTACACATTTTCTACGCCTTTGTGAGTGAATGTATAACCTAATTATACAAATACCTAACCTAATTATACATAAATAACCTAATTATAAAAATAAGTATAACAAATGAAAGGTCTTAATTTGTATTACTTTTTCATGCCGTTGTTTGGAGTCATTAATATTTTTAATTGTGGATAATAATGTAAGTACGTTTTATTGCCACTTACCATCAACTGGGATTGTAGTCCAGCATTAAACGCAAAGAATTTAGTAATAAAAAATGTTAAACATATTTTGGTTTAAAATATGTACAAATCTTCCTACTAACGAAATAGATTTATTTGGTTATTATTTATTTATTTATTTATTCCAAGGGTCCACAGAGTACGTCGTATTGCAGAATCAAATGTTTTGAAGCATACATTTTTTAATATTCGTGATTTCTTGATGTTTTCAAGATTGTTATAAGTTAGTAGTAAATAAACACTTTACAGTATAATGATTATAATGAACTGCCTGAACTTAATTTTAACGAATGACTGAAAGTGAAGTGATAAATTTAGGTTAAGTAGGTATATAATTATTATCGTGGCGCTACGCGGCTACGAAATCATAATATATTCAAGGTGATATTTTGTACGCGATTGCTTTGTAAAGTTAATAAAGAAACGGTTTCTAGTCTGTCTTGATAAACAATGATAATGACTAGTGCAGTGTAAGTATACTTATTCTTATAGGTTTTGTATATTTAATAACATATTTTTAATTTTCGATTACTTGTTAATTTTTTATCATTTTGTCTTAAAAATAAGGTTTTCTAAGTCAGTGCGCCTACATGCTGGACTTCATCGCCATATACCATCACTTCGAATTACCATGATTTGAGCAGAAGCAAACAAGGATAGGTACAACAAGACAGATGTCACGGCTGTTACTATACGTAGGTATTACTGGTAATAGATAACACCCCATAGCAAAGAGGCTTCATGGTACACATGATAGTAATTTTAATGGAATCTTGTTAATCCTGCGCGGTGTGGGCGGGGAGGCAGGGCGCGGGGCAGGGGGAGAGAGGGGTTATTAAGTCGCGGCCGCCGGCAGTTTCCGTATAAAATTACTTTGGAACTAAGATGTTATCGTTACACTAGGTGCTCGCCTGACTCTGTTTGTATTTTTTTTTTCAATGTAGGTATGTATATTTCTTTTTAATTATACGTTTTAAATAAGTAATAATCTCAGGTAATCTAACTCTATTAATACAATAAAACATTTACTTGATGTAATAATACCTACATCGATGGGTCCTATGTATATGGGCCAAAATGTAAAATTAAAACTTTACAGGAGAGGCTTCCAAAGTTTCAATTTACTATAACTTTAAATTGATAAAACCGAAGTTCCCGAATCTTTGCTTATTTGCTAAGAAAACTATTTCCCTCATTTACACTGTAGTATTTTATATATACATTTATCTGGTTTTTTTTAATGTCACATTGGCCCTTCTACGTTAGTTTTTGTTAAAATTATTTTTTTTTGAAAACACCCTAAAAGGGCCGATATACCATGTTGGCCATTATACGCGTATTACCTACGCTAATTAGCATAATGTATATATTTTTTTAATTTTTTATCTATAAAATCAATAAACGATTGAAGTAATTGATAATTCATTAATTAGAATATAATATAAAATCTTCGTTTTAATTGTTGTTTTCATTTCCCAAAGCCAAATTCACAAAATTCCGACATCTAGACATCTTAGCGTGATAATTAGATGTCATTTTTACTTATTAAACTAAATTGTAACCCAAAAACACAACAATTACATTTCGTATTCGTCTTTATTCATCACAGTGCGGCCGATGCTCCGTTCAACGTACAAGTGTCAAATTGGCTGATTGTTCCAAACTATAAACAAACGCGCGGGAAACTCCCCGCGTATAAATCTCTAACTACGCTTAGGACCTTATACGTTTAAATTCATGTTACATATGCCGTTATACCGTAATAAAAAATCGTGTTTCTATGCTGAAATCTTTTTTTTTTAATAGCTCACATGATTCATTATATCGATAAGATGCGTTACCCACAAAAAAGCCAAAATCGCCAAATTGCTAGTTTGGCCCATATACATAGGACCCATCGACATAGAGATATGTTATTACCTATTTCAATAGTTTTCTTTAACATCGATGAAATGGACATCCACAGGAACAACTGTGATCCATTAACAAACTTTCAAGACTTTTCGTTTCAAGACTTTACCACTTAGGTACTCTCTTATACTATGAAAGAAAAGACGAACCTCCTCATATAATCTCGCCATCGCGGCATTTCCGGTGAACATATAGGTACACATGTAAAGACATGATAGCTTAGTGATTACGTGAAATCCTACCATTAGTTATAAGTACTTCATCTAGTACCTAGTCTAGGCCGCCATTTTGAACTTGTTTACTTACTTAAAGTGCTTTTATTACTTGAAGTAACTGCTTAAAGAATGTAAACGAGATATTTATACATTAAGGTCATTCAAGAGAAATTAAGTTGAAGAAAGTATAATAAATAAGTACCTACCTATATGACGTATTGTTAATAAATCAACGACAACCGTATGCATTCAGCATACGGTTTACAGGATTTTAGAATCCTAACCATCTAATTATATTTCAATTTAATATCACTTATTGATGGTGTAAATTACTTAATTATTAAAATTATACGTATTTTTCATCATTACGATTAAATTTCGCTATCATAACTACCTATTTATTCAACGTGGCGAAGTCGACGTAACATTGATATGAGATACGTAAAGATAAAAGTTAAACAAATCTTAATAAGAAGTAAAATTGTACCTTGTGTTATGTAGTTTTACCGTATTGAAAAGTCTTTAAATACTAAAAAGTCTTTGAATACCTAAGGTCCTATAAATTTTATGAACGAATTTTCCGTTTTCTTTTTTATTCCGAAAGGCAACGCGCGAGCAACAAATCCGACGAAAAATTACAAATCTCATTTAAACACACGTTATAACCCTTTGATACTAAAAACCTCTACCTACGGCTCTACAATCCAACATCCATACCAACAAACGATAACTTAGCCCCCACTAATAACTCCCCCAGCTCTACATACCTCTACGTAGAGCCACCCGAAATCACCTGCGTCATTAATTCATTTTAAGACGCCTAACGCGGCATCCCTTAGACGCTACATTTGCATATTACAAAGTATGGAAGTTCTAACGAAGGGGCGCGGGGGGAGGCTGTAAGACGGGGAATTGGGTGCAGGGAGGGATTCTGAATCACTTTCTTGTTATTAAGGCTTCGTTGCGCTAAATTAGCAGACTTGGTGAGTGTGTGTTATTTTACGATTATACAAAGTTTATATGCTTGGTGCTTATTCGTTAACGGCCAAGTTGTGAGTGCGGGTTATATAAAAATCTTGGAGGCATGAGACATTATTCACCTTGAACGAATTAATGTGATATGTTTTTACTGATAAGTGATGAGTTTTTGATTTCACTTAGAATCTTAGTTCGAAGAAGAGGACGATAAAATACTCGCAAAAATGCTCTCAAGGAAATGTTATAACGGAGGACGTACTATTCTATGTAAAGGATCATCAACAATCCCCATACGAAATTTCATCTGAATCGGTACGCAGACAGCAGATAGACAGACAGACCAACTCTCACATTAATAATATTTTTACTGATCATAAAGTCAATAGAAATTAACAACGTGCCTAATTTAGATGAGTCCAAGTCCGGCCCTGTCCACCTCGAAAGCCGAGAAAGATGAAGGAAATGAAAATGTACGTTGCAAAAAGGGGGGAAGCTCCCCCTAGGGGCGCCGTCTATAGAGCAGGGGCGTACGATAAGCCCTTCAGAGAAAAGGGGACTCAGTAGACATCTACTTCTTATCTTTGGTTTCCTTTAAAGGCAATGCGGGTAGGTGTGGAATATAAATAACTCTATTTAGTGCGGGGTGGGGGGACAGGGGCGGGGGCTTCCGCTTGTTGATAAGGGTTGCTAAGAACTGTATTCCGTTGTACGCGGAATATTAATGGTTCACAATATGGACAATTCTTAGTACTGCGGTGTTACTTAGGCAATACCTACGTTTTCGAGAAGAAATAAATTATATTAATTTATTCATTCAAACTCTTTTTTATTTCATACTGTTATACATCAGGTATATATAGGTTGGTACCTACACAGTTTTAAATCAAAGGTACAATACTATTAGCGCGGGCTTAACGATTACAAGATATTTCTTACAACATGTCTGACAGAAAAATTATTATAATCGCAGCCCACAACTGTCCCACTGCTGGACATGGGTTCCTCTCACAATGTAAGGCATAGGCCATAGTCCACCACAATGGCCAAGTGCGGATTTCACACAACTTTGGCCACAATGGAAAACTCTGAGCTCAGTAAGTTTTCTCACCACGTTTTCCTTCATCGAAGCCAGTTGTCATCGATTCATAATAAACTAGCTGCCTGCCAAATTTTATCTTTATTATCGTCGGCGTCAGTGCAAAACCTTGTAACTGCAAATTGTGAAAACCATTTTTTGATCAAAATGATTAAATTTAGTATTTCTTCCACCATCTACTAATAAAACAATTAACTAAATTCTGCTTGCGTAGTCAGTAAAACAGTAAAATATAGCACCTTCTATCATAGCGCGTTTAAGGTTTTTATTGTCTACTGTAAAATTTAATTTTTTGCATTATAAGGCCCTGCACTGAATCTGACGGTACTTCCATCAGGTTTTGGTATTTAGGGATAAGTGAGTGACCTTTCGCTTTTATATGTTAAGATAAGATTGAGACACATATATTTTTTAAGTGTGAGGTGCACATTTTTATCGGAAGTCCAATCTTGAATTCACTCGGCTATTAAAATGTAAAAAATGTTAGGGTTCTATAAAATTATTTCTGGTTTTCAGCAAAGCTGTTGAAAATACCTAGTGTAGTACAGTGTTTTAAAACCGCACCCAAAGGTTTATAGAGTCGAGTCAAGAGAGAACAAGACTATTAAGTTACTGCGATTTAGCACCAAAAACAATGTATGTACAAACATGGAATACATACCGCATTCAGTCTCAAATCTCAGTGTTTTTTTTAATATTTTGAGATATCTGAAGTGCCTGAAAAAAATACTTAATAATAGTGTAAATAATAATAATCTTGTAGCCGAAGAGCGGCGCGAATGGCAATCATCAGCGGAGGATATTTGGCTCACTCTTACCCTCAAAGGTGAGACTAAAAATACCAAATCCACTAAGTTAAATATTTGTGTTCTTTATTTATGTAATCAAAACTTAGGAAATACGCTATGTGTTCAGTTGCAAAGTTTTTATACAAGGCTTTTGATATTGTGCTCAATAACTTGTCTGAGGGTTTTTTAATTGTCGGGGATTTTAATTTGCCTAATATTACATGGCTACCGGCAGATGATGGTCAATCATTAAATGCTATAAATATCCAAGGTGTATACCAAGCTGACTTTTTTGATATACTCAACATGTGTTCCTTACAACAATATAACAGCCACCCTAATTGTAATAACAGACTCTTAGATTTAGTTTTTTGTCACAAAAATATTGAGATAAAAAAATGTACTGATCCTTTGGTACCTGAGGACACACATCACCCCGCGTTATGTTTCGCTACTGATTTTGGTCAGCAGGGTTCCTTGTCAACACAACCAAAAACTACATACTTATACCACCAGGCTGATTATTTGTTAATTTGCAAAGAACTTGATAGTATCGACTGGTCCGATTGTCTTGCAAAGGGTACTGTAGAAGATGCTGTTTCCTTCTTTTACGAGCAGCTAAAAAGACTACGAGATGCACACATCCCTATTAAAAAGGCAAAACATTCATGTATGTACCCTCCATGGTATAAGAGTCCGTTGATTAAAATCTTGAAAGAGAAATTTAAATATCACACAAAATATAAAAAATATGGCAATCTTTCTGATCTTAAATCTTTTACTTTATTGCGTGACCGTGCCAAAGTTTTGGAAGATGCTATGTACAATGAGTATATACACCTGGTAGAATCCAGTATTACACAGTCGCCAAAAACCTTTTGGACGTACCTATATAAAAAGCAAAAAAGCTTCCAATTCAATTCCAGCAAACATGAAATATGACGGGCAAACATCATCGAATGGGGAAATCATTTGTGAAATGTTTAGTCGGTTTTTTAAAGATAACTTCCTGTGTGGTAGTGGCCAAAATCAAACTGATTCAAGTGATACAATTGGTTGCGATACTCCCGTGGACCTGAGATCTGTCGAAATTCGGGAGACAGAAATTTGTAAATTATTAAAAACCTTGGACCTTCGTAAGTCCGCGGGACCAGATGGAATCCCGGCTATTTTTATTACGCGTTGTGCTGACTCTATAACTATTCCGCTGTGTATTCTTTTCCGCCGATCAATCCGAGAAGGCTTAGTCCCTAACATCTGGAAAAGTGCATTCATCACTCCCATTCATAAAAAAGGGCCCAAGGACGAAGTTCATAATTATCGCCCTATTTCCAAACTCTGTCTCTTTGCTAAAATACTAGAGAGGGTCGTGTATAATCAGATGTACTCATGTCTGCGTAATACATTTATTGAACATCAGCATGGTTTTCTACGAAACAGATCAACTGTCTCGAATCTTGTCGTGTGCACTGACTTCATAACTAGTCATATGTCAAAGCCATCACAGGTGGATGTAGTATACACTGACTATCGCAAAGCTTTTGACCGAATTGATCATGTTATCTTATTGCGGAAGCTATTTTTAATAGGTATCAGAGGCGACTTATTTAGGTGGTTCTCGTCGTATATTAAAAATCGATGTCAGACTGTAGTTTTAAACGGTTACAGATCTTCGGCGATACAAATACCATCGGGAGTCCCCCAAGGGTCCTTGTTAGGGCCTTTGCTATTTGCAATATTTATTAATGATATTGACACTTGCTTCAGGAGCTCTAAGATAGTTCTTTATGCAGATGACATGAAGATTATTTGTCCTATCGCCGACGTAACGAGCTGTTGTTCACTTCAGCAAGATCTTCAAAACTTAGAATTATACTGCTATTACAATAAACTAGACCTTAACGTATCCAAGTGCTTTGTCTGTTCATATACACGACAATCTGAACCCGTTACTTACAGTTATAAACTCCTCAACACAACTATTACAAGAGTAAATACAATAAGAGACCTGGGTGTTACTTTCGATTCCAAATTACTTTTCAACGTGCATATTGAAGATATGATAAATAAAGCAAATAAGGCGCTTGGATTTATATTAAGACACTCAGCCAACTTTAAAAACATCAAAACCTTTAAGGTTCTCTATTGTGCTTTCGTTCGTAGCCATTTAGAATATGCTTCACAAATTTGGAATCCACAATACAATATTTATATCGACAGAATAGAGCGCATACAAAAACGTTTTCTCCGTTTCTTACAGTATAAAACTAAAAGAATCTTCTCTAATTACAATTTACGGTGCAAGAACTTTCATATTCTTCCTTTATATGTTCGAAGAAATATCGCAGATCTTTCGTTTTTGCTCAAATTGGCGAGTGGTGCGATTGACTGTCCTGAATTATTAAGCAAGCTCGAACTAGCGGTGCATTCACGTTATCTTCGTAGGTCAGACTTCCTGTCTGTACCGACAACAAAAAATAATTATAGGCGTAACTCATTTATGGTACGCTCTTGCAAATTGTTTAACGTAACTGCACGCGATGTAGATTTAGATTTGTTTTGTACCACGGATTCTCAACTCAAACGTGTACTATCAAATAAGTTTTTTGAGTCTAGTACCGAATAAGTCTTTTCTTTTGTTTTACTGGTTGCTATTTAGTTTTCAGATACTTGGTTACTTTTGTGCAGATTTTTAATGTGTGTTGCTATTTATAATCTGTTAAGTTTAAAAGTGAAAATTTGTAAATGGCCTTCACTTACTATTATGTTTAGGTTAAGTTATATATTAGCTGTAAATTTTCCTAAAAGAAATAAATAAAATAAAATAAAATAAATAGATACAAATCAAAAACAATAAAATATTGAAAATAATAATCTTTTAAAGTTCGGCCTAACAAAACTTCTCCTAATTGCAATTCAACAACATTGTAATATTAAAAACAGCTGTATTCTCTTAATAATCCATCAACATGAGTTTTCCTAGTACCAAATCTATTGCTTCACACCTCTACCTAAATTTATCTATAGAAAGTACGTCTGACTGTCTGTCCGGCGGTCGTGGGTCTGATTGTCCACTTCTCGAACATCTCAGCCGACAATAAATCGGAACAAAACGACGGCACTCGCTGCAGGAATTTCATAAAGGCAATCAGACCCCTTCCCTGCCTCGAGCTTGAGAGATGGACAGCGCTGCTCAAAGATTATATGTATTGTTAGAAATAACGGGTCTAGCGGTGGCGCTGGCGTGACGTCACATCGGGTGACTGGTGGCGTGAGCGACGGAGTGGGGAGCCAGTACCTGCACTACCTGCGGTGCGGCCGAAGCAGAGCGCGGGCATTCTCGTGTTGGCATTCGGACGTGACGGTCGTCGTATTTATAGTGGTTCAATATTGTGATAACGTTGTAATGTAATTTCTCTGATTAAAATATTCGATGTGGTTATCGTTATTTTCCTTTTTAAAAATCAACTCGACTCCTGATTTATAAGATCAGAAGTTGGATTCGAACGCAAACCCTGGCTCTTGCTGACAAAATTATTTTCCACGTAAATGAAAACCCGTTATTTTAAATTCTTGATGAGTTGTGTTATGTTTCAACAAACCGTGAGTACATTTTCTTGAATAATGACAAAACGACCTTCGCGGTCTGATCAAGGACAAACTGTGCACTATAAAATCTGCTTCGGACCGTCACGTCCAACTCGTGAATGCCACACTACTGTTGCGAGTTACAGACTTGACACTTAGTCGGTTTAGCACGTTTGTTTCCAATAAATTGTCACCACATTAACGTCATCAAAGCCGCTATGGTAATTACGAACAGCGAATTAATAGAAAACGACGAGATCGTTCTCCGGATGGTGCATTGCGGAGCACAATGGAGGCGATCTTGTCTTGACTTTCAGAGCTCGAGGAGCGGTCTGTGGCGCGGTCTACGTGCACACTTCGCAGCCCACACGGGACGTCTCGCGGTCCTCACCGGGCGCTAGAGCGGCGGGCACCTCGCAGTCCACATCGGACGTCGTGCAATCTACACCGGGCGCTGCCATCACCACCGCGCTGTCTGCGCCAAGCGTCGCCATATGCCTTTGTCGGCGTCGCCCAGGTGACGCCCGGCGTGCTGGCACCGACAGCCTCGCCGTCATCGAGGCTTATAGCTTCCGTAGGCCTGAGCCCCTGGCTCATGGCTTCCGTAGGCCTGAGCCCCTGGCTCATGGCTTCCGTAGGCCTGAGCCCCTGACTCATGGCTTCTGTTAGGCCTGAACCTTCGGTTTATGGCTTCCGTAGGCCTGAGCCCCTGGCTCATGGCTTCTGTTAGGCCTGAACCTTCGGTTTATGGCTTCCGTACGCCTGAGCCCCTGGCTCATGGCTTCTGTTAGGCCTGAACCTTCGGTTTATGGCTTCCGTACGCCTGAGCCCCTGGCTCATGGCTTCTGTTAGGCCTGAACCTTCGGTTTATGGCTTCCGTAGGCCTGAGCCCCTGGCTCATGGCTTCTGTTAGGCCTGAACCTTCGGTTTATGGCTTCCGTAGGCCTGAGCCCCTGGCTCATGGCTTCCGTAGGCCTGAGCCCCTGGCTCATGGCTTCTGTGCGGCCCGAGCTTTTAGCTTGTGGTCTCTGTTTCAGCTAAGTAATTTATGTTTGCGTCTGTAAGTAACGTCATACATTGGTAAACTGGTACATAGATGTACCAAATGCACTGTATAAAGGGTTTCGTAATGTTGCCTTTATAGAGTTCACATTCTCTATAATGGTGCGAGTGAGAGTCCGGAATCTTATCAATCGCATTTCATTTTTGATGATAAATCCATTTTACAATAAACAACTAGTCTCATTATTTTGAAGTTTTATAATCGTTGCTAAAGGACGCTTAAGTGCACGCTTGCGCTGGTAGCAATGATATTAAATTCATAGCTTGCCTTAATACCTTTTGACATTACTCATATTTGTGTCTCATGTGGATTACAGAGAACGAGCACAGCGATGATCAGGATGGGCGAGACGGACAGGAGCATGAGACGTTCGAGGACGAACTCGTGTCAGGAACGGCCGTCTCACAAGAACCCCTCTCTCCTCTACCATACGCCTTTGTCGGTGTCGCCCAGGTGACGCCCGGCGTGCTGGTACCGGCAGCCCCGCCGTCATCGACACGGTCTGCACCCGCTGCTGTCGCGGCGAACCGTGCGCCGCTACCGCGCTGCGGCGACGGTCGTCGCCAGTGCGTCATCCACCGCCTGTCGCTGCTGTGCCGCATCAACAGTCGAGCGACTCACGCATTCTACAAATCGCATCGTGGACGCGATTTACTCAATTGGAAATTTGGTGAGATCTAACCCACATTAATACATTTCAAATCTTGATCCTAACGTGCACAATTTTGATATTTAGTGCGCGAAGGTTAATCAAGGTCACGAGCTTAATCTATGTGATCATGGTGAGTGCCTATAACGTGTTGCCCTTTTGCCTTTGGGGCGATGTCTGTATATGGTTGGATGGTTTGTCTCCAGTGTTCGCACATGAACCATTTTTAGGTTATTATTTCGATTAGTCTGCCTACAGAATAATGATTTCGCTAAATGATTTTTGACCATGTGAAAACAGGCTCTCTTTGCTTCGTACTCTGAATACGTGCGTAATATTATGTGCGTAAGTCAGTTTCGTGTAATATTGTGAAAAGTTTATTTGATGATCTAAAACACTCCACTGCCATTCAAAGTATTAGACGAATTAGTAACATTTTACCCGCTTTATTCTCAAGCTCCTATTATTACAAATTTGAAATAACTAAAGTAGACGTAAGTTCACACGTAAAGTGCGGATTTATGTTGCGTTTAGAAAGCGATTCTAGGTTATAAGGAGTTGGAGACCAGGACCTTGTCTGGTACCCCTATGAAACCAAAGCTGACATCTGGTTGTGGTTACTTGTAAGGAGGTAAAAATAAAATACGCGGTATTGGTATGACATAGGTACTTTTATTTTATAATTTTATTACAACTGGTGTGTTGGAGTTTCATGACTTCAATTTCATTTCGTTCCATGGGAAAACATGACCTTTTGTGTGCCTTGTAAACAGTGATCAAACACAACAAATGAGACATCGCAAGTCACAAAATTAATCTACTTACGTTCACAAAAATTGTTAAAGTTAATGGGGTAGATTAGATATAGTTGCGCGAAAAAAAAAAACAGTTCCTGCTTTGCTTTGCTTTGTGTTGGTTCATTTTCAAATGATAACGTGATACTGTCTACAGTGCGGTGAATTTAACCTCACTTGAAGTGTTCATTCTTGACATTAAAGTTCCGGAAAAAAAAAATTGCATTCAACTTGTTAGCGACAATGAAAACCATTAATAAAAAAAAAACAAAACATGTTTTTGCGAAACTTGACGAAGTATTTCATTTATAACGAGCACAATTAGCTTACGCAGTCAAAAAATGTTTACAGACAGGTTACTAATTAACTTTAATTTACAAGTGCGAGTTATTCAATTAGGTTTTTATTTACCTTGATACTAATACGTTTTGGTTTATCTTATGTATCGCGATGCAATGCACTTTGTACTCTGTGTTCCAGTTAAGTTTTTGAAGACATGCGGGGTCATTGGCGGAATGGCATTACTCTGCATCGATGGCATGTAAGCTATGCTGCCTAAATGAAGAGCGAGGACAGTTCTGCCGCCGAGTGTTGCGCGGAACCACATCGTAGCCCGCGTGCGCGAGTTCGCTGCTGGAAAGCGCTGGCGAGTGACACTTTGATGAGCACTCCTGCTTGGGTATGACGCAGTATCACAGGTGACCTGTATTGTTCATTTTATTTTCTTGTAGCTTTTGTGAACAATAAAATTGTTCTCATTCTTGAGACATTGTGCCGTCTTCATGCATGGTGAAAACTTCAATAGTCTGGCGCGCCTGCCTCACCTATGGTGTACCTTTTGCTTTTGAATTTACATGTGCGCTTGCCTCTGTGGCAGCTACCGGTGACGTGTGAAACCTCTAAATGTGTTCAATTATGAGATAACAATTTTCAAGCCTTGGTCGTGGTTATTTGAGCACAACTTTATGGCTATGACACGGAGCTGTTAATTGTTATCAAATTCAGGATTGCTGGATGAATAGCTATAGAGGAGTGTTTTTTGCAGATGATGACGCTCGTGGCATCTCTTCACACTCCGCAGTTACGTCGAGTCGAGGACGCCTCGCTGTCAGGAGAGGCCGTGTTAGAAATAACGGGTCTAGCGGTGGCGCTGGCGTGACGTCACATCGGGTGACTGGTGGCGTGAGCGACGGAGTGGGGAGCCAGTACCTGCACTACCTGCGGTGCGGCCGAAGCAGAGCGCGGGCATTCTCGTGTTGGCATTCGGACGTGACGGTCGTCGTATTTATAGTGGTTCAATATTGTGATAACGTTGTAATGTAATTTCTCTGATTAAAATATTCGATGTGGTTATCGTTATTTTCCTTTTTAAAAATCAACTCGACTCCTGATTTATAAGAGTATATTATAAATACTTAGCTTCCGCCCGCGTGGAATTCGTTGAAACTTCACCCCTCTATTTCACCCCTTTCGGTGGTTAATTTCCAAAAATCCTTTCTTAGTGTTCACCTATACTTCCCAAGGAACATACATGCCAAATTTCAGCTTCTTCCGTTCAGTAGTTTCGGCTATGCGTTTTCTGTCATTCACCAGTAATGCAAGAGTTTTATATAATAAAGATTTACAAACATTTTAGAATTAAGTTGACATGACACATTTTTTTAGGAACTTTTTTGGGGAGAGATCACATTATCGTCTAAGGAAAAAGACATACAATGACAGAACGAAAACGCACCATATGTTACTTTATTACTAGGACACAAATTACGCACTGATACTCGTATTGTATAATTAACTTATTTTAATTTCTCCTTAACATAGAATACAATATGTACGTCGGACCCATAACTTTTTTAAGATAATCCTTATCCTTTTTTGCTATTCTAATTGCTAAACTGAAGTGTGAGCGCACATAATGTTTTAGCGGGGACTGGCAATTCTATATTCTCGCCAACTCAAGTGTAAATAGTAGAATGAAAGATCAGAAGCCGCGCTTCTGCCGCGAAATATTCTGAGCGCGATCCTTTTTCATCAAGTTGATACTTCGAATTCAAGCCGTTTGAAATTTTATGATACCAAGTGTAAGAAGTAACTGATGGAATGTTCTTATTGTAACAATGCATTTTTAACCATACCTGGAATACAATATATTCAAAGTAAGAATAATAATTATAATAGTACTTTGACAATCAGTGCCTTAAGTGGCAGTGTAAATCTAGTTCCTCTAATGGGATGTGTATCGCATACATTCGTCATTTCAGCAGTCGGTAATACTTGTAAAGCTTGACCAGGAATATAGGAAACCTACATTGAGGGCGATGAAGTTTCCTTTTTAAAGCAACATTATAGTAACGCTCGTGTAAATTGAGTAAATGTTTTTTTGCCAAACTCTATATAGTTTCATCAAAACTTTAAAGATTAGTCCTACTTACTATTTATAACAAAATAAATTATAATTGCGAAACTGAACTTATTTTTCTCGAATTTCATATTTAGCGTTACGTTACGCCTTACTAGTTAAGGTCACAACTGTAGGGAATAAAAGAGAGTGCGTTACACTCGTGGATAAAATTCAAGCGCAAGTGCGAATAAATAGCCTTCATGAAATTTATCACAGAAGTGGAAAATATATAAATTAATTTATATATCTATGATTTATTCCCCGTAATCAAATTCAGAATCTAAATATTCAACAGATTCGTATTCTTGTTCAGACATTATTGGTTCGTTAGTAGATATTATACTGATCGTTCTTTTTCTGGACGAGTCACGTTCATGATCACCGACAGATATGGTCGATGGTCCTCTTGTTCTATATTCTTTATTACTGTTCCTTGGACATGTTCACAGCAATTACTCCAAGTCTCAGCTGTGATTTCCTAAACATAAAAAAATATTATTTACCTAGTAAATCCTTACTAATCCTTACTTCCTTACTAATATTATAAATGTGAAAGTGTGTTTGTTTGTTTGTTTGTTTGTTTGTTTGTGACGCTTTCACGTCGCAACAAAGCTATTATATGGTAAGGTTTATGTGTGCGGGGATAGTTAGGAGGGTGGAGAGTGACGTAGGCTACTTTTTACCGCGGAAAAACATCCCATTCCCATGGGAAGATCGATGTTTTGTTACTTGGTAGATATTTATTTTCGGAGTTGTTAATAGATGGCGTTAATAAAATTCATTTGCAAGTTCTGAATTACGCTATCAAATACTACATGTAATTTACTTAAATCATAGGCAAATGTAATAGGCTACTTTAGCTCTGCCTCGAGAACTCCCCGCTCCGGCTGTATTCAGTGTACCGCCCGCCCGCTGGCACTATCCTGTTGGCTGATGTCCGCAAGTTGCTAGACTCGCCGACACCGGTGGTGGGCGTGGGCGACTGGAACTGCAAGCATCCGGGGTGGAATAGCCTAGCTGCCAACAGAAGTGGAAGGCTACTTTTTGATGCCGCTGAACAGCACGGCTACACTTTCGAGGGTGTTGCACACCGTTACCGCGGCTCTGAATAAGAGAGAACGCGTGTGTGCAGTATTCCTCGACATGGAAAAGGCGTTCGACCGTGTTTGGCACGACGGCTTTCTCTACAAGATCTCGCAGTCGTCGGCGCCCCGGAGTGCCCTTAAGGTGATCTCCAGTTTCCTCGAAAATAGAAGCTTCAGAGTAGTGGTTGAAGACGCCGAATCCACCGAGCGTCCGATCGCAGCCGGCGTCCCGCAAGGGAGATGCCTGTCCCCGGTCTGCTACGCCTGCTACATCGACGACATCCCGGCGGCAGGGGGGGCGTCGCTTGCCCTGTATGCCAATGACGTGGCGTACATGACCACGTCGCTGAATAGAACCCACGCCATCGTCAAGATGCAGCGTGCGCTTGATGCCCTCCCCGAATGGCTCGCCGCGTGGAGACTGTCGGTGAATGTCGGGAAGACGCAGGCCGTGAACATAGGAGGATACATCAACAGGCATTACCCTACTCTGGAGCTTCACGGACAAGATATCCAATGGGCCCCACAGGCCAAATACCTGGGGGCAAAATCGACAGAAGACTCTCGATGAAGCCACAGGTTACGAAAGCCGTCGCGAATTCCAGAAGCGCGATAGCAGAAACCAGTGCTCTCCTCAAGCCTCCCTCTCGGACTGAAGCTCGGGGTCTACAAGACCTACATCAGATCCCGCCTCACGTACGCGGCACCGGCGTGGTACGCGCTCGCCAGCGAACCGCAGCGCAAGAGGTTGCGCGCGGTTCAGGCGATTGCGCTCCGCCGGCTGACTGGTGCGCCGAGGTACGTCTGGAACGCCGTCATCCAGAGGGACCTTCGAGTCGAGAGCCTGGACGACTTCATCGAGAGATTGGCATGCAACATGTTCGGGCGTGTCGACGCGTCGCGGTTCCCGCATCTGCAGGACCTGGCGCCGCTCCACACCCGTCCACCGGACCGCTGGGCCTTCCCGCGCGACTTGCTGGTTGCGCGGGACGGGCCTAGCACTGACTGATACTGGGGCTTCGTAAGTCGTCGCCCGGCGCTGATCGGCTCCTGCTGGGCTTCCCACCAGCGGGATTCACCCGGTAGGGCTTCGATCGCCTGGGCGGCGCGAAGATGAACCCCATCCCGTTTAGACTCTGTGGTCTGTAAAAAGGCCACCACTCACTGGACTTGACCTATTGGTTAACCACAGATGGACAACCAAGGGGCTTAGGGCCCAACCCAAGGACTGGCCCGTTTTAACGGGCCGCGAGAGACACCCCCAAAGGGGAACTAACTGTCCCGAGGGCTCCACACACCTCAGACAGGGTGGAGTGAAGAGAGCGAGTAGTAGGCTACTTTTTAGCCTAAATTCCTACGGGAGCGGGACCTACGCGGCTGTTACCTACGGGTCCCGAAGCGAAGCGCGGGCGGTTCTCTAGTATGGGGATAATCTCAAAACTTTGTAACCATTCTCACCTGTAATAAAGGGTCTATTTCACTATTCACTAAAACGTTATAGTTTTGGTGGCATTGGTAGGATAGAAAATTTTGTTTGATTTAAACCAATCTACTATTTCTTGATTTTTATTGACTGATGTTGGGGCCTTATTTATTTGACTAGGACGATATTCAGCGTTGTTCATAACCACACAGGTGGGCTGGTCTGAATTTGGTATCAGTTTTTCTAAGACCCACTTCTTAAAATTGAACGAATCCATTGCGTCATGAAAATCTGATATTTTCCTTTATCATTATAAATTAATAAAGCATTTGGAACAAATCTAGTCATTCCATCACAGTGCACAAAATATATTTTTAGCTACAGCTTTAGATGCACTAGGATTATTTTCACTTTGCCAACATTTGGAATAATTAAGTAACGTGTGAATATACTTAACTTTCATCCAAGTATACGACAGGTATATTACTTGCATCTCTGACTTGCTTAATTTATACATATTTGATATTTGTCTCTACATGCTATTATAATTATCATATCGTTCCATGATGAACATCCTTTGATTTCTACATTTTTTATTAATTTATAGCCTAATTTGTGAAGAATTAGACGTAGAGACTCTCGGCCAACAACGAATTTTATATCTTCTTTAAGAGCTGCAAGTTTTCCTTTTTGGTCCTTTTCTCTTTGGTGAAGAAAATACAATGGAAGGTCTACTTTCTTTTTATATTTTCATTATTGAAGAGCAAGATACTCCTGAAAAAGCAAATGACCTGAAATATAATAACCAAAAATAGTTATCTACCATTCATTTTGGCTACAATTGGTAATGTTTTATAAGGCACTAAATTCCGATCCCTTAGCCTTTTTCCTTTTTAAGTACTTAGCACGTTGAAAACCACTTTTATTTCTCGACTATGAATAGTTTTTGGAATTTTTAAATAAAGTAATCACTCAAAGCAACAAAATAAAACATGCGAAACAATTTAGGCATTGACAAGCAATTTACGAGTGAAGTGTTAAAAGTAACTTGTCAGTAAAACAAATTAATTTCATGAGCTTCCCGCAATATAGCGAGGTTTTTATATTTCTGGTCAGGCTTTACCATAAAAACTCTCTCATTTGTATTGATATTATCTAGTCTAATCGGTAGATTTTTTATTATGATATTCAAGATATTATGTGGAGTTTACGCCGATAAATGCGTAGTGTACGCCAACTGAGATAAATTCGCGTTCTCACTAAAATCCATGGCAAAAATCCATTGATGGATTTTTTTCCACTTTTATGTCCACTTTAACCCATGATCTGGGATTTCTTGCAAAATGGATTTTTTAACATTGTGGTCACGGCTGAACTACGGCTGAGGTGCTCATGAGCTCATGACACAGGTACTCCTAACGATATACATATACCCTTATCATAATGAAATGTATACATTCCGCTATGAATTAAGCTTCAAGAAATAAAAAAAGATCCAATAACTTGTTATTTACCTTTACTACCTTTTAGAAATGCTAGTCTACAAGCAGTGTCATGCAGTGTCAAGCAGATAAACATAGACAAATATTGGACTTAAATTATTAACTCTGCCATCTCTTTATATATTATATGAAGTGTGTATTTTTGTCAAAGAGAATCTTAAACTATTTGAAATTAAATATACAAAGCTCCCACGCAAAACTAGAAATAAGTACCAGGTTATGCCACACCAAATTGCAAAAACAACGTTTTATCAAAAAACTCTTTATTGTATGGCTTGTAAATTATTTAACCACTTACCTGACAAAGTGAAGGAGCTTAACTTACCTAGATTTAAAAACAAATTGAAAAATATTTTATCTATGAAGTGTTATTATACCACAGATGACTTTTTGACTGATGAACTACTTGACTTATGAATATATTTTTTTAATTTTATTGTATTATTTTATTTTATAATTTGACGAATATCTTGATGTACTTATTACTAGCATTATTAATTTATGACAAAGCATGTATTTTTCTTGAGTTTTATGATACGATTTTAATTTTAATTTTCTATAAATTGCATTATATAAAATATTAACAATGACTTGACATAATTTTGCAACGCCTTTATGAGGCACATGTAAGCTCAATTTGCTACTGCACTGTTTGTACCACCTTATCTACTACATGAATGCAATAAATTGATTTGATTTGATTTGATTTGATTTGATTTGATTTGATTTGATTTGATTTGATTTGATTTGATTTGATTTGATTTGATTTGATTTGATTTGATTTGATTTGATTTGATTTGATTTGATTTGATTTGATTTGATTTGATTTGATTTGATTTGATTTGATTTGATTTGATTTGATTTGATTTGATTTGATTTGATTTGATTTGATTTGATTTGATTTGATTTGATTTGATTTGATTTGATTTGATTTGATTTGATTTGACAAAACATGACCAATTAAACATAGCTAAGTACAAAATCCCAGAGCAAACTTTTGTCTGGGACTACCAGTTGACCCACAAATAATATCCTGACCCTATTAATAGGCACCTACATTTCCTCCGGTCGCTAATTTTAGTTTCCCATACAAATCTAAAATTAACCCAAACTGCCTCAAACCAGTTATATCAAGTTTCATAACCAGATCGCCTTGGGAATCAAAAATGTTGTTCAAATTTATAAGAATTGTCAAGAAACCAACCCTTTTCAATTCTTGTGCAACCTGTTGTGCCATGTTCACTTAAAGTCTCCACAATAATAAGAAACCACCCTATCTAGATCAAACCGGTTTTATCCAGTTCGGTTCTTAAATAGTCCAATTGATTTCGAACGCGTCAAGATTGTATCAATGTACGAAAATACTGGTTTACAATTTAGTGTGGTGATAATAAACTCGAAATGTGGAATCTTTCCAAAGAATTGTGTTATTTTGAATCGAAAGTTTTCGAATTCAATAGACAAGTCTTTGCGAGTAAGAAAAGAACAGCGATGAATCCCCTTTCTACTTGTCCAACCTGTTCACAAGACAGGTTACTCCGTCGAATCGTTCTTCGAATTCCCACGCAACAATTACAAAATCCACCCCGATCTGGTTTGAACCAGTTTGGTCTGGTTTTGGGCGGAATTTTATTTTATTGTAATCAAATCTGGAATCGAACACTAGTTGAGGTCAGAGGAGTCATGGGAAAGGATGGAAGCTTGTGGTTCTGTTGGTTATCAGACGTAGTTCATGGTGGCTCATGGTGTCATGGTGGACATTTATTTAATAGACAAACTAATGTTAACGTGTCTTTATGTTTGTGTTTTGAAAATATTGTTTGTTTTCTACATCAAAGTATTCTTGTGCGGGAATGTTTGTGACCGTTTATAACCTTTTCATTGTGCGATTGGTAGGAAGGTACTCACGATTAACTGCACATTGTTTGCCGATAGGTATGTATCTGCGTTGACTGTTACGGCTGCAGTGAGAATTCATTGGTAGGTACGTACCTAATTCCTTTTTGACGAAGATTTTGAGCTACTTATACAAAAGCCTCTCTGACTTCTTACTTTTTCCATATTACGTGATACTTAGTTGGACAGCGAGTGGAAAGGCTATTTCTACCTATTAGGCATTTATCTGTATCGGTAAGTTCAGACTACCCTACCTACCTTCCTTTTTTGTTGACGAAGGGGAAATCTTTAAAAGGTACCCGGTGCCGTAGGAGCGACACAGAGTTATGTGGGATTTTTACCCACTAAACCCCCCCCCGGTGGCCTTCCTCAGCGCTTGTTGGAGAACTCCGGGATCTCCAAAAGGAACACAACCGGAGTCCTCCAAGCGCGGTGTCCTTGTCTTCGGGCTCTGCCCGCGAGGGACAAGAAGCTGAAGAAGCCCCATCGCTTGCCATCTCCATACGACGGTATGCGGCTACACATACCGTCATCCTTCCCGGGGTTGGTGATGGACGGTTCGAGCTCCCACTCTAGCCGCCCCGAACCCGAAAACCCCCTTTTAGTCGCCTCTTACGACAGGCAGGGGATACCGAAACTCGTATTCTGGTCCCGTGCCACAGGGACAAAGTTCAGACTACCTACCGTATTTTTTTAAACCACAGTCGAAAATTTAGTTATTCAGGTAAGTTTTAAGTACTTACCTAGGTCTTTATATAAGCACCTACTTATACCCACTTGAGTCACCGAGAATATGGAATGGAATTGGAAAAAATGTATTACGTGTGTTTACAGTTCTTCGGTGGATTAGATCTTTATTTGGATACAGAAATAAACACATGCAACTTAATTATTTACCAGTAGGTAGGTGTACCTATTAAGCACAAATGTATGAAGTCCAATGCATGATTTTTTATATAGTAGCTAAGAGATATTTTTTCCTTATATTTTTAACATCTACGGTACTTAGCTATTACTATCTACTTCTAAGACCGAAGGTCAACAATACCAACTAAATTTCGGCTCAGTGCTAGAAAACCGTCTACATAAATAAGATCCCACTTTGTCAGCTCTTAATTTGTTTACTGACGAATGACGTAACTTTAAAATATTTTTTGAACATTTGTGACTTTATTGCTATGTAATATATAGTTGTAGTTGAAAATAAAAATTTTGTTTTAAGTCGTTAGCAAGCAGATAAAATTATATAGGTGGGATCTTATTTACGAGGACTGTTTTAAGGTTTGATTTTTTAGGTGCCGTTATCTAGTCAGTCGTTGATCGAAAGACAGTAAGGCAAGTCAAGTTATCAATTTTGGTTCTGAGCTTTTATGTTAGATCCCAAAAAAATAAAGTTAACATCTAAAAAACTGTGTAAATGTAGAAATTATATTAATAAAACCATGTCATAACTCATTAGCGCTAAATTATTCGGAACAATACCGCAAGTAAAACAGCACAACGTTTTATCAAAAGCAAAGCAAATAAATCGTGTTAAACGGTCTAACTTCAAACTCCATACAAAAGTTGTCGAGCGCTTTATATCGCTTAAATCGCTGTCCGCGCATGCCCGCCAGCGCCGATTAAAATAAACAGCCATATTCCTCCGAGAAATTTAAATTCCGAACGCCTCTCGCCCGCCATCTTGCGCAAGACGTCGATACAGAATAACTAGAACCCGCGTATTTTTTCTCTAGAACGTCTTAAGTTGGCCATTTTTACGCCACTCTAGCTCTTATAACGTCTTGCTACGGCACTGAATCGCTCGCGTAAAAATGTTTCGCTATCCCGTCTTCAGCTATGATTCAATGACTTTGGAATATTTCTCCACGAGCAAAATTACACCTTAACTATAGGCAGTTAAGGTTGGTTTTCATTGGTGCTCAAGTTGTACATAAAACGTTTCAGAATTATATACTAAAACTATAATGATGTTATAATAGTTCCATATACAACCGTCTCGCTTTGTAAGGGAGCTTGAAAACGTGGCAAAACGAGACGGCTATATACAATTCGGTCCGCGGAAATGGGCGGGTCGTAAATAGTTGTGAAGTTTAGAAGAAGTTTGAAAGAGGGAAGCTTTTATTTGAATTTCGTTTCGTTCGATAATGGGAGACCGAATTTGTTTTAAATAGATGACTGGCTAGTTAGTTGAGAGTAGGTATATAAACATTATTTCCATGTTATATCTTAAGATTTTCGAAAGATCGTGCACTTTGGTAGGAGATTCTTAGAAATGGAAAGGTTAGGTTTAAATGTATACTTACAGGAAAGAGGGTAGTTCTGGCTACACCTGAGTGGATGTACCTATGTAAGTACAGAGCATAGAGTAGAAAAATGGAGACCACCGGAGAAAGGAGAAGAAATTGGTGGCCTGACGGTCTAAAGAAGAAAGTGGGCATTCTTAAAAAGCCTGTGTATTAGGTTAGGACTCTTCATAATAGAGCATGTTAGGGGAGGTAGGTACGTCTTTACTGTGGTTTCTTAGAATGTCTTCTAATCACAATCAAATACCGACAGTAACATCAAATGAGAGGGAACTTTTTAAGTTTAATGTACTTACGTTCTACCCACCTATGTATGTAACTCTACATTGCCTATACAACAGACTTATAAATCGTTTCTACGTACATTAATAAATTATTTCTTCAATAGAAACAAAACTACTTACATACGTTGGTAGATACCTACGTGCCAATAAAATGTAAGGGGTTCCTTCGATTTCCTTGGGTTCCATCATCATTAAATTGGTAGCAATCGTATCGCCTAGAAAGTAGATAGATAGGCTACGCTTTAAGCTACAAGTACAACTATAAAAATAAAAAATCGGTCGCCAATTAATGACGGCGTAATTTCTGGAGAGAAAAATATAGGCGTCGAACATACCTATGACCTCCTTTTTTTGAAGTTGGTGAAAAAGGAGATGAAGGTGTCCGTATCGAAAAGAATAATCCCCTTATTTTGCTGTTTTGCAAAACATATGCACTAAAACACTTGACTAAGTAAGAAAGAAAGAAATAATATTTTATTTCGTCTTAAAACATATTGTGACAATATATCCTAACCGTAAAAAGATATGAGAGAGAAAAAAAATTAAAACAAAAGGGGGAAAAATACAATAGGTACCTACCTAATCTATCTATCTATGTACATGGCAATTACTAAATTATAATGGGAACCTTTATAATTATAGGTATGCAAGAGAATCCTCAACAATTTTTTTTTAATTTTGTCTGTTTGTAGAATAGAATAGAATAAAAAAGTGTTTATTTCTGGTGTTTACACTGTACATGAATTTTAAATTTAGGTAAAATTAGGTATAATAATAATTAACCTGAGATATTTTAACTAAAAATAAATTGTCTCTATGTCTGTATTTGTGTACCTATGTTTGTGTACGCTTAACTCAAAAATTGCTGAACGGATTTTATGGGACTTCCACTGGGAGATAGAGAAGGCTGTAGAGCAATATATCTACTTTTTATCCCGGCGTTCCCCCGGGATCGGGATTCACGCGGGAAAAACCCCTATGCACGAACGAAGTCGCAACATCTAGTATAAAAATTAATTAAATATAAATACTACAAATATAAATACAAGAACACCTAGAGTAGAGAAGACAAAAACAATCAGCAATAGAAAATGCAACTGTAACATTTTTTGATAAGGTGTTATATTTTTTTTTGGTTTATTTTGTGTGTTATACCTACCTAGTTATTTGTGTTTCATATTTTTGTTATATTTATCACTTAGGACCACCACATTTTTGGATAAATGCGGTAGGTACATAAAGGGCACAAAATAATAAGAAACTTTAAAAGAAAATAAGAAGAAAACAAGCATGAAACTTTTCTTTGACGATTTTAAGTTGCCAGTGGGTATGCTTCAGTTGTACGTTACAGATGTACATTGAAAGAAGAATAAAAAAATAAAAGCAAATCACTTCCAATTCCAACACATACCATCGCAACTCAGAACATCATACACGTTGTAGGTTTGTAGAACAAATGCATGTAGAGACACGCTTTGTAGAGTTTGAAGATTTTTAATAGTTTTGATAAAATTTGGGTAGTTAGTATTAGTTAGTATAGTATTAATCTTGTTAACTGACTTTAAAAATGGGTAGGTTCTCATTGCAACTGCATGTTTTTTTGTATGGATGTAACCTTGTAAAGTTTTGCTAGGTGTATAGATTTTCATTATTATTTTTAAATTAGAAAGCTGGTGCTTATCATGTCCCTCTTAAATTTAAGTGACATCTGACTAATATTTTTCGAATTGTCCCTAATAGGTACTGCAAATTAAATTGACTGCAATTACGTTGATGGTATTGTTATTTTATTAGTTATGTACCTATTTGTCGATGTCGGTTTTTGTTTTTAAATTGTCATTTTTAGCGCGAGGCCGCACCACGGTTTTTTCCCGCGGCGGTAACCGCGTAACCGCGCGATTCGCATACATTATCAGAAACCGCAAGTGCGGCCGCTTGTACTGCTTCCCTTAAGTTACAAAATTTACGCGGTAAGAAACCGCGGCGGTTTAGCCGTAGTGCGGCCTCGGCCTTACATGAATTTGTTTTTAAGATCCACTCAGGATCGGATTATATTTCAAAAACTGTTTAAAGTGAACCATAATGGCTGTGAATAACCAAAAAATATCATTATAAATATACAACTTATATTTATTCGAAATGATATTTAATTATACATTTGAATGCAGCGTAAACGATCTAATATGACACTTTAAAATGACGTCATTTTTAATTTAAGATGACGTCATTTTAAATTAGCAAACAAGGACAGCTAGTATTTTAGTTTTTTTGAAAGGAGCAATGAAACGAGACCATGTAGAGATCGGAGTTATACAACGTGGTTACCACCATACAACAATGATTTTAATTATATGTACCTAATGATTACCTAAGCCCCCAAAAAAAATTTCTATCAATACCTCGTTTACTTTAGCCACAGCAGTTTTTTTCAATATTCAAAATTTCAACACGCTGTATCTACTATTATTGTAATAGTAGGAGATTGTTGCCGCTCTTGTCAAAAATGAGTGACCGATGTTTAGATAAGCTAGTTTTCCTGTATTTTTGTGCTATTTAGTTTGTTTGAAAAAAACATTTTTTTAAATAAGATGTTAGGCGTTTTTTACTAAATGAATTATGTTCCTTGCATGAAGCAGGGCTCGTGTTTACATTTATTGTTGTGTGGTGGTATCCACCTTGTATAATTGTATATGATGGCGTATAAAAAAAAAAACATTTCAATTTCAAAATTTTAATGATTCAAAATTAAAAATCTATATTACTACAAATATTTACCTCCCAGTAATCATTTTATTTTGCAAGTATTATTTCTTTCTAGTTATGTTTTTGATTTTTTTTTGTGATTACTATCCGATCCCGGATTAGGACTAACGGATGGAATTAAGATTATCGTTAATAAAACTCCTTCGTAAGTAAATCGTGATACATTTAAATAAATTATTTCATTTCAATTTATGTAGATACTAATAGTTAATAATTTTCTAATTTTTATTTTTACTAATTATTCAATTTCATACTTCAATTAATTAAGACAGCATTTAGTTTAATATCTTAGATAAGTTTTATATTGTAAAATGAATTATTGTATGTCTTGTTGGTGACCCAAATAAATATAAATGGTCAATGTCCTTTTGTAACGGAAGTAGCATAGGTTATATATTTACTTAAACAGGAAGTGTTAATTGTTACGTTTTCCTATTTTAAATTGCCACGGTTGAAGAGTAGTCAGAGTATGAATTAAAATTAATAACTTAAAAAAACGGATGCAATAATAATAACAATAATGCCAGCTTTCGGCCTCTGCGATTATGGTTCATCGTAGATTGATGGTGAAAATTTGAAATGCCTTAGGTAAATTTTGCTTGCAAGTTAAATTGAACTACGAAAACACGTAATAAAATATTTTTTAGCAGGAAACGGCAATTCTATGTTCTCAGCGACTCGAGTATTTTTTATAAAATTAAGGTAGCGAACGAGCAGGCAGTACCACTTTTCCGCTGTCGCCCATTAACAATTATGACTGACTTTGAACAAGACTCAATTTAGGGAATGGGATGGTTAGTCCAGTTAGAGTAGTTGGTTAGTTTTTTAATAAATGTGAGCACAGGAACTGTTGGTGATAGTTAGTCCTGTTATATAGTTAATGTTAGTAATTGTCCAGTTAGTAGGTACTTACTTGTTAGTATGAGTCTCGTTCCAATTCGGTCACAGTTGCGTTGCTCCCCTGAGGACTGAGATGTTCGCCTCTAAAAAAATTTAAACCGGCTCTATATCTTTCCATTCGGAACTATTACAGCAACCAATTATTATGGCCGTAGAAATGGCGGGCGGTGGTACTACCCTGGGGGAACTCTAGGCTCTACCACCTTAATTTCGATTGAGCCCATAATCAGAAGGTGCGGTTCCGATACAGTCCCGGATCGGACCGGATGCGAAATATACTTTCATGTATTTTCTATGAATGCAACCCACTGGCCCGCTTCAGTAACGCTACGACACATTGGTCTCAGTTTCTGTCAGTGCCGCCACCGGCAGACATGGATGTATTCGTTGATAACGATGTTTAAAAATATAAATATAACTATCTTTTTACAAAAAATAACGGGTTTCAATATCCATAAGGAGAGACAACTTAAAAACTACTCGGCATACCTAATATGTCACTCAAAACATGGGATGGAATTACACTAAAAGTAGGTATCTATCAGCTTTAGAATTAAAAGAGAACTATTTTAAAAAATCGGAACATTTAGTCAAAAGTTATGAGGTCGCGGCCATAAAGTAAATACGCATTATTAAGAATAACTCAAAAACGACCTGTCAGATGTTGATCTTTATCTGGGACCAGACGACAACACTACCTTTCGAATAAAAATGAATTATCAAAATCAGTTCACCTTTTTTAACGATCCAGTAGTTTTTTTACTTTATTCGTCACAAATACATATACGAATGCTTCTTCCCTATACCTAACATTAGTGTAGATAATCTAGAACAACATTAAAAAAAAGAAAAGCTAAGCTACAACCCACTAATGGCCCACTACTGAGCACGGGTCTCTCCTCATCATTACTGAGGAGGCCTAGAGCATACTCCACCACGCTGCTCCAATGCGGGTTGGTGGAGGGGTTAGTGGCCAACCCAGTGTCGAAAGTTTTCAAGCCGCCCGAAGGCCTCCGACATGGCTTAACGACTGCTATCAATCGATAACAACCGGGACCGACGGCTTTACGTGCCCTCCGAAGCACGGAAGCGCTCAAGATATTTTGCCATTAGGCGGTCACCCATCCGACTACCGACCGCGCCCGCTGTTGCTTAACTTTGTCGATCGCTTAGGATCGACGCAAGCCGCCGGGCTATGAGCGCTTCACACAACATTAGCTCCTACATAATTTTAATAATAATAATAATCATTTATTTCAATCTCAAAGGATCATAATTTTATAGTCGGTCTCCTACTTGATTTCTTTAAATAATCGAATTAATATCTAATATTGTGTTGTTTTCTTATACTAATACGAGGTAACTACCATGCGAAAACCATTTAAGGATCTAATATAACTTTAAAGAAAATTAAAGGTTCATAATCTTAATTTCCTTAGTTAAATTTAACATTTTAATACTCTTTCCACAGTTCCTATAACAGTGCGTATCCCAGGCTCTATTGCCACACGTTCTGCAGAACCAGGGACATTTTAACACTTAGTACAAAGATAAGAAGAAAGTACACAGTTGAACAAGGGACCTCGTCATCATTGAGAAGTCTAATTGGTCATGTGAGGACAATTGACGTGGCTAAACGATTGCTATTTATCGATCATAAAATAATATTCATCATTTTTTTCTGTCAATAAAAGCCCAGAAATTGTATTTAGGTACATGTTTAATCTTATTTCTAGGGGTTAGTGAAATAAATTAGAATCAAATAAAATAAATTAAAATCTCATCAAACATTGTTATGTTTCATGAGATTTTAATTTATTATTTATCGGGACCAACACCGCGACGGCTTTACGTGTACTGATCACTTAGTATCGACGCAAACCGGCGTGCTATGAGCACTTCAATACAACAACAATACAATAAGCCGTACTATCTTAGTACAAACAAATACGTTTTAGCACTCAGTACAAAGGTACATCACTAGTGTTTGATCGCAATGTTTGTATGTTTGTAGGTGACGTCGGTCCGGCCGTCAATCGGACGCGCCACTCGACCGGACGATGACCCTGCACAGAAGAGCTATTGAGACGATGTTATTATAATTCAAATTGTATAGTTTAATTATTTTGAATTTTTTTGCTATTTATCTATTAAAATTTATTGAAGGTTGAAAGAACATTTATTTTAAGTAGTTATATTTGTGCATACCTGTTAATGATTTTAAATAATTTTATGGTGTTTTTGAGTTTTATTTAAAGAATGTATTCCGTTACATATTTATCGCCAGTTAGAGCGGTATATTTTTCATGTCATTTGTGATGAAATTTGAATTAGAGGTTGACATTATATCCATAACGCCAAAATCTAAATATTTAAAAGAGTATTTATTTCTTAATTTAAGCTATGTCTATGTCTATGTCTCTGCCAGTCAACTAAAGGCAATGGGAAACATCGCATTTTGTCCTTTAAATGCATTGCGAGAATTCTGCATAGGTTAAGTTTTCAACGTAATATAAAAAGGCGGATGAAGTCGTTCAATCTGTGTTTTGTTATAAGGTTGAACACCTTTATTAAAAACGATTCACCATTAGTCAATAACTGCAGAGTTTAAGTCCTTAGCTTTATTTTAGATGGATACATACCTATTTGTCTTCGACTTTCATTGACGTCATATGTTTCTAGTTAATAATTCAAATAATGTATAGGCATCTATTTGATAATTTTTTGTTCGAAAGGAATATTTAAAATTTCCAATTACTCCAATAAGATAATTGAGCATTGTGTCATTTTTACCTATTATAACTTTTTCTGAGCAGAAAAATATTTTTCCCTTACCTATACGATATAAAACTAAGCCCAAAATCTTGTAAATAGACACGCAGTTCACATCCAATAAGACTTAAAATATGAGGGTAAAAATTGTAAAGTGTAAAGCGGGGAATTCACTACAAAGAAATGTCCGCAGACTGCGGCGGACCTACACTAGCAGACATGACACAAAGCGATAGTAGCGAGGTCTGCTGGGCATGTCTGCAGACTTGACTGCGGGCATGTCTGTCTAGTGAATTCCTCGAAATCTAAAGTGTAAAGTTATTTTTTAAAGTTTATTTGCTAAAATTATTATAATTAATGAATTTTGCGCCATTGATTTTCCTTTTAGGTTAGAAATAATTTTAGCGTGGACAATAATGCATACCTAACATACATTTTAAACAACAGGGTGTTCGACTCCACAGGCGCGGTATTCGCCGGCGGGCGGTCTGCGGGCAAGAAGCCGCGGTAATTGATGCCACCTGACCACGACTACGTCACTACCACGTCACGACCACGGCACCACTATGTTATTACCGATGTAATTAATGATAAGTAAAAAAATAATTAGATATCTATGTCACTACTGTAAAAGATAGCTTATGAATGAAAGCGTGAAGCCGGCAAAAAGTACGCCTCGCCTTGTAATACACTCGGCGGCACTCACACCTAAACGAGTTATGTGTTCTAAATAATAAAAAATAAATGAAGCTTTGTGTTCCAAAAAATAAAGTTTAAATTTGTTCTAGTTCAAACTGTCAACATAGGGTATTCTATTTGTTCCGATGTGTGTTTTAGGCACACTTTTGCTTTTCTGAGGACAGACAGGTCAAACTTATAATATCCATTTTAGATCAGGCCTTGCTTTTTTCGCTGAAAAAGCTTCAGTATTAAAAGGATTTTTTTGGCTTTTACTCAATGTAAAATACATTTGCAATGGTAACAAGGTGGCTTAGTGCTTTGCAAAATAATAAGGTACAAGCTACGTCCTGATTAGAGATTACGACATGATTAGAACTTGGATATTCCCCTGCTAAGAAACAAAAATTTCATCGAAATAGACGTAACTCCATTGTTTCTTCCTTTAGAAACAAGGTATATACTCGTAAGTAGTAAACAGGTTAATAAATTTATCTTTGATACCTTAGACTTTATTATCACCTGAAATGATGTCGTAATATTGGCTTAGTCACCATCTCGCACGACAAAAACTCGCAAGATCGGGCGACTTGGCACCTTTCGAATTTACCTAATAATTCCGTCATCAACTCGCACGCTCGTACAAAGTACAGTCAGGTAAAAAAAATTTAAACTATTTTTTAAAAAGACTACAGTAAAACGACCTTATATTAAATCTTAAAATAAAGCTACTGACTATTATTCACAGACTCCATCACCTATTGATACCTTTTATGTAGCTACTAAAAATCCAAGAAAAAAGTTAAAATTTTGGTAAACAGAAAATTTGAATCCATCCGATTAGTGCCAGGCCTAACCTAAGCGGGTTTGAAAAATTTTGTGGAATTTTGTGGACGAAAGATTTCGTGGAAAATGCGGTCTTGCTAGGGGTGAAATGTAATTGTTTCCCATAGCCTAATCATGATAATTAGGAGGCAGGTTACATGAGCACTGTTGCCTATAGACATTGGGTAACACCAGGGGCGTCACCAACGCGTTACCAAACAGGAAACGATGGACCCGTTTCTTAAAAGACTATTATGACACATTACTTGCTACTAATATTACAGGAACTCTTAGGGCAATAGTGTTATTCACATCTAGGTATACATTGTTCGTCAGTGAAAATTATTATTACCTATTTCCAAAATTACAATGGTACAAAGTGGTTTGAAATTACAATTTAATCTGGCGTACCCTACCTTTCATGTGATCATGACAGATTACGATTCCAAGGTATGAGGTACGAGATATGAGGTACGAAAATGCCTTCGCCAAGAACACTATAACTATATGCCCGTTTCTGCTTTCACTCCATTAAAAATCTACATTTTTCTTTCGAGCCTTCAGGTGTAAATGTAATAATTAGCTGAGCTGTATCAAATCTTGTTAGTCATCACACATAGGAACTTCTTTATTTGATTTTTTTCCAATTGGTTTTTGTACTTATTAGAAAATTCTATAGATTTTTGATATACAGTGATTTCCAACAATGTCGCCCGATACAAAAATAAGAGGTATTCTATTAGCCACTAGATGGCGGTATACGAACTTAAGAAATAGAATAAATTTGGAGATGAAAATTATTTTTATTGAAAAAAATTAAGCAACTATTTAGTTACAATGTTTTTGAAATTAAAAGTTTTCATTTATTGAACAAGGCAGATGCTCCATAAAAATGTCGCGTGACTTCAACAGCTCATTCTACTTGTCCCAAGATGTCGCTAAACACTGGTTTATTTATTTCATAAGAGATGGCGCAACATAGGCGTACAATGAGTTTGAAAGGTAAAGCGAATCAAAGTATCTAAAAATTGTTTTAATTTTTTAAAATAATAATTATATCTTTGTTGTCAAAAATATTTGAGGAAGTAAATTTTAAGCAACCTGAAATAGTTTATATTACGATTACTCGTAGGTATTTCTGGAGCAGGAAATATTGAGAATGAAATAGGTATAATGTTAAATTATTTAATAATGTTAACAGATAACAAATAAGCAGACGAGCCCTGATAGTAATTAATATGGTTAGCAGTTCAATCGCGTAATCGGCCGATTAAGAAACTACATTCTTTCTGGCTCTCTAACATTGGGCTCAAAATACAAAAAAAAAATTTAATGTCAATTTTAGTGCAAGGCAAGGGTGAGAAAAAGATTCGAGATACGAAGAAAGAAAAATAGGAAGAAGAGAAAGAGAAAGATGATGTAGGCACAGACAAGGTTGGCTTGAGCTCCTTAGGTACATCCATGTACTCATCTTGTCAACTATCTGTATAAAGCATTTTTATACTTTTCCTAGTACTCTATTCTACTTTTAGGTATATGGATATGTACTGCCACACAAACTTTTTGAATTGATTTTTTTCCATAATTAGGTACCTTATTTTTGTACATTATTCCTACTAGTTGACTAAAAATCTATTTATGCATAAGTTATTTCAGTAAATACCTTTATTAAAGAATTGTTGTGACTTTGAATTTATAAGTATTCCGAAGAAAGATATAAATAATTTAAACAGTCATTTCTCGGATGCAATCACTTTCCATTTTACATCCGTTGTACCTATCTAATCTATCTAAGCTGGCTACTATCAAATTATCGAGAATTTGTTTTTTTGGAGCAAGCTAATCAGAAGATAAGCGAATCCCCAATAAGAAGACAGGTTATTAATAAATGAAATAACTTTTTTTCATAAGGGTTAATTAACACTCTAGGTACTACAGATGTCGCTAAGATGTTGTTTTTGTGAAAAATAATGTGCAGACAAATATTGACATTAATAAATTTCACTATAAAACAGTTTCTAATATAATTATAAGTTACATGCTCTTTCTTCTTAAATAGTTCTCTACTAAATGATAGAGATATTGTGGGATACATAAATGAGAAATCACACATAGTCAATAATTATAATAACGAATTAAATACTCCGCCAATCCGCACTGGAGCACCGTGGTGCAGTATGCTCTAGGCCTTCTTATTAATGAGTAGAGACTTGTTGTTGGTAGTGGGCTATGGGTTGAAACCATAAAGAGACAAGTTCGATCCTCTCTTCCCAAAGACGTCAGAAAATTGCACTCCAAGTTCTCCTTAAAAAAAAGAGTATATGCTCACTTTTTAAAATTGCTTTCCTATTAAATGCATTAATAATTTAATTAATAAATAATATTTACTCATCTTTTATTTTATTTATATTTCTAACGTTTCGATCAAGTTTTTCAGTTTCATTTATCCCATTACTCAGTATTACTGTCTCTTTCGTTTTCTGTCCTTGTATACTGGTTTTATATAAACTATTATTGTTGTTCTTATTAGTATAACTATGTATTTTATTGAACCGCCTTAACCATTCTCTGCACATTCTGAAGGTTGACTGTTAGAGAATGCTATTTAGCATTAAGTTCGCCAATTGTGTGTAATAAATAAATAAATAAATCCTCTCCCGATCTCATTAAATCATTATGGTTTCGCAGAAGGAGACCACAGTTCTCCATAAGGCCTTGCCCGCGAGCATAGCTGCTACAGCTAATAGAGAAAGGTTCAGTTACTTCCCAGAGCCTCAATTCTGCTAATTTCAAACACTTGGCACTCAACAATTAGCAGAATAAGGGCCCAGGTCTCGATCCAGTCAGGACGCGTCAGTCGGACTCCATATGGCACTCTTCGAGTGTATGCTGTGCGTTGTCCCGGTCCTCAGGTCTACTGTACTAGAACTTAGAAAAAACTTCATCTTAGAAAAAACGTCGTATTAATCAGTAGTATTGATTGATTTATAAAAGATCGTCAGCCACAGAAATACATGCAGAAAAGTGCCAATAATAGCTGTGAATGACTAAAACGCAAAGCATTTAGCATGAGAATAAGATTTCTTGTGATTTTTCTTCCTTGACCAAGGATGCGTCGGTTATGACTTTAGTGCTACTGGTGTCCGTAGACGGCAGAGACCATTTTCCACCGTCCAGTTTCCTATCATTTGAGACTATTGAGATTTAAATGGGCCCAGCGACTACCATTAGTCGACACTCGGTGCGACATCCTCAACCTTTATTGAGCAGGATGGATAGTCCTTACACCCTAAATTATGTATTTCTATTGTAATTATGTATTTCTATTGATTTCATTCCATCCACCACATAGCGAAACATGCGAGACAAAAGAGGACTGCGCTGAAAACCAGTAGCGATGGTTCCTACCAGTTCCATGGCGTATGCTGAGCGTAGCCCTTTTTTGTCACGTGGTATGGTACGAATACCTTCAAATTAGTATTTAGAATATTTGTGTGTTATGTGTGTACCATACTATTGTGGCAAAATAAATGTTTCTTTCTTTCTTTCAAAATTATTTTAATTCTCGAAATTGTCGTAATTATTGTAATTCTCGTACAAACTAATTTTATCTGTATTATAAACTGAAATGACCAATATTGAAACTGAAATGATTTGTATTCAAACTGAAAACTAATCAATTTGTAACTAATCAATCATATTTGTAATTAATCAATTAATCAATTTTACAACAAATCAAATGAAGTCTTTAATCAAAAATCTTAAAACTTATAGCCGAGAAATCCGCCCCCTAGTTCAAAATGAACGCTCGTTGCAATGAAATTACATCAAAAATAAAACATAATTTACGCACAGCGTATCTCAGCTAGTTAGGAGGGGCGCGCTACAAAGGGCTCCGAAATTTTCCACTTTCACCTGAGCACAAAGAAAATGCTAAGGCGTTTTACTTCGTGTTTGGTTCAGAAATTTAATTATAGTGGGGTGCCACCCCGGGGTGTAGGGGGTGAAGAAATATCGCTGGGGGGGCGGGAGCCAAGTTTTTGGGGGCAAGGCAAACATTGTATTTACATATTATTTAAATATCCGTCGCTCGCTGGCTGTCTTGGGTTTTATGTCTGTACGGCTTTATATATTACTTAAATCGCTGAATCTATATAATCTTTATAATTATGTACCTACTTTAGTTTTATTTTTTTATAAATGAATAATTGTAGGTCAGTAACTACTAATAAAATGAAGTTTATTCGAAGTAGATTTTTTAAGTCATCTTTCGTAAGTCAAACTACGTCTTCGCTTCAACAAATCCCTACTGAGAGTGGTCTTAAATGTTAATACGTGGGGATATCTTCACTGCGATCAATGGTATATAACTCGAACCATTTCTTACCTTTTTCATGTAAATAACCGACACAGGTCAAAGGAACAACCAGAGGTCAATTGGTACATTGATCATCGGCACCACTACTACCTAAGACATAAGCGATGAATGATTAAAGGATTGCGCACATATAGGTATTATAACAACTCTGTAACCAACAAACATAACTGAGAGGATTACATTATGACCTTTATGTCTTAGTACTTACGGTTGAATCTCGATTCCAAGCTTATTGTCGGTTCGGAGTTGGTCAGGAGTGGGTGACGAGTAGTACCTATGTCTTTCAAGTATACAACAGTATTAACAAGATATAAAGGTCATAATCAAATGCTTCTATTTAAGTCTGTCGGTTACAGAGTTGTTATATGTGTGCAGTCCTTAACCAAGGAAATAAGTATAAGAATGAAACAAAGTATTCATTTCAGCCCTCAGGTACTAAGCAATAGCAGTGCAGACTTTACGAAGAAATAATTACAGCCCTATCTCTACATTGGGATGTGAAGAAAAAGCTTTGTATGTAATTATTGTTTTTACGGTAACTACGCGGTCAAAGAATTATGACAAAGTTAAACTACCTATACGTGAAGACAAAGTGTAGAAAGTTATATTTTTGTAATATAATGCATTGAAAACACATAAAATTATTAAAAACGCATTGCACTCATTAAAATTAGTTACTTTATTTACATTGCAAGCATTGGACGCGATGTAACAGGACGTTTAAAATCTGTAAATTTATAGGGTTAATGCTAAATATGTAACTCTTTGATAGAATGAATGATGGTCGACTTTCCTATAGCAGGAGTTATTGTATCTGTACATATACATATAAAATGAAAAGATACCTTTTACTGTTTATTAAGACGTAGGTATATAGTCTTTAAATTTTAAACATTAAATTTTCAACACTATTCATTTTCTTGAGCAGTAATAAAGAGCTACGTAAGTACATATGTAGCTCTGCTACACGGGCTACGGAGCTACGAAATTTTTATACACCTACTACACTATAATACCACTGTTTTACAAATACTCGCCTTATTACAATGAATAGCATTTCTTCTTGAAACAAGTGCTACATAATTTTCTAAAAAGTAATTAAGACTTTGACACAGTCATTTGGCTTCTATTATCTACTTGCCCTCGCTGTTGCTTTCGGAAAAATATGCCCTAGGTACACTGGAAAACTTTATTAAGGCAGGATGCATTAATGTAGCATCAAAGCTATTTTACTTATAGTTGTGATAAGTTCATACAAGGCTAAAAAAAGTATAATAAAGACTTCTTACTTAATTTACACTTATCAACGTCTAACCTCACTGAAACTCATTTGAAGCTACGAGATTCAAACTTTCACTAATCATTTAAACTCCGCACAAAACATAATAAGGAAACTCGAAACCTCTCTGCCATGTATTAATTAAATACCAGGACTGGTGGAGGAGTTATTAATAAATTTATAAATTTTCCATCCGAGAAAGCTTTCTTACAAAGGCGTCTCGTAATTTGAGGCGCACGCACACTAGGGCGCTACATGTACACACACGGACACACATGCCCGTGCAATTTAAGATGAATAATTATGTGGCAGCGTTGCCTCGGTACGTCGGAGCGCGTGAGAGTTTCGTGGACATGACTGAACTGAACCAATAATATGACAATGCTAATATGAGTCAAATGAGTTAAATTTAAAATACCAAAAGATTAACGCACGTCATAGCCCGACGGCTTGCGTCGATCCTAAGTGATCAACAAAGTTAAGCAACAGCGGGTGCGGTTGGTAGTTGGATGAGTGACCGCTAGTGGCAAAATTTCTAAAGCACTTCCGTGTTTCGGAGGGCACGAAAAGGCTTCAACCCCCTTTGTTATCGATAGATAGCAGGCGGCATTATAATTTCGGATACTAGGGTTGGCCGTTAACCTTTCCATCAAATCGCACTATTTAGAGCAGCGAAGTGTGTATGCTTTAGGCCTCCTCAATGATGAGAGAGACCTGTGGAGGGTAGTGGGCCATTAATGGATTGCAGTTAACACACCTCTGGCCATATCCGGGTACCCTAGAATACTGACACCAGACCAGGGTGTTCCCAATGCCGGCTCCAGGCTTCCCTTAGTCCTCGTTATAACTCGGCGAGTGAAAACGAATATACGCAGATATGTGTACGAAAGGATTTATATTTGTTTGTATTCGATACTCAAGATTGGAAAGACAATGAAAGAAAGAAAGATATATTATACTAACTTTACAATAACTTGGTGGCTAATAAATTCGAAGTTTTTGAGTGAAATAATATGATTAGGTGCGTCTGCAGACGGTGTTTGAACGTTAGTTGATTAGTTCCTTAGTAAGTATGAGCACTAGGGTAGGAACCGTTAGTGATAGTTAGTCATCTTAGTTGTTGTTACTCGTAGTAATAGTTCCATTAGTAATTGATAGTAACAATCATGATGTTCCATAAGTCGAGAACGCAAAATAGAGGCAAAAAACTGGGTTAAAAATACATTCTTATCCACAATAACCTATCGACGTCTCAAGAACGGTTCCCTAAGAAAACACATACTACACTTATTTATCTACGGGGCCCCACTCTTTATGAAAGGAATGATTAATGTGTACCGGCATTAAGGCCTAACGAAGGGGGGCCCCTTGTCTAATTATTATTTGCACTTATAAGAGTTTTGAGAACTCCCGACGTAATGTGGAGTAATGGTACAACTTACTATGTACCCCGGTTTGTAATTGTTATACAATTACATAGAGTTAGTGTTATGTATCGCTCAGTTGTTTACAGTTAAGCCTTCTCTTGTAGGATTAGTACTCTAAATTAGTGCTTAAGTGTAATATGCAACCTCTTTGACATTGTAAATGTGTTGATTATGTTTTACGTAAAGCTAGATAGGGGCTGTTACTTTTAGAATTACGTATACTACGCAAAAACGGATATAGCATACATTTTATGTCTTACTTCATGATTTTTCTTCTAATATATTCCAAAAATACATAAACCTTTATCTTAGGAAGTGATTTTTTTCATTCGAAGCTACAAGATTCCGGGGGTTCGGTTCCCATCGAAACAATTTGGAATGTTGAATGTTTTCTGTTCTAGTTCTGTCTGTGTTTGCAGTCTTTTAATTCTGTCCATGATACTTACGACACGATACGGTAAATCTTAGTGGAATAGTATGACGACCCGGATGGCGCAATGGTTAACACGCCGGATCGCTGTTCCGAGGGTCCTGGGTTCGATTCCATCCAGCGAGGCGGTAATTTGGATGATGAGTTTGAATTTCCGTTCTCGGTCTTGGTGTGTGTCCTTGTCTTGTGTGTTGTCCATGGCACCCACGACACAGGAAATCCTAGTGTGGGGCTATGAGTGTAAAGCGTTATTTATTTATTTATTTAATTATAATATTGTTGGTTTAAATAAAGGATAACTAATCTTAGATAGTCTGTGCTTAATAGTTTGTTGTCAGAACTTTATCTGTACCTACTATGAGTTTGACCGCTTTTGTGTAGTGTGGCAGCACTTAGTCCCTTTTATTCTAATAGAGATCAATGAATTTCTTTGCTTTGTAAGTCAATACTTCCATCGTAATAACTGGTAGTATTGGTGAACTTATTTACCAGCATTGAGTTCCTGTAACATGTGTATCGCCGACGCGTTGTCGGCCAGTAGGGTAGTAAATCCGTTTGTATATGCTTTATGATATAGTAAACAAAACTTAGAATACTATACTCTCGATTATGGTGTTTGTACCAAAAATAGACGGAGAAATTAAAATTTTGTATGTAAATATCCGAAAAACGTAACGTACCTAATGGTAAGTAGGCATCTTCACCGTGAACATCAGTTACACCAAAGCAAAGCACATGGGTTATTGGAAGAAAAAGTAAGAACAGAGAAAGAAACTACATATGTACCTACTTGTACATAAATCCTATTTATTACTTAAAACTGAAATAAATTTGTATATACATATGTATATAGGTTTAAAGCGCATACAGTGTCTACTGATAATTACACTGAGCTTTTTCTGCTACTGCTACTCATAATTATACTGAACGTCCCTTCGGTGACTCCGCTGTTGGTTATAAAAACTACTAAATTACACTTACCTATCATAATTATTTTTTAAAAGAAAATATAACCTTACAAACTATCGTCACTACTAGAATAATAACCGTTACACTAAGGCCAATTAAACATTAAGCCGTTTTAATTTCACTTTTTGTAAAATACCGAAAATTGTTAATTTATATAGCCAATAACTGGAGCGAGTACCCTACCCTAGCAAGTAATCAATGTAGGTATATGGTCGTTATATTGAGCGCGTGTCTAAGACGTGAACTAAGAACGTGAGGAGGGTTTTTTGTACAGAAAAGGTCTTCGGCGTCGTTAATTACTCGCCTGAGAAAAGCGTGTACAGGGTGATCTTTGTTTGAACGTTTAATATTTTTTTTAATTCAAATTCAAAATCATACCTATATTCATACAGGTATCATTCATATAGTTATGCGCTTTGCAATGGTGAAAAAATTGTTTTGATACTACATAGTAACCTGACCCTCTATTCCAATCCCAGAATTCTCAGGATACAGTGATTTATAAAATAAAATATCAAAATTATATTCGAAGTATTATGTATTTCATGTGACAGTTTTTTATTCGTGCAATTTCGTAGTTTCTTTCACGACCAAGACAAGGGTTTCATGCAACCCATGCCAGCCTCTCCTCCTTGTAGTGCATTCTGTTAAAAAGGGAACGAGGGGAACGACCTGCTCTGTTGGAGCTAGCTGAATTCTGTACTGACGAATTAGGGCGACCAGGAAATTTGAGGTATGTTCAGGATTTGAACTTAGGCCACCAGGTTCAGAAGTCCAACGTTCCAACCAACTAGCCTGTCACTGCTGTAACAAAGATAATATACCACACAATAATATTAACTGTTGCTTGTTTTAAAACCAAATTTAAGTTTTTGAGAAGACAACATAATAAACCACGCTGTATATGAAGGATTCGTCGAAGAAAACATAGGCCGGGTTCCGTAGCAATTTATCACGGGGCGAGTTATATTAATGTGGATAAATGGGGCGTGGGGAGGGGGTGTGCGGGGGTGAAGGGGGAAGGGTGTCGGACGAACCCGCCTAAGATCCGCGTCTTGGATCCGTCAGAATGATTGGATTTTTTGTACGGATGGAACTAATATCCGGGCCTTTTGTTTCAGGATTGATGGATACGATATTGGTATTGGGGAAACCGCGGCTCGTGTGGGAGTATTGTAAACTATACTATTAATAGAGTGTTAGTCGTGGGAGTATATTAAACTAGTAGAAAGTGTCCTCACTTCGCTTCGAGAAATATATGTCTTAGTAACACTCAAAAAATTGAAGGCAGGATTTTTAAACTGACATAGGTAATTATGCATTTTATTTGTGAGTCGTCGATAATAAAACAATTCTAAATATTACACCACGTTTGCTATAATTTATTGGCTGTAAAATCGCCTATTATAAGTATATTTCTTAAGTCGTTTCTGATATTAGCGTGTGACGCACAACGTGACAAAAGGCATATTTATTAGTGTAGGGGGTGGCCTGCAATTTTTCTGTTTTCCATATAAGGACACTGATCAGACACAATTATATCATAAGGCTCATACATTATTCGTTCCAAATAAAATATTAGTAGCCTATGATTTTTAATTTATATCATCACAAACACTAAACATTTTAAATGCAAGAGCCATATTTTGCCATGCAACTAGGTCGAAATATCGGTAAACACTTCAAAAGTGCCAAGATAAACGTAGTTTATATAGACAAGTTTGCCAAGATACCCTACATGTAACCTATATACCCCAAGATGTTTACTAACCCTTTAATGCACGCCCCCATAAAAGTACGAAACTCAATTAACCCTGTAGATAGTTGATGGAACTAAGCTCTGCTTTATTAGTAAGATAACAAAGGAGTAATAAATATTAGCGCTGTCAATACACATATAGCTCCAACTTATCTGAGGTGTTCGCCGCGGGCCTCTCGGGCGGGGGTTTGAAGGATGGCCGACAGTGGGAAGAATAAACGCGGCGTTTTGTACGCTTAAAAATTGTTTACATTATTGTAGCAAAGGTGAAATAGCCTTATACATACGTGGTGATATCATAGCAATTGAGCATTCGGCCACCTACTCAGCGGGTCCGGGTCGAGTCCCAGGGCGCGCACTTCTCACTTTTCACTCGTCGCTCGCTGTTACAGTGAAGAAAAACATCGTGTGGATATTGAATGCAGGTGAGTTCGTAAAACTCAACGGCGTGTGATGTCTGCTAATCCGCATTTAACCAGTGGTGGACTATGGCCTTAAACTTCTCATTCAGAAAAAAGACTTGTGTTCAATGTCATGATGGGTTGTGATGAAATGAAATGCATGGTGTCGCTTCATATGATGAAACGCTTCGACAGACCTATGCGCTAATAGTAGTGGTGACAGTTAAATGTTTAAACGACATACTATCTAATGCATAACTTTATCGAATCAATAGCGAACGAAAGTTTATTTGTAGAACTCAGAAATCGCTAATAGTGTATTTCAATAACACTATAACTATACAAAAAACCTCATTAGGTCTCCAGAGGTGCCTCATTAGGTCGCTAGAGTGACTACATACTGTAGTGATATTTCTTAATATTTTTTTTAATATCAAACGATCTCGCACCATTTTTGTGCTGTCGCCATTGACAGTTTGTGATCCACACAGGATAAAGCTCAAGTCGGGACTAGGTTACTTAGGTTAGGAAGTTAGCAGAAGGTGTGTAATTCAATTTTTTCTTGACCGATAAAATGTATCCGTTCATGTACTAATGTTAGACGCTTCAGTCAGTTATTTGTAAGAAATAGATTTTAAAGCGTTCCGAAGATATTTCTAAAGATAAAGCTAAGGTAGCGTCCAAACCGCGGCGTTTGTTGCGGCGGTGTGCGTCGCCGCGCGCCCCCGTAATGAGCCGCGCACAACTTTCCGTGCTGCCGCGAAAGTAGCAGGAAAACTTTAACGGCGTCTTCCGACTGTACCGCGCTCCCTGAGCTTGATACTTTATAATTATCTATTTTTATATTTATACTTAGATACTTATAATGTGTAAAAATGCTTCAGTGTGGTAGAACACTCGGTTGGAACGTAGTTATATTGTTGCACTTTTAATTTAGCTCTGATACTTTAACATCTGACAAACTTCACCCAAAATGATAACCCAATCACAAATTTATTGATAGCTGACTTAGCTGACCAGACAACTGACGTTTTATTGGCTGCAGTTAATAAAATTGATTGACTAATAACCGCGCATATATACGACTAGGCTTAGCCGATAGCATACATTCCCATTTTTGTCACTCAAAAATCTCACACATTTAATGAGCCTTTGTGTCATTTTTTTATGATTAAAGTAAGATTTAATCAACCAACTTAGACAGGTTTAACCCTTCGTTGCTTCATTCCCACGCGTTGACCATTCTCCTTTATTGTCCGATTTCTTGAGGGTCCTGGGTCAGTTCTTCCCCTACATTCGTAGTATTTTTGGGATGGGTTTAATGGAAGACATTTTTTTAATAGTGAAATAAATAAAGTAACATAATTTAAGTAGGAATATTTTTATTTCAAAACATGTAATACATTTTTAATAATCCTTAAATAAGTAACAAATATTTTTTACACAAATATTAAAATGTTGTAGCTAAAACACAATATTCACAACAACTCCCTATCTAAATAATAATATTTTTATACAATACTCTGTGAATTATTGAATAATGCCCCTTTTTATTGTTTTGTAATATTTTCGGCATTAATGCTTCAGCTTTGGATTAGTAACATAAGTTTGATGCTCAAATTCTTATGTTTTTTGTAAGTAAAACCTTAACATTGCCTATGCTCTGTACAAAATAACAAAATTCAGAAAAAAAACAAAAAATAAAAAAAGAATAATCATCCAGTATTGCGTTTCATCTGTTTTCATTTAAATTGTTTATTTTTTATAGCCAAATGCACTATAAGTAAAGAATGAAGTGCGTTTAGCTAAACAGGTTCAACCCTTCACTGTCCGTTCTCACGCTGACCGCTGTCCGGTGTCTTGGGTCACTTCGACCCCTAAGATAGTAACCGGTTTATCAAAGAAAGATTATTTGACGAAAAACCGGATTTAGTTCCCACTGATTTTTAATTTATTGTCATAATGGAATGAAGAGGATTTGTAACTGTTGTTGAGCAGGTCAGCAAGGTGTGACGTAATAAACATTGGCATTAATTGTCCATCATGTTCTCAAGGATTTTTTAATGGAAATACGATAGCAAACGAGCATAAAACACCGCCCTTCCGCTGCCGCCCATGACAACTGTGGCCGACCTAGAACAATACTCAATTTGGGGACTAGAATGGTTAGTCCAATTAACAAATGGTGTTAGAATTGTGACTATTGTCGGTCAGTTTTTTAATAAGCATGAAAGACAGGGAGTGTTAGTGATAATTAGGTAGTCCTTTTAATTGATGTTATGTAGGTACGTGAAGGCCGCAAATCTGCACTTGACCAGCGTGGTGGACTACGGCCTTACCTCATTCTGACAAGACACCCGAGCTCAATAGTGGGCCATGATGAGTTGAGATGAGTAACGTTACGTAACCCAAGTATCAAACTCTCTCGCTCGTAGTTCACCGCGTCTGAGATAAATTTCGGAGCGTCAGTGAAATTTTAATAACTAATTTTCTTGTAGAACTCTGCCCGAGGCGCTACGTATCCCGCGGTAGATAGCGCTATGTACAACGAACATGTAGGATGTAGAGCAAGACTTGTGCTTCGATGGTAGAGCAAATAAAATTATGTGCTTATTTCTACTGACATTTGCTGACACTATTTTGTGCGCAATTGTATTTTGGTATTGGTGTATTCGAATGTAGAGCTATACCTAATTATGAGTTTAAAATTCAGAATATTTTGTACAAGGAGGAAAATACTTGGGTAGGGTAGTTTTGTTGAAAACTGTTTATGAGGGAAACTGCTTCAGTCCAGAGAAAGAGTACCTCATGGGGTATCGGAATCACCCCCTCGTAGCTATGTTCGGCGATTATTTATGGTTTTGAAGTTATGATTTTTCGGGTCTGAATTTTCGAGATGATTTAAAAAATCTAATTATTTCATAATAAATAAACACATTGTATTGGCCATCTTCTTAAAAAATAAAAGGCACAGATAGATATACAGACTTTGTTTTATGATATAGAGAATGATTAGCTTTTTGTAGGTAGTCTTTCTCCAAAGAAAACTTAACAGTGCCAAATTTTCGTAAAAATACCATTTCGTTTAGTTCTTATTAAAATCGGGCTTGCCTTCAAATAGATTAGCCCGGATAAATACAAAAACAGACAGGCATAAGGCATTTTAAAAACTTTACTTGTGTTTTGATGGGTTAAGTGGGTGAACATTACTGATTTATGTATGATTTTTTTGCTAGATTTAATCATTGAGTATAATGAGTATGAGTATCATTGAGTAGTATTTAGTATCTTAATTTTATTTTCATCACACAGCATCGATGACACACAACACGGAAACAACACACACCCTATAACCCGGTTGTTTACGGCGTTCGGTAGTTCGCATTATGTAAATGACCTGTCTCCACGTTAAAGTTAATTATAACGGCAACTGTACGTCTTAATTAATGGAATGATCAAAGACGCGCAGTTATTGTGCCGTGACGTACGGGCGGCGTTCACGTGGCGCTACTGAGAATTCTGGCACGTTTTATCATTATAGGGGTACTCACGATTTTTTCCAAAATACTTGTCCATGGCGAGGTTAGTTACTCATTTATTATCAGGTGACCCGTTTGCTCCTTTGCCTGCTTCGGCGTTAAATCGTGAGTACCTACCCGAGTGATAAGTAGATATCATATTTTTACGATATCGAAAGTATTATTATAAAATCGGGGATGAGTCAAGTATGAAATAATTCTGTAGCCTGTAATACTATAGGTTCTTTAAATACCCCACACGAGAATTCTCAGTGGCGCGTGAGACAACATAACACATCCCAAGACCCGACAAGAAACATTTATTTGTCACATAAATATATTCCCAAGGAATTGAATCCGGGACCTCGAGAGTAGTGGAGTAGCGTTGGACACTGGAGTTCCGATACCGCAACTGAAACATACAAAAAATATAAAATGATTAAAAAAAATAGGAATTTCTTTTACCGTTCCTACATATTTAAAATTCAATATTCAGTATGGCACCGTTGCAAAGCGGTGTTAAATGAAAATTATTTGTCGTTCATTAATATATAAATAATTTACATGAAATAAAACAAGAGTTTGTGTATGTAACATTTTTAAATCAACAATACAGCCTTCCAATAATCATACCTACAGCTTAACGAACCTCCTTCTCGGTTAAAAATAAAATGAATCCGTAAATCTCACATGCACCCATCCCCCGCCCACCCGCGGCCGCCATCTTGAGAAAACACAAAGATGCTGAATGGAGAAATTTTCTTGTGAAATTTTCACGCTCACACCCCACGCCACCCTTGCGCCTAATTTTAACGACCAGCTTATCTAGACCTGTAACGATCTCGTGTTTTAATAAGACTGCGGTTGGGAGCGTCCTTCGTTGTTAATATTTAAACATTCGATTATCATTTTTAAGGGAAGACGACCTGTGTGGTATCGGTTGCTGTGCCGGGTGGTTTCGGTCTTAGGTTTGATTCCCAGGGAGGCGGATTTGGATGATAAGTTTAATTTTCCATTCTTAGCCTGGGTGTTTGCGTGTATCTTGTGTGTTGTCCAGGGTACCCACGTCAGGCCACGTCGCAGAAAATTCTAGGCATTGAGTTTGTAGCGTTACATTCGAAGTAAAGCGTGTGATCATGGTAATTGTAATAATAGCAATAGTCATTATAAATACGAGCTTTCGTTTTTTAGTACGCATGTGTGCAATATTTAGCAATATCTACATTTATTTAAGATTGTTACGTTTATCAAACATATTTTTTTTATTTAATGTCTATTTTGAGTTATACAATGACACGCTACGCAAAGGTCAAATAAACTGGTCGAAAAACAAGCAAACGTCTTTCTGATTCAAAGACGCGTAACTTTATAATTACTTGCAAAGTATTTATTTATACGTACCCGCACCAAGATATTTTAGTTACTGAAATCCTTCAAGTATAAAATACAATATTTCAAAATTATAAAGGCGCAAGTTTAAAACTTTATGAACTGATTTCTAAGCAAAACTGAATGCAAACATTTGATGTTCTCTTAAAGCTATCAATAAAACTTAAAAGCCTTGAAGGTTTTTGAAACTTTAATACTTTGATCTTCAACATATATTTTAGTGTTACAAAAACTTATTTCACTACAATATAGGCACATACGAGTACAATAGTTAAACATTTTATTTGTGTATTAACCCTATTTCTATAGACTGATAAACGACAAAGCGTCGCCCACGTGTAAATCCAGTTCGTCCAGTTATAATCGGACCGCGTCCCTGAAACCGGGTTTTTATTCAAAATATTCCAAATCGGAAACCGGACTCAACCCTACTGTACACGTGTTTAACGGGTTCAACCCGTTGACAGTTGTTTGGAATTGGAATACGGTTTAAGTTTTTTATTTTTATTTATTAGTGTTACCGTTAGATTGAAGTGTTGGAGTCTTCAAAGTCTTCAAACCAAGAGTGATAAAATAGGCTTTTGTTAAGTTCGCGGCTTTACCATCTAAGGGCGCATTCATGTAGAACGCTGGTTACCGGCGCTGATCTGCCAGCGCTTATCGGCGCTTATTGGCGCAGGTAGTCTCTATACTTTGTGCCGAACCAGCGCCGATAAACGCTGATAAGCGCCGACAAGTTCCGACCTGAGGTTATGTCAACGGATCAGTACCGATAAGCGCTGGCAGATCGGCGCCGGTAACAAGCGTTCTACTTGAATACGCCCTTAGACTACATTACCGTTAACTATCTATTAGGTATCCTATAGTTAGTCAAGCATTAACTGAAAATTAAGGTAAATAAAACAATTGGCGTAGGTTGGACGTTACTTCGAGCTTTAATACTTTGAATGTTTTCCTACATGAACGCTTAAATAATTCGTCTTTGAACGAATTAACGTCTTTGACCGACATTACATCATTCATCTCCAATACGATTATACGGCAGAACATTAAGACATGGCCTCACAAACGTTCATGGCCGTAAAGCCCAAATTTCCTAAGCTTTATCAATACCGTTATCATTCTTCGGCGGAATAAAATCAACAAAGCCTTAACCCGAGGCCGGGCAAATAAGCCATTAAAAGCATTGCGACGGCACTTGGCTATAAAATCTCTGCTTCTTGCACCCCTTGCCACCCCCTCCCGCGATAAACTGCTTTTATACCGGTCCGCCCCTGTACACTATGATAAATTTAGCGCTCGAGCGAATTACGCTTCATTTGGCTTGTAATGTATTCGTCAAACTTATGGTGGCAGTGCAGTGTTGATGGGATAGCCCTGGATTGGAACGCTACAGTTCGATTGTCGGATAATCGGTTCAATGTGTCCAAGAGATCGGTCGATGTTTCATAATCGAATAATCGATTGTCAAACTTTCGTATAATCGATTATCAAACTTTGCATTTTTTTCTTTAAGTGTAGTTTGACAATTCTATTCCTGCATTGGACTCAACATCACAGTCCACACGAACACCGGGAGACATTGGTTCTCCCGAGGCCACGCCCGGGTAAAAAAGTAACCTTTGAGACCTGCAAATCTCTTCGCAGAAATACGCGAAGATCGTGATGGTGAATTTAAGACTCGCTAAGATGTTATAAATGTTTAAAATCAATTTATGGGTTTTTTACAGTTTTTTATCATATTATACATGTTTTATTTTGGTTCTAGTTCTAGCATACTTAGATGTGACCGATATGGAAATATTTTTTTAACTTTTTTTTCAACATGCATAGTTATGTCATATAAACTGAATGCCGCCTTTTTATCGATGTGCCAATATTACAGGTGACTATTTTTTGATAAATAATTCGTTAGCATGCCTAAAATATTAAATCTCCTTACTCCTTATATCCCTATAATTATCGCCGGGCAAATTAATATTGAATATTTAATTTCTTTGCCACCAATTATATGGTCTCTGACAAAAAAATAACCCGTATGCCTACTGAATTGCCGAAAAATACCTGAAGATGGTTTACAAGTTACCAATGTTACAATCCGCGATCTTATTCTAATTTCGAATTAAATGGAGCACGGTGTAAAGGAATCCCCTCTGCCATAAACTGCTTTATATCGCTCCGCCATAATTAAAATGGTTTGACGTTTTCTAGCGAGTGTGCAAGATAAAAGACCTAAGATGGCGTCGCGTTCCAAAATTGAATTTTGTAATTTTAATTAGAACTTGCGCCTGCCAGTACGGATTTAATTATCTAGTTGTTGGCCGTCTAGAGTAGTGGGAGGTCTGGCCAATATTGTGTATAGCCGACAGAATTTTACAAAATGAGGGACTAAAAAAGAATATGAATAAGATATATTTTATAAATAGTTAATTTCTTATGGTAGATACTAGCCGACAAGCAAACAGATGAGATCTTGGATGAGATACTTGATATGTTGGACATTGAAAGCAGCAACAACAAATGCATCACCAATGCGTTGCCGGTGGAGAAGGACGGTAGAGCAAAGAAAGAATTCTGTCTTCCAGCCAGAAGAAGACAAATCTCTTGGCGGCTTCAGTAAGAGAGTGGTAGCTAGAAGAAGAAGAAGAAGAAGAAGTAGAAGATACATTTATTCTATCAAGATGGTTTACAACGCTATGCCTTAAAATAAGAGTAATGCGTAAATTAAAGTTTTTTATTCGATGTTGCAGTTGCTAGTTCCCAACATGATAGAAACGGGTCGTACTCAGATTTTACTGCGGGGCTGTGCACCGCAGCCTCTGTTTTTCAGTACGCCCAGCCCGTTTGTAGCCAGCCGGACTTCTGTGCTAACACCGAATACCTAGCAAATGGTACTATACTTCCATGTATTCTAACTACAATACTAATGTCTAATACCTAACGTATATCTACATATGAGCGATCCATTAACCTCTTTCGTACTGTCGGTCGCCAAATACGTAGCTTAGGTACATTGTTTTTTTCAGTTCAATATGTTATAGAATATAACGAAAACTGGGATATAAATTATAATTATTATCATAAATATAAATTACATCATTAGACACGGACTAGGTTATAATTCTTGTTTAAATTTTCATGCATTATATCCACAAAGAGATCCGCCATCTTTATCTGAAACAAAACAAAAATGTTTGATATTTGAATAATAAGCAAGATGAGTAAAATTATGATTAAAATAATTTGTCTTTTTTGCTTTTTTACCTTGTAGTACAAATTATAATTAGGTAGAAGGTAGAGTTCAAAATTTTAATACCCTTTCGCGATGACCCGATCGCATCCTTTGCGTGTTTTAGCGATGTTGAGATTTAGCTTTAACACGTTCCCTGCGGCACAGATTTTTCTGTACTTTCCATTACTGCGTTACGAGGCGTTTTAAACCTCGTCCTAAACCAGACATTGTGGCGGCACGAGGCATATTAAACCCCACCGCCCGTAGGAGACAAAAATCCTTTTTTTAGCGCCAAATAAAACAAATTGTACTGTTTTTGTCGCGATTATTATTAACAATGAATTGATGAACCTAAATCTGCCGCCGCCCGTGGTTACATAAGTTAGTTTAGATTCTATAGGTAAAATAAAACGTGGGATCTGATGTACCTCGTACCGCACTGAAAAATGGCAGTTTTTCATATTATTTAGTGATGGGAAAATAAATATCGATTTTATATATTGGTATTTTATTTTTAAAACCAGTTTTTGCAACCAGTGCATTCTGTGACAATTTTCTTTACTTTTTTGTCTGCCTTACGACTTGTTAGGTGCGGAGTTTTTCGTAACATCCTACACATCTCCTCTTCTTTGATCCCTTTTCGAGATGATGTACCTACTTTGTTTGCAGTGGGTTCTGAAAAGTAGGGTCAAGCTTAGTAGATTAATTTAAGAGTAAGGAAATGGTGGATAGACTTGAGTAAAGTTGGTTAGATTAGAATAGAGAAGAGTTGGGTAAAGTTGGTTAGAGTACTGAAGAGTCGAGTACAATTGGGCAAAAGCATTAAATTTTGATGAGCAAAACACCGTTTGCGGGGTCCGCTAGTTAACTCAATAAACAAACATACCATAATTTATCATGATTAACAATCTATTTGAAGAAAGTTACTCAACAAGTCACATTCACGTTTCTATTAACGATATAACAAGTAGTTAGGATGTTTGAAGATTACCTGTATCCACATCCAAGTCGTTCTCTGTAAAAGCTTCGAATGCGTTGCACAACACTAACCGCATGAAGCTAGCGTAGGGTGCGGTACGAGGTGCGCGGAGGTACGAGGCGTTTGCAACCTCGTTCCGCACAGCGTTAGAATTTTATTAGTTCAGTGCGGCACGAGGTCTAAGAAACCCGGTATTAAGGTGGATATACCATAGAACTAGGAATTAATAGTACATCTCAGATATATAGTTATCTTTTTCCTACACTGAACCAGATGGAAGTTATGCCTCCCGCACGAACGAGAAGTTTAAGTTTTTTCTTACCGCTATAACGTCGAGACACGGACGAGGTGTTTTAAGCCTCGTTTCGCACTCATCGTGTTAAACGTTGGTTAATTAAGAAGAAATACATAAGAATACTTGCGTGTATTGTTGAAATTAAACAAGTTTTTTGGTGAAAACTTTTAAATTTATATTAATAAAGCATTCTGTACAATACAAGAAGTCAGAGCAGAGAGAATTTTTCACACATTCGTTATTCAAAATCTTTATAAATGTAGACTAGCAAAAGGTGCAATTTCATACAGATAATAAAACTTTAACACTCCCTCCAAATTGCAACTTTCCAAATATATCTAACAAGCACAAATTAACTCAGTATGGATAGTACAACTAGGCTCACATTTCAGTTTAAATTACATATTACAGACTAGTTAAAAAAAATAAACTAAACAACCATAACAAAACTTCCTATTTGTACTGAAATACTAACACAGTTTTAAAGACAAATTTGTTACAACATGCGCATACATTTCATGAATTATACCTGAATTTTGGACATATTCCTTAAATTGATTATTAAGATACTCAGTACCATTATCAGTTCTTAATTTTTTTATTTTTAAATCAAGTTGGTTTTCTACTAAAGCCTTAAACAGTTTAAATTTACTAAATACATCAGACTTATTGTTAAGAAAATAGACAAATACTTTCCTGGTATAATCGTCCACAAATGTTACAAAGTATTGTGCCCCTCCAACCGACTTGACTTCTAATGGTCCACAGACATCAGAATGTATGAGTTCCAAAGGTTTCTTTGCACGGGAACCTTCTTTAGGAAACGGCAGCCTGGACTGTTTTCCCTCTTGACAATACTCACACACCATGTTCAACTTATTTTCCCTTAACTTGACACCTTCTGTACAATTAGGGAGCTTGCTCACATCAGATAAGTTGAGATGACCCATCCTTTGATGCCACAGGTAGCTATCATTTTCATCTGAGCTACACGCATATGCTGACATAGTACTTGTGTTTAAACGGTACATATTGTTAACTAATTTGCATGACAAAACTTCTTCTTTTGAGTTATTGAGTATTTTACAGCCATCTTCATAAAACTGTACGGAATACCCCTTTTTAATAAGCTGACTCACCGAGAGAAGATTGCTTGCTAATTCAGGTACAAATAGTACATTAGTTACTTGTATTTTATGTATTTTTCCATACTTATCGGTAACAAACAGATCAACTTTCCCACAGCTTTTTACGGCAAGCATTTTATCATTTGCGATACGGATGCTTGTAACTGAAGCTGGCGATATGTCGTAGAGCCAGTCCTGCCTCATAGTTAGGTGCATGGATGCTCCGGAATCAACAAACCAACTATTGCAATCATTTGAAGTTGATGCTGAAAATACGGCGACATATCCGTTTTCTTTTTCTGTTTGCTTATTCTGTTCCTTCCTTTTTTGATCTGCAATTCTTGCTAATGTGACCATATTTATTACATTTAAAACAACGTAGCCCTTTGTTTACTTTCAATGTACTTTCTTGTGCTCTCTGCTGATATTTGTTTCTTGCATATAATGCCACTGACTCGGAGCTCTTTATTTCCTGTAAGAGCTTAGTCTTCACAGAGTCCGCTGTAATCGGCACACCCGAACTTCCAATTGCCATTATCATTGTTTTATATACGTCTGGTAGGCCAGCAAGTAACAAAGTACCCAGTAGATTATTTAGTTTATACTTGGGTAATGTTTACCAGTATTCCAACATCCTCCCTTAAACATAACCCCATCTTCGATGAACAATAAGCCAACTTTGAGTGTGAAGTGGCTTAAGTGAGAACATCGGCGACCATCATATTTGTTTGTATGTAACGAACATCAATGGCTCCTCCCAAAACAAAATGATGTCTCACATTGATTGCTGATTGCTCCTCCCTGAAACAATAATGTGTAGCCAGTACAGGAACGCCTATCATCTTCTGAGCTGGCCCAATCAGCATCGCAGTAACCATGAGTCATAGCTTCTTTCGTTTTCTGTAACTTTTTGTTTAAGTCCATGGGTGTTCTTAATGTTTTACAATCTGACATTCCATATTTTTCTAATACCTTTTGTATATATTTCCTTTGATCTAGATAAATTATACCTTTCTCTCTGTCTCTTTCTGCACGTATTCCTAAACAGTAACGTAGCTCTCCAATATCTCTTATATTGATCTTTGTATACCTCTTTCTTAAACATTATAAACACAGATTTTATATCCATTCTTATTCCTTAGAAAATACACATACATACACTTTTCTCGAAAAATCATCGACAATGGTTATGAAGTACTTTCCACCTCCAGCGAAAGGTATCTCCATCGGACCACAAAGATCGGTGTGTATTATCTCGAGCAATGCCTTTGCTTTAGAATTAGACTGTGGAAACGGAAATCTGGTTTGTTTGGCTTCACAGCAGAATAAACAAAACATTTCTCACCTGGATCTGATGCACATCTTTACATATTTAGGTCGGAATATTTACTTATTTACCCATGTTATGCACGGAGACTGCATCATTGTTCGCCACCGTTATCTTTTGGATCGGAGGTGTCTCGAAATCGTACATCCAGTCTGAGCGTCTTGACATATGCATTGTTGCCCCTGAATCTATGTACCAATCATCAGGATCCATTGAGCTGTGAGCTGAAAAAATAGCTGCAAAATTACTTTGATTATTATTTTGATTAATATTTTTTTCGACATTGACTTTTGTAATGTCCGTATTTATTGCAACCATAGCAACGTGGGCCTTTTCCTTTTAATTTGCTATTTTGCGAGGATACACCATTGTACATAATATCTCAATGGGATACACTGTTATTTTTGTGCTTTATGAGGAATGCTGCGGAATCTGACACTTTCACCTCTTGCAACAATTTCGTTTTGACAAAATCTGACGAAATTTTTATGCTTGAACTCTCCAAACCCATAATCATAGGCTTATAATTTTCCGGTAAGCCCGCTTGCATGAGAGTTCCGAGCCACTCGTCTCCGACTTCAAAACCAATATTTCGTAACTTATAAGCTGTACTCATAATTTTATTTACGTATTCCTCAACGCTAGCACAACTGTCCAATGTAGTGTTGATTAGGTCCTTTAACAAGCCAACTTTCCTTGATAGCCCGGAGTCCTCGAAGGCATTCTGAAGGTTTTGCCATACTTCTCGAGCTGATGTAGCATTTTCGATATGAACGAAGTTGATCGGCTCTACCAACAAAATGATCTTGGTCTTAGCTTTAGTGTCCCTCTTGGCATCTTGACCTCCCGGATCAACACAATCCCATAATTCCTCATGTTCCAAGTATGATCTTACGGCAAACTTCCAAGTCGCATAATTTTCTCGACCGGCGGAGTTTAGTTAAGTATTCGGCATACTCATGATGGAAAATATTTACGGGATACTTTAACTGCAATATAACATCAAGAAACGTTTTTATTTCTGGTATTCTGGGCCCATAACCTGTTGAAATTAAACAAGTTTTTTGGTGAAAACTTTTAAATTTATATTAATAAAGCATTCTGTACAATACAAGAAGTCAGAGCAGAGAGAATTTTTCACACATTCGTTATTCAAAATCTTTATAAATGTAGACTAGCAAAAGGTGCAATTTCATACAGATAATAAAACTTTAACATGTATATGTGTGTGTGTGTTTGTGATTCTGTAAATAGGTAAATGCGTTGGCTTTAAACAAAACACTATAAGGTCCATTTCTATACGTTGTAATGCCGTCGATTTCATGATCTATAGATTTGGTAAGGCTTATGGGGGCTTTACATTATACAATTTGCAGAGCGCTAACTCAGTGCACTAACTAGTGTTTCCATACATTACGCTGCACTAGTTACTGTCTAACTGCCTTTACACAATGCGATTTTAGCACGCTAGCTCAGTTAGCGCTCTGCAAATTGTATACCTAATGTAAAGCCCCCATTAGATGTTATAAATTCGATCTAACGAACCTACGATTTGATAAGCTTTCGATCTAACGAGTTATCGATGTAACGTGTTCGATGTCATGAACTTCGATGTTGTGGCATTCGATGTCTTTGTATGCGTATGGGACCCATACTCTACCATGCTGCTTACGAGTAAGTGCGAATTGATAGAGTTAGTAGCCAACCCAAGTATCATAAGGTTTTTTGCTATCTGCAGAGCTCTAAGGTGGCTTACTTACAGGCTACCTAAAGATTACAACCGGGACCGGCCATTATGTGCCCTCCACAGCACGAAACTCAAGAATTTGAGAGCATCCAAATCAGACCGGAGGATCAATGCTGCCAATGTATTCTAGTTACTTCCTCAGTCTTTACGTTTACGTACACAAAATTAACGCATGTTTAGACACCCACAAATTACTACAAACCACAAATAAACATCTACAAACGAGCCTCATATTAACAAAATTCTTCACTTAAGCACTATTAGGTAGGCTTAAACTAACTTACAATATTAGTGTACTAAGATACCAACATTTAAATTACAAAACCACAAGCCGCCAAAAACCGGCGAAATCCGGTAAAAAGCGGTAAGGAGCTTGCCCGATGGCGCAGTTAAACAACGAACTTACCGTTCTAATCTCGAAACTAAAATCAATACCCTTTTTAGTCTACCCCCGAAAATATTCCAAACTACCCCTCCACCCCTTTGATTCCAACGACAAAGTATTATTTAATTTCCTTCGTCTTTTCTCCATTGTAAGGTGAAGAGCGAGATAAAACATCGTCTATCGTTCTTTTCTTTCCGCTAAGACGTGCCTTTTCTCTCTCCGCCGGCTCGTTTTACTAAAAATACGGGTGGGAGAGAGACAAATATACGCAAGACATTGCTCTCCGTTTTCTTAATGACGTCATATAGATTTATAGGTGTACAGAGCGGGTGTATGCCGCCTCGAGGGTGGCAAAAAGTTTCTCAGCCCCTTTTATGAATGTTTTAACACGGGTTTTTTGTTTTTTTGCCGAGAAACAGATGCTGGGGTTGGTTCATTCGCGATAATGAAGCTTGTTATCGTGTTTTCGTGTTCGTCCTTTTTGTTTTTTTCTCGGTCGAACGGAGCTATGAATTCATTGCTTTGAGCGCACAAAGGAAACACGATGTGGGTATTATTCGATGCTAATTTTGTTGTTGAAGTAACAGCATTTTAAATTCATACTGTCGTGTACTTTTTTGGGGTTAATGGATTGTAGTGTAATTATGGCAGTATATTATTTTAAATTGAAATCAAGACGGTACGTACGATTTTCAATTAGTTGCATAGATCATGCCATGTCAGTCAATCATTCAGTTTCACTGTGACCATGATTCAAAATCAAATTCAAATTCAAAAATCTGTAATTATTCAAAATCGTGATTTAATGAACGTAATACGTACCCGCTAGTATTTAGAATAATTATGGCAATGTCACTGTATAATATTACGGTATTAAATTTCCTTCTGTCTGTTAGCATATTCCCATGCGGCTCTCCTTTTTGGGCGCCGCAATAGTCTACCGCGGCTTGTCGTGTCTTCAGGATTTTGGATATATTGTTTCGCCAGGTTCTTACCCTCTTGCCTACTGAAAGTCAAAATAAATCTAAAATTATAAAATATAGGAGCCTGAGTCAAATCTGGGCTGTTTCCTACATAGGTACTCTGATGAGTATTGCAATTATGTTCCTTCTTGTTGACAATAAGTCTCAAATTGTAGAGTTGCGATTTGAGACCTTTTAAATTCAAAAAATAATAATTTTAGGTATTATCGCATGCAGCATACCTACCCCATGTATGTAAATACCAAAACAAAAACGTCAAAAACCGTCCATCATTATTTATTACTTACAGGGTTAATGTTTAAAATTTTGTCCTTAAAAAATCTTTCTTACTTAAACTTATCAGTCAAAACAAACCAAAACACCTTCATATAAGCTAATCATAGGTTTCTACAAAACGGTATCACGATTCCAGCGGAGGGAATTAAATAGATTCCAGTCCTTGGATCATTTAAATTCCGAACGTGTTCTGTGGCATAGGAAGGCATAAAACGGGACTTGCTTATATTATACGAAAAAGCCCACATATCGCAGTCTTGAGATTAGCGTTTCGTGGGATACTGTAAGTAGGTACAAAACTTTTCTAAAACACTTGTCTAAACTCTCAAAATATGTAAGTACATCTTAAAAATTACTATTGTACAAAATCAAGAAAATTTTCTTTCGTACTGCTTTATCACTTCTCTAAAGGACAATTTTTTTTATTAATATTCAGGTTAAATAAGAGATGAGTAAAATAAAATTCAAGTGCATATAATATGTTTTAACAAAAAGTTACATTATAGACATTGATATCTAATTTATACTCTTTAGTACATAATATCTCAATGTTTATACTAAACTTATTTTACGTTTATTACGTTTAAGATTTAGAAAAAATATGGACATACTAAATTATTTTCCGCAAGACTGGGCCGCTACGCCTTTTATAAGTGAAATCAAAATAGCGTCGCAATTAAAATTAAAGCGCGCCCTAATTTAAATTCAGAACGTGCGAGGAAGGCATGCTAGGAAAAAGCGGCAAATCGCGTAATCTTGAGACCGCTCACGTCGTATGGGGGGCACGTCGCGGCCCGCGTTCATATTGTACAGACTACAGACACGCCATATTGGATGTACCACAGAGTATTAATGGACACAAAAACAATTAATTGATAGTGAACAATGTATCACTTAATCTGTGCTGTTTGCTCTGTGCTTTACCAATGCAAGTGCATCAATATATAATTTTCCGTTATTTTTTGTATAAGACAGTTATTGAAATAATAACACAGAAAGGGTTAAATGAAAATTACAAGAACTAAGTGAATGTGACGACTTTACTATCGATGCACTAGTAACTTAATGAGGGTAAACGCGTGTGAATTCGCCGCTAGAGGCGCTAGTGCAGAGTGAGGTCTGGCTGTCAGTGCCACAAACTTATCTGACCCGGTAAGGGGAGCGCTAGTGTCTTTGTCTTTGTATGACAACAGTTTAACATTTGCATTAGTTCCAATTTTGGTCACCGGGTCAGATAAGTTTGTGGCACTTTCACTTCTCACTTGTCTGAATGTCACTTGTCACTGTTTATGTATGGGCGGGCTTTGACAGCAGGACCTCACCTCGCCGGTGGCGCCAACTGGTGAGCACAAAAACGGCCACCCTCATTACGCTCAAAATATAACATTGGTTAAAATCAGTAAAATGCAGCAAGCCGGTAAGGCCCATTTCGAAAACAACCTCCTTCTGACATAGTCAGATAAAAAAGCAATAATAAACCAGTTTGCATTTATGTTATCTGTTCCAAGTTCCACAGAGTATCCTAATCGGGACGAATCGAGGCAAATAGAGGAATCTTGAGCGGTCTAATCCAGCAATTACGCATTTTAATGGCGTTCGTTCTCTGGCTTTTAATATTCCACGCCTTGTTTTACGGCTTGGCTTAGCTGCCTGCGCTTGGCTGTTTCATTTCTAATTACGTTTATATTATCGCTGTAAACTTAATCTATATTTGTAATCATAAATTTAACCGTAAGTACTTGGAAACGTCTTAGATAGCTTAATGTGAAAATATGTTTTTTTACATTCTGGTCGCAGATGCTTTAAGTAAGACTGACACACAGAAAATAATATAACGGAGGCTAAAGAAGGGAGAATAGTTAAGAAAGTGACCAGTTATAAGCAGTAAAAACAGTTCAAAAGCTCTCCACATCAGCGCTAGAGTGTAAAGTCACTAGATAGGTAGTACTCGTAGGTATGAAATGAACTTACCAGTAGTTGATGGTGTTGATGGTATACTGAATTGAGTAATCTAGTATATTTGGTGACTAGAGAAATGAATGAAACTTCAGTACATACTTAAAAACTCTATTCCATTTTATTATTTTTCGGCATGTTCTTTTAAATTACCCTCTAGCTACACTGGCGCCTCTAACGCTTTTCGATGGACACTTTTGAATACACAGAGATGGTTCTCCTTGTCTCTAGTCTCCAAGGAAAGGATGGTAATATGGAAGTACATAGCTTGCTAGCTCTACCAAGCCTAATCAGATCAGACCCGACATTGAGTAGTTAAGAACACTAGTAAAAAAAAAAAAATTTTAAGTAGGTACTTATTAACTATTTCTACGCAGCTGTAAAATTTATTAGGCCGTATGTAATTAAATTCTTAACTTCAATCCCTCAACCGAATAGATACTTTAAAGGGTATACGAAACTTTCCAACGGTACAAGAAAATCTATTAAAAGTGAATTTCGCTCCACTCGCTCCCGTCTCCGATATACTTGATCGAACTTCGGCAGAATTCAATTTGGATTAACTTCGCAATCTTAGGACCGATATCAGATAGGTACTTGAACGAGTTTTCGTAATCTTAAGGCTCTTTAATTGCCTCTTAACAAGTTTCATGCAAAAATTGGATGGGTAGATATGTAAAGCAGGTGCGAGTTAGGTTGTTTAGGTAATTTTCGAAATGATATAGGAACCAATGACTCGGTCTTTGGGTCACAGATCTACATATGTGATTTTATTTATGATAGCAAGCAGTGTTAAAAGTGCGTTAAAATAGTTGCTTGTTAAAAATTATTACATGAATGTTAATGAAGTGACTATTAATGCATTAATAACTGAGAAGTAAACTAAAACTACTTACTTATTAATGCACTTTCACCAGGACTACATAGCCAATTATGTAGGTATTATAAAGTGGGCTGTATTCACACGTAGGTATATCAAAACTTAAGGATTTGAATCCGCCCCAATATCTTCAATTTGTAACGGATCAACTCAACCTTTCACTAGATAACAGAAAAACGAAAACAACCCACATTTCGTCCTCAATTTGAAACAACAAACGCGGAGCGGCCATTAATTTTTACAAGGCGGCCGTCATAACTCCAAAACTAATTACACACAATAAAACTAAAACGGGACGTCTCCCGGGCGGACCGGAATTTCCATTTATACCAAAGGTTGCTGCGCATAAAATTCTGAACGAAAGACTTCGCATTTATTAAACCACCGCGCGAAGTTAAAATTAAACATGAAAAACGGGTGGCGTGTAGGGTGACTATGTTTACATGGTACGGGATAGTTTTCTCTCATCTCATAATAAATTATAATAATATCGATTTACTAATCTTGCCTTTTGTTGCTAGTATCAGAAATATAAGTGATTAATTTGAACAGACAAGACTTGAAAACAAAAATTTATTTACACCAGAAATTATTACATCGATTATTTTCTAGCTATTGTGGTGTAGAGCAATTTAAAACGGTGCAATCAATAGCAACATCAAACGCAACTTTGCATTGCTCTTCAGAGAATATGAAGATCTTGTACTAAGCAAGCTCAGAAGTGAGCTATTAATGGATTGAAGTCTGAGCCCCAATTCTGCTATGTAAAAATCCTTAAATTGCGTCTCGTATGAAGTCGTTTCGTTTCAAGACAGATTTTGTATATGGATGTGCCAAAAATGTATAAAACTATTCAAACGAGCTGTAATTAAGGCCTACTCCCACGGACTCGTCAAATGACGAATGCATGCAACCTACAAATGAAAGCAGGCGTATTTTGCATATTTGTTGTGTCGAACCATGGGCACAGATTTGATTATTTCTACGCAAGATGCAAGCAATCGGCAATTGAGGATAGCGTGCGTATGACGTGCGGTTTACGTGGACAGAAGTCTTAAGTATTTATAAATTAGCAGAATCGGGCCCATGTGAAATGTAAATTTTAAGTCGATTGGGTCAAATTGTTTGCTGTTTGTCGGTAAGTCACGTTGCTAAATGGATATTTCCCTTTGGATTCCAGGTATATAAGCGGTACTATGCATTCTCGACATGCATAGATGTCGTTGGAGTTCAACAGTTTAAAAAATGACAATTAATAATTATCACAGGTTCATAGAGCAGAGAAAACAGTACTTCTTAAGGCCACTTTTACAGAAGATAACATCATCTCGGTTCACATTTTTTCTTAATAAGTATATATCCTAAATCTTTTTGATGCAATTAAAGATACCATTGAGCCTATATGTAGATAAAAACCCAGAGGCAATAATTTTACTGCTCATGGTATTTTCAACATAAAGCTCGATAAAGGGTGACTTGAACAAAATACTGATTCTAGGACAGTCTTACCTCGTTTATCTATTGTCGCCCTACCTCACCTCCACAACTACACCACGAGGGGGCGCCACCTCCAACTATGCTATTTATTTCGACGGAAATTTGTAAATTTATGCAAATTTCGCGTCTTGCGCTAAAAGTTACTCCGTAGGTGCGAGTTTTCCATTTAAAGTCGTCTTTCGAGTTAACTCGACGTTGACAGATTCTTGTATGTTATTTACGACGCCATTTTAGCTCCGCGAGGGGATCCCCCCATCTGGGATACGTATGAAATATACAAAGTTAGTGCGCTTGTTGTTGTGAGAACGTTTTTAACTGTGTTCTATATTTGAGAGGATAATATCCGCAAATATGTTAAATAATGTTATGTGGTTCTTAATGATTTTTTATTAACTGTAACGTAGCGGGTTTACCTGTTTATGAGTTTAATCAATTATCGTCGCAGTACTCCACAATGTAAGGGTACCTACATTCCTCCACATCTGCGAAGTGCAGATTAGTATTTAAGTTTTTTATAGAAAATAAATCATTGTGACAAGAAATTTGAGCGCTTCCGTGAGGGCATGTAAAGCCCTTGGTCCCGGTTGTTATCGATCGAGTCGTTAAGATATGACGGAGGCCTTTAGGCAGCATGGTAACTTCTCAACTTGGGCTGATCTTTCCACCAATCCGCCCTGAAGCAGCGTGGTGGAGTATCATCTAGATGATAATGAGGAGAAACCCATGCTCAGTAGTAGGTCATAAATGGGCTGAAGCTTGTCAGCCATACATATGGCCTTACGATCGGGGGAAAATGAGAAATTCAATGTAGAGTTGTTTTGTGACCTAGTAAATATGCATATCACCTTATCAATTTGGTATTCATTTGATCATCACTATCTCAACCCATTATTGCCAGTGGGCCATACTTGGGGGCCATACCACCCGTGCTCAATAGTGATTGAGCACGGGTCTCTCCTTAGAATGATAATCTGGCATGCAGATTTTGGCACGATGTTTTCCTTCATCATTATAGTGAGTGACATTTATTTAAATGCACATAAATAGCTAAACCCGCTAAATCAGAAGTGCGTGCCCTGGAATTCGAACTCGGAGCCCCCGAGAAGGCGGCCGAATTCTTAACCACTGGGCAAGTGTGAGTTGAGTTGGAATGTTTTTCAGAAGTTAGGTACATCATTATCAGAATTAGGTACAATTGTATCGGAAACGAAACTGTTCGCGTGACATATCTTATTCGTAGGTATCCATGCAATATTGATGTAATGATGATCCTTATACCGCAATGGTTAGCACGTCGAAGAATTTGGAGGTTCCCGGGTTCAAGTAGTAGCGAGGCAGAAATTTCAATGATGACTTAAAATTTCTGTTCCTGGTCTGAGCGTGTTCTTGTATTTATGTGTTACTAGCTGTTGCCCGTGGCTTCGCCTGTGTGGAGAAATATATTGTACGATTTTTCATACACAGTTTTATTCCTTAGTTTGTCCCCTGGGGGCAGAATATGACAAACTCCGTTCTTAGTGGACGTTTACTAACAATAAACTGCCCGCCTACTAAATTTCGTATTTTTATGTCACCTAGTTTTAAGTGCTTTAACCTTTCGCTTTTCTTGGGTATCTTTATGTGTGTGACACACGAATATCTACTGTGGGGCTATGTGTGTGCAATATAAAAAAAAACACGAGAAACATTGTCCGTATCACATGTTTGTATCATAGTTACACAATAATTGTGCTCAACTGTATCATAATACAAGTGAACGGTTATGTTGGTATCACAATAGGTATTATGGGAGCTTGAAATAAATGTAAAAAGTTTCAGCGGGCTACAAAAGACAAACTATTCAAGTATAGCGCTCCCGCGAACTCTAAACAAAGGAAGGTAATTGAAAATTCTATCAAAACTTGCGCAGAACGTCTGTGTCTCGGGCGAAGCGCCCCCGTGCTGTCTTTACGCTTCGTCTTGCTTCGGGGCTTTACACCCACCCTTCGAAATACTAAGCTAAAGTCCTTTTGTATGTAAATAGTCGTCTGAAATTAAAAATTTTAACTCATGAGCTTGATTTTAGCAATATATTATGTGATTATTCTAGTAAAACTGTAACTGATCGACGTTTGTGCATGAAAATTACTTTAGGGAACAACTTTTGGGGGTTTTAAGTTGTATAATGTTGATAGATAATGAAACTCTTGGATATAAAGTATAAAATACAATATCATTTATCTCCCAGTTAAAGCCCCATAAAATTCGTTCAGCTTCTGAGATTAATAAACATATAGATAGAAGACAGAATAGATAGAAGAATACATTTTGGTTATTCAGGCACAGGTCCTCGAAGAGAGGCTAAAGTGGACAATGAAACAAAACTAAACTAAACGTTAATCCTTCCCAAGTCAAGTACTAGTTCAAGTAACTGTCCACGTGTAAAGCCAGCTCGAGTTCACACGAAATGACTTGAAGTCGCGTAATGTTCAAAAGGCTGGTTTATTCCGCGGCAGCCTGAATATTTGATATGGTAATGTCTTGTACCTACTTCTTGTTCGCTAATTATGCCTTCTCATAGTTCTCACTGGTTCGTTAAGGCAAGTCTAGTAAGCTAGGTAGCTATTTTGTATATTACCTACTAGAATACCTACATTACAATGAATATATAACTGATCGCGATTTGTCCATGGAAGATGTATGAAAAAATATTGGAGACCTTTATTTCCGCAAAGAATTCAAAAGAATGATTTTCTGTTTTTGTTCGTCTGTATTTAAGTAATCGCTAGGACCAGAAACTTTACTTATGTATGATGTACCTATGTGGAACAAAAAAAATATTTTACCACACGAAATATTGTTTAATTTAACGACCTATCCAAAGATGTTTTATATACATGTATACCTACATTACCTACCAAAAAAAAAAACTCTGAGCTTATGCGCGGGAGGCCAGAAATGATAAAATTGATTTCGAAACCTCAAAAACGAAACATCGGAACAACCTTGATCAAAACTTCGATTTTTTAATCAGACATCGTGATCGCTTTGATCATTATATCGATATAACTCGTGACTAACATTCCAAGTCACGCTCAAGTAGTGTGCAGCAAAACTCGACGACTCAATTTAAATTTCTATTAAAAGTTGCCTCCACACTGTCAAAGCCACTTCAGACAATATAGAAACGTGCATAGCTTTAACCATATTTCAAAGTTATAAAACAAACAAGACAAATGTTTAAAACACATTTTCACACAGGCGTTTTTATTGCAAAATATTAGCAATAATTACTTATATTCTACATTAGTAAACTCGACTTCGCTTCGTTTCGAGAAACTAGTCCCTTCTAGCTACATTCGGAAATATCCGGCTTGATTCTTTTAACTTTCATAGCTGTTTTATTTATGATCAATTTGAAATAAACCAAACACTCTTATTTAGTTTTTTTTAGCGCGAGGCCGCACCACGGTTTTTTCCCGCGGCGGTAACCGCGTAACCGCGCGATTCACATACATTATCAGAAACCGCAAGTGCGGCCGCTTGTATTGCTTTCCTTGAGTTACAAAATTTACGCGGTAGGAAACCGCGGCGGTTTAGCCGTAGTGCGGTCTCGGCCTTATGAATGAAAACAGCAAACGGCAATGCAGCGCCATCCTTCCGCTGCCGCCCTGTTACCGACAGAGAACAAAACTCAATAGTAAATCCAGTTAGCAGATGGTATTAAAAATCGTTTGTTAGTTTGTTAACAAGTGTGAGGATTTGGTAATTGACCAGTTCAGTTCAAATTAAAATATGAAGGTTGCATTATGAAGTAACTCAAGAGCTTCGAATCACAACGCCGAAAGCGAATACGCTTGACACCGCTGTAAGCATCGGCGTAGGTACACATACATATACAATTGTTTTTCACGCTTGACGCCGATGCTTGCAGCGGTGTCAAGCATGAAAGCATGTGTGCATGACGTTTGTAGATTGGAAAAGCTTCTAGAGAGGCGTGTTTCAGAATGTTAAGGCCATTTCAACGAAACACTACACCTCGCGAGCTCATCAGTTCCTAGAATCACACCTACAAACTTTCTAGACTAACCACATTCCGTTCTCGCACAAGATTCCCGCAAAATTAATTATCCAAGCCGAAAACGAAGTTTAAAAATTGATTAAAGCTAGCGCCGACCGCATGCGTCCTAGCCGAGTTAGTTCGCAGTACGGAAACGACGAAGTTTCGCGGGCACGGGGAGGGCCCCCGCTAGAAAAGGGGGCAAAAATGAGCCACGAACTGAAGACGGATTGGGGAAGTTTAAAATTAGTCGCCCGCAAACCTCTTTCGTTGCGCTGTGCGCCTGGTATCTACAGTTAAGCTATTTTACTGTTTTTTTAACAAATGATACCCGCTCCTTTTCACGAAACATGCCTAAGATGGTACTAAAGCTAACATACTAGTTTGCAAATAGTCCGTTCTTCGACTGGTTGTGTGTCCTAGTCTTGTGCGATGTTCATTGCATCCACGACTTTGGGAATCCTAGTGTGGAGCTATAAGTATATAGCGGTATTTATTTATTTTTTATTCCGATCTGCTGAGATGCCTCTGAGATTTGATCTACTCTTTTGGGTCTGAAAATGATTGGCTTATTAACTGTGGACATCGAATCAACTTACTTTACTGGTGTATTTTTTTAACTCTGAATACAAAAAGAGATACACAGCAGTATCATATTGCAGGGTGACCATTTAAAATCAGGTGTGTTAACGTAGAAAAAAAATCAAGTTAACGTACAGCCTTGGAAAAGTGAACCCAGGTCATGTCACTATTACGATAAATTCTCAACAGATCTGTTTTAATAACGTTAGCAAAGAGAAAATATATAGTATAAAATATTCGCAACGAATACAAAGAGAAACTCAGTTTAATATATTCGAGGCTACCGTCGAACCCGCGTTAGAAAATATAAATTGGGATTCATATATTTTAGTGCGGCTTTTGAAAAGTAGTTGGGCAGGGTCTAATTCCTTTAGTTTTACTGCCTTTTTGGGCTTTTTACCCTCCGACCCTGTTTTATAAGGGTCGATGTTTGGTTAGGACCTTTTTTGCCTCCCTCGGATAGTTCATTCGTTCTAAATGTAAAATTACGAAGTTTTTGTTCGGTTTTTGAAATCAGAACGCTTTTGTTTACCTAGTTTGGGGGTATTGAAAAAAGTTCATAATTTTTTTTATGTAGGTAAATCTAGTAATCTAATAATCGGTTAATTCACAGCAAATATGATTCTCATATCATTGGTTTATTTCGATAAGCATTTTTAATGAATTCAATGATTATTTCACTTCAGTTTATCGAAATCTGTTTCGTGAAACAATATGAATCCGTGTTAACGGGTAAGAGAAGGTAAGTAAGAATTATAAATAGGTATTTGAATCTTGGAAATAAAATACCTTTTGAATTTCCACCTTACGTCTCAGGATTGGAATAACATCATTCAGTAAAGAATCACACGCCCTCTCAATTTTCCTTTAAATTGCACAAGAAGCTCAACAGGGGTTGTTTTTTCACCCCTTCAGCCGTGCATGCACCCTAATGTGTGCAGACAGGAGGCTTAAGAAGATAAGATAAGATAGCAAGTTTGTCAAAAGCTATCAATAGAACATATAATTAATTGTACAAACACCATATTGTAAACCTATAGCTTTAGTTCTGATGACAATGCAATGTAATGAACAATATTACAGAAAATTCCCTCAGAATTCGCTCCAAACGTGAAGAATGGCGGTAATGGCATTTAAAGGCTATGGATGGATGGGATGAATAACATTGTATTTATAAATTCATTCAGCATTATAAAACTTTGTGCAAGTGTACATTATCTTGTTACTATGATTGTGAAATAGAAAACGTTTGAAAACCACATATGCTACGAAAGGAATATTATAATTGCTTATACTTAACTAAAATACCTTAGACAACGAATGAAATTACAGTTTGCAAAAAATAATAAATGGTTTTTACCCGTTCTCCGCAGTTCAAAATTTAGTTGGAAATGTAATATTACTTGAATTTTACCAAAGTTCTTTCGGGCGGCTTTCGTTTTGAATGCATTTCGTTCATTCGTTTCGAATGTTTTTAGCGAGGGAACGGAAATTTATAAATGGAATTAGTATTTTAAACTGCCAAACTTATCTTGTTTTACTGATTTTTGGTCTGTTTAGAGTGCAGTTTTGAAACCGTATGCATTTTCACGATTTAAAATAAAAATGTTATTGGTTTATGTCTGTACGTAGGAGGTATTTGTGAAAAAAGTGTACAAAATATTATTTAAGAGTTTTTGTCAGTCATACTGTATGTTTGTTCAGACATAAAACAAAAACTACTATACATTATTAAATTTACTCACGCAAACCGAAAATAGAAATTTAAACTCATCATTCAAACCACCTTACTGGGAATCGAATCTATGACCCTTTGACCTTTAAAACTTTACTCGCCGTGACGAAGTAATGATAAGCTCACAGACCAGGACGACATAGATATAAAGGCAGCTATAAAATAATAAAATGATCCTCCCCTGCTTTAGATGTGATATAATGTAGCAATTTTCTCCTCCAATCTTATCCGATGTTAATACATTACAAGTCAACTTAACAATGTTATGTGAGCCTACAGAAAATTACTGACAAAGCGAATTGCTTCGTTGTTGTGTACAGAAAATTTATGGCCTCCCCGAAACTGCGATAGATATCGGGTGCGGACACAAAGACGCTTAATGCTGGTAGCGACCCGCTGTCTGAGCTGACTTGCGACGCTTGCGACAAAAAGTTTTTCTAATGTTATGACATTGAAATTCGATCTATGAGTTTGTATTTCAGTTTTCGTTCTGGGTGTCTTTCTTGTTTCGTAATGTCTTTCTTATTTCGTAAGTCCATCCATCCATCCATCAACCTTTAGATGTATATTTTACGCGGTCTCCATTCGAAGACTTTATTTCCCCAACGGTCGTTGGTCCTGCGAACTATATGGCTATATAGAACTATATTTCGTAGGTAGTTTTTGCAATTAGAATATTTATACCGATCTAAGTGGGAATTTAGTGGCGCCGCAAATTGACCATCGGCCACTGGCGGTTGCGGCGCTGTAGTGTTTCTTTCAGAAGCTGCTGCTTCTATAATGACATGCTGTCTGCCACTATCTGATATTCTATCGATATCTCAGCCACAAATGTAAAAAAATAAAAGTAAGTAATGAAAATGGTTAAAGTAACTTTCATAAAATGAACCAATGCTGTGCAGGGCTGAATCGGTAAAACACACCACTATGGCACGAGCCAGCGCGAGAACTATAGAAATTAGCAGAATTAATATCAGACAATTACGCTTCCTTTTCGCGAGGGGCGGACGAATTTGAGAGTGAACGCGGATTTTACATCTCGATTGAGGACCTTTTAATTGCCATGTCTTACTCAGCAAGTAGGTAACTACGTACTAAGGGGTAAGTAAAGAAGTTCTGTCATAGATGTTTGTTGATTACGAACAAAAATTCATGATTTGGATGGTAAGTGTTTAAGTAGGTATGGTAGAGTTATTTGTCATCCCTATAAAAATCACCAAGCGAAGTTGTTTGTAGGTAGTTAAGGCCAAAATTCAAGAGTCAATGCAATAAAAAATAAAAATGGATTTTTAATCACTGTGTTATTGAAAATTTATATCTCAATTTTTATTATTGAATTGGGAAAATGACACAAAAAAATTCAAACTTCCTGCTGAGAATGAAGAAACAATTATAATAAAATGTCACGTTTTATATCTAAAACAAAATAAATATTTCAATATCCATAAAATATGACTGATGAAATAAAAGATGAACAAGAGATATGATAAATGTAATGGCCACCATTTATGACGTGTTTCCTTTACGTCCCAATTTACATGGACAATATAGATTTGCACTCATATCATTCCTCTTATCGAATGTTATAAGAACTTTAGTCCTAAAAATTAGAAATGTTTACTTATTTACTTATTTACTTATACAATGAGACACGATCAACTTCAATAATACCTATTATTTCTGTGCGAAATAATAAGTCTGATTTCGTTAAATTATAACAGCACTGATACTAAATTTAATTTATCTCTTCGGCAAGTTTATATCAACGTCTCAATTATCTCCTCCGTTCTCCCCTCGAGACGTCAAACATCCCTCTTGTTCGGAATTTAAAATTCAAACAAACTGGCGAATTCAAACATTCCGGCAAGATGGCGCGCGGTTCGAGCGCCACCCCGTCTTTGGAAAATGTTTGAATTTCGAACTTTGGAACATCGTTAATGTTTCCTACATTATTATCCTCTATTCCAAAATTAAAATGTTACTATTAAAAACGTGATTTTAGTATAATGTTTTAATCATTGTATTTTCATTAAGTGAAATGGAATACCTACCCAGAAAGTTTAGTTTAATAATTTATTATACTTATTAAAGTTTAAACTGAAAAATAACAGTTCATATCTATAGGTAGGTATCCGTTTTTTTTTCTAGGTATTCTATTGTTAATTTCTTAATACTTAGTACATACCTAAAGGTATTTTTATAGTTTTCTAGGCAGATTTATGGTAAAAATATTAGAGATGCGAGTCTACGACTGTTTCTTGTCTATAATTTACCATAGAAGTTTTATATAATGTACCTAGTCAGTAGGTACCTACCTACCAAGACGCATCACCCTCAAGCCCGACGTTAAACAAACTGATCCAAGATGGCGCGCGAGATGACGAGTGCAGCCGAGAACAAATTCAATAAGTTGTGTCGCGCGGGGAATGCGTAATGTCACTGTCTTTGTGAGGCTGTAGTGATGCGCGTGCGGCTCTGCAATATCGGTAATTATAGCCATGACTATCCCACTGCTGGGTACGGGCGACCTGATACAATGTCAGGGGCATAGGCTGCAATCCACTATGGTGGTCAAGTGCGGATAGGAGGACTCTACATGTGTAGAGCTTAAAGATGTCTTCAAGAATATAATGGTGAACTCTCAAGTTTCCATAATACATTTTCCTTCACCGAAATTAGTGATAATGAGGTTTATAAAATCCACATCATACCACGACATCAGTCCACGTAATGGACTTAAAATAGTAAACTATCTTACAACACCACTATTTCCCTGCCGCACAATACCCGACAACTATGACAACCACAGAACAAGACTCACATCGGGACTTCGGGACTAAGATAGTTAATGAGCAAAGGGTTTTACTAACAAAATTAGTTATTAAGTTTTTAGTAAGTATAAAAACTGTGATAAGTCCTGTTAGTTGTTGTTAGTAATAGTCCGGTTAGTCAAGAGTCTCATTTTAATTCGGTCACAAATAAGATTCTATTTTTGATGACAAAGACTATCGTTTGCAAAAGTGCATTCGAGTTAGTACGAAAGATAACCTTCATTATTGTAAGATTATAAACAAGTAGCCCCAATGTAACGTTATCTACACGGTATAGCGTAGAGGGTAGGCATTAGACCTCATTTATTATGCCTTTACAATAGTTTCAAGAAACAATGGGTAAAAGGACAGTTACACGACATAAATCATCTCCTTGAAGGAACACAGGAAGGCCTCTTAGTGAGAGCTTTTGCGAATTCACGTGTCATCTCGGTACTGCTTGTACAGTATTATGGGGTTTAACCCTTTCAGGACCATAAGATATCCAAAACTATTTATGAGTGTGCGACTATTTTTTTTAGTTGTTTTGGACGTAAATTAACGATATATTCCCGTAAAAACGTAACAAGATATACAGTTTTTCTGATATTTTATGGTAAATATTTTTCCCTGTGGGCCATAAAGGTAATCAATATATTTATAGGTTTATTTTATAAGTCTTTTATTTATTGCTTTTTAACATAAAAAAAATAATAATAATTATAAGTAATTATAAATAATTTTAACTAAGGTATTCTGCGCAACAATATACTTATATATTTTATATGCGTCGCTTGCATAATATGTATATCTTTTAATTTTCTCTGCTTTTGCATATTCAGAGCTGGCTAGTTGCATTTGTTGCCGATGCGCCGGTTTTCGGAGGAGACTAGAGATGGCCTTGATGGCTGTCTACAGGTATAATAATTTTTTTAGAGCTCGTGCTAAGTGTTGGTGATACTCTAAGAGTCTAGACTGCTCAAAAGTAACCTTTCCATGCGGTGCGCTTCATGCAACTGTGCGTATACTAAATACGCGTTATTCATGGCTATATCGACAATAATATATGTATAAAAAATAGCCGGAAGTAATATTTTCTTTTGGCTTTGCTATCAATCTCATGATTTGCAGTGGTCCGTGAGGGTCATACCACCTACATAAACTTATATTCATAATACCATATAATCGGTGCCGGACAGTTTATGTTTATCCTGTCCTGTCCTGATCCGATTACACTGGAACAGTATCTGCCATAAAAACAACAGTGGTCCAATTTTATACATTTTGACCAATGAACTGATGGTCCTCTTCATCTAATTCAGGTTATCTTCTCCATTACTATTATCTGCCTCATGGCAACTGGACTATTTCTTTACCTCGAAGAAATTTTCTGAAGGTTTTAGCCGTTTCCGAAAAATATATAAAAGTAAATGTAAATAAAATGCAAGAAAACAATAAATTATGAGCGCGACTAAATATTACACTAATACTACAAAAACAAACCTTTATGGACCACAGGGAAAAATATTTACCCTAAGATGAATCGGTATTTTTAGGTATTTATGCTTATTATCTGCAGTTCAATTCATTATAACATTAAACTGAACTTACCAAAAAACATAAAAACACGCAAGAAAATACAGTAATTTTATTTACACAAGTCCAAAAACTTAAAAATGATACCAAGTTCAGCCCTCGAATATTTTAGTGTTAGCGCAAAGGAAATTTGATAGTTATTTTCTTTCTACGTGCTCAAGAACGCTTTTACTATATTGAACATACCTTCTATTATGACATTCATTAAAAAAACATATAGATTAAGTTATATTTAACTGTAGATTACGAATTTTAAAAAAGGGAAAAATATTTCCCTTGGTCCTGAAAGGGTTAACGGGTCACTAACTTTTAAAGAACATTTTACTTTTGTTTCTTTTGTTACAAGGATTGCAAGTTTTGATGGCCATAAGTTATTGTAGCAATGGACCTGCTCTAAAATGACACATTTTAAAACAAATATTAGTAAAGTAATTATATCGTATAATACAATATTATCATTTTTTTAACTTTTTGTGTAGTTATAATTTTTTTAGTTGTAGGTACTTTTGCAGCTATGATTTTAAAAGTATTTTTTGAAGATATACCTACCTATTGTTTAACAGTAGTTTATTAAACATAATAAACACTCGACGATACGATACGATAATATTATCGACAAATACTTCCGATACGAAGGCATCCCTAGCCACCATTACTATTTAAATCTAGTTAGAAGTTGTGAATATATTTTGTGATTACACGTAAAGTTGGCGCTTCAACATTTCGTTCACGCACCTGCTTGTGTTGCGTGCTCACGATGAGGGGTGGCTCCAGGGCTTGGTGAATGGTGTAAGTACACGATTACTAGGGATAGGGAATAACAGTGAAAAATAAATCGATACACATAAAACTCTTTCGTTACTGAGTGCTGACTGACAAACAACGCACAGCCGAAACTACTGAATGCAAGAAGCTGAAAATTGTCATGCATTTTCCTTGGGGAGAGTAGGGGAGGACAGACAGACGATTTCTGGAAATTCCAACCCTAAAAAGGAAAAAGGGGGATAAGCTAAAAGCAATCTTCGCGGGCCGAGCTGTGGGGAAATTTTAATTTGGGTGCTAGCGTTTAACTGTAAAAGTAGAAAATCTATCGACATTCATATTGTTTCTATTTATATGTAAATAATGTAAATCACATCCAAATCTATTAAGGCGATTGTGAGATTGGCGCGAACAAAAGAAATGAAAATTTTAAAAATCGTTGTTTTGGATTCTGTTGCCTTAATAAAGATCCCACGTAATAGTTTTGTCAAATATCTTCTATAGGTATACAGACGGCGATCTCTTACAGACGTATTGCTTGTACTTATAGATAATCTTAATGCGAAGTTGGCCATTGCTTGACACAACAAAGCGCGTTTAAAAGGCAACTTGCAATACCTACTGATGTTCTCTAAAATTTGTGCAAATTCGCGCCAACTTGGCTAATTTTCAAATTGAGAAACTTTGGTACGCCATGTTTAAATTCAAGTTTGAATCAAGATCTTGCAAGATGTCGTCACGACTTTAGATTCAAGTTTTGTGAATTACATATGAATGGTTTATCTGTTATAATTTTAAATGTTCGTGGCTTCTATAATTGTAAATTTAAATTGGAGGGAGCGGGAGCGAGTTTACTACAACATGTAAAAAGGAACGTGAGAGTCGTAAAATACTCGGTTGGAACAAAGTACTTTAACTGTGACAGCTGAACATCTAATATTGGTACTTCACACTGAAAGCTGGCACCGAACAATCGCTCATCTATCACTTGGCTCAACCAATGGATTAATAGTATTATTTCATTCGTGAAAAAATCTTTCATTTTTCATCTTCTAACTTCCATCCGTACCTACCATGCGATAATAAACTTTGTTCCAATAGCATAATGTTATAATTGTATTTCTGCTTTGGATTCGGATCTTAAATTTCTTTTGAATTTTACGATCAACAGCACCTTACAATTGTGAATAACACAAAAACCATCAAAATTGGCCAAATCGCTTAGGGGCAGTTCAGTGTCCGACACAGGCAGGACATAATTTATAACGACAAGTAATTATGTATAATAAATACTGTATCTATGTATACTAAATACGATATACAATGTACTTTAAATAATTGAAATGACTAATTAAAGTATGTAATTTGGTAGCAAACACCTACACGGCTCCCACACGAGTCACGGCACCGATCAAAAACATTTATATTTATGATTTTACATCCTCTAGAGGGCGTATTTCTAATTTTAGTCTCACGTCTCCTACACTAGCGGACGATCTGGACACTTCTACGGATGACTCTTTGGTCTATTTATGATCAGCAGTTTAGAAGTTTTGTCGTATAGATTAACATAAGTAGGCAAAAATCATGATGTTGGGTTCACTGTGTTATGGAATTTAGGTCATCGACCTTTGACCTCTTAGCAATTCCAGTTAATCAGACTTTTTGAAGTTACAAAAAATTAGGCTGAACCTTTCCGAAATATAAGCTAAGAAAAGGCTGTTAAAAACCTACATTTTGAGTTAATTTATGATATTAAATATGAACGGACATTCAGAGCAGTGTCTAAGTTTACTAAAGGTAATTTAGACATTCTCTCCGAGTGGTCTTAATTCTCGTGCAGAACTTGGCCCTCGTCTAAATCCAAGTCTCCGCTCCATATTCCGTGCACTCGGAGTGAACGTCTATATCGCCACCAAATTGACTTTCGTCATCTCAAAAACTTACATGATCTCTGAATTTGTTTAGACTTTCTCTTAATTAATGAAATTAGTTATAAAAATATTATGGTGAAAGAAATCAATATTTACACGCACACAATACTAGTGGTATTGTGTCCGTGGAATGAACACAAATGTAAATAATAACTATCGAAAAAGGTCGACGTAAAAATTACAAAAATAATTAATCTGTTACTCTGTTGGTAGGGTCACTATATTCTGAATAATAGGAACCCCAAAATACCTAATACAATTTCATCTATTACATTCCGTATTATCTAATTCAATTTTATTTGTAGAATGTTGTTTATATGTGAAGATTTTTTTAAATGATCATAATAATTATTATTAAGTCATAGTACCGGTATGTACTCTAATTCCGTAACTGTCTGGCTAGTTAATCTTGATAGAGTCAGTCGTCGAACGACTTGTCATAATATCTACTGAGAGTTATGAGCAGTACTACGTATTATTTTCTCGTCATTCTTTCTTTACACCATCAAAAGCGTGTAAATACCATCAGATATCTTCATCGTAACAAATACCTACACTCAAAACTTTAAATACAGGTTCCCATACTATTTTACTTTATTATAAAAATCCCAACACTAGGTACTTTACTACCAACATAACAAAGCAAAAGACCGCAAATAAAAAATGCGACTAGAATATCCACCGGATTAAAACTTGGAACGCAAAACCAATCCCGCCGAGTTCCTATTTCAAACGCTTCCCGGATACCCGGTTCCTTCAGAGAGAAGTAAACAAAATTTCTGCAAGGATATGAAGCGCCCCCCGGGGGAAGGGGGACTAGTTAAGGTTTTTTGCTTGTGTACGTATTTAACGTAGTATAAACGGAACAGTCGTCGTTTTGAATAATAGGTACCTAATTTATCTTAGTTGTTTTCTACTTATTGGAACTGGCTTTTAATCGTTACGGAGTTTGTAAACGGGACAAGTATTCGTAAAAATAAAATTTGTTTTAAGGTCATTATATAATTATTATGTGAGTTATGAAGTGTTTTGATTTTTTCAAGTGACAATTCTTTGGTTTATGAATACTCTATGAGTACATAATAATTGAATGATTGCAGCTCGTTGCTTTCCACTATCACACATTAAATAGAACAAAAAAGTAGGAACTGATTAGAATTACCATTTTGTTATTAGGTACTGAAAAGATATAGAGAAAAGCCAATTAGGCGTGCTCACAAAACGGATAACTAAAAATATTAATGCCCAAGTTGCTAACGGCAAAAAAATATTGTTAAGGGTATTATTAAGCAAACGTTAGATACTAATTTACAAATTATTAACAGATTGTACTATTAGAATATCGAAATTAACATAATGATACCTATTATTGAGATACTGTTCCGCGTATTCTATGGCGCGCTGTAGACGGCGGGGTATTTTTAAATGTGTGCGTAAGGGGGTTTAAGTTTTTTAGCGCGGGGGGTTTTTAGTGGCGCTGCGATCGTTATTTTAATCTGTGGCGTAATTCGGAGGCAGAGTGCCGTCTAATTGCGTTTGCCTGCTCCGAAGATCCTCCATATAGGTATTGACTTGGTTATAAAATTAAATTATGGGGCCTTGTGTTCACGTAATAATGCTTTGTTATTTTACAGTTTAATTTTAAATTGATTGGTTATGAAAAGTTTTAAGCAACGTGGTTTTTAAAAATACAGAAAATTATTACGAAATTGGATGTGAGTATGAGCAAACCGTAGCTTATAGAAATAAAAAGAACCTATTTTATAAAACACGAGCATAAATATTAATTGAACCTAAAATAAAAGGCATAAGAAACATTACATACTTACCTACTTAACTTTATTTCTTGAAATTGTATTGTTTTTTTGCTTTGAATAACACGGTGTGAAAGGTACTAAACCTTTATTGTAATATAAAAAGAAATATTTAAAAGAATTTTAAAGAAATATAAAAAAACTTTTAAGTCTACCAATTACTATTTTCGCTTAAGTAAATTTATTCAACATTATTTGTATTAAACAAAGGCGAAATAGTTATTCTATAGAGTACAAATAAATTCGATCCAAGTATTTACCAACACTGCGCAAATTATTAAAAATTTAAACAGCCAACCCGTATAGAAACCGAAGAGCAAAAACCGATGCATCCTTTCTCATTCGTTGCTAAGTATCCACCCCTTTTTTCCACCCTAAGAATGCTTTAAGGCGGGTCGGGCGGGGTGGAGTGGGGTGGGTTTTTTCCACCCTTTGAAGAATTGCCCCAAGGCGGAGGGTGGCTGCCAGGCGCGCCTGCGTGCGTTTAGTTGTAAGTGTTATTAAATGAATTGAAAAGGGTAGAGTTTTTGAATGTGCGCGCTCGATACTTCTTGCGGTTGGCGCTAGCGAATAGATTTACATTTTAGTGTGTTATCATTTTGGCGAGTATACTGCGTGGTTATTTTTTTTTTCTATTTTAAAGTAATGTTTAGCAGCCTTGATAAAGTTTAATATAAAATCAAACACGTGGGCTCATTTTAATCTTACGACTTATGATAAATCTATGACAAAACTAAATATTCAATGAAGCGATTTCAGACGCCATATTGTGAAAAGGAAATAATGAATGTCAGCCACCTAATTTAAATGAAATATTTTTGAATGGATACATAGCTATTTAAAGAATGAATTTTATACGAAACATTCATTTAAATTAATGGCAATTAAGTTTAAGTAAGAACATTCTATATACTCTAATGAGCGCGTATGCGGCCGAAAAACATCTTCAAGTGCATTGAAAGAGCTCCATGAATAATGTTATCAGAACGGCGCGCAAAGACGGGAGATAAGCTAAGGCATTCGCGTTCAGCTTGTAACTACCTACTGAACAACCTACAGGGTGTGTTGTTTTTAGTATGGATAACAATTTATTGACATTTTTACACAATTAATTAATGTAAGTTATTAACTAGATTTTGTTTTGAACTTAAATTTTATTTTTCCTTAAGTGTAGTTCGTTTTCTGTTTGAATTAAAAATATATGATATGTAGATAATTATATTTAATTATTGAGCCCTATTTATACTTATAACTGAAACTAAAATTAAACATTAACTAAATTTTTTATATAGTTTGGTATGTTTAGGATAGGTAGGTATATACTTAATCTACTTTGCACATGAGACAAGTAACCTACTTACATAAATATTATAAATAATTAGGGTTGAATAAAAATTTACTTTCTTAACAACTGTAGAAATGTACGACACAAAGTTAAAAACAATCCTTTTTATTTTTAATCCACGTAACTTTAAATTAATCAGAGACATATTTTTCTTCTTTTGTAAAACGCAAATTTAAACTTGAATTGTCAATCTACGAATTAAAATTAATAGAACGATTCGAATAATCGAATACCGATCCAGAACTATCAATTCAAAAATGAACGTACGCAAATGGGGCGTGCCATTCGAATTACAGTTGAAATTCGCACCCTATATAAACATTTGCACCCCGAAATCTTCGCGAGTCATTACTCGCGTCTTAGGGGGGTTCAAATCTCCGACATTTTATCTAAATGGCGGCCGGAATGAGAGTCGTTTTCCTAATGACCTAAGAACTAGGATCTGACGGTGAGTTACTGCGGGTGTAAACAACGCCGCGTTGATAATTTTGTAGTAATAAAGGTGTTACGTCACTCGGGTTTATACAAACGGCAAATTGACGTGGTGAAATACTTGACATTCATTTATTTGTTTTATATTTGACATTTATATCTTTCAGTTCCAGTATTCTTGAAAATACACCTGCAGGAATTTGAAGAATTCCACCCATTTATCAAAACATTAATCTGGCACTAACCTGTTTAGAGAACCGCTATACTAAATTTAATCAGTTATCCCGCGGGAACTAATCCGCTTTTCGGGAACAAAAGTATTCCAGGGTTAAAGCATAATCATAAGCATAGGTATAGCAAACATGTTGGTGATTAATTTTTTTGCATAATTTTGAATATACAGACAGACAAAAATTAAAAAAAATGGTCTCTAACTGTACAATACAGCCTGTATGTATCTTAAAAATTATAGGTATTAGGTACCAAAATCACAGATTTAACTACGTTTCCGTTTTGTTGTTAGTTCAAGAATGGTAGATAGTACTAACTGATCAACCATTTAAGAGTATTTCAATGTGATGACTTTCAATGGAAAAGATCGCAAGGATTCTTAAAATAGGAATGGAAGCAAGTGTATGGTTGAAACTTGAAATTCATAATCATTTCAACACGTGTGTAATTTTACAATCCATTTCTGAACGTATTTTTTGCTTCTATTGCCGTTTTACAAGTTTTTATTACTGTGATATTATCGAGTAGAAAAATCTCCCTACTGTTATTAATAAATAAACTATATTTAGTTATGATTAGATATCATTTTGATCTACAGACTAAATCCTACTAATATTATAAATGCGAAAGTTTGTAAGGATGTATGTGAGTGAGTGAGTGAGTGAGTGTGTGTGTGTGTGTGTGTTTGTTGCTCTTTCACGCAAAAACTACTGAACGGATTTTCATGAAACTTTGCAGTAATATAGCTTAGACATCGGAATAACATAATTTGTTAAAATTTATAGAGATTTTTGAAGGGACTGGTTTCCCGAAGCGAAGCGAGGGCGGATTTACTAGTTTATCATAAAGTTAAAATTGCATGTCAACTTAATGACATAATTTTACTTTAGAATTTTGTGTGTATGGGCTGCCGCGATCATTGTCATTAGGTTAGTAAATTTGATAAAAATTATATTTGGGGATCAATGAATAAATTTCAGATTGTGCCAAATACCTAACATGCGGTCTTTATCTGATTTATAAATGAGTAAAGGCTTTTCTAAATATACTATAATTCTATATGTATTGGCAGATTGAAATTCAAAATTATTTTTTAATTATTGAGACCCTTGCCTTAAATAAGGTCTTTAAAGGGATAAAACATTTACACGTAGGTACCACATAGTTATAAACAAAGTTTTAAAAATATTTTTACACATTGCTAATTTTTTCAACTTTCTAGTCTGCCAAAAATATGTATAAAATTGGCCTAATACACATTATTATGTTATCATTTATTCCTAACAATAAAAAATTACAAATAAATAATTAAAACAATTTAAATCGAGAAAACGGAACCAACGGATGCAATCCAACCCGCAGACTAATGCCCTAACATATCGATATCGGACAATCGAATCGATTCGATTCCGGCCGCAACTAAATCGATACAATTTCATTAAAGCCGGAACGCCACAATAACGGTTCGAGATTCGAAATTTAAACTCAACGGAAATTTTGCGAGACGGCAATCTGGTGCTCGGAGCAATTTAGCTCTAACTGACTCATTTGGCGAGGGGAGGGGAAGTCTTCGCGGGGGGAGATGATTTGTAATTTGTTTTCTGTAGCTGGCACACGGGCAAAGGGTAGATGGAGGCTACGTAGAACTTACGTGACGAAATTGAAAATAAAAAATAAATATTATAGTTCTCATCCTTTTATCCTGACATAAGATTGCAACCATGCACTAATTATATCTAGAAGCAATAACTAATAATAAAACGGTACGATGAAACGGTAGTATGGTTACATGAAGACGACTGTATGTATATGGCTTAACCTGTGCTAAAGATTTCGAATTTCAAATAGAGCCAAGCTTCAATATGTATATGCACTAACTCTCTAACTCTACTAAACCTAACTTCATAAAATCTACATCTCAGTAAAAATGTAGATAATATAAACCATACGTTTGGCTGTTTCAGACGAAACGAACTCTTGTTTCGGAAGTAATGTGTCATGCAAATATTTCTTTTCTGAAGTAACGAAAAAGCCAAACTGATTCGTTACTTACATTTTTACTAAGATGTAGAGTTTGTGAATATTAGAGTGAGAACAAAATAAAAAACTCAGGTGCGTAGGTTTCTTTACGATGTCTTTCTTCGAAGCATGTAATAATTAAGTTGTATTACGCACTTCATTTCTGAATCTGGAGAAAACCAAAGAAACGTTTATCCGGGTTAATCATCGAAACCGCTGAACCGATTTTTATGTAATTTTCACTGGATGAAAGCGGAAGTTTTGTTCAACATATGGAAATCCCAACGCAATAATCACCCACACGCAAACAAAGTCACGGGCAAAGCTAGTTTTAAAAAGGTGTGAAGGTAATTTTCAGTTCGGTCTGTCTGTGTGCCGCGCGGCGGCTGACTGATGCCGCTGAGAAAATGCAAGCCATTTCATTATGTTTTCTCGTTACGGCGCGAGACTGATGGGCTCCGGCGGCTACCTGCCTCCGCCACCAACACACACACTAGCCTCACACACACACTAAAAACACACAATATATTTGACAATGTCGTATTGGATTGACTGATGGCACACTTTATGATATGAACACAAAATATTTTAGAATATAAGACTGTGATGATCACAAAAATAAAAACAACGGGTATTGTTGTAAATATTCATAATTATTCTTGCCAACAAAATTGCGTGCGCGCTAGTTAAATGGTTATCTGTCGCTTAGCTAAAGGATAGGTTGCTAGTCTTCTATCTACATATATTCTATATACATGTAATAATACTGTAACTGATCTTATTATTGATTGATTGATTATGGGACTTTCAGTGGGAGATAGAGGAGGTTGTGGAGCAACATATAGGCTACTTTTTATCCCGGAGTTCCCGCAGTATCGGGATCCACGCGGGAAATCTCCTATGCACGAACGAATTCGCGGCAACAACTAGTTATTAATAAAAAATGAGCAACTATTCCCTTCGGTAGAATTGTACGAGAGTACTACACTGGTCCAAAACATTACCACTCATTTATTCCAGACTTTATAATTTCATGTTTACCTCATTGTATGGGTACATTTATAGTTAATGTAATAAACTTAAATAATGTTTTCAATGTTGTATTTACTCAATAGGTAAGTACACTTATGAATCTCGAATAATATTCGAAAAATACCTTAACATTTTTTTGAAATTATTCTCATTCTTTTATTTTGTTTCATTCTGGATTGTGCGGAAATAGTCGCGGATATCTATTTCCAAGAAACCATGTCTTTTAAATATCCATTGGAATAAATAATAAAGTTATTACATGATTGTATTAGATGAATACATGCTCAAAATTTTAATTTACTAACTTTCCACAGAAGCTATATACTAACTTTCATATGTTACCCCGCGGAACTAAATCTGTCCACACTCCTGAGCGATTTTCGCGTCTTGTTCGAACACACGAAGAGACGGACTATTTTATTTCTAAGCTGATTGAAAAATACAATACAGAAAACTACATCCAAACTGACAAACACAATGATTATGAGCCAGTGCTTCACGTTAAGTCCCATATAAATTTCAGCAATCATCGATTTTGAAGTAGATTTTTTGTTAAAATATGTTTATATTTTGTTGTAAATATTTTGTTTGTATCAGTTTAAGATTTATTACTTGTAAAGAAATTATCATTACTTACTGCAGACTTCGTCAGTCGTTGAAAAACGCCCAATACCCCAGCATTGGGCCGCTAATTGAATAAATACCAATATGGTTTAGTATAACAAATTACATCTGAACTGCTTGTAATGATTTGTAGAACTTTTAACATTCTTCGTGTGGTTTTATTTCACAAATCACTATAATGTTGTAATTTTTGTTTATTTCACTTCAATTATAATTATTTGATTCACAACACTTCATTATGACGTCATTTCATCTTTAGAAATCATCACGTACCTTTATTTTTTAACATCACCAAAACCAAACAATACTTTTAATCACAAGACATAATTTTTTTCATTAAACTTGGAATATTTAATTTCTATTTTCAAACTTTTAATGTCAACCGTCTAAAAGTCCAAATAAAAATGAAGATAGCACGGTACATCCAAATGTCCAGTGTGGGAAACAAAACTAGTTTAACACAAACTAATTTCAAACAAGTTTCAAACGGTCAAGATATTCAGAACTAGTTTTCTTATGATAATTCTTTAAAGGGTTAAGATTGTTAAACAGGTTTTTATTTGGGGGTCGCAATGACCGATGAACGGACAACGGTCACCGTGGGAAAGTAAGGGCGGGTTTGAGGGTTGTGTAATTGTCGCCAAGAATTTAAGGGATGTTTAGCAAGACGTATTGTTTGCTCTGATTTTGGAAGTTTGAGAAATTGGCCCGCGATTGAGAATTTGTGTTATTCAAATTAATTGTGCTGAAATATTTTTGTTTGTTTGGGTATTTATTTTCAGTATTTTTTTACCTTAAAAAGATGATAAAAATTTGTTTGGCTTCAATCAATTTATAGCCTACTACTGACTACGGAATTTTTCTTACATCTGAGGAGGCCTAGAGCATACTTCACCACGCCACTCCACTGTGAATTGCTGAAGACCTAGCTGCTCTACATTGAGTTGGTGGACAATTACTATTATTATTATTATTTATTTTTGCATCAGACGTTTGTACATCCATATTTGTGTTAGTAACAATTATTCTTAAAACCTATGTTAGTAAGTCTTAACCTATGCTAAACTAAACTATCCATACTTATGTTAGTAACAATTTTACTTAAAAACTATGTTAGTACGTCTTAATCTAGGAAACTTAAAAACTAAGAAAAACTAAAGCCTTCTTGCACTCGGATGCTGCACATGGAGCTCATTCCAGCGTACCCAAAAAGGGCTGTCTAACTTGTACGCCAATGTGCTAAGGATGGCGTTGCTGATGCTTACGAGCCGGCTCATCATGGCTGCAGCACGCTTACGCACGATCGCGTGAAAATCATCCACACGAACGCTCGCAAACATTGCTGACGCGCTGCAATATCGTGGCCTCCTCAACACCGCCCTTAGCACATTATTGTACTGTACGCGTAGGGCGCTGTATGCCCGCTTCGTAAAGTTAGTCCACAGACTGCACGTATAAAAAGACTGGCAGTATGCCCTAAATAAGGTCAGCTTCACTGGTAACGTACACCGTGCAAATCTACGGACTAACATACTGCCCCGGACCGACATACATTCATACCATTAATTTAAATAATTATTATCTTTTATTTAAGCGGTAAATTGAGGGACTCTACTATTCTTCGTCTCAGAGGCAACTGTCTACTATTGGAGTTGGTATCCAGGCGCACAGTTATTATGGTAGATCTGTAGGACTTTTAGATGGTAGGACCCGCCCTAGTCTCTTCCAAAAAGCATTTTATTCTGTTTAATTAAAGTAGGTAACGATAAGTACGTGTTGAAGTGTAATAAATAATGAAGTGAAATATTCATTTATTTTTTCATTCTTGCTTACGAATATTATACCAATATAAATCCAATAGTCGGTAGAGCCTGTAGTGTGGCACCGCCGCGCATGATTCTTTTTACCGCGCGTTCCACTAAGCTACCAAAACATTTAAAACGTTCAATTTTGTACATTAAAACGTTTTAAGCGTTTTGGTCGCTTGCTTACTTACTGGAACCTTGGGTGTCTTTATATACGCAAGAGAACCCAAAAGAATGTTTTTAATTGTGTCTGTTTGACTGTATGTCTGTCTGTTTGTGCACGCTAATCTCAGAAACGGTTGAACGGATTTTTATGAGACTTTCACTGGGTAGTAGAGGAGATTGTGGAGCAATATAAAAGCTACTTTTATTATATAAAAAGGATATAAGGAATCGCAATTCACGCGAGAACAACTTACCATAACCGTCTTAAATCATTCTGACTCCGATTTTTGTCTTGTTTTGAATCGTTCAAAGTTGTCAGGGGCGGCAATATAATATATAACATAGGCTTCCTTAGCCATGAGGGAAGACTCTACATAGTAGTGAACCCCCTGGCCTGGCCTGGTCAGGCCCCTGAATTGCAAATATTTACAACAACTTAACGCTATACCATTTTAAAATTAATTAAATACAAATGTAAACAATCACCCCTGGCCACGAACGAAGCACAACAAAAAATCTACAGCAAAAAGACCGCAAATCCACAAAGATCGTGTGATCAACTCACCACCCCATTAAGCAACACCACACCAGAAAACGCGGCAAAGCACCAAAAAACATCCAAAGCAACAATCCACTGCACTTCCCTGCATTACAACCCCTGCAAAAAAGCTGGATGAAGGCTTAACCGTTAAAAAGGAAAAAACCCTGTAAAAAGTCTGAAGTAGCCTTCATTACAGCGCAGGGGTTGGAATGGATTTTTAAGTGGCGCCACCTAGCTGATTTATTGTAAGGACAACAACGTTTGGATTGGTTAATGTGGAGGTGGACTTATATTTCGTGTATGAGCCGTTGATACATCATTTTGACCTTGCCTATGAAGTGAACAATAGGTACTAGGTATAATATTCCGGGGAGACGTGAATATCAGTTCTCTTGTGTTAAGTATTACGCATTTCTTTTGTTGTGAATACCACAGGCGACACAGGAAATCCTGGAGTGACGGAATGAATGTGTAAACGTCTTCTTAAACAGTGAATGGATATGCACCACCTTAATGCCTTCATATAGCATTTTGTCAGTGACAAAAAATTGTCATCAATCACTAACGTGAACTTATTCAGCCATGAGTTGGTTAGTTTAAGTTTTTTAATGTATGATTTAGGGTTTAAGCCTATAGATAACTTCACTGCATAAGTGAAATTTGGTATACCTCATTTATGTCTTTGCAATATATTTGCATAATTTTTTCTCAAGAAAATTTCACATAGGCAAATAAATTAAAAAGCATATTTTTTATGTTAATAGCCAATACACAAGGCAACGTCGCCTATAGAAAACAGTAACGCCAAAGACAACACTGACGCCTTGCCGGTCAGAAATCAAAAAATAAGCTTTATGAGCTCGTTTTTTTATTTCCAACAGGAAAACGACAAGTAAATTAGTGGCTGACACCATCAATATTAATTTGTTTGTACTTTAAAATTCGGTAAAGCTAAATAATAAATCCCATTCCACACTTAGCGAGTCGGTATATTTTTTCCCGCGCCCCCAGCACTGATCACTGGTGTTCAGTTAATTTAACGCCTGTTCGTGGTCGGCCACTGCTCGCCACCGTCCACCGAGGATACAGATACAACGTTTTTTCTTAATTCTCTCTCTGTTACCTTCCGTTCCTTCGGCCCAAGTGTGCTAATTTATAACTGCTGTGGTAGCGTTGAGTCCGAATAGTTTGACAGGTTTTTGATACAACTTGTTTGTGTTCGATATCATGAATTTCGATGTATTGTTATTCGATGTGGCGTATGAAACCCAGTTTTATTGGGTGTTTTTAATTTTATTCGTCCCCCAATTAGAATTAAAAAGCAAAATAACATTATATTCTTGTAAGATTTTGGGTGTCAGCTATTTGCTAATAGATGTCACCACTAGTCGATAATGTAGCTGTTTTATTAATACTTTGTAAAAATTATTAAAAGATATATTCAACGGATATTTAACACAACATACTGCAAGGATTATAATACAATAATTTTTCTTGCATATGACTAATAAAATTGACTACCTACTCATCACTAGATGTCGTTTTCAAAAGTTTTAGTTCTCGATAGTTCCGCAATTGTTCGGTGGCTCTTGTGTCGTTTCACAATAAAAAAGGTCTGAATCCGCTTTGACCCAAATCCAATATCTGAAAAGTCCGTTTAGCAGCGAAAACAAAACAGAAAGAGCGCCCCGTCCCATCTCACTTACAAGCCAATGAAGCGAGCAAATAAGCGAAAAATCCGCTTCAATGTGGAAAAAAAGATAAATGAAAAAAAGGGAAAAGGGAAAAAATGCGTCATTCGTGATGTTCAGTCGTGCGACGGGTAATTGCGAAAGGTCCGTGCAAACAGGACGGGATTGAAGTTGGACGGAGGTTCCGTAGAATTTATTTATTAATTAGAATGACATCAATATTCTTATTAGGTACGACATATTGTTAAGTGTTGTAAAATAAGTCTACGACAATAATTATGTTAATGATTTTAACGACTGTCTTATTTATTAGATACTATCAAAAAATATTTTTCTCTAAAGGCAATTAGTACCTAGTGATTGGATAAATCATTGTAGTAATAGTTTGCTACGGGTGTAAGAGCATTTAATATAGTATTTATATGTAGATAACTGACAAATGAGCCACCTAATGGTAAATGGCAAACGATGAGTTTCCAGCTAGAAAACTAAAAAAAGAAAAAGAAATCCTAGCTCTCCCAGCTGGTCAACAACACCAAAGACGTAACCAACGCGTTGTCGGCCAATAACATTATTTGTAATACATATTCAATGAATATTGACTGTCCTGCGGATCTCTGCTACAGAAAAAAGCTCAAGAGGGGAAATGAAAACGGTTTTGATATTGAGAGCCTTTTACAAAAAACAGTGAGCGCCGATTGAGGGATTAGATTCGATTCTGTCTGTTTGTACATCAACACTTGCTTTATTGAATTCTTTTGCGTTTGTTTTAGCATATTCATGAATACTTTCTTGTTGTCGTTTTATTAAATTCTTGTTTTATTACAATAGTATTACAGTTATATTTTGACGCATAAAACACGGCCATCGCTTAAACAATTTATTTCTCTTTTAATTGTCACTGGAAGGGAATAATTTTTGTATGTCTAATTTGTTTGTCATATTATTATTAAGTTATGGGACAAAGTGTTAGATTTGACAGGAAAAAAATTCTGGATATGTGTACGATCTTTTCTTAAACTTTAGTTTATTAGCATTCAACACAAGATCTGAAATAATATCTGCTGAATTGAGACTTGTCTTAGTCGGGAACTGACCTCAAAACTTGCGCCAATTACATTCATTGTATTAGTTATAATCAGTACCTACTAACTTATCTTCAGTCAAAGGTACCTAAAGATTAAAATAATGTAATTATTATGTTTTATTTAGGCAGGAAGGTAATATAACAATCTAAAATGATAATAAAATACTAATATACACGAATACATGATACAACGATCATTTAAAATTCTAAAATTACACTATTGGAATTTTTCAGTTATTTTGAATGTTCCAATACTATAATTTTAAATTGGTTCCAATGTAAGAAAGACAGGTTTCTTATTAGAATTACCGATTTGATTCCGATAACGAATTTGTAGTACTATTTGAACATACTTCTTATAAGAAACTTTTCTGTTTCTACTACTCGATACTAGATGGCGCTCTCAGCAACGGGTATTTTTGGATTTAACGTTCTAACTTTTGACATATTTTTAATATGAACAATTAGTGATGTAAATTATTTTTAAATTATATATTTTAATGAAGAATAAAGCTGTTATTGAACGTTGGTACCTGTAAATATCCTCAGCACTTAAAGTGACCCCTTACTTACGGTGATTTAATTCCAATTTAGTTATTATTCATCTATTCGACGTCCTTTAAATCTGAACGAGGTCCTTCTCTAATAAGCCTTTTCAATCCATTAAATAATCCACTTGCTGTAATTTTTTCCTGTTAGTTTGGATCAATGTTATTCTTACAAACCTCCTGCTCCTCCAAGGAGTTCCTGGGTGTGGTGATGCAGATGTCCACAGGCTACGATGACTAATGATGAAGATTAGCTAGACAGGTTAAGAACAAGAGTTACTACATATTCAACCTTGGACACATCATCATCATCATCACAACCCATGATGAGGACGAGTCCCTTCTTACAATGAGAAGTATGGATTGGAAGATTTCACAATCTTTGAGTTTTAAATCTTGGGTTTACGATGCATAAATATTACATTTGCTAGCATTTATAAGCATTTGTTAAGTGAAAATTAACAGTAACTAAAAAGAAAATGACATTATCTGACTCTCACACAAAGGGGCCTGCGTTGGAAACCTGTAGGTACGCATCACAAATTTTCAGAATTAGGAATATTCGTATATTACAAGTTAACTAATTGTTTGTTTTGGTAAAGGACAATATCATGAGAAAATCTGCTCACTCGAATTATCCATAACGTGGTTAGAGATGTGTACAGTCTATCAAAGCAAACTTGGCCAGTGCTGAGGACTTTGGCCTGTTAAACTTACATTGTGAGGGGAGATTCGAACCCAGTAGGTAGAAGGATAACCATGGATTGTGACGGTGATGAACTCTCAAGTATTTCTAGATTTTGTCTGTGATGCTAAGGTAGGTACAGACGATTTCTGTTTACATAACGCAAGGCGCCTCATCTCACGTTTATACCTACGAGCCAGGAATTAAACTTGGGACCGCAGTCGCCCGTAAAATACGTGAAAAACGAAACGAAATAACCTACTGTCTACCACACAAATTATAAATATAATGTTCATAGAAATAATCCGTGCCCAAAGACATCTCATTTAAAAAGTCACTCGCCTGTTACTAATACTTCGCAGTACCTTCATAACCGAGACTACATAAAAACATTCCCAATTTTCAGCACACCTGATTTTCCAGCGAAAGACCAGGAAGTTTTCACATGCCCGCGGAAGCCGGGAAATGCGGGGCCGAAAAATAATTAGGATACGGCGTAACTCCGATACATTTCCATTAATATTAAAAACTTTAATGAAAAAAATATTAAAAGGATCCCTCAGAATTTTATCCTTTTTTCCATTAGACGGACGCCCGGAACAGTGAAAGTTGTGGAGACTTCCTTGTAATGTTTGTTTTTATTATCACTTATTACTGTTTCGTTAGTAAGTACCTAATTTCTGAAATTGAAAAATTCCCTCCTCAATAAATATGTATTTAAAGATACCTATAACAACATTTAAAGCTATTGCGTATATTAAAAATACTAATCGTAGTCAGAAGAAGCGATTAGTCAATAATAATATTTGTAGTGTCAAAAGTATGTTTTGAATATCAACAAAATTTTAATATTGACCAACTAAATTATCTTATTATTAATATTGTTTTCGTAGTATCTTATTATAGGTTATTTATCTAAACATACCAGAAATTCTTTGGTGGATAAAGATTAAGTTACTTTGCAGCAATCCGCTAGCAAATTCGTTACTTAATGGTACGGTAACATACCTCGTATTTAAATGATTTCATACACATAGCATCTTTGATAGGTATCTTAAATAATGTTCCCTTGCAGATGATTTTTATTCCTATATACGCCTGATAACACGTATTTTTTTATGTTAACTACCATTTTAATATACTCCGTAATATTTTATACTCACTCAATGACCGCTCCATAGTAACGTTAGCCCCGACCGCGGTACTGTCGGCGTCGTAAAATAACACACGACGATGAAGACGGGAAATGTAATCCTTCGGTTTCATTCCCTTCGTCTAGAAATAATTTATCACCCGCTTTGCACAGACAGACAGACTTTGCTACAGTCAACAATGGCTTTTGTCGATTGTTAGTAATCGACAAAGATAAACAGCGTCTTCTTTTGAATGTTAGTTATCGACAAAGTTGTAAACGTCTTCTGCAACCGGTAGTGAATGATTAAGTTATAGTTACGTCTTCTAGCGTCATTAGTGAATGACAGTTTAAAAAAATGTCTTTTATATTCAGTTATTATGTTTTGTATTGCACAATGATTTTCTACCCCCTACTAAAGATAGTCAAAGTTGTGAAATGTCTTCTGGTCACTTCTGGTAGTGCACTATGAAGTAAAACGTCTGCTGTCGTCTCTAATGTCTTCGATTCTTGGTTATTGACAAAATTGAAAAACTTCTTCGGGGATCCGGTATTCTCTAAAGTCTTTTGAATAGACAGTTAGTGCTTAGCAAAGTCGAACGTCTTCTGTTGGCCTTAATTTTTAGCGTCTTCTTAACTCTAGCTTCTACTAGTATTCCAAGTCTTACTATTGATACTAATCGACATAATTGAATATGGATATAATGTATGATAGATGTAAGTTTATCCTAAAAGGTTTTATATTAGACTACAGTTTATAATACCTACTTACAGACTTAACTATAAATATACTAAATCTGAATCACGCAAAAAGTAAATACACTTACGTAGTCGACAGTACTCGGTAGTCTCGGTACCTAGTAAGGGTCCGGTCTTTCTTTTCATCCCCAAAATAAATATTTTAATCCGGGGAGTGCTTGGATCCTTCGCCAATTATAAAAAAGCCTCGCCACTTGGAGGGCGGTCCTGCCTACTTTTGTTTTACGATCTCATATGTTTTCTAAGGCTGGTAATGTTTTGTAAATGTGCGTAAGCAGTATTTAGTGAGTTTTTTCATTACTCGTCGCCTACATTATCTTAATGTTTAGACAGGATTTTTAATGAACGTAATTATCTTTTTAATTAAGATAAGACTGAAATTAAGTATACTTAAATATTGTCACAAGCGTATTGCAATACATATCTAAATAAAGATGATGTATGTAAGAACATACAAACAGAAAAATCATTAATACCTAATATAGGTACTCCTTTATGAAGTTACCTCAAATGGCAGATTTTTTTCAAATTGTTTTCATAATATAGAGACTATATTAATTATAATAGATTTCACCGATTGTTTAACTCGGATAATACAAAGTTAAGGATCAGGATGGCTCAAGGTAGATGCTCATGTATTTCGAAGGAACCAGGGTTTGACATCGATATTTATCGATCTTTTATTGGAGAGACATGGAGTACTTACATAAAAGATACTTCAGGAAAATTGTTACTGGGGGTTTTATTAGCGAAAATTGATCCTGTCTGTTTGCCTATGTGTGTTGCACTGATTTTGATGTAGCAATTTTACGCTTCATAAAAAAACTAAGTACGTACACATCAATTTACTGAATAATTTTCTACTAACAAGTTTTCCGAAAGTAAAGGGAGGAAAATTTATAATCTAAAAATAAAGAAAAAAACATGAACAAAAAACGATGCAAAGAAAGCCTGTGTACGCAAATAATTACTGAAGCAAAAACATGATCAACCCAAAAAATTCCGCTCCGCCGTCCACTTAATATGAAATTATCTGCGAAATACACTTAGCGGGGCCTTTAAAACTTGGCTACAATGGCCACTCCCTCCGGGAGAAAAATGCTCTTAAACACCCCAACCCACCCTACTCGGGTTCATTTTTGAGGACGGCTTTCTTTTACACCCCCAGTACTAAGGGTTGAGCACCTTTGAAGAGTATCTTTAGATTTTTCGCTCAACTGACTTTTATTAAGCGTAATATTCGAAGGTTTTTCAGTGATTACGAAATATTATGTTATATTATAAACTAGCTGATCTGGCAGATATTGTCGTGCAATTTATTAGATATTTATATCTCAGGTTCTAAGCGGCGTATCAAGACGAATCGTACACCAGTTTTTAAGTTAGATCTACAGTATCACATTTGTGAAATCGCATCAAAGTTCATTTAGTAGTTTTTGCGTGATGCGCAGTCAAACATACAGACGGACAGACAAAAATTCTAAAAATATTTTTTTTAGCTTCCAGTGGCCCCGTGCAAACCATACATAACATTTATATCTCAAATATCTCCAGTATTAATAATAAACCGGTAACGATATATGTACATTACCTATATTATACTACTAGTAAATCCGCCCTCGCTTCGCTTCGGGAAACCAGTCCCTTCAAAAATCTCTATAAATTTTAACAAATTATGTTATTCCGATGTCTAAGCTTACTACATTACTGCAAAGTTTCATGAAAATCCGTTCAGTAGTTTTTGCGTGAAAGAGTAACAAACCCACACACACACTCACATACATCCTTACAAACTTTCGCATTTATAATATTAGTCGGATTTTTGTTAGATCTTGTGATGCAAAGCGAATTAATGTGTTTATCTTCCAATTTATGTAAATACTAGTAAACCTGCCCTCGCTTCGCTTCGGGTAACCAGTCCCTTCAAAAATCTCTATAAATTTTAACAAATTATGTTATTCCGATGTCTTAGCTATATTACTGCAAAGTTTCATGAAAATCCATTCAGTAGTTTTTGCGCGAAAGAGCAACAAACACACACACTCACTCACTCTCTCACTCACTCACATACATCCTTACAAACTTTCGCATTTATAATATTAGTAGGATAGGAAGTAGGATATCTAAAGGAACAAACTCCTTCGTGCCATAGAAAGTAAAAGCGTGGGTCGATTTTCATTACCCTTACGACAATCATTTTATCGTAATCTTGTGAGCATCCCACTAAAGGCACGAGTGTTATCATTATCATAGTCAATATGGCGACAAGCAAGACAAAAATAAGAGTTGTTTAATACTCAAACAGGAGACGTAAGCTCGGTTCAAATAAACTGTTGTTTGTCATACTAGTGAACACCCCCGCTTTGTTTAGAGAAACTTAATCAGTAATGGAAGAATGGAGTCAATCAGTAATGGAAGAGCTGTTAAAAACTGTCAGTTAAAAAGTTAGAAGCCGAAAATATTAGAGAGCAAGATACCATGCCGAAGATAGTAATAATTCCTAAGCACCACTTATTTTGATGTTTCCTGAATTTTACCGGCTTCCTAATCGTATATTAACATTTTTAACAATTCCTAGCAAATTCATAAAATTTCGGATATTATTTAAAGTTACTTAGTAGGTAGATAGAAGATACTTTTAATTGAAATATATCCAGTCTTAATATAATCTTAAAATTTTTAACAATTCCTAGCAAATTCATAAAATTTCGGATATTATTTAAAGTTACTTAGTAGGTAGATAGAAGATACTTTTAATTGAAATATATCCAGTCTTAATAGTCATACATAAGCTTTGACTCGAACTGCCTGGTAGAAAAAACTCCTTCAGAGTTTTTCGTCGCTTCTTCTTCCACGTTCACTCACTGAAGAGATTTGTTGAATAGCTGAAACGTCCTAAAATTTTAGAAACATCCCAAAATGCAAACGAAGAAAATGACAATCTTATTATAGTTATAATCATCCTTTTTCCCTGTCAATCTTGTAACATGGACATCTTTGTGTCATCGTACTCTTCCAATAGATTTTAAAGTCGTTCCTAGCTTTAGGAATACAAAAAAAGAAATCCACAGAAGACACCTAACCAAAGGATTTAAAGCTAATTTTATTTGCGGTATAATTCTAAGTCACAATCAGTATTAAATAAAGGGTAACGTGTTCCTGTTCGTGGCATATTTTCATGTGTGATTTAAAGAAGGGTACAGTTTTGTGATAAGGCAAATTTATAGAAACCAGTCTTCGTAGCCCGCGGCTCGCTTTGTCTGCCCCCTAGCTGCCTCCTCCGGCTACATGGTGTGGAGACGGATTCCTTGGTATTATACACGTGAGCTTCAGCTTCTTGTTGTTGTGAGATTTCATTGTAAGTGATCCACATTATTAATGTTGGTTGTTGGATCACAGAAATTAAGTATTTAAAAAACGTGACATCAGTTTAGCTTGCTGATCCATATGGTGCAATATTAGTGTTTGACAAAGGGAGATCTCCCGCCAGGTGAGACGACATGCCTAGAGGGCGGCCGGTTTCTGAGTGAATTCTTTTAGGGATTTGTATATATGCGAGCGGTCTAGAAATCTTCTATAGCATGTTTCTAGCTTTCGTGACGTCCTGTGTGAAGTGTGTACGAAGTCGTCACACCTGCCTTGGAGAATCAAACAAATCCCACAGTATCACAGATTTTACCTCTTGACACTCGTAGTATCTGGTCACCGTTGATTGTAAACAACAGTATAGCAGTAATGCTAATCAATACAAAAACTAACGGGTAGAATTGGCCGTCAACAAGCCGAAATATGATGAGTCCTTTGGCGGCAGACTCAAGCAAAAGTGGCACGCTTTACGGAAAGATACTAGAGTGGGATACACTCAAGTACTATGCAAGCATACATATTTTGAGGCCTTTTAAAGCTTCGTGGAAAGTAATACAACATCATGCTGGAAGATGTTTAAGTGTACGTGCTTCAAACTAGAGACTCATGGCACACCTGTTAGAAAGTTGCTGAAATTTAATCCATATGTCTGACATTATTCATATTCATTATTTATGTATTAGGTATAATATGTTATGTATATTTATATAATATATGTATATATTCATAAGTATATATGTATTTGTATATATATTTATACGTTATATTTAGTAAGATTAATTTATAAACACATTATAATCTTTTATACTTTTACTTTTGTGTATACCTGACCTATATGTTTCATTTTTCATTCCTTAAATTATTTTATTTATACCGCTCGTCGTGTTTCTCTGTTTGGCCTAATGGTTAGCTGGTAGAGAATGCACCTAGCATTAAGCTAACCATTTTGTACCGTAATATGCGTTTATTGTGGTCAATAAAGTTTTAAATAAATACATAAATAACGACCTCGATACCTACTATCTCAGTTATAGTGAAGTTTCCTCAAAATAGTCCTGAATTTTACTCTGTCAGTTAGGTAGGAAATGATAGCCAATGGTTTGAATTTTAGAGTCCTGGACAAAAAACCAAGCTTCAAAAGCAGCAGTAGCTTTGGTTGAAGAGTCGTGAGGAATTTACAGCCCGACATTTCTGGATAATGTACCCAAAGGTGCGTGGAGTCAGACAATTCGCACTTGGTTAGATATTGGTAATCTTGTGATCTTTAGGTTTTGAAAAGAGACCTGATATTAATTGTGTGAGAATAATGGTTTGCGATGATGATTTAGGTGATTCGAAATAATAAAAAATCATTTGTCAAAAGTCCGCCTCCACACAGCCGATCACGTCCCATCCCTCGTCTTCTCGCGCGCTCAGTATTTTTTACCCATTACATTTTCATTTTATTTCATATTTCTCCTTTACCGCCCCTGGAGGGGGATAATAAAATTTTTCCCTCTTACCACCCTCTTTTATTTATAGGGACGGTTGCGGAATATGTTTCTCGTGCATTTTGTAATAAGTCGAATTATTAGGGTTGTTTTTCGAGATTGTCCAGGTTTTTTTCTTATTTCAGTGATTTTTTTGTCGGATACCCGTTCTGGTTTTACGAGATAAGTGCGGGTAGACGTTAAATTGTAACCGTCCGGGATTTCGCGATTCGTTTTATGAATTGTCGCGTTTTACGATTGTAGTGTCGTTATTTTTATTCGCTTGCTTTTATTTGCTGTAGTGATGTTTCGTTGTTATGGTTGAAAATTTTATGTTTCTCATTTGAGCAAGACCTCTTGGCTTCTGCAAATATTTGAATTTGGTATTCAGGCGTTTTGGACGTGAAATCGTGTTTTGTGTAAACTGTCTGTGGTTGACTATAATTCTATTTTTAAATTCTATTACATTTCATTTTTATGTACCAAAGGAGATCAAAGAACCATGATTGTACAAGGTGGATACCACAATACAACAATAAATGAAACAACGAGTCCTGCTTCATGCAAGGAACATATTACATTTAGTAAAAAACGCCTAACATCTTATTTACAAAAATGTTTTTTTCAAACAAACTGAATAGCACAAAATACAGGAAAAAATAGAACAGCCTATGTAAACTTCAGTCACTCACTTTTGACAAGTGAGCGGCAACAATCTTCTGCTATTACAATAATAATAGATACAGCGTGTTGAAATTTTGAATATTGAAAAAAAAATATTGTGGCTAAAGTAAAGGAGGTATTTGATTGAAAATTTTTTTGGGGGCTTAGATAATCATTAGGTACATAAAATTAAATTTATTGTTGTATGGTGGTAACCATGTTGTATAAGTATCTAGGTATTTCTTTAAATTATTTACTGTCTTTCTCTTGGATCTAACTTAGGAGTTTTAGCTCCGTAGACAAACTCATTAACAAAGCTACAGCGTCGTCATTTATTTGGAATAAATGTTATGCTATATTGTAGTTACTGCAATTTTTTTATGCGAAAATCTGATAAACGATGATGATGGTAAGTGGTCATTGCTGTCCATGACAACATCAGCAACATCAAGGCATCAAGATTGAAGCTGATATCACACACTCATGCTGACAGAAGAAATTACTTGTTAATGGTGAAAAATTTATATCCAATATCAAAACCAAGGTTTCCTTCCTTCAAGGGATATAAATATCTGTCCCAGTTGGGAATCGAAACCAGAAAAGTTTGACAGTCAGGATCACTACCAACTAAGCTACAGAGTAATTAATAAAAAACTTGAATTCGATACTAAACGTTTAACTTTGACCGTTTTATATCCAAGCCAGGTGGCGTGGTTGTAAAACTTTTAAGTTCTTTCTATTAGTTGTAAATTGAAAAATTACTTTTAATTAAATTTTAAATTGTCAAATTCTAAAAGGGCTTTAAATTTAAGTCTTTTTATGATAATCTGAGTTGAAGTAGGTATTCATAGCCCGAATGCTTGCGTCAATCCTAAGTGATCGGCCGAATTAAGTACCTAATAGCAGACGGTCGATAGTTGGCTAGTGTTGAATTTATCTTGAGATTGTGCTTCGGAGGGCACGTTGTAAGTCTGCCGGTCACATTTTAATCGTTTTTTAAAAGCCATTTTGATTATTAAGTTTATGAAACCTAGGTAAAATTAGAGACATAAGCTGGACGTGTCAAAGTTTAGATATTGGATCATAAGCAAACTAGTTATTTTGATTGTGTTCGTTGACTGTTAAAATTTTACTTTACTTTCAAAATAAAGTGCACCTCAGAGTAATCAAAAACAACATAGCCCTTTACACAAACTCCTTCCAGTTAACAATATTAAAAACAAAGATGGAACAAAAACGCCGGGAGCGTAAGCATTAGGTTGAAAATTGCTCTGCTTAAACCATTAATAACCTTTTCTTCCCCCGCCATTCGAGAGTCCTTCGTTCATTAAAAGTGTAGAAAAACACCTCGGGCCCCACCCCTCCCGTCTCAGTCCAAAGAAGAAGAAATATGGATCAATAAAGAAATAGCTCTCTGTCCAATGGAGGCAACGGCTAGCACGCACACAGATGCACTCGCCGCGTCCGGATAGGCCGGTTGACGCACACAACGAGTGTCGAGGAAAAATTCTGTAGCGGTGTGCGTCACTGCGTTTGTGTAGCCGCAAGAAAAAATTAGCGGGAATGTGCGTCGCGCACAGATTAAAAATGTTTTATTCTTCATTGATACAGATGATAATTATTATTGTGTAGAAATGTTGATTTGAGTTTAAGTTTACTTGTTCTGAGCTTTTTAGACACTCGTTTGGATATTGCATTAAGTTTCAACGTAGAACATACGTTTAACAGTTTCATAGGTTTTATTTAAATATTTTAAGTTCTCATTTTTTGAGTTAGTTAAGGTAAGGTTAGGTTAGCATTTGATTTAGTTGCATTAGTTCTATTGTTGTCATGTAGTCTGTGAGTAAACACTAGGTAGTTTAAAACGCGAAACGAACTGCATGAAAATCCTTTAACTACCAATATTATAACTTCAAAGAAGGACCACGAACATATTTCTTGGTTTCATAAACTAACGTTACATAATTCGTGTCTTACAAAACTCCCGCGCTTTTCACATCTTATGTAACAATATACAGAATCCTTTTGGTAATATCTTGGACGACTTAGCATTGTTCGCTGCTGGCTGTGTCTCCAGCCAGGAGGTGATATGTTGCCAAATTTATGTTTTTTGCCAACTAGGCGCTTATCTGGTTTTAATGCGAAGTAGGCACATGAGCACGGATTGTTTAGAGTGCGTAATGTTGTGTAGAATGTGCCTACCATAGATTTATTATGTCAGTGTATGCTAAACCTATGGTGCCTACTGCATTCACGTATAATATGAAATTCGTTTTAATTGCATCCCACACAAATTTAATTTCTGACTTTGTGATTGAGGATATTACGGCGGATTGATGGCGAGAATTTAATATGCCTTAAGTAATTTATTCTTTCAAGGTAAATGGAACGGTCAGCACAGGCAATAAATTTGTTTTTAGCGGAGTAATTCCAAACTCAAGGGCGACTCAAGTGTAGATTTGGATTTAATATTTCTTCAAAAATTTAATTGGGTACCTTTTGCAGATATCTCAAGAATAAATGGACAAGGGTATAAGTAAGTTAGAAGAATGCATTAATGCCAATATACTTTTATTGAGATAATGTGGTGGTAATCTTGGACTTCACTGCCGCACTTACCATCAGTTGATATTGTTGTCAATCACCATTCATCAGGTATGTATCATCAGGACTACTTATAGACCAGCCTTTCAGTCTTTTAATAAAATATTGTTATCTTCCACCCTCACTCACTCGATTCTTTCTTTCTCAGCGACTAGAACATTATTTTTGTCTTTTGGCCTCGCATTTGGCGGACTTCCACGGATAAACGGTGATTTCGGCGGGTTTTGGCGGATTCGCCGTTTTATAAGTCTTTCTATTTGAACCCACGCTTAGATTGTAGTGTTTACGAGCGCGTGAGTACTAAATGGGACGGTTTATGTCTTGCCAACGCGGTTATTTAGGGAATATTTCGGCTTTTGGTTTAGATAAATCTTTAACATTTTCTTTTTATTTAACTTTATGTAAAAAATGTACATTATAAGTAATCATCGTTATACCTATACATTGCTTACATCACGATTTGATTTATATATTCGACATTAATGTGGTAATATGTTCCCGTGTGTCCTTTTTTACTTGTCGCTATCCGTCCCTGACGCGGGCCGCACGCAAACACTAGTACAAAATAAATACCTACTTAAGAATTAAAAACTTCGCCAAAATTTCCACAAACATACATTTGCGAGTTTCCCTCTAAGGATGACGTCACCTTTCTTTTAGAAACTCAGCAAAATATCAGGCCAGTGTAGTTAGATCCTTCACCCTCTAGCGGCTCTTAAAAATATAATGTGTAATCAAGAGTGGTGTACGAAATGGGGGACCACGTTACAGTGGGGTTTTAATGTTGTATGGAGTAGCAGAAATCTCGCAGAAGCAAAAAGCTTTAAGAAATTAAATGTAATAATCATGTTTGAAGCGGTGCTGACGTCTGTATAAAGGTTGAATTGTTTAAGCGATGCTGTAGTTTGACTTTTAAAAAGTATTTTAATTTTTTTTTTGAATAAATGTATGTATTTCATTTCATATTACATTACCTACCTAAATTTCTACGACTTTTCTTTCTTACTTTTTTGACTAACAATGCATCTTGCCAAGAAAGAAGACAAGAAAGGTTTGCGAGATACCTATAATGCATCACACAATATTCTATAGGTAATTCTTAAAACGTACCTATATCTCTTTAAAACTACATTTAAAGAAAAGATTTCCAAAAGCAATTCCATCCAGTACCAAGCAAAACATTTATATACTTTACAAAACACTGAACGGAATTGCGAAAGCCCGCGAAATTACGAGAGTCATTAATAAAATTTTTAAATTACCACTGCTAAGGCAGATGTAAGGCGTCGGCCATTCCTCCCCGCGGGGGAAGGGAGGGGGTGGAATGGAAAACTCGGGAAAACTGTAGCATTCTTGAGGCGACGCTCGCACCTTCTTGTGGCGTTCACAACCTTTGGACGCGGTTTCATTTTTTATTTTATTTCCAAGGTTTTTTTACACCAAATTAAGGTAATGATAAGATGTCCAATGCGTTTATACGCTAAACATTTTTATGTATTTAATGTATAATGACAATACTACCTAATCTATAGTGAAGTAGAGTTGTAATTCGGAAGACGATGTTGACTTAAAAAAAATATTTATAATTGTGAGACAGTGAAATTAGAATGTCTTTAACTAAGTAATTTAACAGGTTATATAAAAAAATAAGTAAACGCTACGTTGGTATCCCACAACTTCCTTTTCAAATAAATCGAGCTACTTCCGTGGCGTTATAATTTTTACTTCTTTGTTTTACCTTCTACAAAATATTTCGCATGTAACGTCATTTTTTTTTTAATTTAAAATCGTGCCTACCAAGAAAATGTTATCAGCCCCTGAGACGTGGAACGTAAAAAGGAGCGCTGTGTCGGACGCCCCCCGCTCCGGCCAGCGGGCGCCGCGGGCGGGGGGCGCACTCGGCGGAACGGTTAATACGTTTATTTACCACACATTTTTATATTACCTTCCGACTTACCTACTTACGTACCACACATTTTTATTTATAATCTTCCAGCTTACTTACTTTACTTTATTTTTAATCACTTTCCAACTTACTTACTTACTTACTTACTTACTTTACTTTACTTTGATAAAATTGGTTGAACAGTTTGCAAAACATCAGCTCTTTTCCAAAATTATGTAAATCATATTTGGCATAAAAATTATCAACAATTATAATCAACAATAATGGATAATGGACATTAATTAAAACCTATTAAGATTTTATTACGTATAGTTCACTCGCATTTGGATATTACATGGGGCTGCACAAAACTTCGTTTTTTTTATTTTCAATATACAGTTGTCATTGCTATTTATTATTATTATTTCTTTTTCCATGTAAATGCGCGTGCAGTCCGGCCCTGTGTCCCGGTTTCGTGGCGTTTTACATATTTCTTCAGCGGCTCCATTGTGCGGCGGCATTGAATCAGATGTTATTATTGCGTACTTCAGGTTCCGCCCCTCCCAAATGTACATTTAGGTACATTTTCTGTAACAAAAAAATCGACAATTTATAAAATGAGTGAGATTTATTTCCTCTTTTTTTCTTTGTAGTACTTTCTATTACCTACACAAACAAAATATTTAAATTGTATTTTTACTTTCAAAAAGTTAAGTCCTCCACAAAAATACCGACTATATAGCCTAGGTAGTAGAGTCCCGAATTAGATCCCAACACAGTCAATGAAATGACAGTTCATGTTTTTATTGTGACCATCACTGACCATTTTCATCGGTTATTATTGTCGGCTATTTACTTCAAAAGGTCGTATAGCGCATTATTGCGTCACACAGTAAAACAATACATAACAATATTTATCCCCGCTTCCTATGCAAAGCAAATGACTACCCGGCAGGTCCGCTTCCCGAGTTTCTCAACGAAATCTCCTCCACTGTAAGAAATATAAAAATGTACAGAGAACGGCCTAAATCCATATTTGACCATTCACGCGATCACCGCCTTTATTTCCTTTGGCATACGTGTCCAAATCCCGCGCACACAAAACTTTCTTCAGTTCCACTGACCGTTACTCTAAAACGCTTTAAACTAAAACGCATTTCAAAGAAAAACATACTCTACGACAAAACTGTAAGGATGAATTTCCTTTAGATTGCATTGATGTTCAAACCTTTGAATTCCGAATCGCTATACAGGGTGTTTCAAGAAAGCGTTGGTGAGTTACGCGCGTTGGCGTGCGCCCCCACTTCTTTGCAGTGTTAATTTACATTTTAAATTGCAATTACATAGCTGAACGGCGACTTGCCCTGTTTTGTAGCGTCCTGTAGCACCCTGTATAGTAAGACGGATGGCCGGATCGCATTGTTGTGTGATTTATGGACGGATTGGGATAGTTTGTTTATTGTAACTAGGCTTAATTGGATTTTGGGATAAATACCGTCTTTATTTGTAATGGACGTCTAATTTGACATTGTTCCTTTATAGGCCTTGGGATTTTATTTTATTTAAGAACTGTAATGGATGGTAGAGCCAATTCAGCCGAGGTAGTACCACCGTCCGCCACGGTACTTAGTAACATTTCTACCGACTAATTTTAAGAATAGTATCGTGATAAAAAGTTGTAGAGCCAGTTACACCTTTTAGAGGCGACCATCTCAGTCGTATCGTACATCTATTACCGAATTAAAACGAGACTCTTACTAACAATAACTAACTAGACTATTTATTAAGTACTAACAGTAACTAACAGGATTAACTTTCACGTCAAGTCCAAGTCCTCAACGTATTATAATTATGTAAGTAATAAACTAACCAAGTAGAGTAGTTTTTGTACTTGTCGTTGTTGAAGACGGCTGTTTTTTTAAGGTTAGGTATTTATTTTTTAAGGTTAGGTATTTAAACAGTAACGGAATTCCTTTTCTGATAGTGAAATATGGTAAAAAGTCGTTCTACCAGTCAAGGATGTGTCACAACAGATGCAGTGGTAGTCAGGTCACAAATCTACCATCTATCTACCATCTGGTTACCACAATCCTGCCATATCTTTACAATCTGTGGGACACGGTAGGTGCCGAAGCGTTATGGACGAATTTATTGAATGTTAATCTGTTTCCTGTAAACTATTGTCTCAAATTTGAACCTTATTATAACCGGATTAATAACTATTTTTATTTTCATCAGGTAGAGTCGAAACAGAAAGTGTGACAAATTTATAATAGTGTGAGGTATTTTATGAATATTATTAACATAAGATCAGGCTTCCGTTTCCCATTTTTTATAGGATTCAACTTTTTATCATATTGATTTGGGGTTAAAGGATTTTAGGCTGCTTACACAAATATAGAGTTAGCCATGTTTTATTTTAATGTTATTGGTTTTTTACTTACTTATTGTTTAAATAATAAAAAAGGTAACAATTAGTTACAAAGTAGATATATGTATAAAAGGGAAAGGTCACTAAGTCATTCGAAAAATCGAGAACCGCTCAACATACAAGATGAAACTTGATAAGGAGGCTGTTAAAAGTCAGTAGAGAGTAGAAGCGTAGAGAGTAAGTAAGTAAGTATACTTAGTATGTCATTTTCCAAGTTTTTTTAAATCGGCTAAAAGTTCTTCCACGTGAGTCAAGCCCTTTGATCTTATCCTTATAATAGCTATAAGTACCTACTACCCCACTAGACATGACGGTAATGCTTCTTGATAACAAAACTTTAAGTTTTACTTCGGATAATGTTTTCGCCCAATTATATCACACTCACTTAAAAAATGAATGCAAAATAATGTATACAGTTTATTATATTCGATTATTACTCGATAAATAATAAATTAACCTGAATAATCCAATAAGTAATAAATGATGTGATGAAAATTAGTCGTAGGATTGGATGTAGGTACGACTAGTCTAGGACGTTTTAACATTGACTGACAAGACTGCAGAGAAAACGTCAATCAAGTGTGTAAGCACCCTTATTTGTAATCGAACGGAAGTCAATATTTGTAGCGTTCGACTGAATTGATTTTATTGAGAAAAGGATTTGCTTTTTTTGGTATAACATATTGTTTGTTTTATTTATACCTGTTTCAACTTTTTTACTTTAATAACCGACAAACACGTGCCACCTCATGATAAAAAACTTTAGAACATAAACGATATGAATAAATTTTAGCACCGATAACTCTCGTATCTGTGTCGCCATTTCCCCACCCGCCTCAATAGGAACAAAGCAAGGCGAATACCGAAATATCGCGGCTGCAATTTGTAAGTCAAATTTTTAGTGTGACGTCACGGATATCCGCCGCCGAGCTAACTATGCCGGATAACTGGCGTAAATCTTACATTACTGTGTACTGTACACCCACACGGAATACTGGATTAGAGGATTTTTTGGTAAATAGCTGAAAAGCGAGTTAACAACCAATCAATTTAAGGTCTGTCTCCCATGAATATCAATAAAGAAGACGTGACTAACGCGTTTTCAACTGAGAAAAGAGAAGAAAGAAAGATAATGCTACCTTTCAAGCTTCTATCCCAGACGAAACGAGATAAATCGTTTGGCTACTAACTCAAGGAAGGACCGTAGTGATCTGGCCGTCATCGCGTCAGTATGGATTCACTAGGTACCAAGACCAACTTAATATAAACAGATAAAACTATGCATCAACACATGAAATATCCTTAAACACGTATAGTACGTGTTTGTTCGAAAGAAAGAAAAAATACATTTATTTGCATGTGTCCTATAAAATTTTAAGATAAAATAAAATAACAGGAAAAAAACTAAACAAAAATGTAAATTAAACTAACAATGATAACGTAGAACTACAGTACAAAAAGATCTGTACTTAGCACAAAGCTGCTAGCATTCTACCGACACTTTTCAGTATTGCAGGAGCAAGCATGTAGTTCGCCCGTACCGCATATCTCGGCGAACGCAAAGCCGGTGTTTTCGCGAATTCTTACGGTCGACAACCGTACACCCACAACACACTTCCGCGGCGCCTCGCGTTACAGCCTTCTACTAACATAACGCTATGTAGTTTATCTACGACTTATCCACAGATCGTATCCACATTCAAAAACTGTTTAAATGGGATTTAAATAGTAACTGGACTATTACTATTCAAGTAAAGTAGACGGGAGAACAAACTTTTTTTTATGGAATTAAGATAGCAAACGAGCAAGCAGCACCACACTTCCGCTGCCGCCCATAACAACTGTGAACAACCTAGAACTAAACTCAAAGGGACTAGGATGGTTAGTCCAGTTAGTAGATGGTGTTAGAATATTAGTTGGTTAGTTTGTTAAAAAGTGTGACGACAGGGACTGTTAGTGATAATTAGTCCTGTTAGTGAAGAAGATTCTGTCTGTAGGAAACCCTGCCCTTGTCTCTACATCCTTTACACCTCGCCAACTAATAATCTAAACCAAAAAAGTTACAACTAATACTTTAATTGAATCTGCTGAAGATATTTAATCGTTTTTTGTATCGTTAATATTTTTTAACAGCTACCGAGTGACCTTTCAATACAATACGAAAGCTCAAGAAAGGGTCATCTAGTTAACGTAGTTCCGATTAAAACCGGTTATAACCGCCGCAATCTGGTACACACTGGATATGAACAATAGATTAGTTCTTATTGTTCAATAAAATTGTTTGTAGTGTACACGAAAATTTAAATAAATATGTATTTTTTGCTATAGACACAATTTGTGTCTTGGTACTTAGTACACTTTATTATGATGTATTAAATAGTAAGTGAAAAATTTAGATAACCCCGTAGTCATGAAGGTATGTGTTTATTAAAAAATATAACTTCACTGCCTTAGTGCCATCGGCCTGTAGTTAATAATCAAAGGAATGGAATAAACTTAAGCTTGTAGTATTAACCCTTACAATGATTCGATTACGATACGACCCTAACATCTGTCGAAGCAACAATAGCGCAAGAAAGGGTCAGTAACAGTGACCGCTGGAACCGGTTATAACCGCTTTGTTCCGGCCAAAACAGGTTTCAACTACCGCTACCTGTTATGGTCACCATGTTGTGTGATAACTGAGGACGGGAAGGTTAAAATGTGAGTTTGTATTTTATTTTATAGTTTTTGTAGTTTAATAGTTTTATCAGGCAGCTGAATGTTTTTTACCTACCTACTTCTATAATACGTTCAATGAAATTTGCAAAGTTGCGTGATGATGCCCCTTATTTATTTTATAATATTATCTAAAATAACTAACATAAAATAATCAATTAGGTACACACTTAACCTACATAGATACAGTACCTGACTAGCTACGTAATCAGTAAGTAGTAACGTACCTAATCAGTTTTAAAATCAGCTTACTATGATATTAAACAGAGCGAACAAATTAAAATACCTACGATAAAAAGAGAACTTGTGTTTATTGAAAACCCATTAATGGCAAATAAAAAATGAATTTCGAATGTGTATTACAAAACTTAGATGTTTGTTACAAAACTATGGTCACCCTACCCAACTGACCATAATCGCACGTTCCATTCAACTGTGTCTGTCGATTGTTAATAAAATGGACATAAAAAACCTACAATGGACAAAAGACATATGGACAACACCATAGGTATGATTAAATATTTTTTTATTCCTACCCGTAAAGTTTAAACTTTTCAAAGTAGCCAGTAACCATATGGTAAGGGTAGTTTAAAGGATGATAAGAGACTGGTCGCACCACGGACGATTAGATGCCAAGAAGTGTGGAATAATCCATCGTCCTTTGATTATGTACTCATAGAGGTTTCATAAATCGAAGAAAATACCAATTTACACAAGGAATAAATTTAATGGTTAATATCCCAATCAGGACCACGTTTACTGCTGGTCAAAAAACAAAAAACTAAAACGTTTTATATTTTTTACAAATAAAGAGTTTTAGAAAATACTGCGAAGAAAACGAGTTTTTTTTCAAAAATATACTGCTTTTGATTTTTTTGTTTATGAAGTTTCTTTCTTTTTACTTTCCTATCTTCTCGTCGTCATATTGTAGTACAGCAAGGGGATGTTGATAAAGTGAAATAAGGCCCCAAAACCCTTTTTAGTCACGCTTTGTCTATTGATATTTGTTGATATTGGGTTTATTGATTTTGATCGAGGTAAACGATTTGGGTTCGAGTTTTTTGGGTGATCAGTAGATTCGAGCATTTGACTTTCAACAGATGACGTGATAAAAACACCATTATTATACAGGACATCCTCATTTTTGTTAATGACGTCATAAAAGTTACTTTCACTAAGTAAGTATGATAAGTTTCGCTCATTTTGACGATTAAAAGTTAAGAATGGGTCTAATATTAGAATCTAGTAGTAGGATTAATATGACAAAGATTGTGCTTTAGAAGGCAAACTGAACTGTATTGTAAGCAATACTTAAAAGAGTAAGAGAAGAAATTTAAATACTCGACTCGGGTTAATTTTTCAATTAAGTAATGTTACTACCTCGACAAAATACAGTCACGTCGAAGAACAGAGTACAGAGGGAGGATAAATACTCACTGTCGCACAATATTTATGTCATCGATGCGTTGACAGCGGTAACGCATGATAGTGGACCGTCATCAATGATAACTCTCAATGCCTTCCATGCTGTAACCATTGAAGGATTATGTAATATCCAAGATAGAAATTTCAACAATTACTGAAACTAAACGACGAAAAGTCATTAAATTTAAATTCTCCATAAATATAAAAGTCAACGAAATACAACCGAAGAATAACTTAACATCAAGTGAAGAATGACAAAACTGCGATGGCTGATTTACGAAGGCGGCTAATCAGATGGTACCAGTCGAGCCGCGGATTTAAAACAATCGATAAAAACAAACATCTTTCGCATGATATTTTATCGAGGATTTGCGTGATAGTACTCTTTGAACAGAGACGGATTTGGTTCTTTAATAATAACTTGGAATTCGCAATGAACGCAGAAACTGTTTGGCATCGCGTCCCCGAACTGTTAAGTATTGTTGGTATGAAACTTCATAATGGCTTGGGGCAGCCAAGTAGCAGAAAAAGCACTGCACGCTAGACTGTCTACACTTATCATCATCACCTCGGCGGTTACAAGCTTCACGACAAATCAGCGTTTCCGTTATCATGTACTAGCGACCCGCCCCGGCTTCGCACGGGTGCAATAACTATTTAATGGATGTTATTATACATATAAACCTTCCTCTTGAATCACTATCTATTAAAAAAAAACGCATCAAAATCCGTTGCGTAGTTTTAAAGATTTAAGGACACAAAGGGACAGAGAAAGCGACTGTTTTATACTATGTAGTGATATGTCACCTATACATGGGTGAATATTACAAGTTTCATTATATTAAATGATATTGCGATAAAATTTACAAAGTAGGGTTAACGAGTATCATATTCTACTACAATACATGCTAACTTAACAGTAAATTAAAAAGGTAAAAGCGAAAATACACCAAGTCCATCCCTGTTACTCACGTACATTTTAAAATAGGCAAGGACAAATAGATAATGACAGAGTACGGTGGGCGTCAGCAAACTGCGAATGCTACTTACTGCCTCGTTACTGGTAATTTGAGAATGTTTAATATCCAACTATTATATCGATATGCAATATCACGAACAAATTATAGATCCTGAAGTAAATGATGTTTCATAAAATGTTTTTACATTCCTTGCAATAAAAGATGATGCTTATATAAATGATAAAGGTATGTTGGATAACAATAAAGCAAGTAACGTAATGTAATACGTTTTTTATGGAATCAAGATATCGAACAAGCTTGTACATTCCTTCTGCTGCCGCCCATGGTCGACCAGCACAGAACAGGACTCAAAGTAGTATAATATTAATAGCAATTAATAGTTCGTAACTGTAAAATACTTTGAATAACAGTAAGTAATTATTGAGTGTGTAATCTTACCCTTTTATGGTTTCGTGCAACCGTTTCCGTTATTCGCAAAATAGTTAAATGAATGCAAGCAAACGAAATTGTTTTGTCATACAAGTTCCAAAGTAGCAGCTGCGCATTAAAATCCCGACACAAAACATTAAAAAGGATAAGGAAGGGTCAGCAAAACCAGATTGACCAGTCCTATTCAAAAAATAGACAATACGGCCCTAGAGTTGACCCTTGGGGGACACCGGTCACTTTTACGCGTTTTGTCCAAAACCGGTAGTGAATCAAAAGGGTTTTGAATTTAAATATTATTAACTATTGTCGCGAAATTCCAGCCGAGGCGATGGTCAGTTTTGTGATTGCGTTTGACCGTGTTCGTTGTTGATTGTGATATCGAAAGCATATGAGTGTTCAATAAAATTCACAGTTAAAAATAAAATGCAAAGTTTCCTAGAGTCATGTTGTTCTGTAAAGGCCAGTATTAATATTTTCTTAAAAAAATAAAAACAAAGAAAAAATATAGTGAAAACAAATATATTTAATTTTATAAGGTGCAGTAATTTCCAAAAAAATGTGATGTAAGTACTTTTAAATTATTGTATTACATTATATTTACTAACTTATTATAGCTATTTCAATTTACTAACTTATTATAGCCATTTAAAGGGCCCTGGGTTCGACTCCCAGCGAAACGGTAGGGTGTGGGTTGTGTAATTTCTTAATATTGACTTTTTATATTGAGCCATCAATTTTCTTATGTACTTTTAAATTGTATATTGTATATCTTGGATTGTCTTTTAAAAATGAGATGGATATTTAGTTTACTTCCTATTTTACTATCTCATATCACATAATTTACTTACATATAAGTACTTTCAAGACTAAGGGCTCATTCACACGAGGACGATTCGTTTTTTTCACGATTCGTTTTTTTTTTGACGGCAGCAATGCTTTTTAAATACTCATGTTCACACGCTTGACAAATCGTGAAAATAGACGAATAGGGATACGTCTTTTAGAAATCACGAATCGTGAATGTTTTATGATTATGACGGATTATTTTTCTTCTATTTTTACATCGACGATAATACCAACACAAGATTAAAGTATTCACGTCCATTGTGTTTCTGAACCAATCTGAACTGAGCTAAATCACGAAATAAATGTGAACTTCAATGCGGATATTTTGACGAATCGTGAAAAAACACGATTCCGTATTAAATGTGAACGTCCATCCGTCAAGACGTATCGTGTTTTTTGCCGAATCGTCAAAGACGTATTCCGTGGGAATGCACCCTAACTAAAGTATTTCGATGAGGCTTGCGTAACCCATTATCACACTAAGTAATTATCAGTATGTGTATTTTTGAAATAAAATATAAGTGTTGTTTCAGTGTTGTCAAGATTTTTTTCCTAATCCGAAAGTCAGTTAATACATTCCAATTACTTAAAAGTTCAAGCAAAGCCAAATGTTATACCCTGGGCTTAATGCCGAGCACAAATATATAAAACATAAGATTTCAATCATTAAACCGAGACTCCCAACAGTCCTATCACTTTGCAAAGACCCATTTCCCACGCTTCGCAAAAAGGAAAGAGATTACCTTGAACCTTGGAAAAAAGCCCCTTTTCCCATCCACGTCACAAAAAACTGTCCCACAATTATCACCTCCCCGTTTTGCTCGGCAAATAGAATTAGGCGAGAATTAAATTAGCTTGGGAATTAACATGGATAATGCCAGGCTCTCTTCGCTTTTTCCTTATTTTTACCGTCGCTGTAACCGTTTTTTACCGACACACGCGTCCCTCTGAAAGCGGGAAATTTACCCGCCAATTTCGAAGGACAAACGATTCACTTGTTCTCTTTTTAAACGGCTTGTTATTTCTTTTTTTACGTTCTCACAGGATGCTGTTTGTTGGATAAATTGTTATTTTTTTGTAAAACATTTATTGAAAGAGCGTTAAATGAATTTAATTTTTTGTGTCCAAACCAGGCAAATTAGCAGGTGGGTCACCTGACATTGACAGTATGACATTGGTAGTAGTAATTATTAAATATGACATATTATAAACATAACTTAGAGTCATATCACTATGAGATAAGATATAGGTTATATCCCTAGCAATATAAAACAAACGAATTAGTTCCATAACTGGGCACGGGTCGGTATTTTTCATTTCTCAGGTTAAGATTGATGAAGATTTTGAAATAAACTAGAATCTTAGAAATTAGTGATTAAACTAATTAATAATGAACTGTGTCAAGTAGAATTTGGTTGCATCAGTATACCACTCCAATCCCATTTTCCACCACTTCCCTTCTTAGATACTACTAATGCTTGCTAATATCAGTAATTTCCCCACCACTTGCCAGGACGGCCGAGGGTGGTACCTTTACAGTATTTTTGAAGAACAATAAAACTCCGTCGTACGTTCATTCTGCAATTATGAGCTGTATATATTCTAAACGGTGTTGGGGTGAACACAACCCAGATATAAATTCTTCAGATGTTCCAGACTATGAAACGTAAACTATAGCCTTTATGAGAGGAAAAACTGTTGCCACTGCCGGTATTCTGCCAAATTCTGCATTGGAGCAGCGTGGTAGAAGGCCTCAATTATGAGACACCCATGCTCAGTTATTGGTGAATAATTTATTGACGATAAAATAATAAGAGAACAAAAATAGTAGAAATGTTCCAATTATCTACTTCATAAACTTCACCATTAACAACGTGTAAAAGAAAACTTGACAACAGATTTTTTATTTTTCTTCGTCGTGGTATTAAAGATCATGGTCAACGCAGAATTATTAACGTCACTGATAGTTTGCTCCTTTGCTGTTATTTCCATAAAAAACATCACTTGACTGGAATTTAATGGAATTTTTTGGACATATTAGCCTAGACAGACAACTTTTGGCTTCCGACAGTTACAGTTGGTCAAGATATATTATGTAAGGGTGATGAGTTCAAGATCAAGAATTTGCAACTAAGAAGATCTTAGATGAGACTTCTTCTCAAGATGTTCTTTTAACTGTAAGAATGTAAACTGTGAGATTTTCCATCACACTGCAGACTATCCTTCGCGGATAGGCAGTATTGTCTCATCCAGGCAACTATATATTGCGCACCGGGGTTTAAGAAAAGGGGCCTTTAAAATGTCAAAAGAAGGCGAATTTCCCTAAGGGTGCGCACCCCTTAATTATATCTTTTAATGTAATGTCTGAGTGCATTTTTAGAAGACCCTCTTTATGTATAATGGAAGGGAAGACGAGGGTGGCTTGGGGGTGGAAATTAATTATAGATCGGTGCGCTCAAGTTTTTTGAAAATGTCTGCCAAGTCACCGTTCGGGGGTGATTTCTTGTTTGGGATTGATGAGAAATTCTGGAGGCTGCTGAACCATTAGGTATTCGAACTGAATGATGGTAGTCCTGAAAAGATTTTTTTAATTGTCCTGTTATTTTTATATAAAAATTACGAAACATTTAAAAACTTTATTCAAGCCCTCGTTATAACTTTAAGTAATTGTCAAGATTGCTAAGATTAAAAGCAGCATTTTTATGCAGCGTTTTAACGCCGAAGTTTTGCTCCATTTTTTACGAGTATGAAATATGGTCACGGCAAGAGTTCAATCAGTAATAATAAAAAAATATCAATCCGTATTATGTTCCTCTTTTATATCTTATGTTCTTAGGTTGTAGATACACGATTGGTGACCACTTATCGTCACTTAACTGCCTTTACCACCCGTTACCAGCAATTACTTTTAAAAGCTTATAACAAATTTTCAAACCGATCGTATTTTACTAACGAATAAACTTGAGAATTGTAATAAAAACCGTGGTTAATTTCTAAAATTCCAGTACAAATGAGCTCTAAATAAGACTGTACACCTGTTCTAATATAAATGATATAAGGGCATGAAATACGAAAGTAGCGAAACAAAATTGAAGAACAACACGGGAGCCGTGCCCCCGCATCTTAGCAATTTAAAACAGGGGACGCTTTTTCTTACCCCCTTCCCCCTCCCCACCCCATCCGTCATAACTTGACCCGCCTCGCTACCCCGCCGAGGGGAGTCCGCGACCGTACTTTTTAGATTCTTGCTCCGGGATTTATTTTCATTCTAATTTTGAATATTTTTTTTACGTCGCCATTTACGAGTAATTTGTTTGTGGCCAAAAATGCATATACCTACAGATATTTTAATGCAATCAAAGATATGCATTTGAATTTGATTTTAAAATTAAAAAAAAAACTACTTGTATCTGGTTGAAATGGCTCTCGGTTTTAAAAGTTCAGGCTAGTTCGCGTTTTTTTTAAATAAAATTATAATCATATTGGGTTTTAAAATAAGCGTAGAGTATAAAAGTAGGAGCGTAAGGCACTTCTCACATAACGCTATTTATGAGGTACGCGACTGCAATGCAATCCAAAATTTGTATGTATCTGACACTTTTCACTGACAGGAGACGCGTCTACCATGCGACTCCTGTCAGTCAAAAGTGTCAGATCCATAGAATTTTGGGATTGCGTTGCAGTCGCGTAGCTAATGAATAGCGTAATGTGAGAAGTGCCTAACCTGTACATATCAATAAGTATTTCAAATGTTCAAATAATGTTACATTTTACTCGCATAATTAATAACTTTCAATATTTAACGACGTTTTCCATGACTTTATTCTATTTTTGAATATAAATTTAGTAAAAATGTATGTCATTCGTTTTATCAATTAAAAATAAACTGTTAAAATATATTCAAAAATGAAATAAAAGAAAGTATTTGTACATACTTTTGCTATTTATTTCAATCACAAATTACAAAAATGTCCCCCCACGTTACGCCATTTTCTCTCGCAAATTATAAACGGTTCTTCCTTGGCTAGGGGAGTATTGGCCCCTAATATAGTCCTAAGGGTGGATTACCGTTTTAAATATTGTTATTGAAACACTTTTTTGCAAATTTCATATTTAGGCATATTCATTTTACTAAAGAGAAATATCTTACTATTTACCGAGAAGTTTTTTCTGAACTTACTTTTTGACGTTAGGTAATATAGGATAGTTATATGGAATAGTCATTCTTCTGTTTTGCCACCTGCAATAGAAGCAGTCCTGGGTTCGAATCTGCTCTCAAAATAAGAGAATACTGGCAATAGTCCACCCAGCTGACCAAGTGCCGATTGGTAGACTACACACCTTTGAGTTCTTTGGTTAAAAATTATAATTGAGTGGCTCTTTACGGATGTAAATTTTATAAAGTAAGTCGGCGTTAAAATGTTTGAGTAAATTAAAGTATGCTACAAGCTTCATATACTTTCTCATGACTACACACGGCCAGACCGAGAACAGTTTTAATTCATCATTCAAGTTTCCCTCTCGCTGAGAATCAAACTCTGGATTCTTCGAAGGGTCAATCCGACATGATAACCGATGTGTTGTACGGATCGAATGAAACTGGCTATTCATACGAAATTAAAGTTAATTAAAAGAAACTAACAGCCAGTCGATAGAGAGCCCGCCGAATGGACATTTCCTGGGTCGATTTTCGTGCATAGGTACCTATAACACAAAAATATTTTTTTTTATTCGAACCAGTAGTTCCTAGGATTAGCGCGTTCAAACTTGATTGTTTCAACAAGCTAATCTTAGGAATGGTTTTGTGATCGATAGTTCCTATACAAGCCACGATCAGCAGGAGCGGAACACCAACAAAAAATGTTACCGTAAAATGTCCCGAAGCAAATCGAGGGCATCTTTACTATAGATTTGTTCAAAGTAGCCGATAGAAGCATCGAGATTCGCCCTTCACCCGAACGGGGTTCGTAAACCCGGCATAATCAAACTTAAGAAACCGAAATAAGATACTGTTGAGCACACCGGGTCCTTACGGCTGAAGATCAATTTACAGATACGACAAAAGACAACTTACGACTAAAATAAAACAGAGTTTGATAAAATTGCTAAGTCTATCGAATTACGGTTCCAACCCTGCAGGCTCTATTGCTTTGTGTGTCTTCGAATAAGAGAATTAAAATACCAGTTCGATTATATTCTAGATAAAGGCTAAGCGTGATAAGGCCTAGAGTTCGTTTGAGGTAGTACCACCCGCCACGGTACTTAGTACCGTTTATGTTGGTAACAACCAGCCCAAAAGAAGTCGTCTTTCGGATAGAAAGGTGTGAAAAAAATGGAACTGGAATACACTTTTTTTAGAGGTGACCATCTTAATGCTTAAAGATAGCAACACATCTATGACTGAATTAGAACAAGACTCTCATTAACAATTAGGTAGATACTAACTGGACTATATAATAAACAACTACTAAAATACTAACTATCACTAGCAATCCCTGCCCCTTCTTACCTATTATAAACTAAATTAGTAACTAAAGTTTTAACACCGTCTGCCAACTGGACTAACCTAACTACTTCCGATGTGAATCTGGTAGTAGGTCGGTCAAAGTCGACATGGGCGGCAGCGCAAGGGTAGTGCTGCATGCTCGTTTGCTTGGTATACCTATTCCATAAAAATAATAGACAAAATACCTACTAAGTATTTTACTATCCTAATAATCTACTTGCTTTTGCTCACTTCTTCACTTCACTTCGCCCGCGAGGGATTCAGAAAATGACTGAATAAGAAAGAAAGAGTTCAACATCTTTATAAAAAAATTGACTTCCAGGTTCCAGGCATTCAGCAGATTTCTTCTTATTGTTTTCATTCAATAACATCTATATTAGATGTACATTACATGCTTACAGAATTTGTACCTGCATCCTTGTGAAGTGTAGCAACGTACTAACCCCTAGACAATAGCTACGATGTATGTGATCACAGATAGGTAGAGCTTTATATTTTGAGTTTGGAGAGCAAATCGTAATCAAATTTTCTAAAACCTGTGATGTGTTAGAAATTGAGCCTATTGAACACTTTATGGTTGTCAAATATATCCATTATGCCTTATTATGTTACTGAAAAAATAGACAGCTGGAGTCATTTTGTAAAAAACCAAAAATATCTCAAGACTTCAAGATGATAATGCATTTTTTCTGAACCGCCATGTTTTGTGAAAGATAATTAATCGCCCGGCGCTCCGCTTTAATTGAATCTCTTACCCCCTAGCGTCCCCCAGGAAAAACAACCCTTTCTTATTTTTCCTTTCCCCCTTGCAAGACGATAAATCCTTGGTAGAGACAGTAGGGAGATATCTTGCCAAGATTTTTTGCCTTTTACGAAACGTACTTCAACCCTTATGTTTAACGTAATAAGGCTCGTTTTGAGTAATTTGAATTCCTTGCAAAGGAAAAATAATGCCTGTTTCGAGCTACAAGAAAAACCCTCCACGATTCGTCATTTAAATTCCTCGGGCGAGTTTAATCGCGCCACCATTTTGAAACCTCTTTCTTTGCGTATTCCAAATTCGAAATTTTGTTTCGCTGAGTCAGTACACGCGTCGTATTCTATAATCTTTTTTTAATTTTAGCAACATTGGCATCCCAATGTTATATATTATTCTAAAGAAAGAGATTAAGAAAATATAAATTTGTTGTGTTTTATCCCGCTATTTATGAACGTCCTGAAATTATTAAATTAGTTAGGTACCTACTAAACTTATATTATTTTCTATGTAATGAATAAATACTTACAATGTTAAGCTAACAATTAAAAACAGCCACTTAGTCTTTTCGACTTTTTCGACAGATTTTTCTAGTGTAGATATTTTTAAATGTGTGTTATTATAAGTACAAAACGATGAAAATACATTATGTGGTTTGAGCGTTTTTCTAAATCTTCGTTTTTATACTTACTACCTTGCTGTCTTCTTAAAGCACTTTTCACTGGATATGATCCTTCGACCCGTATATGAAAAACATCCATTTATGAAACATATGAGAGAGCGATCACATATCGCATTGACCTACTATCGAGTTCAAACACCTTTGAAAACCTACCTTGAGCTTTATTACAGCGTGTGAGAGTATACATTAGAATGTGTGTTAATAATAGAACATATCAGCTAAGTGTAAGTTTTATTATTATGTTGTGACGTCAAACTTTTCAAGTTCTTTGTCAAAGAAGCGTTGAAGATTCAGTGAACTTTGTTTAACGTATTCTTAATTTAAAAGTTTCTACTTTTTAAGAATTTGTTGAGGTGTTAGCACAATGACCAGTGCCAAATTCACTGTATTTTGTATTTTAATAGCCGGAAATCCAGCAGATGAGCTACCTGATCGTAAGTGGTCATCGTCGCCCATGGACTTTAATAATACCAAAGACATTGCTGATGCGTTGCCGGCCAAGAATGATGAAGAAGAAAGAAAGAAAATAAGTACTAGCTCCAAAGCTGGTACACAATAACTATTTGGCAGCTGAGTCAGCCGGGTTTCAGCGTGAGTACCCTGGGTATTGGGTTTTAACTGAATGGTACAAAACCCAGTGACCTGCGAAACGAGGTACTAGGTGTTCCAACATAACCTGGGCCGTTGATCAGCATCAGCAGGTTGGTGCAAGGTCTTGGACTCAAAGATAGATGGAGTCCTATCATACGAGTAGGGAGTTACTATACGAGTAGGTACTCACGAAATATATTTGCGGATATTCGGCCTCATGAGTCTATTCTTGACCACGATCCATGATACTGTATCTGTATGCGAATCATGGTTATTATATTTCCAATTAATACTGAAAAAAAACAGCAAAATATCTAAGCAAACAATAAGAGTAACATAATTTACTCATTTAACTTTAGGGGCATATTTCAAACTTTCACCAAAAGAAGTTGTCGCTAATGCAAAGTATATTTATTGTCATTTAAAAATAAAAATATGGCATTTATTTTTGAAAATCTAACTATCCGTAATGACCACCTCATATTACCACTTAAAAAACTCCATTAAAAATCGAAGTTATCATTATACTAACAATCATTATATTAACACAAAAACCACAGAGTAATGAAATAAAGATGGAGGTTGGTTGGCGCGATCTAAAAACGCGGCGTTGAGCGAGTCGGCGATCGCTCGATCGAAATTACGAACAAAGCGGTTCCCCACCTCGGTACACTTTTATTCTTAAGGGGCTGCGTCCACCCCTAAAAGAAGCCATCTTGGGTAAGCCCCCAAACCCCTAACCCCCCGAGGGAGGGGCTAGGGGGACCACTTTTCTCTCAGAAGTGTTGTTTTAATTCCACCGAATATCTTTTCGCGAATACCTTTGCAAGTTTTGATATAATTTCCTCGTGGTTAGTATTTATTCCGCTGAGGTGTGAATATCGTATTGCGGACGTTTTAAACGCTATTTATGAGATTGTTGTCAATATGTTTATGTTTTAGATGGAATAACCATTTTAAATTAACAGTTTGTAATGAAGATGCGTGATGGTCATGCCACCCATAAGTGGTCATGGTCACCAATGGACAATAGTAACGTCAAAGAAATTTAGACCTTACTGGCCCAGAAAGAAGGTAGAGGATAGAATGAAACTATTGACTATCCAGCTTTTAGCCCTAACACGAAAATATGTTAGGCTGATTCAAGCAAGAGGGTAGCAAGCCACCTGAATAAGTCCTACTATACATACTTAAGCCAACTGCTGTCGCCTGCTAGGACGCACTGGTCTGCTTGCTTGGGATCAGTTTTAAAATCCTAGGTTCTATATTCGCTATGGTTCTAATCGTCACGAAACCTAAATTTTTCCATAACATTCTGAAATATTTGTTAGGTTAGGTTAGGTTTTTACTAGGTGGTAGAGCCTAGAGTTCGCCCGGGGTAGTACCACCGCCCGCCAAGGTACTCAGTACCATTCCTACCGTCATAATAATTGTTTTTAAGAGCAATTGTGTTCCGAATAGGAAGGTGTGGAGCCGGTTCACTTTTTTAGAGGCGACCATCTCAGTCCTCAGGGGTAGCAACGCATCTGTGACCGAATTGGAACAAGACTCACACTAATCATTACTAACTGGACAATAAATATTAACTAACAGGACTAACTATCACTAACAGTCCCTGTCCTCACACTTATTAACAAACTAACCAACTAACATTCTAACACCATCTACTAATTGGACTAACCACCCTAGTCCCTAAATTGGGTCTTGTTCTAAGTCGGTCACAATTGCCATGGGCGGCAGCGGAAGGGTGGTGCTGCATGCTCGTTTGCTACCTTAATTTAATAAAAAAAAAGGTTCACAAATCCTTATTGGGCCAACATGGTGGACAATACGTCTACAATATACGTCACAATCCTTGTCACGTACCCCTCACCTCTATGAGTTATGAGTACTTATAACGATAGCGTGTCAACTTTTATCCGAAAGTAATAAAGCACGGGTCTATTCTGAAGCGAAACGATTATTAAGTTCGTATCAGATTGACTAGCTCAAACTCAAACGCATTTAAATTACCTTTAAAAGACCGAAGATCAAAGTGACCAGACTAAAAAGGTTGAATTCAAGTCTCAAAAAGCGGACGCATCCAGCATTAGCGGCGCTAGTGGCGGTCCACTATCGTCCAGGTAGATTTTAATTTCTATGCAAATGTAAAGTCTCATTGGGCCAATCTACGCTCCGAAGTGACGGTATCAAATCGCGGGAAAACTTAATGAAAACGCGCTCAGTACCGTACGGGGCTGTCCTCGTTTGTTAGACGCTGATCGGTTTCAAATGTGATCGTATTAGGATGGCCTAGAAAATGAGACGGATCAGAGCTTTGGTGGTAGAGTTGAAGCTTGGCTGGCTAATAATGGCATGGCTCTTGCTTGAATCAGTCGCCATATGATTTGTTACTGAGAGCTTTAAATTAAATGGCCCACGTGAAAACATGTGAAATGTTATTCACGATCATCAATAAAAATATAATAAAAATGGAAACCAAAATGTATGTAAGCGCCATCACTTTTGAACGGCTGCCTCAAATTCAATATTTTTTTTGTGTTATTTATCGCGAAGGCAGGTCCATTGGTACCAAATAATAATAAATGCATTTGGACAAGTGGTACAATTAATAATAGAAAACAGCATTCTTAGGTTTCAAACGACTTTTGTAGGTCATAAATAAATTGCGTTTACAATGAAAAGAATTGCGTATCTTATCGTTTGAATGGAGGGGATCCCTCCCACTATCCTACTTCATCACACTTTCCGTAACTTTAGATCAGTTCTTTACTGTGATTGGTTGACTGAGAGGTGGAGCCGAAAAAACTGCGCTATTCATCTTTATGAATAGCTCATTGTGTGCATTGTTCATGACTCATGATGATTGGTGAATTGATGAATAGGTTTTTTGTTAACTAGATGAATACATTTGAATACGATTTTTCGGGTGCAATAGTTTTTTAATCCTAAAAGTTAATGACCCATTTCTGAGCACAGTTTAATTCTCAATTTCTCATACCTGAGGAGTTCTAGAGTTAACTTCACTATGTTGCTCCAGTGTGGATTTGTTCCACTAATCCTCCTTTACATTAACATTTGTCCTTTATATTAACATTTAAATGTCGGAATTTTTTATGCCGCCTTAAGGCCTCTACACGGCTTGACGACTGATACATCCTTACGATAAAAATGATGACTTTTTATAACATAATTATCTAGGGACACCAGTATATAACAGTCACAGTACCTACATTTGCCGCGCCCCGTCCTATGTGCCGTTGTGTGGTGCATGCCTTGCATGCCCGCTAGCGGTGAGCCCGCTTAGAGCAACATATACATATATTAACATGTAGGTATAGGTATAGTTTAAAATCGATAATGACTCCCTTTAAAATGTTCAGCAAATCGGTCTCAGAGCGGCTTAGTGTTATCCCAGCATCTATTCGCGCCTTTGTTCCCGAAAGTATCTCCTCTAAAGCCGAATGAACCAATTTGAATATTTTATATAGGTATCTACTGGAGAGGGGACCTTCTGAACTTGTAAGTATTGACTTTGCTAAGACCGTTAGTCCTATTGGAGGATCTATAGCTTTTGGTGGCCGGTTTCAAATAAGACTGCAATCGTACTATATAAGACGATCTTCTTGGCCGGAAAATTGGGAATGCACAATGGACCAATATATTTTTTAATCCTATTTGAATTAGGTCTTGCGCAATTGCCAGTCTCTACAAAGAGCACTGCGAAAAGAAAGAAGAAAATAGAATTATATATGTCGGAGTGAGACCGAAGTCCTACGTTGATCTAGTAACGCCATCTGTGAATAATCGATGGAACTATTTTTGGGAACCTAACGCCATCTATGAATGATTGGAAACGAAACAGTTATTGTTTGGGCATGGTCGGTATGGAGTGGGGGTAGAGATGAGATTATAGAGAACCAGAGCTGTCATGAGCATTCTGAATTGAGCGCTTAGACCGAGTGGACGTGTCGAACCCACTGCCATACCGAACTTGCTGCGTTTCCAAGTTTATTTTAGTGATAGTTTAGTAGTGGTTATTATTGGTTGTAAAACTGTATTGAAGTGGTGGAATAGACGTTTAAACTCAGTGTACAGACTATTATTTCTTATCTCCAGTCACGTATAACCCAAGGTATAGCGACCGCTTGACCCTGGCGCCGTTATCAGAAGTTGGATGTAACTTCACGTCCCACACATGGCTGGCTAGGTTATTTCCAGGTTTTCAGGTGATAATATTGTGAGGCATGGATGGCAAGTAAAGAGATATGACCACCATGCCACGGTAAAACAGGATTTTGAAATAAAATGGCAAGTATCGGTGTAAAGGATTTTCAAGTAAGACGGCAAGTATTGGTATGTTTTATTTTAATTTCATTAGTCATGTGGTAACAGAATTTCATTTCTTAAGTTATATTTTTCGTGTAAAATATGTTGTGTGTGTAAACTAGTTTGTTAATAATCGGGAGTGAAAAAAAAAACATTATTATTCGGTAATAAAATCATTTTAAGGCAGTTACGTAATTGAAACAAATCACTTCTCATCGTAATCTAATTTTGATGTTTAATCGCTGAAAAAGAAATCGTTTTTATTATGACCTCTGTTTTTATTATGAAGGGAAAGTTACACCCTTTGATTTTAGTGTAGTTTAACCAAGTATTATAACATCGGAACACTTTTTAACATGCGATCATTTTGTTGAAGTTTAATGTGGGTAGATTTGTGGTTAGTTTGCTAGAATGCCCAAGGGCCAAGTATCATTTGAAGTGTTGTGATATAAAAAGTGAATTTGAGTCAAGTAATAGTGATGAATCTTAGTAGAATCCGTGGGACTTGTTAATTTTGTTGGTTGGGCTTAGTGAAAAGCCGCAGGCCACGAATAAGATTTAAGAATTAAGCTTTGTTTTGAGATACCTTGATAATATTTGAAAGTTATTGGATAATATTGGTACTTGGTTGGGTAAGCATTTCTGTTCAATTAATTTAATCGAAATGTAACGTAACTCGAGTTATTTTAAAGTAAAATTATTATGTTCCGAAGTTTCAATAATAATTAATCTACGTTCATAAAATTGTTAAACATAAAGGGGGTACATAGTTTAGATTTTGTCTGGTCAAAAAGGAATAACAAACGTTTGAGTTCAGGCATTTTGTTATGCATTCCGTGTTAGTACATTTTTAATTGATAACGAGATACGATGTACAGTTCAGTGAGTTTTATCACACGTGTTCTTTCCTTTCGTGACAGTTAATTCGTAACATTATTTCTTGATTACATATTATTTGTGGGCAGCGACTGACACCGCCGATGCTGAAACTACTGGTCAGGTAGCTGGTCAATAACAAAAGTATTCTTTTAGTTATTTTGTTTTTTTTGTTATTTGGTGCGCCGCTTATCGCTGAAAAGGATTAGTTGGAGAAAAATAAACGCACACAAAATAGATTTTGTGCTCAACTTGATGAAGTATTCCATTTATCGAGTACCTACAACAATAATCAGCTTAGCTTTTAAAAAGTGAACGGTTTGGTTTTTTCATTAGTGACGACGATCGAATTAGTTACTCATTAGTTCACGTTGTTTTAAAAGTGAAACACAATACAATTTTCAAAGTTTTATTTACTATGTGACAAAATAATTTCGATATTCTAAATACCCGCGTAGTTCATTGTTAATTTTAAATATTGTGTAAGCGTTATCTAATGATCCAAAACATTGTCGTTAGAGTTATTACAGACGAATTAGTCGGATTCTTACCCGCTTTAGTCACTATATTTTCGAAATAAATAAAGTCGGCGTAAGTGTTTACGTCGGATTTATGATGCGTTTAGGAAGCGTTTCTAGGTTATAAGGAACTGGAGACCAAGGCCTTTTCTGGTTCCTATCTGCAACCAAGGGTGACATTACCTAGATATAGTAACGGCTAGACGAGGTAAAAGTGAAACGGCGTTTTTGGTATGACAAAGTTTTATTAATCTTGTTACATCTGGTGTGTTGGAGTTTTATAACTTCCATTTTATTTCGTTACTTGTGAAAATATAACCTTTTGTTGTGTCTTGTAATTAGTGAACAATGACAAAAGATAACAATTAAGATATCGGAGGTTCTGTAAAATTTATTCATTTTAATTTAAAAACTTTCGTCATTTTCTATTTGCTGAAAAAAAAAAATCAATAGCAGTTTGTGGAAGTTTAGTGAAATTTTTAATTAAAGTAGCAGTTGGATACAATCAGTTCCCCAATTATTTTATTTACAAGTGCAGCACACTTCGATTGGTTTCAATTTACCTTGTGAAACCAATGAGTTTTGAAGTAATCTCACATGTGGCGATGCAATGTGCATCGTTCTGTTTTCAGATAAGTTTTCGAGGATGCACAGATTACCCCAATGGCGATCAGGAACAAGAGCAGCTCACGCAGGTTACACGCGTGTTATGTGGAACAGCATGGGCGGCTGCGTGCGTGCACTCGCGAACCCTGGAGTACTTTCGTATGACCTTGGAGGACGAGTCTGACAACTATCGTTCCGGGAAACGGGGAACCCATGATGCCTGCCTGATGTTACTGCTGCGGATCTAATTACAGGTGATCTGTTTTGTTTAACTGATTTTCTTATGGCTTATAGTAAAAGTGAATTAAACTCTTCTATTTTTGAGACATTACTGGATATTAGGTGATCCCAAAATACAGATTTTTCTTGGTTAAATTAATTGGATAATCTGTTCACTATTACCGGTTATAATAGTTTAATTAGTTTTTGAGTTAATGGAGGGTATGATATCAGAACGAAACAAAATTATTAATAACTATCGACCCGCCCCGGCTTTGCATAGTACTGTATAGCACCTTTCAATGAATTAAAACAAAACCTTAATAAATTATACGCCATAATCATGCGGAATCCTTCTTCTATTGGTAAGAATCACTTGAAAGTTTGTTCACTAGTTTATAGACTTCTTCTTTTTACTTTTGTGTATTGATCTAGTACCGATATCTACAAAACACCTATGTGGCAAACCTGTTTGACAATTTGACCGATTTGACAAATCAAAAGCTAAAATTTTAAAGTCGGTGATTATGTGCTTCTAGAAAATTATGAGCGTAATCAAACTAAATTAGAACCCATATTTAAAGGTCCTTTCTTGGTGGCTCAGGTATAAGACGATGACAGGTATCTCTTGAAAGCTTTAAAAACCAACAGATCTGTATGGTGAACGATCCAGTAAAATATCTTGAAAAAGTTCTCTGTGGTTAAAATCTTGTAAAAGATCTATGTGGTTAAAATCTTTATGATAAAGATCTGTGTGGTACTTGCGAGGGTCTATGTGGTGGTTAATATCTTTATGATAAAGATCTGTGTGGTACTTTGCGAGGGTCTACGTGGTGGTTAATATCTTTATGATAAAGATCTGTGTGGTACTTGCGAGGGTCTATGTGGTGGTTAATATCTTTATGATAAAGATCTGTGTGGTACTTTGCGAGGGTCTACGTGGTGGTTAATATCTTTATGATAAAGATCTGTGTGGTACTTTGCAAGGGTCTAGGTGGTTAAAATCTTTCATGATAAAGATCTGCGTGGTACTTGATAAGGGTCTGTGTAGGTAAAGTGTTTATGATAAAGATCTGTCTGAAAAAAAAAATGATTGCTACTTGAAAAGTCTTATCTAGAAAATATTTCATTTATGATGTTATTGAAGAATGGGTGTTGTGAAATTTTATGCTATGTACTAAAATAAAAGTATCAGTCAGTATAGCCGAGCGTAGAAAGATACTTATAGCCGAGCGTAGAAAGATACTCGCGTGTGTGTTTGATTGTTACAGGTAATCTTCAATGACAAATGCGGATTGATGTCGGTAGAGCGTGCTTGAGGATGGATTACCTGAAGATGCTGTACGGATTAATTTCACTGCGTTAGCGTAGTCATAGTGTAAAAGTTAAAACAAAACGCACAAATTATTAATTGGTAATTTTGCTTTAAACAAGTGTTGTAATGTTAGAAACTTGAAAAATTAGAAATTGGTTGAGTAAAAGAAATTTAAAGTAAGCTGTATTTAGAGCTTTGTTGTAACTTATTAAAAAGGAATCACACGAGGACGTGTGCTCATCAGAATGGCCGTGTCGGAGTGAGACCGAAGTCCTACGTTGATCTAGTAACGCCATCTGTGAATAATCGATGGAACTATTTTTGGGAACCTAACGCCATCTATGAATGATTGGAAACGAAACAGTTATTGTTTGGGCATGGTCGGTATGGAGTGGGGGTAGAGATGAGATTATAGAGAACCAGAGCTGTCATGAGCATTCTGAATTGAGCGCTTAGACCGAGTGGACGTGTCGAACCCACTGCCATACCGAACTTGCTGCGTTTCCAAGTTTATTTTAGTGATAGTTTAGTAGTGGTTATTATTGGTTGTAAAACTGTATTGAAGTGGTGGAATAGACGTTTAAACTCAGTGTACAGACTATTATTTCTTATCTCCAGTCACGTATAACCCAAGGTATAGCGACCGCTTGACCTTAGCGCCGTTATATATAATATATTTTATATACTATAAAAATATTTTTTTCTGTCTACTTCCATTTAAATAAATAAGATTGTACCCTTTTCTATTTTTTGTTTGGTAGCTGGACGCGTTTTAGTGTTATAAATAAAAACTTTTTTTTATTCCCTAAACTACATGACTTGTGAAAAACGATAGGTTTAGCAATGAAATGAAAAACTGAATGGTATGGGACATAATTATATTTATAACAGTTAAAAAACTGTTTTACTATGTAGGTTTTTTCAATAATGATTTGGTCAAATTTCGATCACTTGAAATCGAACCTGGGAACCCACATGGTCCGACGAACGTTAAAACATAGCCCACCCAGAACAAATATACAATGGAACGTAAGGGTTAATCTTGTGAACTCGTGTTATATTTCCTCGCGAGGAAGAATTAGTTGGAGTCTCACAGAAAACGTCTTGAAAGTCGATTATAACTCGACGGTAACGGCTGAAAGAATACGCTAAAGTCTGCATTCTGTCGCGTTACTACGAGTTCTCGAAATTGGAAGCGAAATATGTGTTGAATAACAGTAGATAAAAAAAAAGCTACCAATCAACCCCTGGTATTGTATAGGTTTGCTGACATGAATTTGGGATTTGTCTAAATATTCTATTAAAAAGTGCATTGGTGCAAGGCATCGATTTCTAAACTCATAATTAGTTATTGCTTGACTATAATCCCGCCTGATGGTACTCTTGGGCGTTAAATATTTAGACCTGAAACTCAGCAAAAACTGGTTCATTTTCAATACATTTTCACTTCCATTCGCGCGAACGTATGTATAATGTACATTGTACGCAGGTCTGCATAAATATATGGGAGGCTTAGAGATGGTTCAAAGTTCACGCGTTTTTATGTGCGACTATAAACTATCACAGTTTAAAAACCACGAATATATCAAAAACTTTGCATAATCATTTGCGAAGATTGTTCTTCACTTGTGGGTTTGCGTATTCGCGCGAATGCGAATGAGTTAATGAACAGGAAAACACGATCAGTTGCGTCTATCGAGAACCAGTGGTAACGCGCAGAGCCGAAACCCAAGATCACGTATTCCGATAACATCACCAACTTTTCACATTACACCAACTTTTATTACACTTATCGTGGCACAGGTAATTTTTACCATACCTACGTACAATAAAAAGTATTATACTACCCCTCTGCAATTCAACCCTTATTTTAGCCCTCTCATAAAGTTATGTAATTTTTACAAGTTTATTTATGTAGCAGACGAGCCACCTGATGGTGAACTTCTAAACTACTAAGTGGTAAAAGTAAACCTGATGGTGACCAGATGGTCACATCACTCTTTTACACAGGCGTTTTTTATAGAATAGTGTCTGAACCTATTTCATACATAAATACTAGCTTTTCCCCAGGGATTCGCCTGGGTCGATTTATTTTCAGTTTAGCCCCCTTTTGCTTTTTTAAGGGAGGAATTTCCAATAATCCTCCCTTGATGCTCCCCAACACTCCGTTTGTCTGGCAATCAGTCAGTCAGCTATATTTATTGGCAGTGATTGTACACCAGCCGTGTTGAATAGAAGGTGGTAAATAAAAACAAAAAAGTCCTCTTACGCTCGTAGCTTGGTGTAGCAGTCAGCCAGTGACCTCTGGTATGCAGTGTCTCTCGGCTATGTACTAATCCAAAGGCTATAATTGCGTTGATAGGCAGATGAGAACAGAGAATATAAGGCATGACATATGGACAGTTACAGGCTTTGGCCATTCTTGAAATCTTTAAGATTTTGTTAGCTTTGCTGAACATCTTGACGAGGCTATGGCGACCCTTCCCTTAATGGGCATTTGCCCTAACTCCGTTTCGTTTAAAAAACAGCCGTATTATACAAGGGAGTTTTCTTCTCTTATATACTGTCTCATTCTAAAGAAGTTTTTCTTTTTTTTCAGTTGCAGTTTTCCAGAACCATTTGGCCTCCCGGTTCCTGATCAGCCAGAGTTGGAGATGCCTTCGATGCTACTGATGTCCATGGGCGCCGATAGCCTGATATCCTCAGACAAGTCCGTTAGGCCAGGATGACGCGAGAAGCAACAGTGGCTGGCCTGATCTATCTAGCCTCTCCGCGTGGGGTTAGAAATTCGAGTAAAGATTATAATTTTCAGTATTATCATCATTAACTTTAGCTCACCTGCTGGTTTCTTCCGTCTTGCAGAGTCCACCACCAATCTCGTCGAGTTCCGGCTGTGGGCTTTGTGGGACAAAGGACTCTTGGTTTTATGTCTTTGTTTTTGACGACCACCATAGTAATACCTATGGTGTTGAGGATATTTATGAGCAACAATTACCACATACCATCGACGATGTGCTAGTTTAATCGAAAAACATAGCTAACAATAAGTAGACATATCTTACATAACGTTACTTATATTACATAACCTTGTTCACTACATATAATGTTTACTTACTTGTAATTTATCTCTCATACGTCATCATAATTCCAGCTAGTATTTTCCCATTCCATAACCTCCCAAGGTCCCGTCTAGTCCATATTCCAGTAGATAAAGTTAACGACGCAAGCGAGTGGTAACAATCCGTACAAATGACCGCCGCTAAGTAAGTACAGCGCGAGTTTACGACAATGCCTATAAGAAAACGAGCGCCGCGTTATAAAATTTGCATTCGGCTGCCGGCGTGATGCAGGCGGGGGGAGGTGACGTGCTGTGGAGACGGCTTCTTTGTTAGCTGCTTCGTTTATGGAATTAAGGTAGCAAACGAGCCCTATCGCCCTTGATTACTGCGATCGACCTAGAACTAGGCTTAATTTAGGGATTAAGCACCTAGAATTACCCTCTAAACACCAGCCGAGGTTGGCTTTGATCAAAAGACCTCTAAGCCTTCATCTAACGTAACCCCAATTGAAGAAACGGAGCGCTAACGGTCTTCCCTACACTTGAATCGTCGAGCATAAAGAATTGCTACTCAACGGCAAAACCAAACTTATCACCTGTGCTCAAAGATGAAATTACCTTGTAAGCAAAATAGACTAAGGTTATTTTTAGATCCCGCCGTCAATCTCATATGTATCTTAATCGCAAAGGCGATAAGCTGGCATTTTTGTGCCATGCAATTATAACGAATTGCAGACCGAACGCGAATGGAGTACAGAGAACCGCTTGAAAATTACATTTAATTATGTAACTTAGATAATAAATCATATCCATTTTTTATTATTTCCAAGTATTAGACTGAAGACCAAACTATAGCAAAAGCCATCTCCTCACTGCCTTACCCCAGGAGGGGGGTGTCCAACCTCTGTCGGAGGCGAGGGGGGAGTCTAACAGGAAAAAGGAGGGTAGGAAAATTTCCATTTTCTTACGTCTTTCCAGCGCCCGCTCTGCACCACTTTTTGATTAACGGACGAGGCGGCTACGGCGAAATTTCATTATGTATTCATCCCCCTGGCTTATTTACTGGCAGTTATTGTTGTGGCGAATATATTTCTTGAGGAGGTTCTTTTTGGATAGGAATTAGGAAGTCTTCACGGTAAGTGGAGATAGGCCCTTAATACTTTACATTCGCGCAGTATATTTTGCCATTAGGGTTATCGCTCGTAACTTTTTTTACGTAGTAAGTACCTACCTTTTGTGTCTGTAGGTACGCTTAGATCTTTTAAACGACGTGACGGATTTTGATACTGTTTTTACTATCATTTAGAAAATTTCTCGCACATATTTAATAGTTATAAAATGTGCTTTATATATGTAGGTATACAGAAAACACAAAAAGGGAAAAATTTTAAGATTCCTTGTTAAACATAATATTTTCGAGTGTGACATATCGCGAACGCAATAAGTCATGACTGAAATTAAATGCGGTGATCACTTCTGTATTGCTGGAAGACTAACTAAAACCTAGTGCATGCTTCATCTTAATACGCCGCTTAGAAAGTAAGATATTAGTAAATTGTACATTTATAATGAAACTGTAACAGCTGATCGCTGTCTGTACATGGGAAACATATTTAAAAAATTATATTGGTTCTTTATATACCAAAGAGAACCCAAAACAATGTATTTTAATTTTGTTGTTTATCTATAATTATGTTTGTGCACGCTAATCTGAGAAACGGCTGAACGGATTTTTATGGGACTTTTACTGGAAGATAGAGGAGTTTGTGGAGCAACATATAGGTTACTACTTTTTATCCCTGAGTTCTTGCGGGAATTGGATTCACGCAGGAAAAACTCCTAAGTATGCATGAATGAAGTCGCGGGCACATCTAGTAGGCATTAAGTCTCCGAACGCTAGGAGTAAGTCACGTAGCTCAGCATGTAGGTACTAGTAAGTACTCATAATTATAATAACGTCTCGTACCTATCTATGGCGCAACGGTGACCATATCGGATCGTCATTCCAAGGGTCCTGGGTTCGATTATTAGCAGCAAAGCGAATGATGGATTTAAAAGTTTATTCTCGGTCAGGGTGTGTGCGTGATTGCCTTGTGTATTATATACGGCACTATGATACAGGAAAGTTTTGAGTGTGTAGCATTTAAGTTTGAGCTTAATTACAAACAAAATGTTCATTCCAGATAAAACTTTTTAACATTTCGTTTTGCACGAAAGTACCACCAAAGACGCTATTCTGAAGTGAGCTGCGAGCAATGTTAGGTTTTTAACCGTCTTCAAAAAAGGAGAACTATATGTTTTGCGTTACCTGCTAGCTTTACAGTAGTACAGTACAGTACAGTAGTATCTACCAGTACGGATGTTTCGATTTTGATAATTCTTTTCTTACTCGAAAGGTAGTGCTTGCAGTCTAGTTTCATAATATGAATACAAAATGTAAGCAAATTCTGGCGGTGTAGTTTTTGAGTTATCTGTACTTGTCAAAAGTGAACTTTTTTGCAGAAAAAATGTTTATAGTCTGATGAAAGGAAAAAGAATAAGGACTCATGAAAAATCATTACCAGAGACATTTTTTTTACTGCAGTTTTCATTCTAGTCAAATTTTTATCTAGTAAGTTTTATTTTTTTATGCAATTAAGGTAGCAAACAAGCAGGTAGCACCAATATTCCACTGCCGCCCATTACAACTGGTTAGCCGTCGTAGAACAAGACTAACATCGTGACTAGTATGGTTATCAGGTGGTATTAAAACGTTAAGTTAGTTCATTAGCAGTTGAGGACTTGGGTAGATACTGTTAATATCTATTAAGTAATGTAGTCTTGTTAGTTTTCGTTAGTAAGAGTCGTTCTTATTCAACCAAAAATGTGCTTTCACCCTTGAGGACTAATAGCCTAAAAAGTAAAACCAGCTCCACACCTTTCTAACCGGAATACAACTGCTGTTAAAACAACAATATTACCTACACTGTAGAAATGGTACCTACCAACTAAGTATCGTGGCGGACGGTGGTATTTCCCAGGGAAATCTAGGCTCTACCACCTATAACTGCATTAACAAGCAGGAAAAGGAATAGCTATGGCGACTGAGTGAGTGTCTTACTTTGGAAAGTGTCCCCGCATTTTTGCGATAAATGTAGAAATAAATGTGAATGTAATTTTGTCTGGTATATTGTGTGCCATAATCCTCTGAGATCCTTTTATGAAATTTGAATGAGTATCAAAAGTAAATGGCAAAGGACGCTTTTAATTTCGATAAAAAAAAATTAATATTTTTCATATATTTCAATCTTTCATTTTTCTTTCGATAATACGCTCGTTTAAATGATTTTAACATTATTAGTCGTTTTTCTCCAACGCGAACGAAGTCGCGTGCAAAAGCTAGTTATATAAAAACACCGCATTCGCCGCGTCTCTTGTATAAAAGTGTTGGAGCACGGCCGTATAAAGGCTATCATTTACTAGGTGACGCCGGTAAATACTGTTCATACATAATGAAGGAGGGAGTCGCGGATACCTATGTAAGTATGTGTGTATATATGTACGTGCATCGGACCGCGTCGCATTATGCAGTCATACCGCCCGACTGTCGATGACGGATTGATATGCAATTTAAATTTTACTACCGATATTATAAAGGTCGGAAAAAATTTGTTTGTTTGTCACGGGTCTCTGTCATATCGGTGTTTGATTTGGCATTTCTATGCTTATTGAATTTTTAGTGATGAATTTAAATAAAACACTAATTGTCATCACAAGCTTTACATCAGTAAAAACCATGTCAAAATGGGTTATGTAGTTTCTAAGGTATTTTAAGAGATCTGTTACTTATCTTTTTTTGTTCGACGAGCAGGTGTGCCACTTCATGTGAAATAGTCACCGTTGCCCATTGACATCCGTAACACAAGAGCTATCGAAATGTCCTGGGTTCGGTTCCCAGTAAGGCGAGAAGTGCGATTAGTTTAAATTTTTATTCTTGGTTTGGTTGTATGTTGTTATTTTTGTGTGTTGTCCACGACATGCTTATTATTATACCTAGTAGCTATTAGTGTGTTGCTTTTTTACTTTTTTAAAAATAAAAGTAAGTTTATTTTATCGTGCAAGCATTTTCACTTAGCTAAGTTAGGCACCTAGTAATAATCGGGTTAGAAAGATTTAACTTACCTTTACCTTTTAAAAAGTAAGCGAACGAAACCGCAGAACAAAGCAGTGCGTTGTGAATTATAAATTTCGGAATTATCAACGGACAATACAGCTTAATGTTTTCGATAGCACTTTCCTGTGTTATTTTTGTGTCGTCAATATTAATAACTATTTTAACGGCGCCGGTAAGCCTGTCGGTTTGTTATTGGTGTATGTGCTCTAGAAGTATGTTCCTACACGCACGAGTTAAGGCTTGGCTATTAAACACTCGGCCCGCTAGATATTGTCTATCCTTTTTTCTTTATGTTGCTTTAAAATTAAATTCAAATAATTTCGTTTCTATTTACAGCGTAATTTTGTAGCGTAAAAAAACGAATACCTGCATTGGTTTTTTAATGCTTGATGCATTAATAAAAGCTTTGAGCGTTTAGACTTGTGGCCTTGGGTTAAAGCTTCCGACTTGGTCTTATTCCTTGTATCAACCTATAAAGGTAAAGTATGTACTGCAATTATAGTTAGGTACTTAGATAAATATCAAATTTACAGTACCTATCTGCGAGAACTAACTACAAAAACAAAGAAACTTGATTGTTTTATATAATTTATAGTAGTATGAATTAATAACGGAGAATTTATAATAACAAAAACGTAACTTTTTGTGTCACACTAAGATACTTTTTGCTATTCGACGCTAGATGGCGCAACGTACCCGAACGTAATTTGGGTTAAAGAGTGATATTGGTAATATTATTATAAATTTTCTAATCAATATAGAATTAGAACATATCATTGACGTCATCTTTAATTTTAAATGCCGATCTATAGCTCGTTTTCAAATGTGAATTAACTTAATTACGTTTTTTCGATGAAACAATAGATGGCTCTTTGCAAGATTTGCACGAGTGTTGTAAAAAAGACTACATAGATGGAAGCACTCTTGTTTTAGTAAAGGCACAGAAAGTAATTATTTTGCCAGAATATCCCAAAAATATATCATAGTTACTTGTTAAATATTGTGTTACCAAGATAGGAAATCTGAAATTATATCATTATACCTTTATAAAATAGTTACAGTGAGGATGCTAGAAATCAAAGTAAATCCTTACATTTATATACACACTTATTTAATTACCTACACGCTAGTGGTTTATAAATACAAGCATTAATCAATCGTCAAAGCATGAGCCCCATAAAAATCAAGTAGGTAACAATTTTTTTGCACGTGTAAGTACCGAGGCGTTATTCATAATCATCGTCATTCTTACAGAAACTACGCAGTGGATTCTTAAAATCGATAAAGGAACACGAGCAAAAGAAACACACGGTGTTCAACAATCAATATAATCATGCACTCGGGTACTAATTTACAAGACAGCTAATTCAAATTAGTAATTTCACGTCGCATTAAGTGGACATGGGTCGCAAGCTCAGTTAGATTCTTTCAGTGAAGGTATGACCGGGCGGGTAGGTCGGTAAAATGTTTGGACTTCTGCTGTTTGCTATTCTGTGTGCTACTCCTGTTCAACTAGACCGTAAGTATTAGTTTAAGGTTAATAAAAGGCTAAAATAAAATAAATTTCTTTCGTTTTTTCCCCTTCTTTCTTGCCTTTCAAAGGGTCGATGATGGCATTAGTGTTATTGATGTCCATGAGTGGTCACTGATCGTCATGAGGCTCATCTGATTATTTGTCGCCTGTTAAAATAAAAACAAAACTGAATATAAATTTTGTGATTTTGTGGAGAAGTTTGAATCGAATAGATCACAATGATTTTTGGTTCCAACGCTATTAAACATAGTCCACGTGAGTCAAGAATCAGCATCGGTTGACATTTTGTTTGAGATCGAATTTAAAATTGATCGTATGTCCTCTTTTATTCTTATATTTTATTCCCTATTATTCCAGATAATATTATAATTATTTCATTAATATAATTATTTCCAGAATATGGCATTCTCCTAATACCAATACCGTTGAAAAATACCTCTCCCACCAATGTAGCTCACGAAACAACAGCATTAAGTAATGCCTACAACAACCGTTTGCCTAGACTTGATATAGAAAATTATGATATACCGACAGAAATTTCAGACATAGATGACTTCGATTACAATAAATTTAGATCTGACGATCCTAAGAAAATTGATGATTGGTCAGATCTGGCGGATGATAAGATAGTGGGTGAGTTTAGTTATTTGTTTGGGTCAAAGGTCCCCTACTAGTTGACTAATTACTCTGATATTATTATTTGGAATATACTTATAATTCCAAGATGGTCATCGATACAAAACTGCGCACTACATACTTATTTTTCGAAACTTCCAATATGGGCGTCACAGATCTTTAATATTTCGGATAAATTAGAGTTGCAAAAATGTTTAAGTAAACAAAACTTTTATTGACAACTTGTCTTAGGAAGCAAGGTTATAAAATATTTTATTTATGCGTTTAGGTGGCGTAGAAGTGGAGAATATGAATTTATATCCATACCATGTGGCATATGGCACGAATTGTGGAGGAGCTATCATTGGGAAGACGTGGGTGATCACTGCTGGACATTGTGGGTGAGATAATAGAATTACATTCAGTAATATCAAATTATACCTATTATCGACTATCAATGCCTTCGCTTCGCGATGCAATGCTGAACGTAAACTTGTTAACCGCAAGTAATAAAAGCGATCAAAATTGTACTTTGAAGCTAATTATTGTCTTTTTAATATTGTTCGTAAATTTATTATGAATAAATCGTACCAATCAATTAAAAAAATGATGTCAATGCTAGTAAAACCCGGATCAAAATTCGTTGGGTAATTTACATGATATAAGCGTTATTAGCATATCGATACGACCCATTTCGTTGTCCACTGTGTAAAGATACGTCCTCTAAATTTGAACATAACATTTTGTTCCCACAAAGCAAGAAGCCCTACATAAGAGCGGGCTCGAAATACATCAACCAGGGTCGGAGGATCAGCGTGAAGAAGAACTATATTCATCCGATGTGGGGCAACAGTAAAAAGGACCATCCTTTCGACTATGACTACCAGCTTTTGGAGCTGAGTGAGCCATTAAAGTTCGACGACAATATTCAGCCGGTGAAGATCGCCCATATTGAGGATATGGTTATTGGGAAAGTGGTTACAGTTACTGGGTGGGGGAACACTGAAGAAAATGTAAGTATTCAAGGTGTATACGAATTTATTAACACATCAATCAATGATGGTTTGTAAATCAGTCCTACCTCCAACTTTTCAAACTTCTTTATTCATCCTAATTAATGAATTTTTATGTATCAAATTACTTATATTTGAAAGATGATTTGATTTTTTTACAAAAAAACACGCATAATGTCGATATAATTAAGTACTGTGTGCTAACCAGAGTTGTGTAGTTAAAAGAAAATAGGTGTGACGAACACACTCAATTAAAACGTATTCGACGCGGTTACAGCGGTTTGATGAATAAGGCTGCGTTTTGTTTTTGTAGCCCTGGTACCTCAATCCCTGGAAAACTGAATTTGTTTCGATTTACAATATTGGTCTTGTTTGATCTGCACTTAACAATTTTATTCTTTGAGGACTACGCTAAAATTAATCTTGGTTTTACTTGAATATCTACAATTACGCAGATAGATGTGTAGTTACTACTGTCCTTGCACATCGACCACATAGCTATCGCGACAGAAGCAATCTTCAGAAGATGTGTCCACCCGTCCATGTGACCATCGCACTACTTAACTAATTTTTCAATCTTCGGATTTTAAAGAGTGCTTGTCACATTAAACATTAGTAGATAATATAATCCACACCAATTCGTCAATAGAATTTGAACCTTATGATCATCACACAAAAATTTAAATCTTGTAGAAGACTTTCAGGCAAACAATTTGGAAGCGTGGTCAAGTAAATTCTATAGGCTTCCACATAATAATATTCCATTTTTATTCTTATTTCTTTATACTTAGGGTCCATACTCCAGCGTGTTGCGGGCAGTCCGTGTGCCGATCATATCAAAGGAGAACTGCCAGCATGTCCCATTCCCTTACTTCAGGGGCGCCTTGACTCCCCGGATGTTCTGTGCTGGTTTCTCGGAGGGGAAGAAGGATGCTTGTCAGGTGAAACAATCATATTAATTTCAAAAATCTTATTTTCAGCTTTACGCCAACCCATTAATGGCCCACTACTAGCAGCAACCTATCGATGATTCCTTTGATACTTGTGATGTCCTGTGCATCTATCGTATATATTTATCTATAGATATTTGCCTTATTTATATTGACCATGCAACTGGAAACTCACGGAATCTTAATTCGAGGATATAAGTTAGCGTCTATTTGCTTACGAAAAGATTGTGCCACGACAAAATCACATTAGAACCTTAACTAGATGAAGAAATGTTCAGTTTATATTTACATATTACACACTATTACCTTACCTTACTTCTTCTCACTTCCAGGGAGACTCGGGTGGTCCTGCGGTGGCATATGACCGTCTCCTGGGGATGGTTTCCTTCGGCTACGGCTGCGCTACCCCCGGCTCCTACGGCGTGTACAGTAAAGTGGCTAAAGTCAGACCCTGGATTGAAGAGATCACGGGAATGACGCTGGATTAGGAAATATACCGAGCCACAAATACTGTGTTGCTAACGCGATTGTTTTGTAAAGAGAACATAAAGCCTTTCTTCAAATATTTTTTAAAATTTTTGAAACTTTTTTGTGTTATAGTTACAAGTAGGTCACTATGTTACCATCAGTTTTATGTTTACCATGATTACAAATATTAAATTCTCAAGCATGATTTACTTTTATTTTTATATATTATAAGTATCTTTGTAAACTTGTTTCATTTCAGAATTCGTAATATCCCCATGAATTCACTTCCTTGAAAACTTCATCACTTTCAGCACGAAATAATGCCACACACCATTACACAAGTTTTCCATATCATGGGATAGTCAAAAAATAGACACAAAAAAGAAAAAAATTGTTAATTGCTTTACAATTTGGGGATTAAGAGGCCTTTTTAATCGACTTAAAAACAGAAGGAGGTTCTCAATTTGAATGTTTTTTTATGTGCATGAACTCATAACTTTGCACTTAGTGAACCGATTTTGATAATTTTCTTTGTATTCGAAAGGAATTTGACTCATGTTTGGTTCCATGTAAATTTGAATTTGAGTGACATCCTACGGATAGTTTTTGAGTTAATCTTAATCATATGTTTTTATTTATGGTTTCTACGTCATAAATTTTTATTGGGTTTTTCAATTTATAAAATTAATTGTTTATCGAATTGTTTATCTGGTACATATGTACATGTAGTTTAGTCTAATCATAATTATAAAAATTAAATCGACATAATTATGACGGGTAATTTTCGAGTTATCTCTACTTATAGATTTTAAAGTAGTAGAAGTACACAGATAGATGGTTTACTAGTATGTTCAAGCTTGATTACGATCCCATGTGGCTTGCTGGCTCTTCTTCTCATTAAAAGATTAAGAAAGGTTTCAAGACATTTCTCCCTTGTCTCCTTTTGTCATCAGTCAGCTTGCTTGATTACAACATCTACTTATCTCCACATTTACTGTCTGTTTCTTCGTGATCCCGAATAAATAGATCTTCGTCGTGGCCTACTATTATGTCATCATAGCAGGACCTCGAAGAAGCAGCCCATTTACCGAGTTTTTAAGTAGTGGGTTGGTAATTAATTTCTTTAACCGTCTTCATACGTCAGGTTACGTGTACGCGTGCGTTCACGGTCGACTGCGATTCATTACGTTTTACTGATGGTCGCTGATGCAATCGGTTTCCACATCCTCGTAGCGCAGATTTAGGGCGTGTTGGCGTAAGTTACATCTTGTGTCCTGGGTGTTTTGGTAAGTTTTTCGTTTCTGACACGAAATTTCTAGAGAGTTTGTGGCATATTATTTGACTTTATTTGGGGAGAGGGTAGGATTGAAAGTACCGTAGTTAGGGGATGGAATAGGGAAAACTGAAGTTTTATTTGCTACCGTTGAGCAATTGGCCACCTGAAATTTCAATGCTCCGGAAGTCTAAAATTCAATCTAGTAGGCTAGTGCACGCTTTTAAGTATGGGTGGTGAGGATATATTATAATTCCAGTATCTTGGGTGGCCATGATGTGGACATTAACCAGGTACCATGCCACGTGAATTATGGAGACATCTGTGGAGGAGTGCTCATTGACAAGAAGTGGGCTATCACTAGTGCTCATTGCGGGTAATAATTTTACTTAAACAAATCTTTCGTCGATATATTTTAATGTAAAAGCATCGGTATGGCAGTGCCATTGAAGGAATAAATAGGGATAGAAAAAAAGAAGTACCTAAGAAAGAAGATAGATAAAATACATTAAAAATCTGGTCTGCTTTCTTTCTGAAATCGTAACGTGGTTAGTGCGTTAGTAGGTTTGATGACTGTAGGCTGGGATTCGTAAGGTATAGTTACTTAGTTCTGTTAATTGTTGTTAATAATGGTCCAGTTAGCAATTGATAGTCTGTCTTATATATTCATATTATGTAGCTACCTTTGATTACTAAGAAAGTGTAACCGGCTACATATATTTCCAATGTAAACACAATTGCTGCTAAAACAATGATTACATGCTAGACTAATCTTACAATGCACACGATTTCATTCGAATTGGCAGCCGGTACAGAATACGGAGTCCAAAAGTCCGCATCATCTCACATCTGGTTCACCCAGAGTATGGTATAGAGCACGCGTATGATTACGACATTCAGTTGCTGATGCTGAAGAGGAACCTTCTGTTTGGGAGGACAGTGTCTGCTATCGGCATGTGTGATGGGGATTGTGGTGGAGATATCCTCGTCTCTGGGTGGGAATATCCTGTAGAAAGAGTAATTTAACTTCTATTTCTAAGAGATCTAATTTTATCAAAGAGCGAAAGTTTTTATTTTAGTATCCATTTGAAGGTAAGTGGTTACCTTGGCCTATGAACATCAGTAAGTACGACCAAAAGGATCACCGATGCAAAGCTGGTTAATAAAGATGCCACATTAGTTTTAGACATCCCACACTGTAACCAAAACATTTCACGTTCGGTTTTTGAAAGAAGGGGGTAGTTTACAATCAGGTAATATTTCATACATAAAGAACCTAACACTAGGGACCTCTCAGCCATAGCAGCAGAGGGTTCAAAAACACTTGCGCTCGAAAACTACTAGAATGAGAAGATAAGAGTTGATGTAAAAAATTTGTACATTTGGTGTTGAAAAGGTCAAGAAGCAAACAACATAATAATAAAAAGATTAGACATGGTTACAGGGAGACTACAAAGATGTCTTGCAACAAGTTCAATTGAGGATAGTGTCATTCAGTCACTGTCAGACAGTGAGTGAGTTCTGGTACAATCACACGCTGACTTCCAGAATGTTCTGCGCGGGAGATACTGACAGGGATGCGTGTCAGGTAAACACATGGTCCAATCCGATGTGAAATATTAAGTAGTTCATCGTTCCAAAACTAGAACCATGTTTTTTCACATTCTAATTCACTAAAAGGCAAAATAATTTTTGGCTGTATTATTACTTGTTGAGAAGTTGCCTTCTTTATCATCATCGCTACCTATATCTGTCCCTCTGTTAAGCAAGGATTTTCTTCAGCAACGTGAGTAATGGCTATAGTCTATCATGTTTGGCACACGGATTGGAGAACTTACAGGTGTGCAGGTTTTCTCACGATGTTTTTCTTTACCGAAACAAGATTGTTTTTTTTAAGTTACCGCTTGACTTCGGGTCCCATCTGATGGTAAGTTGCAATTTAGCCCTTAAGTGGTAGAGTGCGTTGGATTAGAAAAACCTGTTCATTTCATTTCTGATTTAAGGGCATTCACAATATTACCAATACTTATTTTGTTACATACAAAATTTTTTTGAAAATGTGGGTGTGCCAAACATCATTAAATCATAAAAATCATTAATACATTAATTAATTTTAATTCACTTCGCATATAAGTAATTTTATTTACACATCGTACAGCGATACGTGGCGATACTTACAATAGCCTGCTAATGAATGTAGGTATATAACAGCTGCATCAAAATGTATTTACATCGGGCTATGTAGAAGGCTTGCACGCATTCGAGTCACAAGCTGGGGTCACTGACATCGTATTGACGGGGTGCAAGATGGAAAATTATGCCGTAACGGCGGGGTGACGGCAGTGTATGTTCACTAATAGTTGGTAAAATAAAAAGTTTGGAAGGAAAAGAAAGGAAGGCTTTCGGAGGTATGAAAAATTATGGAGCTGATTAAAGTACGAGGTAGGTCAGGTTTCTTAACAGGGAAATTATAAGAGAGCCAAAAATAAACACAAATAATGTTCAATTTAATATTTTACTTCTCTCTTACACCATTTTACCAATATTACCTGTATCTATGCACAGCACATCATCAAATCTCACACGAGTTCTATAAGCACATGACCGCCTTTTTTAGTACCATGTTCACAGATCTGTCACATAAATCTCAACGACAACTTACATTTTTTATTAAATAGCCGTCGTACGAGCAAAAAAACCCTTTTAGCATAAGTGGTCATCATCAACCAAGTATATTACACAACAGGCATCGATGTGTTGTTGGCCAAGTAAGAAGACAGAGGAAAAATGGAACGAACTAACTTTCAAATCACTGGTCAGGTTACGATGAGTTGTGCCGAAGGTTTTTCCATGAAAAGCTAGCAATAACTCGGTAGTATTATTTGACGTGATCGCTAGCGGAAAAAATTCAAAAAATTCTTAACCGCTTCCGTTACGGGGTGTTCTACGTGAGCGACGAATACGACGCGACGCTACGCAACACGACGCGATGCTACACGCGACAATGTCAACGTCGCAGACTGTCACATAGAACGCAAGTAGGGATACCGTTGATTTGATCGTGTTTCTCGCGTTCGCAACGTCGCGTCGCGTCGTTTTCGTCGCTCACGTAGAACACCGCCTAATTATCGGTAGATAGAAGTCGCTAAGACATGTCGGAGGCCTCCGAAACATGAAAACTTCGGATACTTTGACTAGACATTAACCCCTCCACAAATCAGCAGCACTGGAGCGTGGTGGAGTATGCTCTGGGCTTCATGATTAGGAGAGACTCGTGCATTATTCATGACATGACAATAATTCTTACACAAAGTCCTATCACTATGCAGTAGGCCAGCTTCTAAAACCTGATGTGCCGCTACGGATAAGGATTAATATTCTAGGTAGCCTCAATAGTCCAGTTTTACCCACAACGCGTTGATGATTTTTTATGTCTCCATTTAGCCTCACTAAGTAAACGCACAATATATAATTTTACTAGCGGCCCGCCCGCGGTTTCACCCGCGTGGATCCCGTTCTCGTGGGAATATATGCATGTATTATACATAAAAACCTTCCTCTTGAATCACTCTACCTATTACAAAAAAACGCATCAAAATCCGTTGCGTAATTTTAAAGATTTAAGCATACAGACAAACAGACAAACAGACAGACAAAAATAGCGACTTTGTTTTATACTATGTAGTGATTCTTTAACCGAGTTTAAAAAAGGTGGAGGCTCTCAAGTCAATTTTCATAGTTCTTTCTGTATTCCAATCGTCATTATTACCTTTTGGGTGAGTAGATATCTCATAACACCAAAGATATTTTTGAAGCGCTGCGGACCCAAAGCAAGCAAAAAACACTGCGAGCAAAATAAATAAATAAATTTAATAACGCTTCACATTAATTGCCCTAAACTATGTATTATGACACACAGTATACACACACAGAAAAAACTCTACATTCAAATTCCCGCCTCGATGGGAATCGAATCCTTTACCCCTGAAACAGCGATCCGGCATGATAACCGTTGCGCGACTGGGATCTTTATAATGCCTGAAAACATTAGAAAATAAAATGTAGAAAATTACTATATTAATATTTTTGGTAGACTGTATAAATATATTGCAAAAATGGGAAAATTTAATCCTTAGGTACAAGTTTCCCTAAGTGAAGCCAGGGCGTCCACGAGTTGTAAAAAAAAAGTTATATCCTTGCGTTTGCTAAAGAATTCATTTTAATGGCATTTTTGTTTTTAGCGGGTAGCGGTAATTCCACACTTTCGGTGATTTATATTTAGACTGGCATGGAAAAAGACTCTTGCTCTTCTAGTATGAGGACTGTCCAATCTTCTTACTGGTAGTAGGTAGGTATACTAAGTGTCGTCCGTTGTCCAAAAAGGTTCACGTGTAGGACAGAGTTCTCACGGGCTTCTCAAGATGGCTTCAACACTATATAAGAAAAATGACAAAAAAATTAAAATAATAAGAATAATGACAAAAAAATTAAAATGTATGTTACAAAAGTAGAACTTTAAAATGACTTGAATGAACATGCAAATTTTAATTTGTCTGCATTTACATGTGTTTTAAGGTAAGAATGCTCATTTACAGTAAGGTTCTGCAGGAAGTTCAACTAACTTAAATGCATGTAAAACATAAGTAAATATTTAGCACCTTGATTATTTGGAAGTAAATAGCAAACGAGCATGCAGCACCACTCTTCCGCTGCCGTCCATAGCAACTGTGATCGACATCGAATGAAACTCAAATCAGAAATTATACGGTTAGTTTGTTAGTGACAAACTACTTAACTGTTGTCAACTGGGACAGGGATTTTAGTGTTAATAAATGTCCTTCTAGAAACCACAAATTTTATTACAAATGGTCCCGATAGTTTAAAAAAAAATCTTGTTCTGATTCGGCCATAATAATGACGACTGAGATAAGAAATTCGCTTCTAAAAAATGTAATCGGAGCCACACCTTTCTAACCGTAACACAATTGCTCTTAAAACAATTACTGCAGGCTACGAATTAAACTAGTTACCGTGGCTGGCGGTGGCACTATAACGGGTGAATTCTAGGCTCTGCCATCCACTATAATAATACCCAAACAAAATGTTTCATTACAATATAAATAACGGGGAGTGGCCATTGTATGTATCCGTACAGACAGACGCAATGCCTACCATTAAATTCATCGTATCAATCTTAAAAATACGAAACGCAATATCTGTAAAAGCGTAGCTCGATCGCAGCGCCAATAAAACGCCGTATCGATGCGAAATAAACGAAAAATCCCCGAAAAAGCATTTCACATTTTCCGAAAACCCCCTCCCCTTCCCCTCGTACCTCCGCATACATAACATATATCTCGTTAATGTAATTATCTGGCTTAAATTTTGTATAAAATTTTGGTAGTGCGCGAATAGTGCCGTTGTGTGTGTGAGTGCTGTGTACGTATACTTTGCGTCAGTGTGCAAGTGGGGGTTATTTTATCTACGGTGTTTGCCGTATATTGACGCTGGGGGCCCCCCTGACCCCCCAGGGTGGCTGATGATGATGACGAGTCTGCGCAGTGGTTAGAGCGAGAGGGCGATAGCTAGGATACCTATAGTGCTATAGCTGAATTCCACCCCTGTACATGATTTTGCGTACCGCGTTCGTGTGTGACGTTTTTAATATTAAAACGGCGGCGTTTATTAAATTGCGCAAGAACCCTACATGGTTTACTGATGATGGTAAAACATTAAAAATATCTCGCATTCTTGACGAAATACCGTTGAACGTTGATCAACAATCTACTAACGAAATAGCCCTCGCAACGGATGATTTTTACTGATTTGTAATGAAAATTATTTCGTCATCGACGCATGATGATGAAATTATTAATTATGAATTCCTGTGTAAAGAATTCTGGTACGTCTGTCTATAGGGGAACTTTTTGACGAGGACTTTTCTAGCTCAAAAACATGCCTTATGCAGCTAAGTAGCGGTTCACATGCCCATTATAGTGACCATTATAGTGACTAAACTCAGATAATTTCCTAGACACACGACCAATGATCTCTTCGCCTAGTTGGTAGTGGCCTAGTGGCCCTGCGTGCGAATCGTGAGGTTCCAGATTCGATTCCCGATATTTACATACCTCATAAATATTTCTTCTATGGTCACGTTACGTGGTACCAGGTTCGATTCCCGGCTGATGTTTATGTGCGAGATAAATGTTCTGGGGTCATGCTACGTGTTGTTTATGCCATACGACATAGGTAATCCTAGTGCAAGTGTGTGAGTGCGTTTATAAAATTAAAGATGGAATCAAAGTCGTACCTAATAAACGAGTGAATGAATTTTTGTCAAACTTGAGAATAATCTTCAATCTACCTATGAGAAAATTTTGAAGAACAAAAAAGTTAATTTTTTCATGAAACCTGACGATACGCCTACCTGATGGTAAGTGGCGGATAGTTGCCATTTTTGTGGTTTGCCATTAAAACGAATTCCATGTCCAACGCAGAGTGTAGTGCTTATCTGTACCAGCAAAGTCATCACTAACGAGTTGTCGACCAAAATGAAAGCGAGACGTTGTCATGACAGGGAGTTGTGACATAAATTCGTGTTTAACATTTTGCTGCCGATTTTAGGTAGATGGTAGAAAAGTTAGGTATAATGATTTAGAATAATTATGATAAAATCTTAATTACATAATTTTACTATCTCAATGTTCCTTATACAGTGTGTGTGTTTTCGTATTTGTGTGTGCATTTATTAATAGTTTAACGCACAACACATACCTACCTACTGCATCTGCATCAATTTTAAATGCCGCCTGAAAGCTACTAACGAACGAACACTGTCTTCAGTCTCTGCCGCGTCTGACATGTGTTAAAGACTGCTATCGAACTATAACGGCCATAGCCGTTTGTTTTATGTGCCTTCTGAAGCACGGAAGCGGTCAATAATATTTACCATCACGATTTTTCATACTAACCACGATCGCTGTTGCTTCATTTGGCTATTATTTGAGATCAACAAAAGGCCTTGGACTATAAGCTTTCATATATAATTACATACAGGTAAAAAGCAATAAAGTAACACATAATATTGAATATCATCCAAAATGATTGTTACATACAGTCACAGGTAATGCGTTTATGAGCTCGAGCGTACATATTTGCACTGTGCTCGTCTGTACCCGTTGATTTTTATAACGTCCGACATTTTCAGGCAAAACGAGTAGTGTACAGTCGCGCACGAAACGTTTATTTACATTTCAGATGTTTACTTTTATGCTTGTTTATGTTGTTTCTCTGTCATGGAGTGAACATTCGATGATTGATTTTGATGATGTATTTTTTGTTTGAAATCATATTTCTTTGTGCAAAGTACAATTTTGTTGTGGGTTGTGTTTACTTTAAGGAGGACTCGTAGGTTTTTAATGAAACTGCCTGTGGCAAAAAATTCTTGATTTTTTTTCGAGCACGCGAGTATAGTCGTCATCCCCATAGCCGTTATATTTTGTTATATTTAGATACCTAGCAATCGTTAAGCCATGTACTTAGAAGGTCTTCAGGCGCCATTATTATGTGGTATTCTTTTTTATTTTTATACTTTTGACACTTGGATTGACCGACCAATGTCCCTCCATCAATCCGCATTGGAACAAAGTGATTATGCTCTAGACTTCATCAGTCATGAGGAATGATCCATGTCCAGTAGCCAGTAGTGTGCTGTTTATTGATTGAGTTCATACTTCATTCATATTTCGTAACAATTATTCTTTTGAAGACACTGAAACTTTTAAAACACTGTGGCGACACCGCACATATGTCACACGGTGACGTCACCGAAGCCTGAATCACGCTATCGAAGGATTGTCAAAGGATTTTTCCCTTTGCCAAAACCCTTACCAAAATAACCAAAACCTATTGGAAACTAAAACGCTCGCAATGAGGGTGGCCGTTTTTGTGCTCACCAGTTGGCGCCACCGGCGAGGTGAGGTCCTGCTGTCAAAGCCCGCCCATACATAAACAGTGACAAGTGACATTCAGACAAGTGAGAAGTGAAAGTGCCACAAACTTATCTGACCCGGTGGCCAAAATTGGAACTAATGCAAATGTTAAACTGTTGTCAGACAAAGACAAAGACACTAGCGCTCCCCTTATCGGGTCAGATAAGTTTGTGGCACTGACAGCCAGACCTCACTCTGCACTAGCGCCTCTAGCGGCGAATTCACACGCGTTTACCCTCATTCTAGTAGGATTTAATTCAAATTTCGAGCACTGTCAACACGACAGTACAAGGTATTACAGTGCAACCAGTTAATAATGACACATAGAATTTTGCGAACGTCCTTAATCGGCTGGATTACTTGATAATATTCAAATGAATGAGCGCGGCGTCAGACCATCATAACTTTAATGTACGCACTGATACCGGACGCCATTTTTAATTTCGAAACTACGGACATATTGCACAAACTGTAGGGCTGCCTGCCCTATTTAGGGAGACTTTTGTTGTTGTTGAGAACCCTACCTGGTTGATATATGATTTAAACATCTATTTAATCAAAAACATTTTATTAATTACAACATGATAGATAGCGTAGTGGTTAGTATTCGGCCTGCTACCCTGGGGGTCCCGGTTCGAATACTAGGGCGAATTTCTGACTTTTCGGAGTTATTTAGGTTTTAAGCATTTAAATGTTAGTAATTATGATGGCGCAGCAAAACATCGTGAGGAAACTGCATGCAGGAGAGTACGCAAAACTCAAAGGTGTGTGAAGTCCGACAATTTGCACTTGGCCAGCGTGGTGGGCTATAGCCTATGTGCATATAGTGGACTATAGCCAAATAGGAGGTTACTCCTCATTCTAAGAAGAGACCTGTGCTCAATAGTAGACAGTTCTGTTATGGGTTGCAATGACGATGAAGTGTACAGCTACAATTAGGGCCATTGCAATTTACGAACGAATAGTTTCGTCATCATCAAATTATGAAGTTTCTTCTACTCACATTTCATTCTTTATCGACCTTCCATCAAACATAAAGATCATCGCGTGACCGTTATATTGAAATCTCAACTTTCTTCATAATGCAATAGAGCTACTTTTCCCCTGCCGATTTCAGTCATGACGAATGCCTTACTCATAACATCTCTTGGGAATCAAACCCACTGCATTTCTATTGCCACTTCGGAAATTGCTTGATATATAAAACAAGCTTTGCGATTGGACGCACCTGTAGCAAAACCCTAATAAGCCGTGAACTCTATGTGTAAACGATAAGGGTGAAATTCACGTAACTCCAGCGTCCTCGTGAAATGAAATGGTCATTAATATTGGGGTAGGTCCTTCAATGCTGCAATGAAAATTGATTTTTAAGTTGCACTAGATATCGGATGCTGATTGGTTTTAGTGGGTACTTCATACCTCATCATAAACGATATGCCTTGTTTCAGTATCGTTACAATTGACTCTTGACTGAATGTGTCTACTTCATAATACAGGATCCATGGATTGAAAATAATAATTTTAATACAGAGCCGATTTCATTAATGATTAGTAGTATTATAAGAAATCACTATTATCAGAAACATTTACTTGGGATTGCATCAACTTAATGGTAAGTATTTGAAACACCTCGGAAGAAATTTTTCAAATAAAAATAAATTGAAGAGAAATTTACGTTGATCATTCAATTTTGCGCGTCTCCGAGAATCGAACCTAGTAGCACCATGCGTGGTGACCATTGCGTCTTATCAGTCGTCAAATCTGGTCGTTAAATGCGTCACTGAAAAAGGGTGTAGAATAAAAGAGTCTTAGGTAGGATCACGACTAGTTATTAGACTTATGTCAGAGGCTAGTTAGGGCTACCATCAAGCAGGGATCTACTTAGGGGATTAATCTCTATACAATACTCATTTCACTCCTTTCGAATCTTTCTCATCAATCAAGTGCGTCTTTTCTTGACGAAAGGACCAATCGAACCAATGGCAATGGTCAGTGGTCCTCACCACTCTATAACAACGGTAAAACAAAAGCATCATCACCACTCCATTGTTAGTGAGAAATAAACGACAGTTTAAAAAAACAAATTGTTAAAACTAAATTGATTTATACAAAAACGGTACGGTAGAACAAATAGGTTTTGCCTATAACATAGATAGATAGGTATTTCGTTTTGCTTTTTTTATCAATAAAAAGTATTGGAACTAACCCCAGTTCACCCTCTTCCCTAGTTATTTATTCGTTTCGGGGCAAAAAATCCCTCCCAACCCCCTCAATCTATTTTTAGAGGGATGCAAAATGCATTTGTAGTTTTCGGATGCCATAGACCTACCGTCTATCGGTTCGCTTCCGATTCAGTTATGCGCTCATTCCAGCCAGCGAGGAATGCATTTGCCGACCACTAGCCCGTCAACCAACAGCTATACAAACACAAAAACACATACAAATTGCATATAATTAAAAAAAATTGCAAATTAAAGATATTCAAGCCGCGCGCCAACGGTTTAAAATGGCCGGCTTTGTAGAAGAGAAAAATTTGAGTTCCCAATTTAATGTCGAATGGCCGACTCCACCCATTTTATGTATAAAGTTCGCGCTATTGATCCACGCTGATAATGTTACCGATGAAATTAATAACACGCAAATAGTTTATTCTAAACATCCACCTGACCACTCACACCGACGCAGAAGAGTAATTTGTAAATTGAATTCCTCCGATACGTTCTGCGAGATACCTATGCGTGTGGAGTTTTATAATAAACACACAAAATCATTATTTGATGATTCCGAGGTGTACACGAGTCATTGGAGTGGGCCCCCCCGGGGAGGCAGGAGGGCCCCACACCCGGCAGGGGCCATTGCAGCAGCATTGCAACCTTCCTTCCATCAGTGTGGCCGGCGAGGCTGGTGACGACGCGTGTTTACCACCTACGCAACGCGCGAAAAAACCCACCGCGCTTTAAAAAACCCTTTTAAAAATCAAATTGATTAAAAAAAACTTTTCAAACGGCCTAAATTCCCGAAAAATCGAACAAATCGAAAATTTCATAGACCAATTTTGGTTTTTCAAAAAATTTCGAAATTACGCGCATGCGTTCGGGTCCCCGCTGCCGCCCGCCGTCACATTCAATGGATAGTTTTATGCAATAGACTTTATTAAGTTTTTCCACATAATCATCGTAGTTTTTAAGTGACATTTTAAGCAATAGTATTCAGCAACACTTGAACTATCAATAACTAAGAAGACCGGTTTTATTTGAAGCAAACTATAAAATTAGTGATAAGGCAACTGAGAGGCAGTTCCGCTCGGATTCGTTGTAAAGGGCTAACACAACATCAAACAACCATCCGGGAAGAGCAGCTGTAAAATAAGCAAAATAATCAAAACAAGCAAACTGAGGAGGAGGAAGAGGCCCATGGGAAGAACTAGAAGAAGACCATGGATCTCTGAATGCACACCCCACTAAGTTAAATGCGCAAGAAGCTGAAAAAAGCCAAGATTTCATAGCAAAGGGAGTCTAGCAACCAACAAATAACAGCCGTCGCCATTTGACGATAAAGAAACACGTTTTTTCGCAATAGAACAAGTTTTACGTTTATATCAACCGTTATTATAAGGAAACAATAGAAAAGAGAATTTAAACATTTGAGTTTTTTAAGTACATTTAAACAACACTGGTTATTTTTGGAAATTTTCGAATAATTTACTTTGAGTTTTATATACAAACTCTCCATATATATATAGTGAAAGTAATTTAGTGAAAAACTCTGGACTACACGTTAAGGCTAAGTGATATTTGAGACTTTCGGCAAATAAGTTTCGGAAAATTTCGACCAAATTCATCGACCAATTCTGAATACCTGGAAGGTGAAAAACAAAGCTAATCAAGGAAACAAAAATCTTGTGCCTTAAATTGGCCTTAAATTAATATTAAAAAGGTAAGAGAAAAATTTACGCCAAAAAGTTACAAAAAAATCAAAACACAAAAAATACCTACCTGTTGATTGTCTTCTAGATTTCTTTAATAGTACAAAATTAAAAGTAAATTAACGTTAAGAATTAGTTAAATGTGTTTTGTTACTTCTATACCTGTAATGTTTTATATGAGTACGTATAAATATTAACGGGCTAAACAATATACACGGGTGAAACTAAAAATCTATAGACAATAATCGACAAAATAACTCCTACAAGATCGACGAAGAAGAGTTGGAAGAGGAGAAGACATAGGACCAAATTTACCAAGACCAAAGAACCTTACAAGAGACACAAAAACTACAAGAATTAAGCCTCTATCAATACCTGGCTCAAGGTAAGAACCTTTTACAAATATTCAAATTTTTCATTATCTTTATTCCATTTGCGTTTTTCGTCATGTACCTATGTATAAAAGTATATATGCTTTCAGTCATGAGCGTTCGTATAATGATTGCCTCAACCGAAGCCTCTGTTCATCTCTCTCACACTTGCGGGTGTTTGTATAGCGTCATCGTAATGAAGTTCATTATCTTCAATTGTAGTGGTTTCGAATGACTCTGCGGTTAACGGTCTAGATTAAGTTTTTTTACTAACAAAATCTTTATTATATTGTTATTTGTTTTCGATATTTGTAGAAATCAGTTTAATTACATCCGCGTTAGGAAAAACACAATTTTTCATGTCGTAAACGTCGGTCTGAAAATTGGCTTTCAAAAACTATGTTTGGCTTAGCGACACGGAATCTACACGTGTAGCATCCAATGCCAAGAATGGATAGAAACATTCGGGTCTAACTTTCGTTTTCGTCAAGTCAAGTTCAGGTTTTGCCGATGATTTGGCGGAGGGCGCACTGCGCATGCCTAAGTCATCGCAGTCATTGCCCAGCCAAATTATTGATTGCGGGCATGTCGGAAAACTGCGGGGGGGGCGGGAGAGCGTCATTTACCAATGTGATAGTTTTCACAACGCTCAATTATGTAGGGTGGGGGGTGGTGGGGGAAAAAATGTATATATCAATATGGCGGATTTCATCGGATTTTGTATTAAATTCTATCGGCCACGCCTGCCGTGCCTGAAATTTATGATCGGGAGGCTTTAACGGAACGTCGATGGTTTTTAATTAAACTGCTTTTTAATCTCCAACCGTGTATATCTGGACAAAGTCGCCTTTGTCACGGTTAACTTGAATTATTTTAACTTTAGTTTCAAAAGTGGCACAATTGTCTTTTCTCAGTATTCTTAGATACTTACGGGGCCTTAGATTAATTTACTCTGTACAGCCCTTTCGAAATAATGAGTTATGAGTTTATGTAAATCAAAAACTTTGGATTCTTAGACTGTCTTTCCGGATTTTGTATTTAGTAATATATTTCGTTTTTTAAATTTTTAATCAATCATTATAAATTAATAAATCAGAAAAGTTACTTACAGTGCGCACTTTGGCATGATACCGTCCTTTACCGTCCGTAATAGAATACTTTGTACGTTTATAACATTTCGTTATACACAGAACAATTTCATGAAAACAGGAATCATTAATAATTACTTATACTATTATTCTATACTACTCATAAATTACATTACGAGCTGGCCAGGCAGACGTTATTCTGCAACATTTTATACACTCAAAAAAAATAATTTTAGGTAATGCTCCTCAAATGCAATAAACTTTTTTTCTACGACATATTCTAGACAACAGCTTCCGGTTTCAATTGAGAATCTTAACTATTGGCAAGCACAAATTACAAGATATTACAATCTGAGAAATATTATGTCTATGACGGTAGATATACCTTCAATCTTAACAGCTAGCAGTCTTCCATTCAATTACCGTATCAATGGAAAAGTCAACTATCGTCCACCAGATTTAGAATGGAACTTACCACTCCTCAGAACTCCACGATAAAACTTCGATGATTTACGAAGTAATGTGGAAACAATACGAGCATAAGAAATCAATTTATGAAGCTGCAATTAGTAATAATAATAACTAATAGTTTTCTTAATAGAATATCTCGAAAGGTTGCCTCGTTGGAAAAAACTAACAAGAATAAGGTTTTTTGCTAATTCTGCAGTACAGTCGCGATGGATGGTAGGGTTGACAAACACATTTTATGTTATGCGGATACGAAATAAAGATAAATAAATATAAATGTGTGTAAATATCCAAAGATGTTATAATATGTTATGATGATTTTATGTGAATGAACTAAGGAAAAAATATTTATGTAGAGAACATATTTCTTTAAAGTAAAATTTCACGCATCCGATTAAATAATTAGAAAAAATTTGAGTAGAAAAGCTTAATTAAACATTTATAAATAAAAATCAATGCTTGAGAAACAATAATATATTATAAATATTACCTACTCATAGGCATTCATCTCCAATAAAAACACATCATCACTTATTACATTCTACTTCTAATTTGCGACGGGACATTAAGCTGTTATTAATTCTGGATTTTTACAACAATCATAGCATATCAATAACTACAGACAAGCAAGCGCTACCTATAAATTGAGACTTGAAATAAAAAAGTAGTGACAACCCTACACCGTTCGGGCCGGTAATGTGATTTTAAACTATACTTTTTACACCGGCTCGGAGCAAAAGTGCATAAGTACCATTAGGAATTTTTGTAACGGAATAAATGCAGATTCTTACGTAGGTAGGCTTGCGGTGCGTGGATGCAACGTGTGACTAGATTACCCACTACCCAGTGTTAAGTAAACCGCAGTGCTATGTGTGTGTGTATGTGTTAGGTCTGACCCCAAACCCATACCCCAGTATAGGTTATCAGAGGTTCCAATACTTAATGAAGGTAAAAATTAAAAGATATGATATATGAAATCTTTAAAAGACTTCAATAAAAGGAGGAGGTTCTCAATACGACTATAGTTTTTTGGAAGTAATTTTTTTTTATAAAAAGTTAGTTATTTTTTTATATCACAAAGTATTCACAGCGCCACTCTACGATTCTTTGGATCGTAAACGGTAGCGCACATAGCCCGGCGGCGTGTGTCGATCATAAGCGATCGATAAAGTTAAGCAACTGCGCGCGGTCGGTAGTCGGATGGGTGACCGCTAGTGGCAAAATTTCTTGAGCGCTTCCGTGCCTCGGAGGGCACGTAAAGCCGTTGGTCCCGGTTTTTATCGATTGACTGCTAGTCGTTAAGCCGTGTTGGAGGCCTTCGGGCGGCTTGAAAACATTCGACAGTGAGTTGGCCACTAACCCCTCCACCAATCGGCATTGGAGCAGCGTCGTGGAGTATGCTCTATAATGAGGAGAGACCCGTGCTCAGTAGTGGGTCATTAATGGGTTATAGCCATTCAGTCATTCAAACGGTAGAAATGGTACTAGGACTGCGGGACGCGGTGGTGGTTCGCGAAGGATGTCATAACCACTCTTGTACTACCCCGAGCAAACTCTCGGCTCTACTGCCGACTGCCGTCGACCTCACTTTATATCGCGAATGTAAAGAACCCTAGCGAAGTATATTAAGATCAATGGTTTCCTGGATACAGCGACTTATCGAATTTCCAGTTTTATTTACGACCCGGATGGCGCAATGGTTAACACGCCGGATCGCTGTTCCGAAGGTCCTGGGTTCGATTCCCAGCGATTCAGCATCACCCTTGTCTTACCCCATGACAACTGCCCGACTTAGAACAAGACTCAAATAGTAAGAATCTCGTTCTAATTCGGTAACAGATGCATTTCTATGGTTGAACTCTGACATGGTCGCCTGAAAAAATGTAACCGGCGGCAAAAAATGTAAAATATTATGGCGTACCTCGTCATACCTCATACCGTACAATACCGTGGCGAGCGATAGTACTTCCTCGGATGAACTTTAGACTTTTACCAGCTATAAGACCCTTATCACTATTTCCACTCTACAAAGTAGCTTCATTGTCGTCAAAGTCAGAGTCCTCAGGAGACGAGGTCTCAGTCAATACCCAAGATGTGATAGATCAGTCGGACTGTCAGTGTGGCTAGATCGGAATGTGACGTTTGCGACCAATGAAGAATGCGTCCCAGTAAAAACATCGGGTCGGTTTTGCAATGGCCACCTTTTGAACGATACTCTACCTTGATCCACACTAATATAATAAATGCGAAATGTATGTCTGTCTGTGAGGATTTCGCGGCTATCACACAGGCCCGATTTGATGATCCATGATCGATTTGTTGACGAATGATCAGGCAGAAGCTAGTTATTTATAAATAAATAAATAACGCTTCACACTCATAGCCCCACACTAAGATTCCCTGTATGCTGGGTGCCATGGACAACACACTAGACAAGGACACACACCCATACCGAGAACGGCAATTCAAATTCATCATTCAAATTTTCGCCTCGCTGGGAATCGAACCCAGGACCCTCGGAACAGCGATCGTCGTAAATGATTAAATTACGTCGTGTTTGAATAGTTGCACATGATAAAATTTTAAAAATTACTAGTGTGAAACTTTTTAAGTGTTAACAACCACTAACAACCCTTTCGTTGCCTGGTGGTACCATCTATAACAATGATATTTGTGTCTTCTAATGCCCGAAAACACTCAAGAAATTGCCAGTAGCGGTCACCCATCCGACTTCTTACTGGCGCACACTGTTATTTAACTCGACCAACGCTTAAAATAAACGTAAGCTAAAACGGGCTATGAGCACTTTAACCCCTGTCAATAATTGTAACATTCAAGGTACCATAATTATATCCTTGGCTTCCTTATGCCTTTTTAGGGTTCCGTACCCAAAGGGTAAAACGGGACCCTATTACTGTGACTTCGCTGTCCGTCTGTCTATCTGTCTGTCCGTCACCAGGCTATATCTCATGAACCGTAATAGTAACACAGTTGAAACTTTCATAGATGATGTATTTCTGTTGCCGCAACAACAACAAATACTAAAAAACAGATTAAAATAAATATTTAAGTGGGCGTCCCATACTTTCGACGCCTCAGCGGTTCGGACCTTTCAGTCCAAGAGATGGCGTTGTGACTAATATTCTGAAAAAAACTAAAGTAAATATTTAAGTGGGGCTTTCATACGACAGACCAGATTTTTTTGGCGTTTTTATACATAATGGTATGGAACCCATCGTGCGCGAGTCCGATTTGCACTTGGCCGGTTTTTTGAAATATGATAACAAACCAGCATGCAGCACCACTTCTTCCGCTGCTGCCCATAACTTCTCTGACCGACTTAGAATAGTTAGAATAACACTCAATTTATGGACTGGAACGGTTGGTCCAGTTAAAAGATGGTGTTACAATATTACTTGGTTAGTTTGCTAATAAGTACAGGAGAACAGGGACTGCTATAGCGGAGTATTTGAGCATATGGAATTCACACTCTCCACCAAAAGTAAACTTATTACCTATGCTCATAGTTCAATTTAGCTTGTCAGAAAAATTTACTAAGGACATTTTTATATAACGCCATCAATCTTACATTTAATGTACCCTTATAGCATAGGCGGAACGCTGGCATTTGTGTGTCATGAAATTATAACGAATTCTAGACCGAATTCATACGGGGTAAAGTCATAGTTAGTCCTGTTACTTAATGTTAGTAATGTAAAGTAGTAATGTAAGTAAGTAATGTCCAGTTAGTTATTATTAGTATGAGTTATTATATGAGATTAAAATGAAACGAAGTAGAGCATCCATCCGTCGCATCGCCCGCTGAACTCGAATCGCGTCAATTTTCTAACACCATTAAGTGCGCCCGCGCATGTTTTTGTCAAAGAAAAATGCGTCTTATTACATTACGGCGGTCCCGTCGTGACGCGACGTGCCGCGTGTTTTGCCTACATTTGTATTACTAACGTTTTATTTGCGTCGTGATAGGAATTTCATGGTTTAAGTCACTATCATCGGGTTATAGCCGGTGGATATTGGATATGCGTTTCCTGGTACGGTTGGGTTTTTGTCCACATAAATATACTACAGTGACACTCGTAGCCCGCCTTGTGTCGATCCTAAATAATCCATCGAATAAGAGTCGCGCACATTACAACGACGAGGCAACGGACCAACTAAAACGAAAGCTTTCGATTATGATCTTATGTCTGGGTTATTAAGGTTGTATACTTACCAGACCGTTGTTATGTGCGCAGTCTTTGAAACAACAGCAAGCAGTCGGTTGGTGGATGGGTGACCGCTGGTGGCAAAATTTCATGAGCGCTTCAATGCTTTGAAAAGTACGTTCATATGCCGGCGGTTCCGGTCATTATCATTAAGTCATGAAGCCATCTTAAAGGCTTCCGGCAGCATAAAATTCTCCCTCACATCACACACATTCCTCCAGCAAACTAGCACTAGAGTAGTGTGGTGGAAAATGTTCTGGGTCTCCTCCTGATAAGGAGAGGTCTATAAGAATCCTAGTGTACGGCGCTGAGTGTGTAGCATTATATTTTTATTTAATTTATGCTTATTTTCTATTCTACCATAAGCCTAAAGTACCTTCGGCATTAAATTGGATGATCTGTACCTTCCAATTTAATGCCGCTGGTTTCTGTAATCCAGTGACCTCTGAAAAGACTGGGCGCCGTAACCGCGTCCATGGTACAGCAGCATTGCGAGCAGGGAAGTGGTGCGGACTGCGGACTCAAGGATGGGTACATCCTATACCTACTAGTTCCTGAAACATATAATGAAAGAAATCGCAATTAGGAAAACCATAAAATCACGTACAACAAAAGAAAATTCTTCAGGCATTGATTTTATACTATAAAATTTTAAATAAATTTATACGTATTGAAGTACTTTTCATTAGTTACTGAGTATTAATACAATTTTCATAATTTTAACCCAAATCTGTCCCACTATTGGGCACGGGTCTCCTCACAATGTGAATGGTATAGACCATAGTCCACCACACTTCGTTTCAATACGGTATATTGGTTTACCTACAGAAATATACAGAACTAGCTTCCGCCCGCAGGCTTCGCCCGCGTGGAATTCGTTTAAACTTCAACCCCCTATTTCACCCCTTTCGAGATGGAATTTCCAAAAATCCTCTCTTAGTGATCCCCCACACTCCCCAAGGAACATACATGCCAAATTTCAGCTTCTTCCGTTCAGTAGTTTCGGCTGTACGTTGTCTGTCAGTCAATCACCAGTAACGCAAGAGTTTTATATATTAAGATAAATACAATCGTTTAGAAAGTAAAAACGTATTGTTAAATACTAGGAAAACACTTATAAATGCTTACATTATAATATATTGTAGTGTAGCCATACAGAGTGTGATAAAGCTTCACGCACGCTACATCGGATCGGCGGCCGGCGGCAATTATAATAAAAGGACTCCATACACAATAAAAATAAATAACAGTAAATTAATCCTTTTCTTAATTGGAGCTTTCTTGATTAAAGCCAGAGCTTGATTCATAGCATAGTTTTACTCAACCTTCAGCGATGCTGTGTTTGTTTCTAAAGTAGAGTCGTTGTTCTACGAACCTTACAATTAAATAATTATTATTTCTTAGTAGGCAACATTTTATAGATTTTTTTTATAGTTGAAGACGAAGGGCGTCACTCTATAGCTCTATATCGAGAAGCTATTAATCATAGCTCCCTTTTTTCACATATACCTACTTGTTTATATGATAGCGATTAACATTTTTGATATCAAGTAAATGCTTCTGTATACTAGAAGGGAATAGTGTTAAATAATAATTGAAGGACAAAGGGAAATCACCGAGACAATAATACAGGCCAACAATGTTTGACATAATATTCAGTTGATAACGCACATTTAAAGTCATATATTCACATTTAGTATGAATTATAAAGATTTCTGGTGCATTTTAATCATGGATATAATTGACACCTTATGATTTAAGTTAACCTACATTCAGGCAGACAGTTGCAAGCAGTCGTTGATGACAATGCAATTTTTTTCTCATTTAAATCAATCTAGCAGAATAAACGTTTATTTTAAAGGACCAACGAAGCACCATTCTTATAGTTCTAATAAAAGTTTAGAGCCAGAATTCGCCAAGCAACGCGGACTCGCGGCCCGGTGTACCGTGAGTCACTCCTTACCGTCCTAACGGCGAATGCCCACAGTACATTCCGGCGGCATTCTTACGATGCCTGTATTAATTAATTGGAATTCGAGCCAACATTTCTTATCTCGCCCCGGTACTGCGGAACTAATTATTGGAATCAATTGGAAAAGAGCGCTTTGGAAAAGTTTTGGAATTGATTTTTGGGTTGGTTAGTTGATTTTGCCTGAATGATGCTGGGTAGTTTTTAGGAAGTTATTGAGTAAGTGCAGTAAGCAGTTATTCTTTTTTATAATAATAATAAGATTACGGAATAGTCCAAGTGTTATGTTACCTTAATTTCATACCCAAATATAAATTATATAAATTTAGATATAAATTTCTTACACTAGGTACATAATATTTTACCATAACGTTTTTCAATATATTCCTACGCAATAGTAATTTAATAACGTCAGAGTAAGTACGTAAGCTAGTTTATTTTAACGTTACATCATTTGTAGAATTTCTGTCGTCTATCTTCGTACCTAGGTATTAAAAATATCATGTTCATTGCTGTATTGGCGAAATACTTACATAAATATTTTTAATTGGAATAAAATTGATCCAATAGAATTTTAGACACAAAAAAACGAATGCAATATTGACAAATCTATGAGGTATTTATTCAATGTGATATTGACAGGTAAGGAGTTCTATCGTCTAAGATCGGACAGACAGAAGTATATAAGAAAATTAACAAGGCAGTGTCATGGAAACCAAAGCAATATGCAAAATTCCAAGTCCGTAGAGTAAGGAAGTAGTTCTAATTCAGCGCAAGATTTGACCCCAACATACTAACATTGTAAGTTGCATAAAAGCTTACTCAGCGCTTCCATACACTTAGTAATAAGTTTACTAATTTTAGTAATCCTGTACGAAATGTTTTTTTTTTAAATCGAAGTAAACTATTTTCAGACAACCTTTGGGGAGAGGAAATAACAAATAATAAAAGAGGTAGAGTATTTTTTTAATCGTATCTATGAAGCAAAACAAAATAATTAAAAACTTAACAACCTAGATATTTATATTAAGGTTGCTAAGTAAGTACGAGACGTTTAAACGTAGGCATGTCATAAACTTTTCAGATTAATATTTATTTTTTAATTCCATTTCGAAAATTTTCTTCAACATCTGCACAACAACTACCTAACAAAGACCACCCTCACATAAAATAAAGAAACCCAACCAATGCTATGTTCCATCAATAATTCCACACCATAAAAGTATTCAAAGTTGCCTAACGCCGAATAATTCCCTTCTACTTTATAATTGCGGCTGTATATCGCGTTAACGGCGAAGATTTCTACCACTCGGCGTGTCCCAGAAACCCGCGCCCACAGACTACTAACATTTCTTTCTATACCACACTATACCTAGCTAAAATTCATAGAGAAATAGTGAGTATAAGAACTACCATCTAAAAAACTATACGAATCTAACACGCACCCGCCTAACACCCGACATTTAAAGTAGAACCCAAGTACAAGCTCGTAAAGTCTCGTTTACAACAACACACGAATGGATATAGTACGTTTAGAACCGTTGCCCGAACGCGGCAGTACAGGCCATTGCACGATGCATACAGGAATAGTGCAGTGAAGTGCATTGAAATAGCGAAGTGATGATATCGCTAATACTTGGATAAATAACAGCTTTTATATTACGTGTTACCTGGTATTTTGGCTTAGAGTATTTTAGTTTAAGAATGTATATGGAATAGATGGTTTTAGTTCTAGAATAAGCCTCGTTTTAGTAGCATTAACAGAAATCTGTCTAACCAATAAGAATGCCAGTGATATTTGAACATCGATACCATCAGTGATCTTTTTTTTCTATTAGTCGATATTGTAATCGTTATTGAAAAGCATATTATGAAATATTTTATGAATAACACTAGTATGTTAGGTATATTAATAACGTACCCCTTAGTTTACATAGGCCACAAGATATATATTTCTAATGAACTAGGATAATGGACTATATTATAAGATCCAAGTTATGAGCAGCATATATAACAATCTGTCAATATTTTGTACATCTTCCAAGACTACATTTATTTTATTAAACGTTTAAAATATTTTTATCTTTGTTAAGCAACATGGCACGATAAATGATTAATAATTCTAGTATCTGTGATATAATAAAAAAATATCAAATTTGTGATTTGCATAATAGTTTAATCGACTTTGAATTTTCAAGTACTAACCGCTTTTTAAAATTCTGTAATGAGTAATGTACTTATATTACGTATTTTTAAAACTTTACATTGTGTAATTTTATCTCAATAATACTTATTAACACGTTCCCTGCGGCACAGATTTTTCTGTACTTTCCATTACTGCGTTACGAGGCGTTTTAAACCTCGTCCTAAACCAGACATTGTGGCGGCACGAGGCATATTAAACCCCACCGCCCGTAGGAGACAAAAATCCTTTTTTTGGCGCCAAATAAAACAAATTGTACGGTTTTTGTCGCGATTATTATTAACAATGAATTGATGAACCTAAATCTGCCGCCGCCCGTGGTTACATAAGTTAGTTTAGATTCTATAGGTAAAATAAAACGTGGGATCTGATGTACCTCGTAACGCACTGAAAAATAGCAGTTTTTCATATTATTTAGTGATGGGAAAATAAATATCGATTTTATATATTGGTATTTTATTTTTAAAATTTATGGGTGTTTCTCATTGAAACAGTTCAAACAATAATATTTTTTGCAACCAGTGCATTCTGTGACAATTTTCTTTACTTTTTTGTCTGCCTCACGACTTGTTAGGTGCGGAGTTTTTCGTAACATCCTACACATCTCCTCTTCTTTGATCCCTTTTCGAGATGATGTACCTACTTTGTTTGCAGTGGGTTCTGAAAAGTAGGGTCGAGCTTAGTAGATTAATTTAAGAGTAAGGAAATGGTGACTTGAGTAAAGTTGGTTAGATTAGAATAGAGAAGAGTTGGGTAAAGTTGGTTAGAGTACTGAAGAGTCGAGTACAATTGGGCAAAAGCATTAAATTTTGATGAGCAAAACACCGTTTGCCGGGTCCGCTAGTTAACTCAATAAACAAACATACCATAATTTATCATGATTAACAACCTATTTGAAGAAAGTTACTCAACAAGTCACATTCACGTTTCTATTAACGATATAACAAGTAGTTAGGATGTTTGAAGATTACCTGTATCCATATCCAAGTCGTTCTCTGTAAAAGCTTCGAATGCGTTGCACAACACTAACCGCATGAAGCTAGCGTAGGGTGCGGTACGAGGTGCGCGGAGGTACGAGGCGTTTGCAACCTCGTTCCGCACAGCGTTAGAATTTTATTAGTTCAGTGCGGCACGAGGTCTAAGAAACCCGGTATTAAGGTTGATATACCATAGAACTAGGAATTAATAGCACATCTCAGATATATAGTTATCTTTTTCCTACACTGAACCAGATGGAAGTTATGCCTCCCGCACGAACGAGAAGTTTAAGTTTTTTCTTACCGCTATAACGTCGAGACACGGACGAGGTGTTTTAAGCCTCGTTTCGCACTCAACGTGTTAAACTTTAACCACTATTTTATATACAGAATATAATGAATAATATAGTATCAACAATATTCTGCACTGCAATTTCTTGGAATAAATAATAGGTTTTATTGTCACAGTAACGTTGTTACATACCAGCAATTTGTAACAGGTATCGAATAACAGGCGCAAGCGCAAACTATGACGCTCAATATAGGCTAAAACATATTATTATATGCAAGACGTTTCTTGTACTACGCGAAAACTAGGGTTGTCAACGTGCGTTTTAGATTGTTTGTCATGTTAAAATATTGATATGATTCCATTGATCATAGAGTTAATTGTTAGTAAATTTAATAAATCTAATATCGTTACCATAATTAATTACTAATTGCCTCTGGTAAATTACCTATTATAAATTATAACAAAAAAGTACCTAACGGCTTGTATGTAATATAACATTACTTCAATTTTTTTAAATGGCACACACAGATCCGAATTTTCTGCAGCTTTGCAATAGTCAATTTGTTTATAATTTGTAGTTTGTTTATAATTCGATAAATAAGTGGGAATAACAAAGTCGATCTTTTTTACATATTATTAAGTTACTTTTTAAGAAACGTGTTACGATAATATTTATTTTACGGTAATAAAATGTAAATCAATTGAAACAGAGAATTGATGTAAATTGCTAATGTCATGGAAAAGGAATTTACAATTAGTTTCAAATTAAAGAAATGGAAATAGAAAGAATGTTTGCTAAACAATGTTTTTATCGATAGTTTACGAATACTATAAAAAAATCTATAGTTGTATACTTGTATCATTAAATAATCGATATTCTAAATGTTTCTATTCTTGTTGCTTATTTGATAATATAATATGTGTTATTAGATCCGTATTTATTATAATAACGGATAAACTAGGGCTAGGCAAGGCTGGTCTAAGAGCTGACACAGCCCTAAGCCCCGCAGGCAAATATGAACGAATGTAAGTTGACTTAGAATAAGTATGTTCAGCAATCCCGACTCGGCCAGTGTTAGATCATAATGTGTTGAAAGTGCATGTGCGCTGCGCCGGAAAACAATGAAAATACTGCCGCGCTTTTTGAAAATATACCTTTAGAATAACCAGTGTTACTCGGGTACAAATTCTTAGTACTAAAGTAACAGTCAGCGCGCCAAAACCGATCGCATTTGCACGACGTGGCTTCCAAATTCAAAAATGTGACATTATTATTATTTTATTTCGCATAGACTATTAATAGACAACCGCCATTTTAGTGCCAGTAAAAGTAGTGTTTAATTATGATTTGGGATTGTGAACTTTTATAAAAATTGTTTTGAAATAAACGCAATCGTTCCGTGAAATTGGAAAAATGTAATAACAAGTTACGCAACGAGGAAATAAAAAGGAAACAGTGCGTAATTTGGCGATAACGATTTTGGCGCGAGTTTCTCGGACGCGCCGATAACAGTTCTGTTACGAAACAAAAAAAAATTGAGGATGCGCGCACAAACGGCCTGTTCGTTTTCTTATGTGTGACAGATAAAATTTGGACTTCTTGTGAGTGCTGGATAAATAAAACGGGAAAGGTCAGTGACTGCTTATTTTTTAACGTTTAATGCAATTTTAAATGTATTTGTATTATAAAAATGTCTTTGAAAATATGAACGTCGGAATTGTTTTAAAAGCACCTACTCAAATTTATCATAAAGTTAAAAAACTCACCAAAACATAATACACCATTTCATTTCGACAACATTCAAAATCATTCTGTAACGCCTCTTTTAATTAGTTCGTAGTTAGGTTAAGTATATTCTGAGAAACCTTAAACATATTATTAGTGAATTATTAACAATATAATTATTACGCTTCGAAAAACTACTCGGTTAAAAACGTTTTAGGTAGATACATAAAATTTTACGGTAACACAATAGAAGCATAAATTATTTTAATTACTGTTTTGTAAAAGGGCATTTAAAATTACAAATATTACAATAACTAAATAACAAATATTAATTTTTTTATTGTTTCATTGTTGTAAAATTTGAATATTCATATTTAATAGAATATATAGGAATATAATTATAGACACAGAGGTCATTTGAAACACAGGTATACTCAATAAATCGTTAACTTGTTCACAAAAGAACAGTTTTATTTTCGACAACATCACAATTTTGTACAGAAACTAGGAACTAGTATTAGAAAAATAACAGTTATCTTACTATTTAAATACCAAGCAATTATGACACCAACATCTTATTCAGATATTAATCTCGTCAATCTTAAACGTAAAATGTCCATGAATAAAGCGAACAGTAAATGAATAGATTTTGAAACAAAAAAATATGTGTTGAAAGTAATGTTCATAAATTCATGAAAGTTCGTTTTCAGATAGACATAAATGACTATGTGAACTTACTAGGATTCGGAGGTAGCTAAGTTTATTGGTTTTTTGGTGTGGCCAAATAAGATAAACATTAAAACGAAAGATCATGAATAAAAAATGATATAGGTATATCAATTCAATTAAATGCTACTAAACCTCATAGAAATCAGAAATCCTTCAATTGGTGCAACATCGGCTTTTTCTGCGTAAAGTTTCAAAGCAATAAATAAGATGTATAGACTCATTTAGAATTTCTGGATTTCAATAGTGAAGTTCAGCGGATTTTTCCCTTAATTCAGGAGCATTATCCTTATTTCATGTATCATGATTAATAATTTGAATTCGGAAAATAGATTCTATTATTAGATAATATTAGTTTCATGACGCATGCTGTGCACTTTCTTTCTTCTCCAGAAGGGAAAGAACTGATGATGCCTTTGTTAGAGTTAGGTACTGATGTCTTGGCGACCACACTGTTATGATCAGTTTTTGTTTAATAATATGGAGGATCTATTATTTTATTTTTAAGTATATCTTTTTGGTACATACTTATTGTCCACAATAAAAAATTTAATATTGATTGATTGTAACAGCGACCATAGTACGTAATTCGCATTCTATGAAAATTTCTGGTGTCTATTGTCGTTCAAGAGGACTGTATGTATGTCTGTCCTAGGACTCTATCTTCGGATGGACAGACATACAGTCAAAGCATAATATTAATGGGTAAAGTTCTGCACTCTTTAGATATTACGTGATAATCATCTCGTTATACTATGTTCATACAAACTTAGGTGCACATGAACATCATATATTCATACATCATAGTCTAATTACTTTCTCGATTGACCAAATTAAGCCCAAACCAAGTTATTAGTAAGTTAATTGTCGGCGGGCGGTAGTTGGATGGGTGATCAAGGTCTGTACATGGTTTCCGTCTTGCGATTGCCACTTTAACGCCCTGATTAGATAAGTATGGCCATATTGGAGGTTTGTGGATGACAATAACTTCTGACACTGGGAATAATCAAGTAATTTTAACAAAAAAAAAAACCGGCTTTACATCGATAGTCGAAACCAGTAAAATGTGAATTATAATTACGAGTATTGGCGACAACTCAGAAATTACTTGTCAAATCTCACTCCAATTTGGTTCAGCCAGTAAAAAGTAATGACACATGACACATTTAATAAAATATTTGAATTCAGAACCTCCTCCTTTTTAAGTGGATTAAGGAAAAGAGCATAATATTATGCTCAAAAATACAGGCGAATTAAGAATCTCCTCCTGTTTTTGAAGTTGATTATGAAGCGCTCTAGGATCTAGGTCTTTCCAATGAGACCGGAAGCTCTATAGTACCTAAGTTGCCGGTAAATTTACCTACTTATACTAATTTTATAAGGACATCCACATCTAACTTTATTAAACTGTTACAATCTATTATAAGTATTGGTACACTGAGTTTACACAACGCAAGTTACTCTTTTTGATCTGAAAGTTCATTATGGGACGCGTGAAATAAAAAAATTGGTTTGGAAAACTGAGATAGTTATCTGAATTTGACTATTCCGCTTTACGCCGACTACTAATATATTATCTACTTCCTCTTTGAACCGACTCCAAACGAAGGAGGTGGTTCTATATTCGACAGCAAAATTTTTGTAAGGCAGAGTCCTACGTGAGCGACGAAAACGATTTTGACGTAAACGATCAAATCAACGGTATCCCTACTTGCGTCCTATGTGACAGACTGCGACAACACGCGACGTTGTCATTGTCGCGTGTAGCATCGCGTCGTGTTGCGTAGCGTCGCGACGTATTCGTAGCTTACTTAGGACACCCCGTAAGAATGTATATCCAGCGATTTTCCGCCATTTCTGAACCCATTTTATTAGTTGGCCCTAAGTCAGGTTCTGATGATCCTAGGGAAATCAAAAAGAAATTTCAAATTTTATAGGTACTTAATCAGTATTCATATACCTATCTAAATAATAAAACTCATCCTTTACTAAATGACTGATAAACATACAATGTACAAACTACTGAACGCAAGAAGATGAAAGGCTTGCTTATTCCTTGGGGACTGTAAGGGAGCATTAAGTAATTTTTTTTGGAAATTTCTAAAGGGATAAAAGGGGAATAAACTGTAACAAAAATTCTACTCTAGAAAAGCTGTGGTGGGAGAGCTAGTTTCTTACTAACTGGTCATTGTATTACTTGTCGATATTAAATTATTAGCATCCTCTATGGAGGGTAAAGTTTTCTTCAAAATGGTATAGAAGTATTTTTCGCTAGTTATATTTTATTTTATAGCGTTGCCACATTTAGAACGTTCTAAGTTGACCAACTCCGGCCGATCTGGTCGTTACAACTACTAGTCGTAAAAACGGTTTTGATCGTAAAAATATAAATTGAAAATTTTCCCCCACATTCCACAATCGCTGTCTGTAGCGTAATTATTTGAAAGTAGTTTTTCTTCACTGAAGTATCATATACTATCAGTTTTTGTATTGGACAAATTACTACAAACTACTTACTTTTTAGTAATTAACTAGTGTTTTGACATAGTCTGCTAACTGGACTAACCATCCTAGTCCAAATTTGAGTCTTGATCTGTGTCGGTAACAGTTGTCGTGGGCGGCAGCGGAATGATAGTAGTGCAAGCACATTTTCTGCCTTATTTCCAAAAAAAGTTTATTTCAATAATATTAGAATGCTTCTCAATGTTATTGTCGGTATATTTATCATTGCTATGTTTATTTTAAGGCTTTGAAATTACTAGAAAATATTTCAAACAGCGTAGATCGGTAGTTGGACGAGTAACCGCAAGTGGAGTGCTTCTGTGCTTTGGAGGGCACATAAAGCCGTCAGACGCGGTTGTTATCATTAAGTAGAAGTCAGTAACTCAAATCAACTCATTAAGTCATAAATAATTTCTGACACTTGGATTGAACCTTAAAATCCTCCGGTAATCCCTGGAGCAGCATGTTGGAGTATGCTCTAGGCCTCCTCAGGAATGAGGAGAGACCTGTCTCAGCAAGTCATTAAAGGTTGAAACTAGCAAACTTAATTTAACGCTATTCAATACAGTTATTAAATGTAACCGAATATGCCACGCAATATTGTAGATCGATTTCAGGTAACTTAAGTTTGCTCGAGATGTATAACATTGGAAAAAATTGTGCTTGGAAATTTTAAATGCATTAAAGTTATTTAAAGAAAAGCATTGAAACTTTCGTAATTTTGATGTCTGGTTTAGGAGTCTGGACTATCTTTCCTTTCTTCTTTTTTAGGATTTCGTAACAGAGTAACTAACGGAGTCCTTAAATGCGTAGAGTACCTGAAATTTTTACAGAATGCGTGTTACTATGTGTGATATTAGAATAAAAGACGGAACCCTACCCAAGTGCGTCCGACTAATATTTGGCCGGTTTTTTTTCTTGCCCAACAGCGAGTCAGTGACATCTTTGGTATTGATGTCCATGGGCGACAAATTAACATCAGGTGCGTCTTCTTTGGTGGGGACAAAATATAAATTATCTCCTGAATTTTTTATTCACCCTAAACTATGTAGTTCTCTACCTGACTCTACATTCGTCTTAACTTTTAAATCTTTACTTTACCTGTTTTTCTGTTTTCGGTTAATTGACGCAAAGAGAAGGCTTCATGGCTCCTACACGAATTGACGAAATTCGATGCAATTTTTTTATTTTTAAACTTGTCGGGACCGAAATGTTTCTTGTTAGCTATGAACACAATTTATGAAGATCGATAATCATCGGCTCATAAGAGAATTTTCTTCATTGGGATGGTTCTTTATAGTTTTTTCTTATCGTTGTAGAAGAAGTCTAATCTAGAAGTCGGATTTTTGTTAAAGATGCACGATGTATAGACGTCGAGCCCGAGTGTGAAGCCCATTCATACGAGTGGTAATAAGACACAAATGGATGTCGGCTCATTACGTAATGCCGTTCGGACGACAAGTTACGCTGGTCGCGGACCCGTTCCGCGTTCTCATTGGTCGCCGTCTGTTTTATATTTATTTGAAAATAGAATATATAATTTTGACGTCTTATTAGTCGGATTGGTAGTCTTTGCGGCCACGTACACGGTTCGTAGTTTGATTCTCGACCGGGGCGATTTCAATGTTTGTTTAGGTGTCATGGATAATTAATATCTATTGATCATCTCCGTATTGTTGAAACTCAGTGACCGACTTAGAACAAGACCAAATTTTAGGGCTAGTATGGTTAGTCCAGTTAACAATGGTGTTGGGTTCGTTTGTTAATAATTGCGAGGGCAGGGACTGTTAGTGATAGTTAGTCCTGTTAGTTGAGGTAAGTAATTAGTCCAGTTAGTGATTGTTAATACCTATGAGTTTCGTTCTAATTCGGTCACAGATGATCGTTTCTAAATCTGGGAACTGAGATGATGTGTAATCGACTCCGGCATATTTCATTTTCAACCACACAGCACGGCACGGCATGACAGTGGACACACGCACAGATCAACTAGCACAGTTTATACGTGAATTTGCATACATTTCAATAAAACCAGCCTAGAACACTTCGTCGGAAAAATGTTGTAACGTTACGAAGAATCGATCCATGGTTTCTTGATATACCTACCTAATGGTGCCATGTCTTGTCCTTTTCTTATTTTTGAATTGTGTTGTTTATTTTGACGCCTGCAATCAAAATTTTTATGAAAATTTATATTTTAATAAATAGTTTATTTATGCTATTTACCTAATTTAATTTTTTATTTAATGTTGTTCATTTGTTATTTAACTTTATTTTTATTCAATATTTTGAATTGTTTATTTTATTTAATATTAGGTAGTATACGAACGTGATATACCTAAGTGAAAAATATAATATAGCTTTTAAAAATAAGTAATATATGTTTATTTTTAAAATATATGTATCTATAATATTGAACAAGAAACAAAATTTGGCAAGAAATGAAAAATAACAGCACAAATAAAGTAAAAATTCCAAAATAGGTAAACTTTTCATAGCACAGAATCAAACATTATAAACGGAGGAAACTAAATACTTGATCGACGAATCTTAGTTAACTTAAACCTGACTTAGTTGACTAAAACCAGACAAGTTTTTATTTCCTCTTAATCACACGCGAATCTGAACCACCTCGATACTTTAGAACCACAACTTTAACAGCCATCTTAAAATAACAAATATATTGCAAAATTAACTATGCCTATAATATAAAATAAAATCTTTCTAGATTTTAGTGCAACTTTTACGTGTAAGAAATTTATAAACAAGTGTCCATATAAGAGTTAATTATTCCTTCGATCCTGCTGCAATCTAGATCAAAATAACCTGGTCTAGGTTATTTTTCCGAGCTAAGGCCTTGTCGTATTAAGCGCGAATAAATAAAGGCGAGTCAATTGCTTTCTATGCCACAACTTTTTAGAAATAAACAGGCTAACAAAGAGCGCAATTAAAATACCTAATATTTTGTATTAATCGATAATGACGTAAAATAAGAGCCCCAGCACACGGCGTATTATAAAACGCGCTGACGACACGCGTTCAACGCGATACAAACGCACGTATGAATCGCGGTCGAAATCCGTTTGATGGCCGTACAAAGGGCCTGCTGGGCCTCCTGGCACGGAAAAATAGCGGTTATAAGGCTCGTATCGCAACAGCATTACTAATAAGTTATCTAATTTTTTGTAGCATTTGGATACCTACATAAACTAATTTTAATAATTTGTAAAGTAAGTTGTAATTTAATTTTAACATCTAATAATTTTAGTTGTATTTTTTTACTACGATTAATGCAATTGTATTTTTGATTTTAATAATTAATTCCTAAATTATTTTCCATTTCTAAACTATTACTTAACTCTTACCATTTTAAAATTAAGGTAACTCATGCGACGATCTCGTTTATCGTTAACAACAGCGAGTAAGACAAGTCGGTTAAGGTCCAGATCGGAGATAGCAACCTAACAGTACTATGCAAAACCGTTTGTGAGGTTTTAACCAATGTTTAGATTGATCGATATTCAAACTTTAATTGAGGACGCAGTAATTGCCGCGGCCGCTCTATTGAGACGGACGTACGGCTGGAATAGACCTGATCACATCTTGGGGAAAAATTGGGTGCGTGGCCAGGTTTGAGTCCTGTTTGTTGCAAAATTATGGTGTGTGTGAAGTGTCCATTTTTGTGCGTCTTCTGCTGGACTGTGACTTCTTTACCTATGAAATCTCATTCAAGGTGTATGTACCCGAAAGTAGTTGATAGTCAGTTTATATTCTATTCTTAATAATAAAACATTTCAAAAAGAGTTATGATAAGTCCAACTGAATTCTCACGTTTGTGAAAAATAACTGGTTTCTATTTTGAAAACCAATCCTTAATTTTCTTTAACTTTCATGTACCCGGACAGGATACATATGGTATACATATAAATAAGGCACACAACATCCATGACTCTAAAACACACATCGATATGTCATTTATGTGTGCCCCAGTCGTAATCGAACCCGGGATACTTTACTTCGTAGCCAAAGAACCTACTGGGCTATAGGATCTTTAAAGCTCAACCAATACCCGACTCAGAAGACAGTAGTGGACTATGATTAGTCGAAATCTGCTCATGTAAAATGTACTCTGTTTACATAGAAATAAAAACCATTTATAATAAAGCCATAACGTCCAATCAATGATCAAACGCAGCCTCGTTAGTATAAATAAATCAGTTCCATAGAAACCGCGAACCAGAAGATTTCTTTGTGTAAACACGCAGATGCACACATACACACATACAGATGCATCACATAAAACAGTGTTTGGCTGGCGTGCCAAAAAACACAAGGGAACGAGAGCGGCTCCACTCGTCTTGATACTTGATGTTAAAGTAAAATGTGTTTATCACTTCCTGGTTGGACGGTAACGGAAAAATGATTTTATGCTTATCTTTTTATTAAAACGCCTTTAAGGTTTAGGTTCAAAATATGTTAAATAAATGTTTTTTATAAAAAATAATTCGACTAATTTTAATTAAAATAAGTGTTAGAAAACAACATGTTTTTCTAAAAAGTTTCCAAAAAAGTTTCTTGAAGTCATGGTTCTGCGTTCTGTTCATGGTTCTGCGTTAGTACATAAATTTAAAAGTAGGTATACAAACTGTTCCACCAGAAACCTCGTTCATTTATCATACTTGTAGTTATTAAAAAATAATGTTATTAAAGTTATTAAAAAACAAACATACATTATCAAAAACTAGTTACTCAAATCACAAGTCTCCAGAACACTTAATAACATTTCCAATAACACACAATATAATTTATTGGAAAACTGTCCTACTTAGCCATTGAGCAATTTGACGGTGTGTATGAAATTAATTATTATATTTATACGTCAGGATATTCTAATAAGGCTCTGGAAATGCAAATATCGTATAAACTGGCGATTGCACGTGATGAATGCGATTATGCATTATTTAAATAGCTACTTACTTTGAATTATCTTAGAACTTAGCAATTTAATCTGAGTATCGTAAACCAAAAATGAATAAAATTACGGAATGAAGTGTAGATACAATGTTGAATGAGCTTTCGGTAGTTTTTTGCAAAGCGCACTTTGTTACATTTATGTAATCCATTGAAAATGTATTTAGACAGAATTTGGAGGATGTGTAATATCGGTAAAACACACTACATGTTTTTTTAATTTTTGTTTTACGGTAATTGCATTATGATGAGATTATGCATTATATGTTCGCTAAATAATGATAATTATTATTAATTAATCATACATTATTCTTAATGATGTTAATTAAATATTTTGAATCTGAGCTGGAAATGACAAAGAAATATTTCTTAATAAAAAATTTTCGTACATTATTAGAATCGCATTCAATTAAGAACATGAAACGAATGTTTTAATTTCAACACTAAGTATAATCAGTTTTAATCATTTTAAAATTTTGGCTGATACAAAACACACAAAAGGATATTTTTATGTTCACGATTGGTCTATGTTTTTTTAATTAACTAAGACAGGATACTGCAAACTAAAAGGTCTAAATTTGTTAAATTTATTCAGATTCTCAGAATGAATAGTTTGCCAAGCGAGTGAAAGAAAGGTATTAGAATACATTACGAGATTATCGTTCAGCTAGAATACAAATCGAGTCAGGAATATTTATAGGAATGGCTGCAAATGTTTAGAAATTCACTTTAAGATATATGTACTCACAAACAAGTGTCTTAGGTTAAGTCACTACAAGAGAAAACAAGTAATTTATGTAGGTATTTAAAATCAAAGACTTTTTTGCACTAGTTTTATTTTGGATATAATTTATAACATTACTGAAAGTAGATCACAGGCTAGACTAAAGTTGTGTTGTAGTTTTTATGTGTACGTTAATCTCAAAACGAGACTTAATTTCTGAAAATAAAAATTTTGAAGAAAAAGACAGAAAATGACATTGATGTGGTAAAATACACTTTAATTTAAATTAAGTTAAGGCGTCATTATGATTAATAACATGAATAAAAATATTACAACCAATAAAGAGTATTAGAGTACCCAAATTGTGTAATTCAGCTGCGCTTTAACATAGGTTTCTTTAAAATTAAACTGAAGCTTCGGTCTAACACTGGCCACAAAAGCGACGCAACTTCAAAGTACCAAAACTCACCAGTCGCAGTACGGAAGGGATAAAAACTCACAACTGCAAAAATAGATCGGTGAAAAATGAACATAAGCACACACGTGAACACACGTGCCAACACATCGTGACGCACGTGTGTGAGTGTATTGACGCCCATAACTACTACATTGAGTAATGAGTCAAAATGTATCAAAGAATTTCCCAGTGAAATTCCCATTGAAAATTATCTATAACGTTTTGACTCTCTTTCTTCATATATTAAGGATAGTTGGTTAATTTACCATGTGTCGTTATTCAATGTATTTCAATTAACATTCCTAAGACAAGAAACCAATACATTACTAGCAATTTACTGTAACAAGTTTTCATATCCTTTCCTGCATCCTTCTTTTTCATTCTTTTTTAAGATGTTGAAGCAAATAAAGCGACGCTTTCATGGTTATCCTTTTCACAATCGTAGATTGTAAGTAAGTAACTGTTAACTGGCTGAAGAGAAAATTGATTTTAGCATTTCCATGTCGCCTGCTCGAAGGACCAAGTTTATTTTCTCGGTAAAGCTACTTATAATACTTACTAACATCTATGGGTGTCGGTGACCATCTCATTAGACAGGAAGCAAAGTGCATTTGCATAGAACGTTGTTTTACGGTAAGAGATAGCTCAAAATTTGAAGGAAAATAAATTGTCAATAGTTGTACGATTTGTCGAGTTAAATTGTAACAAAAAAACAAGCCACAAACGCGCATACCGATTTATATATTCTTTATAATCAAAAGCGCGTATCTCGCCAAGTGCAGTGGGTGCATTACAAAAATACCCACTAAAATTCAAGGTTGCTTCGGCGAAAATAACGCAACTCCGCGCTGAGTCTGTTCAATGCATCTTTCGAGCGGGATTTTTATGTTGCACTAGATACCGAGGCCGGGTTTGCTTTGAGACGTTGAAACATTCGGAATTATATTGGGTTGTAGAGGCTATAGAATACATTAGGGGTGAGCACTGAGCATGGACATCATGAGATAACACGAAAAAGTATAGGTACCTACTTGTTTATGGTTACAAGAAATAATTCGCCATCACGAAAAAAAAATCGGTACGCAAAGCGACACAAAACATAGTAGGTATCTATTGGTCTAGTTTTTTGTGTCATTCATGTCAATGGCGTATGTGGCTCCTTTTTTGTATGAGTGCAATAGTTGGCATCCAAGGTGCATAGTTTTCTCTATCTACAGATTACCAACTCACTATGTTTCCTTCAGAAGCAATTAAGATAAGAAAAGAGTTTACAACATCACTCGTAAATTGTGACCGACTCAGCACAAGACTCAAATTGGGACTAGGATAGTTCGATAGTAAGACGACGTTATATAGAACATTAGTTGATTAGTTGGTAAGTTGCTTAGTTGGTATGAGAACTGGGGCAAACTGTTTAGTCAGTGCTGCTAAGGATTCCCTTAAGGATTCAGTTAATTAACGAAAAAAATAACAATTAATTGCGTTAAATACTCCTCTATTTCTGGAACTTGTAATTTTTTAGATATTGTTCAAATCTATAAATTTTAATTAAATTTTAACCAATTTCAAATTCACGAAGTATGATGATACTTAACCAGACAAGGTTACGCCTGGTAAATATCAAACAATTCGGGTTCGATGCTCGGTAAGACATTTACGTGACAGTTAATTGTTTCTTCCCGGTTCGTCGATGTTTGTTGAGCTTTGTATTATCTGTGCCACCTGCCAGTCTTAACATGCGGTAGAGGGTTAGTAGCGCTGTGGTCCGAGCAATCTAAAATGATTACGAGGGTAGAGCAAGAAAAAGAGAGGCTAGAGCAAACCAACACCGAGAATACAAATTTAAATTTACTTTGAAATAAAATAAAATAGGTATCTTTTTATTTTCAAAGGAAATTAAGTACCTAATCGTACCCAGGACTTTTTGAATTGTAATGTCACAACTGCGCCATATCAATCATCGTTACGTAAAGACCATCTACATACAATACTGTAACGGAATAAGTTCTTAGTTCTAAATGGTGGTAATAAATACATTTGTGTTACAAACTTATATTAGCCATTAGTCCTTCTGCAAAATCCAGAAAATAGGTATAAGTGAATATTTTAGAAAACATGACATGAATAAATGCTTAAGTTGTTCCGAAACAAATTAAATAAACAATGCTTTTAAATGTGCTAAATCGATCAAACGTTAAAACCGATTAATGTTACTAATTAATCTATGTACGCGCTAACTATCTGTCTAATCTGTACCTAATCCTATTCTAAACAGCCGCCATATTTTTCTATTCGAGCGCCAAACCACGCCTAGACGAATAAATAAAACTCGAAAATAGCACGAGCTTCCTGCGATTCGGCTCTAAATTTAAATTTAAAAATGGCGGGCGTTCCATCCGGCGGCGCGGGCGCAAATTTGTGCATAAAACTGCATCGCGCGCATTAACCGATCTAAACATCAAAAATAGAATTCGCTAGCGTTAGGCGCTGTACACACTTATGGTACAAGGTTTCAGTTTATTTATTCCGACATAGGTATACTAACATACGTTATACGACATAGGTAAACTACAAGTCTACTACATAATATATAGTCAATAGACATACTCTTTATTTTACTTAAGAAAACAACATTTGTTTCCGCCGTAACAAATAATCCATCTTTATAAAAGATAAAAATAATAAGGCGATTATTTTAAAATGAACAATAACAAAAAAACTTATATTATTTTGTTAGTCAAAAAATTAAGTAGGTACCTACTACTATAACAATAATATTGCTAAAGTGTGTAACAGATTGTTTGCGAAAAACTTACAATAAAAAATAATTACTTAGGTACTATTTTTATTAAACAAAACTTTGTTACTTGTAAGCAAAGACTAAAAATTGCTCATTCATTTTATAAATAACATGAAAAGCGAACCAGCTTACCTTCTAATCTCCGCGTTAGTCATAACCAGCAAGCACTAGGTTTCTAAAAGCCTACATTATATCCCTGCGGTATACTTAATAAATTAGTTACGTGCTATTTTCCGCGTAAGTCACTACCATTAATCAAATGTTTACATCTCTATCGTGTTCCGAATGAAACTCCAATCAATATTGTATTGAACGTGAATTATGGATGATCACAAGTTATCCAGTTTCATCTGATAGTGCGAATATGTATGTTGCGAGCGAATTTTATTAATAATTTACTTTATTATAATGGCTTTTTATAAGAAGTATCTGACGCACACATGCAATTAGCTACGTCAGTAATCGCTAAGTAGGCAGTTAGATTGACCATTTTGGGTAGATACCTACTTGGTGAAACAAAATGTCGATCAGAAAATATTTTGAAATATTTTTTTACTTAAACTTAAAAGCTGATTGATAGTTATCATTTACTCATATGCGTTATATAAAAAAACGAGTATTTAATTGAATAATTTTTATTAAATAAATTAATACGCTATTTTAAGTAGAGTTTTACAGATTTTTTGACAAGATGCTTTAAGCACTCCGCAATTCTCCCTTAACCCACACAGACTTCATAATAACTGTGATCCCATTGCCATATCTCAAATCCCGTATTACATAACCAAGATCTTGTGCACCCTGCCTAACCCTGCCAGATTGCCTTCTTTCAGTGTGAGCAAATAAACAGCGCGATAATACCCAGCCCCCGAACACGAGTAGACCCGAACGTATCTACAAACAACCATCCGATTTATTTTACGTTGCCGGTTACCTTCAACTGTTTCTTCTTTATGGCAGCCTGGCACCTCGGATTCAATTCATTCGTAATCAATTTTATTTCATAATGATTTTTAGCATTAGCATGGACGCAAAAGAAAACGCTAACGTCCTCGCTTGGAAATCGAACCCGGAACCAGCTCGAAAGTAGTCTGTAGAGCTATAGAGTCGTCAGACAGAAATAATATTATGTGCCTTACTAGGTAAATAGGGGAACCTAATTAATTACATTATTAATTAAACGTATTTTCATTATTAATAAAACATTTAACAATATATTTTCATAGGCGATGGTAGAGTTCGATAGATGAGCTTAACTTCGATTAAGCCTGCGTTCTTTATAAATTGTTACAATGCAAAATTTTAAAATCCAAATAAAATTCTACTTTATTTTGTTAGTATTAATTCATTGGACCACCAATTTGCGCTCTACCAGCGTGATGGAGTATCTGCTCTATCACGCTGATTCTGTCAGATATTCTACAGATAGATGCAGATATTCTCAAATCGCAGGTATTTTCTAGACCTCCTAGCTATCAAGAAATACTTGCATCCTGTAATAGACTATCAATGGATTGAAGCGATAGAATAAAGAAGAATGATAAATATAAGAGTATCAGTTTCTCGTACAACTTTATGGATAAAAGCTCTGAAATTCAATTTTACATAGATTGACTGTTTTCTAACATAATATTTTATGTAAAATAGATGAAACCAAGAGGTGATACGTAAGTCACAGCCTGCTCCGACAAAATCATGTTCTCGAATTCAAGAGTATTACATCCAAAGATCTATCTATCCTTAACGACTCAGCTTGAAACGATTTCGTAAAACAATACCGGCAAAGCCTCCAATATCAAACACCGTTGAAATTTAACCCTTATTTCAAACACCATAAGGTGCAAGTACCCCCAGTCCCCACCACATAGCTTCGCATGAGTCAAGCGTGCGCGGGCGCCGGTGTCGCAACCGAAATTCTACCAGTTTCAGACAATACGATTATTAGCTAGACGCCATTTTGAACCTAATACTTACAGCTTCGCGATGTCGTATATTTTCATTCCGTAAACGGTTTGGTCGTTGATAAAAGTGTTTTAATTGCCCTTGATGTAGTCTAGATAATTTGACTAGGAATCCACCCTTGCTTTATTTAAGTTAACCTGTATCTATGTACCCACACTCGAAATAATGGTATTCCTTCATTGAAGATACAATTATTTTCAAATGTTATTTTTTCATATTTTTAGGATAATTATTGTTATTCTTTAATTTTTTTAACGGACTGGTTAGCAACTGCCGTCTGAAATTTGGTCTAATCGCCCTAGTACCTAATGATATAAGTCAGAACAGAAGCTCATGGTTGTTATGAGCGCAAGTGAATCGGTGATGCTGCATGCTCATATTCTGTCTTTTAAAAAACCGTATATTGTCTGGAACGCATTGTAAAAAGTCAATAATAGTAAATTATAACATTTTGTTTGATTTGTGATCACTCAGAATTAGATTGTCTTTCCTCTTATTTTCTGGCGATTATCATAAAAATTCCAGCATTGATGTCATTTTCAATACATAGTCTTCAAGTCAAGACCTCTAATATAGTGCTTCTAAAAATATAAGTGCACATTGCCATTAATTATCATCGCATAGAATTATAGCAAGCGTTGACTTATAATAAAAAGAAATAATTTTTTTAAATATTATTGACAAATGAAGACATCGTGGGGATTCGTGGGTGACCAATTTGGTAATAGGTCAGCGATCAATATCGATCTAATTATAGATCGATGGCGATCAACAATAGTATGTTGATCGAAGCAAAAAAGTTCTTGCACGAAGTTTTCGGGCGAAAGAAAAATTTCCGATGAGGAAAATTTATTAATAAGGTTGGCCACTAACTACTCACGCAATCTCCGGCAGCGCGGTGGAGTATCTTCTAAGCCTCCTTAATGATGAAGAGAGTCCCTTGGTCAATTATGGGCCATTAAGAGAGGAAGCAAAATTAAGACGAAACGAATTAATTTTGTTAATAAATGTAAAAAAAAAAATAGTATTTAAAACTAGTAAACTTGACGTCGTTTGGTTTCGGGAAACCAGTCCCTGAAGCAACATACGGAAATTGTTAAGCGTAATTTTTTGGATTCACATAACTTTTTTTATTGAACACATTGAAATGAAAGAAACAAAGTTAAGTACAGCTTACCACAATACATATATTAGTGAAAATCGCGCTCAAATCGGTTAAACATTTTCTGATTAACACTAACAAACCCACAGATAAACGAACCAAATTTCTTAAAATCATTGTTTTGCGTTACATTGCTTTAATAAAGAGCCAGCCACTCAATTTTAAATTTAGTTTCCTCACGTCTTTCATTCATGTACAGGCACCGATTAATTACAGATTTATTATAAGGGTCTATTCACACATATCAGTGAAGTCACCGTTCCGTCACAGTACCGGCACAGTGCAAAATATTCTTTCATACATTCTCTATGAACGCGTCCCCACTTGTCAGTGTCAGTGACGACGCAGTGCTGTTAGTGTCAGTGCCGACAGCGGCAATCACGGACGCTATTGTTAACGACGATATTTTTTGTCGGATCACGGACGCCGACGCAAAATGGACGAGCGACTGATAGAATTGGTTCGTGAAAATAGGGTTTTCTATTATTTGTCTCATGTAAAGTACATGGATTCAAAATACAAATCCAATTTTTGGAACAAAATAGGAGCATAATTAAAATTAGATGGTAAGTAACGTTCTCATAGATACTTTATTTATCAGCTTATTATTCTATGCATTTGTTTATTATATTATAAATACACTACACACTACAGAAAAACATACACTACAGAAAAACTGTGAACACGGACACGTTTTCACTAAAGCTCCGTGAACTGACCACTGATATGTGTGAATAGAATCACTGACGCAACACTGAAGCACTGATACTGAACTGATCGGACACTGTGACGGAACGGTGACTTCACTGATATGTGTGAATAGACCCTTATGGTCAGATTATGTTGGTCGCGTGCGAAACTAAAATAAATGTTATTCGCAAAAAGGAATAATTTGAAAAATTAACCATCTAACCTAGGTTTATTATGCAAATTTAGCCTTTTTCCAATGGAACGCATGTAGCAATATTTATTGCTTGTAATTAATTTATACAAGTCTAGAAAAACATTATTACAATATTGCTGAACTAACTTTGTCGGTTGGGTTTGTTTAATTTTTATTTGATTGAGGTTTAGTGATTTTTTATTCGATTTTATTTAACTTATAGGTTTGTGAAAACACCCTGAAGTCTAATTTTATTTGTAACAAAAGTAACCACCGAAATCCCGGTTACAAACTTCTAAGAAGAAAATTTTGTAGCATCAATCAATTTTCAAATTGGCATGGCTATCTTTTACTCGTGAACAGATATAAATAAAACTGATATCCAAAGCTTACTAGGTACCTAAATTATATCATTGAAAGTGGCATTTAAAACAGTAAAATCAATTCTGAAATTAGCGGGCACAATAAGCCCAGATAAACAGACATAAATCTAAACACATTGTCACGAGATATCTATCTTACTTTAACAAATATCCCCAAAAACAACTTCTTGAATATCAGATCTTATAGTCAATAATTTTATCCTAATAGAGATTGACATGGACATCTGAGAGAGGATAATTATGGGCAATGGCATTGCACAAACTAACAGACAGTTTTCAATATTAGTGAGCTGAGATTGTAACGTTAGAATTATTATAAAACATGTAACGCGATAGGAACAGAAAAAACAGGTTGGGCGAGGCTGCTTGCGTATTGTGTCTCTGTTATTCCACGCATTCTCGACTTTATTACTTTAGACATAAGGGTGAGATTGAACAATGCGCTGCGAAGGTTACCTCACAGTTCCTCAAGCAATCTCTTTATAACGCTCCATTCTTTTTAATTTAGGATCCGGAAAATTTTTGCTCTTTACGCCGTAAGTGGTCTTTTGTTTGACATGTAGGAAATTGTTAGACAAAGAAAACATACGAGTTTATGGAAGGTAGTATGAGACAACGTTTTGGTACTGTGAATTAGAGTACGACTGACATACCTACTGTCCAATAAATTGACCAGCTAACTACCCTAGTCCTTACCTTTACTAACAAACTAACCAATTTTTGTAACATTGTCTCCTAATTGAACTAACCATCCTAGTCACCATTTGAGTCTTTTTCTGTGTCGGTCATCCATTACGAAAATTACTTTCTTAATACCTAACACCGTCTGCTAATTAGATTCACCATCCTAGTCCCAATTTCAGTCTTACTTTGCTTTTGTTGCTCGTTTACTGTCAGAGTAGGTAGGTACGTATGATAAAAATGCAGGAAAAAGAAAGGTTATGAAAAATACAAAGGGCATGACATTTTAGTGTTAACCCAAAATGAGAAGTTTTTGGTCTATTCGTTTAGCAAGCTAACAAGATGTTATTATGCGATCCTTCCTGATCCGTAGTACACCTCACAAGTTCACCTGAGTGGACTACGGACACTTATTTTGACCTATAGTTCACCTGTATGTGTCAAGCACCAAAAGCATTAGTGATTTAGTTAAAATAATCCGGATGTAGATCAAACTAGTTTAAGATTAACCAACTAAGTAATCTTAGCGAAACAGTGGTAGATACAAAATATATGACATCATAAAAATGTATTCATTAACACCAACATACCAACATGAAATAAATTATTTTAGTTTGAGTTAAGAGTTTACGTTTAAAGAATATAAGACAGCTGAATTTAGGTTTTCGAAAGTGTTTAACCATAGAAATATACATTTCTATGGTTAAACACTTCATTCCACAATGTACGTTTATAATTTGTGTTTAAGACTTCAAATTGACATGTAAGGAGGTTTTTTTTATCACTATAGACTATTTCCAGGAAATTTAAGTTTTCTTTTAGATTATGACAATAAGGATTTTCTTATTTGCAATTTCAACGATCGTTACATATCTACATGTATCTAAATATTTAAGACAAGGTGCAATATTTAATTACTTTGACCCATATGTATACCTACCTCATTGAATTAATAACGTCAAAATAATCTTATGGAGGTAAGTAGGTACATAGATATCAACTGACACTCTTGTACATACATAAATACTAATAGGTATTTACGCCGTGTGTCTCAAGCGATTTAGAAAACTGGATCCATTCAAAATGTGCCCACTGTATCACGAAGTTCGTGAGACAGTTGCCGATAGCGGTCATCCATCCTACATCCAGACATCGATACTGTATCGAATTATGGTGTTTAACATCACAGATTTTAATATTTCACTAATATACTTGTTGTCCAGTTATAATTTGTTCGAATTTGTTTATCACGTTATTTCAATTTCCAAAAATTCTCTCTCAATCTCCCTTACATTCCCCAAGGAACATAATAATATGTATATGCCTAATTTCAGCTTTTTGCGTTCAGTAGTTTCGGCTGTGCATTGTCTCTCAGTCAGTCACAAAATTAACGAAAGGTTATTTATATAATATTGTATGTATTGATTATAAGAAATGGGGTAGGAATTTGATGAAAACAACTAATTTCTGAAAATAAGTTTAACTGATGCATTTAACTGATACATAAATAACGCCAGAAAACAACTAAGTGTCAGTTTAGACAGTTTACCTCCGGTCCGGACATAAATCCGGATGTAATTCTCGTGGTTATTTTGACCAACTTCACCCACACTTCAAAACTTGGGTGTTTACAAGAGTGACGCTAATAAATTAAATCCATAGACAATTGATATGCGCAAGCGCGGGTGCCACTGAGTCATAGAGTTTTGTCTTTTGGGCTTTGGTTATTTTACGTCAAAAGACAAAGGTGGGATTAGACAAAACTTGTCTACTACCGGCGCCTACACGCCTCTCGCAATAAATCAATTTTAAATTTTATTTATTTATAGTTTATGTACACAGAAAAAAATTAAAGGACAGGATAAAAATATACAATGTACAAAGGTACTGCTTATCTCTAATGAAATTTCTTCCAGCAGACCTGCGACTGGAGAGGTGACAGAAAGGTAGAATAGCGTGCACATAAAACAGAATGGCAACTTTACCTAGTAATTTTCAGGTCTATACATTTTAGATTTTCTGTAAATGAACCTATGTCTTGATAACAGAACTCAAAAATGCTTACACTGACTCGTAAACTGACACAACCTTTGTTATTTAAAAACCAACTGCAATAGCAAAGACTAAATGATACCTGAAGTTCTCTACAATTTTAAGACAGAAATAATCTGAAGTAGAGTCTAAGCATTATTTGAATGGATTTATATTTGAACTCATTGGATATTGATACATATTAATAAGAGTTAAACGCTGAACACATATAAATATTTAAATCTCTATTGCTACTAGAAATCGAACCCAAGACCGACTGCAATTCACAAAGTGAACGAGACTAATTGTTTCACGAGCGACTATTAAATAAATACCGCTGTTAAAACATAGAATAACCCTATATTCTTAACTATATTATTAAACTGTATCAATTATAATGTAGGAAGTGTACTCACAGTAAGAGGTGCTATAAAAATAGGCTGTTACTCTGCCTTGCGGTTTAACCAGCGCGATACCTGAGAAAGCTCGTTAAGGCCAAGTTATAAAAGCTCTATTTACATAACGAAAAGCTCTCCAATACACTTGGTTTCAAAATATTTTAAGCTCTCTAATCTTCAATACATTCGGTTTCAAAATGATTTTTAATGTCTTTGCGTTTGCATTTGCATTACATTGACGGTTGTGTTGTCTAGTTAATAGCGGCATTGCAAAGTGATGGGACAGGGTTCGATTCCAGGAGCCAAATAGTTATGTCACAGGTACTTAAATGTGTGTTCTCGGGTCGTGGATGTTAATTGTGTTGTCCATGTCATCTGCGACACAAGGAATTATAGTAATAATATGGATATGTTACTAAAGGTCTACAAGTATAACATTTGGATTTTGGAATTACTAGCAATAATCTCAGGTGTGCCAAGAAGACTCTTTTTCAACAAAGTATTTCCTGCCTCCCCCTTCTTACCTACTTCTTATCTACCAGTATTTATTTCAAAGTTATAGGCTAAGCGAGGAAAAACTAAAACTGAAAATGTACATAATTCAGTGATGAATATGAAACTTTAATTTTTCGTCAATAAAAAATAATAATCTTACTAGTTAAAATATTCTCCTTAACAGCTGCTCTGCAAACATGCGGAGAAAAAGCATCAATTAAAAAGGCACTAGAAGCGTTAAATCAATCTAAAGACAGTTTCATTACAATTTTCTACTCAAATATCGTCCTTATTTCTTAGGTATTTAGAACTATTTTGCGTGCCACGTAAAATCTGCACGTGAATGTAAGTACAGCTAGTAGGGAAATTAGAGCTGTGCATCTTAGCATTAATTGAGTTCAGTACAGTTTTCAAGCTCGGACATTCAGTTGCTGATTGCACCCATTATCCGCAACAGAAGCGTCATTTAAATAAAATAAAACCCTCACAAATACATACAATCATGAGTGAGACAAACTGTTAGAATGGAATTAATACTGGGTTGTTAGGAAATTTTCTGTTATATTTTTTTAAGTATATCGTCAAAGTGTCTCTACTATTAGACACTTTCAGGTTTGGAAAAGAATTTAGTTAAATATGCCTTTCCCTTGTTAAGTTTTTGTCACACTGTTTACAATTTTTGTTTAATTAATATGATCATATTGCATGGGATTTTCTTAAGTCTACTGAATAAGCAGGACGTAAACTCCGATAACATTAATGGACTAATGAGAGAAAATAATCATTATTCAAACCTATTTCACTTTATTTCAGACATTTCCAAATTAAAAAAAAACATACTAAATTCTTTAAATATTGTACCGATTATAATCCTTAAGGGTTACAGGGTTACTTACCCAAAAAGTAAAGTAATTGGTTCTGTATTTCTTTGATAGTACCAATTAGAATCCTCAAATAGCGTCCATTAAATATTGTCTATGGAAAAAGAGCTTCGTGTATAAATACGATTGGTTGCAGCAAACGAATTGCATTGCAACATCTTTCTTTTCTAAGGTATTTAGATCCTTTGACGTTTAGCTACATTCTCAAGTAATGACATCGGTATACCTTGTCCATGAAGTTTTATCACCCTCATAGGGAATTACTGAGCTATACCTAGTAGTAGTAAATGTTCAAAAAGTATAGTAAATGTTCAAAAAGTGTTCCAATTAAAAATATCAAAACGATCGGGCAACCCTGTAAATTATTTTAGTAGGTACCCAATAAGAAATTTCAAGCAGATTCCACAAAAATTGCAAGTTACAAAGCTCAATTAGAACTTAAAGCTTCGTATACGGAATTGGTCATTAGTCATCATATCTATGTATATAATTATTTGTAATTGATATTGATACATTAAGTTTCTTCTATGCCGGAAAATTTGATAGGTTGTTACCTATCAAATTTTCCGGTATTTTTTTCCGGTGATTTTTATTTATTGCCATATCTCATTAAAACTCAAAATCTAATTAGAGATGGTCGTATAAGAAGATGTCGATCTATATTTTAAATAAATGAAAACATAATAAAAATTCCATAAATTAGGTACACGTTTCGCTATCGTATTGTTATTCTTATCCTAATCGGTTAATCTACGCGATCATTTATTAAAATTCCTTTCCGTGTCCACCTCAATTCATATTCCAAAGCCGCGTACTACGCAGCACGCAGTACGCACTAACAACTACCAGGGCATAATGAAATACCACAGACAAAAACGGAGACGCATTAACTCCAAACAGGAAGAAAACCCCGCGCACGCGCGCTCCAAGCGGCCACGCACGGAACTAAAGCGCGAACGACCGCACACTCTTTGCCGCTTTCTTTTGCATGAAGCGATCCCCTCTCGCTTGCACACCCACAATCCCTTCCCTTTTTCGGCGTTAGACAGAGACGGAGAAAAAAAAATGGCCGAACGCACATGTGCGCGGGCGCGCGTTTTCGTCTTATTTTTCGCAGGTCGTTCCCCTCGGGTGTATTCGCGTTGCGTTTTTTTTCCCGCTCCAACTTTTTTGTCTCTTTCTCCTTGTGTGTTCGTTGGGTTAGGTCGCCTGCGTGGGTCGAGATTTATTTTTCTCAGCAATCTCTAAGCCGATTTTCTAATGCCGGTCTCTATTTTATGGCGCACTTTGTTAACTTGGCGCTTGCGATAGTACGCGTTTAAGTTATGTGTTTTAATTCGAAAAATGGCCGACCGATTATATTGAGAAACGTTAGAATGGCTCATTCTTACTATGTTGGGTCTTGTCTAGTTTTGTTTATGAGCCGTATTATTTTTATATATCACTGCCATTCGTCGTTCGACTTCCCCGATGGTATCGGAGATTGATTGATACCTGGAAGATAAATACGATTGATTTGAGTGTTTTTGATTGATTCTTCTACGGAATGTCTCAATGACACAGCTCTACAATTTTACATAGGTCCTTAGAAATAATAAATGACCTAGCTACTGAAAATATAATGCATTTCTCGTGGTCACTGATTTTGTATGTATAAAAAATACTATAATAATAATTTCAGAGTCTGTACCAATGCATGTAAAAAGCCTACAATGAAGGAGAAAAGCCAACATCATCATCCTTAGTATATCAGTAACAACGCAGGCACCTTACTAGCTGAAAAGGCGTTGGCGGATTTTTGGATACCTGAGTAAAGTTTCCTTTTGCCTTTAGATAGAAACATTATCAATGGTCTCTCCTCATCGTTGAGGAGGCCTAGAACATACCACCCCACCCACCCCACCACGTTGCCCCAGTGCGTAATAGTGAAGGGATTAGTAAACTAACCCAAATGTTGCGAGTTTTTCATGTCGTGTTTCTTCGACATGGCTTAATAATACAATCTACTGATAACAACCAACACCGATGGCTTTACGAGCTCTTCAAAGCACGGAAGCGCTCAAGATATTGTTAATACTAGTGGTCACCCATCCAACAACTGACCGCGCCTGCAAGTGCCTTACCTTGTTGATCACTAGGACTGCATAAGCCGCCGGGTAATGATTATATAATACTGTTTAACAATCTGCAAAACTCATGAGCTTTATAATTATTTACTGATATAATCTTCTCAATAGTCACCCAATAACCAATAGATTTTGAATTAGGGCATTAAAAAGATATGATAACAAAGTGTCTCAAATCAGGGCGAGATGAAAGTGGACATGTTCACGAAGCCTTAGAAATAAATAGACGTCTTGGACATTTCAGATTGGCTCGAAGCACTAATGCTATAGGACTTGTTTAAGTCATTGTGTTCGAGAGACTTTGTTGAGTCGAGCCTTCTAATGATTAAGTCGTTTTACCAGTTAGGTTTCTGAGCTCCTAGTATAATTATCACATGGTTATGTAAAATTTTAGTGATCCTGTATGCGATACGGGAAGCGGGTTCGATTCCCGGCTGCGAATTTGAATTAATATTTCAGTTTTAGAAGGTTTTTGGAGTTTTCCATCTCTTCGTTGTAGTGCTCAAATCTGAGTCAGTACGTCCTTTGAAGTGTCCATCTGAAACATATAATAAATCAAAATTACCTAATCTTATTTTTTAACTTGAATTAGATGATACCTATGTTCGACGATGACAAAAATAATAAAGTTAATTATGTTTTGATTTTTTGAAAACAAAATTATATTCTTAAATACGTCTAAATCTACGATACTTCCCACCTCTTCAATTCAAGGTGTATCAGAGATGGGATTCACCTGACGCTAATGACACGTAGACACTGTAGACCCCACCGCTCTGCCCACGAGTGGCACTCCCTCACGAGACAGGTAGTACGAGAAGAACGACATTATGCTAGCTGTGTCAGTAGATACGATTAAAATAGTGAAAGATTGCTGTTTTGGGTTAGGTACCCGGGATTTGAAGAAAGTTAATAGATAATTAGGTAATTGAAATTTAATGATGTGAACTTTTTGAATCTTTTTTCTTTTAAATTGAAGTGTGGTACTGCTGCACTTAGGGTCAAATTTAAGTTTTTTTCGACAATAAACATATTTGTAATGTTTTTGGCAAAGAAATAATATCTAACATCTCAAGATTAACATAAAATTCTAATCGACTTTTATCATCTTAACCACGTGCCTTCATATTTTGCGAATAACAATTATTACGAGCACAATTTGCGCAAATTAATTAAAATTATAGTTATCCGCTAAGAAATGTTATCTGTGGCATCGATATCGATAGTCCAATTACGATCCGGCAGAGGTCGCTAGCTAACGGCGTGGTGTCGTGTGCGCGAGATAAATCTTTTTACGGCGGCCTTTGATTAGAAAATTCCTTTATTAATTGAGTGCTTTAATTAAAATCATTTTGTTGCTTTGATGGGTCGGTAGATGCAGTTTATGGCTATCGGCTTAGTGGAAAGCAAAAATTTATTTGGTTACTTTTAATGGTTGTCTAGTAATTATTAGGATCTATGAGGTTAAAAGAGGACATTTTGTAATTATACTCCACATAATATACCTACACTTGTAAATGCTTGACAAAGTTATTGGCTATAGTCGGTAGTTGGACGGGTAACATGAGTACTTACCTATAGATATAAATAAATTAATCATTAAGTTTAATCGATGATTTTATACGGACAATATGGGGCTCATGATTTTAAGAGGCTACAAACGGCTGTATTTACGCTCTTCGATAGTGAGAAAGCGAGATATCTTGCTTTCTTCACAGAAGCAATGACTGATTAACAAAACTTAATTTTATTTTTTAGTTCCGAAAATTTTAGGTCTAAAAAAGCTAACGTTAAATTATAATCCACTACCCTACTCTAGTGCGATTTGGTGGAGAGTTTAACGGTCAACCCAAATATGGGAAGTTTTCATGCCCGCCCGAGGGCTTCCAACATCGCTTATTGGCTATTATCTAAAGAAATCTAAGCACCCTCTTGATCGGTAAATGACAAGATATTTTTTTATTAAACTCAATATTACCTACCTGTACGAATATACAACTTTATCCACAGAATTAAACTATTCCACTTCACGCACACAGACATAAACACACTACCGTTTGTCTACACAAAATAGAAATAGACCCAAGATGTATGTGTTTGTTATGTACACAGATAAATATTAAACGTAGGAAATAAATAAGGTTGGTTATACACAATAGGTATCGTTTCTGCTTTACCACAGATGTTGCAATTAAAAAAAAAGTTAAGCAGCTAAAAAAAAGCTAAAGTTGTCAATACTACTCTCCGGTAACCATCCTAATCCCGATCTCAGTCTTGTTCTATACACATGTAGCATGCTTCTTTTCTATCAATGCCATAAAGACATTCATCCTGCTCTATTTAGATATAGGAGAGAACAAGCACCAGACAACCAGACATACCTATAGGATATTGTAGTTTTTCTTCGGAATTAGGGAATAATTCTCAAGAGATAGTTATGCCTTGGTACTTCTTTATGATGCACATGTCGGTAGGTGACAGTTACTAGTTTTTACAAGGTGACCTTTTAAATTTGTCTGATCTACATGCTATAAGAAAGCTTGCCGGAAACTTGAACAATACAAAAGGCAATGCCTTCATTCTTCTTCCGATGGTCTTTGAACGTTATCTTCTTTAAAAGGCTGTGATAGACTGCTAGCTTGTCGATCAAGCACCTTGCTTCATCTCGTGTAATGAACAAGGTATTGCCCTAGATGGAAAAGACAATCCGCTATTTACCTGACGCATCATTTTCAATAGGAAATGTATTTACTAATTGAATTTGAATGTTACGATTGGTTTTAGAAAGGGTAGTAGTAGCCAGGACACTAGTTAGATACTGAGGGAAGAATCCTTACCATGGATGGAATCCATCGAACTCGAACATCAGAACATCGAATCCAGCAACATCTATAGGACTTCATGGTCAGTCAAATTCGTGAGCAGAAACTAGGCCCCAAGGAAGGATAGACCATGCAAACCACAAGTAAATTCGTTGTAATACTGGAATTGCGCGTCACAGTGAGTCTAGACCACGTACATTATCTAGACTCTCACAAAGACCGTTGTGATCAACACACGCAAGAAGGGCTGATAATGCCACTGTAAATAATAAGTACTCGTTCATACTGTTTATTTATAAGATGCGCCGTATTCATACGATAAATTTGCAATTAAATATTATCATATTTTCACTACGTCACCGCATCAGAAATGAAATCCGCAGATAATAGAGGGTAATCGTAATTTAGTATAACTGCTCATAGCCCGGCGGCTTGCGTCGATCCTAAGCGATCGACAAAGTTAAGCTACAGCGGGCGCGGTCGGTACTCGGATGGGTGACCGCTAGTGGCAAGATATCTTGAGCGCTTTCGTGCTTCGGAGGGCACGTAAAGCCGTCGGTCCCGGTTGTTATCGATTGATAGCAGTCGTTAAGCCATGTCGGCGGCCTTCGGGCGGCTTGAAAACTTTCGACACTGGGTTGGCCACTAACCCCTCCACCAACTCGCATTGGAGCAGCGTGGTGGAGTACGCTCTAGGCCTCCTCAGTAATGAGGAGAGACCCGTGCTCAGTAGTGGGCCATTAGTGGGTTGTAGCTTAGCTTTTTTAGCTGGAGAAAAACTCGTTGGTTCTGGTGGAGACCACGTCTTGGAAAAAGGAGTATAAGACGCCCCTGAAGAGGTAGAGCGACGATCTGAAGAAGACAGTGGAGAACCGCTGCATTCAAGAGGTCCAGGACCGTGGAAGTCAGAGTCTGGGCTGGTGAGAGAGGTACAAATTGAGGAGGACTTCCAAGAAGGAGGAGGGCCAACTACACCTGTAATGGCTGATAGAGGGATAGATGATTTTCAGCCTGTAGCACTAAAGCTATTTATTTCTCTACGTGATCGAATCAGAAATGTTGAGATCCATAGACAAATACGAGTAACTGACATAGCCTATAGAATTAGGCGGTTGAAGTGGCAATGGGCTGGTCATTATAGTCAGAAGGACCGCTAACCGTTGGGGCAGAAAGGTCCTTGAATGAAGGCCCCATCTCGAAAAAGGAGCATAAGACGCCCCCTGACCAGGCGGTCTGATGACCTGAAGAAGGCAGCGGGCATACGCAAGATCCAGAAGACGCAGGACTGGTCAGTATGTAAGTTAGGGCAGGCCTATGTCCAGCAGTAGACGCAAAAAGGCTGATAGATCGATCATGATGTTAAAGCTTGGAAAGTAACAACCTCTCTTGGGTTGTTTTATTTGAACAAAACTCTACCACAACTTTCATAAATAGGCCAAGTTTCACACGTACTGGTTGTATTAGGATGACCTAGATTACTAACTTCAATCCCTTCGTGTCAGACCAGTATAACGTAAGAGGCCATAGAAGCGAAGCCTCGCATGATGTTGTGGCTAAAGTTCAGTTGGCTGACAGCAAGAGGAGATCCTCTTGCTTGACTTTTTGGCGTCCGATGGGAGCTTTCTTTCTTTCCCCTTTCTTTTCTTTACGAGTTAGTACTCTTAACTCGTCGATGCTTTACTTGATATCGGCTCGAGCTTCATGGCATAGTTGTGATATCACATAACCTACTTCGTCATATTCGGCTAAAGTGGTCTGAAATGTAACATCGATAAATCTTGTAATCTTACATCAACATAAATATTATAGCTCCAGCGAACTTAATATTTAAGTACGTAAGAAAGTTAGATTCACTAAATCAACCTAGGTTGTAGGCTATTCACTGCCATGTATTGCAATCCCTACTTCAATACAAGTCCAACAGCGATACTTTCAAACGCAGACTCAAATTCCATTCGAAAGGTTAGAGATACAACGATCGAGCCATTTTTCAATTAAATATGTTCCATTTTGTTCCCATATTTTCTATTATTCATTTGTAAATGTAGCATTCTTGGACTGGGATAAATTTTACGTCAGTAATCGAGTATGAAGACAAAACTGTCACTATGAATACGCGTCAAGAGCTTTTTTTTCTCCCCGCCCGAGCGGGGTTATCGCGGAAAAGTTGAGAATTTTTCAAAAAGTTATCTATGCGCGTCGCAGCTGATAACACACACACACGCAGCTAGGGCTGTGCCGCGCGAACCTGTGGAGTCAGGATGATTGAAGTCCACTCGAGGATTTCGTTGACTGACAACGTGACTCAATGTTCGCGTTTATACCGACAATATTTGTTTTGTCTCACGCATTTTAAAATAAATCGTGACTGTGTTGTGACATTTTTGTGTGATTTAATGTGACTTTGTCACAATTAGATACATTGACATTTAGTAAATCAAAGTTGACATTTTTTGAAAACAAGGCGGTTTATTTTTTACGTGAGTTGATTAATGGCAAGGGAAATGTTTTGTGAATAAACCGTAAGTCCACGAAGGTATTTTTCGCAATTTTTGTACATAAGGTGTAGTCAAGTACTTGACTAGATATTTCAAGAGTAATGACTAGCTGAACTTAGACATCCCATCACTAATAGCCAATAAAGTAGACCAAGGAACTGCAATAGCGAGTCGTAACGTCGTAAGTGGTGTAATGGTGCAAAATAATTTTATTTGTGTCACTTTATACTTAAGGCTTTTATTTGATTGCATTAGTAGGCAATTCGGGATGTTTTTGTTGGGGAATGTAGTGTTTTTTTGTAAGAAAAAAGATAATGAACAGTGTGTTTTAAATGGAAATTTTATAAGTCGTCAGTGCGCGAGGCGGGCGTTTTTTCACGTGACCGAGGTAAATTTTCCACTATTACATAACTTATATTGAAGTTTTGGTTTTTTAATAGGTAATAAAAAGTAAATAAAAGTTACCTTTAAGACTTTTAAAATGTAGGTAATATCGTAGATAATGAATATCGTGGTTTGATTCAGTGACAAAGCGTTGGGGAGAATAATATAATTCATATTTTTTATGTGTTTTTAATAGCTAAAATATATTTTTTATGTGCGCTAGATGTGATAAAGAATATTATTTTTACCATCGTAGTCAACATGACCTTTATGCATCATTCATAATTGGATCCAAAAGACCACTTGGACAAAATTTTGGTCAAGCAATTTCTTACCAATTAATTAATAAATTTTCTTCGTAAATAGTTTGTTTTTTTTGGAATTATAATAAAGGTACTCACAAATTATTATTGTCATGAGATAAAACTATACCTAACCTAAGTAGGTTTTCATTTAATAGGTAATATTTTTAAAAGATCACTGTTAAATCATCCTCCAATCAACAACCGTTTTAATTAGCGAATCCAATATCAACTGTCTTATAGGAATTAAATCGCCGTAACTTGGATTTGAAAGCTACTAGTCGATAGATGTCGCTAAAATTATTCAAAATCTTATTAGATTGAATTATATTATATTTCATTAATAACTTTTGTAGACAAATACTGTTTATTATTTTATTATTTCTATTAAAATAATTTGTCTTTATATTTTTCTTTTTCGTCAAAACGACGCGACGGTAATGAACAATATAAAATTATTTGGCTTAGAAATGCTTAAAACCACAAAATGTATGAACTGAAATATTACTTTGGGTAAATTTGAAAAAAATTTGGGTAATGCTATCGATTATTTTGATGTTATTTACATTTCATAAGAGCGACTTGGTTAAACATTAAGTCCATGATTCATTCACCTTTAAATAACACTTATCATCAAAACGAATGATGTTGAAGTTCAGTGTTTTGATATTTGAAAAATAATTTGTGAAATTGTTTCTCTAATAATTAAAGACAATAATTAGGGGCCTTATTTTTAACAAATGTTGGCTTGGATATTTTTTTTTAATTAATTTAGGCCAAGTTTTAGTTTACCAGAGAGAGGCCTTGTCCACAAGTGAGCCCTAGTCTACCTTTGTTCTCTCAAATTGTAATGTATCTACTCTTATTTAAAATAATTTTAAAACACTATTTGAAAGCTGATTACAAAAGTTGTCATAAAAAATTCAAATTACGCACTAAAATATTCATAACTAACACAATTTAAAAGCTACAATAAAATTTGTCGGAAGAACGCACGAACTAATTGTCACAAAAAACTCACCCCACGGTGGCAGAGTGAATGGAAGTGTAAAAAAAGTTACAAAAACTAGGGCGGCACGCGCGCCACCAATTAACTCGTTCTTTTTTCAAACGCTTCCGAACATATTTTTTCTTTTTCTTATTGGTCCAACCTAATGTTAGGGGGCGTTTTTTTGTGCCGACCTTGTACCAATGTGTCAGAATTAGTTTTTTTATCCACAACGATTAGAACGCGGTGAATTTTGACACGCTATGTTTGAATAGGGAACACTTTTTTCTTATTTTTTGTTTTTTTCTGGGGTAAACGATTCGTGAATGATACTCGGCTACTGTTTAACGGTTGATGTAGCGGGGAGCGTTTTCACACCTATTAGATTTTTTATTCGAATATTTAGTCGAAGCGATAATTTATGGTTGATAAAACGTTGTACCATAAATTATAGCTTTTTATTTTGGGCGTTTTGACAGGAAGTGGCGGTGAGGCGGTTCCGTTGGACTGTATTGCAAGTTATGACTTGTGTGTTTTAATAAATTATTGCTACTGTTTAAATATTTTTAGAACTTCTTTATTGCGGAAATGTTTTTTTATGTAACAGAATAAAGAGTTCAGACGTGTTTTTTGCTTAATTATAGGTTAGCGAGCTTTAATGTTTCTTGTGAATTGATATATACACGGACCTAAGTTGAAAATTCGCGATACTCTTATTATTTTTTATATATTTTTCTTATCATGAACATGACTCTTATTTTTATTTATTTTTTCTATATATAAAAGCAAAAGGTACTCAAAAAATATCACACTTGACAGAGAGGTACAGTTATTAGTTCACTATGAACGGATTTTGTCTTATTCTAATCCTAAGAGGGTAAAATACGAAGTGAGGGTTTTTTGAGAACTAGTTAAAGATATGTAGGGACTCTTAAGCGGACTGCTAATTGGGTAACAGCTAGTAAAATATATAGGTATTAGTTCAACTACTAATTATGAACAGTACATTAATGTTAAATACTACGTCGGCAAACGAATAGACGAGCCATATGGATTTGAATTATCTAGTGGTAAATTATAAACCCACACTTAAAATTCATAAAATAAAGTGCTGTACCGTTGAAAATAAAAAAAACTGGATCACTCTTGATGATTTTTTCCGTTGCGTTGTGTATCGACCACACGGACGCACGAAGTGAAGAGCTTTGTTCGTGGCTCACTTGTCACGGAATCGTACCATCAGTAACTTTACCAGGGAAAGTGTGGAGCGGACTTTTTTAATAAAAAAAATAAAACCAAAAAATTTTAGACTTCGGTGATGGTAGCGTTAAAGGTTTAATGTTTTTTCGCCATTGCCTCGTTCAGCAGGATGCACCACCAAAGGAAGGTTAGTTTGGACTCAAGATTATTACAAACCCTTACGTGACTTACATTCCCACATCGGATGGCAGTCATTTTGAATGTCGAAAGAATTGTCGAAATCGGTTCTTCCAGTACGAAGTTATGTGGTAACACACATAAGAAAAAAAACATACAGGCTAGTTGAGAACCTCCTCCTTTGTTTTTGGAATATAAATAAAACTTCACATGAAAACATAGACAACGAAGAAAAATCTAAACTTTATGTAACTATTCATAAAAAACAACCCACATCGACAAAACATTGATAAAAAAGAAAACGACTCTCTCCATAGCTCAATAGCTCAACCCTTACGTTCCAAAAATGATTAAAAATAGGCCGCGGTGCGTGAACGAAGCCATTACGGTGCTATCATTACTTTTTATCGAAGAGACCGATTATTTGTCATGACTCTTTATTTGGTAGGTTTCTAACCCTTCCGAGTCCCAGTGTTGGTCTGGAGACATTTTTATTTATTGACTAGTAACCCAGCCCTTGCTTCGATTCAAAAAATCTGTCCCTTAGTTCCAACATCCGGAAATTGTTAGATTTTGTTGTTAGAAATTGATAAAGAATCATAAATAGACATAACAGTTATTTGATTTATGAGCCGACTTAAACAAATATTATACTTTAAAGATACTTTATTGAAGTGAATCGTTTTTCTCATATACTTATCTTCCATCTACAAACAACGATCAGTTACATACATATTTTCATATAGGTATATAAAAAAATATCTACACATTTTGCGCCGTTAAGGTATTTAAAGGTACTTGAAAAAAGAAGAAAAAAAACTGTTGTCCCCTAAAATTTCTGAAAAAGAAAATAAAAAATAAAAAACTTTTTTTTTTCAAATTTTTAGGAAAGAGCTAAATAAAGACAGAATTTACCTATCTTCTCGTAGGTATATATTAATTTAAATCAACTAACATTTTTACTTTCGTTTCATGGGTTCCAATAAAATATTCCATAAAGTCAATAACCCTTTTGTTAGCGAATCCAATAAAATATTCATGGGTCAGTAGGTGTAATGAATTGAGGGTAGATAGCAAAGACATTATTCTTTATTTAAGTGTAAACCATTCACTGGTTGTTATAGAATTTTTGATATTGACGATATACCTGTTATGTCTATTGAACTTAATCGCTCATAATAAGTTATTGAATATTTTATGTAGGTATTACCTAAGAAATGAATAAATTCCTGAAAATCCTAATAATAGTTTCTAGAATGACTTTATAATGATGCAGGTAAATATTGTAACGTAACTTCACAGTATAAAAGTGTAACTACACAATTTAGACAACTGTCTTACATGCTTTTTAAGCATTAGGTAGGTATCAGAAATATTTTGATTCTACAACACACAGAACAGATTAAATTTATTCTACCTAACTCATAGGCATAAAACAGCATTAATTTTCAAAATCTAGAACATGTTATGCCAATGAAAAAAAAAAACAAAAAATATTTTCGCATGCAAAAGTGTTTAGTATTTTTTGTCTTATGACAGTCAAAGGTGAAGTGAATTGAAATAGAACAAAGGTCCTTCAGTAACTTTAAACTTTATAGGGATCTTATCTTGCTATCTCAGAACACCCTTCGGTATGCAAATTTTGACAAAGGGTTAATCTTTTTAATTTTTTTTTGTTTTATCATTGTTTCACAACCGGTTTTGAAAGCCGGTGAGAACTATTAGCTGGGTGTTTCGTTTGGAGAGTATTGTGCTCACGTGAGAACTGGTCGGGAGATTCTGTTTGTGTTCTGCAATGGATGATGGGTTTTAAACATTGATAGTGATGGATCTATTGGAAACATAATATAAATCGTTTCCATAGACATCGGCATAATTGTAAAAATACTATTTAATTTAATTGCGCTGTTGTTTGTTTAGGCTGGAATATAAAACGGTCTTTATTAGGTACCTATGTTTTAAAAGTTTTAATAACTTTTAAAGTTCCTGTTTTTTATTTTATTTTAATTAGTCACCCTAGGTGTTAGGTTAATTTGAAATATTTTTTGAAATATTTTTATGCCTTATCCTTAGAGCGAAATAAAAAACCTAATTTTTTAAATAAGTAAATGGTTATTATTTTATCCAGTGACATGATCAAATTCGAAATCCTTCAATTATAATTGAAACTAAAATAACAAAATGTACATTGGCATAAAACAATCCTCTTGCAGTAAAAGTTTACTAAAGATACAAACCTGGAACCCTTCGCTAACAGTTAACTACGCTACAGGGTCTTAAGTAAAAAATGTAATATTCTTTATGGGCGCCCAGTGAGGCAGCGGAAATTGCATAACTCAATATAAGTCGTAACAATGACTTGGACAGCTGTCGACCGTTCCACAGTGGTGTCCGACTGTTTGAGTCCCAGTTTCTCGTTCATTTTACATTTTTAAATTTAGAACACCTATTCGATACCTATTCTTTATTGCAAACTTTTAACAGGAAGCAATTACGTGAGAACAGTATAAAAAAGTGCCTATAAAATAGGCAGTCTCATCGTTTTAGAATTAGGTGTTCTAGAAATTTTAATATTTAATTTTCCATTTTTTTTTAATTTTCAACAACCTTCAATATTTATAATTTCAGTCCTTAAGTTTTATCAGATTTGGCATAAAACCACCAATCTGCACTAGAGCAGCGTGGTGGACCGTGGACATACCCTCGGCCTCTTTAGATTTGAACAGAAAAAACCGTACCTATACTGCAGAGAGTAGAGATCCTCTACGATTAATGATTTTTTTTATTATTGATTCTGGCTAGCAAATGTGCACCTCTAATTTTCAAATTAATTTTCTTAATTTTATAATCTCGTTTACAATAGATAATAGTCGACATAGTTTCATAATTATAGTTTTGTACTTGTTATTATTTTCAACTCAATATTTTATTTTTGCTGTCTTTTTAAAACTCAGAAGATCATTTATTTCATGAAAATATTTATTACTATACTTATAAATGTTAAATAATTTGCATATAAATCACCATTGTGTTTAGGTGCCTCTTAAAAACTTAATTTTTAAATTTAATATAAAATTTTTAGAGAAGAAACAGTGACAGAACCTTCTTGGAACATCTCTTAAAAAAATATTGAAATCATCACGTTTAAATCATAAATTCAAGATGAAACTTATGAAATAGGGTTGAACCCGTGCGGTCACTGTAGAGGACCTCCGTGGGGTCAATCGGTCAGCCAAACGCATTGTTCGTCCCGGATATTATTTTTGTATTGTATCTGCGAGCATCTTCGCAAACTTACATTCATTTTTATTTTATTTTACTGTAATAAAAACAGGTAGGGTTAAATAACTTACAGCAGCAGTTTATATTTTATTTTTATTTTCTAACAATGTTCGATATTCTCTTCATAAGGTGTAATACCTAATTTAATTTGATGACTACTTAACTTATTCGAATGTAGTTTTTTTCATTTAATGTATTAAGCTTAAGTTATCATTAATTATTATAGTTAGTATTTTATTCAATCAGATTACAAATTTAAAATAGGTAGGTATACCTAAATATGCTATTGTTTAAAGGAACCTCTCTTTGGCACAAAGCGTTTGCGACGTTTTGGTTTTAGTAGCTATCAGGGAAAAAAAATAAGTTACGAAATAACAAACATCACATCCATTTAATTTCATTTTATTTCATAATATTTATTTATTAGTTTACAATGACTTCAAAGGGGTTTATATTTAAGTAGTTAAAAAGACTTTCATTGAGTCCATATAATTTATCCACTCTTATAAGGAGAATATTAATAAGATAAAGAAAAAAAACACGACATAAAATTGTTAAGTTGCTCTCAAATCCCAATTTTTTATTCTTTTAAATATTTTCTAATAACTTACAATGTTACGTACCTATACATTTTTAATTTACTAAAATAAAATAAGAAATATAATGATTCAATACTCCAATCCATCCAATGGTCCAATGTTCAGTTGATTTTTTGTGATAAAATTTCATTATATCTAGGATCCTTACTGGATACAGTAGGTATAGATAAGTATCTACTACAAAAAAAAATTAATCATAAAAACAACCAGCAACAAGTCGCCAGCTAGAAACATCACAGCTGAGTTCTTTTTCCATTCATTACCTTCTTTTTTCATTCATTTTCCACTCTACGAAGCGATATTTTATCGAGCAGAGCCCTCTAGCGGCCAAACGCGCGTGATGTGCAAACACCGTGACAAAAAATGCCCCGCCTAGCATCGTTGGCGGTGTATAAAGATTTATGGATAACTCGCGATTGGCCTTGCCTGTATGTACATAAATACATATTTTCGCATAATTTGTCATTGTTTCATAATGACTGTAGGTACTGGGAATATTTTTGTTCGTAGGCGCAATAATAAGTTTTAGCGTGCTTCAAGTCAATTGGGTTCTATTTCTAAATTTTGGGTTCGTATCAATGTCGATTTAAAATAGAAATGAGATCGTAAATTAAGTTACACTAAGCAAAGTTATCAATATGCGTAACTTAAAGTTTTTATTTAATTAGGTACGAATTTAAATGAAGTCCATGCTGGAAAATTTGGTTTTTAATTTGCTTGCTATACATTTTAACAGTGAATGTAGTATTTTTGTTTAAATCTTGCTTCTAGAAATATAAAGTGGTTTTATTAAGTAGTATACCTATAGTGATCGATACCCCTTTTTAATAATAAATAGGTAAATCGAAGGACTCCATTAATCATAGCACACATCCACTTAAGTTAATAATACTTGCCTTCATATTATTTTAAAAGCATTCACTTATTAACTCTCAAAATTATGTTACTTATATTTTTATCGGAAATTATATGACATTTATTTATTACACTATTATAAGTACTTTGTACAACAAACCATGCTACATATAATTTATAATTGTAGAGCTTAAAAGGTTATCTTAACACAAACTGCTAGTTATATTTAATAAAAATAATATTACTTACTTACTTTCCAATATTGTTTTAGGGTTAACCTACAATTTATCCGCCCTATTTATGTACAAATTTATTTATTCTATGCCACGAAGTTAAAATAAATGTTCTATGAAATAAAATTTCTAAATATTGATCAAATTTTTATAATAACTCAGTTTATTTGTCAATTACAAATTTACATTTATATGCATTTGGAATATAATGAATGAATGAACTAACACGGATCAAAGTAAATAATGATGGTTCGTTTATAAATTGCAGGATTTCACTTCGGGTTCAGTTCAATGTTCGATACAAAAAGAATAAAACTTCATTCAGTGTAACAAATGACCAAAATATTTTTGACACAGATATTATTAAGTTCAGATAATAAATACTACTTATTTATTTACTTACATTATGTTTAATACTCGGTTTGACTCGCTACAAACAAGTTTTCCGCGTTTCGTAGCGTGCTACGCCATCTCGCGAGGGGTAGCTGTAGAATTCCTAATGCAAACTTGAACCCTTTTAAGTAATCTCGAACTACTCATAAGATATTTATACTTAAGAAAAACTTAAGATAATTTTCTTGGGCAGAGAGTTTTATCTGAAAATTCGATTGCCCTAAAGCTCATAAGGCAAATCTTTAAGTCTACAAAAATAAGGTTACTTAGAAAACTAATTAAGTCCTAAAACCTGCAGTACCTACATTAAACATATTCCCAGGTTTAGGTAAACGAGGAAAAAAACGGTCATCGAAGGCCGTTGGTTAAACCCCATGAGTTAAGCCCCGCCTGAGCAGAAAAAAATTCTATAGTAAAGGAGGCGTTACGGAAATAAACTCTTTAAAAACTCGACACGAGACAACGCTATACAAACACCCCGCGCCTGAGCGAGAGGGGAGATAAGAAAAAAAATATGAAAGAAGCCCATTCTTTTCTATTTCCTCCCTCACTAATAGCGGCTTAGAAAAAAATCGGAAGCGCTACCCGTCCCTTTCTCGCGTACAGGGGTGGGAGCGGGTCGCGGTCGGGCGAGCGAGAGGGGAAAATCGCGCCCTTTTTAATAGTTGTTATTTCGGCCGTCCGAGGGCTAAGGTCCGAGCGCGTGGCCAGTCGCGGGCCGAGCGCTCGCCGCCGGCCGGACACCGGACAGCCGGACCGTCCGATGCTTCGCTCGTCTTTTCCTTGACCGGGAGATTTTTCCGCGGAAAAAACGCGGGGCGCGTGCGCTCGAAGCCGGTGGGGATGTTCTTAGCGACGTCTAAGGCGGGGGCGGCGCCCCGTCTTGCTAGTTGGAGCGGCGTCTTCGCGTGGCGCGCGCGTCCGCCCCACCCCGCAAGAAAGCGTCGCGACGCTCAAGTTTTCCACCAAGAAGTTACGTTAGTCGTCGCCCGCCCGCGCCTCAGGCAGGTCCGCTACCGATTTCCGCGAACCTGTAAATAAACGACGCCGAAGACAGCTCAACTTCTTCTTGTCTCCACAGATCGGCCTGCGGCGCGCCGTCGCATGCATTCCTTGTGACGATTCGCCCGAAACTGGAATTAATGTTGAAATACTTCAATGAGAACATATCCCTAGCGCTCCAGGAGAGGTACAGGGACCTCCATGAGTATCGGAAGACGGAAGTAGAGGAGTCACCGCGGGAGGCCAAAGTACCGAAAATTGCTGAGGAAGGGGAGCCGGTCGGCGGCGAGGCGTTTGAACCGGGCGCCGCGCCGCCGTTCCCTCGACTCCTGGAGGCGCCCAAGGAGGAGGACAGCTTCGTTGCCTCCTGGCTGCAGAACTCCTTCAAGATGACCCCGGCGGAGACCGGGGAAGCGGCCCCGGGAGGCAGCGCGCTGGACCTGAGCGCGGCTCCCCTCTCCCTCCACATCCCGGCGCTGCAGGCGGAGGCCCAGAGACAGTTCAAGATGAACTTCTGGAACAGGAGCAGACCAGGGTCCCCGGCCCCGGAGACCGAAGGCCAGCCTGGGCCCGCGCCCCCCACCCCGCAACCACCGGCGACTCCTGACCACAAGATCAACCCTGAAAAGCTCGTCAATGAAATACAGGTGAGTGGACAAGTGATCGGTTATGTTCTGTTTATGTTTAATTTATGGGCAAACTAGTTATGGGCAGTTTATCGCACTTTTCTTATATTGTGATTTTCAAAAAAAAATCAATTTTGATTAGAGTTCAACAAAAAACACCGATTGAAGTTTAAGTGTTAAATAGAAAAATAATAGTGATAGTGAATAATTACACAAAAATTAAAATGTTATACTCATCTTAGGAAAAGTCTTTCCCGCCGGCACTTTCAGGGTGCAGTCGAAAACTTGTATTGTTATTATTTACTTTTATTGAAAAATAATCACTCTTAGTTTATGAATATAACAAAATTATTTTATATTTATGTTTAACTTTGAATTTAGCTAAATCAAAACTAAACTTAATTTATTTACACGCACTATTGATGAGGTTTAAGTGTTCAAATTAAAAGGAAAACTAAAAAATCTTGTTTAAATAAGATCGGTAGCGCTAAACGTCTTACTTAGCCAAGATATGTTGATGGACTGACCTCAGAAAGACCCGCGGGTCCCAAGAAACTCGTTCCAAATTCGAATGATCCCTACTTCCTTAAAAAAAGAAGACTCGAACAAAACAACATATTGTAATTCTTTGTTAAAGGGTTAAGGGCCTCGGCAACTTATTATTAAATCGTTTTTGTACTGTCGCATTCGGGTTAACAAAGAATATGTAAATTACTGTAATCACTGATAATTCTATTATTTAGGTATTCGCTTATCATCGAGTTGTCGACAGTTTTAACAACAAGTTTTAACAAACAAATGTTTTCGACATATGTTCGGTATTATAAAAGTATCATAGACAGTAGTAATTTAACTTAATGTTTTTAAAATTTGTTTGTCTTTCGTTTTTAAATTACATTCGTGTTATTAAAGTAAAATATTAAGTAAGCCGCAGTGCATGTCTTTTAAAATTGAAATTTATAAACGGAGACGAAATAATATTGCCTTTTAAATTAGTTTCGAATTCATTCACCTTCGGCCGACATTTGTCTATTCCCACGGCTGCCGGATTAGGGTTCGTTGTGATTTTATTTTTTTAATTTTTTACCGCGCTTTGTTTCACGGAAGGGGTGTTGACAGTTATTTGTTGCAACGAATCTGTTCTCATTTCATTTTTTTTGTTTTAAATTTTGAATTGAAACCGGTTTTCGATACGCCGATCCTATTTCGCATTCAAGTCGTTTTTTTTCGAAAATACAGATTTAACGGTTCAGAAGTGCTTGTTGCCATTGTGGTTAATTTTTTTCGTGGAACGGTTAATTAAAAATTGATTTATTAATATTTTTCTATTGTTGGTAGTCAAGTCGAGAGGTTGCAATCAAAACAGTGTTTACACAAGGTATTCGTGCGTTGTAGCTTTCCCTTATGTTAAATGTATAAGGTTCGTTATAGCGTATCGTTTTTGAGAAAATAAACGTATTGTATTATGAAAATTGATAATTTAAATTAAAATCAAATACAATAATACTAAAGTAACTTACAAAAATAAAATACAGCGAGAATTCCAAAAACGTCTTATAATTTCGAGATAAAAAATTTAGTGAACGATTCAGTTCCATACTCATACTGTTTAAGCTATTCCTAACGTTCAATTTTTAATACTATGTAGCTACGCTACGGCAAGATACAATGTATATCTACTTGCGTAAGGGTTAATTGATTACTTACGTTATATATTTTGGTGAGCATATATTTATATTTCTAGTATTGATATTTGATTATAATTGGTTTGCGGTCCCCGAGGAACTAATCAAAATCATTTACCTATTTCGCTTGAGATTTACTAAATAAGTAGACGGACTCGTAGGATAAATATAAGGTAACTCTTTAAAACACGTAAATCTATAGAAAGTTAATTGTAAAGGGTAATATTAATACCTAAGTAATTTTGTGGTGAATCCTGTGATGTTTCAATCCTCAAATCTTTAGATGCCTACGTAGACAGCATATTTTGTTCTTTAATTATATAAAATGATTTAGAATGTATAGCTAATACGTTTTATAATTCGATGTCTGATTACCCAAATCATAGTGAACTTATTTGATGATTACTTAAATGAAAATGAGGTAAAATTTAGCTTGATGTTACCAAAAGCGTTGCGAACCAACTTATCGTTATTAACAAGGTTTAAAGAATAGGCAAATTCTATTCTTAAATGAATAAGTTAGGTAAAACATTAGTTAAATTTATAAGTAACTTTATATTTATTATTACACAAAGAAAAGAACTAAGAAGATATGAATGAAGATAATAATTACTATAAATCATTGTGAAATGCGAAATACCTATCATATTTTAAGTTATATAATTTCGGATAAGGAAACAAATAAAAGGGTTGTTTGATAATATAATCAATGCAAGTAATATAAAATTGCAAAATTTCCGTTATTTGTTAAAAATAGATTATTTTGCGGGCGTATTCAAATTTCGAAGAAAACGTTTTTTTTTTCATATTTCAACATTTTTTGAATTTTTGTTTGTCTTTGCCCAAATTTTGCCCAAATATTTTTGTACATTTACGTGTTTTTTCTTCCGGAACAGCAACAGCAGTCTCCGTCCGCGGACTCGACGATGAGCGAGCGGTCCATGCCGGTGCCGTTTGCGCTGGTAAATTTACTGTCATCACTCACTAATGTCGATGTAAATAATATTTTATCTCTATTGAGTGCGTGTGGTTTGCGCTTTTTTTTGTTTTTTTTTTTTCAATATTTATTCTTTGCAAGTGGAACTTTTTTAGAATTTTGGTTTGAAACCCTGTTAATCATATAGCGACAGAAATAAGAAACGAACAAAAAAGTTGAATTTGATGTAGATGTCGTAGTCAAAAAATAAAACAGATTTTATTTGTTATTTTTGTTGCATTTTTATTTTTGACTAAGGCATCTTGAAATCGTAATTACGAATCTTTAAATCGTAATTTCATTAAGAAGTTCCACTTTTCACGTGTAAACACTAGTACTTAGTAGCTTATGTGTTTTGTTTATTTATTGGGTTAATACAACTTGCTTTTTTTGGATCATTAGGTAATAAGTATCTAGAGAGTATGCTAATTAGAAATAGATGTCTATTATGTAGGTACTTGAGTCGCCTAGAATATTGAATTGGCTTTCCACGCTAAAAACAACTATATTACCTGTACCTACAGTTCATTTCAGTTTGTAAGATTAATTTACATGTGGTATTTAAAATTTTCGCCGTTAATCTGCATTGAACCTTTATTATAAAGGCGGTAAGGGTGCATTTTTTTGAGTTGCAATTCAAACGAATTCCGTATCGAATGCTAACGCAGTAGACTACTATCAGAATCAATTTAATATTCTCCACAGTAGATGTAATTTCGTTAGTTAAATTGATAGAATACCTATGTATCGTATCTATATATAAAAAAAATATCTAATATGATTTATGTTTTTCTAAAACATAAGTTTGCTCTAAGTAAGTATGTTATTAAAATGCACAATTATTACCAATGTAACGTCCTTACCTAGAACAAGGAGTAACAAGGTGAGAGCGCCAATTAGTGCTGCCGTAATCCGTGTAGTGTCGAAAGTTCTACATAATTCGTAAAACTATCGACAGAGCTTAAAGACTGATATCTGACACTTACAATTGGGATACTAACGTACACTGTAGGGGACAGAAGTTCTAGTCCCCAATCTAACTTCCGAAAACATACCTAAAACTATGCGTGTCTTCATTGTAAGCACAAGTAGGTAGTATAACATTGTGTGTGTGTGTGTGTGTTGTGTGTGTTATCTAGATGAGAAGCTATGTGACATCATAACTATATCACATTAATTGCTTGCGAATATTTACCTAATTTATAAGTAGTTAATCGTTGCATGCATAATATATTGTTGTGAAAAGATGTTTAAGCTTATCCATTTATTAATATATTTTTATAGATAATTACCAATATTATGTCGGTTTCGGAAATAAGACAACTTAATATCGAAAATATTAATCCTTTTTATTCCTCGCCCCCTGGGTATTTGAGTATTTAAAGCCTTTACTACTAGTTTACACTACCTACGAGGAAGTATAAGGGTTTAAGATGGGTTTCAATTTATCAGTCAATACTTCTGTTAATAATATTAGAATTAGTAGGTATATTAATTTTGTTAATTACTACTGAACGCCCTGGCTTCGCTTTGGAAACTCTTTCTTAGGGAACTTCGCTAGGGCGTTCTAACAGTTTTTTGAATCGGTCCAGCAGTTTTTGAGATTATGTTGCTGGTCATGTGGTCCCATTTTTGAGCGACATCTGACGAATAGTTTTAGAGTTATTGCTATTTTTTTGGATGTTGAATTTAGTCTTTTTGTTAAAAGTTATATGGTATAATGTTAAATATTTTGTGGTACAGCCTTCGGCGCAGTCGCCCGGCGCGGAGCCTCCTCTTGGCGACCGAAGCGGCATGCTGCCTTTCGCATTGGTAAATATAACTATTATTTACATTATACTTCACTACATAGTATAAAACAAAGTCGCTATTTTTGTCCGTCTGTTTGTTTGTCTGTTTGTCTGTATGCTTAAATCTTTAAAATTACGCAACGGATTTTGATGCGGTTTTTTGTAATAGGTAGAGTGATTCAAGAGGAAGGTTTTTATGTATAATACATGCATATATTCCCACGAGAACGGGATCCACGCGGGTGAAACCGCGGGCGGGCCGCTAGTAATATATAAACGCTAACACACGGACAACACAACGGAAACTACACGGCTAACATCTACCTATGAAAGACAGGCGGCACGAATGCAAGCAGCCATGGAGGGGCGGCAAACAGACTGATCACGGAGATATTATTTCAATAAAAGTGAGCCGATGTTAGCTTGGTTTGAAGAGATGACAAAACATTTTTGCACGCGGGCGCTCATAGTGCTAGCGGCGGGCCTGCCATGACCCGAAAGCATTTAACTGGCACTTGTACTGTTCTTGCCGGGAATTGAACCATTTAGCATGCATAAGTTCACAAGCTATGACGTCGAATTCGCTTTTTCACAATTCACGTAATAGTTAGGTTCTATAGTTACCTACACTATATTAGGTATGTTACACATTCATCGCCCCATACTAGGTCCCAAGTATTGTGGAGGCCATGGACACTACACAAGGTTAGAGCCCTCACCCCGACCAAAAACAGAAATTTTAACTGGTCATACAAATTTCCATCTTGCTAAAAATCAAACCCACGTCCTATATAGAACGACAGTCTAACATGGTAAATATGCATCATTTAGGTAGTCATACACTAAAACATACCATTACAAGAAATAAAACATTAATTAGTGTCAATGGAAAGTAAATCTACACAATGAATAGATAAAGGTTGAATTTCAACAGCTGAGCGGATCAGTAGTCTATTTCTGTAGATAGATCGATGAAAAGTTTTTCTAGGTTACGTATTAAAAGCGGTAACCGTTTGATGACGATATGATAACTTAACCCTTGAATTCACAATATGCGCTTATAGCCCGGCGACTTGCGTCGATTCTAAGGCCATTCACTCACATTTGCGCGAATACGTCAACCCATAAGTGTAGGACGATCTTCGCAAATGATATAAGAAGTTTATGACATATGTACGGTTTTTTAAACTGTCAAAGCTGTGACAATTCGCGCAATAAATAAATTTTCGCGCGCATGTGAGTGACAGACTTTAAATGATGGACCGGCTAGAGCGAAAGTGGGCGTTTTTAACTTTCGATAACACGTTACGATGTTAAAAGCTACCTTAAGTTGAAAAGGTAAAATTGATATAATTTTGCAATGAATAAATAATCTACTGAAAAATACAATTAAAACAAAAACAATATTATTCCAAGTTTGAAATAAAATAAAACTATGGCACATAAATATTTCATCAAAAATTGTTATGTTCTTTCAAAGGTAACTTTCCTTTTTGAAAGTTATCAAAAGTTTTTAAACTTTCCCGTAAAGTTTGTAATTGCTGGTGTTGTAAATTTATTTTTAAATTATGTTAATGATATTGGGAGTTGAAATTAAATATTATTTTATTGGAAATTATGATTTTCAGCCTTTGTCTCGTAGCGTCCTGTAAACTTAATGTGATTGGATTGGATTACATTTATTAAAATTAATAATAATTCATTCTTGTTCACTTTTCCTTTACATACCTATTTCGTTATAATTTTAGATTTATTTATGAATTTGGCGGGAGTTACAATTTTTTGAAATTACAACGCATAGGTATAATCATTTAATATACAATATTGTAAAATTTAAAATATTGTTAGCATGTAAATATTTAGTAAATTGAATTAAAATACCTACCCACTTAACACTCACACGCCAATGACATCACAAATAATAACAATCCGGGAACAAACTTTCGTTAGACGTAGGTAAATGTCTTACCGACCGAGACTCGAACCCAGAACCGCTTACTCTGCTAGATCACCTCTAATTTAGATAACGACTCATTACGCATTACGTCTTGGTTCGATGAAATAACTAAACAAGGATATTAAAAACATGTAAGTAGGTACCATTTATCTTTGTTAAGTCAGAATAAAGTCACATAAATCTCGAATCAACTTCTTTAAGTTTTTGTCAAGAATAACAACTATGCTCGTTTTATCTAGCGAGCAATTTAAAGGTTATTTTCATTCAGATTTGCTGATTTTGCTCCCTATCATTGAAATTTATAACAATTACTTTAACAGTTATCCAAATAGTAACGTTATTGCAGAGTCTATATTAATGACTAACAAATTCAGATGTTTTGGAAACCACAAGCAAATTGTGTATCTCTTTATCAGAAGTAAACATTTGGGTGTTCCTGATAATATCTTCATTTGTAACGCTCAAAGTACACAAGTAATTCTAGATTCGAATATAAGTCAGATATTTTTATATAAATTTGTATTAAATATAATTTTGTTTCCACAGCAACAAGCGAGATCCGGCCAGAGCATCAGCGAGCGCACGCTGGAAGAATGCTGGACCACGCTACAGCGAGTGAGTTGGCACCTGTTTCAATGCGTATTGTTATCTTCCAATGGTAGGGGTCGGACGGCGGTACTATGTGCGAGAGTAATTATTGTGATATATCGCCTGCTTTTTTTCTTTCTTCTTTCTTGGTAATAATATGTCTTTGATAACTCTTTGATTACTCATATTAGCACTAGGCGGTTCGTATGCTCGTTTATGACTATTTCATAAAAAAGATTTTTAATATTTTTGATGTCGATTGTAAATACTGAACTATTTTAAATTATGTCCTATTGGTTTTCGACGAATAGGATAGTATCGGTCAAAAGTGATTGATTTCAATTACAATCAAATTGACTCGTTTGAAATATAAATAACTCATGTGATTACATATTCCTTTATTCAAATAATGTAGTTTGCCACTAATTAGCTGCGGTTAATAAATATTAAATTTTAATGATTGTTATTTATTTTTTATTTTATTTATTTATTTAACTTTTTCATGTACACTATACACTGCATAGGAATCAATATAAGTGATGTTGTACATAGGGTCTGCTTATTTTGAATGTTATGATGTTATATTTTGATGTTATGTTTGATTGTTATAATTTATGGTCCTTCGAGCTGTATTTAAACTCGTATTTTTTCCGTGAAATTGTGTCGAAACATCGGTAAAAATAACGAGTGAACGTATATTCAAAATATTTTGAGTCCAGGATGATCGAAATTTAAAATAATATCGCGTAATGTTTTGTTGCAGAAACAATGTAGGGTGTACGCGAAAGTGTTATATTTTTTTAGCACAGAAGCCTAGTTGCTACAATTATATCACAATAAAAACAATGACAATAATCAGGGTTATTATAATTAACATGTAAACGAATGTAAATTATAACTGGCGCGAACAAAGAGTAATTTCATAAGCCGCACATAGAACCGCCGCGCCGTAAACAAACACCGGGGTATTGGTTATTAATACCTTAATTATAAGATTATATTCCCACTACTGTCCCACTAGTGGGCTTCTGTCTCCTAACGTGATACAACGACCACCAATGACCGAGTGGCAGACTTCATATAATTGAGGACTTGGATAACTCAACTGTCATTTGATCAGCATTTTTCACCAAAGTTAGAAGTGACAATTAATTCCTAATCTATGCATATAACTTTGAAAATTAATGGCAGGATTCGAATACAAGCCTTTTGTGCGAGATGCTGAAACCTGATATTCAGTACTTTTAGATTATTTCTTACATTATTGTACCTAAGCATTTTCATTAATCTGTTTCTGCATTTATTTCTCCTGATATTTCTTTGTGTGTTTGACAGGCTATTACTATCCGTAGGTTTATAAGAACTCGGCAACGCAAAGTTACTTAAACTATAGGGTAAATCCGTTAGAGATGGCCGTATGGGAGAGATGGCCAATCGAAATATTTCGTAGATTCATTCTCTAGATGGTGTTGCTTCATCGTTAGTTCTCTTCGGGTAGTGTTCAGGAACGGCAGCCGTACACATTTGCGTGCAAAAAAATTATAAAATGCGAGTAAATAAGCTTTATTTTTTCATAGTAGGGCAAAAATTATATAGTTGATTCAATTAACGTCCCGTAGCGTGAATATTTGTGCTGATTGTTTGTGTTTTTTTGTGTTTAATGCACAATGCATGTTTCTTCGTATAATATAAGCTCAAAATGGCGGCCCTAGCACTTTTTATTCTTTTTTATATTCATATGGCCATCTCACCCGTAGGAAAAGGAGAGATGGCCTTATCTATTCAGTGTAAGATGGCCATACTAATTATATATTTTTTTTAGTATAATCGGATTAATTTTATAATCAAATCATTTTGTTGTCTGTGCCAACGTTCATAAGTCACACTACTTGCAACCCCTTGATCTGGCAGTATTTAAATATCTCAAATTCAATTTTTATGAACAATGCAGACCGCTTACCGCTTATAGGTACTGATTGAGACTCGTACGCGTAGCAAGCAAGCTTTAGACTTCTGATGAGCATTATAACAATAAGTCAAAGTAAAGAAATAGAAAAAGGAATGAAAGAAAATAAGACAAGAATAATTAAACAGGCAAAAAACATAGCTAAGATCGTAGAGAAAAAAAACTAATAAACCGGTTCTGTAAGTGGTTCTGATGAAGAACAGCCAATATTATGTGACACATTTCAAGGAAAATTAAGGAGATAACTGTGTTGGATGCGGCCAAAATTATTATAGAACCCGTCTTATTGAAGATTGGCTTCAGTATCTGATTTGTTGCCTGTGGGTGCATGAAAATTGTACACAATTTGAAGACATGAGTTCAAAATGTGGACAGAAGAAGAGAAAGGACCTAAAACAAGCATTACTGACTGGAAAAGGCAATGGGCAAGGTGAAACGAGCACTGGTCATCTGTCCCGTACTACTATGGCCATCATACCCGGATATCCCGGGTGAGATGGCCAATCGTGTTTTTTTTTAAATACTTTTTATTACTGCTTTTGAGCTTAAAATATTTTATTTCATGTTGATTTTTTTAAAGAAAGATAATGAAAGATTATAATGACAATGTAAGTTTGATTATAAAACTAATATTTTTTATTTTATCACCCTCCGAAAAAACTATGGCCATCTCTAACGAATTTACCCTACCTACTTACTTTAGATTGAAGTTGATTATTCTTATTTGGTAAACTTTTCACAATATTATAGAGAAGTAGGTGCTTTTTTAACAAAACAAGCATTAATATTTAGGTATGTATTAAATGTCGATGCATTTCCATAGGTACACATAAATACATTTACTTAACACATACATAATATACCACGTGCTTTACAAAAATGTGCCACATTCGATTTCAAACTTTACTATTAATACATTACATATCATTTTACTATGACGCAGATGTCCGTCGACTGTCATATAGCGAAGCGGTTAGTAGGTTGACAGATGACATTTGACAACTTAATGTCTACATTACCGTTGAAGGGTCAAAATAAACTAAACCTTATCAAAACATCGCAAAATATTATAATGCGATGTGCAATATTAAAATGCGTTATTTGCGATGCGTCGTCATATCGAGGTATGCAGAATTGATATTTACGTCTATTCATTGTTTTGGTTACCATATTTTGAAATATAACTAAAATGTCCGCATTCTATCACCATAAATACCTGCAAAGTAACTGTGCAAAGATTGCCGGTCTCTCCTTTATCCAATAACACATTTTGTAATACGTGCGGCGAACGCTTAAATCTAATCAAAGACCACTACTAGCAAATACTACTACTACTACTACTAGCAAGTAGGGACTAATAGCAAAGACATAAAAATACTTGAATTTATTATGAATTAAAACTAAAAGACATGACGAGCGGACAGTAATGTCTCAAAAGAACACATACATAGGTACATTTGACAAAAGCATTATAATGAATCGTACAGGAGTAAGTATTAGGTATTTGTTAATACGGGTGCTATTCTTTGTTACTAAGGGCGTCAATTCCGCAACACTTTTTGAGATTAACATAAACCATCGGGTTACATGTTTGCGCTAACTTCGACACAAGCCAGCGTAGTTCACATGTTTTCGTTGTCCAAAGCTAAGCTTTATGACTGGAACAATAGCGTTTTATCAGCGATCTAGGGAGCCTAGCCTAGGGCTAGGGTCCCATAAATATCTAGGCACGATCTTCGCGTTAATTATTCATTACGGAAACATAGACAATCTAGATAAAAATGTTACCGATAACGCCTCGGGTGTTCACAATTTATTTAATCGGGATCCGCCATTTTTTCCAACCATCTGCGATCAAGGTGTAGTACCCAGGAAGCTTTCGCCATCTGCGATTTGGATTGTTGGCAAAAAAAGATGAAATCTCTGTACACTGCAACCAAATGTTGCTTTTTTCGTTCTAATTGTTGCTATTTAGGATTGCTTTATTCACAGATTTTTATCATTAAAAATTAAAGCGTACATATTTAGTAAGCTTTGCTGAAAGTGGACTTAGAAAGATAACGCGAAATATTTATCAAAAAAAATATTTAGACGTTATGATAACCCTCATCATTTCATTGTTGTAAGGCTAGATAAAAAAAAATATTCATGTGCAAGTGCATTTTTTTTTATTTAGAACTAAATCAATAAATATAGAGATGATTAAGCAAAATTTAAAAAAACCACACCTATCTATAATAAAAATTCTCAACAACCAAAAAAAATTATAAATGCATTATGATCATTATAAGTATGAACCAATGGTATGAACGTAGATATTGACCCGATACCCGATACCCCAATAACCGCAGATATAGATTATAAATGAATAGCATCCCTTCATTGAACAGAGTTTTTATAGCATTGGCAACATGCAAAACATCGCAAGACACAGGTGCTTAAAAAAATAAAATATGCCGTCCGACGGATGTAAGGCGGAAAGTACACTGGGGGAAAATAAAAATTACTTTTTGTACGTACTTGATCTTTTGGTGGTGCACGGAACAAGAATACGGTAGAGTAGACGAAAATTTATTAAAATCCCAAAAAAAACTTTCATATTTTCTAAGGATAGTGAAAAAGTTAATTTTCCCATTGGATATGTGTTTCTGTAAGAAAATAGTACTCAAACAAAATTACTTTAATTAATGACTATAGATAGTTTTTATAATATGGCCGCTCACTAATTCCTTTTGAATAACGTATCAACTTTCAAAGTATCAACTTTGAAGCTCAGAAATATCTACAACTTAGACAAATTAAAGATTTATTAAAAACAGCAGCAAGAAATAACTTAAGTATTTTATTTCCTGGTAATCACACGGCAGCAAAATAATATTTTCTTATACAAGGGTTTTCTATTAATTTAATGAAGTCAAATTTAACATACAATGTGTGTATGTTATAAAATATTTTTTAAACCAGTGCAACTCCATTGCACCCAATCTGTAACAAAAGTACTTAAAGAGTTGCCAAAAAAATCATCAGCATTTGCATGTCGATCGCAATGAATTTATAGTTATTGCGCCGAGATTTATTGCGCCGGCTTACTGCGAAAAAATCGTAAGAAAATGACCGCGTTCCGAATTTAAAATTCAAATCGCAATTGTTTTTCGGTTCGAAATTGAGACGATTTTGACGTTCGCTCCGAGACATGTGTTCGGGGTTTTTGTGAGACTTTTTTGTGGCTGACTGTACGCGAAAGTTTTTTAATTCATCGTCGCTAGTAAATCAAATCGAGTTTTTGTCGGTGACTTTATATATTGTTTTAAAATGTTTTAATGATGTATAAACGGACGCGGTGTTTTAAGTGTTTCGTATACCTATATTTGGCCGGTCGGATTTCGCCTTCTTCTTTTTCTTACATTACTGTTTTTCTTTTAGTTTGGAGGGTACTAATATAAACATATTAATTAACAGTCGAATCATCATAATATTTCAACAGATATTTAGGAATCACGACAATATTAGGCTAATCATCATACATAGAGAAGGGTATTACTGACCGATGTTTTTACATTAAAGACACAATTTTTTTAAATTTTTGTATGTAGGTATGTCTGTGCGTTTGGCCCCATTAATCACAAAAACGGTACGTAAGTAAGAAATGTGGGTCAATATAAACGATCGTGTTTAAACATTTTTTCGAGTATACTTTTCGAGTATAGTTCAGAGAGAAGCCAGGGTGATTGTTAGTATTTCAAGGCTATGCTAGGCTCAAGTGACATATTTATTATATGAAACTAACACATTCATACCCCCATCGGAATCGAATCCGGGACTCCACGATTCCTAGGTAGAGCCTCTAACAAATAGACTTCAAATTCGTCACTATAATATGTCACCGAAATCGACTGGAAACAATAATTTTAATGACTTAACCTATAAGGGATAAGTTTCAAATATCACAACTTGTTAGACTGTTTTTACAGCAAAACGATAATATAACATAATTGTATTTTTAACTGACTTTGACTGTAACATCTTGTAAAGGCGCGGGGGAGGCAGGCGGGGGCGGGGGCGATAATTATGAAAAGTGTCCGAGGGAGGAAAAATTGTTCGAAGCGAGGACGTTTAAAAAAAAGGTTTAATGACTGAACAGCTTTTAGAGTTAATAGGTTTTGAAAGATTCTCCAGTAGACTTTTAACTGGAGGCTTTGTACCGCGGTAATTAGGTGTGACGTTGTAAGTGAGAAGACAGGAAGGTTTTTTATGGTTGCGAAAGGAGAAAGTGGACATACGATCTACCTACCAGGACCTCATAAATAAGTAGGTATCTACGAGCAACCAAACTTTAGGAACAGTAAAAAATTGCACACACTGCATACTCCTACAGCGAACAGAAATTCTTTATTTAAATTAGTATCTTTCAGGAAATCGAGCCCAGAACTCACGAATGTAGGCTTCATAGCATGGTCACCACTGTCCCTAACAGGTCGTAATTTCACAATCACAACAAAAAATTGCTGTCAGTTCTAGATGTAGGCAATTGTCATCTATAACTAAAACTCTAACCTACATTTATTATTTTTTTGTTTTAGACTACACCATCATCTGCTGGATTATCAGCTAATAATAGAAAAAGATAGATATTTTTTGCAGCTAATTCTTTATCTTCTATCCAGTAAAGTACGGATGAAATTTTAATTAATAGTTTGTCAGTAAAATATATCAAGCTAATGGACTATAAAAAAATGCAAATCGGAAATAAAAATAAACACATAAAATATCAAATGATTCAAAAATTCGAGCAAAGTCAAGCGCGAACAGCAGTAGCAATACAATTAAGCGCCCCACTTCGCCTTGATTTTTCTCATTTTTCTTCCCCTGTAATATCTTTACCCCTTCTGTCATATTCATAATTGGATATTTTTTAACCGTTATGCTTTGGAATTGTCAACGAGACGACCACTTTGCTCCATTATTTATCATATTTTTTGTTTCAAGAAAATTTTGTAATTATATTCTCAGGTTCGGTTCCCGGGTTGGATGTCTGTGTGATAAAATCAATGTTTGTCTTCGAGTATTCGGAGTATGTACTTATATTGGGATATCTCTGTCTTAACACAGATTATTCTTAACAACTGCTCATCGACAAATCTTGTTAATTATTGTATATTATAAAAGTCTAATAATCTTTTAAATAAATTCTCGTTTGTCGACTGAACAAATTGTAAAATAAAGAATAACAAAGAATCAACAGGTAGATAGTGTCAATACATTAGGGCTTGTTAATGTAAACAAATATAATAACAAGCCCTAACTAATAACTTTATTGACATTTCTTGTAAATAAATCAGGACTTACATAAATCAGTTGCCATAACTTACAAATATCCTGCCATTTTGGGACTTAACACTAAATCCTCAAAATTTATAAACCATTTTTATGTCATTTTTAAGTGAATAAATATATAGGTAAATAAAATAGTATTACATTAGATATTACACATTTCTTCTAATCCACCTGTGAATTCGCTAAAATAATATTCTCCGTTCGAAGAACTTCACCAGCACTTAAAACGACAGCGGAACACCGTTTTTTCCGCGGCGTCATAACTCAGCGAGAGGAAGCGTTTTTTGGGGAAACTTGGGAATTTATTTCGCAATTAGCGGTAAGACTCTCTTAACTCGGCAACACATTATTAGAAAAGTTTGTTACGGCTTGGGAAAATACAGTTTTTTTGTACACCTGCTTCGGTTGCGTTTTACGGCTCGAGTTATAGATGATTTCATCAAAAACATAGACCTTAAAATGAAAAAAGCTCCAAGATAGATATTTTTACTAGAGTTCCTTAAATGGCTTGTAATGGCTCGTGGTTATTAGATACTATTTCAATTGCATGGAGTCAGATTAGTCATTATTTATGTCAAATAATGTTATGTATAATTAGTATAGGTAAAAAAATTGTCAAAATCCTAAAATTTCACAGATCTAAATTGTAAACCGTAAAAAATATTAAGTTTATTAGAAAGATTCAATATCTTTAAAAAATTTAAAAATAGAAAAGTAAGTAGGTGAGAATTTATACTTATTTTAAATACGTGTCTCTACTAACTACTACTGTAATGTATGCGCATGTATGTAATACTTAGCGCTTCAATTGCACTGTATGTTTCACACACAGTGCAATTGAAGCGCTAAGTTTGTAGAATATACCAATAAGCAGATTTAATAGTGATCTTACAGTAGTAGTTAGTAGAGACACGTATTTAAAATAAGTATAAATTCTCACCTACTTACTTTTCTATTTTTAAATTTTTTAAAGATATTGAATCTTTCTAATAAACTTAATATTTTTTACGGTTTACAATTTAGATCTTTGAAATTTTAGGATAGCGTAGGTTGACTCTTCTGAAACTCTGGCCTTGTATAGCTAAAGGAACTTAGTTTCAAGAAGCTACTTATCTCGCGAAATCTATATACTTATTTTTATCCCTATCGAACTTCTGACTCTGCTTTATTCTCGGCTTAATAAATATCACAATAAATATTTGAATTAATAAATATTTGAAATAAGTATTTTTTATTCTAGATAGCTTTTCATAAATAAATAAAAATAGAAAAAATAGCTAAAATTATGAAACTAATTTGTTCTTCATTATCATAAATGAAGTAGTTAAATAAACATGTTTCACAGTCGACGTGACGACTTAAGGTTAAATTCACAAACACTACAAATTGGCGGGAAAGCGACGCCCCCCGGGGCAGCGGAATAAGAGAAAAACTTGGTAAAAATTAGATTTCCTCAACGTACACGTCCGGAAAATCTTGATACTTGGAGTTATTATTTATCTTTCTTATTATCACAGATAATCATTAAAAAGAATTCTGAAAATAATTTCAATATAAAAAAATACGCAAATAATCACTACGGAGTATTCTTATATACTTTATAAAACAACTAGCTGACCCGGCAGACGTCGTTCTGCAACATATTGTTAAACGCACACATAGGGTTCCGTACCACCCAGCGATATTCAAGATCCAGTACTTCTCCTGTCCATAGTTTTTTGTAACTTTGAATATCCTTTTAGTGCCATCTAGTGTATTGTGAGTGAACTGTAACTTTACAAATGACAGCTAGCTTTCTTGCATCGATAAATGAACCATTGTAATAATAGATGGCACTGTAAGGAAATAAAAAGTGGGAATCTGAGAATGTTTTGTAAAAATACATTTAGAAATATACATAAAAGTATAATAAATTATATACCTATACCTGTCCGAGGAATAACTCTTTCTATTGTTCAAAATCGTACTTATAAAGAATTGTTTCGTAGTTTTCGAGTTTATCGCCCCCAGACAGATAGACAGAAAAACAGAAAACAGGACTTCTTTTTATAATAATGTATAGATAAGGAAAATAATTTCAATACGAAATGAAAATGTTTATTTCACATTTAAGCTTCATTAAAGGCATTTATTTTAACTTTAAGTTACGTGAGAATTTTGTGTCTACTCTTAACTTTTTTATCAATTTACGCTTATAATTAATTATTAACTTAACAACTTCACTAGGTACAGAGCAAAGGAGTTAGGTAAGAAACGTGTCATTGAGTTTTGTTTGAACTTTCTCAGCTGTCAAAAAAGACTATTAAATAACAATACCGATGTATTTTATCCATTTTGTTCTGAAAATAAATTTTCCAGTTGCAATATTAGCAATACATATTTATATATAGTTTTAGAAATTAATCAACTATTTTATGTAAGTATATTTACGTAAGACGCTCATAAACTTTACGTTTTGTTTCTTCTCTAAAAATATTTTTTTTGAGATAACAGTCACCATCCTTAGCAAGTATCAAGACATAAAATCGTGCTCTATCCACAGCTAATGGTCCGTGCTACAGTAAAAAAGGCGACGGCGCCGCTTGGAGATAAAAATTAGCTGAAATTAAAACTGGCTAACGAACGCCATTCTGTCTCTTACCTCCTAGCATCCAATTCTTGCCTCTTTACAACGCTTTTTGCGTCTTTTAAAAGTTCATGGTACATTTGTGTTTAGAAGTCTTACCTAATAATTTTATTTTGTTGAAATACAAATGCTTAAAAATTAGCCTATAAAATTATAACTGATTTATATGAGGACACGGAAAATATAATTTGAGGAACAGTATTTAATTTTGTAAACATAACAATATAATCAGATTATCCTAGAATTTTTTTCTAAACTCAGAAATGGCAGATTTCTGTTAATTTGGATTATCTTTATGTAAATGTTATTTTTATCTTAATTAATTCACAAATACAGACCTACAAGATATCGTCAATATACCCTTTCTAAAGATTTAGGTATTTGAACTTGAATTAATAGAGTTCCCGAAACGAACCTAAAGCTGTTCCTAGTCGCTCATCGCTCTCCTTAGGATTTTCTGCCTGGTAGATACCCACGATAGCCAATACACCCAAAACGAGAACAGATATGTGAAATTCCCATTCTTCCTCGTAATCGAACCTAAGACCGGGTCTTAACCATTGTGCTATGCGCGTCGTTAAATTATAGGACTTGCAATGTATAAAATTACAAAATAAATTACGCTGCGTAGTGAATTAACGTAATTAACAAGTATGTTAGTAACTATCTAAGATCGTAGTGTTCACTAACTACGTGTAAAACTATTCAATACTGACTATTTAAATTACCCCACGGCTTACCGAACACGCTTTCTATAAATTATTTTATGACTACACTTAACTGTAAAGACATATGCCAAGATATTTTTGTGTTTATATTCATGACAAACTATACAAATATATGTACAATTTTGTAAGCTTCTTACGTAATTAATATAATTTTAAAAATGATAAGATAATAGAAATAAGACATTACTAAGCCCTCGACCCGTTAAACAAAACAAAACAAAAACAAAAAACAAAAACAAAAACAGTTTGTGTCCCATAAATATTTAATTTTACACGGTTGGGATTCGAATCCATTTCGTGTCACTTCGCGGAGAGGAACTCTACTAATTAAGGAGAGTATCTACTTTTAATCTCTACCATTTTTCTCTATTGTTACTTCAATAATATCATTATTTTTTTTTCAAAATTTATCCACTTGATTCTATAAAATTTTAACTGCTCCAAGTTGGCGCGAGTTGTCTTTAGGTTAATTCTACCAACAACTTTTTCTGACGTGAACCGTTACCCTTTCTTAGATGTACTTAATTACATACTTTACTGTAGATATACCAATATTTCTATGAAAACTATTATTTTACTATTAGTATTTAAATATTGTAATCTAAATAAAAAAATGAAGCCTTTGTTTCATACACATCCAAAACTTTCACCAAGAATATGTTAATAATCTGATATAAACACCATTACTACATCGTGTAACATTTACGAGTTATTTATGATTAGAAAGATATTTAAGATATAACCTACTTTTACCATTCCCTTTTCTTACCAGCTAAGCTTTGTATTAAGACGTTACCACTTATGACGGTTGGAAGGCTGTAATTGGCTCGCGATGGTCCGTGTCACCATAAATCAGTCGGTGACGGTACATGGTGTATTGCCACCGCAACGTTGCCATGGAAACGCGTGAGAACACACTTTTTATCGGTCCTTCCGTTTGTTTGTCTCATTTGCTGTTAATATGCATACGGTGTTTTGTTTAGGAGGCGGTGTCTATGGTGTATTTTAATGGGTGTCTTTTACTTAACTTGTATGTTGTTGAAAGTATCCCTTGACGACTCCAAGGGCTTGTTTGACAGATACCTATCACTGAATCAAACCTAGGGCCCCTTGCTTCATAGACAAAGCCATAACCAACTAAGCTCTATGAATAATATCGAATTAAAAGACCGATTTGCGTAGTCACTCACACTAAGTTAGGTAAATACGCACCTACTAAATGTAGAGCTCATTCATTTTTATTCACTTTTCTCTTAATCTTTCTAATAATCTTTACTGTATAGGGTTAAATCCTTTAATACAATCATAGAGCAACATTTTTCTTCCTTCCATTTTTTCTTGGCTTTCAAAGCTTCGGCAATGCTTTCGGTGTTACTTACATCCATGAGCGATGATGGCTACTTACTGTCATGGGGTTCATCTGTTGCTAAATGTTGCTAGTTATGTAAAAGTTACATTTTTCCTCGACCGAGAAGAAACCCAAATCACTTGGTTCTACAGGCAAGGTTCGCTACTTAACCTACTGTGTTGTAGAGTGATGTAGAGTCAGTGAATTTTAACCCGATTTTAAACATATAAAATGTTTGTTGAGTGAAATATCCTTGTAGATATGTAATATACATTACAAAAGATAAAATAATGGAAAAAAGAATAACTTTGGCTTGGCCTTAAATAAAATATAAAATCTAACCCGTCCGTTGCGTATCGACTTATAAAAATCTTTAATAAAAAATACTGCACTTAAATGTAAACGTCATAAACTTTTATTATGACAAGTCATTTGAAATAAATCATTGACCAGGTAATAGTGCCTATGGTAAGTGCCACATACACTGGTATTACAGGCCCTCAATTTGAGGCATTAGTCGGTCGGTTGGGCACTAACTGCGGGACCTAAACACTAGGGTTTTTATTCGACATATGGTTATTAAATCATTTAGTGGCGCGCTCTAGCGGCTAATTGAGACTTGTTGACGTGTGACTGCGTTTTTTGTTGTTTTAATACCATAGAGCGTTTGAAATTAACATTTTTAAGGTTTTTAAATTAACTCTGATAATATTGGAGAAAATATTATACAGCCAAATCCAAACAATATTTATTCATCAGAACTTTAGGAAAAATAAATGGGTTCTCTTTAATAAATAATTAAATAATATACAGTTATATAATCAAATAGTAAGAGTATTTAAACGCTTTCTTTTTACTTATATGTTGATTCTCAGCCGTAATTAAATTGTTATGACATTTAGCATTGCAACTTAATTAAAACTTACAGTTGAAAATCAAATGGTTCGCTCTCAAATGTCTACACGGCACACTCACTCAATCAACCAATGCATTGGACATAAAGGGCAGCATGGCTTCCTTTCCGTATCGCAAAAACAAATCTCGCTCATTAGCTACATGACTTTAATTAACACTAAACAAACTAGATAAAATAATTCATAGAAAAAATGTCTAAACAAGACCACCTAACAAGTAGAATAATGTATCAACAAAAAATATATTGTCAGCAACTCCACCGAGAAGGGCCGAGTATCGCATAAAAACGAATCTCGGAAAAAACTCGCAGAAGTGCGAGCGAGACAGCTTGTACTGCTGGCTCGCTCGCGTGAACTATCGCTCGCGGAGAGGGAACTGTCTTGATACTTTATCGACTTTTTAGTTTTTAATTGCGATGTTTAATAGAACGTATGTTATGCGTTATGTCTATTCTGTAGAATTGTATTATGCAGAGTACTTTTTATAAGACACTAAGCCTCCCTACAATCATTGTTTATTGTTGAAATACATTTAGTTCACTTCAAAAATTGCTTAACATTTTATAGATGTTTAAAGTTAACATGTTTAAAGAATACAAAAACTGTTATATTAAAAAAATAAAGTTTATGAATATTTTAGCCTTTTTTAGCTATAAATTAAGTTTAAAATCACGTTGAAAGTCATTATAAAATAGGTAAACTGTGAAATTTTGCTTAAGAACAGATGATATTTGACGATAAACACTATTAGGAATACTTATTTAACTAAGTACTACAATAAAAATGATCATTATTTTTAATTTATTATCAAATTCATCATGGTTAACCAAAGAAGTCAGTCAACATCTCACTTTGTGACGAATTTTGTAGAATATCTAACTTATTAATTAATACTCAAAAACATATTAATTATACACAACCATCAAACCTAACCCTTTCACAACAACTTAAAACCTCCGGAAGTAAACTTACGTAACGAAACGACCAAGATTTTTCGTATCACTTGCATGCAAGCCTTAAACTAAGGAACCGTGGATATAAGCGAGTATAATAAAAAACTTAGCGAGTACCTACACATAAGTGCAACGATGGCATGCTACAACTATACATGCAGTATGCACCGCCTACGACCGAGTGGAGCTCGATTTTTTGCCGACATTTGAAAAATACATTTTGACGAAAACACACGTTGCGCGGGAAAATCGTTGATTGATATCGACAACGATACCGTTGGGAGAAAAACGCGATTCTAAGTTCAAACTGGTTATGACGCAACGAGAAAGTTAACTTTTAGTGCGAGTGCAGTGAATGTTTAGTTAATGCGCAGTGAAATGCGTGACAATAAACTTCGGGGAGATTTCGTTTTTGGAATTTTTAGATGCAGGTAACGAGTTTTTATTCATGTTGCAAACTTTTTTGACGTTAAGGGTTAAGTTATGATTGAATTATTGTTTATGTTTTGTTGTCCTTGGGGCGGCAGGTTACGATTTTTACTTTTAATAATATTCTCGGGAAATGTTTTGAAGGTTAGTAAAGATTTCGTAACAGGAAATATTTTATAATTAAGGTTTGGAATATTTTATTGAATTTGTTAGGGATTTAATAATTTTCTGAACATTAGTTTTATTTACGTAGATTTTTTACACGTCTTATGGTAATATGGATTGTAATTATTATTAGAAATTTTCATAAAACCTCTTCTATTTTTTACATGTTTTATAATTAAAAAATATACCTATTGCTTATTCGGTTCTATAATCTTTATCGTTTTACATTTGCCGTCGGATATATAATAAATGTCCACTTTTATTTGTCTTGCTTAACGGCTTGAGTCGAGATGATCTTAAAAAAAGTAGTAGTATTAGACCCGGTAGGAAGCTGTATCCATGAATGTAAATAGCTTTCATGAGCTTTTCTGTGCACCGGAGGGCACGTTTATAGTTGAACCCGATTATGATTAAATAATAGTAGATATTATTACTGGTAGATTAATAACTTTAAGAAATACGTCATTTAAGTCCTTAAGGAGTTATTTGCACACAAGTTAGATTTACTTTTAAGTAGAAATTATAAAGTAGGCACGTGGTATGGTGGATTAGCGACGATGATACTGATGATGATAATGATGAAGTGGTGATGCTGTTACTATTGGGAAGGTGCTCATCATTAGTTGATTCACCTGTTCTTTGTTCACTCTTTACAAAAGTGCACAGTACCCTAGTTGAGAGAGCTTGCAGAGACTTTTTCGGTTATTTGAAGAGACTCATAACTTACTTGACCATGAATCACATGGGAAATATTTTTCAATCATACCTTTACAGTCCCTACTCTACATGACTCTACATACTCTACATGGCTAGCGTCAACCCAGTAGTTGCTTATTACTGAGCATGGGTATCTCCTCATAACTGAGAAGGCCTACACTGTAGAGTATACTCCGTTACGTTAATCCAATGCGGATTGTTGGGTCTACTCTACAAACTTATTTGACGCGGCGCTTCTTTGTCCGTCCAAAATTATAATAGACATACATAAATTCATATTAATTTTATTCGTATATTTATTTGATAAGGTTCCGTAGGCTATTAAGGTGTTAAATAATTGATTTAGGTAAATAAGTCCTAGTCATGGAGAACTGAATCTATCCGACATGAAGAACAGACCGGAAAAAATATCTACATATGTACATATATAGGATATGTACTTATATAGGATCCATTTGTTAAGATCACACCGGAATAACTCTACATTTTTGTGTTCGAAATGCTAATTAATTAACCATAAAATAAATAAATATTCAAATAGTCACATTTGAAACATTTTGTTAAACAATGAAATATGCTATGAAAACATTAAACAACATTAAATTTTTCTACTTTTGTTATAACAAAATGTGCGCTAAGTTTTCAGAACAAGTCTCATAATTATTATGTAACTCTCCCTTCAGTGTCGAAGTTAGGTCCAAGATTGTACCTAACGCCTACTTTGATATAATCTTTAGATAATTACCTATCTATTCATCGTTATATCTATAGTTAGGATAGATTTTTTAAATAGCCACTTGATATTAAAGAAAGGAGGAGGACAACATTTCTAAATACCAAAGCTTGATATTTACTAACGAATGTGCTATAAATGTCTGTACTTAAGTTGAAGATTTGCTCCATTATTTTCTATTATATAGATGATCTTCTCCACCAATCCATATTGGAGCAGCGTGGTGGAGAATGCTCTAGGCCTCCTCGATGTTGAGGAAAGACTCGTGCTCAGTAGAGGGCGACTCATGGGTTGCAGCCATATATATGATCTGATGATGGATGGGTTTACCAAGGCCATATGGAATTTAAAACACAACTACTCTTAAGAGTCTAGGCTCATTTGATTTGTATAGGGAAAATCATTAGATGTATTAAGGGTGAAAATAATATATTATATTGATGATGTAATTGAAACATGGCTGAACATTGCATTGTTTTAGGTACGAGTATATCTATAAGTATTAGTTTCGTTGCCCTATATGGTTATGTTCAATTATATATTAGGTAGGTTGTAGGTACTTCTAGTTGATAGGCAAAAAAGTAGGTATTGTAGAGTTAGAACTGTTTACAAGCACTTATGATTTATCTATTGTATCGTAGATATTAGATAATATCATATTTTATGAAAGGTTTATTTTTAACAATAGTTGACTTTTATATATTTAAAATGAAGCGTTTTACCAGTTTTAATATTTCGTCATAGTATACAAAGCCCATAGTTTACTAAGTCAATAGTTTCTTGATAAGTTATTGAAGGGATTCTTCAAGAAAATAAGTTTTATGAGTAAAAAGCTATTATTGGTCATAATATTATTTTTCAGTGAAATTTTTCTGATTAGATACCATGCTTTTCTCTAAGCTAAAGGACTTATGTTTGGTGCCAACACATTCTTTGATTCTCCTCAGTTCTTTCATGATATCGAATCGTATGGCAAAGTTTTGCAGGGTCTGTTCCTTTTATTCACCTCATTTTACCGATTTGTGCACAGTTGTTGGTCTATAAAATTTAAAGGTTTTATTATACATACTTACAATTGTAAAAAATATCGTTGTTTTTTATCAATAACAGAAAAATAAAATTAACTACAATAAAATTTCCAAAATAGGTTTATGCAAATTAATTTTTCACCAAAAAAAATTAAAGCAATAAACGATATTTTTGACTACCCAAAGTGGAATATTAATGCTGGAATATTAATGACGAAGCCAATAATACCTGGTAATAGGCAGAAGTAAACATTTTTATCATTTTTCCTAAGCAGTGCGGTTGACGCGGTTAGTGGTAAAAAAAATTGTTTTCCTGTTTTGACTCTGAACCGTGTAAATATAGTTTTAATTACAACACAGTGTTTGATACCTAGGTGTTTGCTTATATAAGAACAAGTGCACTTTTAGAAAAAATATACCGATTATTGAAAATGTCTGAAAAAAAAGTTTTTTTTTTGTTTTCGTTTTTTTTTCATTTGTACATGCTTCAATTTCACTTTTTTCGAAGACTACACAATTTTAAATGTAGGTAGTTACTTGACATTGCTTTACCACTAAATCTTGAAAGTAGCTGCCGAACAAAAAAAAATACGAAAATTTACTGAAAAACATCAGCATTTTTATAACTTACGATTAACAAATATTGACCAAATTCTAAGTAATTTGGAGTTATAAACATAAATTGTTTTTTTTTGCACGAGTACACCTAATAACGTCACCAGAGACTATTTTTGCCCGTTTTATTCGGGATTTTGGGTATTTTCGTGTACCTACACCCCGTAGGTATATCCACAGTTTTACACTTATGATGTGATTCATGCTATTTATTGTTACTAAAATCACGTAATTTCATGTATTGTCTAGTTTAAACATCCTAAAATATTTATAGATACATAGTTACCTACGTAGCATTATTTATTGGGTTTTTCTGAATACATTAATTCATAATTCTATTTCATTTCCTAAAATCTAGTGGAATGGATGCCATCCTCGTTTTTCCTTTTAAACTTGAATTTGATGTTGTTACAACTTCTAAGTTTTAATTGTAAATAGATTCTGTTTTTATAATATGTGCACATGAATTTCCTTACGCCGTTTCTTCTCCAACTTTTACCTATGTAGTTCATCATCATTTTCACGCACAGGTCGCTTCTCAAAATGAGAAGGTTAGGTTTGTTAAGGACTATAGAGTTCACTATGCTGGCCTAGGGCGAATTGACAGACTCACCCCTTTGAATTTTGGCATGCAGGTTTTCGCACGATGTTTTCCTTCACTGTTATAGCCTGTGACATTTAAATCTTTAAACGCAAATAAAGCTGATAAGTTGGAAGAGCGTGTTTTGGGATACGAACGAGTAGGAAGACGAAATCTGAACCACTAGGCTACCACCCCTAGACACCTATCTAGCGGTGATAGTTATCTACCTATTGGGTAGGTAGAGATCTAAAATTAATAGCTTGCAACGAATAAATTGTAATCATTCTATACTTATTAAATGTGTTAAAAGTATTTTGTAGTGTCTATAACTCAGATACAGTCTTTTTCCATTGTCAATGTTATATACACTTTCTTAGGGCACGTAAAAATTTTAGAGTCGTCGTAAAGACTCTACATTTTTACAAGATTCCATATTCAAACTTTCGCACCGACGCGACCTAAACCTAACGTCACAGCGCTGGCCATTTAAAAACACCGCTGAGTCACTTTTATAAAAAGAAGAAAAAAGTCGATAAATTGCGTAACATCAGTACGTTGTCGTAGGTCAGTGCCGCACACACGCGCACGCGAGAGCAATGCACGCAACTTGCGGTATCTCATTTTGCGGATATAACAATTTTTCGATATAGTCACATTACCTAGCTATCTGTCTCGCTTTAATTAGAGCACCGTGTATAAAGAAAGGACAACTAGCTGGGTTTTTACATTTGCCTCTCAATAATATTATGATATGTGGTTTTGCCGACTCAAAATGAAAATATACCTACCTAATATAAACCTACTTTAAACTTGTTTGTGTGACTTTCAATTAGCTATCGAAATTTGAAACTGTTTTGATGTACTTACAAATAATGAACATTTTAACCACGTTTACTTGCTTGTAATGCAACTAATTGCACATGAAGCAAAATAATGTCTTTCAAAACAAAGCGTAATAAACAACAACTTAATTATTGTGTAAGGTCGATTATTGTAATTCAACACTTCCTTTCCTAATTGCGCATTAATTACGGAAGCTGAAAATTCGTAGACGATCTGCAAAATTAAATATTAAAGGTACTTAAATAGACTGCAAAAGCTGCGCCTAAAAAGAGAATAATATTTCTTCCGTTTCTCTAAACTAAACTGGTTCGGCGCACGCGCTGGTCTCGCGTGTGTGCGTGTCGCGGCTGTGTGTGTGATGCGTATGCCTTGTCTTAGGTTAGGGAGGTAAGCGACCTCTCTCGTTTCGCAGACTCCCATTATTTTTATTATTAACCGAACCAACACGTGGGTACCGCGCTTTTATTACGCTATCTTCCTCTCCCGACGATTTATGGCTCGCTAGCCTTTAATAGCCACATTTTTTAATTTCGTCACGTATTTATAATCGGTGTTTCAAATTTACAATGGCTCGTGCTAATAAACCGTACTAAACTCTTTACATCGATATTTTTTTGAAAATAGAAATACATTATTTGAAATGTACACGAGTGCAATTCTATATTTAAATACCTATGACTTAAAAAATCGAAAAATTGTTATAAAAGTACATAAAATGAATATTTATATTATAAATATGAATATTATTTTTTTCATAAAACATAATAAATTGTATGCTTCCAATTTTAGACTCGAACCTGGATTATTGCAAATAGGTACATCGTGATTACCTAATTAATACCCACCTGTAAGGATAATAACATGGTTTAAATAATCATACAAAAACATAATTTAACATCATGTTTTGATCGGATTAAAAATACAATTAACTTCGGAGCATTTACATATACATATGTACTTAATTTTCCTGTAAAATTTTCTAACACATACAGGACACACATAGCAACGGTTCTATTATTTTGAAGATAATAATTATATCAGGGTAAATGACACTATTCATTGGGTGGGGCTATTTAAATTCAAATAAAATGTGGCTTGATAAAGTTTAATTAAAAAATTTACATACAATCCTTTTATAACTACTTAATTATTCACTGGTCATACCTATTAGGTACATCGTCAGTGACTAAAAATTCATGAAAGCTTCAGTTGTTGGGTTAGAGGGCTATTCACTTTGACACTAACAGTCTACCGTACTCCTCGTGGTGATGAGGCCTAGGCTAAGGCCAAGCTGAGAAGTTTAGCTGGTTTTCTACCACTCTCTACTCGAGTCATTCACCAACCGACTTGTTGTGGGCTTGGCTTCGTCATCCTCTCTTTCTTCTGCCTTATGTCTTGGCCCTTGATTGATACTCGCGCTGTAACTGATGTCCTTGGACTATTGTCACCACTTACCATCACATAGATTCTTTTCCTCATGAGCTTTCACTATGCCAATTTTCATACTCACGCGTCAACACCATTGTCTTAAAAAAGTATGCGAAGTTTTAACTTCATGTAAAAATAGATTAACATTGTTTTTTCTTTGCTGTTCTGTGATATTTATTTGAAAAAATTGGGTGTAGCACTGCGACAAGAACTAATGAAGCGTTAATTGACATTATTTTTAAGTGTTTCAATTGCAAACAGCGTGGTGGAGGATGTAAAAACGCGAGTTCGACGGCTTTGATCGTGACCCGGGCCTCATGAATACTGCATGGACGGTTTTGAAATTACAATACCCGCGACTAGAAGCGGGCTTTCGAAAATATTTTTTAACCGGACTATTAAGACATTGTATGTCTGTGCCCTTAATTGAGTCGCAAAGTTTTTTGTATGTGCGGAGTTTATTTGGCGGTTTTTTTTTGTTTTTTTTTATTCTTTTATTTTAGATTCAATAAATGCCAGTATTGTGAGGTTATGGTTAATTTTATAATTTCCAATTTGTTTGTTAATATAAATATAAATCAGTGATTGTTCTTTTCCTGTTAATTATCGCTAATACCTTTTTAATAATTGGGATCATTGAAGTCATTAATTTATTAATTAAATAATTTATATTTAGATGGAGTTCCTGATTTAAAAAACATTCACATTTTCTAAATGTTGTTACATTGCTGAATTAATTTGTCTTACCTCACTTAATATGTATAAAAAGTACGCAGAATTTTAAAAGTAAAATGAAAAGCACAAGGCAATTAAACTTGTCTCCATAAAGTTCTCAGATCTGGACTTTCAACTTTGACTCAGGATATTATAAACAGTGACAATAAATGAATATTTTTTATCTGTGAGAGACGGGCATCGTAAACAACTTAACGTAAAAATAAAGGGCTATCGTACCTTCAGGGCCGCCTGATAAGAAAAACAAAGGTCTTTATCAGCAGAGCAATAAGCGAGGCGTTGATCTTTTGAGGAATTGGAAAAATATTTGAAAATTGTTGAAACATTTTGTAAAATTAATTTTAAGTAGGTTGATCTCAAATTATGAATTTTGGGGAATTTGTAAATTAAATTCTATTTGAACTTATAAGATAGATTTAGAGTGCATTAACGTTTAAAAAACATCATTATACAAATTTTAAGCGTTGATTATTTTTCCGAGAGGTTTATTATACTTACGTATAAATTAAAAATCCTTAAAAATAAATTCATATGAGTATTAGGAAGTATAAGTTTTCAGCCACCGTTCGGTCTTCATGTATTTAAATTCCAAATGCTATGTTTCATAATATTGTGAATATCAATGTTATCTGCATTAATACATTATGTATCGGCCATGGTAGTTTATAAATAGGTACTGCGTTTGAAATAAAAAATCTTGCTCTAAAAAGTTGTAACAAGTACCTACCTAGGATTTTTCTCTTACGTTCTTTACTTTATTTTCAACTACGCACGATGCGTATGGTGTTAATGATGTTAATTAGCTATGGTGACCAGTTATCAGGGGACTTGTCTGTCCATTTGTCTATAAAAAAACATCAATTTTCATTAAAAAAACAAAAATTCAGAAGATGCATCCAATTATATCACTGGCCGTAAACAAAGATTTAAAAATACAAAGCGTTCTTTTTCAAAACGATGCACGATGGCGGGAAATTTTGATTAAAAACAGCGATAAATGGCGATGCACAAACCTTGGAAAAATGCCAATATGCTTTCGTTTATGGAACCTTGAAATAATTTATTTTTAGTAGCAGACTTCTTCATGAAACTAAATAAATATTAATACAAACAGACCATCGATAGGTACGTATTTATTACAAGTGGAGATCTCTCACTAACTCTTTTCTGTCTTCTCTTTTGCCACAAAATTAACTACGTACACCTATACGATTATCGCTGGTCTAAAAGCCTCTCTTGACTAAAATGTTTAGATTTCTTTGTTAGGTTTCGATGGGCCGATATTTCCGAAACACTTTTTATGATCTAAAGCTCATTGGTAGCAAATTTGGAGTGCGGCAAAGAATTATAATGGTCATACCTTCTTGGTCCAGGGTAAAAAATGTCAACAACCAAGAACATAACCTAATGTTCTCAAATTGTCTTAGCTGAAAGGGAACTTAAACAGGAGTTGATCATTATCTAGTAATTTAAAAATAGTAATAACAAAATAATCTTTACAGAATGAAGTTTTACGGTTTAAAAATCGAGTTAAAGTTAAAACTCATTTTATCTAAATACTAATAGCAAAACCAAGCGGTTGCATAACTGAATAAAAATGCTACACGCATCGCCTTTCCTTCGATCAACACTGTTAGACATTGCATCATCGTTGCATACAACCTGCAACGCATCGAGCGCGCTATTCCACGAAATATACAACCCATAACCATCCATAACCGTATTCGAATAAGACATAAAGTTGTCTATAATTGCCGTTGTGCTTTTTGCGATCTCTTTCGCGACTCGATTTGCGGATGCATGCCAATTGGTAATAGTGCCCTTTCTATATCAATGTTGTGTCTATGGCTCGGGTATTAAATTTCAAGTTACAATTAGTTCGTTTCCTATAGACGACGCCATTTTTATTTTATGCACATGTGTCCTATTTGCTAGATATGGTGACCACGATTTGCTAGTAGTTTGGCAGAAAATTCCGAAATTACAATCCTAGATTAGATACACATACTTGAGACATGCAAGTAAGTAGGTATTTGGTGTAAAAATCTTAAATGTTACTGTTTAGAAAACATTCGTAATTTGCTTTAATAACATTGGCGACTCGTTTCTTACGTTACTTCTCAAACCTAGCGTTCCATTTCTGGACAGACGTCTTTTAATTTAATAGTTCCTGTTGAACTTTACTGCCGTATATAAATTGCTCCGGTAATATTTAACTCAGCGTTTGCTTTTAACCTATCTGTTTATTTTTCAAATGGTAGAAATGCGAAGTAAACTTAAATTAATAACCATGTTTGCTGTGAATCCCAACCCTGAAGGAAGGAGTTTCGAAGAATCTGAAAGAGAAACAATGGATTACGTCATTATTAGATATAATGATAACTTACCTACAACATTTTTCCACAAAAGAACATGAAAAATGCATTTCAGTCTATTTCAGTGTACTGATTGAGAATATTTTAAACTGACGTACGAAAGTCTCAGGTCACTTAATTTTTTCCAAAAGGCTTAACGGTCTTTGAACTAAAGTTATTATAAGCCGTGATTAACTGAATAAATAACTCTTGTAGTTTCTAATGATATCAAGACTTATTATAAAGCATGTCCTTCCAGGTACGGAAGCGGTTATTGAATTTTGATCACTATTATCATTAAATTTTTGATGGCTTACAGCATTAAAGAATATTTCAGTAGTAATGATATTGGGTGAGGTAAGTGTCGATCTTTGGATTTTGGATGTGGCCATTTTTATGACCTCAGAAAAACCAGCCTAAAAACTTAGTAGAGCTAGAGCATTGCTAGCTAGAGCTAGATATAGATCCTGAAAATTTTAAAAGGGATAGAATTAGTAGATAGGTATCTGCCCGATGTTTCTTGGAAAGGAATGAAGTAATCCATTTCAGTTTACAGAATTTCACTATCAAGCTTCGTAGATGAGTATGCTCTAGACTTCTTTCAGTTTGACATTCCATCCACGAACAGTGTCGTTTATTACTTAAAAATACTTAATATTTGCATGTCCTTAAATAACTACGTTAGCTACGTTAGCTTATGCTGGGCATAGATTGGTTACGGTTGCATTTAACCAGATTTAATAACCAACATTTAACCAATCTGCATTTGCTACTTCCATAAAAAATAATGCTTCACGATCTTAGTAATCGGAGCAAGCCAACAAAACCAACGTTAAAAATTCAAAATCAGAATGTTCGCTCGTGCGCTGCAATCCGAAAATATCCTGCGAAATTTTTACGACATGCGCACCGCACTCCGTGTATGTGTGAGTAAGCGCGCCTGTGTGCGTGCTATCGTGAAAGAAATGAGGTTATCTGAATGCGTTGTCATTGTTTGTGCAAGTGATACGTAGATAGTTTTTATTATAGCAGAGAATTGTATGAAGTATAAGCAGTATGTAGATAACTGTCACCTCTTACAGATTTGTTTAATTTTTTTATCTTAAATCTTTTTATTAAATTAGTTCATATTTACGTAAAATAGCTGTAGTGTCCGATAGTTTCGGAACGGCTGGTCAAATAGACTAACCGAGACTTGGTTTTATTTTATGTAGTTTATATTTGGAACGCCTATCGTTATCTATCGCTACTAATATGAGCTAACTATCTATCTAATATGTGCTATCCACTTACCATCAATGAAAATTGATAAAGGAAACCTAAAAAGATTTTTAAATATCTATTCAATAATACCCCACTCCTAATATGTCAACATTATTGTTTTTATGTGCACCATTTTGAATTTTGAATACTGACACGAGCTTATGCCACTTGCAAGTTGCAAGAAACGAATCGAAATCACCAAAATCGAATCACAAGTTTGATCTCTATTGAGTCTCCTTTAACACAGTTCGAAACTGTAATTATTAGTTTAAAAGAAAAGACTAGGTCCTCTATCCATCCATACTAATATTATAAATGCGAAAGTCTGTCTGTCTGTCTGTCTGTGACGTTTTCACGGCTAAACCACCGGTGCGATTTGGATGAAATTCGGAATGAAAATAGTTGAAGACCCAGAGTCACATATAGGCTACTTTTTTTTCAAAAATCAACCCCTAAATGCTTGAAATAGGGGATGAAAGTTTGTATGAAAAATCTAAACCGCCTGACCGATTTCGATGAATTTTCCCAGGAAGATAGTTGATGACGTATCTTCTTCCCCACTTCCCCAGTTCGCGATATAAACGAATTCCACGCAGGCGAAGCCGCGGGCAAAAGCTAGTTTTTTTATAAAAGCGAAGCCCAGTCAATACTTAACATACACTCCCATCGTCTCTCAAAAATGTTACACTTTTAATTTTCTAGCATCCATCCGTGCCAAAAAGGATTTCGTTCCGAAACGTTCTCATTTCATTGCTGACGAGACAACCGGGTGGTCTGTATGTCTGTCAGCTACAATAACACCTCTGCGTCAATCTACTCTATGCGATAACGCACACATGCGCCGCTTGTTGACATAGGTCAGTGGCGGCGCTCTGTTTAAGTAATATGGTTTTTATTTCGCACACCAACAACTAAGATATTTTAGTATGATATACCTATAGTTAGGGTAAGTAAGGTTAGGGAGGAGTAGAAGATTAATTTTGTTTCTTTTTTTGACGACAACGTAGGCTAGTAGTGCTTGACTCTACTTGCGATGTGAATGTGACGGATCCTGGGTTCAATTCTCCTTAGTCAGGTACAATGTGTATATGACGATGACATTAACTTCCCCAAATCATTTTACTTAAGTGGGGTATCGCTAACTTACACGTAGATTGGGAATGATGATAATTTTGTGGAACTTTTTCATAACTTGAATTTTGACACAAAAGGACTGCTGTGTCCTCTACACGACAGCTTTCAAGAAGTATGCGGTTAGTAAACTCCCTCTTGACTATCATGGTATTCCTATAGTTACTATAATCACAAAATAAATTATTATAACCATTAATTCACACCTACAACGTGAATCGCATTTTTGTATCCTATCCCATGACATTTTTATGGCGTGAATATAAAAGATAATAATGGAATGTATGAGTATAAAACGTAAGAAAATTAGCCAAGACGAATTAGGGCGTTTATGACATATCTACATCTTACAACCTAGGTACATAATACCTACTATCATTGACCTTAGTCACCAAATCTATTATAATTTATAAAGTTCAATCCAAGGATTTTTATGAGACGAATTAATTTTAAAAACATAGGCTCACTCAATGATGCAATAAATAGGTAGATTGAGCGTCGCCCTACAATGAAGACAAAAAAAACACGGCAACAATATCAAGCATGTGTGCGTGCAGGCGATGTTTTTCACGTTCGTCTAGTGTCTATGTTGCGTGATCAATGATACCAGTTACTAAAATTTTCCCATAAATCACACATTAAACTTAATTTATGGAGTGGTTATTTTCATGAATAAATAAAAAACCCTACTTAATTTAATTACAGTTGTTTATGTTAATGTTGTAATAAACCAGCTAAGTTAATTAAATTAATATTTTTTACGCAGTTTGTAGTTGGAAAGGAGACGGTCCAAAATTGTATGGAGTCTGGGCCTGGTTTTGTACCAGTGATAAAATAAAATAAAAAAGAAAAATAAACCATTTTTGACTAATCAAATCCACGAACTCATCTATATTTCAGTGCAAAAATTATTTATTAACTCCACGTGACACAATTATTCTACATAATGGCGGGCAGCAGACCAGAGGATTCATAATTTTTGACGTATGACGTTAGCTGTCAATATGCCTTCTCTATGCTTGAACAATGGCTCGAACTCAGAGTGAAGGACGCCATCTTGCAAGTGTTGCAAGTAGTACCTACCGAATAACTCGAAATTAATTTTATTTTAGCAAGTCATTTATTGCGATTTGTGAATTTATTATATTTTTAATGAACTTTCTGTATTTTTTGGTTTTTCATGGTTTAGTGTACAAGATCAGGCCCAAAATGGACCATCTCCTTTTCTAAAATTGTAAAGTTACCGTCTCAGATTAAGGTGAAAATTTGAAGGGAGGACGGGTTCTACACTCTCATTCGTCCCCCCAAACTAAATATTGCTCTCATAAAGTACTTACTTTTTTAAAATTATTTTTCTAAATCTCTAAAAATTTTAAGGTTATGTGGTCTCATTGGTTAATGTGTAAGCGCTCGAAGTCTTAAGTGTATGTATATGTGTGTGTGGACGTGTGTGTGTGTGTGTGTGTGTTTTAAACTACATTATAAAAAATAAATAACTTAAGTAGATCTAATTTGATTTTTGGGCCTAATTTTGAATCGTGACATCTCCGCCGCTGCGGAAGATGCAGCCAAACAGGCAAACAGGACTAACAATAGCGAAAAAGTAATTTGGGGGGAAAGTTGGGGGAGTCACCAACCTCTCCTCCAAAAAATTTCAGCTTAATTTGAGGTAGTCACTTTATAATTTTTGGAAACTTGATTTTTTTATAATAAAAAAAGTATGCATTTCCTAGATTTAAAAATGGTGGGGGGAAGATGTGAGCGTCAGCCCCCTCCCCCCCTCAAATTTTTAGCTTAATTTGAGGTGGTAACTTAATTAAAGAAGAGCCAATTATTTACGTTACCTATCTAATTTAATAAAAAAATTACTTGGAAAGTTAATTACATGCATATCATTAAAAAAAACTTCAATAAATAAAGGAGATGGTCCATTTTGGGCCTGATCTTGTACACTAAACCATGAAAAACCAAAAAATACAGAAAGTTCATTAAAAATATAATAAATTCACAAATCGCAATAAATGACTTGCTAAAATAAAATTAATTTCGAGTTATTCGGTAGGTACTACTTGCAACACTTGCAAGATGGCGTCCTTCACTCTGAGTTCGAGCCATTGTTCAAGCATAGAGAAGGCATATTGACAGCTAACGTCATACGTCAAAAATTATGAATCCTCTGGTCTGCTGCCCGCCATTATGTAGAATAATTTCGTCACGTGGAGTTAATAAATATTTTTTGCAATGAAATAAAGATGAGTTCGTGGATTTGATTAGTCAAAAATGGTTTATTTTTCTTTTTTATCTTATTTTATCACTGGTACAAAACCAGGCCCAGACTACATACAATTTTGGATCGTCTCCTTTTCACATTACTCTTGTACCTTTAAAAGTGGTTTATTCGACCCAATGCAAAAATAATCATTAAAATGGGCTCATAAACATACGAATATTAATGTTATATTATTATAAATAAACACAAACGTATTGGTAAACACCACCTTTCTTTAATCGATTTATAAAAGTACATGAACTAAATAATATACACGTAACCATAAACCAATTTATATACCCACAAAAATGATGTTAAGTCGGGAGCATAAAAATAGAAACTAGCAACACTGACAAAAAAATGACGTAATTTGGTTACAATAAAAATCAAAATTGAAATTTAATTAAAAATATGTTTATTGGTTACTTGCCTATGATATGTGATGTTTTTTGAGCTTTTTACCCTTCCTTTATAATTCCGGCACAGTTTAATAGCACATTTCGTCATGTTATCCCTCTTATTTGTTTATTTAAATTGCGCGCGTAATACGTAGTGACACGAAAGCGGCGCGATCGGCACTAATTGGCGGGAAAGTACTTCTGCGCCAATAGTTGGCGCAGCTTTTTTGACAGGTCTTCGCGGATTCGATTATCCATCTAGATACTTATACATCAATGGGCTCACTATAAACTAATTGCATTCAAACAGCTTGTAACCCTATAAAGTTAAAAGCTTTCGCACTGAAAAATATCGCACTACATTTTTAAATACCTCTCCATTAACTAATAAGGTCACAACTCTACATTACATGCGAAGTAATGTCGACTTTAAATAAATTTAAATAAAGCTGTAATTCGATTAAGCTTAAATTAATGATGGTTCCTTTTGTAAATGAAGGCTTTAAAGGAAGTCTATGCTAGCCGTGGGCGTTAGATCTAGATTATGTTATCTTAACAACTATCGGAGCTAGACAGCACCATCGGCTGTCTCGTTCGCACTGCATTAGAATCAATCTAACGCATTCCAACCACGCGTATGAGAAATCATCAGTTGACTCCGCTATGAGTCAGTTGAAAACCCACTAATCATATTACGCAAGCGGTTCAGTGACGCCAGTGTATTGGATGCGAAGTCGCTTTTGAAGCAAGCTACAAGAGTCATTTTAAGCGACTTCAAAAAGGAAGTTCTTACTTCGACTCTACATTTTATGGGTTACCTCTTAACTTATTATTGGGTGAACCGATTTTAATCATTCTTTTTATTACCGAAAGCTGGTTCTAGTTCCATATTAATTTTAACGCCATTTGACAGGACATAATTATATATATGTATACGCAGAATTATGTTAACAATGGTTATTAATATTGGTTTTGTGTCTAGTTCCTTTTAAATCAGAGCCTCATTTATTTATATCCATCTAATAATCTCATTTGCCTCCTATCACCTGTAAAACGTGCTTTATAATAAGTCGCAAGAATGAAATTACTTTCAGTGGTTACCCACTCAACACATCTTTTGAATATCCATGCCGATATAAAAGTATTGGTTGGATAAATTCTAGGTCCTAATGACTATATCAAATAGGACCGATAAATGGTAGAACACATATCACCAAGGTCCTATAAGGCAATGATCAACATGTTTTTCTGCCACAAAACGATCCGACCATCGACATATACAACTCTATATCATTACGGAACCCTTATTTGTATAGGTGATGGTATTTTAACAGAGTGATAGTTTTCTTCACGGTTGGTAATTATGGCACAAATAAGGAATAAATATCTTCATACTCAGACCAATAAACTATAGACGGAGCACCAGGAACAAAAGAGTGAAACCGGCAAAAGTAAGCCGAAAGCACACATCGAAACCAATAGAATGCCCTATGTTGACAGTTTAAACTAGAACAAATTTAAACTTTATTTTTTGGAACACAAAACTTCATTCATTTTTTATCATTTAGAATACAAAACCTTGTATTTGTGTGAGTGCCGCCGTGTGTATACAAGGCTAGGCTTACTTTTTGCTGACTAAACTCTTTTATTCCCGGCGCTCCGTCTATAGTTTATTGGTCTGAGTCTTCATAGATATAGCTTTTGTCTGTTCGTCGTTAGTGGCGGAAGTAATTTCTATTGATGGAGGTGTCTAGGCTTAAATTTCTTTATTTTAAAATGTTATTTTACAATCATAGAGTCATAAACATTATGTGCAAGTGTAGCAGTGATGAATGATTTCTGATGTAAATGTATTATAATTAAATAACCAAAACAACAACAAAAAACACAGGAATTATAATAACGATTAGTAATATCAACATTTATTCTAGATACATTTATTTTTATTTATTTAAACTCTTTACTGATTGTACACCATATAATAACGAAACAACTTTAAAATGAAAGGCACAATACAATGGGCGGCATACATTTAATGTAGCTACTGAATCTTTCACCTTAACAGTTGTATTAAGCGGATAAAACATTTACCTAAAGAATAGATAAAGATTTATGCTGTTGAGTCATTATATCGCCAAAACCACAGTCGTTCATGTTATTGTTATAAAAATGCATTTTAAAACAAAGTCCTTTATGAAGGCGGCGTTACTCATCGTTCTTATAATACCCGCCCTTGGACTTAAGGTTAGCGTAAACAATGAAAGAAATCTGTATCGCGTATCTGTGGCTTTTAAAATATAAGTAATTGGTCATAAAAAATATTAAAATTATATAAAACAAGAGACGATTTGTACGACGATTTCCTGTGTCGTGGATGCACTTATGAACACAATAGCAAGACTCACCAAGCTAAGAATAGTTTGACCGAATCATTATATCTATTCGATAGGAATCGAACCTAGAACTCATTCAACGGCGTTTAATTTTGAACATCACATCGTGTAAGTACTTAAAGCTTTCATTAAAGGTTTACGCGAACCGCGAATAAACATTTATCTTTCTCATAAATATCTTCCCCGACCGGACATCGAACCCAGGACTTCGTGTATATTATTCCACTTAGCTAATTATGTTACTAACACTAAAAAGTCAATTAAAATCCCTGCAGTAATTTTAAATTAATAACCCCTTTACCCCTTTTTTAACTTGCCGCGAAATTATAGGGTATGAAGGAAGTGATAACTTGTTAATTGTCACTTTGACACCTGCTGTTGTATTTTTAATCTGACAGACGTCATTTCCTGACGTGTGGGAAACACACACTCTGTTTAAGTTTGCTCTCATTAATAAAATATAGGAAGACAGGAATATAGATACCTACCTAATTGGTGATCTAACAAATTCATTTTCTAAATTAGTTAATGAGGTTGAAAAACTATATAATTTTAATATACTTGTTTAAATTTGAATAACGCATAAAACACATCAATAAATCTTTAATTTGTCGAATAAAAATACATTAAATACAAAGAAACAGAAAGTGGCATATAAACATAAATCATGAACTATGGAACGAGAAATCGAATAAAAAAAGTCATTGAGCAGAATTTATCGATGTTATAACTTTATCGATTAAAAGTTAACGCAGACATGTCAAAATGACAAGTCGAATAAAATCGTATAACCTCAAAATGACATATTGAATAAAACTAGAAAATTGTAATTTATCGAGAATAAGGCGCGTGCTCGCAATTAATAATGACTTATCGCCACAGATTGTGACGTAATAAAAAAATAAAGATAAAGAGCGGGACGCGCGGATGAAAACTGTGTCATCGGGACAGAATAAAAATAAACTTCGACCAGTGAAGAATTGAGTCAAGTTCGCGCGCTTTTTTCTCTGTATGTGGACTTAATGATTTATTTAACAGCTCTGTGTACAAACCGACCTTGGTATTACTTTTTTATTATTACGATCATGTTGCGCAGTCGTTGGAGACCGGGAAAGGGGTCCCAGGTTCGATTTTGGCAGTTTATGAACAAGAAACTTGTTTTAGGCCCGTGACTTCGTTCGCATGAAGTGCACTAACCTTTTTTATTATTATGTGAATAAGTCTACAATCTACTTACAGATTTCTGATGGACTTTCTCTGTTATCATTAACGTTTATAGATTTTTATAAAGTTGCTCCCCTGCTCTCCACCCGTAAGGGGCAAAATTCCAAGAATCCTGTCTTAGGAAAGATAAAAGGAACCATAGTATTTGCAAATTTTCTAGTTTCTGATTCTAATAAATTGCGCTGCGCGTTAATGTCAGTCAGTCAGTCATTAAGTCAGTATTTAGACGTATGATCTTGTCTCGGAGCTGAGTAAAATTTGTTAGTCCAAGCAACGTGTCCCGTGGAATCTTACTGGGGTGTTTTATGTGTTTAACTATTTACTTAATGATTTCGAAGTACAAAAAAAGCATGCAATGCGACCCATCGAGGAGTCGATTTAGATATCCTTACTAATATTATAAATGTGAAAGTGTGTTTGTTTGTTTGTTTGTTTTTGACTCTTTCACGTCGCAACATGGCTATTATATGGTATGGTTTATGTGTGTGGGGATAGTTAGGAGGGTGGAGAGTAACGTAGGCTACTTTTTACCGCGAGAAAACATCTCATTCCCATGGGAAGATCGATGTTGCGTTAGTTGCTAGATATTTAGTTCCGGATGTTGTTAATAGATGGCGTTAGTAAAATTCATTTGTAAGTTCTGAATCACGCTATTAAATACTACATGTAATATGCTTAGGTCATAGGCAAATGTTATAAGCTACTTTGTAGCTGAGATTCCTACGGGAGCGGGACCTACGCGGCTGTTACCTGCGGGTCCCAAAGCGAAGCGCGGGCGGTTCTCTAGTATTTTATAAGACAGGCACCCGAACATTTTACATTTTATGTATAAAGGCGCTCCCTCACTCGGAGCATTCACGTGTAATGTAACGGTAGAGATTCGAGCATTGCACCAGTGAAGGAGGAGAACTGAGCATTTCAATGCACACCTTGTAACGATACAATGCTTAATGTCTTCATACAACTTGTAACATCAATTGTAAAATTAAAATCTAAATGTTACATTATACGCGAACGCTCGTCGGTCAGGGAGGTAGAGTTGTAATGACCTCAAAGTCGAATCTATAATGTTACATTACAACCAAATGCTCAAGGTGAGAGAGCACCCGTAAATCAGAATTTGGGGTCTAGTGGGACGGGTGAGAACGGGAATGGGATCCAACGGGAAAACCCCGTTACATTGCCCACCATCTAAAATATACCACTTAAAATCTAATTACGAACTCTGAATCTAATTGCATATCATTAACATTAACTAATGAACTAGTTTATTTTAGTTTTCTTCTTTATATGTATTATGTTTCGGTAGAAAATTTAAATTGACATAAGTAAGTGTTTGTTACTCAAACAGTTATTTTTGTGGAATTAAAGTAGCTAACGAGCAGGCAACACCAATTCCGCTGTCGCCTAAACCAAATGTGACCAATCTATATCATGACTCAATTTAGGGATTAGGATGATTATTTATTTATTAATTTCATTTTAACACTTTATTGTTTGTACACCAAAACAAATACACATACAAATGCACAAGAAAGTAATACAAACAATGGGCGGCCTTATCGCTTTAAGGCGATTTCTTCCAGGCAACCCAAAAAAGATTAGTACATCACTAGAAGTTAATAGGTATTCGCTATGTGCAAAGCGGGTGGCAGGTGTACAAAAACGATCGCAGCGCACAACGTGACAAAAAATGGAAACTATTGCGGCTGTGTGTAATACTTTCGAACGCGGTTTTTATGATTATATCCATTGTACACATACACTATTCAATAAATTGCACTCAAATAAAGTCAACAAGTATCATTTACTGTTTATTTTGGTTTTTAATTGCAAAAATACTAACAATGTTTACTTGTCATATTTGACAGTAGCCGAAAAAGTTGCGCGTTGCCACCGTCGTGCACGTTCCCAATAGGCGTACATGATAAACATAAATAGCGAAATATAATCAAATAACAAACATACATCATTGACGCAGCAAAGTCAAAAGGTCAAATGACAAATGAAGGAAAGGAAGAAAGAAGAAAGAATTAAGAATTAAGTTGATGATTAGTGCAGTTAGCAGATGGTCTTAGACGTCTTAGAGTGTTAGTTGGATAGTGTGTCTGTTGTTTATATGATTATGTACCTACATGTGTAAAACGCCAAATGACAATGCTAAACAATTGTTATCTAATAGTAGAGAACACGCAGGGCTGACTGCTTAACGTGTCTACTGAAGCACGTAAGTGCTCAAGAGATTTTTGCCACTAGCGGTCACCCATCCAACTACTGACCACGCCCGCAGTTGCTTAACTTTGTCAATCACTTAGGATCTATTCAAACGACCTGATTATGATGCTTCTTAAGTTATAAGAACAGACTCGTACGACGTAGTAAAAATGTCATTAATAATCTAAAGCCAAGCCATTCAAAAGCCAAAGAACTAAGTAAGAAAGAGCGAACTTATTCGCCTTCAATAAAATTACCGGTCGGCTGAACTCAATTTACAACTAAACATTACCGTTAGCAGCCGATGTACAATATCTCACGACACTTACCGGGAACTGAACCCTAGACCCCGCATCATATCGTATCAAAACCATAAATTCTTTGCAATTTCTTCGTTGCGTGATCGAAACGTCTAGTTCCACTTTCTAACACGCGTGAAAGGAATACACCCACGAGCGCGTTAATAGGTATCCGTGAATTTAATTTAATAAATAGTCTTCATGTTCATTGTTTATTATTTAAAAAAGGGTCAAAAATATTATTAATAGGAATGTAACAGGAAATAATAAAATAAAATGTTTTTAACATACATAAATGTAATCTAGGTACAGCAAAAGTTTTTCGAATAAATTTAGTGATATTGAATAGTGTAAAGGTAGGTGAGGCAATTTAGCCCCCTATTTAGTATTTCTAATTGTTTAAATACTTAAATGAAAAATGGTATATAAACTACAATAGTAAAAAATATTTTACCACATTGAACTAGGAAAAAACGAATGGTTTAAACTAGGAAAAGATAAAAACATATTATTTTGTAATTATTTCCTTAATTAAAAACTATTTCATTAAAGTAAGATGAAATGAAATATTCTTGAAACAATTATGAATATGCTATTTTTTTAAGTTATGCTTGAGGTATACAAAGAATGATTACTGACAATAGTTGAAGCTATTAAAATTGCTAAATCGCATACAATCAAAATGACTAATACGAGTAGCATTATTAGTAATCTGTTGCTCGTTAGTCTATTTAAATCAAAGGATTACGCAAGATAGGCGTGGCCCATCATCGTCTATGCGACCGTGTCATTAAAACATTGAGATTATTAGACCCAACCGACCGTGAACCGATTGTTACTACCAAAACATTTTATACTATTTATAACTGTATTCAAATAAATACCAACCATTAAATTAATTAGTAGCATAGACTGCTTAACTACCGGCGCTGAATTGTATTTTTATTCCCGTTTACACGTTCCCAATGGAAGTAGGTAATGTAATATATTTTAATCTTGGACAAATTACATTTATGACAAAATTTGATACAGCGACTATCAAACGCCATGTTGTAAAAGGAAAAAAGTCTGTGAAGTCTGTAATGTGGGTTATTATTGAATAGGTATTTGAAACATTTGTGTTAACTATCTTGTACGCTGTGGAAGCAAAATAAATATATTTGTCAATCAGCAAGTGTATACAAGTAGTTAAAACAGATGGTTACTAAAAACTTCTATAATAATTCTGGTCAATTTTTGACCACTAAAAGAATTTAAAGCCATAGGGCCTTTCGAAACCTTTTGCTTATGTTGGCCACTAAACCTTCCAGCAGTTTTGTAACAGCATGGTAGTGCATGCTTTAGGATTCTTCAGTTATGAGGAGGCATACGTGCAATGTAGCACCTAGGTCGTTAGTCACTGTTATTTGTGTCAACTGATACGTGTTGACAAAAATAAATCAACGTAATATTTTTCCTATTAATTGGCTGAAAAATACGTTTCAGTCGCAGCAAATACCAGTATTATATTTTTAAACCGTGTAATTGTTTATTTGATTCGTTTTCCTGTCTATAACAACTAAAATAATGTATCGTTTTACATTATTGTGTATGCTCGTATCTAAGACACTTGTGTTGTACTTGTTATTATGTTTTGCCCTCCTTGGGAATACAGTTTTATCAGAAATGGAGGTTTTGTACCACAGGTGAGATTTTTAAGATCAATCAGTTTTTTCTTAGAGATTTTATTTTGGTATCGCAAACTTTGAAAAATTGATTTTACAGTTTGGTTTTTCGTCAAAGGTAGGAAAGTTATAAAATACCATGATTTTAATACTTTGTTTTTTATAAATAGTAGATGAGTAGATACTAAAACTGCCAGGACAAAAAACAGCCCTACAAGAAAAAATTTGTGATACATGCATAAATTTTCGGTCAGTTATGCATCAGTGATTTGGTTCTTAATCACCATAGACGTGCTTCTCGGAAGACTCGTCTATCGATCAATTACTTAAAAATACATTATTTTTTTAAACAATGTACGTTGAAATAAGAAGATATAAAGTTACTAATGCTATACCTAATACTTTTATTATTATTATTATCTTGCCTTAACTTTACGCCTTAAGTCTACCATAACTTTACGATTACCTTTACCTTAATGATAGTAATGAACGTTTATCCGTTTAGTCGGCCTGCAGTGCAGAGTTGCGTGCCTGAAGTCGTTTCTTTACAATCATACGGAACGAAGGGTTTTCAATAAATATACCCGCGTATACACCGAGATTAGGCCAAGATTAACTTTCTTATAGATGATACGAACTAATAAATTGCTTTAAATGTTATATTTGTATACGGCAGGTTACAACTAACTTGGTAAATAGTTTAACGTTATTTTCAACTATAGTACATTATATTTAAGCCGTTTCAATAGTTTAGAATTTAAATATGAACGCTTACAATTTACATAATTATAGCTTTTATGGACACACACTAATGTACGGAATAACAGAATCATAAATTGCACATATTAATTTATAACATTTTTTGGCTTGAAAACCGGGATCTATCTCTATGCAAGTTTTTACTAAGTAGCTAAGCAGAGTCGTATGTACAAATGTATGCCGGAAAATATGTTTTTAGATATTAAAAACAACAGAGTTTACTATTTATGTTTATATGTGTTCATTTAAAATCAATTTTGGTTAATAATTCCCGCTTTAAACATCTTATATCGCAACGTTTTAACAAAAAAAAACTACTAGCTCTATCCTTTGGTGCTTCCACAGAGCTTTAACAGGGCCCCTTCCTTTCCTTTATGAAGCGAGTCGATCGTTTTTTTGTTGGCCGGCAACGCGTTGGTAATGCCCCTAATATTGCCAATAGGCGACGGTGATCACTTACTATTATTATAGGTGACTTATTTGCTCGTAGCCTGTTAGCCTATGAATGTGACCTTCTTACAACGCTGACTCTTGAATCTGTTCAGCATTATTCTCCATTCGTTTCCATTGTATTCTTCTTCATTGCACTATTCTTCATATTCAATTAAAATGATTAACGTCATTTACATCGGCTGCGTCGTTTAATTATTGGGAATGGCAATTACTTTACCTGACGCAGAAAAGGCATTGTAATCCATTTACGTATTTACTGGGTGAAGTGTCGTGATAAATTTTATAAATTATTACTTATATTGTAATTAATACGATTAAAACATTTTTATCTTTAACCCTACATCGGGCACTCAACATTAAATATTTAAATAAAATTCCCAAATTACAAAAGTTGATTAACGCTATATTATAGCGATCTATTAAATACAATAAACAACTATTGTTATAGTAAACAAAAAGAAAATGATTCACATCCAAAATATTCCCAAAAATGTTTTAGAATAGGTAGCTACTCTACCAAGTCACAGATAGTAATTATATGGAAATTGATAAAAAATATGTAATTTTACACCAAACGCTTAACACAAGTCAGCCGTCAAATTTCCTTTTTTAAGTATAAATATTGGCGTGATGAATAACTAATTATCATATTAATTGAATTGTAAATTTAAATTAATTTCAGGTGTAAAGGAAAACTGTGAAAATTTTGTAAAATATTTGGTTTGAGCCAATCTTTACGATAAAGATTAATACATACAACTGCTAATGTTAAAAAATTACTTTACCTATGGCGTAACTACTCAAAAAATTGTTGTTATTAAAAAATAGCTTTGTAACTGGAAATTGGTAACTTATGTCAATTTCTGCATAGCATTAACCTATGGATGTACCACTACACTAAAGAGCCTATGTCCTCATAACTGAGGAGGCTTTCAACAATCTCCACTACACTTCTTCAATGCGTATTGTCGAGACTTTCTAACAATCTTACGTCTTTCTTACACGATGCTAAGTTAATACTCGACAACAAATCCACCTGATGTTATGTAGAGATTATGTATATATACAAAACGGATATATTTTTATTATTATTAATTTTCCATCACCATCTACTACACTATCTATCGAACTAGTAGTCAAATCCGTAACCAATAATGACGTCACAGAACCAAAGATTCCAGAACCCATTAGTTCCCAAAGCACAATACAACGCACGTCGACGAGCGGGTCGCAATAAGCACCGCTATAAATAATTTTAAGTCCCTATAATTCCGCCTTATCTGGCGTACAGTTGGAAAGCAATTTCTTTGCCATGGCAAAATTATAGGACGCCCCGGGCGAAACTTAACACCGCCACACGTTACTGAACATACAGACCGACACACCGACAGTGCCCGCGGCACGCGAGCTTGTATATATGTAATTCCTATTTACTTTTATTTGGATTTCAATCATTTCTAGCACTCGAGATGTGGTGCACGCGACTCCTAGTTTATAGCTCTTTATTAATAACTTCCTCGTATTTTAAATATTCTCAATCATCCTCGTGACTGAAAACTGTCCCATTGCTTAACACAGGTCTGCTTTCACAGTAGAAACGGGCCATATTTCACCATGCTGGCGAAAAAATGACACTGTAATGCATTTAAATACATCTGATTTATTTGGGTATGCTATTGGTAATTATCTAATTATAAATGCTTTTAGCATTGATAACTCCTTTAGATAATGATATCCTAGACCATATTCTGTGACTCGTCTTTTTATGGAAATCGGGTAGCAAAAGACTAGGCAGCACCCATCCGCTACCGGCTTTAACAACTGCGGCCAACCTAGACCAAGACTCAAATTAGGGATTAGGATGGTTAGTCCAGTTAGTTATTGTTAATAAGTCTCGTTTTAATTCGCTGTATCTGTTAGTTTGTCCAGTATTTAGGTACTAAAAAAATTTACGTGGTTTTCTAATCCCTAGTAGGTATTTAATAGCCATTTTAGAGCAACGGTAACCATTAACAGATAGATTAAACTCAACATGTTCCTCTAAGCCCCTCGACCTACAAATAGCCCTTCCACCATCTACAGCCCCCGGTCTCGTTCCAGATCTTCATGCACAAGAACGCAATGCAGATGCACGCGCGGGAACTCCAGCGAGGCCTGGGGGGCGAGGTCAAGCCGCACCAGTGCCAGCAGTGCCTCAAGTCGTTCAGCTCCAACCACCAGCTGGTGCAGCATATCAGGGTCCACACCGGAGAGAAACCGTACAAGTGCTCCTACTGCGATCGGAGGTTCAAGCAACTTAGCCATGTCCAGCAACACACCAGGCTACATACAGGTGAGTTTTTACAAAGAAATTACCTAAAAACCGATCAGTAGATGTAACTCAAAAATTAACCGCCAGATGTCAAATTTATATGAGATCAAGAAAGAAAGAAAGAAAGAAAGAAAGAAAAATCAGAATGAAAAAAGAAAGATCAGAAGACAAGGTTCCTTTAGAATACAGAAAGAAGTCAACATCGGTTCACCCAGTGCAAAATTATGAGGTAACACACGTAAGAAAACAACCTACAGACGAATTGAGCACCTCCTCCTATTTTGAAGTCAGCTAGAAATGAGAAGTGTAAGGATAATTAATTCAACATCTGTAGTAGTTAAGTAACTACGGTGTGCTGAAAGGTGGACTATGTATTGTGATCGGTAGAAGCTACAGATTTTGAATGGTAGCGTGCTTTGGAGGGCACATTAAATCTTTAGGCCCTGGTCTTCATCCTAAGGGAGTTCTTAGGTCGCTTATTGATACTAGTATTGATACTAAAAGTTATTAAACTTAAAAATAATAGGTCCTTATCGCAATAACGTCGAAATTACCTAGTCTAACCACTGAATCGATCGCGGTCGGCCATTACGCGAATAAATATACCAACTAAAATATGAGTGCATACATCTTGCATACGGGATGTGTCTACAATTCCAAATTTAAACGTGGCCGCCATTATAAAACAGATTCGCATTACGAGATATTTCCTACCTAAAAATATCGTTGCATCAATTATAGGGCTTGGATGCTGCGATATTTAAGTGCTATTTTATAAATTCAAACTTGCCTAAAATATTTTATTTTAAAAGGGTTTATTTTAAAACTGCTAAATGGATTATTGTGTTCCTAGTTTAAAATTATCATAGTTTCCGAAATCATTTTAAATCGTTATTTATGGACTGATTTATCAATAACTAATCCTAGTAAAACAGCAATGCACTTTTGATCTTAAATTAAAGTTTACAAAACATTTGATTAGCTGCTTATAACAATTTTTGTAATCCGATTAGGTACTGAGGAATTTGAACCTTTCCTAGGTGTTACTAAGTAGTTAGCTATTAGCCCAATAACTCCACTAAACAATGCCGTTTTTAAAGCAAGTTTCAACCTCCCAACAAATCTAGTTTAGTTCGGAATGCCATAGATCACTCCGAGATGTCATTAAGAAACGCATTTAAATCTATTAAGAACACGTCCGTCCGGTAACATAAAACATCGGCTTTTATGGTAATCCGGCCGGCGCAAAAAGAACGAAATGCTAGAACAACTTTTATAATTAAAACTACGTTCGTTCATTGGCCGTGTTTTCCGTGGAAAAAAATTCGCTGGCCGTATACGTTTAACGGGGGAAAAAAATTGTCCAATCGTGAGCCGCGCGTGGTCCGTCGGCCAATCGCGGTGGAGATCGGCGGAAACGTACATTCTACGTTGTTTAGAAAAAAAATTCACGTGTTTTTCCACGTTTGAAATAGCCAATGGGCGTCGGGTGTTCGGAGCGCATTATAATTCGAACGCACGTTCTAGTTTTTTCTGTTGCCTTAATAGTTCGTTTATGCAACATGTTTGATTGATGATTAAATAATTTAAGTTTGATGATGCGATTTTATGCTTGTAATTTATTAGCGAACGTGGAATTTATATACTAGTTAAATGGGTAGGCCATTTAATATTATCGTAATGAGAGAATTCTCGATTTATAATACCACTAATCGACTTACAGACTTTCTCAATATTTTATCTAACCATTATCCTCAGTAAGTTAATCTATAAAAAATTTCAGTCACTTGCGTCTCATTGTTAGCTATTATATATTTTTAATATATATCTGAAACAAAACTTTTGACAGGTAAAAGCTATAAAAAAACAAAATGTATTTGCCTCACATCATAAATTCAATTCAAAATTCAAATTGTGTTCCAGAGTTTACCTGTCAACTATTAATTTGTTCGTTATTTAAACAAACATGACAAAGACACACAGAGTGTTGCAACTCCTCCTTGCCTCGTGCCCTGTAATTATGGCTAGTCGTTCCCACAGTTTTTCACACAAAGGTACGGCAGGTGTAATTAAAATTTCATTCGTTCTATGATCGGTTGCGAATGTTTTTAATTGTCGGTCGTTTGTCTATGGATGCTCGGTCAGTAGTGTGGAGTTTGACAAGTGAGGTGGAGTGAATGAATGAATGACTTGTGGTCATTCCTCACATCAATATTGTATTCCAGTCGGACTTAGCTCGCTATAACTTGGTGGGGTTGGAAGTGTCATTAATGACTCTATGACTCTTGCGATTGGAGAGTCAGGGTTCGATTCCTGTGTGTATATTCTTTAGAGATGTGGCCTGTCTTGTTCTTCCGGCCGTTTAAAATTAATTTAGTTTTTTAATGCATTTTTGTAGGTAATAGAATAGAATAGCCTCAGACGGTTTTAGTTATATGTTATTTCAAGTCCGCCTGTTTTGTTATTCTATTATTTGGCTGATATAAAAACTTATTTCTGAAGGTCATCATGAATTGCATTACGTATTAAATTACACAGAAATGAAATTCAAACAATTCCTATTGCTACCTACTCAAATTCCTAAATTAAACAAAAATACCTATTTAAACCACATAATATTTATATGAAAACTCAATGTCAGTATATACTACCGGTCCAATTATTACCTTATTACGAAACAATAGGTATCAATGTCCATTACAAAGCTATTAAACAATTTTATGGAAAATATTTCCCCTTTCAGAAGGACATTTACAAACCCATTATTAAGGCAATATGAGTTTGTAATATATTATTTTGGACTCTACTTATAGGTTTTGTGTTACAGGAATTGATGAAGGGGTTTGCGGTCACCCTAAGATTCGAAATAGCTGTTTTCAGTGTAACTTAGGCCGATAGAAAAACTTTTTATTTGTGTACCTGAAATAATCACAGAAAATGAATTGCAATACAAACATGTAGGTCTACAAAAAGACGTCGTCCGAAGGTCTTCGATGTCTAATCGTTTGCTATCTTACGATAACAACTGGCTTCGACGATTTACGTGCCTTCCGAAGCACGGAAGCGCTCAAGAATTTTTGGACACAAGGAGTGTCCTTATGTAGCATTAGTGGTCAAAGGCATGTCTTGTACTATTTCAACCTCATCCCTAAGTGAGTTACATGCGTTACATCATCATCATTCATTCATCCATTAGCCTTTACATGGTCTAATGTTGGACGTAGGCCTCCCATAGCTAACGCCACTATGACCGGTCCTGAGCCCTTAGAATCCAGCGGATGCCCGCTGTCTTCTTCAGGTCGTCAGTCCACCTGGTTGCGGGTGTCCTATACTATACATCCGGCACCATTTCTATATAAAACGGAAGAAATTCAAGAATCTAGGTACTTGAAAATAAATTAAAAACTTTTTACCGTTTGTTTTGAACAATTAACATTTTATAGGTAAACAATAGACACAAAACATTGACAAAAACACATTTAGTACTTTGCGCTTCGGCCTCAACGGAATGACGAAAAACACTCGATGGGCCTTTTTGTTGCCTCGTCAATTATTTCAGCGAGTTTGCATGACAATAAGACAAAAAACACTTCGACGAACTCAGCTGTAGCCCTGTCTCACTGTCGGAGAGAAATCGTAAGCGATGTTTGTATATTTGACGGTGTAATGTAGGGCATTCAAAATTTAATAAAAATCCTAGCGCTTACGTGCTTCAGTAGGTATGTAGAGCCGTCAGTTCTGGTTATATTCGTTAAATAGAAGTCGTTTAGACATATCGGAGACCTACGTTAAGGAAACTTATGATACTGAGGTAGGCCGCTAATACCTCCATCTACTACATCACTACTCGTGGTGCAACTTAATAAACAATAGATGAGATTACGGTGCCCGGTCGCTCTTTTCCTTTCTAATTTTTTTAACTTATTCATCATTTAAAATACTTGATTATTATCCCATTCTAATTGTATAGCGACATAAAATCTAATCGCTTATGGTGGGAACACTGGTTATAATCTGCGTAAAAACAACAGGTCTGTGAATAGGGACCTTTAAAAGAAAACATTTTGTTCGACACAAACGTCCTGTTTAAAATTAATTCCAATCCTAAAGATGTTTGGAGAACAAACAAGGAAATAGGTACTGCAAAACCTCATATAAATCCTGCACTTGATAACGGTATTGTTTCAAATAACAAATAATATAATTAGTGGAAATATTAATTTTGATTTGCTCATGTCAAATATGTTACTATTTTTGTCTCGGGTAATACATAGCAATGATATTAGGTAATAAATGTTTTACCTTAAATACAGGATGTTGTTAATTTGAATATTTTTCGAATTTTGACTATATTACTAGATTTTTATCTGTATTATCTGCTGTATTATCTGCGGAGGTCCGTATTCGCTCGTTCTTCTGTAAATATTAAGCATAAAATTAAGGTTTATTTATTTAACTAACAGTTACTTCAATTTAGTTTTCGTGGGGTTGAATAAAATAGTTTACCATCAAACTGAATTTTGAATGGTAGGTACTTAGTTTTGCATGTTAAAGTAAAAAATATTTTTACTTCGGAAAGATCTCGCTTCTGGATGTAAGTACCTACCTACTTATGATAGAGTTACTAAATATAGTTATTTAGTTTACTACAATGTTATATTTTTAAACAAAACTACATTGTTGAATGATTAATTTCTACCAAACTACAGACCAGTTTGTCGGCAGTCTATATTTATCTTAATTATAACACATTTTCATTACTATTATTATATTTTTAATTATTTTTAATTTAGAGTTAAGTTAAGGTACTACAAAATAACCTAGTACAACTGTTAAAATAATTTGTAGATGCAAATAACAGCTATAAGGTCTACCTTTTTATGTTTTTTTATTTGTTGTCATAAAGGCTTAAGTAACATGCATTCTGTGAAAATTTCAGATGTCTTTCTATTTTCCTTCAAGAGGTAGAGCTCAGTCAATCGTGAAAGATACAAAGTTGAGAGAATTATAGGGTTCCGTGTTACTTAAATTCGAAATTCTAAAAATAAAATAGTAAATAATAGAGTAAATAGGATATTCCCAAATTTATTTCCCTCCTAACACCTATGATTCACTTTGCAACTTATTTTTATTTAGGTACTTACATAACAATGTACCTTTGCCGCGCTGACACCGTTATACAATTCTACAAGTAGCCGGCTTCTCTAAACTTACCTAGTGCTAAAACCACAACATAACATCCAATTTCCGTTAAATCTACATATTCTTACATATACATCTTCCAGTCTCAAGATGTGTGTTCATCCATTAGCCCGAACCTACCCTACATAATATACACATACATACACAGCGTCCGCGAGGTTGTCACGCCATCATTGTACGGCGTCGCAATGATTGTATTGATTTCCACCCCCCTTACCCCCTACACCCCTCGCGCGAGATGACTCCACATGTGTGCAACGCACATAGGTGGTTTAAAATATACAGTTTATATACAACTCGCCGAATAATTTGTAGTGCTGTTTTATGTAATGTAACTTAATGTGTGCGTGGGAGGGTGGTCAAGCTCATAATTTATGGTAAAACGTGTCATTGACATCTTTATTATAAATATCGGGTGCTTTTGCTGTTGAGGCAATTTTTATAAAGCAATACTGATTAAAGTACAGCTTAAGATATTATGTCTTACCCTGGTCTTACCTTCGAAAGGTAACTTATGTTAATACGAAAAGATTGCAATTGGTTTACGCAACTGTATTACGATTTTAGATTGGCATCAGATGAGTTTAGAGTCAACATTTACGAAGAGGCGTTGAGGGGCAATGCAAGTGGGACCGATATAAAGTTCGAGTGTTTTGACGTGTCGTTAAATAGAGCTTAAGTTTAACTCTGAGTCGAAGTAAACCAAATGCTTGGTAGATCTTATCAATGACTTGTATGATACCTTATCATCACCACCCATGAATGTCCCACTGCTGGACACGAGCGTCTAGACCATAGTCCACCATGCTGGCCAACTGGCCAAGTACGGATTGACAGTAAAGTGGAATGTTGCATAGTAACATTGCCTTTCAAATTTAATCTTCCTAAACTGCGATGAAACGATTTGATGATACTGAATTTATAATAAATAATATTCATGATAATGTGTTCGAATACTTCTAACTTTAGCAAAATGTTTCATAGTTACCTACAACGTCACAGAACGAAGAATCGAGTCCAGAAGGCCAGTTTAATAAAAAAAAAAACTTAGCAACAGTTTGAAAGGGGCGAAGTTGGTAAATTAGTGAAATATTCTCAACAGCGGGTGTCTTTGTTCGGGATTTTTACCTTCCATTTCAGTTTAATATCGAGTTCGTTCGGCCAAGCGGAAGAGATTCAAACTTCCTACCTGAAATTTTTATCTCAATTTCGCGAAATTTTACCTTACTTTATGAAATTAATATTTGTTTTTGAAATGTGACGTTAATGTTAAGTTTAATTTTGGCTTTTACCAGCAATGGATGGGTTTAAATAAATACATAATAACAATTTATTCTGAAACTGTAGCTACATATTACAACATACCTAGTAAGTACCTAATATAATTATGACGAAAAGTTAAGCATTCAAATCACAAAAATTAATTCGTAATGCAATATTTAACTTTGAATTTTATATTGGTATACTCGTATTAGTAATTGAACATTATGCAATTCGTGTTTGGTTTTAAAAATTGAAACAGCTGTAAGTATTATATTTAAATTTAATTAAAAATATAATATTTTATACCATGGATAATATTATCATACTAGCGAACCGCCCTCGCTTCGCTTCGGGACCCGTAAGTATCAGCCGCGTAGGTCTCGCTCCCGTAGGAATTTCGGGATAAGCTCCCGATCCCGCGGGATTTTCGGAAAGACAGCCTTGTTACTTTTATATTAATATGTTTGTTATGAAGCTATACCCATACTCGTCGAAGTTTTTCCCGCGTAAAATCGGATCCCGCGGGATTTCCGTGATAAAAAGTGTCCTGTGTTATTCTGGGTTATAAACTATCCGTGTACCAAATTTGATCCAAATCCATTCATCCGTTTTTTCGTGATTGAGGACCAAACATACAAATCTTCACATTTATAATATTAGTAGGATGCCACAGAATTCGCATTGTGCGAGTATTTTTGGCGCGCGAAAATGTTTAATGAATTTTTTCACAACTTCTACAGAGCAGTTGAGTGGAGGGAGTTTTTCCCGTGTAAATCTCGATCTCGCGGGAAGTCCGGAACAAAAAGTAGCCTATATACTGCTCCATAACCTTCTCTACCTTCCACTGAAAGTCCCATAAATATCTGAACCCGCGACCTATTTCCCGAATATGAGTTTTTCCCGCGTGAATAAGGATTCCACGGAATTCCGGGATAAAATTATTCTGTATATTGCTCCAAAACTGCCTCTATCTCCCAGTGAAAGTCCTATAAAAATGAAACTCGCACCTTCGCGCATAGTAGTTTTTCCAGCGTGAATCCTGATTCCGCTGGAATTCCAGGATAATAAGTGGCCTATGTTTTGCTCCAGAACCTTCTCTATCTCTCAGTGAGTCTCAAAAAAATCTAAGCCCGCAACAAAAATGACAAAACTTAAGTCAACTCGAATAAACACTGCACCTCTAATTGTACCAACTTTATCCCCATTTTTGCATCCTTTGCTGGCTATTTTTTAAATACTGATTTTACATTGAAAATTACTTATTTCACTGTAATAATTTTTAAACATGGGGTTAAAATCATTTTCAGTTTAGTCAGAAAGTTACCTTAAAAATTTACAAATTCCCGCATTCTTTTGTGTTTTTTTTCTTTTCCTTACAAAATATCGAAAAACTGAGAAACACGTATTCTATTAATTTAAGTGATAACCCTTTGTTGCAAATTTGAAGTAAATCGGACGACGTTATAAAAAAATTCCATACAAACTTTAGTCACCTATCCCTAGGGAACCTAAATATTATTCGAAAAAAAAAGTAGCCTATAATAGACACCAGTATATAGGTAATAACTTTACCAAGTTTCAATGAAATCCATCCAGTGGTTTAAGCGTGATGATCGGTCAGACAGACAGACAGACAGACAGACAATAAATAAAAAAAATATAATTTTGAGTTCTATCTCGATATGTAAGTGCCCCTTAGTCGAAATTTCAAAAAAATATTCAATGTACAGAACACGTGCTCCTACAGTTTTATTATAGTATAGATGAAAGGATTTTGAATTTAAAATTAATTCATAAGATTATTACAAAGAAATTAAATAAATTGCCGCTAGTATTACCTTCGGGGCTAGTGAGCCGAATCACCGATTTAATGGTCCAAAATTTCGTCCAACTTGCGGTCATATTCCACGCTCGCTACCCGCGGAAACTTGTAATATTTTAGTAAATATTAAAATTAGATAGAAATGTTATAAACGCATACCTACATGCATGTCAACCGCAGCGCTGCGGTATATTTCAATGCGTTTCCTTTATATTAAACTAAGCCCAGTTGCCGAATAAATAATAATGCGATCCTAATCCCGCTTCATAGCTAATAGTAATAAATTGGTATTGTTTTACGTTAATTAGATGAGATATTCTGTGGAGCAGGTGTTAGTCATAGGTGATTTGGTTTTTGGCAAACACAGATAATGTAAGTCAACATTTATCGAATGCAAAGCCATTTTAGGCTTTGTACTCTTTGACTCTATGTACTAGTTTATAAAATAAAAACATGAAATTTCAATGTCTTTAAGCCACAACAATTCCTAACAGGACTATGCATTGATTTTCAAAAGTCAAGTAACAAATAAGTAATTTACATTCATTCCATATACTAAAACTGCTCTCATATAAAAACTCCCCAAAACATAACCTCAAGAATAAAGGGGATAATGAACTTGGGACCATTGGGAATAAACGTAACTCGAGCACGTAATCCATCTTATCATTTTCGAAATATTTTTAATGGAAATTTTTGTCTGCGAAAGAAATCCTTAGCCCACTGGGAGTCGCATATTGGGGGGATTGCTTATGAAATGTTGCAAAATGTATATTGGTTATCCTTTAAATTATTTATTATTATATGCCTGCGGTCGGAAAAATTATTTTACGTTTGTAATTTTGATGGATTCGATAAATAACCATTCCATTTTTTTATTCATTTTGAATACTGTAGAATGTAGATAGTTTGTTCTTTATATTATTGTGTTCTGTTTACTATGATGTATTTTATGGTAAATATCATTGCAATAACTTCAGATAAATTTAAACTCACTTTTTATTAATAATCTTTTAGAGGGTGGAAATATTACGTTGAAATTTTATTTCTAAATAAATTACTTATGCATGGAAAAAGTACATTTACATCGACGAAACTGCAGACGTTTGCTAGTCATCAATATTTAAAATGCAAAAGAATAATATTATAATTATAACAAAGTTCGTCAGCAAACCATAGTTATAACGAACTGCAGAAATTGTCTCTAGAATTTTTCAACATTGTTAAAATTTCGCATGAAAATATACTCCGTAATTGGATTACTAGTGAAGTTGTTTAAAAACTGTGAATTTTGTATGAATGCTTTAGTTCCACACACGCGGCGGGCTGTTGGAAATTCCATTCCATTTTCAAACTTTTTCCAGTCGTGAATTTATTGTCGGATGCTGGGATTGGAATTTTCTATTTTTTATTATTCCAGTTTTCAGGTTTTCTTTGTAATCGTGTTATTTTACTGAGTTCATTATCCTCGAATTTGAAAAAAATCCGATATAAACAAGCAGATTTATAAAAAAGTAAGTTGTGTATAGTTAGTTACATTACTCAAGATTCCATTTGTAAGTCCTCTACCATACCTAATGTCTGAATTAACGAGGGAGGTATTTTTTATTTCTCAAATAACGGTGATCATATACACATATGTATGGATAAGGACAAATATTATTCTATATGGAGTTTAAAAAATAAGTGCCCTTTTACACGTTTTCCTACACACCTGTGTTATCTGTAAACAAAATTATTCAATACAATTGCAAAAAACAATTTTAAATATTGATTATGTGATGTTTATTAAGAATTATAAATAATTGTAAACAAGGAAACAACGCGGGCTTGCGTAGCTAACCATTCCGTTTATTTATCTAATTATAAAACCTTGTTTATTATGTTATTCTGCAAAGAATTAGGGATAATAAATTAATATTTACTGTACTTACATATTCGTTTTTGTAATTCAAATAGGCTAAATGATGTGAAATTGTTAATGAAATGACAAATTATTTCATTCATTTTTTTGTTTCTGTGTCTGTCAGTCAGTCACTCGGTAACGGAAAAGTTTTATATTCATATATTGATATTGATTGATTTAATATCAATATATGAATATAAAACTTCATATATTGATATTAAATTACATAATTGTGTCATATCGTTGTTTTCACATTTTGATCCAATATTGGGTTATACAATTTTATACCCATTCCTCAAATCTGGTGTTTTACGTTACTTCAAATTGGATTGAACCATCTACCTACCTATTTCAAATTATGAAAGGTGCTAAGACAACAACACTGTAAAATTTGACTGTAAAGCGACATAATGGATGGAGGCATGAGTTCGGTTCGTAACGTAATTTTCATGATTGGTCTAACAGTCCCTTCAGTTGTATTTTTTATTTTTTTATTTTGGGTCCGTCTTCGCAACCCTCCAGAAAAGAGGGCGGTTTGTACTGTGACCAGGAGGTGTTGGTGCTTTAAGAAATTAAATTTTACGTTTAGGAACGTTTAATAAAACGTCTCTTATGTAATCTGATATTTTGGTTATCCACATTTTTTATTTATTTATTTTTTATTTTGTACCGTATACTGCAGTTATAACAAAATATATCACAAAATAATGTTAAATGTCACTCAAATACAGAGCAATAAAGTCAATAATTTAATAAAATAAACAAGGCTGATGGTAGAACTTCTAGAGGAATATAAATTGAACATTTTGTTCTTTAAAAATTTACATAATATTAAAAACACGTAAAAACAAGTATTAAAAACGTTATATTGTTATTTTCTACGTCACTTTATACTATACTGACGTAATTTTTGCCCAGGCTCAAGGATCAAGAAGTGTATCGAGCTACAAGGAGCCTATTTACCGAAGTTGAGATGGAAAAAAGGTTGTTTCAGGCGATCGGTTTTTATTTGATTTGTCCGCGTTTGCTTTGAAATTAGTTCGCGTCGCTGCCGACGACTCAATGTTTGTTTATGTCCTTACGAAACGTATTATTTGAATTTAGAAATGCATAAAAAATTGAATTGAATGGATTTTAAACATTACAGGTTGGGTTACTTGCGACTAATAGAAGTTTTAGATCTAGAGGCAAGTACATACCTAATATTATGCAAGTATCGGACATTGATCACAGCAAATAATGCCACTTTATTGTTTTCTGATAGGCATGTAATTAACAGGAGGAAAGATGACAAGTCTTTTATTCAAACCGAATACATTTGGAGAGACGGTTACTAAAAATATTAAAATATATAATTTAATAAAGATTTAATATGACATATTTTGTCTGAATTAAATTTAAAAATAGATCCTGAGATATTAGGGTTGTCCGCTAACGTTTTTAAAATAACGGTTAATTAAGAAATAAAACGAAGGTCATAACCCTTGCTTTTGTAGAAAAGAATCGCGCTACCCTTCAGTTATCTTTCAATTAATTTGGAGTGATACTCGACGAAGAAAAGTTGAAAAATTTTAAAATATTCCAACAAAATTTGAAAAGTAAACGGCAAACATAAAAGTTAGTCATAATAAAATCAGTACGAGGAATCGCTTTTAAAAACAAAATATTACAATATTTTAAATTTTATCAATAATAAAACATTATTAGTAAAAATACTTAAATCTGGCAATAGCATTTGAAATAATCGTAAAAACAAATGAAAAATATTGTTAATAATATTGTAGATAGTTTATTTGGATAGTTAAATATCAAAAGAAATTAATTTTACAATGTCACAACATATTTATGTACCTACCTATTTTATAAAAATTAGGAAGATACGGCAAAAACTATAATTTTGCTCCAGCAGGATTATAATTTACCTTTGTTTTGCGGTCAATTTACATATTTCCAAAATGACAATTATTTTAAATTTATTTTTATCGAAACATTTTCACACACAGGGTTTTATTAATCTATAATCGCCATTTTATCAATGACAGCCCCAAATTAAATACCTATTTCCCTTGAACGCAGTACCTACAGATAATAATAATATAAGAGGCACTTAGAGTGGAATAGTAATGGCGCAGCCTCCGGGCCCCAGATGTCGCAGGATTTTTGAGCCGAAATGAGCTTTCGCCTAATTTATTTTTTGCCGCCTTCTTTCCCCGAGTAAATATTGACATCATCTGCTGCTTGTGCAACGTGGATACGATCGTATTATAATTATTACAAGATTCGATTCGGGAAACTTGTTGCTACGCTAAATGGAATATTTACAAAAAAACTATTTGAACCAGCAGTTACTGAGATTACCACACAAACGAACTCTTCAGCTTAAAGCTACAACCCACTAATGGCCCACTACTGAGCACGGGTCTCTCCTCATTACTGAAGAGGCCTAGAGCATACTCCACCACGCTGCTCCAATGCGGATTGGTGGAGGGGTTAGTGGCCAACCCAGTGTCGAAAGTTTTCAAGCCGCCCGAAGGCCTCCGACATGGCTTAACGACTGCTATCAATCGATAACAACCGGGACCGACGGCTTTACGTGCCCTCCGAAGCACGGAAGCGCTCAAGAAATTTTTGCCACTAGCGGTCACCCATCCGACTACCGACCGCGCCCGCTGTTGCTTAACTTTGTCGATCGCTTAGGATCGACGCAAGCCGTCGGGCTATGAGCGCTTCGCGCTTCAACTTTATTAGTATAAATTATTTACAGGCGAAAAAAATAGGACAAATTAGTGGTAGGTTTAAAAAAATTAATTTCCATCCAAGCATTGGATCACTTGCCATTGGGTTTGATATTATTTTTACTTTTTCGTACATTTACTTACATCGTTAAAAATTAAAGAAAAAACTGAAAATAAATTGAAAAAACTAAAAATTTATAATATCTGTCCCTAAAAACACTTGATCAAGATTGATCATGCGTTAATGATTCATCTGGTCTATCCTACAGGCCTATAAAAAGTGATATTAAAAGCGTCATATAATATGTCATGAGTCATTGCATTACATGTCACATCTTCATTACAGTCCGCCCAACTTATCTCTGAAATGGCAAAAATTGGAACTAACGAAAAGTCATTCATAAGTACGTTGTGTTCATTCATCTGTCAGTTACTAGTGTGCAATGATTGGTTAAATGAATGTCAAATGCGTCCGACAGCGCCTCTTTCGTTTCAGTCTTAAGTTGGGTTTACTATAAAACTAAGACGATGACGTTAAGGTAATTAAGTCAGTGGTTGTACACGGGTTAATGCTACAATATAGGTTAGATGTACATTTTTAATCGTTGCATTTTTTATCATGTGATAATTTAACAATACTTAATGATCACTTTAATGAAATAAGGAAGTACATATATACCTCAGGAATTATTTTATACCTTATTAATAGTATAGTTAATATTTAACTGGTCTTATTAAGGTGAAATTTACAATATTCACCGAATTCATATTATCGAAAAAAAGGTACAGTTGGTGAATCAGTAAACTGTCAGTTTCTGATACGATATCTAGTCGTATCCATACAATTCTAAATTTGACGCGCCGCTCCGAAGGTCGTATCTGAGTTTTTTGCGCCGGAACCGGACGTTCGGCCCGGTGATTAGGAAATTATACGAAGGGACCGTCTTCTATCTTTTTTCTCAAGACACTCTTTCTTTACTGCTGCGGCCTGCGTCGTGCGTCAAATGCGGCTTGTGCGATCTGTTTGAGGCCGAAAAGTATTTCTCTGTTCCTTATTGACTGCATTTTTTTATTCCTTTTATGAAATTCCAAGGTTTTAAGGAAATATTGGTATTTAATTCGATGAAATAAATATCGAAGTACGACTGACTCAGAGTGTAACATTTGTCTTTCCTGGCTTTAGCACCAATGAAACAACTTATCCCAAATGATTGATTTGTAGTTCCTTGTCACGCCGCCGGCGTCGTAAGCCGCAATCGCATGTCGCAGGCCGCAGCCGCACCGCCCGAAGCCACCATTAAGGTGTCGACGATTGGTTATTAAATCGGACTTACGGCGCCCTCTTTTAATTGTCTCGGCTTTTTTGTTCGCAAACAATTTCAATCTGAATTCAGAACGACCGAATTTTTACAATTTCGCTCAATGACATTCTTTATTCAAAGTTGCGTTTGAACCATTCACTCTTACAGCGCTCAGAATTCTCTATTCAAAGTTTTTTAAAGTATTCTGTGAAGGCCGGTTGAATTTGGAAGTTGAATTTAAATACACATTACATTGTTGTTGGAGACTTCCATTCTTTACTACTACACTTTCTTTATTACTTTACTCTACAAAGTACTTAGCAGCATCTTTATCTTTAGAAATATCCAAATAAATTGCTTTTGTTTTTATTTTTATGTGGATAAAACTATTTATAAAACAAATCGCAGTAATGTCATTAAAAATACGTAAAAACAAGTATTATTTGATCAACCAAAATATAACACAGAAAGAATGAAATCTGAACAAAACGTTAAGTTTAAAAGGTTTAACGCTCAAATAATGAGAGAACTGAGGTTGAAATAATTGTTAATTACATTTAATTACAAAAAAGAAAAGAATCGCAGCGCAGAAAAAAGATGTTTTATGTTATTGTTACACAGAATAAAATTAATTGGTGATATTAATTATACCGTACTTTGTTTTTATTCTTGACGGGTCTTCGGGACCCCTTCTCTATTGTTCTACCATATGTTTTATGTTAGGGTTGAATTTCTTAAGTTCCTTTGTTTTACCACAATCACATTTTTTGTTATTAATGGAAGATGCGTGAGGTGTAATTTAGAATTTTAATCTTATTCTACGAAGAAGTTGGACGTAAAAATAACCATAAATGGTTAAGATGATAGAAAAAATTACTTAAAGTATTATTTAATTGCAAAACAGTGTTTTGTAAAAAGTTTTAAACCATTTTTTTGTTTAATATTTACATTTTCTCCTTATCACAAAATTGAAATGAATATACAAAAAATAGATAAGAACCACGAACTCATGAAAAAACAAAATAAATAAACCTGAAGCTTCTCAAATACCTGAAGTAATATTTTTAGACTAAATAGAAAACAATAGTTAAAACATTTTCATATTCATATGATACTAAACGCTTCCTTTTTTCTCAATACATCGAGGACGCCATTTGTAATACAAAGATGGCGGTTTACATGACAATCAGCTGTACACAATGGCCGCCGAGACAATACGGGAAAAACGGGTTTCCTGCTTTAAAATAAGTATTCTTCGCTGAAACTCGTGCGTTTTCCTACACTGATACTTCCAATTTACTTATTAATATTCATACACAATTCAGTAAGATCTTTGTTTACATTAAAAAACTCTAACCAATTCTCTGTCGCTGTTTCTTTTACAGTAGCAATAGTCAAAGGATTTTAATTTGTCTATAGGCTTGTTTCCACTATTTATAATTTAGATGCATCAAAGTTTATAATGATCAATAATATTTTTACAAAATAAATTCAAATAAATTTGACAAAATTGAACTAGTTTTTAAAAACGCAAAACAAATAAGCTATTAATTTTATTATTTTTACAAAACTAATATATTTTTATGTTCATTTGACACCAAAGTACAATAATACTTAATGTATGTATTTAATCTAAGGCAGAATACGATTTAGTCGACCTTAATGTTTATAAGTAGCAATTGAAGTAACGATAAAAATCCTCATCATTAAGTTCCCAAACCCATAAACAGTAAAGAATCTCTCTCAAATCTAACAGCAACAGATGGTCACATTCTTGTTGTCGGTGAGAGTACACCGGAACTCGGTCATCAATAGTGTTGTGATTTTTTACCGGATTTCGGGAACATCTGACCCCAACAGGTGTGGAGCGGAACGACCATCCCGAATACTTAAAAAGTTACAAACGAAAGTTAAATAATCCTGTTTGATAACTGAATTTTAAACAGTTAACTTTATATTTACTAGCTGTACCTGCGGCTTAGCCATAGAAGTACTTTTGACTGATGTTCTAACAATTTTTCGTCCCTTAGTTCAGTAGTTTTTGAGTTTTTTCGTTACATATAGAGATGGATTATGAATTAAAATACCATCTTCATTCTGATCTCAACATCTATTCCGTAGGCCTAAGAGTGAGTCTCTGCTTAGTCTGTCTCAATGACTATGGGTTACCTAGCTCCTCAGCTCTCTACCTACATGGCTACTTACGAAATAAACTGACTAAGCTGTCATGAAATTGCATAGGTATATGAGAACCAATAAAACTATGTTGGCAAGTCAGTGAAACGTTTAAATAACCATTGTTCTCCGTCATTACTTAGTCATTGTCAAAAATATCACAAAATCGTAAACGAAATGAAATAAACCGTATACAAAATAAATCTCTAAAAACCGTCACGCGACTGCTATTCTTTTAAAACCGCTTGTCTTACCAAGCCAGGAATAAAGATTTCATGGATTCGATATTAAAAGAAATTATATTATATCTGTTAATAGTAGGTACTTATAATTCAAATCTATTGCTAATGCAAAATAAATACATATTTAAGAATGTGTGTAATTAGCTTGGTTATGATTAAGAACGGTTCTTTAGGAAAATGTCTATTCACTTTACTTATATACAGTCAATAGTCGGGACTCTTTTGTACCTACCTATTTGTATTCACCTATTTGTCATAACAACGAAATCCTTAACTCTGGAGATATTATTTTAATTTAATTCGCTTACCAGTGAAACAAGTGTCTTATCCCTTTTTATTTTTTAAACTCCAACTTACTACTTAGCCCGCTCTCATTCTTTCAGAGCCGTTTCTTTAATTAGCAACAAAGAATGGATTGCGTGTCCCTTCTACTTTTTTAATTTAATTACACCGACGAAAAGACAATGGATTTACTATGTTCTGCCATTATTAGGACATGCAAATTTTCGAAGCAGAAATATGGGGTGCTGAGACTTTTGTCTAGGTGTTATGCGTTTTTTGTGTTGTGTACTGATATTTTCGAAGACTCTGTCAAAATTTTATGGTATTTATAAACATTTTCTATTCCTTTCCATTCCATAGGTACTTACTAACATATTTTCACAATTTTCAATAAAATGTGTATTTCGAAATAATTGCTACTACAAATAACATTAAATTTCATAAAAGTCACAAGCCAAAGCCACCAATATGGAATAAAATGAAAACTTCACTTTCCAATATGGAAACTATCATCAACTCATCACTCACACTCGTCTCACCGGCTCAGCATGACCATTTTATCCGTTGTATCCTCATCAACCTAACCCGTAAGTTCCTATTTTCTGGAAGTATAACAGCATCGTTGCGTGCAGTCTCGACCTTTGGAGCAGGGTTAACTTGTTTATGGTTAAATACCGCTGGAACTCAGCCACACCTCGGCGCTGTCGAAATTACTGATAATGAACTGGATAATGTGTTTAATTGATCGGTTATTAGTCGGTAATTAGTGATGTGAAAAATAATTCTTCGAGTATTAACCCTTCATGATTTTTCATTTGTCTTCATAATTTTTATAAATAAAGCTTCTTTTTTCAGGTATGAATCCATAATTCACTGTCAAACTCTTCTGAATTATTTACTTATACCTAAATTCGTTATCATTGTCCACTTATAGAAACTTTTTAGCAGATAGGTAAGTGGTAATTGGTTCCTGGAACGTAAGATGCAATAACTCAATACAATCGTATTAAAATATTATTGTCATTGTATGAGTGAATTGTGAAGTTGTATTGTTTAAACTTTGTTTCTTGTTTCCTTTTTTAATGCCAAACAGGCAAGCTCCCTTGATTAACTTATCATCACGTATCTACAATGAAGAACAAATAATGTATGAGTAAGTATACTTAATGGCCAGTGCCTATAACTTATCCATAATGATATTTCCATCCAATATTTTATATGAACTTCTTTTTACTTACCTACTAGACTAGATGGATCAGCATAAATAATTTATCTTAAATATAACTTACATTCCTTATTCTTGGAAACGTATCTATAGTTTTATTGATTCATTAAACTCCAACGACATGCATGCATGTCAAGAATGCATAGTATCTATTATATACCTGGAACCTGGAATCCAAAGGGTTAAAAAAACTGTACCAACACCTAAAACTACTATAACATTTCTTGATCACTTATGCGGAAAATAAACAAACGTTTGCATAAAGTTAATAAGCATAAATTAAAAACCAGGTTAAGACTTACGCAAACTTGTACATTATCTGCGAGTGAACTATCGCGTACATAGGCTTACACACATTGGTTTTTGCAACCAGTTCAGAGCAGTATAGCACGGACCGTAGTCCCGTTACTCGACTGATGCAACTTTTGAAGTCTATAATAACATAATAGTACACTTATCCCTTCACATACAACCGCTGGACGTATTCTTATAACAATTCCTTCAGATTTCATTGTGTTTATTGCGGTAACGCTTATGGCTTATTTTAGCTTTTGATGTACTAGGTGTGTCTTTGATCTGTGTCGGATAAAGTAAACTAAACCTATCGTCAATAACTGATTGTATTTTTTTTGTTGATAAATGAATTTATTTAAATCTTTAAACCAAAATTATTCGATTTTTATCATTCAATTAAGGCCGAGGCCGCACTACGGCTAAACCGTAAAAATTGTATTTAAAAGTTAAGCACTGTACTGTGGCCAATTTTAGCACCATTGCTTTAAATTTATATTTATAGAAATTTTAATATAATTTCGGACCACCAAAAGAGATGAAAGAAAAATTAGTTTTTATGAAATTGTTAACGTAAGAATGTTTTTTCTGCTTACCCGACTTAGATACTAGCTTTCAGTGTACGATTTCTTAAATTTACCTTGCCGACATGTAAATGTATAGAGACCAATTATAATTTTCTCAAAAGTTAAAAGATTCAAGCGAACCAAAAATAAAATCAAATCAGAAATCTAAAAACTCTCAATAAATATTAAGTCAAAGATGTTCGCCTTTCAACCTCCGCCCTAACAAGCGAAAAACGCGCGTAAGTTTTTTCACTTAATTTAAACTCAAAAGATACTTGAGATAATTGCTCTCGCTCCTTTCAATCTCGAATAAATCGAACCCATTTCAGAACGAAAGCAATTTTCGCCATTTTCCCTATTTTTTGGCATTCTTTGGGATCCGCCATTGTGAGGAAAGAATCGGTGATTAAAATTCAATTTTCGAACAATCGAATGTGGGGATGATCACGGTGCATTCTAATTGGATGGAAAGATTTGCCGCCAATTGTTTTGATAGACCTTTCTTGTTTTCTTTTTAATTTAATATGGTCTAAGATCCGAATCTAAGTCGACATTCACCGGCTTGATAATAGAATCAAACTTATTTTATAATAAATTTCGTATCTTAGAAAATATATTAAAAATGGGTTGACAACAAAAATCCTGGACAGAATATTTTTAATTATTTTTTAAAAAATAATTTTTCAAAAATATTGCATGATGAAGATAATAATAAAACTTTATACTGGACTTAAAGTATAGAACATATAGAATGTGCAGACTATTATCAAATCGAGTGAAAAGTAACTAGTATTGACATACCTGTTTATACCTGTCTACCCAGTAGTTCGTCCAGGTAAATAATAGTCTACCCTACGTCTGCACATTCTATATGTTCTATACTTTAAGTCCAGTATAAAATTTTATTATTATCTTCATCATGCAACATTTTTTATGAAAAAATATTTTTTTAAAAAATAATTAAAAATATTCTGTCCAGGATTTTTGTTGTCAACCCATTTTTAATATATTTTCTAATATACGAAATTTATTATAAAATAAGTTTGATTCTATTATCAACCCGGTGAATGTCGATATAGATTCGGATCTTCTACTAATATTCTTTTCTTTCGAATGAAACGGCATGGACATTGTATAATAAAAATGTCCGATTAATTTATTATTATCTATAATTCAATTATGTATTTAAAAAGCTCATGAATCGCGAAATTTTACATTTCTATAATATTTAAGTAAATTAATCCAAATTAGATTTTGACGACATTTTATTAGCTCAATATTTTATGGTTACAAACTGCACATGTCATTGATTGATTGTAGCAAAACTAGGTACTTCTGTTCTCTAATACTATTATAAAAATAGTGTGTGGCGCTAAAAATAATAATCCGACCACCATATGCAACGAATCCATCAAATTAGCCACGACACAGCCGGTCAACGATTTCCGAAAAAAAAAGGTTAACCCTTCCTTTGCCGCGTAAAAATGACTCCACAAACATAGGGCTCGGACACAATAGCCCCGGAAGATGTTTCGTACCTGTGATAAAAGCGTAAAAATTAGCATAATAATGGCGTCGGAACTATTATTTCGGGTGATATTGGCTAACGAACGCCCCTGGACAGCTGCAGGCCATTTTTTGCGGGTCATTGTCCAGAAGTCTTTGTTTAAAACGAGCGTAAGGTCACAACCCTTAAGTTTTGACGCTTCGGAACCGGAAGAACAATGTGATGAAATTTGACGGTCTGTTTTCGTTATTATTACGGATGTTCAATTCATTTTTAACGTTACACATCTGCTGTATCACAATAATACCATATAGATAAAATATAAATGTGCATGAGTGCTCTTTTTGGCAAAGGCCGATTGTCCAAAAAGCCCTTACTAAATATTTCAAAAATTGCATTAAGCAAAACCTACTCACATAAAGTTATTAAAAGAAACTTCCTAGAAGGTCAAAAAATCAAAACATTTGTATCTGCCTTATCCGTTTGTAATTTTTATCGATATTTAGTGCTTAAAATAACGTGAATAAGAGCAACTAATTAAATCTCAGTAAATTATAAATGAATAGTCTCAGTAACTACTCACTTCATATCAGTGGAATTTGTATTACAAACTTTACAAGCTACGTTTTGTGGATACACACAGTTCTTTCATCGTATATTATTAAAACTTAATACTCGCAAAAATTAAGAGCACAATAATTAAACACGAGCAAAAAATTAATACAGATTGACACACCGGACCCTTAGCTTAGCAAGTCCTGTTCCCAAAACAGGTAATCAAAGGGTTAAAGGACAATAGTTCCGGATAGAAACAAAAAACGTGAAGGGTTAATTTCGAATAGAAGATTTATGAATGAGTATTATGTTACAATTTTTTGTTCTTCAACGGTCAACAGTTGAAATATCATTTGTTAGCGGATACGGAAATTGAACGAAATTGTATAATGCTGTATTCGAATTACAAATTATTGAATTATTGGTTTCTTAATGTACGTGAATAAAACGATTGTATGAAACATTTTTAACTTGCCGCTGAGAAAGATTCTTCCCGACTTAATTTATTACATAACGTTTGTAAAAAAATTTGGTTTAATTTTTATTATTTTGGAAGCTAAAGGTCTGATTGAAGGTAAATAAAAACTACTATAAGTTTCATTTCCTAAAACTTCAAAATTCTGTCAGTGCCCATATACGAGTATTTTACAAATGTTAACACTATAATTGCCAAGTGGTTTGAACGTTACACTACCAAAATAACAAAATTTTCAGAAATTATGAGACATTAGAAACTAATTACTATTTGCTTTCGATAAAGAAAAATAGCGTGATAATTTGCAGACATACAGCCTTTGTAATAATTTCCAATTTATGAAGTCAACCAGTCCGCACTTCGCTATCATGGTAGACTACTGTCCAGCAAGGTTGCGATTATGATGACGACGTTTACTTGACAAAAAAGCCATATTTAAACTTGCATAATATTATGTTAAATCGGTATTGAATTGAGACTTAATATATTTTTGTTCCAGTTAAATGGTCCTCCCTGACGTAAGAACCAGTCATATCCATAGATTTGTCAATAACGGAGAACAGACGGTAGGTGTTAAGACTGTAGGTATATCTGTATATACCTACCAGTAATCCGCAGAAGCCTACGTTTGTAGATGAATGTAGGGATCTAATGGAATAATAAATCATAAAGCCACGAACGGCTCGACAAGACAGTATCTAGTACATTTCGACGTCTTTACTTAAAAAGTATTCGTTGAATAAATTGTACTGACTATATTATTACTAGTGTTTGCCTTCGGTATCGCCTGTATGATAGACGGACAACGATAAAATACCCCCACGAACATATCACCATAAACAAAGTAGGTATACTATATAATTATGTTCCAGTCTAGCTCATGATCTTTTATGTAATTTCCAAGATAAAAATCTCCTTTGTCAAAGATAAAAATATCCTTTATCATTTTCCAAGCCTCAAGTTGTCCCCATACGAAATTTCATAAGGTTAGTGTGATAAATTGTGTTCAAGCTTGAGGCCTTAAACTATTCTTATATGGAATGTAGCAAACGAGCACAGCTTAAACCTAGAACAAGGCTCAATTTAGGGACTAAGATAGTTTTTCTTATCAGGGAATCTTATTTTTCTCGCCTTTCTTCTTTTTTATACGTCTAGGTCATCTTTAGTTGATGATGATGAAGGTTGAAAATGAGCACAGTTGAATGGCTCATTTACTTGTTTTTCAGCTTTTACCGACTACAGCATAATTACCTGCAACTAAAAAAACATTTCAACCCGTTAAATGTCGAAGAACTTTTGAATTTTTGAATAATCATAGGAACTCGATGTGAATATTTGAATCGTCGGGAGGATATAAAATGTCGTTTCGGATTTAAAGTCAAAGTCCACAGACAAGGGGAGTAAAAATAATTGTAGAAGCGAAGTGATGCCAGCGTTCACACCACCCTCTAGCAGGGTTGACTGTTACTACCATCAATCTAACTTTACCAGCATATTTTTATCTTACTTATTGTCGTCAAGCACTAGTTTGATGCTTAAACAATGCATAAAGAAATGTCTTTTGGCTTAAAATTCCGGTATACTGATGCATACCTTTTTCTTAACCATCCTATTTAGTAGTTGCAAAGTTAACGTTTGTTGTTAACCTTTAAGTTAGAATATTAAAATAATCAAAGTATGAGAAACTTCATTATGTATGTAATCATATATTTTTTCGCTTATATATTTTTATATCTGTCAGAGTTCAAGCATATTAATCGACTCGGCATATGGAAATAAATAGCACGACCAAAATTAATTTTACTGTTAAGTAATGATTTTAAATAGATAATTAATTTATACATGCAATTATGTTCAATGTTAAGCCTACAAGATGTGAATATAATAACGGCTTACGATTAACTTTATTAATTGCATCCATAATACGCGTGTTAAATACGTAAAACTCAACTTCTTAACAAAACTTGCGTATTAATAGCAAGAACACTGCAAACAACAGAAATAATGAAAAGTTCCGTACACTATGTTGGTAATAAAACCGGTTTAAGCCGGTTTAAACTGGGCCGAAACGTGGTGCGGGACAAAAAAAAATGCAAAACTACACATTAAGATAACGCTAAAACTAAGTGGAGAAGTCGTTAGCGGCAACCCTGGAACAAGTTGGAAAACTTGCCAACTAGTCTTGTTCCTTTTGCATTTTTCTCAACACAAACGCTTATTTTTTTTTTCTTTTCCTCCGTTTTCCCTCGCCCGCTTGAATCTTTTTACTCTAGAAACGTGTACCCTTTTCAGGAGTTGGCTGGCTATCTTTCTTAACTTGACTGTTCGGAACAGTGGAACTGTGGAGTTGAAAGAAGATTCGTTTGATTTTTTTACTTTAAGACAATATTAAGTGACGGGTTAAATAGCTATTCACATTCTCAAATACTGGTAGAATTTATGGAAAAGGTTCATTCAAGACGTTTTTAGAATACCTAATCTAATATGTGATGGACAAAACGTACTTGGCTGTAAAAATACGTATTCAATTAAATTTCTTGGTAAATCATCTTAATCTTATTAATTCATTAAATAGTCCAAGCCAAACGTTAACTGGATTCAATATAAAGCTTGCTTTGGCGTCTTTATTTTTGCAAACTCAATTTGTTTGCCCTTCGCAGCCAACTATCGTATCTGGGTGGTTTACGAACGTTCTCAATTGTACTGCAACGTCCTGACATACGGATAACAAACTCGTGTATATTCGGCGCTCGGTACCTACTGGTCTGTAGCTCTGTAGCCACGTTGTAGTGGCTATGTGAATCGTTTACGGGTTTTGGATGAATAGGAATCGTTCACCGATGGGGTCATGGATTGCTAGTTTTACTTGAATCGTGTTGGCGTAGTTTAAAAATATATTTATAGATATAGAGAATGTAATAGTATATTTTTATTTGATACGGTTATTTGTGAATGTATGTTATTTATTGAATACGCATAACCTGTTCCTAAGGGAACGAGAAAATTTTTTAAGATTATTCAAATTCATAAGTCAATTTAAATAATTAAAGTTGATTAATTTTTACAAACAGTTTTAATATTCACGACAGTCTCCAAGGATTTCGTTGCTCCTTGAAAACTCCTTTAAGTTTTTATTTGACCACTGAAGCATTCGCGAGATAGCACCGCGGTGAAAATTAAAAAAAGCAGTCGGAAAAATAAGGAATCCACTCGGAATAAAACTTTGTTTCGCCGTGGGAAGAAACGCTTGGAGAATTGAAGAAACACTTTTATCGCGTAACTTTGCAATTCTTTAATAATTTACGTTGTTAATTCAAATTAGAGTAAACAAAGCTTACAAAGGCGAGTTATAACGCTTATTAAATTGAACAAAATGGCCGCCAATATGCATACATTTAGCGGGACGTCAATACCGGACAAATTTCGCTCGGTCGACGCAGGTGGAATACTATTATATTTTTTTCATGCGCTGCCTCCCCCAAATAGTTGGGGGCGCGGGGGTTGGATAGTTGGGGCATGCGTGACCCCACCCGTCGCCCCCGCCGCCCCCGGGGGGTGGGCCGACCCCTCGCGCCATGCACTCGCCATGTGAGCCTGCACAAATTCAGGCCCAATAATTTAAATTTCCGATCGGTTTGATTAACGCAATATTAATGTTGTAATGTATTTCAACGTTTACTATAATTGTTTGGTACATTCCAAATTATAATTATCGCGTTGTATTACGGTGTTAGAATATATATATACCTAGCTAAGCATTTTACGTATTTGTTAGTGAAGGTTTATCGCAACCATTAATTCAGCGCATTTTATCAAACGAAATGCATGCTTAGTTAGTAAGTAATATTGTATTGTTTTGCAAATCATTAGATAATTATTTTGGTGTGCGTATACAAAGTGGTTTTATAATTCGATGCAGTAAAATTATGAATGGTAGGTACTGGTAGCTTTTGCCATCTTTCAGGCTAAGCCGATCTACCCCTGTAGATATGGAGATATTATGGAGGTAGTCCCTCTTCTTGGAAACACTAGACTCTAGCCAACCAGTTTGATTTGAAGATGACTTTGTTGAAAGTGTAGTTACCTGTCCTTAAGGCTCCCTTTGAGTACCCAGATTAGGTAAATCAGTGACCATCAAGACTAGATTCTAGAGTCATCTAAAATCAATAATTATAAAATTATTGTTTTATATTATTTTCGACATTTAATTTAGTTTAAACAAATTGGAGGAGTACATAACGTGCATGTGCTTATCCCTCTGCTTCTTATGTACAATTTATGGATAGTTTTGACAATTTAATGACAAAATTTTCCGGTGCGACAAATAATATCTCATCCGTCGACAGTAATACTGACAAAATATTACAAAATTAGCTAGGAACATCATCAATCATCCCAAAACTAAATCACACGCGTTATTATCACTGAAAACATGCAAGAATTTATTATTCGTATACAAGTCAAAATGGCGGTGCGTTCCAAATTCAAAAATAAATTCGCGGCGCGCCGTCGGCATTCGTTTTAAAATCGACGTGCAACGAGGAACGTTCAAACGATGGAATTACTTTTAAATTGAGAATTTATTTCTCTGTGAATCTCTGAATTATATTTTTTATACTGGATCAGCGTCTAAACTTAAAAGTGGCCCGAAATTTCGAACTGGAGAGAAATTTAAAACTGTTTAAAATTCTTTTACTATTTTCACGATTTTACAAAATCGGATTTTCAAATTTTATTGAAAAATTTGTAGGTAAGTAGAAAAGGATAAATAAAATACTTTCTGAGGTCGAATAAAGCTAGAACAGATATCGAAATCTAGGTTCCCTAGACTAGCAGAGTGAAGCCTACGCACTGGATTTACATACAAAAGTGCTTCCCTGTACACGCCGTGCCTTTTGACTTCGAGCGTGGGCCGGCATTCTTGGCTTTCTAAAGTTAATCTGTTTGTTGAAAGTTTAAAAGGAGAAAAACTTTGCTGAAAATAGTCCACTTTATTTTTGTTTCAAAAAGCTGTGCAGTAGATTTTTGTAAAGGATACTGTAAATATCTCCTAATGAATGTATCGAATTTAACAAACATATGCGATTAAAATAATATAAGACAATACCTACATACCTTATGTTGTACCTAGGTCTTGAGGTTAATACTGAATTAATTTCCTTAAAAAAGTTAAAAGGCAAAATTCTACTTAATGTTACTTAATTACTTACGTTGTCTGTTTGTTTTAATAAGTATTGGAAACAATAGTACATATAAATGTAGGTACTACATAACATACTATTCACCTCTAACAATTAATAACTAAGAAATACAATTTAGTTGTAGCTATTTCGTGGGTAATTACGACTAATAAAATGACTTTCTTTGTAGTAAATTCCCTAACTACAAACGATTAAAAGACAATTTTTCGTGTTTCCTTCAGTGAAGGGTTATTTAAAAGCGATTACCAATCAACTTTAACCAAGTTACGGGTCATAATTGAAGGTTCGTAGATACTGGCCGGACACGCATTCCAATTGTGACCCTTTAAGTATTTATGTTTTACTCATTTACACAATAGTGGTAAGAAACCGCCCAATATAAATTAAATACGGTTAAAAATACGGTTAAAATTGCCAATATTTTAGATTTTTATTCATAAGAGTCTAAACTTAGATTCGTAATAAATTATAAAAAAATAATATTGAATTTTCTTTTTAAATATAAATTATAATATTATATACTTGCCTACGTACATTATCTTGCTTATCTTGCTATATCAAAATGTATAACAAAGACGACAACAAAATTATATAATTTTTATCTAACATAAAAATTACAATTATGCTCGTAATAAAACAGCTGTTGTTAACTTATGCATTTGAAAAATATAAAATTAAGTAACGTAAAATTTTTAAATGTAAATGTACCAAATACAAATTCTAAACTCAGTTTCGATATTCCCGCATGAATTAATACCGATAAATATTATTACAATCTTAGTAGATACCATCCTTTAACCAACGTGCATCGTTCAAACTGTGCTAAGGCAAACGCCTTTCCCTTCTCTACATTTATTCATAGAGAAATAACAAAAATAACCATAGTCAACACTGGCCACTCAACTCTGAACCGCCGCGTCTCTTTCATCTTTGACATTACAGTCCATTCCGGGGTATTTATGATCGAAACGAGGGCTCACGTTACACCGGTCGGTTTTACGCGTAGGTTGTATAGCTTGAAAAATGGTTGCTTGGCTACAATAGTATAGAGAACGGTGAACCCGGAAGAAATATTTGCCATGGACAAGATTTAATCTGTGCTCCGGCGGGATCTTTTTAGATAGTCTGTGCGTAGATGAGAGAAATGGCGCGATTAGAAATGGCGGGAGATTCTGACAGTTGTGTGTCAATTTTAGTAATTTAGTTTCTCATTCAGTGTCGTAATCGTAGGTATATTTACTTATTTATATTTGTTTGTTAAGAAAACGGTTAGAGAATGAATGCAATACAAAACTTTCTAATGACTTAGCAGAACTGATAGAGAATCTTTGCTCAGCACTCGGAAAGATAACTTAAGGGATGTTAAAATAACTTTCACATAATTTGCATTGTAACATTACTAGTGTGTACGTATATTTATTGATATTCACAGTTCTCGGTAGTAAATAGATTTGCAGAAGATTAGGTATATTTTTTCAATACCTTGTTGTATTTGAAATGAGCGAGTATGTAAATAAAACGTTAAGAAGAGATTTTGAAGAGTTTTTAAATGTCTAATTAGTTGATTGGCTATCCAAAATATTTCATGGGTTATTAGAAGATATAATATTAAGTATAAGCGTTATAAATTGTATGATGTTAATTGCAATAAGAATATATTATGTACTTTTATATTTAGAATAGAACAGATATGGTCCAGTTTCATAATGTATCGTTTTACTGTAACTCGATCGGGAGATAGACGAACGAACAGTTGATTGATATAACGTGGAATGAGTTTTAAATTATGTATGTTTACTTTCGTAGATATATCGTATCGTAGTTAAACATAATAAATGTACAACAATTTCCAACCTTTAAATAAATTAACATTCACGGTTAACATTCACTCAAATGTAATAAAACTAATGACCTACTTAAATGCTTCATATGCACTTTAAAGAAACATTTTTCGGTGTTTTGTACATTTCATTTTTGGTGCATATCTTAAAATTATTAACATTAGCATTTAGTTATCTCAATGCTGCCCTATTTATATAAGCCCGAGCACTTATGAACCAAAATAAGATTGAGAAATTTTAAAGTAATTTCGCGATCAAACACAGTTAAATCCAGATAGTGCCACTTACAAAAGATCGATCGCGGCAACCACAGCCGATTTAAATGATCCCAATATTTTAGCAACTTTTACTCGACCAGTAGAATAGTAGCCGTAATACCGCGGACCGTTAGGACCAATCGACCATAGTAATATTTCCATGCTGTGTCAAACGTACCAGCCATATATCTGGTCGCATCTAGGAAATAATTCTACAATATCTTTTGCTTACGAATGCCCGCGTGTGCATACGCATTCTTCACAAACATGCAAAAACACAACCACACGTAAACGCAAGGACTATACAATACAGGAGATAGTACATGTGTGAGTGTGTGAGTGTGTACAAGTGTGCGTGCGTTCAATGACCTATGCATTTGCTTGGCGTACAGGCTAAAAGTATGCATTCGTTTTATTATGGTCTTATTTTAAAAATGGTTCGCTCTGTTCGGTTGGGTTAGGTCGCGGTTGAGATTTTTGGCGCCATTTAGGTCTCGGTGACTGCCAGGTCCTTGACCTTTGTTATGTAACCGTGTTTTTATTCTCAGCTTAGTGCTTTTTTGTTTTGTTCTTGAGATCAACGACTTGCGAATTTTATTCTGAAGACGTTTGAATTTTAAGAGAAATTCTTAATAAAAAAAACTTAATTTTTTATGATAAAAGTATTTTTGACATTGATACAGATACCTAATTATATATAGAAAAAGCGAACAAGTAATGGTGGCATAATAAAGACTGTAAAATAATCGCAAGACCTCATAGAGTCATAGCTCATAGACTCATCGTAATGTTTCTTCGCATCTATATTTACCATAACTAATTCATGCTCAGTTATGAATATAATTATAAAAGATCTAATACCAATTAGGTTGTGCTCAGCCAGGGTTTCATCACTGCCAATAAACAGAATTAAATATGGACTATTAAACGCAATGAACCCATGACAAACATATTATGGTACTATATTTTTTATGGCACCTTGGGAGGTATGAGGTTTATAGTAGATTACTTTGACTAAACCTGGTCTTATAGAAATCTGGTAGGTACTAAGTTAAAAGAAAAACAAAATAAAGTTTCGCAACATCCAATTAATACGGTATTGGGTTATTAATGAGTTAAAATGGTGATTAATGCGGCCGACACCAACAGTGTCCACGTAGGAAGTAACTGGGTGCGTGGTAAAGAAACGGGTTCTGTTCTATCGCCTCTGAAGAAAGGCCCATGCTAGCACACAAAATCGTTAATGTTCTTTAAAATTTTTAAATGAATGTCTCATAAACTTTACAAATGTATACTCACGAAAGATTACATGCTACTGAAAATTTGAAAATGTATGACTTTAAAAGTGGAATTGAAAAAATGGAGAATTTGAAATTGTATTTTTCTACAATTACAGTTAACAATTTTAGATATTCCTGTTTCATAAATGCTGTTGATTTCAGTGACGATATACAATGGTAAGGTGGCCGATATACATTATCTTTGTTAAATATTAAATACATCAAAAGAGAAACAATCTATTATTATTTAAATATAAGTTTTATACATCACAATTACTTTATACACCAACTATTCACAACTGGCAATAATTCATATACCTACATGATTAATGCTTATGCATGATGAAAATATATAACAATCACGACAAAAGGAATAAAATAAATCGATCCATTTTCAATCTACGTACTCAATTTGATGACACACTACTTATCTCAGTTGAATAACCTGAACTTTCTTTCACAATCGATTCCCAAAGTCCCCGCTATGCAAAATGTTCTCCACTCTCGTTATAAATACACAGACATCGAGAAAGTTGTAAAGACTTGACCGTTTTCATTTATAAACTACACATTGGGTGCGAAAATTAAATGAATCACTTTAACAATTTTCTAGATGTCTAAAATGTACTTGTTAATTTTCAAATTGTAATACATCTTGTAATTTAAAATATCGTAATGAAGCGATTTAGATATAAAGATTTTATTCATAAGCTTGACTAAATGAATCGTTGTATCCTAATTATATAATGTGCAAGCATTTATTTATGTACATAATACTAGTTAACCTGCCCTCACTTGACTTTGGGAATTGCTAACAGTTACAAAATTAGATGTAACAAAAAAACTTTCGACCGTATCAAGCCATAAAACGTGCGCAAGTTTTTAAATTAGAACTAAATCACATCCAATGCCATACAGTAGTTCTTGCGTAAAGCGCGTACAAATACAGACAGGTTTTTCTTAAAAAAAGACTACGTACAATAAGTAAAAAAACTCGAAAAAAATCTTGATATAAAAAGCTAACAAATCACCAAACGCAAAGCTCAAGCCAAATCTCCGTTTCAGGGGAGCGTCCCTACAAATGCCACCTCCCTGACTGCGGGCGGGCGTTCATCCAGCTGTCCAATCTTCAGCAGCACCTGCGGAACCACGACGCCCAAGTGGAGCGAGCCAAGAACAGACCATTCCACTGCAACATCTGCGGCAAGGGCTTTGCCACTGAGAGTAGCTTAAGAACGCACACCGCCAAGGTTAGTATCTTGATATGTTCAAACGACTCTTCATCTATCTTTTTTTCTTTTTTATGTACAGTTAATTCTCTAATAATGTTTTAAGAATTTTGAAGAATAATAATCCTCATATTAATAATCCTCAGTTGTATATGTATGTATGTTACTTTTCTTTTAATATTCGTAAGAAGTAAGAACATCAATTAAAAATTCTTACACTTCTACATGTTTTCAAACTTTTTAATGAGCTAATAAAATTGGTTATAAAGTTTTCATAATTGTTTTTATGGGTTTTAAAGTATTTTAGAAACATTTTAAATAATAATAAATAAGAAAACTTTTACGATGTTTAATTTTATAGACTTAAAATTAAGTATTACAACTATTTGATAATGGCGTGTCATTGACAAAAAAATCATCAGATTATTGAAATTACCAATACTCTATTAATATAATAAATACATTTTGTTGCCTTTGATGTTGGCAACCTTCTTGCACCTGGTCACTCATAACGTAAGCAAATGATAATTAATGATGTTAAATTAGTAAATATGTAATTCGAGAAAGTTTATCACTGGGATTTAGAACATCCAGTGTAAAGGAAAATTTTATCACAGCTAAAAGTTTGAAATTTTTTGAAATTCGAAAATTTTGAATTCTTAAAATGTTTACAGATGAATAATTTTAATATAACAAAGTTTTTTTATACTGTTCAATATTTGGCTACAATTGAAACGTTATTAATTTATTTACATTAAAAATTGGCCGATTATAATTTACTTTATTTTCTAAATTCCATTATCAAAAAATTCCTTTTGGCTGTTATTCTTAATTTGAAACTTTTTTATCATTTTCAAAATTCCCTTTTGACTGTTATTTAATTGTGTTTTTATATGACGATGCTAATATTTGCACTGCTATGCTTCCATCGCCGGTGGAATAGGAGCTTCAGCTGCACCTTGGTGTTTTGCAGCAACATGCCGCTCTCATGATCGGTGGGGCAACCGCCACGCCTTGCCCCATTTGCCACAAAGTCGTATTCGGTGGCGAAGCCCTAGTCGAACACATGAAGAACACGCATAAGGATCCTAATGCGTCAGGCGTTGCCAGTAAGTTCCCGGACGCTCCGTTCGGTTTTTCGGTCTTAAAGGAACGCCATCTATCTCTATAGATACGGTTTCTTCTCTAGGTGGATTTAGTTAAGGCTAGACTAAGTCGTCTCGTTTGTTATGAGTGTTGCCAAATTTTTTGATGCAAATGTTTTTGTTAAATGTACTATAAAATTTTATTGGACAGTTTTGAAACGCTTTTACAGATGAGACTTTTAGCTTTAAGATTTGTCACTGGAAGCCTCACACTTCTCAAGCGTCATAAAATATCCACTTTCAGTGGAATTTCTAACGCGCTGTACTTAACTGTTTATTTTATTAAAATTTTCGCTATAAAGGCTTCCAGACGACATGAAGCCATGAGGGGTGTTGGTTTTAAAATCAACGAAACAAAAACGTATCGTTTCCACAAACCTTAGTTATCTAAATAAGTAAGAGAACCATCCGAGGGATCGGCTGTTATTGTTTCAGCATTATTGGAAGGGTAGAGTGTTTTGCAAACATTTCTTGCTTCAAACGACCGATTCTTCGGATGGCGTGCCAACTTTATTATCATAACATGTTTTGTTTATACATCTTATAGTTACGTTTTCATCATTTTCAACAGCCGACGTCACTACCGTTAATTGGTTTATGTTTTGGTTTTTGTATATCCTTAGTTCCGTTTATTTGAGTTTCATTAGTTATTAATGTTAAGGATGACGTTTCGTTAAATGCATCATTGATGTCCCCAACTTATTCAAAATTGTTAAAATCATCAATGTAACTTACTATGTCCCGATTATGTCCGATATGTACGCATTTAACGGAAACTCGTTCTTCTACAATCTGCACTAACAACGGGACTAACCGGTTTGTTTTTTTCTTCCTTCCTAACCCACTAACCTGCCAATCCTTATCCTGGTGATGCTGGTGAAGGTCCGCCTGCCACATCACCGTACCCGGCGCAAGCTAAACCAACTGATCCTTATGTAGCGAAGCGGCGGACTGCGAACCACCCGTGCCCGGTCTGTGGGAAGCACTACGTCAACGAGGGCTCCCTGAGGAAGCACCTCGCCTGCCATCCAGAGACCCAACTGACCAGCAGCCTTCGAATGTGGCCTTGTTCTGTGTGCCAGGCTGTGTTCACACACGAAAGCGGTGAGTTGCCAATACCAACAAGATGCTGTTTTTGTACTGAGCAGATTACCTGAGACACCTGATGGCACCACTCGACAAGGCGAATTCAATACTAGAACAAGATATTTTGGAGATTCTTACAAACAAATCATAAACACAGTGATACACTTACACCATACGCAAAAACATCAAAAGCTATAGAATCACGTGGCAGTCATTTAAAAGTAACGTCTAAAATTTCAGGACTTCTTTCCCACATGGAGCATATGAGAATGGAACCGAAACATCAGTTCGCGGCGCAGTACGTGCTATCGCGGGCAGCTGCCGAGAGACGAGAGAGAGACATCCTTGCCGCAGTATCGGCGTCGGCGGGCGGGTCGGGTCTGTTAAACCTGGCGCCACCTTCCCCAGCGCACTCCGACTCATCATCCAACGGGCGACTGTCATCCTCAGCGGGGTCGGAAGCCGGCGCGGCCGTCAACAAACTCACCGACCTGCTGCGCGCCAACAACGGGCACCAGGCGTACGGCGACGAGCGCGTGGCGGCCATCGCCGCGGCCGCCGCCAACATGATGGCGCAGCCGGGCGAGGGCGCCAACGCCGTGCAGGTGGCCGCCGCCAACCTGGTGTCCGCCATGCGCCAGCAGCTGGCGCGCGAGCCGCCACCGCAGCCGCCGCCCGACACGCCGCCCGCGCCCACGGAGGCCGCGCTCCGGATCCAGCAGGCCGAAGCTTTACTCCGAAGTCAGGCCGAAGCTCTTCGACTGGCGGTCTCTCAAGCCGCTGCGGCTCAAGCCCAGGCTCAGGCTCAGGCTCAAGCTCAGGCGCACAACCCCGAGACGGTGAGTCCGCTACGTCATAATGGCGGGTTCCCTCCGCAGCCGCCGGACGCGAGCGGGCAGTTATCTCCGGAACTGGTGGAAGCGTTCCGGATCGCACAGGAACAGCGATTGGAGCAGGCGTTAAGACTACATGATCCGCGGATGCTGGGGTTCAACCTGCCGTCGCCCGCGCAGCAGGCGGCGCAGGCGCAGGCCGCCCAGGCCGCCCAGGCCGCCCAGCAAGCAGTCCAGCAGCAGCATCTCCAGGCCGCCCAAGCCGCCCAGGCCGCCCAGCACGCCGCCCAACAAGCCGCGCAGCAAGCCGTTCACCTCCAGCAGAACCCTCAACCATGAAAATTCACCTATTACTAATCCGATGCGATTTCGCCGCCCGTCGCTAGTAACAAATAATTTCGAATACAAATTGTGATCGTCGTTGATTTCGGATTGAAATTTATTTTAGAGAATGGAGTCGAATGCCGAAATCGTCTCTGGTTGGTGATTGCGTTCGTTTTCAGTGACAGTTCGTAACTTTTTGGATAATGTAATAGTTTGTTTAACGTAGCTGACTAAATTATATTAAAACGGTAACAATACTTAGATAGAACAGTCTGTAAATAGGGGACGTTTAGCGAAAATAATGTTTCTGTAAATATATAAAAGTACCTAAATTAGTCGAATGAACAAAATGGAACAAGAACTCGCGCGATCAGGTAGCAGTAGACGGCGCTTGCGTTTAGTTACGGTGTTACTCGGTTATTGATTATTGAGATAATTATATTTATTTTTTATTAGCTTTACCACAGAGCAGTGTATTTCTTAGCTTAGTACAAACTTTTGGATGTGCCAAACTGTTGGAAGCACGATTTATCGCATTTAGCGAGACTTTGCAATATTTAGTTGCGTATTAAGTTTCCATAGGATATTTTACTGTAAGGGATAGATGTCTTTATTTAATTAATTCGAATATCTTTTATCTTTTCACGCAATAACACGTCTTATGCTAGTCACGTTTTCGAACGCACAAATGTTCTATTTAAAAAAGATATCAAAATTATTTTTATTATACTTGTTTCCATGAATTATGATTCGTTGTTCCTTGGCTTATTAATTTTATTATTTCGAATGCCATATTAGCGATAGTTGTACATAGTTTAGGCATGTTATGCGATGTTAACGCTTCGGTTATATCTTAATGGAGTAACGAGTTATTTTTTTCACGAGGTTATTATTTTTGACGAAAAATATCATTATTTACAAGTGATTTTGTACAGTTGTATATAATAATCGACTATTATGTTTTCAGAAGACTGCCGTTACATTTTTTTATGTAAATAATATTCAATTATCGAAGTGAAGTAAGAACAGGAATGGAAAGAATAGCGACTTTTCACTGAATCGATACAGAGACACGAGACAATATTTATAATAAACAATTGGACGAGTCGTCGAGCGGAACAAAATACGCAGATAAAATATATTTACACCTTGCCGCGACTCACACACGAATGGACACACCACACGAGACATTCTTTCAAACACGGACTCAGACATAATAATAGCCCGAATATTTAATATTTTTATTTTCATTTTAAAACAAACTACAATATTTGTAACTACAATAGCCCAATAAATCATTCGTAGAATGGTTGAAGCGTTTGCTTTCACTCACCGAGCCCGCCCGGGCAGTTGCCGCAATAGTTTTATAGTTCACACGGTTGGAGAATTGTCCAACTTCAGCAAAAATTTGGACAATTTTGCAATTCTCAGTAAGAATGTCAAGTGTTGCCGAATATTAATTCTTTTAATATTATCACCATGTATTATAAATAAGTGACGGTCCGTGCGTAAAAAGACGTCGTCTCGACGGCTTTTGACGTACCGATCGAGTATTCTTCTTATAATCGTAAATAGGTAAGGTAATAGTAAGCTGATTTAACGTACGTAATAATTTCATTCTTGAATTAATATTGGTTCTCCGGCCCCCGGGGACCAATGTACATAGAGAAAATCACAATGCAATAGCCCAAAAACTGTTTATCATTTTTTGTGACGTTTGGTTGTGGATGAAGATTTAATTATATTTCTTTGTTTGTCGTTATTTAATTTATGAAATACAAAACTTTTCGGCATGTTGTTAATTATAATTTGGAGCGAACAGGCCAGTTACGAGACGCGAAGGTTACCCGATGAAGATTAAGTTTTCTAGGAAACGTGAATCATCACATTAGACCCAAAACAAAACTTTCGACTGAACAAACAAACAAAAAAATCCAATTTTTGAACAATCGCAACAAAAATCGAGTGAACGGATCGCTATTTATGTAAAAAATCCTCATAAATTTAATATATAAATAAATTTAATATAACAACAAAAGAGTTCCTATGAATATTGTATAAATGGTATTGTTTTAAATTTAGGTCATAGTAAAAGGAAAAATTTATGGACGTTTGGTATTTTTAAAGTTATAATTAATGAAACATCGTGTTAGGGAACTGAACTCTATGTCGAGTTGTACAAAACTAAAAGCACGGATCGTGTATCCTACATTAGATGTTTAGCAAAAGTTACGTTTCCAAGAAAGTGTTCAAGTCCCGTGCGCGCGGTCGCGCGGCGCATTGTAAAAATTCACGTTGTATTTTCGAATTTAACATTTTTAAATTTAAGATAAGAATTATTCAGAGTAAGTGACGGAAATACTGCAAATTACTAGTAAATTGAGCGCCGCGCGACCGCGCGCACCCATTTGTATTTTCTGTGATCATCGAAAAGGAATAGTTATAAAGAAACAGATCGTGTCTGCGAGTCGTCAGAGGTTATTTTTAAGTTTTCGACGATTAAATTTTTTAATGTTGAATGGAGAAAATTTGAAAAATGTAATTTTTTCTACATTTATTTTATGAAGAAAAATTCCGTAGTTAAGCTGTGTACATTTAATGATTATATAAAGCCTAACACAGCGACGGGAATCCCCGCCAGCTGGCGACACCGTCGCATTAGTTACAATAGTTCTGGATTCTGTTGGTATCCGCGTGGGTTCTAGCGCCCACCACATCTCTTACTCTAATGCGCTGTTGGTACGTTCTTGTTGCGAAATGGATATGGCACCCCCTCCAATGTAGTTTAATTGGCTCATTAATGTTTACCATTTGATAATTGCGTTGAACTTTTGTTACTAGAAGGATAAGTTGGACGTTACGTCGCGCCGCGGGGAGATTGGCCCGAGAATTTTTTGACTTTAGACAGGATAAAACAGAATATACTAAATATATCAAAAATAGTTTTTACACTCCGATTTACATATTGTTATATTTGATAATGACTAGGCTATTTGAACTTTCAAACTGTGATACACTTTTGGCGTTTACAAATTCTAGATCGGTGTTTCTCGTATCAATCTCCCCTTGGACGCGCATTGGGAGTCTGTGACTCAAAAATTTATATCTGAGACAAAAGTCTCAAGAAAAGTCCACTGTTTTACGCGGTGACTGGACAAAATACGAGGCCTAAAAATTCGGTGATTTTCCAATAAACTGATTTCAGCACAAAAACACTTGGAAGTGACAAACTTAAAATTCCTAATCACTTCAAAAGAAACTTTTGGCAATTAAATACTGAAAACAGTTTCAATGGAAAAAGTCACTGTTTCATTATTAAATAAATTTGCAAATTCCATCTTGCGATTACATTACATTTCTTATTTCGAAGTTAATGGCATTGCGAAATGTGTTTCTAGTTAAATTTTGTTGTTTTTCTTTTAGTCGCAAGAGCCTTAAAACGTTTGAATCAGTGTAAAAACTACTCATTACACTTATTCTTCTAAATTCCTCGAATGCCTGTAATTGTTAAAGTTTCATCACTGAGTCAAAGGCCATTTAGCATTAAACACGTTTCGCAATGTTAATTGTTAAGTTTTTAATAAATCAATTGCTGTTGATTTGAATTAAGCATCCTTATTGACTGTTAACGTTTCGTTTCTACTGCTTCATCGTTTCTGTTGAATTTATCGGCTTGTTTTATGAATATTTAGCCAAATATACACATTTATCGTAAGTTAAGTGTAGACAGGATAGCCAGGTTTTGATTCATACTCACATACGTAGTACTGTATCTTATTGTAAGTTAGCCATAATGTAATGTAATGTAATGTAATGTATAGGTGCGTTTATAAAGTTACGTCTTTGCGATTGCTGTCGACTGTTATAAACGGACCCTGTCAACACCTACTAAGTAAACTTTCTAATGTATCCCATGCTTAGTTCGTGTTGTCAATGTAGTGAACAACGAAATAAAAATCAAATAAATACAAAAAAACTGTACCTCTATGTCATAGCTAATGGAATTATAATATTTGTGTGTTAACTGATAAATAATTACACCCTGTGTCGTGTCATATCCATTTTAAAATAAAAACTTTTTCGGAACGAAAAACGTTATATCTATTGCAATTTTAATAAATAAATATGTATTATTTTATTAGGCGTGAGAACAGAATGAAACTTGATGAAGGAAGTGAAAACATAAGAAAGGTTTATAAGGTATTCGAAACTGTATTTTAACTAACGGTAAGATGTTTTAATAATTTTATATTAGACTGAAAAATATTTATATCCTCATAACTATAGAATTCCTATTGAAAATTCGAAATTTACTTAAGAAAATATTTATACATTCGAAAGAAAATTGTTCTTAACAAATACGTAAAAAATTTTTGTTTAAAAGTAAAGCCAACAGCGCATTGTTTTTATCTACTATAACATTGTACGCCTAGCCTCGGTGATGTCACACTCACAAGGCATTTACGTTGTTCGCAGTCGGTTATAATTCTATTGTCCACTAATTTATGAATCCACTAAAATTTGACTATAAATTTTCAAAATAGAACATACAGAAACATACATTTATGAATTTTTCACAAATTTTAAATAAAATATTTACATGCCGTAATTTTAACTTTTTACTGTTTTGAATTAATACAATTTTGCGTGGCATAAAATATATTTTTGCTACTGCAGAGTCTTATGTTAAAAATTTATACAGAAGGCTTTTAAAAGAATTTGGTGTCGAGAATTAAATTTGAAATTTCTACAGCTGACTTGGATACCGTCTTCAGTTTTTATGATGCTCTTTATAGCTGAAATGAATTAGAGAGGAATACAAAAAAAATCGATTAATTGTTCAAGTTGAATAACAATCTTTTGAATGCTGATAGGTGATTCCACCACACAAGTAACATTTGCTTATTTTATCGCGATTAATATTAATAGGTATTTCTCTGTTCTAGCAATTTTATGTTTTCATCAATCCGAATTATGACCGACTGTATTTACATCTAAAAATGTATCTCAAAATATTGTATCCATTTGGTTCTTATCAATCGGTGTATTCTAGTCTTATTTTTTGTAAATTTCATACCCTTGTTATAAGTGTCGTGAGCAAGTCAAAATTAAAAAGAAATGTCAAAATTGTAAACTGTATATTTCGGAACACTTTTTCGGGGAAGTAAAATTAAAATTGTAAATTAAAAATTAAACTTCAAAATTAAGTACCTACCTATATTTCGGCGTATAAATTGTAAAATTGAAATGTTTAGGCCCTAGATTAAAAATTACAATTAGGTAGAAGTCAAAATTCGTGTTTGGCAAAGTGTATTTAAAATTATGGTAATAAAAAGAAATGTAAATAAATTTTAGGGATGTGATGTGACGTAATCATATTGTACCTACTCGGTGTTTAGGGGATGCGTCATACCTAAGGCTTGAAATAATTCTGAAGTTTGAATAGTTGATTCCATACTGATATTTCACGACAAATGTACTTTGTTTTAGTTACATTATGTATAGAGTTATTTATCACCTGTAAGTTAAATTAATTTCATAATTAGTTATTATGTTAAATTTATGCGATGCCATGTTTTTATTTTAATTATTTTAGTCGTAAGTTGCAATATGTTTATTGAATATTTTATTTTTATAGAAGTTATTTTTTTGTATTCAATACATAGTCGAACCGCTATGTAACTTTGTAGTTAAGTTTTAGTGTTGAATTATGTTAAAGAGTAAATTTTTTATTTTACAATTTATCGAACAAAAATTAACCCATTAATTTTAATGCGAGATAATTTTTAACAACGGAAAATGCTTAATGTGTCATTAAAATGAGAATAGTAACTATTATTGCCGAAACGGTTAGCTATAATTATTTTAAAAAATAAAAAGGATGATTCATACGTTGAGTTTCTTTTCGATCCTTGTATCAGGACGTTTTAGGTGCACTTACCCGGTAGCTCACGAAGAATTTTCGTGAAAAGCGTCGCCGTTTGTCCTCATTTGTTCTGAGCAATTCCCAGTTTCCCTAAGTACCTTGACCAAATCCAAAAAAATATTGCCAAGTGGTTAAGAATTTGGCCTCCTACTCGTAGAGTCCGGGTTTGAATCCCAGGGAACGCACTTTTGACTTTTCGGAGTCATGTGCGTTTGAAACATTAAAATGTCACTCGCTATAACGGCGAAGATAAACGTCGTGAGGAAGCCTGCATGCCGGAGAGGTCACATACCTAACTCAAAGGTGTGTGAAATCCGGTAATAAGCACTTGGCCGGCGTGGTGGTCTATGGCCTTAAACTTGTAACTACGAAATTACAAGAATTACACATTAAGCTATTGCAATACTACGATCACAATGCAATATTTTGCGTTCACTAGCGCCATCTGTTATCAAATAGCAAAACTACTCACATTTGTATCACATTATTTGAGTTATTCAAGTTAATACCCATACCCGTTTTGTAAGTAGTGTTTCAATTTTTAAAACAAGCGCGATTAAAAATCTAAGGATATAATTCAAATCAAACGTGAAAATTCAAAATTTACGTACTGGAATGTAAAACTGTTATACTAGCGGCACGCTATGATGGCCGGTTTGACGTTTGTCCGCTCATGAAGTTCCGTATTAATTGATAACGACTTTGAAGGAAATAATTGTATTACTTTATTGACGATAGTGATGTGCAGAGATTCATAAATTTTATCGAATGTAGTTTTAGGTTTAGGACTCAAAATTTATTTATTAAATTGATTTCTAAAATGTATACAAGTGTAGAAAAATCAGTTTGCACCATTTAAGGGGTGAATGTACTTGTGAATATGAACAATTTTCACTATGTGGACAAACCTCTGAAATCGCAAAAAAATATCAGCTGTTTCATACAAAAGGTAAAATTTTTATTTTTATATGATATATACCACAACTCGGCATTTGGTTTTCTAAATTGAAAATTTTAAAAAATGGAATCTAATACGATCGTCACATAGGATCGCTGGCTAGCACAACTACTACCTCCGGCAAACTCGCGTCAATGCTCAATGCAAAACAAAGCAGTTTCGAATTGACGTTGCTTCGAAAAGTATAAACTGTCAGTGCAATGCGATTGTGATATAGTTTTGACCTGGCTTTGGATTTCAAATATTGATACTGCATTACTGTTGACCCTTGCTCGTTAATTTGGACTCTGTTCAAGCCCTTTGTTGTGGATTTCGTCGATATGACCGAACGTACGCAGAGAACTGTTCTAAATAGTCAGACACGTGAGTTCGTAATACGCCTTCGTAACTATTTCGATCGTGAAGCTCAAAATGGAGGGCCAATTTTACCTATAACGTCAGTGGTTGAACGCGTAGCTGATGCGCTTAATATTGGACAACGAACTGTTAGACGGATAACTAAAGAAAAATATGGCGAGACTGGCACAGAAGAAAATAAACTTCACACACCAAAAAAGAGAAAACGAGCAAAACCAGTCGTAGGCATCGATAGCGATATCGATAGGTACAAAAACAAAACTTAATTGTTTTTTGTTCGAGAATAAATTGACATTCCACATCACTGTTGTAATGTGTCAAACCGGCCATCATAGCGTGCCGCTAGTGTAGGTAGACTCTGGTGTCTGTGTTCCGTGAGGTAGACTGGTAGGTAGGTAAGATATTTAAAATCCAATAGTACTAAATGTTTTTTGCGTACATATTCTTATTGGACTGAAATAAAATCATATTCATTTTATATATTTACTTACCTAATCTGTGGTTAATGACATAAAATTCAAATCAAAAGAGGTATAAATCCTTTTAAAATTAGTATTAAGACACAGCAAATTAATTTATTATCTACTGTAAATGCCATAAAAAGTTAATAGAAATTTATCATACACTTACAGCGCCATCTGCTGTCGGTTAGAAAGTTTACTTCGTCTCATGTCAGTGTAATGATTACGACGCCATCTAGAGCAAAAAAATAAATTTTTAAATCACGCCATCTAGAAACCTTTGTTAGAACTTTTATAGAAGCTACTAACTTCAAGATTGGCCACAATAGATCAGAGATGGTCTCAGCTAAATACTTGCTACTAGCTGACACCTAAAAACTTCAATATTTTATAAATGTAGTACAGATGGCAGTCAAAAGCCAACTAAACCAAAGATGTTAATAGTCTTGTTAAATCTGTTTCTCTTTGAACCAAACATGTAGAAGTAGATGCTAAAAAGTAGTCACTACGATGTACATAGATGGCGGCAGTAATACTTTTGACACAAATATTTTTATGCTACGCAACTACCCACATGAAAAATTTCTTATATTATGGGTTGAGATGAGAAAAAGTATTACAGGAATTTATTAACGGTATATAATCCTAAAGAATAGGGAAGTAGTGTGTGCACGAACAGGGACGAATTGAAGTCAAAAATAATCACTGCCTTAGACAAAGTTCGTAGTGATCTTGTTGTAATAAATCGACTGAAAGAAAATCTGTGTAACGTGCTGAACCCCTCATTTTGAAAATTGTAAATGTTGGTGTGATTTCATTAATTGTCGATCATTGTAATTAATTTCTCCAAAAATTGGTTAGGTTGATACTGGTTATATGAAATGGACTTTAGCGTTGTGTTTTAGGAACCACTGAGTATATGGAGTCAGATGCTAAATATGAGCTGCTCAGAGATAAGTTAAAAGTGCAGAGTTACGAGTTAACACATATAAAACATACAGTCGAGAACTTCAAAAACGTTCTTAATAACATCCTCTATTACCTGTGCTAGCCAACCTAACCATCCTAGTCCCCGTGTAAATCTTGGTCATTAAATCATGGCCGACAGGGCATACTTATGGGCGGAAGGTGGTTGCTACAACCTAATTTGCCTTCAACCCAAAAAAACTTAGTTCTAATAGGAACTAATTAAAAATAAAAATATCAGATATAACAATATGCAGTGCGTGCGTTTCGGTGTGATAATGAATAATATTATAATAATAACTAATAAATTAATATATAAATAAACTGCGCGTTTGAAAAAGTGTGTTTGCGCATGGAGGATAGGCCAGCGTACTGGGTAGGTAACTCACTGTGGCGGCGGCTTTTTATGAAATAAATTGATTATGATATAAATATATGTATAATAACAATAATATTTTTACATATTTAATCCACACCTAAAAAGAAGGGTGTTACAAGCTTGACTTGTCTGTGCGTCCGCCTGTGAAATCGTAGCTCCTGAATGAATGAAGTGCGGTATTTTTTAATCGGAAGCTAATCTACTTGTGGTGGACTTCAGCTATGTTTGGTAGAAATTGATCCAGCAGTTTGAAGAGTATTAGGTACTTTTTAAAATAACGTAAACAGTTTTGTTATAAAATTGAATTATTATTGTCTTAAAACTGAATTATTGTCGTAACAATATCTTATTTTGTTCGGGCGTTTGATGGTCATCAGTTCATTAGAGGAGTTATTTTAGTCGGGGGTTTTGCAAATAATTTACAGTTATTGAAATAAAATACAATAATACCACTTTATGGTAAGCAGCGTTGTAGTCCAAAATGTTGAACGCATTTACTTAGTCTCTAATTGCACAGTACAGTCTTAAAAGGATCTTTTGGCGCGTGGCTGACGAGAGTCACAAACATGTCATCCATGCGCCAAAAGATCGTTGTAGGACTATACTAAACTTCTAAGTCAATTTTTGTTAGTCGGAACCATAGGTCGGAACACCGATGACGGCAAGGTTGATTTGAATTTTGATTGACATGATAATTAATTAATTTTATAGACCGAATGGCATCTAACGACCAATGAAATAATAAAACCCGGTGCACGAAAATTAACTGTGTGACTGCTAGTCTTCTAAAATATTTTGTCCATGATAATGATAAAGTTATTATTCAGACGAAAGCCGTCTCCGCTCTCGGCAGCGCCGGCGGATCGCGTGCAACGCTTATCACTCAGAATACGTTAACTGAGTTTTTTTCAAGCACTTTTTCACATCACCGATATGTAATTTTCATTCCAAGTTGCCGCTTTTTCACAACCAGGGGCGCTCAACTGCGTTTTTTTTATTAATTTTTTCTATTTTGACAGTCCGTTTTTCTTCAAACGCCATTTGTACGAATCAAATCCGTTAGTTTTTGTAGCGTGTAAACGTTGCTATTTTATAATTAAATGTTTACAGTTTTTCAACGAGTTTTTGATTGACTGTGGACGTACGTGACAACTGTCGATTTGACGTTTCGTCATACGTGATTTATGCAGGCCGACGTCTTGCCGGTTTTCACAGATCATTATAGTTCTGTTTATTGCGTTTTGTTCCGTGAAAAAAACGCAAGAACGCGTATAACTCGTTATATATACGGATTTCTAGCTAATAAATTGAGTGAAACAACTAGATAGAAATGTTTTGTAATACTTACTTATTCTTTACTTTCCGTACATACCTGGTTTTTGAAATTAAATACCTACATAAATATTTTCAATTTGGAAAACCTATAAATGAGTAACTTGAGAAATAGGTAGGTATAATGAGTTATGTCGTTGTTCTTTGGTGGACATTGTCGTGTTTAACCGGAAATTGATAGCATTTAAATTGTAGATTGAACAGTTGCTGACAGTAGAAAGACAAACGGACTCATCGTTTTGAATATGCAACTTATACCTGCTTAGTTATTTACTAATTATAAAACTGCCAGAGAAGCACAATATAGGAAGAGAAGTGAGGGCGTTAAAAGTAGGTAGGTATAACAGATATTTTTGGATTTTTAAAATGAAGATAGACTTTGATAACAATTTAGAAGCAAAATTTATTATTATCCTGTGATTATTATTGGTAATATTTTTTATTCCCTTACCGATTTTCTGTAAATAATAGATAATAATCATGGAGATTTAAGGTTCTGGTTGTGTACAGTTTATTTTCTGCTTCGATAAAAACGAAAACAAATATGTCATTCCATGTTCAAAAGATACCTACGTAAAATGCAAAATTTTCGAAATTTAAATCGAATAAAAAATAACTTTATAATTCCACAAAAGATTGATTTCATTTTATCCCGCACAGATTCAGAAAAGCTTCTTAAAACAAAAAATTCTAAATTTAAATTTCAATACAACACTGAACCATTGTTCCCGCTCAGATGCACAACTTTAGTAATAGTACAAAAACATTCGAAATATAAACTACACCGTTTTGTAGAGTATAATTATTATGTTATTCTCCCGCAGGTTCACAACATCTGTTCTCTCAGATGTCCACGGTCTGTGGTTTCCTAACAAATACGCGTATTGCCATCGGCTATTATAATCTCCACACTAATTAACTCAGAAAAAATGTAACCCCTTCTTAATACGGCAACTATTTAAACTTTATTTTTCTAGCAAGAGCACATTCTACTCTTAATTTTATTCCAACATTAAGTCTGTTGTTATGAAACAATTTTAAAAATTATATTAAATTATTTTAATAACAAATTATTAAGAACAACACTTTATTGTACCCATAAAACCTAGATTCATAAATTGCCCTCAAAACCTGATTTAAGAATCAGTTACTAATAATAACTTTTTTTATTATATCAATAGCTAATAATAATTCGTTCGTTGATTTAATTACTTAGTACGTTGTACTTACGTTGAACAGAAAAACATCCAAAGACTAACTTTATAAACGTATTCTGATGTATTAAGGTATTAATGTGTTTCACTTGCGCCCTTCTATCTTGAGAGCGTCGGAAAAGGTTATTAACCTTTACCACGTGTCAATTTAGTTTGAGAAACAATCATTAATAAGTATATTTTTTTGGAAATTGTATAAATAGGAAAAGAAGTAAATAACGAAACGTATCTAACGAAGGTATTTTCTTCATCCGTCATCCGTCCATCAGCCTGTGAGCGTCCACTGCTGGACATAGGCCTCCCCTAACTTGCGCCACTCTGACCGGTCCTCTGAATCCAGCGGATGCCAACTATCTTCTTCAGGTTGTCAGATCACCTTGTCTTGTCATATACTCATAGTTACCACCTTTTTGCTTGAGACAGCCATGAAATGACTTTTAATGTCCGGCTGACTTTTCTTTCTTTCTAAGGGTGCGTACAGATTATGTAACATGTTAAATAACTTCTGTTTTATAACACGTCCACACTATCTAACATTGTTGTCTAACAATGAAACATGTAACAAGACCGTACACATTAAAACAACATTTATTATAACACTGTTTTATAACAATTCAATGCGTGTCATTTCTTAAAATACCTATAGCATATAACATTGTTGCAAAAAACTAATAACATGTTATATAACTTGTTTTTGTAACACATATCGTCCACATTAAAAAAACATGTTATTTAACTATGTCTTATAATATGTATTGTTATATAGTCTGTACGCACCATGAACTGTAGGCTAAACTTAATGCCCTAGTCTGTCGCTATGACAGTGAAAGAAAACATCGTGAGGAAACCTGCATGCCGGAGAGTTCGCAAAACTCAAAAGTGTGTGAGGTCCGCCAATCCGCACTTGGCAAGCGTGGGCATGCTGAAAAGAGACCCGCGCTCAAGAGCTTGGTTGGATCCCGAGTGGCATGGAAAACACAAATCATTAACACCCATAACTCGAGAACATACATTTATCATTTCTTGTTTTTATGTAATAGGTACTTTTTTCTTTTTGTTACACGCGAGTAACATTTTTTTCTATTTTTGTTATTTAGTTCATACGTTGTTATACGTTGTTATGTAGTTATAGTGAAAACCTCGGGAATGCATTTTTGCTCAATTTTTTTTTATTGCGTTAACAGGAAGAAAACCTAGGAACGCACACCCTTATCTAACTAATTTGTCCATTTGATACTTATAGCTCCAACTCCAACTATAAGAGTAATTGAGAACCTCGTAAACGCAATTGACAGTTCGGTGTGAATCTTTGTATGTAGTACGAATACCTCGTAAGTAGCATTCTATGCATTTCGATCAATCTTACAGAATATAACAGTTCTGGATATAAAAGCGGATGAAATTGTCACATAAATTATTAAAATAACATAAACAGTCCCATACAAAAATTTTGCAACACGCAGTTTTTTCGTCCTCTTGAAAAGTTACTTGTCTTACGCTTACAAGGTTTTCACTATAAGGCGTCGATACAGACTTATTTATTGTTTTTATAACATGTAGTAATGTCATTTTTATTATTATCAGTCACATAAATATATGCTAAGACCGGGAACCGAACGCGAGACCTCTTGCTTAGTAGGTAGGGTCCCCACCAACTCGGCTATCAGGTCATCATAAACACATAAAAACAAAGAACCAAACATTTAAAAGTTACCATCAACACAAACAAACGTATAATTATCATATTGGCGCATTCATAAACACTTGAACGCATAAAAATATTTGCCAGCCACTTAACTATTAAAAACTGTTATTAGCATTTTATCGGGTTAATTAAAGAAATGCAGCGAATTATAAAGCATAAATATACTAAGTGATAAACGCTGGTCGCGTGAGCATCTGATAGCGTTATCGTCCACGTTGGTCGGACATTGCTTTTTAATTGCTAATCTGGACTTCAGGGTGTTGTTCACCTATGAGCGCATCATATTGTGTTTATAGCCCGTTCACGTTTGATAATATTATGGAATTTATCTTAGTGACAATCCTCAAAAAATATTGACTTTCGGCCCTTGTGATACAGCAAACATAACTTTATTGTAACTTTGTTGCAAACATAATTACATATATTATGTTTATTGGAAGAACTAAAACATGTTTTTGTTAATCAAAGCAATCATTTTATTTTGTATGCAGTAATCCGTTCAGGAGTTTCCTTGTCTGAAGCAAATCCGGAGCATATTACGGTCTTTCTTTTCAAACAACTGCATTGTCATCGCACCTGTCCAGTCCTCTGAGCAAACTTTCAAGTTACTCAAATGACAAAAGCTTTACTTACAAACAGGTAAAGCTAGTACAAGCGTGTTAAAAAGGCATATCTTATAGCTCATATTCTTCATTAAGACACCGTAACCCCTCGGTTCCGGTACACGGCTCCCAAGATGCCAGCGCTCGCAAATGATAACCAAAGGTCAGTTTATTGATAAATGTGTGCATTTAAAGCAAAATTACGGTCCTTGCGTCGCGTCGGGAGCGGTGATATAGCTTTGCAACTTTCTAAGCAATCTTGTTCTCAGACATAAAGGAGATGTTTCATTTTGGGCGGCGACTTTGTACATTTCACCACAAAAAGAGAAAAATATACTGATTCACAGAAAAATATCAAAAAATTTATTAGATTAGCCGTTCTCTGCAGAGAAATTATTTTCAATAAAATATTTTTACGCACAACAACATTGGCGGTTCCATGACTCCGAAATAGAGAACTATCAAAATAAAAATAAATATAAACGTGTCTGTTGTCTGTGATTAGTTATTTGAATGATGAGCTCTGAAGTTTAGAATGCCAGTGACATTTTTCGACATTCCGAGTGTTTCTTTGAAGTGAACAACATTAGTGCTACTAATTTATAGTGATCAAGTGAATATCTACCTAATAATATCTCAATGCCTACGGCTTTGTTTTTTGGACTCCTGAATCTCGCAGTACTTGTTTACCCGGCTTTCGTTTTATGGACCTCGATTTTGCTTGTGATTTGGTTTTTTGTTGTTTCCGTTCAATAGCTGTTGCGCATACTTTTTAAGGTTTGTAGATCGTCTCATTATAAGACAGACAAAATATTGAGGCACCGGCTTCAGTCCTGGATGGCATATTATTAATAGAAGATGGTTGAAATGAAAAAATAAAATATTATGAATAAATAAAATGCTGTTTTTTATTTACTTCTGTCGTATCTAAAATATTTAAATACAGAAATTGCAATTGCCATACAATTATCCAGCTTCACTTTAGGTTCATACTTATTTAATAATGTTAATAATAAAAGACAGATCCAACAAACCAAATCCAAAAAGATCGTCGGGCTTATATTTTATCATGCATTGGACATTGACACATGTTGACACTCCTAATATGACATTAGAATAAATCAAGTTTATCAACGTCATCAGCAGTCGATTTGTCCACCATACTGTCTCAGTGTTACAATAATATATTATCCATAAATTGAATTATTGTCGCCAAACTAAGGTGAAATCAAGAATTTGGATGATATGGAACGCTTTCAAATAATATGAGCTACTTCCTATTGAATGTACAGTGTACCCGCCCAGGCGCCATACATTTCTGAAACATCTCCTTTATCGAGTTAGCGAGCCGAGACCGACCGTTTTAACGTTATATTATTTTATTAATTTGACTTTGTTTCAATTTGGTTTTGACGCTACTGACTGCGAGCCTCTTATATTGAGGAGACCTCGAGCATACTTTACCACGCTGCTCCAGCGCGGATTGGAGGAGGGTTTGGCAAACTGGTCGGAAGTTTGAACCCCGTCCAAAGGTCCTTATCCTCACAATTGTTACCTAATGATAGGATAAAGGACTAACGGCTTATGCTGTCTAAAGCAGGGTAGTTGCTGAAGAAATTTTTCTCCTAGCATTCAACCATCCAAGCAATCAACTTTCTAAGCAATTGCTTAAGAGAATGGTACGTTGCGACTTGCGAGCCACATTCATCTATCACTAACAGTCCTTGCCACTGGCTTCACATTATTATCTTCTAACGAACTAAGCAACTAATGTTCTAACAGCTTTTGCTAACTGACTAAACATCCTAGCCTCCTTTGAGTCTTAGACTGTGTCGTTCAGTTGTTCATGGTTCATTTACTACTTAATTTCAATAAAATACTGAAAGCAGTTACTATATGTATAACAAAATAACTTATTTTACTTGTCTCTGGTATTATAATAAGACCCAAGTTTCTCGCCAAAGGTCATAAAAAAGTTGAACACCTCAAGCACAGGTAAACGACAATTACACAGTTGGAACAACAAGTTGCGGTGTTGGGGCCGTGTAAACACTATCAGATTGGGCGTCGCATGTCGTCATTATGCGTGGACGACTGTCTATGCGCTTGTTTCCGGTCAACTGTACTTCGCTTGTAGGTATTATGCGTACGACGAATTGTGGTGCGACGACGAGTTTTTAGCGGATTTTAAGTTTTGTTATGAGATGCTAGAGATTTAACTAAGGTTACAAATTGTTAAGAAAACAAAGCCATTAACGATGCGTGGCCAGTAAAAAAATAGATAAATTGTCCTGCATTACTTCGGTGCTTAATGCGTTTATTTAATAAAATTATAAAGCAAAATTATAATGCGCGTTGAAGTATTTTTGATTAAAATACAGAATAATCCTTTAGTTTAGCCCCTAATTAGTTGAAGTACCAAAAACGTTGAAACCGGTGTTTCTAACTATAATCCAAAGCAAAACCTTTTTGTCATAGTGTCTGCTTTAAAGTCGATAAGATTAACAACCTCTCAACACCTATTAACACTCGTAAGGTTGGAATGTGACAAAATCCATTCTAAACAAGAAACTATATCCCTGCCAAATTTCATATTCTTACGACAAGCGATTTTCGATATTTCGTAATGAATCAATGATTTTTCACTTTTATATTTACAAATATTTTGTAATACAATGGGAAAAGATGGGGAAAACAAGCATCCTTGTCCCTACAAACCTTAACACCAAATCTTACTCTACCATCTACATATTATATGCTATACCTTTGCTTCTATAGTGCAAACTTACAAAGCTTTCTCTAGAGTCATTAATAATAATGTCTAATTAACTCGTCCGTTGCAATTTTCCAGTTTTCTACTAGTTTTAAAATCTATCCCCACCGGCACCCAAGCATGACCACTTATGGTCTGTCTATGGTAATTGTAGATAAAAAATTATATCTACGGTCCATTTATTTTTTCTAGACAACTTGATTAACCTTTGGAACAATAAAAAGGTTTGTGTTGTGAAATTTAATAGTTGTTATGTAAGTAACGATAAAGTATTGAATTGTAAATTAGTTTTAGTTATTAATTGCGCCATTGTTATTGTATTTACGTTGATTATTAAAATAATTAAACTGTCGCACATAATGCTATATAACTAAGCTATAAAGGTGGCTTTACGAGTATAAATAGACTGTACAGGCTAGGCTGTATTATGTTCGCTACATAAATTAATAATTATAATCTTTCAGTGGAGCCTGTCTAATAAGCTGTCTAGTTAGCTAGTACTGTTTAACTCTTCTCCATTCTTTTTTTAATCATCGCAGAAGATAATGAGTGTGAGGACAGAGACTGTTAGTGACAGTTAGTTCTGTTAGTTAAAGATAGTAATAGTTCAGTTAGGAATTATTGATATGAGTCTCATGGCGATTCCGTTACAACTGCATTGCTATCCATGAGGACTGAGATGGTCGCCTGTGATAAAGTGTAACCGGCTTAAAATAAAACTTCACCTACATTTCGCGAATGAGTTACAATGTATCAAACAATGCTCATATCTTTGGAGGGTATTTGCATGTCAATCTCTGGCATCGAGGCGTTTCTTATCGCCCGCAATTATAACAACAACTGTGTAATAAGTAGTTGAGAACGACATCCAGACAAATAATTTTATGTAGATATCAAAGTGGCAAGAGAGTCTACCGTTACTTCGCAATTAACAAAGGTTTTCTATCAATATTTTATCATGTTATGTATTAAATGAAATTAAAGGTCTGTATGTTAGTACAATGCAAAATACCTAAGAAAAAGTAATAGTTAATTCTTAACACTATACTTGAAATTGTGTATGTCTGTTTTTCCGTGTGTAAAACCGCACCACACCCAGGGATTGCTAGTAAGGGGTATGTGTGTTAACATTTATTTAATTTACGCTATCCATGGTCAAGTACAGTTGCTACAAGGGTAGGGTCACACATTAATGCAGCTCATACATTTTTATCCTTTTATAGCTTTGAAAGATGATTACACGCCGGTCATGCCTATATTATCGCATACATAATTGTAATGTTTACGTAGGTTGAATATAAACGCGGTTTTACTACACATTGAATTAACTACAAGATACAAGTTATTAATGAGTAATTACACCTACTAAGTTATTACATATTTGACTACAGTAACTTTTTACAGGGTTGAGATAGATAAACGCTTTTCTTACGTTCTTTAAACGAGCATGCAGCACCACCTTTCTGCTGCCGCCCGTGACCAACACAGAGCATATTAGTTAGTTGGTGATTACATAAAAATTCTTCAAAGTATCTAAAATTAAAACTGGATTAAAAAAATAAAACATAATATTATATTCATGAGAGGTGGGTACTTTTAAAAGTTATCTGGTAGAGACCGCTAGATTTTTGTCTCGCCGCATAACATGTCATCACAATCTTAACCTGCTTTTAGTGAATTAGTAGACTACTAACTGAAATATGTATTCTAGTCACATTTGTCATGGGCGTCTAGTCACATTTGTCATGGGCGGTAGTAGAAGAGTGGTGCTGCATGCTCTACCTTGATTTTGTAAAAAAGAACGAAAAGCCATTCTAAAGTTGCCATACTCATACGAGCCTTTCTTTCCGAGTTGTAAATTTTAAGCTTACCAAAAATTTCCAAAAAATATTCAACTTAGTTGCCAACCCATTACGAACCTGTTGATATTGTCTTATAGACATTTTTTATCTCGACTTGTGTGGTCTATTTTGAGTTACATTGTAACCGGTAGTGGAATGACGTCGCCATTAAGTTTGATGTAATTGTTTTACGTGAGGCAATTACAAATATACCGACGGACGTAGGATTGTTAGAAATACGATCATTTATGGTCATCGTCATCAGAACCAATCAACGTCTCTGAATTCAACGTAGAGGTGACTTTGGTCGCTTACTTGGTAGCAGTGGTGGGTAAAATTTAATCACGGTTATAGAGACGCCTCCGTTTCACTTTAGGAAACTTGTTGCTCCGCTCCTTGGTCCTAGCGTGATGTTATAATTATAGCATTTCTCAATAAATGGATTATTCAACACAAAAATAATTTTCCAATCCGATCCAATAGTTCCTGAGATTAGCGCGTTCAAACAAACTCTTCAGCTTAATATAATACTTAAGTATAGAAGTATATTTAAGTATAGATTACTACCATCCTCCACAGCTTATCGTTTTTTGTTCTTTCTATAGTTTTATAGGGGGAATTTCTGAAAATGCTCTATATACGAGTATAGTTTGAGGCTGTCCAGTGTCCAGCTCAGGTACTTTAGTCAGCAGTCAGGCGAGATATATCAGAAATTCAAGTGCAGCAATATAACTTTTTTCCAACCGAGTGTTCTACGTACTCATGCATTTTTTGGCGTCACAACGCTTCCGATAATTCCAAATTACTAAACCCTTTCTAATACCTCTGGAGTTTCTGTTATCCATGGGCAATGAAGACTAGTCATAAGCTCTTTATTCGCGTAACAAAAATCTCAGTTAATTATATTTTAGTTATCCTATCCTAGTTAATTGCAGTAACTTATTAGTATGAACACAGAGCGATGATTAGGAATGCAGCGAGCAGGTGTACTTAGAGAAGCGATGTAAGTTGTAACTAAACAATTATGACGTCACCGCTATGTATTGTATCAATCAATCGATCGTTACGCTCCCAACGGTGGGCACAGAGTAGCTACACGTAGAGATATTCTAATAGATATTATAAGGCGGAAAAGTTTGTTTGATTGTTCGTAAGGTTATCACATTAACTGGATTGAATTGCGCCAGTTTTTTTTATGTCGGATATGACATTAAGCGAGGAAGGCTATAATTATGATATAACACACACTACGATAAAATATCGCAAAAAAGATTTAAAGAATATTAAATATTTTTATTGAAACTTATAGTTTTTCGTTGCAAAGCGAGGGCGGGTCTATTCGTTCTTTTCAGGGTTCCGTACCCAAAGGGTAAAACAGGACCCTATTACTGAGACTTCGCTGTCCGTCCGTCCGTCCGTCCATCTGTCACCAGGCTGTATAGGTATCAGAATAAAATAAATAGTTTTTAATTATTTTATATTAAATAAAATAAATGTTTAGTTACCTTTTGCTCCAAGAGATGGCGTTGTCCGTAATATGTGGCTACAATAAAACAATTAAATATTTTAGTGAGGCTTTCATACAACAGACCAGATTTTTTTGGCGTTTTTATACATAATGGTACGGAACCCTTCGTGCGCGAGTCCGACTCGCACTTGGCCGGTTTTTTATGGTACTTTTCTACTGTTAAACTTTATGAAAATAAACTTGCCGACGTCACACTTTGTCGTTTTCATTAATAGATTTATCTACTAATTACTAAAAATGTACTGAATTGCAGCAAATATAGCAGACTTATTTTTTTAACTAAAGCTTTTGCAAAGAATAGCAGTAACACATAGGTTTATTTTTAATATTAATAATTTAATGCTTGACTAGTATTTAATAACCCAAGATTATTTGCAATTTCAACGTTTAAAATTCGAAAGATAATCAATTTGCAGTCTCTGCCATCACTACCCTGTGCACCAATACACCATACTGGAACAATAGGCCCGGTACTAGAAACTTAGCTGAGAACAGCTTTCTAAGAAGCGTAATTATTGTATATACCCACACGCCGCAATCATAGATACGGTTTCGTGGCGTGATCTTTCCTTGTAGCTGATTAATTTAATATTGATTGGTTTATTGCTTACAAATCTGTTCAACATCAGTAGATAGGTACTTACTTTTGTACGGACTAGCTTCCGCCCGCAGGCTTCGCCCGCGTGGAATTCGTTTAAACTTCACCCCCCTATTTCACCCCCTTCGGGTGAATTTCTAAAAATCCTCTCTCAGTGCTCCCCTACACTCCCCAAGGAACATACATGCCAAACAGCTTCTTCCGTTCAGTAGTTTCGGCTGTGCGTTTTCTGTCAGTCAATCACCAGTAACGCAAGAGTTTTATAAAACTTAAGATTAAGATTCGTGCATACTAGACTACGGGCCCATGTCGAAAATGGGGGGGTCATACGAACCACCAGGTGATGTATATAGGACGATATAAGAGCACAAAATAATAAGATTCAGCACTATGCCGTCACTTGTAAGCTGTCCAACTGAGTGCTGGTGAGAATTCAAAAGTGCAGGTAGAGGGAGTACATTTTGGTCATATGATTCTGTACGGCATTTTCACCATCGATAGATCCATGAAAAATAATAAGAAAGCGCGCAGTCCCGTAAAAAAATGGTGAGCCACAAAGTCGGTATTTTTTTTTTGATTTTTTGAAAATTTCAGGGTAAATTTGGTCATTTGATCCTGTACGGCATCAGTTTCATACTGTTTCAATACAGCTTCTAATCCATTATTCCGCAACGCCGTACAAAAATCATGCGACAAGGGGAAAAAATCGAGGGTTGCAACCCCCTCTATTTCCGTGGTCTGGGGGGTGATTTGAAACAACATAAAATTAATTTATTTTGAAAGTATTTTATGCACAGATAATATTTTTTTACATGCCGTACATTTTCGTTGGTCCAAAGGTTTGTAGGGAAAAAAAATTCAAGGAAAAATCCATAGAACGAAATGTATGAAAAATATAGTCTGCATTAAAATGTACGGCATCATTTTTTCCTAATTTATGTATCTTAATACTATTTAGAACAAGGGAAAAATGTAGGAAATTGCTATATTCTATTAATCTATGAATATTTAAACTTCTGCAATAATTTAACAAATTTCAGTTTTTGTATTTCTCTGTAACTTTTTTTAGAACAGTTTCTTTTGAACGGCAATACTATGCAACAATTATATTTTACAATATCATGTTAAAAAAAAAGTTGCCGTACAGTGTCAAATGACATTACAGCTTTATAAATCAAGTATACCATGAAATTAAGGCAATTATTAATATACATTCAAATGAACAATAACTTTTTGACGGCATTATTTTTAATAGTACTTTTGAGTGCTAGATAATGTTTTGGAACCGAAGCCGTACTTTTTCAAATCAGCCCCCAGACCACGGAAATAGAGGGGGTTTCAACCCTCGATTTTTTCCCCTTGTCGCATGATTTTTGTACGGCGTTGCGGAATAATGGATTAGAAGCTGTATTGAAACAGCATGAAACTGATGCCGTACAGGATCAAATGACTAAATTTACCCTGGAATTTTCAAAAAATCAAACAAATTTACCGACTTTGTGGCTCACCATTTTTTTACGGGACTGCGCGCTTTCTTATTATTTTTCATGGATCTATCGATGGTGAAAATGCCGTACAGAATCATATGACCAAAATGTACTCCCTCTACCTGCACTTTTGAATTCTCACCAGCACTCAGTTGGACAGCTTACAAGTGACGGCATAGTGCTGAATCTTATTATTTTGTGCTCTTATATCGTCCTATATACATCACCTGGTGGTTCGTATGACCCCCCCATTTTCGACATGGGCCCGTAGTCTATACCACCATTCCGCTGCCGCCCATGACAACTGTGGCCGGTATAGACTTATTCTCTACTTGGAATTAGAATAGTTAGTGTACTTAACAGACGGTTGATTATTTAGTTCGTTAGTAGGTATGAGAACCAAGGCAGCTACGTCAATAATTGGCTTGTTAGTAATAGATTATGTATTTTATAATTATCTATTAATAATAAGAGTCAAGTTCTAATTCGATCACATCAGACAGATAGGCGGACGGACGGACAGATAAACAGACAAACTTTTATTTAGATTTGTCAACAAACTTTTTCTATTGCGCTTTTTAACTCTTCTTACAAGTATATTATATTAATATAGATGTACAAACTTTTTTTAGATTCGAGAACAAACTTTACGATTGCATATTCTAACTCGTCTTGTCATAATCTCAACCCATCATGACCCACTATTGAGCACGGGTCTCATCTCAGAATGAGAAGGTTAAGGCCATAGTCCACCACGCTGGCCAAGTGCGGATTGGTGAACTTCACACACCATTGAGTTTTGAAAACTCTCCGGCATGCAGGTTTCCTCGCGATGTTTTCCTTCGCCTCTTCTTATAATTATAGATATACTCGTAGATAGAGTCAGGCAGGCAGGTATTACCCATCTCGCGTGAGCCGCTCGGTTCCCAGCCGCCACGGAGCCGTGGGCGCCGCTAATACCGGGATGGCGTGCGCTAACGTAACGCCTGCGTTATGAGCCGTGGACGGGACTAGACAGCACTGGGTGGCGTGGAGTCGACTTCGTGTTGATTTGATTCGTATGAATTTTTTGGTTATTTCTATAATAATTCTATACTATAACCATCGCACATTGCAAGATTAAGCCAGGTTCCAGCAACACTACTGGGCATTCATCCACGCCATCACTGCACCATGCATTCATCGACAGATTGGTTATATTTGTAGTATTTTGCCTCGTACGTATAAACTGTGGAGCTACGATATTATGGGGTCCTTCGTCCTTCAAGAAGCGACTCTAGCGCTTCCTTCATGTCCGGCAACGCGTTTGTGACGCCCAATGTCCATGAGCGATAGTGATCACTTATCAACAGGTAACCCGTCAGCTCATTTACCTGTCTAGGCTATAAAAAAAACAAAATTTAACCCCAAATAAAATCTTTAATATAAAGATCATGTTTATCATACCTATTATATTCCCTACTATGTAATGAAATATAATACAATTCTTTTCAAATTAACTAAACTCCTTATACTACTTGTTTTAACTTTTTACACAATTGAAAAAACTAGTTGTAACACGACTCCACAGACGTACCTAGGATCTCCTCGCACAGCGAACGGAAACGTTGACATTTGTATATAGATGCTATGCAGTTTATTCAGCTTATCGCAAAAACACAGGTGCGGTGAAAAGGTCAGGAGTGGTCGACCGACCACCTCCGACCACCGACCGGCGCACGCGTTCGTAACGGGCGAATTACTGTACAACTACCTTAGCTATATCATTTTCGTTCGATTAGGAATTAGTTGTAACTACATGGCACATAAATAGCAGCTTTCTGCCTATACGATTAAGGTATATTTTAAACTGACGGCGGGAACTAAAAGTGCCCTTAGTAAATTTTAATAACAAGCTAAATTGAACCGTGAGTACAAGTAATAAGTTTGGTTTTGGCGGGAGTAGCAATTCTATGTGCTCGACGACTCAAGTAAAGCTCCTAACTGTTGGTTGCATCCCTGAGGTAATTACCCCAGTGATGGCACGCTTAGACATAAATTTACATGAATCTTGAATGTTAAAAATGTGCTATGTTTTTTGTTTGTCTCGTAGCTGATGTATGTGGCTTTATACTTGTTGCATAATAAGAACAAGTTTTTAAAACCTGAAGCTACGGGATTTTACATCATTTAAAAAATTAATCTATGCATAATTATAATTGTAATTAATCTGTAACGGCCCGCTGTCTGTACCTACCTGGAAGTTGTTTAAGAAAAATATTACATGCTTTATTTTTTTTTTAATTTTTGTCCGTTTATCTGTGTCGTGGTATGCGCTTATCTCGGTGCAGTTTACGACAATGTTTTGTGATAACCTTCACTCTAATTTTACTTTTGTGTAATTTAAATTGGATCATAAACAAAAAAGTTTTATCACTTTAAAGCGTCACACCTAACGGTTATTTATCCTATGTACCTATTATCAGACGCCACTACACTCTACCTTCTCAGGATGAATAAAACTCTGACATATCGCACTTCGCCAGAGTGCTGGACTATATGGCCTCCTGAGGAGTACCTCTGAGGAGTCCCTTTCCCAGACGTAGGACAGTTACAGGTTGCGATTATGCTAATGACAATTTAAAGCATGCTTCAATAGAACTTGGAAAATAATCTTTGAACTTCGCGACATCAATAAATAAGACTACCTATATTACAGTTGTAAATCGTAGAAATATGTCTGTAACGAATCTTAACCAGAAGTACCAGAACATTATTATTCATACAAACAAACTAACAATACGAGTAAAACAACGACATAATGTCATTACAATGTTTGCGAATCGAATGGGAAATTTACAGAGTATCTAAGGAATAGACATGGCGCGAGCAACAAACTAGGTATGTCTATTTCACTACATGACACTTCCCTTCATAACTGACGAGGCTTGGAGCGTCAACCGTCTTGGTCTTGGAGTTAGTGGCCAGTCCCAACGTTAGAAGTCTTATGTCATGTCAATAATTAACTACTGCTATCTAATGATAGGCAATGGGCAGGCGGCACCTCTGTCGAACAATTATTTTGAGTGGTCATGGACAGAGAGAGCTTCAAGTAATGGCCAGCTTTCACTAATGAAGAGGCACAATAAGAAAAAGAAGAAATACATAACGATAACAACTGGGACCTATGACGTTATAATATGTTTCAAAGTATAGAACGATTAAGAATTTTTTTTTCCACTATATTCACCCGCGCACCTTTACAGGATTTTAAGGTTTTTTTTTTAAACCAATGTTACTACATTAAGTTACTACTTACGCTTACTTCGGGAAACGATGTAGGTACAATTACCATATATATGTAGTATTAAATACAATATCCAAAAAAAAAAAAAAGTAACCACTCAAACAGTGGTTATTTTTTATAAGAGCCTGTTAACTAATGTAAATATAATGTAATGATGATTACATCAACTAAATTCTATCTGTATTTAAATTCATTTCATTGAACATAATAGGATCAAAAATGTCATTAAAATATCAGTTGAATATGGTGCACCTTGCGGTTGAATTTTCACCATAACACATCTAAGTTACGCGCTTGAGGCGTCTGTAGCTCTACTCTACAGCCAAATCTGTTCTGATATAAAATTTAAATTTGAAGAAGGGTTAAAGATCATAATTTGATGCTTTCCTATGATTTGAATTGGAACAGAGTTGTAGTTGAATTCGGTTCTAAGTTATGCCACTTCTACACCGTCACGGCTCTATGCCAACGTCCGTCGCTAAGGCAAGTCTCCTGGAATTCTCTGCAATGTAATCTTTCATTGACACGGTGTGAAATGAATAGGACATATTAAAGTTAAGGTAATATGGGACATAAAAAGCCTCAAAGCGCAACTTATTAGTTTATGCACGCGGTTTCACCTGCGTGCACCAAAAATGAAATACCATTAAAATTAACTTATTGGAATGTATTATCGACATAAAAACTATTGGATATGTCCTTTCGTAGATTTGATTCCGCAGGGCAATGCGATATGTACGCCCTCTGACGTAGAAAGACTTTACAACCTCAGTGATGACTTGACGTCACACTAGGACTCCCCCAAAATCTAAGAGATGGCGTTCGTAGTCTAAAAATCGCACGATAAATACAGAGAAATCCAAATTACAAATCAAGAGTACCTACCTCAATGTACCAAATGGACATCCACCACCTGACGGTTTTCATCCCCTTCCACAAACACCAATAACTGGAGAATTGGCAACGGGTTGCCGGCTGTAACAACGTAAGCCTTACTCAAGGGGAAGTAAATAAATATCATACAAATAACAACACAAATGATGTCGATAAAACCCGTGAAAGAATAAAGACATGTCTGTCACAAATACCCAGTCCGGGAATCGAACCCGCGTTCTCTGCTTCGGAATTCATCAACTGGACTAATCGACTGGAATATTTGGCAGCTGTAGCGAAAAAATCGACCGACCTTGTAGGCTATCTCTGAAACTTCCTGCTAAATTAAGACGTTACAAATCTTGAAGTTATGTTGAAAAAACAGTTTTTTATATTTTTCAGTAACGCTATGTCCCCAGCGGATCAACAGATTTTAAAGAGCTTTGCAGCATTGACTTTGCATTGACTCTGGCGTTAATAAGAAGAGCTGCTTAGATTAAAAAAATATATTTGGTTTGGACACACGCACACACACACACACACACATGCTCATACCAACAGACACTTTAATAGAATAGATCAGCTTTGACCACAAAATGTAGAGATCGTAAAATTAATAAAAACTCAATTATCCCAAAATCAGAGTGCAACAAAAACATACCTACTTTGAAAGTTTTAAAATGTTTTATATTAAAATAAAACATGGTACACATAATTGCCGAATCCCGGGATCGAACCAGGGACCTTTAGATCTTCAGTCTAACGCTCTCCCAACTGAGCTATTTCGGCTCACAAACAAGTTAATAAAGTTTTTGACCTTGTCTTTTGTGTGTGTCGGGAATAACTAGAATTAGAACAAAATTTTATAACTATTACTAAGTGGTCTATTACTAAGGCGCTTTGGCCACGGTTGCAGCAACTGGCAACTGGTAACTAACTGGCAACTAGCTGTTTACATACATTTCAATTGGATTGCGCACACACAGCAACTCGAGTTTCGAGTTCCGGCAATCGTCAATAGGTTTCAGTTGCCGCAACTAGCAACTGTTAAATATTACACCGGTTTTTAAAGTTGCCGGTTTCCGCAACTGTCAATCGCAAATCAATCAATCAAGTTGCTCACAAATTGCTATAAAATTGCCGCAACCGTAAACGTTGTAGCAACTATCAACTTTTACAGGAAACTTTTAAAAAGTTGATAGTTGCCTCAACTTGAGTTGCTCCGTGGGCAAAGCGCCTAAAATAACGAACTATTACTAAAAGTCGCTGTCTAAATTCTGTCAAATATTAATACCTATACTTACTACTTAATCAAAATGTTCGAACACGGTCTACTAACTGGACTTACCGTCCTATTTGAGGCTTGTTCAAATTGTTCGTTCATAAGTGAATTTGTAAATTCCTAGATGAAATAAACAGTTTGACTTTGACTTTGACTTTGTTCTGTGTTGGTCACAGTTGTCATTGGCAACAGAAAGCTGGTGTTACGTTTCGTTTGCTACCTTCATCATCATCATCTCAACATTCTCAACCCATCATGACCCACTATTGAGCACGGGTCTCTTATCAGAATGAGGAGGTTAAGGCCATAGTCCATCACGCTGGGCAAGTGCGAAATGATTTGCTACCTTTATTTCCGTAAAAAATTTGGCTGCTCTGCCTATTTGTCTACTATAAAGGTTAAAGTTACTTATAATAATATGTAAAAGTAACTTATGCACTTGCGAAGTGACTTTTTCTCACCGACTTCTGACTCAGCGAAGTGAGTTTCGCTAAGCACTAAGTGAATTGGGTTGACAAAGAAACAGCGTTATATAAACGACCCAATTGATATGTATCGGCGAAAGTCGAGTTATGTGGGAACCGATGGTTTTGCGTGCCCATTGTGCGTGGTGGGAAACCACTTGCGTGTTCCATGGCGTATGACAACATCTTGGAGCAACGACACGCCTTTGAAAGTTGCTGAATGATTAGTTTCGACTAATCACACACTCGTATAGGCTTGTTTATGATGAAGTTATTAAAGGCTGTTAAACTTTTTTACAGGCAATCACATCAGTCCTCAGGGGTAGCAACGTATCTGTGACCGAATTAAAACATGACATTTATAGTAACTAGTACTAACTGAACAACATGAATTGCTAACATCAACTAATAGCGCTAACTATCAATTCCAGGCCCTAAATGAGTCTTGATCTAGACCGCGGGCACAGTTGTCATGGGCGGCAGTGGAAGGGTGTTGCTGCGTGATCGTAAATTTGCTATTTTGATTCCATTAAAAAAGGTTTTTGGGCAAACATCAGACTCAGACTCATGTCAACCAGTTTTGGCTACAACCCATTAATGGCCCATTACTGAAAACGGGTCTCTCCTCAACATTAACGAGGCCTAGAGCATACTCCACCACGCTGCTGCAATGCGGATTGGTGGAGGGGTTAGTGGCCAACCCATTATCGGAAGTTTTCAAGTCGCCTGGCGACCTTCGGCCTACCGATAATAACCGGGACCGACGGCTTAACGTGCCCTCCGAAGCACTAAAGTGCTCAAGAAATTTAGCCACTAGCGGTCACCCATCCGACTACCGATTGCGACCGCAGTTGCTTAACTCTGTTGATCACTTAGGATCGACGTAAGCCGCCGGGCTATGAGCGATTTAAGCACATTTTACCCGGAAGAATTCCACCCATCCATACAATACACAACGCAACACAACCCCTCAATTTAATCGCTTATACGTGAGTACAAGGAAACAGGGGTTCTTGACAAGTTCTTCACGAGCCCATAAAACTTCAATATTCGATGAGTGGCTAGAGCTAGTTTCACCTTCAATGACTGTCCATAACCGACGGTGGATGACCATCGGATAGCACGTTCGGGCAATTTACATATTCAACCATCGGAAAGCGTTAATTTATTATTCTCTTATATTAATAAATTCTTAAGTTATCTTATAAGGAGAAGCGACACTCACCTCATATACCTGTACACACAAATATCCTTATACCATCAAGAATCACGTTCGTTCAGAAATTATTTCCCCCGGAGTCTGTGCATAAATATTAAGACTGTCATTAGCCCTATAGGTATGCAGCTATCCCTCTCTGTAACACAACAATAAACAAGGACAAAATGCTTAACTCAATCCTTTCTTAACGCTTGACCATTTCAAGTTGAACTGTGGTGGTGTACAGAGATTTCCTTCGGTTCATTGATTTTCTTGTGGATGAGAGGGAAGGGGAAGTGCTCAGTGCAGTGGGGGGAGTGGTGCCTTCTCGCTCTGGCTTGGAACGTATGTGATAAAATGATCGTTTGGTGAGGAGACCCTTTTTGCGCATAGTCTGCGCGGCTAGGCGGCATATTTCTGCCGGACAGCTACAACGATGGAGCTGAAACGATACCATAAACATATATTTACATTATGCTGTTTATTGAACTTTTAATATCTCTATATCTTTTAACATCTCTACAAGAAAATGGATTTACTACTAATATGTTACTGCAATGTATTAATTGCATTTGTACAACCTAAAACAGGAAATTTCTTGTCACCAAATTATTATGTATGGAACCCACCAAAAAACCCAAGGAGGTTTATAAAAATGAACAATTCCACCGAAAATTTCCTTTTGTGACCCATGTAATGAAGTTAAATTTAGTCCGTGAATATCGTAAAAAATCAAAAGCACCGATTTCGGGGCAAAAATTCACAAAAGAAAACACAAAAATTTGCTATTAATTATTTGTGAGTCAAACTCTGCGACCACTTCTCTTAGAATATAAAAGGAGCTGATAAAAAGTGTAATGTAATCAAAAAATTAGATAATTCCACCTGAGATATTTTTACAATTTCAAAATGAATTTGAAGCGACAAATTGAAAAGTGTACCTAATTAAATTCGAAAAGGTATTTAATAAGGTAATCACGGAAATGGGTACATCCTAAATAAATATTTTATCATAATTATTCTTAAGTATTGTATCTTATGAAAGAAAAGTGCAGCGTCTCCACAGCGCGCGCTGTCCTCGGCAGATGACGAGCGGCAGTGCGCGGTCAGTTTTTGTCCGTCAACCAAACTGGACGTTCCAAGTTCAAATCTGAAAATTGGAACCCAACCGACATTTGGAATCGCGAGTTTACCAAAACCGTGTCGGTTCCGAGAACCGAATGTTATTTGATTGTTTGTTAATTTGAATTTGGAATCGATGCAAATTTTATTTTTCGAAAATGTTCCATAACTGAATTAATTCAATTAAAATGTTTTATAAAGTTCACTTTGTCTTTTTCTTCTATTTCTTTGGTTTTAGGACATTCAAATCTCCGAATTTTCAATTATTTGTATTGATTGCACTGTAATACGTGCTTACTTTGCTTCAGAAAATTATTTCCTTACGCAGCCGACCAAATCACATTGACTGCATTTTAATATAAAATTTTTACTTAGAATTCTCAAAAGTCATCATTTGTTAAGTTATTGAAAGAAAACAATTTGTTAAATGTTATATTTAAAGACTTCGCAATGTCATCATATCATTTCAATCAAACAGTAGGATCTAAGGTAAAAAATAAATAAAAATAATCCGACCCGCAAATCGCAAATTATGTTTATAAGACTTGTTTCTTTTATCATCTCTTCTTTATTTAATCATCATAATCTTCTGGAATTAAAAAGGCTCTATCATAGAGTCCTTTGTGTTGCTGCTGGCCAGAGGACGAGGTTACGCTGGAAACCTACTTTATAGATCTCTTGACTTAGTACCATCCAGTTTAATTCAGCAGCGAACAGCATGTACCTTCTTATGGTGGTAGAGTAGTACTATAGCTTGTAAAAGCAAAGCCAAGCTAAAGATACAGCAGCAAATCTGGATAGTACCGTTATAAATTAGACTTTAGTTACTTCGAAATGTATAGAAAAAAATGCGTGCATGACGTGCGTGACGATAACTGCCTATATCAGTGGTACTTACACGAATAAATGGTTTTGGATTTGAAGTTTAAGATTAAATCTACTTTGCAAAATCTTTCAGCTCTAATAATAGAGTTCTGAATATAATGTATTTATGTCACAGTACCGAAAAGCCTTTAAGGCATGGTTAACTGTACAGTTAAAACTGCACAGTTAAAACTGAAGGTCTTTTTCCTGCTTAATAAGCGTCCTGCTTGTTTTTTTGCAACAACGCATCGCGGATAGCTTGAGCCCTTGCTCCTAATGAACTATTTCCGATGGTTTCACAATCATCTGCGTTTTGATTGCTTATGTTATATTATGTAATGGTCCTTTTGAACTCGAAGTTGAATATTATTGTTATTTCATAATGTTAGGCACAGCTTTCTCCCACGACTTCGTCCGCGTAGATTTTTTTCAATCCATAGACATATGTCTGTGTTTCAATCTATATTATCCAGAAAGTACTTACTTATGTATTGACTAGTAAATCCGCCCTCGCTTCGCTTCGGGAAACCAGTCCCTTCAAAAATCTCTATAAATTTTAACAAATTATGTTATTCCGATGTCTAAGCTATATTACTGCAAAGTTTCATGAAAATCCGTTCAGTAGTTTTTGCGTGAAAGAGCAACAAACACACACACACACATACATCCTTACAAACTTTCGCATTTATAATATTAGTAGGATTTATTTCAAACCGTCGTCAATTGCTATCGAAGAACGTAGTATTAAAACGTAATAGTAAAGTAAACGATTCACATATAAATAATATATGTCTGTCTGAAGTCTGAATGATTCTCACGTAGTGTGCAGCGAGGCGTGGAGGTTCCACTCGTGGTTTTCATTATATTCTACATATACCTATATACATATAATAAAACTGTAATTGATCGAAGTCTGTAGGTACATAACTGATAGTCATCTGTACATGAAAGATATTTGGGATTTATCACTAGCTCAGCATAGCTAGCGGCTTGACTTTGCGTCTTCAGATTTTTAAACAATCTGTATTTGACTCTTTGATGTTCTAGATTGAGCGTCACCCTACAATGAAAACAAAAAAAAACAAGGCAACATTATCAAGCAGGCGATGTTTTACACCTTCGTTTTTTGTCTATGTGTGCGTAATGATATAAAATTTTTTGACACGTTTGCGTGGATTCGATGTTCCATCTAGATATTTAAAACATCAAAGATTTGACTATACTCTGTATTTGTTGTTTCATTTAGATTTTTAAAACAATCTTTCAGCCCTTATTTCAACCCCTTTAGGGGTTGATTTTTGAAAAAAGTAGTCTGTATGTGAGTCTGGGGGAATTGAAATCGTTACTATGCAACGTCTTGTATTTTTTAAGCATATTTTATAAAACATGTATATAGGCGCACTTGCTCCTGAGAACTTGTTTCCCCTTTCTTTTCTTGTTTCAATTGCGGTAAAACTAAAATGGCGGGTATTTAGAGTTTAACAATACAGCGCCACCAATGATTCAAAAGTAGAACTATGTTTTATTTCGTTACATGAATAAGTGAGGCCGCTAGTTGTGAAGTATTTGTAGTTTTCGATATATTTATGTTAGGCGCGTTTACCCCATAGGCGCACTTGCCCCATCTGACCTTACTTAATTTCTACCGTATACATAATTCTTTACTTGGCTGTAAAGTGTTGTGTCAGAGATGAGTAAACACGTGCCGTTAAAGGCCTCTGAACTAAGCAGAAAGCGAAATTGTCACTTTATTGTCATCAGAAAAAAATGAAACTTACTCCACATCACTGACTCGTGGAGAACCTCTAAGAACCGATTGAAGATTTTCTTGCAGACATCAAAATTTGGAATGAGCTTACTTTTGAGGTATTCTTTTAGTGGATGGAGTGTTTAACAAGTCCATGGTACATAAAAAACAGTTACTTTGTAGACTTTGAGTACTTTGAATATTCTGTTTGTTTGAACGCGTTAATTTCAGGAACTACTGGTTCGAATTGAAAATTTATTTTTGAGTTGAATAGTCCATTTACTGAGAAAGGCTATACGTTCTGCGATCAATAGGAGCGGAGCATCAAGTGTTCCAAAGCGAAGCGATGACGTCTACTTTCTACTTACCTATAATATGTCTTAGTGTGCAAGACGACGTCTGCCTGGTCAGCTAGCACTACATCAAATACTTACCTATTTAGTTAATTTATTTGCATCTACTTATTTCTGGTTTGAAAGTAGGTAATTATGTATTTTAATGAAGCTAAATAATATTTATCGTAAATTTTTATGGTCCTCGCCAAACACGCCATATTTTTGTTAATACCTAAAGTTTACATAAAATAAACCTATTATATTGTTAAATGTTACACTCACATTCAGTCGATTCTCGGACTTGTTTATACAGCATCGAAGCAGAACCTTACTTGCATAAAAAGGCCGTGGATAAAAAATGCCTAATTTAAATGCTAAATGTTTTTTCGAATAGTGTATAAAATTATTTTTTTACCAAACCTGATTCTAAGAACCAAATACCTGCCTATGATTTATTATAACAAACTTCATAAAAAGGCGAGGTAGTGTATTTTACTGTGAATTATTCTAATATTTTTGAAAAGGCGTACCTACTTCCCAGTTAGTTCTATTGCCACTTTTTTATAGCCTAAGCAGGCAAACGAGCAGACGGGTCACCTGATGGTAAGTCGTCCATGGACATTGGCAACACCAGGGGCGCCACCAACGCGTTGCCGGCCTCGAAGGAAGCGATAGACCCGCTTCTTGAAGGACCCCATGTCATAGCACTGTGGGAATACTGACGGATGAAGTTCGTTCCACAGTTTACACGTACGCGGCAGAAAATGACGTGAAAACCGAACTGTGGACGAACGCCAGGTATCCACGAAAATCACTTAATCAGGATCCGATGATGGAGAGATTAAATGGAAGGAAATCATCATTTTTAGGTACATAATTATTTCTGTTTTATACCATTTCTGATATTACTGTCAATTTTAACAAGACTCAAATTTGGACTAGAATGCTTAATTAGATAGGAAATGGTGTTAGGACGCTAATTAGTCAGTTCATTAGTAAGTATGTGGACTACGGTTAAAACTCTTAGTTGTTAGTATTAACTAGCTTTTGCCCGCGACTGCGTTCGTGTAGGATCCGCATGCTTTTTATCCCGAAGTTCCCGCGGGATCGGGATTCACGCGGGAAAAACTATTCACGAACGAAGTCGCGGAAAACAGCTAGTTAGTAAATGGTTAGTAAATATAAATTTAAATGAAATGTCAATACCGTCCAAAATATTCTTTATAACATTAATAAACTTAATGTTATGTCACCTATGTTTTAATTAAATCGAGTCTCTACATGTCATCAGAAATTTTGTTATCTAATACTATAACTTATATTATCATTACTATAACTTTAAAATTTCAGTTTTTGCGTTGTCTGTCAATCAGTCAGTAACGGAAAAGTGTTATTTATTGTTTGATAAAATACCTTCAGTCGGCTTACTCTATATTTGACCTATTCGTGAAAAACCCTACCCCTAAATAAAGGTCCTCTGCGCGATCGAATGACAATCGTACGGAAAAACGTAGAGTCAATTTGTGTTAATAGCAGACAAAAAAAAATGAGACACCTGATGGTAGGTGGTCACCATCGCTCATGGTCATGACCACGGGACATCACTGATGCGTTGGTCAAGAAAGAGGGAAAGAAATTTAGAATGTAGGTAGCTCTACAACAGCTACAAACAGTTGGGTGGCTGACTCTACCAATAGGGTGGCAACTTGTCAGTCAGACTTCAAAGAAAAGAAATATACTTGGTACTAAGACTTTGGTCCGCCGTAAAATCCACTTATCAAATAACAGAAAAACTTTTTATTTAAGTAACTTTTGGTCCTAGCAAACAAGATAGTATTACTGTCAGTCACTTACCTAGATAACATAAATATTAGGTATACTTCCTCTACTTACAAATGGCGTTTGATTCCGAAGCAGGTAATTTGCATAACAGGTTGATAATAATTAATAACAATCTACCCTACTGCACACAGGGCAAAACCACCCTTGCAGGCCAAAACCTTAGCTTCCATAGCCATAGATCGTGCGCAAATTAAAAAAGCCAAGACAATGCACCGTGGGCAAAAACTCATTCAGCCACATAAAATATAACCTACGCTTCGACCGCGCCTCGAGAAATGACTCCTATACTTATGCAAACTTAGGCCCCGCCCACCTTACACGCCTACCCACGAGTTTTCCGTCCCTCTCTGCCTCAAAAGCCTCCGTATTTCCCTCTCGCGCGAACTCACAACGCCTTCGGATTTTCAGTACCAACTTTTTAGTTGACGCAAAGACTTCGCGCGGGGTCGTCGCATTCGTGCGTTCCACAAAAAGTACGTTAAAAAAACAAACTCGGTTTTTGCTATGAATATTGTTAGTTTTTTTGACGCGATACAAATTGATAACGTTATCGGTAACAGTGACAGGTGTATACGCGTCTCGCTCGCGCGGTTTTTGACGGTTTTTTGAGTGTTGTGTCTGTGCAGTGTTTGTTTTGATTGGTGAAGGTAATTAATTAATTATCGGTTTACGGTAATTAATGTTTTATTTATTCGCAGTGCTAGATCTGTTGTACCTATTGATCTGTGTTTTCTCCCGGCGTATGCATTACTATTTCGCAATACGTGTAGCAATACAATACATTAAATGCTATTTAATAAACGCTATTCATCATAATTTACGATTGGCAAACATTTGATTGATGGTTGGATTTGATTGGATTATTGCTAGTGGTAGGATACCACTTTGTCAGCAAATTGCTATTGTTATATCTGGTGGTACCACTGCTGGGGTTTGGTATTCAACTACCACGTTAAAAGTTATATTCACATACCCAGGATATAATTGAAACATTCTAGTTTATTTTAAATTAAAGAATTAAGTAGGTATGAAAGTTTTTTTCACACTTACTCTGGTACCTACTGCTTTAATTAGTTAATTTAAACGTTAAACTTTTTAATTATTCTTGTAGTAAGTAGGTATTCTTTTAGTAGTAGGTATTGATATCATCTCATTAATCCTCTCATTCGCCCACCTACCCTCATCTCTCTCTCATTCTCTATCTCTATGAGAATTAGAGAGTCATTCTTCTCAACAATTTTCGTGAACTTTTAACCCACTTGCCGCTGGATTAGTCTTAAGTCAGTGTGAGAAAGAAAATGAGACTTAACTATGCCGGTCAAATACGGCTTGGCTTCTACCCATATATAGTCCACTACTGGGCACATGTCTCTCCTCATCAGTGAGGAGGCCTATAGCTCAGTAGCGTGGTAAACACTGTACGGAAGTACGGAAGAGCAAATTATACATTATATCTTAAAATTTATTAATTGCACTACTGCAATTATTAATTTTACATACACGCACAGAGGAAAGAAGTTAAAGCTTGTTGTTAAAATTCACCTGTCTGGGAATCGGACTCAGACTCTTTTGAATGGCAGAATATCGGGTCGACATTTATTAGTTAGGTACTAATTAGAAAACATTTAAGGAAGCTCTCAGAAATTGCATAGAAATAAAATAAATAAATAAATAAACGCTAACACACTCATACTCCTGCAGTAGGTTATTACCTGTGTCGCAGGTGGCATGGACTAAACCATATAACACACTAGTAAACCCGGGCCGCCCTCGCTTCGCTTCGGGAAACCAGTTCCTTCAAAAATCTCTATAAATTTCAACAAATTATATTATTCCGATGTCTAAGCTATATTACTGCAAAGTTTCATGAAAATCCGTTCAGTAGTTTTTGCGTGAAAGAGCAACAAACACACACACACACTCACTCACTCACATCCTTCAAACTTTCGCATTTATAATATTAGTAGGAGTAGGAATAGTAGGAAGTAGGAAGGAAGTAGGATTATAATTACACCCATGACCCGAGTACAAATATTTATATTTATATGTCACATAAATATCTGCCCCGGTCGGGAATCGAACCCGGGACCCCTCGCCTCGCAGGCAGGGTCGCTAGGTCGCTACCGACTAGGCTACAGAGTCAATTAAATAAGTAAATATAAGTTTAAAGATGTAATCAGATTTTATAGGATATCGTAGGATTACATAAATACTATAGTTCCTCGCAACCCATGACAATCCCACCGCTGGGCACGGGTCTCACATTATGAGGAGAACCAACCATAGTCCACCATGCTGAGCTTCCTTCTGAGGTATTCCCGGAGCGCTATGACATGGGGTTCTGCAAGAAAGGTGTAAAAAGAGTTCTCCTTCAGGGCCGGCGTTGCACTGGTGACTCCCCTGGTGGTGTTGCTCGTGTCTATAGGCGACGATGACCACTTACCATCAGGTGGCTCGTCTGCTTTTACGTCAGCCCTTCAGGCTATAAAAAAACACTGGCCAAGTGTTTACTGGTTGACTTGACACACCTTCAAGAATAATAGAGAACTTTCAGGTGTGCGGGTTTCCTCAAGATGTTTTCCTTCACCAAAACAAATGGCTATTTAGTTCTAATACGCAGCCTATCCATTACACAATTACACAACCACCAACTACAATTGCCTAGTGCGTTTGACTAAAGCTTGAACCACGCACATTGTGACTCATCTGAACCCAAGAGGACATTTATGGATTGCCAGGAAATACAAAGGTAATTAAGTACCTTGGGACAGTCCCGTTTTCCAGTTCTGTCCAGGTGTCCCAAAAGATAGATGACACAAAATTGTCCCGTGTTTTTGAAATAGAGTCAAAATTTGTGGGCTTTTTTGTGGGCTTTTTTGGTCAAAATTTGGGGCGCAAAGGTAATGAATACAGCCACTGATAGTGTTGTAAATATTCACAAAACCTGGAAATTTATGAAAATATACGATCTTCTGTTTTGAGCTAAAAATATTGCCGGACCACCGTAAAAAGGGTCCTGAGTTCGATTCGATATCTTCGTGTGTTCTCCATGGTAGCAACGACACTAAGAATCCTAATGTGGGCTAAGTGTGCGTTGCGTTGTAAATAATTCTAACGATATTATGTAGGTACGTATTACTAAACTGATTGTACCAAAATTCAGACTTAGCAAAACTGGTGGCTCGTTCATGGGTATTAAAATCATACATGTATCCACGACAACATATATCTGCCTTTTATGTTGAAGCCACTAAATCCAAAAAATATTGAGATTTACATACATACGTCATACAATTGTAGTTCACCTTAGTTCACCTGCTTCCACACAGGCGAAGCCATCGGCAAAGAATAGCAGATCGTTTACAAAAGGAGGTCCACTTTATCTTAGCTCAATAAAATCGTTTTGTTTGTGTTCAAAAACCGAAACACCGACAGCCATAATTGATTGTCGCGTGACGTCACGGTGTGGTAACAATCCTTAATAAACGAAACATCAAAATGAATTAGCTGTCTGATATTGTAAAATATTTTATTGCCAAAACAAAGTCCTGTCTTGCAATTATAACACGATATTTTCAATATTCAATTAAAAATTACTTATCAGATCTTCTTGAAGTTGGTGAAAATTATTTTCAAATATTTCGTTACACACATATATATATAGATACAGGTGAAATTGATATTATAAAATTAAGACAATGTTTCAGCCAAGAGTCTCACTGTGCGGTTAACCACGTATATTCGTTTAAATGATAATCCACACAAATGCCAGCCTTTTGCCCCTGTAATAAAGGTTCATTGTGGATTGACAGCGAGAATTTAAAATGCCTTAAGTAAATTTTGCTTACAAGCTAAATTAAACTGTGAGTACACGTTTTAAACTTGTTTATAGTGGGGCGTGGCAATTCGATATACTGGGCGACTCAAGTTAGAAAGTCTGTCTGTGTAGTCCCTGAAGATGCTCCATTTTGGGGCAAAACACGTGTTAATGGGGGTATGTATGTTGGTGTATGTTTTTTATGTGGGAGGGAAGACATTGCTTGTTGTGAAAGTATACACCATCAATGAACTGAGTGACTGCCTGAATGATCTGTCAACGGCCAGCCGAAACTAGTGAACGCAAGAAGCTGTTTGACATGTTTCTTGAGGAGAGTAGATGAGCACTAAGATATTTTTTGGCAATTCAATTAAAAGTAAAAAGGGGGATAAACTGAAAAAAACTTCTACGCGGGCGAAACTGTTTCTTGGGGAAAGTAGGGGAGCACTAAGATATTTTTTGGCAATTCAATTAAGGGGTAAAAAGGAGGATAAACTGAAAAAACATCTACGCGAGCGAAGCGGTGGGGGAAAACTCATACATGCGGGTTTGCTCGCGGATTGTTGCAAAGTAGAACCAAACCAAACCAAACCAGGTTACCTACTTGGTTTGAAAGTTTTGTTAACCTTGCATTAAGCTAATTTTTATTCTGGAAATAGGTTTTTCGGAATAATTTTAACCTTATTTCAACGTTTTCCGACTTCCAAACGAACAAAGTAGATAAAGAAAAAGAAAGAAAAAAAGTAGAAGAAGAACTGGTGAAGAAGAATTCTATATCTGTAAAATATAGTCGGCCCGAAATAAGTATAATTGACGTTAGAAATTTAGTTTTCAATTAACACAGTGAAGGTTTTGTAATAAAGTTTTATTTTTGCAAAGCGTAGGTAATATCTTTATTATTATTAATAGAAGTTCCGTTAACATAATGCTAGTTAATGTAATTTTAAATACCGCTCGGTGGTAATGACGTCATACGAGTACCTATTTAATAGTCTATATGGTAGGTGCTAGGTATTAATGGCTCATCGAGCATACCTTTGTATTAGTAGGCATTATCTATACTACATACATACAAACTGTAACTGATCGCTGTATGTGCACGCTAATCTCAGAAACGGCTGAACGGATTTTTATGGGAATCTTACTGGGAAAAACAGAAGGCTGTGAAAAACATATACTTAGGCTACTTTTTATCCCGGAATTTTTATCGGGATTCACGCGGGAAAAAAACTTCTACGTACGAATGAAGGCGCGGGCAACAGATCTTAGTAAAGTTTTCTTTTTTTTTATAGCCTGAAGGGCAGACGTAAAAGCAGACGAGCCACCTGATGGTAAGTGGTCATCGTCGCCTGTGGACACCAGTTACACCAGGGAAGTCACCTGTGCAACGCCGGCTCTGAAGGAGAGCTATTTTTACACCTTTCTTGTTACACTGTTCTTGTCTTTATTATCCACCTCGATCTATTCAAGAAGTCGACTTGACTCGACCTTGACTCCGTATAAACATTAGAAAATCGGGGTTCATGACATGAAAATGGAAGTCCACGAAGGTAGCAGCCATTTAAGCAGGTCGTGAAAATAATTATGAGTTTCCATAAATTATTTTCCACAGTGAGTTGTCATATGGGTCACCTTTGAAGCTGATTACAATTCCAACTTTTTCTGTGTTATCATTTAACATACCTTAATAGCGTTTTTCTATTTTCACAGTTAAACAGGGTAGTTTATAACTCAATAATTCACGAAAATGAGAAATTTCGAAACAGAATAATTGCTTTTTACAAAAAAAATAACCGACTTCAATCTTGATAAGTAGAGATAACTCAAAAACTACTCGCCAGATGGCGCTCAATTCAACATGTAAGTGTAAAGTTCCCGTCACTACAAATTAATCAAGCCCAAACACTAGATAACTGCAGTAAATCGTTGAGGAGTTCCCTCGACTGTCTTTCGGCTTCATCAGATCGACTCCAGATCTTCATGAAATGGTAGCGCTTTAATGTACTTATGATGACATGAACAAACACACTAGTCGTCCATACAATTTTCGAAAGTTCCCTTCGATTTCTCTAAGATGCCATCATCAGATCCTGGTTTCCTTATCAGGGGACCCCACTGCGCATATCTACTTTACAACAAAAAAAGAATTATCAAAATCGGCCCATAAACGACGAAATGATCGCTGCACGTACATAAAAAAAAGCATATATACGGTCGAATTGAGAACCTTCTTTTTTGAAGTCGGTTAAAAACAGATTTGAAGTCTTTGAATTTGCATAAATTCAATATTACCCATCGTGGGTGTCTATGTCCATCCAAAACCAAAACACAAACCACCTAAAGCGTCGACAAAGTAATAAAGTTTGTAAACCTCTGCTCTAGGCTCTAGGCTTCCTCAATGATGAGAGGACACTCGTAAATATTATTGTTACCTAAACAGCGTGCGCATGAGTTTCATATTTAAGCCTTAGGTAAATACTAGTAAGTGAAAGGAGAACATCAGATTTGGGCCTGGAGCGAACAGCTTGTTCAATACCCTCAAATAATCAAGCATATTTTAATACGTCCATTTCATATTTTGACGACCCGAATGGCGCAATGGTTAACATGCCGATCGCTGTTCCGAGGGTCCTGGGTTCGATTCCCAGCGAGGCGGAAATTTGAATGATGAATTTAAATTTCCGTTCTCGGTCTGGGTGTGTGTCCTTGTCTTGTGTGTTGTCCAAGGCACCCACGACACAGGGAATCCTAGTGTGGGGCTTTGAGTGTGAAGCGTTATTTATTTATATTATTTATTATTATTATATTTAAAAATTGTATATATTGGGCATCGCTAAGTCGCGACGACTGAAGTAAATACTACCTATGTGTGCGCGGTGCGTAAGATGACTTTATTTCATTATTCCCATCATTTTCCGCAAAAACGGAATATGCACAATGTGGTAACAATATCCTCGATCTAAAAAGCGATGTCTCATGCATGTTCATATTCCAGGCCCAAGGTCCTTAAGAAAGTTGCTGGTCTCCTTTGTAACTATGAGTCGCAAATGAAGGTCCTTGGAAGGTTCTTCCTTTTCTTCCTAGATCACTTACGGTAGTAACGGCAAATATATTTTGGAAGCAATTTAATTGTTTAATTTTCAAAAAGTTTTTGTAAGAAACCAACTTACTAAACTCAATTTCATTCATTCATTCACTCATTCGTGTCCACGTAATTGATCGACTAAAACTAAATGTAGTAAGACAGCTAATGATCTAATGTATTTTACGTGTATTGATGCAGAAAGCATTTCGATATAGTAACACGAATAACGCACTATAAGGCTCTTCTCACACTGACTCGTAGACACGTCTTCTGTCAGTGAACAGTGTCAGATACAGCAAATTTTGGGTTGCGTTGCAATTGCGTAGCTCATAATTGCGTAATATGAGAAGTGCCTAAAAGTTGCGGTAGGTGATGCTAGGAAATAGATAATATACAAACTTCACTATTTACCTTAATTAAATGCACAATGTAAACAGTGAATAGATAATTGTTTGCACTGTTCATTCACAATGCAAAATTTTCACAGCTCGTTTAACTCAATGCTGATTCTCAAAATCTCCAACAATCCTATTATAGGATGATTTAATATTAATCAACAAGGATAAATCAATAAAGTAAAAGGCGTGCTTAAGACTTTTTGCGGCGTCCCGCGACTAACATTATGCTTGAATCACCTCAACAATAAAGTCACGTATATTTCTAAAATTATTGTCACCGTTTCTATTAAAGAGCTCACGACTTATATTTATTTTGCCGATATTTCAATGAGTCCGTCACACTGTCCGTTATACGGTCACGAGTTGGGACATCTTTGTACTGCGGATTTGGCTATTGTCATCTTACATTTAAGTAGGTACGTTTCCTCGAAAATTTTTATACCATTTTCGTGAATTTTACGGAAAATATTGATTTAATAGAACGTGAAGTTCGTGACATTTTGAAGTTTTTCGTGTTGAATTGATTTCTTTTTATTCAAAATGGCGTAAAACCCGTTTATCGCGGTTGCAGGTTGGTAACGGCTTTTAGATATGGTTGGCTTCAACCATGGACTAGATAAATAGCTAAAAACTAAATTGAGTTGAAACACAAAGACTACCTGGTGACTAATAAAAATTGAGTTATATGTACGAAACAAATATAAATTATCATTTATTTAGGAGATTGCGATTATATAACTGGGGACATGGTGCAGATCTCCGTATAGGCTACTTTTCAGTTTAAGGTGTTCTAGAATTAGTGGAAATTTTATATACTTATTTCACTTTAATTAATGCATATTATGACTAAGTGAAATTAAATCAAAACTGTACGATCTAACTAAATTATCAAACCGACTAAGAAGCGTTTATAATTAAAGACAGTGTAATGTGCACACGATGTCACAAAATGCATGTAGCGCCATCTATTAGCAAACTGTCATTCACATTTTGAGTCTATCCATAGACGTAGAGGAGTATAGACACACAAGACACAAGAAAAGGAGCTTACGACAATGACATGAGAAAAACGAGACAGAAAGATATCACGTAGAGTTCCGATTTGCATGTCCGGTTTTTCCATAGAGATATAGTGGAAATTTTATATACTTATTTCACTTTAATTAATACATATTATGACTAAGTGAAATTAAATCAAAACTGTACGATCTAACTAAATTATCAAACCAACCGAGAAGCGTTTATAATTAAAGACAGTGTAATGTGCACACGATGTCACAAAATGCATGTAGCGCCAGGGGCGTGCGCTCCTTATAGGCAGAAATGCAGTGCTTTACTTGCCATTTACGAAAAACGTTCGTACGTTTTAGATGACTTTAATTAGCAGAAAATTACAATATAATAAATTAAGTTAAATAATAATAATAATAAATAACACCTATAAATAATAATAACACTTATTTGCAAACACAGAAACGCCTGACGTTGCAATATCAACAAGTAATGCCGTCGCGTTCTGCAGGACATTTGTTTGTATGTGTGTAGTAATTTCGGTGTCCGTACACAGTTCGCAAACGCACACATCCATATAATATCCAAGGCCACGAGCAAGGAAGTCATGCCGCATGCTATCGTATCGAAAGTACCTATCGAAGTTCGGTTCGGCAGTAGTCGATGGTAGTCGGGAGTAATCGGAAATATTCGTTGTCTAATTCGTTGTCTGAGTAAATCACGTATGCACATTATATTATTAGGCATTTTTGTTGAGTAGGATTTTATTTGTTTAAATAGTTGAAATGTTTTGTGTTTCGCGCCGGCCATGTTGCTTTTATCATGTTTTATGCATTGTTTACCTATTTCGTTTGCGCGTGTAGAGTGTGTACATTTAACAGTTTATTACTGAGTTTCTATAATAATTGTAGTGATTTTCTTTTACTAATGTGGTTGTTGGTTTTATTTAAATCTATGTGATCAAATGTGACCGAAATCTTGCGTTTATTTACATCGGGATAGGTATAATAATCTCAAGTTACCGGAACCTTGAATATGTGAAAATTGAAGCAGACTAGGTGAAAAGCTATAATATTTTAGCTTATTATTTAACTTATTAGAATTAGAATTTCTTCCGCTGCCGCCGCGACGATCGATCGCTGTTTTGTCTGCGTTGCCGTAGAAGATGTACATGAATGGTAGTACATCTAAGACTTGTTCTGTTGGCATGGTTTCCGATTTAAAGTTCCGTCGCGGGGCTGTGGCTATGCTAAAAATCTATAAAAGAAAAAGTTTTTGTGACCTAGTACTTCGCGGCATACCCAGTGTCATAATCCTGTGCACGCCGCTGTGTAGCGCCATCTATAAGCAAATCGTCATTCACATTTTGAGTCTATCCGTAGACATACTGTGTTTCGTGGTATGGACACACATGACACAAGACACAAAAAAAGGAGCTTACGCCAATGACATATTATTTGATTACGTACTATAATAATAAGTGAAAGCCAGGGACTGTTGGTAATAGTTAGTCATATTAGTTAATGTTAGTTATTTTCCAGTTAGTAATTGTTAGTATGGGTCTCGTTCCAATTCGGTCACAGATGCGTTGCTACTCCTGAGGACTGAGATTGTCACCTATAAAAAAGTGAAATGCGGAAAAGAAGCGCGGTCCGGTCAACAGCCGATTCGGCTGAAATCTGCTCACTGTAATTGGAGCTGTTGGCTGTTGGCCGAATCGCGCTTCTAAAAAGAAGCGCCACAGCCGTCGGTGGCTGCAGTCAGTTTGCGAAGACCCTAAGGGTCTGAGTTCGAAGCTCGCACGCAAGTGCAGTTTTCAAAAAATGTTTTTATATTGATAATTATCACATGTTTCTGAAATCCGACCTGAAAGTTCCCCATGACGTTATTTAAATTGTGTAAAATTTACGTATCAAAGTAGACTTTTCTGAATGATGGTGACCATTTACTCGCTCATCTGTTCATCATCATCACAACCCATTACTGGGCGTCCCAGTTACTGGGCGTGGGTATCCTATCACATGAGTGATACAGCCATAAGTCCATCCAGGCCGGCGATTGGTAGACTATCTTTCACTTACCAAACCTTAACTGTACCACCGCAGGACACGGGTCTCTCAGAACTTTTCTCTCTTCTCAGAACGAGAAGGTTAAGGCCACAGTCCACCACGCTGGCCAAGTGCGGATTGGCAGTCTGAGTTTTGACTAACACTTTTGAGTTTTGTGGACTTTGCGGCCTGCAGGTTTCATCACAATGTTTTCCTTGACCATAGCGAGTGACATTAAAATGCTGAAACGCACATAACTCCAAAAAGACAGCAGACCTGCCCTGGGATTTGAACCCGGACCCCCCGGAGGCCGAATTCTCAACTAGGTTGTCACCGCTATAAGTCGTTTGCAATCGTTCACTTATCGACAATTTTAATAAATAAATAAAACTCACAAAAATAACAATACTTTCACAAACTCGCGCAAGACCCGTACTACCACAGTTTTTACTCAGCAAACCTGACCAGACCCGATCGGAGACATTCCTGGCAGCAAAACGTCGCGAAAATAAAAATAAATAACCATTCCACCTCTCGCACTCTGTGGAACTCGCGAATATTTTTAACTCGACAGAAAAATACATTTCAAAACGGCTCGCTATTAAGCTGTCGCTAATTTCAGTTTAATAAGACGATTTTTTTAGTTGCAGCCTGACGTATTGTTGAAGTAATCTTGCGCAGTATATTTATTTATTTTCTCTTCCTTCTTTCTTGACTACGGTATCAGTCTTGCTTTTGGTGCTACTGACTCTATGGGTGACGATGACCAACAGACGGCTGGACATATTTTGTCGCCTGTTAGCACAAAAAATCACGTTTCGCTTTTTTATGCATAAAGATAGTAAACGAGCTTAAATTAAATTTGAGCGATATCGGACGGGTAGTTTTTGAGATATTCTTAATAATGTGTAATTGTCACATACTTAACTTTTGACTGGGTATTCTCATTTGCATAATTCTTTTTTTAATACAAAGCTGGTGTCTAAGCCCCCGTAAAGACATCTGACGAATAATTCTTCAGTTACTCGTACCTCTACTTATAAACTTTGAAGTCAGTTATTCTTTTGTAAAATATTATAAGCTTAGTGATCTGTACTTATTGACTTAAGTCGGTTAAACTTTTGTAAAAAAAAAATTAGCACCGTGATCAATTGATCAATAATAGCACCGTGATCAATAACTCAGATCGCATCCGGAGCAACACGATCAAAAGAACAATAAACAAACCGTCGTGCAACAGCGTGATTCGCTGCGTGCGTTTTTTCCACAAACCGACGCACTGCGACTGCGTATCGTTACATAATCGTCAGTTTTTACTCCATTTCAAATGCTAATGGTCGATTCTTATGCAAATCGGTGGCGTGGTCTAGCCCAGCTGATAACAATAATCGATCTGGCTTTGACTTTGAACTGGCGGTGACGTGAAGGTTTACACAGTAGGTACTTTGTAATCATCACGGTCTGTGACTTCCCGATTTTGCGTAAATTAATATCAATCGGTTATCGAAATCGACTGACAATTCACAGCAGGAAGTAAATGAACGCAAGCTGAAATGTATGTTGGGAGAGTAGGGGAACTTTAAGGCACTTCTCACACAACGCTATTTGCAAGCGACTCGGGTCTTGTCAATGTATGAAAGCGACGCGTCTGCGATGCGTGTCCTGTCAGTGAACAGTGTCAGATACAGCGATTTTGGATTGTTTTGCAGTCGCGTAGCTCATAAATAGGGTAGTGTGAGAAGTGCCTAAGAGGGAATTTTTGGAAATTCAAACCTTAATGGTCGTGAGATCTGCTTTTACTACCGTTTACAAATTTTTATTTTGGAAAAGACTTCTTACATACACCGGGATTGTTGATGCTAATTGATTAATTTACTCGACCTTCTATTATTTATTTCCTGACCACCATATTATATGTAGAGTCACTTCGTGTAAAATTTAAGTCCACAATTTCAAGTGAAAATAAAATTGGTAATTTAAATTGACCGTTAATTAAACTTTACTAGCTGTAAGCAGTTACCCTCTAGGATTAGCAAATAATTTAAAAATTACTAAGTTTAGGATAGGGTGCCCTAGTGTTAAATCATTCAACACCTAAAGATATTACCTACGAGTATGTTTAAATATTTGGGCACTATTCGTAGGTATGATTCCCACATACACACACACACAGAAACATCGACGTCAAAATTATAACAACCCTCTTTTTGCGTCGGGGATTTAAATAATTTTATATCAATGGCCACAGCCATACAACATACCTACATACATATATATCGATTTACCCAATAGATAACCTATTGTATTGAGTACTGTCCATTTCTATTGATTATATAACCTATCTATTCTAGGTATTATTGTTATTAAACCGAGAGACTATGGACCCACTCGCACTTGGTCTTTGATAGGTACGTAGGTACTGCGTTCGAAAAAAAAACATTTCAGAATTGATTCCAGGAAGAATTATACCATTACATTGAACTCATAGCCCAGTGGCGTGCGTCGATCCCAAGTGATCGACAAAGTTAAGCAACTTCGGGCGCGGTCGGTAATTGGATGAGTGACCGCTAGTGCCAATCTCCGGTAGTTATCAGAAGATAACACTCAATAAACCCTGTCACAGGCCTTCAAGCCCCTGAGGCCTTCAAGACCGTCTGTCTGACAGGCCTTCAAACGACATAAACCTTCCCACATAGATCCTCTCTAAAACTGCAATGGAGCAGCATGGTAGAGTATGCTCTAGGCCTCTTCAGTTTCGGCGAGATCCGTGGCTTATAATAAGACATTTTAAGGTTATCTATCGACCAAATAACAGTCACCACGCTTCACCACAACTTCACTTGTCCGACTCTTATCACTATCACCGTATCACTTACAAACAGGTATGGTTTTTGCGAAGCGTCGTAACGATAAAAACTGGTGTCGGTGACGTCACGCGCTAGAAATAGCCAGCAGTGGGCGGGGCTTCGGCGGGGCGTGGTCGGGGGGCGTGGCCCGCTGGTCAGTGACCCCTGCATGCGATAAGTATACCTCACATGGCTAGTATGGTATCTCATTTACAATTCTATAATGGTGGAAATAGACTCGCTTACAGATGTTTTAATTGTTTTCAAATTGGTAATTGTTTTAAGGTATGTAAGGGTATGTGGCTATGTGGCCCGTTTATTGGAGACGATAATGTAGATTAAGTAATCGCTGCCCTAGTGCTTGAATGGCCAATCGACCAATTTTATCAAAATCGTTTTTTTATTTCAAACTATAGCAATTTTGATTACGCACCTTACAATATATATTTTTTATTATTATTATTGACCTAACTTCTATTATTTAGCAAAAATAAAATATCCAATCTCCCATATCAAATTTGTTTTTAGTACTTGAGTGGTGTATCTCCTTATTTTGCTCAAATGAACGCATCCAAATATCAGTTTACGTGCTTGTTTGTCCAATCTCCATCGATTGACCAATCACGGCGAAGCATTCCGAAATCACGTGACGCAATTTTGATTTGTTATTTTTTGCTTAGTTTTAGAGTTAGCAGCATTAATTTAACAAAATTAAGCATTTATATTGTTTAAACACAATTTTTTTGTTTCAAAATGTCAGAAAAAAACGGGACAAAGTATATTAAACTAAGTAAAGTGGATTTTGATAGATACGTTGAGATTTTATCGATTTTCTGTTGTTTTAATTCGTTCATATTTATTGTATTTACTTAGGTGTTGTACACAGGATGATTTTAATATGTAGTATGTGAAGTAATAATAAAAACTAGGACTTGGATTTATGTCGGAGTGTTGGGAGTCGGGGGCACATGAGTTGTATACTTGTGATAAATCTTTTTTTACCCGTAGGTAACAGTATTGTTTGTCCCCGCCTGCAGCACCATGAAGTATTTTATGTTGATATTGTGACACTTGTTTTTTCTTCTGAGTTCTTTTGTAAGCAGTCGGGTTTTTTGTTTTTATAATAATAATTTTATTTCAGACTTTTTAGTGTTTTCACCGAAAAATTCTACTTTTTGGTATGGTTTTTGACAATTTGTGTTAAAACGTGTGCCTAAACGTTATAATTATGATATATATATTTTTGAAAAGGTCTTTTCACGATCTTTCATTTGATACCCATATTGCTAATATAACAAAAAACTCAAGATTATCCCCTCTTTCTTCCACTTTCGGGCGCCATTTTGAAAATTCATATAGCCTATGACACTTTCACAGTTCTGACGAATTCAGCGATTCCTCATATATGTCGAAATCCGTTCAACCGTTTGGGCTGTGGGGCGTCTCAAATAAATGGACATACATACAAACATACATACACTCGAAAAACATAACCCTCCTTCTGACGCAGTCGGGTAATAAATTCTTTAATTACTATGTGTTTTTGTGCGTGTATCTACGTGCAAGTATACCTACACATTTGAATCTATTACTCTAGACCTCACTAGAATTCCTCTTATACCCCCCCCCCTTCTATACCCCCAAAAGCTTAAAAAACGAAATAGGACTTTATTTCGTAGTAAACATTTTGATTCAATTTATAAAACAACATAATATTATGAAAGGTCTTAGGGCCGCGGGACTCCGGGTTCCCACGACCTGTAGTTATTATTTATACAATTTTATACACGATTTTATAGTATAAAATATAGCCTAAATTCATGACACTAAACCAAGTCTTGTCGGAGTCAAGTCTTGTATTCATATTGTATAAAATTGAACATACTGTATTGCACCAATGATGGTAGTTTGGACAAATAAGCACAAAACGTGCATGTTATTCTTAGGGCTCTATCTCCATGTCACTGTGCTCAATCTCCATGAACATAATTTTGTTAGAGGCGTTTTAGCCAATCTCCAATAATAAAATGAAAAATAGTCATTACTATTATTATTATTTTAAATTACTATTTTAATACACGTAAAGAAATGATTCATGTATCTGACTAATAAAAGGTTTTAGTAAAATTTTTAATATTAACCCTTACTAATTAAAAAAAACGTCTCCTGTAAAATTTTATAAATGGTCGATTGGCCATTCAAGCACTAGGGCAGCGTAATGTGGGCCTAATTTAGGTTTGAAGATTTGAATTTTTCTTTAGGTTATTCATTACTACACAAGTGAAGTGAAGCAAGCTAATGTCCCATTGAAACAGAACGTAGTGTTACTTATTTAATTTATGCGCCTTCAAAAATATTATTTAATAACTCTACGTTCAATATAAATAAATAAATCCCACACACTCATGGGTCCACGGTTGGACAACACACATAAACAAAAACTCACACAGACCAAAAATATAAAATTAAACTAATCATTCAGATGTTCGCCTCACTGGGAATCAAACCCAGGACTCTGAGAACGGCACCCATAAGTCGCCCTTAAGAGGAAAAAAGTCAAAATGTAAAGATTTTTTTTAAACGCAATACAATCTAGGTATGTACACTGCACTATTGGGATTTTATTGATATTATGGTGTAATAAGCACATATCAAATCTACCTATTATCTATATAACTTATAATCAAAGTAATATAAAGCAGTCGTTTTTTAAATTTAAGACATACATCTTGTTAGCTACATAAATATTCTTCCTCGAGACTCAAACCCGAAACACCGCGTTCGACAAGCTACCAACTAGCCAACAGCATTAAAAGTTTCATAATCACACTTATCGTAAACTAATATATTACCTAACTTCCGTAATCAGCAAAGGTAATATTTTGTAACGCTACCACTTAGTGCAATTACCACCATTGTCAACTGGGTAATGACCACCGTAATGTTTGATGAACAGCCGTGATTACAGTTAATTGTGATGAATGTAATTTATCTGCAAAATTAAAATGCAATAAAATTTATTTATTGACAAATTAAAACAATATTATTACACTTAAATAAAGATTAAATCTAGGTATCTCACGAAAAACATTTTAATGTAAAATGTGCCAAGACGAATGCCTATGGACTCTGTGCAAAAGATATCAGATCTCAAGCAGAGCCAAGCTTCTGAATTTATACGCTGTAACTCTACCAACCTTAACTTAACAAACTCTACATCTCAGTAAAATCAGCTTTTGACTGGGTGTTCTGATTTTTATGATTCTTTTTTTGTTCGAAAGGTAGTGCTTGTAGCGTAGTCCCTTACTTTGAGCGTAACCTGACGAGTGGTTTTAAAGTCAGAGAATTTGGTGTCGGTTTTTTTTTGTAAAAAGTTATTCATGTGAATGTAATAATGACAAATTGTTTGAGACTTGCGCCCATCTTACATGAGGTGTATTTCTCATAAGTTTGTGACAAATTAATAAATATAAGTTTGGTTTATTTCTTACAACTTTTGTTTTATTTCTTATTGTTATTGTTATCTATCCAGTCTAATAGAAGGAAGATTGACAGTAACCACCGTAGAGTCTAGATATTTATCGTGTGCATTACTTATATTATACATAAAAATTTTCAAGTGACATCTACATACATTGTAGGTACAGTCGCATAAAAAATATTTTACTTTAAATTTTCTTTACTAAAGTGAATATTATATCTACATAGGTATATTTCCCACACACTTTTACATTTCTTACTTAGTTTTTTTATGAAAGAAGGAGTCTGAAGAAATGAACTTCTTTTTCTTTTTGTTGAACGTTTCTGCACATACATGTTTATTTATTTAAAAGCTATAAATCTGGAATAACGTTGATATGACTGATTTTTGGTGAGCAAAGTTTAAAATCTCTATAACTAACCTTACAATTTTTCTTTACAGATGCAGCAAAGAAGACTTCAAAATAAAATAATAAACACGTTAAACAATTTAACAAATAAAAATATATTTATTTTCAAATGTACTTAGTGCAATATAATATAATTTACACGAGTTCGATTAAAAATCAAATTATTTTGTAAACACGGGTTCAATTTAATTGAAAACTTGGTGCTTCTTGGTTTAGGAATTTGTAGTTTATTTAAGTGTAAAATAGAGAGTTTAATTTATTTTATACGAAATAAATAAGTTATTCATTGATTTTATTACGTTGAAATTGGCTTCCGTATCAAATTTAAGTTTTAATTAATTTAAATTAACAACTCAAACAATTAAGTGACACAAAATCTACAATTGTGCTGAAAAACCCACGTGTAAAACAATGTAAAAAAAATTCAAGTGACATGTACACTAGCATAAAAAATACTTTAGTAATTAGTGTACATTCGAATAAAAACGTCCTAGAATTCAGTGTCACATTGTGTGTACACTTGTGAACAAAAGTGTTTGACAGACTCGAGTTTTTGAGTGACTTATAACTTGTGTCGGTTGCTTAAAATGTCGTATTTATGAGTGACTGCTGCGAGCAAGGATACGGGATGTACACCACGTGGTACAGCCGGGGGGAGGGTGGTATGCACCACCACCAGATGGGACAGCTGTACCACCACGGGCCCCCCATGATAAAGACTGAAGCTGGAGTCAACAGTGACTGTATGATGGCTGTTGACTACGCTCCGCCGATTAAGGTATGCGTCTTTCTTTTGTTTAAAACAGATTACATGCTGTTATCATGATTACATATTACAAATTTTATGACCGGAAGTACCCCCGCGAGCGCTTTTTGAGCAAAGCAAAGATAGTTAGAGTTTTCTTGGTGGAGTTATTTCCGTGCCTTCAGATGAAAACATAATCCATATTCATGATTATATTTCGGAGTAAATGATTATGAAATTGTAATCTGTAACCGTGATTACATTTTGCCTACCTATGGTTAGAATATAAAACGAGGTAGGTACTTGATGATAGAGTGATGTTCGGACATTATTATCTAATGCTTGAGAGGTGGTGAGGAGGTATTCGAGAGCCATGTGCAAGGCTGAAACTGAAGTTGCTCTGAGCAGCAGCTGTAAGTCTCGTCGAACGACAAAAACGACAAAAAAAGTGGTCACCGTCAGTAAGACATTAGCATCACTGATACGTTGCCGACCAGAAAAAGAAGAAATGCCTCTCAACGAAGAAAGACCCCCAGCCAGAATCCCATAATCATTTGCGAAGGTCGTCTTGCAATTGTATGTTCGCATGTTCCCGCGAATGTGAGAGACCGTATTTATAAAAAACCGGCCAAATGCGAGTCGGACTCGCGTACGAAGGGTTCCGTACCATTATGTATAAAAACGCCAAAAAAATCTGGTCTGTTGTATAAAAGCCTCACTTAAATATTTAATTGTTGTAGCCACATATTACGCCCAACGCCATCTCTTGGGCCGAATGGTAACTAAACTTACGTCGAATGTATGGGCACTAACTTAAATATCTATTTTATTCTGTTTTTTAGTATTTGTTGTTGTAGCGGCAACAGAAATACATCATCTGTGAAAATTTCAACTGTGTAACTATTACGGTTCATGAGATACAGCCTGGTGACAGACGGACGGACGGACGGACGGACAGCGAAGTCTCAGTAATAGGGTCCCGTTTTACCCTTTGGGTACGGAACCCTAAAAACGGGTATTTCGTGACGTATCGAATTATTTCATTATTCAACAATTCCGTAAACCTATTTTCTATCCAATTCTTTGAATTATGAATGAAAATCGTCAAATAACGACAACTGAGAGGACAAAAGGAGAGATTATAACAAATCACGTTGTTTGCGATATAATTCAATAAATGCCAATCAATAATAACCGATTGAGGAAAATTGGGACAAAATACGAATCTATCATGAAAATTAACAAAAAAAAGTCAGTAAAAACCCAAGTCATCGATTACAAGGAATATAATTTGTAAGTGTAAGCTGATACTTTAATAGGGAGGAAAGAAGTATAATTTTATGAAAATTTTATCAATTTCTGAGCTAGTTTAAGTCTTTTATAATGGGGAATAATTTCTATAGTTATTATATTATAAATTTCTTGATAGTAAAAAAATAGCTTTTTATCGAACGCATTTTCTAATAGTTTTACAAATTAAAGTTCAGCATTTCCGCTGTAGGTAAATTTTTAAAGAGTTTTATACATGCAAATGGAAATTTAAAAGCACTGTGTTTACTTGTGAATAAACACAGTGCGTTTAAATAATATTTTATTTAGTAGAGTAAAAAAGAGAGTTATTCCGGTTGATCCTATGTAATTTGACCATTCCGGTCTGATCCTATGTAATTTGACCATTCTGGTCTGATCCTATCGGTAAGCACAGTCAAGAAAAAGTTGATAAATTAAAAACTCAGGGTATAAGTAACAATTCTACCAATTTGCATGGAAATCCGTTCAATGGTTTTTGCGTGATGGCCGGACAGACAAACAGAGAATAATATATATAATGTAGTACGTTTGGTCATTTGAAATCATTTATTCATAGTTATGTTAGTATTATATTTAGTCCTTGGATTTGGATTTGGAGAAATCTAAATTATAAAAAAACTGTATCAGACTAAAAAATAAAAAATGACAAATATAAAATTTAAAATACAATGTAAAATTATCTATTTATTACAATCATACTGATTTATGTTTGCTCCTCGGATTTGGAAAATCCTTAATTATAAAAAAAAAATTAAGTAAGTGATTGAAGATAACAAAAATAACACTAAAATAACAATGCCAAATTATCACAGTAACAACAATCATACTGATTTATACTTGGTCCTTAGATTTATAAATAATAAAAACATTTTTTAGATATTCAACAGCAATTAAATTATAATATTAAAATAAAACTTAAATGACAATATCAAAATTATGACAATAATAACAATCATACTGATTTATGTTTGGTCCATAAATGAATAAATCTTAAAAACAATTTTAGATTACTAAACATTTTTTCAGTAATTGTTTTAAAGGATTATTATTTAATTTGGCTAACAAATATTAAATCTTGAAATGTTCTTTATATATACTGACAAACGAATTTTCGATTAATTTATATTTTGCGAATATAACTAATAGGAACCGGTATGCATACTTTTTGCTGACTGTACTAAAATTTGGTAATAGATAGTTATAGGATCAGACCGGAATAAAAAATAATTAAAAACATAGTGATCCTATTTCGGGATCTCATTTTTAGGGTCAGACCGGAATAACTCAAAAAAGATTTTGAGTATTATCGTTGTTACTTTCGGTGATTAGATTATACTGTACTACTCCAAACTGGTTAGATGGACAATATGGACATTGTAAATATACAAAATCTAGACACGCGGGAGTGTGTCAAGCCAAGTCTCGCTAACATTACTTGCGTGCAGCACTGTGTATTATGTACGAAAACATACGTAATGTTTACAATTTGCAAACATACCGACTTTGTTTTTCACGAGGACAGATTAGGTAATTAATTAATACTTATACATACCTAGTACTGGTTTTATATCATTAAACTTGTCAATGCCAATTACTATGTTATGTATTAATGGAATAATAATAGCCCCGTGCAAATTATATCAGTAGGTAACTTAATATGTGATTACTTATTATACAATTTTATATGTATACATCGGTGATAGCTGAGTTAATTGAACATTGGACTCTAGAACCGGAGGCCAAGGTTTTAATTCTGCATACAGCACTAATTTTCAAAATAATAGTTTATGGTTTGACCGTACTTTAGTACATAGTATTTCAATGTTTTGACCCAAAATGTGTTAGTATAAAGCATTGAAGTTTCAGGTGGCCAATTACTCGAGTGTGTACCTATATTCATTTCTTAAATTTCTCGTCAATTCTGTCAAAGCTTTGCGCCTCCAATCAGACATGAGTGATTGCCGCATCAAGCTCTATAACAATCAAGTAGGTATTAAATCTAAATATTAATCTACTTCGCAACAATCCGTGAGATTTTGTTGTTCTTTGTTTCATTGCGTGTTTCGTAGTGATCTGAGTTTCTGATGTGAAGGAGGGAGATGCTACTTACATGAAAGTAGGTATGATTAATACTGAGGTACTTTATAACAAGAGAATCCTATGTAGAAAAGTTGCAAGTAAATCTATCGAAGAAATAGAAAAAATCAGCTTATCACCTTTTTACCCCCTGGGAAGGGTTTCCGAATATCATCTCTTAGTTTTACTATAATATAGCTGGACTCAGCCGTGACCACGATCCATGCAACTGGGTCGAAATATCGGCATACTATTTACATATCGTGAGTAACCCGTATTATAGTAAAAATGAGTGTAATCCGCGATGATACAAGTTTAAAATCAGTTGATCCTCTGTTAGTGTTACCCTGCAATTCCTATTTTATTCCTTTTTAGCGACCCGGATGGCGCAATGGATAACACGCCGGATCGCTGTCCCGAGGGTCCTGGGTTCAATTCCCAGCGAGGCGGAAATTTGGATGATGAGTTTGAATTTCCGTTCTCTGTCTGGGTGTGTGTCCTTGTCTTGTGTGTGGTCCATGGCACCCACGGCACAGGGAATCCTAGTGTGGGGCTATGAGTGTGAAGCGTTATTTATTTATTTTCAACACACTTGCTCGTAAAGTTGCTATTTTTTCTTTAGTCTTACGCCCGGAATGCGGTTTATTACACACTAGTGCGTTTTACTTTTCATTACCGCACTAGTGATTTTCTTATTCCACTTTTTTTTTAATATCCGTAAAGAGGTTGTTACCAAAAGATTTGTTATTTTGTAAATAAATAAACTTGTTGTACTTAGTCAAAATCTGATAAGATAAGATTATACTTCATCTAAATTATCTATTAAAGCATTTAAAAAATACAATATTTTAAATCATTAATTACCGTAAATTCTTATTAGAAATACATAATTATTTAGTTTAATATATTGTGGCTGAATGTTCGGTGTTCTTTGCCTCTGGACTTAACCTGCGCGCCTGCGCGCGCATAGTTATTCAACCAAAGATACGGCGCGCGAAAAAATAAAATAAACCTCCGCGCCATTTTGTGCAAACATTTGTTCGTTTATAATTTGCTGATTTGTGACTGAAAAATGTCGATACCTAATTGTTTTTTTCCTCGCAAGTGTGTTGAAAAACGTCGTATGATACGCGTGTGCTTTGTTCATTACAGTCTTGGCTCTATTACAGCCCTCGCCTTGCGGCTCGGGCTCAATACCGCCTCGACTGTAATGACCAACTTCGCGCACTTGTATCATAATGTACTATTATTTTACCCCCTTAGGGAAGAAAATTTCCGATTATCATCTCTTCTTCTGTACTCCCTAAACAACAAGGCCAAACATGCGTTTTTGCGTTCAGTCATTTCGGCTGTGCATTAATTGTCACTCACTTAGTCACTCAGTAACAGAAGAGTTTTAAGATACTAGTTCTCCTCCATGGTTTCACTTGCGTAGAATATTTGTTTAATTTTCCCCTGTTTTATCGCTCTAGATGGGAATTGGAGGAAAATTGCCCAAGGAACATGAATGCCAAACAGCTTCTTGCATTCAGCGGTTTTGGCTGTGCGTTGTCATGAGTCAGTCAGAGTAGCTGCATAGTCAAGCTTACCGCCACTGCGGTTGACTCGCGACGATGAACTGCGTTACAAATGTACGTTACACTTGTGCGGTTCATCCACGCGGGTCTCTTTTCACTATAAAACGGTACAAGGGACTTGTTAGCTCGTGTTCTGCACGCCAACCACCCTCACTCAGTAACGGAAGAGTTTTATGTATTCATGATTGATTAATAACGAAGCTCCTCAAGGTAACCTCGATACGACTAATCAAGTATTAATTACCATCAGCGGTCGTCGAAGCTTGCACTAGCAAACAGCATCACAAGCGATCCCAAGATTTGAGCCGAGTTGTCGCCCCGTGCTATAAAAACCCAAACAACCTGTTCGGAGCCATTCTAACCGGCACGCACGACTGCCCACAATTCTCCATGGTTTGGCGTCGGGCCACCGAGCTTTTTTTCTATTTTCCATACCGCAATCGCTAGGAAGTGTATAGACTTTACAGAGATGCGCGTCGAAAAAAGCCGGTCACGTAATCGGTACGTGAATAATCATCTTGTTATCTATTGACTTTGCTGGGTGAACGACATTCATTCATCGCGTATGAATGGCGTATGAATGGCGTATGGTAAGGGCTCGGTAGACTTACTGTCTCCGAGGAGCTTGGACGTGAGGGCTCTTACGTTACGTGTAGGGCGAATGTGTAAGGCCAATCTGTACTACAAAGATGAGGGGTAAAAGTGTACAGTAAATGTGTTTCGCTAAGAACGAAATGAAATATTCGGTGCGTTTATATTTTCTTTGGAAACGATCTTTAAACATAGATTAACTATAGGAGCTTTTCCGATGCTACTTTAAGATACCTAATGAATCTAATAATTACGATATAAGTGAGTTATTGTTAAAAAATGCAAAAGAAGGTACCTATTTATTTACTCCTTGTAATACTTAATGTTTGTTTAACATTAATATTTTTATGGTCATATTGATATTGTTAATAGCAATATAAGGGATATAATAAAGGAGAAGACCTCTCAATGATCAATGATCACCGTTGCCTATAGTTGTCATCAGTTACAACAAAAACCTCACCGAGACGTTGTCAACCGAAAAAGAAGTGGAAGTTGCTTCCATGCTCTTCATAGTCGCTATAAGATGGATAGTGCTTACTAGCTAGGTGGATAAAACTACTGGTGATATGACTGGTATTATGACGAGAACTATACCAAAAACCCTACCATCATGCATAAGTACAGTTGGAATTATTCCACTGTCCCCAAAGTCTCGTGACTTGTTCATCAAGTTGTACCATGAGCTGAGGAGATAAAAGGAAGGCCTCAAGGAAGCTGATCAGCTTACCCGCAAATTGGTTGCTTTTTAATATATTTTTTAAATAATAATTTGGACTTATTAAATCTAATATGGAAGCACTGAAATTATGATGGTCAATAATTAATTCAAATTCCGAATTCGAGTAAGTAGTAACTACTTGCTTTAATTTTCTGTAAAAAAATTGGATTCATCAATCATAGGGTAAAGTTAGCAGACTTTATCATTGCGTCGCGTCGTGTCGAAATAGTTTGTCTCATTTTGTATACAATTTTTTTTTATTCATATCCAATATAAGTACCTACAAAAATATGCTGAATAATATTATTTAATGTGTTTAACGTGTGTGGCAAAGCACTAAAATCTTGATGAAAGTATGAATTATCTAAATGATTTCACTACATTATCTATCAATGTCTTGCAAAATCTCTCGGTGGCACGCAGTAATCCCGCGGGTTAGAGGGCGGAGGATCACTGTAAGTAGGGAGATATTGATCGCCCCAATCTTGTCTAACGATCAGATTTTTAGGTAAGAAGTAATTGACATCGATTCAGGTTTCTCTTCTTTTCTCGATTTCTCGAAAAGAATTAGACGACAAACAATTAAAATTATGAATTTTTACAACTACTGCTCAACTATCTATCTAAATAATGCTACTGGGTAGGCTACTGACTGAATCAACCAGACTAGATGAACTAAGGTAAAAATCGCAATGCAGTAAAAGCGCAGCGACGACCGTATGAAGGCAACGGAAACGCGCTAGATTCAGAGGCACTAATTAGTCAAGAACTTTGTCTAGAAGAGGATTTTGAACGGCTGATAGATAGATAGTAGGCGGAGTAATAGTTTCCTTAGTAAAAGATAGGAAACGTATGGAATAGTGTGAACTTTGGGCTCCAAAACTGTAAGGAGACTAGGTTTAAATCGAGAAAATTTTGAAGGACTTCCAAGTGTGCAGGTTTCCTTACAATATTGTCTATATTGTAAATAACAATTAGTTTAACATGAAATATTTTTTTACCTAATATTAGTTAACGCTTGACAATGACCGCACCTGATGGTAAGTAGCGATGAAGTCCAAGATGATGAATTCTCTTGAAGACTCCCACATCATTGGTTGTATTGAGTTGGTCATACAGTAATCGAATTCCACCCACCTTTACAAAGATCTAAAACCAGCAATCTAAGGAAGCTGCTACGATCGATTCCATCAATACATTATGTCATCCGCCCGCACGCGCACATTCCTCGCGCACCGAGCTTGGTATTATTGGTATTACAGGAATCCTCGTGTCATGACTCTTCCGGTGCGTTACCTAATCCGATTTAATTATACACGCAAGAACGTTGATCTTAATTGAAAACTAGATACACTGTTGCGGTTTTACTGAATGCTTGTGGCGAGTCGAAGGATAAATTGGGTGGGGTTTTCATTCATGTTAATTTTCTGGTTTTTAACCCATAACTGTCCAACTATTTGACCGGTAAAACTCCACCACGCAGGCTAAATGCGGATTGGTAGGCTTCACACACCTTTAAAAAATTGTGGACAGCTTTCAGGTTTGCAGGTGTTTATTCAATACGTCTAACCTACGGGACCAATTTTAATAAAATTTGATACAAATATCATTAAAATCGGTTTGTACAGAGCCCAGCATTCTTAAAGCCGTAATCTTCTCCGTTATTCTCCAGAATGCATCACAATCAGGGAAAAACAACCTGATTTTGATCAAGGATGAATGGATGAGGAAACAAAGAGACAGGTTGTTACTAAAGTCCATCCATCCTCAATAGACTTTTCATGTCCACAGTTTTACATAGGTCATCTCTATCTGACTCCACTGTCTGCTCTGCTTGTTCTGAATCTAGTGGTTGCCCGCTGTCTTATTTAAGTCGTCAGTCCACCTATTCAGGGGCGTTCCTTTTGCTCCAAAAACAATGAGACTGGAACTTTGTAACATTTACTATTAGGTACTAAAGATTGGTATAAACCGAGTGGAAGTATTTATCTTAACTCGTAACTTGCTTATGTAAATGTTATCTAGACTTACTTACATGTTAATAGATGCTAATGTTATGTTGTTCTGTCCATTTCAATCTGATCTCTGCTTGTTACTGATGACTTCTTTGTTTTTAATTAATAATGCATGCAGGTGGCTCTTACTGTTTTATACCCCTCGAAGGCACGAATGGCTTTAAGACTGAGAGCTTATCTTGTAACTATTTTTAAAGGATTTGATATGGAACACGAGCATGAACCACCCTTCTGCTGCTGCCCATGTCAACTGACCGGCAACAAACATACCGAAAATAGGGATTAGGATGATTAGTCCAGTTAGCAGATGATGTTAGAACAATATTATGTTGTGGTATCATTTTAAATACTAACTTTTAACGTAAGAACTTTTATTTAACTAAGGAGCGAAGTATTGTGATTGGTTGTCAACATAATTGCATATACCCACATAAGATTAATATTTAACAATAAATAATAAACTATGTGGGTAATCGTGAATATTAATTCATAACAAACAGATTGTTAGTAGATATTAGGATTAGGGCAAGGCCTCTTAGTCATCGTTTATTCTGTAACTGTAGTAGTCCAGTCAGTAGTTTTTAATAAGAGTCTGGTTGTGATTTGGTCATAGTTGTATCGCTACCCTTGTGAAATAAGACGCAGCGCCAAGTCCCCCTTATTAGAGATTGTTGATCCTTGTACAACGAATTTTTGAGACAGTGACAATACTTAATCGGTAAGTAAATAATTTTTTTCTTCATTATGCATGCAGTTATAGTCGTCTCAAATCAAAAAAGTCTCAAAATACAGATCAAAATTTAATTGGACAGTAAAAAAAATGCCGTTTGTCAGAATTTAAGTACAGTGCGCCCAACTTATCTCTGAAATGGCAAAAATTGGAACTAACGAAAAGTCATTCATAAGTACGTTGTGGTCATTCATCTGTCAGTTACTAGTGTGCAATGATTGGTCAAATGAATGTCAAATGCGTCCGACAGCGCCTCTTTCGTTTCAATCTTAAGTTGGGTTTACTATAATATAGTCAGAATTTAATATATCAATTAACTATCTAGAATTTATTGTCATCAAAGACACCTAGAATAAACCGACTTCAAAATTTACCATCAAAACTGATTTAAAAAACATCAAAAATCGTCACTCATATACTTGTAATACCAAGTGCAAAAAATATAAAAACTGGCCGCAAAACAAAACATTTTCCCGGAAAGCTGGTAGTCGTTAAATAAAATAAATTCCGTCACCGCCGGCTCCGATCGGGACGGTAATGACATCTCGCTGGTGACGTCATTAATCACGTCACACACGGGGGTGGCATATCGGGGATGGTTTGACAGAGGAAATAAAGAAAATTTTATTTTTCATAAAAAATCGGTAGTGGCGGAGAGAACTATTTTTGGGCGTAATCTGTGATTGTGAAAAGGGGTTTATGTCCTAATACTATTTTTATTATATAAAAATTCTCAACATCGAAAAATATAAATAGTTAACTCAAAAGTTATTCGTCAGATGTCGTTAAAATATAAATGGAATCAGACGACAAATTGTAGCATTCGAATAATAAAATATTATCAAAGTCGGTTTAGGCAGTAATTGTATTTTTATGTATATTATGTCATAATTTTATGACGTAGGTAACATACATAAAAATACAATCAAATTCAGTACATCCTCCTTTTTTGAAGTCATTTTTAAATATCATTTTTCAGGAGGCAAAATGTAGTTTGCATGTCATTAATTGAATATACAAAGAGGTGTAACGTTTTGTAAGTTGTACTAACTGCATAAAATTATAAGTTAACGAGTGACAATATTATATTCATATTCCTTGGTAATATACATTATAGACAACTATTCTCATTCGTAGTATAATATTTTGGCATAACTAAGTATATCATATTTTATCTACGAACTCAAAATTCCAACCAATCGGTGCATTATAAAAACACTACAATATAAAAACAATAAAGTCTTCCTAGCTTCAATGAAAACATTTTTTTCGAATTGTTGGTTGCTCTATAAAACTGCAAGCTAGGTTTGACTGAACTGACTACTTCAATACGTTAAATTATTACGCGTTATTGTTATCATCACTCGTGGCCATTAGTAATTATTCCAGAGGTATCAATAAAGGTTTTCTAGAACGACCAAAGGAAGAAAGCGTAAGGAAAGAAAAAATTATCAATTAACATATATTTTGCACTTCACTTCCTATCATATTCATATGTTTCGATTATGATTTCATTTGAATTTGTTAACAATTTTATTGAGCGACTTGGAAATTACGATACATTGTTAGTGTGTGAAGAATACCCTTACAAATTACAATAAAAAGCAAGTACCGTACAAACACTTACATAATTAACCATAATAAATACTAAAAAACATTTCTAGGGTTATTCCGGTCTGATCCGAACAAACGGATACTGTATAGTTATTTTTACCCGCTCTGATCCTATGTTCGTTATTCTTGTGATTAAACGATGAGACCAAACGAAAAATGTTCAGTGTAAAAATGTCAACATTTGAAATAATTAATATGCCCAAGTTACTCAAGATTACTGTATTTAATCATTTTCGCGTTTCACTCACAAAAATTACGATCTTCAGGTAAATTGATCAACGGTTGTTTTTTGTTAATTTCCGCAAGATTCAATCGTTTACCTATTGTGTATTATGTTTTAACGGAAAATACGTACCCAATTTGACGTTAGCTTGGAAAGCGTCTTGACTTATTTTCATCAAAAGTAAATTAACAAAAACTCGTTGGTTTTTTGCTAAACATAGCACTATGTATAAAAAAAAATAGAAACAGTTTTTTTTTATGATCTTGGTTTTGTTTTATGTCGTTAACGATGAGCATGAAAATAAAACATCAGTCAACTGGATCGAAATGTCGGTAAAATTAGTCGATCAAATCAAATAAAATTCGTCTATCAAAACTCGTCGTCGATTCAAAATTTTGAGTACCCATTTCCATATAAAGTGTTTAGTGTCCGCAATGATATAAGAAAGTTTAAAATCATAAATAAATAAAACAAAATAATTCTTTAACATTATTGAGTGAAATACTAGTATCACTCTTCACGTAATTAATTTACGTCGTATACCTGTTCCATACGTATATTACTACGTAGAGACCACAACGCCAAGCTCTGGTATACTTTAACTTACTTATTAGCGTCATCCGCATCTTTCGACGTGTCTCAAACCTCCCCGTCTTCCCCTACGCTCTTAGTTTAATGGTTTGTTCAGACAACGGGCGGTTGTAGTCGTAGTATGTACCTATTTGTAATGTGGTTGGCATTGATTTTATTTATGAAAAACGTATTCTATAACTTAAAGATTAATCTTCTCTGCAACTCTGAGCAATCTTATATAAAATAATGGTGTATAGTATTTATCAAGCATTTCCCTCGTTTCTATATCGTAAATTTTGCATTTAACGCCCGTAGGATAGGTACTCTGTTTTGGAAACACTGTTGGTGATAGTGTGTATGTTGGTGTATGTTGGTGTATGTCATTTGTTTTATTGCATGTTAGCAGGTGGGACTGATGACGGTGCCATAGTTTTGAAGAGAGAGGGCATTTCTTTTTGGTCATACTCAGACTGGCATATCATTAAACAGTTACTAAATAGTTTTAATTGAAATGTAAAAAGATAAAATTATATCTCTCTCTTATTATCACTCATACATAGATCATGAGTTCACACTGAGTTCTTCCTAATGTTTTATAATATTCCATTAAAAACCTTTCTCCTGTTCAATCAATGCTCAAAACTTCTTCCCTTATCGGTAGTTTGGGCAATTTTGGCAATAATTTTGAAGTTACATAATTCTTCGCCTTATCTTACTATCAGATGTTTCATCTGTAAATCGTCTATTAAACGCAGCGTCTGAACCGCTAGCAGTGTGATCATGGTCTAGCAACGCTGTGACGGTCCCGGATCCCGAACAATTAATTTAAAAGACAAGCGCTGTTCTTTCAACCGCACGCCAGTATCATTTATATGTGAACGGGGCCTTTGATGGATCGTTCTCTGTGTGAATAGAGTCGTTATGGAATGGGAGTGTATTGGGGAGATGTGGTATGGTTTTGAGACCTTAAGACGTAACAAATGAAGGATTTCTGACGTGTCTGATCATCGTCAGCGCAAAGTTAGGTAACGTCCCACTGCTGGGCACAGGTCTCATACAATGTGAGTGTATAAGCCATAAATGACCACGCTGGTCAAGGTGTGGATTGGCGGACTTCTTATACCTTTAAGAAATTAGGCTTTGATTACATTTTAACCGACTACAAAAACGTAGAAGGTTCTTAATTTTACTGAATTTTTCTTTATACCTCATAATTTCACACCGCGTAAACTGATTATATGTTTTTTGTATTCGAAAGGAAGAGTTTCACGTCTGCTTCCATAACAACGGGTAGTTTTCTCAATAATGCGTTCCTATTTAATTTATGATCTTTACCCCATAACTTCTAACTGGGTGTAATGATTTGCATAATTCTTTAATGCTACTGCACAAAATTACTGCATGTCGTCTGATCCCATATAAAGAATGACATCTGAAGAGTACATTTTGAGTTATAAAGATATAATAGACTTATGTACAAGTCGCAGTAGACCAGATAGTTAGGTTCCATTCGCTCCACATACGTAATTCCTTACCGCTTCAAATTTACGGCCGCTATCGCAGAGGAAATTCCGGCCCGTAGTTAGTACATAGCTGGACGTTTATGGTCGTGGCCACGTAACGGATAATAAATTACGCGCCGCTGATTCAGGAATAAATTTGCTTCGAGTATACATAGTAACCCGCCCGCTTCGGGAAACCCAGGCTTTACTGGATACCTTAGCTTAGTTAGTGGGTATCTAAGTACCCGAACCACAAGCAATTGCTACGCATTTTTATGCGGCGCTTTTATCTAATTTTGTTGAGATGCTCGGCAGACAGCTAGTGACCGCTAGTGGCAAAACTTCTTGAGCTTTTCCGTACTTCGGAGGGCACGTAAAGCCGTGGGTCCCGGTTGTTATTGATAGATAGCAGTCGTTAAGCCATGTCATGCCATGCCAGGAAGGCATTCGGGCGACTTGAAAACTTCCGATACTGGGTTGGCTAATAACCCCTCCACCAATCCGCACTGGAGCAGCTTGGTGGAGTACCTATGCTCTAGGCCTCCTCAATAATGAAGAGAGACCCGTGCTCAGTAGTAGGCCATAAATGGGCTGTAGCCAACTAATAACTTTCATTTCTACACCTCCTAAACAACTTATAATTGGCAAACACCACACAAACTACACCGAGGGCGACGGCACCAAGTTGCATCGGCTGGGGACGGATATCATCTATCTCAAATCTAATACGAATGATTTGATTCCATCAGCCGTGACAAACGACTGCCGACGTCACGCGCCTCGACAAAAACACAGTGACTTTCCTCCACGATCGGCCATACTGTCCTTGGGTTATACACGTAGTTTTTGTTAAAATAATTCATATTTACGCATTTCTACGATATAGTGATTTTTATCCGAATGTAATGTAGAGGTAGAGGTAATGTTTTTCGAGTGTATGTTTGTATGTATGGCCATCTCTTTGGCACGGCCTACAGCTTAAATGGCTGGATAGATTCAGATATAATTATTATGTGGTATAGACTTTATTAAATTTCAAAATGGTGCCCCCAAATGAAGAATATCGGAGGAATATGTTTTATTTTAGTTTAGCGGACATCAAATAATAATAATAGGACATCAAATAAAAAATCGTGAAAAGATCATTTAGAAATATATGTAGACTCCCGGGGGCAAGGATTCAAATTCAGCACATACCTTTATTTTTTTTAATGTACGTCTTAGAATTGAATTATCACTTACTTCGGCGAAGGAAAACATTGTGAATACTGTGGCACACCAGATAGTCCATAATGTCCTCAAAGGTGTGTGAAGGCCGCAAATCCGTAGCCAGCGTGGTGGATTATCGCCTGTGCCCGTCAGATCGTGAAAAGGACAGTTATGAGTAACAATTAAACAACTAAAGGTAGCCCTTGATGATACGTCCATTTGGAATGCTTCTAAATGTATGGAGGCACTTCCAAATGGAAATCTTCCTTTCAGAAGCACTCCAAATGGACGCATCGTCAATGGCTACCTTAATAAAGTTGTAATTTATTGTCAAACTAAGGCCTACTCACACACAATCGCAATCCAAGCCGACACCTGTCCACTAACAGGCACGCATCACAGACACGTCGCCTGCTACCTTTTACTTCGGTATAGCTATAGTAGCTTAATTACATAATGTGTATTTAACCTTACTAGCTAAACCTAGTAAATCACTGGGCATCGGTTACCAAAGTCACTGAAGGATACACTTGTAGTTACCAAATTATAACCTAACACAATCATGTATTGTATTTATTATTTATTACAATTATAAGTTAATTTAAAACTCTCGCAAAGTTTTTATTGATAAAACTAAGGTAAACAGTAACTCCCAAAAATTTCAACGCTTGGCCTATTTAAATTCAGGATTCACCATTCATCATTCAGGATCATTATTTTGACTCTACCTATTCATAATTATTAGTAAATATCAGTTATTTGACATAACATGTATTTTACAATAACAACCTCAATAGAATGTATAAAAATATGAGCATGTCCGAGTAATTTTCGTATAATTGGGTAGGAACATTTTTACATAACGTATTAATAGTTAGATATTGATTTAACTTTGTTCTAATTAAAAAGCTTAAATAAACTTGATGTTCGTGTTGAATTTTAACCTACACAAATTTTAAATTCAAGACTTATTAAATTGTTATTACAATGGACAAATTTAATTTTAAAACCTTCTTTACTATAGCTATGACAATTATAATAATATTCAAGTAGATCTTTTTTAATTCACTGTTTAATAGCCGACAATAAAGTATCTTCGACTTTGAACCATATTTATTGATAGCGATAATTTTTTATTACATAAAGTTGTAATTCAAAAACGTGCCTGGTAACAAGCCGTCGTGTTTCATTCTTCCTCAATTACAGGAAAACTCACGATATTCAGCGCCCTCTCATTTTTTGCGGGATTTTCCTCTTGGCTCGCTGAAAAAACGCCTGAAAAACAGTTTCGGGTTTTGTGCACAGATGGCAGTGGTGTCTAATGAATGTGGACATAACTTTATAGATAGACGTAGATATCTTTTGTGTCCCGTATGAATTTTATTACATGGATGTAGATATATTTTATCCTGTAAGAATTCAGGTTATGTTTAGGAGCTAAGGAGGGCATAAATTTAATTTGAGAATAGAAAACAATAGTTAACACTATGGACATAGCTTTATAGATACTTATAGATAGCTTTTGTGTCCTGCGAACATTAGGTGTAGCAATCGAGATGAGGAGAACATTTCATTTAGGTTTAGAAATAAAAATATATTAGCCAGTTCTTCTTTTTGATCAGACGAAAGGTCTTTGACCTGATCCTAAAGAAATCTATGTGACATGGATTTGATTGAGAAAACTGGTTTTATTCTTTAATATCATTTACATATATCTACAATCAAAGGAGCACACGAGCAACCGATGGTAAGTGGTCATCGTCGAATGGACTTCAGTGACACCGAAGCCATTACAAATGCATGTTGGACCTAGAAAGAACGAGAGATTTATATTACTGGATCTCCGACACTGCCTCTGAAACACTTAAATACATTTCTTGTTCAATTAAGCTGAAAGCTGGACAGGATGGTCAAATATCTTACCATCATACCAGACTTTTTCGTTCTCTAGTATTTCTGTATATACGTACCTCATATTGATTGTAATTCCTACTTCTTTTACTCTCTCTTTCTATTTATTCATTCTCTCTTTTCTCTGTTATTTGTCGTTCTCTCTGCTATCTATTGTCTTCTTTTACCTACCTTTGTCTTCCATTACCTGATATTAATTGTCATCTTTTCCTTATATCCTTACTACCTGTATTATATTCTCCTGATGGATTTATCTCTCATGATAAAAGGATAATACCAAGGTCACCAAGTTTTCTCGCTATGGGTTACAGGTATCACAACCCTCTGGAACTGCATACCTTAATGACTTATTAGTTTTGTGTATTAGATGCTGAAAACATAAAAAAATTGATTATTTAAAGTGACCTGGAGTTTATTTTTACTTATTATAAGTTTATGCTTGACTAAATGTTATACGATGGTGTAACGTATTTAGTGATAGGTACGTATATAAAATGGGAAGTTAAGAACTGTTTGCTTTTCCATATTTTTTTATAAATTCCTAGCAAAGGAGCAGTATCGTTCCACTGCCGCCCACAACTAGGATCAACCCAGAACAAGTCTCAAATCGGGATAAGGATAGTTTGTCCAATTAGCTGAGGAAGTTATTATATTGCACCCTGCATATCATTGTTTGTCATCCCTACTCTTTTAACCTCTACCATAAGGTTGTCTAAAGGAAATAGCTCTTTAGTGACAAGACCGTCTAGGCGCCTATTGTATGTTAAAGCGGATAAAGCAGAGAGGAAAAAATATCTATCACTTACTCACCTGATGTAGGTCTTTTAAGGTACAATATAAATTCTTTGAAATAGTTATAATGGTGCAAGATATTGCATTCATTCTATTATGTCTATTATGTATTTTGGAAGTCATATCATCCAGCATCCTTCGCTATGTCGGTCACTACTCTGAAATATAATTGAATCAATTTCATTTCACAACCACAACGCAGTTTTTAGGCAATAAACTATTAGTATTTCAGGCAATAATCTTCTTTTTACGCGATTTTCACGTTTTTGTAAACACAAATCCAATTTAGATCTTGCAAATCTTAGCCTATCGCGTCTGCCTTGACACCAAGAATTTCATGCTGTGTAATGAGTCTGAAAAACTAACAGAATTTACCTAAAAATTATGTTTTACAACAAAAAATGACCTTATATTCTTTCCAAAACGTCTGGATTGTATGCAGAGGTTAGAAACTGTTATTGACGGTGAACAAGTAGCGCCGCGTCCGTAGCGGGAAAATTGTGAACTAATTACAAAATGCTAACCGACAAAATTGCGAAATACTCAACTAAATCATCAAAGCTTCCTTCTAGGGTACATCTTTATTTGGTCGCGTTACCCTATCTTAACCCTTTACTGCGCATGTCCCCATACATAAGTAGGTGAGGGGAAAAAAACACAAATTTATACCGGGTAAATTTTAAACCTATACTTTTTTTTTCCTCCCGCATTTTTATGTCGATCCTTTGTATGTGTGCGTTGTGCCAGTTTTTAATTACGTATCGACTTAATTTGCCTGCGAGGCTCTTTCAGGGTATGTCTGAAACGGTTCCCGGGTCGCCAGCGTTTTATCATTTCTCATTAGTATTTATTACTATTTTTGTGTTGTTTAAGCTGTGTAGGTTATGTTTTTGTCGCGGCTCGAGTGTTAAGTAGTTGGTTTTGGTGGGAAATTCGATTACAATGAGTTTGTTGAAGGAGAAGTCTCGCTGTGTGTAACCTAGTGGATTGTTTTTGCGGATACGGCGAACATAGCAGCGAAGATGTGATTCAGGTACTGATTTATTATATTATTTAATACTTTAATTATTAGATACTTAATACAAAAATGTTTTGTATCCCTGTTTATTACTTTAAAGTTTTTAATATCTCTGGATCATAAAGTTAGTTAAAGTTAAACTGCTGCTAGTTTAATAGTCAAAGTTATGAGTTATAACGTATGATAACCACCTGTTGGAACATTTTGATTCTCAGTTATGATACGCATGGCTCGCGCGCTAAAGTGATGGTTAGGTGATGAATGATGAATAAGGTTGTTTGAAAGATAGCATCATCATTACAGTGTTAAGCACTTGCGATTTATAATGTACTTATATTGTAATAAATCTAATTCTTTACGTGTGAGCGTTGTTGATGACTGTATAATAATATATTGCATTTTTATTTTAACTATTCACATTAAACCATAATAGATATTTCTCCATTGTTAAGATTTGTGGAATCCCACGCTGTTTTATGCGAAGTGAGGGATTGTTTCTCAACTAGTAGGTACCTATCGATATTATATACTTACCGATGTTTTATCGGAAAACTTACGATAAGGTTTAACGATTACTAGACAATTAAGATATTTAGCACCTTTTTAAATAATGAATTTCGTGTGATGAAACTTTGAATAAATACACATTTTCTTGTAAGGATTATCTATGAATTTCATTACCTACTTTTAATATTGCAACTAAAGTAAACAATAAATTGTAAGCTGATGAGCGTTATTTTTGAAATTAGTAACTTCTTAAAAAATGGTTTTTGTTTGCTTTTTCAGAGCTTTGAAGTCCTATTTTTGTATTCTTTTTTAATTTAAAACGTGTCTACATGTGCTGTTTAGAAAATATAGTTCTGTTATAAATACGGCAACGATTTGATAATGAATTTTGGATATAAAACATAGAATTATTTAGTAGGTAGTTAATTCACTGAATCCTATACACCAATCCACACTTTATTACTATACATGAATCCTCAGTGTGAAGGAGTATTATCTATGCTTCCTCACTGATGAAGAAGGCTGTGCTCAGTGGACCATTGTGCTTTGAACCAGCCAAATTACACATTTCTCGTTCTGGCTTAGGTCAGAATTAAGAGCCAGTTTTCTTTATCGGAACTTGTAAGTTGAAGTTAGTTATTTTTTGTAATAAATGAATCAGTTTTCACTACCATCATCGGTGATGCCATCAATGTCACTGTTCGTCACAGGTGACCACAATCAGGACAGGCTCCTTTACAGCCAGTTATTGGAGTATAATATTAAAATTTTGCTGCTATTGTTTTTCAGCGGTATTCAATACTAACCGGTATTCAAATTAAAATATAAAATGTTGAAACCCCATATTGTGATTGTAAATAGTATTAGTTAGTCAATTAATACGTAGGCGTTGTTATTAGAACCTATTATAATATTTGACCATGATTTATAACTTTCTGTTAATTTTTTGCACCCTAAAAACAAAGACTGTCGTAAGGTCATCAGTTTCATCAAGACCGATTTCTCGATGTCATTGGACGTCCAAAATTTCAACATCAGGTAAAACTTGTCACCATAATTCAATTACTGAAATGTCGAACCGAATCCGATTCCCCAAATAATCTTGGTTTATTGACTCATCGTTGTTAGGTTTTCCAATCATCTGTATAGAAGCAATTACGGGTTGAGACGTTAAGTAATCTAATATACATCCAGATATCCTTCAAAACTGCTTATGGGGTAATTATACCCAAAACGTTGACAACATTGCCCCACGTGAAACATTTTTTTTACTTCTGAGAAAAAAACTATTCGTTCTCAAGTCATCCAGTTATTTGTTTTAACCGTATCGGTATCCCACGTTACGAATGCGAATATTATTTATAGGTAATATAAAGCACTGGCAACTTTACAGGCCATAAATGCTTCGTTTGCCCCATAGTCTCCTCTCTGTATTTTATGTTCCCCGCCCCGGATTGTAAAAATTGGATGCTTTGTCCGTTTACCCTGGTATAGAGTAGATATGTCTAGAGACCTCTGTTTTAACCCTGCTAGATGGCGCAAGGGTTAAGGCGCTGCAGTTTGGTCGGGGATGAACCTGTCTGCAAAGTAAGGGGTCCCGAGTTCGATTCTCGGCCTAAAGCAGATATTATAAAGCTGAAGAGTTTGGGTGTTTGTTTAAACAACCTAATCTCAGAAACTACTGGTATGAATTGAAATAGTTTTGTTTATCTGTTGGATAGGCTATTTATGGAGCAAGGCTTTAATCTTTAATATACGTACAATCAGGCATTGAAATATGAGCCTTATTTCCTGTTACTTATTTTGTCTTCACGACTGTGAACTAAAAATAACAATCGGGACCAATAGTTTATTGTGCCCTCGAAAGCACGAAAATGCTCAAGATTTTTTGCCGCTACCCATCCAACTACCGAACGCGCTGTTATAACTCGGTCGATCAGTGAAGAAGCTAAGCCTTCGCCCTATGAGCGCTACGAGAATGTCTACAGTTTCCTAACTCTTCGTTCTCCGTAAAGGCATCAAACTATCATACTGACAGGTCCGCGGTAGGCGGCCGACGAAATACTTAACTGCGTTTACAATTTAAACAAACAACGCGATTCTTACTGTTTTGTGATTCACGGAGCATCTTCGAATATTTTGTTAGGAGTCTGGGGTCTCCCTATACTTTTACTTTGAGTCGGTACACTTTTTTAAAGGTGACCATCTCAGTTCTCAGGTGTAGCAACGCATCTGTGATCGAATGAGAACGAGACTCATACTAATAATTACTAACTGGGCTATTACTTACATTATCTAGAGACTCTAGCAGCTGCTACCCTCACATTTATTAAAAAACAAATGAACTAATATTCTAACACCATCTAATTTTGTTAACTGGGCTAACTATCCTAGTCCCTAAATTGAGTCTGGTTCTATGTCAGTCACAGTCGTCATGGGCGGCAGCGGGAGGGTGATGCTGCCATGTTAATTTGTTACCTTAATTCCATAACAAAAAGTATCGTCTATGAATCGGCTTGATTCATAATTTCTGAATATGCTCTCAAGGTGTGAACGGGCTATAATAGTTCACCATGACGAAATGCGGATTGGTAGACTTCAGACTTTTTGAGGACAGTATGCAGTACTATCAGGCAGTGCAGGTTTCTTCACCATGTTTACCTGCATCGAACAAAATAGCAACAAATTTTTAACACATAACATCATCGCAACCCATAAATGTCCCACTGCCGGGCACGGGTCACTTCACGGAATGGGAAGGTATTAAGGCCACCACGCGGGCCAAGTACGGATTGGCAGACTTCACACACCTTTGAATTTTGCGAACTCTCCGGCATGCAGATTTTCTCACTATGTTTTCCTTTAGCGTTATAGCGATTGACAACAAAACAAAATGCTTAAAAGCATAATGTCTCCGAAAACCAAGTTCGTGTACCAACTATAGTACCCTTAATTTCACAATAAATACATTCAATAGTTGAAAGGGAAAATGCTAAGGGCAAATTTTTTAAACACTATGCTATTAGAATCTATACTCGTCAATACTTGTCGGAAACCTTTAGTACGAGTATATTCTGGTGGCAGATGATTTTGACAGAAGCTAGAAGGTTCGTTTTCTTTCATATAAGTAGAGTTCTGAAGATAATAAATAAGTTAGGGTGACATTAAATTTATTTCAAATTCGCATTTTTAAGCGAAATCCAAGAGAAGACCAGATTTCAGTTGAATAAAAAATCAATTACCTTTATCGATCTATTTAATTTATTGTATCGTTCGGGTACAATTACAAAGCAGCCAACCATTACGCTGCACAGAGTAGAACACTCCTCTAATTGCTTAATCTACGCAACGTAACAATGTCATTCACGAACCAACTAGATACGCAATAAAACAAATAGTAACTAATAAAGATCGGGCGCTCCAAATGAGATATACACGGATCAAATAAAAACGTTAATGATACCGAAATTCGTTCCGCGCCGATCCGACAGCTTCCGTTGCCTTTGAATTTAGAACTTTTTTCTTTTTCCCGCGTATCGGCCATCTTTTTCGGTCATTTTTCTTTTTTTCCAGCCAGTAATGGTTTTTGCGTTTTTTACTTTTTTAATCTTCACAATATTATTGTTTTCGGAACTTATAAAGCTAATGATGATTCGTAAGGGCAATGAATTGAACGCGATTTGCTCGCCGGCGAATTATCTTGCCTTTATTAAAATTGGATATCACTAATGTGGTTTTTTGTGTGAAATAATCACGTGTTTCGGATATTGTGGTGTGAATTATTACGTATATGGATATAAGTGATTAAATCAACCTGTTATTTTAATTTAACTACTGTTATTTAGTGGTAAGTGGCTGCTTCCCAACATTATTATCCGGTGTTAATGTGTATATCCTTCATTTATTTAATTAAACATTAATTACTTAGGCGTTTTAATCATCAGTTACGTAAAAGTACCTAGTATCAGTATTTTTATTTCTATTTCTTTATGTAGGTCTACCTTTTGTAGGTAAGTATGCCAAGAAATATAATTATAAATGCAATGCAAAGCGGGTACTCACAATTCTGAAATTATTCTGATATTTCGACCCAGTTGCATGGATTATGGTCATGGCGCGACTTGCGGAGGGGTTTGTGGCCAACCAATTTGTAATACCTATAATATAATTTCTGAAAATTAGAGATGGGTGTGGGATTTGAACTTGAAGAAGGGGGCCTGTTTAGGTGTATGGCTACAACCCATTAATAGCCCACCACTGAGCAAGGGTGTCACCTCATTATTTATTGAGGATGCCTAGAGCACACTTCACCACGCTGCTTCAGGGCGGATTGGCGGGGGGGTTAGTGGCCAACCCAGATCGGAAGTTTTCAAGCCTCCCGAAGGACTTCAAGCCTTCAGGTTTAGGCGTATAATGGAGCATAATGAATGCATCAGCATTAATGTAATTAATGCAGGCAAATCTCAACGTTAGTAGGTACTTACGCTACAAATACATCTCTCCCGCTTCCCTCACAAGCTCAAGATTAGAACACAGTCATTAACCCTGCACCTTCCGTTACGAGATATTTAACCGAAAAATAAACTACACAGCCCACAATAACCAATATAAGCGGGCAGTGGTTACCGCAATCTCTCGTTACGGTGGCAATCAACCGTGTTCGCTTTAAACGTAATAAAAGATAAAAGTAACCAAAATAATGCACTTAAATCGATGACTTCCTCGCTGTTCTAACCCTGTGACGCTGAGGAGAGTTATGTAATGTTGGAACACTTTTTTTTAAAGATTAGCAGATGGTGTTAGAACGTTGGTTGCTTAGTTCGTTATTAGGACTGGGGCAGGGCCTGTTAGTGGTCAAAAAAGTAGTTGTGAGTAAAAGTCTTGTTCTTATTCGGTAAAAGATGTGTTGCTAACCTCGAGGTTTAAGTTGTTTAGCTGTAAGAAAATTTAACCAGATCTAAACCTTTCTAACCCGATAAACAATGTTGTTAAAAAAGTCATTCCCACCTATTAAAGCCTATTGTCATCTAGTGCATTTGATTTTTTAGCTGTATTAGTCTTTAAAAATAAAATGGTTTGTTAAACTTAAGACACCCTTAAATGCTAAATGTCTTAGGTATTAATCAACGCAGTATAAAGTTATTGTATATTTATTTTATCTTTTTCTTACCTTTGACTTCGGAGAACCATAAGACAGGGACAAATAATTTTAAACATTTATTTTCAAAAAATTCAATATTCAAAAATGATTTATTTCAAATAGGCCACAAGATGGCACTTTTGACATGTCAAAATACATAATATTATTTATATAATACAATTAAATTTGATTATTCGATATTCAACAATAATAATAATTATACAATTATGAATTACATTATTTATATCTAATTAAAAACTAATAAAAAAAATACAAATCATACATTATATATTTTATATGCATACATAAAATTGATGTCATTGCCATGCTTTCTTATCGTTATTATTAAGGCATTATATTTATTAGTAAGGCATTAAATGAATTTTATAAATGCAAAACAATAAATTGTCGTTATGTTGTTCCCTTGTGTCTGAAGCCAATTCCGGTGTTGCTCGTCATATTATCGCAATGTCATCGGATCTGAAACAATAGGTACCTACGCAAAATTTCGAATTCGACGGGTAAGAGGAAAAAAATTATGGAAAGGTACTTAATAAACATTCATGTAATGCCCGTAATGTAATTTCCCGAGTCAAACCGCAGGCAGTTACGAGTCTATAAAGAATTAAATAGCGAATAATGGAGCAATAAATAAATACTTATCGAAGTCAGAATCAATCGATATGACGAAGTTTTTGCGCATACGCCGGATATCATGTCATTGCAAGATCGAGAATAAAGCGATATAATTGCTAATTCTTATCTTATACACTTAAATGTTTTGTAAACTCATGATGAAATGATATATAGCGAATATGTATAGTTGATATCATCCATCTATCAGCCTTTAAATGTCCACTATTCGACGTAGACCTTCCCTAACTGGCGCCACTCTGGCCGGGCCTGAACCTTCTGAATCCAACAAATGCCCAAAGCCTTCTTTAGGTTGTCAGTATCGGTCGGAAAGTATCCTATTCTCCTTTTTCTAAGAAGTGATCTGCCTCCGAGAACCTTTCTTCCTCAATTGTTTGTGTTTCAAACTATATTGTCTGCCTATAGCCAAAAAAAAGAAGAAAATAAGTAAAGAAATGACTTGGTTGAAGAATGAGGTGGTTGATTCCATCATTAAGGTGGGAGCTAGCCAGATAGAAAAATAATAATGTCAATGCCAATGTAGATCCTTTATGGAGCCCTACGTCCTACAATGGAGCCATCTTCTAACGCTTATGACAACCTGGTCTGCCTGAGACTGGAGTTAATAGTTTCCCTAAACTTTGTTCGACATGTCTATTTATTGTATGTAGGTATATCTAGTAATTTCTCCGTTATTTCTGGACCTAGTTTAATCTCTAGCGTTAAAGTCTATGGTCATCAACTCAGATTCAATTGACTTTATCTCAAAAACTATGACACACAGTCGAAATTTTGATGATGCGTCATTGCATATTTCAAAACCTATCGATTGAATACTAAATATTGTGGTCTTGAGGTGATTGTTTTGCACAATTTTACAATCTTGTATTTTAAAATTTATTCTTCTTATGTTCTTATTTTGAATTTTTACAATATTTATTAGTTCTAAAATAATTTAGAATATTGTGTTAAATCGAAAAAAATCAATTGCAAACCAGACATAAATTCTAACCACGTAAAATACCATAGATGTATGTATGTATACATGTTTTATGTTATTAATACATGTCTAATGAGAAGCAAAAAAACAGAAGATAAATAATAATTTTAAGGAGAATTTTAAGAAAACCATGATAATCCTATTAGTGATACAGTAGAACACACCATAACTCGTACGAACGGTATACTTACCTCGCATATATAGATATAAGAATTTTCTATTCCATAAAGAAGTTCTCTAATGCATTATCCGAAACTATAAGTTATAGCGAAGAAGCATAGCAGTAACGTCAGCAAAATAATACAAGTTGGAACGGACAGCAAAAACATTTCCTTATTTTCTCTATTATTTTTAATATTTTAAGTTGCTTTCATTTCTTTTACATGTCTTTAAAATTACGCAAAAATTAAATTAATCTTTCGTAAATGTTGCCATTGATAGTCCTATAGGAATAGTGACAAGAAACTCCCTATTAGATTTATTTTTGCAACAATCTAATTGTAATTTAACAATAGTGTTAAATATCTACTGTTTCTGATAGACATTAGAAACAATATTTAATTGCGGAGCAATTATCATGTAAATGGTAATATTGGAGGGTATTTTCATATTTCAATTATCAATATACTTATATTAAACTCATTCGTTATAACTGACTGAAATACAACTCACAGCCGAAACTACTGAACACAAGAAGGCATTTACGTTCCTTGGGAACTGTAGAGTAGCACTAAGAAAAGATTTTTAAACATTTTTAACTATACATAAACAGACAACGATCACAACAGATTTATTATATGAATACAATGTTACGTTTCCACCGGCTTTATTTTATTTAGGTACATTAAAACACATTAATGTCCCTTCCTAAACTAACATCAGGAAATACTACACTAAAAGTACTTTTGATAAGATTGGTAAGATTTTGCTTCTATATATGAAATGCTCTGAAATAAATTCATAGAATATTTTATACATTTTCTGACCGTACCACGCTCGGAGTACACTGTTGGCTGATATAATTGGATATACCTTAAATTTGAATTTTAATTATTTTGGATTGTTTTCAGATAGTAAAACAATGGCTCCGATTGTTCATATTCAGAACTTTCTGATCGATCGTGCAAATCATGTCGCTAGATTATAATAGAGTTAAGTGTCAGTTAATTTAACCATAATAAATACTTTATAATCCCTTATAATGGAAATTGTGATAAAAGGTCATTAATATGGTAAACTAAACCGTTTTAAATGCGTGGATTGAGTCTTCGCAATTAAGATCTCATCGCAAGTTATCACCACTGCATATCTATGAATGAAACAGGTAAAAAATTAATTATGAATAGAAATTTAATTCTGTTTGATATTTCCATTATTATCATCATAATAACATGACAATAGTGTAAAAATTATAAAATTATCAGGCAATATTTGAAGATCACTACCTATTTGCTATCAATGTAAATGCAACAAGTGTTGCTGTTCTTATCTATAACCGTTGGAATGCCAATTTAATACATTATAAGCCAATTATTGTGCATTGATTCATTAAACATTTATTAACAATCCTGCTTGAATGCACCTCAACTCAATAATCAAAAAGAAATATGTACAATAAACTTCAACAGAATATAGAGCATTCAGAAAACATCAAGCTGCAATTCACAGTAAAACATAGACGATGATATGTTTCGATACAGACTTCCAAAACACATTAAAATGGAAACATAAAATTCTTATATTAATATTTTACTGAAGTATAAGTTATTGCGCTCGCGGGTGTACAACGCTCGCGTGCTATAAGGGCGTAAGTACGATATGAGCTGTACTGTGTATGTGTACGCGTTCTTGTGTGAGTTTACACCGATCTAGGGAATTCATATTTATAGCTACTAGATATGACGTTATAATAAACTTACAGCGCTATGACATTATATATGATTTTTTTTATCGAATTAAAGTAGTAAACGAGCACACAGCACCATCCTTCCGCTGCCACCCATGACCACTGTGACTGACCTAGACTCAATACAATACAAGACTCAATTTAGGGACCAGGATGATTAGTCCAGTTAGTGGTGTTTAAACATTAGTTGGTTAGTTTGTGAAAAAGTGTAAGGATAGGGACGTCACTGTTAGTGATAGTCTAGTGTTAGTTGTTGTTAGTAATAGTCCAGTTAGTAGGTAATTGTTAGTGTGAGTGTTGTTCTAATTTAGTCACTGATGCATTGCTATCCCTCAGGTCTGAGATATTTGCTGACACCTTTCCATACAGAACACAATTGCTGATAAAACAGTGTGTGGTAATTGGAATAACTATTCAAGTTCCGATTTGGGCAAAAATATTAAAACTATAGATACGTTACGGTCATACAACGTTGGTTGAATTTTTGGATCAAGTGCGACGATATAACATATAATGTAATTATGAATGTTACGGATAATTTTAGAATGGATGAGTCAGCAAAACATAGCTACGTGAAAATTAGGACAATTTTCAAAATTGTAGTGTCCAATTGATTTAACTTATTTTCTCAATTAAATAATCATTGTACTTGAGTGTTGTTCTAAGTCAAGTTATCATGCTATAATAAATCGTGATATTAAACTTTTCTATTATAAATTAAACAAAACTGGCTCATGAGTACCCCATCTAGTATAGTACTCATTTCTAACATCTATGTCAATACTTCATACGATACGGGAAGGTGCATACACACACATTAAACTGCGCTCGGTCTAGGAATAGCTCTAACTAAAATACGTGGAGACGATGTTCGGACTAATTAACTTTTTTATGAAATTAAAATAGCAAAACGAACATGCACCACGCTTCTGCTGCCGGCCATGGCAGCCTACCTAAGCCTACCTACCTAAAACTAGACCTAAATCGGGAATATGGTGGTTGGACCGGTTAGAAAACGGTGTTAGGATTAGGGCAGGGATTGATAACGCTACACACACATAGGCCCACACTTTGAGTCCGTGTGTCGTGGCTGCCGAACAAAGAAGAGTAAACTCCAGTAATTTCCACATCACTGGAAATCGAATCCAGGATTCTTAGAACGCCGTACCGGCATGTTATGCCTTGTCCCATTCAGGTCGTCAAATCAGTCTAATTAGTAGTTGTAAGCAATATTCCAGTTAGTAATAAGTATACCTAAATCAAATATCTTCTTATTAGCATTGTTAAAAACTGTAGCGATTTCATTTCATGAAATGAATCGATCATCTAATAAGATACTTTGGCAGCAACAGGAACAATAGGTATTTGCGAACTTTTAAGGTTGCGATTGATTATTTATTTTTATTTATAAGTAGGTTAGGTCCGATTGTCATTTTGATTAAAATATAAAATGGATGGAACATGAAAGAAATTACCAATTATTAAATTAGCTAGATATTCACTGCATATAATGTGATGTGTGTATGACTATAATATATTTTAACTGCAACACACAACAAATCCACGCAAACATCCCCTGTGATAAGTTGCTGGCGTCATTCATCAAAATGCAAACAGCTGACGTAACCTACGTAATGCTCTTTTAATTTCCATAAATCCAATTTTAATTGATACAGACAAGACAACTTAATAACAGAAATACCCATAATGAGAACTCATGTACAATTATAGTTATTGATGCTTATAAATCAATGTTCCTTTTTGGATCGCTACGTCGTAACACATCTCCATTTTCTTATTGATATCTGAATTTTTTTTCTTAATCACATCTGACTTGAACTTGTCGCATATTTAATGTGTATTTTTAATCAATTGGCATCGAACAACTCATGTCATAGTTAGGTAGTCTAGTCATCATGGACGCTTCTTTTATAATGCGTTGGCTCAAATGAAGAAGCGCTCAATTTTTGAGCGAAATGCTGCAAGTAGATAATATATTAAAAACTTAATTCTTAGGAAGACAAAAGCCTCAAATACATTGTTCTTAATATGTGCTTGCTAACGTTACATATCATTGTGTCCTCAAATTGCAGAGGCATCTAATAATGTTCACCAATTTAAAAAATCATTGACTCCCTTTTATTTTGAATTTCATGGAAGATAAGACATGTCATATAAAACTGCCTAACCCTAATAAGTTTGTGTCAGGCAGAAATTGACGTAGGGGACTTCAGATCGGTAGAAAGGATTAAATTGAACACAAATGTATGATTTTTACGTAAATATCCATAAAAAAATCACACGAGCAACCAGATATTAAGTGGACACCAGCGCCTATGAAGAACGGTTATACCAAATATACTATATAAAATCCAATGCATTATCAGCCAAGAAAGAAAGTAAGAAGGTACAATGTTCTTGTTCTAAGTCGTTCACAGATGTTATAGGCGGCAGTCGAAGGATGGTGCTGCATGCTCGTTAACTATCTTAATTCCATAAAAACATTCATCTAGTCGCAAGCCGACTCCATTCGTCTCCGAAGCATCGGCCGCACACGAACATAGAAACACATGGAGGCGCACCTGTGTGGCGACTCGTCTTGAGAATAATATATTTTTGTTGCTTTTATATATTTTTTACTCCGCGTATTTTATATTTTTCCTATGTGCACATGTAGAACCGTGTACATGCGAAGTTTAGAGCCATTTTTTCTTTTTCCCTGCCTCTCAACTGCAGTTTTATGTGCCTATTTCTTTTATTCCTATCTGGAGTACTGGAAAATTGGGCGTTATTCTATGCCGCTTTTAAAATATATTTTTTTTTATGATGAATGGTTGGCTGTTTGCGTTTAACATTTTGTTTTTGGATATTTTGCTCTAAATGTTTTAATGAAATGGCAAACCGTGACTTATGCTTGCAACGGTGTTATGAATGAGCTTTCTTTTCTTTGGAGCTATACCAGCTACTCTATACGTACTTGCTGTAATCTAAAAGCTGGTAAAATGTACGTTGTAAGCTCTGCGCATGCTAATTTTGATGTAAAGAAGTTAACTTACAGAGCGTTATTCTACTATAAGCATTGATAGCGAAGTCATTTGTACGTTGTACTCCGGAACAAGTGAGGCCTAGATTCAAATTCTGTCCACATCACTAACTGTCAAAAACGATTGGCGAATTACAAATTAATCAGTTGCTACGTTAAGGAAAACATCATGAGGAAAGCTGCACACCAGAATTTCCCTACAATATTTTCAAAGGTATATGAAGTCCGTTAATCTGAACTAGGCCAGCGTGGTGGACTGTACCGCACACATTATACACCACACACCTGATATAGGGACAAATAAATAAGGCTGCTGCTAACAGTCTTTTACCTATTGAGTATAGATTATTCACTTAAACAAATAACTAACTATTTAATGAACTACATAGTTGCGGCTAGTGTAAATACCAGGCACGAGCCACACAAAAATCAGCTGCAGGCCGCAATTTCGCGACCACTGATCTAGAAGCTTCCCTAATCGTTGTGGGTCCTGCTGAACAATGGACAAGGCTACTGGCTATGTCACTGGGTTCCTCTAGTTTATATAATATACGTGCAATGATGTTTTAAATATCTAGATTGAGCGTCGCCCTACAATGAAAACAAAAAAAAACAAGGCAACATTATCAAGCATGTGTGCGTGCAGGCGATGCTTTTCGCGTTCATTTATTGTCTATGTGTGCGTAATCTGTGCGTAATGATATAAAAGTTGTCCACAACATTTGGCCACAACTTTTTGACACGTTTTCGCGGATTCGATGTTCCATCTAGATATTTAATACATCTTTGTATACGTGCTTAAACTACCTTACTTCCTTTTACAAATCTGCTTCTAAAATCGATGGTGTATGTCTTTTTATGGAGTTTGGTGGCAATGTCGGAGGGCCCATTACAACATAGCTCTCCTGGTTTTGGTTTTCCCACAGACGTACCAGTGTTGCTTCTACACACAACAATATGATCAGTTATCAATAACTGTACCAATGTTGGGCTCGGGGCTTCTCTCATCATTTTAGCTTTGAAACCATTGCTTACGTTGATACGTTGACCAAGCGTCGTTTGGCAGATCACACATACCTTTGAGAACGTTGCGGAAAATTTTTGGTCACGTTGTGAAATGTGGTAACATTGTTGCGATATTAGAACCTTATTGCCATCACCTCATCAAATCATTTCATCAAGCCATTTCAGGCTTGAGGACCAATACTCTTTGACTTTCCCTACTTTTTTTTCTTGCTATGACGTCTCCCTTTTTATTGATATCCATGGGCGACTATGATCTGCCACCTGGTGACTCCCACTCACGTCCATCGTTTAGTTTCGCTTCTGCTTGCCGGTTCTGCTTCCAAGACTACTCACCGTAGAGATTTGTTGAAACTATTCGTTCTTAAACTTCCTACTTCGAATAAACATTTCATACATTCATTAACTTTTCAGTCGGCAACAAATCGATGATATTGATAGTGCTATGTCAAAACGCCAAGTTGACATTTTATCGTTCATCTGCGTATCAAAACTAGAATACTGCCCTTATTTCATCTCGTTCACGAAGAACTTAAAAAAAAACCAAACGTTTAAGCGATAAAAACAGTTTGTCGGTCGGTAAAACGCAATGTGTCTCCAGCAATTATCTTTGTTGGCATTTTTTGACAGTTATATGGTATTTGCGACGCCGCTGCCAGCTAGGAGCCTGCGCCCATGCCAGGGGCTTCGCCTTTCGAGGTGTTTGTTTTTAGTTTTTATATCACACTTATTTAACACTTGCTATTTTTGTATTGATATTTTGACCCAATTATAAGATTGCCTTATAATGAATTTTTCACAAAAAACCGACTTCAACATCGAAAAGTAGGGATAACTCAAAAAATGGTTTTCAGATGTTGCTCAAATTTATATGGGAGCACAAGGCAAGCAAGCTTAGGAATAAAACAAGAATCATAAAAATCATAACATTCGGTAAAAAAATATGAGATAACGACAATAAATTATATACATATTTTAAGGATAATAACTAAAAACTCGCTGTAAGTTGTCTCTCGAATTTATATGGGACTAGACGACAAAGGTGTAAGGTTTACATGAAAGAAAAATATTTCACATTGGCTCGAACGATTGAAGCCTAACGATTTAAACTTTAGTGAAACTATTTTTACCTTAGACTAAATTTTTTGCCAGGGCAGTAGTGTTTTATTATAGGTATATCGTTCCGCAAAATGTACTGTAGAGACGATGTTCTATTTATTTGACGTGAAGAAACTTTTGACAGTTGAGATTTAAAAGAATGTAGAGTCACGTACTGTCAGGGTATTTTAGTTAATTTTAAGCTCAAAATCCGATTAGTCCTTTTTTAGTGACGAACTTAATACCTAAGTAACGAACTAACCTACTACTTAAAGTTTAACAACGTTGACTAACCATCCTATTCCCGATAAGTCATGCGTTGTCATGGGTGGCAGCGGAAGGGTTGTGCTGCATGCTCGTTTGCTGCCGTTTCTTTAGGGTCATATGACTGTTTTTTATGTGGCTAAATAAAAACTAATAATAATGGCTATTTGTTTAAAACAGGTTATAAATTAACAAAAATATTGCAGTTTGTGTTATTATATGGATGTCATAAGTAAATAAATAAAAACAAAATGTTATCAATACATGAATGACCTATTAATATCAGAGAAAATAGAAATTGTCAAAAGATCAACATTGTATCAATGATTGATACTAAGATATATTTTCACACTAGCTTCCGTAGCCTCGGTAGCGCAGTAGGCAGCGCGTAAGTCTCATAATCTTAAGGTCGTGAGTTCGATCCTCACCCGGGGCAAATTCTTTTTTCATAAATAACATGTTTAGGAAATCTGTTTTACGTGTGCTTTACTTTTTTCGATTAATATTCAAATTTTCTTCCTCTTACATTGAGAAAAAAATTGCATTACGATATTTTAATTTAATTATATTTAATAGACTTAATATAGGACGTAATTTCAACATGTACATTCCACTCTATTGATGAATTTTTATATTACCAACATTTGCATCCTCTGCGATTACTACGGAATCTGGAATAAATTATAAATTAATTATTTATTTTAATAAACAGTTATTTAACATGCAATGAAGATTTCTTGACCGGTTTTAAAACACGTAGGAGTTTTGTAAGTACGACGCCTATATTTTTTTCTATTTAAGTATGTTCAGTGATGTTGTTTGAGCCAATTTTCATTTTTTTATTTGTTTAAAAGAGCATACTTCCAAGGTGGAGTGGAGTGGAGGAGTCAGCCCTAACGAGGATATCCCAAGTCTAGAGAAAATAAAATTTTACTTCATAATTTTATATAGGAATAATATTTATATAAATTGTTATAGTATGTACTCGTCGATAATAAAATTTCGGCTCAGAAATTATGAGATCCGTAGACAAACAAGGGTAACCGATAGGTATAGCTCAAATAATCATCCGGCTGAAGTGGCACTGGGCCGGCCATATAGCTCGAAGGACCGATAACCGTTAGGGAAGAAAGGTCCTTGAATGGAGGCCCCGTCTCGGAAAAAGAAGCGTAGGTCGTAGGATCAGGTGGTTTGACGACCTGAAGAAGACAGCGTATATCTGGCTTCAGAAGGCGCAGGACTGGTCAGAGTAGCGCAAATTAAGGGAAACCTATGTCCAGCAGTGACCACAGAAAGGCTGATGGATGGATGACGGAATAAAATTTCGAAGTAAGCAACATATACCTATAAGATTAATCCCCTGCCTCGATGGTCGGTAGATAGTGGAATTGAATTTAAAAACAGAGACATCTCAGTAGGTATTCATGTAAAAGGTACCTACTCCTAAAAAATCTGTAATAAAACAAGACTCATCGGTACTAACAATTACTAATCTAACAGCCCTATCATGGACGTCAATGGGGAAAAATGAACAAAAAGTGAACAAAAAGTTCACTAATCCCCATTGATGGGGACTTCCAATGGGGAATTGTGGAATAACCCTATCACTAACAGTCCCTGTCCTCACACTTATTAACAAACTTACCAAGTAGTGTTCTAACAATGTAGTAGACATTTTCTAACCATCCCAGTCCCTAAATTAAGTGTTGTTCTGGATCGGTCACAGTTGTCATGGGCAGCAGCGAAAGGGTGGTTGCTGCATGCTCGTTTACTACCTTAACTGCATAAAAAAATCTGAAATGTTTCCTAGAAATACGTAAGAGACATCATCATCGCAAGTCATAACTATTCTGTGTACACTATATATGAGGGCTATAGACCATAGTCCACCACGTGACCACTCTGATATAATGATGAAGTAATGCCGTTCATAAGTGTATCAGTACTACCTACATGAATAAATTGATTTTGAATTTGAATTAGAATTTGCTGGCCAAGTGCGGATTAGCGGACTTCAGCTTTCAGAACATTATAACGATAAAGAACCGAAACAAATAATAATAACATTAACTATATTCTAATATGCACGTAATTTTTTGAGAAGTGCTGGACTCGAACCCGAGTCTTCCGGTTCGAGAGTCAAACGTTCAAACTATTTGGATATCACTTCTTTAGGAACATCAGAATAAAACGTAGGTAAAATTTTTCTTTCAACTTTTCTTTCAGACTATCCCTTATTACTTATTCAAGTTTATTGAAAAGACCTTACCAAAGCAAAGTCAGTTTTTTATTTCCTTCAAAACTCGCCTCCTATCTGCCGCTGTTGTACGAGAAATCATTCAAAGCGAAGTTAAAAGTCACCTGTGATACGAAAATTCTGAACACACGTAAGATCCTTTCTTCATCCAATAAAAAAACCTTTAAAAATAAAGAAAAACCATAAAAGCAGCCGTCTTGCGATGCGTTATCATTTTTATATGCCCCCCCCCCCCTCAACCCTTTTAAGAAACCCCCCGCCCGCAGATGCAGGCTCACCCACACATGTGAAACATCTATAAATGGGTTAAAGAAAAATGTGTCTACCTGAAAACGTACGATGCATGCATTTTTTTATTCCTTCTACATTTTCTTTTCCATCCGCGATTCTCATATCGGCGATATAAAACTGAAAAATACATTTACTGCCCACGACCCAAAATAGCTCTTAATTCACACACCGAAAGTAAGGAATCGCTTGCGCCTCCCCGAAAAAACAGAACACCCATACACGAAAATTTCACTTGCGTACACACGGAAACGTGCCGTTTAGAAAAAAAATAAGGCGCACACATATAAATCGCGTGCAGTTCGAAAGGGATGCACTCAGAGTCATAAAATACACACACCAACCTGAACATACGCACACAAACAACTGTCTCCCAAGTCGCGACACACAGACACGTGTGGCGTTATTCAAGCTCACTCACACACGCTTGCTCGAAGAAAACCTTCCATGTGTTGTGAAAATGCTTTTCCTTGCAGCAACCTCTCGGGAAGAGTTTCATAGCGAATACCTCGCGGTAAAGACATCTACACGTTCTCTAAAAATTCAACTTGAAAAAACTTAAAAATCATTGTTCTATTTAAAAAGTCACTTCAAAATTAGGCAATCGATCGGTGCCACCTGCCGTTCGAAACTTAAAATCATTCTTCACCCGTTTCGCGGCCTAAAAACTCGAGCTTATACAAAAACCGCGACAGATAATAAATAAAAAGTTTAAATAGTGATGACGGTTTCGCGCCAAAAGAGGCCTAGTGATTGACCGTGAAACGAATTAATTGTTAATTGAAAGTTTTGATTGCAGTTGTTAGTCGAGTTAATGGCTAAGGCGACACGTGCTCGCTTGTGATGTAAATGTGTTCGTTAATGAGTGTGTCGGTGTGTGCGGCGTCTGTGTGGTCTCCTTCGCAGATAATGAAGAGAGTGCTTTGAAAAAATACGCGGCCCTCAATTTGATTTTCGTGCGGTGCGCGAACATCGGAAAACGTCACCTTGAGTGATTCGAATCAATTCTGAATTCTATTTTTGAATTTATGTTCTGTTTTCAACTTTTTAATTATGTTTTTAGTTCTATTGAGCTTGTATTTGTATAGCTCTATCTGTCTAAGTAGGTGAAAATTTGAGCGATTTTTGTAATATTGAATTTACTTTCTCTATTTAACATTAATAACTGACTGACATAAACAATGATTTTGCATGAAGCTATATTAAATTTAACATGTACCTAAATAATTTTGTTTTATGTGAAAGTAATATTAACTTTTACTATACTAAATTACACACACAAAAATACACGCTAGTCCGTGCTCGCAGTAGGTACCTACTTATGCTAAAAAAATTAAAAAGATTTACTTGTGTTTAGTATTTAAGTAGATATTACATAATTTAACTTACTAACTTCAATGTGTAGAATTAATTTTACATTTTTAGATGTAAGAATATTTTTATTGCTACAATGCGCTCTCCTAATTGCAATGTTCATAAAAAATACTTCAAGTATACGTAAAATTTTAAACCAAGTTTAGGCGAGTACAAATAAAAATTTAACAACGTATGTCTTAATTGTTAAACAACGCCCTTGATATAAAATTAAAACCTATTCGGAATACCTGTCTACATGTTATGCACTACTAGGTACTTACTTTAAATAACTCAAAAATATCAATGAAAATTGAAAATTTACTAGTATTCCCTACCAACTGGTCCACGCGTTGCTGTAAAAAATTACGTTCAAAAAATAAAATAGATTCAATGTTAAAATGCTTTATAAGATAATAACGTCATAAAAGAATTATGAATATTAATACGTAGGTAAATATTAATCACATTTATTACTTCATTCGGTTCATCTATTTTTTGCTTACAAAATGTATTAGGGTCAAATCGCAAGTTGCCATTAAGAATTTGTTATTTTCATAATTGATAATTTTATAACTTATAATAATTAAATTCTGAATAATTGATGTCTGTACATACAAGACATTTAAGAAAATTATTACAGGGATTAGTTATCAATACGTCTCATAATGTTTTTTGGAAATTTTGTCTATTTTTTAATTCGTCTCTATGTCTGTGCGTTTGTTCCCCTTAATCTTCGAACCGGCCTAACCTATTTAAATATGTTTTTTGTGCTGTTTTGTTGGAATAACATTTTATTTTATTTCAATCGGTAAACAAATAAAAAAGAAACATCGATTTAAAAAAAAAATTTAATGTGAGTTCCATGTCATAGCTTGACCGAAACGCAGCAAGGGCAAATTCTAGTCAATAATAACTACAAGTAAGTGTCGCGTGTCCATTCGAACTTAGGTCATTCGTCTTCATCGAGATATTAAAGGAGATACTTCCTTGAATTAAAATTATAAACACTGCCAATTAACTGCTGCTTCGTATGGCACGCGACAATTATTAATTATAATTATCTGGCATTTATTGCAATTAATTATTTATCAACGTCCACCTGTCATAGAAACGCGGTTTCTCGGTTGACAGAAACAGGTTATAAAAACGTTAGACGTAGGAATTAAAACTATGATAAGGTAATTACATTTTTAAATTCAGAATAATTTGAATTCAAATAGGAACGGATTGTTTCTATGACGTCAATTTTAATTTTGAATTAAGAACACATTAATTGTAAATTAAAACATTGACTTGAATGAGTTGTGATTCTGTAGAATAAGTATTAGGTATTATTATTTTGAATTAAAGAATTAAATTTTGTAATTATTATAATTTATTTATTTATTTATTGAAACTTTATTGACCACAATAAAATATTACGGTACAGATGGCGAGCTTAATGCTAAACTGCATTCTCTACCAGCTAACCATTGGGCCAAACAGAGATACACGAATAGCGGTTATAACTGACGTATAATAAATATATAATATATAGCACTAATGAGTTAATGAGTTTTTTCTCATGGTTACTGCACTGTTTAGATATACATATAGAAGATAGGGTAATGATTAATAGTTTGTTCTTAACTTCACTTCATTATTTGTATAAAAAACTTTGGATAACTTTATAATTTTTTACATCAAACATACGGAAAGAGCTGTCTATCAGCACAAACAATGAAAAATTAGAAAGCATGTTTACAGTAGGTATTCAAGATAAAAAATCAAGGTCAGTAATTTTGATCTCATATTTCTCCTACCTACCATTAATTTTAACCGAAGAAAACAACCCTTACAAACTATCTTTAGAATCGTGTATAATATTGCTTAATCCAATAAGACTTGCATCTGATAAGAATAAGAATCCAGTAATTTTAACTTTTAGTAGTTTGCTTTTCTGATAGTTATAATCGTAGAGTGCGATTTATCTGTTATAATATTTAAATAACAAATTATTTTACATAAATAACAACACTGTCATCCTACCCATAATATAACAACATTAAAGGGTAAAATCTTTGAACTAGATATATAAGGTAGGTACATAATTACATTATGTACTTTTTTTTGGAAAATAATTTGGATTTTGAGAAGGAGACAAAAGTGGTAACTTTTACTCTGTTTAAAAATGCACGGTAGGTAGTTGTAAAAAGGTATTTTAAATGAATAATAACTTATTACATTTATGGACTGGGTTATACTACACAAATATTGCCGTAGTTAACCTGTGTGCAAGTCACTTTATCTCCTTTCGTAGGTCCCATTATCGAAGGTTTTGTAAATGTTAGTAACGTGCCATATTAATTTGAGAAACCGAACGTGTGAGTAAGGTTGAGTATGCATCTGAGTATGAAACTGAACCTGAACGGATAGACAATAATATGAATGATGAAATGACTACTGATCGCTGTGCGAGTTACTACCATACCATATTTACCATTTATTCTGTTTGACCAACGCCGATTCTTTCTTTGTCCGCTGAAATCCACCTTTTTGGTGTTAGGCGTGATCCCTTATACCTTTGATGTTTTAAATATCTAGATTGAGCGTCACCCTACAATGAAAACAAAAAAAAACAAGGCAACATTATCAAGCATGTGTGCGTGCAGGCGATGTTTTACCCGTTCGTCTATTGTCTATGTGTGCGTAATATATGCGTAATACTATAAAAATTGTGGCTAACAGTTAGCCACAATTTTTTGACATTTTTGCGCGGATTCGATATTCCATCTAGATATTTAAAACATCTTTGCCTTACACTTACATTTGTATTTATGAATTGGTTAAAATAAAACACGATATTGTTAAGTGAAGCTTACCACAATATTATTATTGTTAACGTCACCCAAATCGATTAAGCCGGTTTGAAGATTACCGCGTACAAATGCACAAACAAAGTAAAAACTTAGAAATAGACAACAACACAAAATTTCAAAGAAATCATTGTTTCTCATTCTATTGCGATAGCTAAAGGCCCCAGTAATAGTTTTTCTATACATGCTTTTTAAACAGAAAGCGTTCAGTAATGGATTTATTGTATGTATAAATATAGATTTGTTCATACCTGGGCCGTCCTCAATTCAGAATTCAGACGACCTATATTCCAGAATACATCTTCCGGTCAATCGATTCGACGGTGTTATTCTGTGAGTCTGTCACATACAACTTGGTAACGGGGAAAATAGAGCCTTCGAACATAGAAACTACTTTCTTACCTGACTACGGCGAAGCTAAAACGAAAGATGATTTTAGCCTGATGACAGAATTTTTAAACTCGTTTTTGCTATTAGAGAAATTAGGTGTCATTCGAAGGGTCTTCATCGTTCGCTAGTTATAGGTTTCACTAATTACATAGTGTAGCACTCTAAAGAACTTGAAGTTACGAACAAAAAAATACAAAATGATTCCGTCTTAGTTATCTTATTGTGAATTAGATTTCAGAGCAGGATTTTAAACCTTAATGCTTCCATATTGGGTGTCAATATGGAAATTTAATTAAAATGACTAATAAAGCATATTCTACAGCGCGACTTTACCTATTCGGTGTTTAAGTTCAAACTTATATTTTGTTCATTTAATTTTCAATGAATATCTACCTGAGAAAAAAGTTAAAAACAGATCTGCACGAATATCATTGAAACGGGATCCAGCGATTATTTTCATAAGATTATTGTAAGATTTCCATCTTTCAAGTTTAAATATTGAATAAAGAAAGGATAAAAACTAAAATGTGCTTAACTATAGATATAGTTCATAAATCAACTAACTTACACTAAATAACAAAATCAAAACTTAATCTTAATAGAAAAATAATTAACTTAGTGACATTTAAAAAGTTCTTAAAGGTATCTCGTTCAAATCTAATCTTTTCTTCTAAAAAGTTGCAGCGAAACGGGTGAAGTTTAAACAGATACTGTAAACGTGTTAACATAAATGACATAGCTCATCTAACTTTGTTCTAGATTCGGTCCAGCCACCTCCTAATCCAACGATAGTTCCTAATAATACCTACTTAAATTTAATTACGAAGAAATATTTATTTTAACTTTTAAAAATATTAGCCTAGAAAATATATATTTGTATAAATATTAGTGATAAAGTGCCACAAAATATCATGTCCGTGACATTATCGAGTTCAAATATCTTTATGAAGAAGCAAATGAATTTCCCGATGAAACGCGAATTTGAAGATTTCTCCGGTGAAGATAATGAAACCAAGGAGCAAAATGACATCGCATCTAGTGATGGCAATTCAGAATCCAGCGATTTAGAGAATACTCCAAATGACGAAGGAAATAACACAGCTTTGGACTACACAGAGAACACTTTATCCTTACACCCAGTAGCAGATTTTATAAAGAAGGAATTCTTACCTGAGTTCGACTTTACAAATCCATTCAGAAACCAGAATCTCAACTTCAAGGATGGATTCCAGAACACAAGGTCTCCGTTTCTGCTGCCGACGCAACTGTACAAGACATTCTTGGCAAATCTTGGCAAGAGAAGAAGGAATGTTGCTGACTGTTACTCTCTATACCCGAGGAATATGTTGTTTTCAAATGGATTTGGTTTGGAAGCATCTGACGACGATACTGCAGATAGAGTTTCTGACTCTCCTGATGAGGTACATGTCTAATTCAGATCATAATTATCGCTATTAACTTGTGGAAAGTATTTAATAATTAGTAGTGTTTTTTTATGGAATTAAGATAACAAATGTAAGTACATGCAGTACCACCCTTCCGTTGCCGCCCATGACAACTGTGACCGACCTAGAACTAGACTCAATTTGGGGACTAGGATGGTTACCCTAGTTAACAGATAATGTTAGAATATTTAGTTGATTATACTGTTAAATAAGTGTGAGGACCGGGACTATAGTGATAGTAAGTCCTGTTAGTTGATGTTAGTAATAGTCCAGTAAGCATTTTTTTGTATGAGTCTCGTTCTAATTCGGTCACAGACTATTATAGTATCTAACTGTTGCCAGTTTACATTTAAACCCTTCAAACAAAGGTATAATAAAGGTAAATAAACATTTCGTCTATGATATTTAGACTCAAATTGGCTCTGGGATGATTAGTCCAATTAGCAGCAGTTACAACATTATTTGTGAGTTCGTTTGTGAGTACTTAATAAGGACTAGGATAGGATCTGTGAGGGATAGTAAGTCCTGTTAATAATAGTCTAATTAGAAGTTGTTAAAAAAATTCTCGCTCTAATTCGATCACAGGTCTCACCCTTTAGGATTTAGAAGTTCACTTCAAAAAAGTGTAACTGGATAATTTTAATATCCTACTTAAATTGCATATGGACATATTCATAATTACTTTTAATTTTGTTATAGGAATGTGTTTTAAGCGTTGAAAAGCAATACTGTATCAAATCAAAATTTTATCGGTGGTCACTGAAATCTTATAGGATTTTCTAAACTAACCTTACTTAAACCGTACTCTAATCGTACCTTAAAGCTTTAGTGGATTGTGACCTAGCCCTTTAGTATTTTATTTTCAAGCGATAAGGTCGCTCTTAGTCAAGAGCTATTACTAAGGGTTGGGACACATTTATCAACTTGAAAACCATTCGGCGTAGCTAAAAACTAAATATACAATCGTAAGGTACCAAAATCTTCGCCAAAGATAGGCAAACATATGTATTTTTCATGATGACAATTACATAAGTTTCATTTTGCTCAAAATGATTTTGAATAAATCTGGCTGCCAGGAGTGCAGGGCTTCACTACCTTTTCTCGAAAAGGTTGTTGTAGTACTGGGAGGACATATCCGGGCACCTAGATATTACTGAAATCTGTAAATTATGATTACATTTTCGAATCAAGCGCTCAGCAAGACCGCAGAAATTTTTTCCACAATTGATTACTTTTTATAATAAGATGCAAATTCACAAGAACTAATCAACATCATTAATTTCTCACATCCTAGGTATTATTTACAATTAAAAGAAATAAAGAAAGACACAGACGTTTAATATGATATTTGAAAAAAAAATGTACCTGGAATAAAACTATTTTGATATTTTATTCGGTTTTATGTTCAACTGAATAATACTGAATACATACATATCTCTGATGCAGCATTCAATCTTCACATTTTGTCACACCAAACCCTCATAACTTATTCTTAGAATCCTGAGGTTATACGAACACACTTTATGAAATAATAAAATATTAAAACTAATACTTTTAGGGCCTTATTAATTAACGCGGCTTAAATTTACTCCAGGTTTAATTTTTTTTTGTCCCGGTCATGTGATTCTCTAAAGTCAAAAGTTAAAAAAAAGACAAAAACATTTAAACCTGTAGTAAATTTCGGCCGCGTTTATTAATAAGGCCCCTAAAGACTAATTCCGAAATTGTTTTATAAAAACTTCCAGTTAGATTTTTTCCAACTGGGGCAAAATATCCAAGTGGAATAACATTGGATAATTTCAAATTGGAATTGTCTTTAAATTGAAAATTATAATCTTAAGTTTGAATTTCCACTTAAGAACGAGGTACTAAAATGATTAAAGACTTGAAAAATCCATCTCTTTACACGCTTTTTAGATAAAGCTAGAAACATTCTTCATTTTATAATTGTCAAGCTGTAATCTATTTAACTATGAAACAAAATATAAGACATTTTCAATTTGAATAACAATAGCTACCTACTTTCTCTACCTCTATAGAGCTCATTTATTCATAGCAAGGAAAACAACGGTGACAAATCAATCAAAATTTAATCAATAAAATGTTTAGAATAAACATTATTTTTAATTTCTACTACAGGACAAGGATTTTTATCTCTTAACTAAAAACACCTAAAACTTCATAACGCATCTTTAGTGTGGATTAACGGAGGGGCCAACACAAAAGGTTACGTTTTAATGCTGCATGTAGGTTTCCAACACGCCTTACCTAACTGCCATCTAACGGCATCTCCGAAGCACGGAAGCGCTCAAGAAATTTTGCCACTAGTCACCTAGCCAACTACCTACCGACCGCGCCTGCTGCTGCTTACCTTTATCGATCACTTAGGATCAAAACAAGCCGCTGGGCTATAAGCGCTTGGCGAGCTTCACCGACCTACTTTCTTTGTGACCAGATGAATGGGAAAGGACTACCCTCCGGGAAGCGCGGGAAGGGGGTGGTGAATGCTCATGCATACCAGAGCAGCGGGCTGCTCTAGTTATGTGGGACTCACTGAAAAAATAAGAGTGCCTTACCCACTAACACCACTCGAGATTCCCTTAGGCCTTCTGACCTCTCAAGTCTTCATAAGCCATCGGCAGTGTTTAACGCAGCGTTTTGTTCCAGAAGGCAGGAGCGTCGTCGGCGTTCGTGTGGAGCGGAGGGGGGGTGACCGGGGGAGGGGGGCAGGAGCAGCCGGCCGCGCAGCCCACTGCCGTGCCTACTGGTGAGTTGGATGGAGGGTTGAGGGAACAGCTGATGATAAGTGGTAATTGTACGAGTTTATTAAGTGTCCGGGCATGGAGAACTAGTATCCCCATCTGCGAAAATCTCTGATCATTATGCTCTGATGATTAAGCGAAGATTTTGACATAGATTCTGGAGGGTTGAAGAAGTATTTACCTGATGATAAGTGGTTAATGATAACCGTAGATAACGGACATATGAGCAAACCTTATAGCAGTCGCTCATATTTACGCGAATACACGAACCGGCAATTGTAGAGCCGTGATCACATTCGTGGTTTTTAAGCTGTCAAAGCTATGAAGGTTTTTGGTTGTACATATTATGTAATTGCAAAACTAGTGAAGAAGGTGACCTTTTTTACGTCGTTAATTAGGGTTTAGTGACCAAAAGGTGAGTAACGGAACCCTTTTAATATCAGATATATTACCGGGAATAGGTAGAGACCTGAAATTTTACACAATGTTTGTTATTGAAACCGCTATACCAACAAATAATAAAAATGTAAAAAGTCAGGTTCCAAAAGGGGTCCCTACACATCTTTCAAGGGTCTCATTTTGTAATTGACAGAATAATTAGAGTTAATAAAACTCGGTGGTATGGATCGCTTCAGATCCAAAATAAAGAAAAAATATACAAGTTACATGTAATACATATGTATAGACATGCACATTCCATAGATCTTTTGAGGCTATCGACAACAACCACCGCCAAGGCAATTCAGGTACTATATCCGTTTGACATTTAAGCTAGGGTGGAAATATCGATGTGACCTTTCATGAACCAGTCTCACAAGACCTCCGTCTCCACAGGCACGTCAGGCGGCGGCGGCGCCCAGGGTCTGGTGCACTGGATGTCGGTGATGGCAGAGCACATGGGAGGGGGCCACGACCCCTCCCACTACGCGCTACCACCATGGAACAACGGTGGGGTCGATGTGAGTATACTTCGAACTTTATGGTATTATTGTGATAGAGCTTTGACGACTCTTGAAGCCTTAGTACAGCATAATACGAGAAATAGGTACTTGATTTTTACCTTGAAAAGACCTGAATTTGATGCCCAGTGAGGCGGAAATTAAAAATTTTGTTTGAATTTTTATTCACGATATGGGGTATTCTTGTCTCTGTATTGTAAAGCTCCCACGACACATGAACTCCTAGTATCGGACTGTGAGTGTGTAGCGTTATTCATGTATTAAAAAAAGTATCAGGTGTAACTTTGCGGAAGTTCATTGTATTTAGTTAGTAGTCTACTTTCCAACTGTTGTCAGGTACAATGCGTGATGGTATTACCTACCAGTTACCACGCATGTGTGGTAGATACCATCGGACATTGTGCCCGCAGATTGTTTAATAATAGACTAATACGTATAAATTACTTTATTGATTAATTAATTGGATAGTAGTACCACAATTATGTGTCAATTGCATTGTAAGTTCGACATTATTTCGTAGGAAAGGAAGGTAATTAAAGTATTTAAATTGATAATTATTAATAGCGTGCATATTAATTAGGTATAGCTTTCAAAATACCGAATTGTATCTACGAGTGCATTTTTTATTGCAATGTGCAAAGTACCTATGCTATTCTTAAAAAATAGACATAATATGGTATCGCGGACTATTCTTCAGAATCGCTTGACTTATAAAAGAAGAATATCCTATCTACAACCCCTTTTGTCATATCTCAATAAATACAGGTACAGAAAACCATAGGTAATAACCTTAAATAATATTCCTAAACCTTCCTCATGTAGTCTATCTATTGGTAAAAACCGAACGACAATTCACTTACTATTTTCGTAGTTTATCGCGAACAGATAAACAGCATAAAAACAGTAAACAGCGTTATAACCCAGCCCTCTATAACCCAGAAGAGTGTATCTAACGACCTGCAGACTCTCAACGCCGTTTAACGTAACACCATGCAAATGTATGCGTTTTAATTACGCCAATTATACCATTCCGAAGAGTAACGATGTAACTTGAAGAACTGCATGACTTGGGAAATTATTGTTCATATGACGCTTGTAGGTTTTAAAACTTGTGAAAATTATTTGCTGCCTAATAAAGGCTTCAATAAAACACCGAAAATGTGTTTATCCACTAACTAATTTAACTATCCACCTAACTCTTAAAAGTAGAAGGCACTATCTTTTAGTTCTGCTAGGAGTGCTATGATAGTAATAAAAATTATTCGAAAAAAATAAGGTTTTTGTGAAATAACTTATCGATCGGTGTAGGATAGGTGTAATTATAAAAATTCAGTAATTGCATAAGATGAAATTTCTTGAAACTCTACTTCTAACTCTACAATAAAACAATTTGAATAAAAATAATATGTTAAACAGTCAATGAAGCGTTTAGTTTTATGGTAACAGAATTCTATTATTAATTTCAATAATAAATGCCCATATCCTTCCCACAGGATGTGACGTCGCATAGATAATTTTAAAAATCGAATTCTAATGACGTCATTACCTATCCGCTTCCCATGCGTTTATGCAAAATACTCGAGAACAACGCTCTTATTTAGAGCCAAGGAAAAATTGCAATTATCAATCAAAGTACTGAGACACATTCAAGTGCATATTTGCCTAATCCATCAACATCCTTAACACATTACTTGAGCAATACAAGCTAAAAGAAACCGTAACTCATTCAGCATAAAATAGGAATCAGTTTAAAAGGTCTCCTGTTCACTGCACAGTGAAAATAAGACTGTAAGTCTTAAGAGATAAAGCTCGTTTTGAAGTAAACGCAACATAGGGTTGTCCAATTGAGATTTGCATAGGTTCGCAACGCAGCGGGCTTCAAAAATTTCATTGAATCAACGGCTTCGATGGCAGACTCACGCACAAGCGTTTGTTATCTACTTTGATACTTAGTACATTAATAATAAGGTCTGCGGAATTGATTGATGATGGCAAATAAAATATCTTTCATAGATCCAGTAATGCGTTCAGAATTGTTAAGCAGGTTTTGTCTACTTGGTATACAGTCGTGGTTTTTTTCTGTTATAAATGATCTGGATGCGACATGTATGCAAATCGTGGATTCGTGAGAAAAAATCTTAAAAACGTGGTCGTTTCCATTATGGAGCGCGCCAATCTTTGTTAATTACTTTTTGAGACTAATTTTCTCGTCTGTGGCGTTTTAAGGTAACTTTAGTTTTTATTTGGACGTCCCATATAGTACCACGACGGACTACCTTTCGTAGAGTCGTGGCTTCGATTCAGAAGTAGAAAATGATAATTTTAAATTTATTGTCATGGTCTTCTTGTCTTCCTATTGTATTCTTGTCATGGTATTCTTGTCTTCCTATGGTATCCATAGCACCCACGGCACAAAAAATCCTCGTGTATACCTTTAAGTCTGGTGCATTATGAAAGAACGGCATGATACTATTTGCAGCGTTTATTATTATTTGACTGCTGTTCCGAATTTATTTATCGTAGTCCCTATATTTAGTCTTCTGCTAGGTCAGAGTTGACATGGGCGGCAGCGCAACCAATTTTAATAATTATTTATTTTTGGGTCGAACCCAAGCTAGTGATTTATGTCTTCTTTTTTAATCTATTAACATAAACACCTAGGCTAAGCTAATATTTACGTCAAATCTATAAATACCTACAATAACTGATTCTCGCTTAAGGGATTTTCATCATCCATTGTAACCCGTTACTGTCCCAATGTTAGAAATAGCTCTGTAAACTGTAAACTGTAAGAATAATAATAGACTGTATAATAATAATAGACAGATAATAATAGACAGATAACTGTAAGAATAATAATAAAGAATAAACTATAAGAATACAGGCCATAGTCCACTACGCTGGCCAAGTGTAGATTGGTGTAATTCACACATCTCTGTAAACTGTGGATAATTCATAAATAAGGTGATTTTCGAAGCAAATGATAAATTGAATACTAATGCGCACATAATGTTTAAATAATTATTTTTTCAAAATTAGAGATGCGTGCGGGATTCGACCCCAGGCTTCTTAGTATGGAATCAGACATTCATCAGACCACTCATCTTACACAGCAAGGGATTACATGTAATAAAAACTCAACAATTTCCATAGAAAACCGATATCATTTAAACTAAAACTTTCTTGCGTCTCACGTGGATTCCAAGCTATTGGTTTATCAGTCGATCGGCCATTTTTTTTCGCACGAATTTCTTGCGCGCACGCAACCAGTGTGAAAGTACTCTCGTACCGGCGGCATATCTGCACGCTTTCCGTGTGGTCCGACCACCAGCCCACGATGGGGAAGACTACCACATACCACTTTCCTATAGTACTAGGTAAGTAGTAGTTACCTGTAGATTTTTGAAAGACATACCACTTTACTATAGTACTAGGATTACTAGGTGAGGAGTAGTTACCTGTAGATTTTTGACTATAGGTGAGTTAGACAGTTTTTTGTGGGGAAAATCTTATGGTTTCACGTGCATGCTAACCGCAGCGGCCTTTAATTGTTTTTTTTTTTATTAAAAATATAATAGGCACCAGGACTCGAAGGACCAGGACTTGAAATATTATAATATTGAATGTAATATAAGGTATGTTATTTCAAGTGCTATCTTTATCTTAATATCAAGAATATTGCCCAAGGTAGAAGAGGTTAGTCTTGCAAGCGAGGATAGCAAGCCAGTTAGGAAGCTAGCAAGCTAGTACCTAACTAACCCTCAAAAGGTGCAAGGCAAACTGTGCTCATTCTATTTCTATTCTTTTATTAATATTGTGTATTTTCCCTTTTGTATCACTATAGCTTTAATTATGTATTTTCTTTGGTTAAACCGTATTATTTATGAGATCACTTACAGACATACGCATAACGATTTGGTTTTATGTATGTAGTGAATTGTGGACGTCAATCTACATTTATATTAAATGAATATAATCTGTTTTTCAATAAGGTCATAATATAAAAAAGTGTAACTGATCTATGTCTGTACCACGTAAACTTTAATAGAGGTATTTATTTATATAATTTGACCCATAATAATGTTTTTAGGACTATTGTTTATTTATTTCTCCTCAATCATATCTCATTGCTAATCTTAGGAACAACGTAACTAATTTTGATTATCTGTTTACACATTGATTTTTATTCATGTACGTTTATTCCCATCTGAGAATGACTTACCTACTTTAAAAATATTATATTCAAAATTTTAACTATACTAACCATCTTATTGAGGATTTATATCTTGTCCGATGTCGGCCACAATTGTCACAGGTGGCAGCAGAAGGGTTGTATACTCGCTGGCTACCTAATTCCATAAAATAACATCCTACTTTGGATGTGATTTTCCCTGATGTATCAAAGTTAGCTTGGTGTTACATTTACGGTGTTACTAATAACGCTGTATAGAGTTTATTCCTCGTTTAATTTAACTATTTTGTCTGTTTTCTACCTTTGACTTCAGTGAATCATATTGCAGGCACAAATAATCATAATCACGAAATATCTTATTGCATTTTATTAGTAAAACCATTAGTGTTAATTTTAATTCGGTCAGAGACAACAAATATGTGAAGTCTAACAGTTTTTCTATTGGATCCTAGGTAGTGCTTTAGCAGGCATAGAATTTCCAAAGCAAAGCAAGGGCAGTGACTAGTTATTATCGACAATAAAGTCAATTAGCAGTACAAACCCGAGCGTATGCCATAGTTTTTTTACAATTAAATGTCATAATCATTGCAATTTATAACGCCGGACAAATAATTCATGTCACACATAATGTTTATTGTACATGACATAATGACTTACGATACAATGAATTGTGCACAAACAAAAACTTATATCAACTCTTGTGTGTCTTGAAATTATTAAATTTATAACCACTTACATAAATATTTATCTCAAAATATTTTAGTGTTTAGTTTTGTATTTAGGAAAATGTTCATAGCCCCGTGGTGCTGCATGTTCGTAGGCTACCTTAATTAAATAAAAACAGACAAAATACACCTTTGAGGACGTTATGGAGAACACTTTGTCAGTTTCTTTGTCAGGCAATGACTTCTCATAGCGATTTGTGTGTTACAGCTCTGTAATTACTAGTAACTTACCCTTACTTGACTTCAGTAAAATATTTATAGGCCTTACTGAACAAACTGAACACTGTAACGTAATGGTACAAAATATAATATAATGAACAATATATGTATGTATAAAGATATGATGACACAAAATCTTTGTGTATAAAAGCCACATGAGGAAGGTTGAAAAGAATTAGATCAAGCCTAAGAGCAGACGACGTTGAACCCAAAATGCTATGAACCCTACAAAGCCCTATAGAGCCAATATATAGTCTTACAGTCTTACAGATTACAATTAAAATAACACGTAATAACAGAAAAGTTTAATTATAAAGTAAAGATACGTTTACAAGAGTACAAGCAAGTTATGAACATACGAGCAGTTAATTAGTTATAGTTATTTATAGCGTTATACACCTGCAAACTCGTGCAGTTAAAATAACGGCGGTGTTTAACCGTTGTATACAATTCTATTACTAAAGAATTTGAACTTAATATAACCACTTTATTATAAAATATGTAGGTAATAAGCTGAAGACTTAAAATTCGAGTACTTAGTAATAGGTACTTACATAATATTGATTTTACCAAAATTTGTATGAAAAGGAGATAACTTATTTTTAATTATGTGAGATCTAAATAATAATGACTTGAATATACCAATAAAGATCAATGGAAAAGCTAAAGATGATTTTCAGATAGATGCCTGTCCAATGATACCCCATTTAATGGTTCGTAAGTACGTTTTAATGTTATTCACAATATGACATAACGGCTGACGCTGTATAGTTATAATTTTTAATAATTATCACTCATTGGAAATTATCATTATTTTTGGTGAAATAAAATTCATTCTATATGATTTCATGAATTTTCATTCCGTGGTGTTGTAATGTGTTAAGTACTTTTCTTTAAACAATTTCGTTGTAAGATATGATTGTTACCCAACATGACCTGTCAGTTTCCAAGCCGGTCCCACTAATTTAATAAACTGACAAACATAAAATCGATGTCATAAATCTTTCATCACAATGGTATCTAACACTAGCAAAAAACATCAACTTCTTTACACGAACATAATTGTATTTTTATACTTTCTATCAAACAAAGAACCAAGTTTCACACTGTGTACAAAGAAATCGTTACAATACCGCATTGATACATCAAAACACAATAAAAATGATATAGGAGGCGGCAGAAGTCAAGTTTTTGAGTTACGAGAAAAAAATTGCCGATATATGCATTGTGAGACCCGACTAACGATAATTTGATGAGAGCAGTGAGCCGAGCGGTAATGAAATGATAAAAAGACAAAAAATATTAAAGTTATAAGACTACTGTGCGACGTGCGTCCGAGGGGCAAAGGGGCGAGGAGCAACAAAAAATAGCTTGCGAAAATAATTTTACGCGGCGCTAGCGTTGCCGCTGCTTTGAACTCATCAACTTGTTTTGGTTCTTAATAACATGCACCTTTATTAATCTTTTATTATAAACTGTTGTAGGATCCATTGTTTTAATTCTAATAGAAAATCGAGTTCTAATCTGTGCATCTATTTATCTTAAGACAATGATGAAGAAAAAATATTGCCAAAAATAATTATACTATTTTGTACTTCACTTAAGTACTTCAGCATTTTATGTTCGTCAAAATCATTGAACAATTGATATTAAGAATTGATTTTAGTGGATGTCTCCATCTTAAACAAGAGTCTTTATGAACAAACACAGTTATTTTATTAACAGTAACTGTAACACCTTTGTGTCAACTCATTACGCATTTGTAACAATACATAACCATTAACCTTGGATAAAATTTATTCATTTATAACCACTTTGTCTTTTATTGTGTCCTGTTTTGTTTTAATTGCATTTAATTTAAAATTATCAATTATACTTTAATATTATATAAGTATACCAAGTCATACCAGCATCTTCGTATATGTTAATGTTTAATAACTGTTAAAATTATTATAATAATTATTAATTAGAAAATTCTGAATAAGATTAATTCTGACAAATGAAATAAATACTAAATGGTACCTACTTCAAGGTACAGCGTATTTGATTCAGTATTTTTCATTTGATTTTTATTTATTTATTTATTTATTTAACAAAATCCACAGCTACTAAAATGAAATAAATAAATAAAATAAATAAATAAATAAAATGAACATAGGTTCACAAACAGAAAAAATCGAAAAATGATAGCAATTTCTGTAATGACTTATTCTCAGTCTCTAAATTATTTATTTTGAAAATAATGATAGGTATGCACTGTACAATGCGGAACTTTAATTTTTAAATGCATGTTTTGTTACTGCAATGATTAATTTAACATAACTACATTTAACTAACCGGTACCGATTTCTCACGCAAATGATTCACTGCCCATCAGTCAAGCGACACAATCGATTTGGCGAACAAAAGGGTGTAACCGACTGTCAAATATCTGGTTGCGTCTTAATTACACTACGTCAAAATCAATTATGCGCCATAAATTGAATAAGACGTAATGCTCATCATTTGTCAAATGGATCTCACTGTAGGTACTGGGTTTTATTTGCTAAAAAAAAGTTGAGTAAGAAATATTAAGTTACCTGTTGTCCGCGGTTGTGCTCGTAGCATTCTAAAACGAAATAAGATAATGTTCAGCTGAGGCGATGAACTGTTGCAATGTCAGAAGATAATGTCCGAAAATTAAATTCTATATAAAATTTTCTATTGGTCTTATAGCCACAAGACCTGGACCATTTGACGCAACATGTTCTCTGATTCCGAATTTGCACTAAACAATATAATTTTTGATTACACCATTTGTACGTGCAATCTTTGGAACGAGGTTCCTCAGGTTTTTCCATCGCCTTCAGGTTCTTCAAAATAGACATAAGAAGATCTCTCCTCTCCTCTCTTTCAAGACCGGCGATATATTATTATTATATTGCGACCCCTCTGATGTTGCACATGTTTATAGATGATGATAGCTGATTCACCAGCATTTAGCCAGTCATCTTGTCTTACCATACCATACCTATTTTTGTCGTTACCATGTTTTCTTTTCTCTAAATTCTATTTTTCGTAGGCCCCGCTTTTTCATAAGCCCAGCGTCAGAGATTTTTGACAAGTTATCGCAAACCTTTACCCGTTCACTCACATGCTTGCGAATTTTTGTACATTGCACTTATTGTCGCAGCTTTGACATCTATTTAATATCACAAATGTGTTAAAAACTTCGGACAATCTGTGAAGGCCGTCCCACACTTGTAGGTTCACGTCGTATTCGCGCGAATGTGAGTGATAGCCATTTGATAAGGTGCCAAAAACGGGCATGTAACATCTACGATGGATACATTTGCGTAGCGCATTCACAGGTATGATCTCAATAGTTCCTTCCGGTTAGCAAAGCGATAAGAATAATTAATAACAATTTTTCAAAGATTATGATTTCACGCATGATTTGCCACAAGCAGACGTCTATATTATTCAATGTTAATTGTTAAAACCAGCTGCAAGAGCCGTGTTCACGCCTCTTTGCGTAAGTCGCCGGTGGCGAGGATCGTTCACCCTTACCCTTCCTTTTAACGAATAACTACATACAATCATGCACAAATCATGCTGACTGCTGCCTCACAGTTACATAAGACTAACTGTTAGTAACACACACATCAAGTATTTACATCAAACACACAGAATAAAGTACACAAGAGACGTGCCCTGTGCTTGAATTTTAACAGTAATTTATTGAACCAAAGAACAATGAATGGACGCATGAAATTGAAGAGTAAGTCGCGTCTATTAATCCCTCATTGTCGAAATATCGTAAATTGAATGAGCTTTCTTCTGAGTTCGGAGATTCTGATATTCCCGAAGAGGTGTGGCATAGGCTGCTTAAATCAGTGTTAAACAGTTCTTCTTCAGGGCCGACGATGTACCTACTTGTGACGTAGCGATGACCACTTACCATCAGGTAGCTTATCAAAAATGTTGACCCTTTTGGCAATAAAAAACTAGTTCAGAAGATAATACGCAGAATTTCATATAAAAGTTCGAATTAAATTTTCATAAAACACTTTTCTTTATGGCGGAAAAAAATATTCAGCTCTAATTACATTCAACTTAACTCATGAATTACAAATGCGACCGTTACGAGTAACTAACCGATTAAACTTATCTGGTTAAGAACTATAAATAGGAGTGCATGTTAATTATTGTATGTGCGATTAAACTTCATTATTACGAGTACGACGCATAACAGCTGAATTGAAGTAACCTTTTGTTGGATTTCAAGGTTAGATTCTTTGATTAGATGCACTATCAAAAAGTAAACATTATTTTTATGTAAGCGCCAAAAAACGGTCAAGCGTGGGTCGGATTCGTAGCGTAGAGTTCCGTAGCACCGAGTTAGTGTAAGAAAAAAATTATATAGAATCTGGAAAAACATTGTTTTGCAAAATTTCTATTAATAATAGTGACTCCTTTTGGGATTTGGCTATTTATTGCTAGACCAAATTTATTACAGTTTCCGCACATATGCCTTTTGCCATTTTCATAAGATAAGGGCATTAAGGCCTCATTGAACTCTGAACAATGTAAAATTTCTATTTTACTGTTCCTGAAAATATAGTTTGTAGTAACTAAACATAAACCAATATTCTAAAAACACTTATGTACTTCTTTTATTGAATTAACGAGAGAAGACACCTTTTGACATTTGTCGACTCGACACAGCCTACAACTAGTGTATCGCGTGTATGGGAACTTACCCATTTTACTTGACCCGTCCTTGGTTTTTGTCACGTACTTATTATAGATACTTTATAGAAGTCTCACACTGTGTCGAGCTATCGAATATGTATTTTGAAACTTTATATTTGCTAAACATGGTCAAAAGGGGAAGGGGAAGAGGTTTTTTCCAAATACCTCAGATGGTCACGTTCAGAGGGAGGAGAGATCGAAAAATTAAAAAAGGGTGCATTCCTAAACGTAAACGTAGTATGGGCATGTACCCTAAGAGCTCTTAGCACTACTGGTTTCAACTTCGCTAGAATAAATGTAACTTTTATAATCACTATATCGAAGATAGGAAAAAGATGAAAAAGATATAACCAAAGGGAGGTTGGATCAATTTTCTATTAAGATACATCCAGAAGCTGTGTTTAATGTGTCAATCCGATATAAAATGTTATGATTTGATCACTAATAGCTGAGAGACTCCGCCTCTTTATAATAATTCTAAAAGAAATCCCCTGTGTCAACCATTATAACTAGAGCCTTCACTGGAGTACGATCACAACGAGTCGAAAGAGCTGAAGTCATTGGTCACTACTAAAAGTATTTTTGTTATACTTTGTGACAAAAATTGTTTCAGTTAAAACTTATCTCTCCTGTCCGTGATGCTACTGTTAAACGAGTAAAATATAGCGCAATTTATACAAGTAATCGAAATATCCAGGGACCCGATTCTGCTAATTTATAAACGGATAAATTGGGTCTCAATTGAATTGTTTGACACATTTTATATGGGGTATGTGTCAAAAATGTGTCAAATTATTTAATCGAACTGCAATTGAAGCATTTATAAATTAGCAGAATCCGGGCCCTGATCCTTTATTAGACATTCGGTCAGCTGGGGGTGATTTGACAGAAGTATTTAAAGCATTATTTTTAAGGATAAACCTTTACTAGCAAAATTTATGTACGGAACACCTTGTTATAAATTGAATTTTGTGTCGTGCAGTAATAATGTAAGCAGGGACCTAATTCTGCTAATTTATAAATGTCTCAATGGCGTCTCGATTGAAAAGTTTGATACATTCCGTATACAAAGGAGATGTTTCAAATCCGGCCCACAATATGTACAGTACCTCGAAAAATCGAGAAAAATTCATGGAATTTGGGAAAAATAAAGATAAATTGCTTAAATGCATACTTTTCTGGTACAAATTTTGTATTTATAATTCATTTTTATCAATTTTCAACATGGCGTCTTGCCAAGTTGTCATTGATCATAGATCGCGAACTGTCTACTGTCACTTTAAATGACAGAATTGTAGGTACATATGTCAAACTTCTATCAAATTAACCAACATGACGTGTGATGACAGCTTACCGCCATGACAGACTTTTGTTTTTGTGTTGCAATTTTAAGTGTATATTTTTGTGTTATACCACAAAACTAAAGCAATTTAAAGGAATTGGATGATTGAAAACTGTTTTAATTGTGTTTCTCCATTTTTGAGTATGGTGTACAAAGTGGTGGCCGGGGCTCCATACATTTTGAAACATCTCCTTTAATAGTTTGTTACATTTTGACACATTTCGTATATAGAATTGAATAGAATAACTCATTTTTGGCACATTCCGTTGCCGTTGCAAATGTGTCAAACTATTCAATAAAATAATATACTATTGAAGCATTAATAATTACACTTTTTTGGAGGCGACCATCTCAGACCTCAGGGGTAGCAACGCATCTGTGACCGACGAATTAGAACGAGACTCATACTAACAATAACTAACTGGACTATTACTAACATTAACTAACAGGACTAATTATCACTAACAGTCCCTGTCCTCACACTTATTAACAAACAACTTATTAACAAACAAATATTCTAAGGCCGCGGCCTCGAATTTTGCGGGCAGCGGGGCGGCGGCGGCGGCGGCGCGGGCAACGCAGGCTAGTTCTCGAAACTCGCGGCGGCGCTATAGCGGCGTAGTGTTGTGTCGCTGAGATATTTGTTTCATTCGCGAACGAAATGTCTGAACAACGGAGACAACATCTTTTCGATTCAAATTTATTTCTTACACTCGTTTTATTGTGGGCAAATGAAGAAGTGAATACCTACTATAGGACAAGAAAAATAAAAGGCGAGTTTTATCGAAATTGTGAAGAACAGAGACAATGTCCCGACAAATAAATAACAAAGTAATAATTAGATTTATTATCAAAATACCTAACTCCAAAGTAATCAATATAATCTTAAAACATTTACAATTTCAGTTAAAAGAGAAAGTAAAAGTATTAAAAATTGTAAAATAACATAAAATAACAAGTCATAAACAAAGGCAAGGATATTAAAGGAAGTGAACAAGGAAGAAGATAAAGAGGATAAAGATGACAGACAAGGAGTAAAGAAGTAAATAAAGTAATATAACGTATACGAAACCTAAATAAATTGCACAACACTACAATGCGATTGCGCGGGCTGTCACCGTGTGCGTTACCCTAGCAAGAACAGCGAGAGGGATACGAACTATCAAAATAAAATATTATTATAATTATAGCTATAATTAAAATATTATTTTCACTATTAATTGCTACCTAATTGCTTCCTAAAAACCTAGTAGTCTGGATTCCGTAGCTTTTAAGGATAAATAGTCATTAACAAAAACCGTTTACGAAACTCTGAACACCCTGATTTTATCATTGCAGAAGAAAAAAGTTATTCAAAACAAACTACATTCAAAATAAGTAAGAATATATATATTAAAAATCTTGAAAAATATAAATTTAACAATTATACTTCTTTATCTAAAGCTCGAAATTCATGTTAGTGCAAGTATAATTTAAAGTTTAAGTGTTTTAGTATACAAACAGCGCTTCAAATATACGTCGTCACTAAGCGTCACATCGTTCACACAATATACCTAACCTGAGACTGATTTAAGTCATAGAATATACAATGCTCAGATTATAGAACCAAAAGGCAGATATAAAATTCGCAAAGAAAAGCAACGAATGATGTGAAGTCGCTTTTTTATCTGTGATTTTGATTATACACGGTATAAATAAAAGAACTTTTTGTGTTCGAATATACTTAGGATTTTTTTTTCTAAATCTACATCAACGTTAAATATGAGCAGACCCGCCATTCTGACGCACACGACGCGAGAGCGGTCACCGCTTGACGTTGTCAACCACCGCTCGTTACCCGCTCCTACACCGCCGCCGCGCCGCAGTTTTCGAGGGTCGGTCCATTTGATAACATGCAAAACATCTTGCGCGCCCGCGCCGCCGCCGCCGCCGCGCCGCTGCCCGCAAAATTCGAGGCCGCGGCCTAACACCATCTACTAACTGGACTAATCATCCTAGTCCCTAGTCTAGTTCTAGGTCGGTCACAGTTGTTATGGGCGGCAGCGGAAGGGTGGTGCTGCATGCTCGTTTACTATCTTGATTCCATAAAAAAAAATAAAAAAAAATTAAAAATTAACAAAATTGGAGCTCTAGGTCTCTGATGCCGCAATCACAACTCACTCATCTATTAGTGTCCTACTATTGACCACAATGGTCAGTAATGGATCGCTGTGACATGGGGTTCTTCAAGAAAGGTGTTAAAAGAGTTCTCCTACAGGGTTTGGCGTTGTAGTGTTCCCCTGGTGTTGCTGGTGTCCATAGGCGACGATAACACTTATCATCAGGTGTCTCGTAGTCTTATGAGTCTGCTCTTCATGCTATAAAAAAAGTCGAAGATATTAAGTTACCTAATAGGTATCGGTTTTATATTGTCTGCTCTTTTTAGTAGAAAATGCATCGCTAATGCATTTGGTGCTCGTAAGTGTTTTGGCGACATTTATTAGCATTTATTATTCTTGTCATTATATCATTGTGTCTTTGTTAATTGTATAATGTGACTTCCACGTGAGATTCCATACACTAATAGTTTTCAGGCCACAAACGAAGGCTTTAATTACCCAAACCAAATTCCACTTGACCTACGTTAGCTATATTAATAACATTCAATCCACCCAGCTCACTTGCCGAAAACAACGGACAATACACACATATCTATCGTACGGTGGCCACAATTTTGACAGCCGAGAGACCGGTCCGGGAAGATTAATGGCGTTCTACTCATCGCCGTAATGACGCTCGCTCCGAGGTCTAATGACATCGTGTGTAGGGTGACCAAGATGGGAGATAAGGAAAATGAGTGGATTCACGGTGCTTAGGATCGCGATCGGTGGTTGGTTGGGGTGTTTGCGGCGTTTCTTTTAGGTTTTTGGTAGCGATAAGCAGTTTTAAGGGGTCTGAGTTTGAAGTCTGCATGCAATTTTAATTTTCATATATGCGTATCTGAAGTTATCTTTCACTTCCTCGGTGAAGGTTGTGATGAAGAAATCTAATTAACTGAGTGTCTTCTATATTGTTTTCAAAGGTGTGTGAAGTCTTCCCCTTCCAAATGAGGAGCTTACAAAAATAAACAAAGTTCTTTAAATTCCAAGATATTGATGAGATGAAAAAATTATGCGAAAGTACAGTCATAATAGTAAATGATCTAAATACTATATAATTATCTAAGAAGCGCCAATTTTATAATAAGTTCCCGTTGTAGTAGTTAACTTCCTTTGAACTTCAGTAATCACTTATGTGCTTAATTATTATTTGATTGTCAATTTGTCACGCCTTTATTCGTTAGTTTCTTTTATTCAACAAAAGATCGGATAATAAAATAGACTGTAATTTTGTAAAATTGAAAATTTATATTACTTTTATTTAGTTTCTTATTAATCTTTGGATTATATTACATAATTTAATATTATGACTAGTTGTTTCCATAAATTATAACGTATTAATTTAATTATCATTTATATTATGAAAATATGATGATATTTTATTGAATTTTTCCAAAACAAAAATATCTTTTAATTTTGTTTATTGTAATAATGTAATTTTTACATATGCATTTTTTATATTTTTGTATATGTTAAATATACAATTTCCAAACAAATAAATAAAATAAATTATAAAAATATTTTTTTTATTGAGCTCATTCTACAGATCATAATAATTTTTCATAAAGCTTCTAAGCTAAGAAGTTATCAGTTTGGGTGAACGTAAATTTTGTATGATAAATATTATTTTATTTTTATTTAGTAACATAAACTAAAATGCTTAATGAAAATACTTTTAATAATAATACATAATTCACTAACTACAAAAAAACTCATATTCTTTATGTTATTTTTGTTACTACTATAACCGAACTGACACTATCCTGCCTTATCTTTGGTCAAAATGAGAATACAGAGATTGACGTTATGGTGAGTAACTAATCTATCTTATTGATTATTAATAATATTATTTTTAAGTGTATCCATGTTTATACATCTTCTATATTACTTCTATCAATAAATAACGCTACACACCCATAGCCCCACACAAGGATTCCCTATGTGGTGCATGCCATGGTCAATACATAAAGACAAGACCCTTTAAACCTATACCAAAACCAAAAATTAAAACTCACCAATCAATTTAACCATTCAAGCCATTCAAGTCGTATTTTAAGTACCTATTTATATTAAATGTATTCAGTTTAACTAAAGTGAAAATAATAAATGGATAACATTATTTCAGAACTACAAATGGAAACTTGATTTTTTTTATAAAAGTTATTTATGCTAATGCAGCCACGAACAACTTATGAAATTAAAGTACATCGTTCACATGAAAAAGAGTTATGTAAAGGTATTATAAATAAATATTCTTTGCGTTATTGATATTCTTTGCGTTATTGATGTTATTAACTTACATTATAACAAGTAAGAGTGTACTAACCAGATAATATTGTCCCGTTATTTTCTATTTTGTGGCTGTCTATCAAGAATTAATTATTTGTCGAGATTTTCACCACGCCGCGCCGTGTATAATCAGCCTGATCCGGAAAATGTTTGTTTTATCAAAAAAATTCCAAATATTACAACATTTACACTGCTTAACAACTGCGAAGTAGTTTAATGATACGGATACACATTCTTGGTATTCCTGCAATGAATTATGCAATAAATGAACGCTTCTTTATAGTCATTACGATCACACCGTTGATTTATGAACAGCTTAAATGCATTTTATTGTATTATTTACTTCATAATACATTAACTATAAAAAAATTACTAAAAGGCAGTAAAACAGTTCACCAGTTAAAAGTGCAACAATTTATCAACGAAACTTCAATTTTTTTGATTCATTTACCAAATGTCAAACGTAACTTTGCGTCTTACTCGTATCTCGTAACCTTAGACAGAAACGTAGTAGTCTAATAGACAAGAGTTTAATCTAAACACCCCAATTGGCAACAAGGACTATCCCACAACATCCCCGAACCTTGCCACCCGGTCATCCTTGCTTAATGTCTTTGCTGTAGCGAAAAAAAAGCTGGCATGTTTATCTTGGCCGACGACGACGTTGCGAATTGCGGGCCTAATCGATTTCACCGGACGCGTCTAATTCGTCGGATTAATTGTGCACACCCTACTCCTAATTTCCTTGTTTATTGTCAGGTATAATGTTCAGTTGTTTCTACATGTCGCTTTGTTTATATCCAATATTGTTATAAATATTTCTTTATTTTATTCTTATTACTAGCGACCCGCACCGGCTTCGCACGGGTGCAATAACTATTTAATGGATGTTATTATACATATAAACCTTCCTTTTGAATCACTCTATCTATTAAAAAACCGCATCAAAATCCGTTGCGTAGCTTTAAAGATTTAAGGACACAAAAGGACAGAGAAAGCAACTTTGTTTTATACTATGTAGTGATAAATAAATAAACATGTTGAAAACCCGGAGGGCTAATCTTAATTTGTAATATCCTAATGCATAAATTAAAGTGAAACTGGGTTGTGTGTATACATTTAAAATATTTGAGATAAAAATACATGAAGGGACTTTATAGGGCCAATAGAAGCCAAAATAAGGATAAATAGGATAAAGTCAAACACGCTGGACCAAGTGCGGATTGGCGGAATTTACACACTTTTAATAACATTGTGAAAAAACTTCAAGTGTGGAGGTTTGCTATGTTTTTCTCCACCGAAGCAAATGATAGTCATCTTCACGACTTAATTTCTGACGATTAAAGGTGTGAGATTCGAACCCCGACCTGTTCGGGACTCCACCACTTAAACTACTTGACTGTCTCTGATTTTACTTCGTTTGCGTTCTATAGGGAATTCGTTTCAATGGGAAACCACAAAAATACCAGCTTTCAGGCCCTGTGATTGAGGTAACTTTTGCATACAAACTAAATTGATCTTTGAATACTTTATTTATATTGAAGTAGGTACCTGTAGATAAGATAATTTTTTATGCAATATTTTGACACTAAATATCTGTAACATAACATACCTATTTATGAGACACAAAATCGACGAACTAACGTATCATCACCCTATTATAAATAATCAGAATGGGTCTTTAAAATAATAATGAGACTGCTTACTTTTCACAAAATAATATATTTCGCCACACGATCACAATCCGTCCGTTCGTTGCGGCCGCCATTCCAAGAGTCCCGCTCCGCTAGCGCCACTTACAACTGTCACTCTCGAATCGATTCAATTACAATAATATACAATACAATACATTTATCGAATTAGATTAATATTAGGTATATTAAATTATATTTAAGAGTGATACATTTAAATCAATACAATTAATTAAATGTCAATAAAGCAAAACTCATATTCAAATAATATGTACTAGACCTAATCACGATTATCACAGTCTTCTCTCCGATTTATATTCCTATAGTACGTATTTGCTAACAAACCAATTGTTTGGTTTCTAGTTAAGAATTCCTTTTATTGTGCAAACTTATCGTATGACCGTTATAAAACTACCTTCAGAGTCGCCCTTAGTTAAACTTTGGAGGTTAGACCCTTGAGGGTACTTGCGTTGTTAGAAAGAAGACCAGCTTCTATAAATATCTCTACCTACCTTTACTTAAGTCGCCGAAGATATAGAATAGCCTCTTCCCCTAAAAACCAACTTATTACGAGAGCTCACAGTTCAATAAGCTTAAAGCAAAATTTACTTAAGGCATTTTAAATTCTCGCCGTCAATCTACAATGAACCTTAATCAAGGAGGCGGAGAGCTGGCATTTGTGTGGGTTTCCGTAAAAACGTATCTATATCGACAGCGAACGCAGTATAGACAGCTAGACTACTTATTGCATCAATATCTATTATTTCATCATCATCATCATATCAACCCGTCATGGCCCACTATTGAGCACGGGTCTCTTCTCAGTATGAGAAGTTTAAGGCCATAGTCCACCACGCTGGCCAAGTGCGGATTGGCAGTCTTCACACGTCTTTGAGTTTTGCGATCTCTCCGGCATGCAGGTTTCCTCATGATGTTTTCCTTCGCCGGCAAGAGTCAGCGGTGCGTGCCCTGGGATTCGAACCCGGACCGTCCGAATAGGAAGCCAAATTCTTAACCAATAGGCTATCACCGCTATATCTATTACTTACTAAATTTAATTTACGATCAATATCAATACCAACAAGGTGTCGAAATATAAAGAATAGGTTAATAAATAATTTCACAATACAATATTATGATGTGACTATAAAAGGATAGTTCATAACGCCGTTTTGTATTGTATTGTAAATACGTATTGTATAGTAATAATGCGGATATAAATCGTAACCCTTAAGATTGTTTAGTAAGGGGTGAGGTGAGGTCTTCGCTTACAGGGTTAAATAGGGTATGGACTAATATATTTGATCCTTGTAAGGTTAAGAATTCCACAGTGCAACTTAAGTTTAAAAAATTATTAACCTGTCTAAAACATACACGAGTAACAATTGAATTCAAATAATTATTAAAATATTTTGTGAATTAAAAATTCTTATATTTATCTGTCATGTGTTATAAAATTAAACCTTTAAAAATCATAATTTTTAAACGATTCACACGCAAACACCTTGTCTTACTAGGATACCATTTGTCGCGGTTGGCATGGACAACACCATACACTACACTTACGCCCACAACCCAAGCACAAATATTTACCTGGCACACGTATCTCTGACCCGATCGGGAATCGAACCTGGTGCCCTTCACTTCAGACCCAAGGATATATTCTATTTTAAAGATATTCGTCAAACAAGTAGAAGGTGATGATGAAGCGAATAAAGGTGAGGGTGATCGCTCGAGGAAATCACTAACACCAAACTCATCACTGATGCGTTTCCAACTAAAAATAAGTGAATGAAGAAAGAAATGAATGGGAAAGAAATTACATCTACAGCTAAATGCCTCAGTAGTCAAATCCACCAAGGCAATTTTATCGACCTGTTATTTGTCTATGAGCTCTTCGAATAATTCCCATTTTTAATTAACAAAGCTCAAAACTATTCAGTCGCAGTAGCTATAAAAAATTATCTCATACAATTCTCATTCCGACAACATAATTTAAAAATCTATGGGGACTAACCGCTACTATTTTTTTACATGCATTTGTCATCAACCTTTCCGTAAAACTGCCAAGCGTGAGTTGGTATTTAAGATAAGATCGTAGATTAAATTTAAACAAACAGGAATTGTGTACAAGAATTACCCAAGGAAAGATTGAGATAAATTTTTGTCCCTGCCGATGCCGGGAATCGAACCCAAGGCGACATAGCACAAGGGTTATCACTCCTTGTGTTTTTGATTTTAAGGTTCAATTCAGGTTGTTTTGAACTATGGCGTTTTAGACTTTTGGTTGTATGGACGATTTTGAAACAAACAAACGTGTGCTCTCTGTGATGATTTATTTGCTACTGACTTTGGAGTAAATTGACATGCTACATATTTGCTAATAACAATCGGACATACCGCCCACCAAAAACAACAGTTTTTCAACAAATTCAGTACATATTTCAATTATGAAATTGTGAATCATACATAAGTTATACAAATCAATTGCATAAAGCCTTAAATTTTCAAACAAATTTTATTTGTAACCTTTTAATGGACTGTATTTATGTATATAATTTAATTAGTTGACATTTCAAACATTATGAAATTTTCAATTCCTAATTTGAAGATTTGAAACATTTTATTTTACTTTATATTTTTAACATTTACAATTTACCTTATACAATAAACCTTTTTAATATATTGCATGCTTTGAATTTTACGTTTACACTCTTTAAATATAACACCTTTTATTGTTTTTATCACATGCACATTTAACACCGCCCACCATGAAATTTATTCAAGATCCTTCGGAAGTGGTATCAATTTATATAATGGTCTTTTTAACTCATGATCTCCCTTACACTGTACTGTAACAACTCTTACAAGGTTATCTGTGCCAGGGTGCAGTTGCTTTATTCTTCCTAGTAACCATTTTGTAGGAGGCACAATCTCATCTTTTATAACAACAATATCTCCTACAGCGGGTGATGAGTGTATCTTTTGCCACTTGTGTCTTTGTTGCAATGTGTTGAGATACTCAGTTTTCCATTTGTGCCAAAAGTGCTGTGTTAATTTTTGTATTAACTGCCACCTGGTTAACAAGTTGATATTCTTGTTCTCGTAATGCAGATCTGGAACGCTGACTAAAGGCTCGCCTACTAGAAAATGGCCTGGTGTAAGGGCTTCTTCTGTCGTATTGTCAATTTGACAGAGAGGGCGTGAATTGAGACATGCCTCAATCTGTGCCAGCAAAGTGGCCATTTCTTCATAGGTCAATTTGGTGTCTTTATTTATCCTTGTTAAGTGCCTCTTTGCTGATTGGACACCAGCCTCCCATAAACCACCGCACGTTGGCATTCTCGCAGGTATAAAATGCCATGTAGTTCCATCATTGGCTAAAATTTCAGACACTTCTTTGACCATATTATTCTTGCCCGCTCGAAACAAATCTTGCAATTCTTTGGCAGCCCCTACAAAATTGGTGCCATTGTCACTCCATATATGACGACAATACCCTCTGCGAGCCACAAATCTCCGAAATGCAGCGATAAATGCTTGAGAGGTGAGATCTGTAACCGCTTCCAAATGTATAGCACGTGTCGCCATGCATACAAATAAGCATATATAGCCCTTAGTAGTATGATGTCCACGACCCTTAGATGTTCTGATCAATACCGGTCCAGCATAATCAACTCCAGTATTTAAAAATGCTCGATGTTGAGTCACTCTCACTGCCGGTAAATTACCCATCAGTTGATATTTTGTTTTAGCCTTATCCACAATACATGTTTTACAATTACGAATACATTTTTTGACACAAGATTTTAACCCCACTATCCAATAACCTGTTCTCAAATACGACATCATTAACTGAATTCCCCCATGAAGTGTTCTAGTGTGAGCTTCGTTTATTAGCAATTTAGTTATGTGTTGTTTCGCAGGAATTATGATAGGGTGTTTTGTCAATTCTGGTATTGATGCATTTTGAAGTCTACCACCTACTCTAAGGATCCCCTTGTCATCCAAGAATGGTGAAAGGCTGATAAGGGAACTTCTAGCCTTAACCTTTCCATTTTTCTTGATTTCTTCGATTTCCCTTTCATATACTAAATTTTGATAATACCTTATACACTCTTCTAATATATTCTGCATCTCTACTGCATGTAAGTGTTTTTGTTTATGTTCTATTTTATCTTTCTTCAAAAATCTTTTACAATATGCTAATACTCTCTTCATTCTGGACATTGTTGAAAATCTTTCCCAAATTGGTTTTTCTTCTACTACAAAATTACATCTCAGTTTCAATTCTAATTGTGTCTCTGGTATATCTCCTTTAGTCATTATAAAAGCTGACATGTCTTCCTTAAGCCACTTCGGTCCAGTCCACCAATTTTCATGACTAGCTAGATCGCATGCCGCAATGCCTCTTGTTGCCATGTCAGCTGGGTTATCAGCAGACTGAACGTGTCTCCACCTGTCGTTATCCATTACTTGAGTGATTTCCGCTACTCGATTAGCAACAAATGTATGCCAACGACCAGGCTGTGATTGTAGCCATGAAAGTACCACTGTTGAATCGGTCCAGGCGAATATTTTATCCTTAGGAATTTTCAAAATCTCCATCACATCGCTAATAAGATTTACAAGTAGTACTGCGGCGCACAGTTCTAATTTAGGAACTGATAGTTGTTTTAATGGGGCAACTTTAGTGCGGGATGCAATCATAATAACATGTACTTCATTACCTTCCTCAATTCTCAAGTAAATCACAGCAGCATATGCTTGAGTAGATGCGTCAGCGAAACCATGTAGTGTAACGTAATGGCAATTTTCTGGCGTTGTTTGAAACCATCGAGGTACCTTTATATTTTGTAAATAAATTAAACTTCCTCTATACTTAATCCATTCTTCAATCAAGTTAGAAGGTAGTTCATCATCCCAACCTAAACTGCAAAGCCACAATTTTTTAATTAAAATCTTCGCACTTATAACAACTGGCGATAACCATCCAAATGGATCAAACAATCGGGCGACATCAGATAATATAGATCTCTTCGTAATAGGATATTTCATTTCTGGTAAGTTTACTGTAACTTTAAATGTATCATCTTTCCTATCCCATGTCAAACCTAATATTTTTATTACCTTATTAAGTTTTATCTCTACTGTATTTTTTGTTTCCCTCTCTTGTACATATTCTAAAATTTCTTCCGAATTACTTGACCATTTTTGCATTTCAAATCCTCCTCTTTTTAATACTGTCCTGATTTCATCACACATCTTCTTTGTTTTCTCAACAGTTTTATTTCCTGCCATTAAATCATCCATGTAGAAACAATTTTTTATTACAGGTGCAATATCGGGATATTCATGTGCTTCGTCGTCGGCTAGTTGTTGTAATGTTCGCACTGCTAGATAAGGAGCAGCTGCAGTGCCAAATGTAACAGTTGTTAGATTATAACTTTCAATTTCTTTATCAGGATCATCTCGCCATACGATTTTTTGTAAATTTGTGTGTTCCTGTGTCATGTTGATCATGCGATACATTTTGACAATGTCCCCTACTACACATATTTTATGAGTTCGCCATGACGTTATCAAACTTCGGAGATCGGGTTGTAACACAGGTCCAACCATCATGCAATCATTAAGAGAATAACCATTGGATCCCTTTGCAGATGCGTCATAAACTACTCGTAGCTTGCTAGTCTCCTTGTCTTCACGAATTACGGCGTGATGTGGAAGGTAAATCGAGCAATTATCGTCTGATGTTTCAATTTTCTTCATGTGACCCATGTTTATGTACTCTTTAATAACCTTTGAATATTCGGTTTTCAAAACCTCTGATTTTAGAAATTTATTTTCCAAACATTTAAATCTTCGTATCGCTTGAGTTTTTGTATCCCCGCATAAATTAATGGCTTCTGCAACACTGTGCTTCAACGGAAGGGACACAATATATTTTCCGTCAGCATCCCTTTTTGTTGTGTTTTTATATGTTTCTTCACACATTTCTTCCTCCTTTGTAAATATTCTCTTCTTCTTTGTATACGAATCTGTTTCTATTTCCCAGAACTTTCTTAACATATCATTGTCTTCTTTAACCATTCTAGTTATATGTAGTGTTATGACATTGTGTTCTTCGCTATTCATTGTGACTTTGTTATCTCTTTGACCTGACAGTATCCACCCCAAACATGTTTTCTGAGCCACTACTCCTTCATTCATCTTAAGTAAACCTTCTTCTATAATTTTACAAAAGATGTCAGAGCCAAGCAGTATATCAATCCTGCCTGGTGTGTTATATGTAGGGTCAGCCAATGGTAATGTTTGAAGCTGTGAACAATCAATCGCGATGTGTTTTGATGGCAATTTTGTAGAAATAGTCTTCAGCACATAAGCTTTAACTTGTATAGCATCATTTGCATTAAATCGTGATGTAATTGTTAGGTCAACTAAGTGTTTTATTTGTGTTTGATTTCCTTCTCCCACTCCAGAGACAACGCCGTCAATATTCGTTTTTGATAAACCCAAAAGGTCAACTACTCTTGCAGAAACGAATGAGGCTTCAGAACCCTGGTCAATCAAGGCACGAAGTAGATGTTTGTGTCCACAACATGATTTAACTTCTACTTGTGCTGTAGCAAGTAGCACCTCATGACCAGATTGTTTTTGAGAAAGATGTGCAGTTGTGATTCTTTGTTCTAATTGTCCTGCATTATCGAACTCGTTTTTATTGTTGGTGTCTCTAGACTGGTGTAACAGAGAGTGATGCTTCTTATGACAAACTCGACATGATGTTGTTTGTTTACATTTGTAGCTGTTATGATTAGGAATAAGGCAGTTGAAGCATAAACGGTTGTTTTTGACAACGTCTTGCCGTTGCTCCACAGATAGCTTTGCAAAATCCTTACATTGAAATAGATAGTGATTATTTTTGCAATAAGTACATGTAGGATGGGTACTTACACCGGCGTGTGCAGATTGAGACTTATGTTCATTTTTTGTAGCATCAGTTGTGACGTGAAATAATTTATGTGTTTGAGACTTCTCTTTAGAATGTATTGACATTGGCATAACTAACTCAAGTGTACGGAATTTAGCTTCAAGAAACCCTTTCAACATATCCCAATTTGGTAGTTGATCAGTGTTATTTTTATAAGTAAATTCCTCCCAGTCCTTTAAAGTCTCTGGGTCTAATTTCTGACTGACTAGAAATATTATAATAGGATCCCAAGAGCTGGTGTTTATTTGTAAATTATTTAAACTGTTAATACATTCTGATGTCGTATCCAAAATATTTTTAATTTGACCAGATGACTGATTACTAACCCTTTTCTGACCAAATAACCTTTTTAAAAGAGAATTTAAAATCATCTTTTTATTCCCAAAACGTCCCTTAAGTAAATCCCAAGCTTGTATATAATTACTTTCTAATGTTTGAATATGTCTCAATAACATTTCTGCCTCCCCGGACACACTAGTTTTCAAATAATGTAACTTTTGAACATTGCTTAAATTTGTATTGTGGACAAGGGCTGTAAACAAATCCTGATATGTGGGCCAATCCTCATATCTCCCCGAGAACGTAGGCAATTGTATTCGCGGCAAGCTACTAACAAATGGCGATGAACATAATTGAGCATCTTGACTTACAGTTGACATGTTGGCGATTTCCGGCGTTTCTAACCTTGTTAACTGGTCATTTAAATCCGCTTGTAATACCAAGTAAAGATCTTCAACTTGATAAAAATCTTCATTTAAAAAATAAGGTATTATTCCCTTTTGTTCACGCGGCGTACATATCGTAAGGAGGTTATGCGCTTGCTTGAATGAATTCCAATAATCTTCGAGAGTTTTCAATCTTGCTTGTATGTAACCCTTAGTAAGTCTTTGTTTCGGACACTTTTTTAAATTAATCTGCGTCTTCTGTATAATATTTGCGACATCTTGTAACGTAGTTAAATATTTATCTTGTTCCGCCGTAGTTTGTATTCTTTCTTGAGACATGATTCTTAATAAAACGCAGTAATTAATATCCAATTCAATGCAAGAAGACTCCTTTAACTTTCAGTTTTATTCCCTTTGTAATAAGAATCACGCAAAACTTAGTTCGATCGCTGCAGTGAATCTTCAGGTAAACAACTCCCGGCTTATCTAAGGAATGCGGTAGCCTTTTGTTCTCGCGACCCGTGTCGAGTAGTTACTAGTTAATCGTCCGACCCTGCAATCCGGCTCGTTATAGGCCATATGTTTTTGATTTTAAGGTTCAATTCAGGTTGTTTTGAACTATGGCGTTTTAGACTTTTGGTTGTATGGACGATTTTGAAACAAACAAACGTGTGCTCTCTGTGATGATTTATTTGCTACTGACTTTGGAGTAAATTGACATGCTACATATTTGCTAATAACAATCGGACACCTTGCTTTTGTGGCTTATTACTTTTTTAAATGTTTAAATATAATCGAATTCCACAAAAAGTTAAAATAGTTTTTCTTATATAATCAATCAATATTTTATATTAGTCGTAATATTATTGTTAAATATATTAATTTAACTAAATATTTTTGTAAAAATTCTGTGGTAAGTAATATTAATGTTACTTAAAATTCGTTTCTTAAAATTGATATTCGTTTCTCTTACGGAACCCTGCAGATTAAAAAACTAAGGAGATTACAGGGTTTTGTCTTCTACTTAAAATTTAAAATAATGGAACGTCTTCAATAGTCAAGGGTCCTTGACTATGGGTTATTTTGAAGTCGAAAAAATCCTTTTACCAACATGGGAACTTAACCTATGTTAGTTAACGGCTTGGTTAATTTAACGATAATTATGTCCTTTATAATAATAATAAAATATTTTATTTCGGACTTTCATACATAATATAGGTTAGTAACATTTAAATACTTAAGTCTAATGTTAGTAGAAGCTAAAAATAGTAATAAAATAATAAAATCAGCTCAAAACACACAATCACAAATTATTATGAGTATTGTAGTTAATATTTAAACATTATGTTTAAAGCGGGCCAAGTACTGAATCCAATCTGTTCTGCAGGCAAAGTGTTGTAAGAGGAATTCTTTATATTTCTGATTGGTATTTTGGGGTAACCAATATTTCCTTTCTGGTTATTTAAACCCCGACCTAAAAAGAGGGTGTTATGGTTAACACGCCGGCACGCTGTTCCCAGGGTTCGATTCCCAGCGAGGCACAATTTGAATGATGAGTTTGAATTTCCGTTCTCGGTCTGGGTATGTGTCCTTATCTTGTGTGTTGTCCATAGCACCCACGACACAGGGAATCCTAGTGTGGGGCTATGAGTGTGAAGTGTTATTTATTTATAAATTTGAGGCTCTCTAGCTATGTGTCTTGCTATGCGTATCTCCTAATTGAATGAACCGATTTAGTGCGGTTTTTAAATCAAAAGCCAGGTGCGGTGGTTTTTAGCTGTGCTTGGTTACAATTTGACATAATTATTTGGGACTTGGCTTACAGCAAAATTGACGAATAGGGTCAAACCTGATATCGGTCGAGCAATTTAAAAAGTATCAGGGCCCCGATTCTGCTAATTTATAAACGCTTCAATTGCAGCTCGATTGAATAGTTTGACACAATTTAGACACATACTCGTAGCTCATACAAAATGTGTCAAACAATTCAATTGAGACCCAACTTATCCATTTATAAATTAGCAAAATCGGGGCCCAGGTCTTTTCCAAAATGATGTAGGGCATTATTCGGCATACAATTGATTAATTTTTATACAATTGATTTATTGGCATAAAACTGTTTTATTAGCTAAATATTGTGATGAAGATCTGTTCGGGCGTTATATGATCAGCAGTCATCAGAGCATTTTCTTAATCGGGAGATTTTAAAAATTATATTTTTCAGTTATTCTCTTCTTCCTTGCATTGCAATGAATCTGCTTACTTTGGTTTTACAAACACCCTTGGACAACGGTGACCGTTTACTTACTTTATTTTTCTTTACCATCGGGTATTTACATTTTTTTCCATATTTGAAAATAGCACCCTACATTTGCCATGTTTTATTTTTCCTTTCATTTATTTTTCCTTATTTTTTATTTCAACTGAAAACATGATTCTAACTAACTTACACGCCATACATCCAATCAGTGAAGCATTCAAAAGTTACAATGTAATAAAGGAACTCTTTCTAAATATCTAAAATATCTAAATGAAATAACACCACACTCCATTCTTGAAAAGACGTTAAAGAAATAAGTAACTCTAATTAAAAGACCAACGCTTAACCCAAAGTTAATTTGTAACGTTCCATCATTACTCTTTTATCTCCCTCATCCCGTAGGTATAAGTATAGCTATCTCGTTCGCATAAAGGCCCACGCGTTGCGAGCAGATCATTAGCGTGAGTGGGAACAAACAATAAACAACCAATTGCTCAGAAAATGCTACCTAATAATTACCTACGCCCGGGGCGGGCTCGCTACGACGAATACGCTATTTCGTGGCGAACTCGTACGAACAGTATATTAAAGTGAACTAATGCGTCGTCTTCGTTCACAGAAACATTAAATTCTAAGTAAAGAAATTATAACAGTCACTACTGGTGTCCTATATTCATAGAACGCGAGTTCATACGACAAACAGAGAAATAATTGGAATAGTTCCTGAAAAACGAAATTGAGATAATTATAACGTTTTAGAAGCTCACAAAATTTCAGAACTCTACTGCCCATACTTGAAAATCAATTACAATAGCGCGAGAATCGCTAGAGGGTACGAAATGAGCTTAGCAGTTGTCAACTCAAGTGTTCTTTATTTGTTAACCTAACGTTATTTATGTGTTATCATACTCTTACGTATAAAGGCTCTCTAATATGAATTTTTAAATATATTTGCCAACTGATGTTCAGTTAGTTTTATTATAGGAACAGATTTTAATTATTAAATTAAAGTATATAATAGTGGTAGCGAGCCATCGCCTCGCCGCCATCCATCTTGCGGTCGCGACTCATCGCTAATTCCGAGCCGTGATCGAGCGCGCCGTCATTACGGGGACCGAATTAGGGGCCCACTGCCCACGCCGCCACTGTTGGGACTTGGGACACATCGGGTCCGTAGGCATTTTGGGGTTATTGCGTTTGTGTCGTTTGTTTTACTGTCTTTAGTTAGGTTGTAGCTTCAAGGTACATATAAATAAATGCTACCTGATGTCGTCTAATAAATAGATATTTTTTTACAAAAAATAACAGACTTTACAATTAGGGTTGCCACCTTTTTTTTGTAAATAAAGGACATTGGTTATTATAGGTGAGAAAAAAAAGTACATAGTATCAAAATAAAGTACTGTTGCGTGTCAGGAGCTCAGGAGTAATGGGTTCGAGAAAATGCCGGAATGTACCACGAAGATTTTATTTGTAACCGTCAAGCGGAGACATACATTCAGCACCAATCGTTATATTTCGTTTAACGAAAAAATACTTACGACTAAACTTTTCAAAATCACAAAGAAATAAAATCATGCGAAATAAAATATTCATAAAGTACAGAGTACAATTGCCTGAAATAACGTACAATACTTTATTATAAAGTACGGATCGCAAGCCTATTTACAATCGATAAGTTGGAATTACTAAAAAATGAACCGACGGATGTCCTTTTATCGATTTATAATTATGGGACCAAACGCGGTGCACTACCGTTCGAATAGAAAAATATCAAAATCGGTTCACCCTGTGCAAAACTAGGTATGAGATAACACACTTTAAAATGCAGTTACATTGAGAACCTCCTCCTTACGTTGTAGTCTGTTAAAAAGCTAACACATTCATCCACCAACCAACCCGCATTGGAGCAGCGTGGTGGAGTATGCTCTAGGCCTCCTCAGTAATGAGGAAGACCCGTGCTCAGTACTGGGCCATTAGTGGGTTGTAACTCAGTGGCCTATAAAACGGACGGAATGTACCAGGTTCAATTCCTGACCGGTTTATGACAGATTAATGATGAGTTTTCCATGCCACACAGAACCCTAATGTGGCGTTAGAAATATGCTAGCGTTTACATTTCTCAAAACTAATCCTTATCCTGCAACGTAAAACGTTATAACATGAAAACATTTAAAAGTGACGTGTCAACCGTATAATGGCCGCTATCACGCCCGGTCCGGATAGCGATCGTGACGTTGACGGATATCCGAGCGGAGATTATATCCGGATCCCCGATACCCGGGTGACGCGACTTAACCGTCCTATTAGCAACTGTTATTGTTCCTTATTGGACCCCTGATTTGTTTAGGGTTTTGAATTTCTATAATAACTAGTATAGGAAAGTGTATCTATTAATTATTTCACTTCATGTTATGTCTTCTTTCAATTTATGATTTGAAAATTGTAAAAACAGGCCTTTATAAAGTAAATGAATGATTTATTCCTTTTTGATTTAAAAAAAGGAAAAATATCGTATTTTTTAAAGCTATGAGATTTTTCGTAAATCAAAAGTATCGTGCTCAAAGTATTTTTAAAACTCTCCACAGTTACTTGCTCTTTTTATGGAGTTAAGGTAGCAATCGAGCATGCAGCACCACCCTTCCCCTACCGCCCATGATACCTGCGAACCACGACCGACTTAGAGCGAGACTCATACGGGACTATAATTTCTAGTTGAATAACGTTATTTGGATCCTTAATATTTAGTTACTTAATTCCTTAATAGCAGAAACTATTAGTGATAGTAAATCCTGGTAAACTGTTGTATTTGTGTTAGTGGCTGATTTTAATTCTATACCAGATGTCGCTTAGACCTTTGAGGACTGAAATGGCCACCTCTAAAAAGGACCTAACCGGATTTTTCGTCAATTTAAAATTTTTCGTACCTATATCGAAGCGAGCAACCCCACATATTTTCTTAAAACGTTCCACAGATAGTTCCTCAGAGATTATCTGCCACTTCCGGCCGACGTGACAAATGGATGGACGCCGCAAATTGAGTTCGGATGCCCCTCCTCCCTCCCGCGCCCCTCGCCAACGTTTAATCATCATTCACCGACTTGGGTCTAACTTGACTTACTTAACTGTATGTGAGTATGTAGACGGAAAATAGTGAGAGATTAGTAGGTCGACTGTTAGCCTTCGCGAAGGATCCAAGTTCGAATCCCGTACGCATTTAAAAGTAAATGTGATTGCAAATAAAATGATTATTAAATTTAATCATAAAAATTGGTGCGTCGAGTCCCTAAGTGGAGATGAATAGAAACTTCTCACGCTGAAATTCTGAAGTGGAATTTTTGTATTGTTTTTTGTGTTTTATGTACTTATTACTTTGTTCTCCAATTTTACTAGTAACCCATATTTTTTTTACAATTCATTCCTCAAAATAATTAAAAATCTTTTCTTTCTGTGACGGTCAGCTGTTATTTTATATTAATATGTATCTTAATTCCAGAAAAAAATATCTACTTTTGGGTGACGAAATATTTATATCTATGAATCTCATAAATATGAACCTTTCGTGGTACAATGGGATTATGGTAAATTGGTAACTCACTTTAAATATTAAATAATCAAAGAAAACCTTTCCATGCCAACAGTAATTTATTTTTATTATGTTCTCTACCAATCCGCACTGAAGCAGCGTGGTAGAGTTTGCTCTAGGCTTCTTCAGGTATAAAGAGAGATATTAAAGGTGTGAAGCCAAAAATAAATGTACAGTGCTTACTTTCCCACCGATTAAATAATGTCAGAGTTCAAACAAAGCCGAATACCCTAGCTTGTATAATTTAAATAGGTAGCCCTTTATATTTCTTAGTTGAAAACATGTTTGCCACTTTATTAATATACTGAATGAAAATAAAACACAAATTTACTTGATTTCTTATATAAAAGCAGCGAGCATAAGTCTTGGCATAAGGTACCTTGGAATATGAAATATAACGTATGAAAGAAAAATATTCTATTTAAGAAAATACGTTCTTGCTTTTGGTATGATGGCTCGCGTCTTATTAATAATGTTTGTATATGTAAAAGTAGTTACGTGCCCTTGCTTCGATTTAGGTAACTTTGTTTAAATAGAGGCTACACATTTACTCCCGAACTAGGATTCCTGGTGGTTATATTTTTGTAAGTAATTATTACCTCTTATAAGGGAAGGAGGGAGGATAATTTCTAAAAAAATGTTCATATTCTATTAAACTATTGCTACAAATACGTTAAAGGCATACGCTTGCTCTTCAAAGATTTTAGTTTAAAAAGTCAAAGTAATTTTTCTTTTTTCATATTGAATTTTTCGCAAAAAAAAACACTAAACGTAAACATTAACTCTGATGTTGTTAAAACATCTTTGCCACTGATTTTACATACATACGTTTGAAGTTGTTCGCACGTTTTTCATTTGGTTTTCTTTTACAGATGTAGAGCTCTCTAACTGGCCAGTAACTTTTTCCGCTCTCTAATATTATTTTTGTTCAGGCGTAACAATTTAGTGAATTTTAACCAAAAATTCTCTTTATTTAACTGTACATCAACGGCTTGAGCTCTTCAAAATGAGATCATAGCCGATTTTTTTATTTGCAGCTAAATAGGATAGGCTTAGTGAATAGGCTTCTAAGTTAGTGCGATTTACCACCCATGACTGCACTGCTGCTTACCATCAGGTGGAATTGTAGTCAAGCATTCAAAGTCAAAGTCAAAGTCAAAATTAATTTATTGTGGATCATAGGTACAATATAGTTGGTAAATTGATACAATGGAGATCGCTATGTCCTACCTGTGATAGGTATACAACATTAGATAACAATTTTAGTATTAAGATTATTATTAATATTAGTCAACAAAATTAAATTAAATTAAATTAAATTGCATTAAATTAAAATCCATACATAAATTATTATCTCAACGAACTAAAAAACAACTAGGTATTTAATTAATGTCACAGTCAAATTCCCAATATAAATTAGATAGCTACTGAGATTGCACGTCATTTACTTATATTATAGCATTAACTTATATAATGTAAAAGAAAGCTTTCCCACAATCACTAAAAAATTGGCTTACGGTTTTAATAATTTATATTGTATCGTACGAGACAAATCCAGCCGGTACCTCTCGCTTTCAGCAACTCTACTTAGTAAGCTATGCAATTGACAAACAACTTGCCTAAAAGAACAAGCAAGCAAACCAAATTATAAATTAATAATAATTTGTCTTTCACAAATTAATGTAATCAAATTGTAGAGTCGAATTTCGTAGAACGGTAAACACACGGGACAATACAGTGGATATGTCTAAAGTGACTCAAAATTATATACTAAAATTTTATTTGAATCTCAGCCAGATATAATCATCTAAAATACCTTATAAAATGTTCCCTAAGTTCAACCCCCGGGCGAGGGGCGGCGCTGCAGCCGACGGTGACGGATGTGTCGGTACTGATGCGGTTGTGACGGGGGACGGCGATTACCATAGTGTGTTTGATGACGGTGCTAATGAGATATTTGAGAGGGATCGGCTCTCGATGCTTCCAAAGTTATTATTGACTAGTTTTTGCACGCGACTTCGCTCGTATGACAGACAAACAAACGACAAAATAAGCCCACAGAAACTTATCGCCTGGAATAAAGTATCCTTTGTCTCAGTCCAGGTAATGGACTATCAAAGTTGCAAGTTAAATCAAGATCTCATGAGAATCATTGTGATGACTTGATCGCTCTTCCACTCCCGTTGCACCCCGTTAAGGGATAATTTTCGGGTTGAAAAATATCCTATACCAACCCATTTCCCATTCTTAAACTGTCTCGATACAAAGTAAGTCTTACAATTTAATGATCACTTGTTTCGATGCTAAAACTTATAGGTTGCAATGGTCATAAATGTAATCGAAGAAAGAAAGTACGGTAATAATCAGAACTATTAATATTTGGTTAGTTTGTTAGATTCGGTCATAGATGTTTTGCTACCCTAAAGGACTAAGATGATCGATTTTAAAACACCTTTTACGAACAGAATTGTTTTCAAAGCAAAACTAAAATTGAGACTCTACCAAAGGCAACTAATATATAGTTTTAGGTGAAAAATCCTTACGGGGTAAGGAACAGGTACAGGTAAGAAATCGCGAAGGTACCTTGGGTGGTAACTGGTCATTGTTGGCAAGTCAGCCACCGTTCACAGTCCACAACCTTCCCCAAGCTGCATGAAATCCAAGACGGACATAAAATGTTCTGTTATTGATTATCTATACAATGTTATTTCAGACCCGACAGCATAATATTTTACTACCCAAGACGTACACCCACACATGGACGCACATGTCTGTGTTTGCACACATGTGTGGGACACACACGGAAAAGTTAAGAAAAATACTCGTGTCGCGGAGTTTTCTTGCGAACAGCGGAGTGATTGGAGACGGTGTTGTATAAGAAATTTTGTTTGTTAAAATAATATTCGGTGCAGATCAGTTTTATTACTTTTCTTGGTGTTTTGATATGGTATGGGTTGGAAAGGAAAACTCGTTCAGGTTATTTTAATTGCTTATACAGATATGTTGATTGCTTATACAGATATGTAAATAATGTTAATTGACAAACATTATTTTAACTTATATCAATAATTAACATACCTTCAAACTGATTTAGCGAGCGTTATTTTATCCTCATAAAAATACAGAAAATATCAGCAAAAATGTACAATTTCTTGAGCACCTGACCAACTAATAAACTTACCATAACATAAATGGATATATTGTGAATTTAACATGATTTATACATACATACAAACAGTTATAAGACATTACCATCTTCGTATAATAAACATCAAATCTCCATGAAGTATCAACAAAAACCCAAAACAATACACACAAATTCGACTCCACACCTTCCAATTTCCCACACACTCACGTATCGCGTGCGTCACACGTGGAAACCCGTCCCGCTTACACCTATTCCACCCGAGCGAGAGAGTCGTCGAGTTTAGGACTAACGTTTTATATGTTAGCTGGGTCATGGATATAAAAATCGTTTTTCTTACATACACATAACCGATATAGTACGACGAAGTAACGGCGTATAGGGCATTAGAAATCTTCAATAATAGAGAATTATGGCTATTGTGCGCGCTTCTTAAGATTACGTTTCTTCCAGCAAGCTAAAGTCTTATACATACTGCACTCCAATTTAGAATGCTTCAAGTTTTGAATGTCCAATTTAGCAAACGCTAGCGCTTAGTTTAGCTTCGAAGAAATAAAAGGTATTTTATAATTGGACGACCTTGGGGATTTGTAACATATTGGCTCTATCAATCCTGAGTCTTGAGTCAAACCAACGTCCCTTGCTCCCTTGTGTATCTTGCTGAGCATCAGATGAGGATATATCGACAGGATATTGGTGGTCAAAAGGAAGCCTTTTTAATCCTGGGGGTACGATTGTGATATGGTATTTTACCCACCTCATGAGCTACCACAATGCTTATAAAGTGACCATAAAATATTTTTAAGGATGTTTGTTATTTTTCAAACTAGTGATGCTAGCGAGTTCTTTTACTCCCGGCACCGAGTCGGTAATGAATGATTGTTATAGTTGACCGTGGAAACGGCGATCTGCTACCGATTGTAATATCTCCTAATTAACATACTTTTCCGTAAACGTCTACCAGTAAACGCAGTCGTAAACATCTAAACCAGAAAATGTCTAAGACCTCATTTTCCGAAAGTGCATTTTAGTACTAACATTTTCAGGAATTACTTTCCCGAAACGCAATACGCGCGTGGGGTTACTACTCAATTAGTAATCTGGTAATGAACAAATTAGAAGTTGTTAATTGTTCAATTACAGTATACTAGTATGATTTACCTAGGTCTATACTACACATTGTACACATGGATTGTAGACATTTAATACGATGTGGGTACTCACGATATGTATGTAGTTTGCCGATATTTCAACCCAGATGCATGCTGGTCACAGCTGAACCACGTCGCAATTAGATCAGTCATCCATCCACTCAGCAGCCTTTAAGCGTTCACAGCTGGTCATAGGCCTCCCCTAACTGGCCAATCTGACCGGTCCTGAGCCTTGAGAATCCAGCGGATTTCCGCTGTCTTCATCAAATCCTCAAACCATTACCTTTTTTCGAGACGAGTACTCCATTCGAGGACCATTCTTCAACGTTGTCACTTTAACCGGCTAATTCTAGAGCTATGTCGGTTACCTGTGTTCCTCTACGGATCTCATGATTTCTGACACGTATGTTGACTCTCAAAGATCGAAGTATTGGCGTACGTATTGGGAAAATCCGTACCGTATTGTGTTGATCATCTTTTTTGAGTATGTCATCGTATTTGTTCTCTACTTAATATTGTAGTACCGCCTTCGATGTTATCTGCTTTGTCTAAAGGTTGACTGGTAAAGAATGCTTTTAGCATTAAGTCCGCCTTTTGTACCACAATGTTCCTGGTATAACAAAGTTTAAATAAATAAATCTTATGGTTTTTTTTTCTTGTACACTATAATTCAAAATTCAAAGGAAACAATATAAGTTGTAACAATTGAAATTGTATCGACTCTACAAAAATGTGTGTCCATAGTATGTTTCAGAATATATATTATTTAACTGTAATTATGTTTATATTATATCTAAAATGGTATTATCTTTGTCCGACAGCACTGCCAACAAAAAGATGGCCTGGAATATTCTGCGTGGTCTCGGCCACGCGGGGCCATGGCCATCAAACAAGGCTACGAGGTGAGACTGCTACCGGGTAGTGGACATTGTAATCATCAGTCTTATTTTAAAGGTCATAGAGTCTAAAATTCACCCGCAGTAGTACCACCCTACACGGTGGCTAGAACCATTTATACCGTGTAATAATTTGGCTTTAAAGAAAGATGTTTATTTAGTCAAACAAAGTAAACGATGCAAGACTACTTACATGCCGAATAAATGAAAAAAAAAACTTCTATGTCTCTGTTGCTTTGACATAATTACGATTAATTAAGAAACATTAAAAAGCGAATAAAAAAAATACTAAACACATTATCGAAGTACCTACAACACTTGACAAAAAATTATTGTAGGCACTTATCAATGATAAGTACGATCAGTTGGGAGGAGTAAAACCAAGGCTGTTGGTTTTCAATACTACCTGTTTTGTAGATGCCACTGATTAAAAGGTGAAAAATAACTAATATTTAAAAAAAATAAAACTTTAGTCTTTAGTTATTATATTATATTAATCTCAAATTGTCCACTACCCTCTTATTACTTAATCATTTTGTTGTAGTCAGTGCTGTTGTTAATAGCTTGTTGTTTTTGTAATTCATTACTGAATTTTTTTGTTAATATTTTATATTGCATTATTAGATGTCCTTTGCATGTTTGTCAATAGTTTTTATAATTATAAGTGTTAGTATCAGTAGATATAAATATACCACCAATATCAGTATCAACATGACTTATTTATTGTATTTAGTATCACTATGACTTACTTACAATAAATACATAAATGATTACTATGTTCCTACGTGCACAAGAGATTTTCAATACACTTTTGAAATAAAATAAAGGCAGAAATAAATAAATCAAGTGTTGACATAAGAAAAATGGCAAATTATAAGTAACTTAAATATTTGGACTATATGCATTTAACAGTTATTTTATTATTATTTAAAAAAAAAATTAATCATACTAATTCATTAAGTCAATTCCCAAAATGTTATTTTTGTTATGTTTATATTTTTATGTATGTACCATAAAATGTTTTATCGATCATCAATATTAAAACCACTATCAATATTAATACAAACATGAATATCATGTCCAATAAAATATTACAGTGAATAAATATTTGTATATTTTTCCATAAAGAGAAAATACGAGCTATACACGTGGAGGCATCTGTCTATCTGTCTGTGTAGTTGGAGAACTCGGTAAGGGTCAGAGATGACAAAGAGGTCTCATTTGCCACTGTCTCACACAGCGGCCACGCCCCCTACCCTCTTCAGATTGTATGTAGTTTTCAACGTTGCGTTTTTGAAGAGCCACTTAAATTATATTTGGAGTTTATTTTGAGAATGGGATATTCACGCCATTGTTAGTCAGTTCTATAGCTTAATTAACTGCTGAAGAATAATAGACATCTTTTCCTTTTAAATAATTACTCTATGCGGTAAACATAACTTGTAAAGTATTTTTACGACTCTGTCTACCGAGTAATGAGTTCTGGGTTCGATTCCCAGACAGTCATTTATATAACAGATAAAAGTTACTAGTCTTTGCTTTAATGATGTGTTACTTGTTTTGTCCATGCCACTTGTGGAAGTCCTACTTCAGGGCATGGGCAGGCCATATTAAAGCTCGTGTTTTTTGTCTGATTCCATTCCTGCAAATTAAACGACATCTGACGTGTAGTTTTTGAGTTATCCCTATTATCAGTTTGGAAGTGGGTTATTTTTTGTAGAAAGTAATTTTCCTTGCGTTTTCTAGTCCCTGCAAGTGATTTGCTCTGGATAGGAGTTCTTTTTCTTCAGTCAGGAGTGTTAAGGTCAACGCCAGATCTAGAATATTCCATCGATTACCAATAATGTTACACGTCATTGTACTCCGAGACATTAAGCCACCCATATATCCGGTTTTAAAAGCTGATGCCGAAGATATAAAACTTTCCAAATTTAAAATGCTCTTGGGAAAATGGCGGATCTCCAGTGAAAGGGTGAAATACGAGGTCGGGGCTTTTATGAGATTGGTTTTCCTTTGTTGATCTATATTTCTGTTCGGGGTGTTTACTTGGTGTTTAGGGAACTTATCTAAGTTATGTTAATATTTATTCATTAATAATTGTTCTTTAAGGTATGTTTATCTACAAAACGAAAGTCTTGGGAGTTTCTTGCCGTATCTCCCGAACTACTTACGGTCTTATACAGGTTGTCATTCGGATGGAATTATAATTCTCGACGAATCAGGTATAGACCCCTTAATTCAAGAGTTCATTGATCTAACCGCTCAGTTATAGATAACTGCTCAATTTAATCGTTATTTAAACCGTTACAAATAACTCAATACCTATTATTCCATATCGATAATACTTTACATCCAATTTCAAATGAAGATATATACCCAGGTTACACCATAACATTTGATGCATGGTATAACTGTAAGCCGGCAGGGTACAAACACCGCTATACGTCACCCAACGCAGTTTACGTCAGAACTCGCTATTACAGACGATAGATGTCGCTGTACCCAGAAATCTTTCACGAATGTTGACGCCAGATATTTTTCTTTAACGACATTGCACCATTTTGAGTCGAAACTTGATACTTTGTTACATAATGGCGATGTTAGCTTTAAGCACGGAAGTTTTTTAACGGTTTTCACTGCGCTGCATTGAATTTTTATAGCTTCTTTTATAATAGTTTCGCTTGTGATGTAGAGAACGCTGTTTTAAGTTTTTATTGCTGAATGGATATGTTTATTGTTTGGATTAGTAAACAACTTTATGTGAGAAATACGTAACCTACTTTTAAAAGTTATATCGTCGCGGACACGATTTAGAGCGTGCTAAGAAAAAAAAATTTCACTCCTGACTAACACCACCTGAAAATCCAACGTAAACGGGTACTTTCGATATTGTATTATGATCACATTAAGACGCAGGGTCCTGTAACAATGCATAATAGTGAGTACCCGTTTGCATTTAAAATAACTTCGTATATTTTAATTTAACTCAACAATAATTGACACATTAATTGCTACACATATCCACCCGTAGGGACAAGAACTCCCTTTGTCTTATGTGGCATGGACACACAATGAGACATACATATAAACGACCCTAAAAAATCATTGTGAGTCACATAAATGTTTGCTACTACCGAGAATTTAACCCAGGACCTCTGGCTACGAAGGCACAGAATCGTTAATTCAATATAAAAACATCAAACTTGGGCCACCGAAGAAACCTTATTTCAAAACCATACCGTCAAAGGAATGATTTTTAAATCGCGGGGATTTTGATTTCTTCATATTTACGAATCCAATCTTCTCTTCTAGTGAAAATAAATTTAAAACTATAACACAAACACAAAGTGATTGTAACCCTAAAACTCAGACGTGATGTCCAAAATTAAATTTCACATTCGGGGCGTTATCTACCCCTGAAATTAATTTGCAACGACTAACCGATCCGGGCTGCAATAGTTTGTTATTTATGACTTAACCCGCGCCCTGCCAGTGTTAGGACGAATTCATTTTGTATGTGATACACTTTCGTGTATGTTACGTATTAAAATACGATTTTTAGGGTTTCGCAAGCAAAGGGAAAAAGAAGGAATTCTGTTAAATGTAACGATAAACGAGCAGATGACTTGATGATCATAGTGATGGTGGATATTGTTGACCATTGGTACTACCAAAAGTTTCATCGATACGTAACCGGAAAAAAACAAAAAGGAACAAAATTTAAGTTCTTACAAACTTTTTTAAATCTCTGTTTAATAATAGCTAATAACACACTCAATCTCTCATATTAGTAAGCCCTGTGTGTAGCATGTGATACATTAGTGACACACCACTAAGATCCAGGACCTAAGAACAATTAATATTATGTATCCGTTTTGAACCCGAGAGCCCTCGTTTTGCGGGAAGGCCACATTAAGCTAAAAAAAATACTATAACAACGCACATAGTCTCTTTCATAGTTCATAGTTCTCTTTCACACACAAAGTATTTATCCGTGAAACAAATACATGATATCCTAAAGATCAAATCATGGGAATCGAACTCCGATCTGCCCCCGCCTCCTCTTCACCTGTGATAAAATAATAAAATTTTTATTGAAAAATAAATAGTATAGGTGTTTACGAAAGTTTCAAAAAAGGTTCCTACTATGTTGTTACTTTAATTTTGTTTGTTTGTTGGACAACACTCGACAGGGGCTAGCTTCTTGCAAACATAGGGACTGCTCATCTTGTTAAACAGACATCTATAGAGGGGTTATTACCACCTACTGAAAACTCTACATAATAAATAATCTTATTAACGTCGCGTCAGTACGTTGTAATTATAATGAAATATTTTTATTTTTATTGTTATGTCTCATTATAATTTAAACGTGGATAAATTTAACCTTATTATTGAAACTAAACTGTTACCTTTTAATGATTATTCATCTAAATGTGTGTCGTGTGTCACACTTAGAAACGAGTTGTCATAGAATTTATAACTACACTAAGTTTTTTTTAATACCACACTATTCGGAAAAAAACATAACATTACTCGGAAAAAGTTGTCACGCTACACTCATAATAGCATGAATCTAGAAAATTTGCAAGTGGTATTAACAACTCTATATAGATCTTCTAATGAAGATGCGTCAAAGGGCAGAGTGTACAAATATTTTAGGCGACTAACGAAACAATCGTAACTCAGCCGCGGTCGGGACTACTCGGGACAAATCGAGCGTTATTAATGCGTCCGAAGGTGAGTTATCGCGCGGTCACCCTACCGGACAGGCCGCTATGATGTATGAAACTATTAGTTAGCGAGTAATTTGCTGAAATGTCCCAATGGCGCTCGGTTTGATTAAGGTTGGAAATTAAGGGTTTGGATGACGGGTGGGTAGTGGGTAAGAAGGACAAACTTATTTACAGGGGTAGATAAACCCGTCTGCGCTATTTAGTCTATTGTGTCTAAATTGTCCTACACTTTTGTGACACGGCTATCGCCGTTTACAAACACACATAGATACATACGTTACATCGATTTTTAAGTCGGTTATTTTTTTTGTAAAACGTTAGTTATACCGTGCTAACTAAAGTAGGTATACCATTGTGTTAGGCGTTTCACTTTTGGCAATTCGTTAACTACTTATTGACTAAAGATAAAAGCTTCACACAATGATACCCACACTTTATACAGTACTACGATAAAACTAACGTTTTTCACAAAAAATACCCATCAGATATCACTCATTTATGTCTTCCCACACCTTTGAGTTATACGGACTCTTCCGGCTCCGGTTGAAGGTTTCATGAAGATTTTTTCCACCACCCTTATAGCGAGTGACATTTAAGCTTAAAACGCACATAACTCCGAAAACTCAGAGGTGCACCCTGAAATTCGAACCAGTACGAGAGTATATAGGCATAAAATGTCCATAACCCCGAAAAGTCAGAAGTGCCTTGAAAGTTGAGCCCGGACCTCTGGAGTCGAGGTCGAATTCTTAACTACTAAGCTTCTACCACCGCTTCACTAGACTCTTCAATCCAATAATCTCCCGTCCCTCATTCCAGGCGAAGATGAGCACGGGGGACGGCGGCGTGCACCAGAAGGCGGACGACCGGCTCGGCCACCACCAGTCCATGAGCCAGATGCTGTACGGCGCCGGCCTCGGGCCTGGGCGGTCAGGTTTGTATCCAGCTTCGGTAACAGGTTGGAAAGAGTAGTGTCTAAGAATAAGTGAAGCGCTTATATCCCGGCAACTTGCGTCGATCCTAAAGCGCTCATAGCCCGGTAGCCTGTAACGATTCTAAAGTGATCATAGTGAGGCGGCCTGTGTTGATCCTAAATCTTTAATAGCCTGGTGGCTTGTGTTAATCCTAAAGAGCTCATAGTCCGGCGGCTTGTGTCGATGCTAAAGCGCTCATGGACCACCGGCTAGGGTCGATACTAAAGCGCTCATAGCCCGGCGGCTTATGTCATCCGGGTCATCCCTAAAGCGCTCATAGCCCGGCGGCTTGTGTCGATCCTGAGTGATTGACAAAGTTAAGCAACTGCTAACACGGTCGCGAGTTGGATGGGTGACCGCTAGTGGAAACTTTCCTCATGCACTTTCGTGCTTCGTAGGGTACGTAAAGCCGTCCAACTGGGCACGTAGACCCGCAAAATAAGCTACCTCTAAATAAATTATATCTGTAGATCCGAATAAAACAGCCGAAGATTTCTATAAGTACTATTAGTAACGTCACCATCAAACATAACGCCCGTCCGTCATTCCAGGGTCCTCGTCATCCTCGCCGGTGGGCAGCACCAACGCCAGCGGGCTGCTGGTGGTGCCGCAGCCGCTGGGGAAACCCACCAAGCTGCAGCCACTGCACGCGCACGCCAGGAAGTACCACTGCAAGATGTGTCCGCAGGTAGGTGGTGTCACAGATAGCTAGCATATACACTTTAGTATGAGATGTGTGCTTACTAGGTACTTAAAACTACGTCAAAATGTGACCGTAGATAGGTGATGATAGAGAGAGCTAAGTATACACTTTAGTATGATACTTGTACTCTGTGGTCCTAGTTACTGCTTTACCACGGCAAGATTTGTCTGAAGGTTGGTAGTGAAAAAGAGATAAAGAGCTATCATACCTACCATACCATACGTAGATTACGTAGAGGGTTATAGAACCATAGATGTCATATATCGCAAGCTCGCAAGAGAACTCGGAATAATTAAAAATCAAGTCAACATTATACTTTATGAAGTCAACATGTACTTTATGTTATATGTTACTCAAACACATAGTTAACGCATACACAATGCTATGCTACCAGAAAAGTGGGGATCCGAGGAATTTAAAAAACTGTCAACGATATCAGTTACAAATAGAAATAAAGAAATATTTCAACCAAATATTCGTAGCATTAAACCGTCAATCGCAAGCAACGCCGCAGACTTGTACGAGTGTAATTTAAACAATCGTTTATTGATATCATAACCGACGTCGTCCGTCGGAATCGGAACCCGTTAAACCAGGCGCAGAAATACTTAATACCGGACAGATCGGAATAATGTATGATGTCACCGACGCAGTGCCATATCAGTTATTATATAAAGTGCCTTGTTTATAATTTTACCAACTCCAATAGCGATAACGCTTTGGCTATTGGGAACGTGCACGACGGTGGCGACGCGCAACTTTTTCGGCGACTGTCAAATAATGACAAGTAAACATTGTTAGTATTTTTACAATTAAAAACCAAAATAAACAGTAAATGATACTTGTTGACTTTATTTGAGTGTAATTTATTGAATATTGTATGTGTACAATGGATATAATCATAAAAACCGGGTTCGAAAGTATTACACACAGCCGAAGTAGTTTCCATTTTTTGTCACGTTGTGCGCTGCGATCGTTTTGGTACACCTACCACCCGCATCGCACATAGCGAATAGGAGCATAGGGGTCGGTGAACACTTATCAAATTAAAAACATTTCGGTAGCGCTGAAGTTGGTTATTATTGTTTTAAGGAAGTAGATCGTATAACATTTCGTAATAACTTTACAATCACCGTAACGACATTGCCTTGGGACAAAGTAAAAGCTTCAAACTATGCTGAATTATTTCCGAGTTTATAGTGTATGTCCAACACGTTCCACGACCATAAAGAGTGAAGACCTAAAGAGAGATCTATTGGATACAAAAGCTACAATACTGGTCAGAGTGACGCAAATGCGAGGAACGTCGATGTCTAACAGTGAACTTTGTAAATCATCATAATATTGTTATCACTAAATTAGGAACTAGGAACTGTATTCTTATTTTGAAGGTAAATGAAAGTGTTTCTTAAATTAGGACATATATTACACATATATTTTAATTCCACAAAAAAATGAGTTAAACTTTTAAAAACGACATAAAATGATTAGCTTTTAACTTATTTCCATAACGTAAACTGACTAGCAATTTCCTAAAATACCAAAATCGTACAATAAGCCGCACCATATACAATATCTTCACAGTTCGATCTCGGAGTATCGACGTGTCAGAACGGCCATTTCTTTATGATAAATGTGAATTTAATATGTGGCAGCGAGCTATCAAAGGATTCTCATGAAATACTTTACACGCGTGACTGCGACGCGTTATACCAGTATGGCCTAACGCAGTGTTTTTCAAACTGTGGGTCGCGACCCCTTAGGGGGTCGCGAAGCTTCCGTAGGGGGGTCGCCAGAAATCGAGAGTAATTGAGTAAAAAACAATAAGGATTGAAAAGATTGATTTATTAAAAGAGAATTTTGACAAAAGGATATACTCATAAACATTTCTATTCTATGTTTCAATACAAACAAATGAACAAAAAATAAAATCCTAAGACATTATAACATTTTAACATGAGTTAATGCAAATGTTGTGCTCGTTTTTGAATAATCAGTTTCATCCATCGTGGATCTGTATTTGCTACACTTGGAATTAAATCGTTTTCCTAAAATACTAATATTAGATAAATATTGTATCGACACTTCGATACTATCGATACTTCGATACTAATATTATAAAGAGGAAAGGTTTGTTTGTTTGCATTGAAAAGGCTCCGAAATTACTGAACCGATTTAAAAAATTCTTTCACTCTTGGAAAGCTACACTATTACCGGGTGACATAGGCTATATAATATTTTCCAAAAAAAATCGGGATCCTTAATAAAACTGCGATAATGTGGGCTACATTAAAGTGTAAAAAAACTGAAGAGTGTGTTTGTTTGAACGCGCTAATCTCAGGAACTACTCGTCCAATTTGAAAAATTCTTTCAGGGTTAGATAGCTCATTTATCGAGAAAGACTATAGGCTGTTTTTTATCTGCAGTACGCGAAGTAGTTCCCCCGGGACGCAGGTGAAACTGCTGGCAGAAGCTAGTATGTGTGATAAAAAAGTGAAGCATCAGGAGCCGGGGGTCGCGAAATATTTTCTTATGCCAGGGGGGTCGCATCATGAAAAAGTTTGAAAAACACTGGCCTAACGGATCAAATGATAAGGGTCCTGCTGCCATTTTGACTTGCAACGCGTTGGTGATGCTCAGAGTTACGTGACGACATAATATTCCACTTGTTTACGAAATTAAATATTTTCTACTTGTTTGAAAAAACATCTTAACCCTTAAAATACGAATGCTTATTCCTATTAATCCCTAAAATTTATGGATGCTTATTTTTGTTATGCCTAAAATATACACGAACTTCGATTCCTGTTCTTCCCAAAAATACGGATGTTTAGTATCTAAAAATATGTATGTTTATTCCTAGGATTCTCAAAATATATGGATGGGTATGAATGAGATGTGCCTAAAATATAAGTATATTTTAGGCATATCTAAGTCATAAGTAGATATTAACAGTTAAAATGTTTAGTGTTCGCGATGATAAAAGTTTAAAATCTTATATACTTAGATCCGTTTTCATATTATTCATAAAAATGGACGCGAATCCCTATTATTTATACAAAAATAGGGTAGGCAAGTATTTTTCCAAAAATGGCCTAAAGGCATGTATGAATAATTTTCTTCTGTAATCAGAGTTATAATAAGTTTGTAAATCTGTTGACAAAGCATAAAGACGTCCTAACTTAACGTAAGTTAAACCATGTGAGAAGAGAGAGCTAAGCTATGAACTTTTTGAGTCATAATCAGGTAGGTATATCCCGCATCAATGTAATTACATAAATAATTTTTGTAATGAATCGTAACTTTAAGGGTGTAAAGGCACTCCATTAATCTTTAAATACAAGTCATCCTCCCCTGTTCGTGAGAAGGCTTCAAATAAATAAAAGCCTTTTACCACAGTAGGTACCTACTATGTCGACACTTAGGTACCATCAAGTGGAATCGTAGTCAAGCATTAAGTTATCAAATAATCATCATCGTTACCCATAATTATCCCACTGCTGGGCTGAGTTATCCTCTCACAATGTGAGGGGTACACGTCATTGTAACGCTGACCAAGTGCGAATCGACAGACTTATGCCTTTGAGATTATATTGCATTAGCATTCAATGTGGAATTAATTTCAATTGCATCCCACATAAATTCCAGCTTTCCGCCCAAATGATTAAGTTAAAATAATTTAAAATGCCTTAAGTAAATTTAGTAGGCATAAGTTATAAATTTGTGTTTAGCGCAGAGTGACAATTCCATATCTTCGGTGTCTCAAGTGTAGTGAATCGTTTGTGGTATATAACTTTTGAATGGGTACACTGGAGAACTCTTAAACTTCAGGCTTCCTCACGATGTTTGCCTTGCATCGAGTTATAAGTAAAACATTTATAATTTACATCATTCATATTAAGACACTTAAATATTACTACAATAATGTTTAAAATTCTTATAATAAACCAGTCATTATGCTTTTGTAAGTTTGATACGCATTGCAAACTTTGTCCCACTTATAAAACAATTCCCTTAACCGTTGCTAATTAAAAAATTCGAATAATTCCGATCGTTTCAAATGATGCTTTGTTTTGAAGGTGTAGGGTCCAAATTCAATGACACATAAATTTAAAATAGCGAAAACCATGGCCGTGAAAGCTGCATCACGCTGTTAATTGAATTCGAACTTTATGTTTTAGGTATAGAGTTGAAATTCACTTAAATTAATAGCTTTTTTTATTTGAAGGCTTTCTAATCAAAACCGGGAGCGAAAGAATGTCATCGCAAAAATTCCACATGCCCCGGTGCGGTGTAGGACGGACAGACGGATGGACAAAAAGTCGCATCGACTAATACTTATTGCGTTTGTGTAAATTTTCGAATTCCATGGATGTTACGCTTTTGGAGTTGCCGGTTGGCTGGGGTCCGCAACTTTTGGTTTATCTTGATTTAATTTAATTTTACGAACTACAAATCAAAAGAGGCATTAATTAATTAATAGTATAATATATATGTATATTTTTTGATACAATGCTCATCTATTGTTAACTTTTAAGAAAAATCACAATATTGTCGATCAAAGTTACAATAATTAAATAATATAGGAATACGTGACCAAAGATACGTCAAAATGATAGAAAATTTTAGCCTAGAATAAAATAAGAACATGAATACAATTTGCAACAGTATTAAGTAACAATGCCTAAGAATAAAAATTGAACATAATTCATTACCTCCGTTGGTGATCCAAGATATTCCATTAATTGAGTTTGATTGAAAATATCTCATTACAGATAAATCGACTGAATTAAGGAGTAGTTCGTAATTGTGGTTATTGACGACTAAGAAATTACCTATAAATATACACATAAAAATAACTTTTTTGAACCAAATACCTACAACAAAATAATGTTTTAACTTATTTTGTTATTACTTAATTTTTGTTATATCGTGTACAAAAAATGATAAATTATTAACATTTATCAAAAATTTTAATGATTGTAAAATAAGTTATGTAACATACTTTTTTATCCAGTGAAATAATTAAATAGTTAACAATATCAGGCAGCCAGTGTTAAATTAAAAATTAACGTTCATAAAAATCTATGTAAAATAAATAATTTGAGTTGAGAGTTTTGAGTTTATCGGCCATAAATTTAACCAAAAGTAGATTTGCAGCAGTTGTAAAGTTTCAAGGTTCCCAATCCCCTCCAATCCATCAAGCCTTTGTCTAAAGCCGCCGGCCGACATCAAAATGTTAAAGTCTGAAAGTAGAGTGTTCGTTTTATTTTATTTTTTATTTAACTAAATAAATTTTGGAGAAATTTGACAAAAAACGTTAAACAATAGAAATCCAGATTTCTTGTCATAATTATGAAAAAATGCAGTTAAAGTAACCGAGTTATATTTAAGGTTAGTTTAATTGGGCTAAAATTATTTATAAGTTTACCTAACTGGTAAGGTAATCTAGATACACGAGTTTCTTTGACATGCTTTGTAAGTCAGTTGTGTATCCAGAACCTAACGTTTTAAAATTATTAAACTTCTTAGCATTTTTACAGCACAGTTTCAGCTATTTTCTCTAAATAACGCCTCTCACTTAATTTTTTTATTTTTGAATTTTACGTCATAATAATGAAGTAAGGCACAGTTAAACTTTAGAACCTGTTTAATATTTAAACATATCACAATACATTATAAACAAATAATTGTACAAGTTGTACAAAAACCGAAAAATAGTCGTATATAGTATATGCAAGTTCTATACCTACTTAAGTTCCTATAGCACTCTCAATAATAGTACATTATGATATAAGTGCGCGAAGTTGGTCATTACAGTCGAGGCGGTATTGCACAGCCCGAGCCGCTAGGCGAGGGCTGTAATAGAGCCAAGACTGTAGTGAACAAAGCGCACGCGTATCATACGACGTTTTTCAACACACTTGCGAGGAAAAAAACAATTAGGTATCGACATTTTTCAGTCACAAATCAGCAAATTATAAACGAACAAATGTTTGCACAAAATGGCGCCGAGGTTTATTTTATTTTTTCGCGCGCCGTATCTTTGGTTGAATAACTATGCGCGCGCAGGCGCGCAGGTTAAGTCCAGGAGCAAAGAGCACCGCTATTCAGCCACAATATATTAAACTAAATAATTATGTATTTCTAATAGGAATTTACGGTAATTAATGATTTAAAATATTGTATTTTTTAAATGCTTTAATAGATAATTAGATGAAGTATAATCTTATCTTATCAGATTTTGACTAAGTACAACCAGTTTATTTATTTACAAAATAATAAATCTTTTGGTAACAACCTCTTTACGGATATTAAAAAAAAAGTGGAATAAGAAAAACACTAGTGCGGCAATGAAAAGTAAAACGCACTACTGTGTAATAAACCGCATTCCGGGCGTAAGACTAAAGAAAAAATAGCAACTTTACGAGCAAGTGTGTTGAAAAACAATAATATCACAGTCCACCCTAGGGCAATCCAATATTATCGTAATGATGGTCATTTGGGGGCCAAATATCTTTGCCCGAATCACAAACGATCTTAAAAAAACTCAATACGTCACACAGAGATCCGGAAACGACGAATAACCGGAAGTGACGGTCGATTTTCATTCCGTGACAAATGTACCCACATAAGTGCCTTTTCTGTCTACCGTCATCGTAAATTAATGTAAATTCAAACGTGTGCTCTAAGAAATACTGTTCAAATTGGCTTGTAAGATATCAAGTCCTTGAAGCTATTAGGGTTGTTTCAAGCTCAGTGTATTTGCGATTCGACTGGATCTTATTTGACTTGAAATAAGGATGGATTTTGTGTGGTTTGCAATTGCAAATTGTAAGGGATGAAGGTGCTTGACGAAATGACAGAAATTTGTATGACCGCGTTTAAGATCTTATTGATAGGTTATGGTTTAACCTATAAAGATAATGGGAATAAATACAGCGATTTTTTCATATTAAATATACATATTTTTGATATTGGATTCAATAAGTTCAATTCAACGCGACTGCAACGCAATCCAAAATTCGCTGTATCTGACACTATTCACTGACAGGAGAGGCATCGTAGAGGCGTCGCTTTCATACATTGACAAGATCCAAGTCGCTTGAAAATAGCGTTGTGTGAGAAGTGCCTAAAGGTAGCACTTTATCGTAGGACCCCGAAGCCCAGTAATAGACCAGCTAATGCGTTGTTAATGACGAGGATTGGATTGAAGTTTCATGCAAATCTCTATGAATCTATGAATGTGAAACTTCAATTACTCTCTCAGCGAAAGCTAGTAATGAAATTTATAATGGAGATAGAAAATTATCTATACCTAACTTGTATGATCTTAGCTTATATCTTTATTTAGTAAAGTTAGCTTATGAACTGTTTACCTATTTCTGACTGCCAAGAATACATATTATATTATAGGGTGTGAAAAAGATTTTTGATTTGTCAACTGAAACTAATTACTAAATATCACTCAAAGCACTTTGCACTATTAATGTTGTTTAATTAGTTAGAAATAATTATGTTCTAACATTCATCATAATTATTATTTAAAAACAGTATCCGAAACGCGGTAATTTTAACACACATTATATTAAATTTAGGGGTCCTTTCGAAGTTGATGAAAGACTTGTGGTTTGCGGTTCCTGATAATCTTGCTAGGGGTACGGGTTGACATATACAGTCATTGTGTTCATATTATTATTAAAATGTTTGCTTTTCAGTAGACTCATATAGCACTTTTAGACTACTTTGAAAAAAGGGTGAGGTTCTCAATTCGAATGTATTTTTTACGTGTGTTACAACATAACTTTTTTTACATAAACCGATTTTGATATTTTTTTATTCGTAAACTAGTGCTTCACGTCTAGTACCTACCTTACAAATTTGAGCGACATCTGACGGGCGAGGTTCTCAATTCCACACATTTTTTTTTGTATCTTATAACTTTTAACTGCATTTTTATTCGTACCTAGTGCTTCACGTGTAGTACCCTACATTGAGCGACACCTGATGGGTAGTTTTTGAGTATTTTTTATTTATTTAGATACTACGAGTAAATACTTCCTCCGTCCTAGTGCCTTGTAGGTAATTCTTGTTCTGTTTCGGTCAATTATCATTAACGGCAAAATAAGAGTAGTCCTTGTGGCATTTCACATCTAGATATTCCAGGGTTCATCTTCCGATCAGACAATAACATGTTAAACATAAAGGTGAGGAGTCAAACGTCTAAAGTAACAGTACTATATAAGGCGCGTGTGGCAGGTGGCGTTAGTGTGCAATTATAACTTGTCACAGGAATCGCAAGCCTTTTATTGTAGGGCCATAAAACACTTGGTTTACGAGCTGTTAAGGTTTTTGTACTACCACTAACACACCTTATATGCGTATTGACACGCTACCGTTACAAAGAATTAATACGGCATTTACATAGTTCTACATACTTAATGTCGTTGTTGTCGTTATATGTATATTTAATTCAATTTATGTCGTACATAATTTTATTTTCTGTGATACATATGTGACAGATATGGTCATTATAATGGTCTGTTTAAAGACCTTCATCAATTCCCCGGAGCAGCGTGGTGGAGTATGGTCTAGGCTTCCTCGGATGTAGGAAGAAATCTGCGTGTCGATGGTCATTATTCGGTTGACGCAGGTTTAACAGGTGGTAAGGGCCTAGAGCTCACCCGGGGACGTACCACCGCCCGCCACGGTACTTAGTATCATTCCTACCGTGTAATAATTGTTTTAAGAACAATTGTGTTCCGGATAGGAAGGTGTGGAGCCGGTTACACTTTTTTAGAGCCGACCATCTCCGTCCTCAGGGGTAGCAACGCATCTGTGACCAAACGAGTGGACTATTACTAACATTAACTAACAGTACTAATTATCACTAACAGTCCCTGTCCTCACACTTATTATTAACAAACTAACCAACTAATATTCTAACACCATCTACTAACTGGACTAACCATCCTAGTCCCTGTGAGTCTAGTAGTCTTAATTCCATAAAAAAATGTCTAGGTATCTATTCAGTCATCAGCCTTTGATCGTCCATTGTTAGCCATTGGCCTAGGTATCCTAACTTGGGCTATTTCAAAGTCCTGAGTCTTCTTAATGTAGCGAATGCATTGTCTTATTCAGGTCGTCAATCCACCTCGTAATTTTTCATGAAACTCAAAAAATCGGAACTGTGCCTAGCACGACAAATTCTGACTGCCATGTTTCCTTTCTCTGCTCTAGCGAGATCATTTTTTGATCACATCCAGTCTACTTTGCTAAACAGTCTTTGCAGTCTACTTTACGTAAAAGCTAGTCCTTATTATACTATAAACATCATTGATGCATTGCCGGACAAGAAAGAGTTAAAAAATGAAATCGTTAAAAATATGACTTGAATGTCTCGAATAAACACTTTATTCCTTGAAATACTTTAATGCCTAATTACTTTGTGCATTTTCAATTTGGTTACAACCACAACCGTTCCATTTTCAAAGTAGATAAACAAAAAAGCAACCACTATCTCGGATAGAATTCTTTTATTTATTTTAAATGAAATCGCTATTTCGTTGCAGTTTTAAACAGAACAAACTATTATAATTGAAATCTAAAAACTGTCGAAAGCGATACGAATGTCTCGCAAAATTAGCTTCACTTTTATTTTATTTGCTTGAATTTATTCGCAAAATCGGTTTCTGGTTTTGGTTTCAAACAATACTTCATAAAGTGTCAATGTTTGAGTAGTCTCTGACGCCAAGTTACCATATCGTCGGTTAAATGGAAAAGGGACAAATCTCATTTCTTTGCTCTTATTTTGATTTAATGTCGTTTTTCTATTTAACCAACGATATAGTGTTGGATGGTTAAGTGCACTTCTTGGCTCATTACATAAATTATGTTAGAAAAATATTGCTAAACGCATAAATTACTATCCAGATTAATATCAATAAATTCATTATTATTAGGTATTGTTTGTATCAATGTAATATTTTAAATTCTGCTAACTAGATTAACCACCCTAGTCCCTAAATTGAGTCTTGTAGGTCGGTCATAGTTGTCATGGGCGGCAGTGGAAGCGTAGTGCTGCATGCTGGTTTGCTACGTCAATTTAAAAAAAAGAATCTACGGGGAATATCTTGAGTTCCAAGTGAGGGTTAACCCGCTGGATGCATGGCCCCATGTGCAGGCAAGCGTTGCGTTGCACTGACCGCGGCTTGCGTTAAGCGTTTCATATAATCTGCGACCGTTAAACGGTTGTGCTTATCGCCATCAATTGTTGCTAACTCCACCATTAACTGTTAACAATTAACCAAACTTAGGATTTGCCATTTTACTGGTTCGTTTGATGCAGATTTTTGATTCTTTATTACTTTTCTACATTCTTTTAAAGGACGAAATAATGTCTACAAAAAGCCATGGGTAGTGAGGTTCATCACTAAATGACTCGTTTGTTCTTTTATCTGCTAATTACATAAAAAATATGTCAAGTTTGATACTTATAAAGTTATCATCTTGTAGGTAGTTTAATCAATTAGGTACATCATGATGTACCTCTTTGTCTGTCTGTTACGAGACAACTTAGGTGCTGTACCTCCTTAGAATGGCAATCAAAAAAATGCTTAACTTGCGCTTTACTTCGAGTCCAAATGCGCCGCGAAGCAACATGCGCTTGAGAAGGTTAACTTCTTATCGTAAATTTAATCACGTCAGATTAAACGTTATTAATTAAAAGTTGAAGTAATCCGTTTACAGCAGATAAAACGTCATTATCCAATTTGTCTGTGAGAATTAATGTCATTTGCGTCCAGGGAATCGAACCCGTTGTTTCTAGGGTTAATTGGTACTCAGGCTTATTCCCATTGGGGGAATTATTCCTCCTACCAGTAAGGAGTACGAAATATGAAAATTCATAAATCATCAATATATTTTCTATCGATTTGACTGTAGGTATAAAGTACACCTTATAGTGACGTTTACGTTACAAACACTCATTAAAATAATGTATGTAGTTTAACTTACTATACAAAAAATATGTTCTTATTATTTTTATAAATAGAAGCCAATTCACTAACTACATACATCGTTTGGAAGACCTAATTTTGTAAATGTTAAAATGTATATCTTCGTAAATATTCCCAAATAACTTTCAGGGTTAAGTTAAGGGTTAAAGACAAGAACCGTCTTGGTAACCACTAATCCGATTGTGGCACAACCCGCTCCGACAAAAGACGTCGAAGAAACCACATGTTAAATATTGTGAATATCTGCAGAAATAACTTGACATTTAAGGGTTATATTATTGTCATTGCTTTTATACTTGTACTCGTGGATATTTGGGATTCAATTTAGTGGTTCAGTTACACAAACCGTCAAGAGACAAACAAAATTTTAAAAATGATAGAAATATCGATTTCTATTATAAAGGTAGCCATTGACGATACGTCCATTTGGAATGCTTCTAAATGGAAGATTGCCATATTTATGGAAGTTCCTCCATACATTTAGAAGCATTCCAAATGGACGTATCGTCAACGGCTTCCAAAATTTCAAAGATTTCCTTATGGAAATCTTCCATTTGGAAGCATTCCAAATGGACGTATCGTCAATGGCTACCTTTAGTCCCATAAATATTTTTTTTGCAAATGTGTATAATTATGCAACCTACATTATCTTAAATATGAAACTTTTAAATAACTTTATTAGGGACATGCATATTACAAGTAACATTCATTTTAACACTTTGACTGCATTGATCACGTTTACATTATATTACGTACTTGTCGATTTTGAATTTTTTTTCATTCTGTTCAATTATATTATATAGTATTAATCTTAGTCTTTCAATGTACTCAAATACGACTTATTAAAATTAAACAAACCTAGAAACAAAAAAGAAAAAGCGTGCTTAGAATAATAGAATAGCGTTTAAAAGCATCTATTTCTTATTTAAGAATAATTACCGACTATAGATAATTGTAAACGCTGTCAAATATAATTACACGATTCCCAATATGAAAATGTTCGTTTTAGTTACCATGATCGTTTAATTACGTTCAAAACGCGATTTACCTATTACATAGTACCGGCTATTCAGATTGAAAAGGACATAATTATAATCCGTTTTTTGTGTGACCAACATAAATTATCTGTGCAAATGCAATTATGTTAATAATGAGGTTTTAAAATTCGAAGGCGCTAACATTACTGCATATTATTGATATTATTCCTCACTGAATAAATTGTGTTTTGCTTTAGTCAGTATTGTATTAAATTAGTAAAATTGCTAATAACTTAGTTTAATTATTCCTATTGAGGTACGTAATAGAGCGTTATATTTGTGTTGCGTTATGTGTGTGTGTGTGTGTGTGTGTGTGTGTGTGTGTGTGTGTTTAGAGTACCTACGTACAGATAAAAGCAAAAAGACAGTTAATCACTCACTCAATTCAGTGAGTTACTAAAGCTTTTTAAAGAAAAATATCATCTACGTACCTCATAACGGATTTTGGGATAATCCACCAAAAGGTAGTTGAAAAGTTGATTTGATTTTTTAAGTCAACAAACAGTTTAAAGTTTTTTGATAAACACTATAATTTAATAATAATATGGTATACCCTTAAATTTATTACCAAAATGTCTCACTAAACAGTCTTTTAATTCGTTTCGTTCAAAACCTATTTGCACAGGTTTCTGGTTTTTACCTAGGTATATAAAAATAAAGTTTAGTGCACATCTGAATGGCAAAATTTCTTCAGCGCTTCTATGCTTTGGTATGATTAGTCAGATACCGTGCTTTAACAGTCGTTAAGTCACAACGGAAGCTTTCGGGCATTAAGACTGTGTGCTTCGCTCTAATAAATCAAAATCATTTATAAACACTTCCTTAGACAGAATTTAAGTTCCCACAATTAGACTAGAGGTCACAAAATCATGCAAATCACGGTCTACCTAATCCTTGAAATCTCCATAAAATGGTCGCGCCATACAAATTTCAGCAATGACAAATTACAAGTGGATACCTCCACAGTTCCCACACGGCATCTGCTCTATTAGCTGTAATGTTTTATTCAATAATTGACAAGCATTACAATTATTATGGTAAGTATGCATTGAGATTGTGCATGTTGACATAATACCATCAATCTGTTGTTTGATTTATGCTGTTTAGGGATGTGATGGAGATAATTTCGCGATTTATCGATAGATTTTCAAAATATGTCGATAAATTTCTTATTATAGTGATTTAATTGGAAAATTGGAATGGAATGAGCTTCCTTCTGAGGTATTCCCGGAGCGCTATGACATGGGGTTCTTCAAGAAAGGTGTAAAAAGAGCTCTCCTTCAGGGCCGGCGTTGCACTGTTGACTCCCCTGGTGTTGCTTGTGTCCATAGGCGACGATGACCACTTACCATCAGGTGGCTCGTACGCTTTTTCGTCAGCCCTTCAGGCTATAAAAAAATATTTCAAGTATTTATAAAAATATAAATATAGAAGAAGTTAAATAGTAAAGTATAGTAGTAATAAATATAATTTTTGTAGGCAATCGTAAAAAAGAAGTCATTAAGATCTCCTTACTAATTTTCAGTAATTTTAGATTTGGTGGTTATCGATTAAGGATGAATAAATTAATCAAACTCTAAAGTTTAATTGGCGTAAAAACATTTAGGGGTTTCTTTTTTTAACGTAAAAAGTAAGTTTGTTGTTTGTCCAAATTTAACTAGAGGCTAGGAACGATGCCAAGTTTTTAATTGATACACCTGGTAAACGAGCAAACGAAGCCCTCAATGGGAAATAGCCACCGCAGTTGTAATTTGAAGTACCCATAATTAACGGGCCAAAAGGAAAATGGCGAAGCCTCCAAAAACCCACACGATTAACCCGCTTGCCTTTTAAATATGAATATAGATGGCAGGGTTTAGAATATTTGATTTAGTATTTTCTAATCATTGTCTTACTGCTGAGCGCATTAGTCAAAACCGAATTGCAAACTTCACGCACCTTTAAAAGTGTTATTAAGGTGTGCGAAATAATTTCCACAATATTTTCCATCAGTAAATAATGCAAATAAGGCAAGTAAGACTTAATTTCTACTACCTATTGACGTTATTTAAAAAATTGAGTTATGTGCAGTATTCCAGTGTAACCTTATGCGAGCGACAGACATATTATAGTATAATTGCAAAAATTAATCGTAAATATACAAACGTAAGAATAAATTGTATCGATAAATGCGTTTACTCTCCAGCCCTATCCACCACATTATAATGATGGATTATCTCCCTAAGGTGGTTCACAATGCCGCTTCGCACCGCAACGCCTATTAGCGGCGAATGCATTGTCATTTTAATTCCGTGTTTAACTTGCATGTGCATGCCCCTTAAGGTCTTAAGATTCTACGTCTTTGCGAATATTTTGAGTGAATTCGTGATTTGAATTCTGGGGCCTGCTAAGTGATGTATTGTTTAAAATACGACGAATTGAACCGTATAGATAAACGCATTTGGAACGAACTTCTTTGTCGCACGCTACGGACGGAGGCTAGTACATGAAAAATATAAGATTTTTGCGCGACGCAAATGTTCAGTCATTGATGTGCGCTTATTGGTCAATTATTTTTATTAATTGCAGCCAATAATGTGCCAGTTGTTGTGTTAGAAAACTGTTAAGTGCTATTATGTAAAGTAACATAACTTCTTTTTAAGTAAAGCTTAGCACAAACTATTTGTGATAACCGTAGCAAAATAGTTAAACCGTTTCCGACAAAAAGACAAAAATTCTAAAAATAATTTTCTGGGATATATATTATTGCTTTATATAGGCCTAGAACATAATTTTAGTTATATGTACATAATTATGTATTTTATATACAAACAGCGATAATTTTGCTGTTTTAGTGACAAATATAAATCGGTAACAGTTTTGTATTATTAGAAGTAGATTGTAATATTTGTAACATAAGATGGGTCACAAGCTCACAATTTCACAATGGTATTTCGCACCGCAACGCTTATTTGGAAAGAAAGGGCCGAAATACATTAGCGACAATCGCATTGTCATTGTAATGGCGTGTTTAAGTTGCGTGTGCACTCCCCTAAGGTCTTAGATCTACGTCTACATACATACCGGTGATATATTGGTTTTATATACGACTAGCTATTGCCCGCGACTTTGTTCGTACATAGGAGATTTTCTCGCGTGAAACCCTGCGGGAACTCCGGGATAAAAAGTAGCCTATACCTTGCTCTACAGCCTTCTCTACCTTCCAGTGACAGTCCCATAAAACCCCGTTCAGCCGTTTCTAAGATAAGCGTGAACAAACAGCGATCAGTTATAGTTTTATTATATGTATAGAAGAAGATGTAGAAGATAGACAGAAAAGGATAAATTCAAATAGTGAAGTATATCGAGATTTAGTGCAATCGAGAATCAGACCAAACTATTTAGTCTTACTCTTCGACTACACCTACGTCTTAACGCTTATTAACTTTCAAATGTAGTGAATCTTATCTTATCTTCTTACTTCTTATCTTATCTTACTAATATTATAAATGCGAAAGTTTGTAAGGATATGAGTGAGTGTGTGAGTGTGTGTGTGGGTTTATTATTCTTTCACGCAAAAACTACTGAACGGATTTTCATGAAACTTTGCAGTAATATACCTTAGACATCAGAATAACATAATTTGTTAAAATTTATAGAGATTTTTGAAGGAACTGGTTCCCCGAAGCGAAGCGAGGGCGGGTTTACTAGTTGAGAATAAATTAAACATGCCAAAAATGTAATTACATTTTGATGATACTAAGGTATGGAGCCGGTTACACTTTTTAGAGGCGACCATCTCAGTCCTCAGGGGTAGCAACGCATCTGTGACCGAATTAGAACGAGACTCATTGAGTCTCGTTCTGGGTCGCTCACAGTTGTCATGAGCGGGAGCGGAAGGTGGTGCTGCATGCTCGTTTGTTTGTTCTTAATTCAATAAAAAAAACCTGCCCAGCGACTCACATATATACCTCTTATCTGTATATATTTCCTTGATAAATTTATTAGATTTGTGTTATTCAATTTTTATTTTTTATCAGCATACTGTCTTTATAACTGGGCAAATCTTAAGCGAAACGTAACTTTAACTTATGTACCTAAACAGAAAACAATTCAATACGCCAAACACCTTAGTGAACAACCAAAGGGTTAAACGGTAACAAGAGGTACTTAACCCGTTCGCGCCCACCACAATGCATCAATACCCAATAATCTCATAATAGGCGGATCCGTAAGGGTTGAACAGTATTGAAAGCAATCGAAGGGTTTGATTTTTTACATCTTGGGGATTAGAAGGAATCCGATTTTGCATGACAGCTGCTGAGTGGGATACAATGTTGAAAGAATTGTATAAGACTTGCATCGGAATTGTATTTGAGCATGGAAATTTTACGAGTTGATGATAAGATTAACTGTAATGCACTTATTGAGACTTCAATTCACTAATAGCGTATAACTCTACGGCTACACCTGCGTCTTTACGCGTTCTGGTGAATTAAGAAGATTCAACTCAAAATTATCAATTACCTACTCTTATTTTAATGTATTAGGAGTTTATAGTAAATAAATCCTTAGCAACAGGTTTTTAACAATTTATTTAACGTAAATTCCTAATACATGAAAATAAGAATAAAAGACACTTTTGATAAGTCTAAATTCCTCTTAACACATCACATAAGCGCTTTAGTTAACGCGTGAAGATGTACATGTAGCCATAGCATAATGAGCACAAGTATTATAACTAGCTAAATAGCTATATAACTAGCTAAAGCAGTCTTGAGTATTCTTATGATGATAGAGGAAGTAAAGACTAGAAATTCAACGTTATGAATAGCGGACATACAGACGACCCACCTAGTGATAAGACGCCACTGAAGCCAAGGACATCAGTTACATCAAAAGAGAGTAAGACCAAAGTAAAAAGAAAGTACTAGATGAATGTTCGAACGGAACAGAATAAGTCGTTTGTCAACTGACTTAAGTTGGTGAAAGAAGAAAGTCGCTAGCTGGAGGGAAAGATAATATTATAGACTTATTCTTATAACATATTTACGTAATAACTAAACCCACCCTCGCTTCACTTCGGGAAACCAGTCCCATTGTAGTCACATTCGGAAATTATTAATTAATGGTTATTATTAGGCATTCGTTAAATTAACATAATAATTAAATTATGAACTGATTGAAATAAAACAAACTATTTGTTAAGTAGGTAAAGCTTACTGCAATATTTCAGTGAACACTGCACCTAAATCTGTTAAGCCGTTTCTTATATTAGGACGAACAAAACTATAGGTAAAATTTTTAAAAATCATTGTTTTAGGTTCTTGTGCCTTATTGAAGATCATAGAAGAATGTTTTAGAAGTACGGAAATCGAAACAGATTTCTTAAATGTTTACCTAGATAATATTACAATACTGACAAAATAATCCTTAAGGAAGCTATACCACCAATAGCCAACTTTTACCGTCTCCTTGACATCCTAGTTAACCTTTGCATGAAAACAGGTATACAAAATGAAATGAAATAGAATAGAGTCATATAAATAATAATTCAACTCCATTTTTTGTGTATTAAACAAATTATTTGCAATTTTCCACAATTTAATAAGAATGAAAAGAAATTTCCTGGTATTTTACATTGTCGCAACACCGATGGAGACACAAAAAAATACCACTTAGCTGTCAACGGACTTTGGACGTAAAGTAACACAAAAAACAACGCTAATAACAGTAAATTTTGATTTGATCGACACGAAACACTTAATTTTGCTTAAAATCTGAAATTCAAACGCCACGAACTAATTTCATAGGTTTTAAGTAAACAAAATTTAGCACTTTAAAGAAAATGTCCATTTGATCTTTGAATAAACCGTGTTAGTTGTTTTTTTAATGAAATAGACGCTAACCGCGACCAACAATAGATTTTTTGTCTGTTGGTCACCACAAAAACTATCCAATTTCATAGCGAATCGTCGCTCGGAGATCAATATCGGCGCACGCGTCGATTCAGCCATTGTGGTCGATAAAAGATCAATAGGTTATGATTTTACTAACTACCCTACTGGATCTATTGATGAAATATAATATTTCAATGCAAGGGTTGAATTAAACGTTGTTGCGAGCCCTATAATTGATACAGAAACGAAAGCAACAAGCTAATGTCGCTTCTAAGCTAAACAAAATAAAGTTTATAATCCACAGCCTCTAAGAGCACAAAACAATTTGGAATTTATAAATCGATGTGATTTACCAAAAGCGCAATTGTGTTATTATTCCCTTTGTATCGCCTTAGCAATAGAATAATATAAAAAGGAAATCAACTGATTGGCATTGTGGTATCATAATACGATTATTGATTGGGATTGACATGTTAATAGACATTTTTATTACTACTCGTAATCTATTTAATATTTAGCCATGGAAAGTAACCAACACACTCGCCTGTATTACTCACTGACCACATAATTTATCAAACTTTGTTGTGATGGTAATATTTATAAGATGCATGCTTAATATTACTTCAATTGCCGGTAAATTTATAACATTCGAAAATTTTAAAATCGCATGACGATCGTGTCCAATCGTAATAAATATTAATGTTCAAAAAGTTAAAAGTATTTTAATTTAAATTAAATTATTAAGTTAATTGGTTGTCTGCTCACTGCACCTGTCATTGACAATATCGTGAAGACCCTGAGTTCAGACATAAAATTAACAGTCAAAGTTAATATAAAAATAATATTACTTAATAAACCAAATATCATTTAAAGAAGTCATTACTTTTATTACAAATTATGCTCATACTTAACATGATTTGACTTAAACCGATAACTTTATTTTTACTCAAATTTTATATGGTTCCCCTCAAAAAATATATAGTATATAATAAGCATCAATATAAAGAACAAAGATAGGTATGTTAAATATAGCAGCAATCAAAAAAACATAAAATAATTCTACTAATGATATAATATGAAGTAAAGAAATACGTATACGTTGCAAGACAGCAACGTCAAAGTGTTGTTCACAATTAATTTTAATACATAATATAGTAACGGTTTCATCAAAAGACAGTTACTAATAAAAGAGCTAATTAATGCACACGGACATCCGCATCCCCGTGTTCTCACGATTTTTTTAATTACAACCCAGCAGATGTTTTGTTCGACGATAAAAAATAAAGCTCCCGATCTACAATAAAAAATCTCCACTCTTTTAAATATTCGTCAAACAAAGAATAATCAAGGATGACGCGCATCAAAACCGGAATTCAATTAGATATACAAAAGAAATTATTTGCGGGAACGAACTTCTTGTTCCATATGTCTTTAATTATTCACCTTACGATCTAGTAGATCCACCAGAAAGCAACTCACACGATACCAAAAGCATCACTAATGACACTCACAATAGCAAAAAACCTGACCCCTAAACTATTTATGAATCAAATTAAAAATTCTGCTGTCCTTAAAATAAAGCTCAAAGTAAACACACATACTTCACGAGACAGTCTTACACTTTTATATGCAAAACAGTATGCAAAATTTCAACTCGTAGGGTCACCAAAACTGGCTATGCAAATCTCCGTGCGAAGTTTAAACTAAAAAACAAATAGCGAAAAAACCGCTTGTATGGGAGAGTGATAAACATAAAAACAATTTTTTGTATTGTGTTCACTCGCTTGCATATTAAAAACTAGCGGGCTCAGAGTTGTCCCTTGTGTGGCTCCTTTCTCACAGGCTAGATTCGGTATGCAAATTTTTGATACTACTTAATCTTTTATTTTAATGGCATCTTATTGTGTTAAATCCATTCAGTCTTTGTGGGGTTGATAGTCTGAGTGATGAGAAAAAAAATGGAGTGTATAAAATTAACGATTCAACGTATGCAAATGCCTCACTGTCTTCCACTGTGGGAACTATAGGAAAAGTTTCGCGAGGTCCTGGTAAAAGGAACCGTTAACGAGTTTCTGAAGATCTTACTTTAACGATCTTTATAAGAATACGACTGGCTTTTTTATCTTGATTCAATTCAAGTGAATTTTGGTTGTTCATGATTAATATATTCGTTGGTTATGGTATGTTCGTTGGTATGTAAAATAAATAACTGTTTGATGGATGAGCAATTTAAGTGAGTTTTCAGAATATTTTTTATTAAAATGTGTGAGACACGGTAAAATCTTTGGATTAAATACTAATTACGACATTTCCTTCAATGCTTCATCATTCGTAAACACATTAGATACTAGGCCAGACCTAGTAAAAGTGGGGATTAAATTTAATATTAGGTCTCTGACTTCTTATAAAGAATTAACAAGTGTTTAAACATGTAGGTTTGCTTTTTACCTAAAAGTTACAAAAACTTTAATTATAATAATGATATTGACTAGCTGTTGACCGGAACTTAGGCCGCTTAGTAGTACTTTTCAAACAAACTTTCATCCTTTAGTTTACTCTTTAGGAGTTGATTTACAGAAAAACTAAATTTCAAATAGGCTCAGCCCATTTTACTCCCTTAAGGGTGGAATATGAATAAAGCGTGTAAAATATGTTCTTCATAATATTACTATTTATGTATTCAGTGCTAATGAAAATATTTTTAAATAATTATATTTGAATAATCAGTTTTAGCAAATAAAGATCACAAAAAAATCACACTGATAATGTTCAAACATAATAATTCAACCGTTTGAGTTATGTATGTACTACATCTCATACAGTACAAGCCAAGCTTCCCAGATGGTAACATGCTGGTAACCAATGGGCAAGGCTATGATACCAGGGCCTTGATGCTATAGACCGCTGAACACTTCAACACTTTTAGTTTCTACCATTTTTTACCTTTATACCCCGCATAGAATTCCTTGTGTCGCGGTTAGAATGGGCAACACAAATGTCACAAACAACACATCAGTGACATCCTTGCTCTGAGAACAAACCTTGATCTGCACATAATTATCTGTCCCGACCGGGAACGTAATTAGAGACTCTTCGCATGCCAAAGGTCACTACCAACTAAACTACAGCGTCTCCAGTCACCACGAATATACAATTTTTTTCCTTTGTATCAAAATTGTAACATTCGAAACAATTTGAATTTGATTGTATATTATTAAAAATATCATAATTTAAATGTTTTTGTTCTGTTACAGGTACGTTTCGTGTCAAATACTTATTTTATGAGTAAGTTATGATATCATGCATAAATAACCCTATTGGAAAATGTTTATTTACTCATGGATCGTTAAGTTTTAAACGGAGCGTCCCGACATCTATCGGTGAACAAGAGAACTAAATATCGTAGTTCACACCATCCTAACTAGATGGCACTAGTAATCTATGATTATATTAATTGATTTGAGTACTACCAGGTGTAAAATGTTTATTACGAATTTGACGAGCTTTTGATGCCGGAAATTCAGATCTGGGTTTATTATTAATTTTATTCATTCTTGTAGAAAGTTTTAACCTAAGTATTCATTTTTATATTTTGATAGCAACAAGAAGTGATTAATAAATTCGGTTCTGACATTTTTATATCGAAATTATTATAATCCATTTACAGTTTAACTCAATAATAATTCGCCTAACAACATAATATGAAGAATAAACATTACATTTAAGCCTTAATCTGTACCATAAACAAATATTTTCTCTTTAGATTTAATAGTTGACAAACCAGTCAAATAAATTAACCTTTAACAAACCAGATATACAATAAAGTAGCGAAAGCTATTCAATCAAACATGTGAGTATTTTATGAAAATAAATTATGATCAACACCATAAAACTTGCGCGTACGCACCACACATGGGCATTGTCGCACACAGGGACAGAAGAAGAACACAGACACACCACTACGTTCGTAACGAATAAACACTGCACGCACACATGGAAACATCGTGAAGAATGACTCGGGCCATGTGGTAGCCGCTGAGTATTTTGACGAATTCCGATTAGACCATGGTGTGTGTTATACCAGCAGTATCGGTTGATTTTTTTTTACTTGATAATAGGTATTTTAACTGATTTTTACAACTTTTTCTACTTGTTTTTGAAAATATACTTTTAGTGTCATAACAATGTGAACAATATTAAGACAGGAGGCCTGAAAATTGAAATTTTGGGGAATTAATGGTTAATCGGTGGTTAAATTTTCATTTCTTTTCCAAGGTTATTCTTTCTGTTTACTTTGTTATTTGACGTTAATTGGGAACTTTTCAACTTACATTCCAAGTAAAACAAAAAACAATGGTAATGAAATAGATCCCTAATCGATATAACTCTTGCTTTTTCACGACATTTAGAATTTACATATTTTAATTATAATATAGAATAATTATACGCGATTAACGTTCATCTGTCATATTAATTTATAATAATCCATATAAGTAACCATTACCACCAAAAATTAATATTGGAATTGTAACCCAACTAATCTTTTGGAGTTATTTTATCATTCTATGGTCTTTAAAATTACTCAACGCAAACCCTAAAAATACCTACTTACTACAAGTTAATTTTTATAGCCTATTAACATTAAGTGCTTAAATTCATGACAAGATCATTATGATTATGGCTCAATCGAACATTTAAATAATGCGAGACTTGTGTAGTTAATATATTACTTATCATCACTTATATTATTAAACATGGTAGTATATAAACAATCCCATCTGTGCCTAAGCTTAAGCCATCCTCCATAATTTCAAAACAATGAACCAAGTACCTATTACACTGTTACTTACCTAAGTAATTCACGTAACTTCACCATACTTAATTGCGTAGGTAGGTACTTTCTTATGTTTTTATTTTTTAAACCAAACCAAACAAATATTGATAACTATCGAAAGACAATTGCAACAAACAAACACTAAAGAGAAAATAATTACGGTGTTACTTATTCCCATTTCCTTCTCCTCTTGCCGTCTTAACGGACCCGGCGCCTCCCATGACGCTTGCCGGCGGAGGGGGGGAGCAAACCTGATTTTCGGTCTATGTTGACCTTGCAGCGAACGCGTTACGTCACATGCTACAATGCCTTAATTCCTCACGATCTACAGACAACACTACACCTTCGCACTCAAAGAATAAGGTAGAGCCGTCGCTGATTACAATATAATGCTCACTCATTGTTATTTTAAAACGTAAGTGTGAACTCAGCTCAAATCATTTTAGACTTTGAGTTCTTTAGTTTAAGGTTGAGATTACGCTGTAGCGTATTGGAGTATAATTCGTTAAAGAATTAAATAACGGGTATAGTATTTCGCTACCTACGCCGGAGGTTTTTCCGCCTGTGTCTTTCCGCGTTCGGTTCATTATCGTACAGTTGTTCTGAACACTGTTTGTTGCGACAGTACAGTCGGGAAACGCACCCGGAATTATCGCTTTTCCACTTGACTGTCACTAATTGATTGTATTGACACTTCTTCACTCAACTGTATCCTACAATGAGTTAAGCGGGATTCAATTATTGCACTAATTAAATAGTGATGGGCTTGTTCAATGAATACGTAGTTGTGGTCCTAGGTTCAAATCCTGGGTTAATTTTTTTTATTAGGTACTTACCTAATTATTTATCTATTATCTTCGTGCTAAACGGTAAAAGGATGTCAATAACTTCAGGGCGGTGAGAAAGCATAGGAACTGGTTGCAAAGTAAAATTAAAAATGTACATAATTACTGAACAGGGACCTAATGCCCCGACCGGGAATGGAACCTTGGACCCCTCGCATCGCCGATCACTACAATCAGCTTGCAATGTAGACAATAATCTAAAAACACACAAAGATACTTAATATTAACCTAATAATTGCAACACAAATAAACATGATTATACATAATTAGGTGTGTTATACATAAGTTATAGGTACAACATAAATATTCGCGGTAGGTATTAGTGGCCACGTCGCCTCAAATATAAATTGTGATAACAGCATTATTATTACTGAGAACTGGTTCTGCGATTCGTTTTTTATGCAAATAAACAAGAAAATTGCAATTTGCGTGGTGATTGTACCAGTGATGGACGCTTAAATATACTAAAACTTGTGGCATGAAAAATTTCTAGAATATATCAGAAATAATGATTCATCTACTCGCACTGGAGAAGTGTATTGTAGAGCAGTGTCGTGATAAGGAGACACCCGTGCCTTGTACCCTAAATCTATTAAAATTTCATAGGTTTTACAATAAATTTGTTATAAAAAAGCGACATAATATATATAGTTGGCTGTAAAAAAGTGTAAAAACTTTAATTGGACATCATTTTATAACAATAGAATTGATTTTAAGTACCTGAAATACTTGCAGTAAAAAAATATTATCCGACATTGGTAGCGTAAAAAATTTGGCGATTTTTAATTTGGTTACTCATGGAAACTTTTATCGAAGTCTTGTGAGGTATCCATCACTGAGACCACCACCCTACTCTTAATAATAATACCTAGCTCGAACATAACTCGTTTCAAATTTGGCGGCAGCATAATTTTGAGGCATTTCATAATAATTTATTGCATAATATTTTTGTCATGTACCTAAGTAAAATATAAGTACTTTTAATTAACTCTCGAAATAAATTAACTTAACAATAGAACTTAGTGCATTTTATTATCACTACATAATATAAAACAAAGTCGCCCTCCGCCTCTCTCTGTCTGTGCTTTCTAAGTCTTCTTCTTCTAAACCACGTAACGGATTTTGATGCGGTTTTCACCATTAGGTAGAGTTTTTCTCAAGGAAGGTTGTAATGTATAGTTTTTGTACATTCTTATGTAATTTGACTGATAAATACGAGACCCAAATACAATATCCAAAGGTTCAAAGGAGATCAGCTCCATTAAGCCAGATTGTGGATAAGTGGACTACGGCCTCTACCATTCAAACGTAAGTTTTAACAAAAATTACTTGTACGGTCTCTGATAGGTGCGAAATTTAAAATGGTTTACAATTAACATTTGAATTTATGTGGGCCAAACCAAAGGGCCAGCGGGCCGCAGGTTGAGTAAAGCTTCTCTAGACTCTATAATATAGAGATTCTAGAATCTAGAGGATGGTCAAACCCAATCCCAATATCGTTATCCCAATATAACATTAAGGCACTTCTCACACAGCGCTATTTAATAGCTACGCGACTGCAACGCAATCCAAAACTTGTATGTATCTGACACTGTTCACTGTCAGGAGACGCGTCTACGATGCGACGTGCGATTACGATGTACGAGCGTTGTGTGAGAAGTGCCTAAAACTTATTTTGTCAAACTCTATCAATAGGTAGGTACCTACTAATCAAAGGAAACACCCAGAAATCCTGACATTTAAGGCACTGTAATTAATACGATACAACTTTCTGATTCGATTCTATTTTAAAATCAATGTAATTATAGGTTTGTTTAAGTCGTTTAATTATAATACCTTCAAAATAATGCGTGCACCTTCCATAAATGGAAAAAATCGGCAAAGTTTGAAATACCAAGGTGAAGAACTTGACCAATGATGCATGGGTGATGTAATGATGATCATAGTAGATCATTGGCGTAAGTTTATTAGTGTAATTATTTTTCTATAACATTTATAAAAAGTAAAAAAACGTAAAAGCAATAAAGATATGTAAAAAATTTTTGTATATTCTTATGTAATTTGACTGATAAATACGAGACCCAAATACAATATCCAAAGGTTCAAAGGAGATCAGCGCCATTAAGCCAGATTGTGGATAAGTGGACTACGGCCTCTACCATTCAAACGTAAGTTTTAACAAAAATTACTTGTACGGTCTCTGATAGGTGCGAAATTTAAAATGGTTTACAATTAACATTTGAAGTTATGTGGACCAAACCAGCCAGCCAGCCAGGCCAGCGGGCCGCAGGTTGAGTAAAGCTTCTCTAGACTCTATAATATAGAGATTCTAGAATCTAGAGGATGGTCAAACCCAATCCCAATATCGTTATCCCAATATAACATTAAGGCACTTCTCACACAGCGCTATTTAATAGCTACGCGACTGCAACGCAATCCAAAACTTGTATGTATCTGACCTGTTCACTGTCAGGAGACGCGTCTACGATGCGACGTGCGATTACGATGTACGAGCGTTGTGTGAGAAGTGCCTAAAACTTATTTTGTCAAACTCTATCAATAGGTAGGTACCTACTAATCAAAGGAAACACCCAGAAATCCTGACATTTAAGGCACTGTAATTAATACGATACAACTTTCTGATTCGATTCTATTTTAAAATCAATGTAATTATAGGTTTGTTTAAGTCGTTTAATTATAATACCTTCAAAATAATGCGTGCACCTTCCATAAATGGAAAAAATCGGCAAAGTTTGAAATACCAAGGTGAAGAACTTGACCAATGATGCATGGGTGATGTAATGATGATCATAGTAGATCATTGGCGTAAGTTTATTAGTGTAATTATTTTTCTATAACATTTATAAAAAGTAAAAAAACGTAAAAGCAATAAAGATATGTAAAAAATATAAGATAGGAAGGAATTTATTGAAAAAGGTGTTATTTATTTGTTTGTTTATTAATTTTTTATTGTGCATATTAAGGAGAATTTAAATTTATCAGCTAGTTGGTAGGAAGGTTCTAGAATCACAACTGAAACTAATGTTTTAAGTACTGTGTAGGTCGGCAGTGTATTGAGTGATTTACAATAAAATACCATCGCATCCATTCCATGAGACGACGATATTTTGTTGATAAAATATTATCAAACATTGCTATGAAGGTTTCGCGCCATGAATAATGTAATTGTCAATTCTCCGACTTGACCACATTCATCTTGCTACCTGTTTGGAAACACTCGTTTACATATTGAATCATAAAATTAAATGTAATACTGTTTATCTCCGCCATCTAATTTATTGGACACAATAAAATATCTACCTAATTACGCAAATCATTTTATTACTAGGCAGACTAATAAAACATACTTCATTAAAAACTTTACACGATGCGCGTACAAAAACAATAATTCGTGTTACCTACATGTAGTTTTAGAACGATTAGCCGCCATGTTGTTTTTTGTTTTACGCGCGAAAAAGCGAAACCACAGATGTTTTTGTTAAAGGTTTTTTACAAAAATACTGGGTCACCGTGTTTCTGTATGTCCTTTTGACTGGTTTATGTCGAATTTTATTTAAATTCGCCGTTTCTGAGTCACATAACCGTTTGCTGACTATGACGTTGACCGCTTAATATATTCAAGTTACAGATTTTATTCGTAATTAGGCCTCGATTTGGTTTTATTGTTTGTTTACATTTTTTGAGGTTCATCGCCCAAGTTTTAAGACAGTATAAATTGGAAGAACCGTCGTTCGTATACTAGGGTAGAAATTAATCTGTTACTTTACGAATTCTTACAGAAACATTTTGGTACAAACAGACCCAAGTGAATTATTTGTCTACCTAGCTAATTGCCAGTAAGTCGTTAAAGTGGTTCCTTGTAGTTGTTTCAATTCAACACTTAAAAGGAACACTTTCAAATAACGTCTTTGCTTAAGCAAAAATCGTTTTTCGAATGTAGAAACCAGACAAACTCACAGAATTCCCCTTTTATGTAAAATTCTAAAAAGGAAGATAGATAGATAGGCTTCACAGAGAAATTATGGAAGCTGGTAAGAAAAAAAAGTTATTACTTAAGCTCCCATCTGGAACACTAAAAGTACTTCGTGGGCTCTCACTGACAACCTGACCTTCCGGAATGGAAATAGTTTCAAAACAAAATCTACGCCGCTGCAATATATCGAAAGTAGATACATAAGTATATTATGTTTTTTTAATTCAAAGCAATAAAACGAGTAGACGAGTCACCTGATGGTAGGTAAGTGATCACGTCCCCACGGACATTGGCAACCTCAAGGCGTCAACAACGTGTTGCCTACCAAAAAAGCCATAGAACGGTATGAAAAATATCTACTACGTATCATAATTCGACAAAATTACAATCTAGAACGCAATTTTACCTAGTAAGATTCTAAGAAAGATTTTATCTTACATCCAAAACTGTCCAGTAGGTAACTAAATAAAATCTAACTAAATCAGCGATAACTTCGAATACAAAGCCCCAACCTCAACAGAACCTCCTAATAACTCATAAAATTAATCCCACAGTGAATGTTACGTTAAATAATATAAAGTTATCGTAAGTAACGCTATAGGTATCTTGTGTTTCACCTTCAACTAGAAACCTTGACTTTGTACGCATGACGTAATATATCTCGAATATAATGCCGAATCTCGACGCGATATTTCGATTGATCGATAACAGCGTACGTAATATTATTACGAAGCATATTGTTTTATACAGGTGGATTCGTTGTACCTACGTATATCTAACAAAGCGTATGTTTGAAAAAATACCACTTTACTTTATCCAGTAGGTAATCATCATTACATCATCAACATAATCGAAGTCAAATTTAATGGAAAACAAGTATCAGCATTTTTTTATACTACTTATATATAAAATTCTCGTGTCACAATGATAGTTACTTTACTCCTCCGAAACGGCTTTACCGATTTTTACCAAATTTTATATGCATATTCAGTAGGTCTGAGAATCGGCTACTATCTATTTTTCATACCCCTAAGTGATAGAGGTTGTTCACCCTTAACATTCTTTTGGCAAAGCAACGTTTGCTGGGTCAGCTAGTTTATAATATAATAAAAAGAATTATGAAAATCGGTTAAACCAAAAAATACGTTTGAAGTAACATACATACAGGACAACATACAGTCGAATAGAGAACGTTGATGTGAAACCTAGTCCTAATTCTAGTCCCTAAATTGGGTCTTGTTGTGTGTCGGTCACAGTTGTCATGGGCGGCAGCGGAAGAGTGGTGCTGCATACTCCTTTGCTACCTAAATTCCATAAAAAACTTACTAAAACTAACAGACTAATACGAATCGATAGTCAGTATGAAGACTAATCTAATCGATAGAATCGAACTAAAGAACTAACGTTCTAATAGCATTCTAGTTCCATTTTGAGTCCTAATTCTATATCGGTCACAGTTATCATGGGCAGCAGCGGAAGGGTGACTGCTTTTTTGTTTGCTACCTTATTTTCATAAAAAGGTTATCAAATCCAAAGGGGGTCTGGTAAAACCTGGATTCCTGGAATATAATTAGTAAAAGCTTGGGCCGTGAGCTTTTGATACGCTCTCTTTTTCCTCAAGCATTAACTTTTTTTCCGTAAAAAAATTAATATTGTAAGATAGTTTGGTACTTAACAGTTAGATACCCGTATTTTATTTAATTGTATTGGGGTAACCATAGGACAATATTCGATCGTAGACACTAAGTAAACAGCCAAATAGTGTGATAAATCATAGAGTCAAAAAATGACGTGCTCAAATATAAGAATAGGTGTAATTATGACTTTTAATTTAAAATTTAATTAATGTTTTAATAAGGCCTTAGCTAATACGACCAGTGACAACGAGCAAGGAGACACATTAGGACAAACGGGAATTTTCTCAGACAAATCGCACAGACAGCCATACAACCATACAAAATTTAGACTATTAGCAATACTTACATGTAATACGTATAGAATGCTATGTGTATAATTATTATGAGTCGAGAATGGCTATTCCTGTTCGATCGAGTGATTGACGCCGCATTAGCTTAATGCGTGCTTCCAAGCGACTAGGGTGACCATGATTTGTTGTTATTTTTTACTAGTTGATAGCTAGATGCAAATAATTGCTTTTTACAAAAAAATAACAGACTTTAACATCGACAAGCCGAGAAAACTCAAAAACTACTCGCCAGATGACGCTCAATTCGACCCATTTAGGTAACGTTCTCGTCACTACAAATTAATCAAGCCCAAACACAAAGTAACTGTAAATCATTGAGGAGTTCCCTCGACTATCTTTCATCAGATGGACTCCAGACCTCCATTAAATTGTAGTGCTTTAATTAATGAAAATATTAACAAACAAACAAGTCGCCCCTACAATTTTCGAAAGTTCCTCTCGATTTATCTGGGATGCCATCATGAGATCCTGGTGTCCTTATCATGGGACCACCCTTGGAAGATCGACTTTCCAACTAAAAAGAATTATCAGAATCGGCAAAAGCATACATATTATTTGGTCAAATTGAGAACCTCCTTCTTTTTTAAAATATTTTATGCTCCATTTTGTTCTTTATTTCTTTGTTTTCGCCAATTCTTAATTATTGTGTACCTAATTGTTGTTCTTACATGGTAATTTCAAATCATTGGAAAAAATCATCCCATTCAAACCATAAACTCAAAAATAGATGGCGCGAGGCAGCCTCAAAACCAAGTCCTACAATATCCCAAACAGCAACTGAACTCATAGCCACCGTATTAACAGGTTTTTGGCTACGCTGGATCTCGGAGCTCACGACCAGCGCTAGGAACCATTCTGAATAAAGCTCTGCTCGCCAACGTCAAGTATCTGTCATCATCAACCACGGGCCGCCGTCACACCGAACTGTACTATGGCTTCATGACGCTGATTTTAAAAATACAGTAAAAGAAGTAAAAGATTGTCTTCTATAATGAACCTATACGTAAATTGATTAACAAAAGCCAATGGTATCACCAGAGTGAGATTCATCCATCTTTAGTAGTGGATGCTTTAAGGCTGCTGGAAGGATGTTAGTAGCATTTTCCAGGCAGGATCGAATAAGTCTAGTCTAATTTGTTTTACCTTTTCGATTTCGTCGCAGCAATGTCTTTAGAACATGAGGGTTACAATGTTCTATCTTTACCCAGGCACATCTCAAAAGTCCAATCGCTCACAGATTGGGATGCGCCGATAATTTAAACACAACGAACATCACAATATACATTTAGATATTTATCTGCCAAGCACTTTCTAAATTTTGACAATTGATATGTTTCTTATTTTAAACTTAAATTATAGAAATGACCTTACATGTATGAATAATTAACAAGTATAAATAGGAGCACATGGTATATCGCTATATGTTTAGATTTTATTGTCAAAGCAAGCGATGTACGCGCGCCACCAAAATTCATTGCGAATGATAAAATTACTATATACTATATTTTACAATTACAAAGACCTTAATGGCTTTTGAACCTATAAATTAACCATTATCTTAAATTTGCTTCGTTTAACTTCACTTTTATTTAGCATAATGTATGACATTTCCGGAGCTTACCTTGGATCACATTCAATTGATGGATCTTAATTATTTACAGAACATTCCTGTCCGTAATGGCTCATATTTAATTTAATCAGCCGTAATTATACATGGCGAGTTATAAACAAGTTTACTGACTCTATCGACGTTACACGTCGGTGTCACAGGCGCCCAACGTATATCTAAACACCATACATCAAGTAGGAGAATTTAAATCATAAGAGCCATAATTCAATTCGGTGTGACATCATCAAACAAATTACGTCGGCTGAATAACTACTTATTGAAAATCATCGAACGAAAAATGTGAATATATAATTTAACTCGTGTTATTTTATAAGATATTAGATCGCTGCAAAAACACGTCGGTACTCAAATCGTTATGTATAAATTATGATGGCTGTATCTTAAGTAGCAAAAAATAATTAAAAAGGTTAATTCAGTTTAAAATAACAAAAATGATTAAATAAAATTCCTTCAATTGACTGGTTGAAAACTTTCCAGACATATTTATTTTTTTAGTCTATAAACCGATTAACAGTCTAGTTACCGTCGTCTATAGAAGTCGAACGTATTTACCAAAAGCATCTATGAAGATTTACCAGCTAGTTATAAGGCTGAGATTATCGAGGAAATGATCAATAAGAACGAATTACGAGTTTTTTTTATGGAATTAAGATAGCAAACGAGCATGCAGCACCACCCTTCCGCTGCCACCCATAACAACTGTGACCCACCTATAACTAGACTCAAAGGGACTAGGATGGTCAATCCAGTTAGTAGATGGTGTTAGAATATTAGTTGGTACGAGGTTTGTTAATAAGTGTGAGGACAGGGATTGTTAGTGATAATTAGTCATGTTAGTTAATGTTAGTAACAGTCCAGTTAGTTATTGTTAGTATGAGTCTCGTTCTAATTCGGTTACAGATGCGTTGCTACCCCTGAGGACTGAGATGGTCGCCTCTAAAAAAGTGTAACGGGCTCCACACCTTTCTATCCGGACCACTACTACCTTTTACCATCCACTAAATACTTTTAATCCTTGTCTGCCTTCGTCTACCAGAAATTTCATTCGAAGACCTTTGTTCCTGACATTGCGTCATCGTTCACTGGCGTACTGCGAAAGGCTGGAGTAGCTTGACTGCCTCGGTGTTTCCACCTGTGTATGATGTAGGAGTGTTCAGGAGAGGAGTTATTAAATTATCAGTTAGTGCATTTATCATCTTAAATTTTATCATTACTAACCGTCAGAAGGGATTCTCAAATTATTTTAGGTAAAAAAAACGTTGAAAACTTTGTTGAAGAAAGTAGTAGAGTTTCTCTTTCTCTTCACTTTGTTGATGGAAGCGCTAGAGTGGCTAAAGCTTGCAATTTCCTTGCGCGCTAAACAGTAGGTAGAGCTAGTAGAGGTATAGGGGAGCCGCTTTTACTCGCAATGAAAGCCTAGTTAAAGGACCCTGTCTTTCAACTACATAGCTCTCCTATACTGGTAATGATATCATGCATACAGATTAAATTATTAAATCTGGAGACAGAAATGTCAACAGACAGAAAAATACCTGTCAAATGTCGGTCAAATTTATATGGGACTAGATATGAAGTACTATCTTTCGAATACAAAAAAAATATCATAATCGATTCAAGCAGTGCAAAATTATGAGGTAACATACACAATAAAACATACAGTTGAATTTAGAAACTCATGCTTTTGAAGTCGGTTATAAAGATATTTTTAGGTCTACGCATGTAATTGTAATCTGTAATCATATGTAATTTATGATTACATATTGCTCAAAGCCGACACTGAGCGGCCCACATCGCCGTCTCAAAGCTCTCCGATAGCAAATTACGACGGAATGTCATCGCTCACATCTGCGGAACACTTGTGCTCGTCTAGCCCCTCCTGTATTTCATTTATCGAGCCACTGCGACGACGGCGTAACGTGGATATGCCTGTAGATTATTACTCGGCTGCAAATTAGACTAGAACCGAAGGGATAGGTAGGGCCTTCAGCTACCTAGAGTTCCCCCGGTGTCAATGCCTACAACAGTAGGCACTTACCATTTTTTGGCTTCCAAAAATTAAGAGGTTCGTTGAAAAGCTGGAACTTGTCATCTGGTCCCATATACATTTATAGTTTTTGAGTTATCTATCTCTACTTTGAAGCTGAATTTTTTTGTTAAAAGTTAAATTATAAAATTAAATCGGCTCTCCAACTATCACCCAGAGCTCGATAAACCTTTAACGTTAACCAATCATCAAGGACCTGGCATTAACTCCTCCCATTGTAGTCCTTAGTGTCAAGTTTATTACAATAAAGGATTAAATAAACAATTAATCGAGACATGAAGATTTTACTAATATTGTTTGGATTATCCATAAGATGCTAACATTTTGAACATGGCCGTTGTAAATCAACACACGAAATCGATGCCAAACGTTGAAGACTTGATGCATTTTCAATTTGGAAGGTTTCCGTTGTAGAAAAAACACTGAAAGGTTTACCTTAATTTTGTATTGGTACTTACTTATATTCTATTGAATAGCTACTATAAGCATAGTGCAATAACGTAGCTTTCTACAACAAATTCATCGTTACCTTCTTGACCAGATACTAAGAGACGGTAAGTGCCCATGGGTAATGGTGGCCCCATTACCCATGGGCATCATTGATGCCAAAGAAAGAAGAGAAAAGAAATAAATTGACAAATAAATTGATTTTGTTTATAGTTTTCTGCATTCCTTCTGTGTATATGTATAAATTGTATAACTTTAATTTTCCGTTTTAAAATACTCCGTACACGTAGTTTCCGTAAAAAGGGGTACAAATTTTTCCTCTCGTAGGTTTTAATACATAGAAGATAACATTTATAATCCGCTTTAAACCAGTGTCTACCGGTTTGGTATAGATTGTTCAGGCTGCCCTCTATTTGCAGTATGAAAGTTAACAACTTATGCGAATGATTAATATTGTATCATTATAATGCTATTTGTTGTTTTAAGAATGCCGTCAGAAAGGTTATGTAAGCGATTTGTTGGGTCTAGCTTTTAGGTTGGCGTTTAAAAAATGGCATTAAAATTTTTACCTCGCTGGGAATTGTACCCAGTACTTTTTTAGATATACTTAGGTACTATATAAAATGAAATATAATAATTATAAGACAGTGATAATACTATAATACTGTATAAAAATATAATACTGAACGCAAAAAGCTAAAATTTGGCATACATATTCATGAAGGGGAACACTACAGGATTTTTATAAAAATCCACGCGGGTGAATCCGCATGGGAAACCTAGTTCAAATACAATACATTACCAATGATATATGTATTACGAAACCATTAGAATTCAATAAGTATGTACCATGACCAAGTAATTAGTTACCTATAGTAACTCGCCAATGTTTGGGTGTTCGCGTGTAAATAGTTTTTTTGTAACAACAGAATTAATCTCTCGCGTATAAATTTTAATGTATATCTGTGTTATGATTAAGAGGTACTTCAAAGGTACTTTGTAAGTAGGTAGGTGTTATTTAATAGCACGATAAGCGTGCGTGATTTTGTGTTATTGTCTACGTTACGTACATACATATGAAATGTGTTGGTTGTTGTTTTAAAAATCTCCAAAATCTACACCATTGAAGTGTGGTTCAAATGAAACACTAGCCAATTTAAAACCAAATGTATTCGTAGATAGAATACGATTGCGTACGCGCATGTAGACTTTGTATTCATGCATTGTTATTGGACATGATTCGCAAAATGATCGAAACAGTCGCCTCAAAATGTCCTTTGCAACACACTGCAACATCCTGGTCAAATAATAATTAAATAAAACTAGTAAACCTGACCTCGCTTCGCTTCGGGGAACCAGTCCCTTCAAAAATCTCTATAAATTTTAACAAATTATGTTATTCCGATGTCTAAGCTATATTACTGCAAAGTTTCATGAAAATCCGTTCAGTAGTTTTTGCGTGAAAGAGTACCTAACAAACCCACACACACACACACACACTCACACACTCACTCACATCCTTACATTCGCATTTATAATATTAGTAGGAAGTAGGATAGGATAGTAGGATAGCTTAGTTTTTCTCGGATTTTAAACCAAACCGAAAATCCTCCAAAGCTATATGACAGTTAAGATCGTTCTGCCAAGAACGTTTCTAGGTAGCTACAGCCCTGGGTGATACTTGTGCGTATTATTTAATGTCAGCTCTGCGCCTATATGATTAAGGTAGAATTAAGATTGGCGGTGGTATCTAAAAATGCCCTTAGTAATTTTGCTCACAAGCTGAATTGAACTGTGAGCACAGGTCATTAGTTGGTTTTGGTGGCAATACCCATATTCTTGGCGACTCAAGTATAGATACAAAATACAAATATTTTTGCGCGGCCCCAGACGAGAAAAGCGTACAGAGCCACAAACTTATCTGACCCGGTAAGGAGGGCGCTACTGTCTTTGTCTGACAATAGTATAACATTTGCATTAGTTCCAATTTTGTCCACCGGATCAGATAAGTTTGTGGCACTGTAACAATCGCTGCTCTCACACATCAAACATCAATTCATAGACGAAATCATCAATAGACGTAAATATTAGTATTAGTATTAGTGTTTGACACACATCATTAAATTCCCCAATTACACGTGAGTCAGTAAAGCCACGGTCGTAATTTGACTAATTTAATGACAATTGATACAAAAGTAAAGTAATTATTTTAAATTTAAACGTTTTGATTGTTGTGTTGACCTCTACATCCCGCAACGTGTTGTTGTCGTGTTCACTGACAATTTAAAGGTGAAGACAATATCAGTATTAATATAATGATAAAAAAGTCCACAAGTCAAGTGGTATAGGTACCACTCAGGTCAGGGACACTCAAAATTAAATATGAAATGCAAAACACCTGCGATCCCCTACCAAATATTTAGATAGGTACCTCTCACATATCAAGATTCACTACCAACTAAGTTACAGGAAAGTCATCATAATGTACCTGGAGAAAGTAATAGAATCTATAAGACAAACAGATGTCTGAACTGACCAAAATGATTTGCAAATTCACTGATTTGAGACTTGTGATTATGAGACGTAAGAAGTATTTTCTCTACCTCACTGAAAAAATGTTTTGGACCCATTTGTATCTCATAAGCAAACTTATTACGCTCAAGTAGCTTAATGTTGAACAAAAAATAAAATATGTCATGTTTAACAGACAGATGCGTAATTAAACTACAAAAAAATATTATCAGATGGTAATAAAGACCATACCTCACTGCGCAAGCTCTAAACTGCCTATGAGAAGCCCCATAATCTGTAACATCTTCCCGTCATCATCAATAGAAAAGCACTACGCTTTTAAAATTTCAAAAAAATGTTCGAAAAAATCCCGCTGGCAACACCTGTTACTCCCGCGCTTTTCATGCGTACAAACAAGATGGCTGCCCATCTGTTAAATCACAAATGGCGCGCGCTTAAGGCTTCTAATGCAATCAAGTTCATGGGAATTAATCTCTAGAATCCTGGCTGTTCATTTAAAAATGGATGCTATAGTTTATTATATTTCAGAGATTTACAAAAGTACCGTTGAAAAACAATGCAAATGTACATGTAAAATCTCTTCTCAGGGTTGAAAAAGTACCTTAAAGAGAGTGTGCAGAATTGGAACTAAAGTTCTTCTTGCAGAAAAACTACCAACTACTACGTTGAAACTACCAAGCTTTTGTGAAATATAACCAACTACATAGATGATGAAAATAGTATTGAGCCTAATAGTTATTTTTTATATGTATAAACACAGTGTATAAACTGTAACGTTAAATAAACATAGTTATTTACGGAAGTATTTGTGGTCAAGTATTACGAATATGACGCAAATATGACTGATTAAATTAACTGTAATTATCCACATTCCAAAATATGTAGGATATGTTGGAATTATGTCATTATTGTAAGCAAAAAATGTTACAGTTTCTTATTTAAATGTGGCAAACCTAGGTAACGCTTAAACATGTTTTGCTGTGAGTTCCTAATTTTAAACTCGATTATCATATCACCACATTCTCATAATATCACATTCCAATATCATAGGACTTCATGATTGTGATTCGTCTGCTCGTTTGTATCATGTAACAATTTGTCAATTGCAGACACAGACCGCCATGGCTGCCGCAGCATGTATTAGGAATAATCAATGTATTTTGAATTAAGAATTTTATTTATTTTATTTTTTATATTTATGTACACATGGATACAAAATTAACAAAATTGGTTAAGTAAGGATGGTACAAAGGTACTGCTTATTTCTTATGAAATCTCTTCCAGCAGACCTATGACTGGAAAGTGGTATATTTAACGGTAGAAAGACCGTGTACAGAAATAAAAATAATAATAACTAACATGTTAAGGCAATCATACTAATACAATTATTACATTGTAGTAATTAGTAAGTAGTAATTAGTAAGTAGTTAAGAATTTTTGAATCATCCACTCTATCCCACTTAATGTTGACTCGTTCGCTGTCTCCTTTTTACTAAAGAAACCAGTATGCTTATAAATGATGTACATAACCTTAAACAATGAACAGAAAGCATTTGACACCGAGTTAACTAAATAAGGCTCGTTCCTTTACGCTTTACAAGCTGCGACCCAAACTTTTCAGTAATTTCATATAATGCATAATTAGGTATAATTGAAAATGTAGATCAATCAAATTTAGGCCCCCAAAGTAAAATGTAATATATTTATTAATGAACAAACACTGAAACAAACATTTACAGAATTTCATTCCATTACATAATAATATATGGCCAACCGAATATAAAGAAACAACTATTAAAATGTACGTAACAAAATCAAAAGGCGTAACTGTTCAAAAGTATAAAGCATTGATTAAATTATGCAAAACACAACTCCATAACTGACCTCGTGCAAGAAAACGATCAAAAAAACTCGCGTCTGACCGGGGATTATGCAATAATAACACAAATGGAACAAAAAAGAACAATTCCACGATCCTGAAGGGCAAAAAGTCATAACGGGTTCACTCGTAAGAGCGGTCGCATCCAAAAAATTTACGTCTTTTTTCTTTTCCAAACAGGAGCAAAAAGAGGTGTCTACAAAAAGTCCACAATGAGTGTTTTTGCAAACGTCAGAGCTGACTTTTTCTTGGCACGCGTTAGAATTTAAAACTGTGTTTTTATGCGTGATTGTAAGTTTTTGTGACAATGTTGTTGAGGTAGGTCGTGGTAAATTTGCATCTTTGGATCGTTTTCACCAGTCTTCGGACCTTCGGTCGATCACCCCAGCTTGTGGACATTCCATCAATATCTACTTCCGAACGTTTCTGCAACCTTGTGCAATTCCAAAGTTCGACATTTTCCAAACATTATGTAACTTGAAAGTTTGAATATTTATATTTAATCGTATAATTTCGACTACGTTTAATTGTTCATACCAATTATTACTTTCATCCCATAAGCAATTACTGAGACAACTTTATACCCATAGTAGATCACGTAGTTATTTAACTGTCATACCTTTATCAATTAATTTTTATTATTATAAAGCATTTAAATTTCAAGTGGCCATGAACTAAACGGTGACCAGTTCCTCCTCAGTTTACCCTGTGTGTTTTCATAGTTTATATAGTTTGGACTACTCCAAAAAAACCATTAAACCTTTGCGGTCCTTTAACTAAAGCTATGTGTTCAGTCTGCTCAAATGTACGTAACCTAGAGTAGGCCTAAGGTTTTGACAAACCCAAGATAATGATGATGATGAGAATGATAAAGCCACAGTTGGGTTAAAAGAGATCAAAACCATTGACCGTATTGAATATTAGAGGAATATCCAAGTAGTTTCTTCGGTAGGAATCCAACTGAAACTGAAACGATTTACTTCTGCAGTTTGAAGAGAGCTGAATAAAAAGTAGTTCGTGATGCCTTGCACACCGTATCCTACCTGCTACGCGAGAAATTCCTGGTTCCACGTTCAGGGTCTATAATATCGGATTCTATGAATGTCTGATAGGGTCGGATCTGTTAAAAGAAATAAGTTGTTAATCTTGGCCAACCAGTTGGACTTGAGCCCCTCATATAAGCTTAAGTCCATGAAAATATAGTGACCATTTAACAACAGATGAGCGACAAGTCCGTACAGAGAAGGCAGAAAAATGTAATCTCACTCCAAACATCCTACACTGCAATTCTATTCCAAAATGTTGCGCCTAGTGTCCCACAGCTATAAATTTCGTTTGTTTGTGTGTAAAAGGTGTATTCGTATTTGTGTTTGTGGGAGTGTGGCTAATGCGTCCGCGCATATGCACGGTTTCAATGTTGCATTCGTTCTCACCCCCTATTGGGATGGACATAAATCATCTTGATACTTGAACAAATATTTTTTAGGCGGAAAATTTGAATGATGAATTTAAATTTCCGTTCTCGGTCTGGGTGTGTGTCCTTGTCTTGTGTGTTGTCCAAGGCACCCACGACACAGGGAATCCTAGTGTGGGGCTTTGAGTGTGAAGCGTTATTATTATTATTATTATTTGTATATCGAGTAAATCTTAAACGGGTTAATTTGTAATCAGACAACAAGTCTGTGGTGACTTTTGTGGTACTGCTGACGATGGAAGTGACCACTGGTAATCTGGTCTTTGATTGCTTATGTTTTGACTTCGTATGTAAAATATTCATAATTAAAGAGATAATTTTTTAACGGAAAATAGGTCAATTGTTCTCAATCCATAAATATCTTCAAATGTAATATGGAGACATACATCAATCTTTACAAATCAACTAGATATAATTATGCTTCCGTAACTTGAGCCACTCCGACGCACGCCCACCACCACTGTCTTCTTCAGCTCGTCAATGTATTTTTATCCAGATGTGATCTTTGTAGACACTCCACAGAAGTTTTACTGAACTGGTCAGATCATTATTACTTCAGCCAGATAATTCTCTGACCTATGTCAGTTAGCCAAACATCCTCGTTTGTCCACTTAAAATATGTCAGAATTCTTAAATATTTTCAACCGTACAACACCGACAACACACCTTTAAAACGAGACGCACTTATGAGTAAGACAAATTAATCAAATTAAACGTTTATAAGATTAATATAATTACCGGAGTTAATAATTAAATTGCCAACGAACGATTATTTGAATTTTCACACATAAATATCACATACTTAAGTACAATATTTTCATTTAATTTAATCTATATGCAAATTTTAATTTATTTGCATTCATTATGATGTGCCTTAATGTATTATTATTTACTTTTATGCTAAGTCAACGTAGTATTTTAAACAATATTTACAAACGTCAATTTTATTTATGACATCATTTTTGTTACTTTTGATATTCAAATAGGTAACCACATCAATAAATATCTGATGCATGAGTCAGTATGTTTACATAGAATAAGATCTGATGTGATGGACAATTAAACAGCAACATAATAAAACTAAATATAACAATATAATAAAGTTTGTGTTTACGCCCAAAAAAGTTTATGATTACTCCCAAACAATTTTGAAGACATAGTTAAAAGGTAGGTAGTATAAAGATCAGACACAGAGAGTTCAAACCTCAAAGTCTCTTCATGTTTTGTCTGAATCTGAGTTTTAGACAAAATAATTTTTAAAGTTTACTTTAGATTTATTTATTTATTTACTTATAGGACACCCAGCACAGGTAACACATAGTACAATACATTGGTAATTCTTAGGAGTAACAAGCATATTAGTGTACCCATAATTAGGGTGCCACAACAATCACATTTTTGCAGCTAGACAACAGTTGAGTTTGAAGGTGGAATACATGACATACAAATTTAAAATTAACCATACCTGTATAACGAAAATTTAGTCCAATTTAACAAACATAATGTAAAAGAAAGAAAGAGTACTACAAATATAATATTAAAAACTGACAATCAATCAATATTATTGCTTATTAGGTTCAATACATCTTTTTTAAATTTGAAAAGTGGATCTGTTATAGATGAATTACTTAAGATACTTAAGTATGTACTCCACTTCCCAAAATCAAAACTGTTCAATCCAAGTAAACTAAGAAATCGTAGGCGTTCTAAGGGTGGGTCGCATGAACCGACCTTTTTTTTAACCGTATTATCCACGAAAATATTTTTTCTACCTGCGAACCCAAAATCTCTACCTGACGCTGCGCGAGCGCAGAATCTAACGTTTTTGAGTTTGGATGAAAAAATATGCGTCGTTGAACTAGTGCTGTGAGGGGTCTTTTTGCTAGATTTTTTAGAGGCACTTGCAACGACTGTAAGGTGGTTTTTGTAGTGTTTACATTGGTTTTTCTGGCTGACCCCTTTGAGGGGTGTGTCAATCCTTGCTAGTAACTCTATTTTCTATTAAGACTTGTTTTGTGTGATGACATGGAAACTATTATTTACATAATCGTTATTATGTCAATCTTAAGCCGTAAAACTTCGATACCAACAGGGCAATACTTTTATTAGTGGTAAAATCTCAAATTCGAAAGTAGGTATATCATGGCGTATTAGTGATATTGATCCTACCTAAGAGTTTATCAAAATCCATTGAGTAATTATAAGTTACATTCGGTCTGTACTATTTGTTTCGATTTCTAATTAAGAAAACTTAAAAATTTGAAGCTACTTTACCTCTCTCAGCTCTCAATTCCGTTGAGGTTTGTAATTGGCCGGATATTCACATTATTACCATATGGGCCTCCTAAAAACGTTTTCAAGTCGTTTATAACTCTGACATTCAGAGGTAAGGCACTTTTAGATAATCGAACTTTACTACGATTTAATTTCGCGAGACCTAATTATACGTTTGAATACAGAAATCTCTTAGAAATAATTATTAAAACTGATTGAACATTCATGACCCTTGATGTGGGTCAAATTGTTTCTACTAAAATGAGCTTGAGGAAATTTTTAAAAGAAAAAAGAGAAAATTTAGCTCAATTATAGTCATATTAATTTTGCTCGATAGTCTGTAATAACTCAATAGTCATAATAAGTTTGCTCAATAGTCTCTATTTGCTCAATAATCATAATAATATTGCTCAATAGGCTGAGGCTGGTGATAGGATTTTAAACTTGGTTGGTTGCTACCACCATCTTATTTGAGATCGGCACCAAACGATTTGTGTTCCGGCTGAGAACAAAATATTCCGAATCCGTTGCAATCACAACTGGCGCCTTCTGCTAAATCTCTTCAACATGTCTCCTCACAAGTGTTCTCTGTTATCTCGCTCTGTCATTTGTTTATCTCTTTCTCTTTTACATTAGTAATCTATCACCTTAAAATGTGGCGGAATTTTTCTAAATTGGAATGAAACGACAACTTCATGAATTTACGTGGGTATGTTTTATTTAATATCTGAAACTTCAAAATTTATAAACGCTCATAACCCATTAGCTTGTTTCGGTCTTATGTGATCTACCTCGTTAAGTAATAGCGGGTGCGGTCTTCTCGAGCGTTTTAGTGCTTTGGAGGGAAAAGTCTTCCAAAATTTCTAATTACACAGTAATTTTAGGATAAGCATGACCGGACACTACCCTCAGAATTAACTCGAGACAAGCTTACTCTATGATTGAATTTCTTTCATGCCTTATTTCTGTTATGCCTTATTTACTGAACATTAAGAGCGTGTTGTTTTTCTTTTTCACCATTAATTTATTTAATGTAAAGAACCGACTTACAAGCAGACCAGCCATGCTAAGCGGTCACCAATATAACGTGATCGCATTTCTAAACCCATCTAATTACGAAGCATTAACCGTCAAGCGTCCAAATTGTGGAGTCTGGCCAGATAATCGACGCTTATAATATACTTAAAGAATCTACTGTCTGTTACGTTGTATAACACTCAATTTCAGTGTCAAGTCTCGCTGGGGTTTGCACGACCGATTGCGATGCGGTTCGATAGCTGCGGGATTTGAACGTGGGCTTCATTTATCTGTTATGAGATGTAGAAAGAGATATAATAGAAAAAGCGAAGTAGCTTAAGGTTTTATGACATGGGTAATTTTAGAAAAGAAATGGTCTTCTAGCGGTGAACCTTTAGATTGATATGTCTTATAACTTAAACCAAATTATTTAAACCAAATAAATGTAATGGAAGCACCCAGAATTTAATTAATAAAAAGAAAACTAAATTTGAATTTTAACGAGGACATACGTACAGAAATAAGACATTCTTTGCCTACTACTAATTACATAAAGATTTATTATTAAGTATTTTACAATTTTGTCCTGATCTGGAATCAACCCAGAATCCTTTAAATGCACGAAAGAGTAATTAAAAATTCACCTACAAATACAAGAATTGTTTCATCAGAATGTGTTTCTCAATTCGCCCTCTCAACATCCGAGTCATACCAATTGAGTGGAGCACACAGACACACAAACTAGTTTTTGTCCGTATGAAAGTCACGGTCACTGCCTAATAAACCAATACATAGTAGGTACCTCTTCGGTGTATGAAATGTTACACGAATATACTCGATCAAACTTTAATTACTAAGACTTCGTCTCATCATCTTGACCCATCATGGTCCACTATTGAGCACGGGTCTTTTCTCTTCTTCTTCTTCTTCCCTTCTTCTTTCTTCTCTTCAAGTCTACCACATTGACCAAGTGCAGATTGGCAGACTGCACACGCAATTGAGTTTTTGCGAACTCTCCGGCATGCAGATTTCTTCACGATGTTTTCATTGACCGTTATAGCGAGTGAAATTATAACGCTTAAAAGAACATATTTATCCGCCACAAAATTCTCCACCAATCCGCACTAAATCAGTAGTAAAGTACGCTGATACGTCCTCAATGATGAAGAGCTTTGATTTCGTATCATCATTATTAAGAAAAAATTGAAACAATACTTTCTGAGAAACTTGTAATAATTATTTACACGGTTCTCCGAGGGTATTGTTTCAATATTATTGCTTTTCCTACCGCATTTGATGGCAATTTTATGTAATGTTACATAAAGTTTATATTACTATTTAGTACCTGTACTTGCACGCAGATGCAAATCTAATGATAGCATCTCATATAAACCTCTGTGGTTTCTTGTTGCTAATCAATACCAAATTGTTTATAAATTGTTAAAGTGATGATTTAAAAAAATTAATTCTTTGAAAGACCTACCTATACTTGAGTCTGAAATAAATTACAACACTCGTGGTGGCACCCACTGGATGGAAATCACAGTGCTCTAAACCATTTTATTTGATATCAAAACCTCTCACGCATACATTGTTATCTGCTTAGCTAAATCACCTCCTTATAAAATCATAGCTTAAGTCCTAAGTCTGAACAGCCATAATAAAAGAGTGTTTGAATGCTTATTCATTTGCCAGTGGTATAATTTCACAAGTCCCAGTTCTTCTAGACATAATCTTCAGTAGATCAATATCCAATGTTGTTACTAATTCTTGTAACGCCACATTTTCTAGTCAAAATCCTAAAGTCCCTTTTGGGAAGTGAGGAGATCCATCCAACTTTGAATCCAAGACGACTTTCCTTGCTAATGGTACACCCTGAACTTATGAAGTTTACGTAACCCTATCCCTCATTTAGGAGGTTTCTGGACTCTATTCCATCCATTTTAATCCCGAAGGCTAAACCCCAAGTGACCAACTAATCTACATTTGCTTTAGTTTGTAGCCAAAAGCCTTTTCGTTTTCTGTCTAAAGCTTGAGATTCAGTTTTCGTTCCTTCCTCTTCCGTCTTTATGGCTGACAATGCATCAGTAGTGGAACCCCTTTCTCCCCAAGACATTGCGATGCCTAGGAAGACTAAAGCATTACAGTTTTACTATCATAGTTACAGAGCCATGATGATATCAAGACAGACAGATTTATTACCGTCAGATATAATAATTAGGTGGTACAAAAAACCGGAATAGCGTCATAGGTTCAATGAGCAAGTTACTTGAAGGCCGACGAGATTCGGTTAGTACTCGGTTATTATTTCGCTTGAAGTTCAATTGTCAGTTGTATGCTTCAGGTTTTTTGGTTAGTTTTTTTCTGTTACTAACTGGCCTGACAGATGTATTGATGGCATTTGAAGAGCCAAGTGGCGTAATAGATGACGACTACGTAGCCTCGTTCAAAGTGCCTCTGCCTGCAAATCAAGTTCCGGTTCGATTCCCGGCCGGCAGTTTTCTAAGCTAGGATAGCAAGCTAGTGTAAATAAGCTATTAAGCTAGAAATTCTGGCTTCATGTATGCAGAACTAGCTTTTCCTATCGCCTAGTAAAATGGTGAGAAAGCTCGTAAGCTAGCATCTCAAGCTAGGATAATTTTGCTAGCTTGCTATCATAGCTTGAAAAACTAATAGGCGTTTCCCTCCTCTTCGAAACGGCTAAATTAATTTAAGTGCTTTATTAGGTATAGTTAGCTTGGGGTAGGTAACTTTTCATATTTATTCGGTTATTATTAAAATAATGCTTTAATCACCTAGAAAATACATAATTGGCAATGAATGAATTTGTATGTTAATTTTTGCATGTTATCCATACGTGTTGTATATTAATATTATGGTTAAATAAAAATATTAATAATTTATTCAAAATGGCCACTGTTTTAATTTTAAACACGTGTAAAGAATACAATGTAGAGTTAATTACTAATTCAGATGACAAGAAAATTTTGAATAAAGTGGGTTGCTATTATTTTTGAGTTTTGAAGACTATTTGACAATTTCAGGACTATTCTTGCGTGCAGCATGCGGCACCACTCGTTTGCTGCCGCCCATGACAACTGTGACTGACACAAAACAGCACTCAAATCAGGACACTAGGATGGTTGGTCCAGTTAGCAAATAAGTTTTATCTCTCTTGTTTCTAGGTCGACAACGCATCATCGATTCCTTCGTTTGTCGAGAATTTACAAAAGAGTAACATCTCTGACCCAATTCACTTCAATTTATGGTGCACCTTCAATTCCTCATAATACCAAAATGAAATTGGTACACACAAATAAAAGAATAACTACAATACGTTTAATCAGAACTATAAAGTTCGTTGGTACTAAAACTTAGTTGAATGGAGAAAAAACCCGCAATTCTGATCGTGGGAGACTTTTTTTGTCGTCAAAAAATTCTCTTTTTACTCAAAAAGGGGATGTGTGCTTTGTCGAAGCTCAGGTGGCTGTTACGGTTAGGGAAACCACACGTTTTGGTGCATTGAGGGATCAACAATGTTTTTCAAATCTGACTTTTTATTATCATTTTAACTTCTTTCTTATAGAATTCTGAGTATTTTCTTTTTCTATCGTTTATTGATTTCGATTTATTGATGATATTGTTAGAAATCCAGGACGAAAATTTTAACATTTATAAATGAACGTTTTAGGTAAAAATCGAAAACAATAATATGCTGTAAGTTATGAAACGATTAGATTCTTATAGTCGAGTATAAAACAGTGCCTTAAATATAGATATTATGAGGAAGAAATTATGGTAATTCATAATTTTGCAAATTACTAGCATATTATACCGTTGTTGCTATATTATAAATTAAAATTTGAAATTTTAATTGCTTTTGGACATGCATAAATGTTGGAGCAATATACATTTTATATTTTTCTATCTGAATTATTATAATTTTAATCATATTTCATAACTTATAATTAAATCCTATTATTTAGTAATTACAGCTATTAATGACAAAATATTTTATTACTAAGCTAGAAAAGACTAAGATATTCTGAGATAATAGAATAACTATTGAAAATCTGCGTCTCAGATTTATTATATTTTGTCGTCAATTTAAAAATTAATTTTAAGTTAATGCTTAACTACAGCCCTGATGGTAAGTGGGCATTTAGCGTAAAGTGTTGGATGATAAAACTTGTTAACTTATGCTAGAAGCCTATTCATAGCCATTCATGATTCAAAAATATCCACATTATAATCAAACGGGAACACAAACGTATGGTACGCATTGTTAATGGCGAAATAAAGCGCATATTATTATGTTTACGACGATTATCGGAATCTAGAATCGTCTTAAAAACTATGTCGGGGTTACTCATGTAGGTGATATAGACAGTAGGTAGTTCTGACTCCAGTTATTCACCAAGAAATGGACTATTAGCTCCAAATGGACTATTACTTTCAATATAACTTTTTAGTTTGCCCATTTGTCCTGATAAAGTCCAACGTGTGGTCACAGTAGCTGTGATGCAATGAATAGCTGTTCTGTAAACGCACTTGATATCCCATTGCGCGCCATACTGTTCGTCTCGCGGTTTTGCTCGTGTTTTATAGGTACTTCATCGCGACATTCGCGACCCACTATTGTCCCACTGTTGGGCCTGGACTAACAGGGGGTTTAGGATATGCTGAACAACTGCGAAAGTGATAGTGAGTAAATACAAAAAAAATATAATTAGTTTCGATAATTTTATTTTACATTGCTATCCCATAACTAGATATTGAAGCGCCTTAACTCAAAAAAAATACTTTTTACACGTGGCAATTAGTCACCCACGCTAATTTTCTCTTAATTGGCTCGTTACTATTGCTAATCACATTCATCAAAATATAAATTATGCAGTTGATTTTAAGGTGAAATGACCTTCGTCCTAAAACAGTATCAAGTTAAGTTGTATCTACAATTTCTTCAGCCAACTTACCATACGAAGGCCTAAAGTTGGCCTATAAAAATCTGATGATATCTCGCCTCTTAAGACTAAATGACTAAAATAGCTAGACGATTGCTATTTACATCGTAATCGTACCTTAGAGCCGTAAGTACATACGTCAATTTACGTACCTTCGAGGGTACGAAAGCACTCAAGCTTGCCACTAGCAACTCATTCACCTATTAACTTTAGCTGAAGAATCGATCACTTCGAATCAATAAGCCGCCAGTCTATGCGAGTTTCTACAAATTTTTTACCTAAATAGATACTCATTATTAGACTTGGCAAATTTTACTTACACCCATATTGTTCACAAATATAAAAAGATTTCTTTTTTTTTTACATACAGAACTTCCCTTGAAATTTAAACAAAATACCTGACCTTTATTCCATCGGCCCAAGAGACTAGGCGTAAACCTTTCCTTACTTACGAAAGAAGAGATAGGTATACGCATAGTTTAACATTGAATTAAAGAAAGCAACAAAGTAGAAAAAGAATATCAGTTGGAATTTATTGACACTCCAAACAAGTTACGTAATAATATGTGCTTATATTACGTAAAATGGCAGGTAGATGAGCAAATGACTTTGACTTACGACTATTGTATGGTAATAAGTAGGTATTCGGAATCACCTTTTTGTACATGTCTGTTGAATTATTTGACTTGATGTTAATACAACACACGAGTGATTAAATCGAAATTGAATTAAAATATTATACCTACTAGTTTAATTTTTGACTCCAGCATCTTAAACATCGTTATTATTATAAGTACATCAGTATTATACTTAGTCTTTGAAAATAAAATGGAACCAAAGATTAGATACTATTCGTAAGAATCTCAAAGAAGCTAAGTAAATATCTTAAGCAGCAATTAAATAAAACCATACTTAAACATCTCTATTGTTCTGTAAGAGCTTAGATTGCTGGTAAGGTGGACATAAATTAACTGATTTATGAACATCTGCATGTCCACTTGAAAGACGGTTCCTTTGTCAAATTTTAAAATCTTAAAACTATGCGCCTTAGGATGCAGAGTCACCGATCCTAATAAATTCCGAAACTACGGGAAACGCACATTTTCATACGCCATAGCAAAATTCTGTTAGCACTGGTTCTATTATCAAATCGAGTAGTGTCGTAGATCCCAAAATCTGCACCCAGAAGCAATCCTTATATTGAAGTAATATAATCCAAAATTGTATAGCTAATTACAATGCGGTAAGTCATTAAGATTTAAGGGATGGTATTCAAGATGTTGCGGACCGTTAACCAACAACAAAAGCTGTAAGTAACAAAGTGAAAGATTTAATAGAGAATTGTAGATCGTTGACATAGAGTAGAATTTACGATAACGGGGATTAGTGACATAAGATGCCGAGTTGCAAAGGGATGGGGGCAGGTAGAGAAATTTGAACATTTGAGGGATGAAGAAAAAAACAAGGGTCGAATTTAAGATACAAAGGATGGTGTCGGCGTCACGCTGCGCGATAGATGGACTGCGGATGCAGTTTTAGATTTTTCTGAAGATTTCAAACATGACTGCGAGACATTTAATTGAATATTACCATTTGGAGAGATTTTTGCTTAGATTAAAGAAGTTTATGACTAATAACGTAGACAAGTAACTGACAAAAGTTTAAGATATTGAACTTAATTAGCGATAAATTTTAATCTGGGTCTGAAACAAAATCCTATAAAATTCACATGACAATTTAGACAAGGTAATGTTTGAAGTATGACTAATTCAAAGCAACTTACAACTTACTCGATTTTGGTCTTCATTAAATACGAAAATGAGGATACTCAAGCAATAAAACTCCTTAGTTTCATTTTATAAAACGACATCTGCATAAAACAATCTATTCAGAGCAAACACTGACAAAAACTCCCATGAAACACATTGCATCAATGTAAAAAAATCGATTTACATTTGAGATTTTACAATCTTTAATGGCTTGAATTAAGGCACCTTTTAGAATAACTTAACGATTCTCAGACGTTTTTGTAAAATAGTCTAAAAAGCCAGGCGCCCACATCTTCCGACAGGAAGAGGAACTTATTTGATTATAATAAACATTGGATATCGACGTGAAAAAACTATCGAACCAGGTGCATAGATCTTTGTTTTTCTAGCCTCACCATTGTTTGTTTTGTAATATCCGACCAAGGCACCACCCTTTCATTTAGTGCTAAAAAGAATTTTTTGTTGAAAAAATCGGGACCACACATTTTTTAGTCAGTAGCCAAAAGAAGCGTTTTTATTGTTTTGTAAAAAACAGTACACGAAAGAGAAAGTTTTTTTAGCGTATGCAATTCAAGTCTTTGGATAAAGGGTAGCTTCTCTTCTTTGTCACTATTGTTTTTAAGTGTTATTACTTTTTAACTCAGTGTCGTTATTGCTTTTATATCAGTATTACTCCATTTTTGTTTCCTGTACCATGTATTTTATATGATTAAGATTTTTCTTTAACTCATCTCCAAAGCAAGATTAATAAATTTTAAAAGATAACCGTAATCCATAAATTAAATTTTTAGAAGCTTACTTAAATTTAAACAAGGTTTAATTTAATTAATGTGACTTAAGACACGCTGCATAATACTTTATTACATTATCAGCTGTGAACCAATCCCAGAAATCAGTTTTATTCTCGAGTTGAGCCAAATCCGGTTCCAAACATTTGCGTGATGGATGATCGAGCACTTGCACGCGCCTCGTAACACCATCTGACTTTGTTTTTTCTTCAACAGCTCCAATATCATATTGTAAATCATTATACATTGCTGTCCCATCTTCATCACTAACGTTGGCGTTTATAACTTCAGCAGTAATGGATTGTGAATTGATATAAAAGTCGATTTAGAGGATGTAGTTCGATCATTACAGTGATGAGCCATAGGTCGTGTAGACCAAAATGGCTCCCAAAATACAGGTTCGGTGGTAATGGACCACGTAAGAAATTAGGCACATGCGTCGAGTATGATGTATTACCAATTCGAGGAGAGGAAGTGAGGACCATTATGTGATCAAATTCTTGTTTAGATACTTTGTAGGAGCTTAGTTAAACAACGATTCGAAAGATTTTAATAAAAAATATTTTCGGCATGTATTTCATATTCCATTTTATACAATGTTAAATGGTAGAATAAGTAACAGGTAGAATTTGGGTGTAAAATCGTCCAATAAAATTTTCCGCTTTATATGCATAACATTTTTTCAATTGTGTTTTAATGATAAAGGATATTTACACATAATTGTATGTGATTATAATAATTATAATCAGTGGTTAATTAAAGGTATGACTCAGTGAATCAGTGCTGGCCGTAATATGATTTGAATCTGGGACCATTCAACAGAGGGGAATAATCCTGCACTTTTAGTGTTTCTAAATTGTGTCGATATTATGAATTAATAATCGCGTTGCTCGGTGAAGGAAAACATCGTGAGGAAACCTTCATAACTGAGAGTACTTTATTAGTGCACAGTCGGCCAGTGTGGCTATGGCTTGTACCCCAACAAATGACCTACGATTAAGAATTAATATTATGATAATCGAGTAAAGATATTTACGATTAGATTGAAGGTGCAACAATGTCACAAAAAGCAATAATTTGAATATCAATCATAACACTTGTCCTAGATACAACACCTGATTTGTATTTGAAATGAATAATGAAAATCTTATCGACATCCGGCTTCCGCACCCCTGCAGGTGACTTCGATACCAAATTATAAAAAACTTTTCAACCAATTGTTGTCAAACCCTTGCTTTACTTGTTGCATGACGCAAAAAATAAAAGCAATCATTGAAACGCAACAAAACACATGTTACCTTAAAAAAAACGAAGTTATGCAATAGAATTTTGAAAACAAAAGTGTCATAAAAATGAAAACAAAAGTGTTAAAGAGTTGTACAAATAGGTAGTTTTTCAATTTACGAAAAACAAGACTAAGGACGCATTTGGTATTGTTCTTGAAACTAATAATTTTTTTATCGATTTTGAAAAGAAAAACATTTATGTATTCTACATTGCTGCTTCTGTAATTCGACTATCTATTCTGTAATTTGATTGAACCCACTGTCATTGAAAAAATGAAAATCATTACTAAAAGCTAAACTTTTGCTTGTTAAGATAGAAGACCTTAGCATTACTATAGTCGACGATACCTGTATATATCGACATAGATCAAATTTGTAAAGATGAAAATTGTCACGCGAAAATCAATAATTCAAAATACAAGATAATTAAAATTCATTATCTGATATTTGTAAATATATGAAATTAAAAACTTTAAATATAATACTTACATAATTTAAAAGATGTTTTAATTTTTTATGGCTTTACGTAGTATAGTAAGGTTATTGAATTTAGAATGTGATAATTAATAATTAACCCTTCCATTTCATGACATTATTATAATGTATTTTTATATCTTGAATATTCTGATGTCTTTAAAGAATCCAAAATTTTATAACGAGTGTACTGTTCTAATAAAGAAACAACAAATTTAGTTCAAATCTTTTCTTTGCGTTGTAACATTGCCATCTTTACGACTTAAGACTTTCAATTTTGTTTCATTTACTTTAAGGAACACCGACATTTTTATTGGGCTGCAGTTAAGCTATTCTTAAAGTTTACTACTGCATCCATTTATATTAGATAAGGGATGATTAGACGGTATGCCGAATGCGTTAAATAATAATAATTATACGGCTTTTTGTTGTTCGAAAAGAGTGAAAATTTCAGAAGCTATAAAAATGCTAAAATGGGGACATTTGTTTCAATTGTTTGTTCATAGGGCAATTGTTATTCTTTAAAAAGACCTTTTTATTTTGACTGCCTGAAGGTACCTAAAAAGTGATCTATTTTTAAGGCCTTTGTTAATTCTATATAGTATCATGGTATTTTTTACAATTAACGAGCAAACGCCTCCTGATGGTACCTAAGTAGCAACCGTTTCTTATAGACATCAGTTACGCCAAGGAATCAACCCTAAATTGCCAATCAAAAAATGGATAGGTTATAAAGTCTGTCACGCAAAATTACTGAAAAGTTGTAAACCAAAAATCAGGAAAAAACTGCCTAATATTAATCTTACTCGAATACTGAAACACGTAAAAAAACATTAATAGTATTTTTTGGATAAACGTTGGTTATTTTTTTAGGTCATAATTCATTCGTAATTATGACATCAATCACACTTACGTAAGTTATACAATTATGTATAAAAAATGTTGTAGATGTACAATGCAAGGGAGACGGGAACACACTACATATGCTATCGATTATAATACATATTATTATATGGAGTGTAGGTGACCGATGTATCTCCTAAGCTGAAAAATATGGTACAACTTACTTGCCTCAACGGATAAAATACCAAGTAGGTACCATTGGGATCAAACTAGGTGGTTAAGACCTACCAGTCATAGCGTCCTTTGATCAGCAAATTGCATCACCAGCAAGGAAAAATTATTCGGACTCAAGATAATGAAACTCCTTTTAGAGTCTCAAACCATAATTACTTAGAAATCTTAGGTTTCTATTCAAATTCATTTTCTGAAGTTTTCCGTTTTCCTACATCATCCAAGTAAATTGTTTAATTAAATTAACTAAGCAATTAAAACAATGAACTCACTAAACATAACCTCAAACGTATGTTAGGTAGGTACTTGAGGATAATTTATGTGTGTAATAAGTTTATAAATACGTACCTATTCAGCACAAACTCAGTAATTATTCTTTTTTTAAAATGAAAATTCTAGCTCAAGTCATATAACTGATATAACGATAAGTAGGTATATGTCAGAAGTTAATTTATTAAACTGGTTTTTTTCCTCGCATTAATTACTACTTTTGAAATTTGCAAAATTTTTCTATTTAATTTTCAAATTAACTCATGGCGGATTATCTAAATATGTGTAATGGTACGGGTACTCACGATATGTTTGAATCGTGGTCGCGGATGAATAAAAGTTCAGTTTGGATATTTTACTTTACGAAGCAGTGTCCTATGTAGTTCAAACAAAAGGGTAACAAATGTCAGAAATGTAGGTAGGTATAGCTTCCTCTCATTAAAGTGAGTAAAATTGTAGGATTTTTCCATATGAGAAAAAAAAACCTTATAAAATGATAAATATCTATAAACCATAAAATAAGTAAAACTGTAGGATTTTTCCATATGAGAAAAACAAACCTTATAAAATGATAAGTATCTATAAAACAAAAAAAAATTTTGGTCACAAAAATGAAATAAAAAAGCTTAATAAATTAATTAACTGCTGATCCTTCTCGTATTTTTCATTCCAGGATATTACTTTTTTATTTCATAACATTGAAATAAAATGTAAAAAAATATTTTAAAATTCACTTACAGATCTCGCTATCCTGTCTAAACATTGCTTATTTTTCTATCAATAAAGGCCCCTATTCATAGTGCTTCACAACAATTTGATAACCACACTACATTGAAATAAAAAATACGATTACCAAATCATCATCACGTGGCGTGGAAATTACAATTTAAGGAATAATTCATTTACCTACAGAGAATGTGATTATGATTCTACTCAGTTCGTTACACTTCAAGGCACATAACTTGTTTTAGCACGAATATTAATTTTGTTATTAAAATATTATTCGTAGTTCAGATTCTCTCCCTCGTTGAAATTATTAGCTCAAAATTGTGCTCTTTTGTGATCCTTGCGTGGAGGGTCATTAGAATTAGCCTTGGCCTCAGTTCGATGTCCTGTCTATCCGCACATCTGCCTCAAAACGTTTATACACGCTGCATACATGTAATTAATAAGCATGCATATTACTTATTTTATTGACCGTATCGACAGTTTCTGCGTTATCGCCAAGTGTACAACACCACCGGTGTTAGGACACCTGTTGAGCTAGGCGATTGTACTTACAAAGCCTATTTCAACTCAATAATTGTACACACAGATTATGACTCATTTATTATAGTTCTATTAAATCGTAAAGTAAGTTTCTCAAAAGGTTTGTTCTTTATCTTGTGACTTCATAATCATTCGTAATTTCGCTTCCTTCGTTTTAGTTAGTCGTACCGATGGAAAGATGTTTGTTGTCTATAAACTAATGACTAGTACAATCTACAGACCTTGTAGGGATTTCTTGTGACACTCAATGCCATCGCTCCTAGTTATGCGGTTCATTACGCACTAGAATGAAAAAAAACCGTTGAAAGCAAGAAGATCGATTCCTGTCGGATCCACCGCTGCATACTATTAAGCACCCTCATTTACGTCTGGTCAATGACAGCCCTGTTTTAATCAATAACTTCTTTTTCCCGCGGCGTCCTTGGTTTTTTTTCCCCGGCGCAACTTTTTCTGCGCGTATTTCGCTTAATATTATGTGTCAATCAGTTCGCGGGTTTTTCTATAAGGACTCTGTGTCCATCGTCTTACCTCGTTTTCGTCAATTCCGCAAAAAGCTCAGCAAAAAAGGTAAAAGCTCGGCCAAAAAATCGTCTACCGAACAGTATCTCGTATCGCCGGTCTTGTAGCCATTTTAATTATTATTTAATACCGAGGGACGAGCACGTGGCGACGCGCTGCATCTCGCTCGCCCCCGTGGAGGCTAGGCGCGCCGCCGCTCGCCATCCCCCTCGCACCGAGCCCACTTACACACATAAAAATCGTGAATAATAAAAAAATGTGTACACATTTTTTTCGCTTAACCACCGCATGGCTGTGTGCGTGCGGCCTCACGCCGCTAGAGCGGGAAGCAGCTATTCAAGAGAGCGGTGCGATCGGCTCCCCACTCCGATTTTTTAAGCTCCGCTGTCGATGTTGGCGTTCGTGTGATTTTTTTCATTTTATGTGTTAGTGTACCCCTCGCCGGTGTAGTTCACTTTTTCTACTATAGATCTGAATTTCAGTCTCGTTTTTGCCGCGTCGGTCTAAAGGCGGGCGAGCGGGCGTTTTGTATTGCATTTTTGTTGTCGACGCGAGTAGCCGGCGGCTCGGTACTTCTTAGCTTAGTCGAGCCTGGAGGAGCTAGCTTTTTGTGCGAGCACATGTCGTCTTGAGGTGTCCTTACACTCGCACTACTGCACCGGTGCACACGCGAACCGCCGAGTGCGAAAAGGACCGAGCATTACATCACGTGTGGATTTCTTACCCACATCTTAACGAAAATTATATAGCACACTAAAATATTGGCCGCAAAAAAATCTGCCAATTTGGATCCTAGTAACGACGCTCGGCATTCATAATTTTACCTCAGGGTCAACAGTACGGTTCGGTGTTTTTTGGACGCCGGCTTTTTTAAATGTTTATTTGCCTGGAGCACGTGGATTTTTTGAGAAATTTTGGCGATCGAGCCTTGGACTGTTGCCTTTTGGACGTGTTGTGACACTAGTGTTACCTTTATTATGTGATATATATTTTTAGTGACATTTAGATAGGAACAAACTGTGATTTATTATGGTGATATAGTTGAAGGAGGTTTGAAGATTTTTGAATAGATACAGGTATGTTGTATTTTGCTTAATTTTTAAATTGTTGGAGGTAGGTGGTTTTTCTCCCGTTTGGGGGTGTTTGCCCCGTGTCGGGTGAGGGGGAATTTTTACATAACTCCCTCGGTAGAGATTGATGTTGTAATTATGGGAGTAGGACGCGGCGGTCGCCGTCTGTCAAGCGCGACCTTGAATTATGCCCGGACTATAAATACGGAAATATTTTCGTGCGGCGTTCCGTTCCATGATATTTTTGAATTTATTTCGGGTATGGGTTTGTGGACGCGTCCATTATTTATCTACTGTAACTATCGTTTTATATTAGCCACCTGCCTCCAAATAAATAGATTATTTTTAATAACAATAATGTTCAAAATGTTGTCACAAGGTTTTGAAGAACTTTGAGGGTTATTAAAAGAATAAAATATTTGTAAAACATTATAAATAAATAATTAATATCCACGTAAGAAACGTTGGCAGTGTTAATAAAATTAAATAATTATGATGAAAAATATTAATTAAATACATACAAGTAATTCAAAGTTTCAGAACATAAGGAAAACAAATATAAAATAAATTAAATTAAAAAATAAAATAATACTCATTATGTAAAATTTATTACCTAATTTAAAAATAAAACATTGTATCTAACAGCACTTCAACGTATATTTGAAAAAAAAATTTCGAGTGCGTCTCATACAAAAATAAAAATATTTTTTTCATAAAGAATGAAAGTAAGATAAATTTTATTATTTTTAAATCAATGTAATAAGTACGATCAATCAAAATACATCTTATGAGTCCCTAAATTAATGAATTATCAAAGCCGTATCTTACCAAATTTAATTAAAAACACAAAGTACAGTCAAGAATAAAATTAAATAATTTTCATTTTCTCCATTTTATACCACAAATACATAAGTGTAAAACTTGGGCCTTACTAAACGAAGGTGCAAATATTACAAATTATCACCTCATAGACATAGCTAATATAAAATATAGCAATAAATTGAACGAAATAAATTTTAATAGCTTTGGGAACATTGCGATAATTACGAACGTATAGGACTTCATACACCTAGTGATTACAAAAAAGCTAATTACTCGTTTTGAGCCACTTCCTAATCTAAACTCGTATGTAATGATTACGAATCTCGAAGTCGATCAAGTGTGGGGCCCGAGAAATACATCACCAAATAGTTCCATGTATTTACCAAGAACATAACCTCTATTACAATGTAATAAAGTTCAAATTAAAGTAACGCCGTTGTATAGCTAGTTGGCGAAGTATTCTATATGCGCAATTATTATCTTTGACAGCCGTGTATGGCAGGCCTGCAGGTACAGTCGACGAGACAAATGTAATTATGTATTCGTTGAAAATACTTCAAAGAATAACTTAAACTTGGGTGTTGGGTTGAAGTGACATATAAATAATAGAGCAAGTATTTTTATGTAAATTGATGTTTAAATACCCAACTCGATATCTAAATGTTAGTGTATGATAATTTTGACAGCAAAAGTAGTATTTTCGATCATTTCAAAGTTGAGACAGTTAATAACAGAATAAATCGAAGGAATGACGTTTCCGCTGGATGCTTTGAGAAATAATCATTACCTGTAGACTCACATTGCGGCACGCCTGTACACGGTACTGCCGATGTGATTATCGAAGCCTTATTCGATGCGGCATGTGGGCTAGGGGCTAGATCATTGACACAACCTACGCGACTCGTCACCTGCTTGCCACAGAAAAACGCCACTTTTTATACTTCAAATCTAGTTTTAAATAGACAAACAACCGGCCTAAGCAACTTCACGATTCCTGAACGCAATATGTAAGATTTTTTACCTTCAGTGTACTTGTAGGTGACAACAATTCGAACGTTATTTTGGAATTTTAGGATATAGATTCTCGCGTAAATGATAAGGATATAATTTTTTTGCAGGACATTAGAACGGAGGATCTCGTTATATTCCATGACACACAAAACGAAGAATACCAAGAGAACATTAAGACAAAAACCATATATTTTTATAAGATAGTGCCAAATAACAAACTAGATACAATACATTTGTAATATAATTTAGATAGAAATTTTTAAAGAAATCCCAACAAGATGATGGAAGGAAGGACTATCGATTACAGGCCGGATGGTGGTGGTTTAGATTACCATAACTCTCCCCTCATGGCGGAGATACCAATAGATAATTATTCGCATATCCATAGAAGTATAGAGCATCTCAGATCAATAGGAGTGCCGCCACCTATAGACCCGCATCGGCACTTAGCAACGAACCTAACAGACTTGAGGAGATACGAGCATCCAGATGACATACCAGAAATCAAGCCGTCCGTATTAAGATTATCGGAATTCAAAACTGGTATACACGAGATAAGGGTCGAACAGGAGAATGACGTGCAACGGCAGATGACTCCCCACGACGATGGACCCAAGGGTTACAGCGCACCGTCCACTCCTCTCTCCGAGAACGGCGGGCACATCCAGGAAGAGAAGGTCAGAACATTTTGTTTGTACGACTATAATTATTATGTCGAATTAATCATTACAGCTTATCCTTGAACACTTCGGAAGGCTTCGCGGTTACGTCTTTGACGTCATGCCGCAGGTAATGTTAGGTTCAACATATTGTTCGTTAGTAAATTATTGTAGAGAATCACGATGTTCGAGTCTTGTTCCGTGTACTGAGCTATTAATCTTCTGATGATCCTCACATTATTTTCGGCTTCTAATCGTTTTAATGATACGTTAACGCTGAACGCGTATATGAACTTCCTTATTTAACTATGTGTTATTTAATTCTGTGTGTTGTTCGTTGTCGTGAATATATACGCCTGAAGATCTCTCTAAAGGTTGAGAGTACTTGATTGCGGCCAAATACACCTGTTGATTTTGATTTTCAAGAATAGTTCTTGTCTGAACAATGTTTACATAATCGTTCGCTTCCTTGTATCGTTAGCTTCGAAGACGTTTAATCTGTCTGTGAATAGTGAATACCTCTGTGCCAAAACTGTTCAATGCTAAGCGTTCCAAAGCTGACAATCATTATACTAATACTTTCAAAGAGTCGTTATTAGGAAGTCCATAAAGAGATGTAACATTGTCTTGTTATAATTTTCGATTCAAATCTTATAAGATTCAAGGTCTCTTTAAAACTTGCAAAACACGAAACTTGTTTCTCATTCATAGCATTCCAGTTTTATGCAATTCCAATTCTTGAGAAAACTTGTTGGAAGATAAGCTACAGACTTTTTCTCATTTATATTACACTGCCCTGATATGGCTTATTGTAATTATATTATCATTAATGTAACTCGCGGATTTAATTTCATTTTAATTTGACTACAATATTCCAATGTAAATTTTGATTAAACACATATTACGTTCTCTTTAAAAGACATCGGAACTCATCATCGTGGTTATAATTTATGTTGTAACAACAAAAACGTGAACAATAACATCCATAACTGGGTTTGTATTGAATAAAAACGAGTCTCGAGGAACAAATTCGGCAATCGTAGGAGCGAGCGCAAGCGTTAGATGGTTGATGAGTACGGATGCGCCTTGAACGTTCCAAGGTCACAGCGAGTCATACAGAGGTTACGACAATACCTACCTTAATGCAATTACACAGATAAGCACACTTTTCGTGAATTTTGATTTGAAATTCATTTTCCGGGAAGATTACTATCGTATCTGAATAATTTAAATGCAATTATCATGCGGGATACGTTTGTTTTGAGCATTATAAATTAACTGATTGTTTGATTTTGAATTCTTTATGAGATCTAGTGTGGCGTTTTGTTTGTGAATAAAGCTCATAAGGTATTTAGTTTTTTCTAGTAAGATTGCCTGCCCTCTTTTCTCGGGAAACCCACAATTATATCTTAATCTCCAAACAATGTTTTAGACAAATTCTTCAAATCCCATTGTCTTTTTTATATCTGAATCGATTGACGGAAAACTACTTAGTAAGTACTTATGGTTTGATATAGTTTTACGTACAGAATAAATAACACTATATCAAACCGATCACGATTAAGATTCTGCGGTTAACAGAAACAGACGCACAGAAAATACAGAAACGAAGAAACGACCAGAGATTCTAAAAAATATCTTAGTAGATCCCATACTCCCCCAGTTATCGATTAACTGTAGTTTTATTACACATAGATAATGCTTTCAACTATTTAGTAAAGGAACACAAATGTTTACTACCGGTAATAAAATTCGTCATGAAATTCAACGGCAGAACGATTTTTCCCTAGCGATACTCAATCAAAATATATGCTGATAAGAATCCACCGTGACCTGCAGACACCAAAACGACAAGGCCCATGATAAGTACTACAGACGTTTATTATGTTAACTTGTGTACACTTTATTTTTGAACACCTATTACGCAACGTCTTTGATAACGTTTGTGAATGAATTTAAAAATTCACCTTTTGTAAATTTTCGTCGACTGCATGATATACGCAAATAAATTATAGATAAATTGATGAGCTTTTGGCAAAGGGAGATCTCCCACCAGGCGAGATGACATGCCTGGGGGGCGGCCGAGGCCCCGAGTGAATGTACTCGAGGCGTGGTATATATGCCAGCGATGTAGAAATCTTCGATAGCGCGTTTCAGGCTTCGGTGACGTCGCCGTGTGACATTGTGCGATGTCGCCACATCACCCCCTGCTCAGACCGGAGGTCGATACACCGATGTTGCAGCCCGTGCTCCTCGATGTTGGTGACCCCTTTGAAGTTGTGCCCCGAAGATACCCTCTATCCACGGTGAGTCGGGATGGGAGGGTGAGACGACAGATGCGGAGGGCGAGTGGTGCACTCCAGCCGTCCGTGAAGTCGTCGTCAGGGCAGCCGGACCGGGCTCAGGAAGCGTCTTCTCCATACGCGGCGATGAACCCGGCGAGCTTGGCTGTGTCGAGGAGACGCGCTGCATGTGTCCGTCGGGTGCGAGCGGTGAGGTGAGGTGGGAGGGGAAGCCTGAATGGCTAACGGTGCTTGAAGGGAGGACGTGTTCTTGTCGGAAGGTCACCACTTTGGCAAAGGGAGATCTCCCGCCAGGCGAGACGACATGCCTGGGGGGTGGCCGGGCCCCGAGTGAATGTACTCGAGGCGTGGTGTAGAAATCTTCGATAGCGCGTTTCAGGCTTCGGTGACGTCACCGTGTGACATTGTGCGATGTCGCCACAAGCTCAAAACATTAATTTTACGTTGCTTGTGTTTGAATGTACTTTGATCATTTTTATTTATTTATTTATTTATTTATTTATTTATTAAGTTTACCAACGGTCGATACATTTGAAAAAAAAACACAATTGACATGCTTAGGATAAAACAATAAATGCACTTCCAATTATAGGTAAACATCACTTCCATAAGTAAAAAAAACCGCATTGTAAGACACTATTATTACATTTACAAGTGTAGTTAAAAAGTAAGTAATTATTAAGTACAAAAAAAAATATAACAAAAAAAATGTTTTATGTTTTTTGGACAATATTGAAGCGTTAATATTTTCTTTTACTATTAGAATCCTTTCTTACCTATCGTCTTTGATAAAGGATCTATACAGCTCACTTGATCATCAACCATCTTGTCTCGGCATGCGTTTCTAATCTCGAAATGACTACACTAACCAACCTGCTTGGCAAAGCTCTCGTGCATTTGAGAAAACATGAAATTCTCGGCATGCAGATCCTTACGATCATAACGTGTACATCGTATATATATATCCTGGGAACTTGTATTGTAGTTAATGCATACGTTGTACGATGAGTCAAGTCTAGACTCAAGAGATCGTCTGAATGTTGTGGAAAGTAGTCGATAATTAAAGTTTAAAATTGACGGATGACGTTAATCCCTATATCTTTGCCATTAAGCTTGACGTGGGGTCCACATTACTCATCTGAGCTTTTACAATTGATTCGATATCATCTAAACATGTAATAGTATCATATATTATAGAATCTTTTAAAGTATTTACTATCACATTGATTGTTTCAAGTCTCTTTACAATCCTACCTTATCTTTGTAGGTCGTAATATTTCTAAATATTAAATATTACTAGTAACTAGAAATAAATGAATAACGCTGCACACTAGGATTCTCTGTGTCGTGAGAGCCACGGACAACACACTAGGCAAGGACAAACCCAGATCGAGATCGGAAATTTAATCTCATCATTCAAATTTCCGCCTCCTTAGGAATCAAACCCAGAACCCTCGAAACAGCTATCCAGCGTATTAACCTTTGCGCCATTCGGGTCGCGAATCATATCATCATAGTCCCACTATAATCGTCTACTTGTTATATTTAGTCTGTGCGATAGGTTCGCAACAACACCAATATTATCTAGATGACAAATACTCGTTTCGCCCAATGTCATTCTCGACTGGATATCGAACCCGGAACCAAGTAATAGGCAATTACTTCACCGATACATTGTATTGTGATTTTAATTTTCACGACTAGCTCTGTGAATACATTTGATCAATTTCGAAAATATACACATGCATTGTATTGGGTTCTTATGAGGTCTTACAATTGGTACAATACTCAAGTATTGGTTTTCAATGTCTTGGTAATACCTACTTAATTAGTATTAGAAAGTCGTTTTTATGCTTTTCGTGAAAAACAATTAAGCCCATAAAGCTTATTTTGTGAACATATATATGTTTTTGTAAATTTTCGCGCAGTATTTTCTCATAAAATTACACTAATAACATCCTCAACGTTACTTGCAGTCAAATTTCAACTAATGTCGTTAGATGAGTCATATCGCCTCGCTCTCAACTGTCTCTTATCTACGAGATGGCAAAGTTGGTTACGAATTGGATGTAAAAAAATATTTTATTAGACAAATTATTACATTATTAAGTAGTCTAACTTTTAATATCTCTCTTTGAATTCATTTCAAAGGATTCTATGTCAACAAACAACCATACAAATGATTACGAGGAATAAATTAATCAGGAGAAAAGACAAAGTTATCATAACCATCGTTTATATTAATGTAATTTTACGTATGACATTCAATAGAACAAGGAAGAAAATTTATTGTTTCTGAGAATATAGTAATATTTCTTTCATAATTTTCATACCTTGCTACACACCTATCTTTAGAGTTGCCCTCCCTTAATAAAGTCCTTTTGACATCATTACCTTAAAAATACTTAACACAAGCCTATGAATCACTTTACCTATGATTTAGCAATCCGACACACATCCATCTGCTATAGAAAATGGATAATATAAACGACTCTATATCAAATAATGTTACTTAATGGGTACTACAACTACCACTGCTGAATTGAAGGTTGCGTTAAAAGGCTCGAAAGCCAAGTATTGCAAAGGGTCAAAACGAATTATTGCCAAACGTAGACTGTGGTTACTTCATGTTATACGAATCTCCTAAGAGTTTCATTTAATAATAATTAAAAAATAAGTAGTCCAGAAAAATCATCATCACGATCACGATCAATAAGTTGTCTAAGTTTGAACTTCCACGCAAGTTGTTGCGAGAAATTATGATTGTCTTATAAGATTTTGAAATAGATGAACAGAATACTGCAGCAGTATTCGGTTCAAATCTATCAAGCAGCATTACTGCTTGATAGATTTGACTCACTTTCAGAACATTACTAACATCTTTTCTTACTTTAGTGTTGAGGAGTATCTGGGTTTCCTCTTGATGTGATCCTTCAGCGACATAAAAAGTCGATATTGAATAAAGCTTTGACAGTTTAAATTAGCATGCAAGATTTACACCGACACAGAACATCCTAGTGAGCGTCTAATTCTTCGTCCATTATTTCCAAATATAGTAATATCTTATGTAATTTTAGATCAAGTCCATTTATTTCAATCTTGTTTGTCACAAAAGGTTATTACGGAGACGAATCAGTATTCATAATAAGTGACGCGTTTCTTCGTCTTCTTTCTATCGGTCTTGAAGTTTTTAAAAACTGTTGGCAAATTACAAACGAACTCCTTTAAATTGGAGCATGGTCATATTTCAGATCACCCAGTCTATTCGTAATACAAGTATAAATTCAAGGCCAGTACCTATCGAGGATATTTTTACCTGAAGAGTAAGTCTTGTAGCCATCTGACCCAAACATCTTTGCAAATTTGACTTTCAATCGAAAAGCCAAGAGAGCAACCTTGGAATTGAGTGAAAATATATGACTAAATTAACAAATATTTAAATCCATTTTACATGTATTGATGTTCTGTGATATTATCTATATAAGCGAGGTGTTTGGAAATTAGCATATCGGTGATGTAATTGATGAACTAGATTTTTTATGGATCATCATTGTGATTTTAAAAAGGTCAACGTAAATCAAATGTATTTCGTATATTTATTTTTATTTTCTTGTTTACTCCAAAACTCCACGTGGATGCAAATATTTGTTATTTTGTCTGATCGAGGTTGATTTATCCAATACTATCCGAGAGAATTTATATATCTTTGTGATTTTAATTAGTTCATTCATATTATTCTGAAAACCATTTTACTATAATTACAATGAATCCTGATAAGACTTATAGGTATTGCTACAATCTCTCCCGTATCTCGTATGCATTATTAATCAATCAAAGTCATTTTAAAAATCATTTAAAAAAATTCTATTTTTTGCATGAACATGATGAGTTCAAGCTATGTCGTACGAGTATTAGGCACTCAGCAAATGTGACCTAATGGTTGTTGGTTAATACCGTTTTAATCTTGGATGTGTGACCTAGAGGAGGCCCCAATGAATCACCAATCCTGTAACTCAACCCTTTTTGCAACTTTTATGAAAGAATCAGGTCCTAGTGCTACCGTGTCACATCATAAAGAAACAAAGGAACTCAGTTAGTTCAGTTTTGAGCCAGACACTAAACAATGTATTACCTAAATTTTTAAGACACGCTTTTGGATATAATATTTATGTCTAACAGGACAGTAGTTCCATTTTAAATCTCACAATTACCCATAGGTAGTAATTATTAGACATTTAATTCGAGGTGATTTATAAACCTCTTTCGATACCTACTTACTTCCGTGTCAATAATTTCTGTCTTAAAAATTAAGGTCCTTTTTTCTAATGTCTATAGAAGATCCTTATCCCTTAATCTTTGTTATTTCATTCCTTTTTATTTTCGTGTACTACGGTTTTAAAGATTCGCATTAAAAGCGCAATAACCAACAAAATACAAAAGATTTGAAATTAGCTTCTTAGTTTGTTGTTAGCTTGATTAAACTTAAATGAAGTCTAGAACCTGTTTTATTATTAACTTTCGATAAACCACCTGGTGGCTCAGTCAGTCATCAATGCAGTGAATTGTGTAAATAAATGTGCCTTTATATTTATACCATCTACATCTAATCTACAGATAATAAAAACCCGATCTCGTTTCCCGCGCAAACCACTCGCGTCCGTCGAGAAAACGAATTCGCTCCAAGGTCGCATTCTAGCCATCCATTGTCAATGTCGCTGTGTTGCCAGTCGTATAGCTCTGGACGGGATGTTTTAATTTTTGGAAATATCGTGTTTTTTGTAATTTTTTGTCTTTCAAATTAGGATTGTCAAGTTTTTTTATCAACAGGAATTATTTCAGCTAGCTTCGACATTGCTACTTTTTCGTAATGAATATGTTGTGTTGAATAACATGTACCTAATTAGCATTATAATTAAGGTTTTCTTATAACCAAATTATTTTATATATGCTATCTAAATATTAGGTATTAAATATTAACATTACATTTCGGTTAATGAAATTTTTTAAACATTGACTATTCCTAAGATTAACATTTATCTATTTATAACACATTAAAGTTAAATGCCGTCAAGAATTCTGGCGACACTAGCGTCCACGTAGCTTTGATGAAAGATGTTGTTTTTGGCGCCCAAATTAAAACTATTTTTGAAATGTAACCTCCCAAGCAAGATAACGCTATTGTCCTTCTTATTAATTTGGATTAATCTCAAGATTTAAGTATAGTTTAAGATTTAAGTATAGATTGTAAATTATAGACACGAAATCAAGTTTAGGAATTTTTCCTTTTGTGGAAGATTTCATCAATTGAGAATTTTTCGAATACTTTTTTTACCAAAATATTAAAGTGAGGATGTCTGACTGGTATAGAAAGTCGATAAAGATATACAAAAGATGGTGGACACAATTTTCGTTTCGATGAAGAAGCTAAGTTGAATAACTAAACAATGAATTGTTCAATATTATTGACCATGTTGAAGTTATTGTGTTTGATAGTTTAATACTTTCTACTTTTGAGATATCAGGTTCAATTGAAGGTTACAGAACAGGCGCAATTACTTTATAAAAAGTAAATTATATAACTAAGTTATATTAAATAAAAAAATAAGGACGACAAAGTCAAGATATTACAATTCAACTTCAAATGTCATTGTTTGAAAATATAATAAAATTCCAAATGATTCACTGCTTAATGTAGGTAAATTAACAACGTACTTGACTTTTAATTATCCTAACTAAGTATAATTTCCTTAATTTCAAATCATAAGCAAGGTATTAATAACTTACTAAACAATGAAAATAATAAATTTACATGCAACCGCCATACGATTTAATTATTCGAACAACCAAAATAAATTCAACCGGAATCGGTAACTAAAATCTAACCAGCATCATTCGAGCTTTGTTGTGGAAGTACGTCAAAGTTTGAACAGATCTCAGTAATGTGGTGTGGATTGTTCGACGACTACCAAATATGGTGGAGCTGTAGCTATTCGATATTCCGTGTTTCGTTGTGGTCTATTAAAACTGGATGTTATCTGCGGTCAATGTCAACATTCAGCGTGCAACAGTCTAGTCATTTCAATTTTTTGCATATACATACATCTTTATGAGATCTAATAGGTTAATTAACAAACAACTTTTTTATGAGTTCATTGACCGTCACATATAAAACATGTCCTACGCTGTTTTTTTTTTCAATTTCCGCGTACGCAAATTACGTAACAAAATCTGTTTTAACATTTGGTAGCAGTTAAAAAACTTAAATGTTTATCTTCAGTGAATCATGATTTGTTACCTACATATTTTCCCCGCGCTTTGAACTATATATTTTCTATCTTTTTCCATCTTGATATAGAGTTTTCATTATGTTACACTTAAAATGAAGTAATAAATTTTTCTATAATTAAATCGATACTTGAATATCCAGTCTTAAATTTAATTTATCTCATTAAATCAAATTCACAAAAATATGAATAATTATTATTATTAGTTCTTTATTTTAGATTTACATAAATTTTAGTACATTTTTGCGATATAAGCATAAAGTTCCAATAATAATTTAATACGATATGTTATTTAAAGGCAACACTGGTTGAATCTGTTGGTTCCTAGAACATTTTACAATAAAATATTGTAGTTGGTAAACTCGATAGATCTGTAATTGAACTCTATTCTTTAGAGATAAAGGCGATAATTAGTTAGCAATGACTTTTATAATGTGCATGTGTATAAATTTACACCGTAATTTTGATTGACACCGACCATTACGATTGCGTCATCAACTAACTACAGGCATACGTGTTGCTAGTTGGTGTTTTCGAATACAACAAATTTGTATTTATCCTTGGATAAACTGAACACGTTCAAAAATGAACTCTAAGATATGAACGATAAGGAGACAGCGATGATAGTAGAAGAGTTTTACTATGCGCCTGGAGTTTGCCGGCCTACAGCTAATAGTGACCTCTACAACAACATAATACGTAGGTACGGTTCCCTGTTTTAAATTCGCCTCAAACTAATTTTGTGATGAAGGAACGAAGATTTAGACGGCTAAGCTTACTTTGTTAGAAACGGCATTATTGTTTCTGCTCATTTAAACAAGAAAATATTGAAGATTAGAAGCATAAATAAACCAATTAATCGCGTTAATCTCTGATTATATATCAATTACGATTTAAATAAGAATTGCGCAATAAATTGTGTACAAGACAAAACAAATTAAACTAAGAAACGTTTGGTTGACAGCAAAATCACCAAACCATTAGTTAAAGTTTCGCTCAGTGAAGCCAAGCTCAAGGATTTTTGTCCAAAGTCCGTACACCTACTTGATATAAGTGAAATAATAATCCATTTGGGGTCTAACAAAATTACCTACTCTAATCGTTCTGCCGTCACGCGATTCGACTATCTTTATCTTCACGATACATGATTATTTGGACGCTCGCCTCGGGCATTTGACATTCTTGGTCGTGAGTTTGGAGACTCATACGAGGATGTTTAGGGAAACGATTTTCAGAATCTTAATTTATTCTTGGAATGTTTCGCTTAAAATTAACTTGATAAAGTATATTGAGTGAAATCATTGGCGTTAGAATTCCGCAGTTCGGATGTTGGCAGAAAAGGTATTTTCAATTCAACAATAATTTTTATATTTTCGAGGGCAGTAACATATTGGTAATGTTACAAAGAATAAAATTGATGCTGGAAACGAATACGATACCCAACCTTGACAGATAGTAAAACATCTAATACTAATTAATTTATGTGTTTTTAATAGCCAAGAATAATTAATCAGTAATATTATTAATGAGAACGTTGCAGTGATTGATGGCTGTGAAGCCTATGCTATGACTGTTAGTAATTTGAAATCGAATTTTGGCATTAAATAACACCCACTAAGGTGAATCGTTATTTGGTTTCGTTATTCTAATCATAGACATGCAATGTTATGTGTCCAACTCATCAAATTGGATGCAATATGTATTTAATTGTTGCGTACAAAATTAAGGTTTAAATTAATAGTTTCCTTGAGGTGTTCTAAGAACAATTGAGCGGAGGAGTCTATTAAGGAGCTATATTGGTGCCTAAATAAGTATTTCATTATCTTATTTCGGCTTTCTTGTTTGAGCATTTTTGACATTATCATCTGCATTTCTAATTATCTTCATTCAGAACTTTTGTGCTTTCATTGTTTACACTTTTCATAAAAAAATGAAAACATTAGATGTTAAGATAGTTGCTATAGTACAAATACACCTCCGTTATTATTAAATGTTTTCATTATATTTTATCCTTACTAAATTTTAATTCCATAAACAATCATTTCTCTAATATCTGGCAGTAGCGATGAATCTGGCGGTGGTAGCAATGAAGATAAAACTACTTAGCACATCAATTTCTACGTTAATACAAAAATACATTTTACCAAAGCTTGTGGTCAGAGTGGGAGCAAACGTGAGCTCGGGTGCACTTACGGAGGTAGTTATAAGTTATAACCGTGTCTAAAGCTATAATTTACTTCCTTCATGTTAGGTCGTTTATGCATAATTTATTTTTTCAATATTTTTATTACATTCTAGATTTAGTTAGCATATTTGTAATTATACATTGCTTTTTATTTAAAATACTCTACCTTTTTTCACCTAAACTTTACATATGTAGGATATTGTGTAATTTCGGACAATTTGGAAGTTGTAAATTTTCATTAATTACAATATACGAGACTCAATAATTATGCAGTAGTATTTCAAGTGCAACGTTTAGTTTCATGTGTTTAACATCGCTCTAGTCTACAGTCTACGTCTGTACTTACGTCAATGTTTAGTTAAAATTATCACTAACCGGCAATCATGGAATTACCACAATGACTTATATTGACTTAATCTGAATTAAATCGTTTAATATCCCCTAACAAATTATCTAAGTTATGTCTTAGTGTTTTATGACATTAGAATCAATATAAATAGAAATGCGTAAACCGATAAAACTATAGTAATTTCGTATGCAGGTCACATTATCGATTGATGTGTCTGATTTGCTAGGGTTGCTACGCATGGTTTTGTTTTCTTTTTAACTGACTTCATACAGAGGAGGCGGTCAGCAAATACAAAAATCTGCAAATACTTTATTTTGTAAGCCTTTTGAAATATTAAGAAGAATAAATGCATAATCTCAAATAAATTCTAAATTTGTACCTACGTTACGTTTTGAATACCTAGAAATTAATATTAATACAGACGAGTCGACTGATGGTAAATGGTCACCGTCGCCCATAGACATTGAAAACACCAAATGCATCACTAATGCGTTGTCGATCAGAACAGAAGCAAATCTGGGTCTCGGCTCAGGCTCACCGTTTTTAAATCTTAATATGTAGTAAATTATAATTATACTGATCTTGATGATATTTAATTTTCATCTCGGGTATTCCCCTGTAAGCGTAGAGCGTAACTTAATTTAATCGATCAGATATTAAGATATAACGAAGTAATTATTACGTCATATCTACGTCAAACCGCGATACATTTAACGTTTGTCTGTCTGTAGCATCGTAGCTGTTCAACAGATGAACCGATTTAGATGCTTTTATTTTGTTTGAAAACTATCTAGACCTAGATAGTTATCAAACAAAATAAGAATAAAAGAGTCTTCAGAACTATTCTATTTGAACTTATTCTGTTCAGCAGTTGAAGGTTATCAGTCTTTTTCTACTGGAAGGAATATCAGCACCGTCTACTCATCTGATTGATTCAAGAATTACTTCTCTGTGAGTTCAATGAGACCAAATTCTTTATCACTCATTAGAACATATATCTAAATGAACAGGTTAACTTTTAGTTTTTTTAGGCGTTGCCCTGAAAACCACAATGTAGTTTTTAATTTGTTCCAACCATTTCCCTAATGCATCTCTTTTCGTCCGTCGTTCGATTTAGTACCTATGTTTAATAATTTCTCCTTTTTTCGGTTTTAAGAAAAAATTTCACGGTCAGTGTTTTTATCTTCCAGTTGCTTTAACTTTTTGTTTTTAAAAGCTAAAGTTATCGTAGACCTTCCGCTAAACATCGTCTCATGGAAAACCGGACTCCCAGTGGCTAGCAAATGAACGATGGACGTCATCAGCTACAGCTTGGAGTTAAAATAATTCTATTTCTAAGATTAATGGCGGCCAGAACGCTAATTGGCGGCTTTTGTACGTTGTTTTTTTAGAGCTGACAGCCCGTCAAATGAGTTCACTGATGTGCAAAACACAGAGTATAAAACATGCTAAAGTCCGGCTACAACGGCTGTTAAACAAGCTTCCAAATTAATTTATATTTCATGGTACATCTTAAATTGTTTTCGCAAAATTATAGGTATGTTTATGTAGGTAAGTTGGTAGGTACATTCGGACGTAACAGGAATGTCTTAGTTACTATATTACACATAGTTAGATAGGGTATGTTAGTAACTTACGTAACTTCTTCTTGAGTGCTTTACCAATTAAGCCCCTCGTGTAAACATAATACAATTATTATTAGTGTCCATCGTTGCTTAGCCTAAACTAAGCCTCAGTAACTGAATTTGAAAAAAAACCTAATCAAGGGCACAATTTCAAAATTCCTACAGAAAAGTGTTAAAAATTCCCGCTGACGTGTAATTTCAATGTGGCAAGAATTTATTATTTAGCATAAAGCCGACACAGTCATTAGGCTACTGTAAAAAATGGGAACTACTAAAACCAGCAATTTATTAATATTGTTCAAATTCTTAGCTCTCATATCATCGAACCACTTACGAAACATACAGGTACAGGCATTACAAAAAAAAACAAATCCTAACAACACTAAAATCGAAGTGTTCGAAATACAAATTTGCGCGCGAAAGTGTTCTAAAACAAATAAAACTGGCACACCCACTGGCTTGGCATGGCGGACGCAGAGTGACGTCATCGCGGTGGCGTATTTAGCGTGACCTTGGACCCGCTCAATGCCAAGCAGAAATTAGGCAGTAGCAGTACACGCTCACATTATCACATAGGTCGCTTGAACGCATCCTCAGCGACTCGCGGCGATGATAAATGGTTCTTTTTTTAATTTAATATATTGATAACGCGATTTAGAGGGTTATTATAACTTAATTTAACGTCAAATGGCAAGACTTATGTCACTTTCAGAAAGGATTCTCTACGGAGCGTCCATTAGGTATTTCTTGAGGAGGTTAGGAGGGGGAAAGAGTTTAAAAAAATCTCACGAGTCAACGATCTCAATACGATACAGACTACTCTATTACGGCCAATGATTTTTTTAAAAGTCAAATCTCATCCCCAAACAAAACCAAATATATGGTTAAGTTCTTGAACTGCATCTAAAGATACCATATTAAAAACAATAAAATGTAATTATTCTGCCAGATTAATGGAAAACTTTAGATATGCTTCACCGGTTTTCTAAAACTGAAACAAAAAAATTAATAAAATTTCAAATTTCGAAAACACTGTCAATTTACCCCGCTGTCACAAACCCTAAAATACTTGCTTAAATAAATTATAATTATAAGTTATAGTTCATAACTCAAAGGTCCCTTGAACCCGAAAAGTTGAGCGGTTATTGGCTGAGTGATGATTCGCGCTTTTAACTATGTAACCTGCACTTGCTAAGGGCAAAATTAATTGTTCGGGTCTTCGCTCTAAATCATTACTTGGGGCTGGGGCCGGGGCTGTGATCAAATTGGTTTTGGTTTCTAAATGTGAACAATGTTTTAGTCTTGTTGGGTTTTAATTTATATTCTACCAGCAACGTTTACTATGTTTCAACTTGGTGTGAAATAATAACCGCTTTTAAAAAATAAATAAAATACAAACTAGGATTCCATGTGGCGGGTGGTGTAGACAACACAAATGAATAATAAACAAAATATGAGTGGGTATAGCTACCAATAGTAGCTGTGGTAGAATCCACCTTGGATGAATAAACAATAAAAATTCCACATCCTCATACCCTCACTAGAGTCCACAAGAACACATACAACAAAAAAAACTCATTCAAATTTTCTTTTTGTCTTCGCTGAGAATCGAACCCAGACCCATTTCATGGAAGTCGGAAATGATAGTTCATTAAGAACAAGATTGGTAGCTCTTCAACTTCCATTGCTGAACTTAACCCTCAAACTTTCATCTCGTTGTTCCTTAAGGAAGATTGAAAGATGAATTTTACCCCAAACAACCAAACCTTACTTCCCTTAACAGCATCCTTACAGCATAATTAACTAAGGTTATAAATTTAAAAGCAGATAACGCGTGTCTTTGTCCGAGCCCCAAATCTAAGGGTTTCTTATCTATGCTAATCGAGGGATAGTCGAAGGTCTATAATTTATCTGCGAGTGTGATAAGTGTGACCGCACCCTTAGTACGGCGGGACAAAACGTTGCTCAGCTGTGCAATGATAAGTCGAGGTACAATGGGAATCAATTGTGTTACCCCGTGTACACTTTCATAATTTTGTTTGGTTGAATACTCGGCTTGTTTGGTTGACCAGGCTTATTGTAAGTCTCAAGTTCGATTTTCTACTTATGAAGTTTTTTACTATCGACAAAAAGGAGGATATTCTATGTTTGAGTACTATATATTTTGTTTATGTCCAGCTATTTCCCCCTCATCTGTGATTCGATTTTATCGATTTGTTTAAAGTTCGGAAGCTGGTGCTTTTCGTATGGTCCCATTCTAAGAGCAAGATCTGACACAGGGAAAATTTTCACTTTTGCACGTGGACATCTGTAGCCAAAAACATCCAAGGCTTTTGTCGTTTCTTCCAAGGCGTTTCTGTTGAATAAAAGAAACGGGAGATTTATTTCTTAATATCCGCTGGTAGAAGACATCTGTAAAAAATACGTTCATAAATGATACAAAGTTAAAAATCAATTATTAAAAATTATCGCAACAATAGTTTTATTTTAATTTTTCATAAAATCGTAAAAATGAGAAAAGAAATAGGGATGTGTATCATTAAATTCTTTTGTAATTGAATTCCATTAAAAATTTTATCTTAAAATCTTCTAAAAAGGAAAGAACCATAACACAGCTGACATCCTATTTTTTAATCCACCATCTCCAATCGCGAAAGTTTTACCACCCGTTCGGAGTAACACCTGACCAATCTTGAAATTTATAAGTTTTCCCGTCCTGCCATATCGCCATACGCAGTGCACAGTCATTGCCCACTTTCCCATGAAATCGCGCATCCGTCCATGGGTGGTCGAATGACCACTCGCCATATGACCCATATTCTCTGGATTTGTGAAAAAACTTCACACCTGTTGAAGCCTTTGCACACGAATAACTGTATCACTTTAGTGACTCTAAACTTGGTCTGCAATCTTCCTGTTTAAATATCCTGGCCATACATTGATGATGGTGCTGATTACTGTCAGGTGGGTCGTCTGCTATTTTCTTGGCTATTAACATAAACGAACAAATATACCTAAACGCACTTCTATTTCTTAAGTAACGTCATTCACATTCACAAAATTCATTGTCATAACGTTATTCGTATATTATTGTCTAAAGGATATCTCATTAATATTTTTGGTCTACCAAACCATACTTTACTAGAATGAAATTTACCTTCGCTGATCGCGAGATTGATGCATCCAAAAATATTCAAATCCATTTCAATATACACATTTTATCAAAAAATCTCGTTCTTCAATCTTTATACGACAGTATAATTACAAAAAAATGTCGGTATTATTCACTGCGTTTGAAATCTTAAAAGAATTTAACGCAATATTTTAAAGCAAAATTTTAAGCTAAAATCTTTATTGAAAAACCTTGCTAATAATTTAGAAATAAAATAACTAGTATTTACTTGCTCCTTACTTAAAATTTTTGAATATTTATTATTTTAAATATTTCGTTATCTATTTGCAATGTTAGTGGTTTATTTAGAAGGTTATTTTGGTTTTAAATAACTCAATAGTTTGCATTTATGAATAAATTACTTAAATCTTTGAAAAAAATATAAATTTCTTATTCCTTATATTTGGTACATGTACTTTAATCTTTAAATGTACGTATATTTTTGGAAAACATCGCTAAGAAATGCATAATATCCCACTCATATTTGCAACTTGCTGAACAAAGCGCCAAATTAATCTGCTTCATAATTTCTTTACATACAAACTGGACAACAGTAAAAATATAAAGAAGCTCAAGTAGCCGTTAGTAAAGAATATTTTAGTGCGCCTGTATTCGTAATGTATTTTTATCGATATTACAGCCGGTACAAGCACATCCTGCACATCCCTTCGTAAGCTACACGGTCGACTTCCGTGAATTTAGTTCTAAATCACGCGGATTACGAATTTGAAATTCGAACAGGATGTTCGCTAAGAGGGATGTTGCGACCTGTCCCACGACCCTGCAGGTGACGTCACATATGGCACGACATCCCGTGTGCCCAATCTAAAACCTACCTTAAATCTGCGTTAAAAAGTCTGAATTCCGTTGTGCCAAACAACTTCCCCGTGGGAACTTAGTTTACGCAACTACGGAAACTTTTTTTCTTTCATTGTCTCGGTTTCCTTATGCAATTCTTTGTGAGTGATTTATCGGCTTGCGATCCGTATTAGTACTCAATAGGTATTGTCAGTCAAAGCTTGCATATTATTTCGTTTAGGGGATGTTCAGGGGGTGCAATAGATCTCTATTGTGTGCATCTGCCGGACTGTTGTAGGGGCAGTTTGATGGACGAGATGACTATAGAATTTACTGTTCTAACGTGTGATATTGAGCCGAGTTTTACAAAAAAAAACATTTTTTAGATACGCATATTACCTACCTATATGGATAATATTTTATAAGTAGATAATTCTAAGTATTTGAATTTACTTTCAAACAAATGTTTATAAATGATATTTAAGCTATAGCAACAATTAATTATCTCATTAGTAATTTTGTAATTTTATAATTTATAGTTTTATAATTTTAAAAAGGAAGGAAAGAACAACAGAACTACCTCTCAAGCCAAATTTAGAGTTGATTTTTTGTATTTAAATGCTTTTTGACTAACTTCATAGCAGTAATCTTGCACACAAGCCATTTAATGGGGTATATAAAAGCCATTATTAAAACATTAATAATGAACCGGACGAGATTTTCTTATTCATAAAATTAACTAATAACCATTCAATTAATTTAATTATATTGAAATAAACAAAAATGATGAAGATTATTAATAAAATCTACCCCACTTACCGTTTACAAACCATCAGCAGCTGATAGGGGATTATCATCACAATGGTGGCTACCACCGGTCAACGCAGCACAAGGAATAACCCCATCGTTATGGGGTCCGAATATACCCCGCATTCATCTGCGGGTTATCCCGCGCGAGATTGCTTTTAACTTTCAATTCAAATCAATTCTTTTAATAATTATGTAAAACTACATTTAAGCGGTCCTAGGTTCAATTCCGAGCAAAATATAAATTTTAATGAGTTTAAACATTTTGTATTGTGCGTGGTACCGACGATACAGGAACCCGTAGTGTTATACAGGAGGTTATACATTTAACCCCCTTACAATTGTTTGTTAAATAATTGTTTATTGCCACAGTATTAATTCTATTAAAATTAAATAGAGTTGTAAGTGTTAAATTCTAGTATTACCGAAACCAAAAAATGTACATATGAAATTGAGGAAAACTAAAGTACTTTGTTGTTTTAAAATATTTAGTGTAGGTACTATTTTCTTGCTGATCAAAATCTCCTACCTTCCCTTATCTTAAGTACACTTTCTGAAGAGTCACCCAGTATACGAGTATAACAGTAGTTCTCTGCATTTTGCAACACTCCCTCTTATCGGCCAATAAATGGTATGAGCAAAATATAAGCCAACTCAAATTCATTAATTATTCACAAAACCGGGACATCAGAGCTGACATCTTGGTAACAATTAGCTGTATTTTATGTAGCTGACGACGTTTCAACGTTGTTAAATTAAAAGAATAAAGTTAAAAATCCCGAGCCACACGTAAGGATAAGGGGTTGTTGCAATTTAACCCTTGTGAGCACGGCGTAAAGGTCAAGTTGTAAATTGCCGATAAACGAAGTGAAATTTCTGATCACCTGCTATGTTACATCATGTTTTACACCATTCATGCGTTTCCATAGATCGAAAAACGTTGAGAAAAGACTCAAAGATAATTCCTTGAATAATATTTTTGGACCCCAAAAAATATCAAAAGTTACAAATAATAAAACTATATTTTATTAAAATATTTGTAATATTTCATTATTTATTATTTCATTAATAATATTAACGACGAAGTTTATTTAAGACCTTAATTTATAAAATTATTTATATTTTTATTCAATAGTAACAATATTACTACACTATATTTTATGAACAAATTAATCAAAATAACTTTTAAACGTTACATAATATGAGTAAATATTTTTGTGAAGTTTTATAAAGGTATTTGCCATATCAATTTTCATAAAACGCGAAAGATATAGCTAAAAATGAAAATAATTACATTTAGCCGAATTTTGACTTCCGCACTTTCCGTGCAGTAGTGTCATATCTCCTTTTTTACTTACAAAATAATTAATCATTGATATTTTGACTTTATTCATTGATCTTGCATGTTTATGCGTAATACTACGTTGTTAACTAAAAAAATTGATCAGAATTGAGTGGCAATCTCACCTCCTCCATCACTCAGTCTTAACTAAAACTCCAAAGGATTTATAGAGGTTGTTACTGTTGTCATTGAGCGACGGTGACTCTTCACCATGAAGAGGTACATCTGCTCGTTTCTCAGTTATTTACATTAAACAGATAACCATAGACTACACTCCAACAGTAATTCTATCGATCTCCTTACTGCTATTAACTTCTAAAGACGAAAAACCGGGTTTCAAGATATTGCTGTTCGGTAAACACCAAAAACCTGTCAGCCATCTCTATAACTTTTAATGTCTTCACCGATCCAGAAACTACAAAACAGTTGCAGTTATTCTTTAGTACGTAAAACTGGTATGACTCGTGACAGAGACAACACTACTTCTGTCACTACGTGCGACAGAGATGAATGATCCGTCACTTCCTGCGGCCGCGCACGTAGTAGTTTTTTTCATGTTTGTTTGCCTGTCTATTACGTATATTATCAGTATTTCTTTGTTACGTCAACTGTGTGTATAGAGTTTATTGTCTTCTTTCTGTATTAACTGTATTTCTTAACAACCTATTGTAAATTATTTTGGTTAATAATCCAATCAAATTAGCAGGTTGTTAACATAACTGCTTTAAAAGGACTGAACTCACCTTATACCTTAATAAATATTGAATTGTTTCGATATTTAAATACTTCATAATCTTTTACCTATATAAATTCCCTAAAATAAATGACTTATAGCATGGGGATGGGGGATGGAGGTATAAACGAGCGGAAATTCTTGTAGGTATCATCAGCTTTTGACTAAAACTGTCCTCAGGAGACGAACCAGCGTTATATCTAGGTAACTAAGACTGTATGATAATATAATATATGTGAGCAATCTTTGTCAAAATCTGTACACTCATATTATAACTTTTTAAAAACATTTACACATTATGCAGGAATATTTTGGAAACAATCGCCTTTAAAAATGTATGCTAATTATATTTATATCCAAAATATTTATTTTTAATTGAAATATGAAATTTCATAGCCCTGGGATCGAATCTCCAGAATATACAAAATATTACAGACTTCTAAAGATACCCGTGTATAGTGGTAAATCAATACCATTATCTCAAAACCACTATAAAAATGAGTGATACCAAACAACAGGCAGTTTCTGCAAAATACGTCGCAACCTCAATCAGCTTTAAACCTTATTTAGCGCGAACAGAACACAATATCCTTCGCATGAACTTGAAATATCTTAAAAAAACAATTACAGGCCATCCATCAAGGGAAATTGAACCATAACCTTCTAAAAATAAAACGAATAATCTTTTATTCTCGATCTTAATTTAAGCTCGATGCAGCCTCAGGATAGCGCGGGGATAAACAGACTCTAAGGTCTGCTGTTAGGGTTTAAATTAGTTTTGAGCGAGGTTGGTTGTTGTGAGGTTTCAAACTCGAGTTCTTGGTATGCTCCCGCGCATCTTACGGCAGCGGGCGGAAATCTTAATAGGTCTTGGAACCCGAACTAACGATGGGAGCCATCGATCGATTGTGTAGCCTTCGTAATCTATTTTACTTGAATTTGCGGTTAAGTTGCTTTATAAAATTATTCTCCACTCTTTCCAATTATCTATTTTTAAAAGCTTCTCTTACTTTAAATAAGCTATTGAGGACTTTTGGTGGATAAATAAATAGGTTTATCTAATTTTGGAATTCATTTTGAGACCCTTCTTTATCCATATGACAGCTTAATCAAAGATGAAAACTTTTGAAAACAACATGTAATCATGGACAAAAATAAATAAGAACATTCATATTCGCTTAATAATTACTATTGTAAATTTAATTTTTATCTACCAACATACAGGTACACTTATGTGTCGAAAACATTTATAATATTACTTTTAAAGTTATGATACAATACAAAAATTACAAACCCATATTAGTCTATACGCAGCGATTATTAAAATTATATTCTTATTTTTATAAGCTTTTAAATACTTTGAAATGTTTGAATGAGGAGAACCGTAATTTGGTCAATTATAAACTAAAATGAACTCATCGTTAGTAAAATCCTAAGTTAATTTAAAATGTTAATGTTATTTAAATTCATATGTTAGTAGTTTTTGTGTGAATACAGTCTAACAATACTGCAAACTAAACCACTAAACAGTCACTGTAATATAATATATTTATTTACTTCTTGACATAATTCGTCCTATGACCCTGTAGCCTAGTTGATGATGATTGCCTACAAAACCAATCGTAAGCGAGGGTTCAATTCACGGCCGTGGATATTTTTTTTTGATACAAAATAGTGTCCAGTAATTGTCTGTTTATAGGGGATTCATTTCCGCGTGTCAGTGTAGAAATTGCTTGGCATACTATCGTGGTTTGTAATCTGTGAGCAATCATTACTTTATTTATTTTGTTTCATTGAATCGTAAATTTATTACAATATTTTGGCTTTGGATTTTTTTATTAAGTTCTCGGTTTTTATGGTGACAGCTATTAAGGTAACCTTAAGTATCGTGTTCAGAGCTGATATACTATTTATTTTCTCTGGAGGAGCTTTTGATTCATCATTCATTTGAATGTTATGTCTTCCAGTGACACTTGAGATGACACCGAATAATAAAATGCTTCTTATGAGATTGATTACAATTTCAATCAGTCTTAAATATGTTTACAGTTAGTTCTGTTATTTTACAATTGATGAATTTTGTATCTGCTTTTTGCAACAATAAAGTCTCTATATGTGCATAACTGACGTATATTATCTTTTGGTTTGTTAGACAAAGCGTTTGTTCATTAAACGCTAAATTAAATGATAATTAATACTATAATATATGAATACTTCTTCATTTTTGCAACTTTGAAAAATCTGCTTTTGACAAGCTCATTAACTATCATAATTAATATTTTATTAAGATTTATAAGTATCACTATAAAATGCTTGTTTCCTCTAAAATTGCAGGTGATTTAAAGTTTACCAAATTGCGAATTGCGAACACGGAAGAAGGGAAGGATAATGCAAAAAGCGATGCTTTTAATTTTACTTGCGCTATTTCTTAGATATCTTTAGTCTTCAATTTATTTGTTAATTTTCAAGGAAATGACAACAAATAGCCACTAAAATAATTATTTACGTACAGACTAAACAATTGTAAAACTAGCACCATTCACCACATAATAATAATAGTATCAACAGAGTACAGTTCAACGTTATTTTCTTACTCACTTCAACAGCGAAACTACGCCTTCCTTCCCCGAATCTATTTGACACTGTTCAACTCTATCCGTTATTAACTCTATGCTGTCATTATAACGCCATATTTGCACAAGCTGCGTGGATCGGATGCTTTGGGGATCAACTAGCGTATTCACACGGTGTCCCGTAACGAAGCTTCGCTACTTCAATCCATCGTGAGTGATCGATCGTGTTACGTAATTTGGATACGATCATTTCGATAGATCTAGTTACAGTTCTTGACCGTTAAGGTTCAGTCCCTTTGTTGATTGACAGAGAATTCTATCAGGCTAGATCATGGTATGATCTTATTGTGTTCGAAACTTGTGTTTCTCAGACCAATAAACTATAGACGGAGCGCCGTGAACAAACGAGTGAAGCCGGCAACAGTCAGCCGAAAGCACACATCAAAACCAATAGAATGCCCTATGTTGACAGTTTGAACTAGAACAAATTTAAACTTTATTTTTTGGAACACAAAGCTTCATTCATTTTTTATTATTTATGTAGAACACAAAAGTCGTTTTGGTGTGAGTGCCGCAGTGTGTATTATAAGGCTAGGCTGACTTTTTGCTGGGTTCACTCTTTTGTGCCCGGCGTTCCGTCTATAGTTTATTGATCTAAGTTGTGTTTGCACGTTTTTTTTAGTAAAAATTTCGATAGCGTGATTCAGGTTTGAATTGATATCAGTTTGTGACCTTATAAAATAGCTTACTTTAAATGACTCTAGACCCAAACAATCCCTACTTACAACGTGGAGTAAGTTGCTAACTCCAGACATGTGTGAGTAATGCTACTGATGACCCAAGCTCGAAAAAAATATTGACGAGATTCATAAAATTACGATAAACAGCGATTGAAAGAAAACACAAGACATTTACTGTAGGGTAAGTCCGGGGTAGTTGGCCATAGTTTTTTTAAAGCGTTGTTATAAAAAAAACCTTACAGATTACGATGTAAAATTTTATTTGCAATTAAACTTTGAAGATTTAGCTTTAAGTTTTTGAACTCAAAATTAACAAATTCTAATGAGATGAACCTTAAAATATTCATTTAAAAAAAAATCGTAATTGGCCATCTCACCCGAGGTGTCTGGGTGTGATGGCCATAGTATTAGAGGTTAGAGGGCCATTACTTAAAACTAGCTTTAAAATAGGTTTGGTGTTAGTCTATGTTTAATCAGCCTCTTTTTCCATTGGCAATATTTTCACGGGCACATATCTTCAAATTCAATACAATTTTCATGAAATGAAAATGCACAATATGTTGCATTGAATTCAATCTTCTACCTGAATTGTTGTATAATAATTTTCATCACACCCGCGATAATATTTTACCTTTTATCATCGTTTTCATATTCCTTACCTTCATCAACATTAATCGCACTCCGTCACTACTATCAGACAGACTTAGTACACCTTTTCTTTGCTTAATTATTTTTTCCATTTCTTCTTTTTAGACTTTTATTGTTTTCTTCTTCTTCATTCTTTTTTCTGCTTTATGTCATCTACCATTTATTTTATATTCTTCCAAAATCAAAAGTGTTCTTACCTCTATTTGCTCATTTACAAATGTTTAGCTTGCATAGAATGGATATGAGCAACCAATTTCTTGTAATTTTCTTTTCAAAATAATGATATTTGCCCCATGGGCCCTTTTTTGTAATTATTCTTCTTTATTGTTCTCTTTAAGGTTTATCTTGGTATTTTATACTGAATAGCGATAGCACGCACAGACATTATACGCCGTGAGTATATGTTAGCTATATGGCCATCACATACCGACTACAATTGGCCATCTCTCCTTTTCTACCGGGAGAGATGACCATGTATAAAATGCAAACAAGTCAGAACAGAACCTCTAGTAATTTTGAGGTTAGAATAAAGCGTCATTGGTACACTTTTCCACAAAAACAAAAATCACCATTATTCTAAGAAACTCACATCATACTCATGTAAAACATTAACCATCTAAGAAATATTTGCACTACACAAAACAATTAACGTGGTTTTTCCTTACTTTTTGATTTTTTTTCGGCAAAATTTTCGTTATATCTTAGCTCTTAAGCACGACGCAAAGCGAACTGAGCTCTTACTAGCTACATTAAGTGAAGGATTCCATGTTTTTTTTCGATTGGCCAACTCTCCCGTATGGCCATCTACCCCGGACTTACCCTACCTAATTCACTGGTAAAAACTGCATCAAAATAGGTTGAACAGTTTCTGAAATTAGCGAGGACAAATACATAGACTGTCAGAATGACACTGACGAACAAGTAACAATTCTAAAAATCACTACTAGAGGATCTGTCGTGTTAATAAATAATCTCAATAATAGTTTTTCTCTAATACTTTTCATGTACCTCCATACAGACAGATCAGTTACAGTTTTATGATTATAGAAAAAGTAATTTCATTTTTTTATTTTATTCGATACAGTAAGCATTCGCAGCAGTAAAATAAAATAAAAAGATTATCTTTCGACCTTAGGATATCAGTTTATTATCTGTGCCTTCTGAAAACTCAATCTCGTGTATAAAAGAATCATGTTTCCGAACGTCATAAAAATGGCCGAATCGTAAATATCAATCGCTTTCCACCATTGTTACATTTACGTGATGGCGGGAACTAACATCCAAATTCCAAATGTAACGTTCAAAAATGAATTTCTACGCCAAAGGCGCGTTCAATGCCAATATTAAACGGATTTTTTTATTCGGGAGCACGATTTCCAACTTTTTATTGCCGCTCTGGTGACAAAAGCGGAAAAAACTATCGCGAGCGCAAAAAACGGATTGGATTTTGCGTTAGATTCAGATCTTATTCCTCTCGGTTTAAAGATTATATTTGCTTAACGTCAATCTGATTTCTTGTTGTTTTCAAGTGGGTCTTGGTCACTGGCTTCTTTACGCCAAAGCGACGAAAAACGGTTACTTTTAAATAACGTTTTTCATTCGGCACGTGCGCCCCTACCCGGTTATTCTGAATTTGAATATTGCTTACTGTTACAGATAATTTAAATTTCGAATGTTTTAGCAACTTTTCGAAATCAATGCTTAACGGTTTTATTTCAGCCAGCTAGTTAATAGAATTATGAGGTTATCCATGGGTTTGTTATTATTGGTTTCGTCATGCTGTTTTATCACGCCTTGATTCAATTAACCTTGTTGCACACTGGTTCATTTGTTAAATTGTTTGTAAAAAAAGTCATTCATTTTGTGTAATAATAAATTTTTAAATTACTATAAGTACTTAAAATTAAATTAAATAATAAATTAAGCATAAATGGAGGCAATTCGAATGTCGTTAAAAATACATAAATTTCTAGCATAAAATTGTCGTCATAATCTTGGGTGCTAATAAGTAGGTACATAATATAAAGTAGAGACTAAGCTGTGTCTTTACATATACCCGATAATTTAATAAGTATATGGTGCGCCGTTTCCTAATTTGCATGCCTAATCACGTTCTTTAATATTTGGCTTGTCTGTCAGTCTGTCACACAAAATTAATTAATCGATTTTAATTTGTGTATCGATTAAGTCAGATTAACTTGATTTGTTCATTTTAATCAATTTGATATAGATAGAGGACTCTACATAGCGGACACTAAATTTCTGAAACATTCTTTAATAATATCTATCTATGATAGAGAGTTAAAATTTCATAATTATAATTATTCTAGAAATTTATTTAGTGTCCATAACTATCAGAAAGTTACCTAATAATTGTTCCTTGACCAACTATAAAGATAGATAGAAAAAATATTGTCAAGCGTCATTGAAATGTAGAGTCGATTTTCACAAGTTATCCCGAGTGTGCTGTTGTTTTGTATTTGGTTAAACAATGTGACGTAAACACTTTAAAACACGTCATGGAGAACACAGTTTTGTAGGTTTTCTTACTTTATATTCTCCGAAGTAAGTGATAATTTATCTCTAATGTTCACATTTGAAAAATCAGAGCTGTGTGTAGAATCGAAATCGGCAACTTAACGTTCGATTTCGATCGATTCGAATTATCGATATTGACCGAGATGTCACCATCATTCCATTACGTAACCACACAGAAACACACACACATTTCACTTCAATTAAAAAACTTCAAAATCCAAGGAACCCAAGACTTCAATTCAGAAGGCTGGTATGTACCCAACTGAGCCAGTCAGTAGCTAACGACTCGCTATAACGATTTAACGAATCGACCAACAAAAAAATTGAATAACGATATTCGTTACAAAAGAATGCCGAGGAAAAAAAACTTAACGATTCGGTGCAAAAATACAGATCAAGTTTTTTTATCGGACTGACAAACAAACGTTCATTTATATAGTTATAGTAACGGATTTATAAAATGACGAACAAAACGATAACGCTAAATTTAGACGTCTAAATAAAGTCTGCTGTGGACATTGAGGTATGAAACAATGTTGTCATTAAGAACAGTAACTTTAGTGTTTCACTATGAAGCTCCAAGCTCCAGTAGACCTCATTCATAGTAGGCCTCCCATTAATGCAACCCATAATGGCCCACTACTGAGCATGAGTCTCTCCCCATCATTGAGATGGCCTAGAGCATACCCCACCACGCTGCTCCAGTGTGGATTGGTGGAAGGGTTAGTGGCCAACCCAGTGTCGTAAGTTTCCAAGCCACCCGAAGTCCAACATGGCTTAACGACAGCTATCTATCAATAACAACTGGGAGCGACGGCTTTACGTGCCCTCCGAAGCACGATAGCACTCAAGAAACTTTTGCCACTAGCGGTCACCCATCGAACTACCAACCGCGCCCGCAGTTGCTTAACTTTGTCGATCACTTATGATCGACGCAAGCCGCCGGGCCATGAGCGCTTCACTAACGCACTAGCTCACACAAAAATAAACATAATTTAGAGCCAAGTTTAGAGAACTTAACGTTAACTATGCCTTCCACGTGATCCCGTGAACCCACTTTCCCAATGCCACATATATTTGTCTTGATTGAACATTTATTTAGCAAAATGATAAATGACACATTCGAAAAAGAAGCGAGAACTATTTGTTTACTACGGAACGTATACACTAAAATATCGAATCGATACTTCCCTTCCTAAACATGCCAATGATTTGTTTGTCAGGAACCTACAAACTTACACTACACTTATTAACAAACTAACCAACTAATAATATTCTAACACCAACTGGACTAACTATCGTAGTCTCTAAATTGAGGCTTGATCTAGGTCGGTCACAGTTGTCATGGGCGGCAGCGGAAGGGTGGTGCTGAATGCTCGTTTGCTACCTTATTAAAAAAAATGCCGTCCCGTGGTGTGTCTTGTTTCTATGACATATTTATCTTCTCCAAATGTACTGTAAGATACGCATATTCATAGCGTGTAGACACACATATTCTGGCTCACAACATTTTGGTTCCTTTGGACTATTCATGAAAAAGACCGAAATAGTCCTTTCGAACTTCTTCACCACTTTCTAAAATTTCACCTTCTTCATATTTCCTGTTTTCCTAGCTTAGGTTTCGTATCCTGTCTTATACCACGAGCCCGATTGACTTTGATTTACACATCGATACTTTGCGGCGACTTGTTTATGACAGGAAATCGCGTGGAGCCAATGATTGATTAATTGAGCGATTTGATTAATAAGACTGTAAAAAATACATTAACACATTTACTTTATTGTCTTAGTGTTACAAAAATTGGTGCAAATATTCATGGGATACTCACAGCATGTAACAAGAGAGCTTCTTGGTACAATTCCATCATTAATCATATTTAAAATTTCTATTCTTGGTCTGGGTGTGTGTCTTTGTCCTGCGTATTGTCCATGGCACCCATGACACAGGAAATCCTAGTGTGGGGCTATGAGTTTTTAGCGTCATTTATTTATTTATCATTCCTTTACAACCGTATATTTGTACTGGCTAAAATTAATATTTCATTAAGGTTTTCGACGTTATTCTATAACCTCAGCGATGTCAACAAACGAGGTGTTCTATCATCAGTTCTTAGTTGTAGTTCCGATGTCATAATACCAATATGCCTTAATATCAATACTCTATCTGAAGGTACTTGAGTTTGGTGATAGATTGTGATGTGGTGTGATGTGATGCCGTTACTATTAGGCTTTGTACCTGTATGCCCTTTGCCTATCATAGCCAAATATGAATAACATGGGCACAAGTTACCAATCTAGGAAGTTTGCAAATTCTAGGACGCTCGCAAATTTTTATGAGTGAATTCAAAGTCATCGTGAATTATCCTTTTTATAGCTCCATTATAATAATTTTTATGAGGCTGTTTGTTTTAATACCAATTTTCGTAATTATTAAAGTGAAATTAAGCAGGCAGTTTCGAAGCCAGGTACTGACTTCTCGAAACCTTAGCAAACCCGATCGTATCAAATCCGATGTCGAAATTAGTTAATAAACGCGCAAATTACTTCTGAAATTATGAATATTGTAACATTTCGACAAAATATCATCTATCGAATCGTTCGGTGTTTAGTAACACGGCTTGATTTCGCGCTATTTACCCAAATTACCCGGTTTTTTGCACCGTTGCGCCAATATTTGACGCTTGGCTGCTCCTGACATTGGCGTCGCTTTTTGCGACGTCTGAGGTCACCGAGAAAAACTACGGTTTCAATTCAAGATCGATATTTTCTATGATATAATAATAATAACGATAATCTCAAAGAAAACTTTACTGAGGTAAAGGAAAAAATGAAGGCTGGCTGGTTTAACGTGTCTGTTCCGATTCCCATTCAGAGTATGCGATTATGTTGGCAAAAAACGTTAGCACAGATATTAATGGTGCTATTGTTGGAGTGTTACACAGACGTAATATTTTAAATGATCCAATACAGTCATCTATGACGTTGCATCGGATTGTTTCACCTTGGGAATTATAAGTGGTCAGGTTAAACTAAATAAAGCAAAACGGTAGCAAGTTCAATTGGGAAATTATTTCATAATTTGTAAGGCTAAGAAAGAAAAATTATTTCGTGGAAGTCATTTGAAATAAGAATTTACTTTGTTTTTCAAATCATATACTATACGTCTTCATATATATAACTTATTAGATACAATTATTATCTTTTTTCCTCTTTATGTTCAATTTCTCTTTTGTCTATCAATTTAAAGAAAGCTAGGTGTGAAACTTAACTTTGAACACACGTAGGTTCAAAGTAGTGTTACTTCTACTCAATAATTTTGTTGATCAATTCTTCTTCTACTTTTCTCACTGATAAAGCAACCTTAATGATCCAAACTGGACTATCTAGTAGGAATTATTTACTGCCATTATTTACTGCCATGAAATGGTTTTATTCACCATGGAGTTCAATAGGAAATTTTTATGATTTTACGGTTATTTATAAACCATTAACGTCCAATCAAATCATCTGAGTCTTGTTGATTAATCGATTAGCAATTAATTTTATTGATTGACGAGTATCCTTTAATGATAACATTTGGGCTTGGATATTAAAGTCAATCAACACAGCAGCATTTAAATTTCAATCTTAATCAGACATAGCGGTAACTTTACATTAGCTTAACATGCTTTTTTGCTTCCTAATTTTGTGAGAGATATTTCCTTTACTTTTATCTTTATGTTTAAAGCTAGTAAACCCTCCCTCGCTTCGCTTTGGGTAACCAGTCCCTTAGTAGCCACAGTCGAAAATTGTTAGGTGTGATTCTTTAAACTGTGTTTGTGTTCAAATCGGTTAAGCCAGGTTAGCGTTAACAAAATCGCCGACAAACAGACCGAATTTCTAAAAAATACTTATTGTTTGGGGTTCTACTGCATCGTTAAAGACTCCTTATAATAGTTTTTCCCATAATATATTTCTTTTATGTACAGAATTACAGATGATCTATAGATATATCGTTAAGTTTCAGGTGGCTAAGATGTCTGTATTTATATCTTTCAAGTCCACATATGACTGATATCAAAAAAATCTAAATCAAAAATCGTTTATTTTTTCCAGAAAATTCAATTTTTACAAAGTTGTGGGATCTCCCCATTTAAGTATAAAAACTTGTGTTGGGAAGTCCCCTCTTCGTCCTTCTTAGTGTAATGTATTCATTTTCTGGTATACTATGTATTTCTGGTATGGTATTACAAAATTATTTGGAAACTAAAGAGAGATTTTCACATAATCTAAATGAATTACTGCATTGTAATTTTACAGACAATATTTTTGTTTTTTTCGAGTGAAACGAATGATTTCAAAATCAATTCTCTGCAAAAGATATAATTAAATATGTTTTCGTTCAGAGCTTAGATGCCCCTAAATTATTGTTGGATGAACACATCAAAGTGAATTTCGGACTGGATTAAATAGTCACGCATCTGTCTGTTGTTCCGTAAGGATGTGTCTTTTCTTTAAAAATTTCAGTTACGGATAGAATAAATCATCATTGGTGGCTCTTTGTGTCAAGCAAAATTCTATTATTATTTAATATTATGCTTTTAATTATATCAAAGACGTTCTTGAGACAAAAAAAAATATTTTAATAATATCAACTCGATGATTATTTAAAGCATAAAACTCTTTGGACATGATTGGTATAGGTTGGATATTTTAATCGTTAATAACATTTTTTGCTATATCTACACGTAAATATCTAAATGTAAAAACGTTCATTGGAAGTTTCTTGCCACTTCTCATGATAGCAATTTGATAAAGTGATGACGTAGTTTGACTTTCGTGAAGTATTTGTAAAACCTCAACTTCAAAAGTTGTAAACGAACTATCCTTAAAACGAAGAAATTGAAAGTTTTCATTATTCCAACTAGAACTTCAAAAATTAGTTTTCATAAAAAACTGACCAAAAAGTTATAAACATACAATTAAAACGTACATTTTATGTGCATAATTGTTACAGTACAAGCAGGACAGGTCAATGACAATTCCTAAAAAGTTCAATTTTTAAATTTGGAACGCGCCCAAAACGCCATCTAGGGGGATTTAGAATTAATCCCGGTGAGCAAAAACTACGCCTTATTAGGGGAATGCCTCGAGCCTAACATCCCTTGATAAACAGCTGGATATATGCCTCCGATTTATAATAATTTTGGATGACAACAAAAACCTTTGCGGGTAGCCGGGCACGGTTTTTGTTTGCTACCCTCCCTTTTTACTAAAGAAATATGTTTTAAGAAATTCGTACCTATGGACCTATTTGCTTTCCTTGCCGCCATGTTTGATTTTTAGTGTCTTATGGTTGTTAGCATTATGTCTAGGTATGATAAAAAATTGAGTGATGATTAGAAATTGAAGCCTTTATTATCTAATGCAATACGTTACTTTTAAGCGAATACGCACGCGAAGCACGCAGGTAGTGTGTGAGATATCGTATAGTATAGTTAAGTTAGATTTGATTGACAGAAAACTCAATTTTAATAATAAGACATAATATATTATGTACAAATACATATCTACATTTTGATGTGAAATAACCTTCTGAATGAACGAATTACTGTAAACGACTCTACTAATATTAAATTAGCAATATTTTTTAGGTTATAACAATATGTCGCAAGCTAACTCGGCAATATCAATATTATTTCAATATTACGAAACCTATGGATTAATGATTAAGGTGGTGCTGATTGAAAAAATACTAAATTTAATATTAAGTGAATAAATTCGATTTTACATAATGTATTTTTAACTTCATCTCAACCTCACTAGGGAATTAATTTACGATTATTTTAATTTCAAGCCGAATTATAATTTAAAGGCAACGTGACGGAATCTTATCGAATTTAAATCTTATGTGAAGTTATTAAAATAATTGGTTATGTTTTCATAATATTTAAATACGATGCGTCCTGAGAGAGACTACCGTTTTAATTCCTTAATGATAAATTAGAAATATGTTATCATTATGCACGTTAAATACAAAATTTATTGGTTAAATAATTCAGACATTTGGTGTGCAGTTTAATAAAAGTACAAAAAATTTTAGTTGTCTACGTATTTTCGTTCAAGTAATAAACCTATGGCATGATAACAGCGAAGTGTTCTATTTTGAATTTCGAACCCTAAAATAGTTGAAAATAGAGAACCTGGTATGTTAGTAAATGAAAAAATAATAATAATTTCTAATACAATTTATAAACATGAAACGAGTTTTACAAATAACTTTTACCACCACGTTAAAAAAAAATATTAGAATAAAAGCAAATCAAAATTGATTTCCTCCAATCTGTTACAGCGATACATTTTGAGATAAAAACAAGACAAATAACGTCTAAACGTCCCCCCGAGATGACGCAGCTTCCTATTTTTCCTTGAGGGGTCAGTGTAAAATGTGTCATAATGAATAACCACCCTAATACCCTCATTAATCCGTTGGCCCTCTGACCCTCTTGCAACCTCCGGGCTTACAAGCTCAAAATCACTGTCAAAAATAAGACACGTTATACTTGACACACACTTAACTTGAACGGATGTTGTTATGGGTTATCTTCGTCAAAATATTTTAATATGACTCGTAGATTACGAGTATAGAGATATAATTATTGATGTAGCGTACAGGCTTCTAAGTTCTCTAGAGAGACTTTGTATTTTCAAATTCTAATTTACTTAGTCATGTAGGTATCTTTGGCACACCTTTGCTCGTACTTTTTCTATCGATCTACCTATCTATATTGCACTTAGGTAATCTTGGTTAAGAATTTATTTCCAAGTCGGTACATCGTGTAATTGCAAATTATTGTTTCTTAATTGATTTGTATATTACATCAGGATAAAGATATTTTGATTAGATTATTCGTATGTTGCTTCGATAATTGTCATGTTTACGTCTTATCGGAGAGTTTCATGTAATTTTTCAACTGCTTGTTTTCTTCGATTCTATGATACGTTGTGTTATGTAGCTAACGTATGTAAATAATAATTCCTATGTAACAGCAGTAAATGTGTATATAATTTGATTATATTTCATTTACCAGTGAATTTTCATTGTAATTCAACACCATAACGTATTGAACACTGATTGGCAAACTCAGTCAAAATTTCCGTAACTCAACCAGGTCCCAGGAAGTGGTGATAAGCGTGGGAGGAAAAAGACCATTTCGGACCCTCTGGACCCATCTGACCCTGGGTTCCGGTACCCGAGGAGTGCCAGCGACCCTACCCAGTGGGGTCTGCTGGTGTCCTCTGATCACGAGGTTGGTGGCTCGATTAAGACAATCTTGGTCATCCATAACAGAATCTTTCCAAAAATTGTTGAGAAACTTTTAACTTGTAGTCACAAAGTTACAAGGTACTAATCTTTTCAAACTTCAAATGACCTCACAGACTGTCTTAAATCGTTAACCGTTCATGTGCCGTTTTGTTTGACAATCCGACTTATTTATTATAGTTTCTTGTTGTCATTTTTTTCTAACTATGTTCTTTTCAAGCTTTTTTGTGTGTTTTTTCTGCCTGTGTTTCAATTAAGTGTTTAATGTGCATCCATAAATCATTAATGCTATTAGTGGAACAAATTGATCAATTTGTTCAAAGATATTACGTTGTTGTGATGTGTTAGATTTGTTTTAGTCTGTGTGTGAGTAACAGCGTATGATATTTAGTTCTCTTTATGATCTTATGTGCTAGTATATAAAAATTCCTGTACAAGTACATCCACCAAATGCTCGCTACAACGGTGTACCATACTTCAATTTAACACAGATTCCTTTGCGGTGAATCGATCCTTCACGAAGTCCTATTAAAAGTCAGCCACCACCTCGAATTTCCAGCCTCATGCCATTAAGTAGTACTCCAAACTTTAATTATGTTCAGGCTGTGACCAATTGCGTTCGTGTCTCGCGTTTCTGTCAAGTCATGCGACGTGCTACCGTATCCTATAGCTCTAGAAAACTAAGTCGCCTCAGAATCATCGCTGGCTTAATCAACATTATCGTCCCTAATATCAAGCATTGAAAGATCAAAATCATCTGCACTAGAAACCGAATTGCGGGCACTTTAAACTTCATTCATTGCTAAGCAGATTTCGACGACCACTATCGAAAGATGATGACGTAATTTGAGCTCTATTTACTATTACCTCAAGATTAATATCGCGTTGATTGCGATAATAAAATTCGATTGACGACTTGAAATTGAGTCGTGTTTCATCAGCAATAGATTCGGTGCCCGAAGGAACGTGGCCCATAGTTTCATTGTTGGGCGGCGAATAAAACGTGTCGGTAGGATGACGAGCGGGTTTCATCTCAGAAACTAATTTGGAATATCACAATGAGTATCAATGTTGTTCCGAAACAGCCTTTTGAATGTGCGAAGAGTGCCGGCATTCTATTATAGAAGTACTTTACGGCACGTGCATATAACGCGTGGCTTTGAGCCTCGACGAATCTGCTCCTGCCAAAATAGGCATCTGGTGCAAAGTAATTGATGTTCGCGTGAACGTACTCTTTATTACGAACTTCTCAACTAGCATAATTGAAAACAATAATTAAAACCTAGGCGGCTTTACCTACCAACTCGTACACATATTTTAAATGTAATTACTCGGATTGACCAGTAGATTAACTTTGAGGAAGTCATGCTGATCAAGGTGCGTGAAAAATGGCGTGAAGGTGGCATCCTGCCTTTATTACCGTCTTCGTCTCTTGAGCAAATAAAAAATTGTTGTTTTGCTTACAACGAGTACGATTTGTTCCGGCTACCTGCGGATGTGGTTCAAGGGCAAAATTCACTTTTGATGAGCCCGATCATGAATTTTAAGCAGTTACATCGCGACTAATTATACCCATCTGTTGTAGAATATGTATGTGTCTGTAACAATGTCGCGTCGGGCTATTATGTGATAGTTATGCATGAGCTGCTGAATATCTTGTAATACATTTTAATAACTTATTTTACCTAGTATGTCTCCTTTATATTAAACGGATTGAATGCAATATGTACAAAAATTACTTAAATAAAACACTACTTTTCAAAAATGTTTTTTTGATTTTCTTGTAATACCCGTCTATGAGTACAAGAACTCGTGCATACTATTAATTATTTTTTTTCTCTTGATTCCAGGTGTTCGGTTCCAAGGCAGACCTCCAGTTGCACACACAGATCCACCTTCGAGAGGCCAAACCCTACCGCTGCACGCAATGTCCAAAGGCATTCGCCAACTCGTCGTACCTGGCTCAACACTCCCGCATACACTTAGGAATCAAGCCGTACCGGTGCGAAATCTGCCAGCGCAAGTTCACGCAACTCTCCCATCTCCAGCAACACATCCGCACGCATACAGGTGACAAGCCCTACCGCTGCACCCAAATCGGCTGCACGAAGGCCTTCTCTCAACTATCCAACCTTCAAAGTCACAGTCGCTGCCACCAAACCGACAAGCCCTTCAAATGCAATTCCTGCTACAAATGTTTCACCCACGAGAAGGATTTGCTCGAACACATTCCGAAACACAAGGAGTCCAAACACCTTAAGACCCACATCTGTCAGTACTGCGGGAAGAGCTATACACAGGAGACATACTTAAGTAAGCACATGAATAAGCATGCTGAAAGAGCGGATAAGCGGCCGCCGATATCTGCGTTAGGGTTGTCTGGCCTCAATAGGTCCCTGGCGGCGGCCGCGCCTACGGCGACTCCTTTCGGCGAACATCCTTATTGGCCCAAAGTGAGTCCCGACTCTGCAGCTCACATGTCAGACGAGGGAGGATATCACCAACAGCGGGAGAATGATGATCACCACGAGCAGCAGTTGCAGCAACAGCGGGCTCTGTTCACGCAGCACGAGAGTCAGGATGACCGTATCCAGCCCCCGGTGTCCTCTGCCGCGAACTCGGCGTTCACGCCTATCAACTCCATGGGTCCTCACCTAAACGGACTCTCGCATCATAGTGCGCTGCCCGCACGACCTTATCTCTACGACCCTCTGCACTTCCAGCAAGGCAAACAGCAGCCTAATTCCTTCCCGAACCAACTGATATCGCTACATCAGATACGGAATTACGCGCACCAACCTTCGGCACTCTTGCCCGCTGAACACATCCTGCCCCACTCCTTAGCTCACAAAGACAAACAGTAACTTCCTTGCCGTTTCCCAGTAGATACACTTAGGACTTATGATGGTATTATTAGACTTTAAAGTAACGAAATATTATTAAAATGTTTAGAATCTCGCTCGCGAAGACAGTGGTATTATGAATGTATGAAATACGAAATTCGTTTGTCGTTAGTGATGCGAAATTCATGTTTTAGACTTATATCGATATTGTGTATAAATACTCTGAATTTTGTGAGTAGATAACAAATGTACTGGGTATGAAATGTGATTTCAAATATTTGAATCAAAAGTGAATGGTATCGGTTATTAATTAGTTTAAGTTAAAGCACAGTTACAGCTAATTTGTAATTAGTAATACTGAGCGCTGTATATGATTTCTTTTGGTAAACCATCTGCTTAGTGACAAAAGATACATGTTATTCTAGAGTTGCACTGTGGCTTGACGAAAAACTAATTTTTAACAAGGAAAGTAGTTGATCAGCAATAATATTTCCTGAAAATTATTCACCTTGAAATTTAATAAATACATAATAATAAACGCATAATAAAAACAGCTTTATGAGCATAATGAATTTGTCCGTAGCTACCCTGTGAAGTTAAATCACTATTTTCAACCTCTAAATGTGTACCTAAAATGTACTCAGATAAATCCTTTGAATTATCAAAGTCTGTCTTGTAGTGAATTGCATTAGATGATTATCTGCCAAATTATATTTTTATTCGATTTTTTTCGACTTCTATATAGGCGATGGTAGGGTATTACTGATTGAATTAAAAGGGAGTTCCTGATACATTATATATTACTTACAATATCGACAAGCTAGAATGTGTTACATTTAAAATCTGGGGATCTGCCGTAGAATACAGGGGACTCGATGACACGTCAAAATTACGTGACATTAGAAAGTAATGGACATGTATTTTTAAAATTATAAACTTCAGAATTTCAGGCAGCTCTTTCTCAACTTCTCTATATTCTATGGCGGTGAATTCTTCAGTTGCATTTGAAAGTATTCTTTAAGATAAATCTATGCTAAACGCAGATCTCTTATCATCACAATTGCACTCAGTTCCTACTTAGATCAAATAACTTTATTTAGGAATTTCTGTATCTTGAGCACTCTGATTAGGTTTTAATTTGTACGCTTCGAGAAAATGTGGTCTTCCTTCAGGTTTGTGTAATTTAAGTTATAGTTTGTATGTATCGCTTTGTGTATCGTCTGTTGTTGATTTGTTTACATCACTTATATCGGTTTTAACCGATTGGAAGGTTGTGTTAACTTTGTCGATTTTGAAAAGTTTGTGTGAAAGTCTTATACTTATATAAATTCATCTTTCCGGACAACACTGAAGGCTGAAGACATTTTCTACGCGCCCTTGTATATTAAAATTTGTAAAAATCATCAATCGGGTGGCCAAAATCACTTTTTTTTCACTCTCATCATTCGTAAAGACGGAAGCACATGTACATATTTTGTAAATATGATAACTTTTTTGAGAACTTGAAATTTATTGTTTTTTTTTTGTATTCTAAACTGCTTATGCTCAATTTTATTAGGCGTAAGGTAACATCTGGTAGCTGGAAACTGAACTTTGAAATATTCTGAAATGTTTGTTTATTACTACTTTTATGATGAGATTGAGTGACATTCAAGTACCTTAATTACGTACTTATGTAACTTGTTATTTGTACTTAACAGCTGAAATGTTTCCATTGAGTTTGTTCAGTGGCTGTTGACCAGAATCGAGAAAATGAGCAAGACTTCGAAACTAAAAATCGAGACAAAACTTTGAACACAGTGCTTTTTAGCGGTAACAAAATAAATTATAATTTAACAAAATACCTACAAATATTTCTTATACGTAATACATAATTGAAAGTAAAATAGTATTCCTCAAAGCTCGAATCTGGTCAAAAAGTACGTAGAATTTAGACTAATTTTGAAGTATACGAAATTGTTGATTTGTTTATTTTAACTCGAAATGAAGTAGCGGTTAAAGAATTAAAAATGTGATAGGAAACGGAAGGCGAGTATTTTTCGAAACACTTTCGTCTAAATTTATTTGCTATGGATCTTTGATTAGGTTATAAATTATTAGGTTGTGGTTATTTGTGATCCGGACGTCATTGGGGTCCTTTAGAGTCGCAGAAGTGTCTAGCTGTCTGTCTATCGTCACAAATTTAGCCAATGCTAAGTTTAAGTTCTTGTACAAATCATGGTACATTGTTTTTATGGTTATCTACGGCAATATTATTTCTTCCGAATTGTTTTATGATAGTGCTTGCACTCTTTAATGTATAGTGTTCGACGACATGACAATGAGCCAAGAGTTTATCCAAAAGTTTTAATTTCTTCGGTTTTAAGGGAATGAAATCGCCAATATCTCTCTATTGTAAGTAGAAATGTGATATTGTAATTGATTTTTTTAGTTAAGTGTAAACTTATTATTATGATTGAATACATATTTTTGTAAGTAATTTCGTTTTACGATAGTTTCGCTTTGTCTAGCGTTCCCGTTTAAGATTTTAGATAAAAGTGAACGGAATCTTTTTTGTTACTTAAAATTGATTAAAAATTAATTACAACTATGCCAAGAACAATATTTATTTTATTTACAACCCTGACTTTATTTAATTTTAGAAACTAAGATTTAAATGAAATAAAAAACATGGTGAACTTTCCTCTTTTTATTTAGTTAACAGTCGCAAATAATATATTAAATAGGTACTTATAATAGGTATTTACAATATACGGGGTCATTCTACCTACGTAGGTAAAACTCATACAGCACAAACCATTCAAAAATTAGAAAGCGTAGTACAATAACTTATTGATACAAAAATAAGACTCAATTTATAAGTACATAAGGCCACATCAGATAAAGATTTTTAGGAAGGTATTAGTACATTAAATTAAATAGGGTAGAAAGAAAATCTTTCATCTCGATGGCCCTAACCCAAATACATGAAGTGAATTCTCTGCAAGGATAATTCTTCAAGAACTACTTTTTAAAGAAAAAGTTGCAGAAGAAATTTTAGTAAGAAAGGGGAACGATTCGAATTCATCTTTTGTATGAGGCTCATAAATTGCTTCTTTTCTTAACATTAAAAGGGAATATTTTGTAAATATTACATTATATGTATTGTCATTTAGTCGCCCTAATTACTAAACGAGAACCATATAAATGTTTCAAAACACTGGTACGATAGAATAATTATATAACTTAATTTTTTTGGTTAGAAATTCCAAAATGCTAAAAGTATAGCAATTGTAATAGTTGCTATAAAACATTAAGAAGTACCGACAATTGAAGGAACAATAAAACATATAAAACACGAAAATGGAATGGATTACGAAAAGACCGACGGTATAAAAATGTCATTTAAGATCAAACTCGAGAGATCAAATTAAAGTATTTCTTGAACTAATTTAGTATTTTCGTAATCCATTAAGAAACTAAATTACACTGAAAAGCCGAATACAGTTCTAAAAATCATAATGGCAGCATAGGCAGTCTTAAATTCATCTCCAAACATTTACAAACAAAAACTCTTAATGTTAAATACTTAATCAAATACGAATAAATGTCTTATAAAATTGCTCTGTAGCCATTTAAAAATATAAGAACCGTTACAAGCCAAAAAGTTTTATTTGCAATCCAATATAAAATCTCTTGTACATTTTTGGACTGCGTACGCTGCCACACCTATAAAGATATATTTAAATATGAGCGTTATCGTCTACCGCCGTGGGTAGCGTTATCCGCCTGGGCATGCGATATTCCTTGGTGTTAGAGGATATTTCGTAACAACCTTTAAGTTGGTCCCCACTGAACGCGTAGCAGTGTCATGGTTGGCCGTTTCTATTGAGTGATTGAGCTGGATTCCTCTTGGCAGATGCCAACTGGTTCATGCAACAAACAGCGTACACGCTACAGGCTACTAGTATTGGACGTAAAATGTTGCAATCCGAGAGATTATGTTGGTTGTTGGTCAATGGAGACAGCATAAGAATACCGCTTTACCTTCTCGGACACCGCTACGCACAGAGGTAGCAGATAACGCTCATACCTGAACAGATTGGTAGTTTCGTCTTAGACCTCGACCTTGTAGGGAGACCCGGGGATATGGTCATCTCCCCACTTGATGATGACAATGTACTCTCCCCTGTCCCTCACGACGTACCAGCATTCATAGTTGTTCTTGCCTTTGTGCTTCAGCTGGATCTCGTCACAAGGTCCCTTGGGACCGTAGATACCCACGTAGAGGAGATTGTTACCTGGAAAAATGAAAATCTATTTAGCAGAGACTTCAAAAGAAAGTACAGGCAAAGCACATTACAATAGAAAAGCATATTAAAACTTGTTGCACTAAAATAGTATTTTTAAGGTCTTTCATTTAATATCCATATTGTTAAGAACAACAATCAGTAAATAAACAAACCTATCCTCCTTATTTTCATTGGGCTATAAGGTATGCCAAAGAAATAGAAATACATAATACGATATATACGATTAACATCACTGGTGGTAAAAACTGACCTGCATCTCCCGCATGAACAGTGAACTGGTTATGCTTATTGAGGTAGGCCTTCTTTAGGCCCATTCCTTTGCTGGTGACCTTGGACGCGTCGGACTTGAAGTGCGGCAGCACCGGACCCTGCTTCGCTGCGGCTTTGGACACCTTCTGCACCGTCTCCACTGTCACTGAGGAGGTTTCCTGGGCACCGATCTCAGCTAGGTTCTCACCTGGAAAAGGATAAGTCAATTGGTATAAAAGCTACACATTCATCACAATACAAAAAGGATCATAAAATAGGAGTTCAGAGTTGGTTCGAACATTCGTCGATTTTAAAAGAAAATAATGTTGTAAAGTTTGAAATCAGACAAAAGTACTTCCACTTGGGCCAAGCCGTGGACAACAGCTAGTACTCCTACACTTTTAGGTAACAATAATGAACTATACAGATCACTGTTAGTAGTAATATCAGAGTAATTACCGGTAGCCTCGATCTTGAAGGGCGAGCCGACGATGTGGTGGCCGTTGTACTTGATGCTCATGTAGTAGAAACCGGGCGCCAGCGGCGTGTAGCGAACCTGCGCACATACCAACAACCATCACAACAAATCCTCTCCCAAACAAATTTTATTTCAAATTGAATAGTTATGACTCTAATTCAACGCATTAACTATCATTAACTATTTCATTCATCCATCATCATCATCATCATCTATGCCCCTTTTACACTTATTAACCTCTCGCTCTGTGATGCCAGTATCATGGCTGTGCCTTCTTCTGCGGCCCTAGTACTCCGAGTCCAATCACAGCCGCATGCGCTAAGCTAATTAATTATTAAATAAATAGCTGGGGAGCCGAAGATGGGAATCAGGGATTTACTCGAGCGCGGCAGATTAAGGTACAGGGGATACCTTGTACCCAGTTAAGTACCTTCACCAAATATGAGCCCCATATATAAGTTCGAATTTTTTTTGCACATTATAATAATGGTAGCAAGTTTGCGTCACATCGAAACAAAACAAAACAAAAATTGAATGAGAGCTTTTTTAGGTTCACTTAACACCCCCTTAGAAAATCTGACCTGCTCGATTAGATTTTTTCTCTCTCATTTTCAACCCTTACGTATGGTCACCGCCCATCAAACAAACGATCAGATTAACATAGTATATTATTAAAAAGACGTAAAACATTGATGCTATCAATATCTGAAGCGCTAGAGTATGTCCACATGGACATTATTTTTTTACATATTTAAAAGTCTATAGCCGCTTCCCCCACTTCTTTTAATAATAAGTTCTCTTTTGCAAAGATTTTATTGTATCGCAATCAAAATGTGTAGGTATTAATAGAAACATAAAAATTAATTGTGTATTTAGATTTTTTTTGGTAAATAATTTCAAGTAAAATTCACAGAACAGATAAACTCTTTTATCTATTCTGTGGTAAAATTTCTTTTCATAACGCCATCTAGTTTTAGAATATGAAAAGATTACGTAATTTTATGAATATTAGTTGCCTGCTCTGCGATCGAAATACGGCCGTCGTTCATTCTGTCAAACGATTACCTACTATGGTTATAAGTTATAATGTTATAACTTATAACGATTAAGTACAATGATTTCTATTCGAGTAGTTTTTGAGTTATCCCGACTTTGAAGTCGGATATTTTTTTGTAAAAAGATAGTTATACTTATTTACCTTTTAGGTACGGAAAACTAAAAACAAACGTTTTGAGCAAATGTTTACTGAGTGTAGGACACATTGAATTGGCCTTAAGTAAGAAGTGCATCTAATAGGTGCAGACTGAAACATCAATCATTTCACTAAAATAAAATATTAAATATTATTTCATTCAAAAAGTTTATAATTATTTACTTGGACTAAACAGATTGAATCTACAATTTCACAGAATATAATAATTGTTTCAGTCCACTCACAGCCACATAGTCTCAACTCTTCAGTTTTAAAAGTAACAAAGTCATGTAAGACAATAGCCAATCTTTAGGTACCCGCCATTTGCTTTTCTCTGCATGAATCTAGCATTTTCAAATCATAAGGACCATAAGTGCCCTTTGATATGCAGCAATTCCACATTTCTTTAAATTTAATCCATAAAATTAAGCATAACGTACAGTATTTGTAATACTTTTTCAAAGCTTTTTCTTCTTCTGCAAGGAAAAATATGCTGTAGTTTAGCGTCAGGCGAGCTTCATATCTTTATTTTTAGAAAATATGGTGGTGGTAAATATGTAAATATGCGGCGATATTTTCGAAAATCCCATTTGGGATTTTTGAAATGCCGGACGCTTTTCTTAAACTCTTGCCACTTCATAATAGTTTTAAAGCATTTTTCATGTCTAGCACTGTGTGATTCCCGATTTTACGGGGCCTATTCGGACGTTGCGTCCTGAAGAAAACTTACAACAAAAACTTAAAAAATAAATATGTTATTATAATAATAGTTCGTATAATAATAATAATAACCTTCGCATAATAATAGTTCGTTTTGACAACTCTAACGAAACTCCTAGAAAAAAACAACAATCTGTTAAAAAATATCTCTCAGTTAATATAATCAATACTAGTGGGGTGCCGTAAGGTTTATATCTCGGAATCCAGGGCAAGTCAATGAATCTTTATATAAACTTCTGTAAAGTATTTTTAACAGTATACAAAAAAAGTAACAAAAAAATTACACGATCTTATATCTTATGCGAAAAGTCAGAGGTGTGTGCCCTGAGATTTGAACCCGGACCGAACCGAACCCGAAATCTTTTTAGATATGTCCAAGGCATTTGATACTGTATTTGTACCTAAACTTCTCATAAAGTTGGAACAAAATGGCATGCGCGCACTGGCACTTGATATATTGTGAAGTTACCTCTGTAGTCGCAAACAGCGAGTACAAATTGGATCCCTTATTAGCTCAGATTTATATCTTTCTTTCGGTGTTCCTCAAGGTAGCGTCCTCGGGCCTACCCTATTTCTCCTTTTTATCAATGATCTGTGGGGTTTGGCGTTAAATAATTGTACAATTATAACATATCCTGTTGACACAACCCTTGTTGTTCAAGACAATACGTGAGTGGAAGCTCGGGTGCTCGCTGAAGATGCATTACGATCCGTAATGAATTGGCTAGATATTAATTTAATATTAATTTATTAACAGTGTACTTCAGTAAGTTATGTCATTTGCTAAAAGATCAGGGTCCTTTGCATCTGAATCCTTATTAATCACTACTCATCGATGTCAATGTAATGATACACCCACCTCCATCTTTCACTCCATTCACTCCACTCGCCGACTCGCGCGGATTTCCAGGCTTTTACTAAGTTAACTCACTTTACCATCCAAGACAACATTTACCATCAGGTGGGATTGTATGATTATGAAAAGTTAATATCACCTTGTATCCTTCTTCGACCTCCGTGCAGTCCATCGCCACTCGGGAAGGTCCATCCATGGTGACGGCCAGGATACCAACTCCCGCGTTGCACGTGTCGATGATCAGGTCAGTCTTTGCACCTGGATACAGCAGATCATTTGAAACATAGTCTAATTCCAAATTGCAAAAACACTGGACTCTAATAGAAAGATATATTGAATTTTCAAATTTTGCATCGTCAACTTTTGCTTGTTTTGTATTTCTCTCACTTAGGTTTTATGGAAATTAGTAAGTCGTAAATACAATGTTCGACGTAAGTTAAAATTATAATTTCCAAGTTTCATAAAATTTCACCGGTTTTGGTTAATTCACGTTTGATATTTTATACCTTCATTATTTTTAGAACCTTAGGTAAGTTCCAAAATTATACTTGTTTCTGTTCACAAAATTAATGGTTAGGCCTTGATGCTTAAACTTAGGACTTAATTTTTTAGCGATCTATACATACCAGTCTTGACAGTTCCCAAGCCTGGGCCGTGAGCGTGGACTGCAGCAGGATCGGAATCATCCTTGCCAACCTGTACAAAATTTACATCTTCAAAATCTGAGAAAATTAAGGTTGGGGAATTAAATCTGATTATTCCTGTTTAGAACTTATATAATTATTTAAAGATATGTACATGCTAACATTTAAAAATAAAAAAAAATATTAAAAAGAAGAAATTGTTGATGCAGGTTATTCATTCGATGACTTCAAAGTTGGTTTTCACTTTTCGTTATTGGAACAAGGCTCCACCGTTAGTGGCTTTGAAATTAAGATAAGGAAAATCATTGTGGAGAACTCTCAAATTATTCAAGTTTACTGCTACTTATAGCATATCAAACCCATTTTCAAGCAGTTTAACCTTTCTTTGAATTTATGTTTTAAAGGCATACCTTGATCCTCAGCGGCGAAGCAGGTATATGGACACCATTAAACTTGACATTGATGTTGTGGACTCCGTTCTCCCGCGGCATGAACCTGATGGAGTACTGGTCTCCGTCGATGTTCTGGATGAAGCAGTCGTCTGTCTTGCCCGATGGAGATACCACCTGGAGAGGATATTGAAGGTTAAAGAAATCGTTTTGTGTGACCTTCTCTGGTGCACATAGGATAGAGGAGTAAGATGGTCAACTTTGTAACGTATAATCTGATGCACACATTTTTTAACTAATATTAAAAAAGTAGGAGGTTCTCAATTAGTCTGCATTTTTATGTGTAATAACTTTTTACTGGATGAATTGATTTTAATATTTTTTTTTTATTAAAAAGCTCAGGCTTGTCGTGTGTTGAAATTTCAGCGACATCTGACCAGTAATTTTCGACTTATCCCTAATATTGCATATTTATTTGACTTCGACGTTTTGACGATGTTCTCATTTACTATTTGCCGATCTTAAGTTTTTTAGGTTATATTATTTGATATTAAAAAAAATCCGCGAAGCCCTACCACCAAGTGTATTGATGGTATAAAAAGTTTATCCGGAGACAGGCCCGCCGCCCGTCAGGAGGCTGCGGCGGTATCAATTTTTATAACGCGTCGCGCAACTTCCGCAAATATTCATCTTGGCTGAAACGTTATAAATTATTGAGCGGGCGTATGATTTACAGCTGTTTCGTACTAGCGGGGTTTGACGTTGCGTTAGAACGCGGTAAAGATTAACGCAAATTACTTTAGTGATACTGTTAAATACACTTTTTTATTATCAATTAAAGATTAAAGTTACACTGCTTTGAATGATATTTATGCTTTCATATCGATTAAAAAGAGGATATTCACGAATAAATTATCAAAAACAAAAAGATTTTTCCCTAGTACAGTTTTGTTACTAGTAGGTATGTACCTACAGGAATACATTTTATCTCTTTTTTACTCCTTATTTTTAGTTTTTCAGTGATAAATTAATTTCACAACAATATTTAGTAATAAGTTACCTAATATAACTGTACGAGAAGTTCACAGTCTAAACAGCAAACGAGAAAAAAGTTTTAGTGATATGTTTTCAATATAAACATAAAAAAAAATGTATGCGAGAAAAAAAATGCGTTGGTATTTTCATTTAAATTACTTTACAATCACTACTTCAGTTTCATAAAATGCAACGAGTTTACTCCTAGAAGTGCCAAAACGCGCGTGCGAGTGCGTTTAAAGCGGCTAGTGTGAAAGTGTGTTATTATTCGTCGGCAGCGGTCACGTGCGGTCAGTCGGTTTTATTGCGTTTTTTCCAGGAAATTGGGGAACAGCCGCGAGCTGGCAACACGTTTTCTTCTCGATAATATTTTATTAAGAGCAATATCGCAGCGTGTGATTGCGCCTTTTGTTTTCGAAATGCAGCAGATAATTAAACATTAAAGTGGAATTTTCGAGAAAATTTCTACGGTCGGTCAAGATACGATTTTAAATATTATAAAAATAGTTAATAGTAAACAACTTATTTTTATAAAATACCCACATGAAAATTATTTTCAATTTGAATGTAACAATCATCGCGGATATTGCTCCTAATTAAGTTGAGTCGTTCTCACGACTGACATTTGGCACTAAACGGTTCAGCTTTACAAAATTGTCCAGCAATAATAAAATCTAGACTCGTGTACGAAGTATAATGCAAAAATTAAAAGACGAATAGTATAATTAAACATGTATTTATTTTTGAATTGTTAAACCCCCTAAGATAAAATAAAATATTGTATCTAATATGTTTCCTCTGTGGGCACTAATCACCATTAGCTGAAATATGAAAGTTAACACCTGTCATTTACCCGGGGTACGCTTGCAATTAATTATTGTCTGTCTGTTCACATTTTTTTCCGTTGCATTGTACGCCAACAATGAATGATCAAACAGCTGGAAGCTTATTAATTTCATATATTTTTGCAACTTAATTACCTTTGATTATATTCCGTAGACAATTTATAACTGATCAATTATTGAATTGCTTACCTACTTGAAAACCAGCTTTAAAATGTAATATAATTAAAATGCTGGCAAGTACGATCTGGACTCGAACACCGAGGGTTCCGTACTAACTAAAAAACCTAATATGTAATTGGTTCGTTCCCTACAATAATATTTTTTATTGTTTTTATTTTACAATAAATTACGTTTATGTTTTTGTTTTTTCGCTGCTTTTCCATTGCATTTATTGATATTCATTTCATGATACCTCCACACGTTCCTGGGACAAAGGGTCTTGACAGTCGAACAGGCGGAGACCAAACTGTTCCTATAAGGATTTTGTTTATTCTTTTGAGGAATGGAACCCTAAAGACTTAGGTAATTTTCTGTCAAAACAACCCCATTTTTAATTGAAGACCATGTCTTTCTCCTCGGAACTAAAATAATAACACCACCAATGTCACAAATGGTATAGAAAAACACCTCTCTCGTTGTAATATTAAGTATCCCTACATCACACGTACAGTTAGTAAGAAAAGAATATCCAAAACCACCCGTATTTACCATAAATCTTCGTAGGTGTTAGCCAGAACATGTTCTCACGATAAATCATCTGACCCTCCGCGGATAATAATATGAATAGATAAAAGATTTAATAGCCAGAGTTATGGGGGACGTTTGAATGGACTGTTTGATTTGCTGACCGTTGCAGCTTTGGATTGGGGAGTATGAACCTATGAACTATGCTGCTGGCTGTACTGGACTGCGATCTGCACGCATTAATGAATTGCATTACAAAATAACAATTACGTCTTCATGCCCTGAAATATCCCTGCAAGCGCCTTTCAAGAAATGGCAATTAGGGTGTTTTTGGTTGGAGACCTCACTTCTTTTATCGTTGAAGTCAACAACCCAGGCATATATCATAATTTTGAACATTGCTCTCATTTCACATGTACGTTTTTGATGGGATAGATTTCACGCAAAAATAGGTACTTTTAATATTGACTTCAACCCATTAATAGAGCACGGGTCTGTCTTCATCATTAAAGAGGCCTGGAATACGGCTTTACTTGCCCTCTGAAGCCCAAAAGCGCCTAAAACACTTTTGCCCATAACAGACATACAACTTTTATAATACTTTATTAAGATTCAGGTACTCACCCTGCCGTCCAAGCTTCCCTTAGCACCGTTAAGCCTGATGTAGAACTGCGTGGGCTTGTCCACCTGCGCGGAGTCTGGGAACTGCGCCACCTCCAGGAGATGCGCGTCGCCCACCGCCGGGGAGATGTACACCTTGAACGGGGAGTCCGGGATGTGCTGCTCGTTGAACTTCAGCCCGATGCGGTATTCGCCTGGTGGAGGTGAGGGTTAGAATATCATCGGTGAGAAGGGTTGAGAGTTCGTCTGAGGACCTACTACCTACCTACCTACTACCGCCAGCTACGGTACTTCGTACCGGAACAACGGTGCGGGTTAGAACATCAATATCGGTGGTAAGAGTTTAAAGTTCTCCCGGGGAAGTACTCTGCCAGGGTAATTAGTAACATTTTTACTGTCATTATAATTGCTTCCTCAATCAATTCAATGCTTCAATCCTATCTTCAATGGCAAATACCAAGTGAACAGGCTGGTTTTGTCAAAGGTCGGGGCACGAGAGAGCAAATCGTCAACGTGAGGCAAATGATAGAGAAGAGCCGTGAGTTTAACATCCCAATGCTCATGTGTTTCATTGATTACTCCAAGGCATTTGATTGCGTTCAATGGGACAGCTTGTGGCACATTCTGCAGGTAATGGGCGTTCCCTCGCATCTTACAGCATTGATCTCGAGCCTGTACGTGGACGGTGAGTCGATGATTAGAATCAACGATGTCATCTCAGGGCCTTTCAAGCCGAAGAAAGGAGTTCGCCAAGGATGCATATTGTCTCCACTCCTCTTCAACATCTATGGGGAGCACATAATGAGAAAAGCGTTGGATGAATGGGAAGGAGGTATCACAATTGGAGGCCGAAAAATCAGCAACCTAAGATATGCAGACGATACCACTTTGTTCGCGGCATCGGAGACAGAGATGGCTGATTTGTTCCGAAGAGTGGAGATCGAAAGCGAGTTAGTTGGGCTCACCATCAACAGAGCAAAAACCAAAGTGATGTACGTGGATAGAGTCGATCAGCTTCCGCGGACAGGTCTGCTATCTGGTTTGGGGGTCGTGAGGGACTTCGTATACCTTGGGTCCATGGTCAGTGATCAGGGGGGATGCGACAAGGAGATTCGACGAAGAACACAAATGGCCAAAAATGCTATGAGCAGACTCACAAGGATCTGGCAAAATAGAAACGTCTCCAACGCCACCAAAATGAGACTAGTACGAACTTTAGTGTTCTCCATATTTTTGTACGCATCGGAGTCCTGGACCATCCGTGCAGCCGACAGGAAAAAGATTGACTCTTTCGAGATGTGGTGCTGGAGGAGAATGTTGCGCGTACCGTGGACAGCAAAAAGAACCAACATATCTATTCTCCAACAGCTTAAAATCCAAACCAGATTATCCACTATATGTTACCAAAGAATACTATCCTACTTTGGTCACATTGCTCGGAGACAACCGGACAGCTTCGATAAACTGGTTGTGGTGGGCAAAGTAGACGGCAGAAGACCTAGAGGCCGATCACCTACCCGATGGTCCGACACGGTGAAGGCAATCACAGGAATCCCAGTGACCGAAGCTCTCCGAAAAGCAGAGGATAGGGTGGCGTGGAAGCAGTTCGTCAGCTCCGCCACCAGGGCTTATCAAAACGGGCACGACCTTCAGTAATGAAGAAACCGACAAAGAAGAAGAATAATTGCTTCAAATGCAAGTGTGTTCCGGATAGAAAGATATATGGAACCGGTTAAACTTTTTTGAGGCAACCATTTCAGTTTTCAAGGGTAGCTTCATATCTATGACGCTACCCTTAAGTAGTACCTCAATAGATGACACAAGCAGCATATAGATAAGTACGACGAACTTGAAACACACAGCAACTCTATTGTTTGTTGAGTATCAATTTGGTAATCAAGGTATTTCTTCTGCTACATAAAATCATACCCAACCGAGCAATTTTCTTAAAAATATCCATTCCCTATCTTTCCCATCTATGTAAAGGCTTCCATTAGCTATAGGGATGCAATCTGCTGGTAAAATCATCAAATCTTGTCACAAATAAGCCAGACTCTTTAAAACAAATAAGACATCTAAATAAACTCTTAACCCTCCGACATCCGACCGGCCGACAAATACTGCAATAAATCTGCGCTGCGGTCTAAAAACTTGACGAAATTGGAAAAAGTTGTGGCAAAAACACGATTTGAATGGCAAGAAATGGCAGTATCTCAGCACAAGTCACTCAATCTGGATAGCGGGCTAACGATGGCACGAATAATTCTTTCCTGGGCCCGTCGGTGAAATTCAAATTTCTACGTTTATGTTTTAGGGTTCTATGTGGCGAGACCGCGCGTGGGTCAGTTAAAGATCCAGCTATCTAAGGAGTCTACAAAATGTGACATAGCGTAACAACAGACAAGGGAATCCAAAACATAGTGACGTCACAAAAAAATTCACGATATTAAAAGAAGAGGCTCGTACGTAAACGAAAAAATACTACAACAATTTGGGAAAGTTTGGAAAAACTTAAAAATCTGTTTGACAATTCGTTTCTAATTCTTTAATTCTTTGGCCAATAACCGTGTAGACCATGACAGGATGGTCGTAGGACCATAATTATTTTGACGCACCCTATAAGAAAACGAGGGCGAATAGATTTCATTGCTTTCTATTATCAAAAATGGTTAATGAAATAAATTCTGTATAACTTGATCTCCCCCTTTCAAATATCTAACTATATCTCTCTTAGCATAAGAGCCACATTTTGATTTATTGAAACGCTACAGAACCCAAACTGTCTACAAATCAACTCACGCTTGCCCGTTTCCCTGTACCTGTATCTTCGTGGTAGGCACAATGGCTTCTGATTTATTTTGCATGCTTTTTGCATTTTTTAGTTGATTGCAGAAAAAGGTATTGTGTTTTTAGACTTGTTCTTCTGTTGTTTTAAATGCAATAGTTTGAGGGCCGGTGCTACGAGCTCCGATTACTTGTAACGTTAATTGATAAAGATCATTAATAATCAGGGGTTTTACATCGGTTTACATTGACGATAAAATTTCATAAATTTCAATAATTTATCACATCTCAGCGTGATAACAAGACATAAATGACCTGAATGTACCTAATTAAATCATATCTTGTTCATTATTTATTAATATTTTCACAGATTGCACAGATAATCGAATATTTTTAAAACTTAAGAAGATGCTACTCTAGCGGCAATTGGATTGTTGTCGCAGATATAAATAGTTAAATTGAAAAACGAATGTTACTTTGTGTGTTCTCCTATCCACATTCAACAAATTGTAAAAAAACTGTATTCACTTGTCTTGTTTGTGTATCTGCAAGTCAGTATGAACTGTTTTATTACAATTTTCATTCACTAACAGAATTTACAGTAAAATATAACAACATTACTGACTTCACTAAATTATAGAACCTACTTGTTTAATTTAATATTAATGCTTGTAGAAATTGATCACAAAAGAATTCACCACAAACGATTTGTTTTGTAACCTAGTTCGGTGGCACCGATCTCTCGAAACTTCCAAATAATGACGTAGGGTATGCAGGACTCAGTACTGACAGGCCGCGGGTTCGATGCCCGCAACACTTCCTCCTGCTTGTTAAAGATTTTGGGACAAAAACTGATTTTTTGTCCGCCCAGGTGGGTCGGGTGGTGAAAAACATAGGTACAACAGGTGGTATGTCACCACAGTACCAGCTACAATGATGGAAGTTGATTTGTACCTTTTTTTGACATAGTGATAAACTACTGGTGAAGAATTCGGCGTCCTATTCGTAGGGTGCGAATCCCAGGGCACGCATTTCGGACTATTCGGAGTTATGTGCGTTTTAAGCATTTAAATTTCACGCTGTAAGAGTGAAGGAAACGTTGTGAGAAAACCTGCATGTCGGAGAGTTCGCAAAACCCAAAGTCTGTGTCTCTCGTGTGAAGTCTGCCAATCCGCACTTGGCCAGCGCTGCAGCGTGGTGAACTATGGCCTTAAACTTCTCATGCTAAGTAATTCTTACGTTTAGTCCCATATAATTTGAACAGCATCTGTCGTGTAGTTTTTAACTTATCTCTACTTAGCGATTTTAAAATCGGTATTTTTTCTGTAAAATACTAGTTATTATAAACCAGTTTAATTTCAAAGGTACTGATGAATTTTTACGAGGTTCTTCCAGAGCAATATATCGTGATATCTTTAACTTAACCGACCTCTTCCTCTATGCCTCTAGGAAAGAACTGACCAAACGGCTCGTTTGCTGATTACAAAAAAACTATATTTTTTATTGCAGACAGATTATCAGACAAAAGTCATATCCTCGTGGAAACCATTGTTATTTTATCATTTCAAATGCTTCACAGGAATGGGGCAGGGGACGCCATCTTTATTCATTTATACTGTTCGGAAACAATGGGCAAAAAGAAGGAGATCTGACGAGAAAAATATATTTAATATGACATTCATATATTTTGATTGTGAGCTTCAACTAATTGGGGCGCATTGATTGCTAATAATTCTCAGTTATTAATCATATTTGGGGAGTGGTTTTTAGTGCTGGGGTATTTAGGAGTCACTTGTATGACAAGGTCTTGGATACGGTTGCGAATTGTGACCATCAGATGTACCTATACATAATGGACCCACTCGCTTCGCTACGGGAAAATTGTGCTTTACGTTTGAACATTAAATATTTTCACATTTTTGCAACATTTTCATTGATGCTCCGTAGTCGACTCTCAGCGCGGCAGAAATTTGTATGAGTTTTTTCCCCTACTTTTTTCTGCTAGACATAGCAGTCCCATACCCAAAGGTTGCCTAGAAGAAATCGCTTCTTCAGCGATAAGGGATAATAAAATATGGTTTCTACTTTTTTGTACCGGTGTACATTAAATAATTTTGTTGTTGTTGGTGTAGTATTTTTTACTATTTTTGGTCTAGTTGTGTGCCCATGTCTTTGTGTATTTAATGTCTATGGCACTCACAACACAGAGAATCCTAGTGCGGGCTATTATGAGTGTGTGACGTTATCGAAACTATCACTGACTGTCTCTGTCCTACTGCTCATTCGCAGAAACGAACAGATTAACTGATCTGAATTACACCAATAGCTAAATCGACTATAAATCCTAGTCAGTTGTTCTGTGTCGGTCACAACTGTCTATGACAGTAGCGGAAGGGTGGTACTGCATGCTCGTTTGCTATGCTAGGTCCATAAAGAAGCGGTATAAAGAGTCAATTTAGACAAAAATCCATATAGGCATTTTCTACCAGTTAAGAATAGTCACTGCTTTACTATAGACTTCGGAATAAGATTTGTCAAAACACCAAAAACGGTCGACGGCGACATTCCATCATAGCGCGTTGCCGCCGAACTTGGCCAACTTTTTGCCCACGATAATATCCGAAAGCGGTCAATTAAAATGATTCTTAAACACCACGGAGACGGAATGCCGACTCTAAGCTGAATTTGTCCCGGGGCCATTGTATTCGCGCGGACAAAAAACCTCCGACAAAGAAAGCGGTGCCTTTTTGTAGAGAGACTCATAAGTGTATCGCGATTAGAAGTTTCTTAGCTATCCCGAATAATGACTTAAGTTTTATTTATTCAATGGCTACCGTTTTTTGTATTGGCTTTGGAGATAATCCGTGTTGGGTTTGTAGAAGCGAGATTGCAGCGGATTAATCAACTTACAACTTGGTTTGATTTAATGTTAACGAGTAATTAATATTTTTTCCGTGAAGCCTGCCTAGCATTTTATTGCCCTTTTGCTTGAGTCTGTGTAAAATTTGCCCTTGTTAGGGATTCAGATAGAATAACAGCTTGTAATAGAATGTCAATATTAAGACATAGCTTCAACGCACTAATTGCCCAGTACTGAGCACAGTTGAAGTTGCCTAGGATATACTCCAATCCGCAATTGACCGGCGCGGCGTAGTGGACTATGGTCTTAACTTAACCCTCTCAGTCAGAGACCCGTCCTTAATTGGAAAAAAATTAATTCGAAAAATATTGGTAAAGCTAGCCTTACATTATAGATTGTAATATCCAGGTGAACTCGAACAGGTATGCTGTAAGGCTGTTCAATTGCGCATGTATGTCCACTAATAATTTCAACTACAGGCCAACCTGACAGTGCGAATAAAATTCCATTTTACTTCAACTCGAAAAATAAAGTGGTATTTAACGTTGCTCATAATTAAAATCCAAAAGTCCATTTATAATAGTTTTGCATCTGAAATGCTAATTCAGTTGATATTTGCAAATATAATGTTATTCTCCCCCGCGATTCAAATTGTGATTACCAACAGCTGACGTGCGTTAATTGTCACAAAATGTATTTAAATTACCATAAACACCTACCTTAATGGAATATTGCAATTAGATACGTATACACCACATCAATAAAACTAGTAGATTTTATAAGTTTACCAGTTCACCTGAACTACATTAACCTTTTTTATTAGTACACTAGCTTCCCTTCTCGACTTGGGTCGCGTATAATTTTTGTTTTAGTTTATCTCCTTTTTATCCCTTAAGAGAAGGAATTTTCAAAAATTCCACTATTAGTGCTACCCTACACTCACGAAGTGCATGTATAATTTTAGCTTCTTGCATTCAGTAATTTCGATTGTGCGTTGTCTACCAGTCAGTCAGTCAATAACGAAAGAGTTTATATTTTAATACATATCTACTCGAATTAATCTGGTTAGACTGACTACATGATTATTAATAATGGACTTTCTCTGTAATCCTTTTTATCAATTTTTTTTAGCTTCAAAACTAGCAGAGTTCCACACAACTTTCTTCTCCCCTCTTGTAACTTCTTTGAGGGGTGAATTTAAAAACTACCTTTCTTGGTGTTGGCCTACAATATAAAACAAAGCAAGATGCAAAATTTCAAGTTTCTAATTCTGGTGGTTTGGGCTGTGCATTCAGTCAATCGGTCATCATCATCAGTCGTGTTTAGATTTCAAATTGCTTTCATACAAATAATTGTAGTGACAGTTCAGTAAACTGTGATTTAATTAATTACAAACAAGACGATTAAAACATAACGATACAATTTCACCGGTTAACAAGAACAAAACATTACGAATTATGACGGACATTAGCAAAAACCGTATCGTAAATCCCAATAATCAGTGGCCATCCGAAATCGCGACAGCCATTTACACTTGACAAAAAGAGGCATAAGGTTTGCTGGTTGGAAAAAAAAGAAAACAAATTTAAAAAAATCGATCTGTCAAAATGGTTCGCGGTAATTTTTGCCGCGCATCGGTCAAGCGACGCCATTGGTCGGCGGGTGGGGTAGGCGTGGTCGGCATTCAAAGGAACAAGTCGGTCGATTTATTTATGAAGTGCATTTGAGTGTTTATGTGGGTTTTTATGGTGCACGTACGATTCCCTACCGCCACGGGGCGAAAGCCCATTTGTGGTTTTTGATCGCGGGACACCACGATTAAGTACTACCGCGAGGAGTGGACAAAAAACAACTTTGAATAAGGTAATAAAATGTTCTAAATATAAAATTTATTCGATTACCGATAATGGCTACTTTTCCTTCACTGGTGTTGTTTATGGTAAGGTCTTTATTTGTACATTTACTACAAATTTTTCACACCGTACCTAAATAGTTGACAAGTTTGTGGGCGATAGGGACGGAACAGTTTTACGACTTTAGAAGCATATCTTACAGAATAAGTATTTAACAAAGACATCTTTATTCATTAATTTTTGATATCTCAAATATTTTGTTTTGTAATAGACTAATATATTTTCATAATACTTTAAAACATTTCAGCTCTATCGTCAAACCAGTTCGATAATGCCATAAAACGTTATACAAGTATTAAACGCGAATGAAAATCGCTTTTATCCTTGCTACGGATACACCGAATAAATGCCCAAAAATAGCTAATAGTTTCCTCAATCCTCAAAAACATTGATATAGGGATGTTATTCCATAGCTACTAAGTCGGGATCTGCGATGGAATGCCATAGGCCATAGACATCGAGGTGAACCCTCAAATCATATACATACTACCTTTCTGTTTTATATTAATTTCTTTCCTACTTGTCGATATCACATTGTCAGTTTTGTCTTTGTCGAAATTAGTTTTTTAAGGTAAGGGATTGTTCAGATATGCGCATAGTCCACTACCACTGTGGGAAGCGTTAACCAAGTAGGCGCCTAAAGTGGTATTTTTGTGCTAGGTACGAACTAGTTTTGATACCAACATAATCACGCGTGACGACGTAACTGTCAGGAGAAACTGACTCTACCACACAATTGAGACAGCCAACTATGGAAGTGACACGCATATGGTCCTACAAGTGAGGACCAAATTTTATTGCGAAACATCTTGTACCAACGAGGAATATCGCGTACCGAGCAAGAAAAATCCAGACAAAAGTCTTGATCTAAACCCTTTTTTTTATTTAAAATCATCTCCTCCACAGACTGTTCATCCATGCTTATTTTTGCTCTTTTGTTGCAATACTAGCTTCCGTCCGCAGGCTCCGCCCGCGTGTAATTCGTTTAAACTTCACCCCCCTATTTCACCCCCTTTGGGGGAGAATTTCCAAAAATCCTCTCTTAGTGCTTCCCTTCACTCCTCAAGGAACATACATGCCAAATTTCAGCTTTTTACTTTCAGTTACTTCGGCTGTGCGTTGTCTGTCACTCACTCAGTAACGCAAGAGTTTTATATGTATGTACAGATTTCGAGTGCATTTAATTTTGCTCCAATGAGGGTCGCCGTTTTCGTGTTCACCAGTTGACGCCACTGTCGAGTAAGGTCCAGATGTCAAAGCCCGCCCATACATAAACAGTGACAAGTGACATTCAGACAAGTGAGAAGTGCCAGTGCCACAAACTTAACTGACCCAGTGGCCAAAATTGGAACTAATGCAAATTTTATACTGTTGTCAGACAAAGACAAAGACAGTAGCGCCCCTCTTACTGGGTCAGATAAGTTTGTGGCACTGACAGACAGACCTCACTTTCCACTAGCGCCTTTAGCGGCGAATTCACACGCTTTTACCCTCATTGCAACCATCGCTGCCACGTTTATACTTGTGCATAGGAATGGTTGCTTGCCCTGTACCAGCGGATTTTTTTTATGCAGCAGGTAGCAAACGAGCATTTAGCAACACCCTTCTGCTACCGCCCATGGCAACTGTGATCGACCTAGAATAAGGCTTAAGAGCCTTGACTTAATTCGGTCCCAGATACGTTGCTACACGTGAAGACTGAGATGGTCGCCTCTACAAAAAGTGTAACCGGCTCCACACCTTTAAAGCACCTGTTAAATCAATTATTATGACGGCAATGCACAATAGTACAAATAGGTACCTTGGCGGACGGTGGTACTTCATCGGACGAACTCTAAGCTCTTACCACCTAATAATATTATATAATGATTTACAAATTTTCATGAAATTTTCGTCAAAAGTGGCTCCAAATAGTTCGGGTAATATTATACAAAAGCTGCACGCCAGTATGTTATCGCGCGTGCCTAGCTTGGAGTAACTTTACTCCGCGTTGATGAGCTATCGGTTACACAGTGTTTTAAACATGATCTGTTAACAACTAGACTTTACTATCCATTGCTCTACACATGATCTGTTAACAATTAAACTTAAATATCTAAACTATTCACAGATCTAAATTCAAAACACTCAAAACTTAAGACTTAAGTATCCACTGATCTACCCTATCCACAGATCTAAATTCTCCACTTACCAGGCTCATCCACCTTATACGACACGTCACACGACCCATCTCTTCTATCCTTGAAGTCGATTTCGGCCTTGCTGGGCCCCTCCAGCGATATAGCCAGTTGAGCGGCTCCAGCTTCGCGCGTCCAGAAGTTGAACTCGTTGAACCGCCCCTAAACCTAACTATCCACTGATCTATCCTATCCACATATCTAAATTCTCCACTTACCAGACTCATCAACCTTATACGACACATCGCAGGACCCATCTCTTCTATGAACTCGTTGACCCTAAACCTAACTATCCACTGATCTACCCTATCCACAAATCTAAATCTACACTTACCAGGCTCATCAACCTTATACGACACGTCACACGACCCGTCTCTTCTATCCTTGAAGTCGATCTCGGCCTTGCTGGGCCCCTCCAGGGATATCGCCAGCTGGCCGGCGCCGGCCTCCCGCGTCCAGACGTTGAACTCGTTGAACCGCCCCGCCTCCCCCCGCTCCAGCCCCGCGCCGCCCGCCTTCACCAGATGCGCGCCCGAGTCGCGGAGCGGGCCTACTGTGAACTGGAAGGGGGAGCCTGGAAGAGAAGTGGTTGATTAGTTAGGTAAAGAGACATTTTTATGTTGAAACTGTTGCAGTTTGGTAAAGGGACATCTCCCATCAGAGGAAACATGACTAGAGAGTGGACGAACTCCAATTGATCTCGGTTCGTATTTGTATCCTATGCAAGCGGCGCGGAAAACTTTGATAAAGTAATTCAGGCTTCGTGATGTTACTGTAAGTATGTGTAATGTTGCCACATAGTGATAGCCAAAATATTTGAATATTAGATTTCCGAACCGAAGATTCAAACCCTTGCTGTACGTACCAATTTTCACAAATAATTTGCGTATTAGAAATTAAATATCACTTGCTTCGGCGATCAAACATCTAAGTACTTATTATGTACCATAAAACTGAATTGCGACCATACTTCAAACCCGACATCTTCACTTCCCAATCAGTACCATTACCATAACATCCTTCTAACCCAGTATTTATTATTGGACAAAATCCTTGAAACATTTTGAAAACATTTGCCAATAAATCTCTTTCCTAAACAAATAAAACTCACCAGGAATATGAATCTCCCTGTACTTGACAGACACAGTATGCACCCCCAGCTCCTTGGGCACGAAGTGGACGGAGTACAGCCCGTCTTCCACCTCCTGGATCTCTGCATCTTCCGACACTCCACCCGGGCTGGTCACTGTTGCCGCCAGGTCGAACGATGTTATGCCTGGGGAAGGTCGTTCTTTGTTATTTACTGAGGTAAGCATCAAGAAAAATGGAGCATATTATATTTAATGACATTTTAATTATTTTGACCTGAAACCAATAATGGCCTTCTTAGCACATGTTGCTCCTCATTGAGGAGGCCAAGAGCACTCCACCACACTGTTCAACATTACATTTATTTAATTTATATAAATAAATGCAGAGATTGTCGAAAGATTTGAACGTTGGACTTTCCGAAACGGGGTTCAGGGGTAAATTCCTGCACGCACTTCTGATTTTCAAAAAATGAAAATAAATGCGTCTAAAAATTTAATTATCACATGCTTCCGTGAAGAAAAACATTGAGGAAACCTGCAAATCTGGGTTCATAATGTTATAAAAGTTGCTTAAACTCTGCCAATATCTTGGCCTGCGTGACGGATGGTCCATAGCCGTGACATTAGAGGAGACCCATGCACAGCAATAAGACAATTTTGGGTTGCGATGATGATCAGGAGTGCCGTAAGTTGCATGAGCGCCCGCTGGCAAAACCGATTTGCATCCCCTTCATCATCATTCAATACCAACCTCACGCATGATGATTCCTCGTGGTCCTGCCGCAAAATTAGGTACTTTTACTACCTACTAGTAGTATAATATAACGTCATAGTAATTAAATTAATTTTGCGGTACCACCACGAGGAAGACCTGTTCCTGGTGGTCCTACTATTTTTGTCCTACTATAACGTCATAGTAGCACCACAAGGAAACAGCCCTAATGATGATGATGATGACGATGATGATGCTGTAGAATTGTAGATACTGGGCATCTTGAAGGTGAGCTTGCAGTTAGGAAGACGTATTCCTCGTAGTCCTACTATGTTGTCCTACTATGACGTCATAGTAAGACCAGGAGGAAACAGCCCCAATGATGATGATGATGACGATGCAGACGCGGTACGTACCGGGCATCTTGAAGGTGAGCTTGCAGTTGGTGCCGACCTCGGTGAGCGGCGCGGGGTCGCGCTGCCGCTGGATCTTCTCGCGCTGCCGGTTGCTGCCCTCGCCGCTTACCTAGTCAGGGATGTTTTGGGTTATTTCCAGTTACATTGGTGACACTAGTAAATTTTTAAATGTTCTTACAATTGCCGGCCGTCCGACAGCCGTAAATTAATATAAGCTTAAATAAACGTTTCTGATATAAATGTATGATCAAAAATTATCAAATGAATATGGACTTTCAGTCAACAAGTTTATACCTATGTGGTCAACAGTCAACAACAAGAATACAACGTGATAGATATTTGAATGTAAAGTAAAGCTTCCAAATCTTAAAATATGAATCTTATTTTAGCCTACATTGTTTATCAGTACAAAATGCATATGCAAAATGCATGTGCATATACTTATTTTAAATGTAAACAGGTCTTGTATTTTAACGAACAGTGTATTTTAATAATGCCATATTATATTTTATCACAGATCATTCTCACGGCGAGATTGCCACTACGACATACCTTAACAGTGAAAGGCGACCCCTCAACATGGTGGTCAGCGAACTTGAGGTTGATGATGTAGTAGCCGGGCTCCGTGGGCTTGTAGCTGATGGCCAGCACGCCGTCCTTGCTGTCCGCGCACTGGATCTCGGCTTTGCTGGGGCCTGGATAAAAGGTATACACGATATAGATGAAGTACTACAAGAAACCTAAGGAAAGCTTTATAAGAATAAATCGCTACAAGTGGCTTTAACAAATAAAGAACAGATAGAGATATTGTGCAAACATATTCAAATAAAACCTTTAGACAAAAATGCTTTAAGAAAGGAAATAGTCATTTGTTTTAACGTATCCAAAATTCTTGATGAAGACAATTTTAAACAAATGTAGACATATAACACACAGACACAGACGCAATTGATGAAGATGTATTTATTTGGAATTTAAATGAAGTATAAAAAATCATAAGATCATATTACCTTATTATCATCTTACCTTCAATAGACAAAGACAGACCACCATACCCGGCGTTCCTTGTGTCGACGGTGAAGGTGTTTTCACTGTGAGTTTTGCCTTCCTTCAGCGCTGTGCCTCCTACCTGAAAACGGTACATCATTTTGTATCATCATCTAATGAATACCTTTCTGGATCGTATCCTCCACAATTAAAAAAATTACCTAGAATATCTTCATAAATAAAATGAAACGTTAAAATTTTAAACCCATTTCAATAAGTCTACTAACTATTTTAATGTAGATAATAAGCCCAAACTTACAAAAATTAAGAAGTTGCGTAAAAATATGATGTGTAAATAATGATGTTAAAAATACACAAATATCAAACCTGTAACCGAACAAAACCAAGAATTCTAAATGGACCAAAGACGTTACGCACAAAATTAAAGATCTTTCTACATACCTTAACCTTCTTAGCGTCGCCAACTTCCTGATCAAGGACGGTGATGTTGAAGGGCGAGTTCTGGATATGGACGCCCATCTTCTTCACAGAGACGATGTGCTGGCCGGCCTCGCGCGGCGTGAAGCTGATGCCGATGTTGCCAGACGGCAGCCGCTTTAGGAAACACGGCTCTTCCAGACCTGATGGTGCCTGAAAATAACAAAAATAACCAACTTCAATATCGACAAGTACAGATAATTTAAAAACTATTCGCTAGATAGCGCTCAAATGTATATCGGACCACACGACAAACAATGCCTTTCGAATAAAAAAGAATAATCAAAATAGAATTACTAAGAACAAGGTTTTGAGAAAACACACAAAAACAGACAGTCGAATTGAGATCCTCCTTATTTTGAAGTCTGTTTAAAATTCGATAAAATACTATTCGAAGTTCGAAATAATGTTTAATGTAAATCTTTTGTTGTTATCAATTGATCTATTAATTACCTCTTTATTGAGAAATTATAAATATAGTTGTTTTATTTTCCTTCCATCCATAATTATTTTTCCACTAATGGTACCTCCATAAAAAGCTTAATTCTTAAAAAATTAAAGACTAAATAAAAGCTAGCTAAGGTAAATTAAAGCTGGCTAGGTTAAGGCTTAAATCTTAAAGGTAAATTTCTAATCAGTGACAATCAAAAGAAGAACTTTACCTGGATGGAAGCATTGAGGCTGCGAAGATCATTGTCGTTGACCTTGCCTGGCAGCGTCACTTCACTGCAGCTACCCACGGAGATCTGGTTTCTTTTGCGACCTTCTCCAGTAACCTGGAATTCAGTTTTAATATATTTAGTATGGCATCTGAAAATAACTGTCCTTGAAGGAGATTTATAATGGAAAATAAAAAAATCGTCTCAAAGTATTACACAAAGTCAATGCAGTTTTCACTATTATTCAGATATTTTTTAGGTTTTTCGAATTTAAGTTATAAAGCATAATTTTCTGAAGTGACAAGGCCGAGTCTACAAGTGAATTAATAAATATCCAAAAACTTGACCAAAACGGGAAACAATGTTCAGTCTACAATACAATCTTCTTTAATGGTTTAGAGAGAATAATTATGGAAGATCTCCAATTTGTGAAGTTAATCATAACCAAAGGCTGAGACCCACCTTAGCCACAAACGGTGATCCCTTGATGTGCTTGTCTCCAAATCGCACACTGATTTTGTACTCGCCGGGCGCTGTTGGCAAGTACGACACTGAAACAGTGCCATCCTTGTTGTCATGACATGTGATCTGAAAAAAAATTACAATATTTTTCACATGATCAAATGCCACACGCGCATTTCCGACAAGTTTAATTTTAGAAAATTCCTTATTTATAAATAAATCGTGACGATCTTCTTCTATAGGGTCTTTCATTAAGTACGGGTAGATTTTAAAATTGAATAAAACAAGTTGTACATGAGATATCAATAAGGTTTTATGTTTATTTGAGAGCCTCATCAATGCCATTTTGGGTGAAATAAAATATGATATGATAATATGGACAGCGAAGACGCCACACAGCTCAAGACACAATAGACATTCTGCACGAGCGGTTTCATGGCTTGGTTATCTCGTGCCGAGGCGACGTGAATTGGCCACCAAGATCGTGTGACCCCTTTAGACGTTTTCTTGTGGGGCTTTCTTAAGTCGCAGGTCTATGCGAATAAGTCGCAAACCACCGCGGCCCTCAAAGACAACATAATCGATGCCATCGGTCAAATTCAGCCTGATTTATGCGCAAATCATCGAAAACTGGAGCTTTCGAATGCGCGTCACCCAGCGAAGCCGCGGCGGCTATTTGAACGATGTTATATCTCACCCAAAATGGCATTGATGAGGCTCTCAAGTAAACATAAAATCTTATTGATATCTCATGTACAACTTGTTTTATTCAATTTTAAAATCTACCCGTACTTAATGAAAGACCCTGTATAATTATATACTTTGTAATACCTGTAAATATATCTTAACAAGCAACTCTAATACTATAGATATTAAAGTTGACATAAATAGATTTTCTTTCAAATTGTGTTTATATTTATGTTTATTTAAGTTTACGAGAATTTTCCTCGAAATTGTTTTATTGTAATAATCTTCAAAATTTCACAGAGCTGATCACTCCCATTTACACTTTATTTCTTACTTTTGTTCGTATTGCTCAATTATTGGAGTAAAAGAATTCTGTTCTAAATAAATTTACTAACCTCAGCCTTGCTGGGACCTTCAACGGCCATAGACAGCCCTCCGGCACCTGCGCCCTTGGTACTGATTGTGAACTGGCTGGGTTCACCGCTCACGCCGCTGATGAGCCCAGGGCCGTACGCCGTCACGTACCCCGAGAAGATGGAATCCACGTGGAACTTGTAAGGGGAGCCTGGAAACACCAATTAATAATGAGCTTCTTAGAATATAGCAACGTTGTCAAATGTCAAAGCTGGAAAGTCAATTAATTTGGATAGACGATTATTTATCAAAGGCAGAAATTTTTGGATAAGAATAAGATCCGAACCGTAATGAGTAAAATAGTTAATAATATCGTATGATTTTAAACATGTTTAAAAGTTGTGCAGTATAAAAGGTAAAATTTTCAGTTTCAAATTATTTTGCCAACGCAATCTTTTCTGAGTATTATCAATATCCTTCTGTACTAATAATTAATTTAATCTCTCTCTCTCTCTCTCTCAATGTATGACTTGGTTTGTTGTGTCATAACACAACATACCATATAAAATATCATAATATTTTTGATGAATCCTCAATTACAATGAGCTACCTACCTTGAACATGTTCGCCATTGTACTTCACATAAAGCTCGTGGACTCCTTCTTCTCGAGGATCGTATTTGATGCTGACAGTACCATCTCTGTTGTCTTCGATCACTGGTTTGTCCGTGTTGCCGCTCGGCATTTTAACTTCAGCTGGAAGTAAAACAATATCTTGATAAGAGAAAATGTTAAAAATATTAGGACAATATAATGTGTCACAAATACAAGACAACAGTGGGAGGGATGATCAAAAAGGAGTCAAAATTGTTATGCATAATTATACACAAACAAATTATTATACATACATACTCAAATACACAACTATGTCTGTGCTCAAATACATATGTAAAACTTGGTTGGTCTATGAATTGCACTAATGTATCTGTAATTAATGATGATGTATAAATAAAAATAAATATTTTATTAAGATATAATAGTCGTGATGATAATAACATGTAATAAATTTAGAAGATAAATATTTGTATTTTTAATGCAATAAATTCATTAGATAAAGTTAAGTCAAGTAATGAATCAAAAACGTTCTTGAGTTTGTTTTTGAAGTGTCTCGGAATTTTACATCGTTTTAAATTAAAAAGTCTTCATTCGAATATGAAAGAGATCAAAGATTAGACTAGTAAATTTTATTAATGTTTCCTATCATTCCAGTAGGCAAAATGGAATTTTTCGCTTAGCAATAATTTCTACAATGTCAAATTTTATTTTGTGCTCATTTTTCACTTGATACCCTTATTACGTGTTCATAAGTTCTTTTGATTTGTTCATCTGCATTAATTTAGCGAAAATCGTCCTAAAATACAAACCTTTTCTTGTGTCAATGTAGAAAAGAGTCACGAAGTTTAATGGCGTATGTGCGTGTCCAGTGCCCGATTTGTTGAAAATTTTGTGTGCGAGAGAGAAGACAATTGGAGTTTCTTCTTTGTCAACTTCTGATACTGAGAAGTACTTCTTTGTGTTATCAATGTATAACTGTTCAATCTCCGTCCAAGGAACTTCTTTATCGTTGCCACCAACGATAGAATTCCACAGTCCACTCATAAAAGCCATTTATCTCTCCTCTGTGCTCTTCAAATGGAAATTTGATTATGTTCTGTACAGTGTTCTATAGTTTTGTCATTTTTCTCTTTCATAGATTTGGGCGTCCTTTTAAAGTAAATTAATTAGTAGGCTTTAAGTATTATTATTCGAACGATTAGACCTGTTTCGTATGTTTCATTTTAAAATTTGATAAGCTTTTAGAAAATTTATATTTGATCTTGAACTCGAACCGTTGTTAATTTTACTTCACCTCCCACCAGTTTCATTTTAGTTTAATAGGCTGTACCGTCATCACCTACGTCATCAAATGAGGTGTTACAGATTGACACTAAATTCTTTACGTTTAGGCGATCACGCAATAAAAACCTAATTTAAGCTTTGCACCACCTGTGTCTTCGTAATTCAAAAATCGTTGTAAAAACTTTTTAAGAATGTCATAATATATTTAAATTTACGTTCCAACGTTTCGATTCACTGGAATTCCTGGAGCATCGCATTTGCTACGTCACATTATCGTCACCAAAAACAAGATGGCTTCCCCGCGACAAGCTTCGTGATCCGGCCGCGAAATATAAAATGTGTTGTTTATGTGATAGTTTTGACATTAACAAAAATAATAAAAATAGTTGGCATCCTTGCGAGTCATGTTCTTAAATTAACCCTATCATTGGAGAACACGTGAGTCACTAGGGTCATCAAATTTTATTTCATGTTGAGGATTTAATTTAGAAGTAGAAGCTTCATTCAATATTTTATATCTTCAAGCGAGCCTTCTTCGAAAGTAAATACGGTGACGTGCAACTAGATGTTAACTAGCCATGTCACACTATTGGGTTTGTAGTCTAATAATGTCCAAAACCCTACATCACAATTTGACTCCAAATAACTTTGCGAGCATGATGACAATACCATTATTAAATATCTTTTAAATAATATATTATAAAGCTAAATCAGATGTTATCAGACACGAAATAAAATGTTATTTTGTTTAACCAACTATACTTACCAGCACATGTGTGCGAAGAAAAATAATAGAGATACCATGCATAACCGTAAGAGTCCAGGATTTTATAGATTATCAGCTGTTGCCTGCGGCTTAACCCGCATGGAAGTACTTTAACCGATTTGCAAACAAACTCTATTTTTCAAACAATCTCTATTTTACACCCTTAGGGTGCCGGGTGGAATGTGACAAAATCCGTTCGTAGCGGACGTCTTCTTACTACAACCTATTTCCTGACAGCTTTTTATGTTTGGCTGGCTTTTTATGTTAACGGTATAGCGGTTATCGATATATCATGATGAGTGAATGACCTTTCGCTGTACATATTACGATAATTTATTTTTAATCGCTTACACCCCGCACTAGGATGTCGCTGGTGACACAGACAACATAAACAACTCATCACTAACATGCATGACTATATGACAAACATTTATCAGTCATATAAACATTTGCCACGGCCGGGAATCGAACTCGAGATCCCTCGTTTCGCAGGCAGAGCTATGAAATATGGTTTCTGTGTCAGTGTTTATTCATTTTATATCAAAGACCATTCGATTTGATAGCTACAATGTCGCTAAAGGAAGTAAAATATATAAATAAGAAAAACCTACTTATAATAAACTGATAGAAAAAATATGAGTAGGATGTCTGCCCATTCAAAACGTTATTTGCGACTTCAGAACATGTAATAAAAGCAAAAAATGACGTGCAAAACGTATTGACTTTTGTCACCTACAACACTAAAAATATTGATTTATGATGTAAATTTTATGTGAAGGAAGTCATATTAAACCCATGTCCTGTCTGACTGTGACTACTTGGTCACCCTAAATTCACTCTCATAGCGTGTACGCGGACATATTTATTGACCACCGTCACTCGCTGACAATTTGATGGTCAGTCGCCGTCAACGGTTGCCTATGTTTTTTAAACCAATAATTGATGACATGTTAAATATTTATTTAATAGTCGGACATGGTTTTCTTGTCACGTGGTTAATATATATTTATACAGCGAAAAAAAAATGATTTTGACAGGCGTGGAAACTATGAGTTACTAGAACTATATAGGTACATATGAATTTTAATATAACCAGAGACATCCAATTTTGGACTTCAAAGTTACATAGACATACCTAATACATGGAAATGTATTTTGAACCACCTGATGCAATTCCACAATAAACATGAAAAATATGTTCATATCAATTTCATATTTTGATAACAAATCCATCCCATATTATTTTATATTATTTTCTAACAAAGTTCAAAAAAGGAGAAGCTTCACATTTTTTTTCGTAACTTCGCATTGGGTAAACCGATTTTGATAATTATATTTGAATTCAAAAGTCGGTGCTTGGTGTCTGATTCCACATAAATTGCAGAGAAAACTAGAGTAAGGGGAACTCTCAGGTGTGCAAATTTCATCACGACGTTTTCTTTCGCCGATGCAAGCGATAACTCATTTACACGGCAAAGTTTCGGTTATCAAAATAATCAGTGGTTTTAAATTCATAAAATGTAATAAAGTTCCCACTAACCGTCCCAGATTGGCACGGAATGAGTGACGTTTTCAATTATACCTTGGAAACATGCCTAGGGAAGCAAACGGAGAGTTAATGGGATGAATCAGATAATGATGTTTGAAAAAATAATGTTATTTGTGACACGTAATAAATTAGCCCGGCGGCTTGCGTCGATCCAGAGTGATCGATAAAGTAGCAAATGTAGTTCAATGGGTGACCGCTACTGGCAAAACTTATTTAAGCATTTCTGTTCTTCGGAGGACATGTAAAGTCGTCGGTCCCAAATATTATCGTTAGATAGAAATCGTTTACAACGTCATAAGGAGGTCATAAAAATCCCGACACATTAATTGGCCACTAACCTTGCAACCATTTTGCACTGGAGTAGCGTAGCGTCTATCTACTCAAGTATTAGGAAAGACCCATGCTCTGTAGGGGGCCATAAGTGGGTTCAAGTCAACATTTGGTTCTGGGTATCTTATTAGAAAACCTTATTTCGAAACTGTACGCACTTATATTTTTAGCAACACATAGATACTTACAAATCGCTTACAATTGAGATTAAGTTCTCTTTGTAGTTATAGACAGAGAATTTGTGTTAAGCTATTTATAAAGGCCTTAAATCTATAGCAATAAGAGTGAAAACAAATCATTCGATTCGATGCGGCTTATTCACTACATCGAAGCGTTGGACCTTATATCAAATATCAAGTTCGCCACAATGTTAAAATCATTATAAATCTGTCATCACACACTTAGCCAGCTTGATAAAATAGTCTTAACATTAATAAATAACAAAACAAAAGGCATATATAACGTAATACATAATGAAGAACAAAATCACGATGTAAATAAATAAACATCAGACAAAGACATCACGTAAATCACATTTTCTTTTTGAAGAGACATCGCTACATACCAACTGGCGCTAACTTCAAAGCAACTGAAATATGAAGTAGTTCATTGAATGACTGAGTGAATGATATATGGAATGGTTCATAACAAGGGAGACCCGTTACTTTTGTCGACGAACCAATCATCCGTGCCTAGTTCTAGCGACGTACGACAGGAAATTATGATGAAGAATGATATAAATGATCTCAGGGACTCATAAATCTGTAATGTAACAGATTAACTAATAATTGTTGTAAGAAAACAAAATAAAATCTATTTATTAATTTTTTGTGAATAACCAATCCGAACTAGGAACGAAATGTTCATTTTTAGAACACTTGTGTGGCTCCTAAAGTCATGGCGTATTCGTTGTTTTTACAATTTTTAGTACAATAACAAACCTTGGGATATAGGAATAACTGAGAAACTGAAAATAACCAACCATTATAAGTCTTTCGCGCTTACATTTTCATGAACTTATGTTAAAAACAAACTTCCAATTATAAAGTTGAAGTAAACAACAAACCTAATAAATAGATGAACCACTCTAGGAGATGCCCAACTTAATGTCATTTTTTTCTTAGCAACTTAATTTAAATGACTCGTCCCCTTTCTACTTAGGTACCATGAATTAGTATTATAGTTAAGTAAGCATTATTCCCGATTAAAAAAAATATATTATCTCATTGTTGACATACACATCTGTAATCCATATCATAAATAAAATAGAATAGAATAGAACAGAATTTCTTTATTTGCACTGAATAAGGTTTTACAATATGGGTCAGAAAACTCATTATTCCATCAAATATGTATCAAAAATGTTTTAACCATTCGATTGATAGTTCTGCGTAGGCAATGATGCCTGTAAACAATAAATCTATCAATTCATCTAAACGTAATAATCGGGGCGGTTTCGCTAAGGGGAGAGGTCTCGTAAACTGAAGGGTTCCGCTGTCAAACATTGCTAACTTTTTAAAAAAACAAGTACCGATTTCAACATAGCCTCGAAATCCACTCGTCAGGTATCGCTCAAATAGTAACAGAACACTCAGCAAAAAGTTACGAGGAAAACAAATATAATCGAATCGAGAACCTCTTCCTTTTTCTGAAGTTGGTAAAAAAGCACCTTGTATAATTTTGACGGTAGTTACTTGTGTATTAACTAAATAACCAGCTTATTGTCTCTGGTTTTTCATGGGATTCTTCAGTATTGTGCTGTATATTGTGTTGTATATAAATCAAATCATTTTGTAACAAACATTCTCAAGTAAAAGGAACCATTTCATTATTTCCCAGGGAACCCTTAAATGTGATATTCAATCAGAGCACTCTGTGCCAAGTAAATATTTGTTCGAAATCTCTTTGGTTACTCCTCGTTTAAAAGATGTTATTGTCTGACGTATACAGCACATTCTATATTTGTGTCGTCGCAACTCATAAGTCTGCCCACTTTAGGCACGGGTTCGCTCTCATGAGGGCTGATTTACATTCATACAGTAGCTGGCGTCAGCATCACTAGATTCCGGCGTTGGATCAGCAATCAGTAAAAACATGTTACAATGTAGTCCAGCATCCAGTATCAGATACTCCAGTGATGCTGGCGCCAGCAACTGTATCAATTTAAATCAGCCTAAATGTAATGGATGCAAGCTTTAGTCAATCATGTTGGCCACGAGCGGATTGACGGACTTCACACACCTTTGAGAATATTATGGAGAACTCTCAGATGTGAAGTTTTCCAATGTTTTCTGCTCAGAGCAAGTGATAATTACATTGTAATTATTGAAACATTATTGATACGAAGAGAGTTCGAACCCAGGCACACTGCTCCTGCTCCAACTTTCAAATATTTTTGCCAGCAATGGTCTCCTATCTATCCACCGTCCATCCACTTTGGCTTAACATGGTTGATCACTTAATATCGACGCAGGTCGTCGTCTTTTTATGACACATTTTTGTGATACCTTCGGTGTTACTGATAGAGAATTAGTGATATCATTGGGCGAAACTGACCTCACTATTTGGTGGCTCGTCTGCTGATTTTCCAACACTGAGAACATTGTGACTCATAATAACATAATATACATATGCTAACATTGGAAATCTTAGCGTGGCACGAGTTTGAGTTGAATCACTAAAATTTTGCAACAAATATCAAAATGACCAAATTACTTCGCCAATCATGCAATCCAGTAAATGTAGGTGAATGTCCGTCTATTCCTGGGGCCGTAACTTTCATCCACTTTGATCTAGTCTCCAATATTGTGACTACATTTGCGTGTAACGTGCCGACAGATGTCCCGTGTAATGAGCTAATGAGGCAGGGTGTGAGAAGCCATTATCTTACTCTTCCATGTTATACACAGTTTTAATAGACTTCAAAAGAGGTTATGTGGTTTGTTCTTTTTTATAATTGTGAAACTAGTTTCGACCTTGTTTCAAAATGTGCTTCTTATCTGTTTATATAGTTCGATTATTATCTTTCTTGTTGCTGGTAAACGTATATTATGGAGGTTGATTTTCCTTTGTTCATTAATTGGATCACAACAAAAATCAACACCATTAAAACAGCTTGTGACATAGTGTTATCAAACAATTACTTGTAGTAGATAATACCAACATCGCTGACTATCAGTGAACTTAAAAGGTTGCTTGATTTTGATATAAACTTGCAAGGAAGTTAAATCAACGACACTGCATTCCCGTTCGATATGGAATACATGCTAATTACATTTCACACAAAATCTCTAAGTAAATAAATGTTGTATAGGTACAAGCTAAATTGAATATAGGTGCTCAGCGACTCAAGTATAGAAAATTCACATGAGAATTGACTTTTGCACGAATTTTCGCTTGATTTCGGTTCCACCCAGTAGGCATTACTACTATTCTATACTAACTTTATAAAAGCATATTTAAATTAAGGAGTTAGCCCGTAAGAAATTGGTATAAAATATAAGTACACATTTAAAGCTAAATTACAAACCGTAAACGTAACAGACTAACAAAACAAAGGCGCCTAAGATTTCAATTTTTATTTTAAGAGCAGAATTTCAGAAAAGAAATAAACAGCATCCAATAAAACTGACAATTACAGACATAATAAAAATCTATTGTCCTAAGATCTATGCCATAAACAAACAATCCTACTAATTATTCTCCTCAAATATCGTCCTCGTGCAGATATTGGTCACTTACAGTTTCATGCATAGATTTCTACTTACTGTCACGAACAGCTCACTCTCCGTTGGCAGCTAGTTCTACAATAATCCTGAGAGTATTTACGAGCCTCCAACGTTTTATTCAGCTTTACGACTTTTTCACATCCGCACGTGTGGGTGACTCACAAACAATTTAATTATAGATATCAAATTTATATTTCCCCACAAAACTGCACTTTGTAGCTCGAACGCTTGACTATTTTCACTGTCACGCACCGAGAATTGGACTATCTGCCGTAGTCTTTCAAGTTGATTCGAAAGGCCTAACTCTAACTTACTTAATTACCTAACTGCTTGACTTGAACCGAATCACCCGTCGCAGTAACACAAAAGGTTACACCTGCTAGACATAATGCACCAAGAATCTAAAGAGACGAAAGAAAAAAGCATTATGCCTTCAAATCTATTTATCCTTTTATGCCATGAATTTACTTAGCAACATTTGTCCATGTTATTAGTCTTTTAAACGACTTTTCTTTTAATTTTGTGAGTGCTATTAATTTTGTAAGTGCAATAATATTTAGTTTTTCTCAATAACAAAGTTTACCGAAATCCACGTTCATGCCACCTGTTTGTAGTTGGTTTCTTCTGCCATGCCTAGATAAGAGACAAAAAACAAGTTTCCTTGCACACTCCCTAAACTTATCCTTTTCCTATCCTCTATGTTTTTGTAATTTGGTGCCTGAGACAGCAAATAAGTAGGTACTTGTAAATGTACAACAAAGCTTCCATTTGGCGTTAAATATATACGTTCTTTTTTCCTCCTGGTCTACTTTATGTACTACTACAATTGGATTAGCTATGATTTGAGCTCATAATATTGTGTTGCCTTCAGCATTGTTCTAGGAAACTATCGCAGCCAAACAATCTTTGACTACGACTACCACCATTAACCTATGAGTTATGACGTAAACCAGATGGAACATGTCATTTCCATAAAACCTGCAAATAACTCTTTTTCGGTTTTATGGAAACTCCATATTTCCTCTACTCACTGGAAAAATCCTTAACACGGTGTTCCTAAATTAAGTTTGTACCATGACATATTTTTTTACAATAAGCCAGCTATTAATCAACGCTGACGTCATAGCGATGATGATACGACACCTCAGAAATAAAACCTCTACATCAATGAATAAAATTCTAACATTTCTAACCAGGAATGTGGTGGATCGTCACTGGCAGCTTACATTGGAAATAAATGCTGTGTTTACACAATCAATAAAATTTATATTTGTTTGAATCATTTCACTTGGTGCGGTAATAGAATGAATAAATCGCTGTTGCGAGTATCAACGGTTGTGGAAAACTTTGTTCTTAAATCTGTTCTCATACTAAAGGGATACCCTTGTGGTTTGAAACTCTATGTCCCTCACAAATGTCTCGACATCGAATACCGCAAATATTTCTATGACTTTTTTCAATTCTTTGCGTCTTACAAATTATTCATCAGTTGCTTGAATGAATGAAACTTCTTCACTTCAGTCTGCAAGCCTAAATGTTCTTTTTACTTTGTTGAAGTCTGTGACTGCGATGGAACATGGTTTAAACCCTCTCATTACGAGTAAGTCAGGAGACCTCTGAGGTCTCGCAAGTGAGGCAGTTATTGAATCCTATCCGTTCTGTAATAACTTTATCGTCTTCGAAGCGGATCAAAAAGTGCAACTGACTGCAAGTGTTTTTGACACGCATGCCTAGAGTCAAAATATCTTTGAAATCGATCTAATAAACGGTGTCAAAATTCTACTTTGATATTCATGACATTACCGCAGTGGTTATAAATCTCGAAACAAGTTATAAATAGTGGTTCAAATTATTCATATCGAGCAATAAACATGGACGTAAATACACACATCAAATATTCTCATTGGATTTATGATCAATAAACATTTTAGTGTGCCCGCGAACATGATCGTTATTATAATAAAAATAGCAAGGATTAAAAGATATGTAACTGTCAATTTTACCTTACATTAGTAAGATCCTGTGGGGTAAGTAGAACGCCGGGTAAAAGGCACTGTAGACTACTTAACTAAACTTCGCAATCAATAAAACAAAAGATATAGCTGCGATTTGTCAATACCAAGAGAAAAGTTTTAAGGTGCATTTTGACAGATTTCGAGTTTTGAAATTTGGGACACATTATATAGGTATACATAAGATCAGTCCTACTAACATTATTAATAACAGCCCCTACCAACTGTACTAAGTATCCCTATCGAGATTTGAGACTTTTTCAATATCGGTCACAGCTGTCATAGGCGGCACCGGAAGGGTGTTGCATGCTTGTTTGCTATCTTGAATTCATAATAATTTTACATCTAGTAAAAAGTCACCTACTTCGAAATCGATAAGTTGAGATAACTCAAAAACTACCCTTCAGATGCTGCTCAAATTTATATATAAGTGCGCATGATAAGCGCCAGCTTCTGAATAAAAAAATCCAACAACACTCAGTAAAAAGTTTTGAGACAACTAATACAAATTAAATAAGCCTTATTAAAGATAACTCAAAATCTATTCATTAGGTGTCGCTCAAATTTATACGAGACTAGAAGAAAACCGTTAGCTTTCGAATATAAAATAACTATCCAAATCTACTCAGTATAAAGTTAAGGTAACACATATAAAAGATACTGTCACATGGAGAACCCCTCCTTTTTTAAAGGTGGTCAAAAACTACACGTTAAAAAATTACATATGTACGTACGAGGTACCGTCGTAACCTTTACCCACATAATTTGCGAATTCCAGTCGTCCACTTATCTATCCAGCGCTGGGCCAACATCCCACACGTTCCGAGACATCGTTTGATATAATTAAAGTTACAAAATAACATAATGTCCTAATTAACATCGCGTCGTTGTTAATCAAGTGGGCCCATTAACGTATTACAGTTAATTATTGCTACATAAGCTACATTCATACTTTGTAATAAAAATAATTGTTATCCAGACCTGTCTATCTCTCGTCTACGAATCCAACATATTCTAAATAATTTTATGAATGCATTGCATACGTTGCATATTACTTCAGATCATAATTCGATAGATGAATTTTTAAGCTTTTCTCACACGACGCTATTTGCAAGCGACTATGATCTTGTCAATGTATGAAAGCGATGCATCTACGATGCGTTTCCTGTCAGTGAGAAGTGTCAGATACAGCGAATTTTGGATGGCATTGCAGTCGCGTAGCTGATAAATAGCATTGTGTGAGAAGTGCCTAAACCGGTTACACGTACCTTTGGTGATATTGCTCTCCACGAGCTACGGCGTTAGTAATAAATGTGGTATTTAAATCTACATATAAATCAACTTGCTCAGTCCTTCTATATTCTTTTAATTGCTTACCTATGTATTTTCGGTTCGCGTTGCGTTTTGAAAGTTAGTTTGTTACTATTAACTAATATTATCGTAAATATCTACTAAACATCCCTTCTTCTCACTGTGACCTGTGATAGTAGCATTGTTAAGACTTGAAATATCGTTACTGAACATAAAATCTTAAGATGTGATTGTTTTTAAGATGCCTTAATGGAAGAGAAGAAACAACAATAATATATGTATAGCTTACTTGCACATGTAAAGCCTATGCTAATTACAGTAGGATACTGATAGGATGAGATAGGGCAAGTAGTAAATAGTTGGAAATAACCAGATGAGCCGGTTGTTATCGATAGATAGCAATCGTTAAGCCGTGTCGGAGGCCTTCGGGCGGCTTGAAAACTTTCGACACTGGGTTGGCCACTAACCCCTCCACCAATCTACACTGAAACAGCATGATGGAGTATGCTCTAGGTCTCCTCAATAATGAGGAGAGACCCGTGCTCAGTAGTGGATCATTAATGGGTTGTAGCCAACCAGATGAGCCATTTTTGGTGAGTGGTGGTACCTATCCTCATTATTGGTGGGTCGTCGTCGAATTTTTGACTTACCAAACATCTTTGGTTCAGCGATCAAAAGCGTTGCAGAAAACTATCTTCACTGCAACTAGTTTGAGTACGAACAATAGCTTTAATAGATGTTGATTAAATAATAAATGGATAAATAAATAATATTGATATGTAAAATAAAAAAATGTTCTAAGTACCTAATTCGAAAACTTGTTTGTGCAACGAAGACTATTCTAACGTGAAACAGTTAATAAAAATCGTCTTTAAAAACGATTCCTCATCGCAACGCCTACCGCTACTCCTCATTGATATGAGTAACACTTAAGAAATTACCGATTTCGATGTAGGCCAATAAGTCAGAAGCGACAATCAAACATCTGCCGAAACTTCTCAAAACATTAATAAAAACTGCGTCTTAAACGATTTCAACACGTTATGAGAAGAAAAACGTTGAAAACATCATAACATCCCGTACAACGTATATTCGCGAGCGACGCATGATTTTAATTCTGGAAACTGGAGCAAATCCACGACGCCGAGTAAATCTGCGTTACCGATTTGTCGACGCAATGCACTAAATTTTTCACGCAATGCAATTTGCTTTTCGTTAAGAACGAGTCGGGAAGAGGTGTCAGTCGGCTGAGAGCCGCAAAACAAATTTCAACTGGACTTATGTTCTTAATCCATCTCCTAAGTGAATGCTCGAGTTGTATGTACTTCCTCTCAAAATAAAGTCAGTGCATTTGTATATTATATCATCTTCAAAGTGGACGGAGCTTCTCTCGTAATTTCTTCTTTATGTTAAAGTGCCTTTTCACGTTAGTAGAGCACACATAAAAGTATGTATTAATATGGATTTTTTATAGGGTATTAAACCAATGATATTGTGGCCGGATATTAATACAATCTTCAATCATCTTAAACTGTGTTCACGAATCAAATTTTAATACAAGGATTTTAAATCTAAGTAACTTAAAAGAAAAATTTAATTACTACGACTAAAACTAGCACAGGTTCCATTAAACCTAGACATTAAGACAAGACTAGTAATGGTGTCCAATAAGTAATCAATTTCTTGCTGAGATCGCTTTTACTATAAAGTCAGTCTATCTCATAAATACATTTTGTATCGATGAACAATGTTCATTCCGACATCCCTCTTATCTGCCATGGTCTCAGACAACACACTTTACAAGAATCCTTACGCAGCACACCGATCCATTAAAAAGATCAGACAACAACAAAAACCGTAACAGACAATCTACACCCAAAACCTGATACCAATCCATTGAAAACCGTAGATTTAGCTGGAGATCAAACTCATCGGCAACGATCCGTAGATTGTGTAGATCAAAATATTTCTCCAGCCACCGATTCCCCTTACACATTAATAACACAAATATCGGGGTCGTTCATAGTCGCTCTACCGTGTCCAGCTCGGGCGCCAAGAATTCCGCATCAAATTTATATATCCGCCCAACGTGAGGCTACAGCTGTCACTGTGACGAGATCTTCGCGCTGGCGACGTGATACGTCGAAACTTTACACGCGTACATCATTTAGCGTTTGGTGAATACAGCCTTACGGGACTTTTCTCGACCCTGGATCTTACGTAGAAGCCTGGCTTAGGCTGCTTAATGATTGTTGGCGACCAATGGGCAAAATGTAATCTTGGTTATCGATTACATGATTGCGGATTACGAGTACACTTGAAGGCACAACTACGCTCTAATAATTACCTTTTCTCGCTTCTCCATATATTATGTAATTGTAATTGGTGACGCTAGTTCTTAGTCCAGTTGGAAGTATTTCGACAAAGACTTCTGAACTGAACTAAACTGAAGATTTCTGTGAACTGTGGCCTTAACCTTCTCATTCTCAAAGGCCTGTGCCCAGCAGCTGGATAGTGAGGGGTTGCAATGATGATACGTGTCTTTAATATTATAATTAGCAATGCCTAGAGAGTAATCTTATATGCCGTCCACAGATAGATGTTGAGTTGAGTTTAGTATATGCCTAAATGTCAATAGGATTTTACTACCCAGTCTTTGAATTTTACTAAATAATTTTTTTTAAGTATTTACCTGTTTATTATTCGTAATGTAAATATTTTCCAACCCAACTACTTCGACACTTAAGGAAATAGAAGGATCGAAGTTAGGGTTTCTGCACGAGGGTTCTCGAATCGTCAACTGAAACTTCTTAAAAGACTCGAGAAATCCTTGTCAAGAACTGTGTTAATAAAAAAGGTTCAAAAACCAGAAACCCTAACCGTCCACCCTAGCAGTCAACATAATATTAGGAATCTCCAGTCTACTTTTAAAAAACTTTACGGCTTCCAAAATCTGTTAATAAGTTTTTCATCCCACCTATTCGAAAAAGACGACTTGGTTCTCCTTTAAGTGCGCCCAAAGTTGACGTTTTCTATAAGAAACTTTTAGCGGGCAGTAATGAGTTTTTAATCCTCTTTATTTAAATACCAAAGTGCGCCGCAATTATCTTTGCCGCGCACTTTTTGAATTTTTTAACATCGAGTGTTGGGATTGTTAGACATTCATGGTTTTGTTTTGAAAAATGAGTTTTTTGAGCGACAGTGAAAGTATAATTCCTGAATATGAGGCGCCTTTTATTTTCTCATAGTGGGGGATGAAAAGTAGGGTGTATCACTCGGGAGCAAATATTTTTGGCTCGGGCGAAATACTTTTTGTATATTTCTTTATTAAGTATAAGTTCAAATATTGCTGCACTGGCTTTAAAAATCTTTCACCATTAGAAAGCCAAGGGTGCGCCTTAGGCTTTTCTCACACAACGCTATTTATGAGCTACGCGACTGCGACGCAATCCAAAATTCTATGTATCTGACACTGGTTACTGACAGGAGACGCGTCTACAATGCGTTGTGTGAGAAGTGCCTTAGGCTGTTTCTAAATGTCATAGTCTATTTTCATTTCCAAAATTTTCAAAGCACCTTAGAAAAATTACTCGTATTGCTTATGCTGTAATTTTTACATTTTCAAAATGATGAATTTAACAGAATACTCAAGACCCTAGCTTTACACTGTGACACTAGGTTGGTCGGGTTGCAGCAATGAGGGTAAAAGTGTGTGAATTCTCCGCTAGAGGCTCTAGTCGAAAGTGAGGTCTGTCTGTCACTTGCTGTCTCACTTGCCTGAATGTCACTTGTCACTGTGTATTTGACAGCAGGACAGCCAGTGGCGCCAACTGGTGAGCACAAAAACGGCGACCCTCATTGGTTAAGCACATAAATGAAGATAAGTTATTAATAAAGTTTTTGTTGGTCATTATCTTTTTAATGTTGTGTAAGGTTAATGGTACTTCATAATGCTCGTTTGGTTTATTATATTTAGGTACTGACGCACAATACTTATTTTACAGATTTAAATGGTGTGTTACTACTAACCAACACTTATCTACTACTTGTAAACCCGCCCTCGCTTCGTTTCGGAAAACCAGTCCCTTCAAGAATCTCTATAAATTTTAACATACATATTATGTTATTCCGATGTCTAAGCTATATTACTGCAAAGTTACAAGAAAATCTGTTCAGTAGTTTCTGCGTGAAAGAGTAACAAACCCACACACACACACACACACTCACATCCTTACAAAGTTTCGCATTTATAATATTAGTAGGACTAACAAAATACCTTACTAATTTTAATTGTGTTTCGTTCATGTTTAGTATATCTTAAGGTTTCATATATTAAATGAAGTGTTTATTTTATTACATTTATTAACAAATAAAAATATAATAACGTCAATTAACAGTTTTCAGATATTTAGTGAATATTTTATTGTACTTAATTCACAAGTAAAAAAATCTATCGGCAAGTAGTAAATAATAAAATGACGCACATAACCGAAGTCTTGTAAAAACTTGTAATAAGTTATGATGAAAAGAACAAAATAATGCATTCTTGCAACTTCTTGAAATTGAAGTTAGTTAAAAATGCGAGATGATTGAATCACGCTTAAAAGTAATTGTCATAGTCAATGTAGTGAAAGTTCAAACACAAATCTATTGCAATTACTTAACGTAAACAATCTAGCGTTCCATAAATCTACTATTAGGTACTAATGAGTCAGTAAGCCAAAGATTACCTAGATTAGTACGAGGGAAAGTAGAATGCTCAAAAAATTTGACGAGACCGCCCCTAGCCCATGCCAAGTAGGTCAGAGTACGAGGAAATTACTGGATTATTGCGTCTGGAATTCCATGCTCTGGAGGACTATGTTATAATTATAAATATTAAGAACGTCATCGTCACACGTCTCGTCGGAGTAAACACGAACGAACTGGCAAACATCTCACGGCACTGACAAACAGACAAAATGAATAATTGCCTGTCAAACCTGGTTGATTAGTGCGACTTCGTTAGGATTTTTTGGGGAATTTCCGAAGCATGGAGATAAATAATAAACAACGCTACACACTCACAGCCCCACACTAAGATTCCCTATGTCGTGGGTGCCATGGACAATACACAAGACAACACACACCCAGACCGAGAACGGAAATTTAAGCTCAACATTCAAATCTCCACCTCACTGGGAATCGAAACCAGGACCCTCGGAACAGCGATCCGACCTGTAAGCCATTGCGCCATCCGGGTCGTCATGATTGAGAAATGTTTGCTTCTATGACTACAGCCCATTGGCCAATGCCCATGTCATGCCAATGGCCCACTACTGAGCACGGGTTTCTTCTCATTATTGAGGAGGATTAGACCATACTCCACCACGCTGCTCCAATGCAGATTAGTGAAGAGGTTAGTAGCCAACCAGTATTGGAAATTTTCAGGCTGTCCGAAGGCCTTCGACATGGCTTAACGACTGTTACCTATCTATAACAACCGGGACCAATAGCTATACGTGCCCTCCGAAGCACAGAAGCGCTAAAGATATTTTGCCACTAGCGGGCATCAATACAACTATCGACCGCACTCGCAGTTTCTTCACTACTGACAGTTTGCTACTAGCAGTCACCTTTGTATGGAATTAAGAAAGCAAACGAACACACACTCTTTCGCTAGTGATAGTGAGAAGACATCCCAACAGTGGGAGCGTTGGCGATGGTTAACAATATAATTGAAAAAATATCTCGTAGCTCATTGTAGTACTTAGTTTTTGTAGATTTCCTTAGTGATCAAAATACTTAGTCACGGTATACGTAAATTACACTTTGAGATCGTTCTGTCAGAGACATACTAAGTTTCACTTTCATTTATCATTGGCTTCAACCCATTAATGGCCAACTACATAAAACGTTCGCACAGGTCTGTTCTTATAACTGCGGAGGTTTACAGCACACTCCACCACACTGCTCCAGCGGATTAGTGGAGCTAAGTGTCCTTCGAAAACCGACTACTACAATTACTAGTTGATTTAGAAATACCTACAATTTTGTGCTTAAGAATTTCTTATAATGATTGAATTTCTTATATTGATGAGTGATTAAGAAGAAAGCTTTCATATAAAGTCGGTCCCTGAAACGTTGTCTATGGAAAATGTCATCGGATTTTCATAATAAATAAGAAACTGCAATAAAGTTCATAAGTTAAACTTTCATTTAAAGTACAATTTAATATGATTGTATGAATACGCATGGAATTTAGAATCAAATTGATCCTGCAACTAAAAATACTCTGTAATTTTGGCTCAAACATCTAATATAAAAATATCAATAAATTTCATAATGACCGCAACTGCTCACAACTTATGAGATGTGGCAATAAATAGAACGTTAGGTACATAAAAAAACACATTTTACTCTTTTTATATACCTCGCTATCATTCGAGGTTTCGTTACGTCTAATTTAACATTTCACATTTCAACTTAACTGAAACGGAACGCATTTGGCGCCAATGTAAAAATTTTATGTGGCACAGATTATACAAGCCTATCGAATAACGTTTGTTGAGTGCTATTTTATTATCTGTTTAAATGTCGACACTTTGAATTGACATTAAAATAATCTAATAATATCGTTTATTTGATAAATGGTCATATTGATAATATTTACGGTAAGTTTCAAAGCAGTTTGTCTTCATTCGTGAGCTCGTAGCATTCCCTAATAGATCGTAGCACTGTCGTAGCAAACGCATTACTCACCGCGATTGACCGCACTGACTTTTTTCCGTATTGAATCTTTTTAACTCGTAGCCCAATCTATGATTTTTGTATCAAAAGGTCTAAACTTTAAAATTTTGAGCAAAAATACATTAATAAAAAAATTACAAATTTATCACGGCTTTATATTTATTTTTGTTGCAATTTAGACGATTTTTAGTTACGGATTTAACAAAAATATTTTATTAAATAACTTTATTATTTAGAATTATTTGTATAGTGTAGTTTGTGTTAAAAAAATAAAACAAAAACTATAAAATCTCGTACTCTCGCCATTTCGAATTTTAAACACCAACCGTTATTAAATTACCGAACACTTTAAATCACTTCACTGGTGTTCACTTTTTAAATTTGAATTTGGAATTTAATTCCAGAGTATACCGCACAGCTTTGCGAGCGCTTTAAGACTAGTCGAGCGCGGCTTCTCTGCGTGGTAACATGTAACGTTAAGTTCTTATTTATATACATATTTCGTTATAATTACGTTTATTTTTCACAATTCAACACGTGTTGTACTCGTTGAAAAATGTTGTTTATCGTGTCATTTAAAATTTTTCAACTCTTTGTCCTGGCAGAGGTCGTTAACCGGAGAATGGATATTTTTCGCGAAAGCGAAGATTGTTTTTCAATTATAATGTAAGGTTGTTCTTTAGTCGTTGGAATAATATATCGTTTTAAAACATAACTTCTCGAATAGAATATGAGACGGACAATTTATGAGCAAAGCTGTTGCGTCTTGCCAGGACATATCTTTTCTTAATCTTCTATAGCTATAATTTTTAAAACTTGAATATAGAAAACAAATGGGTTCAAAACGTTATAAGGAATAGTCATCATTTAAACATTAATAATATCGTTTATTTGCATACTAGTAGGTGTGAAAAAATAACAAGGATTTCTTAATCGCTCAAATGTAAAAATACTTTTTAAGATTTTTTAAATAATTACGCCATATTTCATGACCAACACAGCGAATGAAAACATGGGTATTATTTAAAAATACGTGTTTTAAATTAGAGTTCAATGTCATATTGCCTATCCGAATGGTTAACACGCTGTTCCGAAGGTCCTAAGTTCGATTCCCAAGGAGGCGGAAATTTGAATGATGAGTTTTTTCCGTAATCGTCTGAGTTTGTCCTTGTCTTGTGTGTTGTCCATGACACCCACGATACAGGGAATCCTAGGGTGGGGCTATCAATGTGTAGCGTTATTTATACTTGAGAACGTTAACGATTAACTAAGAGGAAGGTGGTGTCAAGATAGACTTCAAAGACTTCGATTACGATCTCTATTAAACTTAATACTATTGACTCTAGAAATCTAAATAAAATCAAGGATGGATACCATTCCAATTATGATAAGAAATAAAAATAGTTTAATCTTATCAAGTAATCAATTTTACCGCAAATTCAGTTCAAGATCGCACCTCATCACATTATGTGCTTTTATTTTATTAGAGGCTTTTAGCTATAAAAAGTAAACTTTGAAAAATACTTATTTCTCATAAAACTGTCTTGTTCAATACCTCGTAACTTTAATTATAAAACGGGGACTGATAGGTATGTATTTTTCATGTCATGTTGATGTCGTGGCCTTATCGTAGATTTACTCACGTCATGAAATGCTCGATAATTTCATGAAATGGTCACATTTCATGATGGCGATGCCGATGAAGATGGTGGCCGCTGGCGAAAATGTTGTTTCTCTTGTCAATTTAGCCTAGAGTAAAAAGGTAGCAACAAAAATTGCGAATTGCAGAAGACAATTCACGTCAATTGTTAAAAGCGAGTAACGTTGAACGTAAGCATAAAAATTGAGTTGGTTTTGGATATAATGCAATGAATACTCATTGTAGTAGTTATTAATCATTTCCATTACTACTCAGTCAAATTCTTCAAAGTGTAGGTAGGTCGAATTGTTTACAAAACCGAATTAGCCTACCCCTACTCCACGTAGTCTTGTATGTCCTACCCCTAGAGTGTTTTTTAGAACCCGGAGGCGCGGAGGGAGGGCAGCCCCCGCCCGCTGTAACAAAACGCAGACACCCGGGCGAGCCGGAGCGGCTGAAGCCGAAGCTGCACAGGCGAACGTGGGTGTCTGTCTGTGCTTTGTTACGCAAGGGCGAAGAGGCTACACCTTCCGCAGCACCGGAGACGTCACGAAATGATGACGAATGTCACGAAATGAATGAAGTTCGAAATGATGCCCTATATTCCGCGTATTTATTAAATATTTTATGGAAATTATGAAAGTGTCTATTATTAACGGGGCCTTGGTCGTTCTCAGGAATTCTAACCTAAAAGGGAAATATCCCTTTACTGAAAAGTCTTCCTCTTATCTATGCATGAATTTTTGATTGTGCATTCCTATTATATAATGTGTAAGTAGAGTTTCTTTTTTAGTTTAACTTCCTCTTCATACCTTCATGAGTTATGGGAAGAACTTTTGAAAGACAGACAGGCAGATGGGCAAGAACCAACAAGGGTTCCGTTTTTGAGGTACGTTACCCCTACAAATGAAGAATTTTAAGAACGAGATTGAGAAGTAAGTACGTATTGTTAAGTCTTCCAAACATTACAACGACCCAATCCTGCCAAAAGAATGTACTCGCTCGTAAATTAATGTTCTGAACGATTTAAATAACACCGCAATCAACTTTATTAATCGATGTTTACTCGGTATCGTCGATTTTACTAAATCTCGAGTTATGCCCGCTTGGGTCATGTCCAAAACTTTGGACTGGAGAATGCGTATCAGTTATTTCATTTATAGGATTTTGTGCATTCACGTCACTTTATGAGTCGCTACTTTGTATTCGTTATAAACGTGACAATATAGGATGATAATTATAATAATGATAATTAACTATGTCCGACTAAGAACATAACGAAAATTGGGACGATAATTATACCAGCCAGCACAGAATGTTATTAAGAACTTAAGCTGGTAATTCTTTAAGTAGAGGGGGCCGACTTATGATAGTTGTCCCTATTAGACAACTTCTATACGTACAGTACGCGACAGGTCGACTTGGCATTCGGGGTATGAGGTGAGACGCGGGGGAAGGGACACCCCGCATACCGCACGTCACAAGCGCGCCCCTTAGTATTAGTAATGTACGACGAGCCTATATCGACCGCGTTTATCGATTTTAATCTCACTCACATTGTGATTGTGATGAACGTTCTTACTAGCTTATATTTTATCTACATAAAAAATATTTAAATATTTACTTGTCTGTCTATCAACAATATTAATTTTAGTGTAGTCATAAGTGCTAGTACCACAATATCCGAAACTGAATCTGATTAATTTACATTTTACTAAAAATAAACCTTATTTAATTAGTGCTAATCTTATTTTGTTGCGTGGAAAAAATATCGATATAAACCTAACCTATAAAATGCCATGTCAACCTGTCGCGTACTATTCAGTTACTATAACTCGCAAATTCGTAAGTTCCAAACAAACTTTAACAAACCCACCGCGGGTGGTGTTGTAGAGATATGAAACTCATGTCCAAACTGTACGCTGTAAAATCTTCAAGCAATCCATCACACAAGTAATGGGGCATTGAACTCGAATCCAAACAGAAAGGAGCAAGTAGAAGCAGCTGGAAAATAAATTCAATGACAAATAAGGATCATCTGTTATTGGCGAAACGCCAGGCCGATGTTTATGCAAAAAGCTTTTGGATAAACTCAATATTTTCTGAAACTAAAATAGGACTAAAAAATCAAGTCGCACAATAAACAAACCGGTTATTGTTTTCGTGAACATTTTGTAAGCATGAGAAATACAATTATAGTATACCTACCTACACAATCAACCCATCCCGAGTGCTCACAGCCCGACCGCCTGCGTCGATCCAGTGATCGACAAAGTTAAGCAACTGCGGGCGCGGTCGATAGTTGGATGGGTGAACGCTAGTGGCAAAATTTCTTTACCGCCATGTCGGAGGACTTCGGGTGGCATCAAAACTTCTGATACTGGATTGACCACTAATCTTCACCAACAACTAACTCTCAACGAATCAACCAAGCTCATTCTGAAAGTAATAAAGAGTGCAGCATGAAGCAAATCATGGACTGCAGTGTTGGGATTTCTAACTTTCTTCAATAGTGACCCGTTCAAACTTCAGAACATACCTGGTTCTACGAAATAATAGCAGTGACGAATAATAGTCACATGGCTCATCTGAATTCAAAATTTTTAAGAGTTCGAGAGGTGAATGCAGTCAATTATATACATCAGCGGATATACATAATTATAGTTAGCGTTTTTCACCAGCTCGAACTCACATAACGTTTGTAGGGAGTTATTCTCCTACATAAATTAGATATATTATAATGAAATCCGTAACCACTTTGCTTTGATAAATAATTAATCGTTTGGGCTGTTTAAACGAGCTGGTTACTGAGTTCAAAGGTTTCGTTATCATTGGGAGAGAAATCCCTCGTATGGCAACTGAGGATGTGTAGGGTAGGATGTCCGTTTACCAGGTGAAGAAAACATGGTTTAGACTAGATTAAAGAAGCTAGGGACTGCATAGAGAATTGTAAGTTACGTGAAGGCCATGTTGATAGTGGATGCGGATAGTGGTTGATGAAAAACAAAAACCTGCAATCTTCACTTCCCAAAGATTACACGAGGTTGCAAGAATGTCTGATCACCAGATGCAAGTGTTGCAACCAGCCAAAAACAAACATGAAAGCACTCTTGCAAATCGCATGGGTGGAAATCTTAATATGATTTACAGCGCTGCCGAGAGATGGCGTTGACTGTGACTCACGGTCGAAGCTCGCAGAAAATTCGCAATTTTTCGCACCCTGAACCTTTGCCAAATGTCCCAGCACATTAATTACGCTGGACGCCATAGGTAAGCTAAGGTCGTCCAGCCTGGAGCATTGGCACAGCTCGCCAGTAATTGTGGAGACTTACTCCGTGTCCTTTCTATCTGGAAAACGTTATAATTGCATAGCATACAATTGCCCGCTTTCCGTCTATGCAATTAGGGTACATTTAAGATTGACGGCGGTATGTAAAAATGCCCTTATTCAATTATGCGTACAAGCTGAATTGAATTCTAAGCACAGGTCATTAGTTTGGTTTTGGCGGGGAATGGCCATTCCATATGCTCGGCGACTCAAGTATAGTAATCCAAACTTAAACTATGATTAATTAGGGTAATGAACGATTTATTAGATTTAATGAATACTAGGAACATCGTTCGCAATTACTTTTCCTGAATCTGATGAAATTTGGAGAGACTTTTCATTAGTTTAATAAATTGTATGTCATTAATTGAAAGGGATATGTAAATAGAACTTCGGCGAACCACTACTTTCATTATGGAGCATATATACAAAAATTTATTAGTGAATATCTCAACGCCTATCCCGAAAACATTTTTGGTCCTTACATTTTTTGAACTAAACGTTGCCAGTAACTTTGTATATTAAACTATCATACATGTTAGATCAATATGTACTTGTTTAGTACAACATATGTAAGTAATAACGACGAAAGGGAGTCGTGTTCATCTTTGATTCAAAACCTTTTACTTGGGCCCTCATGAGCGAAGTAAGTAGTCAAAAAGATATTGCTAAAATATTTTATTAAATAACAACGTGTCAGGTCAAATGTTGTAAGCCACATTAGGATTGGCTCCAGACTAATGAGTAGTGACTCCTTCAACAGACAGTGACTAAGTTACTTAGTTACTACTCGTAAGTACCAAATTGACAAAATGACAAGATCAGATAACTGAGATGTAGTGTGCAAAATCAGATTTGACGCAGCCAGGAGGAAATCGTAGAAACATCAGCAACTAGGTCAGTTTGACTATTTCTGGGGTCATTTTGTTGTGTTGTGACGAGAACACTTAAACGTTTTATATGTATTATAAAATACGTCATTTTATGTTAAACAAACTGCAATATAATCAATTTGTGAATGAAATGATATGGCGGCTTTGTCGCGATTTCTCTCAAACATTCTGGTAATAAGTAGGTATAGTAGACTTTGCAAGGACAAAATCAAAACAAAATCAGTCAGTGAGGATATGATATTTGTATATTAAGATAAATTAAATATCGCTTACGGGGGCTATCGGTGCAATTCAAAACTTATATTCTAAATTAATAAACGCTAACACATAAGTACTCCCGCACTAGAATTCCCTGTGCAGCAGGTGGCTTGGACATAGGAGATCTCGAGAGGAGGAGGAACATAGGAGAAAAATTATACATTAGTATAAAGCTCCAAATTTTGCTTACTCGGGCAATGCACACATAGACACCGTTCACGGACCCAAAATATGGAACCAGTGTGAACCACTGTTGCACAATTTTTCGTGAGCGCGTGATGTATGAAGCTTTGCATCTGCACTAGTGCATAATTTGTGCTAACACACATGACCCGAGATTGATCTTTTATTTGTCATATAAACATTTACCCTAGCCAGATATCAAACCTGGTACTTTTCACTTCGCGTCTATGTTATCCGAACCACAAAAATTAGGTTACAACTACATATTCGGAGATGGTCGTTAAACTACGATATGACTCAAGGATTTTCGAGTTCAACCCGTTTCTACAATCTTATTTTAACCCAAGCCGTGAATCAGCCGGTATCAAGATATAGGCACTCCTCGTCTAGCCCGGTGCACCGCCCACGGACAGATTATTTACATTCTGAATGAAGCTTGTCATAGCTTGCCACATCCCTACTGTCCGGACATGTACCAACAATTTTTATGTCACACCCTCGGTTAAGGATAAGCAGCGCATACATATGTCTGAATTAAAACGAGAATCTTTCTTTCAATTAATATTACTAAGTGAACCTTTACTAAAAACAATAACAGGACTAACTATCGCTAATAGCTCCTGTCCAAGTCCTCACATAAACATCTAGGTACTAACCAGACTAACTATCCCAGTCCCTATTGGAGTCTCGTTCTAGGCCGGTCAGTCACAGTTGTCATAAGTTGGTAGTGGATGGGTGGTGCTGCATGCTCGTTTGTTATCTTAATTTCATAAAAAGTCATCGAACTGTCCCGCTGAGAATTTGTCTCCTGTGTTATGAGAGCTACAAAACAACTCCACCACGCTAAAGTGATTGGTAAAAGATTGGTGGACTTCACACACCTTTAAGAATATGATGGAGAACTCTCAGGTCACGATGTTTTTCCACCAAAACAAGTAATAACTAAATTCTAATGAATATGTCTAAAAATTAGAAGCGCCTGTAAGATTTGAACCCAAGCCCTCCGGTTCGGTTCTTATTTATTTTTATGACAATGTTATGGTTATGATGAATAACTGTTTCAACAACGTGGAGAACTGAAGGGGTTAAAGAGTTTAAAAGAATTGGTATTGTGTGTAAAGCTTTGCTTCATGATTCGTCTCTGTCTGAACAAAATACGATTATTCCGTGAAGCAGCATTTATTTAATGACAAATCGACACAAGCCATTTGCAGTATAGTATAAAGTATTCAAAAATAAAAAAAGGAAATGAGCCAAATGATTACAGTATGGTCTGTCTACCATGGACATCGGCAACACCAAGGGCATTTCCGACACATGACCAATAGAAGACCAACTGGAGGACGGAGAACCCGCATTACATAGAACGTTTCATATATCTTCGATATCATTATAACCGACATATGTATAATAAAACTAACATACATCTACAAATGCAACGCACCGCACACTCATACATTAGAAGCAACTAATAGAAAGTTTTAAAAATAATATGGTGGCGATGGATTTACTGGATATTTATATAGTTACAGATATCATAAACATGTATGACGCAAGTGATGTTAATGCAGACAGGTGTGGAATTTGTATGGAACGGCGATAATATTTCACCGATAACTGTCGCGGGGTCCAATTATCCATACTGGCTTCAGGTGTTTATTAAATACGACAGCTGGCCTGACTGATCGACTCGATTAATAGCGGGACTGACCAAGGTCGGACGGACTCTGAGGAACTTGGATTGTACTGGAGATTTAGGCACTTCTCACACTACGCTATTTATGAGCTACGCAACTGCAACGTAATCCAAAATTCGCTGTATCTGACACTGTTCACTGACAGGAGACGCATCGTAGACGCGTCGCTTTCATACATTGACAAGATCCGAGTCGCTTGAAAATAGCGTTGTGTGAGAAGTGCCTTAATGTTTCGCGGAAAGTTCAACTTGTAAATCCTCTATTCATACTGATATGTATATATCAGAATCACTGATACATTTATCACTATACCGGTATTTTTTTCACTTACTTCAAAAAAGAAGGATGTCCTTGTTTCGACCTCATACTTTTTATGTTTTTACGTTTATAAGCCGATTTTGATAGCTCTTTTTTGTTGGGAAGTAGATATTTCATGGGTAGTCCCATGATAAGGACACCAGGATCTGATAAAGGGATCCCAGAGAAATTGAGGGGAACTTTCGAAAATTGTAAGGACGACTAGTTTGTTTGTTAATGTTTTCATGAAGTAGGTAGGTATATTAAAGCACTACAATTAAATGAAAGTCTGGACTCGAAATGAAGCCGAAAGACAGTCGAGCGAACTCCTCAAAGGAGAGCATCAGATATGGGCCTGGAGCTTGTTCAATGCCCTCAAATAATCTTACATATTTTGATACATCCATTTCATATTTAAAAATCTAGTTACATCATATTATCATTAAAATTTTAAACGACTAAAATAGATACTACGAGTATGTGTGCGCGGTGCGTAAGACGACTATATTTCATTATTCCCATCATTTTCCGCAAAAACGGAATATGCACAATTTGGTAACAATATTCTCGATCTAAAAAGCGATGTCTCATGCATGTTCATATTCCAGGCCCAAGGTCCTTCAGAAAGTTGCTGGTCTCCTTTTACAGCAGCTACCTTGTGTATTTGCCTGATCAATTTGTAGTGACGAGAACTCTACAACTAGGTGGGTAAAACTAAGCGCCATCTGGCGAATGGAAAGGTCAAAAACGTATACAAAGTAGCTTAGCTTTAATATCAGTAAACAGTTTAGTTATATTTTAATTAGTATTTAAAATGTAACTTGTCTTATGTTTGTCAGTGGACATTACTACGGGAAAGTTAACTATGTACATATTTTTCCATTTTTCAACGAATTTCATCATGGCTCCGCTTCTTATGATCAAAGCGTGATGTTATGTATCAGTACCTACAGTACCAGTACCAGTACCTACCAGTATAGCAGTACTTGAGATTAGCCTGTTGAAACAAACTAACTCTTCAGGTCTATACCATTAGTGTAAGAATAGTAACTATGTTAAATTCACATTTATAGTTTTTCGTCAACAAATAAAATGAAACTTAAAATCGCTCGTTAATACGAATCCCTACTACGTGTGCTAGTCCGACTCACACTTGACCGGTGTTTTTGAGGTCGTTGCCAGGAAATATTTGTTAGATAATAACATAATGTGTGTATTGTAATAAAAACAAAGCTTGCTATTTTAAGAATCATTCTCTCGTAAAACGATAAATCGGGAGGTACCTACCTAAGCGAAGCAACAGCGAGTTCAAGAAATTTAATATATTTAGTGGACTATTATTGTGAAGACATTCATTATCTACGGCTCTACTAAAAGCTTCATTTAAATTTTAAAAAATCTTCAACAATTTTACAAAATTAAATATCCGTATCTTTTTTAAAATTTTCATATAAAACTTCTTGTACCCTTAATTTTTCCAAAAGAGTATTTTCAAAAATTTAAATAACACCCATCAATTTTCTCTCATTCAGTCGTTAAAATAACAAATCTTGGGAACAAAAGCCCTTGCCTCCTTCCGACTGAAAGCTTCAAATAGTTTCAGTAAATTCAATGAAATAATCGAGACGAAACGAAAGGTTACAAATACCGTATAGCAGGGCGACGCGCGCGGTTTTTAACATAGATAATATATTTAGTTTATGAGCGAAGGAAGTGCCGTATGAAATGGTGTGCAGTGACGGCGTACAATTTATTTATTTGCCGCGTCTTAGCAAAGAATGTGGCGAATATAACTGTGGAATTCTCAGACGTGATTATGACATGGTCGACATGCCAGATGAAATTGGATTGATGTGTGACTTTGACATGAGTATGTATGAGTCTATAGTCCTACAAACATCCTTTGGCGCGTGGGTGACAGAGACAGCGCCTTACAGTTTGCCTTACCTGTAAGGCGCTGTGTCTGGCACCCACACGCCAAAAGATCCTTGTAGGACTAAGCAGACGAGCCTCCTGGTGACAACTGGTCATATCATCCATGGATATAACATCTAAGGTATAAAAGGTATAAAAGTCCAAAAAGTGAGAAGAAAATAGTATTGGTCCTCAAGTTCTCCACCAGAATATGATGAGTCGTTTGGCAGTTGATCTAAGCAAGAAATTGTCTTGAATAAGATAGTGTTATGGAAAGATAATAATTGGTACCTTTATCGTATAATTAATAGGTACCTACCGGTATCTTTACGTGAAACCCTACGACGCAGAAGGGTCTTTCTTCTGACACTCCTTAGGAGTTATAACATCCCTGCATGCATGACATTAGGGCCAAAAAGTACCTATTGACTCTATATTACCCCAGTATGGAATAAATAAGCCTCGTTAGGTCCTTTAGTAAAAAGTCCTCTAAGTGTGTCCACCACCAAACGATTTTTTTCTGTTGCGGATGGAAGCTCGAGAGCCACTTTTCCTTTCTAGTGTTGTAAGTAGTTAATCGTGACAGCGTGGTAAGCGGTAAAAATTTTACCACCATTGAGTAATGATGGCCATCATAGACTGAAATTTTGGGGGGTCACAAACCGATTTTACTAGAATTATCTAAACTACGTCGTTCTTTGTTGAGTATCTAGATCTAGATGTCGCATTTAGGTTTTATGGATATCGTTGTTCATAAGAGCACCGTTAGATGTCAGGATACCATAAAATACTTCGTAACTACAGGCAGATAAATTGCAACTTTTTATGTTTTAGATTTTTTTACTAATCGTGTTCGATTTTGGGGTGGGTCATATCCCCGTGCCCGTGACCCCCCTCCCCCAATAATATTTTTAGTGTTATCCACCATAAAAATCAAAATATAATAAGATATTAAAATGTAGGTTGACTATTCCGTGGTTGGCATGCCCGATTGTTTCTAAAATTATAACGACATCTAGCGGCAAGAAGATGAAACTAAAGTGTATGTTAATTTCATCTTCTTGTCGCTAGATGCCTTTGCTACACTGGAGAGAATGAAAGTAATTATACGATATATCGATAGATGCCGCTGATACATAAAAAAGTGAATTAGCTGGTATTTTGTTATTTACACGTGACAATACTTTTAGACACAGATCTATTTTACACGACTCGTTTACCGAATACAAACAGTACAATACAGGAATAGTATCAAAGTATTGTCCTATAATCTTCGATACAATGTGATTTCCAGGGTAAAATCAACATACCCATGACGTATCTTGTTAAATTGCTTAGACGTATCCGAGGTTCATAAAAATCTGTAAATTACATTATTATCATTCGTTATTTCAAATTTATTAATTGTAGGCTTAAGTATATGTATTTCAAGTACCTGATCGTAGTTGTTTTAACCATTCTGTGAATGAACATCTTAAAAATTATTATTATTATTTTTTTACTTTTATTGTACCTATTTCTTTACAATAAAAATTAACAATAGTCCAAGGACGGATTTTATAAGTCCACATTGATGATACTGCACAGAACTTATAAACCCCCTTAAAAGCCTTGAAAAAAAAGAAGAATTTATACCAGCTTTAACTTACATTAATCATCTACGTAACTTTTTCAGCTTATTACCTACACCTTGTCTATCTATCCAAAAGTATATAGCAGCCAAGCCTTACCTTCCAAGAACTGTCTGGTGGGGAGCCGGAGCGAGACCTTGAGGGAGGAAGCGTACGCGGAGTCGATGTACCAGCAGGGGTCTCGCTGGTCTCCCAGCCTCTTGCCACTGCCTCTGTAATAATAAACCAGGGATATTAATCAGTGCGAAATTAAAACAAACTTTAACAAAAAAGGAACGTGCTTCTACATCGATAAAATGACAAAATGAGGATATTATCAGCGTTCTCAACACATGGGAACAAATTACAGTAGCTACACACATTACAACAGATTTCACTAAAGAAGAATAAGAATTGACTAATAATTTTGTAGTACCTAAATGTGTAGAGTTCTTTATTACGGGATTTTGCTTTTACATACAATAAATACCTCCGTAATCTTTAAATGAAATCAAAAATAAATTGCTTGTTTCAGACATTTAGGAATGTGTAAAAGCAATTTCAATACAGATTATGTACCCATTAAAAGCGAATGCGTTTTTTCATCACGGACTCTGTTAAAAAAACGTGTGCGTCTTGGGACGCCCGAGACAGAAGCGATAACTCAAACTAATCTACGTGAACTTTTTCATATTGAAATTGGTTAACTTGAGAAAAGCTAAGGTTGTTACTAAATACGTTTGTCCGAAATATGTCGAGTGCTGTGGGTTAGAGTGAGAAAGGAAGGGTGTGTCTTCCGCTGCCGTATAGGTGAGAAAAAGAAAGGCAGACAGGCTGGCGCCGTAACGCGTTACATAACGAAGCATTTTACCCATCCATTATCACTTTAAAATCTTAATGTAACGACATAATTTGACAAACGAAAAGCTCTTCAAATTTTACAATACCCATAAGTAACATTAATATTTTGTAACAATAACACAAATTTATGATTTCGAATGTGTAATATCGCCCATAAAAAAGCGCTGATAGGTGTTAAAATATGGCTAATATACCCGTGGGAGGATAATGCCAGTAACCTGTAAACTCTTCAATCAGCACAATCTGTGTGAGTAACGATCATTCAACACATGGCAACGTTACTTATTTACAAAATGTTTCATCAGTTAGGAATTCGAACTTATTCGTATCAACGTTAAAAATATTTCGACGTCGTACGAAGCACTTGCCGTAGACTTCATGGAATTTATTCAGTTTTTGAGATTTACTGCCCGCATCCTAGCTACAATTGTGAATTTGTAGCTAATAGAAACACCAAATTTCTAATTTTGAACTCTTCAAATCCTACTAATATTATAAATGCGAAAGTTTGTAAGGATGTATGTGAGTGAGTGAGTGAGTGTGTTTGTGTGTTTGTTGCTCTTTCACGCAAAAACTACTGAAAGGATTTTCATGAAACTTTGCTTAGCTTAGACATCGGAATAACATAATTTATTATAGAGATTTTTGAAGGGACTGGTTCCCCGAAGCGAAGTGAGGGCGGACTTACTAGTAGGTACTTTTATAAATTGGGTTTTTGAGTGTATTTTTTTGTCTGTGTCTTAAGGTTCTGTTATCACACGAGGATTTCCTTCAATTTGCTGCTAAGAAAAGGTTAAAGTCCTGTGTATTACTTGAAAATTACTTTTTAAATGAATTTTTGAGTTAAAATGGTTCTTCTATCACACTATTATTTCCTTCAATTTGCTTTATAGAAAGCGTAAAATAAGAGCGTGTTCCTATAAATCATAGCACGTGTAAGTGCCTACCATAAAATTCTGAATTTGGAAAATAGGTGTCTTTGAAGAGATATTATCTTATAAAAATAAGGTAATGTAATGAATTCGAGGGCCGTCAAATGGAAGGTTTGCTTTAAAGGTGTTCAATATTTTTTGTGTTATTTTTATTATCTTTATTGTAAAAAGAATGCATAAAACATTTTAGAAAAACAAAAAATAATATAACATTAAAAAACAAGGAAACCTTTAAACTTAAAGGGGGAATGAAATTTATTTAAATTTTACAACTTCACCAAGTTTCTTTTCTACGAAACTAAATTTATGCTCGTTTACTCAATTCATGATAACTATTTTGTTACAACCTATGACGTATACACGGCATGAAACATGGTGTTTTTATAAATGGACCAACATATCAATCGTCAATACATTCATTGCCAAAACTAATTTACAAGTTAGTACGAATCGAAAGTTGGTGTTCTGTAAGTTACTAATATAAAGCTTGTCTCGCCATACATAGCTACAAAAACTGTAGAAAACACGAATTCACGAAACCAAAACAATATTCCACTAATTCCCTTTCATACAGAAATTACAAGCAGAAACACCAAAACTAGGAGAGAGGTTATGCGAAATCAAAACATACGAAAATTATTATTGTTTTTCGCCACAAGTCACTAGCAAACGTGCAAACTCAAATTATCCTCAAATATTTACCCGGGATCCATTTCAAAAATCATCTACAGTGGCACGGTAAGATCATGAAATAAAAATCGCCAAACGACGACATTTAAAATAAAAACTACATGTTTCCTCCATACATATGTCAAACTGAACTATTTTCGTCCCGCCAAGTTCACGCTTTTGCCGCTACGTAAATAACTGAAAAACGACAATTCACTGCGCTGGCGCTGCAGAGTAGTTTCAGTTTCAGCGATGGTTCGCATCGAGGTTAGTGTTACAGCCACGCGCTCCTAGATGGCGCTTTACGATGGATCGCTGTTTGTTGTTGTTTCTAAAGTTACAACTAGATGGCACTGATATATATTTCGGTACAAGACAGGGTAAAATATGTATAATTTTGGAATTATAACTACTTATACATTCAAATCTAAATTAAGAGCAAGTAAGTAGATGATATTAATAGGTTCTATTAACAAATTCAAAATATGTAAAGACCCCTATCGCGGAAACATAAATAAGTATATCTACATAACGATAAAAAAAATTGGGTATCGATTATATTAAGGCGGCACTGTGGTGACCTGCAAACATGATAACCTAAAGCAGCTGGATAATCTAGAATCAGTCAGACCATCTTAGACCACCTAAATGAAAAACCATAAGAATCCGAACTTAGCGATCCGAAGTCTGTGCACCCCACTGCAGCTGTAACCATGATCCATGCAACTGGATCGAAATATTGGCGAAAAAAATACGTATCGCGAGTACGTGAATTATAAAAAAATTATACAAAAGATTTTTTAAATATTAGGGTTGCTATCAAGCATGCAGCACCGTTCTTCAACTATGTACCGTCAATGATGACTGTGACCGACCTAGAAGAAGATTCAAATAGGGACTGGAATAATTAGTTCAGTTAGCAGAACGATGGTGTTATACAATAATAAAACCATTGTTGTAGTTTCATAGGAACAAAATTTCTTACACCAAAAGTTTTTAAGGGCAGGAAGCTAAGTGAGGACAGGTACAAGTAACATTAATAATCACGATCCATATTGTTCTTAATATCATGCCTATATCAATCTACTCCACGCCTGAAAACCCCTGAAATCCGATATACTCGTACCTACACATTGAACTGACGCCACATGTGCAAATAAGGCATGGCGCTAACAAACTTCAAAGCGAAATATTTTACCGTGTAGTTGTGAGTAATTTATGCCAATGGCTGACAAACGGCAGGACCACCTAATGTATTACACCACCCAACATGGTCTCTAAGGTCTCTAAAGCTAAGCTAAGCTACAACCCACTAATGGCCCACTACCGAGCACGGGTCTCTCCTCATCATTACTGAGGAGGCCTAGAGTATACTACACCGCATGCTCCAATGCGGGTTGGTGGAGGGGTTAGTGGCCAACCCAGTGTCGAAAGTTTTCAAGCCGCCCGCAGGCCTCCGACATGGCTTATCGACTGCTATCAATCGATAACAACCGGGACCGACGGCTTTACGTGCCCTCCGAAGCACGGAAGCGCTCAAGAAATTTTGCCACCAGCGGTCACCCATCCGACTACCGACCGCGCCCGCTGTTGCTTAACTTTGTCGATCGCTTAGGATCGAAGCAAGCCGCCGGGCTAGAGCGCTTCGATGGTCTCTTCATGGTCTCTACTAACTCCTAATCCAGGATCAAGTAAGGATCCTGAATACCTGATCCATTAAATTGGATTTTTGAGCCAGACATTTCAAGGGTTCAATGACCATATTTAAGTATATGGTTTTTATCCGAAGTCCAAGGGAAGACCCTCACTCGCCCCTACCTATATACTAAAATCATCGAGAATATGGAGTTATCACACATCGTTAAAAACAAATTTGTTACGTGTTCAATTTTGCTTGTAAGCAAAAACTTAAGGCATTTATAATTTCTTGCCGTCAATCTACAATGAACCTTAATTACAGAGAAGGAAGACGGCATATGCGTGGGTTGCCAATTAAACGAATTCCATATCGAATGAAAACGGAGTATAGTCCATATCCACACTCTATCGCGCTGCTCTAGTGCCGATAGGTGAAGGATTGAAAAATTACACCTGTTACAAAAAGTAAAATAAGATGGGCTTAGTCATGAAATCGAAGACTACCAAAACATTCTTGGTTGCGACCGCTACGAAAGTCACAACAAATCATTGAATAATATTTTCTGAGTCACATTTATTCCGACGCACGTAACGTAGTTTTCAAACTGTCACCTATTTGTAAAAACACATGATGAATGAATTCAATATACTTACGTACTTACAGCTTCCCAAAGAGATTTTTCATCCGACATTTAAGATTAAAATATTTCTACATGTGCAAGTTTTTTCGTAGTTGGCCTATTCTAAAATCTTTCAGTGCGACCCTTCTGATATGATTTTTTATATAAAATGCCGTCAACCGAGCAGGAGAGCCACTTGACGGTAAGTGGTTACCGTCGTCCGTGGACATCAGGAAGACCAAAGGCATCACCAATGCGTTGTTGGTCAAGAGTCAAGAGTCAGGAAAGAAGAAAAATATGTATTCGGTGTAAAGCTATAAACCCAATCTATGAATCTGGATTGATATCGATGGCAAAAAACATTATTTAGTCTTTTGGTGCCCTTGAAATGGCGAGTAGCTTTCAGGGTGCAATCAAGACATTAAAGAACTTGCACAAATTCATATTGTTTGAAGTTGTTTAGAAAAGGCACCTTTTGTCTTTAGCTCGTGCACTATGAGATTCAAACAATATTAGCAATGATAAATACGTTGCAGCTCGCGAAATCGTTAAAAATACATCGGTCAATTGTCGTGGACGAGCAGCGAAGATTAACATTCCTGGAGTAATTCTGCGGTAGCGCAGCCGTCAGCGTATCTTGTAGACGTCCATTTATCACATCAACCATCTATGAAAACATGACCTATTCCTGTAAAGACACGGACGATCAATATTTTTTTGGAATGTAATTGGGCATGCTTTCTTGCTGCATTTGTTCCCCTTTTTCCTTGTTCTCTCCTAGTTGGATTTTTTTATATATTATTTTAAACCGTATAGCACGGAGACAGACAGATAGCCTTGAATATTTAGTTGTATTTTTCAAAGTAGACGTGACACGGCTAAAAGAAGACAAAGATCCTGGTTAGGGAAATTCTAAGAGTGATTGAAGATAGGGTGTCTTTGAATCAGCTCGTCAGCTCCAGCGTCACGCACGATTAACTGGAACCGGCAGGACATACAGCAATGAAGAACACGAAAAAGAAGATTTTAGCCAATAAAAAAGCAGACAAACTGATGGTAAGTGCTCACCATTGCCTTTAAATATCATAAATACAAACAGCATCATGATGCGTTTTCAGTCAAGACATAAGAAGAAAGAAATAAATGAGGTACTGGATGTCAAATCCCCCAGATAAAACAGGACAAATGGTTTGCTGGCTGACTCCAGCAATAAGGCACTCGTATTTCACGGGATTACATTAAATCTCGGTATATTTGATATACCACAAACCCAATTTTCAACATTGTATGCTATAAAAGCTTGACCAATTTATTCATAAAGGTAAACCACTCACGACGCTGATCCCGTGCCAATATTTTGCAGATAGTAATTCTTATATGATAGATGTATCCTGTGGGTTTGCAGTATACAGTGAATGTACTATGTAGAATTGCTCCTCAAAGGTAAATAATTTATTCGTTAATAACATTCGAAAAAGCTCAAACATTTGCTCATGAGTGGGAAGATTTTTGTCGTTGTAAGTATCCCCCCCCCCCCCTCGTTTGTTCTCTGAAAGAGAAATAAAGACTTGTGTGAAAAAGTGGATTTTCTACGAGGAATTCGGAATTCGGCTTAGGTTAAACTCATTAATGGATAACACTATTGATCTTATCTCATAACTGAACCGGCCTTAAACATACTCCAATGGGATTGGTGGAGAGGCTAGTGGACAACGCAAGGGTCTTAAATTATTATGTTGCCCGGAGGCCTCCCATATAACTTTTTACTTTGTACTAATGCTAACAACCGGGGCTGAAGGCTTTACGTGCCCTCATGAGTGTAAAGGAGCGCTCAAGAAAGATTACCACTAGCAATCCACTATTATTGATCAGTGTGACCACATTGGATCGATCAATGTCATTTAAATACCATCGGCTACCGTATAGTTAATTGACGTACAACATCAAAAACCTGAAGAAGCGTTGCTGGACTTGCTGGCCTTGAAGGAAACAATTCAAACTCCTCTTAAAACACCATGTCTTAGGGCGGAGGAAATAATACATTGGAAGGAAGATCGTATTATAGTCCGTAGATTTTAGACAAGAATGTTTGCGAAACGCCAGCACTGGACGACTGCAATGACTCCAGAAGGTGCTGATGGAATCTCAACATTATAATAATTACTATCTTGCGTCAGACATTAAATACGGGAAGTGTGGTTAGCTCATAAAACGTAATATTATGTAATAGTTAAATATTACAATCCACGTCATGTATTCTAACAGTAGAACAATATTTTAGTAGCAACGCTCTAATGTAAATCGTTTACGATAAACTTCCGTTGCCCACTTGTTATTGTAAGATTCTTCAAAACACTGAAAAATCAGAACTACAGTAGGGTTAAGTCACTAGCTGGAAAAAGCAAAAAAGAGCAAACGAGTCATCTGATGGTAAGTGTCAGTGTCTGTGAAACCAAAGGCATGAATGATTGTCATGAAAGAAAGAAGAAAAGAGCGGTCAAGTGCAAGGCGAATACTCATGAAAAATTCGTAACAACAAGCATAGATGCGATAACAAGCAGTTTACAAAATACATTTACCAATCAAGTTTCAACTGTGCAGACCGGAATAAAGAAGCCGTGATATCCCGACAAACATGACGAATTGACAAGAGTTCCGCTTTTTTATTGGCTACAGAAACCCTAAAAAAAGATACTGGACGTGTAACTAGCTCTACCTCTAACTAACCAAGCCGGATCCAAGCAAGAGGGCGGTAGCTAGCCAGGATTCAGCTCCACCACAAAGACACGGCATCTATGTCAGTATTCGAGGCCAACCGAAGGTTTATAATTTAAAGTTAGTTGTGTCTGTTTGGTCTTGTGATGTTAAGTATGCGAATATAAGGTACATGAACTCAAGTCCGACTCCCTTTGGATTCATCCTTCCGATGACTGATATTGGGACAGTCCTTGCCCAAGTCCTTATGCCAAATAACTAACTATCGAACTAACAACAAAAGGTAGAACTACTGAGAGACCGTGAGTAAGTAGTAGTAAGTCCAGTTAGTAATACCCTAAAGTGTTCCCCGTATTCTTCCCATTAAAACAATGATTACATTACATTATATGATTGAAATGGTACTACATATACAGTGGCGGGCGGTGGTATTACACCAGTGGTACCTACAACAAAGGATGTGTGTAGGCTCTACCACCTATTCAATCTGTAAGGCTGTACAGAAACCTAGTAAAAACCCAGTAATTGACTAAGAGAATACTCCCAGCCAATATTTGGTATAGTAAACCCAACTTAGGATTGAAATGAAAGAGGCGCTGTCGGACGCATTTGACATTAATTTGACCAATCATTGCACACTAGTAACTGACAGATGAATGACCATAACGTACTTATGAATGACTTTTCGTTAGTTCCAATTTTTGCCATTTCACAGATAAGTTGGGCGCACAATACGTGCGAATTTATTTATCGTTGTCAGACATAAACAGGTCCACTAAACATTCTCGGAACGACGTTAATATAGTTTAACCGACGCATAAACTAAAGGTAATGTATTGAACGTCATATTTATGTCCACAAGACATCTGTACCTGGCCTATCTTAATCTAGCTTTGCTGTGATCTAGGATACAATTTTAGGGACTGTTCTTAGCACTTATTGGGTTATAAGTTAGTCATATTTGTTTTATATACCACTAGATTCCGCCCGCAGGCTTCACCCGCGTGAAATTCGTTTAAACTTCACCCCCTTATTTCACCCCCTTCGGGGTGGAATTTCCAAAAATCCTCTCTTAGTGCTCCTACACTCCCCAAGGAACATACAGGCCAAATTTCAGCTTCTTCCGTTCAGTAATTAACTTGATCTGTACGAGTATGTATGTGTAGGAATGTATGTACCGGAAACTTTCAGCCTAATTTTTACCAACTTCAAGAAGTCTCATAAACTTAAAATTTGCACAGAGGTCAAAACTCCATGACAATGCAATTTAATGACAAACGTGGCCAATGAGCCCTCAAAACTGACTCCAGACGAGAGAACTCCTCAAAGGTTAACGGCACAGCGACTAACATTTATTTCTTTGCATTTATATTTTATATTATACTTTGGTTAGCTTTATTTATGAGTGTTTTTAATTTTTTAACTATTAATTATTTACTTTATATAGCCAAATGGTTTGTTTCTTGCAAATGCGTAAGAATAAGCCCTTCGGGCACAGATATTATCTACAATATTAAATTATATGACTCTACATTTGCTCTATGACTGTTTTACCTTGTCCCGAGTTCCCTTCTGTATGATAATGCCTAAAACAAGAAGACCAGAAATCTGTCGCCAAAATAGGTATATAAGCCACTGTAATCTATATGCGTTACGGGACAAGAAATAAGGATGAAGACCTCTCTGCAAGACAAATACAGAATATCTTAGGGCAAAACTACGAATGTATGAACGTTTAATCACTCATATTTAGGTAATAACATTAGAATATCACAAACAACTGCTAAATCTAAACAACTTTTATTTTGACTCAAACTAAATTAAATTGCACGATGCATTAATACTTCAACTCATTAAACAAATACAATGCATTAACCACCGACAAACAGGCTGCAACAGCGTTAGTGATGATCGAGGGCGACATAAACCAACAAACCGACTGTGATTAGTTGTTATGTCATTTTATGTCGTGCGCAGGCGCAGCTGTAGGGTGTACAGGTGTTTAAACTTTATTGGGATTGTCTCTTTATTTATGTTTTGAATAACAGTTTTGTTTTGAATAATAACCGCGAGGCAGACAATATCAGACGATTCATTTCAGTGTTTTTGAACAAATCGCTCATGACAACTATCGGTTAATGACGTCAATCCAAGTCACGTCGTGAGTAGTATCTATAGAATAGTTTTGGTGGGAAATTTAAAGTTATTTTATAAATAATCTATTTTGGTAAATTAGTGGCATTTACCACGGTGTACCTAATCTATAAAATAAAATCTATAGAATAAAAATTGGCGGTGGCATTATTTTGAAATTCTTTATTCGTTTTATCATCTCAACCTCACTTTCGCATATACCAATATGGACCCACTATTATATTAATTGGCCATACTGTGCGACACAGTTCCGTTGCAATAACACTGCATAGTGCAAACAGAATAATTACATTTGCCTACCGCATCTATTTCGGTTGTATAGAGTCCCGCCGCAAGCTTGGCACCAATTTCACTTTTAAGCGTTTCTTGAAGCTTTCAAGTCTTAGATGCGTTGTTATGTTCAGGAATAATTGCAATATTAATTATATTTACTAAATATGAATAAGAATATTAAATAAATAGGTATGAATACTAAAACTTAGTGTCTGTAGAGTCGACCGGTTTAAATGCTGGAATCCTGATCAGGAGGCTTAGCTTCCAATTATACATACATTTTTAATTTTCAAAAATTATACCCTTAATAGAACTTGCTTCTGTCACAATATAGGAATTCGTTTTCTTCTTTGCTTCTTTATGTGAAGGAAAATATTGTAAGGCAAGCACACCTGAGAGTTCTTTATTAGGAAAAGTGTGTCAAGCCTATCTGAACTCCTCACATTGTGAAAGGATACTGGTGCCCAGCAAAATGATATATGAGTTAAAATAATAGGAGATATAATTAAATTTGGAATTCATGAATCAAACGATTAATTGTGACCGCATGTATCACAGTTTGTTTAGACAGAAATCCGTCTACGTAAAAATTTTAATATCACTAACACTGAATCCCGCATTCCGCGAGCAGAAATAAAATGTAGTGACGTCAAAATATAATTTAATTAGAAAGAAAGTTGTTAAATCGGTTTTAAAACTGGCAACACTACGCTGTGATGGGGACGGACAGGTGGGTCTGTTGTTGGCAAGCCGCCGAGAGCCCATGATCCATTGTGATTGACAAACGCAATCCGCAATTAGATAGTCGCTTGCGATTCAATTTGGTAAGTAATTAGTTGATTACCCTAACTATAACTCATAATTAGTCAATTGTCATGTGTCAAAGCCTTTTGTTGTCGCTTAATCAATTTTGCCGCGAACGCGCGAGACACAGATACGCAAAGCCATTGAGCAACAGATTATAAATTGGATTAAATTATGTAGTCTGTGTTCTAATAGTCCAAACGACATTGACTCATCGAAGCTCGTAAGCCGTTTGGCGCGAAACGTAGCGCTTTGAAATCTGATCATAATTCATTCATTTAATTTTGATTCATAACTGATTTCTGATTCAATCTGATAAGTATTTAACGAAAGAATGAATTAAAAGGATTATACTCGTGCGGACAGTCGTTAAGCACTTAATTTTTCTATACAACAAATTAATAAAATGTATAACAATGCTTGATTGTTTTTGGAACGAATTCTTTTGAGGGAATCGCCTTTTTTGTTGTATTTAACTGGTTAAGTCGTCATTTTAGAATATGCGGACGAAACGTAAATTCGAACAATGCCAACACAAAAATCTTATGCGTGTATCAAAACACAACAGTCTAAGGCAGGGATTAAAAAAAGTAATTTAAATTTTAAAAATCGAACACCTGAAACCTGAATCTTGAAAATGTATCGCCGCACGGATACCGAGAAACGAAACAACACGACCTAATTCCGTTTCAGTACACCTGTCTCTGTCTCTGATGTCCTTACCAAGGTTACGGCCTTCGCAGCAAGGACGTGTCATTGACAATGAAGATCGAGGCCTGTCCCGAGCAAGGCCTTGCTACAGCCTTGTAAAGGTCGTTGCTACGGCCTTGTTTCCCGTTTGCAGGACGAGATGCCCTTGAGGTCAAGGATTTTTAGGTCTCACATTTTTATATGATACAAATACAAGTTTTACAGGTAAATAATTCCGAGAAGAACACAAAAATAAAATGTAGACTATATTAAGTGTGATTATTATCATTATCAATATATTATTATCAAATGTTTTTTGTAACGACGCGACCTAATAATATGTATACTATGCGCTGATTAAAATATTTTTTTATTTTATTTTATTTTAAGTAGAAGTGCCGCCATTGATCCTCCCTTATCTGCTGGCCTCATCATCATGATAAAATCATCATAGGCGGCCCAATGTTGGGCTGTCATCGTCATTTGAAAATTGAAAGGAGATGAAAAGTAAAAGTTCCGTAATGTCTTTTTATAATACATAATATATATAATTATATACTTTTATTTAACTGATCCCTATTAATATAATAAATGCTAAAGTAGCTCTATCTGCCTGTTTTTCTGTCCGCCTGTGAGTCTTTCAAGCCTATAAACCACTAACCAACGAGCTGACCCTGGGAAAGAATATTATGATATTTGTTATCTCGAAATTTAAAGGGAAGTATAAAAGAAGCATCCTAAATTATACTTATATTTTTTATTTTTGTTGCAATAAAGAAGAAGAGGGGATTGGCTCCAGAGAAGAGACCGCCTTAATTTAAAAGCACAGTGACTAAAATTGTTTTACATTTATAATTCACTTAGCATTATACAAACGCTCTTTAGTCAGCCCTTTATTTAATTTACTAAGATTGCTCCAGTGCCACCGTAAGCGGGTGTGCAAGGAGTGCACTGCATGCCGCGTCCTGGGCGGCAGCACGAGATTTTCTTTCAATAAAAGTAAACCGATATTCGCTTGGTAATTGAAGAGACGACTGGGGGGGGCGGTGGTAGGAAAAACAGTATTGTACGCGAACACTCATGCATCGGCCCTGGATTGCACTCCACTGTGTTTATATACATAGACTCAGCTTCAACGGTAACAACCGTGTCTTAATTTAGTTTCAGAAAAACATTGTCAATCTTCTGGTTTTGACAGTGACAAATGAACTAGGTCAGACAAAATATCCTGGGCAGTGTCCCCGCCAAGTCGAGCGCGAAGCAACACTGCCGTACCATCCTTTTCTGGAACCATTTCGCCGCATTTTCCGGCTCCTATTTGAGAATCTCTGGCTAGGATTAGAACGCAAAAATTATCGTCATCTAGTAAGGCTATAATCGCACACTAGAAATCCAAAATTTCAAGTCAGTAGATCATTTGGTTCCGAAGTTAAGCTAATGCAAAGTTTCGCATTTTCGACACTGACTGACTCACTCACTCTGACTGACTGACTCACTCACACAGGATCATCAAAATAGAACTGGTCCTTCCCATAGACCTAGAGTGTTCAAATTTGGTACAGAGGTAGAGTTTAACGCCCACAGAAAGGTAAAACTATCAAAAAAAAATAACCAAGTCTCGATAGAGCTGCTTGTTTATCTCAAAAAGTAATTAAATGTCTAGACCAAGTTGAGCCAAGTTTAAAGTTCCTTACTTTATATTTCTGATAGTTTTTACAATACACTAATCTTCACGGAATATCGGATTCTATTCCCATTCTGGGTAGATATGATGTACCTAATATAGGATATTATCACCAGGCAGATCGCATTATTGTCTACTTTGTTTATTTTTACCTGACAGAATCAGATCATACAAGACAACCGTCACTCTATATTCTGAACTAAATCAAAATTTACGGAAAAAATTGCTCTGCAAGATATTCATGTCATATGTCAGTGTTCGCGGCCTCTTTCAACCCATCATCTGTGACCAGTGACAACCCTGTCAACATGATTTTATTTTGAAATCCCCCGGTCGAGCAATATCGCAATACCGGCAATATTTTTCTGTTTCACCAATGTGCTATTTTAATTTGACACAGCCGAAAGAATATGAAAATGATGCACATTCTTGAAAATTAGAGAAATTTTGCATCATGATTGCATTTGTTTTCTTTAGGAAGCTTGATTATAAAAAAAACAGTGTTGTTATCGTGTTCGTTGGCATCCTTGCTTAGCTTTGGTAAAACGCTCTGTTTCATATTTCTTCCAGTAACATTTTAATTTACCATGACTTTAGGTAATGTTAGGTATCTACGTGAAGCACTCATAGCTCGGTAACTGATATCGACCGAATTAAGCAACAGCGGGTAGTCGGTTGCTGGATGGAAAAAAATTGCCACTCCCCACATGAACAATTTTAGTACATATGCCCACAATTTAGCTTGTAAGCAAAACTTACTTAAGGTATTTTAAATTCTCGTCACCAGTGTACAATCAACCTTCAGCCTACAGTGTTCTATCGCAGGGGCGGAAAGCTGGTGTGGGTTGCCATTAAACCAATTCCATGTATGAACGCGCCCGTATAGCTTTAGTCGGTCTTAAACAATGTTTTTACTGAAGTGAAGTCACAAAATTACCGAAATCACTTCATACCCGATTATTGGACACTTCCTCTAGATATCCTGCCCAGCTGAATATACTAAGTACTATGTGAGATTGACTTGGACTAAATGTGTTCGGAGTATAGTTTACTTGAAGCAAAGTTTTATTGAGCGTTTTCCGTGCTTCGTAGAGACGTTTTGATTAACCTACGGCTACACCTGCGTCTTAACGCGTTAATTAACGCACTAATGTGGCGAATTAAGCATAAATTAGACTTGACAAAATTATTGATTAAGTACTCTTATTTTCATGTACTTACCTACCTAATTAGGTCTAAAGTCGGATAGGTACATCACTGGCATGAAGGTAGGTTTAGTGTTAAGGATGGCTGCAACCACGGATGGACCAATATACTCACTTGTTCCTTTACAGAACAGATACGTTTATATGGATTTACAGACGTATTCTAGATAATGACCCATTATATAATTTAATAGGAGTCTGTGCCAACACTAAGTGTCATTAAATCTGTTTAATGATTTTCACGTGATACGTGCTTACTTCTTGCTAACAGATAAAGATAAACAGATAAGTTTTATTATTCAAAGAGATGAAATATTTGTAGCTAAAACTTTTACATGAAAACCAAGGACTTTACTACATTTTGTAAAGATATAAGTATATAAGTTGAGATATAGATAGTTTATATTATAAAGATAGAATATTAACTAACTTAAAAAAACCGACTTCAACATCGACAGGTACCTACGGAAAACTCAAAAATTACTCGCCAGGTGTCGATCACATTTATACGGGACCCCACACTTTCATTACGGAGTGACTGACTGAGTGTCTGACAAACAACTCACAACCGCCACTCACAGCTGAAATTTGGCATACATTCGCCTTGGGGAGTGTAGGGGAGCACTTAGAAACGATTTTTGGAAATTCCTCCCCTAAAAGGATAAGTAAATAAACTGAAAAAAAATTCTTCGCTGGCGAAGCTGTAAGGGCACTGCTACTTTGCATATATTTCGTAAGTGGACGTAGCTAAAAATGCAGCAATATTAATCTTCGCGCCACCGCAGAGTAACACCTCTCGACACCTCTGACTCTGACACCGTTAATTTGACAGCTGTTGAAAACTCCGCCATGTTTTGTTTTTCTTTCACTTCCATTCCTGTCATAGACTATGACATTTTTATTATCTTGCTAATGATACAACAGACAAAAGATTTTAAAACAAAAGAAAATAATAATTTAGTTTTTAAAGACCGTAAAATTGCTTAGGGCAAAATGTCAGCCAATGACAGGGTGATTTAAAAATCGAGTCAAAACATTTAGAATCTGTTCGTTTGAATAACAAATGAATTTCACACACTTCATTGTTAAAAGTAACAAATAATTCGGTAGCGCTTGCTTTATGGCCCCGCGAGATAGATTGTAGATTGACAATGTTCACGTTGCTACATTGATAGATACAATTGAGACTTTTATTGTAATGTATTAGTAGTAAATTAACTTTATTAACACAATTTGTAATCATTACTCTGAATTTTATCCCCGACGCAAAAAGAGCGTGATTTGTGTAAGTTTTCCGTGACTCTACATTTATGTATCTGGGCATGCATGTATTTGTTCATTTGTTCATCGGATTTTGGTTCAAGTTTTTTTGTTTTAAAGCTGACCTCTCGATAGTCAGTTTTTAGGTGTTGCGTAAGTTTTTCGTGTGACTCTATATATCTGGGCATTTATGTGTAAGAATTAGTTCATCCGATTTTCGTTCAAGTTTTTTTTTTGTTTTAAAGCTGACCTCTCGATGGTTAGTTTTTAAGTGTTCAGCTTTTGGATGGCCGTAAGCTTCTTTGTAGGTGTTGAAAAGATACAAGCCACCTCTATTATTGTCGATAAAAATGTAGTTCCTGTGCAAACGCTAATTTATGAAGTCTATCGATAATTTATTTTTATTCTAGTTATTTGTTACGCCTAGCTTGTTTTGCGATTAAACTCTGAAGTTAAGTTATTCTGATGTCCGTTTTAGGACACAACAGATGTTCCGATATGATTTTGATGTCAATAGTCAACAAGCTTAAAAGAAGCAAGAAGAAGACGAAAGAAAAGAAAGAAGGAAGAAGAACGAAAGAAAGTTTTTGATCCCAATCCTCCAGCCGGAACACAATAAGTCGTTTGGCGGCTGACTCAAGCAAGAGAGTGGTGGCTATAGATAGTAAGAGCCTAGAGTTCACCCGGGGAAGTACCACCGCCCGCCACAGTAAGTACCATTTCTACTGCCAGCATAATTGCTTTAACTGCAATTGTATTCTGGATAGAGAGGTGTGGAGCCAGTTACACTTTTTTAAGAGGCGACTATCTCAGTTCTCCTGGATAGCATCTCATCTGTGATCGAACTAGCACTCTTGACCATTGTTCTAGGTCGGTCATAGTTTTAATGGGCGGCAGTGGAATAGTGGTGCTGCATGCTCGTTTGCTACCTTGATTCAATAAAAAGCTTAACAGTAAACAGCAGGGCAACAGCACCTTTTCTCACCGAGCAAGGATAAGCTAGTGACCCCTCTTACGACGCCCTGGAGCCGTATTATGAACTCTTAATTCCTGACAGTTTACGTTCACAACGTGTGGGTGACAGAGACAGCGCCTTATTACCTGTAAGGTATTGTCTGGAGTTAAGAGTTCATAATACGGGGGCTGGTCTGCCAGAATGAGATTGGGGTTACAGTTGTAGACTGACTCAAAGCCGCTCACATTTAACTGTTAAATTTTATTAGTGTGTTTATTTGAAGGAACTAAGGAAGTGCTACGAATACCTAATGAAAAATGATGTTTACTGATTGTTGTACCATGGTTCAATATTGAGAGATTTATTTACTGTGGCCACCTGAAAGTTGAATAATGTGTACCAACACTATGAATTAATATTGTAAATCGGACAATACATTGGAGACTAAATGGTACCTCCATAAGACTCCTCGAATTTTTGCGTCTCTACAAGGAAGCAGTAAAGCCAGTAAGTTTAAAGTCAAAGACAATTTTACCCTCCCATAAATCATGAAAATGTAAAATCAACTTGTTTTAATGATATAGAAGTTATTTTAATCGTTGCTTAATAAAATATTTTAGTATATATCATGGTAATTTAATATCATCATATTTCATCATATTATTTTCATTATTTATATAAAAATGTTATTTAATCAAATGAATAAATAATGTCTAAAAAAATGCACACAAAAACCAGATGAATAATTTCACAAGAATTTAAGATGACGCGCGTTTTAAAAATAATTATATTTGCGTGTTAAAATATTGATTATATTATTGTAGAAACATGACATTGATATTATTTTTGGAAGGTCAATGACACTAAAACTGGAAGCTAAAAACGAAATTTACGATGTCATACCTACTTGCAATCGTGATTTAAATACGTTGTAATTTATATTTTGTAATTTATTTTATTAAGACGTGATTATTAAAAAAACATGTGTAAAACTCATAAAATAGTCATATTTGTCACAGGCCATGTACAAATCTTCGAAATTTAAGTTTTAAATAGAAAACCATCGGTTGTGATCTCAAAAACTTACCGCCTAAGCTGGGGCGACACCGGAAGCGCACTAGGAAACTAGTTTTTAATCTGTGGTAACTGGAAATTAGAGCTATTCTACACTACGAGCTACGGGTTAGCGTATATTGTACGTCTACACGATCCTAGAAGTAATATAGGTTTAAAATATCATATCACACGTGCCGCCAACGTTGAGGAAACGTTCGCCAGTATAAATATAGATCCAAGAGGATCATATGAAAATTCGTTTACGCTACACTTAAAACAAGGATTGTAAGTTTTTATGAAGGCAAATAAATGTAGGCAATATATTCTACGAAACTATCAAACCAGTATTATGATATCGTTTGCTAAAAAATCAAAAGATTGAAACCTCAACGCCGATATAAATGTTCATAATAAATTGTTTAGGTCTTATGTTATGTGTTACTTCTAGGTATCATCCATTTCGTAATTTATAGGATACATGTACCCCGCGTTAACAAGCTTAAAGAATTGCAAAAGTAAAAACATGAACAAATTGATATAATATATCAAAACATTCCCAAACGACTGACTCACGCCCCTCACCAACACCCAGCCCAAACTCATGAAGTTAGAAAGTTGAAAATTGCACATAAGTTTCCCTTTTATACATCCAGCCTTTTCTCGAAGCCATTTATAGTCCTTTCAGTAATTATCATTTTAATAAAGCAATTTTGACCATACTGCGGGCCAAAGCAAGAATGACTACTCCGTTCACTTTCGATATGTAATTAATCGGATTGATCGATTGGAGAATTTAAAGGGTCGTAAACAAAATTTAGGTAAGGCATTTTAAACTCTTACCGTGAATCTGCATAACCTTAACCACAGGAAGGAAAGCTGGCATTTGTTTGGGATGCCATTAAAAGGAATTCCCTATCTAATACGTCCGCAGACTAAATTTCTACTTTTGCGACTGTAGCTGCCAATTTATTTATTTATTTATTTACACTTTATTGAACCTTAAATATGTAATGACACAAAAGGCGGACTTAATGCTAAAAGCATTCTCTGCCAGTCAATGGGAGAAAAGAAGAGGGCCAATCTAAGGAATAGGTTCCCCAAAGCTTATCCAAGGCAGTAACCTACATGTTTTTTAGAGCCTCCAGGGTAAGATAGGTATATAACCATACCATGAATAGTTATATATAACTTTAATGTAAACTATGATTTGCAGCGTAAACAAAATATTAGGTAAAGTGTTTTTATAGCCGGTGAATGTAAATATTATTAAAACATCTTTAGTTCAGTTCAAGTCCTTTGATCTAACATTAAAGTTTTGTAAACTCTTCCTCAATGGCAATACCTACTGACTTGCTATTGCTATTCCGCAAATGGACAATTTCTTAGAAGTACATAAAATACATCGTGCATATACAATTTTGGAGGCAATCTGAACATCGCAAAATAAATGAAGAGTTTGATACCCTTACATTAAGTGAATTATAATTCTGCAAAGTACGTAAATCTGGTCACTGTAGGTACAGTTCCGTTGTCTAAAGCAAACACTGAATATAGTATTAGGCCATATTTGTCATAATTACATCATCGGAGCTTAGGTAATATGATACTCGTAGATAGGGCTATAGATTAATTTAAGCAAAATTTCGCAGTTCGTTAAATTGGCAGAGTGAGAAGATGTAGTTCTAATTCAGCTTACTATATAAGTAGGTATATAGATTTGACCCGAACATAGGTATATTATCATATTGATTTTTTGCTAATTAATTTCGCGAAGATCTGAAAATAGATAGATGCATGTTATGAGCTCTACATCAGCTCTATCTTCATTCACTTCCTTATGGAAATCAATTATCACGTTTCATTGAAGGGAAATGACTCGAGGAAACTCCTATAATGAAAAAGTTCTTCATAAGGTTCTAAAAAAAGTTTAAAATCTGCCAAACGACAGCTTATTATCGTGACAAACTATGGCCTTTGATCCAAATTTTACAAAAAACTTGAATTGGGCAATGAGACATATTATGGCCATGATTCACTCCATATCTCATCTGAATGACTGTTCTACGATTTTTGTCACTGGACTTTAAATTATGTACGTTCGTCGTCAATTCCAAACGACATACGAACAGACAGATACCAAAATGATGTTCGCTGGAGCAGTAAAATATGTATTCAATAATAACTTCAAAGATAAATAGCCAGGTCATTCTAATACTGCCCACGGGTTTCCGGGATTTGCTGCGGTCTTGGGCTTCCGGAGACAGCAGCTTAAGTAATTGAGACCATGTGTCGGATGCTGTTTATGTGTTCTTGCACATTGCGATTATTAAATCATAGTCGTTTTATTACGTGCTAGCTTCGTCCGACTGGAATTCGTTTATAGCGCAAATCGAGGAAGGTTGCTACCCTACAGTAGGTACCTACTGGGTCTTCAACTATCTTCATTCCGAATTTCATCCAAATCACGCAAGTGGTTTAGTCATGAAAGCGTCACAGACCAACGGAATGGACAGACTTTCGCATTTATATAATATAAGTCTGGACTTTAGTTGTAGTTACGAAGGTACGTGATCTGTATATAAATTTAATGTTGCTACATTGTAGTCCTACTGATTTTGATGCTATCCATAAACGAATGTGAGGCATATCAAACGCATGAAATGTTTGTGTGTGTTCACACTGAACTAGCGGCGGAGCGCGCGATTCAGTAGCTACGCAACTGAACTCTCGCGCAAAACGCCTGACGGTCAATATGAACACGAGCTCGCCACGTCCACCGCGCGCGCGCCCGCCACCGCGCCCGCGTGTTCAGTATGAACAAGCACTAAAGAACAGATTAGACACTATTAAAAACAGAAAATATTACAAGTAAGTTACGATTTTTTTATACTTAAACCGTTTTTATGACCTTTTTTTATAGCTTGAAAGGCAGATGTAAGAGCAGACGAGCCACCTGATGGTAAGTGGTCATCGTCGCCCATCAACAAAAGCAACACCAGGGGAGTCACCAGTGAACGCCGGCCCTGAAGGAGAACTCTTTTTACACCTTTCTTGAAGAGCCCCATGTCAAAGCGCAAACGTAAACGTAAAGTAGGTATTCTGATTTTTTAAATAAAAGAAAGGTTTTTTCATTTTAGGACTGCAACTTCTGTTTCTCTAGCACTGACACAGCTCTTCGAATCTACTTAAATGTAATAAATATCCCACTTAACTATGAAAATAGGAAAAAAAATATTTTAAAAAGTTCTCACACATGACAATAATATTCATATATGTATTTTACAGAAATACTCACCAATATACGCTGTGTTTGTCTTGTTTAATGTACAATCAGTTTGACGAACCAAGTATTTAAGAGTGTGTATTGGAACGAAGTGCATACCTACCTGCATTTATTTCATAAAAATTCAAAACCTTATTAAAATGAAAAAGCGAGACCAATTTAATTCGTAATAATCAGAAAAATAGGGGAAAGCTCGTTAGTTCATATAACTCTCAGACAATAAACATGTGGATGAATCACATTTATGTTGCTAACGCCCCACATTTTTGTATAGTGTCGTCTTTTTGCCGTGTCTGATGAATCCTAAAACTATTCAGATACGATCTCGCTATGAAATGGTATTAATAGCGCTCAGTGAATAAGGGTCTACGCACATCGCATTAACTCAATTCCATCTCGATTCTCTCAAATTTTCTCTCAACTTTTCTTATCTAATTTCACTCATATCGAGTGAAATTAGATAAGAAAAGCACTATGTCGCATTCTTTAAATTTCGCGAGAAATAAAGATAATCCAAGTAATTATTGTAGTCCCCACCCCATTTGAGTCTTGTTAACATTTGTTCTATATACATATGTCGTTCACAGTTGTCATGGATAGCAGTGAAAGGGTTGTGCTGCATGTTTATTTGACATCCTTATTTGATAACCTCATGATAACTAATGTTACAAGTTCTACTTCCGGCACTCCGATATAACCCAACATTAATTATTAATTACAATAACTATATCATTGTGTGTATAATAATTCTGTGTATAATAATTTATACCTACGATTTATTAATAAATTCATTTATTGTTTGAGATTATATAAGTGTTATTGACTTCCGATTTAATTGTAAAGTGGGGTTGAGAGTAGGATATAAATATGGCGGACTAAGGTAGTGCAGGTCATTAATTTTGTAACGGTTCTAAGGGGAAGTTCTGCCCGAATGTATACTTGTAAAGATAATTGGTAGTTAAATGGAAGTTCATCGTCCTTGCTGCAGCCAGTGTGATAGCCATCATCACACCTCAGAAGTGGGATATTTTCCTTTACAGCCCATATTATCTTGGTCAAAGGAACGGAGATTTTTTTTTGACACGCCATCCATATCTACCAAAGTACTCGCTGGCATGCGGCGGGGACTTCTTGTGATCCAAGGAACAAAGAAACGAACAGGTACGTCAAATTCATTTTGTCTTAATCGAAGGAAGTGGTGTCTTTCTTAGGTTATAAAACCTTATGACAGTTCTTAAATATTGAATGTTTTGGTTAGTGGTTGCTGAACCGTTTCAGATTATTATTTCACAAAACTTTAAGATAACATTACCTAACGATAGGTATATCTACACGACAACACAAAGCACTTATACAATCGTTCGCAAACATAATACTTAAAACATTATAATGAATACAGTATACATATTACCCGTAAAGATAATTTAAACATGATTCTCAATAATGTACTGACTTAATTGTCTTTTGAAATCTTTCCACTTTGTTATTTTTTTTACAACTGAGGGTATTTTGTTGTAAAGTTGTGCTCCTTCAAAAGTAATTGTTTTTTTGCCGTAGTTTGTTCTTATTCGGGGTAGAACTAAATAACTCAATATCACACAGAGATTAGTGCAACAGGCGGCCTTATCACTAAATAGCGATCTCTTCTAGACAACCTATTAAGCTGAATACATAAATAACTTTGGAAACAGGGTAGGGTGTACAATTGAGCTATAGAAATTTGTTTGTCAGCATTAGAACAGAATAGTATTTTCAAAAGTAAATGCAAAAAGGAAATAAATAGCAAAATAACAATAAGACTGTGTGGTTAGAATAAAAGCAATCGATCTAATAATATGAAGCCGTTATCTTGCATAATAAATAAATCTGTGTGACTACTATATAAAAAAAAGTGACTACATGGCAGATCTGTGTGACCACTATGAAAATTCTGTGCGTCTACTTGGCAGATTTCTACGGCTACTATAAAAATACTGTGTGTTTACATGGTGAATCTGTGTGGCTAGTATGAAAATGCTGTAGAACTGCATGGAGATCTATGTGGCTACTAAAGAAATGCTGTGTGTCCCCATAGTTAGGTTGTAGGACTATTGGCAGATCTGTGTGACTTCTATGAGAATTCTGTGCGTCTACTTGGCAAATTTGTATGGCTACTATGAAAATACTGTGTGCTTACATAGTGGATCTGTGTGGCTACTATGAAAATGCTGTAGAACTGCATGATAGATCAATGAGGTTACTAAAGAAATGCTGTGTGTCCCCACAACCAGGTTGTAGGTCTATTATGAAATAGTAGTAAAACCTTTATCATGTTCCCAAAGGTACTCTGGAAGAAATCGCAATTTTGCTATAGCATTTTCTGCACAAGTAATATAAATTGAAATATTTTATTCCAATTTGTTGTTATGGTGTGCAATAAATTGTAATAAATAAACCAATAAAAATAAAATGCGAAATAGATTAACCTAAGTAGGTATAAAGGAATTAAAAGAAACAAGCGCTCAATAGTAAGTTGCAATAAGTTTTTATTGAACATGCGATAATGTTTTTGTTTGTTATAATGATTTTGCGAATTAGATTGGACCTCTTTCAACATACATTCTGGTGTGACAACATACCTACATAATACATTTTTGACATAAGCATGATCTGGTAACACGCTCAGGATTGACTGCAGCCAAATCCTCATTTACCGACTTGCTTTACAATAACATATACGCTGAGTATTGTAAATAAGTTATAGGTCAATATCATCACTGTTGTAGAGTGATATGTTTAACGTATCTATTTATTATACGTATGTATCTTATATTTAATATTTGGTATCTATTGACGAAAGCCAGAGCATAGCTATATAGCATAGCTATAGCTATGGCTAATTGACTCTTTCTCATGAAAGAGGGAATTTGACAAAATAGTCCATATTATTTATTGTTACATGGGTCATGAATACTTAGTGAGTAATTCAAATCAAATAATTACGTAACAGCGTGCTATGTGTGCCGAAATAAAATTAATAGACTGTATATTTCATGGTCTTAATTACAGTCACCATATTTATTGAAGGAAATTTTGGGTTCAATCCAATTATGCTCTTGATTTATTAATTTATGTATCGTTATTCACAATAATATACCTACAATACGCAAACTCGAGCCACCTAATACATTTATTTTGTGATATACCTACCTACTTACATTACATTTTCAATTAATTGGTATATTACTTACAACGCATGTTAAATTATTCAACACAATTATTTTCATCACGTATTCTCTTAAATTATACCAATTAATAATTTTGTCAAGTAAATACGTCAATTCGTTTCGTCATAATCATTCTATAATGTTTATTAAGAAATTTATATGAAATAGGTACACTTAATGCATTAGGACGTAGCACCTGTAATGTTAATGATAATAATTTGTAATAAATAAAAAGTAAGTAATTATATACGCAATTGAAGGTGTTACTTTATGTGTTAATGCTGTAAACATTATTTCAATAAAATAATTGCTTATGTTCCTATATTCATTCAAACATTATATTTACAACACAATGAAACGAAAATTTAAAACAAACAAGATTTATTTTAGCTTTATTTTCAATAGATATTAAGTACTGGTTATTTACTCCACTTATATTCACCTTCTTATGTTATTCATTTGTTAAGGTTCTTCAACAATACATATATTATTAGAATTTAATTTATAGGATGTCCCTTACCTACAGCAGTACACATCACTCATTAGTCATAAATAAAATTATTACATGTATATGGAATAAATAGATGCTGCTATTTATGCTTACTAAACATACGTAAGACAAAAAAAAAACAAATAAATATAATATAATCAGTTCTTGACGATTTCATTATTACTATAAGACACCAAGGATAAAAAATACTTCCTCATGGGCATTTATTAATCAATTATTACTTATCATAAGAGAAAAAAAAACCAACTCCAATTTTATAATTTTATTTGATAAGGCCTTTACGCCTTGTTATACCATTAAACTCCATAATTATATTTGCCATAGGATTATAGTAGGTATAAATATCTTTCACCAATCATCACATGACCAACCACACGTTCACATTTATTACACACACGTTAATATTTACTATTATTACTAGTTCACTTATATAGTACAGCCATCGTATATAACGTCACAGATATGTGTTCTTGTATATGTTTGTGCCCTTTGACGTCCTAGTATTTATGAGAAAACGGAGTCGGTTCGCATAAGAGTTTGAATTTGCCTCTAAAATGGTCGCTCCCAGTTTTTAACCTACGTGTTATTGCATAAAGCAACTCACAATATTACATAACAAAATTAAAACATTACATACTTTCGTCTGTAACAACAAGAATAAAATACTTATCATGTACCTATGTATATGTACCATAATTTAAATAAAAAGAAAACACTTCAATACACTTCCAATATTTATTTTGTAATCTGTAGTGTAAAGCGAATTATTTTTTTGTTATTTATTTTGTTAATCTACCCTCAAAAGTTCGTGGAATTATTTAACGAGAAACAACCGCTCTCTTGATAAGTCCATGTCAGAAGAGTAGGTATATTTAGACATTTTTATTTTTTGTTGTTCATTTAAAATTGGTAATTATGCCTGATTGCTGTATGTGTGTGTGTGATTGCTACTCTGATTCGTGATGGACAAGCATAAGGAAAAATTTATTGATGAAATACAGCCCTTTAGGTAGTTTATATCAAAATAATATGAACTAAATAATTATTATTATTCTTTGTGCGACCCAGATTATAAACTAAAAATTACACAAAGGGGATTCAGTTGCTAAGTGCGCGCTCTCTATTCTGGTGCTTAATTCTTATACAATTGCGAACTAGATTAACTGGGTTTAACTAATACTTACAGTATTTGTAATAAGTACTGTTTAAAGTCATACGTGGAAATAATAAGTTTTAGAAAAACAAGATAAATTGTAAACAATGTTAGATGCTGTGTAAATGAAATTAAGAGCTGTGTGAATGAACTGTGTAAATGAAATTAAAAGCTGTGTGAATAGAATTAAAAGCTGTTTGAATGGAATTAAAGGCTGTGTGAATGGAATTTAAACGTGTGTGAATGGAATTAAAAGCCATGTGAATTATATTAAAATCTGTGCGAATTAAATTGAAAGCTGTGTGAATCAATTAAAGCTGTCAAAATAAATCAAATTTTTGTAAGTTACATTAATAGCAATGGGATGAAATAAATAAATATATTGACTTTCTATCCTGTACGTAATAAAACTTTAACTGATCGGTGTTTGTACATGGCAACAAATTTAAAAATTCATAATATGAGGTCTTTATTTAATCAAGAGAACCCAAAACAATGTTTTACCATTTTGTCTATTTGTCTGTAGGTTTGTGCACATTAATCCTCTAGAATTGCTTTTCCGATTTGAATGCACTTTTCAGATTTCTATTTTGATGGGCTTCACTTAACATTAGACTGAAAAAAATTCAAGTTCTGTGTTGGAAGAAAATATGCAATTGAGAATACAAACGTTACCAAAGAAAAATAAATATTATTTTATTTAACTTTTATTGACAAAAAAAGCCCGATTATTATTTAAAGATGTTCATTCTATCTCCATTAAATTTGCAGTAATTATAAGAACCAGTTACTCGTCCGGTGTTTCAATTTCAGGAGCCGCCGTAGACCGGGGACAAATCGGGACGCGAGCATGATGACCTAATGATGACCGCCGTGAGACACGACAGATGCAGGATGGCCGAGTGTTACAAGTTCTACTTCCGGCACTCCGATATAACCCAACATTAATTATTAATTACAATAACTATATCATTGTGTGTATAATAATTCTGTGTATAATAATTTATACCTACGATTTATTAATAAATTCATTTATTGTTTGAGATTATATAAGTGTTATTGACTTCCGATTTAATTGTAAAGTGGGGTTGAGAGTAGGATATAAATATGGCGGACTAAGGTAGTGCAGGTCATTAATTTTGTAACGGTTCTAAGGGGAAGTTCTGCCCGAATGTATACTTGTAAAGATAATTGGTAGTTAAATGGAAGTTCATCGTCCTTGCTGCAGCCAGTGTGATAGCCATCATCACACTAACTTTTTACAATTAAATAACAGAGTTCAATATCGACAAGTACAACTTAAAAATCGCCAGGTACCGCTTGACCCGGTGCGACCCGAACTTAAATACCTTACCTAGTAAATACTCATTAATTCTAATTCAAATTTCGAATTGCTAATCTCTTCCTTTTTAAAGACGGTTAAAAAACAGAGTTGGAGATTGGAGTTGAGTGGATGTAATGCGCGGATTCCTTTATCCCGACACAATTATGATACGTTTACGTCCCCGACTATCGCGGCTGGATATTTTCGTTGACTTCCCATTCATGTTAGGGTATGATGAAACATGACCTGTTTACAATTTCCATGTGTTTGGAAATTGATCACGCAGCTCCGTGTTTGAATATTTGTGCAATATAAATATCTTAACCGACTCTAAATACAAAATGCATACGTATCTGAAAACGTTCTGAATTTAACATTTTCTGCTGAAAGCATTTTGGTAAGGAATGCCGTTGTTGTCTTTACTTTCACAGCTAGGTTAGAAAAAAACATTTCAAAGAGTTTTTGTCTTCTTCTCATATTATGTTAAATATGGATAAAGCACGTCTGTGGATAGTAAGTAATAGCATTCCATATTTATGTACTGAAAATACTGAAATGACCTGAAATCTTTAATTCATAAATTTTTGTATATATGATATATAACTTTTAAATATTCACCTCACTCCATTTAGCTTCTTTAAAACTGTATACATCTATCAATTTATTTCAGGCACTAAATAAATTTAATGTTTACCTTATTTTTGTTTTGTTATAAATTAGAAAGATGTTAATTTATTGCGATAGCTGTACAAATAATTTCAAAACCTATTTATTACTGATCTTTACACAGATTCTTCACTAACTTTTCTACGTTATCCCGCGGGAACAAAATCCATGGCTTCCATGGAACAAGCTATAAATGTGGCAAGTATTCTCTAAATCTGTTCAAAGCTTTCCGTGTGGTGCACACGCACAGACGGAAAGACAGACAACAATTCCTATCAAATATTTTTGCCATTAGCTAAGAGATACCTACATAACCATACATAAACCCAAACCCAGGTCTAAATTTTACCCTATCACAGATTCACTATAATGTATAAGTTTTAAAGACGGCAATCGGCAATGTAAAACTCCGGATGCAAAAGCACATTCCAGCCTAAAAGCTTTTCCAAACTGCGCCGCGCCGTGGTGTTATTTTTTGTAGACGCTTCATTATTTAAATAACAGAGATAAATAAACATAGATATACCTGTCGCTCAACCTTTTGTGGTTATTATTCTAAAGATAGACAGTTTTGGCAAGTGTAATTTCTTCTTAATTTATCACATTAGCGCGTTATTTAACGCGTTAGGACGAAGATGTAGCCGTAGCATAAAAATAGTGACTACACAGACCAACTGTCCGTAATCCTTAAAACATACCGAATAGCTGCAGATTGTTAAATACACAAAGCAATCATGTTTAATGTTTCCCGAATATCCTGAACAATCTGTGTAAATTCTTGAATATTCTCGAACGTAGCAATAGTGTATTTTTGATCGCTCTATTGCCTTCGCAAATTTAATCGCGTCTTTTGATTACACATTCAAAATAACCGCGAGCTTGCGTAACGATAGGTACGGCATTGTTCGAAGTGTTCGGTCTACTTTTCGTTGAATCGTTCTACTTGTCTACACTGTTTTAATTTTAGGGAATACTATGATTATAACTATTCATTGCCATATTTCAGTGGAGGTATGATTCATGCTACTAAGATTTGAGGATCTATAGGTAATGTATAAATGAAATTAAAGTGTCGGCTTGTGATTTCAAAATAACTGTGTTGTTTCAATTGCATACCTATAGTAATTGACAATTTTAAAATGACTACACTTCTTAGGATAGAAGTTTATCATCATCACAATCCACAGTTGACCTACAATCTAGGGAACGGGTATCCAAAGTCGTCATAAGTGCATTATTTTTACGAGAGTCTGATATGTAGATCCCATAAACATTTTAATCTCAAAGATCAAGCTATCCGTCACGATGTGGTTGATATAATATGCTATTAATTATAGCGCTGCATACAATGCTGACCGCTATATACAACAAGGTACGTGGAAGTCATCTTTGACGCACAGCATTCATCTGCTCATGCTTTTTATATCTCTGTATTATACTATTAATTGCAAGTTATTAATTGCAAGTTGGGGTGTTTTGGTGCACAGAATTTTAGCCTTGTCCAATTTGTTGGAGTTTCTTATTGCACGATATGGATGGAAACTAGAAGCTGGAAAGTTTAAGATTTTTGCGTGGCGAAAATGGAGATGGCTATTGGCTTAACTTGGTCATAGATGCGCTATCAATTTGATTTAAATTTTTATGTGTGTGATCTCATAACTTTATACCTACTGGGTGACCTGATTTTGATAATTATTTTTGTATTCGAAAGCTGGTACTTGTCGTGTGACCCGATAGAAAGAATGACTTCTGACGGGCAGTTTTTGAGTTATCCCTGTTTATCGATTTTGAAGTCGGTTATTTTTTTGCAGAAAGTTATTTACCTACTACCTACCGTCTTAAAAATTTATTAGGTGGTAGGTTTTCACGTGACGGTGGTAATTCAAGTTGTAGCCAAATCGAACAATTGGTAATTCTATGAAATGGCCGTTTACGACAAAACCATGTCGTTAAAACGTGAAAATTTAATGATCTAAAAACTAAAAAGATCACTCGTTCTCAATCTCGGTCCTATTATCTAAACGTGCAACATATAAACCACCGTCCTAGTATCCACTCATTAAGACACTTCTCAGATTTTTCGTGGAATCTGCTTCATCCGCACTATGCCTACCACTAGGGTTGTCGCTTGGCTTTAAGTGAAAAACAAAATGTAACAAAATAAAGAGATATATCTATGTGGCAACATCATGTCTAGTGTCTACTTGAAACTTATCTTAAGTTTGTAAAATACAAACCTACATGTTATTAATGTGGAAAGGCATACAATATATTTTTCTGCCACTTTCGTTTACAAGACATAGTCAATAGCACTGCTAATGCTGTCTCACTGCTATAAAAAAAAACTCTCTGTACAAGCCATTCTCCTCTGAGAACATTATGGTAAACTTACCGGTGTGCAAGTGTCCCCACGAATTTTCCTTCGCCGAGGCAAGCAATAATATTTTTTTAATAAGCAAATAGTATGTGTGAGTTTACAAATTAGCCCCCCCTATTCAGGATGTGAAAATTTAAGCCACTGCGCTATCCGTGGTGGAAGAGAATAAATAGTGGTTAGTAGGCAACCCTACGCTCGCTTGTCCTATATTCCGTTGCTAATTAATTAAGAAACTGGACAGAAAGTGACATGAATAACTCTGGAAATATACTGGATTATTTATGTATTAATGTTAACATGACACTGATGAAAAGTTTATATTTAATTATCATTCCTCCCATCTTTTATGACGGGAGGAGTTAATTTCTTGTGATATCCGGGATAGCTTCCTTAGATATCATAGCTCCCGTAAATATTAGGATTATTGCTTAGAAGGTACCTTTTTAACGGCTCTTTAGAGTCAAGAATCTGTATCTATTAGTCATTACAATCCCGTGGCTTAGTACCTAAAGTTTAGTTAGACGATAAATATGTAGATTAAAGTTGAGCGAACTTCCTCTCTTTCTCTACTTAATGCATGCATTTTCGGGGATGTAAAGTATTCTCTCTGATAACTGTTCCAAGAACGACCATTACATACTCGTTCTGAATACCGAGGATGGCCGAATAGTATAATTTTAAACTTATATCACCGCGGACAACAAGCATTTTCAATACGAACGGGTACTCACGATTGTCAAATGTTTCAAAGATATTTTATCCAGTTATATGGTAATTACTGTAGCTATGATCCATGCACTATGTCGACTAATCAAAAATCGTGAGTACCTACCCCTTTGCATTTAAAATGACCGAATAGACCGTTTAACGTTTTGTTGGTATTCGAGCGTTCTCGGTCTTTCTCCGCAAATGTCTAAACGGTGTATTTAATTTAAAATAATACATAGAACATTACAAGTCAGTTGGCGCTAGCAAATGCGCGTAAAATCAGTAATCTCCACCTCTCTGAATATCAAATTCGTCTGTCAAAGTTTGTTTTCCTTAGAAATGAATACCACTTTGTTCTCCTCCACGTTGTAATATATAAATCGCGTTGGTTTAATGACATATATCGCTAAGCTACCTATGAAGAAATGTTTAGTCTACACATTTTTTTTCTATCAATGTTTAGAATTTTGCTTTTGAGTCGTAACACATGTCCGGAATAATTATCTAGAAATCTAGATTCAACCTTGAAATTTTTAGTGTCTGTATTAATAATTTTATTGCGTGTATTTTGATGATTCTTCTTATAACCGACAGTAGGGTGATTGACGTGTGGTTCCATTTAAAGAGCGACATCTGATGAGTTGTTTTGAGTTATCCCTAATTATGCGTGTTTAATTAACTGTGACTACATTGATGATGTTCTCTTTTAATTACTTGTTAATGTTGAAATCGATAATAAAAGGCTTTTTTTTCAGAGTGGCCCCAAAAATTTGCCAAGCCCCAAGACAGCATGAAAAGAAAACTGAATCCAACACACTTACCTACCAACTTTGTCAATCAGTAACTAATGAATAAAAACTGTGAAACTTTTATTTATCCAACACCGCTCACTACTCAGACATACAAATATTTGTAAATAAATTAAAAGCTCGAAAATTAAATTCAATAATTTTAATAAAATAAACAAAACGCGATGTATACGGTTGGAAATAAAATAACAGTTCCTCGCTGAAAGTTTAATCTCGCCGCGTCAATCAGTCCGCGAGTGCGAGTGGATATTGAAACTTATTTTTGTAGGGTAATTGACACACTTGCCGGCTTCAACGTAACACTGCATTTAATGCGGTTTCGCCTATTTGTAAGCATTTAACGTCCCTAACAATTCGTAACCACTTGTAACTGTAATACAATTATTTCGAGTATACATTACATACATGATATTTGTTATATTCTTAAAAATGTCTAAGGTTGAAACAAGGTACCTGTATCATTCAATTTCTCTGAGCAAATGCGATATATTTTCAATTTTTAAAGTTATTAAGTGTTATTGTGAAATCCATTCCTATCATGCAACAACATTCTTGCTATTGGTATCTACTTATGATTAGCTATTGAATATCTATTTGCTAAATCCGTCATGAACAAGTAATAAAACAGTAAATACATTATAATATTCTAAGTGTAACACTTTTAAGTAAATAAATAATATAGTTTTTAATAACATAATTTTCGTTCGCCTGAATTTCACTGTCCATCCACCATCCATCCAAAAGTAGGAAATGTAATTTTATTATTAAATTAATATGTACAACTGTTGTCTCGAGACTTCTCTGTATGTCTACTTTTTTTCCAAATCACTAAATGAGTAATCTTTATAATTATTCTACTCAAAAAACAGCGTCATAAATGCGATGTCGGGAGATATCATGGACGAAAAGTTTAAAAAAATATTTTTTCAACATAACTGACATATAAGTAATCATTAGAATATTATTGAGAATTTAGCCAGAAGTTTTAAGAATAGTCTGCATTGTCAAGCGGTTTTTACAAAATCGACGATTTAATTTTTAATTTGTTGATGCTCCTTAAAAAATTCATAAGAAAATTAATCCTGATAAAACGTTCGTAAGCAAAATTCTCCAGAGGCATTTTAAGTTCTCGCCGTCAATCTCCAATTAACCATAATACTCGTATGTGACATCCAATTCCATATCGAACGCGTACGGAGTATAGGTATTATTATATCAATTCTTTAATCCTACATTAATGTTTACATACTACTATTCATGTTTAGTATTCTTTTCTCAATTCATTTAAATGTATCCAATGACTAATCGCTGAAGCTGTCAAATGAGGAATTACGGACACATTCCCACATTTATTATTAAACTCGTTACCGACTGTTTTGTTTCAGAAAACCTTAGTTACACCTGAAACTATTGCTGGTAATGATCAGTTCATATTTATAGTACTTACAATACAAAAACTCTTTATTGCACATAACTTTGCAAGTACCTACCCACAAAGCCTACCTACACACAAAGTGTAAACAACGAGTAGGTATTCTTAAAACTTTTTGTTTGTGAATCGATTGAAAACATCTGCCATCTCACATCGGTGGAAATTCAATGCGTAAACAAGTAATCAGATTAGTAGGAACAGATTATAGACAAAAATATACAAATTTAAATTATTTTTTAAACAAAACCTGACATAAAATTGTTCACTTTACATCGTAATTGAATGATATTATCATCAACGTAGTACCTTGTAGGATTTAATACGAATTATCCTACTAATATCCTACTATCCTATCCTACTAATATTATAAATGCGAAAGTTTGTAAGGATGTCTGTGAGTGAGTGAGTGAGTGTGTGGGTTTGTTACTCTTTCACGCAAAAACTACTGAACGGATTTTCATGAAACTTTGCAGTAATATAGCTTAGACATCGGAATAACATAATTTGTTAAAATTTATAGAGATTTTTGAAGGGACAGGTTTCCCGAAGCGAAGCGAGGGCGGATTTACTAGTAGACAAAAATATACAAATTTAAATTATTTTTTAAATAAAACCTGACATAAAACTGTTCACTTTACATCTTAATTGAATGATATTATCATCAACGTAGTACCTTGTAGAATTTTAATACGAATTATTAGTTATAACTCAAAAACTTATGGTCAAAACTCGCTCTTTCAACGTTGCCACATATTTTGAATTAAAAAAAATCGGTTTACAAATTGGTCACACATAAAAAATGCGGGAGTCAAACCTAAAACCTCCTTTTTTGAAAAAAATTAATATTGTACTAGTTGACGACTCAAATAACTTTCATGTGCAGACATCGGTCTCTTACAGTTTTATTGTATGTAGGTATCCAGATTTAGCATTATTTAGATTTATACGATTTAGCTGCCTAATGACTGCGCCGCATAGTTCGCACAAGGGTCATACATTATAAATAGTGTCCAACCTACGTGTAAGAAATCACGAGTGTTAGGTATACTTTTATAATAACGGAATTCATCGAAACCCGAAAATAGCAGGATTTCGCTCCAGATTACATCACATGTTGACATTCTCGGTGGCGCGTGGCAGTTGGGCCTAACCCGACTATATTTACTTTATGTTGCTGTATCAAACTGTAATACGCGACCGTTCTGCTAGCCGAGTCTAATGTTCCCGAGAAACGGTCCTTAACAACCCTGGAAATAAACCTTTCGAGTTTGCGAGGATACCTAGATTTTAAATCTATATCCTTAGCTCTAAACATGTCTGGTAGAAATTGCCTGACGAAACAAATAAGAGAGCCCGTTACAGGTGTAATTCAAAACTTTTCTGTACATTTTTCTAAGTATGCGTAATAACTGTTTCAAAACTTTCAATAGATGTAAGTATTGAATCTTGCTGAAAAACATAAAATTGCTTTGCGTTGCACGTTGACGAATTAACTACCTGCGGTGAATTTAAAACAAAATCTTACCCTCCACCGAACCAAATCTAATGCACTCACATAACACTTAAAAATAAGCACTGAAATACCGCGCAGAAAAAATAAGCACTTAAATACTCCGGTAAAGAGATCCTTGCACTTACTTCCGTAAAAACTCGAAAATGCCGCCAAATAGTAAGATGGCGGGCGGTGAAAAGCGCGGGAAACAGGATGTTTCTGCGTGCGGTCACAACAATGTCTGTGCGAGAATAGAATGTTTTTTTTCTTTTTATTTTTTTAATGATGTCGAAATATCGGACTGGACTTCAGCTCAGCGAATTTTTATCGCGAGGTCCGCGTAGCGCAGAGAACAGAACATACGTGACTAAACCAGATTCACGTGCTTTCAAGTAAATTTTAGTGGCACGGGAGGAAATGTGCGCTTGATGTATTTCGGACCGCGTCATTATAATTGCGACGACTTCGCGATGGAAATTATGGTACACTTACAACAGTTTGAGTGAAAACATTTGGAGTTTGGAGTCATTGCCGCGTCGATTTGAATTTTTTACACAGAGCTTTCAGCGTTCAACAAATCTCGATTAAAAAATTTCGTCTTTAAATGACGTCACACTTTTACAATTTTAACTCCTCCGCCGTCTTTGCGACATTTGTAAACCTTCCTTCATTCTGGGGTAGCGTGCTTTATTTAGAGTCCACTCTTATCTGAAACTTTATAACAACTTCAAAGAGCTCTCAATTCGACCATAAAATATATTAAGTATGTTTTTTATGTATTTTCGTGAATTCTTGTATTGATTTTGAATCGATTTTAATAATTATTTTTTGTTAAAAAGTAGATATTCGAAGTGTGGTACTATGATAAGGACTATGTCCTTTCGAAAATTGTAGGGCCTAGGTACCTATTAGTGCGAGTGTTACTGTTACATTTTACTGTACCTATATTTTAATGAGTTTCTAGAGTCGATCTGATAATGGCGCCGAAGGATAACCAGAGGTTTTCTCAAAGATACTGTGTTTTTTGGGCTTGATTAATTTGTGTTGACGAGAACTTTACGCCTAGATGGGTAGAATTGAGCGCCATCTGGCGAGAAGTTTTTGAATTATCTCTGCTTGACGATTTTGAAGTCGGTTATTTCATTTTTGTAAAAAGTTACTTAAGTAACGGATACGGTTACGGATATGGATATATTTTTATTTCAGACTGATATCCAATAGTTGCGGTTACGGAGCTCCATAACATCTCTGCTATCTCTGCTCTGCTGCATCTTAGTACTATTTCCATGAAATCGCGTTTCTACCGTCATAATAATTGCTCTAACAGCAAGTGTTCCGGATAGAAATGTGTGGCTGTGGAGTCGGTTATACCTACTTTTTTAAAGGCGACCATCTTAGTCCTCGGGGGTAGCAACACATCTGTGAACGAATTAGCACAGCACTCATACTAACGATTAATACTAAGTGGACTATTACTAACATTATAACTATTAGGACTATCACTAACGGGTTTTTCCCGTTGGCTCCCATTCCCGTTCTCACCCGTCCCACTAAACCCCGAAAACGATTAATTTGATTTATAGTTAGCGAGTAGGTACTTTTTCCTTCTTTTTTCAACATGTACAGTCAATAGAAAAAGTTCTTTAAAGTGAGATAATACACCCTGTCGACGCTTGTTACCTATCTAACCAATTTCTTACATCTTTTATTGAGTCTTGTTCTGTGTCGGTCACAGTTTTCATAGGCGACAGAGGAAGGGTGAAGGGTTCTTTGCATGCTCGATTGTTTCTTACAGAATACCCAGGCAGTTGGCAACAATTTTGGGTAGGTAGGCAAGCTGAAAAACACAGTATTCAGACCTGGCTGGTCAGTAGCGGAGCTATAGTCCGTTTTTTTAGAAGAAACTTAACTACAAATCAAAAATGGCCGATAATTGTCAAAGTCACAGTAGTCATTAAGACACTGACATTACACATGTACAGTAAAACCATGAAGCTAATATAGAGAGGAGACGGCCTAAGCAACTGTGCACTGTAACTCAACTAGGTCCTGACGTCATCACAGTGGGCGTGGCCATAAGTCAGTCTACTGACGGCGCTCACCAAATAAATTTCTACTTGACGTTAGATGGCGACACTTTGTAGGTATGTTGTGTGGCGACATTTTGTAAACAGCGCCATCTATCGACAACCGCTTAAAACAACAAAAACACATGGCCGTATTTAGAATCCAATTATTTTTCCGACTGTCCCATTGAATTAAACTACTGCCTATATGTAGGTACTCTGTTCATTATAGTGTGACAACTTACCTACCTGGTGTAATTAATAACAGTTTTATTCAACTTCCATTACATTAGCCTTATCATGAAATTAGTTGCAATACACAATGACGTGCTTCTTTAAATTATCAAAATTAAAACTCTGACGATCTCTCCACGTCACATGACGTGATGGGTGCATACATAAACATGCTTAATTCAGTAATTATGTAAGCCATGTCTATATTGCCCTCGAAACTTCCGCACAGGATTTTGTTAATCAAGATGGTTCACAAAAATGTTAAAAAAACAGAATGAAATGATGTGGTATGATTATAAAAATTCTGAGTACGTCCCTGTTATATCCTACATTTCGTCGCCTCAGTGCTTGTTTGGCCTATCTACTAAATTTTTCGAAAATTAACTTTAAATGCAGTTTTATTAAGACTTAAATTTCAATCTTTTTGGTTAAGACAGATTGCTAACTTTTTCTCTTAAAATAACAAAAAATGTCATTTAAATTTTATTAGTGACACGACATCGTAATGAAAATTTCGTGCTTGTTTGTTGTATCTCCAGATTTTGTTTTAAATCCCACATCGTAAGAGTGCTTGAGTGCTCTATGTCCACTCAATCGACCAATCACAGCCCGCGGCGCAATTTCTCCGCCATTTTGTTTGATTTGTTAATTTGGCGGGAGACACCGAAGAATCCATAAAATAATCGTAAAACTATGTAAATTATAGTGTTTTTGGTGTTTAGATAATTCTAGACATTAATAAAACATATCTAGAACATTTAATAAAAGTGAACATGAGCAGTCGCAGCCGCAAATTGAACAATAAGTACTTTTTAGTTTCAACTTAATCTCGTTATGAATTTGCAATAGGGTGTTGCTTTTTAATGATTTTGAACATCCCAAGAGTGCGTTAATACGCTCCAAAGATTCTCGCTCCCTTATTTTGAGACCGAATTAACGTACTGTTACGCAATTTACGCATGATAGTAAAATTAGATTTTGAGTTAAAAAATAAATATTTTGTAATGATTCCGTGTTGGGTGTCAATGAAGTGAGTTAATTAAGTAGGGTAATTTTTTGTTGTGCGTTATGTTAAAACGTAAAAAATAATAAAAGAAACTCAATCTTGAAATACGTAAGTGTGTATTGATAATTCTAAAAAATATGTCGCGTTGGGGGACCGCTCCAACCTTAACAATTTAATTACGAATAGTAACTAACGTAACCTCATAACCGAGTTGGTTGAGCCGTTTAAACCGTAGAGCCGTTTTGATAACCCGGATGGCGCAATGGTTAACACGCCGGCACGCTGTTCCGAGGGTCTTGGGTTCGATTCCCAGCGAAGCGTGTAACGTTATAAAGGGAAAGATGAAATAAAAAGAATTTTTAAGGAATAAAAGATTTACTTCTCTTTCTTAGTGGGTCACAAGTCACAATAACACTGTATAAAAATAAGCTAGTTAACCAAGAAACAGTCACAAAAGAAAGTCACTTAAAGCAAGGGAGGGGAGACGACCTGGAGTGTTCTCACAGGCGGAGGCGGAGGGTCGGAAGCACCGACTCGAACGGTGGAGGCCGGCGTGTCTCTCGATAAGATCAGGTGGTCGGGAGGCGTAGAGGCTGGTGCGCTACCACGCGCACAAGAGGGTAGCGCGACCCTGGCGCACAGCACTGCGCGCGGAGCGTCCCGACGTAGTCGACGGCAGCAGGTCCAGGGGCGCTCCAAGCACGCGCCCGACCGGAACGATATGTGAAACGAGATAGATACGCACGCGACCGCGAACAGGGACACGGGTCGGCCCTGTGTACGCCACCGAATCTGAAAGACCTCGCCCGAAGAAGTCTTCCGAACACTTCAATGTCTGTCTCCACACTGCCCTATTGACCCGATTTCTTCAATCTTCGAGGGCCGGCGTTCTTCTTTCAAATCTGATCAAATTTTGAATTTTTAAAATAAGTAAGTCTAAAAAGGTTGGTAGATTATATTGTAGCGGCACGCTAAACAACCCCTTTTAGCTACGTTAAATTATCTACACCTATCTACCATATCGCAGAAGGCGAAGACCTACCTACATAGAAATTAATTATTAACCTACCCCGGCAACCGGATACTGCAAGCTGCATATTATATTTTATTCTGAACTAAATAGAATTTGACGCCCGTTCAGAAACAAAGAAGCAGCCGCAATATCATATCAGCGCCGTACAGTCTTCACTCGCAGCATGCAAGTACATCCGTCTTCGTTTGCTTGATCTTCACGCCGCCGCCGTAGTCGCTTCTTCTGCCGCTGTCCCGGAGCTGTGTTCCACGTCGCCGCTGCCCGCCGAATGAGGTCTGCGCCGGCCGTCGCGCCTTTTATATGCTTCGTCAATCACGGAGTTCAACATGGCAGCCACAATGGACGCACGTCGTTGTACGAAGTTCAACAAAATTAGAGCGAAGAAGAAATATATATTTTTGTCTCTTTTATAGATAAATACGTTGCCGAAATTATTAATTTGTATTGAGTTAAATGTGATTGGTAGAAATTTAGATATTTTTATTGGCTAAACAAATAGTGATATTTTTATTGGTTAATGCTTAGCGTAAGCTGGTGTATAAATATAGGCAGGGTTTGTCAATAAATATTCATAATTATATCCGATACTACCTACAGCAGTACCTAACAAGAACCAGTCGTTTTATTTCTCCGCTCCAGACCGAGTCAGAATAGTTAATGGTGGACCTCTCACCACCATTACAGTGGTGACCCCGAGCACGAACCCCTGGAAGATCACGCCAACCATTACAGTGGTGACCCGAGAAGAGCACGAACCGCTGGAGGAACACGCCACAACCATTACATTGGTAACTCGTGAAGAAAACTACGAAGAAACTCTGAACGAGCATTGAAGAAAATCTCTGCAAGAAACCACTACGAAGATCCCACAACGAACATTGAACATCACCATGGAGCAAGCAGCCACCCAGATTCTACGCCAGGAGATCCAAAAACTGGCGCAGGAAATCACCGCGCTCAAGGCATCCCAGGTGGACAACGCAGATCAACGACGAAATGGTGATGATTTTCGACGTGACCGTTCCTTCAACCGAAGCCGTTCAAGCTCAAGAACAAGATCTCCCTACTGCTACTATCATCGACGTTTTGGTTCTGAAGCAAGAAAATGCACAACGCCGTGTACATTCAAGAACGAAAATATTATGAAGTCGGAAAACTAAATAATACGCTCGATGCGACGGGATCCGGCGTAACAGAAAAGTCCTACCGTCTTTTTGTCACCGATAAAAAAAGCAAGACTACCTTCCTTATCGACACCGGAGCGAATATCTCAGTCTTACCGCCGAGACAAGGACAGAAGATGAAGCCACTAGAATTTCAACTTTACGCCGCAAACAACACGGTGATTCCAACCTACGGAGAAAAATCAATGGAACTAGATTTAAATTTACGAAGACCGTTCAAGTGGAGATTTATCGTCGCTAAAGTCAGTAAACCTATCATCGGTGCTGATTTTTTGCAACATCATCAGTTGATCGTCGACATCAAGAATAGAAGATTAATCGACGGGAAAACAAATCTTGCATCTCAGTCTTTCGTTCAAGCAACAAATCTACCCACAATAAGAAGCATAGACGTTCAACAATCTTATCACAAGATCCTTGAAGATTATCCTGGAATCACAAGACTAACTTCAATGAAATTAACACCGAAGCACGATGTGGAACATTTTATTGAAACAACCGGACCACCGCTTCACTGCCGTGCACGTCCAATCGCACCGCACAGATACGAGCAAGTTCGGAAGGAATTCGAAAACATGATTGAGCAAGGAATATGCCGTCCAAGCAAAAGCCCTTGGTCATCACCACTTCATGTCGTACCGAAGAAGAACGGAGAATTACGAGTATGTGGAGACTACAGAAGACTGAATTCAATTACTACTCCCGACCGCTATCCAATACCGCGAGTCAAGGACTTCACTCATCAACTGTCGAACAAGACTATATTCTCCACTATTGATCTCAACCGAGCTTACCAACAAATCAAAGTACGCGATGAAGATATTCAGAAGACTGCAATAATTACTCCAATGGGATTATTCGAATTTCCAAGAATGACTCCAGGACTGAAGAACGCTGGTCAAACATTTCAAAGATTCATACACGAAGTACTTCATGGACTCGACTTCGTTTTCGCATTCATTGATGATCTACTGATTGCAAGCCCTGACGAAGAAACGCATGAAAAACATTTACGAACCGTTCTACAACGATTAGAAGATAATGGAATCACAATCAACCCTTCAAAATGCATATTTGGGCAACAAGAAGTTCAATTTCTTGGTTTCAATGTCAGCAAGGAAGGAATCAAACCGCCTGCTGAAAAAGTCAGAGCAATAATCGATTATGCGAAACCAAAGACAATCGAAGAACTACGAAGATTTCTTGGAATGATAAATTTCTACAGAGACCATATACCTAAAGCATCTGAAATCCAAGCACCTCTTCACGCCTATCTTCACAACACGAAGAAAAAAGACAAAACAGCAATCGAATGGAACGACGAAGCCACGAAGGCATTTGAAGCTTGTAAAGCTGCGATCCAAAATGCAACTTTACTGGCACACCCATCGCACGAGGCAACACTTGCTATCTTCAGCGACGCGTCCGATAACTCAGCTGGAGCTGTACTTCAACAATATGTCAACAAAAAATGGCAACCACTTGGTTATTTTTCGAAGAAGTTCTCCGATACGCAACGCAACTACAGTACATTTGACAGAGAGCTACTCGCTATCTACATGGCTATCAAGCACTTTAGAAAAACGTTCGAGGGAAAAAACCTAATCGTTTTTACCGACCACAAGCCATTAACATATGTACTTCAGAAGAAACCTTCAACATCTGAAACACCACGACGCGCAAGACAACTCATTTTCATCAGCGAGTTTACAACCGACATCCGTCACATCAATGGAAAGGACAACATAGTCGCCGACGCACTCAGTCGCATACCAGTTGACAGTATAACGTGTCCTACATCGATCGACTATCGCAAGATCGCCGAAGCGCAAGACAGAGATAGCAACAATATCGAGCAACTTTTGAAACAAAGTAACTTATCAATCAAGCAAGTTACTATGCCAATGACACATCTACCTATCTTCTGTGAAGCCTCAACGTCAACCATGAGACCTTATGTACCTCAAGAATGTCGTCGTGATATATTTAACACTCTGCACAATATCAGTCATCCAGGTGTTAGAACAACAAGGAAACTAATCACTGAAAAATTCTTTTGGCCTTCAATGCAAGTGGATGTTGGCAACTGGGCGAAGCAATGCATTCAATGTCAAAAATGCAAAGTACAAAGACATACATCAAGCCGTCTAGCTTCATTTCCACCTACGGAGAGATTTGAACACCTGCACGTCGACATCGTTGGACCATTACCTACGTCACCGCAAGGACATCGATATCTCGTAACAATGATCGACCGAACTACGAGATGGCCAGAAGCTATACCTACCGATGATATCTCTGCAGAATCAATCTCAAAAATAATATATGAAAACTGGATTACTCGTTTTGGTTCACCGAAAACAATCACAACGGATCAAGGAAGAAACTTCGAAAGTAGCCTGTTTCTCAAATTACTTCAAATGATGGGAATAGAGAAGACACGAACAACAGCATACCATCCTCAAGGAAATGGCATAGTCGAACGCTGGCACAGGACGCTAAAGACCGCAATCAAAACTCGTCTATCTCAACATTCAAAGTGGATTGATGAGCTACCTACTGTGTTATTGGGTCTACGAGCAACACCGCGCGCTGACACTAGCCTTAGCGCCGCTCAGCTTACCTACGGTCACAGCTTAAGACTACCGTGTGACTTCTTCACTTCGACTTCAAGCAATCAAGAAATGAATTATGATTTTGTAACGCAACTTCAAGAAACAATCAACACAGCCTTACATTCGCATCCCACATCGTCTCACAGGAATAACAAACCGGTTTTCATACATCAAGATTTAAAAACATGCAAGCAAGTCTTTGTAAGAAACGACGCTGTGAAGAAATTTTTTTTTTTTTTTTTTCGAATGGACTGTAACTGTTGGCCCTAGTGGCCTTCACAGTTTTACGCGGACTTGTGGGCTGGACTGGAGAGTCCACGCCGAGAAGACTGTAATCGCGTTGCTGAGTGGGGACATTGCCCGTGCCTCACGCGGAAGTAAAAAATACCTAAACTACGACAACCTAAGGGCCCCTCCTGTGAGGGTCGAGCCTCGGCTTAGGTCCTCGCACATGGGAGGGTTGGACTGTGATGCCTGCCACTCGGGGATACCTCGTGACGGCAGTATGGTAACTGGGGGGTCCTCGTCGCCGCCGGCGGCGACGCTGTATGTGTGACGTGTTTCTGTGTAGTGTAGTTTGAGTGGGCGGGGCGGAGACCAAGTAAGACTGGTTCGCCACTGTAATTGCGTCGTCGGGGTCTTCTAACACATTTCTAGGCCGTCTGTGTATGGCCTTCACGTCCCTGACGGGAACGTAAGAGGCCGCTTGGACTACCAACCGGTTAGGGTGGTCTGCAGCTGACTCAAAATAGGTGGAAGAGAGCCATTTTAAGTACTGAGCTATGGTGGGCAGCTCTAGATCGCGATGTAGGTCTACGTTGCGCACGTACCAGGGCGCGCCCGTGGCCATGCGCAAGAAGCGATTCTGTAATCTCTGCAGGATGGAAATGTGCCTAGTGTGTGCGAACACCACACTGGCGTACGTCAATATGGGACGGATTACGGACTTGTAAAGTGTCGTCTTGTTACGGAGCGACATTTTACTTGTTTTACCTAATAATGGATAGAGTCGCCCTAGTATAAAAGCGGCTCGGTTACGCACTTGTCTGATGTGCTGCGCGAATGATAATTTATAGTCAAATGTGACCCCTAGGTATTTAACTGACTTCTCCCATGGAATAGGGCGATTATATAATGAAATAGAACGGGACATTTTCCTACTGGGACGTCTATTAAAAAATATGGCTGCGCTTTTTTCTGGGTTGACCTCTATTCTCCATTTCGTGAACCACTCGCCCAGGGCGGTGGCCGCGGCCTGGAGGTTCGAGGTGATACGGGACGGCAGCGGGTGCGTTGTGAACAAAGCGGTGTCATCCGCGAATAGGGCTAACTCCACGTTTGGACTTCGGGGCATATCGCTGGTGTACAGCGCGTATAATAAAGGCGAGAGGGCGGAGCCCTGCGGGACTCCGGCCCGTATGGGATGGGTAGAGGATAGGGTGCCCTCTACGCGGTATCTGAACCGGCGGTTCGACAAAAAGTCTCGTAAGATGAGTACGAGTCTGTCTGGCACACCCATGTGTATAAGCTTGTATAACAAGCCGTTGTGCCAGACTTTGTCGAACGCCTTGGCCACGTCAAAGAACAGGGCGCCCGTTCCCCTTGGCTTCTTTCTAATGAAGCCAGTGAGAATGTGCTCCGTTAAGCGGTGCACCTGTTGAACACAGGAATGACCGGATCTAAAACCGAATTGTTCCTCCATCAAGAGGTTTTTTGACATAGCGACTTTTTTAAGTCGACTTAATATTAGTTTCTCATAAATTTTGCCAATCGTGTTGAGTAAACTAATAGGACGATAGCTCGTAGGCTTATCTTTAGGCTTGCCAGGTTTTGGGATACCTATGACCTCTGCCTCTTTCCAGGTGTTCGGGAAAGTGCAGCTGGCCAGGAGGGCATTGAATATAGCCACTAATAGGCCTAGAATAAACGGTGGTAGGCGCTGGACCACTTTGTTGGTGATGCGGTCGGGACCTGGCGCCTTTTTTGGGTGCATGGACTGGATAGTACTGCGCAGCTCCTGAAGGGTAACCGGTGGTAAGGGGTCGTCGGCTGGCTCGCGGGCCAGCCTCGCCTCCACTTCGCTATCGCTGCTGTGAAGAAACAATTTCAACCTACCTACGATGGACCGTATAATGTGTTAGAGCGAGATAGCAAGACTTTTAAACTACAAATACCAGGAAGGAAATCTACTGTTATATCAATCGACCGACTGAAGCCTGCCTATATCATCAATGAGGATACTTCAGAACACTTACCACCAGTATCATCATCATCACATCAACCACCAGCGAGGAAGTTTGAAAATTTATCATCAACAAATAATAGTGTGAAACCTATATTGAAGACTACAAGACATGGACGAGCCGTCAAGCCTCCGGTTCGCTTTCGCTAGGGGGAGAGTGTATGTAGCGGCACGCTAAACAACCCCTTTTAGCTACGTTAAATTATCTACACCTATCTACCATATCGCAGAAGGCGAAGACCTACCTACATAGAAATTAATTATTAACCTACCCCGGCAACCGGATACTGCAAGCTGCATATTATATTTTATTCTGAACTAAATAGAATTTGACGCCCGTTCAGAAACAAAGAAGCAGCCGCAATATCATATCAGCGCCGTACAGTCTTCACTCGCAGCATGCAAGTACATCCGTCTTCGTTTGCTTGATCTTCACGCCGCCGCCGTAGTCGCTTCTTCTGCCGCTGTCCCGGAGCTGTGTTCCACGTCGCCGCTGCCCGCCGAATGAGGTCTGTCGCGTATCATCTCTGAGTCCCGCAAGGGGCTCGAGGAATCGCTGGGGCTATGTGCCCCCTTGCGAAGTATCTCGCGCGGCCCGTTAATACGGGCCGGTCCTTAGGTTGTAGGGCCTTCCCTCTGAAGGCCCCCATGGTCTCTATCGGTGGTTGTTGGGGCAGAGGGCTGTGGCTCTCCCCCTCCAAGGTATCAGATGTGATCCAGGGTATCCAGGGTATCAATCTAGGTTGGCGGCCTTGCGGCCGTGGAGTCTTCATGTGTGGGTAGATTCTTCACGCCGCCCGGGCGATCAGGCCCTACCGGGTGAATCCCGCTGGTGGGAAGCCCAGCAGGAGCCGATCAGCGACCGGGCGGCGGCTTGTGAAGCCCCGGAGTCAGTCCGCGGGCTCACCCCGCGCAACTAGCAAGTCGCGCGGGAAAGCCCTGCGGTCAGGTGGTCGAGCGTGGAGCGGCGCCAGATCCCGCAGGTGCGGGAATCGCGACGCTTCGACACGCTCGAACATACGGCGTGCCAGGCTGCAGATGAAGTCGTCCAGGCTCTCGACTCGAAGGTCCCTCTGGATGACGGCGTTCCTCACGTATCGCGGAGCGCCGGTGACTCGGCGCAGCGCGATGGACTGCACTGTACGCAGCCTCCGGCGCTGTGGCTCACTCGTCAGTGCGAACCACGCAGGAGCCGCGTACGTGAGGCGGGGTCTAATGTAGGCCTTGTAGACCCCGAGTTTCACCCTCAGAGGGAGGCTCGAGGAGAGCACTGGTCGTAGGACGGTCATCGCGGCTCTGGCGCTCGCAACCGCCTTGTCGACCTGGGGCCTCATGGTCAGTCCTTGATCAATAGTGATCCCCAGGTATGTGGCACGAGGGGACCACTCGATGTCTTGTCCGTTTAGCTTCAGAGTAGGGTCGCGGCGGGTCGAGGGTCCAATCCTCACAGCCTGCGTCTTCCCTACGTTCACCGACAGTCTCCACCGGGCGAGCCAATCGGGGAGGGCATCAAGCGCGCGCTGCATCTTCACGATGGCGTGGGGCATGTTGAGTGACGTGGTAACATAGGCCACGTCATCGGCATACAGGGCGAGCGACGCCCCCCCTGCCGCCGGGATGTCGTCGGTGTAGCTGGCGTAGCAGGCCGGAGAGAGACAGCTCCCTTGCGGGACCCCGGCCGCGATAGGGCGCTCCGTTGACAGGGCACCCTCTACCGCTACTCTGAAGCTTCTGTTCTGGAGGAAGCTGGAGATCACCTTTACGGCACGCCGGGGCGCCGACGACTGCGAGATCTTGTAGAGCAAGCCGTCGTGCCAAACACGGTCGAACGCCTTTTCCATGTCGAGGAACACTGCACACGCGCGTTCTCCCTTATTCAGGGCCGCGGTAACGGTGTGCAGCACCCTCGACAACTGAAGAGTCGTTGAATGTTCCGGCCGGAACCCAAACTGTTCCGGTCTTGGAGTCATATGTGGGAGTATGTGCGGCAGCAAGAGCTTCTCGAACACCTTGGACAGTGACGATAGCAGTGTGATTGGCCTATAGCTCTCTGGCTTCTTCTGGTCCTTCCCCTGCTTGGGCAGCAGGATCACTCGTCCGATTTTCCAGTCTTCGGGGAAGGCCCCCGTGCGAACTATGCCATTAAACAGGCGCGCGACCGCCCCGAACGTCTTCGGAGGGAGATGGCGCAGCGCCTTGTTCGAAATGGCATCCGCTCCGGGAGCCTTGTTGGGCTTCAACTTCTTGGTGACCCGCTGCACCAAGCCGGGAGAGAAGACGATAGGATCTTCTTCGGGAGCTATAGGCGGCGCGAAGTACTGCACAAGGTGCTGCTCAACTGCTGCCACGTGTTCCGTCTGTGCTGTTGGGTTCGGCCGGAACTGGCGTTCTAGGTGTTTAGCGAAGATCTCTGCGCGATCTTCCGCCCGATAACGTAGCGTGCCGTCCTCATGCAACAACGGGCGGACCGCGGCTGGGGTATTCGACAGCGTGCGACATAGGCGATGAAGCGACGTCCAGTCGTCGCACACTGTGTCGAGGTGTTCCTCCCAGCTCGCGGTCGCATGAGCGGCCAACTCGGCTTTGAGCTGGGCTGCGGTTCTGTTCAGCTGGTTCTTGGTGTCAGGACAACCAGACTCCTGCCAGCGTCTCTGCAGTCGTCTCTTCTTGTCCAGGAGGCGTCGAAGATGGTAAGGTAACGGAGGCAGAGCCCCCCGGACTTGCGCGTCTTTCGATGCGAGCTGCAGAGCTTGCTGAACGCTGGCCGTCAGCTCCTTCGCCAGCAAGTTCACGTCCTCCTCCGTGTGGACGGGCCGAGTTGGTGTGGTGATCTCCATTTCCTTCCTGAAGGTTGTCCAGTCCGTGAGTCGACGTGGCCTTCTAGGCGAGACTCTATTGGGTTCCTTCGCCAGGACGAGCAGGACAGGAACATGGTCGGACCCCATGCTGTCCCGCAGTGTCTCTAGTTGAAGCTGGCAGTGCAAGCCCCGGCATACGGCAATATCCAGCACGTCCGACGCCAGCACCCTGTCTTCGGGGTAGTGCGTCGGGGAGTCCGGGCCGTATATATCCAGGCCGAGGCTTTCCGCTAGATCTAGAAGCAACCTCCCGCTTCTGTTGGATGCGTTGCTGTTCCACCCCGGGTGCTTACAATTCCAATCGCCCGCGGCTATGGACGGGAGCGGCGAGTCCAGCAATTTGCGGACATCAGCCAGCTCAATGTTGCCGCGGGGCGGTCGATATATCGCATACAACCGGAGTGGGGAATCTATACAGATTTCGACTCCAAGCGCCTGCATGGAGTCGAGATGGATGGGCGGGAGGGGTTGGTGGACGATTCTGCGTCTCACCAGCACTGCCAGCCCTCGGTACGGCTGATTCTCAGCCGTGACTTCGTCCTGGCGGTATACATAGTATCCCGGAATCTTAAATTGTACCGACGGGGAGAGGAAAGTCTCGCAGATAAGGGCCACGTCGACGTTCTGCTCCCGCAGGAAGAGTCGGAAGAGGGCGGCCTTACTCCTAAGGCCGCGGGCGTTCCAAAAAAACTACTCTTAGGGGCCTACTATCCATAGTAGGCACCCAGTTTTTGAAGGGCCTCTGAGGCTAGCTGCAAGGGGCATTTCCCCTTTGCAACCCCCAGCATAACTCCACTGAGCAGATCCATCACGAATTTTACCGTGGATGGATTACCCTCGCCTTCCGTCGCTTCTGCGCGACGTGGGGCGGGGGGAGGGACCGTTGCCTGCTCACCGGCTTCCCTCGTTTTCTTCCCCTTCTTGGGTTGGGCCCTTGGAACGTCCTGGGAAGGTTCTGAAGTTGGTGGTGGGGGGGGGACGGCCTGTGCCTTCTTCCCCTTCCCCTTCCCTCCCTTCTTCTTCTTCTTCCGACTCGGAGCTCCGCGAGGTCGAGGCTCGTTCGCTGCCGCCATCAGCGAGCCCGACTGCTGCGGTTCTTCCGCGTTCCTTGCGTCCGCCCTCGGACCGGACTTAGATCTTGTTCGAGGGCGGGGGAGTTTCACGTGCTCCCCCGTCAATGCCACCGGGCCGGCACGTTTGTTCCTCGCCTCCCTTTTAAACACAGGGCAGGCGACGTGGTTCGCCGGATGGGGCCCCCCGCAGTTCGCGCAGGTGGCCGGCTCTTCTCGTGGGCGAGGACAGTCTCGGGCGGCATGTTCCTCGCCACAGCGCACGCAGGCCTGTGTTCTGTGGCACTGGTGCGAGGAATGGCGGAATTGTTGGCACCGGTGGCACTGAGCCGGTCCTTTCTTGCCGCGCCAGGCCTCAATCTTGACACCGGGCATGCATAGCATCTCGTTTACGGCGTAGATGCCCGGTGTGAGGTCCTGCGTCTTTTTCAGGATGGCCAGGAATATACACCCTGGCCTCCCCTGGCGCGCTTTGATGGAGCGGACGTATTCCGGCTCGTAGCCGAGTTCGCGGAGCTCTTGTTCGATTTCCTGCGGGGCAGTGTCCACTGGCAGCCCCCTTATGGCCACCCGTAGGCTCCGCTCCGCTGGCAAGGAGTAACCGTGCCAAGAGATCTTTTCTCTCTGCTCCAAGTCCCAGAGATAGGACTGTGTGACACGGTACTCTCGCTCGGACTTTGGTGAGAAACGTAGGCCCTGTCCATAGGGCCGTGCGTTGGGGGCATGTCCTAGCCGCCCTTTCAACTCCCTGAAGTGGTGAGTCCAATTGGGCAGCTTATCTACCGTCAGCGGAGGGTATCTCTGCCTCATTGGTGGCGGGTCGGTTCCGGTGGCGGGGGCTGCTTGCGTCGCGGGCGCGGTGCTCGGCGCGGCGGGCGCGGGGCGCGGTGCGCTCAAGGCAGCGGCGAAGCTCGCGTGCGTCGCGGTCGCGGTTTGCGGCGGCGGCGGCGGTATCGCGGCGCGGCTGGCGGTCTTGGTCGTGATTGGGATCAACGGCGGTGGTGGCGTCGCGGCGCGGCTGGCGGGCGCGGACCGCGAAACGGGTTTTTCGATATCCAGCCGGCGCGGGGCAGCGCGGGGAGGTGGCGCGGCCGGTGTCGCTTGAGTCGCGGCGGTCGCGGTGGTTGCAGGGGGAGCGGTCGCCTGCCCCGGAGCGCTGTACGCCGAAGCGCTCAACGAGGGCGGCGTCTCCGTCGTTGTGGCGAGGGCCCACTCTGAAGCGGGGCGAGTCGCCGGAAAGTCATACGGCTGAGGGTAGGTTGTTGCCTTCTCTCTTCCTCTCAACCGTGGGTCCCTTGGTGGAAGCGGGACGGAGTATGGCGGGGTCGGCTTCAGACATACCCTCTTCTCCGTGGGGTCCTGTGTCTTCTCATTGGAGTCCAGGGGGCGTCGGGGCGCTTGGGCCGGTGGTGTGATGGACGCCATTGCGGGAGCGAGACGCTTCGTAATAAAAGCATCCTCCGCGAATGGCGAGTGGCCGGGTGTTCGGGCCTTTTCTGCGGCCGGCTGGCGCGGTGGCGCCGAAAACGGCGGGCGCGTTGGGCGTGGGCCTGCGGCGACCGGCGAGGTGGTCGCCGTTGGCACGGGGATCGCCGAAGGGCGAGTGGTGGCGGTGGACGGCGCGGAACCGCCCGCAGTCGGACGTCGGTCGGTTGGCGGGCGAGGCTTCGGCTCAGCGAGCCCTCCCTCCAGCCCTCCCTGGGCCGGCGCGGGCGTGTCCGCGGCGACGTCTTCAACGCGAGGGGGCGCGGCCCTGTCGCGGGCGCGCGAGCGGGCGCGGCGGGTGCTGTCGCTATGCGAACGCGGCCTGCCAGTCCTCGCAAGCGCGGCGACAGTGTACGCCGGCGCGTCCTCGGTGGGCTTCGTAGTCGGGTGCATCCTGCCTACGATCCTGGGCGCCGCAGCCCTGGCGGGTGCGGCGCGGCTTCACGTCGGGCGAAGATAGTCCCCTCACACGGTGTTGTTGTGCGGCCCTATTCGCGGAAAGTTTTTGCTCAAGAAAAACTAGCGGGAATGTAGGTAGACTTGAAAAACTTGTTTCTTGCTTGGATCCGTGTAGATGGCAGCAGTAGCGGTCCAGAATGAGGTCTGCGCCGGCCGTCGCGCCTTTTATATGCTTCGTCAATCACGGAGTTCAACATGGCAGCCACAATGGACGCACGTCGTTGTACGAAGTTCAACAAAATTAGAGCGAAGAAGAAATATATTTTTTTTTTTTTTTTTTTTTATGGAATTAAGATAGCAAACGAGCATGCAGTACCACCCTTCCCCTGCCGCCCATAACAACTGTGACCGACCTAGAACTAGACTCAAAGGGACTAGGATGGTTAGTCCAGTTAGTAGATGGTGTTAGAATATTAGTTGGTTAGTTTGTTAATAAGTGCGAGGACAGGGTATGTTAGTGATAATTAGTCCTGTTAGTTAATGTTAGTAATAGTCCAATTAGTTATTGTTAGTATGAGACTTGTTCCAATTCGGTCACAGATGCGTTGCTACCCCTGAGGTCTGAGATGGTCGCCTCTAAAAAAGTGAAACCAGTAGTCGTGTTCTAAAAAAAACACGACTCACTGGAGATAGGGCAAAGTGACTGATTTATTTATTCGTGCTTGTTTGTTCTATGTTTCAGATATTATATACAGGATGTTTTTATGAACGATTTCTTTCAATTTATGATTTGAGTTTTATAAAGACTATGATTAAAAATTAAATTAAAAATTTAAAAAACCCCTGAGACAAGGAATTTCATTTAAAAAGTAAAAAATAATAAAAGAAACTCAATCTTGAAGTACGTAAGTGTGTATTAATTAATTCTAAAAAAACACATCGCGTTGGGGGAACTATTCATTATCTCCGATTTTTTTTCATAAGTGTCACATGCTCACCTATTAAGTCTTTTACCGAAGATTTTTTTAATATTTTAATAATAACACTTCACACTCAAAGCCCACACTAGGATTCCCTAGGTGCCACGGACAACACACAAGACAAGGACACACACACCCAGACCGAGAACGGAAATTTAAACTCATCATTCAAATCGCCGCTTCGCCTTCGCTGGGAATCGAACCCAAGACTCTCGGAACAGCGTGCCGGCGCGGCGTGTTAACCATTGCGCCATCCGGGTTATCAAAACGGCTCAACGGTTTAATTTAAACGGATCAACCAACTCGGTTATGAGGTTACGTTAGTTACTATTCGTAATTAAATTGTTAAGGTTGGAGCGGTCCCCCAACGCGACATATTTTTTTAGAATTATCAATACACACTTACGTATTTCAAGATTGAGTTTCTTTTATTATTTTTTACGTTTTAACAAAACGCACAACAAAAAATTACCCTTACTTAATTAACTCACTTCATTGACACTCAACACGGAATCATTACAAAATATTTATTTTTTAACTCAAAATCTAATTTTACTATCATGCGTAAATTGCTTAACAGTACGTTAATTCGGTCTCAAAATAAGGGAGCGAGAATCTTTGGAGCGTATTAACGCACTCTTGGGATGTTCAAAATCATTAAAAAGCAACACCCTATTGCAAATTCATAACGAGATCAAGTTGAAACTAAAAAGTACTTATTGTTCAATTTGCGGCTGCGTCTGCTCATGTTCACTTTTATTAAATGTTCTAGACATGTTTTATTAATGTCTAGAATTATCTAAACACCAAAAACACTATAATTTACATAGTTTTACGATTATTTTATGGATTCTTCGGTGTCTCCCGCCAAATTAACAAATCAAACAAAATGGCGGAGAATATTGCGCCGCGGGCTGTGATTGGTCGATTGAGTGGACATAGAGCACTCAAGCATTGATGTGGGATTTAAAACAAAATCTGGAGATACAACAAACAAGCACGAAATTTTCATTACGATGTCGTGTCACTAATAAAATTTAAATGACATTTTTTGTTATTTTAAGAGAAAAAGTTAGCAATCTGTCTTAACCAAAAAGATTGAAATTTAAGTCTTAATAAAACTGCATTTAAATATAATTTTCGAAAAATTTGGTAGATAGGCCAAACAAGCACTGAGGCGACGTAGTGTGAGATAGTTGAACTACGTAGTAAAGTCGATATAGAACGAAGCGAGTAGTTTTGCTATTGACCGTTAGATGAAGATTTCTTTATCCCCTCGCCCCGCAAATCCTCACGCGATCTTTCATAAAGAAATACTTATACATACAACGTCTCCTCTCTATATTAGCTTCATGAGTAAAACCAACTTAACCTTGAAATGAAGAAAGGCGCTGTCGGAGGCATTGGACCAATCATCGAGAGGTAGTAACTGACTGATGAATGGCAACAACGTACTTAATATGTATGAATGACTTTTTAACATGGCGGCGTTAGTTCCAATTTTTGCCATTGCAGAGATAAGTTGGTGGCAATTATCGAAAAAAATGTCAAACATGTCAAGTTCTTGTTGAAATGCATGTTGAAATGATTCATCTGTGAAAAGTGAAGTTGATGGATTTGCACAATGTATGAAATTTATTCATTTTTATTGTAATTTAAAATCAGTTTTTGGTGTAAAACACAGGCCGATATACCGAGTGAACCGATTGAATTGTTTGTAAGTTGTTTCACGCGTGTAACATTGTGGAAATTTGATGTTTCGGAAACTCAGTGATTTGTTTTGTAGTTAACTCTCTTCTAAAAAACGGACTGTAAGCTGACCACGAAATTTTTTTTTTTTATAAAAATGTATTTGAGACAATATGATATTATAATTATGTTGTAGTGGAAAAATAAAAAAAAAATACCTAGTAACAGTAAAATTTCAAGTTGCCTCAAATATGTACCTTTTTGATATATTTTTTTCAAAATATACACCAATACTTACATGATTATGTTTTTCAGAGCACCATTTGCCAACGTCCATACCACGTTGAATACACCGGTTCTCGTCCGATCACCGAAGTTAAGCAACGTCGGGCGCGTTCAGTACTTGGATGGGTGACCGCCTGGGAACACCGCGTGATGTTGGCTTTTTGCATTTTTTGGTGATCTTCGAATAATTTTATACAGTGAAACTTGGTTAAGTGGGACTTGGATAAGTGAGAAACCTCCATAACTGGAACTCATGCTGAGGTCCCAACACTTTGGCACTGAATTACCTCTGTTAGTGGGACGAGGTAAACCTCTATATCTGGGATTTGTTCTTTCGATTTATCATCATAGTTACCTCTATAACTGAGACAGCGAGTAAATTTTATATGCATAAACCTCTGTAACTGAGATAACATTGTTTTTATTAAAACTCATTTACATACATAACACGTTATTTTATTTAATGATCGCACCTGTATAACTGAAATAACCTGTATTCTCACCTCTATTAATGGAACCCTCTGTAAATGAGACAGATATTTATTTATATCTGTATATCTGAGACACTGGGTAAGTGGAATACCTTTATAAGTGAAACGACATTGTAGGTCCCTTGATGTCTCACTTAACCAGGTTTCACTGTATTTTTTTCTGTAAAAATTAATGATGATCTTACAAGTTGTATGTATTTTGAACTAATGAAAATTTTCCCGCACAATTTGGACTAAAATTTCTGTTTCATATTATTAAACATCAAATTACTTTATTTCATTTAGTTAACTCCAATGAGTAATCTCAATAATAATCCTCAATATCAATAGATTTATTTCTTTTAGAATTTACATTATGTGTTGTATTTTTCATTGATTTCAATACCTAAACATAATAATAATTAATACGTTGACGCTACCTGACGTCAATTTGTCAAAACCAGCAGAGGAGTGTGACAACAAACGTCTGAAAAAATTCAAACAATTAACACGAGATAGCGCTGATAATCAGTTCACCTTTATTTTAACAAATTCGATTATTATTATCTCCACTTTTAATCCATTAAGTTTGTAGTCAAATATTGACTTATAATCAGCAAAAAACAAAACTAAATGTGAAACACAAATTTCAATATTATGCTTATATTTCAATCCTCTTCATAATTCTAGAACATAAAAAAGAGTTACACTGCCATCTATGGGAGTTCTTTGAAACAGCACACATATCTATTGCATAGGGACACGGTCATCAAGCGAAGTAAAAATATTACGACAACAGCGCCATCTCTGTGTGGAAGGAGTGGAGTGGCCAGTTGGTTAATAGTTTCCCGCGCTCAAGAGAACATGCAATAGATGACGCTACAGTTTCCCTTATGAACAAACGGATATCAGAAAGCGCGAATGAAATCTCTTTCATGAAAATTAGGTAGCTAACTTTTTACAAAAAAAGTAACTCAATAACTAAATAAAAAGAGAAACAGAAGAGCAGTTTCTTGTTTTCTTTTTTTATACATTGTGATATTTCAATATAATATGTGATGTTACAATATTTGACATTCGGTCGAATTTAAGAGTTTATCTAACTTTTTACAAAAAAATAACAGACTTCTAAAGTTAGCATAAATTAAATTCACATTATTGAGAATAACTCAAAAAATTACCGTCAGATGTCGCTCAAATTTAAATGGGACCAGACGAAGGAGTTATCGAAATCGGTTTACCCAGCACGAAGTTATGAGGTAACACACTGAGAATGAAAACCGTCTCCTTTTTTTAAAGTCGGTTAAAAATACCTCCGAAACTGGCTGAACTGCTAATAACTGGTGTCATTGATGACTCCCATGTGTGAATGATGATGATGATATCAGATTCCTTTGTAAACAAGCAAACAAGCTGAAAAGCTTGTATGTTTGTTTGAACGGGCTTATCTCAGAAACTACTGGTGCGAACTAAAAAAATATTTTTGTGTTAGATAAGTAGTCCAATAAATCAAGGAAGGCTTTTGACTATAAAACATTGCGCTTCGACCAACAGGAGCGGAGTTACGATGAAAAATATTGCAAAAAAATGGGAATATATTTAAGTTTCCACAAGCGAGGGCGTTCGCTAGTTAAAAATAAATTAAGTTAGTGAAGCAACACAAACAATGTTGAACGCAACGGAAGGCGCATGTTAACAACAAAATGGCGTGTATTCCGGCTATATTCTACGCATGAAATTCGATTGGATGCGGCAAATCGCTCCGGTGCGGTGTTGGGTAGTGCCTCCATCTGATCGAATCTTTGTGGGATAACTCCAGATACCTAATTAATGTTTTTACTCCGAAGGGCTCATAAAGGATCAACCTGGCCGTTTACCTTACCAGATACATATTGAAGTATCTACGTGCCTATTTTTTACAATTTATAATCTACTAGGTACTTCAGAAAAACATAATGTTACGTGTCAGGAGTATGGGGTTCGAGAAAATGCCAAAATGTACCACAAAGACTTTATTGTACTCGTAGATACACAATTACACACTGTACACAGTACACACCACAACACTATGCACGTAGGTACTCGTAAACACACTCGTCGAACGCTGTATCGCCCGTAGAAATCACTTCACTTCGCACTGGTATCGCTCGTAGGTATCGCTGGTATCTTCCTGGTTTCGCTTCCGAAACTAGAATGTCCTGCCGGCGACCAAGTGCCTCTTTTTATACCACTCGCCCACCATTCAGGCCTTTCTAGATTGTTCCCGCAGTTTTAGGAATAACAGTCTAGTATATTCCTTGCAATCGACTTTCGACCTTAACACTATCGCCGTAAGGTCGAAGCGTCGCCGCGTTGTGCGCGTATTTTCGAGACGGCCGCGTTCCATTGTTTGCCTGACATGTTTATGGCCCCTATTGTTTATTGTTTTCGGCGTAGTGAAGTCGATGCGCCAGGGTTGTCACATTGCCCCCCTCTTAGTCATGCTCGTCCCGAGCATTATTCGATAGGTCTTTCATTAATCTTCGTGACAACTGTGCCAACGGGCTTTCCCATCGTGCTTGTGGCTCCGGAGACTTCCCTTTCCTCCACGGTGGATTGCGCAACCATACAGAATCCCCCTCCTTGAAACCATGTTGCCTAGCCTCGCGATCGTACTGGGTTTTCATCTTATCGCTGTCCTTCAAACATTGTTCTTTTCCCCAAGACTTGTCGAAATCCTGCATCCTTATCACCCTGACCTCTTCTTTACCCTCATGCTTGAAGCAACGTCGACCTTCTTCGGAGCACGGGCGTTGTGACACGGCGTCGGCATTCTTCGGTTTGGGCGCCTTCAGGGTCTTCGTAGGAGGCTTAGCGACGGGAGCGGCGGCGGCGGCTATTAGCTCCTGGGTGTCGACTTGAGTAGCCGTCGAGATCTTCGTAGGAGGCTTCGCGATCTTCTTAGCGGCGGCAGCGGCGGCGGCGGCTTCTAGCTCCTGGGTGTCAACTTGAGTAGCCCTCGACACCGATTCCGATAGTTTTCGAGTCCGGCAGCTCAGCCTTATATGACCTCGTTCACCGCATCCGTAGCAGATAGGCCCAGAACGAGGTTGAATCGCCGCTACGACTTCGCGCACCTTACAACCTTTATAGTCGCTTCGTACCGCCTCTACTTCCAGAGCATGCGCTAAAGCTGCTTCCAGTGTTGCGTGATGTCCCAAGCGCACCGTTGCTCTCACCTCGGGATCCCGTATTCCGCTGACAAACGCCTCTAAAACTATGTCTTCGACGGGTGAGGAACTCGACGCGTAGGCTCGGCGTACGAGGCGCTCGATCTCCGTAGCCCATTGCTGCAGTCCTTCACTCGACTTCTGTGACCGGTCTTTCAGCTGCGCGCGATATGCATACTCAAGGTGCTTTTCCCCGTATCGAGTTTCCAAGGCCTTAAACAGTGACTTAAAGGTGCGTCGATCGGCGGGCAGGTTCTCAAGCACCACCAGTGCCTCTCCTCGAAGAGCTAGGGCGAGTGCTGCCAACGAATGCTCGTCCTCCCAGCCATTAGCACTTGCAACTACCTCGAACTGGTGCTTGAACGCCGTCCACGAGGTCGTGCCGTCGAAACTTGGGACCTTAAACTTCGGGGCCCCAGGGCATGAACTAGTTGCTGCCGTGCCCAAAACCTTTATTTTCTGCAGCTCGTTGTCCAAATCCACGAGCCTAGTTTCGAGGGCGTTTACTGACGCACTGAGGCTGTTGATCGACGCGTAATGGCTTTTGACGGCTTGGTCGTGCTCGGATGTAAGCACCTTTACGAATTCCAGGTCCTCCTTCACGATGTTCAAATCTACCCGGAAACCATCCAGCTTTGCGTTGATTCTCCTTAGGCCTGCCTCCATGGTTTTGCACAAGCTCTCCATGGCTTCGCGCTGGCTCTCCAATAGTTCGCGCTGGTTCCTCTGTATGGCTTCGCGCTGGCTCTCCAATAGTTCGTGCTGGCTCCGCTGTATGGCTTCCAATAAAGAGGCCATATCAATTGCACTCGATGCCGGTGCTGATGCAGCTAATGTATTCGAAGGCTCAGCGGTGGCCTCCGTTTCCGTGCGGCCACGCCCGGGCGACTCCACCCACGCGGCATCCAATGTCGTCTGCCGCCGCGTACGAATCCCGTCTTCACTTTGCGGTACTACAGGCATTCCGCTTCTGTCACCAATTGTTACGCGTCAGGATTATGGGGTTCGAGAAAATGCCAAAATGTACCACAAAGACTTTATTGTACTCGTAGATACACAATTACACACTGTACACAGTACACACCACAACACTATGCACGTAGGTACTCGTAAACACACTCGTCGAACGCTGTATCGCCCGTAGAAATCACTTCACTTCGCACTGGTATCGCTCGTAGGTATCGCTGGTATCTTCCTGGTTTCGCTTCCGAAACTAGAATGTCCTGCCGGCGACCAAGTGCCTCTTTTTATACCACTCGCCCACCATTCAGGCCTTTCTAGATTGTTCCCGCAGTTTTAGGAATAACAGTCTAGTATATTCCTTGCAATCGACTTTCGACCTTAACACTATCGCCGTAAGGTCGAAGCGTCGCCGCGTTGTGCGCGTATTTTCGAGACGGCCGCGTTCCATTGTTTGCCTGACATGTTTATGGCCCCTATTGTTTATTGTTTTCGGCGTAGTGAAGTCGATGCGCCAGGGTTGTCACAATAAGATAACGTGTTAGTACCTACACTTACACGTGTCCACTTCAACAACTTGTCAACGCATTGAGGTAAGATTTAGGTATGAATATTTAAGGTGATTAAAAAAATGATCAAACAACATCCAGTGTACAATTTTATCCAATAACGCAAGACCCCACCTCCCGCGCAATATTCATACGCATCGGTACCAACTTAATGCCTGATGAATATTTGAAATGTAAACATGCCTAATATTTTATAAGATTTTCTTACTCCGGACAGTCCCACAGAATCCTTAACATTTGGAAGCCACAGTATTGAGTATAGAATCTCGGGGCGAGACAATCATTGCACAAATTATTGGAGTAATTTAGTTGCCGGAGAGTGGTCATTTTTCAATGGTAAGAAACAAGGTTCTGTAGGAGCTTCGTTGTGTGTTAACGTTTTATTAAGCTCATTAACGCGAACCTATACTTAGGGGAAACTACCATCGGCTTTGCATGGAAGATGGTAAAGAAAAACTAATATTGTGGGTAGTTATTAAATTAACGCACCTGGATAAATTCATACATCAACAATTTTTAGATGTGTTTTGTTTGTCTGTTTCTGTACTTTTTTGCCGTTAACTTTCAAGTTTGCTAAATCGATATCAGGTGTTAATATAATTGTTTTTGAAAAAAGTTCAATATGGCGGGCGGCTAAATTAAATTTTCAAATGTGACAATACTTTTGTGTCGCTTTATAGGGTTTTATGTTGTTCACCAAACTATTCATCGATGTGAAATGTTTGACAATATCATGACAATATGTGCTTGGTGACAGGAATCAAGCCCGACTGGGTACAAATACGGACAAATAACTTGTCGGATGAAGGCATGCCTGTAACCAGGTAGGAGAAGAGAGCTTTTGCGAAAGCAAAGCTTCTATTCAGCAAGCTTTTGAATCAGAAGTGTAAATCAGACTTGTAAAATTATTGAAAACTAATAGGTATTTCCTACCATCCTTTCTTTATTCTGGGCCAACAAGCAAAATAGTTGGCGTTACTTATCATTAGGCGTTACTTATTTGTTGCTGTTACTTAACATTTTGCGATACGATGCCACCCTGTCATATTATTCATAATGGACGTCGCCACACTGATGTCCATAGGCGACCGGTGATCATGTACCATTCATCATTCGTCTGCTGATTTGCAGTTATACAGGTTATACCTAAATTATAATTATTTCGGGAAAAGGTAGTTGGAGCATTCTTGGCGGGGGCATCTCTCTACCTCCAGGCAGGGCCACAGTAAACGGGCGTGCAAGGCGTACTTACACTACACGCGAGCGGCACAATCGGAGATGATCGGAGTGACGGCAAGAGAATTATATCAATAAATAAGTAAGCGGCGGTCCTACCTTCAGGTAGGTAAAATCGTACATACCTATTCCATAATAATGTTTCATATTTCCCGTCACTGAGATAAACAGAAGGCTCTAAGCACAACAGCACAGGTGCACACACTGTCGTTAAGTTAGAGCAGTTAGCAGAGCCAGCAGTTAAAACTGAAAGTTGAGTTAGTGCGTCAATACCACGGACACGGACAGTGTCGATGTGTGTCCGCAGTCCGCACTACTACATCACTACTGCGCCTCGTTAGGCTGTTTGTACACGTGCGATTGTGCTACAGATTTATCTTATAAAATAAATTGAGTTGAAATAATATAGTTATATAATTCATTGTAAAATAAATAATAGATGGTGCAGCATGTATCTACATCTCGTAGACACATGCAACTTTGTGTTCAGGTAAGAAAGGTGTGGGTGGATCAGGTTACACTTTTTTAAGTTTTCAAGAGCAACACATCTGACTGAATTAGTACCTACAATAATCTTACGGTTACAACCACTAACCGGACTATTACTAGCAACAAGTAACAGATCACTTAGACAACAGAATTAAGTTTTTTTTAATGTACTTATATTATCGTGGTCGGGCGCTTAAATATATTTGTGGTCACCTATCCACCTACCGACCCCCGCAGTTGCTTAACTTTGTCGATCACTTAGGATCGACGCACGCTGCCGCGCTACGAGTGGTCAGTCGTATCAAATGTAACAACAAATGGAAGTCGGCCACCTGTACGCGGCCGTAGTGTAAGTTGACAATGATTTTATTAACGACTCGGGCCGAGTTGGGTCGGATTACCGTCGCTTATCGTTGCAACACGGCGCGACAATGAATACTTATTAGATATGAATGATATGATGTAAATCAGTTTCTCGACAGGAAATAATTTTACATAATTTTATAGACGGTTTATTCACTGGTGTGTATGAACATGTCATATTTTTAGCTACTTGCCAGTAGCTTTTCTAGGAATGTTGTACTGTTTTATTATTTGTTGCTAAGTGAATGGATTTTAACAGCAAGAAGATAGGTATATCTACTCATATAATAAAAGTGTAAGTGATCCATGTCTGTACATAAAATATAGTTAAGAACACAAAGTATGTAGTTTTTATAAAAGCAACATAAATTTTGTCACGAAGAGTTGGTTTTTATCGTCTGTTTGTTAGGTTGTCTGTTCGTTTGTTTCAAGTAGTCGCAGAAATGGCTTACCTAAGCCTTAACTAATTTATATACGGTTTTTATTCTTAGATTTGTGTAACATTGAGCAAAGAAGTTTTATTTAAGTGACTGTAGACAAATGCCGGACAAAACCACCTGTAACATCTAGTATCATTCAGTAATTCACAAAATTAGGTCACACAAAATACGATCCGAATTCCGAACAATAACCTGTCAACAATGGACGTACATAATTGTAAACAAATCCATTTGTAACGAAACGCCGAATTTGACGTCATCACTGACATTTAACTATAGTATTGTATTGTTAAACTCGTCAACCGCCCTTGTTTTACTTCGGGAACCTATTATTGTAATCAGATAAAATATATATTTTTTTAAATACCTACAGTCGAATTGAGAACCTCCTTTTTTTGTAGTCTGTTAAAAAGACATAAAACACTTGGTAAAAAGGGTAACAATTTTTAAACTTTCATTTTTGAAGCTAAGGAATGGCGACGAACGAGGGCAGCTACCCTCGTAACTCAAACTACTTACATACCTAACTCAAAAAATTAGCTGGCTGAAGTGGCAATGGGCTGGAGGCTGGCCAAATAGCTCGAAGACCATGATTAGGAAAAAGGAGCATAGGAGCTTCTTGGCAAGATGAACCGAAGACCTGAAAAAGGATCCTCTGGATTCAGAAGGCTCAGGACCGGTCAGAGTTGCGCCAGTTAAGGAGAGCCAGCGTACCTACATCAATAGGCAGGTCTGCCGCTAGCTGTATGAGCAATAAGGTTTTACCAACCTTTGCTTGAAGTTCCAGGCTGAGGCCTCCATTCTTGGTCCATTCGCCATCCATTTGTTAGAATGTTCCTTCTTGTCTGGTAATAAGATTGTCATTTAGGGAACCCTTGCTATTAATACTTACTTACTTACCTTAGCGTCAAAAAAGGTCTTGAAACATTTAATATTGTTTTCTTGAACCAACTTGATGTCTGTTTGGGCGCGAAAATTATGTTAATTACATTGAGATACTATGTACTTAACATAGTAAGTACCTCAATGGTTGATTATCAAAAATTGTAACGAGGCACTGATACCTAATATCTTTAATTCAGTAGATAAGTATTTTAATGAAATTAAATTGCTTTACTGAAATAGAATATAGGATTTTAAAAGAGACCTAAATGATTTTTTCTAAGAGGCCGATTTTTTAAATGTTGGGTTGGGATTGGGAGTGTTGGGACCAAAGACAAAGACTTGGGGAGTCTGTATATCTGTCTGTAGCTTGTTTCTTTTTTCTGTACTTTGGCTACAGATTATTAAATACAGCGTAAAAAAGGTACGTGTAATACAGATCAGTGGTGTCTAAGCAGTTAAGTATAAAGTTTCAATTATGCCACCCATGCGAATTTGACACGTTTATCGCGATACCAACTGACGCTGACGTCCTAGTATCAAATTTCGCGTACCTACAAACAAAATTGCTTCTAGGTATAAAACCTTCTAATAAAGGCCATTCAGCGGGTCCATTCACAGAAGTAATCGGCTGTCAGCGCCAATGGATCAGTGTTGCCAAAATAACGACTCGAATCTCGTTATACGAACTACGTAAACGTGCATTATAATTTTGTATGCCCTCGAGCCTAAGATTCAAAAAAAGAAATCCTTCCGCAAAGAATTTAGGAGTGTCCGCTGAGACGAAATCCGACTTGCTCGTTATAAATTTCGTGTAAGATAACAATATGTGCGTGTGGGTGTGTGGTACAGTCGCTGACGAGTATAGTTACGGTAGAGTATAGTCACGCAATAACGCTAACAAGCGAGCGAGCGAAAGAGAAATATGAATGTAGAGCGCTGTCTCGTTCTCGTCGCTGGCAACATGGCGCGCTGACTCGGGCGCAGGCTCGAATCGTATCGCCTGCCCACTCAAGGTTCGCTGACTGCCGTTCTTTTGTTTTTAATGTTGCCACGTAATAAATTTTCCCCGACGTAGTGTAATTAGACTCTTACACTTTGTAAGAAATATTAATTACTTGCTTTTTATTTTTTAACATCGATCGAAAAATCAAAACTGACTGAAGTACTAAGGAATATTAGATGAATGAATAATTAACACTTGTTATTTTATGTGTTTCAAAATATAATTTAATTTCGTTTAAAATTTTATTAATTTTTTAAATTAGAAAACAGTATAAATATCAGTAAATTGACGATGAAAACAGACCATTTCTTTTTTCTTCCCTTTTAAATCCAAGACAACAATCCATACTAATATTATAAATGTGAAAGTGTGTTTGTTTGTTTGTGACTCTTTCACGTCGCAACATGGCTATTACATGGTATGGTTTATGTGTGTGGGGATAGTTAGGAGGGCGGAGAGTGACGTAGGCTACTTTTTACCGCGGAAAAACATGTTATTCCCATGGGAAGATCGATGTTTTGTTAGTTGCTAGATATTTATTTCCGGAGTTGTTAATAGATGACGTTATTCATCTGCAAGTTCTGAATCACGCTATCAAATACTACATGTAATTTACTTAAGTCATAGGCAAATGTTACAGGCTACTTTTTAGCTGAGATTCCTACGGGAGTGGGACCTACGCGGCTGTTACCTACGGGTCCCGAAGCGAAGCGCGGGCGGTTCTCTAGTAAATTATAAACACATATTGTTAAAAACAAATTTGACAAATAATAAAATGAGATCATCATCAATCTAATCGAAGTCAATTAAAAATGCATTATTAAAGATAACTTATAACGACAAGCACCAGTCTTGCAAAATAAAAAGAATTAACCCTGTAAAAATTATGAGGTAACAAACATAATATATTATTTTCTTTAGGTTTCCTTAAGACAGTAATTCTTATATGTTTCAGTTTATTAATGTTTTTTTATTTCGATATTTTCGACTAATTGTCGATTTCGTTTAAAATCTTTTTCGCTATAAAGTTGGTTTTATTTTATTCCAACTTTAACTTTGAACTCTTTTGCGAAGGTGGTTTGTAAGTTTTAGGTCTTAACTTTTAATAAAAACCGCCCAAGTGCGAGTCGGACTCGCGCACGAAGGGTTCCGTGCCATTTAAGAAGAAGAAGAAGAAGAAGAAGAAAATCGTTTTATTTCTCACTATAAATGGCACAGTTTGCAAAGTAAATGCAATTAAGTATACAATTTAAAATACAGTAATATAGATAACGTAAAAACGTAAGTGTAAAAACGCAAACGTAAAAACAAAAAAATCTGGTCTGTTGTATGAAAACCTCACTTAAATATTTATTTGTTTTATTGTTGCTACATATTACGCATAACGCCATCTCTTGGACCGAAAGGTAACTGAATTATCGTCAAATGTATGGGCGCCCTCTTAAATATTTATATTATTCTGTTTTTTAGTATTTGTTGTTGTAGCGGCAACAGAAATACATCATCTGTGAAAATTTCAACTGTGTAACTATTACGGTTCATGAGATACAGCCTGGTGACAGACGGACGGACGGACAGCGAAGTCTCAGTAATAGGGTCCCGTTTTACCCTTTGGTTACGGAACCCTAAAAAGTAGGTACTTATACACATTGGTCGGCTATTAGGTACATAATTATTACAAATATTAAAATAAATAGATTTATGATAAAGTCAGAATAAAACTACCAATTCCACTCAGGTTAAAGAACATTACTGGATCCAATACATTATATTTATTTATGTATTAGTATTAAGAGATGTAGTTGAAAATCTATATTTCCATATTATTATGATTTCCATTCCTTTTTCTCCTTGCTCAAGCAACTTTCTGAAACTGTGAGGGCGTTAAATATTACAAATCACAATAGATCTAGCAATAGGTATATAAACAATAACTAAGTACCTAACCATTAAGAATTAATTATTTTGAACTTTGATTTCATTACAAAAAAAAACAAAAAAAAAAAACAGCAAAACAGAAAAAAAAGCGCGAAAAACATGCGCTGCATTAGACTACGGTCCTATGTCAGCAGTGTCAGCACAAGCTGAGCCACATCCTTTTGCCCACTTTATGTTATTATTTACTGTGTACTTTTCTTTGTAAGTGTTGTGTGGCAATAAAAGATTTTATTATTATTATTACATAATTGTTCATGTATTATTTAGTTTTAAAGAAAATACCTTAAAAGATTATAAGTAAATATTAAAATTAAAAAAAATATATATTATAAGTATTATCTTACATATTAAAATTATATCTATATTATTAAGTATCTTAACTCGTAATAACGTAAGTACTAGGTACTTGTTTATCTGCAATATTTATTTAAAATTAATATATTTGTTCAAAAACTTAACTGTTAAGTGAATAAGAATCACCAAATAAGGCAAAAGTTCATTCCAATACACACAAAAGAAAGTACAAAACTTATTCCCAATGCGAAGGAAATTTTTAGTTCGATCGCGGCCACCCTGGACCGCAGACGAAAACAGCGTCAAGCCGAGGACCTGCTCAAACCGAACGTCTGCATACCGATCGTTGGTTTTTTATATGCGCATGTCGGTGCACGGACCTGTCTCTGTGTGCGGCGCGGCGTCAGTGTGCGTGGCGGTTCGTTCTCGCGCGCGTCGTACCATTGTTGTTTGCAGTAGACTCGCGGCGCCCGGCCGGCCGTGGTACGTTTCACGTTCGCTCGCCTCCAACCAAAACTGCCGGCGATAAACAAAATAATGAGTGTACCATATTACGTGCATCGCGAGTGCAACAAGCGACAACAGTGTGTGATAACGAGAATGTAACGTGCGTGTTGTGTTAAACGGAGTGCGTTTTTGAACGTGTTTTGGAGTTGTCGACGCGTGGTCACCGCCATGCTCGTTGTGTTTAGGTATGTGCCGACAGATTAATTATGGCCCATCGGTGTTTAAGGGGTCGGTGGCCCTCTCGTTGGCTACTGAGCCATGTTTGCGTATTTTTTAATCTGTGGTAAATTGTCTTGTGCGTCTGGCTGATTGGTCTTGTCAGTCTTCACTAAAGGCGCGAACGTTTCTTAGCGTACCTATCTGCAGTTCTTTGGTGTGTTTTATGTGCATTTGGCGCCGGCGGGTGTGTTATCAGTGGTCGGGAAGTGTGTCGTGTAATTTATAATGTAATTAAATACGTTATCGGCCCTCTGGCTGAACCGATCGGGCCGAGTCAACGGTGAACTTTGCATACATCGAGACGCGATGCACTTGCCAAGTATTTAAAAAATGAAGTTCTTGGTGAAACGCATGTACTTAAACCTTACTCAATCAGTTCAGATGTCCAAACGAAATGATCAATTTCTATAATTCAGAAGCCATTATAAACGCGTAAGTTTTTTTAAAACTTGTAAATATTTTCATAAAACATACCAAGTGCTGCTAGATAATTTTTAGTTATAATAATATTAATATATTGCACCCCGGCTCATCCATACATGGCGCGGAATCTCTAATAGCCGATTTTATAGGTCCATGTAATGTAGCCGATGGAATAAATTCTAAGAAAGCCAAGTAATCTAACGAATCGTGTGCGCGGGAATCCATTAAAATTTTAAAGAGCTTTAAAACATAATGAAATATTCGTCTAAATTCCAAAATGTACGACTACAAAAGTTACTGTTCTCGAAACAATAGGCGATTATCAACAAGAAACTATTTTTCAAGTAACTGTATAACCTGCCGCCATAAATTAAACAAATAGGTAATAAAATGCAAAGAAGCCGAAAATTTTTCTCGTTTTGTTAGTTATTACTTTTCTAAATTAAAATTACGTTAAAGGGTACCTATTTAGGTAGTATACTTTATACACTTATTTGGTAGCCGTATAGGTAATAAAATGCAAAGAAGCCGAAAATTTTTCTCGTTTTGTTAGTTATTACTTTTCTAAATTAAAATTACGTTAAAGGGTACCTATTTAGGTAGTATACTTTATACACTTATTTGGTAGCCGTAGGTAAGTAATATATTTTGGTATTGGCGCTAAAGTTGTAATAGAGATTATAGCCGGTAAATAGGCATGTAGAATTTTAATAATTATGTACATTCATATTATTACCTACCTATATTGTACCTACATACATTGCTTTTGTTTTTCGTCAATCTTTCACTCGCGCCCGGGAACCGACGGAAGTGATAGATTTCGGCTAGTTACTGCTTGTTAAACATACAAAACAATTTGAATGGTATTCAACAAGGACAAAAGATTATTTTAAGGTCCAAAGAATAAAATTATAAGAAAAGAAAATGTATTTATTTCACTACAATAAAATTTTACTGCGTATATTAAAACTACCCGTGGTACACTAAACCTATGTAATGGTAATAATACCTAACTACAATCCTAAACAATTTATTGCAGTTAGGTGGACACAGGAACAAGTGAACTTTTGCAGTCACTACTCACTATACAAAATGTTTCAATGAACAGTAGACATGACTTCTTGCAATTTTAACTACAGGCATGAAAATTTACATTGCGTTCCATAAATTGAAAATCATTTGACAGTTTGACACTTAATTATTATTGGATTTGAAAAGTTGTAACAAATGAAAACGTTTCCTAAACAATTTTCTTGAAATTAGTAATAATTTATTTATAGACTGACAATGCCTATATATGTAGGTATGTGACCATGTTGTTAATTATTACAAACAAGGTACTAATAAGGTTATACCTACCTACCTATTAGATATTATATTGAGCGCTATAGCAAATTGATAATTCGGAAGGAACCTATGCCGCAGCGAATACGTATTTATAATACCTACCTAGCTACCTACCTACTTACATACCGCTTTTGTATTTTTTAGTTGGTGACGCATCATAGGTATTCTATTACAAACTAATAAATAAATCTGTATTATCCATAAGTGTATCTGTAATAGATATACATTATGTACTTACCCGACACCAGAAATAAAACGACAAAACATTATATAAACGCAATTTGCAAAATGTTTAAACGAATTGGTACAAATCTACCTACATTCTTAGATCAATTAATTGATTGATTAATAGCATAATTTATTACTAGAATCACTAATGGAATTACGATAAAAAATTGTCGAATTTAGTTATGAAACTGCCTACAGTTTAATATCTCGTGTTTTTGATAAACTAAATAAATTAGTATAAGGTAATCAGGTTTCCAATTCATGCAATTATTAATGACATAATTAATTACATTTACTTAGACACAAATTAACTAAGATAATAATTTCATACCTACTAATCTCTCCGACAATCGGAGATGAATTGATAGTAGTGAAACAAAATTTGTTGAAGTAATGAAGTACGTATGTCGTATATAGTTGTAAAAGTTAAAAATGTATGACGAATGCTCTCAATTTATAGAATATATAGCCTCTGAATCAACAAAGAAAGAAATGTCCGTTGTTGGCTAGTAAATACAAAAACTTAAATTGCCGAGCTTAGGAACTTACTAATAAAATTTAACGATTTTGTTATAATTCCGTTCAATTTAAATATGGAACGCGCAATTTTCCTTTTCTTTTTAAACCGCTGTTTCGGCTGCCAGTTCCCATTAAACAATTACGACTATAAAAACGAAGTTATTAACTATTAATAACTAAAAACTATTACCTATAACTATAAAGGTGTGAATTTTGAATGTCAACAGCCACACGGAAAATTAATTTATATTATTAACTACAAGCAAAAAAGTCCGCGTTGGCAATGTATCCATTGATAACATTTTCAACGTATGAGTAATATACTCCACTGAGCATTCTTTAATTACATTTTTATCGAATTGATACGCAAATATAGAGCGGAAAATATGCGCTGATAACGGAATGCCGATAAAAGTAGAGAAATCAGGTGACTTCAAGGAGTTTTGTTAAAAGTTTTAAAAATGTCAAATTGGCGTTTAGAAATTCTTAATGCCTTCTAAGGTGCGATTTTATCATCACAACATTATTGCGATCTGATCAATGAGTCAAATGGGATGAAGAGAACCCTGGTCAGCTCGTGACATTTTTTTTCATCGACTGACGTGATGATCAATTTCCTTGTTCTTCAAAAGTGAACACGGCTCCCTTACGAATGACGACTATAGTGTTATCTTAGTAAGATATAATATCCGCGTATGTATTTACCGTAGTTAAATAACTAGATAGTAAATTACTCATTACTCTACACAAAGAAATAGTTGCCTCATCCTTCATTAGTCACATTCACTTTACAAGAGATGCTTTTAAATCGAATATACATCAATATCTTCCAGACAACCTTTGGGCAGAGGATATGATAAAAAGAAAAAAAAACATTATTGGTTTTGTGATAAATGTAGGTAGGTACACTCCTTATAATATTGTTAGCTCCTCCCACACGTGTTATAGGTACACAAGGATCGTAGGGTTAATTTTTCCTTATTTTAACCTTGTAACCTTTTTTAATCCTTGTAAGAAGCGGATTAATTATTATTTATTTCCTTCTTAGAAACCCTATAATTTCATCTAACAGCAATGGTTTGAACCAATATTAGCAATTAATAAATAAGCAATAGATATAAAAGACTGCTTATGCGTTTAAGGCGTATGTTTTGTCGTATGGAAAACTAGAACTAAAAATGATTATTAATTAAGTTAGAAGTTTATATTCTAAATTTCGGTTTGACAACCCTAATGCAATCTCAATACAATACAATCTCGAATCGCATACATCATTTATCATTAATTAACTAAGCTTATACAAGCTGTCTTAACGCGGTGTCAAAAGTTACAACTAGGCGTCACACGGTTCAATAAACTCTAAACAAGACTTCTAGGACCGGTTCACGAGCTTTTGGCGGAAGCGAAGCAAATTAAATAGTTGTAATACCTGAGAAACATTTTTTATGGCGATGAAATGGCGAATATCTTGTACAGGTGGTTATATAGTCGCCGTCTTGCGGATGGTGGTAACTATTTTTTAAGAATGGTTGTGCTTGTACGTTGTACCTTGTTTTAAATTACCTGGTTATTATGAATAGTACAACAGAATGGCTTTTTTGTTTGCTTGTCTTTATGTCATTGAATGTACAAACATTCTTAATGCAGTGATGCGGTTTTTACCACAATTTAAGTTTCAATTCTGAGAAGTTTACCCCTACTAACTAAATTGTTTGCATGAAATATAATGACATTACATCATAATATAATATAACAAATAGCACGTACAAGTTGGTAAATTGGTATTATTTCCGTTAATGTCCAACTGTTCAGTCGAGGAACGAACCCTGGACCGAAAAGCAGGTACGCTACTGGTATAGACCGTAGCGATAAACTACACCTCGCTCAAAGCTACCTCATCCGCTGTGAGACGAGCAATTGGTTATTCACAGGAACTATTAATTAAACCACCCGTCTCCAGGAATTATTGAAATGTCCATTCCACTGCGAAATTACAAATGACAACTGGGCCGGGACAATGTCGATAATTGTGATGCCATTTGGTTTTTTCACTACGCCAACGGATCCCTAATAAATTATGCCGAGTAAAGAAAGGAGCAGCACCTGCGCGATAAAAAGTTGAGATCGCCTTAAGTAACTACGGTTTTGTTGAATGTAGTAAAATTACTTTTTTTATTTAATGTGCTGGTAATCTTAACATAGCGCTCGTAGATGCTCGTGTAGATGGAGGTTATAAATGGTCCTACTTTCGGTCGACAATGCGTCGGCAATGCATGGTTAGGCAGACATAAGGCGACGGCTTAATCACCGTGACTCGTTAGTTGGTACATAAAACAAGTATGTTGTAGTTGCGAAGGTTAAAAGTTTAACTGCGGTTGCGTTCACCAATTTTTTACTAGTGGCAGTTTTAATGGCGTTTGTTTCGGCAAAAACGTTAAATAATGTACAATTTCCAATTTTAGAGTCAGTTGTCGTTAAGTCTAGTCGTTAATAGTAGATTGTTACACAAGGGACGTAAGTAAGCTATTACAGAACAAGATCCAATTTGGCGCCAGTGCGAGCGCAGCTCGCATAGGGCGCTAATGGATCGCGTGCACCCGAGATATTTAGTCACACGAGCGAGCGCAGCGAGCGAGGGTGAATATAGTTCGAGGGTGTAATAGCTACTTGCAATCGAGGTAAGCATTCTACTTTATATCATTCTTGTGAGGTAAATAAAACATTGGTAATGCAAAATGAAATTTTAATTTCAGATCAAATGAAATGCCGCCATTTCCATTTTTTTTCGTAAATAGTTTTCTATTTTTTTTTACGGCTCTGAGTTCCAAGGAGTTTTGCATAGTGGTTGTACTAATAGCCAATCCTTAACCATAGGTCATGAGTATACCAATAAAACCAATGGACTGTATGGACTCAAGGTTATATTTAAAGCACTCGACATTACATTTACATAAACTCCGCGATACATTCGTAACCGTGATTCAGAAACCCGTTCAACGCCATCTAACCATCTATTGGCGCGTGTCGACATTACATTTACATAAACTCCGCGATACATTCGTAACCGTGATTCAGAAACCCGTTCAACGCCATCTATTGGCGCGTGTCGACATAACAATACATACATGCCGCGATACACGATACATTCGTAAGCGCGATTCAGAAAACTATCCAACGCCATCTATTGGCGCGTGTGGACATTACAATTTATACACATAGTTTGAAATGTATGGAAATTAAATGCCGCCATGTTCAGTGTTTTTTTTTTCAGTAAAAAGTTTTCTTACCATTTTATAAGAAAAGAGATTGTTTACCAAGGAGTTTTGCATAGCTTGAACTGTAATGTGAACATTACAATTCAAGCATAGTGCGACGTAATGTTGCCTTGAATTGCAAACACCAACTTACAAGGAGACTTTCCACCATAGTAATCCCTAGTTACTGAGCAAGTATGATATAAATGTACTTGAGGATACGGAATATCTTATTGGCTATTCGAAAATTAAATTACGCTTAAAACTGTTAAAAATAGTAGGTACTTAACCAATTAGACATCTTGCTATGGGACATGAACATACTTTTATGGTAGTTAATTTTCTGTTTTATTTAAATGCCACACTGTACTTAAGTAATTGTTTGAGTACCTACAGTGATCAAACAATTATCAGGTGTATATATTACTGTATATTTTATGCCAGTAACCCATTCCTAGCTTTCCTACTGTAAAATTATTTCTTATGTTCACAAACAGACAGCTGCATGAAACAATTGCTACTGCTTACCTATTATCACGCGTTTTATAAATTCATGATAACGGCAAATTATGTCTAAACCTAAATAAGAAAAGAAATCATGTGTTTATGGGTTGTAAAAACCGACTGACTATTGGTGTTGCAGGTTTTGAGACAATTGCGTTCAAAGTTCAAACTGACAAGGAGATTTAAATTTTTTCTATGTTCAATCTCTTTCGTCATAATGTAGGAGGAATAAATGGTATTACTTAACACAAGAAATTACCTATGTACTATCTAAACCTAGGATTCGACGTTTATGCCACCCGGAGTCCTGCCAAATGGCTGAACGGCTGGGGCCAAGGATAAATCGGGTCCGATGGTTTAACGAGTTCTCCGAAGCATGCACGCGCTCAATAATTTTTCCCCCTAGAGATCACCTAGAAATATCTTCTACTACAACTATTAAACTACCGTCCTCTGTAGCTTGATTTAGGCGAGTTTAAAAAGGCTCCCTTATATTCACATAGCAGGGGTTAATACTTGTTGTTAGAGTCAAGAAAAACTCTCATTTTTGGCAGTGAAAAGCAAACAATGAAAATGATCAAAACTTTTGTTAGTGGAAGATGATACCTAGTCTATACTCCGTCCTTTCTTTTTCGATCCGGAATTCGTTATAATTGCACGGCACACAAATGCCAGCTTTTCGCCTCTATGCGATTAAAGATTCACGGCAGTACTTATCGAAAAATGACCTAAGTAAACTTTGCTTACAAACTTTGAGCACAGGAAATAACTGAGGAGGCTCATACGCTACTTTACCTACCGACTGCTGGTTGGCGAATAGGTTGTTGGAAAATTTTACTCCACTCCACTCTAAGACCCCCAAAGATAAGTAACAACAACCGACCGGACCGGCGGCTTTAAATGCCGTCTGAAGCACGGAAGCATTCAAGACATTTTACTAGACAAGCGGTCACCTAACTATGTAGGTAGGTACCTACTATAGTTTTATTTGGAGTGACAAATGTCCATGAGTTAAAGTATCAAGCTTAACTGCGTTTTATGAACCATTGTCTTACTTTCATACCATAAAGCATTAATTCCATTCCAGCTGTATTAGTTTGCAGATGTATTTTTATAATCCAATTTAACCGACGGTAAAATTAATTTATTTAAATACGCCACTTGGGAGACGGCTGTTTGAAAACAAACATTCCAGAACTATGTTGTTTTGAATTAACAATGTAAATGATTACGATTACAATAATAAATGTCATGTTAAATTAAAAAATATGAATTAACATGAATATGCCTTTATATACGAGATAATAAAGCACTTTTAATACAATTACATTGTAAGTAATTTATGCATACGTATAGCACAAGTCGTCCAATATGGCAGACCAGCGTGACATGGCCTTATAAGCGAATTTTAATAAAAAACGAAATCTAATTAATTATACTATGTAATTCATACCTGTTTTTAAGTTATTTTCTGAAGGTTGGCCAAAAAACTAAACGTTTACCGAGAAACGAACAATCGTTTTATTTTCGTTATTATGTATGAATTATTCATATGATCGGCCTATTCCGATCTAATACCAAAAAACTAATACCATTTGGTATTAGTTTATTATCCCAGTGAATTTTTATTCCGAACGAATACCATTCAAAAGAAGTACCTAATCTATTCCGAACGAATACCAAAACATAACTCTTAGTACAGTCACAGAAAACGTTTCTTTTGCTATTTAATAATTAACCGACCTCAAAAAAGAAGGAGGTTCTCAATTCGACCGTATATATGCTTTTTTATGTTTGTTCAGCGATTTTTTCGTCGTTTGTGGGCCGATTTTGATAATTCTTTTTTTGTTGTAAAGTAGATATGTGCAGTGGGGTCCTTTTAAAAGGATCACCAGGATCTGATGATAGCATCTTGGAGAAATCGAGGGCAACTTTCGAAAATTGTAGGGACGACTAGTGTGTTTGTTAATGTTTTCATAAGTACATGAACGCGCTACAATTTCATGAAGGTCTGGAGTCGATCTGATGAAGCCGAAAGACAGTCGAGGGAACTCCTCAACGGTTTACTGTAGTTATCTAGTGTTTGGGCTTGATTAATTTGTAGTGACGAGAACTTTACACCTACATGTTGAATTAAGCGCCATCTGGCGAGTAGTTTTTGAGTTATCTCTGCTTATCGAGGTTGAAGTCGGTTATTTTTTTTGTAAAAAGCAATTATCATTATTTATTATAATGATCGTAATTCAATCCTAAATTTTTATACACACATTTTTACTTATGAAGAATCACTTGCCAATTTTTTTTACCTGCAAAAAGGTGAGCTCGTTCGTATTGTTTAAAAATCCAAACCAACCAATCACAGTCAAGGGTTGAGCAAACGAAGCCCCTTTAGCGTTTTGATATTTTGCTTAATGAACGTTAAGACAATAAAATAAGGTCTGTTTTATACAAATCGTTGTTGATTGAAATTTTTACTATACATATAATTATTCTTGTAAGTATTTAATTGTAATTTTAATTTTTTGTGATAGTTTTTATTTCCTATTTTAAAGTTGAAAATTATGCCTACTTAGTGATTTGTTGGAAAAACTTTATTTTTATTCTTTAGGTATTTGTGCAATTGTTTGTTACACTTGAACATGTTTAATAAGACTGATTTTGATTGAAATATACATTACTTAATATCACATTTCACAGCATTTTTATTACTGACTGTACTTTCATACCATTTTAATAATTTTGGGATTCGTTTATGACTGGTATTCGTTCGGAATAGAAATTCACTGGGGTAATAAACTAATACCAATGGTATTAGTTTTTTGGTATTGGATCGGAATAGGCCATATGATCGCATTTCCTTCGCTCGGGGTACTATGAATGTTCATTAATATGCTTTTTTAGGGTTCCTTGCAGATCAACATGATTGAACAAGATGAATTAAGAACCCGTGATAAACGTCTATTTTTCGATCAACCCATTGTTTCTACCGGAAGAAAACGAATTCTCAAACAGCTTACTTTTTACGATTGTGGTATTTATAAGTATAGTTGGATACCTAACCCTGTAACTAACTAATGGGAACCATAAATGAAAAAATCTAAATTCGAGGGTTAACTTTAAGGAAAAATTTGGCATAAAAGCTCTTTCCAGATTTAGAACTTATAAAAACAGAATATTTTTTATATTCCTTACAAGATGTCAAAGAAAACTACTCTGAAACGTTGGCGTTGGAGCGTAAAATATAAAATGGATTTCCTTGAAAAGACTAAATTATTCGTTAATCGCAAGTATTTACGTGAGTTATAAATAAGATACCTTAAGAAAATAATTTTCATATTACTTTAGTAAGGAACCCTAACATACGCCTGTCCGACACGAAATTATTTTAAAGGGTTCTGTATTGAAACTATGAAAAACAGGAAAAATATAAAAAAAATGTGCGACACTTCAAGTTTTCAAAGTACCTACATAGATAGGTTACTGTGGTCGCTATAAAAAATAAAAAAGTTTAGATTCAATAAAAAATAGCCTTAAAAATGCTTTTTTCCTAACTTATTATTGACAAAATAACTAGAGTTAGTATTGTTTGTTTGTACGGAACCCTACAAGTAGAGTCCAAATCGCACTTGACCAGTTTTTATCATCTAATCCACCTGGCTGCTTCGAATGTCGATACCGAATGCCTGTTCATCCGCTTGCTAATCGTAGGTTGGTTAATTAATTACGAATCAATATTATTTATTGAAATGAGAAGAGAGCAGTCATAAGTATGCAATGTATGCCTTTAAATATTAAATTTATTGAAATAGAAAACATGCAGTTCTATTATGTTGCCATATTAATACGGCTATGAATTTGCATGGTGAATGTTAGATATATAATTTATTGAATGAACTTTCTTGAATGAATGACATGGGGTTGTTAAAAAGAGGAGTAACAAGAGTTCTCATTCCGGGCCGACCTTGCATTGGTAACTTCATCCTAGTGTTTCTCGTGTCTATAGATGACGATGACCACTCATTTTCAGGTGGCTTGTCTGCTTTTACGATAGCCTTTCAAGCTATAAAAAAGCATATAATATAGGAACAATGGGAATAATATTGTGCAATCGATCTATGTGATTGCTACAGGGTTGCTAATTTGCTACCATTGCAATGATAATGATATGTCGTATACCATATTGAGCAACTGATGGATACTTACATAAAATCCAGGAATCGCCAATAAAATGGGAATTTTAGTGTCTACATTAATCCTTTAAGTAGGTACAATTTGTAACTTACCATAATAACTTAGATGTCTTTCTATGAAGCACTTACGGATCTCTAGAAATCAATAAAGCATTTAAGATGGAATGATCGGATTTAACTTTATTTTAAAGTAACCTTGCAATGATAATACCGATGGTTATGATTTACTCTACATCCAGGTCGATGTGTCAAAAATAGCCATCAAAAATTCTATGAATGTCTGTCTATGACGCCTAGCGTATTAAAATTGCAATGTTTCTTTAGTTATATGCACGTTAAAAGTTGTACTTAGGTACCTATACTTGAGTCGCCGAGTATATGAAATTGCCAATACCCGCTAAATCCAAACTAATAACCTGCTCTCACAGTTCAATTCAGCTTGTAAGCAAAATTCACTAAGAGCATTTTTAGATCCCACCATAAAATCTTTAATCTACCTTAATCGCATAGGCGGAAAGCTGACATTTGTGTGCCGTGCAATTATAACGAATTATTTCTTGAACAAAGTCGTATTGAATTTACTCACTAGTCATGGGTGTTGACAAATCATGAAGCTAGGGCCGACATGAGCCGGAGAGCGGCGGAGAGCTGTGAATGTCAATGCGTTCGTGTAGTTCTGTAACGCGACGCGCATACTGAGCGGGCTCAAGTCTCAACGAATCAGAATCAGCGTCGCTCAGTCACTTGACCCCACCGTGGAGCAAAAACCGGCCTTCAGACCAGGGTTTGGGGGGGCAATGTTGTTTATAAAACCTTGTGTTTTGTCATGCTTTGTTTTTTTTATATTTCACTGATTTCTGCCGTAAACAGAAACAGAAAAGTTATTGATGCACGCCAGGAGTTTTGGCTTCGACATAATTTTAAAATTTCTTTATACGGTGTGATCTCCACAAAGATTAATTTTAGTAATTAATTTACAACGCGTTTAATATAGTAAGTAAGTACTTTATGAAAAAAATACTTATTTCAAGCGCTTTGAACTAATTGTTATTTACACAATATCCACTTGTGAATCAGTCCGTCGTAGCCTCGTCTAGTAAGTTCAGTTTTTGTTTTGATTAACGTTTCAGACATCACACATTCAGAGTATTCAGACAGACTGCAAATATGTAGTCAAATTATATTAGCTCAGATCATATACGGCGCCACGGAGAGGAAAAACTGTTGACAGCTTGACAAATTGCACACGATAATAATTATCTAGCTTTCGCCTACTTCCCTTTTGAGAAAACATCTCAAGACTTCAACTATACTAACGACATCTACCGCTTCATTTGATGGTAGCTTTATCCAACTTTTATTTCATTATTGTTATTGCTTCTTGGTACTGAAGAGTGTTGTAAACGTGGAGAGGCTACCCAGTGGCAAGTGACCTATGCCACATGGACGACATGAGCTATCGAAAGGCTTCGCCGAGACGGTGATGATGACCAATAAAGATTTTACTGATACAAAACTGTTGCTTAAATCAGATCAAAGTTTTACTAAGTTAAACATTAAATAATTTATTATAATTATATGTATAACAATCGCTCCCACACACTATTGTACCATGTACATAACAATTCTGTTTATGTTTTGAACACACAAATAAGTAATATTCCCATTAAATTAATTAATTACGGTTGCAAGTCATTCGATAAAAATTTTAATTTAGAATAGTCTAATTATTCGATTTCCCGCTAAATAAGTTCAAAAAAAGAATTATCGACTTAATTGAATTTCACCTCGTTTCATTCAATATGCTAAGCTTGGTAATGCTCGTAGGTCTAATACGACTTTAGTAATTCTGTTCATTAGGATAGACGCAATTAAATTGAATGTACGCATTACAGAGGCCCGTAACTTAACGTTTATTTGTAGTCATTGCAGGCACTGCGGGTAAATGCATCTAATAGCCGTTAGGTTAAATGTGTACATTCATTTTTCCACATTTTTTATCATGAAACGGTTGCAAACTAATTTGTAATATGGAATACAGCTTAAGTAATGACTGGTTTTGAATATAAGCGCGAAGCACATTTTTCTCGTAGTTAATGTCAATTTGCAAAGAAATTTGCAGCTCAACTTCGTGGCATCATAAGATCGAACTCATACATTTGTTTTTAACGCTTGCCGCTAGCGCTCGTAGCGCGGAAAGAGAGAGTTTCCCTCTGAGAGTTGCGGATCAGCTCTCAGCTGAATCATAAAAAATGAAAAGGTTCTCATTTCAAAATTGCCAAATAAACCATTCTATTAGCATAATCTCATAAAGCTTCCACGATATAGTTCGGTAACCATGCGTGAAGTACACCTACGTTGTTTCAACTACTCGTATGGCCGACCTTGAATACTTAAGTAACGAATTGGACTTGTATTGTGACTGGTATTCGGAGGCGATTTGCTTATTGAATGATTCATGATCTCTCATAACCGTGATATTTGTAACTCCCTGTTAATTTCATCACTAAAATATATCGATGTGGTAGGTATATTATATTAGCAAAATTCTGCTGCGCCATATTCTATCCAATCTTATTTAATTGTCTATACTTACATAAAATAAATTATTGAATAACTATGTTGCCTATTTTTTGTTAGAATTTTATTGACAGCAGGCGGTTTATAATTTATTGCTCTACAATATTCATCACCATTAGATGTGAAATATGCTAACGACCGAGTTTGAATCTTTTGTTATTGTATGGTCTTACATCGTTGAGTTGTTAGACCGTTCTTCACAGTACATAGGGATGTTGCATATTGGCCCTATTGCTGGCCTTAGGATAGTAAGAACAGGTTCTATATTAAGAAAATAATATGGCTTTAGTAATCTATTAATTATAAAAATCGGTAAATCTACTTAATACGTTTCCTCATTACTCATCTTACTTAAAATTAAAAATAATTTTAGCAGAAATTTGTAAGTCAATACCAACGGTTAATTGAAAAATTCACCAGCTAAACTCGATTATTTAAACCGTAACGTAATATTTCATCCGGTCCAAATTAACCCTCTGCAACTGAGGTGAAATAGTAGTAGAGATTCGACTGAGGTGGAGTCTGTCAGACGTCAGTTTTAAAATGAAAATACTGTGGAAATATTTGTGGGTATTAAGTTATTTATATTTTAAAAATGTTTTATGTTTTATATAATACTTTATTATAAGAATCTGTTAGGAATAAAATTGAAAGTCTATGAATTATATCACGTATTTTATTGAGATCAAAATTTCAGACTTACTGTAACTGACTAAAGAAATACAAGATTTATTTTTCTATAACATAAAAAAATTCAAAAACTTAAATTTTTTTCTGCTTATTTATATTATGATTAACTATTATAAAAAAATCACTGAGATCGTATGAAACGTTTAGGCACAAAACAGTCTTAAAGTTGAGCATATTTTTATAATATTTATCAAAGGAGATCCGCCAAATCCCATACAAAATTAACCCAAACCCGGCGCCAAAGCAATGTATCTCAGTTTTTAGAGTAAAAATATAGTAAAAATATTGTATATTTTTGGTTTTGCTAAATTCACATGCTAACATATTTTTTTTTGCTCGTTGAATTTTCATAGGCGCTCTATGTAAAATTAATTTTTTAAGATATACGTCATTATTTATTGTACATTAATATTTTAATAAGTGAATAAGGCATATAAGCATGTCTATTCTATTTAAATATTTTTCATTTCATGTTCTTGGGTAGCTTGGAGTTCCTTTAAAACCCCGCTTAATAGGCTCTCTCTGAGATTTTGTTATATTTGACATCTAAAACTAAAACAAAATAAAGATTAAAATCTGTTCAATAAATATACTATGGTTACATCTGACAGACACTATATAAATAAACACGTTTTACTGAGGTTATATATACGGGACACTAAGGAAATATAAATATTTTTGTGAGGTGACGTCTGTCAGAATCAATACTTTTTGCTGTACTTACGTCTATCAGACACCAATCACTCGTACCGCCACACCTGTGCACTATGTCGCCAGGGGCGCACTACTGTCACCTACCTTTAACCATTCGCGGAAGGTACTGAGCGGGACAGAGCCACAGCACGCCACATTACGGAATGATAACCTCTCATTTGTTTTCGGTGTCTGAGAGACTACCACCTCAGTTGCAGAGGGTTAATGAGACGTTTCTAGAAACAATAAAACGGGAGCGGGCGTGTCGTATGTGCATCCGAACGCGTTGTAAAAAAAAGTTAGAAATTCATATTTCGAACATCCGAAAATGTGTCAAAACTTTTATTTCTCAAAATAAACCTTAAGTGGTAGGCATAAGGTTGCAAGATTAGAATGCCACACACATGGCAAGCCAAGCTTTTTTTGCAAGGGCACCCTGTCCTACGGCCCACGTAAGTGGTTTTGTCATTGTAGTTTATTGATGACTAATATCTTTACAAAAAGCCATTGTATTTTACGAAAATGACTAAGCAATTGACGACGTTCATAGCATAAAAATCTCGATGGGTTTTCTTACAAACTAGACAATAAATTAAGTCTATTCAGTGTAACTTAGTTCAATAACTTTGCTGTTGAGGTAATTAAATCTTTTGTTCATTAATTACTTATCTAACTAAAGTATAAAATTAGTTATCGAGCGCTGCTAAATTATACAAATATTTCCTTTGTGTATTTTTTAACTAACCCTCTGTAGTTATTTATAGATTTATACTCGTAATTAAACAAGTCTGGAACACTTCGCCACACTATTCCAATTCGGTTTCTCAATCCTCTATTAGAAATACAATTCATTCTAAATTTAACTTTTGGGCCTTTTGTTTTAAAGGGTCTGGATTCGATTCTATTTGCGACAAGTTAACATAACATTATTGTTCCCAGGTTATTAAGCTCTCGACCTATCCAGTCGATTCAATTAGTCAACAACAGATAATTATTTTTTATCTGCGTAAGTATTCTTTCATCCACATTCGTCCAGCGTGATACACACGTGGATTATGTCGGATAATAAAAACAAACACCGCATCCATCGAACCGTCCGTACGTTGCCTAAATTCGGTCCAGTATAAAACTAAAAGTGTAACTCGATTATACGTATTATCGTTTAACGTACACGCTTACAGAGTGGCACATGTTATGATAATAATAATTAGCATGGCGTGTCTGTCCGCGTCGACAGCGCTGCCGAGCTAGTGCCGCAAGGGAAAAGCGGAAGCGATGTTACATTTTTTTTCTCACTTATTTGTTTACGGGTAGAGACGATGCCATAAAACAGTTTGTAGTTTCAGAATTTTCTTATATACACACAAAAATGGAATAAACAATCTTAGTGGAATTGCACTGGTTCTAGATCAGATAAAAGGTCTCGAAGCCACCTTCTGTCTTGACCAATCCTAAATTACGTACGTCACATTATCTTATATTAGGCTACATTTATCTGTTAGTTTCAAGTAGATAATCTGTATGTAAAATAGTATCATCAGAAGTGGGATGATCTAAAATTGTAGTGTTACAATTCATGTTTGATAAGGGACAACTTAGTGATAAGAAAATATCTATAGACATAATGTGCTTTTTTATTTTTCGAACTACGTGCTACTGGTACAAGCAACAATATTTAATCAATTCAATTATCATGAAAACTTCAAGTCTAAAACAAATATATGCCTAAGAATTAAAACCAACACCTCACATCTCAACCCAATCGCCGCTTTCATATCGGACCTCTCGCTCTTCCACTCGATATCGCATGACGATACCAAAGGATAAATTCCTATAAATATCCCTGCCTAGATGTTCCATCCATGTGATATCTACTCGTACATCTTTTTAAACCTTAAGCCAATGCAATAAGGACGAGAGTCATCTGCCGCAAGAGATTGTTTAATATAAGTACGTCGCATACAGATTCGTTTTGTATACTTTTTGTGACCTATCTGTAGTGATGACCTCGTAGAAAACACGATTAAACAAGCTATAAAGCTTGTTACAAATGTTGATGTTTGTCGCATTACCAGATTCAAAAACAAAGAAAAGTTATAATAAACTCGCCCCTCGCTAAGTTTTCCTTCGTTACGGTAGGTATATGTATCTATTGTAAACACTTCGGATTGGTTCCCGAATTCCCTATCCGCTGCCCATTGGATATCCACCCCGCAATACCTACATTCAAGTGACTTCATTCATAAATCTCGTTGGTATGCGCTTTAGGTGTCTGTTGAAATCTAATTAAAATCGTAAAAATCATCTCGTATGGTCCTTCGAGCCGGATCAGGTTTAATTTCTCCTGGTTTCGAAACATTTGAAAGGCTCGCCAACCCTCCTTGTTCAGCCTTTATAAGCCGAGGTATAATAATAATAATCGGTTTCCCAACAAGCATCCCGACCGGTTTGGCTATACCACGATACGTGTTGGGAAAAAACTCCGGGCGGTATAAAATCGACCTTAATTACAGGTGCAAGAACCACCATACATAATTTAGACCTCATCGGCTCTCGTTGGACATAGTAAACAGATTGGGTGCGAGTTTGTTTGTTCATATTGTGCTATAAACAATGCAGAATTACGAGTATATCGCACTAGTGGCCCATCCGCGAGTAATGGTAATATTGTCTTTGCGTTTACAAAACTACCCGCACCGGAATGAATTACCTAATACCTACTCGTATTTGTCACAAGTTTGAGATGTTTTATTTTTACTTCTTCTCCTGTTATGGATGTTTTTCTAGTCCTATTATGTTAAATTATAAATATAAAAGAACTCGTAAAATAATATTTAGCAATGCTATATATATGGGAACCTTTGTAACATCGAGGTACTTACTTTTAATGTCTAGGTATATTGCGGGAACTTTTTATGGGATATGACATTAACTCTTCGGTTATTTGGTAAAATCGGAGAATAGGAAAGAAGCGTTTTGGATTAACTTAATTTGGCATACTATGGTTGCTATGGTAACCATTGCAAAGCGTGGGTGGGAGTTGCTGGTTATTATTAACGTATGTGATCACATGCCTTGTAAAATCGATAAAACTTAAATGTCGCTTCAAATAATATAAGGCAATAAACTTATAATTTATGAGGGGACATTCATATGGACATTACTTCGGCTTATGCTTTATATTTCATAAATATCTCTTACATATTGTTATCCTTAAAATTTATAATATTAGCTTTTGGAATAGGACATTAACATCATTAAATAGGTTATCTTCTGAGAATATTTTAAAGCTACTTTATTGCTCCCATATAATTTCTTAATTCGAAACTGGTTTAGCAGCTATCTTCGTATACCCAATATGACTAATTAATCCGTCAATAAGAAATTGACTATTCCTATTTTAGTATAATACGGGTGATAATGTGTGCATTTTTTACTTCATCGGTTTATCTAATTAGGGATGTCTCCAACGGCACAGTATAAAAAGTATATTTTTAATGTAGCTGTACCTTCAGTTCGCATCTATTTGCGATATAGGTATTACGGTGGTGTGAATTTCGTGTCCGAGTTTAATTTATTTAAAATACAAGGTTAATATATCTTCTTAAATATGCTATAGACACAAATTGTATGAATGTAGCAAAAGTACAATTTGTTAATAATAGAGCGCAAAACATTCCTTTTCTGTCATGATATGTTAAAAAAAGAAAAAACACAAAGAAGAATACAATAAAAAAATGACTAAGAGAATAACGCGAAAAGTTTAATTCTTGATCGGCTATCATCAGGGTTGCCGTGGCGGTACGAAGTCCACGGGCTTCCATCACCATATTGTAGTACGTTGCTAGTAAAACAATACGAAATAATTAGATATATCTACATAACAAAATCAGCACACAAATCCACACCTACGACAAAACTTCACTTCCAGAATTTTTAATTGAAATGATAGTGTCGATGGTACGAGTAAATTCAGAGGTTCAAAGTTACCAAGTTAGCGCTAATTGTCTTTCAACACGCAAATAACTTCGAAATTACTGCACGAACGATCGGATACTTGTTGCATATTGAAACTTTAACACATAATATCCTGTTAGTTTTCACGCTGAAAGGCGTAGCATGAGTATCAAGTCAAGAGAATAAAAAAAAATACTTAAAAAATACTAAGTCAGTTTACTTCACACGCAAATCTATTAAAACACCATCCAAGTTTATTAATTGAAACCACTATAATAACTACTTATTTATATTTAACAACGCGAAATAATCGCAACCCTACAACTCCTATGAAAAGACCTCTCGAACGTAGTGCGGGTCCGGCGTTAAGAGGTCTGGCTACCGGGCATAATAGGTTGCTAACAAATGTGGTGTAAATTGGCGGGACGTGATTATTCTCTTTTTAAATTTAATTTGAATTTAGAATGCCGTTGCACATTTTTTAGCAATGCCATTTTATTGTTATTTGTAACTGACCAGTAGTTTTATTTAGGAGGGCACTTAGCTTGAACTGTCGGACATTTATTTATACGATAGCTGTCCATGCAAAGGGTGTTTTTCTTTTTATTCGACAAATGCCATGCCAAAATTAGTATTATGATTTCAACATCTTCTTATGATTTTTGCTTTAAATATTCGTTCAGAATCGTTCATTTACAGTTTTCATTTACAAATTTGTGTAAAGATGAATGCCGTTGGTTGATACCATCGCTACAGTAGGTATTTAGTTGGACATATTTATTATAGTGTAAATTTTACGATCATTAAACCCATGCACCTTGTAATGTTTTCTTTTGTATTGAAACCACCGGCCATTTTAATTTTTATTCGTGGTCACGATGTGGAATCGTGGCTCACCAGTTTATTTATTATGTTCATTATTCCAGGTATATCATATTTATTATTTTAATAATAATGTTATAGACCGCGGAATTTCTTGATGAGGGCATGGACTACTGGTTTTCTGTACGACCGTATTTGCTGTGTAGTTCTGGTCATCTGCACAAAGGCACGCCAACAATCTATCTGATACTTAAGTAGGTATAAGGTATGACGTTACTGCTTTATCACTGATGATTATTTTCTAGGGGTCATTCCAAAAAAGTATCTATCTCTAGGAATGGTAAAATAATTATAATTTATGTTTTATTGTTTTAATATAACTGTGAAGCCGTTGAAATATGATTTTAGTATTAAGTCCGCCTTTGCTTCCCTACAAATAACATTGGTACCCAGGTACATTAATTTTAAAACTTTTTTATTAACAATCCGTTTTACAATTAGATACTATTTAAAAACGTAGATTACTTTTTTTTTAATTTAAAACTAGAAACCAATAACTTAGTTCCAACTTATATAGTAAACTTAAAGTATACAGGTTTTGTTGATTTTATTAATTTGCAACCTCAAGCCACGGCTGCGGTGCGGCTCCACCAAAACGAGGAGAACCAAACTACCTGCTCTCTAACGGTCATTGGGACTGAAAAAAGAATGTCCATTGTTCCTCCACTGTTAAACTTATAATTTATCGCCCTTTGTCATAATTTTATTTTGTTCTAACGAGGGTTCGCATAACTAGCCGAAACGGAAGTCTTAATTGTGATTGTGCGGTCATAGATACCTATCAGTTTATGCCATCACAGATTGCCATTATGAAACGTTAGTTTTATTTATGTAGAAAATAATTAATCGTCATTTGTAAAAGGCAAGAGCCTTGGAGTGGAAGACCACTGGGCAGGAAATCTTTAGGAGATACCCATTTTTCTCTTCAACTCTCCGTTCCACACAACAAAAAAACTCTTCCGCTTTTTAATATTATTAGAGATTAATTTATTAACTAATGCTTATGCAACCAGTCATTGATAGCATCTATTTGCATTACACTAGAACGTTCCATCCATCTTCAAACCCACTTCAATTAGTACGCACTAAATTTAGTATCGCCTCACGAAACCAAATTGCATTCAATACTTGATCAGAGCTAATTAATCGGTGCAATCAAAGTTTCGAGTTCCTTCATCGGCATAATGCCATTAATTGGGCTCATTAATAGCTGCAAACTATTATCTATTGCAAACTATTATCTATTGGCTCCTTTGTTTGCAGTTATTGTTGCTAAGCAGGGTTAGGGGTCTGTCTTGTGCCTAACAACATTGAGGAATCATTCATGTGTTTACGTTCCAAGGGTTATATGTAACAGAAAAATACGGACTAGGGACTAGGATTCCCTGTCTTGGGTGCCATGGACAACACAAAGACAAAGACAAAGACACATCCAGATCGAGAACGGAAATTTAAACTCATCATTCAAATTTCCGCCTCGCTTGGAATGTGAATTGAATAATTATACATATTTGTTATAAATTTTTCTCAATACAGTATTAATCAACGTTCTTTTATATTGTTTTAAAACAAGTTTAATTAATTCAATAACTAATGATCGATTGATTGAAAAAGATGCATTTTAATGATGGCGAAAAAACGCTGACAACGCAAACCAAAACCATTTATCTAAAATGCATAGGTACATCTTTAATATTGTTATCACATGAGTACAAAAAAATTTAATATCTACACCGTGGGGCGGCAGTCCTAGCGGACAGACCAGTTAATGACCTCATAAAAACCCATGAGGCATTACGACTTACGACCGCTCCAGCAAACTCGCTACAACACCCAGTTATGTCAGTTTACAAATGTCATCTGTGCTGTCAAACGCAAATGTCATCTTTATAGTGTTTTATAGGATTTTTTGAGGATAATTCTCTTCCGTTTAAATAAATCGACCGCCTATTTTAATTCCTTCTGCCCGCTCTAATTTCATTATTTGTGTTTGTTGTATGTGTAAAAAAATGCACAGCGGGAATTTAACCTACCTCCTGAAAATACTCCAATTTATCTAGTAGTATAAACTGCATGGAAATCCGTGCAGCGTTCAAAATTTTAATTCGAGCATACCTAAGTACCTACATTGTTGTAAAAACTGATTTGTAGTCAATATCCTCACAGATTTCTTGACATTTAACAAGTTATAAATCCGAGAAATGTGAAAAAGCGCGCTAATGAGAACTGACGTATCAGATACGCATAAATAAAACATTATTTCCTCGACTGTACTCGGTCCAATGGCGCATGGCGTGACGGGTATGTAATTAAATCATCGCCATTGTAACACTTAGCTATGTAAATAAAGCGTTCGCGGTGCGTTTATGAATTATAATTCGGATATCATTATTTTAAATCGTTTTAACTTTTTGCTCCGATTGTACTGTTTGTTTGTGTGAGTTGATGCTATTGGTTGTTGCGTGTGTGGGTGGGTTTTTGTTACTTTAAGGAGGAACTTACTGATTGAACTAGTGGAAATATTGTCGTTTTTAGTGATGTGTTTCTTTCTTTCCTATAATGAAGTAGGTAACTAGTCTCAGAAGGCCTTCAGCTTAGCATTGTCTTAGACCACGTCCTTTAATTGAAAATACTTAGAGAGACCGAAAACAGGACCATTGAATATTATGGATGATATAAAGGAGTGTTATCATGAGATCCTAGTCTTTATAATGTTACGAGGCCTTGAGTAGTTAGTTGCTCATAATCATAACCCAACCTTTAAAAAATATTACCTCAGTCAGAAGTGGAATATTTTCAAAATTCATTTTCCAGAATCCTAAACATTGATTCATCATCTAACAAACTTTTCTGACAGCAATTCCAATTCAAGTATATTATTGACAGTTTGACCTGTAGATCGCATCTGATACAGGTTACAAACACGAGTTAATAAGTATAATATGAAAGTTACTTGAAATGCTCTTTGCCCTATACTATGTTTAAGTGCAAGAATTAATTTGCCACTTAGAACACTTAGGTTGAAAAGGCTTAGTGCATTCGAGTGCGCTTGCCGTTCAGCTTAGCTTTGTTTATTGCTGAAAAGATCTAAATCTATAATTTTATTTTGTACACACGTAAGTGTTCCATATTGCATACTAAATGTAAGCTGTGTCGGTGTGATGATTGATAAAAATTGGGATAAAAAATCAATTAAGTTTATGAACTAACTAGCGAACCGCCCTCGCTTCGCTTCGGGACCCGTAAGTATCAACCGCGTAGGTCCCGCTCCCGTAGGAATTTCGGGAAGATAATAAACTGTCACCAAAATTAATTGAGGTTAAATTAAATTAAACTTAGAAATAAAGCTTACGACAAAATAATAGCAAAGTAGCAAAGGATCACAGCAAGATTAATTCAGATTAAACTTGGAAACGCGGCAAGTTTGGTATGGCAGTGGGTTCGACCAAATTTGATTACCATAAAAACGGTTCTAGTGTGTTAATCTTAAAAGATAGACATAAATATACTGTCGTGGACATTTTTTTAGATCATTTCAAGAGGAATAATTCTTTCATACATATATTTTTGGTATCTTGAATCGTTTTCGCAACGCATGCAACGAAAGCCCTCGAGAATGAATAATTTTCCCCGTTTTTTCCACATTTTCCATTACTTTTTCGCTCCTAATTGTTGCAGCGTGATGTTATATAGCCTATAGCCTTCCTCGATAAAAGGTCTATTCAACACAAAAAAAAATTTTCAATTCGAACCAGTAGTTCCTGAGATTAGCGCGTTCAACCAAACAAACAAACAAACAAACAAACAAACTCTTCAGCTTTATAATATTAGTATAGATTTAACGTTATTTTTTTGTTTAGGTATTTATACATTTACGTTTTAGATTTTTAATACATTTTACTAGTCATAGTGGCTAACCCAAGTATCGGAAGCTCGGCAAACAGGTGGACTAAAAATGTCTTATTATTAAAATTCCATTAAAATTAATGTAAAATTTGACCCGATTACAGTTACATTATTGCTAAGTGTATTTTTTTTTTCAATTTTACAAAAATTGACACCGCCTTGAAACCACCCTGTAGATACAGTCGAGTAGAAAAATGGTCAACACAATAGAATAAATCTAACCGTTCAACAAATCACCCGATACACTTAAAACTATACAATTAGTTGGAACACGAGTGAGAACAGTTCCAAATGTAAATGATGCATTTGTTGTCACATACCAACGTGACCCGAGCCGTAACTCGACGCCGACGCATGCTACCGTCTCCTAATGAAATCATGTAAACCCAAACACAATGTAATCCTTAAAACAATAGGAATAGAACACACAATAGCTCTTACCAAATATAGATCACGCGCGATCGACTTTAGAATTTCGACCCTAATTTTAGTTGTTTTAGAGTAGAGAATTGAATGCGTGAAAAGGAATGCAGTGAATCCGTAATTTGACACGAAACGCTCATCTATGTCAGTGCTTTCTTACATTTTCTTGTATTAACACGTGTTTGAATGCTTTGTTGGACAAAATTTGTTTTGTAGGATATGTAGGGATTGTGAGACAAAGGATAGGTTAAGAGTTTCTTTCGTCGTCCCTTTTCTTCCTGATTCTTATTGACATATTGACTTTAATTTAAAGATATAATGTTCCGTTTTATATACAAAATGTGTCAAATTATTCCGAAAATATAGCGAGGAAACCTGTATGCCGGAAAGGTCTAAAAACTGAAAGGCGTGTGAAGTCTGCCATTCCGCATTTGGCTAGCGTGGTGGACTATGGCCATTCTTATTATGAGAAGAAACCCGTGCTCAGTGCGTAATTGGCCAAAATGGGTGGAGATGATGATGAAGTGTTACTATATGAAAGAAAATTCGTCTAGCTGTTTGTAAAGTAACTTTTACATTTTAAGCAAAGCAAGTCTATCGAACGGCTGCTTGCAGTTTTAAGGTAAAAGCACGTGTTCTGGACAGGTGGAACAAGTTTAGCGAAAAGCGTAAAGTTAAGTAGCGTAACCAACTTTTACTAGTAAGGTCTGTGGATAGCAGCATCTTTTAAAAGTTTGTTAAGTAGATGGTAGGTACCATTTATTTGGTTGTTCTTGATCCATTACTTTATTTCTTTTCTCTTCTTTTTCGGCTGACAATGCATCATTGGTATGCGCCCATGTCGTATGTTGGCAATGCAAGTATCTCTATACATTATAAAAAAGTGAATATACACATACTCAGATAAGAAGTACCTACCATGGTCACACGTAACTAATGCATACAATGTAGCGCAGGTTTGCCCGCCTCAGTGCGTTTATATCACGTGTGTCGTGTGAATGACGCCTTACATTGTACCTAACACAGGAAACGTCGGTGTTCGAGGAGTAATGATGCGTCCACACAGCGACGGTACATTACCAGCCAATGACTATTTGTAGCCATTGGTAGCTGGACTATTTTGGACGTATCTTTCTAAAATAACAACAGCATTAAGGTACCGTTTATTACAATAATCTAAGTAGATTGTAGACTCAGTGATTCAATATGATATGCTGAAATATGATTTATGGTAAAAGTAGGTAGTAGGTTATCTTCACACTCGCTACTGCATTCGCGTTTACAAATATCAGCTTTCCGTCCTTTTGACTAAAGTCAAGTAAAGTACAGTGCAGATTGTCAGCGAGAGTTTAATATGACAAAATTGACAAAACTAAATTTTGCTTACAAGCTAAACTCAACTATAAACACAGGTAATAAGATTGCTTTAAGCGGGGAACGCCAATTCGATATTCCCGGCGACTCAGGTAGTCTTCCATTAATTAACCCAACACCAAACTCCACAGCACCATTACTAACACGTCGCATACTGCGTTATTTTGGGATCGGTGTTTTATGGCGCTGTAAACCAGGTTTAACGCCATTCATGGCGAACAGGTTGTGCTGGATGGTCGACGGTGGTGACTGGTGGCTTACATCCTGCACCGTTTATGGAGAACTTGTGCGTGTTAGCTCTTTTCATGCGTCGATGAACTTTACCGTCTTCATCATCATCATCGTCTTAACCCATTATGGCCCACTATTCAGCACGGGTCTATTCTCAGAATAATAATAACCATGCCTTGGACAACACACAATGTTAGGGCCATAGTCCACCACGCTGGCCAAGTGCAGATTAGTGGACTTTTATTTACTGTAAATAATAAAGCCCTTATTGTCTTCTTGTGAGGCTGCCTGATTGTACTTCAGCGATGGTTTTAATGTTACTGATGTTCATCGGAGACGATGATCAATTACCATTAGGCACGTCCAATCACACGTCGGCACGTTTGCCGGCTATTTACAAAAAAAAATCTTTTATTATTTACAACACAAGCAAATTAGATTTCATCAAACTAAAATGATTTTTTTACTAACGAGAATGCTAATATCGTATCGGTATCGCCTTGAATGAATCCAGAAAAAAGTTGCAATAGAATAGATTTTGTGCACTACTTGTAGAGTAAGAAGCTTGGCTCTACATAAGTTCGGATAACTTTGACAGCAAGCCAAATGTTTTTGGTGGAATTATAGTTAATTTATCAGCGACATTTGACCAACTTTCATCAAAGCATGTCGCATCTGCTGGTCAACTACACCTTGCTCAAACTGACCATTGGTCGTTAATAAAAACCGTCATAACCTCCATCGATTGTAAAATTTATAACTTTATTCGCCTCCATTTTGCTTAGACAATATTCTTGAATCACCACCGGTGCCCACACTGCGTCATTTAAAATTATTGCTGTAAGCATAAAAAGGTCATAATGACACACTTAAGTCTATTTCTTTAAGTTATGTATTTTTCATGGAAATATTATTTATAGTCCACCTTCTAAGGAATCACTAAACTATAAAGATTATTTTATGTAAATATCTGTGAAACGAGTAGCAGAGCCACCAGGTGGGTACCATTGCCCAATAACATCAAGAGAACCAAAGGACTTTATCGACGTAACAGGATACCATAGAACAGAGAACTAGAGCTACTGTCACCAAGTTCAGAAGCCTATAATGTTATTTAGATCATCATCATCGCAATCCGAAACTGTGCCACTGCTAGGCACGGGTCTCCTTTCACAATGGCAATAATCCACTACATTGGAGCGATACGTCAAAAACCTTTGAGAACATAGTGGAGAAACCTCAGGAGTTTTGCAGGTTTCATCATGATGTTTTCCTTCGCCGAAGCAAGTGATTATTCGATGTCAGAATAAGAGGGGTAAATTCCATCACTCTTCGCTTCCAAGACAACTTCTATGCTATAGTGTTAAGAGTGAAACCGATACATGCCTATATAAAATAGTGCAGCATGTGGGTAGTTGGCAAGATAGCGCAATCCGGTCTGGAGAGCTCATTTGCATATTAACAGCCGAGAGGAGTAGACGAGTAGCATGTGTCTAAAGTATCTTTACGGAGGAAAAAAAGACATCGTGTTATAATATTTTACCCATCATTATCGGAATCGAAAAGGTGTGATTTAAAATTTTTAAAATTAAAAAATTGTATTGTTGTATTGAATCGATTCGTTGCGAATAGCATATTTTCATGAATATTGTAATATATTAAACGACTGTTATTTTTGTCATGTTTTAATTTTTTTTAATCCGCGATTTTCATTTGATTATACTAGCATAGTAACCAGCCAAACATTACGGTTTGTACTCTGTAGGTCAAGCTATAATATTATGACTTTATATCATCGATGCATTAACGAAATCTTTATAATTCACAATTCAATATAGCAGTAACATTATATTACTTTCAGTATAATGGTATTGTCATGACATTCGTTATCGGGCCGAGATATGAAAACTGCGGAGTTATCGCGCGATGTAACGTCATACATAATTGGTATTGCGATGTTTTCGATACAATTAATCACTCGCCTTAGCACGCGCGTTTTCTTAAGTATATCTATCTATAGGTATACTGTAAAACTAACTTCGCCGGCTTTGTACTTAAAAAATTTGATGGGGTTATTAAATTTTGTCATTGTGGTACAGGTCAACTATTTTCAATGTTTTTTTTAATATTCGAAAATTGCTCACTAATGTGTTACTTATATCCCTATTGTAAATTTGCTTTGGTAGCTATTATTGATGCCCAGGCGTTTCTGACAACTAACCATCATGTAGTCCGCAACTGGTGCAATAGCCCTATCTGAGTTACGCATGCTAAACTAGCGGGGGATGTTGGGGTTTTTTAAAACCTTTTTAACATAGAATTATTTCTCGGAGCGACGCAAGGAAACTGGTTATCATAACCCTTGAATATTAAACGTTTAGGTATCGACGTGATATTGACATGTTTGTTATCTGTAAATCCTAGATGAATATTCACATATTAATGTATTCCACCAACACGGTTGGTATAGCGAGGACGTGTCGAGGCAGTTTGAATGCAAATGGTATGGAGACTTGCCTGTTACGATATTGACGTACAGATAGACGACGCGTTTATCTCCCTGTAATGGTGGGTCGATAGTAGGTATATACTGTTTATTCGTTAGAGGCAATAATGGTGATTTTTTAGTTTGATGATTCCTAGCTGTATCTGTCATGTGACTAGTAAATCATTTTTGATTGGGTTCTAAGGTTTGAGTTTACTGTCATGGAGATACTAATACCACTTAATATGTGATAGAATATACCATTTTGTTGACAAACAATTTGTAAAACTGTCAATAAAATACATAGAGGCATTACGAAATTATTATACGTACGGTATACCGTATACGTGACGCATATATAAACAGATAAACACATATAGGCACGCGTTATTGTACACAAATAAAAAGGTTCTATAAATAAATATATGTAGGTAAATAGATGTCAAAAATACCTTTATTCATAAACATACAATACAACAATACAGTTTAAGCTATTGTAGGTAGGCAAACCAAATAAAATAAAATTTTGCCGAGTAAATTTTTTTCATCACCATACATTTCCACAATTCACACCTTAATAATTATCCGGTGTCCGTAGCTTATCACAACGATACTGGTTCACTCACATGTTCATTTACAATTCAACACGCATCGTTTTGATATTTCTTGTTGTTTGAACCACCTGGTTGGTGTAAAATGGTTTGTTCTGATATGCATCTCTAGCAATAATCACCAATACGAGTCTGCTATCAGATTTCTGAATCGCGCTATCAAAGTGTTCTACGTAGTTCCAAATGCATACAAAGAATAATGGCATTGGAGTTTTCTGTGCCATTTCAACGTGCTAAAGTTTGCTGAAGTTTATTTTAAGATGTTTCTTCTCTTTTTTGTTTGTGTCCACTAACCTCAAAAACGACCGATTTGGATGCAGCGTTTGCTGATGTACCTTTAGTATACTTAAGTTTGGTTATAGTGTTGGTTTATTTCGATCGATTTACAGATAATAAAAATGATAAAGATTTAAAGCAGTTCTAATGGTTCAGATATAAAAGCAATTCCCCGAAGCAAAGCGATATAGTGACCCTACTTGTGTATCATAAAGGAGACGCGGGTACTTAATGGGTGATATTACCCGAATATTATAGTAAAATTCACGGAGGTCTACGAATTAGTGAATTAACTTATAAATTACAAACCACCCAATCTAACTAATCATCTATCCTTCGGAAATTAAACGCTAAATGTGAAGGCACTTAGCATAGTCGTAAACTTGATTAAAGCAAATAAAGCATTATAGTTCATTCGTATGCCAATTCGTACACTCACCGACAGTAGACTTTTATTGTATGTGGATAGGTTAATATTATTTATTTATTTAATGTTTTTTTCTTACCTTTGACTTTTGAGAATCACATGACAGACACCATATTATTTTAACTTGGAATCAATAAACAGTTTATTTATTAATAAAGTAGAACCCGTCCTAGGTCTTTTTAACAGACAGGCAGACTGACTAAAAGGAGATCCTATAACCATCCCAATTTATTTTTTCAGGTACGGAACCCTAAAATTATATCTACTGAAAAGCCAAAACATGCCATTAGAGGAGATTAAGTCCGCTTATACTAAACTTATACCCTATTCGTGTGACATTCAAAAGTTTATAACTCGAAGTCTAAGGTAATTGCACAATGCCGCGCCTCGGCTTCTCGCCCATGGTTTCACGTAGCAAATCGTAAAAGACCCCATAAAACGATACACAACCGAGATCCCATTACAAACCTCTTCCATGTTATAGCCATTTACAACTTTTACTGTTTTACTGTCTGTTTACCACGCCAAGTTATATCCTCTTCACAGACGCGTCTCCCTGGGCGAGGTCAGCGATAAGCTAAATAACCTTATGCGGCGGTGTTTCATAAATCGTAAGGTTTCCTTGTTTCGCTGGTGGCTTAAGCAGTAATAATTCACACCTAATTAAGTACAGACCCGTGTATAAATATTTAAATTTTGATAATCGCCGGTATATAATAAATTATTTCACAGGCTACAGAAACTCTTTAACCAATCATATATTTATAGCATCGCTAGTAACAATTCGTTCGTCGCAGACGGTGCGACGTATCCTAAGGCCTACGTTAAGTTATTTAAATTGGAAAAATGTCCTTTAATTCAGTGTTCCTCGAAACAAAAGGATATGAGTCAGTGGATCCATTTGCTGTGCAAAGGTTTTATTTGTTTTTAACTCCCGCGTTGGATGCTATCGGGTAACTTAAAAATATTTTTAAATATTTAATTTATATTTATGGAATATTTATTTTATTTTTATCGACGTCGTTGCAATACTAAAAATATAGGGTTCCATTTGTCACTCCCTTATGAACGGAACAGTAAATGACGAGTTTGTTTGTTTTAACGGGATAATGTCAGGATCTACTGTTTCTAATTGATAGGTATATTTTTCTTGATACTTATCCAGGAAGAGTTTTGGTATCATGCTTCGAGCAATAGAAGCCGAGCATCAATCAAAAATGTTGCAAAATTAGGAAAATATTAAATTTTTGATGTAAAGACAAGTTTCGCGAAGTGAAGTTATGAGTGTGAGTTAGTAAGATCTGTTTGCGTTCGATTTGGAATTTGTTTTATAGCAACGCACACAATGTCAGCTTTCCGCCCCTGTGACGAAGGTTCTTTTCGTATTGACGACGATAATCAAAAATGCCATAAGTACTTACAAGCCAAATTGAACCGTGATTGGACGTAATAAAGTTATTTTTAGCGGAGAATGTCAATATGTATCACATTCGCAGCGGGTCAAGTAGGTATAGTATAACAATAACCGATGTTCCTACAGTCCGCACGAAGTAAAGCAGTATAACCGGAGTTCTAGGAAAGTCGGACTTGAGCGAGCACAGCATACATTCCGAGCGGTGCCAGTATTGTGGATCATTTGAATGTACTTCCGTCACCAGGGCTTGAACCATCGCACCTATTGCTTACTTGATTATATCTGCATCTCTAAGTGTAGGGTAACCAGTATAATTTGTTGGTTGTCCCAATGAGCTTCACCACATTTCACTTCATATTCCGAATGTGTCGAAATTATTTTAGAAGTCCTATTTAGGTATTATATACCTACGTATCTGTCAATTCATAGGCAATTTTATCACAAAAACCACAATAATGTTTTGTCTATATTCCCACCAAGACCGAATAACTAAAATCAATGATTAAATGACTGTCCTGGGAATCGAACCTTGACCACCATTTATCACGATCATATAATTTTAAGATGAATAATGTAAAAAACGTATATTCTAAGCAGAACCCTATCATTCAAGTGAATGACAATATCTTAACTGTACATTTATGTCGCAAGGAATCCCAGTACACAGTCTGAGTATGTAAGTGTTTATTTTATTTGTTTGTCTGTCTCACTCGAAGTACCAGCATGGTAACAGCGTGTTCGCAAGTGATAGTTCCGCGATGCTAATGGACGCTTCGATGTCGCCCGATTATGATTGCGTCGTGTCCTGCTAATGGGCTAGAAGTGGCTTTTATTAAATCGGTAATGTATGCTTTTTTATTGATTGAAACGGTAATGATAATGCAGACGAACCACTAGGGTAAAGTGGTCAGCGTCGCCTTTGGGCATGAGTTCACCAGAGGAGACGCGAAAGAAACATTAGCCCTGAAGGAGAACTCTTTTTACACCATGACAGAAGCTTAGATAAACTAACTAAACTGGTTAAGCTAACTAACTTAGCCGACTAACTTAGCACCAGCTATCACCGTTGTAACTTAGTGTAGTACGCCTTTTAGCAAGTAAAAGGTTTCGACGAGCGAGCTAAGCATACAATCTACATATATGTTACTCTTCATCTTCAGAAACCTGGAAATACTATCTCATCAGAAGGCACTAGTGGGTAGATGTCAACAGCTGTCCAAATTTTTAAACAAGTTAAATACGAACGTTTTACCATTCGCTAAAAAGTTTGATCCACGAGTAATTATACCCAAAATAACACGTGTCTGCTTCATTCAGTATCCATTATAAACTCTGGTATTTTATCATTAAAATCACACTCCTAAATGTACTGCCAAAATGGAAATTGACATCAAAGCTTTTAAACCCGCAAATAAAACTGTTTATCTCAATTATCCAATACGTAAACAATACCGGCAATTGATTCATTTAATACCAGCGCGTCAACGAAACCATATTTTAATATAACCCATTTGCCGTCTGTATCGTTAAATAAACTAAACCGGTTATTTGACCAGTAGTGAATAAGCGACTAACCACGATACAAACCAATATAAATTTGATTGGACGTGTATAATTTTAACCAATTAGTGTTTAGTGATGTTATAATATATGTACTGTGGTGTTTTAAACTTTATGGGTAACTTGTCCCATAGTTGGGCATCGGTTTTGGTAAGGCAAGGGATGATCGTGATTTTTTTAACCGACTTCAGAAAAGGAGGAGGTTCTCAATTGGATACTTTCTATTTTGGATGATAACTCATAACTTTTTACTGGGTGAACTGATTTTGATCGTTCTTTGTTATTCGTAAGTTAGTGCTTATTGTGTGCTCCCACGAGACTCAAAAGAAACTCAAAAACTGGCCTTCAGATGCCGCTCAACAATAACAGCCAACATTAACATTTCGAATAAAAAAAAGTAGGTATAAAATCGGAATAGTCAAAAATTATGAGGTAAAATAAAAACCATAAATTAAATAAAAAATATTATGAATAACTCAAAAACTCAAACTCAGGATCTCTTCGTTTTTTAAGTCGGTTTAAAGGTCCGTGAAAGGTACTCTCCACCTCGCTGAAACTGAGGCTCAGAAACCTTCCGTCCGGGCGACTTAACATCGAATAAATCATAAGGGTGCGGTTCCACTGAGGCGGAGCGGAGCGGAGCTGTGCGCGATTCACCAATCACATGGCTTGAAATCCACATCTCATTGTGCCTCGCGTGGTTTTCAAGCAATTTGATTGGTGAATCGCGCACAGCTCCGCTCCGCTCTGCCTCAGTGGAACCGCACCCTTAGGGTCATATCTACGAGTTCCTAATCCACGCCAGCGCATTGGCATGCATAACTCCGGCCAGGCGTGTCGACATTATTCATATTGCGCTGTGCAACGCCTCTGTCACATACTAAACGCATAGCTCCGTACCTAGGATACTGTTGCGTTGCGTTGCGCGTTGCTCTGACAACTTGATATTCCGTTTTAAATATACAATGTCACTGTAGGCTTTATGGTACGGGCGAGTATGGTTTTGATGGACATAGCGTACTAATGATAAAAGTAGATATATCTACTAATAATAAAAGCGGTGACAGCCTAGTCGTTAAGAATTCGGCCTCCTACTGAGGGATCCGGGATTCTAATCCCTGTTAAATTCATAGAAGTCATAATCATTTTATAAATACTCAGAGATAATAAGTTAAATTGAGGATAAGAGATTAAAATACTCAAAAATCATCATTACCACCTTACATTATAAATGGTTATTTTTATAAACAAAACTAATCAGTTCAACACTTCAACAGTAACCATTTTGTACATGTTTGGGACGGGTGAGAACGGGAATGGGAGCCAACGGGAAAAACCCGTTGAAATATAAGGCTTATTGTACACAAAAAATATTTTAACACATCATTTAAGACGTTATGTAAACATAATTTAAAAGCAACTAACACGATTTGCCTCATTTACTAAACGACTTACCGCGCAGAGCAATTACCTAGATAAACGCTAAACTGCCCGATAACGTAATTAATATTAAATATGTTTAAAAAACTACCTAATTACTACTCGTATACGTTTCGCCTGAACTAACACTGATTTAATAACTATATAAACTTTAATATTGCGGTAGCTACTTGTATGTTTTTGCAACATCACGGAAAATAAGCATTGTTTCTTGTTACCAGGTATATTTCCTTGCGAAATTTAACTTACATTTACAGCAAAAGTATAAACCCTTTTTATATATCCCAGGGGAATCACATAGAATACAAAGTTTGTTTGAAGTCTCTAGAAACTAAATGTAAGTTACAGAAATAAGGTATTCGTAATTTTAAAGCATAAAGTTTTTTAAATTCCATATCCCGAGGGAACGTAAAAAAAATTAATAAAATCCTTTCTTAGTGGGTGCTGTAGGTCATAACAGGAACCCATTGTCGAAATTTCATGTTCATGTTCATGAAATCAGTAAGTGAGGGCAAACAGTTTTATACGTAAATCGGTCCTGGTCGGCAAATCACAGCTGATACTAAGTTTTTGGCCAAAAGTCACCACTAACCATCTGGCTCATTTCCTCGTTAGTCGGTTATTTACATAAAAAACTCCTTTGTCAACTGTTTAGGCATTCGAAAATTAAGCTGGCAAGCGAGATCTGTTGATGTACAAATCTATGTCAGCGGATGCGTCGCGAGTTTTACATTCTTACGCCGACTGATATATAGCGGGTAGCCGAGATCGGTGGAGCTTTCGAATACCAGTAACCGAGTATCGCCTCCGTATGGCTCATTTTATGCGAAAACGAACGTGAAACGCAAATCATGCTGAATTTTTATTGTGTCGTGTCGTGACACCTGGGAATTCGGACAGTTTTCTTCTATTATGTATGATTGTATAAAAAAATAAGAAATGTTCATAATAGAGTAACAACAATTTATTTATATCTTATTTTACATTAGACATGGTAATCTTGTTTGAATAAATTAATTGATTTATAATCTAGATATCGGGATTGGAATCTGATTTATAGGTTACAAGTTACAAGAGAATTTATCCGTGACATAAAAAATGACGTTTATTGACAACGACCAAGTGTACGAAATCAATGCACTCTGCAGCAGTATCAAACGACGTACGTTCGTTTGCATTCGTTAGCGTATTTAAATTGTACGGAGTGTTCCTGGCAGGGTTTTCTTAGCTCAGTTGGCGCTGCGCCAGGGGACCTGACGGATACTTGACAGGCCACTTGACCTGATATGTAGTCGGCACGGCACTTAATGTGGAGCGAATTACGATTTTTGCTAAAGTGCTCCCGCTTATCAACGTTTCAAGTTACTTGAGTCGTTTTGTAAATACACTAGTAACTGGTTCGCTTCGGTATGATCCTTCCGTTCATAAACTTAATAATATAAATATGTAATTGTTGATTTTAAAAGTGGTTTTGGTTTTTAAGTATTAGGTATTAGGTTGTTTATTTATTTCACAAAGATAAATAAATGATACAAAACAATATGCCAACCAAAATTCAGCCAATTTAAGAAAATGTTGACGCACTTTATACCTAAATCTCTAATTAGTATCAAAATTCCTAATGACGAAATAACTAACGAATGTTTTCTCTTCTTTCCAGATACAAATCATTAAGCAATCAATCGGAACACCTCAGCCCTAGCATAAGTTCGACCTGACAAAGTTATCTGTGATCTCATTTAGTTTTAAATTCGCCTAATAGCATAAGTGACTTGATGACCGGCTCGAAGGACCAAGTTTTTCTTGTTTGATTGAGTGATGAAACCGTGAGCGGGTCATGGATGACAGATAGTTGGGTTTTGGGGGATGGGATAATGGGCCTTGGGTTAGGGTCTTGAAAATGCCGCATGCGCACTCGAGTTCGGCTGCGAGCTCGGGCGGCGACGACCTGGGCTCCACTGACGAGGTGAAGGTGTTCAAGGACGAGGGCGACGGAGAGGACGAGAAGCGCAGCTCGGAGAACCTGCTGGAAGAGAAGTCCAGTCTCATCATCTGGACTGAGAGTGAGGTGAGTGGATGTATTTTTTTAATTTTATTTTTGGTTTTGTGGTTGACTGTACCTGTAGAGACCGCTGTTGACTGTTGATCTAGAGATAGAAAATCTTATTCGTTCCTATTTACTTGGAGGTATTATGTGCATGAAAGTAGGTAGGTACTTGTATACTTAAATAGGTGCGTGCAGTCAATGATGGGTTCGATTCCCGGCCATTTATGTCAGTTTATTCATAATTAGTTTAATTTAAATTAAGAGTTCCTAGTGTACATGCTCCGGATGACTAATTTATGTAAAGATGTACCTACCTAGGTAAGACTTTGTTCATACTAATGATACACTGACTTTAAACGTGTACCCTTTTAAAATTTTAGAAGGTGACACCATGTCAGTCGTCGGTGGTCGTGCAATACGAAATGTTAAATACAAATTGAACAAAGGGATAGTTTAAACAAATATATTTCGCTTTGGTCTTCTATTACACAACCCACATTAGGACAATAAATTACACGCGGCGCTTGCGTTTCCTGTCGTTACTCGTGTGTTTAGACAAAACCGTAAATCGGGCAATGATTCTTATTGATGCAGAAATAAGGTTCAGAATTGTGTAACATTGAGCTATTTATGATACAATGCTAGCAGGTGCCAAGATCAGGTAGATCGCTATTGTAACCGTTCTACGTACGGCATAATACCATTCAGTGAATTCACAATATATTGATTCGGAGCATAGATCTATGATGGAAGTCAGTGCATACTTTGCAAACTTAAACTTACACTTGTCAGAAAGGTGTCGTTTGAACGTGAACTTAAATAGTCTTGTAATAAGAGCTATGTGAGATGGTAAGATGGCTTAAATTGACCTTTTCTCGTTTGCAGATTTACACGTTCCAAATTCAATCATGTACAGAATTTGACAGCTCCGTGTTTGGTCCATTCGCCCGTTTTATGAGCAAACATTTTTTTTTCACAAATCTCGGAATGTATCAATTAGTCATGTTAATTCACATTTTATACCGTTGATGGCCATTTTATGTCGAGGATTTTTGATAACAGATATTTATGGCCGCATCGGACTTTTTAAAACTACCGTTTACATATTCATAAGTATTCGCGGTTCTTGACCTCGTTATTACCAATTCTATGCGTAGATTAACATCGCTAGTATTACATATATAATGAGCAGAGCACTCAATTATGTCGGGAACCGACGCGAGATAAAATCTTTGAGCTAGGAAGCGGGTTTAAAATCGCAAATTGCCCGTAAAACAAACACAATCAACCACAAGCACCGAGACTAACTTCACCCAAAACATCGGCGCCGAAAAAAAAACAAAAAAAAATACAAAAGTCCGTTTCCGAAAATTTATGTAAAATATTGTATTCCACCAACATAAATTACGTACGTATTGTATTATTTCCGAAAACTCTATTATTGAATAGGGAGGGCGCGAACAAAGAATCCTTACCTGGCTCAGGTATGTCTTTTAATAAACATGGACTCCCACTGCTTTTGTCCACGAATTTACCTGTCGGCCGAGGCAGTGCAAACATAGACACCTACGGAACGAAAATTGTTATTCCAACCCTTTCTAACGCATAGAAATATCTGAAGAGCAACAGAGACGCAACATCCAGGAATCCAATGCAATACAGTCACGGATCGGATAAATATTGGATTATACTTAGGTGCAATTCTGTTTTGTATGTCATAATGGCATCGATTATCGTACGTGATGCTATTACGATACTCTTTGTACGTACAATTTTGTTCGAGTTTCGATTTCTTTTCGATTACAATTTTCGACGGCTCGTGAATTGGATTCGAATCGCGTCGAGAATTTTACGCCTTCTTGATTTTTTAACATGTTTTCTAATGCATTATTGTGATGTTTGTTTGTATAAAAATGCTTATAATACGCTGTTGATATGCGAAAACTTTGCTTTTGAAGTTCGACATTCCGATACAATATTTTTGAGATGCGTCGAATCAACAAACATATTGTAATGATTCTGGTTTTTTTCACTAAATAAGAGCCATGCTTTATCATCAATAAGAAAGACATACCAAAAAAATTTACAGCCAAGTTCTTCTAGCTGACTTCGACATAATAATATTTTCTAGACTTGAAATTTCGTCTCTTCTTAGTCGTGTTCGCGTTACTGAAGTTCGTCCCCGCTCTAGCAGCATTTTATAAAGTTATTCCTTACCTCTACCGACTTGAAATACTTAATAATTTTCAATACGTGCCACAGCTGTCAAAACGTTTCATTTATTTGAGTAAATAATGCATATTAATGTGGTATCGATGATCAAATTAAATAATGATTTCATTTGCAATAAAGTTAACACGGCAATGATTTATTTACACATTCAACTAACGCCTCAAGTAACCCAGTGCACATACCATGGATTTATGGGTATAAACTTATAAAGAGCCATAATAAAATAAGAGTCATATCATAGCTGAGATATAAATCTTTCTAGTTAGCTTTAGGAAAAACGATTTAGGTTCCGTTATTTCAAATACAAACATTAAACTTGTCTTTGCAGATAAATACGAAAATCCACCTCGTTTTTTTCAAAGTTCCAAAATTCCACGTTCCAAATACATATCTACATAATAGGTATTAAAATATATTATTGTGCCAGAAGTAAAACCGTATAATATTCTAGATTTATTATGATTTTTTGTAAAAACATTAAGCACAGTAACCATTCAGGTATTAGAATTAGAAGAAATTATATTGCGTGCTATTTACAACTCCATCCTTTACACTCAGTAATCTATGGTCCACACAATAAAAAGACCTAGACATAGAATAAAAAGACCTAAAAAGTGCTTAGTAGCTGCCATATGACGTGGGCACGGTATGCTAATGGCGGGATAAATAGCTTCTTAGGCAGCATCTAGATTCCTTTCACCGTATAAAAAGTCAATGGCTGTCATTTCCGTTGTGGCTTGGCAGCTTGGTCTTAAAACGGAGTCGATTTTATTAGATAAGTTTACGAGATATGGGTATTTTTATTTACTACGCTACTTTTTTAATATTGGAAGATTGACGGTGGATCTTAATATTATATCTGAAATCCTCAAGTTGCCTCGCAACTGTCAAAATGTCACTATGTGCTTGAAAATGTCAAATAAATGTCACAACTGAATAATGACATAGGTATTTTATGAGCACCCGTATGGAACAATGGCTATTATGCCGAACCACCGTTCTGAGGGTTCTAGGTTAGATTCCCAGCGAGGCGTTTGAATTAATAGCAAATGCAGTTCTCGGTCTGGGTGTGCCTGTCATGTGTGTTTTTAAAGACATCCACGACACAAGAAATCCTAGTCTGGTAATACTTTATTTATTTACCTGCCAATCAATCAATGAATCGAACCCCTGACTCCTCGCTTTGCAGGTAGGGTCACAACCAAATGCGCTGGATCTCTATCCAGTGGTAGTGGATCCTGTGGTTAGTGGATACTGCAGACCTGGTATGGTTAGTCTCTACAACAATACATGACAATAATCGAACCTGGACTCGTTTGGGCAGTCCCGAGCCGATCAAGCAATGTAATCACCGCGAGGTCCACCAGGTCCGCAGTATCCACTTACCACAGAAGTTGTTGTCGTTCAATCACTCACACCGCACGTTTCTTTATACTTTTTGCATACTTCGTTAAGTTCCTTTACCATCGCCGACGAGTAAACGATAGGCGATGGAACATTCCTTCGCTTTGGATAAAAAAAATAGATAATAATTTATACGAGTGTACTACATTTAAGAAGTGCTTTTGGGCACATAATATAGTTTCGTAGCATTAAGCGACAACAAGATACACTGTAGAAAAACTCCATCTTTTTCATTAGTTCTTATAATATATTTATTATCATTTGATTTGATAGATATTTTTACAGAATGCATGTCTATTAGACCTTTCAAGAGATCGTAGGTACCTGAGACAGTCAAACTACTGAGGCCTGTTAATAAACTTGTCAAGTTTATTCCTCTAGCTAGAATATGGACCCCAAAACTCTCTGTAGTTAGTAGTTTAACTAAGAGACTTACTCGTTTAGTAGCTGCTAGCCGATGTTCAAACGGCAACCGTATCTCGGTCATACTTGGTGGTGCTCGGGAAGTCTATATTTAGCGAACAGAGAACTCTTGTAACATCAGCCGGTACTTCCGTTCCTCTTGCTTTTTAAATTTGCTCGCGGACTCACTTGCTCTAAGCATTATGGCTTAGTTAGTTTATTGTCGTTTAGAAATTAATTGGCACTTCATACACACTTTACATTTCAGAAGGAAAATTTGGAACAAACTTCCCGTTTGCCGTTTTGCGTTTGTCTTCTATATCCACGCATATAATAAATCTGCAGAATATAGCTGTTTGTAGGTACATGGAAGATATTAAGAACAAAACTATTACAAAGAGAGATATTTTTGATTCTTATATTGACCGCATAGGGCGGATACCGGATAGTTACCGGATATCCGTTCCATCTCTAGTGTAAACCTTCTTATTGTGAGAGACTCGATCTTGGCAAAGGCAGTGGTATGATATGGTATTAAAATTAAATTACTAAAAAACATTAAACACAGTCACACTTGCAAAGCTAAACTATTTAACAGAACACCCGAATATACAGACATTTATGTATGTACATTAAAACGATGCAAAATGTACTAGCATACTGTTTCATACAAACCGTTCGTCCTGTAACAAGTCTATATTTAGCGAACAGAAGTCCCTTGTCAGTCCCGTTTCCTAGCCTTACTCCAACTACATACATTGACACCATGTTACATGTAAGTAGGTAGAGTAAATTTGTTCAAAAACATCCTGAACTTCACGATATACCTGATATACCTGCGTGAAAGTTTGGATGCTTCGATGTCTGTTATGATTTGTCTGTCTGTGATACCTAACAAATAAGTACGGCAGGTGGCCTAGAGCTCACCCGGGGAAGTACCTACCACCGCCCGCCACGGTACTTAGGACCATTCCTACCGTGTAATAATTGTTTTAAGAACAATTGTGTTCCGGATAGGAAGGTGCGGAGCCGGTTACACTTTTTTAGAGGCGACCATCTCAGACCTCAGGGGTAGCAACGCATCTGTGACCGAATTAGAACGAGACTCATTGAGTCTAGTTCTGGGTCGGTCACAGTTGTCATGGGCGGCAGCGGAAGGTGGTGCTGCATGCTCGTTTGCTATCTTAATTCAATAAAAAAAGTACGTACAGTGCCACAAACATATCTGACCCGGTGGCCAAAATTTGAACTAATGCAAATGTTATATTGTTGTCAGACAATGACAAAGACAGTAGCGCCCCTCTTACCGGGTCAGATAAGTTTGTGTCACTGTACCTATTGTCTCCGTCCACATTTGATATGGAATTCGTATTAATGGCAACCCACACAAATGCCAGCTTTCCGCACCTGTGATTAAGGTTCTTAATAGATTGATGGCGAGAATTTAAAATGTCTTTGCTTTCAAGCTAAATTGAACTCTGAGCATACGTAATAAAGTTGTTTTTAGCGGGGAGTGGATTCCATATCCTCGGCGATTCAAGATAAGCTTCCTCTGATTGGAAATCCAATGTTCAAATCACTTGGCTATGACTACTTTATTTAGTTACATGTTAATTACTTAAACTGTACATTTGTATAACAGTTTAATAATCATGCAGCCTCAGACCAATAAACTATAGACGAAGCGCCGTGCACAAACGAGTCAGCCGAAAGCACACATCGAAATAATGCCCTATGTTGACAGTTTGAACTAGAACGAATTTAAACTTTATTTTTTGGAACACAAAGCTTCATTCATTTTTTATTATTTAGAACACGAAAGTTTTGGTGTGAGTGCCGCCGTGTGTATTACAAGGCTAGGCTGACTTTTTGCTGGCTTCCCTCTTTTGTTCCCAGCGTTCCGTCTATAGTTTATTGGTCTGAGCATGCAGCTATTCAAAAATAAAATCCCACAGACATTTTGCTGGTCAATAAAGCCGTCGCTTGAAATCCACGTATTAATTCAGCCTTGTACGTGCATTTGGTTAATTAGTATTTATTGTCTTCCCGCTTTCGACGGCCACTTGGAGAATTGGGACTTTGGAGTCTGAGCTGGTAGCTATGAAGAAGCTTACTTAGCTGTTGATTGTGGTGTGAATTTTGTGAAGTAGGTAACTGCAGTTGAGTCGAGCATGTGGCATGCCACTCTCCGCCAAAACCAAATTTATTACCTGTGATCAGAGTTCAATTGAGGTTGTCAGATAAATTTACTAAGGACATTTTAGGTAACGCCGTCAAACTTAATTGGTTGTCATTGGTTTGTTACTATAACTAATTCCAGGCTAATGAGATTGGTGGAAGCAAAATTTACTTAAGGCATTTTAAAATCTCTCCGTCGGCGCAAAGCTGGCAATATAATGTCGGATGCTATTAAAAAGAATTCCACATAGAACGCAAGTCAAAACATCAATACATCAATCGTCAATACATCATCAAAAAGGTAAAGTGGGGTGTAAAAGTATGTATGAGTACCTAATAAGTATCTATCAAATTGTAGTTGTACGAAATAATAATATTCGAATCGAATCCGCTATGTTTATCTGTTCGTTTATCGGATTTAACTATACATTTTAACATTGATTTGATTTTATCTTATCTGGTCAACTTCGAACATAAGTCGATGCAGATATCAAAATGTTCAACTATATTGTCATTTCAAGTATACACGTTTTTTTCCGCACTTAAAATTTCGATAAATATGTATTTTATATATTTCAATTTTATGATATCCATTCATATAGTAATCATCCAACACCAACGCCCGAAGAGATCTTCATTATGTAGATAATAATTCAATTTTATCCCCAAAATGCCTTACATTATTTTGGAAAAGAGCAACTCTTCAAACTTCCGAAGCGATTTCAATCAAACATAGCTGAGAACCTCCACAAGTAAACTACCGCACTCAAATCGGTTCATTCATTCAAGAGCTATAGCACAGACAGACAGACAGGTGAAACGTTTAACACCCCTCTTGCAGAGGTTAATAAGCAAGCGAATTTAACCTACACGATTGGTTAAAAAGCATTCGGAGTGCAAACAAACGACAATATATTAGCACAAGTCGTGTGACGTGACGTATGTTCCAGAATTAGCACTATTCTCCCCGTGCGATATACCTCTCCTGAGCTCTTGAGGTTCTAAGGTGGCTCTTCTTGTTAGGTACCCGTGGGCTAGTTAGACTGCCGACTGTTTCAAGAGGGAGCTAGGGCTGGGCGGTTCGGATATCCGTTGGGAATATCCGAACTTGGATTTTTTGACGGATTTTTTTTAGTAGAGATTTATGTAGATTTTGGTGTGATAAATTAATTGCGAATTTTATGAGGGGAGTCGTGGCAAAAATATTTCAAACGCTCATATTCTCGTTTCATGCTACACCTTGGATTTTATCGTTGGGATTGAAAATGGGAATCGTGGCAGGTACGAAAATGTGAAAGATCAGATACCATCGATCTCTCGTTTTATTATAAGGTTTGGAAAGATGTGCAATAAGCATAGTTTAAAATTGTACTCAAACGATTGAATAACATTATATTTGACATTACCTAATATGTAACTAAATAGAATAATTTCACAATATAGTACTGTTACACTAGCGGCACGCTATGATGGCCGGTTTGACACATTACAACAGTGATGTGGAATGTCAATTTATTCTCGAACAAAAAACAATTAAGTTTTGTTTTTGTACCTGATTAAATAGGTTTAATAAAACAAAAATGTAAATGTTTATTTAATTTATTTGAACGAACTGAATATTTGAATGAAAATGAATATACATACTTTATATGCACACAAGAAACATATGAATACAAAAGATACCAAAAAAGGTGCCACAAAAGGCCATAATTAATCAGATTCGTCCATACTACTATTTTCACTGTCGTCACTGCTATCATCACCTACATTAATAATTATATGTTCGTTTTCTATAATATTATCTATTTTCACATCTCTTTCATAATCTTCCCTTATTAATTTAACAGTTCTATTCACAACCTTTTCCCAGTCTCCTTTAGTCACATGTTCACAAGCTTCTTTCTGGTATATCATATAAAAATAAAAATTTTACCTTTTGTATGAAACAGCTGATATTTTTTTGCGATTTCAGAGGTTTGTCCACATAGTGAAAATTGTTCATATTCACAAGTACATTCACCCCTTAAATGGTGCAAACTGATTTTTCTACACTTGTATACATTTTAGAAATCAATTTAATAAATAAATTTTGAGTCCTAAACCTAAAACTACATTCGATAAAATTTATGAATCTCTGCACATCACTATCGTCAATAAAGTAATACAATTATTTCCTTCAAAGTCGTTATCAATTAATACGGAACTTCATGAGCGGACAAACGTCAAACCGGCCATCATAGCGTGCCGCTAGTTTAGTGTTATTTAATATGGATATTCAGTATGCCGTGTCAATACGAATATGTTTCTAATCCGTATCCGAATATTCATAATTCCAGAGCTCTAAAATTTTACTTGGACTCAACATTAGCACTTAAAATTTTGGCAGTTAGAGGACTTCTTTGTGCCGAAAATTATGAGCCCCGAAAAATCTCTAGTACAAGCTAAGCTGCGTTTTTAAAGAAATTTCCATAAACGTGTCCTTTCATGCAGGTGCATTTGAATTTTCACCTGAAAATCATATCGTTATTTCCCTTAATTTAAAGTTTTTTTTTAACTTATAATAAAAAGGAACATTGTTTAAACATACCCTGAAAATAAGTCTTAAAGTTAACTAGACAACAAAGGATTTATTTTCCGTAATCCTAATTTTTCTGGTGAATGAAACCTTTTTTTTTGCAAATCTCAGTTATTTTCAGCGTCGATATAATAAACAGCGAATCTTTTACCGATCGTCTGTAACAATTCCACTCATCCAAACCAAAACGTTATTCATCACACCCCACAACAATCTATAAGTACATGAATTCGACCAGACAATTTCCAACCTCGTTACAACCAAACTAATTTACACCTAACTTAGATAACAACCACATTATTTACTCTAGCTCCGTAACAGCTACTATATTGGTAGTAAAATATTAGCTAGAAACAGAACCATTTCCATACGTTAGTGCAAACAGGCCGCTCATAACGACACAGACTGCACAGACTGCACAGACACACTAAACTCGCATAGCTAATGCGATCCATGGAGGTAAACTTACGTTCACCAAGAGATAGAGTTGACATGGAATTAACATTGTTATAGCTCTTTGATATTCACGTGGAAAACAAAAAAAAACTGAATTCGAACATTTTACATCGACAAGTAGATAAAAAATGTAAGTACGTCAACAACACAGTTACCTACGCATTATAAGGAATAATTAAAAAAAGACTCGTCAGGGTTCGCTCAAGTTTATATGGGATCAGACGACAAGCAAATAGCTTTCGGTTAAAAATGAAAGTATCAAAATCGGTCCACCCAATAAAAAGTTATGAGGAAATATAAAAAAGCAGTCGAATTGAAAACGCCCTTGTTTTGAAGTTAAAGAACACAAATACGACCTCTAAAGTTTCAAGCCACATCTAGTGAGAGCTACCTCTTTATTCAAAAGCTATGCAGGCCAATGCAACTGCCTACACTCAGATACCCGTAGATTGTAATTAGGAAGTCCTAGTACGCTCCACCCACGCCCTCTAGATATGGTACGTGAAATTAATAACAGCTAATAGCCCACTGACACATTGAATTGTAAATGAAACCTTAAATTATTCAATCAAAAGTTCATATATTGTTGCATATTCAAATAACAATTACATCTCGGCACGGCGTTTGTTTTAATCAATTTTCCGCTTTATACCTACGACTTAAATGCTACGTGAACTGTCGTGGTGAGTTGGATGAGGCACAGGACTATTCAGATTCCGTAAGTGCAGTGCGGGTTGCAATAAATTAAAGATGGCTATCTTTTAAGAGACAAATTATGTGCATTAGAAGTAGTATTCTGTAGGCATCTGACGTGGTTATTTGCCGTGGGAGCGGTCACGGCTCCTATCGGAGCTGATAGCTCTAGCAATTATAGGATAAGAATATGTCTGGCCTTAAGTTGGAGAATTGTTCGTCAGTGTAGGATGGTGACCTCGGAGGTTGCAGCGATACACAAGGTTTTGTTAACAGTTCTTCCGTCAAAATACAATTTTCTGGTTGAAAAGTACACGAATAGAGAGGTAAAAGTGCCGATGACGGACGGATGTTTAGGTGGGTGAGACATTTTTAGTAATAATATTTTTAAGTGAATTATTAGACGTATCGATTATGTAAGTTCTGTCGGGTGTAAAATGGGTAGTACTGAGTATAAATATCTTAAAAAGCATGGGTTATAAATATGCCATATCTAAAGAAATTTAAAATCAATTACAATACCTACCCATTAAATTGGTTTCAACCCTAAGACTGTTATTACCTAAGTAAAATCGTAGTTTCATGCAACACGCATAATTTAAACAACAATTTAAATCCCAAACCAAAACGTAGGTAAGTACCAATTTACAAAAACACAAATGTATTTGTTCAACCTCTCGAGCCATTGAGGAACTTCTCGGTCCAGATAAGATTAATTTAAGGTGGTAATTACACTCAATCTACTTGTCGCACAGATAATAAAAGATATCTGAGATAGCGTACAACGTGATTATTATTATTTTTGCTTTAAACCAAATCTGTATTAGTTTGTAGGTTACCTGGAATTTCTGTCGGTTTTAACTTCTCTGAGATTTAATTTAGTGTCGTGTTACCAAACTATTTTTCTTTAACTGTAATCTAAGTAAACAAGGAAACGGTAATTCAAAATATCTTTTAAAAGTAACATAATATTATGTCACGAAATGATTACAGAAATGACAAAATTGAGAAAAGGAAGTCCATTAATTGAGTTACGTAAAAAGCGTAAGAAAATATTAAATACCTTATAATAAACCTACGCAATACAAATTGAGGTATTATAGTAGAAACGCGCTAGCTATGCGTTCCTGAAGTCTGTCAATTCATCATGACTAGTGATGTACAATAAAGAGGCTTTGGGCAAAACGTCACACTCGGAAAACGTCCCATGGGACGTTTCGCCCCCGTAATTTTTTGACTGGGTCGATTGGTCCCAGAAATTCAAAATTAAATTATATAGTCGGCAGAAAAATCTACATACGTGTGTAAGATTTTCACTATAAATATTAAGGTTAGCTTCTATTTGATAATAAAAAGAAATTGAAATACAGTACTTAATATAAATTATTTTTAAATAATTATACAATAACTAATACAAATGCCATAATATCTGTTTTAATTAGAATTTAGCTTTTAGCTTTAAAAAATTAAATTAAATCAAAGGACAAAAACGTCCCGTGGGACGTTTTGCCCAAAGCCTCATTATGTCTCATCACTACAAAAACAAAAAGTTGATATGACATGAATATAACCTTGAACGAGCGCCGTTTGACGTGGTTTTCTTTTAAAAGGTATTTGTTTTTATATTTGTTATTTAAGTAATTGTAATACTTTTAGCCCAAGATTAATACGACTATTGTAAGTTGGCATAATTATTCGATTTAATGTTTGATTTCAATGTTACCCACTCGTTAATAAGGCAATTAAAAGATATTAAAAAATTGACAATTAATTTGTAGGCCAGTTCAAAGTTACATCGCCCAGTCGAATGACAGACTTCAGGAACGCATAGCTAGCGCGTTTCTACTATAGTAATAATACATTTTAGCAGTTTGTTGCTGAGTCTTAGATACCTACAGAAATGTTCATGATTCATTTCATTCTACTCTACGGGGATACACCACCAATAAGCTATGGAACTTTGTTTGCAGCGTTTCCTACATAACCCTTGGGAAGTTTTGCCATACCATTTCCATATTTTCGAACACCCAAGCTTAGAAGTAACTAGACATGCTCTCTTCCAACCTACAGTAGGTAAACGATCATCCTTTATAAGAAGGTATAAAGAAAAGAATCTCTAAAAATTTCCACGCAATGTTTCCTTACCACTTCAATCCCCAAATCACTTTTACTACCATCTATCAAAGGCTAATCCATAAATCGGGACTGATTGAAAACGTATTTCAAAAAATCTGTATTTAGAAAGTCGTGCGTTATCAACGAATCAATAACGCCCTGACCAATAAATGCTGAGCGATAACTTATCGTGTGATATCTGAATACGAGCCATGGAGCCATATCTGGTAGGTACTCGAAGCGACATTGCATATACTGACCTTTCTATAATTGGATGCAATCCGTAATGCGTAACTTTTAGACGCCAAGGTCTTTTCGTGGTTCATGTTCCTGTATAATCCTGACAGAAGAAAATGGTTTTAGGGGTTAACCCTTTTGCTGCCACCAAGCATCTAAAGATTTCGAGGAAACATATAATGACCTCTGATTTGAGATTGCTCTCACAGGAAAACTGTATCTTTCAAATGCTTCAGATTGAGATGATTAGAACTTACAAAAGTTCAGTGGATTGCAAGTGTTCAGGTTTTGGCATCTGAATTCAAATTCTGCACTCTCCTGAAATATTTCGTATTGTTAATTTCATTCCGATGATATATTCAAATCATCATACAAGTATTGTAAGTAGCTAGGACACGTGTAAGTAGTTCAAACACACAGTACAACGTTTTCTAACAGCAAATATGTACTAGGCCGCGATAGTAGCACTACAAGGGTGGTTATCAGTGGAATAACGTCGATCGATTATCGCGTCTAGGGTTCACGAAACTGACCCCATGATTACTTGCAAATGAATTATGTTTGTTTTTTTTTAGTGAAAAATTTAGACGCGCCGAGTCCTTTTTGCGTGAACAAAATTCAAAGAACTCGCGTACAGAGCCGTGCAGAGATTCCAGGTTCAACTCCCGATGTGTTTTTATGATGTTTGCCTATTTGAATTTGAACAGACTATATGAATGATTAATAGCGCAGAAGCGCCAGCGATGACTAAGTAATAGGCATGTTTGTCAAAAAGTTCTTTGTACAATAGATAAACAAAGTGTTATAAAATAGTTTTATTTTGGTTCCTAGGTTATTTATCGTCCTCCTACAGGCAGCAGCCAAATGTCGCGTTAACGTACGCCATCAAAGCTTAACGCAGACCGACCGAAATTTTAACAACAGAAAATTTCCAATCAAATCGTTTTAAGTCGGCTGTTAATGCGCTTGTTGTCTTTTTAAATCGTAGGGTCGCCAGGAAATTTTGTTTTGTGACGACTGTCCGAAAAATGCATTTTCAGGTCCTTCTGGCAAAGAAAATTGAACTTAACTGTGTTTGAGCGTGATGTTATTGTTATTTTAAAATAGATTTATTACTTAAAATATTGCGAGTTATTTTTCACGACTATTAAAAAGGGAAATTTAAAATTTTCTGTGCGATTTTTTCTAAATGTTTAGTTTTTTGTAACTCATTTCTGTTATTCAATTAAATTCAAATAATCTTTATTAGACCATAACATTTTTACAAGAGGTAAAGTTTTAAAAGCATTTAACACTAAAAGACTTAATATTTTCCCGGCTACCATAGACTGGAGTGATTTTTATAATGTTTTTAATGAAATAAATTATCGAGAATTGCTTTTAGTCGAGAACATTGTTGTATCAATCCTGAATAAATCCGACAAGCGTGGCGCCTCTAGCGGTACATTTTTAGCGTTACGTCGTAAAGTTCGGTACATCGCTGCAAGAAACGTGTAAAACAATTTTATTGTCCCCTAAAAGAGGTTTATACTATCAAATGAACAGGATTCCACGAACCGCCTTTAAAAATAGAGACTAAGGGAGATATCGTAAACTAAACGGGAGTGACAGACGGACGCAACGGCAGTCCTATGTTTATGTTATTGTAAATTTAATTTGGTTAAGCTTCAATGTATACGTGATTTATATTTAGAAGTACAAGTAACAGGCATAGTTATGGAGATGAATTAAAAAAAAACACGCGTAAAAAGTGACTTTAGTCTTTATGGCAGTTTGGCTTATTATGAATACGTATACCTAATAATACGTAGTATCATCTGATGTTGTGATGAGAAATTGTTAGTTAAATATACACGATCTCACGCATGTCATCTGATAAAGATATTTAAGTTACCACTCTTGAATGCTTCAAATTATTCGATTGATACATCTATCTACTGCATTTAGATATTTAGGATAATGAATATGATATAAATAAAAAAATTCAGCATGGTCACCATAGCGTCCGTACACACACAAAGACGTGTATCCCGATTCCCGATCCGATCCTGCGCACGCGCAATCATTTACAGTAATTTAGACATAAAACGTAACTAAAGTCCTCTGATAGACCCGAATATATAACATCGAATAAATAAACTTTAAATCGAGTTTACTATCGATTTAATGATCCGACGCCTACCTACTGTTTCCCTACTTTTATACGCAGATAAAAACTAGCTATCATATAAACATTCTCTGTGTTCCGTGCGAAGGAAAACAAACCGTTTTTTATTGGCATGGAGTCGTTAATGATGAAATACCGAGCGTGTGGTAATAATTGATATGACCACTTAATTGCTCCGAGTCAATCAATTAATAACTTTTAAATAGGAATTGTTAGTTTCATACAACTGTGCGACTTGTAGACGAGGCTTATATTAATTGGAATAATTTTAAGTTAGGTTAAATGGGTCATGGGTAACACATGGACAGTGAATACCTACTGATGATCTTGGCTTTGTGGGTAGAGAAGTAGTCAACTCAGTGAAGAGTACTGGATTCGATTCGGAAGTTAGTGAAAACTCATCCTTTACCATTGTAATTACTATAATAATACTCTATTTCCACTTGTCAGTTGACAGGTTTAACAATTTGGACGTCTCTAATTTCTGTTGGAGTCGGTAAAAATCGGTGTTCAGTAAGTTACAACAGCTTCTTAAAGGATGGTAGCTACGAGTTTAGACAGTAGAAATGTCCTTGATATTGAACGGACTAAGAGCAGTGTCCTCTTCTTTTTTCTTCGCTAGAGATCTGAGCGTATTTAAAAGAAAATCTTCTTTAGGCGCCTTTGACTATTTTTATGTGATGAAGATAGCAAACGATCATTCATGCACCCTTTCAACTGCCGCCTATGACAACAGTGACTAGCACACAACAAAACTCGAATTAGTATGAGGACGTTAAGTCCAGTATTCCAGTTAGTATATATCAGAACGTTAGGTGATCAGTCCATTCGTAATTAGTAGGTAGATACGTATGCGGCCAGTTACGGCCTAAGGTCTAAGAGACTCTTAATGTTAGTCGTAGGTATTAATTCGTTAGTAAGAGTCACTATGTCTACATTCCCGTCTTTTTAGTCCGTGATAGCTACGATTTAGGGAATCCTAGCGCGGCGCAAAGAGTGTGTAGCGTTGATTATTTATCTATCGAACGTTAGAGGCTTACGGGGTGTCCGGCGTGAGCGACGAATACGACGCGACGCTACGCGACAATGACTACGTCGCGTGTTGTCGCAGACTGTCACATAGGACGCAAGTAGGGATACCGTTGATTTGATCGCGATCGTCGCGTTTGCAACGTCGCGTCGCGTCATTTTCGTCGCTCACGTAGGACACCGCCTTACAAAGAAGACTTGCAGTAGACCGATGAATGCACAGAGCAAGTCGTCTCCGGGGCAATACCCGGTGTCAGCTTACGCATAAATCGGCCGGCTCCTCAATTACGTGCGGTTATTTCGGGACGGTTAATTGCAGCGGCCATAAGTAAGCGCGCTTTTTACTACGGTCACTTTGTGGGACTTAGTTTTTGTCGGCGAAGCGTGTGAGTGCGTTGGGCTTTGGGACGTTGAGACGTCTAGGAAATTATAGAAATGAGAATGTTTGAAAAATTTAGGGTATAAAATATAGGTAAGTACCTATACGCTTATTTAAAAAAACAATTTTGAACAGACCCCTATCCAATAATTGGAGGTAAAACTTCAGAGTATAAACTTCCAGACGGAAATGTTACCTTTCATAATTATTGTGTCGATAATCGTTACTTACAAAGCGATAATTTCGACAGCATTTTGCCGACTTTCAACTCGTACCAAAAACTAAACACAATCATTTTAATAAACTTAATTACGAATTTTCTAAGTAGCTATGTAATAAGTGACCAAAGTGACGCTAGCCGTGGTTTATCCAAACACCTGTTATCAGACACGCCCCAGGGTAAACCCTCAAATATTAGCTTCCGTAAGGTAAGAGCACAAACCGGCTGCACGCACCCGTGGCGGAACAACAAATACTCTAAATGCCAGTCTTATCAACAACGTAGTAATGCAGGATTAGGGTTCCGTAGCATAAAACCTTGGCAGCATTTATGTGTAGTACATAGCCGATAAAAACTTAATGTATGTTTATTTTTAATCTTTTTAAAAAAGGAGGTTCTCAATTCGACTATTTTTTATTTTGGCTACTCTACGCTCAGTATTTGTCCCACACAAGGTAAAAAGCACAGAGTAACTAAATATAATGCTGTGCATTTATAAGTCTCTAAGCATAATTTAAGCGGTTTTTTTTAAATTTTTCACATATAAATAATCTAACAACTAAAAATCTAATGACTGACAACTATCGAGCCACATATTGGTCACTATTGCTTACAGTAAATAGTCACATAATAGTAATATACGGAACCTCTACTGAACGATACACACTGCTCTGATTTATTCATGAAAGTTTTTATAAACCCGAATGTTTAATCAGAGCGGCGTATGAAAAATTACTTGTGTATGAAGTTACGACATGTTATTATAAGTATTTAACACATTTATCATTGTTTAATGTGTGCTGAAAAGCATTTCTCGGTTGTAAGGTATCTGGCCTGACGTATAAAATAGTATGTAGGAGGGGTTTACAGTACTAATACTGTCGGTGGTTTGGCTTTGATCTATTTTTCGGACTAAGTTTCATCACTTTGTGATTTGCATGTAAAATGACATTGTTCCTTGGTATTATCGTTAGTGTTCTCTATCAATTTATCAATATCTCTATTTTCTCTATTTTTATCTCTATTTTTATCTCTATTTATCTCTATTTTTTATAGAGTTTACCCTACCAAATGTAAAGAATGTCGATAAGACACTTAAATTAAATAATGAAGCATTAAAAATGGAACAATCAACAGTATTTTTAGGAATAACCCTGGATAGTAAACTACAATGGGGCGCGCATTTAGCAACTCTTGCGACGAAACTTAGTAGGGCTACTTATGCGGTTAGAAAAATAAGACAGCTTACTGACGTAGAAACTGCTAGGCTTGTTTACTTCGCATACTTTCATAGTGTTATGTCTTATGGCATATTACTGTGGGGTAAAGCAAGCGATATACAACAAATCTTTGTATTGCAAAAGAGGGCCATTAGAGCTATTCATAAACTACGGTATCGGGAATCTTGCCGTGATAAATTCAAAGAATTAGGTATACTTACAGTAGCCTCACAGTACATAATTATATAGTAATATAGTTTTTGTAAGAAAGAACATAAATGCATATAAAAAAAACAGCGACTATCATAATCGCTTAACAAGAAAGATGCATGATTTGGCGACGCTTTCATATCGGCTAGGTAAAGTGCAGCGTTCTTTTATGGGGCTTGGTGTACAGTTCTATAATAAAGTCCCTAAGGCAATCCGTGACCTGCCTTCAGAGTTGTTTAAGAAGCATGTAAAAGCACAACTCGTAGACAAGAGCTACTATAGTATACAGGAATATTTAGATGACAAAAAGGCATGGAAACTACCAGCTCTGCAACCAGCTCCGCTAGGTTAGTGCTTACCTGTATCAATTAAGTAATATTGTAATTTTTATTTTAAAAGATGCGGAGGAGTTTTTTTCGCCGTTTTTTTCTCCTCAAGCACTTTTCCAAAACGGTGGTAGAATCAAAAAATTGACGTTCATAAGTGAATTTGTAAATTCCTAGATGAAATAAACAGTTTGACTTTGACTTTGACTTTGACTTCTCGTCTCGAATAACTCGCTTGAAATACAGAACCTAATTCTATTATTCTTTTTCGTTGTCCCGTTAAATAAATTACGGTTCGACATAGATTTTTTAGGTATTAAAAATTCGGCATTCGAGAATAATTTCATTCAAACTTCTAAATCTAACGTCTACTAATTCAAATACCTCGAACGAACTCTCAACCCTTCAAATTAAAAATTTGGAATTTGGAATTCCAGCGTCAAATACAAGCAAATTTATGTTCGGGATTTGTATTCGACGTCAGGAATCTTTCTGTATTCAAAGTCAGGGATTTGTGCATCTATTCGAATTTCGAATATCCATTAAAGTTTGAAATGCGTTCCAGAATGGAAGTTCGACGTCGATCCTGAACATATTTAAAATGAATCGAGGATCACGATCATTCGTAACTGTTGGTAACCACACGTCGGATGCGACGACCGCACTCTAGGGTTGTCAGACTTTAATAATTTGATGTAATTAAAAATCTTATTTACCAATTTACATATTTTATTCAGCCAGAATAATGTGCAAAATTTTTTTTGTTAGGTAATCGTTTTTGATGCGATGTTGTAAAAGCTATGCGAGATAATTGTTCTTCCTTCCTAATTTATGCATTTTTTTTTGTATTTCGATATTTTGAAGATCTGCATTTCGTAGTTTTAAGGATGCGTCTTCTAATATACACGATTATCGTTAATAAATAATGGGCTGTTATCCTAATAACCTTTTATGTTGGTAAGTAGATAATATCTATATCGATTGTCTAAAATTTGTCTAAAAACATGTAATGTGTCCAACCACCAACCATTCTTGCGATGTCAATTCTTAGCAGTATATCACATATTATCCAGGAAATGATGAGTGACGGCAGCCCTGAGTCTCGTTGACTCATGTTCTCGAACAAATGTTATCTTTCTCTTTTGTTTGTTTCTCGAATATCATTCCGGGGGAATGATTCTTTGACCAGGGACCTTGGCCCGTCTCGGACGACAAAGAAGCGGCTACCGTAGCTCTCGTTTACCTGGTCACTTATCCTACCGAAGCGTTACTTCTCGCCTTAGATTTAAGCGAATTTTTAAACACAAACATTATTCTTTGTGGTGTTTGTTTGGCTTTACTTTAGCTTTGGGGATTACCTAAATCGATTTTAAGCGTTAATGAAAGATGGGATTTCACGGTGTTCACGATCCGTGAAATTATGGGTTTTTAATGTAAACAGTTGATAAACGAGCCATCTGATGGTAAGTGGTTACCATCGCGCACGAACACCATGAATACCAAAAACATCAGTGTGTGTATAAGTGCCAAGAGGGTAGCATCTACCAAGGGCAGGGGAAGTTGGCTTGTCCTCTAGGTGAATTATATCCTAAACTGCCCTAAAGAGTTCACAAATGTCAGAATTACCAAACAAACATTCTAAATTTCTAACACCATCTTCTATTTGATTAACCAATCTAACCATCCGAGTCCCAATCCGATTTTTGTTCTGGGTTGATCACAGTTGTCATGGACGGCAGCAGAAGGTTGGTGCTGCATGCTTATTTATGTAATTCTATTAAAATTATACTAAAATAAATGAAGAATATTTCAAAATAAAACATCCCAATATCACAAATTGAATAATGGCCAGTTAAGATAATAAAGTATGGAGAGCACTTCAAACATTCGGCGCTACAAAATAGGCACATTGACAAAATAATCACTGGAATGCTTGATCAATTGCTGTGACCTCATTAACGGGCCACACTGTGTCACTGTTGCTTTACATGCTATATTTTTAATTTAATACTTCTTTCTGATAACGTTGGGCGGAAGAAAATACTGATAACAGATAATTATATAGTCTAAATGTAGTTATAGTTTTAGAGAATTACTGTTCCTAGTTTGATGTTCGGCTTTTGTAACATTTATAGATCTTTAATTTGATGACTGGGAAGCCTTACCTACATATTACGTCACATCAATAAATTATTTTTGCTGCGCGCGTTCCATATTGTCAATTGTCACATGTGGTCACATATTTGACGGTACATATGTATATTTGACGGAACCATAGATTATAGATCAATGGACGGAACCTATGTTGCAAGTTGCAATTGAAGTTTATCTAACTTGACATGTGATGTCATGAAGATTATGACACTTGTCACAGAGTGACACTATTGTTTCCTCTCCCTAAATGCGTGACGTTACTTACGTTACAACTCCAGGCAATCAGCACGCACACTCGTACAGGCATTAAACATGAAACATCGCGCTGTAAAAATATTCCACTGGTTGTCCTAAAGCGAACGGTCATAAGATGGTCATTTGTAGTAAAACATTCTTGATGAAAGGAACGAAGATTAATAGCAGTAATTCGTCTACGTCACAAACAATTAAAGCTGCGTTCACACTACCGGCTGTAAGTTGTGTTCACACTGGTGAAGTCACGTTAAATGTGTCGCGGGTTTCTTTTGAGTTTAAATAGGGTTTTATATTGAAATCAAAATAATTAATTAGTCATGTAGGAAATGCAATTTGGTGCTTTTGTGATTGACTTTTGGTGATTGACGATACAGCCTTCAAGACGGAGTTGCTGAACCAATCAGCATGAAATCGTACGTACACTATTCATATTATCAAGAGTATAGAGAAGGACGTAAACAATTATCTAGAAAAGTTTATCGTGATCGAGGCGGATAATAGCCCGTTATTTTTTTAAGTAGGTAGGTTGGTCCATAGATTACCATTAAACACTTTTTTTGCTTCTAATTTATTTGTTACGTTTACAGTCTGAACGCACCCTAATGTTAAAAATCTGTAACTAAATTCATTGTATATTTAACATTTGTACGCCATCGTCGGGTGGTGAGTGACCGTTGTAGCTACGGATATAGATGATCGATGGTGTAAATTGACTGTTTGTTTGTGGTAATACGTGGTACTTGCGTCCATCTTCGAACAGCTAAAAATGGTCTCAGTCACACAAACATACACGATCCTATGAAAAATTGACGCAAGCCAGCTGTCGATGAAATGTTTGCTACATCAGTGCCTCTATTATGAGTTGTTGTAGTAAACGTAAAGGACGTTACTATTGCAGTTAACGTTTAGAATTTGTATGAGAATCCGTACAGCGCCTCTAGCGGTTACGATACTGAACTACAATTCTCATACAAATTCTAAACGTCAACTGCAATAGTAACGTCCTTTACGTTTACTACAACAACTCATAATAGAGGCACTGAACGCCTTTTAAATGCTGCACCGATTTTCATGCGGTTTTTACTAAGTAAATCAATTTATATTCGATGATCTCGTAGCCTTATTGGTAGTGACGGTTTTTGTTTTCTAGTCTTAGGTATTGTGATGTGTTCTCTGATTATTATCTGTGTTATCCATGACATATAGAAAATTCCTATGATGTGGCATTATGGTATTATTTATGTGTATAAGGAACGTTTAGTTTAGGTGGATGTGGTTTTGCAAGTAGAAAGATAGATACTCCTGGTCATCTACATTCACATCATTCTATCTCTTGCTGTCCAAGAAGAATACAATGAAGTCGATTGTGAAGTGTGTGGGTGTTACACATTCGATGAAACAACCATTGATTTCAAACTAATATCGTAGGGATTTCATATTGAACATCCAATATCAACAGAACCGTAGTCACGACGAAACGAACTCATTACTTATACACCTTCGACTATTAAAACCCATCAAAATATTCACCGTAAAATAACACTTCGATAAAATGTGTCCCAAAATTCTTGTTCATCGTAATTATCATTTTTTTACCATCCACGGGCCCCGCGTAATCTCATAAAGTCTCGCGGGGTCGCTTCGTTGTTGTAACTTAACGAGATTTTATCATAAAAACCGAGAATAAACCGATATACACCACACCTGCTCCGTCAAACACCACTGATGGTCATTATGTTAATGTTCTTCAAATCTGTAATGCCCTCCCCGAGCGATTAACGACCTTACTCATTCAATAATTCAAACTATATTTCATTGAACCCCGTTCCGTTAAAGATGAGAAAAAAATTCGAAGCGTGTCAAAATGTACTGGCGCCAATTAAGCGAAATGAACGCTTATTCCGTACGCCATAAATCGATATCACGCCATGCCAAAGGTAACTGTTACGCCCTTTAAGGATGCAACTCGATAACCCGTACCCCAAATCGTATATCCAACAAGGAACCTTGTTATGAAAGCTCAAAGTGTCAGAATTACGTAACAACAGAAGCGTCAGATACGCCCTGTTAGAACGCCCTGGTCACTAACAAGATAAAAAGAGACGGAAATACGTACACCGAGACGTAAGAAAGAGGTGGCAGACAAACAGACCTCTCGAAAAACACTTGTGAGATAACAAAGGCTGACTTCCACGAAGACGTCCAATAATTTGTCTTTTTAATTTTACGGCAGACTTCCATAGCTTTTAAATAATAGTTATTTTTTTTCTACAACCCGACCCCGTGAGTCCATTAGGTATACTGCGGGTATTCGGAAACTCATTACGATCGGTTCGAAGTAGAAATTCCTTTATGACGTATTGTTTCTATAACTACGCGCGTGGACGCGTTTTAAAAAGAAAAGTATTAACATTACGGTTTTGGTCCGCGCAGCTCGACTTTACGGCCAGTATTCTTCATTTACGAGAAAGAAGTTAATTCTCGCAAAATAAAATAAAAGTGCATTAGGACGTGTGGTAATATAATAATACACAATATAAAAACGAACTAAGTGCAATAAAATGAAACGGGCAAAGCAATTGGTCCTAGGGTTGTCAAAAATCCTTAAAAATTGAAACAAAAGAAGGAATTAATTTTTTACTACTGATGCAAATTGTTTTGTAGTGCTATAATTTAAGATAATAGTGGTGAATATATAACATTAATTTAAAACCGTAAAAAAAGATTTATTATTTTATTAAACTAATTACATATGCATTTTGGTAATTTTATCCCTCTGAACTGTGATGAGTGGAAACACCAATGAATTTAAAATATCGAGCCCCTAGCAACCCTGATCGAAACCTGTTCTGCCCTTCAACCTTCAATCGGTTAGTTGTAAAAAGCTCATTCCATATAATATTACCCATTACAACCCCGAGAATCACTGTTCGGCCAATCGTCTGAGGGAATTTGAAAATGGAACACGAGTTCGATTTTTAATTGTTTGAACCGAGTTTTATTTTATTATTATGGCCAATAAGTATTTTGTTTGGGACTGATGTACAGTTTAGTGTTATTCTTAATAGCTGAAGCTGAAATCCAATATTTCTATTGTAATTAAATCATAATAAATATAAAACACAAAGTTATTTTATGTTGTATCAACGTTAATTTTTAAAAGAACCCGTGCTTAAACCAAAGCAATGCGAGGTATCATATAAAAATGCATTTAAAACGGACATTATTTTAACTATAAAAAATATAAATATTGCCACATACTTTTTATAGCTGAAAATATAGTTTTTGCTGTAATCTTCATCGTAAAAACTAACAAATATTTACAACCTTTTAATTTTCTTCGAACTTGAAAATCAACAACAATTTCAATTCAAGTGACGTAATCTTCTCGGAACATTTAAACCGGCCATTAATTTTGCACATTGTATGCAAATACGGAGCAGATAGTTGTTATGATTCGCTTAGGAACAGGCTCCTGATGTACGATGGGGCAGCGTGGCACGTGTACGAATGACAGTGGATATAGTGAGCGTAGAGCGAAAGGGGCCCATATAATTCACAATAGACTTCATATTAAAAATGTCGAAGACGCGATTAAAGCAAACAACTTCCTTTGTCTCAATTCTTTTAATTTGGCTCCTATTCTCTATTATTAACAATATTGTCTGGATAATTACAACAAAAACAGTCCCTGCCCGTCCTTTCTTGTTGGTCATACCAGTATGACATCCCAGTATGACCACCGAGAAATACCCGTTCTTAGTTGTATCTACTAATGTACTGAATTACTAACTTTCTTTAGTTCACAATAATACCCTTTGCTAACAAGGTTGACTAACTATCCTGTACCCGATTTCTGTCTTGTTCTGTGTAGGCCACAGTTTTCAAGGGCGGCAGCGGAAAGATGAAGAAAACGTTCGTTAATTAAAAACCCGAAAAAAAATTGTATTATCTGTGGCATCGATACCTTATTGCCTTTATTTACGACATATTATTAAATTACTGTGTAGTCGAACCTTCTAATTATTAATTCTTTCTTCTCATTGATCAAAATTTTCGTTAAATTTTGGACAACAAATAAAATATTTTTCTGTTTACTAATACACACTAAATAATAAATGTTTATTTTAATGATATAATTAACAAATTGGTTATAAACATGAAATTAAACTAAACGTCGTGCCATTGCTAAATTATGAAAATTCTTTTAAACTTTACCTGCAATATAGCTAGAGCTACATAGCTGGTATTCAGGAGAGCGAAGATGGCGATTTTTTATTCACAATGTTTTTTTTTTACTTTTTTCCATGTTGAACATTGTGTAATAAAATATTTTCATTTGTTTCAGGTTCGTATCGCGTGTTATGCCGTTATAACGTAATTAATGAGTGAGTATGTAGAAAATGTATTGTTCCTAAAAGTGGTGATCGTGGTAGTTAACCAGCGTGAACGTTCAATACTCGAACAATACGGGCCTTGGTTTAAATCCGGCAAATCTTTAATTAAAAAATACGCATATTGAAATGAATTATCACTAGCTTCAGTGAAGGAAAATGAAGAAACCTGCAACCTTGGAATCCTCCAGTTAAGAATTGAACCCGGACCCCTGTGTGGCTAACTGGGCTACTCATCGTTAATAAGAAACGCTTTAAGTTAATTTTCTCCGGTTACCAGCTGAACAGATTCTCAGAAACACCTTTCAACTATTAGTTACACTGAACTTGATAGGGTTGTCTCAATACTGGACTTTTAGTTTAGTACTTAACGCTCTAGATTTGATACAATTGGCTATATTAGTATGTATAGTAGACTTTTAGTTATTCTAGGTGTCGGAACTAACTATAACTATAATTATGTATACGGTTACTAAATTCTCAGAATTGTAAATACAGTTTTTGTAAAGCAATACCATCATTAATTTAATTGATAATTAAATTAATTGCATATTTTTCTAATCTAAATGTGATGCATTAATTAAAATTATTTTTAATGTAGATACTTATATACTGCATTATCATTATATTCGTTTTTCGAATTTAAGAGTTTTTTTTATGTTTATGGGCAAATTGACCAAAAAATCTGATCATTTGATAATCGGCTGTTAAAAAAAATATCAAAAAAAAAACAACAAATTTTTTAAGCGATATAGAACTTCCAGTCGTATAGAATATTTGTGTTTTTAAATTTTACGCTTGATTATAATTAAAAAAAATGTGTGTGCACCAACACGCACACTTACTATTGCCAACCCTAAACCCTATACACAAAAAATCAGTCATTGTTTCGAACAAGCCATCGTGTAAGCCGGTACGAAAACATCCCCATACCAAGTGACCCCACGACACTCGCTATTAGCGAGTATTACTGGCAACACTAATCGCTCATTACCCGGTTCCGGCCGACGGGGTTGATACGAAAATCGTTGTGGGAACACTCGTTACAGCTTGTTAGTTGTTAGGGAGGATTTGGTGTGGTGCTATTCTTTATACTTTTTATTAGGATTTAAATAGTTTTTTTTTTAGGATTTTTTAACTTAAAAGTTGGTTGTCCGTCTGTCTGTCAAGACTTTAATCCCAGTAGCGGGTGGCAGTACTAAACTGAAATAAATATCTAACTTCTTTTGTGTCTGATAGTAACATTCATTAGAGGCTAATCGAGCGAAATCTAAGACTATTACGATACAATTTTTGTTTTATTTATTTTACTGAATAGGAGTTAAGTTTGGTACGATTTACACGATATGTAAATTACCTACATACTTAATTAATAAACATGTATTTTACCACTTAATGTTTATCTGTTATTAACAATTTAGTAATTGTTATTATGAGTATATACGCTGTAATTCAGTCACAAGTGCGTTGCTACCCCTGAGTACTGAAACAGTTACCTCTAAAAAGTGTAACCCAGATCCAAACCTCAGCTAAATATCCTCAATTAAATCAGCATCTGTGTCCACATTTAACCTGGGCAAGCCTGGGTGGTCCCTCGAGCAATCATCACCTAATTGTTGACAGCAATGACTTCCATTAAAAAACTGACTCTTCCAATTGGATGTAAATTATTACAGCATCCGAGGATTATGCTAGAAAGACTAGTTGTAAATTATAAAGCTCTGTTCATGATGTCACTCTAAATTCAACGTTAAGTATAAGCGATAAGGTTGATTTTAAATCTGCTCAGTTGGAACTGAGAATTATTTCCTCCTATTCTGAATATAGTTTATGTGACGCGCCCCTAACTAAGTAGGTATCGGGTTTGGATATCGGTTGAGGTATTTTTATTTTAGACGAAGAATTTATTTACTAGTACGGTGAGTAAGGAGTTGGTTTAATGCCTCTTAGCGCGTTAATGGTGAGAGAGTTGAATAATGTAAATGTATCTCGAGTAAAATAATATTTTTCTTTGGTTATAACTAACTTCCTACTTAAAAATAAATAAAGTATAATAAACGATTACGTACCTACTAGAATTAACTTTATCACGGGTTGCATGGGCAATATAAATAAAGTTCGCTTTCATTCAACATTCATTGCATTTCAACATATTTTTTTTATTTCTAATGTAAAAGTTTAGTGTGAATTATTTTAATTGATATTTGTATTTTTTCCTTGTAAATAATTGAGTAGCGATTTTGTATTTCAATCAACTCACACACTACGAAATACAACACAAAAACAAAGCCAATGTAATTATGTCTCATTAACCTACCGAAAATTTACATATATTATGTAGATTTACCGAAGAAATAACCAGTACAAGTAAAATCAACCATCAAAAAAATTATACCCAGAAAAATGAAAACCAAATAAATTTCCGTCAGTACCCAAAACTGAAAGAGTATTTGTTCTCATAGAACGCGTGTGGGCAACACCGGTAGCTGGGCAAACATGTTGACACTGCCCACTGTTTGATCGGGACCTGCAGGGAGGCATTCCTCGGCACGTCAAATAGCGTTCAGCGGTAAACACACACTGATCATTGAATAACACGTACTTTGTACGGGTTTCGTTGCTTGCCTTTTACAGGGTTAGGAATCGTTTTCTAGTAGTTTTACTGCTGATGTCTCTCCTCGTAACTCAGGAGATCTAGAAAGTTATTATTATTGACGACCCGAATGGCGCAATGGTTAACATGCCGATCGCTGTTCCGAGGGTCCTGGGTTCGATTCCCAGCGAGGCGGCAATTTGAATGATGAGTTTAAATTTCCGATCTCGGTCTGGGTGTATGTCCTTGTCTTGTGTGTTGTCCAAGGCACCCACGACACAGGGAATCCTAGTGTGGGGCTTTGATTGTGAAGCGTTATTATTATTCTTCTATGCGGATGCTGGATTGAGAGTTACTCATCTACCTGAATGTAAATTAAGGTGACATGAAGCGCAACTCTTCCACTGCCCATCATGGAACTACGGCCGAGACAGAATAGGACTCAAAACAGAACTAGAATAGTTATTCCAATTCAAAAACGGTGTTAAAATACAATGTTAGTTCATTAGTACGTTTGAGACCTGAGGGATAGTTAGTCCAGTCAGTAATAAAACTAATAAATTGTCAGTAAGGAGTCTTAGTTATGACAAAGATGTTTGGCTCTAAAAGATAAAACTGGATTTACAAATACTTTATGTTACCCATATTGAAGTGTTGATATGTGTGTGACACCTATAGGTTTGCATAAAATTAAAAATTGATCAATAGGTGAGGTTGTTACAACTTTTGCTTGTGAAGAATGGATGTGGTATTTTACACGCATTGTGGGGATTGTTGCATTTTCACTTCCTACACACGTTGTATATTTCAATTAATTTGTAGATACAAATAATCTAAATTACAAGTGAAATTTATTCTGGACGTTTACTATGCTGTACCACTGTACCAAGATAACCTAACCTAAATAAATAAATTGTTATCCACATAAAAGGATGCGTCAAGGATCTAAGCGTGTTTCCCAATTACATTGAATTTGACACCCCTCAAATTACTTTAATAGATACATAACACACTTTATAACGTTACTTTAATTTTGTGGCAACAAAAAACCCTCTAAAAACAACGTAACAACAAATACAACATTCAACCGTCAATTAAGCTAATTGAGCGTTATAACAAATAACGCAAAAACTTGAGGTGCTAATGAATAATCATTGAAAAGTGATTAATTTTTCAACCAATAAGTCGATGACAAATCACTAAATGGTGTGGGTTGTGTAGGAATTGTAGAAATAATTGCTTGGTTTTGGTTACTAACTTGTTTTGCTGTTAATCATGTTTTTGTCTAAATTTATTACACGGCAAAATTCGGATTTGAACACACTTTTTATGAGATGATTTTAAATTGCCTCACTTTTTGTTACTTTAAGGTTCATACATTTACCATTGATTGAAAGACAGGATGTCTATCGATTTCTTTTATTACGTTTTTCACCGACACAAGACGGGAAATATCCCTACGCTACCGTAAGCTACGGTGAAGAAGCGGCAAGAAACTCCCCAAGTACTTTTGTTATTACAATTATTTACAGACAAAAGGTACTACTGTGCGATAAATAAAAAAAATAGATAATATTAAAGCACATGGCCTATGAAAATATTCAACCAGTTTGCAATAATTGTTCTTTACATGACCATACGTAGGAGATATAGATAGTATGTAATTACCACCTTTTTTACAAGCATTTAAATTATAGAATTACTGTCCAAAGACTGAATACTTCATTCAAACCAACGAAACGACTTGTATATAAAAATGATCATAAAATCGAGTGACGATAACCGTTCAATATCTATCTGTCGAGATCAGACAGCATGTAGATGTTATCCGACGTGTTCCCGATGTGGTCGAGAGAACCAGTCATAATGTTGCTCGAGAATTAAATCCAATTTGATTTTATACATCACTAGGTCTCGGAGTGGCGTCATGGTGTTCGATATGAGCACCTTGTTCTCTTTGAAAATTACAACGCGCTTTAGTCATATTTTGAAGTCTGGTTGTCCTAAAGTTTAAGCAAAGGTATTAAAAAAATGTATTGTATAGAAATAAAAAAAATTGGTACTTTTATATTTTTTATGGAGTAAGGAAAGCAAACGAGCACGCTCCACCCTTCCGATGCAGCCCATAAAAATTGTGACCGAACTAGAAAAAGACTCAATTTAAGGGCTAAGATGGCTAGCCAATAAGCAAACGGTTTCGAACGTGATTTGTTTAGTTGAATATGTGTTATAATGATAGTAAGTCCTGTTAGTACATGTTAGTAAGAGTCTAGTTCTAATATGGTCACAGATGTATTGTTACCCTTGAGGACTAGATACTCGCTCGTCTTAAAAAAAGTGTAACCGGATCCATTCTGTATTAAAATATTTTTATCAACACGTATCAAAGATGTTCCCGATATGGTCGCTGGAAGCAGTCACGCCTATTGTTCATACATCACTAGTTCTCATGCATGATGTCTTCGCGTCATCATGTATGTATATGTAGGTACTTACAGTAAAAAAATGATTTGTAAATGTCGTCTAAGTTATAAATGGTGTTCCAGCTTGGGATTTTCTAATGAAAGGGTTAAAAATATTTCCTTTTTGTCGCCAACGCATCGCATCAAGAGCGATCGTGACCAGTAACCATCAGATGGATTGTTTGTTCGTTTGTCGTTTTTCATTTTAATTAATAAACGCGTTTAGCCTGTCCTGATGCTTGATTTTTAAAAGATATATTTGCACTACCAAAATATCGCTAATGCCATATCCAAACGTTCATCAGTCTGTCAGTCCCGCTCGATCCAGCCTCCAGTCGTTATGTTATTCGATTGCCAGTCATGCAGCCTAACGAACGTCAGACTTTTTTTTATATAGCTACATGTACTTTTTGTTTTTCTGTTTGTTTTGCCTCGCCCCTCCATTGTGCCAGTGTTTGGGTAGGACTATAGCTTGCCTTTTATGTTGTGGGTTTCTTTCGCGTAATGAAAGGCGTTTCGGTTTAATTATTCCAGCTTTGAGCGACTTCTGTTTCGAAATGGCGAAGAATGGATCGAGAAAACTTATAATGGCCTCAGTTTCCGAGGTGCTTGGTTTAAATCTAAAGTCTTTCTTCGCTTAGGTCCGAACAAAAGGTAGAATTGTGCCGTTGAGAATGGACTGCTAAAAGATTCGGAAGAGGCTGTTTAGGTTGTTTTTATTTTGAAGAAGTGCTGTATAATTGCTGTCCTTGGGAATCATTCATAAAATTAGTATTTACTTACCTCGATTTCATTGGAAGTACCTATACTTGAATGAGCTTTGATGACCACTAAACTCCCCATCAAATGACCCATCTGTGCGTCGGTTATTCCCATAAATGTCAGGAAAGTAAGGCATATCCCCTTGAAACCAGGTGAAATAGAGCACAATTTTTTGTTCGTTCTGAATGGTAAAGATAGAAGCATTTTAAAGCCTCAGAAGTGTCTGTGGTTTACGTCTCAGGGCTTTTTTTAAATTTTGAGTGGCTCGAAGTGGTTACAGCAGAAAAATGCTCCACAACATCCAACATAAAAGATCCAGTGTAATAAACTAAAAACGTCCACTTGTGAGAAATTTGTGATTTTTTCTTTTCACTGTCGGAAAAGTCTCTATTCATTGCCTGAAATAGTTTCTCGCGGTGAAAAACGAGCAATTCCCAGCATTTGTGGAGTTTTTCGCGAAAACTTTGGGATTTAAGTGCACTGAACCTTTCTTTCGCGATACCTGGTATAAAGGTTGTTGGCGTTTTGTTCGGAATTAGTGCACGTCACAATATTATTTGGTTTTGGCATCCGAAAAGTTTCAGCTGAAATTTCGAGGGTTTTTGGAGGAACCTTCAATTATTTTAATTTGTTTTGAGTAACTTCAATCCAACACAGACAGTTGAAAGTTGTTATGGTTAAGCTTTTTATTATGTTTTGTAGCATGAAATAGTAATTTTGTTGTATGTATCTTATGAATTTTTTTATTTTAAAGAGTTAAAAATGGTCCTGATTTATATATAAAATTATAGTAATAGGTAGAGTTCCTAAGTACGTCCTATCTAAATTTAAACACAAAATCACAGTATTTTAGTATTTATTTTCTTAATCACTCAAGTATTAGTAACCTACCTAACCTGGTATTTATAAATCAACAATGCTGAATTTGAATCCTTTTAGGTATATATAATGATGCTGGACTTACTTACCTATAAACCCTTAATGATCAGACACACCAGAAACCTCCCATCGGGTCTGGCATCGAAATTCTCGCAAATCCACGTCTATTTTTTTCTCCTGACAAACTGTGAGCTAGTGATTAAGAAGGACACGTTTTTTCTCCACAATCTCCGGGTTTATCTGCCCGCCTGCTCATGTCCCGGCTATCTCCCTCGGCCATAATATTTGGGCACTTGGCCTTACGTAGAGTTGATATGGGTAGACAAGACAACGTTTTTATTCAAACTCAAATAATTTATGTCATGTAAGTAGATGTAGATCCCATCAATGCATTTATGAACGTCAAGTATTTTGCAGCTGTGATCAAATCGTCTTCAAATCAGCGGTTATTAAATCATCATCTTTAATGTCATATTGATTCCATCAATGCATTTATGAACGTCAAATATTTCGCATTATCATCATCTTCAAATATTATTTCTCAGTTTTATAACTTTTGCTAAGAAGGTCCAATATGCCTATATGGATTGCTCTATAAAACTTATATCTTTAAAACGTGACAAACCTTTTGTATTGCAATCATTTTGCATAGTTTTACTTATTACGAGTCAATAATTTTTTTCATAATAATCATTTTATAAATAAACAATTTTAATAAAAACAAAATTTTCCTGTTTTTATTTAAGTTTTTTCTAATGTAGTCTGCAACACTATCATATACAGGTATTTACTTTCGTACTTATTTAATATATCACAGTTTTCAGATGACTTGCCCATTTTGGTAGGAATGTATTCACGGCGCGATTGTTCTCACGGCACTTCTAATCCATTCGTAGCTCGCAACACGACGTCCTTTACGCCTTATCTCCAAATCGTCTCGGCTTATTTTTTGTGAATTATTTTGGAGCAAACCTTTGCACCAAGATAATTCTTTATTTTGAAGCAGATAAAGGTAAACAGAAGTAAACCCATCCGGTGTCGTGAAATACATATTGTTTGATGGCAAATTCTTTTTTTCAGTGACAACAGATCTTGGATTGTTTGGACAGTATTTGGGGATCTGTTTTTGTACTCATTGTTTTTGTCAGTTTTAATTGTACGTTTATTTTTTCTACCTGGCTGCATTACAAGTATTTCCCATTTCGCTGTTTCTTCATCTGCATTGCTTTGATTAATATCATTTAAAATAACTTTATATCTGCTTTTAATTATAATTTCTTTCTCACATCAAAGGCATCACAACTTAGATGTGATTGGTACTCAGTGTCAGAAAAACGAAAAAGGAGTCTGTCTGTAGTGGCCGGAGACTGATCAGAAGAGGATTAAACGTTGGTCAAAACAGATGAAGATTGATGTTATAAAACAAACAACGCAAATTCGTGTTTCTTCTATACTTCTCAGAAAATAAGGCAGGAAGCAAAGGCAACTTGAAGGCAGTTTGCTCACATGATTTACGGCTTTGGGTCCAATTTCGCTGCGGGCAGCATCTTAGCAAATTGTTTTCTTAATTAGCTGTTAACTTGTCTATAATGATATATCCACGAACAAGTTTGATTTCTGTTAGTATATTGGTGACATGGATGTATTCGTGACGATTACCAGTTCTTTGAGGGTCGAGCGGGGACTAAACGTTAATGAGCCTGTCCAACTTAAATAGATTGTTGATTATTTACGTCCTTGATATTTACCGCTGAGAAACTTTCCGTTTTTAATGTGTTGTCTAATTATGCCTAATGCTATGTTTTAAATTTTATTTCTTAGACGTTAAAAGTCTTCATTTTTGTCATCTTGCTTTCTGTTTGGACAGAAATCATTACTTTTATTGTGATTCGGTCGCATTTCATTAATGTCTCAACCGAAGATTATTCCAACTTTTTAAATCCATATAACTCTATGTATGTTGTATGGTTTCTTGAAGTACAAAAGTGATGATCACAATTAGATTCTGATGTGTTAAAATACCTGATAATTTTAACGAATAAACATCTTGTGCGGATGCAAATTAGATTCTGCAAATAATACATTAATCATCTGCATTAAAAATAGCAGTTTCATCGGACGACGCCTTTGCTAAGGTCGTAGGAATAATTTTGATCCTTGCTTTTTGTACTCATTCATCATTATTACTTTGTCCTTCTGAATCCTTTGCTCGAAAATGCGGATCATTTCTTTCTCTTCAAGTTTTATTCTGCACCTATAAGTTATTCACAAGATATGGACACCTAAAATGTTACCACGACCGCGTCCGGCAAATTTCAATAAAGCGAAGACGATAATTTACAGTTATTATCCTCGGTGACCCCGTAAAACACCCACCGTAGCGCGTTCACGTCCAGGCTGTCACAAAAAATAACCAAAAGAACACCAAAATCTGGTATGACCAGAAAAAACTTCAAGGGATCCCGAGCCAAAACCATCTTTAACGCTCCTATTTAAACTTCAAATTTCAATACTCGCATCTTTAACAGTTCGGGCGCCCGATCCGTAAAAGGAGCTTTATTTCAGAAGCGAGAAAGCTCAAAGTGAATTATGGTATTGACATGTTTCTCCTGCATTCAAATTTAGACGCAGTCACTGAGAATACAAAGTCGGAAATTGTTTAGTGCTGTGTCATTTTTTAAAAAAGGAGCGATCTCGTTTGGCGGGCGTACCTACCTGCGCCTGCGCCGACGAGAATTGTATTTATGGCGCCTGGCCCGTACCACGTGGGACTGGTATTAAAAATCTTGTTAAGCTAACTGTTAGATTCCCGGCCATTAATTCCTGAGGTTGCCTGTCTATAAAAGTTTGTATTAGTCAGTCTGACCACCGTGTAGGTAGTAGGTAGACTTAAATGTCTTTTAAGAATGTTACCATGAGACAGCCGTATTCCAAAATTTGGTGAGTGATGGGTTAGATCCAGGGGGAGACTTTACCAAAGGTGAACTCATATAATTTGGGAGCATAGAACTCAAGTCCATTGTTACTATTTACAAACATATGGCTATCCTTATATTGTTCCGCAAAGTTAATCAAATCAAAGTGAAAATTCGATCGCGTTCTTGTCTTCGGTGTTGTTCATGGCAACCACATCATAGCGGATCCTAGTTTAGGTTACTTGGGGCTATTCATGTGTAGGGTAGCTTTATTTTTATTATTAGGTTGGATGAAACGTGTTTCAGTTGCAGTGTCTGTTGAAGAGTTAGAATTAAGCAGCTCAGCTTCCTGCCTGGTTCGCAATGGGTCCCTTATTCTTTGGTTGTAACGGATGTCATCTAGCTGCTGCTTATCTTCAGGTGGTATGTCTGTTCGTTTGTTTGCGCCTCATTTGTCTCACTCGTCTATTTGTTAAGGAGCTGATAGACAGACACGTCGAACTGGTCACATATTATCTCTTTTCGTCGTTAACCATTAAGAAGGAGGAAGAATTGCTTCTATTGTTTTTATAATTACTATAAATGCGTTTGGGAACTGGCCCCAATTAAAACTTTTTGTCTTTGACAAATTTTCGGGATTAAAAATATTGTCAACCGCGAATAGATGCCAAATGATTTATTTTAGAAGAATGCGTTGCGTGCCAAATCAGTCATCTTGTGACGCGGAGTGGCTATCCGTCATCATTATACGAAGGTGTTAAAAACTTGGAATTAGCGTGGGAAACGATATTTGTATATAATTAGACAATTATTTTTAAAATAGTCTTCTGTCATTATGGATTATGGATAAAAACTTACCTATTCAATGTTTATGGGAGAAATAACGTGAATAAGAGTTGTCTAATACACCAGGGTTGCAGTGAAGGACTTGGATATTTTGGCTGGGCTAAAGGTTGGATGGAAACTCAGATATCAATTGGATTATAGGGTATTGTAGTCCATCCTTAGATCGATGAGTTCATCAGATAATTTTCATAGACTGTTACAAAAATATTTGTCCTTGTTGACTAGGCGTCTAAGAGAAAAGATAAAAACGTGTATTTTATTACATTTTTTTTAATATTGTTAAAATATTTGTAGAAACCGACTGAATAATTCCAAATTATTTCGCAAGTATTTCAAGGTCTACCAGTTATTTTAGTATTTTGCATACCCAACAAAGATCAATCAACTGACTTCAAAAGTCGTCGAAACCCAATCTGCCAATCACTTGTCTCGCATCATCCACACACACAAACAGAACGATTGTAGTATTAGAAAACTGTAGCTAGGTACTAAGGTAACATCATGCGTGCAATAGTACAAATCGAACAAACTCAGTAGTCCCGGCCGTTTGACAGTCATTTGTACACTGCTATAGGCAATCGCGATCCTCAATCAACGCCGAAGCGGGACAGCAACACTATTTACACAGGTGTGAACGATACAACCATACCTGTCTGAGCTCCGCCACCGGTGCTAATGAGACAGGAGGGCTCTAATTGCGTGTGAACATACAAACTACGTGATAATACCTATTCTGTCGTTCTTTATACGGGTTATAATAAAATGTTGGATACGTGTGTGGTCGGTTACTATGTAGTTGGATTAGGTATTTGTATGAGTGACGTTTTTATTAGCCTTATTTGGAGGTGTTATTAAATGTTGATACTTGATTTGCATTGGCTACATCGTATGTGATGGATTGGCCGAGCGTAGTAGGGTTGTCCACTTTTTGTAGTAGGTACAAATAAGGAAGTGAAGTGTCGGAATTAAAAATTGTGTTGAAATAACAATCGGATGTTTATGTCACAAAAATACATTTTTGTACCTTATCTGAGACATTAAAATCTGCTTATCGTATTATGTAACCAATCTATATTAAAATAAACCAGGGATATTTTTAGTACTGTTTTAAAGTTTATACTGATTGGTTGGGAACCGTCTGTGAAGACAAAATTGGCTTTTTTGGATAAAAACCAAATAATATGATTATTTGAGAGTCGTAGCTCGTCATTTTAGTAGGTATAGTCCAAATGTTGTCTTATCAAAATTGGATTTTCAGCCATAGATAGTCCTTTTAGTGGGTAGTAGGTACCTACTTTTATTTATGTAGGTAACTAATTTTGTAAAAAATCAAAGAAATAGAAGTATATTTTATATTGAAGTAAGTTTTTAACAAACCCGCCCAATTAAACCGTCGAATCCTATCCGCGAATGCCTGCCCGATGACGTCACTTCCACTATTTATCTTTCGAAACGAGGTTCGTGACCAAAACCGGGGTTGCCAAAAAAAGAAAAGAAAAACCAATCGACCGTCCGTTCTGAGAAGTGGACTTGTTAGTATCACCATTTATTACACCACGGGCAACGCTGCCCAGATATTAATGTTGCCAGATTGAAAAGTCAATTATTCGCTTTTCACTCAGGTTACTTCGAGTAGGTAGTTTGTTTGAAGTATACAAATACAAAATACAAATCCTCTTTATTGTACACCATAAAATTTCACAGTAATTTATAAAATAGTATAAGTACAAATAGGCGGTCTCATCACTAATTAGCGATCTCTTCCAGACAACCTTTAAAAATGTATACCTAATTCGTAAATATTTTTTTTATTATTGAACCTGTAAGAATTACACAATTAAACAAATCTATGATTTCCTGTGTTGCGTGTGTCGTGGAAGTAAGTATAAAAATATGAAAAAAACTAGGTATATGACAATAAAATAAATATTAAGTAATAACATATTAGTAGATCTGTCATGTCTGTCTGTCTACTCAGTTGGAAATCGATCTGGGGATTCGTCGCTTGTAAGTCACAACTGAGATTTTTTATGTTACCTTTGTCATTACCTATAACGATAGTTTTAACATTTAAATTAAAAAATATATTTAAACCTAACAGGTTTTCAATACGTTCTTGACCTATTCATGTTTTTGTGGGACTTTACATCTCTATTTTATATAACCACATTTGATATTAAAACCAGACAGATAGGCACATGAGTCATATATGATGGTAAGTGGTCATGATCGCTCATTGACTTAACAGTCTTAACACTGAAGACATCACGGATGCGTCGCCGGCGTGGAGAAATGTAAGTATAATAATATGTCGTCTACACTTTAAAATGCATATAGGGACTTCATCATTGAGACTTGATAGGTATATTTGTTACCAAAATAAAGTGAAGTAAAAATTTACTTCAAGCACAAATACAGTTAATAGGTACTTACTTGTACATATTATTTTCATTTGGCAGTCAAGTCAGGTCAGGTCACGTCAGTTAGCAATGGACACAATCCTAGACCGAATAAACGACCACCAGCTTCCAATACCAAAAATATAATTGCTCTGTAAATAATATCTGAACGATGTATTAAACATGGCAGAGCGACCGCTAATGAACAAACACGGACGCAAACAAACAACAAATATTTACGAGCATTAAACCAATAAATATTGAAGTTGAATTTCAACCGGAATTTATTTCGTATGGAAACATATTTTATTATGTTATAATTGGCACCGACAATATTTACGCCGAATTTTACAAATAAATGTAGCTAACACTGAAACGTACGTAACGTACGTTGTACATGAAAAAAGCGCTCATAGAGAACTATAATATCAAGACATCATTGACATTAAAATGTAAGTATATCAGATTAATAGGAAGAAATACACTGACAACCACATAAACAGACAAAAATTGATAATAGATATATTACGTTAAAAAACTTATAGGTTAAAAAAACTTATAGGTTATTTGGTTTATATCTAATTGTAGTATAACATTAGGTACGGTTCCATACTAGAGTCCACAATGTGGACTCCACATATGAAACTAAAAATCATTAGGTATCGTGTTTCGGCGAAGGAAAAGTTAACGTTTAAATTGTTAATAATATTGTAAAAATAAACAAGAATATTTTTATCTCTTGTTTAATTTGTGCAATCGAATAAATGTATTATTCCGAGTAGTAAAAATACACATGCATATTATGTGTATCATTTCATACGCTCCTTATCCATACAAGAAAATATTTTAATCTTCATTTTATTGTCCTGCACACCTTGCGTTTAAATCCAGTTTGCGAAATAAAGTGTGAATGTTGAACACGACTGTACTTTTACTTCTTTTTGAGCAAATAACATGCGATATTTTTGCATTACTTAGGGCTCGATATAGCGTTGGGTTTTGCGATGCGATTTATCGATGCAAGGAAGGAGTATCTTTCAAAAAGTCCACCGTCTTATTTATTTGCTGCTGACCTGTTTATAACATTCTGAAATTATTTACCAGTATTTTTTCACTCACATGGTACATTTAAACGGCCTTTGCTACGCTTCGTTAGCTTCTACCATTGATAAGTAGGTACACTTACCTCCTAAGTTCAAGTACTATACAAATGTCATGTTTATTTTGTTTTATCGATTCAGGGGAAAATATATTTTTTATATAAATCTGGAATGGTTATTAACCTTCTCTCCCACGAGAAGAAAACAGTTTACCGGGATGAAAAAGTACCTTAAGTTCCGCATTCCTGATACAAGTTGTAAAGTCAAGTACTATTCTAATCTGATCAGTAGATACCGCGTAATGTATGCGAAACACACAAGTAGTACAACGTGTTTTCTCAAAACTATTTTCAGGGTTTCTTGATTTTCCCACGGGATATAGAGGGAATAACGAGGAAATTAACGGGGAATAAAGAGGAGATACAATCCCCAACATAAAGTACGTTATCTCCGTAACTGCAACGAATACAGTCTTCAAATTTGGCAAGTAGTTAGCTTTTCATAATCATTAAAAGCTTTTATTATTTATCAAAGAATTTTTAAATTCCTTCGGGATAAGTAACAAATATCTAATACATATATAAAAATGGACTTCCTGACTGATTCACTCATCATCGCCCTGCCTATAAAGTTTGAGCTACAGAGCTGAAATTTTTAGCCATGAGTGTGTAGAGTTATTATTATTAATATAAAGTACATTTTCTCCGGAACTGCAACGAATACATTTATTTTACCAAAAGTCTACGCGAGCGAAGCTGCGGGCGAAAAGCTATTCGGACAATAATTCTAAAAAAATATGTGTAAACTTTGATCGCTATTGAGAAATCGCATGAAACTCGCAACTACGTAGCACCACCTTTACTCAGGATGATTACATTTGTTCGTTCGTTATTAGGCACCAAATAATTAGGTATGCCGAGACCGATGATACCGGATTTTGGTACCAATTAACATTAAGATAAACACCACTTGTTTCAACTTAAACACGCAAGTTCCGGACCTATTTAATTTGCGAGTTCATTTTAAAATTGGTTTCTTTTACTTACCTCATTATTGTTTATTTAACCAGATAATTTCAACTTACGATATAATGAAATGAAATTGTGTGCGTTCAATAAGGATATACGAGTACACAATAATATAATACAGATAAAATTTAATCGTATAAATACCACAGATTAAATTAAATAAACTACACTGATTCGGCCCGAAATATTTATCGCATTTCAGTATTATATGTAAAGAAATAATTAATAGTTAAAAGCTGTAAAATTATGTTTGTGAACGCATTTAAATGTAAATGTTCGTTTTGTTGAACTAGCTCGTTTTAAATTTAAACAATAGTATTAGAATAGACCATAATTAGCCAAAAACGTGGTAACACGATCCCATAGCATTAAAAGGACTCTACTAGCATGCGATTACTTATTAGGTATACATTTTACTTTTGTATGTACTACAAAATAGACGCCGAATTCAAAAGACTGATCCATGTAAGACACTCAAAATATCTACTACAAGATATCGCGTACCCTATCATAGTAAAATCTACGACTAAAACACTCGATTCTAAGTTTACAGATGATTAAGCCAATGTAGTAGCTCAGAACAAGGAATCTCGCATGTACGAATGCTCCTTCCGCGAGCATACGAGTGGTTCCCGATAACACGTGTTATTGTAGTGCGAAACATGACACAATCTTATCTAACAAGAGGTGCGCTAACAATATCGAATTGTATTTATAGTTCACGTTACATTTAATGTTCAAACTGGTGTATTTGGTTTGGGTAAATTGTCATTACGATTGTACCTTTAAGTTAAAGAATTATTGGTTTAGGTTAAGTGAACAGTTGTTGGCGATAGTTGTCTGACAAGGGTGTCTCGCATAAATCAAATATCGGCCCAGCCATTCGTACCTCTGATTTTCCATGTGATGACTATTACAGCTCACTGTCAGATGCTTTGGACAAGATAAACATCGAGGGGGAAACTTGAGCAATAACCATTGAACCATTGGGCAGTTCCCCAGTCCGATGGATGAAGGTTTATAGCCCAAAGGGTGGATGTGAAAGCAGGCAAGCCACCTTTTGGTAAGTGGTCGTCGTCACCTATGGACACGAGCAATACTAAAGAAGTCGCCCATGTAACTTCGGCTTTGAAGGAGAACTCTTTTTACACCTTTTTTCAAAGAACCCCTTGTGCACAGAGGGAATTCCTTAGAAGGAAGTTCATAAAACTGTTTGTACGTTGGCAAAAATAATCGTGAGAATCGTAGAGGTTCTCCACGATTCCATTTGAGGTACCTATATGTAACATCAATCTTCTCGCAAGTGGTGTAAGGCAGTAGGAATGGAAGGTTAAAGTAGGCGCTACGTTGAATAATTTCTCTTACCACAGGAATATGGCCACATTGTGTGGAACAAACCGTAGTAAAGAGACCTACATATAAGTATTCTACAGTTCAAAAACTATAATTCTAGCAAACGAAATAAAAGGTGTCAAAATGTAATGTTCGCAGATATAGCTGTAGCCATGATAGTCCACGTTTCGGTCACCGTGGCCCGCCAGCCACTCGAGTAAACAGATAAGCTATCGATGGGCTACATGTGGAAGATATTAGATATTTGAAGTTACATCGATCACTGTTGACCACGGATTAAGATATCGAGATTTGCCGAGATTACGTGACGGCATCGATGGCGTTAGGGTTCCGTGGGATGATTCGGTGAAAAAGTCTAGATTGTTCCGTGTAAATTGCATGTTATCGAAGCAAAATAGTACATTATGATACAAGTGCGCTAAGTTGGTCATTACAGTCGAGGCGGTATTGCACAGCCCAAGCCGCAAGGCGAGGGCTGTAAAAGATCCAAAACTGTAATGAACAAAGCACACGCGTATCATACGACGTTTTTCAACACACTTGCGAGGAAAAAAACAATTAGGTAGGTATAAAATTATAAACGAACAAATGTTTGCACAAAATGGCGCGGAGGTTTATATTTTCGCGCGCCGTATCTTTGGTTGAATAACTGCGCGCGCAGGTTAACCGCACCGAACCGAACCAGGCACTGAACACCGCCATTCAGCCACAATAATATATTATGTATTTCTAATAAGAATTTACGGTAATTAATGATTTAAAATATTGTATTTTTTAAATGCTTTAATAGATAATTAGATAATCTTATCATGTCAGATTTTGACTAAGTACAAGAAGTTTATTTATTTACAAAATAATAAATCTTTTGGTAACAACCTCTTTACGGATATTAAAAAAAAAGTGGAATAAGAAAAACACTAGTGCGGCAATGAAAAGTAAAACGCACTAGTGTGCATAAACCGCATTCCAGGCGTAAGACTAAAGAAAAAATAGCAACTTTACGAGCAAGTGTGTTGAAAAATAAATAACGTTCTGCTAGGATTTCCCATGTGAGTGCCTTGGAGGAATTTGAACCTATCATTACATTTACTTATGCCTCTAGGAATTTGCCCCAGAGTAGATCCGACTTGGTAGCTGTTCTACCGTGAAGGTCGATGGTTGGATTGTGTGAAGAATGTTGCATCCAGAGACAATGGTGGTGATTGGAAGAATATACGCTAAGCCTTTTCCAAGTAATGGGATGAAGAATGAGAGTTGTAATGAGATTTGTGAATGAGCGAGTGGCACCAGATGAAGTCATCAGGTGACCTGTTTGCTCTTTTGCTTCCTCGAGATATAAATAAAATTAACTTGTACTTGTAACTTGTACGTATGTACACGTCATGACAACAACCTGTAATGTTAGATGTAAGGTGTTACGATAATAAATAAATAAATAAATAAATAAATAAGAGTTCTCCTTCAGGGTCAGTGGGGTAGATATTTAGGTGACGGTTAAATGGTTTTCCTCCAGTCCTGAATGTTAAAAATATATCGTATTTGTGATGCACTCGGACTTAGTCAAAAAATTTAATTAATAATTCAATCGCACCTGCAACCCATCGATTTGCACTCAGGGTCTCTACTGAATTACGGGGCTTTCGAACGGATCGAAGAATTTATTTTATTTTGCGATTTATTTTATTAAACTAAAGGAACAACATCATAGCGGCATATTAACATTCACGGAACCCATATCACAAAAATATGACAAGAGATAATTTTACATGTGAAGTGCACTGATTTTCATGTCAAACATCATGTCATATACAATAGGACATAAACATACATACATCGTCTGAGAATTTCTCAGCGAGCGGTTTGTTCACATAGTATCTATGTTAAATATTTCTTCGCGCCGACTTTATGTTTTATTAACACGTTATCGTTCTTATCTCTTAATTACTTGGTATAATGAATGCTTTTGCGAGCAGTGACAAGTTTAAATCGACTTACGTCCATATCTTCGGTGGTGTAATTTCGTTAAGTATTAGCCGTATCGATTATACCGCTACTGTTTACTTTTGATTTAAATCGATGTAATTACTCGCGTCATTTAATGCTTATCGCTGTTCATAATTTATTGGTGGGCTTATCTAATACGATTTTTTTTGTATTTTTCCGTAAATGCTCCTACTTTGATTACGTGACGTGATTTTGGTATTTTCAGCCCCCTTGCCATATTGGTGAGATGTCGTGATATTTCTTTCACATACAGCTGTATGTTTTCAGAATGAAGAAATTCCGTTCATCCTCTACATATCTATGACAAACATATACCTATTTTGTCTTTTGTTTTGAATAAACGTTTATTTCCCTACAAAACCCATATGTGACAGAAACCGCAATGGTTATAATTTGCTACTAATTCAATACAATATACTTTCCAACAGGACCTCAAAGTATATGTGCACAAGACGCCCAATTTGTCCTAAGACGGCTCTGGGTTTGGTTTTAATGGTGGTTAGAGTAATCTACAAGTAGTTAGTCCAGTCTTTCTGGGCCAGAAATGATTACCACTGATCCCATCTGTCTTGGTTTGCCAATAGTTGGCATTGAGATTGGCATAACGTCTATTCCAAAAACCATTTTAACGTTTTTCAGTTGTCTTACATGCTTATATAGTACCATTTAATTACTTCTATAAAATGTGCCATCTTTAACTATTTTCAATTATGTTACAGGTGAAATTAACAGCAGTGTATTTTTAATAGAAGACCGATGTTTATTTGTTTAAGTTTTAATTGTCTCTGTAAGCCTAAGGCGTACCTGTGGCATAAATACTCTATATATTACACTAACAAGCCTGTAATTCTATTTCAAACAATTTAGCCTGTAAGCATACAAACTACATAGATTTATGGGTGATAAAAAGTCGATCAACGAACAGTTATCATGTTCCTAGAACATCATTCGTTACAGTCCTTACAGGTAATTAAATGGGGCCTTAAAAGCCTTAATTGATTATTATCTAGACAGACACGTGCTTGGACTGAATAAAAAATAAATAGGAATGATAAGTCGAAGGCAGTTAAGGTGTCATTCCGTTACCGCTTCTGGCGACACGACTATATTTATTGAAATAAAAAATATTTATAGCGGTCGACATTTATGATCAGATTTTTACGATCTTGGTAGTTTGTGCAACATTGTTAAGATTATTAATTAATTTTTCGAATCCGTTTAAACTTTATGATACAATAAATGAGAAGTCGCTAATTAGTTCGAACTTTTTAAGTTTTTATGTTAACTATTAATTTAAAGAGTTGGCTGATTATTCTGTTGTCGTTTAATTTAAAATTGTGAAAGAAAAGTTGTAAATTTTAATATATTTTTCTGTAATATAATTAGGTACATATACCTGTTGCAATAAATTTCAATACAATGAAGTTTAAAATTATACCTACATCAATAAATTATTATAATGTGAGTAACACGCAACTTACCTATAAATAAAAATACCTATTCAAAAATTAATATAAAATTTACGAACAAAATTGGCATTTAAAATTACGAAGTCATATATCCGTCAAGTGGAAATCGTCCATTAAGCGCACATTTTAACCACATACAAGATATGGCGTGGATAAAGGTTAGTGTGTGTTCAGCCATATATTTTTTCACGAGCCAGTCATCGAACCTGGGACTGTTACTGCGCGATGACCATCAATTACTCGGGCTTAAAAGGCTCTTAATTGCTTTTATCTTGCCATCTAAAACTCGTTCGACGAGACGTGACAGAAAAAAGGCCGGCTTGAATTTGTCAGAGCTCATATATTTAGTACGACGTACACATTTTTTACTTTATCAAATGAAACGTTTAACAATAGGTACCTACCCTATGTTATTTATTGTTAAAAAATCCAGTTAAAAGCTGGCGTGTCGAGTGTGAATTTTTTTCTTGATAATTTGACCATTAAATATCCTATTGAAAGTAATGAAAAGCAATTAAAACATTGCATTTTGTATGTGTTCCAATGTCTTTATCAAGCAATCTATTCATGTATTGACTTATGCGTAAGCGCACCATGAGGGGACACTCATTAATTACGTCATACGTTAAAGGGGCGAGACAACGCAAGAAAGTGTGACACAGGCCAAGGGAAGGTTTACAATAATTTATCATTGCAACAATGTTTTAGTAATAAAGTTAGGTATCTGATTATTTTATTTACTACTGTATTTCTATAAGTGAAATCTTTAGAAGGCCAAAATAAATAACGAATTCCTTACACATAAATAGTTTCAAATTTAAACACGAATTCTTTAACTTACATAGATTCTTATTACGAAGAAGCTCCAAGTAAAAAATGCATAAATTTTGCTAAATTGTTGTGTGAAATATGGCAGTAGACAAGAATTTAATCAACGCTTATATGCCGGATAGCCTTCGGGCAAGGCGGGCTGAAATAAAACGTAACATCCGGCCTCTTTCAGACGGCCCGGCAACCGGACTCGGAATTCAACTACATCGGATTTATTTACGTTTTACAATTGTTTTGCCTTTAGCTGTCACTATGGACTATGGAGTCTTTGTATGTACAATCGAGAGTACTTTTAAATCAAATCTGCGACGTTAAAACATTGCATTTTGTATGACAGGGTCACCGATTTGAAAGGATGATGAGTTAAAAATTGGGGTCACCAATATTAAGGCGCCAGTTTTGAAAGGACCCTTTGCTATAAATAGGGTTACCAATATGATTCAGTATGTAGATGTTCAAATTAAGTATTTGGAAGGTTGCGAAAATAAGCAGGTAAAATATTATTTTTACCTATTGATCGAATCGTTCGGGACGACGACTTGGGCTTAGAGATTTGCTCTTGTTAATGCCTAGGATTTTGGTTACGAAAATAATATAACTTTGAAGCAGAAATATAAATCATATTAATTTCCTATTCCTGGAAAATTTGAAAAGTTCCAGTTGACTTTTGTTAGTCACTTCAACGAACTACCTACTTAAATTATACCAAATTAGAATTTTCTAATTTTTTTTGTTACAAAAAAATAATACGTACTTAAAAATAAAAATATAAATCTTTTTTTATTTTACGTATCCCATGGAAATATGAACAGCCATTTTTTTCTATTGTTTTTTTGTAACTTCAGCTTTCTAGTTCTAAAGATTTTGCGGAGGATCATTTAGTCGGTCAGGAATCTTCTTTCTATTCATAGCTAAAGATATCCCTAATTTATCATACCTAAAATATTATAGTTCCTTGTTTGTAATTGCTTCGCAAATACAAGGAACTCTTGACTAAACTTGAGACGTGCATTAATACAACTCGTACGTAGTAATTGATTGTGATAGCAGTTATCACAGCAGTGCATGCTAGACCGATTGATTGAGTGTGAGCCAAATGCAGCGCGTGATCATCCAAATATCTATTATAGTAGATACCTATATTTGAGTCGACTAGAATATGGAATTGCCAGTCTCCGATAAAAGCAACTTTATTACGTGTGTTCATAGTTCAAATTAGGTTGTAAGCAAAATTTACTTAAGGCATTTTAAATTCTCGACGTCAATCTATAATGAACCTTAATCACAGTAACTAAAAGATAAAATCTGCTTTCTGCTTTTAACTATTCTACTCCCGATTAGTCTTGTTCTAAGTCGGTCGTAGTCTAATTCGAAGGAACTAACTTCAATAAATGTTTAGTAGCATGGCTGTTTTAATCGAAGAATCCCTTCTACCCAGTCCAGCTATCAACAATGGTGAATCTGAGCCTCCGGAACATTAGCCAGGGGTTTATTTAATTGCGTCAGGTAAAAACATAACAAATTGGAGTTACTCGTTACCCTTGATTTGGGGTAAACACGTTCGTGGGGTAAACTGATTCCGACTCATCCAATTACGACCCTTCGGTTAAAGGAGCACTACTTGACCTATTCTGGACACACGATAAATGTCGAATAGTTCTTTTTCGTACAGTGTACGTTCGTATAAAAATACATAGGTTTATAGACTTGATTAAAGATTAGTTATTTATTTATTATTATTTAACTCGATTGTATTTTGGATAACAAAGTGTTTTATAAATTTCTCGTTTAGATAAGTAATACAACGAAGACAAAGGCTAAACGCTTAATTATACTAATTTACACCATCTGATTAAATCTTGAACGTTTATCGAATCGTTAAATCTTTATAATCCTAACAAAAAACTAATTACAGGCACTGAATACATTTTCTACCAATCTTTTATTTTGTAAGAAACACGTGATGTTGGGAGTTGGAGATTTAAAATGTTCATAATGACAGGTTTTGTTTTACAGTCAAATCAAGTACGCTTGCACCAAGTTGAATAACCTACAATCACTGAAATCTCCGCTTATCACACCGATTCTCATGATTGATCATAAAAAGTAGGCGCATGAGGAATATTTCTGACGAATTTAAAAATTTATATCCAGCAGGTGAAATTTTTTACTTAAATCGAGATTGCCCTAGTTTTATTTACCATGGCATTTGTTCACGTTATTCATTAAAACTAGAAAATAAAGAATCGAGTTCGAATCTTGCAATCTTCTGCGCTTTTATCCAGTTACAATGTGACTGTCATCTGGTTCTTGACAAGGTTGGTATTTCTTCGTATTTCCCGAGTTTAAGATGTCCTGATTTATTGAGGAATACTGACAACGAAGACGCAGAAGTAAATCTACTTTCTACTTAAAATTATTTGTAAATGTTTTCGATAGCTAACCTCGATTAGAGAATAGAACCCCACTATCACTAAGGTGTTGTGATATCCAACGGCCCATTGGTTGTATTAAGAGTGTAGCAGGAAATTCGGTGCTCGGCCTACGAAAGCGGAAATATCCCGATTTGTTAGGTCCATTATTGCGTCGGCCCCTCGCCATTGATGCCGGCCGTATTGGGTTAAGTGATAGGGACATTTATTACAGAAAATGATGTTAATGGCGCGCGGCATTAACTCAAATAAAATGATGATCATTGTTTATAGTCGGGCTTTCCAGGGCACGCTTGGTTGTTTATGGCGATAGTGAGTCTTTGTCGTCCTTGGAAAGCTTGCAGCCTTGACAGATAAATCAGACCTGCAAGTAACCCATAACGTTCCACTGCTGACCTCGAATTTCTTCTCATAGTGAGTGAAGTATTGGCGGATTTCACACAGCTTTTAGAACATTGTGGAAAACTCTTAGATGTGATTTCCTGATGAGGTTTCCTTCATGGAAGCAACTGATAGTGAAATTCTTATACGCACAAAATTGTGGAGAATAATTACACTAGTTGAAACTTTAAACTTAAAAAATTCTTTGCGTTCCAAATTCCAAGATCTTTGCCCATCGTGATGTAAGCGATGGTCGTCATGGTTTATATCCTGAATAGATTTAACATAATAAACCAACCTCAGCTAGTCAGACTAGACATTATCTGCGATCGACATCTAAAGAGACGCTTAGATAGGGCTCGAGTAGACCGATCTATTTCTAAGATAGAGCACGCCCACTCGATAACGAAGTAAGGGATGCCGTGATAAGGGATGAGTGCCGTGGACGGGGAAAAAGGTAATTTAGTGATTTTTTTTGCTTAGTAGTGGGCTTTCAATAGTTTTTAAAGATTACGTTATATACTTGGGGAGATGTTACGTTGAGGTTGAGGATGAATGTTCGGGTTTAGGTCTTGTGGATTTTGTTTGTGTATGAGGTAAGTTGAACTGAATTTGAATTGAATAGCTCAATTTTGTTTTTTTTTTTTGAATAATGAATATGAGTCGTTTGTAGAAATAAGGCTTTTTATTACAAAATGATGCGTTTAATTCGTAATTTTTCGGTTGTAGTCAGCAGTCATTTCGAAATAGGTAATTTAATTCAAATGGTTTTGAACCCTTTACTAATCTGACTAATCTTCTCGTCATTGAGTAGGTCTAGAGTAGGTAGACGTAGTAGAGGTAGAGGAGGTAGACGTAGTAGAGGTAGAGTAGGTAGAGTAAGGTAGAGAGAGTATGATTAATTTTGAATGGAAAAAATGTTTTCTGATTTCGTTCTAGACATCAGCCATTCTCGTTATAGGTCAATCACAGATGTATTAATACATTTCGATAATCTGCCTCTTTAACAGTTTTGCGTTTTAAAACAGAAGATAATATCTGGTTGTATCCTTAAATTTAAGAATGATTAAACATTGAGTGCCGGTACCGTTGTAAAATTTCGATCACGATTGGCACTGTAGACGGCCAATTACCAGGGTATAATGAACGAGGAGTGACAAGCAGGGGCGCGGGGCGAGGGGGCCGCAGCCGCCGGCCACGACACGCGTCGGCCGATGCGTACATTAGTAGTCACTTTTTATGACTGCCTGGTAATTTATTTTGTTCTTCCTTCGGTCTTGGCGACGCAAGATACACTTTACTGTGTTACTGGGGCCCTAATTATTTAAATTAAATTATTAAATAGTTACAAGGTACGAATTACGAATATTTGGACGGTTATTTCTTTTTTTTATTCGAAAGCTAGTGCTTCACGATTGGTCCCATATAAATCTGAGTTATTCCTACTCATCAATTTTGCTTTCGGTTATTTTTTGTAAAAAGTTAGTTACTTTACAAATATTTGGTACTCTTGCATAAGCTGCCTATAAAGTGTCACAGTGTCAGTCTTTGTAACATAAGTAGGTTACTTGATTCGCGTGCGAAAATAATAAGTGTTATCTTTTATCTTCGTCCTAAGAAAAATCGCGATAAATTTATGTTTTTAAAGAGGTATTTAAAAACCTCCTCTTTCTTCTGGCAACGGATTTGTAAGCCTTTATTTGTGTTACTTATATTATTGTTTTAAGAACAATTGTTGTCCGGATAGGAAGGTGTGGAGCTGGTTACACTTTTTTTAGAGGCGACCCTCTCAGTCCTCAGGGGTAGCAACGCATCTTTGACCGAATTAGAACGAGACTCATTGAGTCTACATAGTTCTGGGTCGGTCACAGTTGTCATGGGCGGCAGCGGAAGGTGGTGCTGCATGCTCGTTTGCTATCTTAATTCCATAAAAAAAATGGTCAATTATTTTTTAAAGTCCAATGAAGCCTCTTTCGTAATCTTGGAGTAGGTACGGTTCTTGCGTTCTCAATCCTAAATGAAATTCTTACACCGAAGATCACTAATGCATTGAAACCTACTAAACTCGTTAATCTGTATGAGAATAAGCATTATTCTCTTATAGGCACTTTAAGTTTTGTCGACACGACTCAGTATTTAATTTTACTAACAATTCATTTAATTGTTCGCAGGAAAAGTCTGGTGAACCTTACTCCGGCAAGCTATCGGTCAAATCGGATCTTAGTCCTGTTTTTGGTAAGTGACGTCATTTCTTAACATTATTAAACGCTTTTACCTAATTTGTGTTTATATGTGTGTATTTTTTATCCTTCTATAAGTTACCGCTTGTCTACGATCTCACCTGATGGTAAATGGCAACTTAATCCTTAGATGGTTATCCTTAGATGATTTAAAGTTACTCACATTAAAGTCTCACGCGAATACCGATTCGGGTTACACCAAGACCTCGTATCCTAGTTGATAGTGACCATTAGTGCGAAGAGAGGTCCTGGGCTCAATTCCCGACTGGAACAGACTTGTGTTATTTGTGTATGGATAGGTACTAGTTCGGGGGAATGAGTTTGTTTATGATTATTTATGTTATTATTGGATCCAAGTTGGTGGTACAGTCCAGCAGACAGAACCAGCATTAAACCTTTACTTAGCGGGGTTCACAGCTAATTTGAAGGTTTGCCAGGATTCGACATCACTCCTTAACCCACTTAACCCTGCAGAAGTCCACGTTAAATTGGATTTTTGTGTCACGGTCGATAAAGCCCAATGCAATTATTTGCGTAATGAATACTATAAGAGATAACTGGTGACAGAGTTTCGACCACGAGCTCCTCACTCCATCATCGTAATCACTGCACTTCAGTCCTGGGAGAGACACTCATTTGTCTTGCGATAAAATTCGACTGCTGACGTAATGCACTTGGCGAAACTTGAAATGTCGTTCGTTTATAACTTTTTACGTTTTTTTGTGAGACAAGAGTCGTATTAAGACGTGGTCGTACTACGAAGTCGCTGGTCGTATTCAATTGAGAGTGATGGTTTACAATTACAATGCATAAGGCATCCTTGTGTGACTTTTAAATTTAATGATTCACGATTTTTTAATGTATACCGAGTTTGTGTCTTGCCGTGTCCATGGTCAACGCAGTTAGTTCGCGATATCGATATAAATAATAAAAATCGTAAGTACCCGTTAAAGTGCCCTGGTGCAGGCTTTCGGCATTAAAGCTTTCGACGCTGGGGCAGGTAATCTTTTAAATGCTCTAGGCTATGAAAGACCATAGACCCCATTATTAGGTGCTGGGCAGTTAATGGGTTAACCCATATCGTATAATGGCATTCTTTGCAAGGTTCAATGCTCTGTCGGCAACCGATTAGCGTTTTAAAGTCGAGTCGGGCCCTCGCCGGCGATACGACCATCCATAATTCAACGACAAATTCACTCTCCGTAATGTAAAATTGATTTCTGAAGCACGTAGTTGTGGGAATTATTATTGGGACGGTATAAGGTACTTTGTGTATCGACTGCGATAAGCGACCTGCTTGCTGTGGTGTGTTGTGTGTGACTCGTGTCACGTATACATAGGTACAATATTTGACCGAATACCTACTGAATAGGTACATAATTATATTAAATTACAAAAGTAGAGGAATTGTAGTCAAATATTCGTGGCATTAGTTAGTCTCTACACACAACTTTATACACTTAATGATTTTAAAACAGGCAATGTAGAATAGAATAGGTATACATATCAGAAAACCATGATTCAATTACACCGTACACATTATGGCGCATAAAGTTCTAAACGACGCATATCGAGCTAAATAAATGAATACTTTTCTTTTTAATAACCCACTCGTAACTATCGAAACCAGTACGGAATCTTAACTTGCATCGCTCGCTCTTCGCTTATATTTTGTTCGCTATTGGTAAGACAGGTGGTCCAGTGAATCTCGCCTGCGGCTATTACGTGAGAATTATATGTGTTTTATCGCCAGCTCATAATCATCTGTCACTATCGTTACAATATTTTTGTAAAATTTCAACCGATATGTTCTTAGTGATGTCGATGTAGACAGTTCGTTGATATCGATAAAATAAGTAGAATTTTAAGCATCTAGTGTTAATTGTAAAAAACTGAAGATGTTTTCGCTTGGTGATTTTTACCCACCTGATAAGTCACCATATCTCCAAGGGTAAGTTTTACCGTCCTTTAGTTTTGACATGGAAGAGTCAATTGAAGTTCACTACATTATTGTGAGGATAGGTCAGACACCTATATAGGTGGTATAGCTGCTATACAGATCTCCTATACTATAGCATATCTGTATCTAGCGTTAGGAAGCTTCTGTTTATCGCCTGGTAAATAATCGATATTAAGACTCTTTAAAGAGCTGATGCCCTATTAACGTAACGTGCCACCTGTCCGTAGATCATAGGCTCATGATGGAGCAACGTCAAGAAATAAACAACACAGCACAGCAATTTGACTCAACTATCAGAAATAGTTAACGTTAAATATCGTCACTGGAATCTTAGTGACTAGTAATTAACGTCAGCATCCATCGATCAGTCGTGACGTTACCATCTGCGTGATCACGATGCATTTAACGCAACAGTTTTGCAGACGCGTTAGTGACAGTTCAGCAGCTACGGGTTAAGCGTTGTAATTTTTCGTATTACTATCATTAACGTTTTCTGGAAAGATGTTCACTAACTTTTGTTTTTGTTGCAAAAACCCGTCGAGTGCCTGTCGTAATTGCTGTCATTTGTTGCTCACGTGTCGTTGTTGTTTTAATGTTTAACTGCTTAAATTAAAGTAAACATCGTTACTCGTTTCCCCGGGTCTTTAATAAACCTTAAAATTATAGGCGCCTATTTTTTACTTCCGTTCTTTTAAACGCCTGTCTATGTAATAAACTAGTAAACGCGCCCTCGTTTCGCTTCGGCAAACCTGCTCCTTAGTGTGCACAATTGAAAGTGATTTTTGAAATTGACGTACTATTTTTATTCATGGACGGAATGTTATAAAACGAATAAAATTAAAAGTTAATATAATTAAGTTATGGTTATGTATTTAATCTCCAGTAAACTATTATGGAGTCTGTTGATTTTGTGGCCCATATTGTACTGCAAATTGGATGAATCATAAATCATACATTATTAAACACTTGACTTCCGATAGTCATTTTCAATCAATTCTTTTACGACACTTTTGTTTCATAGCTGTCCCATAATAATTATTATCGTAAATAATTAGACACGCAGCACATCACTAGCGTCCCAGCACGGACGCCTCCTTATTTGTTGTTATTAGCGTCGTATTTTTATTCCCCGGACGTTTTCGAGAACCGGTCGGCTCTAATCTGATCAGCGCTGGCACGACCCGGTTCAAATGATTCGAGAATACTGAGATAGGGATTCGAATGCCCGTTGCTGTATGAGGCTTCAAATTTATGAATAGTTGTCTATATAGCTATACCCCGTTCGATATAGTAGAATTCTTTACAGTGGCAACCCACACAAATGGCAGCCTTCCGCCCCTGTGATTAAGTTTGACTCTAGATTAACGACGAGAACTTAAAATGCCTTAAGTAAAATTTGCATACAAGCTAAAATAAACTGTAAGCACAGGTAACAAATTTGGTTTTGGCTTGGAGTGGCAATTACATAAATTATTCTCGGCGCTTCAAGTATAGGTTAATTCGTCTCAACCAACAAGGTCCCACTGCTGGGCACGGGCTCAGAATGAGAAGGTTAGCCCACCATGCTAGCCAAGTGTGGATTGGTGGACGCCAGGATTTAATGATAAATATTTAAATGTTAATTTAACTGGAAATAAAACTTCCGAATCGTAGCGTAAATGTATTTAATATGTTAATTAGTCCTAATGGCCGATGAAGTTTAAATTTCATTCGATATTACAACGCTTGTTAATGAATTAGGCATGAAACCGAATTGTGATATTCATTATTAACAACTAAATAACTGAATCGTATTTCGGTAATTCGTGACTCTGAATCGGAATATCATTATATTGTATTACGTAGGTACTTGTACATTTCATTCGCTTCTATATTTTCTGTTAGTTACTAGGTACAAATTTATGGTATTTTTGTCAAAAAACTATGAAATATCGTTTAAATTATCCCACATTATTTTCGACATAATTATGAACTATCCAATGTTCTTGCCAGAGTTTTAAAGTATCTTCATACTAAATGTCATGTAAATCGTTTCATTGCATATTTGGAAATTCCTCACCTGAAGGGGCAACAAGGAGGATAATTAGAAAAAAAAAATCTTTGTTAGTGATTAAATAATAGGTAAATAAGCGGCTTTCTAAGACAATCTTAATCAATGGTAACAACGAGTTTCAACCCTATTACACACAAACCGCCAACAGAGACTGTCTTTGCCATCCACGCAGATTTTAAATTAAAAGCTAATTAGGAAAACCGCGTTACTCTTGAAAGCCCAAAGGGATTTTTCGTAAGAGCCTTCAATGCAATACAATGCAATACGATGCAGGGCTGCAACAAAGGAGGCCAATCCGTGAGTACTTTGAATCAACTCGCTACCTCGCATATGCCTATCAGAGCTATTATTTGATGTTCTGCTCTCACGCTGTATGGGTAGGGTTGGCAGAAATATTTAAGTAGAAAAAAATTTAATAAACTTAAATGATAAGTATTACAAAATTATTTTTATTCCATATGAATTGTTGTGAATAAATTATTTTATCGTCAGAAAAAAATTAAAGGCCAAGAAAATGGAAGTCAGTGCTTCACTGTTGATGAGGTTTGTTCATGAATACAGCGATAAAATGTTTAATTACTATTACATAAATACTATTCACATTAATTACTCACAATTAATTCTATTACTCAGAAGACGAGGAATTAGCATTCAGGATGTAGGTAAAATAAAGAGGTAATTTAAATAAATAACTAATAGGATTAGCTTGCGAACAATTATTTTTATTGCCCTTTAAAAGCTAGAGAGCATTAATTTATTTACTGTTTGTATTTACCTATAGTTTGGTAAACACTTAATAATTACTATGAAATTGTGATACCCAAAAGCGAAGATAACTAAGATATTAACTATAGATAGAGCAGTTCATTCAAAATTATATGCTAGTATTCATTCACGAAATACCAACAGAATATAACCTTGTGGCAACCCTACATAGCACTCTCCCGAGAGGATTTATTACTCTCGTAGCGCGGTCCCTCTCGCACCCGTCGATATAATTCGCATTGCTCCCTACCTGCGCACTGCGTGTCGTCAATTCCAACTTCGTAAACTTTGGATGCTATGACAAACTTGTTTTTAAACGAGATGAGATACTTACGAGTAGTTACGAGTTTCGCCGTAGCAGTGACGTCATGGTTCACGATCCATGTAATTTGGAAATCTTTGAGGATAATACTAAAATCGTGAGCAATGTACCTACTTTTAATGAATTTTAGTCTAAACCAAACTCATTATAAAGTGGAAATTTAATACTACTGGATTTCCGCCGGCTACATCGCCCTAATTTTTATGAGGCGGTAATAAAAGGGTTAATTTCCAAAAATCCTTAACCCAAGATCGTTAATGAAAAACTACTGATTAGGTCTAAACAAAAATTCTAAAAATCACTGTTTTGGGTTTCGGGATTTCGTTAATAATAGGCATAAGTTGTTCACATATTACATCTTCCACGTACAGCGATTAGGTATACAGATGAATAAATTATATATAGGTATAGTTAGAGATTGAACATCCTGTAACCTGACAGCCCTACTGACATTAATAATCCCAGGAAGGCTATAATCCGCAACTCCACTCGCTCACTACCTGTTCCGATGCATGTTTTGTCATCGCTAACGTCTAATTGGAATTTGATATGCGTTCACAATTAGAGTCGTTAGAATAACGAGCTTTTTACACCGCCCGCCCGCCGCCGCCGACCCGCGTCGAGAGGATTTTATAAAAACATTTTAACTTTTCTTTATGGAATTTTAATTATAATTAAGAGGACGCGGACGGTGTGTAATATGCTTATGTTCACAAAGAAAAAGTCTAGGAATAGTCGGTTGGAATAAAGAATAAAGGGCCGGTGCGCTTTTGTAGGGCTTTGTGTGCATATTATTACTATGTAGTTTATTAAAGCTCTTTTTATTATGTATTGGTAAGAATAACATGAAAATTTTTCAATAATAAATTGCTATATTTATTCAAATAAAAAGAAGTATTTTATTGTATGTTGGATAAATGATACATGTGTGCGTTTTAAATAAATACATAATCAAAATTATGTAGTTACTTATGTACCTATTTAATGATTTTATCTCTTTCGGCCTTGAAGTGATCATGATTACTTCCCATCAGCTACCTCATCTGTTGGCTTGTAGGTTTTAACAATAAAAATGGTAATAAAATGACACGAAAACATCGTCTAAGCTAATATATCCTTATAAGTATTTATATCTCATCCATCTTAGTAAATTAAGTTTTCCAACGCCTCAAGCTTTCGACCCCAAAAAGCTCTATATGGAGCATTCATCAATCATTCCAGTTGTAAGAAGCAGCAGCTTTTTGTTTTAATTAATGAAAGCTCTTTGAGTTATAATCTGATGCAACTTCCAACTTTAAATCTGATATCTTTAATTGAACGCATGTGTCTAGTTGATGATAACCATCACTTATATGTTAATTATTTCACTTTAAAAATATACATATACCTACGGTGTAATTTAAATCTATTCTAATAATATAAAGTTAAAGTTATTTTATAAAACATCGCGCTATGGCCAGTAGGGGCATCAATGAAAATTTTTTCAATAAATGGGACAACATTTAATATTTGTTAAGGTAAAGAACATGTCTCTCGAAGCGAATCGAATCTTGTGAATATGTAATAAAAAAAAACACTTGCTGAGGTGTAATTTTGGTAATTTCGCTCCACATAAAGTCACTCCTACAAACTAACGCCCCTACTCGTATAGCTGAGTCATTTCGTATTATTCGCAAAAGTAACGATATTCTGTTAAATAAACAAGTGTATAAAAACATGATACAGCGCCTAATAATATGAAGTGACCGCAAAAATGTTCCAACACTCGGTCCGTTTCCGATCCCTGACCGCCCAGGTAGTTGGTTTTTTTAGTGACAATCCTTGCATCGACACACATTAACCAATAAGTTTGACACCTTGCCCAAACGAAATTTAAAAACATAAAAAGTCGATTTTGTCGCGTTCTGTTAACGAAATTCAATCGTAATTATTCTGTTAATGGCATTACCAATATGAGCGTAAACAATAAATATTTTAATGTCTTTGTCAAAACTAACGGAAAGAAAATGATTAAATCTTATTTTTATTTTCACAAATTTCAGTCGTAACATAAGATTAATACAATATTACATTGTGCTTTTTATTAACATATCAGCGTATTTTATAAAAGGTACTTCAAATTTCAACCATTGACCCAATATTGGTCTTATAATATGGGTCTTCTCAACGTAATTCTCAAGGGTTAAAGTTTTGATATCTCATATCCACATTAAAATTACTTCATTTTCGACTTCGAAACCCTTCATCGCTTGAACAAAACTGTTTATCGAAGCATCTAATACAGGAAGAATGGTGTTTGTGCACGGTAGCGGGTAGCGTCTGGATCGTCGTGAGGTGTCTCGCGCGCTGTAACGTAATGTAATGTGTGCGCTGGTCGTTAGGGCCGCGTCCGACAATATTTGTTTAGGGCTGGACCCACCGCGGCCGATTTCTCAGAAACGTTTCTAGTATAGGTTTTATATCATAGAGGGTTATGATTTTGAGATGATTTTTGATGGGGTTGGTTTTAGGTTTTTGTTGAGTTTTGTTGATTTGTCTGGTTTATCGTTGGCTGTGATAGGGAACTCAAAAAACTCTGTTAATGGTACCTAGGTATTATTAAATGTTCCGGTTAACCAGAAAGTAACAAAGGCCATTGCACCTTTTCATTCACCCCTATAACAAAAACTACTATCAAAGTCCGTTTATCTAGGAAGGTTTTAAGTTAATGAATAAAAAAACTGCTGTTCAAAACTACACATGTCGTATTGCTATAAGTATTATCTTAGTTTCAGTAGGTACTTTTCAATTTAATTCAAATATTTATATTTCACACCTTTTAAGTAATAAAGGTAACATTATTTCAATTTTATTAACGCAGCTGGCGGTCATAATGACAAAAATTGATAACACCTTTTTTTGGTAATGTTCTGACATTATGATAATTATATTATTGTGAATTTAAAGCAAGAACTTGGCTTGACACGCTCCTGCGTGTCTTAATTCAAACTTGATTACAATCGTTTACGGAAATCATAATTTGTACGCTTTAAGCTGTTAAATAATTAAATATCTATGACCACTCCAAACGGAAATGAATGTATTATCTTTTAGATAACCTTTACAGCGCCGTGTGGTGACGAAAAGTGGACCAGATTTGTAGAGTTCAATGACATCTGTTCATCACATGACCCTTGACTAGGTTTTTACATTTTGTGTTCAATTACCTTTATATTTTACATCGCAAAAATAAATATAAACCGTAAGAAAAGAATATATTATAATATTTTTGGGGGATTTCATGAAATCTCTAGGAGATACCTACTAGCTACTTATCGCGAAATCGATCCTCATAAGTTAAGAAGTAAGTATTAAGTAACTGAACAGGTTGTATATTATGACAAATATCTACTTATTTAGTACCTATTACACGGAATTTCGTTAGTTTTTACAGTCAAAGGAAAATGTTAAAAGAAGAGATTTTATTACAGATGCGATGTAATAAAATACACTGTTGAAATATGAAGCAGCTCAAATTCGAGTGTTACATAGTCTGCAGTAACAGGAAATCGAACCCAGGACTCCTCCCTCAGAAGACAAAATTACTGCCAAAGAAATAAATGTCTTGATATGAATGATATTTTTATTTGCATATAAATATGTCACATATTTACGATGACTTACGTATAGAGTTATATTGGGGCCTCACATTTGCTATTTATTTCTTAATGGTATTCAAAATGGGGAGCTAAATTTCCGTAACTTTACACCAGCTTCTAAATAAACTTCTGCATAATGATTAAAGGTCACATTGTCGTGTCTGCGGTCTAGAAAATGGTGATAATTCTAAAAGATTTAAGCGTAGTGTAAGTCATTGTAAGTCTTATTAAGACTTTTCCTCTTAAGGCAGCCATTAAAATGGAGAACACAGACATTAATAACTCTTTTAAGGCATTAATATAACAAACTAAAATTAGCAAGATACTGCCCGCGTGAAGTTAGTACAACTTATTAATGTAAGATTGTCGTTTTTAATATTGTAGTTCAAGATAAAGACGATAAAGTAATAATCCTTCTAATGTCTGTTCTTCTTGATTTTCGCTTTCTGATAATGAAGATATTGTAAATAGTAGCTGTTTATATAACAGAAACAAAGGGTTAAATATATTTATTTATTTTATGACTATTACTAACTAACAACAGGCGACTTTGTCGCTAAATTGCAATCATTATTATTGTACTCAACACAACTTGAATTACAAAAAAAAAACATGAGGGAAATATGCTGGAAAAATCGTGTCAGGCCCGCAACGACAACCTGTTTCGAGAATATTAAATAATCTTTTCTCTTAAACAAAGTGCAGACACACCATTAGTACGGTCGCGGGCACTCATCAGAATAATTCCACGCTCCGACCAAATTGCCGACAAATTGAAAAGGCGTGGGTGCACCTATTCTGGACTCGCGTCGCTCCTATCGACGAGACTCGGGAATGACGAGCGAAAAAATTGTGACATATACTCGCGTATTAATAAACCGAATTCATTTCAGTGTTTTAGTGAATTTGCGTTTTAAAAATTTGAATTTGGCTTAAAAATGTGTTATTCAGTTTGAGACGACAAATAAGATACATATTTTATCTTGCAAGAGAAGTTATCCACGCTTTGAGCTTTTGACAAGCGTTCCAATTAAATTCACTACAAAATTTAGTTTTTCAATGATATTTGTAGGCAGTGTAATTTAACCATTTCACCCATTAACTTTAAATCATCCCTCAAAATGTCTTAGCCCCAACTTTCAGTATTTCGTCAAGTCATCACGTTTTAACTTTTATTTTTATCCTGTCACATTGGTGCAGTAAAACTGACAGCAGGCTGCGCGCACTGAATGCAATACAAATAAATCTATACACAGCTATTATATGTAAATTCACTGTGACAGGTGACGTACGCAAGATATTACTATTTATAGCGGCATGACGCATATAGAATATTTATCCGTATCTTAATCAAATCTTCGATCTCGCGCATAACAAAGATTTAATCAGAATAAGACTCTTTCGTGATAGTGGGAAAGTACGCCACTAGGATATTATTTAATCTATTTAGATGATTTATTCATTTTATGCTCTTAGTTATTTATGAAGCTTTTTCGTTTTGGTGCTAAGGTCATCAAAATATTTATTACAATTTTTAAGGTATGTAATATGTAAAAGGACAAACGTGAATCTTAAATTAAGAATAGGGATAGATTCAAAGAAATATCGGTTACTAAGGTTATTTTTTGTTTTATTGTACCTAGGGTATTCTTCCAAAGATTCGACGTTGTTGAAGAAGCATGCTGATTAGGTGGGCTTTTGTGCGATTCTCCACCGTCAGGATCCTCTCCAGTTGTCCAACTCTATTGGTAGATTTCTAAGAGGCCTACATTATTCTCCACCATACCTACGGCTCCAGTGTAGGTATATTGTTGAAAGGGTTAGGTACTTATGGCCAACCCAAGTGTCGGAAATTTTTATGTCGTCCTAAGGCCTCTGGTCGGGAGTGGTGTAGCTATAACTATAGTAGATGCTGAAATGAGTACTTACAGTACACCCACTCATAGCTTGGCATCAGTGGAGACGGTTCCATAGATTCGTTGCTTAGCTTCAACATGCATCGTAGCTCCGTAGCACATCTCTGGTGGAAAAGTACCTTAAGACGTCTCTTGGCATCTATTTGCTTAAAAACATTGTAAACCCCAAAAACTACAACAAACACTGCACACATCAACAAATAGTCAGAGTACAGTCGCGCAATTACGAGTAAATGCTTCTTCGGGTATAATTTTCTCGTCTGCGCCCCGCCCCCTACTCCTTTATTTGTCCGGCCCGGCTTTCGTTAATATTGTACCGGAGGCATCGGGCTAAGTGGCTTTCTGATTTATTGGTCGGGTTGGTTACCCCGATTGTAAGTGTTAGAAGTTGCTAAGTCGTGATTTTTCAAGCGTTCTTGTTAAGCAACATTGAAGGAAGTTATTGCATGAGTGTAAATAGGTTAGGTGTATAGTATGTTTTACAATAGTATAGTTTCATTATGTATGAATAGATTTTCTGTAGTACCTAGTATAGTAAAGCTAGTGATACAGAGTTGTCTGAAAGAGATCGTAGTGTAGCAATAAGACCCCATTGGTGCTTTACATCCTATTACATTGTCGAAGTGTACCTACTCTTAGTGTTCATTCAATAAAGAGCTATTAATAAATGAATTATGTTTGCTCTATCAAATTCATCGTTAACACTAGGGTTCAATAGATTCGTGGGGGTCGCAAGTCAAGAGAGAAAGGCTTTGTCTAAGTTAGTGCGGTTTACCGTAAGTACAAGGCTATATTGCCAGTTGCCTGCCACTCATTAATTGTAATATACCTATGTGGGATAGGAGTCAAGCATTTTGTTAAAAACTTCGCCTATAAATGCACACACGTATTCAGTTAAACTTTTAATAAAATATTTTTAATTTTATTGCATTTATTATTCAAAGAAACAAACTCATCTACTTTATAACTATAAGTATAGACTATAATATTAATTGTAATGTTTAGACTCTACAACTTTACATAGATGATGCAAAACATTTCCTGGTTGTAATAAACATGAATGGTAATTTTGCAGGTAAATTCGATCCTCATCCAGCGTCGGGCTTCAACATGGGTTACCTGATGGCGCCATACCCGTACCCCAACGGCGGTGCGCACCCCCTGCCCGTCTCCATGGTGAGTACCCTCGGAACTAATTGGTGCGCTGATTGCGAAATTCCCCAGATTACTGGCTCGTGGCTCCCGCGCACTAAGCTGCTGCCGGATTTAATTAACATCATGTGTTTTATTGGTTAGTTGATTAATACATATTTGTAGGTACTGTTTTTGTTTATTCAGCTACTTACATTGTAAGATTTGTAAGGATTTGTCAGCCTAAGAAAATATTTTAGAACCTACACTTCGTTTTTCGTGTAGTTTTGTCAATAGATATATATTATCACACTTTTTGAAGCTTTTTTAAATAGCTTACTTAAAAAGCATCAAAAAGTTGAGGGAATTTGATACGCCTTTTTTGTGAAACGTTTTGATGAATAATGTAACAATACTTGCAGTTAGTGTTATTAGTACAGATGGATAGATTAACAATCATAAAGATATGATAGTTCCATCGATAGTCCCGAATATATCATTGATTGCAATGATAACACTGCAGTAGCGTTGCCAAATAATGCAATAATATCTAGGCTTAATAACATCAGAATGTCCTAATGACACATCGTGATTAAGATGTAGATTATTCTTAGCAACACGTTGGTGACACCTCTACTTAGGAACTTGGTTTTAAGATTTCTTTATGACCAACAACGAGAATTATACCCAGGTTTTACGTAGCCTGATTTTCAGAGGACGGTCACTTACCATCATATTACTCGCCGGGTGTTGCTATACAAACGTACTATCATTTTATTTATATAGATACAGATAACACGTGGAATGTAATATTTCCAGTTCGTACGTGTCGCATTAGATAGATAGACATGCGTCGATGCGATTAGATTAGATAGCGTGGATACTGTCGTTACAGATGTTCGTGTGTTTGTACGTTACGATTTATAGCTGTTTATTGATGGTTTGCTTGTCCTGGTGTACATTGATGGTGACACGTGACATTTGTGCTGTGATAACGCACGGGGTCGAACTTTGGACTTCTGGGTGATGTCGATTCTAATCCTTCACGAAAATTTCAAATTATGTTCTTTATACACGTTGAGTTGATACAACTAACAGGTCTAACTAAGTACTCAGTCCTCATATCTACTAACGCACTGACCAGCTAAAGATCTAACACCATCTGTTAACTGGACTAAGCACTAAGCATGTTAGTCTCATTTGAGTCTTGTTGTCTGTGTCGGTCACAGTTGTCATGGGCGCGGTGCAAAGGCGGTGCTGCCTTCTCGTTTGATATCTTACTTAAATCTGTCCAAAAAAACTTGTTTCATTGAAGGAATACATCGTGAGAAAACGATATATGGATAGTTAACAGTTTTTTTATAATTTTCTCAAAGGTAAACGTAGATTTCCAATCTAGTATTATTTTCAAAAAGGAAAACTAGCTTTAGCTCTATTAGCCGGGTCTATTCTAACAATATAGGTCTACCGTAATAGTGTACCCGTTATTGTATTTTATGATGATGATCTGTCATCCACCCATCCATCTTCTTATTATCCATTAGCGTCCAAATATCCATAATGAACTCCTTCCATCATAATTGAACCCGTTTGTATAGGTATTTAGCAGTCTATTGTTTAACGATTTTGTTTTTGTCTCCGTTGATGAATAAACCTTTAAGTATTGTTGGAGTTTAATTAAATTCTCTCGTCTACTTATATTAGGATGCCGAGCGGAAATACGAAGAAACGCGAGGAATGCCGGAGATATCCGACGGCTCCTGTTCTGATCAACTAACGATCTTATTAACACCTTTTACCGATGTAAGTTTTGTGCTAGCTCGCTCAAAGTATGCCATTTTAATTCTATAAAAGTGTGTGAATTTGCATTTGCGCCTCCAAAAACTTTATTCTTTCTTAAACTGTATCTGTGTGTGTTTTGGTGTCATTAGAGCAATTTTTAAACGTCAATTCTTGTGACGATGTGTTTTGTAACCGTCGTAGAATCCAACTACCTACTGTATTGTTACGTGTCAGGAGTACTGGGTTCGAGAAAATGCCAAAATGTACCACAAAGAGTTTATTGTACTCGTAGATACCTACACAAATTACACTATGTACACAGTACACACCAAAACACTCTGCACGTAGGTACCAATGTAAACTCACTCGTCGAACACTGTATCGCTCGTAGAAATCACTTCACTTCTCACTGGTATCGCTCGTAGGTATCGCTGGTATCTTCCTGGTTTCGCTTCCGAAACTAGAATGCCCGCAGTTGACCGAGTGCCCCTTTTTATACCACTCACGCACCATTCATGCCAATCCAGAATATTCCGGTAGTTATTAGAATTAAGCTCTAGTATGTTCCTTGCAATCGACTTTCGACCTTATGACTTACGCCGTAAGGTCGAAGCGTCGTGCGCGTACTTTCTAGACGGCCGCGCCCTATTGTTCCATTGTTCGCATGACATGTTTATGGCCCCTATTGTTTATTGTTTAGCGAGGTAGATACGCCAGGGTTATCACAGTATTTAAATTAACCACTGTCTTCGACTGATATAACACATGCATGACTATAATAAATGCAATTTATACCTGAAAATATCGTGAGGTCGCATCGCAACTGTGTCGTATGCTCGTGTCCATAGGAGAAAATCGACCCATATTAAATTTAAACCCTGAAAGTATCGCGTAGTCGCACCGCAGCCGTGTCGTATCCTATCCGTGAGCCGTCCGCGGTCCAGACGGTCGTAATCTGTTTATTTACGCCTCAATTTATAAGCGGAGATGGATCTTCGCCGTAATTTAATCGGTCGGATACTATTTTTATTAGATTATTTCCCCGTAATAACCACACCACGTGTTCGCTCTCGGCCGGGATCGAACGCGGACCGCGCCGGAAACAGTAACACAAACAGTTTTTATTTCTGTCTTCATCCTGCATTGGTCGGTACACTCAGAGAGACAAATCGCTGTTTGTATGCGTCACAGATAAAACATTGCTACACCACTTGGTTGTCTTTACGAGACTGGAAGTCTCCAAGAAAGAGTTAATAGGTGTTTAGAATTATAGTCATAAGGGCTAAATAAAAGCTAACTAAATGTAGTTGATTTTTTTTTATAGGTATGGTCTATCTTAGATTTTCCCAAATAATGTTTAGTCGAATACCTACGTGCGATATTCAATCAATTCATCAATGATAGGCTATCATAGTCAATTTTATTATTTGTTATGATTTTCAGAATTAACAACTACTTATATTTTGCATACATATACATAAATTATTGACGTTTTTATTTATGTTATTTTCTTGACTCATTTCCTACGGTAAATTACCTCCCAATGGGTTTTCGGTATCGACGCTAGTAAACTTCTCATAATAAGTAGGTATAATCATGTTCACTAAGCTTTCTTGAAATCTAAAACATTTTTATGGACACCTTAAAATCACAACTGATCGTGAATGTAACTTGCCTACTCATAAAATAAAATAATACTAGAATATAGTTTGAAGTCGGTAACTAATTGAAGGGAACATAAAGTTCCCTACTGTGTTTACTATCAGATTTAACAGATGCGATTTTAATAAGCTAGTACAAGTATACAACACGTTCGCGAACGAAAGCCATCTCGCTTATTATTAGCCTTTTGTTTTACAAGCGCGCTCCCATCGGCAATCTTTATTTCTAAAGACTTGGTCCTTCAGAGAATCTCTTTTCAAAAGATCAAATGGCGGGCATTAAAAATCGAACGCGGGGGTCCGCGCGTCAATATCTCACAATGCCTAACCCTTGTACGCATGCACATCGCCGTTCAAAACCTTCCGAACGCAGCACGGTAAGGAACGAAAAGATGCCACCGCGAAAATATGAGCATGAGGCGCAACAGGTGGACATACGGTCGTCTCATTCTTTTCTACCGACGTTTAAGTCGCGTCTCTGTTCTGCGGAAACCACCCCCGTAGTCGCCGCCCCCGCTCTGGGCGGGAAATTTAAATGAAGGAGGGGATGGGATGGAAATGCTTTTCTTTTTGCTCGCGGGGTGTGTTTTAGGGCTTTTGTCTGGGTGAATGCGGCCAGCAATTTCGGGGTCGTTTGCGTTTCGTTCCGTCTCGGGATTCGAAAATTCAATGTTTTATTCCTAAAAATATTTGACCGCGTTCCCGAATTCGTCAAGTTTCGCCACCGACTTCTATTCTGCCGAGAGCCGACAATACCGCAGTGAAATTGATTTTATTTTTGCCGTTTTACTTCGATAGGTGATTTTGCTGACAAATTCGAATCGGAGCTCCGAGTAAAAAGTTTAATAAATACTTTTATTTTTAAATTTCACTTACCAATACTAAAAACTTTTCCTTAAATATAATATCACAAGTCATTGAAACAAAAAAAAAAGATTTTGATCGTGGATTAATTGTATAAATTGTATCAGATATCTAATACGTAAATATAACAAAAATAAATATACCTACACGAATAGGTATCATTGGTAAGTGTTATTTTCCATAACATACTTACTCGTAGGTATTGTTGCCAGATAACACAAATTAATTATAGGTAATAATTACTGTCTGCTCGTAACCTTATCGAAGTTTCCATATATAGAGAATTATCAATTCTATTTTGAGCCCGACTGTAGGTGGCGTAAACCTTATGTAATTCTATTTTAATTCCTGTATTGTGTGATACAAAAATTCAACAGAATTTTTAATATTAATAAATAACATTTATGTGCGCAACTGTAGTGAAGTGAGGAATTAAATTCTCGTTGAATTAATCTTTATGAAAATAAAATGAACTTCTACGCATTTTTCCTCTTAACTTCTACGAACTTATTCTAGTGACTAGTAGACTTAGATTGTTTTACTATAAACATATGATTCATCATTGTCTGTCTGTCATGATTGATGTCTGTGGAATTTTCGGCTAAGTAAACGATAAGTTTTTAACAACTTAGAAACTTTAACAGAAGACCCACTAAGCATCTAAATCGCATCTGGGATTCCTTTAAGTACATACGATACCTACATATGTACAAGGCAAAGTCGTAAGAAGTAAAAATATCCCAATTACGACATATCATCACGACGCATCGTCGGCACGTACTGTCGTGGCCCTACTCCCAACATAGTAACGGTTTTTATCAACGTTCAGTTGCTAAGCATAGCTGTGTCCTGTTTAAATGTAAGACCATGGGAGTTTATTTACAAATATATAGAAAAACCAGACAAGTAAGAGTCGGACGCACATGTTGAATTCCTTACCATCGAGCGATATTATTTGCAATAAGGCTAATTGTTTAGTCTACTAGAAGATAATGTAGACTTGAAATTTTACCAAAAATAAATTTATTTTTGGTAAAATTTCAAGTAGATGTACACCTGTTTCTGTTCCAATGACAGAGCCCTGTGTCAAGTAGTCCGACGCATAATATACTATTAGAGTTCCCTTTGTCACTATTTTGATACGAAGGCCTCAAAACTCAACAATGGCTCGTCGTATTCCATCGGGACTTGATAGCCTGACAATACTTTCTGTCTTTTCTCTTTTTTCTGGACAAGATCAATGATACTTTTGGTGTTAGTCCATGGAAAACATTGATCTCTTACCATAAGGTAGCTTGCTTGTCTGTAAGTAGGTATGTTGCTCTTCTAAAAAAACCTCCAAATTAAGAGTTTAAACGAATAGGCAAATGAAAATGACCACTTGTTGACAAAAGGTCCACTGCCCATTACAAAGATCATCACAGACGCGTTGTCAACCTGGAATAAGCCCATGGAACTGTTTTGACTGGGTCTCCAAACCTCCAAACTAACTGATTTACGTCTAACGAAACGTGAACAATATCTAACCTAAGATAGGTAGCTACGTGGAATGATATAGGTAGTACCTACGTGGAATGAATTACACATCAGGACTCAGAGTAGCTGGACTCTGTGTCAATGTAATGTCTTCTCCACATCTCCAGGACTTCTCAAATAAATGATTCGCTTCGAGATTATGGGCTAGAATCTAGCCGCTAGATGAAGGCGTCTGTAGCTCAGTTGGTAGTGCCGAGCGAGAGGTCCCAGGTTTGATGACAGATTTATGAGAGATAAATGTTGTGATATTCTGTTCATAAGAGGAGAAAATTGGGCGTGCTGTGCACCTTTTACCAATGTGTCAATTCACATTAGGTTAGTCACTTTTCATTACATTGATTAATTAATTAAAAAAATTCGTTTCGGTCTGGTTGTGTATACTCGTATTGTGTGTTGTCCATGCTACAGGGGATCCTAATATGGGGCTAAGAGTGTGTAGCGTTATTTATTTATTCATTTTGGCTTTGCTCGAGGTCTGCTGCCTATAAAGGCTTCTGAAATCAGCTCTGTTGAGCAATCGCAGAATTACCCAAGCCACAGCAATGAGCAATTCTATGTGTAATCAATGCTGAATGATGAATCATCTAATAAAAATACATAATACACATGCAGTGTTTGTTACTACTGCACATAGTTATTGACTTCAAGTCACACAAACGTTTTTAATATTTGATTAGTATTTTTATGTAAATAGCCTTCAAATTAAAAGACCTGACATCCGATGGTAAGAGGTCACATTGCCCTTGGAAATTAGTAGGTACACCATATAACCCCATTTTCACTTTCTTTCATCTTACTCCCCAAGTACCTATGTCAGTATAAGTAAACACACCTGTGACCAAATGATAACGAGACTCCTAACAAACTAACAAGTGCCAACTAACAACAGTTGAGCATACTACGAGTATAAACTAACAAATACTTACTGAAACATCCAAACGTGAAATAATTAATGATGATGGTCTTAGCCCTTCTTAATTGGTAAATTTATTTCAAACACTAATCACTAGGTTCAAAATATAGCTGTAATGCATTGTTTGTATAATTATAATGTTAAATGTAATATCAACCATCTCAGTCACGTTTCTTAGCCCGAGATAGCCATAGTCTTACCCTGTAGAAATTTTGCATGCTCCTATGTACAAACACTAATATAAACACGAATAAGCGAAAACGGACTGGGTTATGTTACAAAGTAAAGTATAAAGATGATATTAAAAGGATTATCGTACTAGCATCAGTGATGAGCTGATTAAACCACTTATATGGCGATGATTTTAAAAAGTTACGTCGTAGTTGTAACATTATAATAGTATAATGTTATCCTGTTCTTCATAGTTAAAGTTTTGAAACATAAATAATATTTAAGGTAAAAAAATCATCTCATTTATTCACACACTTACAGTAAGTATAGTTAAAAAGAATAATTCAAGGTATTGAGAGTATGAAAATATTTTCATGATGTTTTTGGGGTGTACCATTGAAGGGGGCCCGTTGATCTTTGAGTCCAAGTCAACCGACAACGGCTATGGCATCATGTTTATTCTAGGAGTTGTACTAAAGCTTATATCAAATCCAACATAAAATCTTTATAATTTCATATCTTTGAGTCCAAGTCAACCGACAACGGCTATGGCATCATGTTTATTCTAGGAGTTATCTTGTACTAAAGCTTATATCAAATCCAACATAAAATCTTTATAATTTCATGAAGTAAGAAAGTCCGGTAGAAAGTGTTGGGTAAATAAATTAAATGGGTTGCTTCTTTCTGCGGCGTTGAAATTTCAAACCTTTAAACCTTTGTCGAACCCCCTTAGGGGAGGTATATCAAAACATTGTTGGTGCCTACGACACTACGGAACTCCTTGTTTTTTTATGTTTTATTCGAAATTCATATTTCTAGTCAAGTCAGTTTCTCTTTTTATTTATATCTTACTTTATAACTTATATCTTACGCAAAAACTCTATGTAACAATGAAATCTCTTCAGATTAAGTTATTAACCAAAGCGAGCTTTATACTTTGGTTAAAAATGTTACCTAAGAAATATCATTCAATTCACGTGGCGTATTAGCCTCCCTATCGATTTCCGCACTCAATGCATCGGACCCTAAAAAGAACATCCGACCCGGTCGCCAATTCCACGTCGATCCGGGCATAATTCCGCCCGGGAAAATCATTACACACGCCCCGGTAATTCGGATTTCGAGACCCACCCCTGCCTCCCCTCCTGTCTCCACACTGCATCTCATTTTCAAATTCCATACTAACGACTAAGCCCCGTTTCCTCTACCGCTGTCCGGAACTGTACGACACGAATATCAACTTTCAGTGCATGTAATGAAGTCGAGTTTCGAGTGCAGGACACGGAACGGCCCGTACACCAATTGTAACTTTGTACCGTAGACGTTAAAGTTAGGAATTCTTTGTGTTTTCTTCGGAGGCTCGCGGACGGGTCGCCCGTACGGATAGAGGGGGGCGGGGGGAGCTTTTCCACTGAATAATATAGGGGAGACCCTCTCTTATTTTTTCGTGAATTTTTTATTTAAGAAAGGGATAAGATTTTAATGTGGGCGCCTTTATTACTTGCGATTGCGAGATGCGCCATTGTCGGGAGTCTTGAAGCGTATGGGGTTTCCGCTTAAAGTATTTTGTATGAGATATTCTGGGGGACACCGAGTCCGGAGCTATGTCCGTAATGACGTTTTAGGAGATTCTCTTTTTTGCCCGCTGTCGTTTTCTCAGCCGAGGGGAAGCTGTAATCAACAGTTTTTCGGTTCAGGTGTAAGGCGCGTGCCCTTTTTGTTTTTTGGATAACGCTGAGTTATGAGGTGACGTCAATCTGCTTACGTCTGCGTTTTGTGTTTTGACGGTTGTATTTTAATTTATATTGTTTTAAAAGACTTCCATTTGGCTCTTGAAAAGTCTACATTACGTTAGAAAGGATATTATACTGAGTTATACATATTTTATAGCTTTCATTCAAATGTCTATCGTCAAAAGAAAGGAAGAGACAACATACTACCTACTTGGTATAACTTAGTTTTAAATTGTTTGCTAACAAGACGTTTACAATTTGTTCAGATACAGTTACTTGCTTTGGCATTCGTTATACATTGTTCGGAAATTGTTTTATCTAGTTCCTGTAGGTACTTACTTTTATGATTTTTATAACTTTGTCATACAGTTTCAAGACTAAACATGTAGGTACCTATTTATATATGACCTAAGTTTATCAAGTTAGGTAAATTAAAATTAAAACGCAAAGAATAAAAACGTCTTCAACATCGACAAGTAATAAAATAAGAAAATTAACGTAGTCACAATCAATTAATTATGCATAACGTAAACTCAAAAACTTCTAGTCAGATCTCGCTTAAATTTAAATGCGACCACAGGCAGACAAACAGACGGGCATCAACTTTTGAAATAAAAAAGAATCATCAAAATCGGTACTCGAAGTAACAAGAAATACAGTCGAATTGAGAACCTCCTTTTTTCCGTTTTTTAAGGTCGGCTAAAAATAAAAGCTCTGGCTTCAAGCAACAAAATTCTGCATTTAAATATACAAAAAGTCATTAACTGATGCCTCAGTTTACCTATTAGATCCTACATTATAGATTTATCTTAGCACACCACCTAATCCTTACACCAGGTACCTCATCCTTCACTCATCCACTCAATCTTCCAACAAGTTCGTCATTAATTACCGAGAAGCTTGTATCAAAAAATGGGGTTCTACAAGGCGCATCTCTATGCCCACAATCATTCAATCTAAGTTATCATACAGGCACACCATCAATCAATCTGTCAGTCCACTAATAAGTATTCCGCCCACAACGGAGCCTTCGTTACCGGAAGCTAGGCCACATTCTCCAGCTTTGCTTGCCCTTGAACCGTGCAGCCTCTAAAACAATGGCCAGAATTGTACGGTCTAAGGCACTGATGGAAGCGGGATTGTAACTTGATTAAATTTTAGTAACATTTTACGCCAATATTTTGATTGAATCCTATGAATTGTGATGATATTTAATAGAGTTTCTCTCTTGCAAGTTTAAACTTATTTAAAATTTGATAATATTTTCAATCATTCGCTTGTAATGAACATTTTAGGAAGTCGTGAGTCCCACTAAAATGTGTCCACCTAACTTCTAATAATAGATACTATACAACAAAATTTGTATATGAATACATAATTATATCCGTTATGTTCAAACACCCTCGCCTTTCGTACAATAAATAAAATTTCATAATAAAAAGGACTACAAAGTGAGCGTTAATAACTTGACATTCCAGTTAACTGAAATGGAATTTCATTACAAATATTTTACACAGAACAATGAACAAGCCATTTATTTTACTGGTGTTACGTAGGAAACTTGGTAGGTTTCGATTTATTTCTTGAAAACTGTTCTTTCAAAAATTTCCATCGAAATGCATCGTCTTTACAATCCGTTATTGTTCTATTGCTTGGCTTTCTTGTCAAACTGTTAGGAGTAGGTGCAATTCATAGCTTACCATACCGGCCGAGTACAAACAGACACACCTTTAACAAAGCAGAAAACATTAACATTTGATGCTATAACAGAAAAAAAAACAATTTTTCTTTGAAGAAAATGATCATAAATTTCTATTCTGCTAAGTTTAAAAATTATACGTGTAGTGTTCTAGCTAAGCTTTATTTCAGTATGACGGCGATAATTTAAATGCTAAACTAAACTAAACTTTAACTACAGGTAATAAAATTGTTTTATCAGGGAGTGGCTGTTCAGGTATACCATCACGTTGCCCGCTGTCACCCATCCCTTACCCCACACATCTGACTCATCAGTCGGAAGTACGAATCGCATTATTAGTTGCTTTGTCGGCTCATTTAGGCTTTCAATAAGTGTTCGACGACAATTCTCTTTACCGAGCCGGCGATACACATCTACATTTTAATTGTTTATTGTTCCTCGTCAGGTACTGTCATTATTTCTAAGTACTTCGCTTTAATATGAACGCGTAGTTTGTTCGAATTCGCGGTACGAAATCTTATGTTGTTTGAGCAGGTAGTTCTTATGGAACGCCGAATTTCGGGCATAGTTTCTATAACCTATTTACCTCTTTCTGTGGGTAAGGGATAAAGTAATACGAAGTTCTATTTTGCGTTTCAATAAAGTACTTGAACACCTGTATCATGAAAGTTTCAAGCTTAATTGAAATATTTAATTTATAAGGAGACCCTTTTGAATTGCTCCGAGGATCCGAGAAAGAAACAAAACATTAAGGTTACGTTCGCACAGGCAGGTGGCTTGCTTAGCGCCTAGAGCCTAGCGAGTCACCAAGCGAGTAGCTTAGGATAACGAACGTTCTAGCATGTTCGAGAACGTTCGCACTGCGAGCTTAGCGCCTAGCTAGTCGCTTAGCGTGTATCGAGGTAAACAAACGTGTTGGTTTTTTATCACCAGGCGCGAGGCATTTTAGAAGAAACAAATGGATGAAATATTAATTTCCCACATCAGTTTTTAACCGACTTCAAAAAACAAGGAATTCTCAATTCGACTGTAGGTATAATATATGCTTTTTTTATGTTTGTTCAGCGATTTTTTCGTCGTTTATGGGCCGATTTTTATAATTCTTTTTTTGTTGGCAAGTAGATATGCGCATTGGGGTACGCTGATAAGGACACCAGGATCTGATGATGGCATCTCAGAGAAATGAGGAGAACTTTCGAAAATTGTAGGGACGACAAGTGTGTTTGTTAATGTTTTCATAAGTACCTACATTAAAGCGCTACAATTTCATGAAGGTCTGAAGTCGATCTAATGAAGCCAAAAGACAGTCGAGGGAACTCCTCAATGATTTACTGCAGTTATCTAGTATTTGGGCTTGATTAATTTGTAGTGACGAGAACTTTACACCTACACGTGTTGAATTGAGCGCCATCTGGTGAGTAATTTTTGAGTTATCTCTGCTTATCAAGGTTGAAGTCGGTTATTTTTTTTAGTAAAAAGCAATCAAAGTATCTAAATGAGTTAATCTTCCTTGAACCCTATAGAGAAATAGATCAAATGGTTCTCTGTTCATTAGCAGATATTTGAGATATTCGTAAAATTTCTCATCAAATTACGCAATTGTTTATACAAAACAATAAACTCCCTACGCTTTGACCGGGACTTATTAATGTCATGAACCCAACAGGAAGGATAAGGTCGTGAAATTGTATATTTTACAGTTGAATTTTCTGTAAGTAACAATTTTAGAGCTACTTTTGAAAGTGACATCTCGTCAACGCGTCGAGAAGCAAATGACCAAAACACCTAGCGACTCACCACGTAAACCACCTTCAGTGCGAACACCGTATATCCTAGCAAGTAGCCTGAGTACAAACCACTAGGCTCTAGGCGCTAAACAAGCCACCAGCCTGTGCGAACGTAACCTAACAGCATTAACTTAGATACCAATATAACGAGCCGTTAAAATCGTTTAAACAGTTACTACCTAAGCTCTGTAAGTAGTTACACAGCGTAAGTTCTAGTTAAAGACTATAGAGCTAACTAGACCAGCCTAGCTAGACCTAGACGTTAGGTCGTATGTATGTATTATGTATGTGTATACGTCATCCATTAAACCACAGACAGCTACTTAGCGCGTAGCTTTTGTTCATCCTGTCTGACGCGAGTATAGCGTTTTTCTGCGATATTACGTCATATTGTGCGGAATATAATGCATAGTGCTAATCTGTATCGGACTGGTTTATTCTTTACTAACTAGAATTATTGTCAAGTTTATTGATTAAATACGTTAGATAAAGATATCCAATTATAAATGTGTTACATTATACCTAATAATTATGTTGTATGTTACAATTTTGTTAGCCATTATTTTTTATTATTAAAGCATAATTTTATTGTTATGCTTTCATTTAGAAGCATTCCAAACAGACGTATCGTCAATGGCTTCCAAAATTTCAAAGATTTCCTTGTGGAGGTACTTCCATATGGAAATCTTCCATTTAGAAGCATTCAAAATGGACGTATCGTCAATGGCTTACAAAATTTCAAACATTTCCTTATGGTGGTTTTTCCATATGGAAATCTTCTATTTAGAAGCATTCCAAATGGACGTATCGTCAATGGCTTCCAAAATTTCAAAGATTTCCTTATGGAGGTACTTCCATAAGGAAATGTTCCATTTAGAAGCATTCCAAATGGACGTATCGTCAATGGCTTCCAAAATTTCAAAGATTTCCTTATGGAGGTATTTCCATTTGGAAATCTTCCATTTAGAAGCATTTCAAATGGACATATCGTCAATGGCTACCTTTAGTCATCGTTGCCTATAGACATTAGTTACTTCAAACGCATTAATCCTTCATAAACCCGTACTAGACTAGCATGATAAATGCTGTTACCTGTGTCGCTGTGAAGATGAAATTGCCACTTCTCGCTAAAAACAATTTTATTACGTGTGCTCACAGTTCAATTTAACTTGTAAGCAAAATTTACTTACGACATTTAAAATTCTCGCCGTCTATCTACAATTAACCTTAAACACAGGGGCAGGAAAGCTGACGTTTGTGTGGGTTGTAATTGAAAGGAATTCTATATCGAACGAGAATAGTGTATAGGATTCTTCAATCCCGGATCGAGAGTCTTGACTCTGCTCAATACTGTTATCCACATTCTTCTTTAAGCAAAGTTTTGTCTTCATCCCTTCTGAGAACATTTCGTAGATACTGCGAAGTATTCTCAATTCTATTGGCCGTAAGTTCAGTATAAATTGAGTTTCAGGTATTTCTCAGATATTGAAATCTCACTGGTATTAAGCTGTCGTCATTCAAGAATATAAATCCCATCGATATTGGAGTGTGATGGAAAAAACTACAATATCATATACAGAAGTCATACGCGACAAAAGGGTTTCAACAGGATTTTTCTTAATTTCGAAAAGACTCCGCTTGGAGTAAACCAGGGTTGGCACTTTGCCAGTTTTAAATTTAAATGCGGTAAATTGAATGTATATTTGAAAGCATTACGTTACGTTTTTATTACAAACAGATTTCATTCATGCCAATAATTTATTTGTCAATTAAAAAAAATATTTTTGACATATGACTTTTTTGTATCAAGTGTACCGTTTATATCACTTTCTTAAAATAGTACCTATAATAAATAAATTTTAAATTATAATTAAGTATCTATAAATAAACAAATATTAATAATATTATAGATATTTTATATTAGTCTTTTAAAGCAGCTTACACTACATTACACTTTTGTTTCTAATTTCTTCGAATCCTAAAACATTAATTTATATCTCCAACCGTAGAAGTGACAACCCTAGATAGCACGCACAATGAGATCTCATACAAAGAGCTGAAGGGTGCCGGCGGGATGGCGCTTTTAAAAGTATTACACCCCCCACCCCCTCCTCAACCCTTGCTGATTATTTTATATGTGGCTAGGGGTAGCTAGTGCAAATTTGTCAACTTGCAGACAGATTTAGAGTAAGTGTTTACGGTACAACTTGGATACGGTGCGCCGGATAAAATGAGAATATGTTTTACAGTGCAATACTTGTACTGACGGGTACTCACTGTGTGTATAAACACTAAGACATGCTTATTCACAGATGACAAATAGATGATTGATAACGACGACAACACAATGGCCATCTTTTTGTATGTAATTAGTTAAATTCGCGATCTATCTCCTCTTTTAACAAGACTATATCAAGACGTAGGAAACTGTTTAGGTAAAGTTAGAAACTTATACCTAGTACCTACTTACTTTGAATAATTTTAAATTTCACCTCGAAAGGAATAGTAGGTACTGAGACTTAATAAGGAAGAACTGTGATACTAATAGAAGTTTCAAACAAATTTTCATCCCTTAGTTTTGCGGACTGCGACAAAATCCCTTCTTAACAATCTCCGACTCATAAATTTACCTTCCTACCGATTTTCAATTTAGGTCAAGTAGTGTTCAAGATTTCGTGGTGAGTGAGGGAATGAGCATTCTTTCGATTTTATATGTATAGATGAGAGGCATAAGCTTTTTTAATATGTAGGTATGTAGAGATTTATAGATAGATGGAGAGATGAATGTAGAGATGTAGAGATAGATTAAATATAGCCTATAGTTTATAGTTAATGAGTCATCGTGCATATTATGGAATTGCCACTCCCCGTCAAAACCAAACTTTTTACCTGTGCTCACAGTTCAATTTAGCTTGGCAGAAATATTTACTAAGGTCATTTTTAGATAACGCCGTCAATCTTAAATGTACCTTAATCGTATTGGCGGAACGCTGGCATTTGTGTGCCATGCAACTATAACGAATTCCAGATCGAATTCAAACTGAGTCAAGTTAAAAATTATATTTAGCTACTCGTTCTGTGTAGTAGTAATTTTCAGCAATGTGACATACGTCAGGATGGCCGAGCGGTCTAAGGCGCTGCGTTCAGGTCGCAGTCCACTTCTGTGGGCGTGGGTTCGAATCCCACTTCTGACAATGGTTTTTCTCGTTTTTATATATTTTTTGTTTGTTTGGTATTTGCTTTGGCTATTTTGTTACATATCGGTGACTACCGATTAATAAATTTCAGATATTTTGATATTTGTATTTAAGTATATTTCAAATTACTAAATTATATTTTTATTCTTGTAATATTTAAAAGCTTTAGGAAAGTATAGTTTAATAAAAGGCGGATTCCTTTCGAAAAATTGGTTTAATGATAAAAAATAAAATTTTTTTTTTTTAAATAATATTTAACCTACATCTCTAAGATATTTATAATTGTCGACGTGTAGTAGCAATGAACTTTTAAGAAATTTAATTGATTTAAAAGAAATTTAAAGAAATTTGATTGATTGAAGAGTCAGTGGTTTAGTTTATACCTATCTATGCATTCAACACATATAACAAAAACATATAGAAAGTTAACACAAATTAAATGACTTAAAATTAGTAGCTTAGTATCTTCAACGTATTTATGGCCCTCTACTGAGCATGGAGCACACTGAGTCTCTCCTCGTAACTGAGCACACTCCACCACGCTGCACCAGTGCGGATTGAAGAGGCTCAGTATGTACCTAATCGATGGGATCTATTCATCATTGGCAATACGAGTATACCAAAACATCCGTTTCCATGGCACCATATTAACCGCGAACATCATGCAGATTTCTTTATATTTTCTTGAGAGGAAAGAGAAACCTATTTAAATCTCAATACGAGTACCAACAGTCGTAATAAGATGGGGATGGCGGGAACCATCCCCGACAGATTGCCTCCCCCGCCCGCTAGTGCGCAACGGGATTACTGCACTACGGTAGGGATGTGCAGGTGTTCCGTACGGATATCATAGAACCTGTGTCTCGGTGTATCCGTTGCGCAATTTCTTACGGGTCTTGTTTAAAAAATTATATGATTGTATGGTGCGTTTGTTTTGAAATGTGTTGGCACACGCCTTAACTTAAGAAAAAAAAATTTCATAGTAAAAAAATACTAGGTAATTGTAATAAATACAAAATTGTCCAAATTGTCAAAATTAAGTCAGATACTTATTTTGAGCTATATTGATTGCTAGTGAATATTTAAAAATCTTTAAGCCAGTTTTTATTTAAATATCTACCTAATACTGAATTTAATAGTGAATCGCCTGATACTGTTGTAAGGACTAAACCTTAAAATTGAAATTCATAAAAATAGGCTTTATTCGTATCCGAGAACTTGCCGATCAAGCACATCCCTAGAGCCACTAATAGTTAATACGTCTGTCGCAAATGGATGACAACACGCTTTGGTTTCCACGCAACTGAACTATTTTGTTTTCAGATGTGGATTTTCTTTTATCAGCCTAGAAATTGGTAGATGTGCCAATGATGGTAATTGGCCACCACTGGCTACCACTGATTAACGCCAATGCATTCACGGTATAGAACTAACTATGTATGAGGTACCTACTGGGTTCTGCATACAGCAACCGAAACGTAATTCACGATGTCACTGGTATGGACACCATAAGTACCTATAAGTAATTCACATAACCACTACACATGACCCGAGAGTAAATCCTTATCTGTTACATAAACATCAGCTGCCCTGACAGGGAATCGAATCTGAGACTCGTTGCTTCTACCAACGGGGCTACGGGGTCGTCAACTTTATAAAAAAATAATTAAAATTATTATTTTAACTTATCCCGTTGAATCAATAAATTCAGTTACAAAAGAAGTTGTTTAACAAGTAGCTGGTTAAAAATATTTTTGGTCAATAACCGCAAGAGAACAGAAATGCACGTACCTATTAAATTTCAGGTCACTATCTCATTTCGGTGTCGTGGAGTACGTACGGAGTAAAAAAATATTGCTTACGGTTTTTACGTAGCTAACTTACTGGCCTTATAATAAATATTTAATTTAATATTTCCTTTTTTAAGGAATAAAAAAGTCGGTTCTTTTTCATTTTGATTGTGCGATATTAGGGTAAGTCCGGGGTAGTTGGCCATAGTTTTTTTAAAGCGTTGTTATAAAAAAAACCTTACAGATTACGATATAAAATTTTATTTGCAATTAAACTTTGAAGATTTAGCTTTAAGTTTTTGAACTCAAAATTAACAAATTCTAATGAGATGACCTTGAAATATTCATTTAAAAAAAAATCGCAATTGGCCATCTCACCCGAGGTGTCTGGGTGTGATGGCCATAGTATTAGAGGTTAGAGGGCCATTACTTAAAACTAGCTTTAAAATAGGTTTGATGTTAGTCTATGCTTAATCAGCCTCTTTTTCAATTGGCGATATTTTCACGGGCACATATCTTCAAATTGAATACATTTTTCATGAAATGAAAATGCACAATATGTTGCATTGAATTCAATCTTCTACCTGAATTGTTGTATAATAATTTTCATCACACCCGCGACAATATTTTTCCTTTTATCATCGTTCTCATATTCCTTACCTTCATCAACATTAATCGCACTCCGTCACTACTATCAGTATCAGACTTAGTACACCTTTTCTTTGCTTTATTCTTTTTTCCATTTCTTCTTTTTAGACTTTTGTTGTTTTCTTCATCTTCATTCTTTTCCTTGCTTTATGTCATCTACCATTTATTTTATATTCTTCCGAAATCAAAAGTGTTCTTACCTCTATTTGCTCATTTACAAATGTTTAGCTTGCATAGAATGCATGAATCTTGTAATTTTCTTTTCCAAATAATGACATTTGCCCCATGGGCCCTTTTTTGTAATTATTCTTCTTTATTGTGCTCTTTAAGGTTTATCTTGGTATTTGATACTGAATAGCGATAGCACGCACAGACATAATAGGCCGTAAGTATATGTTAGCTATATGGCCATCACATACCGACTACAATTGGCCATCTCTCCTTTTCTTCCGGGAGAGATGACCATGTATAAAATGCAAACAAGTAAGAACAAAACTCTAGTAATTTTGGGGTTAGAATAAAGCGTCATTGGTATAGTTATCAACAAAAACAAAAATCACCATTATTCTAAGAAATTCACATCATACTCATGTAAAACATGAACCATCTAAGAAATATTTGCACTACACAAAACAATAATCGTGGTTTTTCCTTACTTTTTGATTTTTTTTCGGTAAAATTTTCGTTATATCTTAGCTCTTAAGCACGACGCAAAGCGAACTGAGCTCTTACTAGCTACATTAAGTGAAGGATTCCATGTTTTTTTTCGATTGGCCAACTCTCCCGTATGGCCATCTACCCCGGACTTACCCTATGTGATACTTGTATTACAGTGCTATCTTGCTGTGATAATGTTAACTAACAAATACGTCTTGGATATCATCTACATAATTTTAATTCATCGATGGTTCACAAGCATTAGTCTCAGAAGGTCTATAGCATACTCCACCACGCTGCGGATTGGTGAAGTGAAGGGTTAAGTTGCCAAGCCAAGGACGATTTTATGCTACTAGAAGTCCTCCGACGTGACCTTAGCTGTCTTATGACGACGATCATAATCGATGGCTTTAATTGCTTTTCGAAGCACGAAATAAGTTCTAAATCGATGAATATAAATATATTAAAAAACGCGGTTTGTAAGCACCAACGATTAATAATGATGTAGCTTAATTCAACTACATTATTGTAATGTAAATTGCCCCAGTAATAAATCTCAAATGGCCGCGCAATATAATAACATCGCCCTATAAAATAACAATAAACTAACAAGCGTTACAATTCGAAACCCTGCCTCGAGTTACGGATTAACCCTATCCGCGAAATAGCCCTTAAACGACCGTTCAATTTCACACAAGTGTTGCCATAAACGAAAATATTAAATCCAATTTACAAACTTACCCCACAAAACTTAACCCTCCGATTATCCATGGAGCAAAAAAAACACGAATTATGACCATTATAACCTCTCAAGTTCATTGTTGGTTAATACGGCCGACCCCGCTGTTTGCGCAGACAAAAAGAAATATGATTTTATGGCAGGTTAAATCTATTATAAGTGGGGATTAAGTTATGAGTAATATTTGTATTTGCGAGGGGCAGTTAACGAGGTGTTTGACACGGATCGCGTGCGGTCGTAACCACCTCAGGGCGATGCTGCGCTGTACCAACCGGTAATTACGCATCTTGCTGCCTTTTTATCGAATGTTTGTTTAGGTGACAGGTGGGCGGATGAGTTGGTAACGTGTTGGTCTGTTTATGCAATTTTTTGTCGATCGATGTGGTAATTGTGAAGGAAATTTTCTCCTTCTGATTTTTTGCTTAGATTGGTCTAATTTAGCAGCTTAATTGGAGCTTAGAAAGTTGAAAGGTTGATACACTAAAACTATGCAATCTCTTATTGAATAGCAGTCGCCGCACGTCTTAATTACTGTTATAATATAGTTTTTAGAGTAGTTCTAATGTATTGTTTATAAGTTTCTTTTTTTTGCCTGGTTTACAAGTATTTCAATTTCAATACAAAGATACAGGGATTGAAATCCTAAAGTCCCATGTTTATAAAAAAAATCAAATGTGATTGTGAAGCCTTCAAAGTCTCTTCAAGGCGATCAATATTGCCTGTAGCTCTCCTTACTTATTATTATTATTATTATTCGTTATTATTATAATTATATAAGTATGTAAAACGTAGCATAAATGGAGTGTACCTTATTTTCAACATAAATATGACTGAATACTGATTTATTTTTCTCCACTCCTTTTGTTTTGCGCTTAAGCAGTAGAAGATATTTATAATGTTGGACTTTACCTTTGAGATTATTTTAGAGAATTCTTGTGTGCATTTCTCTTCACGGTAGGACTTATATTTCTTCGCCGGAGCAAGTTATGTTTTTGTAAGAATATCACCCACCAATTTTAGACATAAAGTATTTAAGTATTAAATAATCACCGTTAATGGCACATTGTAAGATTTACACACACATGATTTATCATTATCACAATTAACATACAGCCGTGTTCCAAGTCGTGCACAATATGTATTATGCATATACTCTCTTTGTTTATCAAAACGCCACACGCTGGTAATTTTTATGGTACGTCAAGTTTTTATACGCTCTCATCAAGTTTTTTTGTCCACAACTTTTTATATGATGCCTAATGGACCTCAAACCCATCAAAACTAATCTTCGTGTCGCTTTTCTTATAAATATTGATCAAGCGAACGGTTATATATAACATTAAATATGTACCCTAACAACGTATACATAATGTATTAATTTCCGAATCGAAATCAAAGGACAGTTCGCAGGTCCCAACGGGCTGTGGTCTAATGCGCCCATCTCGGACAAAGCGGATTATTTCCAATGTTGTCACATCTCCAACTTATTAACATAATGGGGCCGTGATTCCGTTTTCTGTTTCGACCTTTTTTCTTTTGTACCTATTTATCACATTGTGTGGTCTCAACGACCCCAAATGACGTCACGTTTCTCAGTAACGATGACTTAGGAAACTCGTATTAGGGCACGCTAGAATAAACATGCAATCATATTTCCCCGTATAAGCTTGCACAGTCGCCTTGTTTCAAAACATAAGCTCGCTCGCAATGTACGGTCCGACTGTAGTTTACCGTACAATTCAAATTACTGAGGCGATTACCGACTCCCTTCGTTTGCACACAAAATACTCAATTACGTAAACAAGGAAAGGAAAATAAAAAGTGCGCTTAACCCGACAACATTGCAAAGGCTAAAGAAAACACAACATAGCCTGCCGCAGTTGCTAAACGACCCAAGTTTTCCCACAAAACGTGGTTTTACGTTAATATTTAAGGGTTATTGTTTGAGTAATTGCTGTGCTCGCGGAATAACCTAATGGGCGGACTTTGAATGTAGTAAAAAATCGATTCACCCATATTTGATGTTAATTATAGTCGGTTGAGTCGTCTTTCCGCCTCCGCAGGTTCGAATGCGATTTGAGACCCTCCCTGGTCCAATTACAGAGTTCTCTAAAGTCCCCCCTCTCGGCCTCCCCCTCATTTTTAGATCGAGCCCCGCTTTAATGACCTCTCGAGTCCCCGATGTTCATTTGTCGCGAGGGTTTTTGCGTACGATTATTTTCGCATTTTTCGTCCATGTAGCGTTCGACTCGAGCACTGAATGCTCCCAGTCGAGTCCTCGAAAATTAATAGGACCCGCAATTTTTCTATTCAGCGAAAATGGAAAATTATAAAATACGACGTGAAATGTTCTATTTTTTAATTTAAGTACATATACTTATAATGCTTTGAAATATTTCAAATGTTAAGTATTGGAAAAAATGTTACATTTCTCTGAATATTTTAATCTTTTAATTGAACTATTCAAATAAATTCCACTTTAAATTTTATACAAGTTTTTATTCTAAACTTTGCGAATGAACTGCGTTTAAATAACCGGGTGGTTGTCCCAATCCTGAATCTCTCATTTCGGATAATTATTTAAAAGCCCCGATGCACCCTATATTAAAAAATTGTCCCCATTAATACATCCATGGAGTATTCGATGACGGAAGGGTGGCTCTTTTGTTCCATTTGTTTAAGATCCTGTAATTTCCTGATTCTCCAGTTTGCCCCAACATACCCGGAGTTATCGTAATTGCACTACATATTGGTACTCGGACTCCCTTGCCAGCCTTTTGTTAGGCCTTTTTAATCTTAACTAACATTTAGCCATTGACTCCGGTAATAATTTCGAAGTCAACAAATGGCCTATTTTGCACCGGCATATTCCTGTTGTACTCGTACTTTGCCGAATTGCTTTTTACATGATTAGACACGATAAAAACGTTTAATTTAGTTCCATTTTGACTTATTTTTAAGACTCGTTGTACTACTTATATCTTTGGGCAACAATGAGAAATGTAACATATAAAAATCAAAATCATTCTCCATCGCTTTTTATATGTATAATGTACCTAGAATAGAGAAGTTGGATAGACGCAGAGATCCAGAAAAGATTTTATTTAATTTTAGTTTCTTCATTAATGAAAACAAATATTAGCAAAGTAAAGAAAGACGAAAATGATTAATTCGCCTACTCAATTGCATTCGGTATCCAACAGCTATACAAATAAACATCGAATACTCACGAGTTAAGCCCAGCAGCGATCGTCATTTATACAAACAACATTTTACATTGTGAACTGTCCATTCCATACCTTCCCAGGGAACACAATTTACTTTCTGCAGCTCAGATATCGCTCCACACCCCGTATGTCAACGGAATAAGGGTGAAGGAACCTGTCACTGACAACATGTCAATGGGTTCTGTTCAAAGAGAAATTTTAGAACACGACTGCACGACATGTGTCATCACATCATGTCAATGGAGGGATTATGATAACCATCGTACGGATGCCATCTAGCCTGGGGAATCACCCTACGCGATCTCGACGTCAGCTTCGAAACAATAGACCTCAACTCGAAATTTTTCCCAATCTAAGTTCGACCCTATCGCGCGCGGTTTGAGACGAAATTTCCGCGCAGATCGATTCTAAAATCTCATAAGGGTGATTTAGAAAAGACAATTTAACCCTAAAAAATGGTGCACGGACATTAATCCACATGTAATATCGCAAATTTGTCGTCGCTCCGGCGAGTCGACGAGGCCCATCTGTCGGACGAAACGCAATTCGATTTGCAGCCATTAGAGATGCCAGGATGACGATGAACGGGCGAACCGCTTGATTCAATGAATAAAAACAAAATTCAATGATAAACCACCGGCATTTAGAATTTCATACTTTTAACATGAATTCAAATTGCCTCTCTTAATAGACTGGCGAACATATTTTTAATAAAACAGTTTAGTATTGAAAAATAAAATCTGCATTCAGCATAAATGGCATATCGAGTGAGCATTCGCGTTATGCCCTTTGAATAATTATTTATCAGTATCCATAAACTTAACCCCTGACATGTCAATAATAACGCCCCAGCGATGTAACGCTTAATAAATTTCACGTGTATTCGAAACGCTAATAAATTGCCCTTTTTGACGTCTTATTCAGACGTACCGATTCTCATGTCAGTGTCAGTAGGGTGGGTACGGTTGGGTGCATAATGGGCATAAAAAATGTATTGCGTCTCAATAGCGCCACGCGGCAGTATCTTCAGGTGACGAGCGTTGGGTGCTTCACCCTAATTTGTAATTCGGATACTTACTGCGAATAAGTTGCATTGTCCTCGTCCGAATTTATAAACGCTTTTGTTAATTATCTTTTTTGTAATAAATATTTCATTGTGGTTGTGTTATTTTATTTATTAAAACATAATACTTTATTATTGTAATAAATTACATGCATCCGTTAGGTATTACTTTGTCGCATTTAAGTCTTACCTGTGGAACTAGTTTTGATAGTTTGAATTTTGCCTTAAAATTATGCAAATAAAAAAGTGGTGTCTATTTGTTACTTAAATTATTGAATTGTATTTAATTGCACGGAAATTGACTCCTGTAACATTAGATACCTATTATGTAAACAAAAAATATAGGTAGTGTTTTTTAACACAAGCATTGAACAAATGATGGTAGTGTGCCGTCCGTGGGATGGTGGTTGCTAATTAGGCTTTGTGGCACTCGGTTTGTCAATCCGTGGCTCGTGAAATTTAGACTAGTGAGGTACGCTATTCGGTGCAATTACCCTTTGATAGGTATTTAAGCGTTTATTGTTTTAGGAGTAGCAAACAGGCGGGCAATCTGTATTGATAGCGTCATGGGAATCTGTCCACTCATCGAGGGTTAAATCATATGTCATACTTTTGAATATGTTTAATGTAATGTGTAAATACAGGATGAAAGAAAATGCAACATTTCTAGTGTTAATAGGTAGTATGACCACTGAGACAAACAAGTGTCACTGGTCATACCAGTATATCGACCCAGTATGGCCACCGAGAAATGACCTAATTATTTAGGTGCCTATGTTAAGGTTTAAAGAACCACTGTTTATTTTGTACCTAAATGACTACCAACTAGTTTTTGCTATCGTATCTACGTCACTTATACAGTCTTAGAATCAAGTGTTGTATCTATTTCCAACCATTACCTATTAAGCAATGTCCACCAGTCATAAACTGTGTAACATCTCATATTAATATCAATCCGGTGTGGCCCGTCCGTCTGTCCGTATATTAGTGCGTGAATCACGTCCGCGAACAGTTACCTACTCCATTGGCTCGTTCGTTTCGGAAGTGCTAATTGTTATTCAATAACAGCGGCTAACTGCTTTCGCGATTAACTATGTGTTAAACTGTTAAGTTAGCCATACAATATGGTATACCTTACAGGTTTGTATGGTTAAAGTAATCAGATAAAATTAGTTACAAAGTGGCATATTAATACAGTTGTATTTATGTTGTACCTGCCTACTGATTCAGAGGGAAATAGTTAATCTACTTTAAACCTTAATCACAAATGCCGAAAGCTGGCGTTTGTGTGGGTTGCCATTACAACGAATTCCATATGGCACGTGAACGGAGTATAATGTTGGGTATAAGTTTGTAAGAGTTTATTAAAAGTAGGTATATGGCCAATTACAGTAATTAAAATTACAATCCTTACAATTGCGAATTACAGTTATAAAAATTATAACCCTTACAATTCTATAGCACGACCCGTTAAGACATGATTACTACGGTAACCTTACAGTGACACAGTCATCACTGAATGGTGTCAGTAGCACGTCCAAAGGGCGATGCGAGGTGATTGACGCAAAGCCTAACACTCCACCGATGGTCGCAGACTCATTACCGTCGATTACTTCACGCATTTCACGCATGCCACCAGCCGCCAGCGCACATCCACGCGGGGAAATAATCCCTACTAATAAAAGCGCAAGTCTGTGTCTGTCTGTGACGCTTTCACGGCTAAGCCACCGGTCCGATTTGGGTGTTTCGTAATGAAAAAAATTTGAAAACCAGGGACACATAGGCTACTAAAGAAGGGTTGAAATTGGGGATGATTTTGTGATAAACATGTAAATTGCTTGAGTGGTAGAACTAAAGGATAGAACATTCTCAGAGAGATAGTTGATGACGTAAAGTCAAATAGGCTACCAAGTTTTTTCAAAAACCAATCCCTTTATTTAAGTTACTCGAAGCGGATGAGGGCGTTTACTATTCAGTAGTAAAGTAATAAAGTAACGAAACCTGTCGCTTACAGCTCGGATTATCATTATAATGGCCACAATTGGACACAATGGCTTGGAATAATCCTTACACTTGATAATTCATTTGGCTGGATGCGAATTTTATGCGCCTTAATTTTGTAAATTTTAACACGCTTATCTTATCTTCACTTGTAATCTTTCACGATAATTTTCACAAAGTCTGATTAACTTGAAAATTTGCACGTCAAGGGCCAATGACATTGCAATTAAAAAAAAACATGGTCGAACGGTATAGCAACTAAATTCATTGTTTTGCATTAAAATTTATATTTTTAAATTATATTTCACTGAGCAAAAAAACCGTGATATTAGTTTTTAAAACTATTAATTTTATTTGCCTAAAGCATTAATTTATCATTGATTGTAAAAGAATTGTAAAAGGCTAAAAAAGCTGGCCTCGCGGCCCATTTGTGTTCCTTATACATGAACATAAACAGGGACCACTACCGCGAATAGCCGGGATAATTACTGTTAATCGCGGATACTAACCCGGGACCGTAGACCAGTCAGTAACAGAGCGTTCAAATCAATAAACGGTATAATACCGCCGCAGACAGACAGTCAGCCGGAAGTGATCAGTATTCGAGACGGGCACCTCTTTTTATCTAACCGGATATCGTAGGGTTTAGCACTTTTGACTTTTGATTCTCTTAGTTGTTTTTAATATGGAACTGTGGTAATAGCCTAGAGTTTGTCTGGGAAAGTACCACCAACGTACCATTTCTTGCGCCATACCTAATAATTGTTTTAACAGCAATTGGGTTTTGGGTAGAAAGGTGTAGAGCCGTTTTAGGCTACCATCTCAATGCTCAGGGGTAGTAACGCATCTGAAATCGAATTATAAACAAGGTTGCGGTAGCAGAAAGGTGGTGCTGCATTTGCATGCTCGTGCGACCTTCATTCTATAAAAAAGAACTTCTCAAGATTTTTGTCCCTAGCGTTAACATACACTAAGGGTGCGGTTCCACTGAGGCGGAGCGGAGCGGAGCAGTGCGCGATTCACCAATCACATGGCTTGAAATCCCAGCTCATTGCGCCTCGTGCGGATTTCAAGCCATGTGATTGGTGAATCGCGCACTGCTCCGCTCCGCTCCGCTCCGCCTCAGTGAAACCGCACCCTTACGTCACTAACGTAACTCAGAAGAATTTAAGGTATTTTCTCGCACTACAGCAAAACCAAGAGGATTGCTTTCTGCGTGCATAATTATAAAGATAAAAATTAGTACAACTCATGACAGTAATACAAAGATCACACACATATCATCTTATTCCCGATTTGAGTCTTATAGCTCGGTCATGTCACGAACAACAGCAGTAGGGCGACGTTGCATATTAGAGCTATCTGAGACACAGAAAAATTCGGGCCAATTCACCTAACAACCCAAAACCTTACAACCCCATTTAGCAGCAAACAAAACTCTCAACCGGCGTTTTCACCTGTTCGCTTTATCTTTAATCCGCGCGACTAAAAGCCGTCGCGTCGTCTCGGAGGCTGAATATGAAAAATTCAGCGCCTAGGAAGCTAGACGGTACGGTTAGACTATAGCGTTACCATGCAGAAAGTGTTTCATGGGATTTTTAGATTTTACTAAACGGGATTAGACTGGACTAAGCTGTACCTACTAGACTGTGCAAAATTTTTTAAGCTTCTATAAGTCGGATATTGCTGAAGACCTACAAATATGTTAGAACAAAGTCGAATCTGTATTTAATTAAACTAGACTTTAAATAGATAATTATGATTAATTATCTATCTTATGATTAAGATACTTTACATTTTTCATGCTTTGCAGAAATCTTCGATATATAATTCTTCTCTCATATTGGGATTTCTTTCATTTGTATAATGTGCAGTACCTATGTTTACATAGGACTTGTATTAAATAATTATCCTTTGTAATAAGTGGTCATCGCTTGCCATTGTTGACATTGTTGACGATGTTGACGATGAAAGTGTTGATATTGTTGACGGAATCAATACAAAAAAAAAACTTTTTACTAACCAATCTTGCGTCGCCAAAACGTCATATTTTCATACATAAATATAATAAATCCTGTGTAAACTAAACCCATGGTGACACTAGGCGTCTTAAATGTAGATTCAGGTAAGAAGCGCAAGGTGTATCGCGGAGGCAGCACTTTGTGCGATATAGGTGACTGTGTCGCTCGTTCAAATGCCTTGCTAATTCCGCACTCACTACTAGCCCCTCTATTTACCTACTTACGCTTCTGTACTCGTATTGTGTTCTGAGCTTGTTCTTTGCGTTTACAAATGTTAGGTGTTGTCCCATTTATGCTACATTTTTCGTTGGTGATCCCCTGTTATTGGTCGTAGTGTAAATGTAATAATGTAAATGTAATAAAGCCTTCCAAAAGAAGTGGGCTATCTGTCACAAAAATAAATTCAGTTCAAATGAGTACTTCCTGAGAGTAGCTCGTTCAAACAAATAAATCTATCTTTGAAAGTAAAAAAAGGAATTAGACGATGCAAAAATTGTATATTTTTGAAGATTTTTAGCAGTAAAAAGTGTGATCCAGGAGGTGTATCACATATAAAAATATATAACTTAGCTGAGTTCCTTATTTTTAGGGTTGCGTATTTATTTTATTTAATGCCGGTAGGACATAATCTATACTAATATTATAAAGCTGAAGAGTTTGTTTGTTTGTTTGTTTGTTTGTTTGGTTGAACGCGCTAATCTCAGGAACTACTGGTTCGAATTGAAATTTTTTTTTTGTGTTGAATAGACCTTTTATCGAGGAAGGCTATAGGCTATATAACATCACGCTGCAACAATTAGGAGCGAAGAAATAATGGAAAATGTGGAAAAAACGGGGAAAATTATTCATTCTCGAGGGCTTTCGTTGCATGCGTTGCGAAAACGATTCAAGATACCAAAAATATATGTATGAAAGAATTATTCCTCTTGAAATGATCTAAAAAAATGTCCACGACAGTATATGTCTATCTTTTAAGATTAACACACTAGAACCGTTTTTATGGTAATCAAGGTCGAACCCACTGCCATACCAAACTTGCCGCGTTTCCAAGTTTAATCTGAATTAATCTTGCTGTGATCCTTTGCTACTTTGCTATTATTTTGTCGTAAGCTTTATTTCTACGTTTAATTTAATTTAACCTCAATTAATTTTGGTGATAGTTTATTATCTTCCCGAAATTCCTACGGGAGCGGGACCTACGCGGTTGATACTTACGGGTCCCGAAGCGAAGTGAGGGCGGTTCGCTAGTGCTTATATAGGAGAAAAAGCAGTTATTTCAACGCCTACAATATTATATTCCTTCATTTTAACAATTCTGTTTTATGACGTTTTGTACCTGCCCAGCGACCAAACAAATAGTAAATTTTCATTCATTTTCTGAATAAAAGTCGTGATAAACAGATGAAATGCATCCCATCCCGTATAAGAAATTTAAAAGCTACGGTTCTACTTTACTAGAACTAGGTGACTAAGACAAGACGGTCGCATAAATGCCTTGCTAATTCCGCTATACAGCTACGTCGCTTTATGATGTTTTAGAAGCTACTTACGACGCTTTTGTCTCAGGTTTTTTCTTTAGTTTTTGCTTCGCGATGCGACGTAGGTACGTTGTAGCCTGTAGCTTGTATGGTACGGGCTGAATGGGACTGTCTTTTGAGAGTTTTTCTAATGGATTGGCTCGGAGAATTAGCGCCTTCGTGCGTACGTGTGTATGGTTTTGAATAATGTGTCTTTAAGATTTGCTTCCTTTTTGTTGTGATTTTATAAGTTGTTATAATAGCGTTTTTTTATTTGGATGGCGTTCGGTAATTTAGGTCGAGGTAAAACGTTATGTGATGCCCTTAGACGATATTTTCTTAGGTTTTTATTTACTATTTTATACGTTTAATTTATGCTACTAAAACTTCGATTCGATTTGCTTTAATAATATTTAAGTGTTTTGTCTTAATATCTACGCAAATTTTTATTGTTATTCCATTAAAAAATGTCAGAACTAAGATAAAAGATAACAAATAATATAGGTGTGCATCGAAACTTATTATGGTGAAAAATATCCTCAAAAATATAATATATGTAAATGCGTCCTCGTAAAATAAGGGACACCATATTATGAAGAATTTTAGTTTTTCATCCTTCAAAGTATTTGAGTCTCTACTTAAAATTCTATTGTCGTCCTGGCACTGCCGTTGTAAGTCGAGTAGGTAATGTGCGCTATTATAAACAAAAACTCTATTAATGGCTGTAGTTATCTCAAGTCATAAACGACACAACACCAAATACCTTATAAGTTATAAGTTGTATTAATTTAAAAACATCAACACGACGCTATCTTTGTTAATCTTGGTAAAATGTCAGCTATCGTGTGCACATGTCTTTACACCATTATCTCGTCAGCCGACAAACTCATTACGCGATAAATAATCGCAATTAATAACTAGACGGCCATTGCGTAGCGCGGTAGCTAAACCACGCCCACTTTTGGTATTAGAATAAAATTATACGCGAGCAGTGCCTTAACGACTCCGATGAATTAGAGACCAGGCGATATATCGCCGTGGTGCACGATCTTCGACCTTATGTCATCGACTTAGAGCCGTTATAAGCGATGAGGGTAATTTGTCAGTGACCAGTATCAGCTGATCTGTTCGCCAATCGATTTTATATCCTATGCGGCGGTAATAAAGTGCTCGCGAGACAGACGTGCGTGGAGACAGGTTGATTCGATAATTGCCTGAGATCATAGCCTGTATGAGTGAAGTGGGTATTAATTATAGCGATTTTTTGCGATTATGGGCCGGTTTTAAATAAGCAAGCTACGCCTCTTGTTGGATTTTTAAAATGCCTACTTACTTATCAAAATAACAGGGAATTGTGATTTTTTGTGTCGTCTACGAGTTGTTAAATATTTTGTTTAGAGTTGTAACCAGTTAACAAGACCTCGCGTTTATGCGTCACGGCGTAATCCATAGATCTCACTCGCAACTAAATTAATTGGTTCTTAACTGCTGGGATTTATTTACTCTCCAAGTGGTTAAGCAATCTTTGTGCGTATTTTATTTAGATGTTTGCATGTCTGTAGTACCATGTAGATATTTACCCACAATCTCTCACGTTAATGTCTACTCTAACGGGGAATCGAACCAGTACTACATAGAAAATAGTCTTTAATAGCTGTGGTTCGTGCGTTGGCAGCAACTCACCAGATAAAGGATCACAATTTTTTTATTTTCCTTATATCATATAATGTTATTTCTTTAATATGTATATGTAAGTTATACATAAATATATTATGTACTCATATTTAACCAGGCCCGCTCCATCTTCATGACTACATATAAATGTAAGTAGACAGGCTAGGTTCCCAGTTAATCTCACGATTTAAGAGGCGTTGCACCCAGCGATAGTAATCTTGCACGAGCGGCGGTAGTTTTTGTGCTGCTTTAATAAACACACACACACACACATACACAAGTATGTACATACATAGAGTTATAACATGCATGTGTGAGTCCTAGGATACCTGTTATTTGATGGGTACTAAATAGATACATACATTCGGAGCAATGTTCAATCATTAGCCAAGTATTCTAGTGCCCATTTCGTATCAATCTATCTGATTTTATTACCAAGCAAGTTATTGAAGAGGTATTGGTGATTTGATGTATCGTTACATCACATCACCCTGTGACTTCCATTCCAATACCATGGTTGTACTGGCATACTTAGATCTCATTAAATTTAAGTAAAAATTGTAGCTGCGACTGACTTATAAAAATGATATTTTAAATTAGGATGACACAAATACTATACATATATTCGTAATATATTTCATGATTCGAAGTTACTTTGTGCAGTCTATTAAATCTTGTAAAATTACTATTTTTTAATCTGGTGGTACATAGATAACCAATAAAATCTCGAATTTAACATGTCATACGAAACGACGCTTGTAGATAATACGAGTAATAGGTATAATTTAAAAATACCTTTACAAATATTTACAAAAAAGGAATACTTGGAATGGAATCCTATGAAAAATCTAAATCCTCTTAAACCAGATGTCACAATATTTGAGGAGGTAGCAAAAAATTAAAGCTTCTTATCAACGACATCTCGAGAGCTTTAGCCAAAGCTGAACAAGAGCTTTGACGTGGGAAAATAGAGAATATTAAACATGATGAGGAACATTTTAAAATGTATTTCTTGTAATACCGTCAATGCTGAGCTAAATGTTTTAAAATGGCCATTAATGTCGATGTCACCTAATGTCTGAGAAGGCCTGAAACATACTCCACCACGCTGCTCCAGTGCATGTTTATTCAAGTAAAAATAGTAGATTGTATGACAAGGGTGCAAAGTAATATTTTTTCGGCGAGGGCGTTTTTTGAATCCAGAGCGAAGTGAGGGATTCTAGAGTAGAATCCCGAGCGTAGCGAGGGATTCTTTAGTAGAATCCCGAACGTAGCGAGGGATTCAAAGTACGTCGCCCGAGCCAAAAATATACTTGCACCCGAGTGATACACTCTACTTTTCATCACCCACTATGAGAAAATAATGTATATGTATATATAATAGAAAATAATACGTAAAAATGCACGAAAACTTAATTTTAATTTGAAAACGAAATCTTAATTTGATTTCTTTTTTTATTATTCAGCTGGCGGGGCATTCGCGTCGTACCAGACATTCTTTATTCAAACAATATTTGCGTTCGATTTCTTTAGCGCAAAATACTAAAATGTTCTAAATTCAAAATAGGACGGAAAAGATCTAGCCGGCAGGAAAAGTTGTATGAAAATTCATTCCCGCCCGCTGAATAGAAAACAGCAACTTTGGAACCCCGTAAGTCCGAACCAAGTCGTCTTTTTCGAATAGGTGTGATGAAAAAATATAAATATACCTACATATATTTTTTTTTATTGAATTAAGGTAGCAAACGAGCATGCAGCACCACCCTTCCGCTGCCGCCCATGGCAATTGTGACCGACTTAGAACAAGACCCAATTTAGGGACTAGGGTGGTTAGTCCAATTAGTAGATGGTGTTAGAATGTTAGTTGGTTAGTTTGTTAATAAGTGTGAGGACAGAGACTGTTAGTGATAGTTAGTCCTGTTAGTTAATATTAGTATTGTCCAGTTAGTAATGATTAGTGTGAGTCTTGATCCAATTCGGTCACAGATGCGTTGCTACCCCTGAGGACTGAGATGGTCGCCTCTTAAAAAGTGAACCGGCTCCACACCTTCCTATCCGGAACACAATTGCTCTTAAAAACAATTATTATGACGGTAGGAATGGTACTGAGTACCTTGGCGGGCGGTGGTACTACCCCGGGCGAACTCTAGGCTCTACCACCTAGCAAACGAGCATGCAGCACCACCTTCCGCTACCGCCCATGACAACTGTGACCGACCCAGAACTAGACTCAATGAGTCTCGTTCTAATTCAGTCACAGATGCGTTGCTACCCCTGAGGACTGAGATGGTCGCCTCTAAAAAAGTGTAACATCTACATACTAAGTAGTTTATAAAGTGCTCTCTGATTAATAATTATTTTAATTTTATTGTTTCAGGTACGTATTTGCTTTTCACGACATGCGCATTCGCGGTTATTAAGTAAGTATTGAGATAGCAATAAAATATTATTAAAATATCTGATATCAAGTTAGAGTTAAAAGTTAAAATATTTTTGTATTGTTATAAATTGGTATTTAATCCTCGCGAGTATTTAGGATAGCAAAGGAGCAGGCAGCACAACCCTTCCTCTTCCGAACATAGAATCTGTGTCCGACACAGAACAAGACTCACACCGGGGCTAGTTAGCAGAACGTGCTATAAGAGATAAGGCAGTGTCAGTAATTTCCCTTTTTTATTTTAACGTTTCTTATACCCAAGCTATATTACCTAAGCTGTATTAAGAAGATTGAACGCCTTGTGTAATGCAGTGTTACTCTTTGCCAGTAGGATTGTAGTCCGGGCAAGCCATCATGACAAAACTAGCCCTTTCACGTCAGATTGGCTGATCATAGATTATTGTGGACATATTTTTTGTATTAAGATTTAAAAGCATAATGTGTACCTACCTATTAAGTGTACCTACTAGGTATTTTTTTATTTTTCCGTTACATTAGGTATCCATAACGATATTTCCTCAGTAGCAAACATAATTTCTCCTGAATTGAAGTGATCGGTAGTTTCTGTTGGGAATGAGAAAGTGAGTATTGTCCGTGGAGATACCAGGAGAACATGTCAGTCCGCAGCTTTCATTAGCCACTAAAGCTACTTAAGTTAACGTGGCGAGAATCGGCGAGATCGCGAATCAACGGAATAACCAACGACCAATCTTCGCGAATGGCGCGCTCCGGTGATGAATAGCGCGGATACCATAGAATGATTGCAACTAGAAGTGTAGACAGACGTGCTTGCGATATTTCAGTAATAGGTTGTTTAAAATTTTAAATTATGCCGTTCTATAACTAACTGATAATTGTACAAAGAAAACCTAGATAAGAAAATCATTTTTTTGTTTAAAAAGTTGAAAATGAAAATTGTAAGTGGTAACCCTCGCCCATATACATCAGTAGGTATCTAATACCATGGATGTAGAAAGTAAAGATGCGCCCGTAACATACATAAGGCGCACGACGAGTGGTCAACATTAGGTTGTGTGATTGAGTGATTGATCAAGTCAGTCTGTTGTAGACAGCAGGGAGTTACACATCTTCCTTACGCAAAATTGATTTCAGTAATTACGTCCGCAAATGTAGAAAATATGGCTTCCTGTGCCTTCAAAAATATTCTAACAATTCAAGAAACACAAATAAACTCCAAAGGAATCACATTTCATTATGTAAACTTTGAATTGTAAATTATTTTCACAATTTCTAAAATAATAACTTTAGTAAAATGGCGCGTCACATATGTAAGAGTGACAGAGACAGCACGACTAAAACTTCCAAACGCGGAAGCGAGATATCACTATGTAATCTGTTCGTTTTCAAATATAGTAACAAAATTCCATTGCGCCAACTTCACGCACAAACCGATTCAATTAAAAATTGGATTGTTCCAACTTGACGCACATTCAACGTGCAAGGCCGGTCTATGTATGTATGTCTATGTCTAATACCGAAAGCATTAGCGATTCGTTGTCGTTGAAGAATGAAGATAGAAAGAAAAACGTTCTTAAAGTTTTTTTTTTATTTTAACACAAATAGATATAATCTAAGTGAACTTAACACTTCATTTGTAGCTAATGTTCCGATAGATTCCAAAAAATCTTAATTTTATTAGGTATTATGATATTAGTATCATCTTAAATAATTTGTATTATGTACTAACTAATTGTATTAATCGAAACTGATTATTATTTTTATTTTGGCTTAAATTAAAAGGTCTACATTTAGCAACAGCGTACATAGTTTTTTATCTTGAAATTTCTGTCTTTCTTTCGTCCGATTCTATGTTGTCGTGTATTCTATGGGTAGTATCGCAGTATCACGGCTAGGTCGCGGATTACAGCGGCAGTATACATGCGATTGCAATCCTGCGTTTTGTCATACTGTCGCCGTTGTGGAGGATTCTTTACAATCCGACGCAGTGTGGACGCGCCCGATGGGGATAAAGTAATGAAATACTAACGTTGTGATGGTGACGGTATTCATCATCGCAAGCCGTAAGAGACCATCTCAGCTTATTTAGTACTGAAGCTAACTGTTCCGGGTTCGATTCCAAGACAGTGCAGATATTTATGTGACATATGCATGAGACATATATGTATGTATGTGTTTGCTCTCAAGACGTACAAACGTGCACGTTACTGATGTCCTATTTGTGTCGCTTATTTATTGTTTTTTTTTATATAAATAAGTACTAGGTTTCACGTTGGTTAAGTCAGATTAGCAGTTTTCGCACGCCATTTCGTATTTTTTTAAATTTCGTTGAACGCGACTACCCGCAAACGAAAATTAATTTTTAGAACTATTTTTTTCTATTTAAAAAAAAATAACATTCAGTTAGAAAACAAAGTGGCAAGGAATGGCCACTCGTTTCCGAGGACGCTATCTTAACGAGCCGCGCTGAGGATTCAACCCGCGTACGGCCTACGTGACGTTCGCTCAGAGGGCGTTGGGTTCGAATCTCGGTTTGGTAATCTCTTTAAATGTAATTTAAACTATCTTACAACACTGGCTTTTGTCGTGTCCTGAGTGCGTTATTTGAAAGGAAACTTCTCGTGCATTTTATATTAAAATTGTTACATTTTTTCTAAAACGTCTACTTTTGTGGCAACTCAAACAGCATAAAGCTATATAAAATGTTAGTAAAGGAAATTAATCAATAACATTTGGGCTACAGGAAAGAGAATGTATGTACATTCATACGTCATAAATGTGTCCTGTGACCAGAAATCGAACCCGCGGCCCAGGTTCAATTCTCAACACCCGACAAAAGCATAAGGACGTATTATTCAAAGAACTCTCATAAACGAATATTATTAAGCTATAGACTTAATCTGATCTTTACAAGATTTATAGTAGGAATCAGTCGTTATCTTTATGTAGCTTCAGATCGTATCGCTAATGACGTATTAGCTAGCTTCGGCTGTCGTTAGAATTAAAAATTAAATTACGTGCTTTTATGGTCCTGCTAAAAGGAATCGGTTGTACTAATCACCGTTTATTTTATTACTATCAAAGACGCGTGTCTTATCTCAGGCGAGTAGCGAGTGGAGAGAAGATGAATATACGAGAAATAGACGTATGCACACGTGACGTTAACTATTCAACTTCACTCCGATTCAACTTCCTATAAGTTGAAGAGTTGAAGTTCCTATTGACAGCGTCGAAATATGAACTTTATGTCTTGTTCATTATAGTTGCATTTACAGTATCTATTGAAATAGTTTAAACCTTATTGATTCAAATTTAAAGATATAAAGCTCATAATTCGATTTGGAGTGGAGTAGAAGTTATTATTTTATCTAATGTAGGTAAACCTTAGACGTTCTCACACTTCCTAGTGCTAAGGTCGTGATATAGAAAAATAATATCACACGTGGTTGATGCAATGATGACACTGATAATTAATTAATACCCGAAAGCAATACGTCTGTGTGTACCTACTAGATCGGTTGTGTAATCTAATACCTCTTGTTCTGAGAAACCTGCTAGCCTTTAGGTTTGGTACCATCGTTTATGACACACGTGAGGATAAAGGGTTTAGGTAAAGGTATCTACGATGAGAAAGCAGTGTTATATGTTTCTATTTTCAGAATTATTGCTGCATTATGGAAATTCATTCATTTAACAATAATATCAACTGATATTTTAAAAAAATTGCTACAAGGCTACAACACGACAGACAAAATAGACAATCAGAATTTGACAATCATAAAAATATGTTATTTCCTGTATTTTTTAAACTGGCATGCTATTTATGAAATTTTCTTGTAACTAAAGGAGGTACAAAATATAAAATAAGGCTATTTAATGATTCACGCTCTAATCGTCCATCGCTTATCGCTGAAATTGCGACAAGGCGGATGCTAATCACCCATTTATTTTATTACGATACGTTATAGAGAAATCGTGCCCCATCAAAGGTATAGAATCAACACTACCAACCTACTTATCGGGTAGTATTACTACGGCGTGGCTAACTATATTTGAGCTATTTTTTCTCAATCGTAACAGATCGACGGATTCAAAAACAAAAATTATATTAATTTTATTTCCAATGCAATAACAAATCAATGTTCCACTGTCCATACCACCTGCGAAAGGAATCCTTATGGAAAGTAGTGATTGTTTATGCATTTATTTTTATTTCAACGTAACCCTACTGTAGAAATACACATTTCACCTAACATGCTATACTGATTGAACCTGTCTTTGTTTGTTGCCGTCTATGTATGTGTTTAAGTTTCTAGAGCAACCTTAATAAACGAGGCGTTTTGTTCTCCAACCATTATACCGCGCCCAGCCTGCCTGCATCACTATAAATGCACCCTAACTTAGGGTTGTAACTTAAAACAAATTCTACCGAAACCCCACAAATAAAAGTACGAAAATGTGAAAATAGGGTCAAAGAAACTGAGGTAAGATCAAAGGAAATGTTGTATTTGAATAGATTAGTCACATGCATAGTTTGATACGTGGACTGTCATAATATTCATGTTATTCATAATAGGACGTTACGTAATCGGTATGTTTTATTTATAGAAGGGTCGCGAGTTGAGGGAAAGTGTTTTTATGAGTTATTAATATCTAGATTAAATGTGAAGTGACCGAGTAGCTCGTAGCATATACCGACTTATAATAGTATATCTGCACTTATATCCGCATACATGTAATTCTTTTACGTAATGGGCGGTTTACGAATTAAGTATAAAAAGTTTCAGCGTAAAATATTGTAAAATAATTGACACTTCTGGGATTATCTGAACCAGTCATAAAAGTAACTATGTATTAGAACTTAATTTGTTTTGATCTTTTTTTGTAATATTTGAATGATTATTTTTTTTATGAAAAAAGTTATTTTTACTATTAATATCGCCATCTCAGAATCCCTGTTTCCCAAAAATTGTCCCACACATTAAAACTTAACCAAACAACCGATAAGTTACATTCGAACTACCCACTTTCCCGCCATTCCATAGCAGCTCGAAGGACCATGTCCTCGAACGTCACACGCAGCGGTAGTGGTAATTTCTGAAAACGTCATTTAACTAGAAAACAAAGCTAAGCGTCGGTTAGCCAGCTTTCGTTGGCAGACGCCGGCGGCGCGACTTCAAAGGGATGCTCCACCCCCCGCCCCGGGCGGGTGACAGCGTTTGTACTGCGGTACCGTGTTTGGGGAACCGATCGGGCTCGGGATATATGATGTGTGTTTAGTTTGTTCGTACTGATCACCTTTTTGATTAATTTTGCTTTTTTTGGGGCTTCGAGTACGATTTATTTTATTAAATTTAGACGACAGTATAAATTGTTCTAGTTATGTAGGTAGATATTGTAATACATTTTTTACCAGCAAAATAATTACGTTTATTTGTATCTTGATTAGTACAGAAAATATATACGTTAACTCATTTACTTTTAAAATTTATGAATTTTGTCTGACGTCATAATATAACCTATTAGCTAATTGATCAACTACCTTAGTCCCAATTTGAGTCTTATTCTATGTCGGTCATGGGTGAAAGCGGAAGGGTGGTGCTGCATGTTTATGGCTAGCTTATTTCTAAAAAAAACCTATAGCCAGCGGATAATTAAAATGCAACTTACAATACTTTAGTGTCGTATTAGGATTAGATATTTAGAAGTTATGGTAGAACGGATGAACAAACATAGGTACATAGATGAGCTCGTATTTACAACATACTGGGCTGAACACCACTGGAATCTGGAAGCAAACCATGCATATAATTGTCATATTTCAATGGAACGTCACAATACCATTCTATATTTAAACTGTATCGAGCATGTAATAATCATATAACCAACAGATTTAACCCAATTAGCCGCCAAACACACCGTTCGCTGATTACTTAATAAATGTGAATTCCGAATGTGCGAGCTCATGATGAATTCGATTAATGCAATACTGAATGGCGTCCGAATGAGGTCGCCAGGTCGCCAATAAAAGCAGGACAGATCGGACAGTTTAACCTGACATTTGGGATAAGACGGACACCCTATACAAAATTCATTAATAATGTCAGCAGCGATGTTGAGACAGTATTTAATATTTTAACATAAATTTTTACATAAACATTTAATGTTTCTTACAAATGAAACGTGAGAAGAAATTACTCAAATGTAAACTAAAAAGCCTAACAAAATTCGGAGACGCTGGACACCGTTTATTTTGGCCCGGACTCGATCAAAAAGGATAACTGTCTATGTCCGGGTATGTCCGGACGCGTGGCAACGCTACTATTATATTTAAATCAACGCAAAATATTATATTTAAATCAACGCAATTTCATATCGCAACATTTTGCATTGTATTAATAAAAATTACGCAATATTTAGTTCATGTTCAATATTAATGTGTGACACAGTAGTTCGGATTAAATTTTAGTTGGCGCATGTAGATTCGGGTTTGAGTCCTGGGTTAGAGAATTGTGTGATAATTATGTATAAAATTGAAATATTCTACGACTTTAAAAGGAGGTTGGTAACTATCCAGTTATAAAAATCTTTGACCATGAAACCATGACTACTATCAGGAGAGTCCTGGGTGGTATAAACCCAACAACCTCTAAAAGGAGGGACGTAACCCGGAATGAGGGTAACCGCGTGTGAATTTTCCGCTAGAGGCGCTAGTGAAAAGGGAGGTCTGTCTGTCACTTTTCGCTTGTCTGAATTTCATTTGTCACTGTTTATGTATGGGCGGGCTTTGACAGCATGACCGCCCTCTGCAGTGGCGCCAACTGGTGAGCACAAAAACGGTTACCCTCATTGATGGCTCGTACCCTCATATTGTTTGTCAGACGTGACCAAACGAATGTTAAAATATTATTTCCTAAAAAAATAATTTTAATTTTAGAACCCGTTGCGCGAACCAATCATCACCAGGAGTCCATCGCATAATAAGAGGTATCAATATTCATGGATGGAATGGCCACGTGCCGGAAGGAAAAGGAAGGATCTATTCATCGGACCACCCCTCTTGCTCGCACACTTTAATTTCGGAACGATCTCGTCAAGCGTCCTGTCCTATTAAAATTCGAACCCACGCCACTCTTTATTGTTTGAAGAATAGGATATTGTTATTTTAATACATTTTTTCATGATTCTCACTCGGTTAGTGTGGCGACGTTGGTGGGTGATCGTACGTATCGTGAGACGGACGTCATAATTCTTACAGAAGCTTCATTTGTATTGTGTTAAATATGCAGCTGTATTCGAGTGGCAGCCTATGTCTCAGCTTGATATATTATGCGCATTTAGGCCGTAGCATATTAGTTAGAATGTTAGTCTCTTGTTTCGAAGTTACGTCTTCTTTTCCTTCTATTCTAATGTGGCTGATCTAGATTAAGGAAAATATAAAGAAGAAATTTCACTATTCTTCTTTGTTCTTTCTCTTCTCCTTGCTCTTGTTCCGGCACCACCCCGAATTTTGGCATACACTGGTTAAAATTATTGTATGTTTAGATCTTTAGATTAAGATAAACGTAAAGAAAAAACCTACATAAGGATTACTTATCCGTATAGGTATTCTCTTTTTTGCCACTACTGTTTAGCTGTTTTACTGTTTAACTTTTGGATACCAACGAATACTGTAATTCGAATGTGGGCAATATTTGTATTAAATTTTCTTTGATCTCCCTGTCATTTTTCTTCTAACTTTTTTCTTTTCGGGCAACGCGTCAATAATGCCTTTAGTATAACGTACCATCAAACTCGTCGCCATTATCGGTTATTCACACAAAAACAACAAAAACCCTAAATATACGTTGGAATACAGAGAAAAATAAAAACCCAATAACAAAGTAAGCTTTCGCGGTTCATTTGTATAATCCGCAGCATAATTAGACCAATACATTGTGTATCATGCGCGGCCCCACGTTGGGCGCCACACGTTTCCTAATTGGCGGTTAGGGTCTAATTGCGCGGCCGTAGACAGTATTACTATTCAATTTGCCACTGTAATTGAACTAGTTTGTCCGTTCTCGTCTTGTATTTGTATTGGAAGCCGTTTGTCTGCTTTTGTATATGAAAATGCTTTATGTAACATAATTGGTAGTACCATAGTGATGTCGTTAGAGTTTCTGTCTATGACTATGAAAGTTTATCACTCATGGAAAATTTCACAAGCAAGAGATTTCTTTCCTCTTCCTTATTTCTTAGTCGACAACGTGTTACTGATGTCCTTCTTACTTGTGTGGGTGACCCTGACCTTGTCCATTTACCATCAAGTAGAGGGTCAGCTTGTTTGTCGGGTATTGTGATCTAAAAGAGCCATGAAGGAACATTAACAATTATATTAATCGACCATAGCTAAGAATCTAACAATGTACGCTTCATTTTCAATTAAGTATATTTTCGGATATATCATATTTCATTTCATACTAGAAATTAATCTTTTTTCTAATCTAAGTGACCGCATACCTAATACGCGCATGGATAAAAAGACATAAATAAGTTCTAGGGTCTATTACATTTCTTTATGCCACAAAACAATTTGTCACACAGACATAGCAGGTTTTAATTACACGTACCTAAAAGCAATACACGTGGTCCGTATATGACGATAAACTGTTCCCCATTCGTAGGATAAGTTGTTGCTAACAGCTGAAACTGTATATTTATTCGGATAATTAATAAGACCAAATTCAAACAAATCTAACTATTATTGATACACTCAATGCTTAGAGAGCGAGGGACGCAGAACCATCAGGGTTGCCAACGTACTGTTGTAATATTAGTTATATTTGGAAGCAACGAATGAAAATGGACGTCCTTGATCGAAGTTTCAGAACTATGTTCAAGTAAGTTTCGACAGCAATAAGTTTGAACTTAATCGATGATGACGCAATGAAAATATATTTAGAACTAATTTTCAACTAAAAGTACTACAAATAATGTAAGGTTGTGTTCAAATTATTAATGCTCGGTTCCTATATTCTTCTGATAATCTATTCTTTTGCTTATGGATACTAGTAATGGAGCATTATTAAAAACTGTTTCTATAAGAAACGATTATATGGAAAGACTTCAATGTCTCGAAATCGATCGGTTAAACGCCTGGTTAAATATAGGACCAAGGCGTTAAAATAAACTAAGTTCTGAAATAAATAAATAAATTAAACCATTTTAATAAGGGGTAATAAAATTCAATAATCAAAGCAAACGAAAACGATTCAAGTTTTAGTCAGAAGCAATCATAAAATGATTCCGAAAGTCTGTTGTTTAGACTTTAAACAACAGATTTTAAAATTCAAGTCACGCACAGCCCTACCGTGGAGTGGATGGGTCCCTACGCCAAGTTCGATCCCCATTGTGCTTCCCACTTGTTTTTTAATACTCGGCTAGGGGTAGTTTCTATTATTCCTCATTGTGTTGCCCGCTGTTTTGGTACGTTGACATCCACTTCTGTTGTGGGATTGATTTCGGGGCTCGGGGCGTGATGGGACTCCGCTATGGGACATCGGATCATTAATGGTCTCATCGGAGATTGAGTACACTTGATGCTTTAATGTGTATTAATGTTCTTGCCTTTTATTCGGTGTAGTACCTACCTATATGTTGACAGGTTATTTTATGTGTTCGAGAGCTAGCAGTTTCGGGTTTAGCTAGTGAGCTATGGTATATATTGGTAGATTTAAGCAAGGTTAGATTCTGGATAATGACAGATGAATTGTTGTCGTATCGTTTTTGTGATCTTTACGCAGCTTTCTCGTTTTGGTCTAAATATGTCGATAATTGTTTTAAAATTGTCACCTTACCTGGCAACTATGTATGTTATGGGAAATTCCATACATTGTCGATGGCAACTGCTAAAATGATAGTGTCGTATAATTGTTTTATGGTTTGTAATAGCCGATAAACGCACAGACGAGTGACCTTACGCTGAAGGTCAGAAGTAAATAGCCACCTTCGCACATGGTTATCGACACAAAAGGCATCTCCGATTCATAGAAAGGAAAAAGTCTCGTAATTCTTTGATAAGTAATTGTAATGATTGATACACTTGAGGCGACGCACACACCTAACATGGTGACATCACGTCGCTTCTGAATCACGCTAGCGAAGTTTTCTACACCACACGCATATAACAACTTCCACGCGAATACTTAGTAACCACGACCAATCTAAAATGAAATAGTAATGAAGGTGCATATCGAAAAAAGTTTAATCGCCACTCTATGGGGAATAAGTCGCAACCAACAACCAATCTATTGTCGGCCGTTATGCAACAATGGCGCCATTAACAGAGGAAAAATGGCTTATTGTAAACGGCGTATTGTTTATTTATTACTTCCCTCGGCTCGCTGATGATCTTGGCATCCCGAGGGTTTGGGCTGCAGACCACGGTATTCTCTTTAATGGCTTATATTTGTTGGTAAGAGCTTCAAACAAAACGAGTAAATGGTGTTTTACTGCTTCCTTTGGTAACAGTTACAATTTAAGTTCGCTTTAGATGAATTCCAAAACCTAACTACAAGCCGTGAAGATATTTCTAATATTTTGGAAAGAACTTAAAAGCATATGTTACTTTTGCCAATAATCATGTCAGAATCCCGTAACTGTCCCAGTGCTTAACTTGGGTCTTCTCTCAGAATCTTAGAGGCACAGCTTATATACCACCACGCTGTTCAAATGCGGATTGGTAGAATTCATACACCTATGGGAAAATTACGGACATCTCTTATGTATACAGGTTTCCTCACTATCCTTTTCTTCACTGCAGCAAATGATTTTTCTTATGGTCGGTTGGCTTCAGTAATTTCTATTAGGTACACGAATAATTTTTGAAAATTACAAGTTTGGGCATGATTCACCACATTGCATTCAGTAATCAATGGTAATTCCAATATCTATTATAAATATCTAAATGAAGCAAACAACAAAAACCAACATCGTATTTTTGGGAGTAAGGTACAATTTAACAATAGAGTCAAGACAGAATATGACCTCTCATCTCATCTCGTAGCGGGGGCTATTAAAATTTTCTGTAACCCTTACTCACCCTCACTTCCGGCGACCGCCGCGGCTTTCAAGGTTTTCTAATTATTACATTATGGAACCTTCACAAATTGCTAGGCCTGCCAAATTGCTCTCCCTCCCTTTGTCTCCTCTAAGGAGATATATGAAATACGTTGTTAATAGTCACTTTTGGTCGCCAAACTTCATTTTTATTCCAAACTGAATTCTAAAAGTTTTTATTCTACAATTCACCAGGTAATGAATGTTTTGTTGAGACTTCACTAAATTGAAACTAACAAAGGCTAGTTCCAATGCCAGTTGTTTCAATTTAAACACTATTCTTAAAGAGCTGTAAAATTACTGCACCAGGAAAGCTCTGCAGCGAATTAAAGGGAGAAACTTAGAACAATCACTTAACGAGTTTATAATTAAAAACTAGTTAAACAATTCGCGCCCTGCGTACGCCCTAACTGCGTTCCAAGTTTCAAATGAGACGCATTTTTAATTAAACCCCACCGGATGCCGCCATGTTCCCGCGCTTCCGCCGCCGCCATCTTGTGGCGACCGTTTGACAAATTGGAACGCCAGAGTGACGCGCAATTTTCTCTCCTATTGTTCGCTTTTCCCGCACAACAAAATGAAAAGTCGCGCGCTATTCCTATTTATTTATTTCTCTTTTTTCGGTAAATGTTACGGTTCACCCGCTGCGGAGTATTGCGAAATGTTTTGTATTTTTGCGGGTGTTCATTTCTCACTATTGAGTTTTGTTTTCGATTTTGACAGCGCACTGTTGGCAGAGAATTACATTGTAATTTACTTACCGTGCAATTTGTGAGATCGTTCTGCCTTTAATATTATTATTCTACTTTAGCTAAACTTAATAGCGAAATGTTAATAAACAAGTGAGATGTAGACGTCACGTATTATACGTATGATTGACTTATTTAACCTGATTTCTTTGAATCCACGACAGAAGTTTCAAAATACTCAGTTCCTTTTCACATAGTTCCAGTTTGACATATTTATTTTTCGAGCATTTGCGTCAGAGCCGTGTGGGTGAACCGTGAAATGGCATTTTGTATAGATAAACGAATGCAATCTTTTCACATTTCATAATCTCTGACTATATTAAAAGATAAAGAGTCGTTTGTACCTAATCTACCGATTCCTTCATTTATATTAATTATGGTTTCGATAAGTGAAAAGGTTTATTGTCGACATAAAATACTTCACTATCAGTAATTAAATTTACAAGTATGAACAATAAGACTATTAATGTCTATTAATAACATACCATTTCTCATACATACATATATGTTATTCATTTCAATATTTCACTAGTAAATTGGATTTTAATTATAAGTGTGTACTTTATCTATTATTGTTTAAAGAAAATTGGAATAACATTAAAATTAAAAATCAAAACGTTGAATACAGATCGAACGTGACACAACAATGACGAAAGCAGCCAGAACAATTTTGTAACATCACGTATGACCAATCTAAAAAATACCGACAAATTGGCAGCAATATTGAAAAAGGCGAACAAATCGTTACAAGCTAGACAGTAGGCACAAGGCACAATTCGTACTAGTTGCCGTCTACACGACCCGCCTCATTAAAGCGGGCGGCGAGATCAAAGAGTCCGAAATACGCGCGCCGCAGACCTATGAGATCGTAGAGCAGTTTTTGGAGTTCAATAAAATGAAAATAGATGGAATTGCTGTGCAGACGAATCTGGCTGGGTTAGGAACAATGGTCGTGATCGAAAGAGATCGCTCATGGGTATGATTTGATGAACAATTTTGGGGAAGATCGTTACGCGTGAACTGAAACAGCAAATAATATTTAATGTCCTCGTAGACAACCCTAATTTGCATATTAACCGCCAATTTAAAAATAGATTAAGTTAAAGAAAGTGATAGGCTTATTGAAAGTGCTTTCTCTTGTCGTCAAATATCGTTTTAGTCAACTAGTAAGACAAATATTTTAGTACTTTGCTTGAGAAGTTTCTTTCTGACTTGGTAAAAACAATTTGATTAATTTGATTTGGGTTCGTAGCTATCTTCTTGTTTAACTACTCATAGGAAACACTAATTGTAGTTTCAGATATCAAGAGTTAGCTGTGAGTGTTCCACAATACGCGACCCATCTGCTCGTTTGATAGTTTTTACCATTTAAAGAAATATTTTGAAAAGTTACTCTCAATTATCATTAAATACGTCCAAATATTTTCGTTTTCGATTATCCACATCATCAATCAAAAGAAATAAAATTGACCCAACTTCGCTATAATTAATTTATGATTTTACATCTAACGATTCTGTGAAATTCGTAGCACAAACCGCTAGTTCCACAAAACAGAATGGTCTTGAAAGAACAGATTTATGAGTGCGTCGACGTGTGCGCAGCCGTGTTTTATTATCATATCACCATTTTGGGGCGAGCAGCTAACTGACGTTTTGCATTTGTCATTAGTACCTACTCTTCAAATCAACAAAGAATCTCTGTTGAATCCCACAACTACATCGCTGATGATTCCGTGTTAGAACATTACAAAAGTTAGTGTCATCATTAATGAGGTATCTATCTACTTTAACTGACTTTAAAATAAAGTTAAATTCACCATAATCATAATTTTCATTCATGCAATTTTTTATGTAATTGACTCATTACTTACGATCGCTTCGATCGCATCATCAGCAGTTATTTTTATTTGTTTTGAAATTCGATTTAGTTATTATTAAAACCTTTTCAACAAAGTTAACGTACCATAAGTAAGAAATAACGCTATCACCCTATCAACTGTAATTAAACGTGGAATCGATGTTAAATCATCATAAATAAAATATAATACAGAAACTAAAAAAGAAAGGTAAATGAGAAACGACTAAAAATTATCCATCCAATCCACATTGAAACGCTTCATGGAAAAGTAGCTCATTAAACATTATAGCCATTAGTTCCTCAAAACATCATTTCACAGCGCCCAACGCACAAATAACCACTGAATATTTATAGAAAGTATTTCGAACTTTAATTTATCGGTAGTAACTGGGGTATAAAAACCGTTTCCCATTTAACCAGTTCACAGAGATCGAGTTTTCCTATAGCCATTAGGTTAGACGGCTGTAAATTCCTGCGCTCTTTCATATACAGATGCATAATATATGATGTATCCACAACGTTAAATGCTGCACCAGGGATTGATTGGAGCTAATTGGGTCGTTATGTGGAAGAATAATGATCAATTAGTAAATTAAACGAGGGATCCGAGATCGAACTGGGGACTACACTATATTTTATTTTTATTCAAACTTGCAATACTGAATTTAAAATAAACCTAACCGAACTCTTTAGTTGCAAGTAGGTTTTCATGTTCTGCATTTAAGTAATAATTGTTTACATTGCGATTGACTAATACTACAAGTTCAGATATGCATTAGCGTTGTAAAATTTAATCAATAGCTTTAATCAAATCATAATCTATGATAATCTCCCTGAACATAATTCACTTAGCGCCTAGCTAATAGGGAGTGATAAATCCTTATTATTCTTCCAGCATTTAACGGCTTCTTCACTATGGCCCATCAACTGACTTTCCTATAAAATTAATGTTGAATAGTTGAATCTAAAAAAAGCCTTCCAGTTTCGGTTTTTATTATACCTCCATAAAATGTAAGAGCTCGTAACTATACTCCGTGAGGAGACTTTGTTCTCAACTGCCGATTTTAGCTTTTTAAGTCTGTTGGAAAGTTCAAACTGGGACAGTTTGGGCTATTTGTAATTTTAATAGACATAAATCTAGTAGCTGCACTAGCGAACCAGATATTTTTCCTTATAACAGATTTCGCTCCTATGCGAATTTCGGCTGAACATGGAATAATTTTTGGTTATATTTGGGAGCCATTTTCCATTGTTGCTATTGTATGGTCACTTTTGTGTCGTTTAATTGTTGGAGCTGAAATACAAACAAAACATGATTTTACTCTTAGCGTCCCTTTATGTTTGTTATCGTAGCGAAATCACTGTTTCTGTGATGGAATGAAAAGCCGAGTTGAATGCTAATATGTAATACGTAAAATCGGTCGGTTCTGTCCTCACATTTTATTTTTACAAATCGTTTCAGCATCTTTTGTGAGTATATCATTCGTTAAAATTCATTCTGGTTTGTGTGGTGTACTGCCATCAATTTCATCGTTTGACGTTTTTATGCATTTAAAATTTCGCTTTGAAGAACTTTAGAGTAGATTTATGGAGGATTTGGGACATACGGGCTTCTCTATATATTAATCAATTCATATTTAACATTAATGAATATATTAATTAGTGTTTTATCATTCTTGTAACTTAGAGTGCCTTAGAAAGTTATGATGGTATCTGTTAATTTGTGTTTATGTTTAAAAGCATTTCACATTCTCTTGCACTTATTATTTTATGCATATCCCTACTATGTATTTGCATACATCGTCTGTATTATTAACTTAATCGAACTTTACATGTGCGCTATTATTCGTTTATATAAGTGTTAATCTTTTCGCCCATGTGTCTCAAATTAATATAATTTAAGAATAACTATGATTTATTAAAACGCGACACGATTTGGCATGCTGAGTGAACAGCTTTATATTTTTGCTCTTTCTAACAATCTCATTTATAATAACCGCTGGTGGGTGCTGTGAAATGTTTGATTTATGACTTTCTTTTATCTCGTGATTGACGTTTAGTGAGGTCTTTAGAAATATAGGAAAACGCGTATCGATCTTTGTAATTTGTTTGTAGTTAAATATATTGTTGACCTCAACCCACTTATGGTCTACTATAGGTTCTCTCTTCATAATTGAAGCGGTTCAGAGCATACTACGATGGGGTTAGTAGCCAATCTTACTTTCGGGAGATTTTATGCTGCTCGAAGGCTTCTGACATGGCTTGACAACTAGTATACATTTTATCGATAACAATAACCGGGACCTCTAGAACCCAGAAGCCCTCAAGAATTTTATGTCACTTGCGGTAATTAGATGCGTGATGCTTAAATTGGTTGACCACTTAGTTCAACGAGATCCTCTGGGCCACGAGTGTTTTTATCTATATTTATATAATCTTAGAACTGTGAATAATTCAGTTCTTAAACATTTTCAATATTTATATTTCTGTAAGGGCATGAAGTGATTGCATACATTTTTCACGTTTATCTAAAATAGTTTATCATTACACGTCCCTATAAGTACATAGTAATGTTACTGTTATCTAAGCAGTTATCGAAATTTGATGACAAAATTACATTGAAACTTATTAATTAACAAACATACAAATATGTTTTGTCTGTATTATCAATACAATGTAGATAGATATCATAACATATAATTTCTAGTTACACCTTATCACCATCATAACCCTCGCTTAAGTGAAAAATATTTGTTTCTATACTAATTGGATCACGTGAATTGTGATTCTTATCTGTTATTTTAGGTAGATTTGGTGTATTGAATGTGTGTCCTTTCATCTTTTAGCGGTGTTCATGTTTTTTTATTTCTTTGCTTCACATGGCTTTACTATGCCGCTATTTAATATGACAAGCTTTGTGTAATTGGTAAATGGAGATCTTCCTCTATCCGAGGTATCTAGCCTGGGGAGCAGCCGAGCTCCGATTGCTTTCGGTCGGAACTTGTATATGTGAGCGATGTAGTAAAGTTATTTTTTAAATTAAAGTATTGGACATACATTTATGTAAATACACTTCGAAAGATTAGAAATGTGTCATTTCAATATTCAAAGTAAACGCTGGCTTACTTCAATGTTATCGTCGCAATATTTCTACTTCTTTTCTTGTTTAATAAACGAGCAGCCATTTTACGGGACTTTCCCGTGACACGGCTCTGTTCGTGTCAGCGTGAGTTGACACATCAACTTGTCAAAGTTGTCAACCGCGCGTCCGATGTCGGGTTTACTACGCGTTCGCGTTGATTTTAACTATACGTGAGTCGTTGGGAATATGGAATTGCCACTCCCCGCCAAAACAATTTTATCACCTCTACTCAAAGTTTAATTTAGCTTGTTAGCAAAATTTACTTCCGGCAATTTAAATTCTCGCCGTCAATCTGCAATGTACCTCAATCATAGAAACGGAAAGCTGGCATTTGTGTGGGATGCAATTAAAACGAATTCCATATCGATCCCGACCACAGCGTAGGTTTTAGTTTCCTTATTGCAAAGCTAACATTATCAATGGCAGATTATATATATATAGTAATTCATATATTTCCGATTGGAGTTTTTATTACACTTTATTTTATTACTGAAAGAGCACATATTCTTTGTAGTATAATAATGCTAATGGATCACACACTTATTTATTTTATATCTGCGCACCCTACCCTAGTTTCTACCGACACGATTTTCCTTTCATTCCATTGGGTTGTCTGGTAGAAATCTCTTGTTTGCGATAAGGCCTTCCATTGTATTGTGGTTACCAATAACTAGTGTATAGTATCTATATTTCTGTTACGGCGTGTAATCAATGAAGAATTCAGGTGTTACGAGAAAAAAACGAAAACCTTCAACCATTTCAAATTTTCTTTTCCATCGCGTTTACGTCAAATAATAACACGTTCTAATTTACATCTGCACGAACTTAAATAAATAGTAGCGATGTGTTTACGCTCCGAACGGCCGTGACGCAATTTGCAACACCCCTTCCAGGGGGAGGGACTTCAAAGGGCTCGCCGACAAAGCGCTAAATAAGATGAAAAAAAAAACAGAAACGACAATGGACAGGGAAATCGGGGCCTTTCGAATTCACGCTTCTCTTTTAGTTTTTCGTGCGAAAATTACGTTCTGTTTGCGTTTTCGTACAGTTCGTGCCTCGACGTAGCAGCACCTCACATGCCTCTTACGCCCCGAAATTCCCCGTACGCCCCGTAAAGCCTCGTACCCCCAGTTTGTTCTTTTGACGCACGATTTAATAAAAGCCAGAAGTGATTTTTTCGAACAGTTCCGGGATCAAATCGCTCAACGGAAAAATCGCGCAGGCGAGTAATATTCACGCTGTTCCTTTTGTATGTTTTTGGATGTAAAATTCCTAGACATTTTTGTACTGGCACACATGGGAAGTCCTTTGTTAAATGTTGTTGAGTCTAAACTTTTATTTGTGTTTGTAGGGTTTTCTGTAGTGTCAAGTATAAAAACTAACTAAGTGAATAATGTCCGTGACATTTGGTGACTTGACCATTACGATATACGAGAACAAGACTACCTACTTATTAACTTTTATATTATATCCTTATACCTACTTATGAGTAACGTGTTAGGCTATTATGTACTCAAATCATATTATTTATACTTAAATCCTAATACCCTTCTAATACGTGTCCTCTCCAGCATACATGCATGGTATTATAAACTTTAATTACACGTAATAACTTTGTTAATGCGATTAGCAAGTATTGATAAAACACATTTGAATACGGACGATTAATATTCTGTCCGAACGGCGTCTGTGCGTTGAAGAGATCGTATCTCTATCGACAGTGTGGAATATAAAATTTTTATATCATCTATAGGTGTCAATGATGGTGTTAGATTGGTTTGGAATTAATACTATTGGATGACAGTAAGTACTTGGATTAGGAGCTTGGATTGAATCTTGTTTGGAAAATTATTGGACTTGCATTTGTAAATTAAAGTAAATATTTTACGTTAACATCTATAAGTAGATACTAACCTCATGTAAGTAGTATATTAAAATCTGTATCGATTAATTTAACGTAGTAATACTATTTATAGCCTCGTGGTTTAGAATTCTCCTCGGAGGACCTGGGTTCGAATCCCAGGGTACTTCTGTTTTTTTCCGGAGTTATGTGTGTCTTAAGCACTGAAATGTCGCTCGCTATATCGGCGAAGGACAACATCGTGAGAAAACCTACATACCGGAGAGTTCGTAAAACATAAATACCTAGTGTTTGTATTATTTCAATCTGTTCATTTAAAAAAAGTTGTCAGTTTATGCTTTTCTAGTTCTGAATATGGCTACATAGGGACTTTTCTCGAAGTGAAGCGAGAGCGGATTTACTTGTCATATAAATAACAATACCAGTATACCAATACCAGTGTCGCGATATTCACAGCGACACAATATTTCGGTTCAAAATTTCCTCCGCTGTATTTGCGGTGAATATTTTCATTCGGAACGTCAAAGTTAAATTAAAATTGCGTCGGTATAAAATTTTCAATATATTTCCGACACCTTGCGGGGTCGGTCGCGGATGGTGAAAGCTATTTTTAAGTTTAATTGGACGTGACAGCGTTATTTGTTTTTTTTATGTTACCAGCTGACAAATAAGTATCTACACGAGCCACGTGATCGTAAGTGGTCATCGTCGCCCATGGACATTAGTAGGTAATACCAAAGGTATCACTGATGCGTTGCCGCCTGAGAGAAGGACAGGAAGGACTCGAAGGACGAAGTAACACTTGTTAGGCCATAGTTTAGGTTCTATTTATTACTAGTGAATAGTCTTCGCTTCAGGAAATTCGTAGCTCCTCTTCTTGGTCGAAGCATGATGATAATAGGCTTAAGTCTTCCTTGATAAATGGACTGTCCAACGCAAACAATAAAACAGTTCGCACCAGTAGTTCCTGAGATTAGCCTCAAAGTCTTCAGCTTTATTAATTACTATAGATAGATATTGATTTCTTTTAATACCTACTTATTTGTATAGAGTTGGTCAGATGGTCACCATGTACTTGAAATTAGGTTTTGGCCTCCAGAGTAGTCTCAGGTTTAGCTCTAATCACTAGTGTCCTACTAACATTAAATGCAAAACCTAGAACAGCAAAATTCCTCGAAAGTCATTATGTTATATCATATCAAGTGTCATTATGGAAGGATTACGGTGTTATCTAGTTAGATGTTATCAGTTAATCAGACATGCTTGCGTCAGGACGCACATGGCCCATTAAACAACTGGTTAAGTGGGAGTCGGTCACAGCTGGGTTCCGTAAATTTTTTATTGTATCGTTTTACCGACGAAGAGTGATTCATGATTTTAGCGAAATAACTCCAAAATACTTTATTTAAAGAAGTGCACTTTATTTTGAGTCTACAATAAAGTTGAGTATCAGATAGTGTTACCAAGAGTCTCTATTTTCAGCGTTACGTTGACACGGTTCCCTATTTTTCACAAACTTTCTTCATAATGTATTTTCATCGAATATTTTTAGAAAAATCAAATAATCTGTAAGCGTTTCATCTAAGAATCAAATATAAATTTGCGCCAGCCTTTGAAATAAATGATTGTCATCAAAAATATAATGTTTTAATTCACATTAGTTTAACCTTCAGTCCCAAAATTTTACTTCTTGGACTTGGCAACACTAGTGCTAGACACAACATGATTGTTTACATTCTGAAAATTATTATAAAAAGTTATTTTTTATATCACACAGGTAGAGTTCTATTAAGACTAGTTTTGCTTTTTGGTGCCATTAATGAGATTACTACCCACTCGTCGCCGTCGCTTGCACAACATCACCTACGTCTACGAACAAGGAATAAACAAACAGAAAAATAAAGCCCACTTTCCCAGAAATCGTAGAAATCGGGCACTTAATCATTCCAGTCAGCTGGTTACGATTTCAATATTGGACCTTAGCACATATAAATCTTCGCAATTATCAAATTCTCAACCTCGTCTCATCTGCATAAACGCACACAAGTCTAAACAGACCGTACGCACGCGCGGCGGCGAGATCAAAGAGAACTCGACCCCTTTGTACATGCCGCCGGCGCGTGCCGTCTTTTTCTTTTACCTCGCTCCCTTCGTTTCAGTTCTCTAGTGCGAAAGAGACGGCTACCAAATGGATTGTATAGCTTCCAATGTGAATATTTCACCTCGTTATCGAGTCTTGTTTGTGTTAGACAGTGTTGCACGTTGATAGAATTAATTCTATCGATGTCGACGATTTGCTTTTAAACACCATGTTTATGAGTTGAATAATTTGAATCTAATTATGCTTAAATATAATGAACACTAATAAGTTAGATAAAAGCAAGATAACATTTGCTTTGGACATCTTTCGCTTTTAGCAATGATTTAATTTGATGAATAATTTTGTTTCAATGAAACTTCGTGTTTTAGGGTCTCCGCAAACTGACTGCAGCCACCAGCGGCTGTAACGCTGTGGCGCTTCTATTTAGAAGCGTGATCCGGCCAACAGCCAACAGCTCCAATAACAGTGAGCCGAATTCAGCCGAAGAGGCTGTTGGCCGGACCGTGCTTCTAAAAAGAAGCGCCACAGCGCCAAAACCGCCGGTGGCTGCAGTCAGTCTGCGGGGACCCTTAGTTTCTTTATGAAGGTGAACGTGCATTTAGTAAGTGCTTGATCTAATATATTTTTAACACATTCTGTAGTCAGTAATAGAGAAAATATTATGTATTCCATACGTAATAATATTTGCTGTACCTAATGAGCCAATGGTAACATCATAATTTTTACAATGTCAACAACTACTAAAAATCTTTACCTATAACACATCAGCACTCATGCCACTGATAATACTGAAAAATCGAGTGTGGGTAGACGCTGGTGTAAGCGTTTAGGTACTTTTTTATTTTCAAAATAATTACATTTAATTCCATGTCATGTTACATGATTAATTTATAAAACTATATACAGAGTTAAAATATTTTATTGCAAGAAATTTTGAAGGTACTTATGTGAGTTTGTCTCGTCAACTCTTTTTTCATGTTATATTTATGATATAAATTAAGAATTCAAAGATTAAAATAACGCGTAATCTACCTTGCTTCATAATCACATTAATAATTAGTTTAGTATAAGGTAAATAAATCCAAAATTACGACATACTCTCAAACATCACTAAAAGTCTCAATTTTGATACATATTCGTCAAAAAAAAACGCGTTGTAATCCTTTATTTCTGAGTTCTACAATATCGATTGTATAGTCCGAGTTAGGACAATATATCGACTAGCGCGTCCCATCCCTAGGGGAGTGGCAGTAGAGCACAGCTCCCGGCACAAGACAGGAATCTGCCGATACCGATGTCGGTAATTAAAATAGACTTATTGCGCAGACTTGCCTTATGGGTACGCTACGCTGTTATGGGCTCACTGTTTTTACGCTCTATTAGCTTTATAGAAAACAAAGATTTATACGGAGATTATTGCTTTTCGCTAACGACCGTTTTATTTCAGGATTCTTTATTTAAATTGTTTTCGTTTTCTGAAGATTCCGCTCGAATTTATGATATTTTTAGGGTTGATAACTTAGTAAGGATGTTAAGGATGGCAAAAATATAAGGGGTTGAAAATATGACAACATTGAGTAGTATATAAAATATAATATCAAAATTGTTCTTATAAATATGTAGGTATCTATTATTATTTACTTTATTTAAGAAAACGGGAATTAAAATCTAAATAAAATACCATAAATATTTATTCTTCACAAGTCACAACGTAACGTTACTTCTTTGTAGATAATATATGTATTACAATTCCTTTTTATATAGATTCTAATTATAAAATAAAAATCATACCACTGCATATTAGCATAAACGTTTGATAGATACCTACTTCATATGTGGGCTGTATAAAAATTACAAAATCTCAAATTCATCTTAGAAGTTAAGAACAAAGAACGGAATAAATAATATAATAATCCCATTCGAAGACAAACAATTATTTCCAACGATAAAGAAAATCTAAATCTTTTGTAATAAAAATGTAAAAGGAAACATGCTCGTTAAGTTGGATAATTCCATGCAATCGTCCTAGTATAAAGAGAATACCGGCATTAACCGGTATTAACCCTGAAATGACAGGGCGCGGTCTCCGCGGCCCCCCGTTAATATTTTACAGGGAAATGACATCGCCAACCCGCGCCTCCGCATTAGTTTTTCCTTTTGATGTTCGCTCATGTCTACTGGCAATATCATTTTGTTTATTTCCATTTACGGGGCGGGTTCGATCATGGATGGAATTGACAGATATGGTATTAAAGAACATAGAAAATTTATGTTGTGAACTCGAGTTATTTATAATTTATTACTGTAAGACGCTCTTGTATTTTCAGAGGCTCTTATAGAAAATGAAACGTTAATTTTGTTCAGTTGGATTGTTTTCCGTTTCCGCGAGTTTTTTATTATTATTGGAGGGAGTAACGCTATAAGCATAGTATATTAACATAATTGAAAGAACGACTCTGTTTCTTCAGCAAGTCAAGTGTTTGTTTGTACACGAGAGGTATTTGACAAAAACTATCACACTTGATTGGCGTGGTGGAATGCCCTGTACCCCTCATATTGTATGGTACCCCTCATATGTTGCAATCTTCGTGATAACTCTTTCGCTTCCCAAATCGAAACCTTTTTCGCATGTGAATACTGACTACTAAAGCATTTTGTAACTGAAGCGTCATAATGGCTGTTTACTAGGTAGGTACCTACCTACGTGTTTAAGAATCTAGGTGCACTGTCTCCGTAAGTAAACGACAATCGTATCGAAACAGGTGGCATTAGTCACACACAAAAATAAAATAAAAAACAATAACCCTAACGAGTCCCATTTCGCTGCGTACATGAATTAAATTTTTACCTTTTAATTGGTTATTGTGCCTTAAGCGTTCGTGTACCGTTGCTGGTAACTCGGTAATGGTATAATACTTGTAATGCGCAGTTTTGAGCCGAAGGTCGCAGGGACCCGTCACCCCGACGCCCCCTCAACCCGCGCCTGCGGCTAGATTCGCGTTAAACAATTCATACATTTATATTTCCTTTGAAGTGGCGCCCCGGGCCACCCGTCAACTGCCGGGTTAACCCTCCACCTGTTTATTACACGTTGGAAAATTGAGTGTTGCGATATCGTCTCTACTTAAAAAATCATTCCGACTTTAGTGTTAACGTTGTTTCAATTTGCAGTTTTTTGATTTAATAGAGTTGTTGGTTTTATTTGTGTACTCTAAAATGCTTTTCATGTTTGTGGCGGTTTTAAATTTTTAATTTGATTCTTTATGTTTCAAAATAATGCTCCGGTAATGCTACGTATTAAAGAAGATTGACGTCTTTGGTTGAAATTTCCAATTTTGGTTGAAATTTGGTTGACCTTCCAAAACATGTAGGTAATACGAGTAGTTCTATAACAAATATCTACCTTGAGGGGTCTTGGAATAAGTATCAAATATCCAAGTAGACTTTTTTCCTACTCAAAGTGACACTAAGGTACACTTATAATGAAAGGTGACACTTATAATCGAAAAACTTAAATATTCGTTAGAAGCACGAATTCTATAAAATAAAGCATATCTATTAAAAAAGAGTGACGTACGGGAAAAACAGCAGGGTAACAAAACACGGTAAAAGGTCTCGTTATAGCGGTAATGTGGCAATGCTAATAGTCCGTTTGGAGCGTCCACCGTTAACCCTTTGACGTGTCGTTGGCTTTAATTGCCCCCTTTGTTTATTAAACGGTGTCTCCGCGACACTATCACGCACGCCGCCGTTCCCACACTATTATTCTATCATTTTGATACGTGGACATTATTGGGGTTAAACTACTTTGAATTTTTAAGTTTTATTTCGATTGCTCTTGGGATAGGTTCATCATAAAATTTAGCGAAAGGAATTCGACCATCTGTTTTTATTTATGCTTAGTCGATCTTGATCATATTCCAACAGAGTTGCCAGCTGATGGTAAGAGTTTTTGAATGATGGTAAAAACCACCTATCGGTGAGCGTAATACTTACCTACTAAGAAATCAAATTTAAAATTTTCACGGTTGACTTGAAAAGAATTGTAGTAAAAACACACCCAAGTAAGGAAACCTTCCACCATGAGTTTTCTGTTCAACATACTTAAAAATGCCTCTTCATTCTAAAAATTTAACCCCCGAAAAACGTTTTAAAACTGAAATTTTCCTGCTCCGAGGTTTAGTAACACGGTGGTGAAATCTCTACATCCTTTTATATTCTTTCAAGGAAACCTTATCCCTGTAATAGTGAACTCCGGTAGTTCCGGCACAAAAGAATAATTACTTAAGCCTTCTATGCTGCAGCCAAATCCTGATGCTGCTAAAGGATAATACGGCATCGCCCTAATTCTGTAAAAAGATTGAATGCGCCGGTATGTATCTTGGAAGCTTGGAACTAAAGATATGGTGTGCAGACTTCCAGCTCGCGTTTAAATGATACCACATTTCTTTTTCACGTAGCGTTTAGCGGTTAAATGGAAATGCTCTTTGGATAGTTTTTTTAAGTGTCGTTGAAGAATTGAACCTACTTCTAAGGTCCAATAATGTAGTTGTTACTTGTTAGGACCCCAGTGGCACAGCGTAGTAAAATTTAACTATCGTACCTACCTACGAGAGTTCCCGGGTTCGTTTCTTAGTAAAGCTTAACGTTGAATGATTAGTTATAAACGTTCTCTCGGTCTAGGTGTGTGTTTTTGTGTTTTTAATGGTACTCACAATATAAAGAATTTGAGGCTATGATATAATGAGTGTGTAGCGTCACACACACATACACACGCACACACACTAAGTGATGTCGTCACAATAATATTATTATCGTGGGTAATTTAATTCTGAAAGCAATTTGTTACCCCTGTCCAAGCAAACTTTTAACAATCTAGAATTCTAGATGAACATACAGGCAGTCTTTACAGTTGCATAATGTTAATATAGTACATGTAGAACAATAGCACAGTATTCCTCAGTAATTGTACAACCGTTACCCGAAGACGTCCAATCATGTATGATTAGTGTCCCCGATTAGTGCCGTTCTAAAATTAACTGGCTCGCCCCTCTCTCCCTGTTATTAAATACAATTACCCCTTTCTAGCCGAGCAATTGAGCTGTTTTATTAATTATTAAAAGACCTATTACACATTTTGCCTATAGTTTTATTACAGTAGTAGTGAAAATATGTCGCTTTAATTTCTGTTCGCGGCTCAGGGTTAAGTTCCGGTTGCGTTTTTAATTTTTTCTATTTACATTGGTATGACTGTTTTTGTAATTATCTTATCAACCCGCACGCTTATTTAGATGCGTTTATTTAAGAACCGTTAGTTATAAAATTTACAAAACCTTTACCTTAATATGATGAAAACATACGCGGACGAGTTCTTAAATAACGTATCTAATATGTAAAAAACTTTAAAAATCGTGGTTACTCTGTCCCTTTCTTTTTGTATACCTAACGCTTTTTTTCTCAAAAAGTATTTCTTGAGCATATACAATGTACAGAAAAAAATGTATTTTATAATTTTTATGCGTTTATTCGTAGAAACAACAAATATTATGTTAAATTAAAAACCTTATAATGTATGTACTTTCGACTTTATTTACTTGAATCCAAATTAAGCTGTCTTCTCTGTTCTGTTTCAGTTTGACATGTGGGAGGTAGGGTAATTATACAAATTAATGACTTATTCTCATAGTAATACGGTTCTATTCATAAAAACTAACAACTGTATTTTAAATCTTTCGTAAGTGAAATATGCTTTGTCTTACTTTGGCATATATTGTGTGAGATAGCATTCGTAAGGGAGACAAAATATATTTTTAAAAAGATTGACGACACAATTGTTATTTTTATGGATGAACCTTAGTTTTAAGAATTCAAACTGGCAATCGAGAACGCGTTGCAGTCTGATTCGAGTGGTCACTGTGGAATCAGCGATGTGGCGACTACAGTGCCTCTAGCGGACAACTAGGAAGGCGTTTGACATAACAGTCAAGATTAAACATTGATAATATAGACTCCACATCAGATTTCATTCAACAATTTTTGTGTGATGAGCGGACAAACTTACTGACAGACTGACACAAAAATTCTAATAGTAATAATTTTGGCATCTATTGGAATTAGTTCTAATATTTACTCTACATACATTTTTTAAACATCTCTTATGTACAGTCATCTCAACCCATCATGGCCCACTATTGAGAACGGGTCTCTTCTCAGAATGAGAAGCTTACGTGCTTAAGGCCAAGTCCACCACGCTGGCCAAGTGCGGATTGGCGGACTTCACACACCTTTGAGTTTTGCGAACTCTCCGGGATGCAGGTTTCCTCACTTTCCTTCACCGTTTGTAGCTAGTGACATTTAAATGCTTAAAACGGACATACTGAAAAGTCAGAGGTGCGTGCCCTGGGATTCGAACCCCGACCCTCCGAATGGAACAACGAATTCTTAACCACTAGGCTATCACCGCTACTTAAACAATCTTATGTACAGTTTGTACAGACTACAGACTAAAAGAACAAGATACAAGATACAGAGAAAAACAAGATTATTTTAATTTCTCGTAAAATCTGATACCTATCTGAAGAAACAAAGCGCTGACTGTGACGTAAATTTCTAAATTCGCGACGTAGGTAAATATGTAGTTATCACCCTAACGGACATACTTGCAATCCAGCGAAAGAAACCGATATATTATGTACTGTAAACAAGAAAGAGAGGCAAAATCAAGATTTTCAGCTGTGAACCCTCATCTCATCACTCATGAGCTCATGACGCACACAGTGGATATTCATTATTTATGTCATCAATATCACCATAGTGTATGAACTTATAGTAGTCCAACTGCCTTTCAGTCTGAGATTAACTAAGTTGGGTTATTTTTTCGTCTGTCACATATTAGGTACAATAAATATTACAAGATATTAGGGTAAAGATGGTTGAATTAATAAGTCCCATTATTCCGATTGGTATCTAAGAAGTGACGGTCACTCACTTATACTAGTGTGACATTACATATAAAACTATTTTAGATTAAGCAATTAGTAACATACAATATTTCCCAACTTATTAAATGACATTTATTTTTAATCAAATTGTATATTTACTATGGACGCAATAGGTATAACAACTGTTGACCTACGTTGTGAGACTTTAGCTGTGGTGCAACTACAATGTTTGAAACGCGTGATGAAGAATTTTTACGATTAGCCACAGAGACAATCGCAGACGGATTTAATTTTAAACACCTTAAGAAAGACATTCTACTTAATCTCAAGGCGATAGAATAGCTTTTTGAAATATAACTAGAACATTCGTTTATGTGATGTTAAACTTGCACGGTATAGGGAGGAAATTCGACGCACGCGCATGTTAAGTGTATAATCCACTGCTGTGGATGCTATAAATAATATAAATATCCTTATAAAAATTTAAAACTACCTACTGTAAAATAAACTACCCTTGCGTCTTGCGTTAGCAAAATCTGCATGCCGGATAATTCACAAAACTCAAAGGGGTGTAAAGTCTAAAAATCCACACTTGGCAATCGTGGTAGCCTTCAATTTTTCATTCTAAGAATCCCACTATTCTGCCATGATGGATTGAGATGATGATGAAAATTCAAAGCTCCGTCGCTGGCATACAAAACGAGCTTAAAGCTATACATAGATAGATACCGAAGGAAGCTCAATAAAGCACAAAGCTCGACACCGTGACCCAGTGAACACATTAGCGAGCGCAAACATTTTGTCAAATTAGTCTTGTTAGTTCGCACCGTTCAACCATGCGTTGGGTGCTGTGAGAAAATACCACAGATGTATAAATACTTCTGACATACTGTAATTGTTAGGCCTCCTTTAGATACTCGGCCGAATATTCGTGTTCAGTAAAATTAAACGCTCGTAGCCCAGCGGCTTGCGTCCCGTCGATCCCAAGTGATGACGTGACGAATATGACAACACTCGTTGGTACCAAAGATGAGTGAGTGAATATGCCGTTTATACTCCGTTCGCGTTCGATATAGAATTCATTTTAATTGCATCTCACACAAATGCCAGCTTTCCGCCTATGTGATTAAGGTTCAATATAAATTGACAGGACTTTAAAATGCCTTAAATATTTTTTTCTTACAAGCTAAATTGAACTGTGAACACGGGTTCTCTGCGACTCAAATATAAATAGGTACGCGCTTTCGTTCTTTCTCGACGAGTATCTAAATGGAGCGTTTAAAAATTGTCTTTGTTACAGTTTACCATACCTTTGTTGATTCACGACACTACGTGTGTAACTAAGCCTTCGTCCATAAATAACAAAAACTGTTTATAAATAGGTTCATAATAATGATAAAAGTTTAAATCGACTATTAAATAAAAATAAGCCTAATTTTTATGACCGTAGCAATTAAGGATAATGTCCTCTGAAGTTGAGGATGAGTTAGGTTAGTAAGTTACTAAAAACTAGGTAGGTATTCACTAATAAAAAAAGGATGACTTAATGTCTACTTAACAAAAAATCTGTTATCAACACCGTATTATTCGAACATTCGATAAAAGTCGTAGACTAACTCTATAATAAAATTAATTAAAACAATAATATTTTGAACGTCCTTTGTTCCAAAGATGGCCAGGACTCGGAACGGTGTAAGTGTAACCCTATGACAGAGAAATTAATGTGTCCGCTAATTATAATTTATTTGTGGTGGGAGCTCGCTTCGAATAACCTGCAGCCGCTGGGTTTAGTGTCGTTTAAAATAAACGTTTAATACAAAACACAACTCCTGAATCTGTACATATAAATTAATTGTAAAGGTTCGATGTCTGTGCGTGAAAAATATTTATGAAAAACTATTTTTAAGATGGCTGTAATAAATCAAAAGATTTATCAAAATGGTTTTTAGAATTCATTCTGCATGTGTTATCAGTTTGTTTCCCCTAAATTCTCGGAAGTTACTCTGAATCCAAAGTTTGTCGAGTGCTAAAGTTTACCCTGAAGGAATTCCAACAATTTGTCTTAGAATTATATTTACAACAGGTAGGTACCTAAACAATCATACACTTGTTTTTCTGAGAGCGTCTTAATAATTACTATCAGTTTTACTATCAGTTTTTCTTCCTATTTCAGCAACTCTCCGATGATAACTTTTGTGACATTTGTCCCATTTACAGGTTACCAGCATTTACCATCAGCTAATAAACTCGTCTGCTCATTTGACGGCCATTCTAACATGAGATATGAAATAATGATGCAGAATTTTCTAAAAATAATTCTGTCTTATACTGCATGTATTACGATTTCGAGATATTCGTTGGAAATCCCTAAAGTGCCGTCTAATTATAACGAACATATCCAAATGAGTCAGTGACTAAGTGTAACTCAATGAGTGAGATTGATCGCATAGTTAGTCGCGTGTCAAGTAAAAGCTTTCGTTTTGCGATACATTCCCGCCTTGTTTCAGTTCATTTTGCTAAGTCAATGCAAAAAGGTTTAAGTAAATGTGAGAGATGTAAAGAGTTTGATACCGGTGTTTCATAGGTTCTTTCTTATGTCTGTATGTATATTTTCAAGTGTAAGTAATTAAACTATAAATAGTCTGTATGGAAGATGTTTTAGTAAAAAATATTATTCGGGGCATTTAATCACGATTTTCTAAAGCTTAAATGCTTTGTAAACCACATGTAATTGGAACATATAAAAAAATCAGAAAAAATGTTATTCTGAAAATTTCTCTCTTTTCTCAAATATTTTGTTTGTACAGACATCGAATATTTACAGTTTTATTATATCTTTAAATTACAAATATCAATAAAAAATTTAAACACTTCTCTAAATACCTCTACACCTTTCAAGCAATGACTACGGCTTGTTTGAACCGAGCCGTAAATCGTACTTAGCAACGTGCCACCTAAAGATCGGTACGTCGTCGCCAAAAACCGTATTCCTTCAATAAACAACGCGATACATAGCCGAACGACGGCCGGGCGTAGCGATGTGGTCTATTCCAATTTCACGTCACAAACATAATTGGCGCCGACATTCCCTGGATGTATAGCTACTGGAAGGGCGGATAGAGGCTGTTCCAGATATAAAATGCATAAAATACAATATTTCTGTCAATTGGGATGTCATTCTTGAAATTGATGTAGTACAAAGTAGCTTTTTTATGCAAATCGTAAATAGAAGACCAACAAGTAGACTGGTCATCTGGTGATAACTGAAGGAATCACCGATGCGTTGTTAGTTAAAGAAAGAAAAAATAAAGTACAATCTCTTAAGCCAAACTCTTAAGCTAAAAACACTGCATAACTTTACCACCATTACTATCTGGACATAATAAAAAAATCCGCGATTAAAATGCTTCAAAAAAATCATTTAAAAATATGAATTCCAAATTAGAATGAATAAAATTAAAAACAAATATTTCTTACAGCGTGTTCCAAAATTTCGGAGCAAATTATTAACACAAAACGCGACACAGGTAAAATGTTACGACATATCCAAACAAAACAGAATAAACGTAAATGTTTCCATAAACCGTAACTTGTTCAAATAAATTCGAGTAGCAAAGCTAATTTGGTCGCTGTCACTTCCACGCACTCTAGCCTCGCGCCCGTACCTACGCCGCCATAACTGCCACGGAAAAAGGTCAACAACCCAGCCTCCCTCACCCCCAATATTAGTAGAATTTGAATTTTGTACAACCCCCGAGTATTTAAGGATTAGGCTTTCTCGGAAACGATCAGCGAAATTTCAAACAAACGTTTATTGAAAACCCCGTTGGTACCTTCGGGCCTGAACCCTTTTATTTATTGTTTTCCTTTATCTGTAGAATTCAAGACACAGCTCTACTTGTTTTCAGTTACAGATATGCCTTCGCTTCACTTGTATGCTTAGAATTGTAGTAGAATAGAATGGTATCGTTTTTCTCACTCAAAAATAACAACCAGCAAAAGAAAAAAACTTTGGTTATCAGGTAGTGAATTCATTAAGTTGGAAACATTGTGTAACACATTAGATTGTGGTCTATAGTTTTTAAAAAATAAACATCGGTCTTAAGATTTTCAGGAAAAAACTGTGAGTTTCCAGAGTTTTAGGGTGCCTTGAGCTTATACATAAGTTATAAAAATTCCCTATCCTAACCGTTATAATGACAAAGCAATTAGTCTGTCTGAACTAAACATAAATCCTATTGATAATTCAATATTATTGAATATATTTCTTTGCTATATTTAAATCTTCTTTAATAGGAATACGAGTCCTTGTTATAAGGATGTCTTTCAGATTTCCTCGTTATAAAGTTCCGGTGCAGCAGCATCCGGCTCGAAGGACCAATAAGTCGCATGTAAGAAATGATCTGGAAATATTTGCCAATGAAAATTTCTTTGAAAATCTTCAGGTATAGTGATTTCATATAGTTTTGGAATATTGTATGTTCTTTTAGTTTTCTACTTTATAAAATACAACCCAATAAAGGTACCAAATACAACCCAGCCAACTACTCTAGTACAATTTTCCGAGAAAATCCAGTAAGACAACGACAACGAGTATTGTAGGAAGCTCAAGTTGAAATAGTTTTGAAATTGTACGAAAATCCTAAAAGGAGAGTTGCTCGACGAATTTGAATTGTACTAGTTACTCAGTTTTCTTCACTACATAGTATAAAACAAAGTCGCTTTCTCTGTCCCTTTGTGTCCTTAAATCTTTAACACTACGCAACGGATTTTGATGCGGTTTTTTTTAATACAGTGATTCAAGAGGAAGGTTTATATGTATAATAACATCCATTAAATAGTTATTGCACCTGTGCGAAGCCGGGGCAGGTCGCTAGTTTCATTTTAATTGTTTACTGCTAATTGGTCTTGCCCACATAAAATAGATAACAATTGTTAGATAAAAATTTAGATGTTATTTGGAATGTTCTACTTAAGTAGAACATTCCAAATAACATCTAAATTTTTTGAAAGTAATACAGGAAAAGAAGATTAGTGATTGTGGCATTATTATATAAATCTAAAAAAATGTTTTTCCTCTATCGATAACAAAGCTTATCATTAAAGGAGATAAAAGTTTATATATCTGTAAACAGAAAAACTAACAATACAAAAGTATATTTGGCTCTTGAAATAGTTTATTTACAGACTTTATCGACTTATAGAATCTCTACAGCTAATTACCACAACATAATTGGACGCAAAGCACAACTTGTGCAAGGTCAAGACTTGAGTGCGACTTTGTTCCACATAAAAAGATTGCAACATCTAGATACCAACTCCCAAGGTCGTTCCGTGCCTAAACGCACACTAAAACCCGCCTCCCCCACCCACACCATCGCAAGCACGTGTACGATCGCCCCTACACATGGTCGCCATAGCAACGCAGCATCCTACTTCCACGCCCACAACCCCGGGGGCGAACTCTCAAGATATTACGCCCTACTTCGTTCGCATTGGTGAACCGAAGGGGTGTACACGGTGCGCTAGTGTGAGTCCGTTCAGACCCGCTCCGATCCGCTGAAATTCTATTTCGAAGGGAAATTTCGCTACATCGAAGACGAACGTAATTCCAAACTGGAAGCACGAGAAAAATATAAATTAAAAAATGGCATAATAAAGGTACGCGAAGGTAGTCAGAACGCTAACCGAGCCCTTGACTCCATTCGCAACATTCAGCCGGCCGCTCGTTAACAAACCTATTCAATTTTGAAGTATTAGTCGATTGAGGCGAACATTTCTCGCGTCCTATCGCCGCGAGTTCCAATTAGCGACTGGGGCTTGTCGCTCGAGTGGCGGTGACGTCACGCGGCTCTTTCATGCGCCTTCAATAACTACCCTCTCAACTGTACCTTCAATAGCCGGCCACTCCACCTGGCCTTCATTAGGGACCTCCTCAATGTACACGCGAACTGTTGAAAAGGCGACGCGAACCTACTAATTTTAAAAATGCAAGTTTTAACGAGAAAACTTGTTTAGCTAATAACCGGGGAGCTCTCGTGGCCATGCCTACTTTGACAGCGGCACAGTGGTAATTGTTTGATTTAATTTTTTTAATTATTATGAGCTGACAGTCGAACAAAGCGGCTTGGCGTCTTTTGTTTCGGCCGGTCGCGCCATAGACAAATCTTATTATGGAAATATTTTCAAATTAAAAACGCGCTCCGCTCCCGCATTATGCGTCTCGACTGTCATCATTGTCTATGGATTCTTTTTGTTCGTCCTCGCATGTTGAGGTTTTTCGACCAACGTTTCGGTAATTTTTTTCTCTTTTTGTTTTTTTATATTATTCTAGCTGTCCCGAGCGTGAATGGAGTGCTTTGTTTGTGCGTGTTTTATTATTAATTAGTGGGGATTCTTTGTTCGTGGTAATTATTGTCTTAATAAGCAGTTCCTGCTCGAATGTGGAGTGTCGAAGGAATTGTCAGAGGGTTGAGCTGGTTAAATGGGTTACGGAATTTGTAATTTAAAACAGGTTATCGTTAAGATTGTCAGATATGAATGATCCTTTGTTAGTTGTTAGAGACAGGTCTATTTATCTTAATGTCAGGTTAAAAACGGAAAATATATACATAAGTCTCATTAGCGTTTTTAACGACTAATTTTGTGTATTTTATACTTTTACAACCAAAATAAAATTTATTTTCAGAGTATAAAACCAAGTCTCTGTGAACGCGATAATTTTAAAGATTACAACTGAGTTCTCATGCAATTTCTTCTAATAAACTTAATTAGTTGTAAAATGTATTGCAGAAACAACGTTTCCGTGACCAGTTAGATATGTCTAAAGATTATTTATAATTATAATGATCGTACGAACACTAGTTGTTCCAGAATGATCTCGAACAATACGATGTAAAACAGTAAAACACCATTACGCTTTCATCGTAAAACTAACAACTGTATCCGCTTCCATTTAGAATGGTTAAAAAACTCAAAACTTCGTTCGTAATTAAGCCGCACTTATTCAAAACTGGATTACTGCATTTTACTACGTAATTAACTACGGGCTCTATTTGATTTTTATGTTTTCCAGTATAACCAATTCTTCCATCCAATGTGAATAGATTTAAAGATTATAATTATTGTATCATTTAAGTTTTCAGTTCTGTTTGTCCAAATTCATTTCCGTCATTTTAACTGTAAATGAATTCAAACTTTCTGAAGATTTAGTAATTATTTTCATGTTCATATTGATTAATTTGGCCTTGGCAAGACTACGATAGCAAGGAATACTTTCAACAAAGATATTCTAATTCATTTGAAGATCTTATTTGACGACGAGGTTTAGTGGGTGAGTTATTTGAATTTGAACTGACTTAAATCAAGCATTAGGTAAGTTTAAATTTCAACCTGATGCGAAAAATCCGAGCGGTAGGTACTCCGATAGTGTCACCTTACTTTAACAAGATAAAATAGTTTTTCAAAAGTCTGCAAGATTTTAGAAGACGCCTGTTTTGAAATCGCTAGAAATAAATGTGTAGGTACTTACTAGGCAAAGAAAAAAAAGGATATCTTTACGTAAATAAGAAGGTTAAAGCTTTTACTGTTAACTTTCTCTCACAACCTTTGGAGATGCCGTATTAATACTTACGATATAAATCGATAGTCATGAATAAAATAGTGAGCGTACAACTAACAGCGAATGTTATGGAGTCAACATTTGGCGCAGTTTTGAGTTCTGAATCTTACTGAGTTTTTAGGTGGGTTTGGGTAAATAAAAGTACATACCTAATTATGGAATGGAAGCAGTTCCTTCGGAACGTGAAAAAGCATTCGCACCTGGAGTCATGCTTGAAGCTCGAAGCGCAAAAAGCGCTGCAGTAGCGGATTGAAGTAAAAACACCATAATTAATTTACGCCTACGTGTCGCCAGCGATCCTGTCGTTTATTTCGCATAATAAAGTGGTGAAAAGAAGATCCTGTTTAATTAGAGGTGAGACACTCGGCTCGGAAGTGCGACGCGGCTGAATGGCCCTCGTTGGACGCCATTTTGCATAATTGGGCGACGGAGGGTAGAACGAAATTTATACGGGCCCGACGCCAATTTACTTGCTAATGACGCGTCGTCTTCCCATAGAAAGCCTGCCGGGTTTTTGTTGGTGCTACGTTATTCTCTGTATATATTTGTGGCTGTCTCCCGTTTGTCCTTTTTTCACCGTAAACCCTAAGGGGATAAAATTCGTTTTTCCCGAGTTTTTTAGGGTGTCACTTATGTGGATGGTGTATGAGGACTTGGTTTACTTTGCCTGGTTACGGCGGTGGTGTTATCTAACAAGCTTGACTTAAAAGACATGCTTGACTTAAAAAAGTTGCTATCGAATTTTTAATCTGCTTTTAAGGATTTTAGTATCACAATTTTCTCTACATAATTTAGTCGATTAAGAGTTTCTTTAGATTAAAATAACACCTAATCAGGAATGGTGCCAAGCCTTCAAATTGTTAGATAGGCTAATGGGATAAGACAGGCGTCTGTCTACGACGGTAGGTACATCGATCAATCACGTGTCTTTGAATCTGGTTATCAACAACTGTCTCTTGTCTATATTCAAGTGTATAGGGCATGTTTCTCGTCCTTCAGGTAAAATAATTCAAAGTACTCTTTATCAACGGATAACTTTTAACGAGAAGAAGAAATGATGACAACGTCTGTTTGTTTTGTTGTCCTTGTATGTTTCGCGGTAGTGTTCTGTTTGTGTCTTTAGGACTTCTAATACAATACACAATAAAAAATAGACGTCCACCACTAACTTTTACCTGTGGCTTCGGTCCTTGTAAATCAAGGAAGGCAAGAAAGGCACGTCATTCCTTTGTTCTTATTGTGTACATTTCGTTTTCATATGCTTATTTTCTAATTGGATCTGGTCATAGGCATGAAGATGTAGCTACATAATATTAAATGTTGGTATTGTAGAGCACCTGTTGATCTCATAGTGTGAAAGAATCTAACTTATACGTACCTTTTAGCATTTTAAAAATGGACGAAGCCTTAATTTAAACGAAAACCTGAAAATAATTGAGGGTATACTTCTAACATAGGTCCGATTCACACTTGCCCCGCACATTATTCAATCAGGTTGATAAAATTAACTAGTGTGGTCTTCGTGCGTGTCTGCAAACATCTTTTTATGTCCCCTCCGTAGCTTCAAGTTTACCTCGTCCTCTCGAGTTGTTTCGTTATCGCAAGGCACACACTCGGGCCTTTCAGCCACCGGACATACCCCTCGGGCATTCAAGACGTCCACTCTGCTGCGTAATGAATGACCGGTTAGTGAGAGTACTGACTACTGCGGCGTGACTTTGATACGGTTTCTACGGTTTGTGACGAAGTTACGTGTTGTTGTGGTATACAGTTATTGTTGTTTGTGAACGTTTATGAATTTCACTAGCTTAGATAAACCGTTGCTATGGCGCTTTGGATTCATTCGTTCTGGCTTGAACTTAGAATTGATATTTCATTCTCAATTTACATAGGAAACACTGAAAGATGAAACAAAAAAATAATGCGTAACGCTAGTTTAAAGCAGTAAAATGTCCTAAATATTTGAATTTTTTAGTGAAAAAGTGTTTCTGAGTCACCTGAAGTCATCATACATTTATCTGGTGAAGCAGAGACCTTGTTTAATTTTATCAGTCTTCTCTTTATCTTTCTCTATTCTTACATTTACCTTTCTTCCAATATCTTCCTAAAAAATGTAAGTCCTAACCCTCACATGCTTGTTGCAGACGGGCAAGATGGGCCTGCCGGCCGGAGGCAGCCTGTCGCTGTTCTGTCCCGGCGGCGACCTGGGCCAGCCGCCGCCAGCCCACATGGGCATCCCGCCGCCGTACCAGCTCGACTCTAAATTAGGTGAGTACTCCATGATCCGTGGAAAAAACCGCTTATGCTGAACCTCAATCATGAGGAAACGACGAAGCAGAACTGCATAATCAGTAATGTGTAAAGTGGTTTGATATGAATGAATGAATATTACATAGCCCCGCGCTAAGATTCCTTGTGTCGTGGATGCCTTGGATAATACACTCAAATCGAATGTGAAATCTACATCTACAGAATTAATACTTTATTGTAGTTTCTAGATACATCGATACGATCGTAACTAGATAGCGTTATTTAATTGGCTGTCCAAAGGTTTCCTCTCAAAATGAGGGGTATAGCCTTCTTTACTTATTCATGTGCATAGCACAGATTACTTATGGCCATAGTCCACCTTGTGAGCTAAGTAATTGAACCTGGGCACTTTGATTCAGGATTTTCATCATTCAAATCATTGCAATCAACGCTATACCTTCTGTATTCTACTGACTTTAACGTTAACCCATTAATACCTCACTGAGCACGGGTCTCTCCTCATCATTGAGGTGTTGAACATACTACATCACGTTGCTCCAGAGTGAATAAGTGGAATAAGTGAAGTTTTTCGTTTCTAAGTATTGTACGTTTTCAGCGGCGGGCCTGGCGCGGACCCCCATGTACCCCTTCCCCGGGGGTACGTACCCCTACCCGATGCTCAGTCCTGAGATGTCGCAAGTTGCGGCCTCATGGTAAGTTACTTTATCAGTGTTTTAACATAGTTTTGTTTAATTACTTATTACTTTACTAGTATGCCGGTTAGGATATATGAGTTCTTTTTTAATTATTACAAAATTTTAGTACCTAATATAAAACTATCCATCTGTGCAGGCACACGCCGAGCATGTACCCCATATCGTCGGCGGCGAGCGGGTTTCGGAGTCCGTACCCCACCTCACTGCCCATCAGTACTTCTAGTCTATCGAGGTAAGTTTATCATCTCAATCCGTAACTGTCCCACTATTGACTACAGATCTCTTCTCAGACTGAATGAATGACACTGCTGGGCACGGGTCTCTTAGACTTCGAAGGTTGAGGCCGTAGTCTACCACGCTGCCCAAGTGCGAATTGGTGGACTTCTCCTTTGAGTTTTGCGAACTCTGTGGTGTGGTATTTTTTCACGATGTTTTCCTTCATCGTTATAACGAGTGACATTAAAATGTTCAAAACGCACATTACTCTGAAATGACAATTCAAATCTTGTTGTAAAACAAAACTAATCTTTTTCGTATCCCAGCTTTCCACTGCTGGGCTTCAGCTTCTTCAGAACAGCAGCCTAATATTTGAGAATATTACGTAGACCTTTGCTTGACCTAGAGCAAGTGATAATTAATTAAAATAATTACTCATCGAACATGAATTCAATTTCAACTCATTGTAAAGGCTCTTTCGTAATTAAGGAGGCCCGTAGATTGATGAAGCGTTCACCCGAAAATCTTCGATATGCTACTGATATGGATTCTTAGAACACTGTCATTTATAGGTATACTAAAGGACCTGAATAATAATTCTGCTTCGCTAATCTCAGTTCGTCTTGAAGAGACCATCAGATATCAGCATTTTAAAGAAAAAAGTAAAAATCAAATGTAATTGTAATTTTGTATCTTTAGTTGTCTTTTTCTATTCAAATTGTATAGTTGTTTTTAGCGATGATGAGGGAAAAGGAGCGTAGGACGCCCCCCGACCAGGTGGTCTGACGACCTGATGAAGACAGCGGGCATCCGCTGGCTTCAGAAGGCGCAAGATCGGTCATCGTGGCGCTAATTAGGGGAGGCCTATGTCCAGCAGTGGACGCAGAAAGGCTGATGGATGGATGGGTGGATTTTAGCGACGAAATAAATGTACCTTTTTGTATAACTTTGTTTATTTATTTTATTTATTTATTTATGTAACAAAATCCACAGCTCTTAGTCAACATGTACATTATTTTACTTACTCTACTTACAGCCAATTAAGGATTTACATTTTATAATTTCTTCTTACATAAGCTTCACTAAGAATAGAAGTAGGTAGTTATATCATAATAAGTATATTCGTGCGTTAAAATAAACTGTTGCTTGAACATATTATTATGCGTATGAGTTTGTTTATGATTGAATGTGTGTGTGTGTGTGTGTGTGTGTGTGTGTGTGTGTGTGTGTGTTTGTTCTAATTTGTGGTTGAATGTTCCAGCGAACTGTACCGGTTCTCCCCGACGCTGGGCGGCGGGCTGGGGCTGGGGCTGGGCCCGCTGGTGCCGCCGCCGCCCAACAAGGCCGACCTGTTCACGCACCACTCCAGGTATGTGTGTACTGGTGTGCTGGTGGAGTTGTGTTGTGTTGTTTTTTGGATGGTAGTGTTGGTGGCGATGGAGAAAATTTAATCAAGGTTATAGGTTATATTTGATCGGGTGTATTGGTAAAAATGTAATCATTAATACGAATTACAATTAGATCTGAAGAACTACGCTTTTCTCGAACGACGCTCGCGACAGTTATTTTTTTAATTCTGGAATAATAAATGCGAAAACTGATTGTGGCAATTCTATCTTAATTGATTTTTACTTAGGTAAAAATCATACAAAATTCATTTCAAATAAAAATATACAATTTTTTAGGTTATCCTAAGTTTCTTACGAAAACATGCATTTAAAAAAAAAGAAATTACGTTTTAAATTGTTTTTAATTCACATAATATGACAAAAAATAAACTATTTCATCGTTGTACTTAAAAATAACGAAAAAAATTACAGTAACATCCCTAATAATATAATAAGGGATGTAACAATTGTGTCGCACGCGACGCTAACAACCGCTTAGCGCTTGCAATGCTAATTTGAAGGTTTAATAGCACAGAGTGCATATCAATAAGCGAGGGCTATACTAGCCGTCACACCCCGATCTTATCACATCGCCCCTTGTATAGATCGCTGATAACGGTACAATACACGGATTGACAGATGTGTTTTTTAAAAGCGTTTATTCGTGATAGGGGATTTGATTTATTTTTGTATATTTTTTTTGGGGATTTCGATGGTTTTAAAGTTTATATCATTTGGTCTTATTATTGGATAGATTATAGTCATTTTAAGATTGAAAATACTTGTTTTCTTGGTATAAAATCGTTATAAAAGTTTTATTTGTATTCTTGGTAAATGTTGTCGTATCGTACTAGTGTTAAAAGCAATAGGTAGAGTTTTGATATCTTCACTAACGAATAAGGACTGTAGGTAAGGTTGTATATTTATTGCAGAGTTTTTAACGATGTGTTGCTTTGAAACCTAATACTGAACACGATAACATTCAAATATAATATTTAAACAGTTAAACACATTACATACGATACCTACTGTTAGGAAAACACAACGACAACACACAAGACAAGGGCACACCCAGACCAAGAACAAAACTCATTTAAACTCATCATTAAAATTTCCCCTTCACTGGGAATCGAACCCAGGACCCCCGGAACACCGATCTGGCCTGTTAACCATTGCGCAAAGTTGTCGAATGATAACAGATTACTCGAAAATGCTCAGTTAATAATACTCAATTACTTACGCAGAATTATGTTAAAAATAAACACTAAATTGTTCACAGTACCGTTGATTGCGTCGCGTGTCCAACACCCATAGTCCCATACACAGTTACACACCGAAATGCAATCCTGGTCGCACTCTACATGATTCTTCACTACACTCAGATTCACCACCAATTGGAACTCAATCAGTGTTGTAATGTTTTGTATGTATTTCGGCCGCAGTGGCGGAATCAGAAATATAGTATAGTCCTCCGTTCTGTTGTTCCAATATTCTGTTGGCCGACAATATATTGCCATTTGGCCACTTAGTTACCACCAAAGGTGGTAACAAAAACACCCATTTCACAATCTATCAGTAATAAACACAATATAAGGTAACATAGTCGTCAAATTCATAGGCATTATTGGTGATAACTCAAAAACTACTCGTCAGATCTCTCTCATATTTGAAGGACCATACGACAAGTATCAGCTTTTGAATATAAAAAAATGACGGTTTAAAGATGGTCTGAGTTGTCCCATCCATAACCACTAACGAAGTGCAAGGTTGTTTGTAGCGATACGCCATTCAGCGGTACTCTGGGCGTGGCTATCAGACAGCGGACTGTTAAAATCCCACTATTGGGCGTGGGCATTTTTTATTAACGTAAAAGTTGATGTTAATTGGCTACTGTAAGTCTGTAACCAATTACATTGAACCAAGAACTGTTTTAAGTGGAAAAAAATATTGTATAATTTTGACAGTCCGAAAATCAATGTGTAAGTACCTACATACATACACAATGGACACATACATAAGAAGGACATATCTTGACACTGAACAAGTTATATTTTGATGTCGTCACTCGATAAACGTACGTACAGTGACAAATTAATAAAATGTACACAAGAACCAATATATGTATGCAGGACAAACAAACATAAATTTATATTTTGACTCGGAGCTCCGAAAGCGCAGTTTTTGTTATTTTACGATAATTAAGAGAACACTCATCTCGAATCGTATCGTGTAACGAGAAAAAACGCATGTATAATTCGTGCGTTTTAATTCCGCGCGCATTCGGCTGTACATCGGACCTTAACATAAAACTCCAGGCACAATCATGTAAATAAGCTAGTGCTGGAGAAATTTAATTAAGATGATATATGAGCTCCGTCGGGTAACGGGCCCCGTACAGTCAGCAGATAAAGAAATTGTGACGCCGCAAAACAACGCCCAAAATATGCAAATTATAACGTAACAGTTGTTTGTTGAAAGATAAATTTAACGCCGAAAGACCCATTCATCAATGCCAGATTGCAAGGAAATATTTTTTATTGTAACTTTTAATTTCTTATCTTTGGTGGTGATACTGACCAATTTATTGCTTTAAACAAGTTTTGGAAACTGAGTATTTAATTCGTGAACATTTTTGGAGATGTGGCAACCCTGAATAAACGTATTGACTTATCAAAAACAAATTAAATTTTCGCTTCGCAGAGGAAAAAGCAGCACAAGACGAAGGATGTCCATAAATTACTTTTTCCGTTTCGTACTGAGAAACCGAAGATCCTCCTTAAAATGCGTTCAAGAAACCGGTCGAATTTTTGTAACCAAAACCGTTCTGCGGACCGTACATGAGAATAATTATTGAGTGAGACTGAATGCCTCTTTCGGTGCGCGCGCGCATTGTGCCCGGATTTCTTTCCTTTTTCTCTTGTTTTTCTTTCCTTTTTATAACCATTTCCCATTTTTAAACGCGCATAAAGGAAGTCGTTTCGACCCGTGTATTCCCAGAACTAATTTACCGTGTACGAGTCTATATTTGACATTTGAACCAACAGTTGTATGTCTCTGACAATAGTTTATAGGTTCTATTTTCGAATTCCGATGTTAGAGGAAGTCGTATCTCAGCATTCCTATTCTCGTGGTGATTATTAATTTAAATCTCAGCGCTGATTGGCCGACATATCATTTTTTTGTATATTTTTCTTTTGAAAACGCAAAGTATTTATTTTATCGATGGAGCTGTGTCATTAATAAAGTGAAATTTATAGACTTTCTCTTGGTAACAAAGTTTGTTTATACATTATAAACTGACATTGACAAGAAATACTTTTTTGAATTTTTTTGTTGAAATATTCTATTTCACGTTATTTTGAGTTGTATGTACATTTATTTTATATTAGACACGTCATGAATTTCTAACGAACTTTAGTTACAACTGATTTTTAATTGATCACACTTAAACTTCACATCAGTAAGTACTATAGTCATATAAAACTATAAAAGATCTATACCTATGTGATTTCCTAAAATATTTCAAAATGTACATTGGCTTATAGCGCAATATATCGGTCAGTTGACAGGACAATAGGCAGTGTCCGTCAGTCGTGACACACAGACATACAGTGTAGCTGTCCCAGCTGGCCAGCGCTAGTCGACACGTGGCAGCAGCTTACTATCGAATGTTGTGGACACCTGGCTTACATATTAACTGACGAACTGATTGGATGACGTAATGCAATAATTGCATGCGGTTTAGATTCTAGATCCCGAAGATGTGTTGTGTAGTATTAATGTGCTAGGTACCCATAATTTAAAATGTTATGTTGTTAAGAAAATGTAACTAAGCCAAAACCTTAGTGTTTTAAAATCTTTAGTAAATCTTTAAATTTCAATTTTTTTACTTGTGATGTTAACTTTATTACGGAGTTAACTTTTATTCCGGAAAATGTATTTGTTCACGCGGGATAACTTACGAAGTTTAATATTGAGGTTTCGACAGGCTAGGCCTATACTTACCAAAGTATAATGAGGTTGGCTTACAAAGTACAATTTCTTAAACAATAGTAATTAAGTCAGTTGTCGTATTAACCATGTTTAGCATGGCGTGATTTATAAATCACGACAAAACTGACTGTAAACTCAGCAAACTGTATCAGTTAACTTGAAAGATAACTTGTTTATATCGTATTGTCCACTGCGTTTGAGGATAGCCACACCCATTTCCATAATTGTAGCTATGTAATTCACTTTTACTACATTTTTGTTCAGTTGAATGAATTAACCCTACTAGGATTCTCTGTATCGCGTGTTCCATGGACAACACTCAGACCGAAAACTGAAATTTGAATTCATCCTTAAAATTATCGTCTCACTGGGAGTCGAACCTAGGACCATATAAATGTTACTTGTAATGTCATGACTCATGACATGTCAACCACTGCGCCATGCAGGTTGCTATTGCTATTAATACGTCACAGACGTGTTTACGACCAGAAAGGAAGCATGCGATCATCTTGTTATTCATCAGTTTCCTGTGTTAGGTTTAATTAGTGAATTTCACTTTCTCCAAACAAATAATTTTATTTGAAACAAACGACAAGATAAATGATATTGTACAAAACGCACGTAGCACTAAACACGTCAATTCATTCATAGACGGTCCGACGACCGACGGCTATACTTCGGTGACGTAGGGTTGTCACGCTTAATTTAATAATAAAATGTTTGTCGGTTTTACATTAGCATAAATAACAAACATAATTAAGTAATTAGCGTCAGTGTGAGCGTAAATAAATAAGTGTGATGAAGTTGTTGTAATCAGGCATTAATTTGCTTGTAGGCATTCGGGTTTGTAAACGTATGACTGACTTAGCTTATACAAAGTGTTAAGTTAATTAACATAAAAGCGTACGATTGATATAACATAACACCAACAACTTAAATAGATGCATTGGTGTGACCTGGGTAGCTAACTAGAAGTAAAAACATGTTATTTACCGCATTATGGAACCCATATTAAACAATCTTTCGACTAAGAGTAGGATTCTTCAACCATTAATTGGTAAAACTATTAAGAAGATTTTTATAACGTAGAGGACAGATTTATTCACGACGGTTAATGTCAACAATAAATATGTTTGTCTTGACTTTGAAAAAAAAGGATAGTGACATATCGTTGGACGTGTCAAAATGTGAATCACCCATAATGGCACTAAAAACCTCTTCAGTAGTTTCCAAATACAGTCATGTTGTCTGCGCGTTCGTTGTTTATTTTTAACAAACGACAAATACGGTTGGGTTAGTCGTATAATTATATTGGTCCATATTTTTCGTAACCAAAAGGATCTCCATTAATGATAGATATATGAGAACTTTACTTCGGAGACTTTATTTACAAACTCACCTGCCTAAAATGGAAAATGCATTTAATGAAGGTGCCACGAATTCCCGTACTAAGATTTCCTGTGTTCTGAGAATACGTACACTCTTTCACAAATAATAAATATTTTATTGAAACGACTTCCGAGTATGTAAAGATTTAATTAGATGTTGTAACACTGGTAACAGTGTAAAACTTAAATTATTACATTGTTTAACAAGCTTGAACATTTGTACATGAATATCGCGCCTTACCTCATCAAAGTCGCCCAGTCAATTTAAGCAGTTTTGAACGAAAAATATTTTGCATCTACCATAGCTTCACACTTCATTACCACCCCTATCTGGTGCTATTATGGTTCAGCATCAGTTAAAAAAATTATTGAAAAAAATCAGAAATATTAATCATATCGGCTATAGTGACAGCCCTAGCGAACACGTCAGCGCACAGACAGTCGTATAGTAGGTACATAGATTGCGCCCAGTGTCAACGCGGGCGGGTACAGTCGGCGCAGCGGTGCGCGCCGCGCGCCGGAAGCCGCGGCTATTTCCATCCAGACGCGCTTGTTGTCGCGGGTCGTTTGCACCTCGGACGGATCGATTCTCGATAACTGGACAGGATTTACTTGGAGTTGGAGACGGTTCTTGGATGGGTTTAGAGCGGTTGTTGTGGGGTGGTTGCTGATGGAAGTTCCAAACGTATAAGACACGCGTCTTGTGTGTCTACATAGGTCTTTAGCAAATAACTATTTCCAATCGTACCTAAAATTTTCAATGATGTTATGAAACACACAGACACACACGCGATAAAATTTCGGTGCATCATCATATACATATCTACATTTATTTCCTCTTACGTTTTAAATCTTTTTACTCTTACTCGGCAATGCATCGGTGAGGTGTTACTGATATCCATTTACAAAAAAACTTTCTGGTCCTTCGAGCCTCCAAACATATGGCGTTTACATATGAGTTCATGACGAATGACACTTTATTCCAACACCATACCAATGTCAAAAGCATTGCCATTTTCTCAAGCAAAGTCATTAGCCAATTGTCTGTCGTGTGTCAGGGTCAAATGAGGTGTTCCCATTTAATCATCAGAGGTGCTAATAAGGGCGAATTAAAGGTTCTGTCTACCAATCGTCACCTTTTAACACTGCTTGACCTAAACGTTTCACTAGTTTTTATATCCGAAGTTTTACTGACTCATGTTCACAAAACCTAAGGTCTGCGAACATTATAACTTCACATCAACTTGACTCCGAATAGTCTCCTTTCAAAGCATTGGAATATGGGCTTTATTGTTTGATGTTTACGGTTGAATTTACAATACGATACGATGACGCGTATTGACAACAGATAAATTAGATCCTACTGAAAACTCAGCCTTAAAGAACACAACATAAAGTTTATAATTTCAACGATACTCTATGGATCGAGTCGAGGTTCGTTGGCATGGAGTGGACATAATGTGCTCAGACCTTTATGCAACGATAAGAGTAAAGATGATTTTAAGCATGATTTGCGAGACGAGAGTTTGGAGGGCAAATGTCAATTGCGACGGCGCGAACGCCGGGAATATTATTCTGACACTTAAAATGTTTGAGGTCAAAGGTCGAGATGAGCTCAAACCTGCCATGGCTCGGAACGTCGCAACTTGTTCAATGTTGATTAAACCGATTATTAACATTGGACGTATAGAAATTGGTCACGAAGCATAATCAGCACGACAGCACATATAATATAAACGGACGTTGTTAAGTAAGAAAATCGACTATGTACGTTCCAAACGTATGATTTGGTAGGTAGACCGTTGACTCTTTGTCATTACGTTACTCTGCAAAATGGTAAGACAAAAGTTCGTAGCTAACACTATCATCCAAAGTTTGTAATATTGAGTGTCACTACAAAAAAAGTGTCACATTAAAAAAATAAACGAGGGGGTATAAAGTACTTACATATGTAGATACTAAACACGGAACTTAGCGTTTATCGTCATAATTATTTGCGCGGTTTGTTCCAAAATGAATACTTATCAAGTGGGTAAATATAGCAAAAGAAATGAAAGATGTACCATAAAAATTCCAGGTCACAAGTGGACAAGGGAAGCAGCAGCAGCGCGAGCGACAAGCCGGCCGACAGCTCCGCCGCCAACAGCAAGGAGCAAAACAAGAAGCCCCACATCAAGAAACCCCTCAACGCCTTCATGCTTTACATGAAGGAGATGCGGGCCAAAGTGGTAGCAGAGTGCACCCTCAAGGAATCCGCGGCTATCAACCAAATACTTGGCAGACGGGTGAGTCTTTCCAATCCTTTGCGCGAAGACCTTAGAGTAGTTCAAGTTTTGACCATAGTTCCTCTTGATTCTTTATTCTCGAAAACATCCTCTTTTTGCCGATGAAGTTTCAATGAAGACATTAGAATTTGTTTTTCATAATGAGATGGGCTTTCAAGATTTCAACGACTCGACCCATTAGGCAATAACTGACCTCTAACAATTCGATGCCCAAACCGATTCGAATATCTGACGATGTTTCGCAACCGGTGCCAATAAAGATATTCCTAGAATCATATCGGGAGTTGTTTAAGCTGATCAGCATAATATAGAAACAATTGTGCGCATTGTTAATCTTGTTAGGAATACGATTCGTGACGCGACGCGGCGATCGTGTAAACAATCCGCTTGGCTCGCACCGAAGACAATGAAACGTGTCGAGCGGCCATATCTACCATCGGCGATAGATGTATTGAATAACAAATAAGTGACCGTAACGCGCGGCCACCGGCTACCGGGAACCGAAGCGCTTCCCGGAACGCAATCTCGTTCCTAACAAGACTAGCAACACGACCGGCGCGGTCCTGGACATTCAAGACCGTTGAACGTCCACGACTCGCCTGCCGCGGTCGAGCCGAATGTCCGTATAACATGTGCAATATCCTCCTGTCATAACGCAGTGGCATTCGTTGAGTCGCGAGGAGCAAGCAAAGTACTATGAGAAAGCGAGACAGGAGAGACAGCTCCATATGCAGCTGTACCCCGGGTGGAGCGCACGGGACAACTACGGTTACGGTTCCAAAAAGAAAAAGCGGAAAAAGGACCGCGGTCCCGCTGAACTGGGAGGTATTGGATTCTAGAACGAGACCCGACACGCGAGGGGATGGGCTGTCACATCGACGCTTCTGTACACTCGCTTCTCCCGTCCCCCTCCCCGCGAGCGAGGTTCCCCGCACCCCACTAACGCCCGCCCCGGGACCCTCGCTCGCCCCTCGGGGCTCCTAACACTCGACTAACCGACCGGCTTGCGTCCTCTGACGAGCACCCGTAAACCCGTAACCTGTCCCTGTATGTGAGTGTGTGCGTGTTGATCTACTGTGTTAGCGCGGCGGTACTGTGCTAGAAAAGCGGCTGGAACCGTTGCTCACGAGTCGGATTCGGCGGCGTGGGGTGGCGAATGCCCCGGCGCGCCCTCGCCACCCCGCGCCGGTTGCCTGTTGCGTGTTCTGTGTACCGTAGTCGTCGAGTGACCGTCACTGTACACCCTACATCCTTTGACCGGAAACTATATTGGTTTGTTATATGTCTAGACGAGGCGCAACGACACCGACCGCAGAATAGGTTCTGTGAGGAACGTCACGATTGGCCATTCTCATTTTACATAGAACGTAGGATCAAAATTGTCGCTCACCGAGGGCTGTTTTTCTAGCACCAGAGTTAGACGCGTCGGACGCGAACAACCGTCGAAGTGCATTTCTCTTTTCTTTCCATATTGCGGCGTGTTTGACGGTTCAGTGGCATGCGCTCGGCCGCGAGGAGCAAGCCAAGTATTACGAGTTGGCGCGACGGGAGCGCCAGCTGCATATGCAGCTCTATCCCGATTGGTCGTCTAGGGCTAATACGCAAAGGGGCAAGAAGAGGAAACGAAAACAGGAGACAACCGATGGAGGTACTGCCTTTCTCCCTCCGAGACTCCCGCCCGTCCGATCCTCCATCCGAACAACCCGAGGACCGAAGACGAATGCGCAAAGCATTACCTGAGTCAACACGAGTTCCGAATCCCAAATACCCGCCGACAATCGACGTCTCAGCACATTTGGACCGCGCGTCGCCCGGTCTCATTAATAAAATGAGGTCAATTAATGAAGGATTAGCCGAGACGTCGGTCGTCCGCTTCCCCTCCCCCACCCCTCCCGCTCCCGAACGCGCCCACTTCCATCCCGCGAGAGTTCAATTACTTTGAACTCCGCTCCGAAAGAGCCGAACGTTGTAGAAATATTGCCGAATGTCTATGGTTGAAGGGGTACAGGTTGTAGACATATATCAGCATTTTTATTTAATATTTATCGCATATATTTATTTTTTGTTTTACAACGCTATATTTTGAGGATACCCGATGTATGTGGCACTCCTTCGAAGGTTGTCCCGGTTTTTGGCTTCCCGTTCTGATCCGAAGTGCTGACTGCGAGCCGGGGAGCGTGCATGTATCACCAGTCAAATGTTTGAACACTTGAGTAATTGCTTTGCAGGGACCGTAGATACTTGTGAATAGGCTGGGACAGCCTTCTCGAGATGTAGAGAGTACGAGTACGTATCAGATACAGAGTGCATGACGGCACTGCCCATGACGATGCGTCGAGATGAATTGTGGATGCAGTGAAACCCTTAGAAGGGAAATCGCCGACAGCAGCCACTAGACATTTTATTTGACAAAGCTGCGCTGCTTCTGTTTCTACGGTGTTATTTATAACGATACTGGCCAAAGAATTATTTATTTTGATTCCGGAGAACCTATTCTGCTTCAATTTGCTTATGAGCGTCATGTTTATTTGTGATTGTTTTATTTTTCGATAGCAATAGCGTAGTTAGAGTTTATTTTGGAAGATGCGAGTAGTGCGCTATTTAAAACCAATGTTTTTTCCGTTTTCCCGTTCATTTGTCCCGATCCTCCCTTGCATGCGACTAACACGTTTGAAGGTTTGGTGCATGAAGCTTGTTCGTAGCACTTAGCATTAGTAATGTTATTTTAAGACGCTTTTCCATATGATTTCCAGTAAATTTATTTCTGCTACCACTGAGACGTCCTTAACGACTTTTGTTTTGTATTCAACTGCTCACTGAAGTATAAATTCACTTGACGTCACTTTTTGTTTACCAGAATTATCACTTGCAGCCATTAAAGTTATTAATTTGCAGTCAGAATTTGTTTGGTTTGCAATAAACTCCATTTAACGATTTGTAATATCTCTAATAGATTTTGATTTCGCAGTACACGGTGGTGTTACGTCAATTGACGAGTTGTAACGTATTTGTGTGTGAAATTTGCAGGAAATAATTTGAAGAAATGCCGTGCGAGGTACGGCCTCGATCAACAGAACCAATGGTGCAAACCTTGCAGGTACGCCTTCACATTTATTTCTTTTATTTTTTTCGCTCATCAATCTACAGATGTTTTTAACCAAAAGCATTCACGGATGTTCTTGGTTAACGTTACAAAGTCATATTGTTTCTATGTGGAAAGACTTGGCTTTTATTTTACACTTTATTTTTTACGGCAAGTCCGAAAGAGCCTAGTCGTGACGTATTTTTATTTTTACAATAGACACTATTACACAGTTTTAAGTTGAATACGTAGTAGATGTTGTGTTATTGTTTAATGAAGTATCGATAAAAATACCTGTTACGCTGTGCTCTTTATTTAGATTCTAGACTAAGGGCAACGTATAAAAAGCGAAGCAGGAAATAATTCAGAAAATGTGTCTTTTCACAAAGAAATAAGATTCGTTGTAGACTGTCCCGGAATAGATTTTTTTGAAAGTAGACCGAGTGTGGAGCCGTAGTGGTTTAGGATTAGCGTGAATAGACGTTAGATGATCACAGAGGGGGCAATCATCTGTCGAAGAAAGCTTTCAAAAAAATCTTGACACATTTTCTGAATTATGCTCGCTTTTTTCTTTTGGTCATTTTTATGATAGAGAGTTAATTTACGGATAAATGTGAAGATATAATTTTACTCACTGAAGTGTTTTTTCCACTCATGATTGCCGCTTCTCACGGATCGATGCTGTACGACGCTGGCACTATTGGTGATATTGTTGTCGATGGCTCGTTGGTATTCAATAACGTGCGCCGATCGCCACTTGACTCCATTTCGACATTCAAATATTTTATCCCTGTTAACGATATCTTTACAATATAATTCCTTTTACTGCATTCATTATTTTTTGCGAATATTTCGATTTTCACTGACCTTTCTCTTTTCCATTTTCAATTCATTGCATTATTATTGATCTGTTTAATCCTACATTTATTTATTGATTTTTCATTGCAATAACTTTAATTATTCTTTCGAAATCATTTTTAATCCATCCGCGTTTTGTGTAACTATTTTACTTTATTCTCTATCTCATTTGATGACACAAACTTTAATTCCATTACGCGTCCGTGAATTTTCGTTTTTGTTTCGATCCTCATCGTCTCCACATTCACACAAATCACAATGTAGTCCTGAGTCAAGTAGCGTGATGGTATCGGGAGGGTTAGGGCTGCTCCGACCAGAGCCGGCGACTCCGCTGTCGGCCGCCAGCCTGGTCGGCAGCCCCCCTCAGGAGCCCACATACGTGAACCTCTAGTGTCGGCCCGCCCCCGCCGGATTACCAACGGTCAGTCGCCGAACCAGGTTTTAGTAGGACTCCGTGGACATTGAACTGTTTAGCAGTTGCTTGAGCATGACGTTTATTTGCAAATTAATATTGTGTTGTTGTGATTATGTTATTAATTTTCGTTTCGTCTTTTTGGAAAGTGAGATTTGGCAGTTTTTGAGCTTCTTAGTTAATTTGTCAGATCCTAATTTGAGAAATATTATCTATCAACTTTTTGTTTTGATTTCGGGTCGTGTTTGTAGCTATAATCATAAATATTATAGTTTTCTAAATCTCTGAGATAATTATGTTTACAACAATTATTGACGCCAATATCTCAGCAAATAAATTTTCTATAAGTTAATTGGTATGTTATTATCTCATGAAAATTATAAAGAATGATTTTTAGTTTCCGCTGTGGATTTTATTTAGCTTTAATTGTGTTATGATTGTTGTTTTAATTTCTTTGTCGTGAGCCTGAAAGTTGTTTCGACATCGTATTCTGTAGTTATTTGCTTATAGTCGTCATGTGATTTGTTGGATTCTTCAATTCCTGAAAGGAATTTAACATTCAGTTCTAGTACCTCAGCATGAGTGTTGATTTTGTTGTTATCTTTAGTTTTGTTAACAATTTCCGCGCATGTTAAAGTTAACATTCTTTTGATCGTTTTGTTTTGGTTTTAAGTTATATTAGTGTTAAGACATCAGGATGATTATCTTTTTTCAAAGGTTAATTTTATTAGGTATGTGACTGAATTAACTTTTGAAATTATTCTGATGTTGTGATTTAAGTAATAACGATTAATAGTAAGTATTGTTATTAGCATAAACATTTACGTTTCTTGTGTAAACGTATTTTAAGTTTTATTTTTGCATTATTTTATGTTTAATTCATAATTTTTAAAGTTATGGCATCGTTATTTTGATATGTAATTTTAAAAGTCATTAATCTCCACATTATGGTTTTTAATTTATTACTTTACATAACAAACTTTGCTTATCTAATGATGCAGAAGTATATACAACTTTAGCAATTGTACTATTAGACGCATATTGCCTTTTTAATTAAACCAATTGCGAATATAGACTTAAAATAACAACATCTTTACCTAATCATAAGACCAGGGTCGATCAGAATAGACCATTTCGAATTCTTATATCATCAAAACTGTCAAATGCTGACCAATAGAAAACTGGTTTCCAGGCGGAAGAAGAAATGCGTGCGGTACATGGAAGCGCTGGCGGCCGCGGGCAGCGTGCCGCTCCCCATCGAGATGGAGTCTCCGTGCTCCGAGGAGAACGTTAAGCTCGAGGAGTTGTCTGACGCCTCCAGCGATGAGGACACGCCCCACTCGGCCTCCAGCCCCGGGGGCCTCAGCGCCCTCTCCTCTCTCGCGTCCCCCGCCCCCGACCCCCCGCCCCGCAACCCCGTGGGCACCAACCCCCGCGACGCCAACAACCCCCTGTCCGTCAACCAGCTCACCTCCCAGACCTGGCCGCGCGCCACCCCCAGACGACACGAGGTGATATTCGTATCGTAGCACACGGTACTCTCTGTAATAATTTTAGCTTGCGCACGGACTATACCGAGGTAGAATCGTGACAGAGTGTATCGTGTATCGAGTGAAGTGGGGAAGTGCGAACACCGGATTATTACGACCCGGGTGAATCGGGTGTTAACGGGTTTCGCGTCGACGGCGTATCCGCGCCTCGGATACGATTTCGGATACGACGGCCTAATGTCACCGGGCGCGCGATACGTCGCCGACGAACTGTGAAAAACTGTACATTTTCTAAAACGTAATTTATTGTAGTAACCACCTAATGTAATACCGATTGTACCTTTAAGTCCCGATATGATACGGTCAGCGTCGATAATGATCTCAATGAAGTGAGCCACAGAGTCATTCGCTACAAGATAGGCCCATACTTTTATTGTCCGAACGATGTTTAAGGGTGGCTTTCGTCGCGGCTCGCTTGATAGAATTTGAACAATTTTTTTTAATCATTCCTTCTTAAAATTTCATAAGATTTTAACATTGACCCATCAGAGGTAATTGTATTTAGCGAGCCGCGGGAAAGTCCCCCTTAAACTGATCTATGACTTAATTCTATGACTAGTCACAATTTCTGTGCCATTGTATGCAATAGTTTTTGACTAGACGCCCTTAAAATTAGCAACAATAATGAACTTACAGATATTATGTATTTGGTCTGTCTTTAATCCAGTCAGTGAATGTTGGGGAAACGGCCTATGACACCGTAGTCATAATGTAACCCATGTTTTACCTGTAATTTTATATCGTAATCAAATTGGACATTAGCTGTGACCGACATAGTTGAAATATTAAAATAGAAAAGGCTTACAGATAGACGCAATTGAAGTTAGGCCATCGAGAATTGTAAACATTTATTTTTACCCCGCACACGCTAAGTCTGCGCACATTACAACTCAACTACAACACGACTCCGATTCAATTTACAGAAAATCATAAAAATATGAGCCTTATAGCATGAATGTTAATGTTGATTTTTTTTATTTACTCGAAAAAATCTACAACGCGCTATTGAGGTATTGTATGCCAATGGCCAACTCCGATTCTGCATGAAATTCGATCGTAATTGTCCCAAAATAAAACTCATCAATGCAATCCTGTGAGTTAAATCTGAGTCGAATTGGAGTGGAGTTCATATCATGTGCTCAGACCTTTTTAAGACGTAGCACGTGAGTTACTATTCACCCCCCGCGAACAATGACGTCACGCGGCAGTCAAATGAACTTGTAAATTCCTCGTTGGCCGGGTTTAATACACGAGATATTGACCATCTCTTTCCAGTGTCGCGTTTTAGAAGAGGATAGAGATATCCTATAACCTGCTCTATATTAATATATTGTCTACAGTCATCTGTGCGGGCGATTCCGGCTCATATCGCTCTCTCGGATTATTAAACCCTATTTAACCTCAGTTATTTTACATTTGACGGCCTGCAGTCGAAGGTTCCATGTAGCATAGGTTCGGTTTAGTTCGCCCTCCGATCGCGTGTAAAGTACCGTTTTAAGGCGATTCGGTGGGTATCCTGTTTTTCCGTTGTGCGGAATCGTTAGACTGTCGTAGAATAGATTAGAATTGTTGTATGAGACATACTGATGGTGTACCTTTGACCTAACGCCAACCGACGCGTTTGACATCGACATACAGTTATGTTGAGATTTTATTACGTTTTAATTGTTCCTGAGTTGTTCAATTGGTTTATTTCAGTCCTGTTAGATGAGTTTCATTTTATTTTTGTTTTTCAAGGTCACTCGTACAACATCCCCTGTATATGTGTAAGTACACACGGTGTAAATGTATAAAGTCTAGGGTTAATTTAACTGTGTCATACTAGAGATTAAGTGTACTATTCTACTTATATATACATTATTGCTATATGAAAAGAAGTTTAAAGAAAAAATATTAGTTGAATACCGACGCAGAAGAATTTTCATCGGCGTACACATCGGTCATCGGATCGTTTTGTAAAACTACGACCCCGGAGTATATAACACTCGTATTGTAAATAAATTTGTAATTCACGAATGAATATTTAGAGCATTTTGGTATAAAAATGAATATTGCATTTATTATTATTATAAAAATAAATATTAGTGCCCTCGGAATGTTCGCGGATGGTTTGTTTTGTCCAACACATCTTTTGTTAATTACTTTTTATTGTTATTATTAAGAATTTTAACATTGTTGAATGCAATATCAACCCATGACTTAAAAATTGTGCTCGGTGATTAAATATAGACTTAAAACATTAATTAAAATATGATATATCAGCGATTATAATATTAATGACGAAGAGTTCACGGATATAATAAATTTTACCATTTTTCCAAATATATAATAATTATAATAAATAATAATCAGTGGCATGATTTTGCATGGAATTCACCCTTATTTTGTGCAATACTGAAACATATGGGTACTGTATAGGTTTTCTTAAATATTAATTAGCTTGTCCATTGTGTTAAGAAATGTTTTAAGATATCGAAATTATATGGAATTATGTTTTTTTTTCGTCAAAAGGATGGTGTTTTGTTTGTATCAGTACATTGTTTTGGTTTTGAGACTAGCGACGTGCCAAAACCATCTTAGAACGTAACAGAGCCAGGGATACGTTACTTACTAATTACTGGAGATAGGGCAATCGGCCGCTTTATCTAAACTTTGATAACAAAACAATAGAATGCTAAGAGACTTTGGAGACTTTGTGAGATTTGATGAGACTTTGTGAGCTTACTGAAATTGTCACCTAAAAATGATTTGCTAAGATATTTTCTATACGATGCTTGCATGCTTATTCTTACTTTTAAAAAATATGTTTTGAAAATTTATTTTTACTATCAAGTTCAGTCGTATACGATCCACGCAACTGGGTCGAAGTATCAACGCACAAAATACATATCATCAGTACCCGTATTGTAACAAAATCCGCGATGAGTTAAATTTAAAATGATTTTCTTTTGACATTTTGATTTTTAAAGGCAATTTAACTAATTTGACAAAGAAAAATCAGATTAGACGTTGCCATAATTTTATCATTAACTAAAATTGTTTATAATTGGTCTTTAAAAAATTTGACTATTTTAATTTAATCAGAAAGGTATTATTACAAATCAATGTGAGAAATTATAGCTGTTTCTAGGTTTCTACCAAATGAGTTCATACAAAAATTCAACTTAAAAATTCAGAAAACTGTTTTGTGGCAAAGAACGTTTAGTACAAGGGCCGATTCCCCGATCGCTGCTATACATAATCAGTGCCAAATTTAACTATAAACATGTGTTGGTATTTTGGATACCAGGTACCTCTGATGGTCTTATGTTGATAGATTTTATAGGTTGTTTTTATTGTTAAGAGGTAAACCGGCTCGCTTAGGGCCCGTTATTTTTTCGTAGGGAAAATTTGTCAAATTAGAAAACTCAATTAATAGGTCTGGACTCTGTCTTGTGTTCAGTCGAACGAATATTATTTTAATAAACAACTTAAAATTGTATCTATTGTTTTATTTCTTTTGTTTTGTGTTCTACGAAATATAAAATTTTACATAAAAAGTAAAATGGAAGTTAAAATGGTCTTAGGATGTTTTACGGTTTAGGTCTGTTGGTTCCCCTCTCAATCTTTTGCAATTAATTTTATTAACTGTACTGTAACTGTTTTAACTGCTAGGCACTTCTCAGACTACGCTATTTATTACCTACGCGACTGCAACGCAATCCAAAGTACGCTGTATCTGACACTGACACTGACAGGAGACGCATCGTAGACACGATGCTTTTATACATTGACAAGATCCAAGTCGCTTGCAAATAGCGTTGTGTAAGAAGAGCCTTACTGAAGAATATCCAATGTTCTTTTTTTTATGGACTGTCATTTCGCTGGCTCACTATTACAATGTTCTATGTTATTTTTGATGAAGTTTTGTAATAAGCCATAGAACTTCGTTATTTCTTTTAGTTGATAAAAACATCATTTGATCGTGTAGTATATGATATTTTGCAGTTTATTTTTGCAAAATAGTTAGCTAAAAACACATAGAACCTTGTAGTATTCTTAACTAAATAAGTGATACGATTTTAACATAGAACCTTGTAATAGTGAGCCAGCGATTTGTTCTTTTAGAAAATCGCAATCTCTCCCCAAGGGGATTCTCCCATAATGTAATGCTAGGTACCAAGAAACTTACTGAATAAGGGATTTTTTTCATAATTTTAACTAAAATCCGTAGTACCTAAGAGTATGATAGATAGTCATCGGTAATAGTTAATACAGTAACAGTTAATAAAATTAATTGCAAACGATTGGGAGGGAAGCCATCAGTATTCACAAATTCAGATGGAACCCTCATGTTTTGAAGGGGAACCATTAGTACTAATAAGTCCTCATGGACCCACTAGGGGAACTGAAAAGGGAAACCAACAGACCTAAACCGTTTTACAGCATTTACGAATTCCAGATCGAACGCGAACGGAGTACAATACGTATACGTGCATTCTAACTTGGCCAGGCTGAACTTTGTTTTCCGAGATACATGCATGTATGTGTCGCATGTAGGTACTTACCGACTACGAGACAAAACACGGCGGCCATGAGTGTTTTAATAAGATCGTACTGACATGTTACAAATAAAAATATAGATTCGTAATCAATTAAAAAAGTACAAAATTAAATACGACTCGTGTCACAACTTCAGATGCATTTATGCTATGCATTTATGCAATGAATATATTGACATTGACAACAATAAATCAACCTTTGCTGACGTTCCATTTTCAAATAAATACCGGCCAGGTCGCTAGCCACTAGCCAGTAATATATAATAGAAAACCTGAAAATAAAATCTTCCTCCTTATCATCTCTCCTCTCCGCTCCTTAAAAGTACCGCTCCTCTATACTAGCACCTCTCCACTCCACATCTCAGATCACCAGTACGCCAAAACTACCTTCTCGTCATCGAATCTCATATATCACCGCTTCCTGCTGACCTTGTTCCTCACCATAGATCATTTATAGGCTCCTCACAGTTTAACAACTAAATGACGGGTAGGGTCACATGACATGCAAATCGCGTAAGTGGGTATTTCAACAACAATAACAAAACGAGATAGACTTTGTACGTTTCATTGAAGAAAAAGGGATGAAACTATTGCTTACACACTTTGTAGTGGTGAATTAAAATGTTACGTCTGCTTATGTGCGTAATGGAATGAATTAAAAGCATGAATGAATGAAGAGTTAAGCTATGTTCTTCATCTCGTTCATTTCCGTTTTTATGGTAACTTCATTGTGCGTGGGTAGATTAACAAAACATTTTTAGGCGTTAATATAGGCGCGAAAGCAAAACAATGGGGCATTACACATTATGTGTACAAGTACTAGGTGCGCAAGAGTGGCCATGAGACAAAATAATCATCGAAATAGAAGAGAAGAGAGAGACCAAATAAACAAAGAAGGCAATAGTGAGATGGGACTAGCGAAGAGGGAGTAAGAGTAAGAGACACAACAGTATTGATATTGATAAATTCAGTGAGTGGGTGCAGTACAAGCGAGATAGGACTACATAACAATCTAATGGAAGCTACTCCTCAATAATACCCATTCCGTTGGTGCTGAGTGACGGAGACAACTATGGAATGAAGTGAGAAATAAATGTAGTAGATACGTACTGTGTATTGTAGGGTAGATTAAAATAAATACAATGGATCTTGGCGTTATTCATTGAAGATTTATTTACGTACCGATATAAACATCCTACCCTCCTTCTAGTTTATGATTGCCCGGTACTTTAAATTGGAAATGAGCATCGACGATCAACTTTGAAAATAAACACCGCGCTACTCAAATGAAATGTGGATTGATTGACAGGTTTCCTCGACGGACGCGGGCGTGTGCTATGAAGTGCTATGTCATCAAGTGACTTAAGTGATAAGGACAATCAATTAAAAAGAAATTCGGAATGATAATAGTTGAAAACCCAGTTTCACACATAGGAGCTACTTTTGTCAATATCCTACTAATATTATAAATGCGAAAGTTTGTAAGGATGTATGTGAGTGAGTGAGTGTGTGTGTGTGTGTGTGTGTGTGTGTGTGTGTGTGTGTTTGTTGCTCTTTCACGCAAAAATTACTGAACGGATTTTCATGAAACTTTGCAGTAATATAGCTTAGACATCGGAATAACATAATTTGTTAAAATTTATAGAGATTTTTGAAGGGACTGGTTTCCCGAAGCGAAGCGAGGGCGGATTTACTAGTAGTTGATAATGCAGGGTCAAATAAAGACTACCTACATATTTTTCATACACAACCCGGCGCTGACACAAGACTGACCGGACACGCATCGTAGACTCGCTTATGAGAAAGGTCTGACTTTCCAAATGTTTTTCAGAAAAAAAAATATTAAAAAATATAAAAATCAGACCAGCCATTTTCGCTTAGAATGTGCCAACTGTATTACTTACTAGCAAACGAGCAGGCTGCACCAACACTGCTGCCGTCCGTGACTTACTGTGAGACTGTGACCGACCTTTACCGAATCTTAATTTAGGGACTAGGATGGTTAGTCCAGTTAGTAAGATGGTGTTAGAATTAATTCGTTGGTTACTTAATAAGCGTGATGGCAATATGAGTTTCGACAGATGCGTTGCTACACCTGAGGACTGAGCCTGGCCGCCTCTAAAAAAGTGTAACCAGCTCCACTTATAATCCATAACTGACAGCGCCACCTACCAAGGAAGATAAACTAGTTGAAATAAAACTGCAGTACTGAGATTACATTGTTTATTTGTGACAATGCATAATAAAGAACGACATAATTAGAAAAGTTGTAAACGCTATAAAATTGTGATGCGAGACTAGTTGTTAGAGAGGGGAAGTCGTGGTCTGACTACAATTATAATTTATGTTAATTGTACGGGAGGTATTTAGGTATTTAATGGGATAAATTGGCTTATAGATTTAGGTCGTTACATGAAAATTTTTAAAAGTGCTTGTTATATCTTATACAAAATGTTACAACGTCGTAAAAAGACCAGTTCGAAAATGGAATACAAATAATCTTTAATTTAAAATTGTAATAAATTTTTTAGTGTAAAATCGTAAGGCGTTACTCTTAATTTAATTTTGTTACTGCTATTGTGAATAGGTAAATAACTATAACGAATAACTTGGCGATTTGAAATGCAGTGGACAAAGTTGACCTAAATTTAAAACAATTCAGCTTTAACTATATTCTGATAGGTATTTGGTTATTAGGAACACTAGGGTTATTGGAAAGAGTGCTAACTATAAACAAAACGATCTTACGCTAACTTACAACAAGGTAGATTAAGCACAATCAACATACAAACAAATTATTTGGTCACGTCTTTCTTCGAGGCTTTTTTTATTTAACAAACTGTGGGATTTGATTCGCAAATACTCCTAATACGACTCTGGAATTGTAAATATCACCCTGATATTACCGTAAAGGCACATAAATGCCAAAAATTTCAGCTATTGGAATTGGGTTAGCAGTTTAGCAGTTATTAAAATGCAATTTAATTGTATACTTACCTATTCAAAGTGTCGTAAGTAGAATTACTTTCTGCCAAAAGCCTCATTCAAAATGAACAAAAAATGCATAACAAATACAAAATTTCGGTACTAATAACATACTTTGTCACGATTGGGTTTATTTTATAGGATTTTATATTCAAACATTGGTACTATTAAAAATAGCTACACGTTTTTGGTTCTAGAAAATGTTACAAAATTACGAATCCTAACTACTTAACGAACGTATGAAACGTGAACTACTGATTGCTACTATATGCTTTTATGCCATAAAAATATTAGTATAATTTAGAAATACGATGTCGAATATTAAATAAACTTATACAAAACGTAATTTAACATATTTCTTCAAGATTAGAAGTTGAATAAAATAATCCTTATATTGATGGCGAGGAACAAGGGCGTATATTAAGATAAGTCTTTTTCCTTGTTTTATATGTCCTCGTATTAGATTTATTAAAATTAAAATCCTGTTTCATTGGGACATACATATAAAACCATGTATTAAGGTCGTAACTTTGATGATCTAATGTCTAGATGGAACATCGAATCCGCGCAAACGTTTATTTCATTGTATCATTGATCACGCACACATAGACAATAGACGAACGTGTAAAACATCACCTGCACGCACACATGCTTGATATTGTTGCCTTGTTTTTTTTGTTTTCATTGTAGGGCGACGCTCAATCTAGACATTAGATCATCAAAGGGTCGTAACTACAGATACGCCATTTTGTTTCCTCCGCACCAATATTCAACAGCTATTCCAACATGTCTACATCAGTCTATGGATAGAGAAGTTACACCAGTTACATCCACTAATAAGCTAACATAGGTACTTAAATAACACTACTGCTTGCACTGTATGATGTTTGTACATCTGTTTTTTCACATCAGTTCTTATGATATTCCCCTTAGATTGATGTTGTAGTGTAATAAAAAAGGTAAGTAAAAATAAGTTCACCTTTTATCATTTAAATTATTCCTTTGATCTTTTTACTAAACACAAATAAATGTAATAAATGTAAATTAAAAACATGATGTTGTTGGTAAATATTAAGTAGACCTTAGGAATTTGAAGAGCACAGATTATCAAAGCAGTCTGTGTGTCAAAATACTCCACATACAGTGCAATCCGTTGCATTAACCGTTCATAACAATAAAATACACTAAAATTGGTTCTTATCGCTCCAAGCTCAAACAAAATGCGTTTACAGCTTGTGAAAAACTATGCAGAAATAATCAAAGTATAACTTATACAATTATGATTATACAACTTATATGTAACTAATATAACTAAATAATTATACATCATAAAATTAAATAAATCAATTATTGCAATATCATTTTTATACACATTCACACAAATCATTTGAAACACAAATGAAATATAATGGATAATATAATAATTAATAATATTATAACATTTTAACTCATACAAGTCAAGACTTAAACACTACAAATTTTGATTGGGAATTCAATATTTTCAGGGATTCTTTAACGTGGCTTCATGATTAAATATTATATCAAATTAATATTAAATTAAGTTTTTTATCTGAAAATTCAAATAATACTGTTATTACAACTAATTGGGTATGAAGAGTATTGGAGCTGGGTGACAAATATTCTTAAAAATAATATTCAAAACATCATTACAATCGACGGTATTGTGCCAAATTAAGTGTAAAATAAATAAATTCAAACGATCTCCATACTTTTCCACAAGCAAAATCCTCCAAGGCATCGCCACGAAGCCATCCGCTCCCAACCGGTTTCGTCTAGTTCAAACTGGTTTGAACTGGTTTGATCCGGTTCTTACCAGAGTCCAGAGGACTTGCCGCCCGGAGGATTCCTCACTCGCACTGAGGTCTTCGTGTCAAGACCCTCTACCTCTTCTGTAAAGTGAAATAAAAAAAGAGTATAAGTACCTGTAATATATCTAGAATTGTATTGTTTTAATAGTTAGTGTCATAGTAATACTCGTAGTTAGTGTCATTATATTACAAATACCTACTGTGAATCAAGTCAAAAGATTATAAGTATCTATCACCTGTGTCAAACTTTATGGATATAATTGGAACTATATCCATAAAGGTTCCAGTTATAAAGTTCCATATAACTGGAGCCATAAAGTTTGGCGCGGGTGACCTCATCTGTAGATAGTGCGGGGAGCCATAATGTTTGGCAGGGGTAGTGACGTCATGTATAGGCAGTGTACTGACTGGTGAGGGAGAAGGTGGAGTTCTGCAGGTCGCGCTGGCCGGGCTCGCGCATCTTGCGGCCGGTCGGCGTGCTGCACCCGGAGCCGGCCAGGGACGCGCTCTCCAGTTGCTTCAGCAGCGCAATGTCTAGAATGGAGTTGTTAGCGGCGTTAGTTTTGTGGATGTTCATGGTGAATGTTTCGATTCATAGAACGGTGACACTGAGTTAATAATACGAAAAAGCCATAATGTTTCACTTAGTAAAAAATATTAAGTAACACACATAAAAAATACAGTCGAAGTTTGCTAGTTGTACCGGCAAAGTATGCTGTCTCTTGCCACTAACATAATTGTACCCATACTTAAACAAATAAATTATTCATTCATTCATTCATTCGAAGTGAGATCAAACTGTGCAAAAAGTAACCAACTTCAACATCAGCCAGATGTCACTAAATCGGTTCATCGAGTACAAATTTCAAGTAGCGCACATAAAAAATTCAATCGAACTGAGAACCTTTTTTGAAGTAGTTTAAACTAAAAAGTACAGCGAAGCCCTACCGGCGGGCGGAGTCCCGTTGGCTTGGCGCGCGGGCGAGCTCTGCAGCTCGGCGGGCGAGGCCGGCGCGCCCGGCGCTTCGCCCCCCCACACGTACGGGCTGTTCACCGCCGTCTTCAGGAACTTGCCCAGCCCTGGAACATGTTTGTGTATGCTAAGTTTTACTAGCTATTTGCCGTTGTATACTTAATATAACTTGACAAAAAAGTTTATATGTACTTCTAGTTGTGTATTTGTCGGGTACAATGTAACTGAAAAAAACTGACTACTACAAGTAGATTAAATTCATAAATTTCTCGTCAGATGCCACTCAAAAAAAGGGATCAACTTTCGAATATTAAAAAAATGTTAAAAAATGGTTTACGTAAAAAATACAGTAGAATTGAGAACCTATTTTATATAACATATTTTATTACAATCCCGTAGAGCTTAGTGTATTGAATGTTCATAGTGTTATTACATACCTTCAACGACCCGCAGCTCGCCGTCGTCGAGACACACGCGCCCGTTCACGATCACGTACTGTGGGCTGCCGATTACGTGCTGGCCCTGCGTATAAATTAAATAAAAACAATAACACATAAATCAGTATAAAACACTACTTACTATTTTACTCCTTATTAAAATATTATAATGTTTTACTTCCATACATTTTAAAAATAAAAACACTATGTCAAACATGTTTATACTGCCATCTATGATCACATATCTGAACTAAAATCATGCTCGCTTCAATTCCGTTCTGGAAATGTAGATGGCGGTTCAGGTATGTAATACCAATTCAAAAAAGTAATATAGTAATAAAGGTATTCTATACTGTTTGTATATTTAATAAGCGCAATATTTGCAGGAATATTTATCTAGTGTACGTAAATTATAATAAGTTATTATGGATGTACCTTTGTATAGCTTTAATACAATCATGTCAGAGTTTGAATAAAATAGCTTTTCGTACTGTGGTTACGTGGTAGGTAGAATATAAACCTCATTATACTCGTATCGTAAAATCCCCAAATATGTACAAACTATTGATTATTGGAGTTGCTTTGACAAATAAGTGAAATATAAGTCGACATGTCAAACACCCCAACCACATCTAAGCCAAGCTTACCTCAAATATATTAAAATCAACAGCATGGCGATGCGTCTTGGCGGATATCGTCCGCTCGAGGCGCGGGTCCCACACGACGATATCAGCGTCGCTGCCGGCGGCCACGCGGCCCTTACACGGCCACAGGTTGAACACCTTGGCTGCTGTGCTGCTGGTCACGGCCACGAACCTGCAGGGGTCCATTATACCTGCGGATGGTGGGAGGTTAACAGTTAATGAGATAACTAAGTAGGTAACAGTTTAAGTTAGCTTGGAAATGGAGATTTCTCTAGTGTACAATATCTTCATTGTGTGACCTATGTGACCATTCTGAAAACTGGTCTGAAGACTGAAGACTCAAGTGAGGTATTGGACTATTAAACGATACGTTAGGGTTGCAAAAAAGGTTTTGCATGCGGGCACCGACACATTTATTCATTCATTCATTCATACATATTATGTGTGTGTCATGTGCACATGCTAACATGAGCATGAGCAATTTCTTTACATATAAACCAACTTAAAAACAAAACAAAACAAAACAATCAACATCAACATCGACAAGTACATACCTCAAAAACCACTCATCAGGTGTCACTCAAAGAACTTCAATCGTAACATCACCACAACAACATTTAGCCCACCCTAAGCCAAGTGTGGTATTGTGGTACCTGTATTAACAGCCTTCTGCCAGAGGATCGCCATGCGGTCTTCCACCCCGTTGACGCCGTTGGGGATCCTGGCGAAGTTGTCCTTGCCCATCTCCTTGTCTTTCTCGTGGAAGATGCAGTTGTCGCTGCCTATTAGTTGCAGGTCGTCGCTGGGGAGAGATTGTGATACGGCTGTTTAAGGGTATTTAAATAACAATATTGTTGTAAATCTGTGAGTCTCTTAAGACTGAATGTATTATAGATGAGTTGAGCCCGGTAGAAGATTGTCCCATGTAAATCCTAATGTCGCGAGAATCGTAGATATCGAGATAAAACCTAGCCCACAAGTAGTTCGACAACCTTCTCTAACTGTCCATCCATCTTTAATCTTTCCAAAATGATGTAAGGCAATTGGCAATTCAGCGCCATCTAGATTTTACGCAGGGCACAACGATTTACGATGGTAGAAATTTCAAGAGATAGAGTCCTATGAACTATGTATGTATGACATGGGACTCATTAAGAAAGGTCTAAAAAGAGTTCTCCTTCAGGGCCGGCGTTGCACTGGTGACTCCCCTGGTGTTGCTCGTGTCCATAGGCGACGATGCCCACTTACCATCAGGTGGCTCGTCTGCTTTTACGTCTGCCCTTCAGGCTATAAAACAATGAGGCCTATTTACGGAACCAATACTCACTCGGCCAAAGCTTCCACAATGGCGCGCGGCGTGTCGGGGTCGGGGCGGAGGGGCGGCGACAGCACATGCGCGGCCGCGTGCCGGAAACACGCGTTGCGGTAGTGGCTGCCTGGAATACCACCATCATCATTAACATCGTCAGCTTCATCATCATCATTGTCATCGTCATCATCACCTTCATTGTCATCGTCATCATCGTCATCACCATCGTCATCATCATCATCGTCATTGACATCGTCATCATCATCATTGTCATCGTCGTCATCGACATCGTCATCGTCATCATCATCGTCATCAAAATTACGCTACACGCTCATAGTCCCATCATAAATCATACTAGTATAGATATTAAGGGACTCTGCGTGCTCCAGCGATGCACACAGAGACACCATTCACGGACACAAAACATGGAATCACTTTTGAACAATTCGTGCATGGGTTGTGTCCGTGAACGGTGTCTATCTGTGCGTTGATGGAGCGCACAGGGTATGAAGCGTTACATCTATACAACTTAGTCTATGATTTGTGGCCCCACATTAGGACTTATTAGTGTCTTGGGAGCCATAGATACAACACTAGACAAAGACCCACACCCAGAACAAGAATGGAAATTTAAACTCTGTAATCTAATTTCTGTCTCGCTGGGCATAGAACCCAAGACCCTTAGAACGGCGATCCGACATTACCTTCATAAGTTAATTTTCACCATACCTTTATTTGCACGGCCTTAACCTTCTCATTGTGAGAAAAATTCCGTACTCAATAGTGGACCATGATGAATTGAAATGACATAGCGGCTTAAATGCCACTTTAATAGTCGATGAGAATTAGCTATGATAAGGAGAGGTAACAAACATAAAAGGACCCCTCACCATCAGTCCCAACGGTAGCAGCCAGGGTCTCTCCGTAGACCGGCTGCTTCTGCCGCGAGCGCGCGATGCGCAGCGCCTGAACCGCACTCTTGGACATCATGTGCACGATGTACAGGGGAGAGTTCGCCTGGAAATTAATGATTGGTACAGAGATATTTCGCCCACAAGGTAATCATGATTGTGGATAATAATCTAGAATTGCTGAAATGCCCTTACCAAGGGCGCTCTAGGTAGGGGAAAGTGGTCACCCTTCATATGTTGTTGTTGTTGAAAGTCGCTTGTTTTGTGGAGACATTTCTGGGCCTCCACATGTAATTGAGATCTGTATCTTCTCAATACTCATAGAAAAAACATTGCAATATATTTAAGGACAAATAAACATGCTTTTGCTTCGGGGAAACCAGTTAGTTGTAGCCATCCTTAAATTGTTAGGCGTGGCCATACATCCACTCCAATTGATAAATGCGAAAATCTGTCTGTTTGTGACGCTTTCTCGGTTTAACCACCACCGCGCCGCGTCGTACCGATTTGAATGGAAATCGGAATGATAATCCAATCGGTAAAGCAATTTCCGAACTTACCGCACAAAAACGCTTCACGCCCAACCAAAAACTCCAGCCCTCACTAGTCTCCGTCTCCTCCCCCCTCCCCCACCATACCTGGTTAGCAATAACACAAGCGCGGTTGACAGCCTCGGCCTCCACCTCCTCGTCGCGGGACAGCGCGTGGCCCTCGGGGGTGGTGACCCCGGCTGCGAGCAGCTTCTCCGTGTTGCGCGCTATTATGTCGCCGTTCCTGCCGTATCCCCCCCTCCCCCCACCTACCTGGTTAGCAATAACACAAGCGCGGTTCACAGCCTCGGCCTCCACCTCCTCGTCGCGGGACAGCGCGTGGCCCTCGGGGGTGGTGACCCCGGCTGCGAGCAGCTTCTCTGTGTTGCGCGCTATTATGTCGCCGTTCTCTGCATGCACCTGGAATTACGGGACAGTGTCAGTGATAAGATTTTTGGATCTCTCAAGTAGGTTGGCGTGTGAGTATTTACATCAGGTGGCTCCTCTGATTAATAGTAGGTATGGTATGGTGTGGCCAGTGGTCAAGGGGCTCCTCTGCGTGTTTGTTTAATGGCCTCAAAATAACCGACTTTAACATCGACAGTACAGATAACTCGTAACTACTCGCCAGATGTAGCTTTGTATATAGGACAACAAGCCTAGCTGTCGAGTGTAAAAAAATCTTGTGTTAACAATCTCGGTTTTCTTTAATGGTCCACAACTAAGCTTAATGCGGATTGATGGAGGGATCAGTGGCTATCTCGAATCGAAAATTTCTATACCGCTCGAGGGCCTCCTACAAGGCTTAATGTCTGCTATGCTACCAAAATCTCAAAAAAAGTTTTCCACTAGCGGTCACCCTTCTAAATTTCGACTAACCGCGATACACTAACCCGGTTCATCACTTGGGCCAATGAAACAATGCACTTGGGTCAATCTGGGCCATGCACGATTCATGTGCCTTACATACCTACCAATTACACCACTCTATAAACCCTGACCTTACAAACATTTCTTCATCTTACCTGAGGCAACGCTCTCAAGTCAGCGCAGTGCTCAATAGCCTGGTACAGATGGTAGTCATCCAGCATCCAAGCGTCCCGATACGCCATGAACATCTTGAACGAGTTCACGCCGTACTGATCAGTCACTAGCTGCTCCATGTCTTTCTTCACGGATGGCGACCACCACGTCACGCCAACGTGAAGGCCGTAGTCGCAGCATACCTGGTGGAAGGGATGAACTTTCTTATTAACAGGACTCTTAAAAAGGAAGGAAAAAGCAAGGAAAGAAACCTGCATGCCGGTTCGCAAAAGTCAAAGGTGTGTGAAGTCCGTTAATTCGCATTTGGCCAGCGTGAAGGACTATGGCTTTAACTTTCTCATTCCGAGAAGAGAACCGTGCCCAACAGAACTCTTAGGTGTGCAGGTTTCCTCACGACTTTTTCGTTCACCGCAGCAAGTGAAAATCATGTTCTATATAACTTTGTTTATTAAATAAAATCTTACCTTGCCATCAGCCTTTTCTCTCCAGTTGTTGTATGCTTCTATTAAAGACTGCCCCTTTTGTGGTAGCACGAAGTCAACTGGAAATATGATAACAATTATTTTAATGCCAAAATTGAGTCGTTATTGTCCTAATGAATTCCTGAACTAAATGGGAGTCCACCAGACCTGTTGTAGCTACAGTTGCAGCATTAGTTAAACTGCTCTGAAGATAGATCAGTGACATTGCATTCGTTTGGCGAGACCTTTCTCTTTTCCAATTCTTCAAATTGATAAGACGAGATAAGATGTCACTCAAATTTTTATGGCATCAGACTGTAAGCATCAGTTCTTCGATAAAAGAATTTGGAACTGAAAGTCACACATAAAAAGTATTGCCGAATTGAGAACCTCCTCCTTTTTTTGAAGTCGGATAAAAAGTAGATGCTTTCTTTTATTTGCAAAAGAACAGACAACCAAGTATCGTTCAACTCACGGACAGTAGTAGTTCCTCCAGCGACAGCCGCCCTGGTACCCTTGTAGAAGTCATCAGCGGCCTTGGCCCCCATCATCTCCAGCTCGAAGTGGGTGTGGGGGTCGATACCCCCCGGCATGACCAGCTTGCCTGTCGCGTCGATGGTGCGGGTGCCACCAGGGATGATGAGGTTGCGGCCCACTTGTCTGAGGAAAAAGAGGGGTTTGTTAGAATAGCTGATATGTGTAGGGACGCTGGCGTGCAAAACCTTTTGTTACCACCCTCCTCGTCGTTTTAATATCAGTCTAATAAAGATTTGCTCTTATGCCAAACCGCCGTGGTTCACTTGCCGCTCGCGTGCAGTGTACGCCCTGTACGCCCGCTTTATCTGCGACCTGATTTGTTATTGACAATGCAATAGGATGTTAGGCATGTGAATTGGTTGTATGCGTTTGTGTATTTTGGTGAATGGAGACAATGAATAGGGTCGTTTAAAATTCCGATGTTTTATTAATTATATAAGTAACCTACTTAATTATAGTTTTATTTTTTATAATAACGCTATAACGAGATTTTAAAATGTATTTTTTAAAATGTAATTAATTATTCACGGTGACCGGGTTTAGTCTATACTTATAATAAATCTGTAGAGAGGTCAATTCTGTACATTAAATATATTTCCAAAATAACTATCAGGGGGTGATTAGGGATCGATACTGATGCCAAAAATGCAATCAGTAAAATTTTTGTCTGTCTGTCTGTCTGTCTGTCGGATGTATAACCGTTATAGAAACAAAAACTACTCGACGGATTTTAACGAAACTTGGTACAATTATATTTCATACTCCCGCGCTGGTTATAGTATACTTTTCATCACGCTACAATCAATAGGAGCAGAGCAGTGAAGGGAAATGTTGGGGAAACGGGAGAAGTTACTCCATTTTTTAAGCTTCCGTCGCGTGTGCAACCCTAATGGTTAAAGCTACACAGAAATCATGTATGACGGAAATGTTCTCCTTAAAATTATATAAAAAATATTCCACGACAGCATAATATGTCTATCTTTTATGGTTGACTCACAATAACACGTGTAACTCCCGATAGCTTAGCAGTTCGAAGCTTTCTGATTAAGTATACCTATATTTTATCTACTCTTACGTTTATGACACTTAAGTGGGTGAAATAAAGGGGTGAAGTTTAAACGAAATTCACGCGGGCGAAGCCGCTGGCAAAAGCTAGTTTATAAATAAAATTAACAATAGATAGTTATCACCGATGAATAACAAATTAGCCAAACGAGATCTTAAATCGTCTCTTTATATGTACTTACTTTGAGAATAAGCTAAAAAGAAGCTAAGCTACAACCCACTAATGGCCCACTACTGAGCACGGGTCTCTCCTCATTACTGAGGACGCCTAGAGCATACTCCACCACGCTGCTCCAATGCGGATTGGTGGAGGGGTTAGTGGCCAACCCAGTGTCGAAAGTTTTCAAGCCGCCCGCAGGCCTTCGACATGGCTTAACGACTGCTATCAATCGATAACAACCGGGACCGACGGCTTTACGTGCCCTCCGAAGCACGGAAGCGCTCAAGAAATTTTGCCACTAGCGGTCACCCATCCGACTACCGACCGCGCCCGCTGTTGCTTAACTTTTTCGATCGCTTAGGATCGACGCAAGCCGCCGGGCTATGAGCGCTTCAAGCGAGAATAAGCCGTCTTATTAGGTTATTAGGTATATTATTATGGTCACAATTTAGATTTATCCATTCTTTATCCTACTAATATTCCTATTCCTACTTTCCTACTAATATTATAATTCCTACTAATATTATAAATGCGAAAGTTTGTAAGGATGTATGTGAGTGTGTGTGTGGGTTTGTCACTCTTTCACGCAAAAACTGCTGAACGGATTTTCATGAAACTTTGCAGTAATATAGCTTAGACATCGGAATAATATAATTTGTAGACATTTTTGAAGGGACTGGTTCCCCGAAGCGAAGCGAGGGCGGGTTGACTAGTAAATTATAAATTTATAACGAATAGGACTATAATAACCTCCATTATAGGGTTCGCTATAATGATCAGTTAACTACAGTTTATAATGATTGTATGATTGATCCGTTTACCAACCTAATAAAAATACCTCTCCTAAATAGAAGACATAATAGGAACTCATATAATCCTGCTGACTCATACAACTATTTGATGTGATTTATTCCCGTACAAAGCAATTCAATTTAGCCAATAAAAGTGTGAACAACATTTCTTTAGCCGTCGTGGGGTCAATAGATTCTCATTAACCTTCGTAAAGTTATGCGGGAATTTGTTTTTCGAGGCATTTACTTTTATTAGTGTAGTTTATAGTATTGCCGCGGGTATTTTGGTGTGAAATAGTGGCTTTAATGGAGAAATGTCAAGGTCATCTGCATTTTGTAGCTTGTTTTCTGTAAACAGTATTTCAGATAGGAATATTTATTATTATTTTGGAAAATCTGCATGATAAGATTCTCTCTGATTTATGAACTCTTATGAATTCTCTCTGGTTTAAGATGATAACATCGGCTTTATTTGCATGGGCGTAAAAGTGAAATTACGCAGCTGCTTCTTCGATTTTATTACTGCTGATTTCACGTAAACAAGTATGGGGAGGCCATAAGACGTGTTTTTAATAAATAAAACGGGTTTATATAATATTCAAAGCTTGACTTTATTAAAGCTCACCTATTTGGGAGGTAAAAATCATAGCCTAAAGATAACGGAGTTTAAACTGGACCATAATTTTTTATCTTTTGGGGACCCGTGTGAAAAAAACCAGCTGTTTGAACAGTCCTGAATTCGATTCCCAGCGAGAAAAAAAAATTGGATTAGCATAAAATTCTGTGATCTTCCTGTGTGGGTCCATATCTTACGAGTATGTTTATGATACTCACCAGAAATCTAGTGTGACATTAAGTAATACATATTACTTACCTACTATTATTTAACACAATTCCCGAACTGCGTGACTAAGCTGGATACAGTCTGCTCCAAAGTATGTTCCTAATCAATACGCAAAATGGTCAACGATAATGAATTCAAACTGGCAGCCATGTACGGTGGTGACGGAAGGCGGCTGGTTACCGCATTAGCGGCTTCCGGCGACGCACGCGCAGCTAGTAGAGCCAGGCATCCGGATACAGCCGGACATAGGGTTTTTGTTTGAGTGTCCGGACAATAAAAAGTCTAGGCTTTTTGATTGTGTCCGGACAAAATAGTAAAGTCCGGCCTGTCCCGCTTTTTCTTAGGCTTTTTACATTTGAGTTCGTCACTTCGCATTTTAAAATTATGTCAAATTCAAATCATTTATTTATGTGGGCATTTTGTCAATACACTTATGCACGTCATTTTTTGAATCTACTACCGTTTCCAAAGGTGCTGTATTTTTTTGACGAGAAGAAAAGCAAAACAAACTCCTCAGCACTTCGTGTCTTTTAATCATCAAATGTTTATGTACATTTTACCATAAAAATATTAAGTACCTACTGCTTTGCACACCGTTGCTGCTGATATTTATGTATTTTGCATAGGGTGTCCGGCTTTACCCAAATGTCCGGCCAAACAGATCTGTCCTGCTTTAAGTTTGGCGACCTGGCCACCGTACGCGTTGCCAACGGTTCGTCTGTTTCCTAATTTGAAATGCGTTGAATTTGGCGCGGTTTCCTTGTTAACTTGAGATGTATTGTCCGTTACATTTGACGCATTTCAATTTAACTGTTATTGCAGTAAGTGAATTAAATGGTAGATACAATGATGCACTAGGAGACTAGGACTCAATGTTGATTGTGGTCTGGGGCCTTTTGGTTTTTACAGTCAGAAAAAATTGTGTATGTATACATTAACCGCACACACAGAATTAAACTGACAACGTGAACGTAAATATTGACGATAATAATAATTTTGTCAATGGCTTAGGGCTAAACATTAAAAGGTCTTCCTTTAGATAACGGTTACATTAACCTTAATTTTAATAGTTATAGTAAATAAGGATAAGTAAAATTATGGAAAATCAGGATCAACTTATAAACTTCGACGTGACTACACTTTTCGAATGAATGCAACTAGTCAAATTTCGTCCGAATGATTTGCAATTTCGAATGAGTTCACACTTCAATGGACTATAAAGGTAGGTACACAATTTTTGTACAAGAAATATTTTTAGAGTGAATAGAAATTTTTTTTCTTTGATTTGTATTGATTGCTAAATTGTTAAATTTAACGATGATAAAATCATTTTGTTAACTTCTTCTCAAAAATATAACTACACAATACATATTAGCCGTGGGCAGATCTTAGAATTAATGACTTCATGATATAGGTAAAAACAGCATCCAAATCAAACAAAACTTTTCAGCGACGAAGGGGAATCAACTTAAATATAGACAAATGACGAGCACCTTCCTAAATCTAATAAAATATCGGTATTTGAAACAAATTTATAGAATACAAAAATAAGTTCTCTGCATTGCTCCGTGTAAACTCAAACTATACAATATAAAATTTGTAGGTACCTACCAACTTTTTCTGTTCTCGTATACAGTATGTATTCAAAACGACTTCCGTCGTACACCTCATATCACCTTACACGTATATCGTTACGCATTCCGGGTGCGGATACTTACGCAACGCGTTTGTAAACGGTATTGTTTTGACGCACAGTTGTACTACAAGCTCCACGACAAAGTTTACTAACTTGGAAAATTATTCGCGACAACAATTTTGTTGTTGTTTAATATTGGGTAATTTTGTTTAAAGGTTTCGAAGTAAAAATTGAATTCTTAGTTCTTACAGTTTCGTTAAGTCCATTAGTTTGCTTCAGTTCAGATACTAATTAGATTACTCACTCTCTGCCATGGGAAACTATTTTTATCATGACAATCTGGAGAAGCAATATGATAAGTGGAAAGAAAAACGGCAACAGATGATTTAGGAGGACAGAGGGATTGGAGTCCGAGAAGAAGGATGAAGATATCAAGTGTCCGAACAAGTAAACATCAGACTGAGCGAAGCCATACAAATTACAAAGTGTCTCAGGCCGTGAATGGCGGCAGCTAAGCTAATCCAAGAAACATCTCAATAAGATTAACATCGTATCAGCAGTAAGCATACAACCAAAAGAAGGGGAGGATTCAAGACACAAAACAAAAGTTTGACAGTAAAAAAAATTTGGGTCCTTCTACATGTAGCAATGTGTACAAAAAATCCTTGATTTTTTTGGTCATAATTATTCGTCAATTATTAATTTGATCTACTTTTGCAAGCAAGGAATCTTACATTGCCCATTTTTCTTTAACACCATTTAAAGACACCCTAAATTAGTCTATCAAATGTAATTCCACTAACGCATTTCCCTACAAACGCAAACCTCGTTCATCTCTCGGTCTATGTACAGTCACGTACAGCCGCTATCGATTTTCAACTCAGACAGCCGGCTGTGCGTCTCGCCGAATAGGCTGTTACGTGGTGCTGTCTGATGGAGCCGTGATTTATCGGTCGCAGACTCGCAGACGACTTCTATCAAACTTTAGTGCACAATGCGACGTGCCTTTTCATTGTAAGTACATTTAAGTAGAGTATGCGTACGTCACGATTTGCCTTTTCGTTGTAACTGTACATTACGGTTTAACTAAACTTTTATTCTTTGAAATCAGTCCATACTTATACCTACATACTGTGACAACCCTGGCGCATCGACTTCGCTACACCGAAAACAATAAACAATAGGGGTCATAAACATGTCGCGCAACAATAGAAACAATAGGAGCGCGGCTCTCTCAAAAGGACGCACGACGCTTCGACCATTACGGCAATAGTCATACGGGCGAAAGTCGGTTGCAAGGAACGTTCTCGAACTTTATTTCGACGCGGGTCCGGACTTCGCGGGAATATTCTCGATTGTCGTGAATGGTGCGTGAGTGGTATAAAAAGGGGCGATCGTTCAACCGCGGACATTCTAGTTTCGGAAGCGAAACCAGGAAGATACCAGCGATACCTACGAGCGATACCAGTGAGAAGTGAAGTGAATTCTACGAGCGATACAGTGTTCGACGAGTGTGTTTACTAGTACCTACGTGCAGAGTGTTTTAGTGTGTACTGTGTACGTCGTGTAATTTGTGTATTTACGAGTACAATAAAAGTCTTTGTGGTACATTTTGGCATTTTCTCGAACCCCATACTCCTGACACGTAACAATTGGTGACAGAAGCGGAATGCCTGTAGTACCGCAGAGTGAAGAAGGGATTCGTACGCGACGTCAGACGACATTGGATTCCGTGCGGATGGAGTCGCCCGGGCGTGAGCGCACGGAAACGGAGGCCACCGCTGAACCTTCGAATACATCAGCTGCATCAGCGCCGACACCGAGTGCATTGGATATGGCCTCCTTATTAGCCGCCTTACAGCAAAGCCAGCGCGAATTCATGGAGAGCCTGGAAAGTAAACTATTGGGGAGCCAGCACGAAGCCATGGAGAGCCTGTGCAAAACCATGGAGGCAGGCCTAAAGAGAATCAATGCAGAGCTGGATGGTTTTCAGGGAGATTTAAACGTCGTGAAGGAGGACCTGGAATTCGTAAAGATGCGTACATCCGAGCACGACCAAGCCCTCACAAGCCATGACGCATCGATCAACAGCCTCAGTGCGTCAGTAAACTCCCTCGAAACTAGGCTCGTGAATTTGGACAACGAGCTGCAAAAAGTAAAGGTTTTGGGCACGGCAGCAACCAGTGCATGGGCTGGGGCCCCGAAATTCAAGGTCCCAAGTTTCGACGGCACGACCTCGTGGACAGCATTTAAGCACCAGTTTCAGGTGGTTGCGAGTGCGAATGGCTGGAAGAACGAGCATTCGTTGGCAGCACTCGCCCTGGCTCTTCGAGGAGAGGCACTGGTGGTGCTTGAGAACCTGCCCGCCGATCGACGCACCTTTAAGTCACTGTTTAAGGCCTTGGAAACTCGATACGGGGAAAAGCACCTTGAGTATGCATATCGCGCGCAGCTGAAAGACCGATCACAGAAGTCGAGTGAAGGACTGCAGCAATGGGCTACGGAGATCGAGCGCCTCGTACGCCGAGCCTACGCGTCGAGTTCCTCACCCGTCGAAGACATAGTTTTAGAGGCGTTTGTCAGCGGAATACGGGATCCCGAGGTGAGAACAACGGTGCGCTTGGGTCATCACGCAACACTGGAAGCAGCTTTAGCGCATGCTCTGGAAGTAGAAGCGGTACGAAGCGAGTATAAAGGTTGTAAGGTGCGCGAAGTCGTAGCAGCGATTAAACCTCGTACTGGGCCTATTTGCTACGGATGCGGTGAACGAGGTCATATAAGGCTGAGCTGCCGGACTCGAAAACAACAGAAATCGATGACGAGGGCTACTCAAGTCGACACCCAGGAGCTAGAAGCCGCCGTCGCAGCTGCCGCCGTTAAGAAGACCGCAAAGCCTCCTACGAAGATCTCGACGGCTACCCAAGTCGACAACCAGGAGCTAATAACCGCTGCCGCCGCTCCCGCCGCTACGAAGACCGCCAAGCCTTCTACGAAGACCCCGAAGGCGCCGAAGCCGAAGCATGCCGACGCCCTGTCACAACGCCCATGTTCTGAAGAAGGTCGACGTTGTTTCAAGCATGAGGGTAAAGAAGAGGTCAGGGTGATAAGGATGCAGGACCTCGACAAGTCTTGGGGAAAAGAACAATGTTTGAAGGACAGAGATAAGATGAAAACCCAGTACGAACGCGAGGCGAGGCAACATGGGTTCAAGGAGGGGGATTCTGTATGGTTGCGCAATCCACCGTGGAGGAAAGGGAAGTCTCCGGAGCCACAAGCACGATGGGAAAGCCCGTTGGCACAGTTGTCACGAAGATTAATGAAAGACCTATCGAATAATGCTCGGGACGAGCATGACTAAGAGGGGGGCAATGTGACAACCCTGGCGCATCGACTTCGCTACACCGAAAACAATAAACAATAGGGGTCATAAACATGTCGCGCAACAATAGAAACAATAGGAGCGCGGCTCTCTCAAAAGGACGCACGACGCTTCGACCATTACGGCAATAGTCATACGGGCGAAAGTCGGTTGCAAGGAACGTTCTCGAACTTTATTTCGACGCGGGTCCGGACTTCGCGGGAATATTCTCGATTGTCGTGAATGGTGCGTGAGTGGTATAAAAAGGGGCGATCGTTCAACCGCGGACATTCTAGTTTCGGAAGCGAAACCAGGAAGATACCAGCGATACCTACGAGCGATACCAGTGAGAAGTGAAGTGAATTCTACGAGCGATACAGTGTTCGACGAGTGTGTTTACTAGTACCTACGTGCAGAGTGTTTTAGTGTGTACTGTGTACGTCGTGTAATTTGTGTATTTACGAGTACAATAAAAGTCTTTGTGGTACATTTTGGCATTTTCTCGAACCCCATACTCCTGACACGTAACAATACAATAAAGGTTATAGTAGGTAGTAGGTACTCTGTGTGTTTGTTTGCTTTTCATGCTTAATCAGCTGAATTAATTCAGATGTTTGTTGTGGAGACAGGTTCGATTATTTCATAAATTTCCTCGTCTCTAGACGAAACATTCAATTTGAAAATAATAAATTAGCTTCGGGCGGCAAACGAATGAGGTATGTCGTGTTGCCAGACATCCGGATAAAGCCGGAGAGTGTCAGGCTTTTTAAGTGCGTGTCCGGCCAAAAAAACGGTGTCCGGCCTGTCCGGCTTTTGTTAAGCTTTTTATGTTTGGATCATTATTACTATGCAAGTTACTCGGATACGAATAATTCCTACATCAATCGTTGACCAACGACAAAATTTTGCACCCCACAAATTTTTGATAGTGGGTGTCCGGTTTTTTTACCGAAATGTCCGACCAAACTGATTGATCTGTCCGGCTTTTAGATTTGGCGACCTGGCAACCCTAGGTACACGGGATACTTTTGCTGCTCTCTACTGTGTCGAAGATCTTTTGGACATACTCGTATGGGTTAACATTTAAGTATATTCCAATTTCAAACTCATTATTCTAAGAAAGGCGCATGTTTACCACAACGATAGGCCCTTAGGTAAATACGTAGTATTGCTCCCACGGATATGCTAATGTACCTCAGTTGAACAGTTAACTGAAAGTGGGTCGGTTTAATCCGACAAGACCATGACTTCTTCTGAACTATGCCAAGAGCGTGTATTGAGGGCAAGTCGTGCCGTGTGGGAGATTGTCCAGGATTTATTGAACCACCTACGATAGGTTAGATTGCTCCGATTTAGTTGCAATTAAAGCTGGTATTGTGATTGTGAATCTACTGGATATGAAGATAGACGTTGGGTCAATTGTGCTTGAGGATTGTTAAAGATTTATAGACTGAATACCTATTTCCCGTATATAAGGACTTGGATCAAATACTGCAGATTGCAGTTTTTTTATGAGCTTAAGACCGTGGCCGCTAAACTGCAGCCCGTGGTATCTTTGAAGCAACGGGGGGTGGAAAGGTCACTTACAATGGCAATCCGGAATGTTTACGTGGCATGGTTGTTATCTTTTTCTGATAACTGTACTTTGAAGCAATGTTTAAAGTAAACTTTATATGACGTTATCCATAATTTTGGGATGGGATCTAGTGGGACGGGTGAGAACGTGAATGGGAGCCAACGGGAATAACCCGTTCAGAGCAATTGTAGTAAATGACCAACAATAGATTTCCGCAACATAACATCTGATTAATGTCTTCATCTACTCGCGATGACAGATCTGTTCCATCGAAGCAGTAGATATGACTTCAGAGCTATTCATCTTATTTCTGCTCTCTAGATATACTTTCTAGACAGCCGTATAATTGAGTACTCGGTAGACGTGTACTGTTGCGCTAAGATTGCCAGTTGCCACCATCAGTGCCATCGCTTATCCGCTTTCGTTATACGCACTGAAAACTTACGACTCGATTTATTCATTTTCTCCTTTATAATAATTATCGAGCTATATGGATTTAATTAAATAATCTCGTTAGTTATGTAATTTTTTATTAGTTTATGCAGTTAATCGTTAGCGTTGCTGATGGATACCTATAAGTAATATCAAAGTCATCAATGATGTGTTGCGAAGAAATAGGTATTTTAATAAAGAAATATAGTCCCACACTAAAATTCGTTGTGTCATAGGGTGCTATGTGTAAGATTGTACAACTCAGAAAGGCAAGAAACCCAAACAGGGATTAGAAAATACTCTTGGAATGGCAGTAGGGAACATACCCAAAGCTAGTTGTATCATAAGAACCTGTTGTAGTAGGTAGGTAGATACAACATTTTGAGAACAAATATCGATTGAAGAAAATGTTATCAGATACACTACACATTTATTGTCGATATTTTATTATCTACACAAGACTGGACTGGTCACTAGTCACTATTCACGCGTATTTAGTTATAAATGTAAATACCAATGCATCCACCCAGATATCATCAGTGAGCAGTGAGCTAATCCACGGGTATCATGACAGGTGCGTAGGCGTCACTTAGCTTGATTAACAGCACCATTAGCGATAGGCGTGGTGAGTGAAGTCAGAACGTATTGCTACAAATTATGAATCACTCAGAAAAACAAGCAAATAAACTATTTTTAATAGAATTAAGTAGCAGAGGAATATGCTGCAGCACCCTTCTGTTGCCGTCAACTACATCTGCGATCAACCTAGAACACGACTTGATTTAGGGATATGGTTAGTCCAGCCAGTTACCTAGCTAGTAGATTGTGTGAGGACAGGTATTTTTAGTGATAGTTAGTCCTGTTAATTAATGTTAGTAATAGTCCAGTTAATTGTTAGTATTAGTCACACATATACGGTTCTGCCCCTGAGGCCTCAGATGGTCGCCTCTAAAAAAGCGTAACCGGCTCCACACCTTGCTATCCGGAACACATAAAAATCCATAGTAGGTATATTTATGTCATTTGACAACCCTGGCGAAATTATGCAGTGTCTAGCTAGAACTATAGAGTCCATTGTCTAGACGGGTCATAGTGATAATAAATGTAAAATAGAGAGGACAAACTGATGATTAGTTCAATTAACGTGATTTGGGTGTGAACGTCGTGTTTTCTAACAATATGTTGTAAAATATACAAGTGCATTTTTACATCATATTGTGAGAAAAACAAATTGGATTACACCTATTTTGTACCGCAGGTATAAATTTCCACCCACACGATGACTGCATTTCAAAAATAGAGTCTTGTTTCATTCGACATAAAATTTACATACGAATTCTGAGAATATTAGTTCACTTTATTTAACTTTGATTTAACTGAGACAAAATTTTATCCCGTTAATATTGCGTCTTAATTATTATCTTGCATAGTCTGTTTACTCTTATGACACATCACATTTTTAATAATGAAATAAAGTTAATCGGTCTACATTGAAAATCTTAAAGCTAGAAGAATAACGTATTTCCATACGTTTCCATACATTTCCATACCAAAGGGTAAAGAAAAAATATACTTAGGAATAATTGCACCATTATTTTCTATACGAATTTAATCCCAAAAACAATAATTTAAAAGCCATATAAATCTGATTATCCTTCCATCCATTCTTCTATTAACCATCTATTTAGGAATAATCTATATAGCCCTCGGTTTAATTTTATTCCTCATTTTATTATTTAAGTAATAGTTATCTTCCGATGACAGGAAGCTTTTTTGATTAAGTGTGATATTATCTCATGTCAAAAATTATCTTATCCATAGAAGCTCTCTCTTAAATAAAGTCCGTTCAATTTGGATAACCTGATATTCAAATGGGTTCTAATTCTATTCGTCAAAATTATTTACTGTGGATATCTAAAGTGTTTTTGTCTTAATAATATTAAAACACTCTTAAAATTGTGTCTCTATTAAAGTTGAAAGGAATACCGTTCTTAGTACCTCTCAGTAGGTTACTAAGAACGGTATTCTATGTATATGACAAGACGGGTGGACTACAATAAAATAAATAATAAAAAAATAACGCTACACACTCATATCCAGCCCCACAATAGGATGCCCAGTGTGGTGGGCGCTATGGACAACATAAAACACTCACCCAGCTGGGAATCGAACCCAGGACCCTCGGAATAGCGATCCGCTGTGTTAACCATTGAGCCATTTGGGTCTTCATTTAAAACACTCTTAAATTTTTGTGCCTATTAAAGGTTATGAGAGTCTACAGTTATTAATCTAAAGACAAGACGGAAGGACAACAATAGGTAAATGCGAGGCAGGCGCAATCTCAAAGCACATTCCCGTAATATTTCAATGTTTTTCCTATGAGTAGAATCCGAATGAGATATACTCAATGTATGTATGCCTTCTAACTTCTAACCCTAATAAAAAAGAAACCTCACAAGGAAACGTTCAGTCTTTATAATACCTTCCATGACTAGTTACCATAACATGGCTCTACGGTAACTGTGCGTAACCCATGTTACTTCGACACGCAAAGGCGTCACGCTACCCAAAGCTTAACTTATGCATGACAAAACCCCGTAAAATTACGTCATCAATGAATTCTCTATTAAGAAAGTCGAAATAAGTAATAAAGGGTTAAGGACATAAAACACATTGGGTAGCAATCGGTTAGGTGTAAGGGTTGTAGGTAGTTAAGTTAAAATTACGTCATCTATGAAGTCAGTATAAGCAAAGTCGAAATGAGTAATAAAGGGTTAAGGACATAAAATACATTGGGTAGCAATCGGTTAGGTGTAAGGATTGTTTGTAGGCGTGGATCGTTAAATCAACTGTGTAAATCGCTTCGATTTACACAATTTTTAATCACACTCGGACTTTCGCGTAATCACTCACACATTCGTGCAAACATTACCCTAACATTTTTTAGTCACCCTTAATTATTGTGGGTTACTATTACTAGTTGATTTTTTTAGTTGAATTTAAACCCAAGGTTAACAGCACCGCCACCCTCGTTCTATATTTAACTACCAACGCTCCCAGTTCAGAAACTCATCAATTAGTACGATCGCGCCTATGTTGTCACTTTGAATGAGGACGTGTTATTTTTATGCTTTTTAATACCTAAAAATTGTTTATTTTGTTTTATGACAAGCGGCTGTTCGCTTGGTTAGAAATATTGATCGTAAGGTCAAAGATCCGAGTTCCAATTATAACGTGTATAGCATGATATTTTTGTAAGAAATTAATAATTGCTTGTTTTTGTTATCATAATCACATTATACCACTGCTGGGTCCTCTCACTCTCACAATGGAAGGCGTACAGGCCATAGACCACCACGCGGGCCAAGTGCTGATTGGCGGATTTCACACACGTGAGAACATTATAGTGAAACGTCAGGTGTGCAAGTTTCCTCAAAATATTTCTGTAACCTAAGCAAGTAATAATTAAATTAATCTATTACTATTTATTTCTCTTAAGTATTATGTGTAACTTAATGCTTGACAACAATCACAACCCAGTGATGTTGTCTAGAGTGGTGAAGATAGGATGATAATTATGATGCTTGAAGTATTTGAACCTAGAAACCCTTGAAACGATTAACGAACCCTGGAAATCACAAAGGCATCCCTATACCTAAATATATTTATTTAAAAACTTTTACACTTTAAACAACAAGAATTGACTAGAGCACACGAGGTGGTTTGCGGTGTGGAACAATGAAATTGTTGTTCACTAACGGTGCGTAGTAAACTGCAGTAAGATAGTAAACTACACTTACGGTTAAACTGTCATACAGTTACTGCGTTAGACGAAGATGCGTGGGGCTAGGGCTGTACGAAACATGAACAATAGTAGGTAGTAGGTAGCGGTAGTAAATCTGAGACCCAATTAGGACGAGACTAACTCAGATTAACAATCAAGTACCTACCAATCGGAAAATTACTTACAAAAACGAACACTAATCGTCTCTGCCCTAATCCCCTAATACTCAGAAACAAACTGACCTACAACTATTTACTAACTGTAAACTGTCGGTCGATGAAAAAATCAAATGGTTTTGAATAAAAAACATTTTTATAACGCTACGCTACACGCAACACACTCAAAGCCCCACACTAGGATTTCCTTTGTCGTGGGTGCCTTGGACAACACACAAGACAAGGACACATACCCAGACCGAGAACGGAAATTCAAATTCATCATTAAAATCGCCGCCTCGCTGAGAATCAAACCGAGGACCCTCGAAACAGCGATCCGCCGTGTTAACCATTGCGTCATTCGGGTCGTTTTTTATGGAATTAAGATAGCAAATCTGCAGGCAGCGCCATCCTGAAGTAAAGTATACAAATGACAACTAGACTAAGTCCAGAAGTGTCCCTACGATACGCTTCTATAAGTACCGATCTGCGCACTTCGCGGTTAACACAACAGTAATACTGCTTTTGGTTATCGATCTCGTTAACCGCAACCGTTAGATGGTTAACCACCAATCATCAGATACAAATATAATACAGATCTCGAGAAATCTAAGTATATCTACATCCATGCTAAATGCGAAAGTGTGTTTCTTTGTCCTTGTTTCACGTCAAACCTCAATTTTTTAGGGTTCCGTACCCAAAGGGTAAAACGGGACCCTATTACTGAGACTTCGCTGTCCGTCCGTCCGTCCGTCCGTCTGTCACCAGGCTGTATCTCATGACCCGTAATAGTTACACAGTTGAAATTTTCACAGATGATGTATTTCTGTTGCCGTTAAGTACAACAACAAATACAAAAAAACAGAATAAAATAAATATTTAAGTGGGCGCCCATACAACAGACCAGAATTTTTTTGGCGTTTTTATACATAATGGTACGGAACCCTTCGTGCGCGAGTCCGACTCGCACTTGGCCGATTTTTTCAGTTAGTGTCTTTGTTTCCGCTAATTTCAGTATCTGCCTGCAATGATTTCGAGGTGTTATTAATGGATAATTAATTTCAATAATTAAGCTTACAATCTGATGTCATGTAACCTGACAAAAACCATTTATCTGTCACATAATTCGCGATATATTTTTCATCGTCTCCGGCCAGGAGTCGAACCCTGGATTTCTCGCTTCACAGGCGCAGTTACAATTTAATTTATTACAGCTGTGTATCATTTGTTTATTATTTTTAAGTGCTTAAATTAATAGGTACTACCACCTGCATTAAATGTTAAAATATGTAAATTACATGTTATTAAATTATTCACGAGAGTGAAGTCCGAACACAGCCATTTACTTGCTAATTTCCACGCTATTGTTTGATAAGTATGCCTTTGTATTTGGTGTATGTATTTTAATTTAAGATTTTAAAACTAACTTAATCATCAAGGCCAAGTAATTTAAATCAATTTTAGAATTGCAGTAATTAATGGTTAATGGTCTTTGGTAAAGGGAGATCTGCCTCCAGGCGAGACGACATGCCTGGGGGGTGGCCGGGTCCCAAGTGAATGCTCTCAGGGCGTTTTACATATGCGAGCATTGCGAGCGGTGTAGAAATCTTGGATAGCGTGATTCAGGCATCGGTGACGTCGTTGTATGACGTGGGTGCGATATTGCCAAAGTTCTTTAATGATGCTATGAAAGATGGGCAATGGACAGTCGAGCCGGACAGTCCAAGAAGCCATTATTGATGATGAGAAGTCCATACACAACTATGAGTTGAATATAGGACCTAGGCTTGCACATAAAAAGCGAATACTCCACCACGCTGCTCCAGTGCGGATTGGTGAAGAGATTACTTGATAACTACTGAAAAACCCTAACAATATTCTTCGATCAGCTTAAATTCGCTTTTGCTCAAGGTTGGACAAAGCTTATACCTTAATAAACAGTGTGATATTTTCACGGAAAATTCTTTGGCTAATAATTAAATCTTTGCTTTGAGCGACAACCCTAGAGGAGAACAATGAAGTCATCTAATTAGGATAGGACGGGCAGGTGTTTGACCCGCGCGGCGCCATTGTGTAATTGAAAATGTGAGGAAAACGTCATGTAGCTACAGAGCATACAGAGCACAAGATTGTGTGATAAAACCCAAACTATGAATGTGGATTATAAGCCGTGATTATAAGTAATACATAGCACTGAATCATGCAACCAAAAGAATTTACAAGATTTATAGTTTGTTTTTGTGATTGTGTTTGATGTAAGTAAGGAAACAAGATTATGCCAATATGAATGAATATGAAATGTGAATGAATATTACACATGAATATCATGTTAGCTAATTAGGTCTCGGTTTGATTTCAGCACGCACATCTATACTTTAATCGCCGATATGGAATTGGCAGTTGTTACTCCCCACTAAAAACAAATTTATTACGAGTATACTCACGGATCAATTTAGGTTGTAAGCAAAATTAACCAAAGGCATTTAAATTCTCGCTGTCAATCGACAACAAACCTTATTCACAGGGGCGTAAAGCGGGCAATTGTGTGTATTGCCATTTAAACGAATTCCATATCGAACGCGAACGGAGTATAATTTTCAAAATTATGTTTATCAGATTGCGATAAAATTAAGTAAATGCATAGACCTATTATTCCTGGAGATACGTACCACTGGAACCATTTTAACGGTATTTCAGCGATGCACACAGGCAAATCCGCGGGCAAAAAAAAAGTTGAATAAATTTCCTCAACACAACCCTGCAATAGACACAGTGAAGACAAACAGATGAATGACCGAGCGCAGTGTAATTGAAACAGAGAAAAACTCATGAGAAATAACCAAATAACCCGTTGGCTGATTAATTGTTAACAGCTTTTACTGTTTAACGCTTTCTCCGATGGTTCGCTATGGTAATATATTCACGGCGCGTGCAGTAATTATGGCACTGGTAACGGGGCCCACTTCCGTCTACAGGGCCTTATTTACGTGCTTTATAACTTTATTCTAGAATTGGAAGTTGAAATTATTGGAGGTTGCTGGATTATTTTAGATTTTAAGACAAGTGACATTTCTGATGATACGAGTAACTTTGAGTAACTTTTATTCGTAAAGTCAGTATGACCACAGAGATACCTACAGTAATACGAGTACCTATACAGTGTTGCCGTGCATTAAAATTTATTTCAACAGAAGTCCTTTTAAGTACCTATTCATGCTATTTGTCAGGAATTGTTAAAGCGCTATGACATTGACTATTTTAAAAACGGTGAAAAATTATTCTTCAAAGCTGGCGTTGCAGACGACTTTCCCGTTGTTGCTCCTATCCAGAGGCGACGATGACCACATACCAGCAGGTGATTTTACTCTTTCAAAAATGCCATCTAACCCTTTAGATCGAATCGAAATGAAAGTTTTTCAAAGGTAGACAAGGCTGCTCTCAACTAAATGCTACACAGTAATTATTATTTCTACACAGCATAATTAAGCGTCTCACCTTATTTTCTTCGCAATAAAACATGTTCTAACATCTGAGATCTATTCTTAGGACTAGAAGCACCACTGCCCACGCGAACCAAAGGTCAAGAGGGGAGCAATTCGCCAGGTGAAGGGTGTGAGCGGGGAAACCAGTTTTGCAATGGGCATTTCCAACCCTCCATCAAACTGTACTCCTGATGAGTACCTACAGTGTTGAACATGTGTCATTTTGTACGAATGTATTGTTTCACTTGTATGTTAAAATGAGACACAAAAAGTTGTGATGATGATGAAATTTGAAAATTATAATTAATTTTACTATAAACACTCCACTTGGTACTTCTCCAAGTACGTACCTAACACAATAGCAAGAATTTGTCTTATAATAATATCTTCATCTGCTGTAGACAAATGTTAGTCAACAGTGTCAACACATCCTTTATCACTCACCAAATAGACATAAGTGTGAAGTGGCCAGAGAAACCCACGTACGTGAAACGCAGTAATAATATTATGATAGTAATCTGTAGTGTGTAGTTGACGCACTAGGTGTACATTTTGGTATATGAAATAAAGAACATCACACACAAAGTCACAAAGCATTAGTTATACTAGTAGTCCGAGAGCAGTTAGCACTGATCAGTGATCATTAGCAAGGTCCTTATGGTGATAACAAGGTTGATCAAGTACTTTCACAAGGTACTAAATATCTACCAATGAGCAGAAAAGTGGTCATAGCACTCATGGCCTATAAGCATGCTCTAAAATATAGATATCTCGCTGACTACTTATTCTATCTATCGATCGAGCGGCATCCCTCAACCTATGATTGGTTGATAGTGATGTGTTACGGCATACGGGTGACAATGTACAAATAGGCCACTTCCGAGAGTGAGTCAAGGCAGCAGACAAATTGCTCTGAAACAGTATCATCCTGTCTACTTGAATGCAGTCTTCCGGAATTCCCGACTACATTTAAATTTATTTTCACTTCAAAATATCGAGTTGAAATAACTCGTTTATTTGAGTTCAATATTATGAAATGGTTTATGGCTCAAATAACAATAAAAACATTTGCTTTAATAGAAAAGATATTGTTGGTTTAGCGAGAAGGAAATAACCATGAATTCATCATTTCTAAAGATTTCCAAGTAAACTTAGACTCTGAAATAGGTATTGCAAGACATTAGTAAATAGTCAAACCTGAACATGCAATAAACAACACAAGTGCAAATATGCAAAGGTTATTCATAACTTATTCATATTCCAGCGAGCCCCCAACACACCTGTCACAAGTCAATTAGGTTTCAGGTAAGTCTAAACATTTTGATGGCCACGAATTCCGGAAAGGTATCTAAGGAAAACATTAGTTTCTTCAAATCTCATCGGTATCATCAAATTAGCAAAAGACCTTAAGCCAGGATACCTCGTGTTCAGACAATAGTATCTGATTGTTCATGTTCGGAACTTGTAAATATGTAAGTAGTAGAAAACTTCAATAACGTGATTCAGGTCGAGTCGTCACTGTTCGACTATGCAATTATGAAAACTATAAATTTTGAACGAACACTATTTACACAAATGGATATAATAACAGGAGACGAGAGGAATGGGACACTTCCGAAATATGAGACAAGGTGAACAACAAGTCAGTCACGCTGTAACTATGTGTAACGGACGTGACGTAAGCTGATGCACTGCCAGCTAAATTGTGCCTAAAGGAGCTGCCTGCCAACGCATCACGTAGCCTTAGCCTTAGTTAGAGCCAAAGCCAAGCCAAAGCCACCGCTCGCCATATTGATGATTCCCTCCAGCCACAGCCAGGCAGCCGTCACAGCCAGACGGTGGAGCGGAAGGTGTCAATATAAGCCAAAGCTATAACCTTAGCCTTATCTGTAGCCATTGACGATACTTTTTGCATGAACTGATGTTATTTGAAAAAGAAAGATGTGACGTTGACGAATTTGATTTGGTATTCTATTTGATGTATTGTCATTGAGCAGAAAATTATAAAATCCTAAAGTAAAAATAGTCGTATTATTTCCCTTCTTTTACATTCAGAAGTGGGATAATAATGTAAAAAAACATAATACCTACGTCCTAATAATGGAGAGAATAAAAAAACTATGGTCGAAATTGAAAGCGATAAAAGTATTAAAGAAGGGGAGACTTGGATGTGGACTTGTAATGCTCTGAATGTGGATCAGCGTTTGTGGACATCAGGTGACCTCTGTATTGTTTTTACTTTAATGTATAGCCAGATAAGGTATTACGAGAACTGAGATTTGGTAGTTGATTAGATTCTGTTGCTATTCGTCTACATAACTAAGGGATGTGGTTAAGACAGAATAAATTATTAACTGGAGAAATAATATCAGTAGGTACCTACATGGCTTCGAGACTAAAATTTTATTGAATTCACAAGATTTGAAAGTTCGTTGAGGAGATTTTGATAGTTTGAAACTAAATATAAATCGGGTCGGACGGAGATGACAGTTTGAGAATGCCGTTGATGTTTTGGAAACAAACATTGATCAAGTTGGACAGAGACAGGATTTCTTTTTGGAAATGTCTCATGGTAGGTCTGGAATGGTCGATCGTGGAGAGATACTCGTGTTTGTATTTTGTTGTTACAGGTGATGTTCAATTCCAAGTGCGTATTGCTGCTAGTAGAGAAATGTTGAAGATGAATCTCGTGGAACAGCTGAACAGAGTTAAATTTTATGCCAATGACGAACTGATATACTTACTATCACAGACATAGTAACTATGTCTGTGCTTACTATGATATGGAAAATAGTTTTCAAGATGCAATGCCATATTAACTTGAAAAAGAAGAACTGTCTAATCTGTCAGATAAAATTTGTGAAAGCCCTCAATACGAATCCATAACCAGTCTGAATGAAGAGAAGAGTCTTGTCAAAATGGAAAGAGAAATCAGTGAAGGCTTATCAGTTTTATAAAAATTATCATTACGTGGAGGAGTATATCTCAGATCTCAGCACAATAGGTGATGTATGCTATTTCATGTCGCTGTCATCATGCTGTGCAAGTACAAGTACAAGTTGTTGCTGATTTTGTTAAATTAATAACCCTTTGCGTGCGTTCCAATTGCGGGACGCAATTGTTGCAGGATGGCCGATTGTAACGGACGTGACGTAAGCTGATGCACTGCCAGCTAAATTGTGCCTAAAGGAGCTGCCTGCCAACGCATCACGTAGCCTTAGCCTTAGTTAGAGCCAAAGCCAAGCCAAAGCCACCGCTCGCCATATTGATGATTCCCTCCAGCCACAGCCAGGCAGCCGTCACAGCCAGACGGTGGAGCGGAAGGTGTCAATATAAGCCAAAGCTATAACCTTAGCCTTATCTGTAGCCATTGACGATACTTTTTGCATGAACTGATGTTATTTGAAAAAGAAAGATGTGACGTTGACGAATTTGATTTGGTATTCTATTTGATGTATTGTCATTGAGCAGAAAATTATAAAATCCTAAAGTAAAAATAGTCGTATTATTTCCCTTCTTTTACATATGTCATCCTGTCTACGGCCAACCGTGTTCCGGAATTCCCAGCTCAATTTAATAAAGAGTCTAGTCACGATTCTAAAATAAAAGTACTTAAAAAATCGTTCTAATTATATAAACGTTGCCAAGTGACTTGAAAATAAAAACGAACAACAAAATAATTTCCATATAGGTATATAAACATATTAACAACTTCTCGACTGTCGCTCGCGCCAACGTAATCATAACTAGACTTAACATAGCTGTAAGTTTCCCTAATTATGTACAAATTAACAATAATAACACAGACACAACTGAACCATAAGTCATCAATCAGACAGCCACTGACCGTCACCATCCGTGTCAGATAACACGATTAGTAACAGGATCAGTGATTGAACACAAAGTAGTTCACAGTTAAACAAACCGCACCGTAGTAGCGGGCACAAATGATTTACTTCCGAAACGAATCGTGTTATCCAAGGTGGAGAGATAAATGTGTCATGAACGAATGAATGAGCTAATAATGTAAAATGGGACGCAGATAATTTTCTATTAAACGCTTAATATCGTTCGGCATCAGCTCAATAATGGCCCACTATAGAGAATGAACTAGATCATACTCCAACAGTGCACCATACTGAATCATTTATGAGATTTATGGTCAATAGCCTCCGTCATTGCTTAGCGATTTTTGCCTGTTTGCGTGCCTTCCAAAGCACGGAAAGGCCTAAAAATAATTCTCATTATGTGTTGGTTACAGTTGCCGTGAACGGTAGTATAAGGGTGGTGCAGCTTGCTGGTTTTCTATCTTAAATGCATAAAGAAATGAACAACCGTAAAGTCATTACCAGTGACGAGCTTACAAATACTAAAGTAGCTATAGAACGTCATTTTTACCAGAAAATATTATAGTTGCGACAACGTGGCTGCAAATGTAATTCTAACCTCGGGATGAATGCCAAGCAAGCAAGAGGGTGGCAGGTAATGTATGTTGGCAGAATTCGCTTATGAATTTCAAAGGAAATATATAACTGAATTCATCTAATGCACGTATTATGAGAACACGACATATGAGGGAAATGCTATGAGGATGAACGTAGACCGTGATTGTTATTCTATGTGGAAAGACCCTCTTTAACTGGATGGATATATGTAGAATGTATAAGGGCATAAGGTGACTTGCTATTTTTTGATGGTAGCGAGCAAATGGCACATCAATGCTTAGTAATCGGATTCAAGACAGGATTATAAATTGTAAAAGTCCTTGTGATAGACATAAGACTTGTTATTTAGCAATAGTGGGATTATTTACTAGGCTTAAATAGCTCACAGATGAGTAGATGAACCAAGATAGTTTCTGGTCACCGTCATTAACGGACATCATTGATACAAAAGGCATCACCGATAAATTATTGAAGAAGCAGGTAAAGTTTCCTTTTATGTAAAAAAACCCTGCAACCAAGCAATTGATCGTATTACTCACGGGTGAAGGAACCATAGATTTTCCCATGTCGCGAAAACTGGCAGACAGCCAGCAATACAACGCAATGCTGAAATGGAAGATAACCCCTTGAACAGGATTTATGCGACGCTCAAGTTCCGGATTCAGACACGCGAGCAAGCGTTTTTGCCAATGTTCATGTCTATATAAGTGCGTATTGATATACGGTTATGGGTTGGCAAAGTTACTTTGTTGACTGAACTAACAGTTATAACTGAAGTTGTAGCAGTGTAGATATTTTTTCGTAACAGAGGGTGCCTGGAATAGATTGCTACTTTAGCGATAAGGCCACCTTTTGTATACCATATTTTTTGTATATATCAGGCAGCCTGCCTGCCTGCCTTTATCAGGTGTATAATATGTCGAAGTCGAATTGTAGAATTCATAGTTTTACATAACAACGCATCGGATTGAAAAAAGTTGCTGGTCACTTGCTCGTTTGTCGTCCCAACGGCGCCGTTTGACGTTTAGCGGAATTGTAAGACAAAAGCAACGAACCATAAATTATGTAAACATCTTAATTTAAAAGTATGAATTCATTTAATTTCTATAAAATTTTAAGTAGCCATATTTATCATAAAAAAATTAATTTGAGATTAGATCTCCACCAATCCATACTGGAGCATTGTAATGGAGTGTGCTATAGGGCTCCTCAGTTATGAAGAGAAATCGATACAATGAAGTGGGATGTTAATGATAATGCCAGCATACATCATATTGGGTATGAATGCGGTGTACAACACTTAACAATGATGAAGCAAACTATGGTTTTTTGCGAACGATTCTCAAAATATGTCAGTTCTGTCATAAATTTTTATTATATGAGTTACTTATGAATAAATATGAGGCAAAGTACCTAGACGGATTTCATTTTGGCACGAAACTGGCATTTCATACATGCGAGCTTGAAAACGCAGATTAATCTTGGCACGATATTTTTTGTGACACATATGACAGTTACAGTTAACATAAAGGCAAGAACAAAAGAGTTAATGAATTAGTTCAACAAAGACCTATAGTTTGCATTTGTAAACTTATTTTCTTTTCTGCTGGCCTTTACTAATACGTTATTTTCATACAACAAGACAAAGCGTTCATAAATCCAAAATTTTCATTCATCAAACTATACAATCAGACACCATGTACCAGAAACAATAATATTTTGGACGTTTTAATAGCTAAATTACTTGAAGCGTATCGGTCAAAGCCCGCTTTGACCGTTTGTAATGAAGTTACTGAAATATTTATAAGAAACAAAACGATGCGGGATCGCGTGGCTAAGAATGAATAAATTAAAAAAGATGAAAGTAACAGTCGTTTTTACTAAGAATTACTTTGTTTGTTTACGTTGAATTGATCCAGCGCTTGAAATATTCATTGTTTGTCATATTTAGATTATGCTATACGCTGTTCTGTTTGTACACTATTAATATCTTACAGGACTAACAATCAGTACTTGCTAAACCCTTTATACTTACTATTGACATAACCAACTTATTAATAGCTTCTCTGCTTACTAAACTAACTTTCCTAGTCCTGATTTGAGTCTTGTTATGTGTCCGTCACAGTTGACATAAGACGGAAAAGAAGGGTGTTGCTGCATGCTCGATTGCTATCTTAAGTTCATAAAAAGTAACAATTGCTTTTACCAATAATTACGTTAACGTTCAATGGATCGCTTTAAATATTCATTATTTGTCATATTTTAAATTAATACATGCGTTGGAGGAAGTTTTTCAACCTTGTTGCCTTTTATACTGTACGATTTGTTTACTAACAATGATGCCTTTTCATAACTATTGTATACGTATTGTTATTTTGTAGTACGGTGATCAATTAGCGTACCATTGACTGCGTCGCGTAGTTTTGCACTTTCATTAATTTATAATTTCATGATATTTATAGCTATCGTATTATAACGGAAATCAAAATCTTTGTACGTTTTTACGAAAATTATGCGAATGGAATCATTCAAAATTTCATCAATATAGTTTTTCCGAAGAATAAGTGCACAATGAGTAATTTTACATAATAATGCACTAGAACTATATAAAACATCACACATTCTAATACATTTAATCCACTCAATATACTACACTAACTTGCATTTGAAACTCTACATTCATACATGTACATTTAGTGTGAAAAAACACTTTGTGAATTTAGAACGCAAGACAAGTCTCAAGAAATGATTTTAACGGTATGCGTATGACATAAGAATCGATTTACTTCCCAGAATTTATGAGGTTTGTTCGTGATAACGTCATGTATAAAATTATAATCACACCAACGCAACGTACCTCGTCGCAAATGAAAATCTGGCAAGCATATTGCAATTATTCTTACATTTTAATTTATATGCTGCACTGCATATGGTATTTCGTAGATTACTTCGTTTATTCCTTTTTTTGTATCTTCGAAATGATCTAATTGTGACGCTTTTAAAATTAAAAATAATATCTTTACTGTAAAGTGACAATCATGATTTTTTCTCTACCTTCATTACGGAATCCAATAACTACTACTACTATAATGGTAAATGTACTTAAATAAAGATTTTTGGCATATTTTTTGCCACTCTTCTTACGAGTAAGAATATCGACAATTAAATCACACATAAACTAACAATTTCATAAAAATTTCGCAGAAAAGATACTCAGATAATTTTTATCACGATAAAACTATATCATAGACCAAAGTATATATGGATCAGTAGAAATTTCTATTCCACAAGGTTTATTGAAATATTGGAAAGATAATCAAGGATATTTATAGAATCCCTTGTAAGCCAGCACCATAGAACGCAATAAACACAAAATTTTCCACGTAAAAGAACCATTTTCTCATAACAAAAGCTCTCACTATTTTAGCAACAATGGGCGTTGGAACACGCTTTTTTGTTCAAATCTTAAGGAGTCTTTTATACGGCTACCCGTAAAATGTTTTGAAGAAGGTGTAAACATCTCTTCAAGGGTAATGAAAGTAGTGAAATCTTTTATAAATGAAATAATGAATAAGCACTTTCACATTTTGGAGTAATTCAGGATTTACTAATCAACATGAATTTGGCATTGAAGAATTTTATAATCTTTTGTCATTCTATGATCAAAGAAAATGTTTGTTTAGACGAGCAATAATCATAATAATTTTGAGAAAATTACATTTTGCGTCAAACCTACAATCTAATCAATGATTTGTTACGAACTTAGGTTTGAACTTGGGATTCATAAAGTCCAACGTCGAATCCACGCACCTTAAATTTTCAGAAATGCTGTGCGTATTACAAATTAAATATCATTCGCTTTAGTTAAGGAAATTATGGCCAGAAAACTTGTAAATCTGAGAATTCTCCATGATTTTCAAAGATATGTTAAGTCCACCAATACGCACTTAGCGAGCTTGAAGAATTGAAATGGAGGCCTAAGCCCAGTAATGGCAGTAATATAGTTCTGGGTTACAAAGAAAAAGAAAATGAAATAATGAATACGCACTTGATGATACCATCCTCGATGTACACATCAGCATCTTCCATGCCATCGTCGTTGATGACTTTGCCATTCTTGATGAGGAGGCGGTTCTGAGAGCTCTGAAGCAAAGAAATATGCTAGTTAAATATAAGGGTGATGTAAATGTAGTAAAAGGTAATTGTAAAATTAAGGTAGTCAAGTACGAATACCTCTATAAGTTTATTAAGTAAAAAGAATAGTTTGGGTACTCAATTAAAAATAATCAATTTGCAAATTGCTACGTTTTAAAAATGCGTGCATATAAGATTTTATTAAGTTCAGACTGCTTTCAACTGAAAAAGTAATTCATATTCATACCCAATCTCTAAAAGTAATGATTCCTATCTCTGAATTGTGAAATTTCTGTGGTAGCTTTACATAGTTGCGGGGAGGAGAAAGCTTGATGTTTGAATGCTTGAAGGGAAAGGCTCTCTCTCTCGTCTTGTTCTGCAAAACATTAAATAATCCCATATGTGCCCAAACACATATCACAGAAGATTTTCCCTTGAAGAAACGGAAATGTTTAATCTACCTACGATATACATCATTTCTATGTAAATCTAATTAAGATTTAAATGCTTTACTAAAATATAATCTTTCACACATCCAAGATTAGATTGCAAATTTTGCAATAGCTCCTTCAGCGTTATTATCAGTCGAAATATCTTCAGTTAAAACAATCAGAGAGAACAGAAGAGTACTTGTTAGTACTCGTAACAAAACGAGATCTCAAGGGACTCGTATCACACGTATGTTGACACAACTGGATTAACTGGATTTTTAATGCACAGACTGCACAAGGACAAACTATCCTTGACCTTAAGAACCCGCTTGCAGAAGAAATTATGCGATCTATTTGTGTTAATGTGTAGGTGTGAATGATTTGTTGCCGTGAAGTAACGGTTCTTGGTAATCCTGGATCTTATCGTTTTGTCACAATAGCGTCATTTGGCATTGTTTATTGATTAAATTAAATTACTTGATTTAATTAGTCGATTTTTGAGGATAAAAAAAGTAACATCTACCCACTTTATAAGTAAGTATTTGATTATTACACCAGTATTTAGAAACAGAATTCGTAGAATTTAAAGACAAACTTTCAAATAAAATAACAACTAAATCGTTATTCTAAACTAGGAATGCTAAGTTTAAGACAGTAAATAGGTACTAAAAGGACTAAGGTGCACAGGATCGTATGGAATGTTTCAAACGTATACTGCATTGACTGCACAGAAAATAAAAACAAAAGCTCTTACTTTGATATTAATCCCGGAAACAGACGTGCCAGTGGCATCGACAGTCATTGTAAGTGATTTCTTTTTAATACAGATAAAATATTTCGCGATGCGTCGCGTCGTCGCGTCCAAGATGGCGACTAGCGCGCCCCTCGCGGCGCGGACTGAAACTGAAATGTGGCGCCAAAAATAGGTATTTCCCTCCTCGCCGCCCCTGTGGCGTTTTGTTTTCACGAGTAGACAGCAGCTATAATGTGAATGCTTGTTGGGTGCGAAGTGTGAGTAAGCGGAAATTTTGTAAGTTGGGGGCGATACAGATCTTTAATTATTTTTATAGTGTGGTCGGTGCGAATACGGAGAATAGATTTAAGTGTCTATGCTTGTTTTTTACTTCCGGTTTTTAAACTAAAACTGTAACTTTGGCATCTACTCATAATATAGAAACTTTGTACCTGTTCAGCTTTGTAAGTACTTAACAAGGAAGATGGACTTTTAAAAAGGTAAAACATAAGTTTGCAAGGATTAAATTAAAGGATTAAACTGATGCCTTGGGTCATTCCATTTCTACGTTGGCCGTTACGAATAAGTATCATTGACAATTTTATGTAGTCCTCCAGACTGATGTTCGAAAAGAAGTCTTCAAGCCCTAAGTAGGTAGGTACACTTTTCAAAAACTAAATTCTAAAATGGGGTTACAAAAAGCCTTCTTGTGTTCCTTAAAAAAAACTCTTAAAAGTTACGATATAAATTACAAAAGCAAAGTTGAATCAAAAACCAAGAGGATTAATAATGAATTTTCATAGTTCTAAAACGTCAAAAGCAAAGTATAAATTGCAGCATAAAAGCGCATCTGGCGGCTATTTCCAGTTTCCAGAACGCTGCAGTTTAAAATATTAGAATTTATAGGAAACTATCCATCAGTTTCTGTCAATAAGTCATCGGGCTGAATTGGGCGTCGGAAGCACGTACCTCCTACATACAAGACAACGATTAAAAGATGTGTTACAAAACCACTTAGCTTGTGTTACGTGATTTTAATAAACATCATACGTAGATGTTATTGTAACCATGTTAGTTCCTAGTAGGTATTAAATAAATATAATATTATCATTGTAATAGTGAAAGTTAACGTAGATTTGTTTGGCATTTTAATTCCATGCCATCTAGAATACTAAACTAACGGCACAGTACAGTTCAATTGACGACACAATTCAATTATTCAATTTTTAGTTAATATTTCGAAATTCAAATTTCGAACACAGTGATAAGTACCAAAAACAAAAAATTCTACGTTTTGTCTGTTTTTTTTTTATTACATGGTTTATACCGAAAGCAGAAACACCTTTGTAGTGATTGTAGTTAACAGTAGAAACTCTAGCAAGCGTTATGTATAAAAGAAACACTATACCACAGATAATACGACACAGACTATGTACTCTGTAGTTGTAGGTGTGCGCGTCTGTCATGGCGGGAAACAAAGAACCATCAACAAAGTTCATTCCCTACGTACTGACACAACAACGGTAGTAAGCAAATTGTGAGAACATACACTTTTGTACGCATAGCATACATATGTGTAGCGCTAAGATAAAGGATGTAGCGAACCTAGACAATATGCTATGTAGGTACATGAATTGGAACACAGATAGATATTACGACAAACTCATTAACCGTGTTGACATAAGTATCCTTTTATTTTTGTCATCTCTGACACAATATACAATGACTCAATGAGTATATTAAATAAGTATTATTTACTTATAACATAGGTAGCCTACATTTTATTATTGAACTAGAGAACCGCCCGCGCTTCGCTTCGGGACCCGTAGGTAACACCCGCGTAGGTCCCGCTCCCGTAGGAATTTAGGCTAAAAAGTAGCCTACTACTCGCTCTCTTCACTCCACCCTGTCTGAGGTGTGTGGAGCCCTCGGGACAGTTAGTTCCCCTTTGGGGATGTCTCTCGCGGCCCGTTAAAACGGGCCAGTCCTTGGGTTGGGCCCTTGGTTGTCCATCTGTGGTTAACCAATAGGTCAAGTCCGGTGAGTGGTGACCTTTTTACAGGCCACAGAGTCTTAAACGGGATGGGGTTCATCTTCGCGCCGCCCAGGCGATCGAGCCCCTACCGGGTGAATCCCGCTGGTGGGAAGCCCAGCAGGAGCCGATCAGCGTCGGGCGACGACTTACGAAGCCCCAGTATCAGTCAGTGCTAGGCCCGTCCCGCGCAACCAGCAAGTCGCGCGGGAAGGCCCAGCGGTCCGGTGGACGGGTGTGGAGCGGCGCCAGGTCCTGCAGATGCGGGAACCGCGACGCGTCGCCACGCCCGAACATGTTGCGTGCCAATCGCTCGATGAAGTCGTCCAGGCTCTCGACTCGAAGGTCCCTCTGGATGACGGCGTTCCTGACGTACCTCGGCGCACCAGTCAGCCGGCGGAGCGCAATCGCCTGAACTGCGCGCATCCTCTTGCGCTGCGGTTCGCTGGCGAGCGCGTACCACGCCGTTGCCGCGTACGTGAGGCGGGGTCTGATGTAGGTCTTGTAGACCCCGAGCTTCAGTCCGAGAGGGAGGCTCGAGGAGAGCACTGGTTTCTGCCATCGCACTTCTGGAATTCGCGACGGCTTTCATAACCTGTGGCTTCATCGAGAGTCTTCCGTCGATTTTGCCCAAGTATTTGGGCTGTGGGGCCCATTGGATATCTTGTCCATGAAGCTCCAGAGTAGGGTCCCGCCTGTTGAGGTATCCTCCTATGTTCACAGCCGGCGTCTTCCCGACATTCACCGACAGTCTCCACGCGGCGAGCCATTCGGGGAGGGCATCAAGCGCACGCTGCATCTTGACAATGGCGTGGGTTCTATTCAGCGACGTGGTGATGTACGCCACGTCATCGGCATATAGGGCAAGCGACGCCCCCCCTGCCGCCGGGATGTCGTCGGTGTAGCAGGCGTAGCAGACCGGGGACAGGCAACTCCCTTGCGGGACGCCGGCTGCGATCGGACGCTCGGTGGATTCGGCGTCTTCAACCACTACTCTGAAGCTTCTATTTTCGAGGAAACTGGAGATCATCTTAACGGCACTCCGGGGCGCCGACGGCTGCGAGATCTTGTAGAGAAAGCCGTCGTGCCAAACACGGTCGAACGCCTATTCCATGTCGAGGAATACTGCACACACGCGTTCTCTCTTATTCAGAGCCGCGGTAACGGTGTGCAACACACTCGACAGTGTAGCCGTGCTGTTCAGCGGCATCAAAAAGTAGCCTTCCACTTCTGTTGGCAGCTAGGCTATTCCACTCCGGATGCTTGCAGTTCCAGTCGCCCGCGCCCACCACCGGTGTCGGCGAGTCCAGCAACTTGCGGACATCAGCCAACAGGATAGTGCCAGCGGGCGGGCGGTACACTGAACACAGCCGGAGCGGGGAGTTCTCGAGGCAGAGCTAAAGTAGCCTATTACATTTGCCTATGACTTAAGTAAATTACATGTAGTATTTGATAGCGTAATTCAGAACTTGCAAATGAATTTTGTTAACGCCATCTATTGGCAACTCCGAAAATAAATATCTAGTAACTAACAAAACATCGATCTTCCCATGGGAATGGGATGTTTTTCCGCGGTAAAAAGTAGCCTACGTCACTCTCCACCCTCCTAACTATCCCCACACACATAAACCTTACCATATAATAGCTTTGTTGCGACGTGAAAGCGTCACAAACAAACAAACAAACAAACAAACAAACAAACAAACAAACAAACAAACAAACACACTTTCACATTTATAATATTAGTAAGGATATAAAAACTACTACTATGTATGTGTGAGCCAAAAATTTAAAACTAACAATTTTCACTCCGAATTACATCCAAATTCCAAACACACACAGAGAAGACAGACAGACGGAGAGACTTTCGCGTTTGACATGACATGGACAGTATGGGTGAAATATTTCACAGTCAACAGTGAAATCATAAAAATAAATAAATCTGTGAAATTCCAAGTAACGTGACTTTCACATACATAGCAATCCTCAATAATTAAGTCTTCATCTAGATCAAGAAATTCTTCAACATAAAGTCAAACGTGCTCTCGACTCGATTTACCAAATCGAGAAAAACGGGAGCGAAGGAAAAGTCGATTCAAAATCAACTTTCACACTCGGTAACATCTCGATTTCAATATCGTGCGTCTCTCGTAATCCAATTGTAATCGATTTAGTATGCGTATCGTAATTATTGTAATTGTTCAATCGTAAAAACCGTTAAGGTAAATTAGCATAGTTGTAAAAAAGCAGCGTTTGATGATATGATTGGCGTTGATTACCTGCCGATTTTTTATCGATAGGTTGTCAATACTATCGACAATCGTGATCACGAAGTCATAATAAGTATATGTATGTAGATAGGACTATTGATAGCAGTAGCACATGAAATAATACCAGTGTTCAATGTATATAATGAAGGAAAATGACAAGAAAATACAAAGTAACGATATTGAAAACTATCGATGGTTACGATATTATTGGAGCCTTATTCAATTTAATGACCCATTTTATTTTTCTAATAGATAGATACTTTTAATAGGACTTTTAGTACTGTAATTACTGTGAAATGTCGATGTTTTTTCCTAGTTGTCGAAGTAAACTGTCGATATATCGATTATCAACAGTTAACCAACCGTGACACATAACGTTTTACTAGAACGCAATATTAATATTATGACTTAATTAAAATCATTCGTTTGAATTACGAATTTATTCGTAATAGAATCGTAACTATCGAAAGTGGAGTTATATCAGCTTCAATCATTTTAGCGAATCTTGGATACTGCTATTGTAAGTACCCGTTAGGTAATTTTTGAAGCGGCTAAACCGATTCTGACGTGTTTTTCACTGAAAAATTAAAGTAAGTTTGCGTTTTTATTTGAGTTTTACTTTATTTGAATCGATTTAAAAATAAATTCATTTAGCGAAACATTTTTCTTTTCTCTTATTAGTTTACGGAGTGGACAAATAAATATTATTTATCTCTAAAAAAGTTATTTTTTTACCTTGATTTTAAATTAAAATTGTCTACATAATAGTTTTATAATATATTTTATACTAACTTAGTTTTCTCACATTGGAGACCCAAGCCCAGTAGGGAGACAGTTGTGGGTTGTGATAATGACGATGATGATGATCAGTAACATAATGGTCGAGTCACCAAGACTATAATAAATAATAACTGTCACTCACCGCTAAAACAAATGTAGTAGGTTACCTATTGTAGGTACGTATGCTCACAGTAAAATTTACCTACCTTGTATATGAACCTCAATCACAGTGAGGGAAGCTGGCACAATATGTGTGATGCATTTAAAACAAATTCAAACGTTACCGGAGTAGGTATATGAACTTCACCGAGCATGAAACTGCAGCATACATCACACATGCATTTCAAATTTTATGTATGCAAATATTGAAGAACGTACAAGTCATAGGTAATAAATTACAATCTATTATGACATAACATAATTATGTACCTATGCTAAGTAATTTTAGGAGCTTTGAGACAACAGATCACAAGGAAGACTAAAAGATATTTCTGGATATTAACAGAAATAACGAAACTCAATGAAGCGACAGTAATAAAATCGAAGCGTTTTTACTTTCATAATAGAAGTATCATAGGGCTGCCAGCTTTCATAATAAAATACCATTCAGCCGTCGTAAATTAAAAAGTTACGATAAAAATAGTCGCACAGTTACGTCAGCATTTCCGTTAGTACAAAGACACACAGGAATTAATATGAAAGTTATGTGTAACTCGCAATATTGCTGACGTTGACAAATTAAATACTTAATCACACACTCATCCTCTACTTTGTGGATGTTATGATGTAAGTAACAAACATAATCTCTGGTGCTCAAGTTATAAAACCTGAACAGCATAAGACCTGGGGCCTTTCTATCTTATAAAACATAAAGGCTTCATGTGGTGGACCAAGTACGTCAAACTATTCTGATACGATTAAATTGATACTTACGCCATTGAAGCTATATAAAAAAACTATAAAATCAAATGAAAATTTCCGAATTTTCCCTTGGGACGACGCACATACGATTTTAATTAATTATTCTATGATGAAGCGACATCCTTTTGCTGCCACCGATGAGTCTTACATCTGTGACCAAGACAGAACTAGGCTCAAATCGGACCAACATCCAGTTTTGATAACCTTCTGATGAGAACGTTGTTTATAAAATTAGTTGGTCAGTTCGTCAATCAGGTCGTTTATTCAAGACAGTAGGTATGAGGACTGGGACAGTAATTTTTACTGTTAGTTATTTTTATTTCAATTAGTCCAATAAGTAAGAGACATTCTAATTCGAATACAGGTGTGTTGCAGACAAAGCAAGAATGAAGAGCCAAGAAAGAAAAGTTGTACCTGCAATAACATTGCATAACCCACAAAAACACGAAATATTTCTCCCACGCATAACTTTCTCCTATTAAACAAAGGAGATTCGATTATCAGCGATTCACATGCCACCTTGCTTTCAGTTAACTCGTTTAGTTTCTTGTTGCGGCTTTTACCATAGACAATGTATGGTTATGGTTTTTTGATACAGAAATGACGTTATCAAGGCATAAATTTGCACGCATACTCCCGCAGTACGATGACAGCTGGTGTCATGATATAATACCATTAAGATTTCACTCACTAACTTTTACAAACTTGATGATTTTAAAACTTTTAAAAATAAAACTACTTATGACATAAGTTTGATATTCTGGCCGTAATATGTAACTGTATGTAGGAATAGAAGCTCCTTGGGAGTTTCTTGCCGCTTTTTCCAGGTACCTTCTAAATTGCAGAAGCGAAGGCGTACTTGGCTTAGAAAACTTTTGTAAAATCCAATTAAGTTCATTTCATTCCATTCCGCGAGGACGAATAATGTCTGCCTAGGAATCAGACTTAGGCTATCACGTAGGCTATACAGAATCGTCTATTTCCTCCGTGTGAATTCATCATCGCAATCCACACTATCCCACTGCTAAGCAAGGGTGTCTTCTCAGAATGAGAAGGTTAATTTCAATTCAATTTTATTTCAGATAACTCAGATCCATTACACAAAGCAAATCAATTAAAAAATCAATTAAAAATTAAAATCAATTAAGGCCATAGGCCACCATGCTAGCTAAGTACACCACTGAATTTTGCGAACTTTCTGGCATGCAAGTTTTCTCACGATGTTTTCCTTCAGCGTTTAAATGCGTGACATTTAAATGCTAACGCACATAACTCCGACAAGTCAATAGTGCGTGCTCAGTGATTCGAACTCGGACCCACTTAACACCTTAGGAGGCCGAAATAAAATTAATTTTTACAATTTCATAAAATTGACCATTCTCATACCAATGCTCGCCAAAACACGATATTTTGTCGTCTCGATATCGTATCGAAATCGCACAACTAAATAGCCACTTAACACACAACAGCAGTTAAGCGAGCGTAATCCAATGTTTATGCAGCTAAAAGTCCTTTTAGCGTCGGGATCAGGTTACTAAAACGGTTTTACGCTCGACTGGCAAGCTACCTGCTTGTATTGGATTAACTACTGACATAAAACTCTGATTTTGTGCAAAAGACCAAAACAGTCTTGTATTGAGAAAATAATTGTCAATCTCTGCACCACCTCATGTAACTGCAAATTTAAAATAAAAAAAAACCTCCGACTAAAAAATCCACTAATGAGGTGAAGTTCATTAAACGTCCGAACACATCTTCATCATAATAAACCAATTTTAGGGCAAAAAATACCTTACCATTCTGGAAAAGTACTGATAGGTACTCTTCAAACTTCAGGACCGATTTCTACCAAATATAGTTAGTCAAAAACCACCGCAAGTAAACTGGCTTTCGATTATAAAACTCACCCTAATCGATTAATTCATTAAAGAGCTCCGGTGTAACATATAGGCAGACAGGCATAGCGGGTTGTACGCGTTTGGTCAAATCTGATATTCGTCAAATCGGCAATTCATCAAATCTGAAATTGGTCAAATCGGTAGTTCGTCAAATCGTCTTTTTGTCCAGTTATGAAATTTGCCAAATACGCTTTTGGTCAAGTAATTTTAGTACAATCAACTATAAAAATGAAAATACCTCGTGATGTTTTTATTACCACATTTTATTTAATTCATATTTCACTTATCACTAATTCACTACCTAGTATAAATCAAAGTCATTTCCCGCTGTCGTCCGTCTGTTAATATGTATGCTTAAATCTTTTAAACTTCACGACGGATTTTAATACGGTCTTCTTTAATACATGAAAATCGGCCGGAGGGCGGGCGTCTTGTCACATTAATGTTGTTTTTAACCGATTTAAAAAAGGGGAAGGTTAACAATTCCTCTGTATGTTTTTTTGTCTTTTGTGTGTTACCTCATAACTTCGTACTGGGTGAATCGATTTTGATAATTCTTTTCACATTCGAACGCTAATGTTTGCCGTCCCATTTGAGCGACCATCTGACGGTCAATTTTAGAGTTATTTTCAATAATGTGAATTAAAATGCAATCTTTTGACTGGGTGTTCTAATTTTGATGATTCTTTTTTGTTAGAAAGGTAGTGCTTGTCATGTGGTACCTTATAAATAGGAGCAACGTCTGGCGAGTGATTTTTGAGTTATCTTGACTTTGAAGTCGGTTATTTTTTGTAAAAAGTTAAGACGTAAAAAATTTATTTCCCGATACGAAGCAAGGACAGTCCCACTAGTAGTTACATAGTCAATTTATATTTTACACCCAACATAACTGTTTTAGGCACTTTAGTGTATCTATTTTTCCAATCAACAATTTTTCTATAATTTTTTCTATTCTAGCGTCTTTCATAATGTTGGAAGTTTTCCTCTGCTTCGCATTTTCTCTTTTAACTTTATGTAAATAAAACTCGCCTCTTTTTTTAAAATGCTTACATACATGAAAATGTTATGCTTTTCTTCTACCTTTATACCCAATCTTCGGTGCCAAGCCTCGACTGCATTGGTGGTACGATGACGTTCATTCGCACAACACCACATGTCTTGTGAAATTCTTTTTTGCCATTGCTCACTAAAATATTTTTGAAAATTTTCCGCCCTTTTATCATTCTCTGGCATCAATTTAAGTATTTCTGTCCATCCTTCCGGAATATACTGATTTGGCAGTAATGCTAGGTTTGTGGTAAGTCTTACAATCTTTTTTAAATTATTTTCAGTCATCATTCCCAGTTTTTTTGCTTTCCTATAAATGGCTTGATGGAAATGAAAAAAACAACCTTTCACGAGAACACCTGGGAAAATGCTTTTTGCGGCGTTGATTATTGCCATTTCATAATCACATTTTACAAAATTTGCATCAATCTTAAATTGAGAACGTAAAACTGAGAACAATCTTTCATACGTTTCCTGAATTTTATTAGGTAAGAGGCAAAAAAATACGGGTATTATATTGGTACTCGCTCTTGTACTACCCACGTCTACATGAATTGATAAAAGTTGAGAAAAAGGTCGCGGTACGGTTTTAAAAGTACCATCTACAAAAATCAAATTTGTATTTGATGCTATTTCTATACCCTCATCTATAGCAAAGATAAAGAATTTAGGTAGATTATCTTTGCTTTCATAAATCAAAAAATCTTTTGAAAGTATGTCTGGAAATATTACCGTATCAACTGATGGGAAATTGCATTTTTGTACACCAATTGCCCTCTTTCTTATTCTGTATAGACCATCACGCTTCGATTTCAAATTAGGTATGTCCATTGAATCATCAAGCTCACCCATAGTTTCATCAAAAATTTTACTCACTGATTTCCATTCATTTTTTACCCTTTTTCTGCATTTATTCATCTTCACGTCAATTAAATTTTTGTCGTAGTTCGGCTTACAGGTATGCCCGCTTTCTCTTAGAATTAAGGTAGAATCACTGCTTAAAGTTATAGATCCATTACACTCGCTTCTATTTATGCAGCGCCAGATTGTAGTACCATTTTTATATTTCAAGTTTAAATGGAATTGATATCCCGCACGTAATAGTTTCTTCTTACCTTTTTTAGTGTCTATAAATGTAAAAACAGAATCTCCGCCTTTGCTAGTAGAAGCCATTATATTATATATTTTACTAAATCGCAGACTCCAAAATAAAGATTTATTATGTAATTAAATTAACGTGCAAATAATAAGATATTTTCTACGATTGACAGGAAAAACAAATGGTTGACAGGAAAACAAATTATTTTTTTCGCTAAGATTCTAGTCTTACAGAATCAGAAGAGGTAACAATCGAAAGAAATAAAATACATATCTAATTATACGTACTTAATAGGGAACATGCAATATTTTAGTTTTGTTTTCATTTTAAAGATTTCCATGTAAAATAGGTCATAAACATATTTAAAATTGAAAACAATCTAATTTATCGTAAAAAATGCGGTTATAAACGGACCGTTTAAATTTTCGCGCCTAAACGGACCTATAGTTCCGATGACGTCATTCGTGTTTGTCACTGGTAGAGTTGCCCAACTATCGATAGTTGCGCTATCGATAGTTGGGCGATATCGATAGTATTATATAAAAAAGTCGATACTATTGATAGTATTATCACAAAATATGGATAGTACAGAAGCTTATGTATGTACCTCGATTTTGTTTATGCATGTGTGCGTTAGCCTTAGGGTTAACGACTCCGCAAAGGTCGTGGATTGGATTTGTAATTGAAGTTATTGGTATGGATGAAACTGGAAAATTAAAATAAAAGTATACGTTTAGATTCAATAAAATGTAATGTAATTTAGTAAACGTTAGTCATATTACCGATTTATACAATTCATTTACAATAATAATGTTATCATTGTAAATTAAGATTACGGGAGTCCTTAGATGAAAAAGTGAATATAAACTCAATATTTGCAACTAAACCCAGCGCGTTTCTGCGGCAGTTCCGGTAACATGTAATAATATCATAATGATATTTATTTATGGTATCTCATATGATACGTTTATTTCATATTATTTGTATTATATAATATTTTTGTATCTATATTAGGTACTGGAAACAAAATAAAAATCCTATTACATAAATTAACATGTCCAATAATATAATCCTTCATTTAATGTATTTATTAAAAATCGAAGGTATACATATGTGGGAATGGCTTGAAACGAATTATTTGCAGTGATATTCTTTTTATTTGTTACTTCGTACAAATTACACAGCACCTCTTTACATCTTTTTCTGACAAGTGACAATGACAAGTGAAGTGACAAGCCCAAACAAATTATGACGTTCAACCATCAAAACTAATCATAACAACTACACAGATAATAAAATCTACCAGTTTCTACTAACAAGCAAAATACTTTAAAAATTTAAACTGTTATACGGTATACATTCTAACGTACAAAGAACTTCCTACGTCCTACATTGACTTGTGTTTAGTAACGAATCATTGAATTACAAGCAAGTAAGGACTTATGGTTTGACCTTTCTGTAGCAACTAGACGTCGAAAAAATTTAAATATAAATTAGAAACACACACAGAAACAAATAAGATAGTTTTCCTAAAAAATATCAATTTTTTAGGAAAACTATCTTATTTGTGTATTATAAATGGCAAATTGCTGGAAATAACAACCGCGGTCCAAGTGGTCCGATATGTTCCGATTTTTGGTGTATGTGAACGATGTCTATGTGTGAGTTGTTTTTGGGCACTTTGTATGAAGCTTAACATCTGTATTATCTAATTTGTGGTATTATCAAGTAATACTATCGATAGTGTCGATACTATTGCATCCCGTCAATAGTATTGGTTAGTTTATGATATTGATAGTATCGATAGTACTATCGATATTGTTACTTATTCTCAAGGTCAACTATCGATAGCGGAACTATCGATAGTTGGGCAACTCTAGTTGACATAGCAGGAGTGACGTCACTGGGTGTTTTGAAATGCGTTTCGTTTTACGTAATTTTAATTCGTAATTATTCTTAAAAATCAACATAATATAAAATAAAAACGTTGAAGTAGTCCTTCTTTTATATTTTTTTAACATTTTAATCATAAAATTTTCATAAATATCATATTTGCATCTTCCCTATTACTATTGACTACGTTTCGATGATGTAAATAGGAAACTACAGCGTAAGTTCCTACAAGTAACATACCTAATTATATATGAAATGAAAACTTATGTCTTCATCGACTGTACATAGACTTGACCAAAAGCGTATTTGGCAAATATCATAACTGGACAAAAAGACGATTTGACGAACTACCGACTTGACCAATTTCAGATTTGACGAATTGCCGATTTGACGAATATCAGATTTGACCAAACGCGTACAACCCGGCATAGCCTATATATAGGCAGGCCCAAATAAAACCCATCTTTTTAGCGGGAGTTAAATGCCGTTCGAATCGAGGCGAAGAAGCCCGAAGTTATCTGGTCTGTTAAATTCGATCAACTTCGTAATAGCTTCAATATTCAAGATACAAGTCACGCTTGCATTTTATAGGTATCGGTATTGCATAAGACGTCATTGCACAAGGTCAAGTAGTGTTGATGTCCTCAGAAGATACATAGATAGGTACTTCGATATTTTATCACATGATTTTATTGTACGTAATAAGTACAAATAATAATGTATTTTTGCATAACTTCCTTGTATGTTTTTGAGTAAATCTGACAAAGAGAAAACAATACACCAGGTGGTAAGTCACTGGGGGCGATGCCTAATTCTTCTGAATGAATGTGCGCCAAAACCCATTCGACTGAGATCTCTAATCACCCTTGGACATCACACTAGTCTACCGGTCTGCGAATGGGGTAGAGATTTTTGTCCGTCCCAAAACTTAAAAACCAGATTGTGTCACCCAATCCCTGGAAAATCGGTGGGACCTGAGACACCTTTATTACATAGTCTCATGGTCATTACCCATCAGATTCAACAATAATCACAGATATCAACTACGGTGCATATTGCCCAAGGTCACTGAGTCACAATACCCACAATGCTGATTTGGAATGGATTTATATGGAGACCTGGACAATGGCTGCGGCTATGGAGTCGTCAAGGAACGGCCTTTATGTAACAATCCATTGATTGATTAGCGTAGAATTTGTTCGCTTGTGTTATTTTTTACTGATATCAACCTAAACGGTATACAGTCCATAATATGTTGCTAATAGTTATTCCGGATAAGAACTTATTAGAAGATTTAGAAGTTCCGTGAACCTCGTCTGGTTAACTACCACTAAGTGTATGGTACACTTGGTCAGTTGCCATAGGAGTCGTGTTCTGCTTTTGGACTTGAGAGCCAGAACTTTCTTCCTTGTTCCTTGGCCGGCAACGATTCTGTATGGTCTGGGCGATTGTTTAAGGACTATGGACGATGGTGACTCCTTAGCAATAAGTGGCTTGTATACTTGTATTTACATGAAAATACATATAACATTTATCCGTCACATAAGTATGTGCCCCAAACGGGAATAGAACGTTAGATTCATTGTACCTTGTCGAGGCCTGATGGATGTCTATTTGAATATCGAAAATTTTATTCGGTGGCCATTTTGGACCCTATATTTTATTTGTAAATCACTAATCAGTAAATAATAATATAGGCTAAACTAAAGAGTATTAAATCAAGGGCAAGTTATCACCTCAGTATTCTAAGGCTGTATAGTCTTCTTGTGAATTGGTATTCAAATTTTGTTTGTGTTACAAATTGCAAACCGAAATTATTTATTTTCAAGGATCAACAACAGTAACGTAATGTATTTTAAGTATAAGATTAAAAAAAGTACAGAATAATTAAACTAAGTACTTATTCATTTGTAAAACAAATATTTTATAACACTGCACTGAGATTTTTTTAAATCCAATCTGAATTTTAGTGATACAACGAATTATGTAGTTGATACGGTAGCGGTAGTAGGTACTAATTTGATAACTGGCAGTAACTACGTCAATGTTTTGATTGGCATTCAAATCAATGGTAGTGATAATGACCGCACTAATTTTGGGTACCTAACATTGAACGTTTTGCGGGCGTGTGGTTTCATTTTATTATGTAGAATAGAATTTGTTCGCAGCTCCGTCCGGGTGGGGGTACTAAACGAAGAAATACAGTAAAATTCATCCGAAGACAATTATATTATCGGTCTAAAAACTATTTAATGCTAAGGACATTAAATATTTTTACAAAGTCACAAATAATCTCTATGCCATTTTTTATTTAAATCCGTACAGCGTATTAAAATATGTACCTGCGAAATACTAGCCTCTAAAACCTCTAAAATAAATAGTATTTAATTCTATTATTATTCTCGGTATGTGATTAATTGATTATTATGCACAAAAAAAATTACTTACATCTTCCATGATTAGCAAAAATAATAGAAGCGACCAACACGACTGTCGATATTAAATAAAGTGAAAAATGCTGGTCACCCAGCTATAAACAACTTAATATCTTATCAATGTTTTGTCTTTTTATAAACACTTCAACGATATCAAATAATACTAGCCATACAATCAATTGCTCACCAAACCGATCATATTTTTATAAGCTTTTCTTTAACTTATCGCTAAGTATAGATAAGTTTTAATTTAGTATCTACTAAGTCTAGCAATCTAAATTACTAATACCAATATTATAAAGCTTGTTTGAGCGGGCTAATCTCAGGAACTATTGGGTCGAATTCGAATTGAAAAATCTTTATGAGATGGATAACCCATTTTTTTGTTTAGTCCATTTATCTGAGTAAGGCTTTAGGCTTTCATCACGCTACGACCAAAAAAAGGAACGGAACGTTATGGAAAATGTTTCAAAAATGGGATTAAGATCAATATTTTTACCTACAAACGTAAAAAACAAGTCTTTCGAAGCGAAGGCGTCTATTAGTAAATAATGAAGAAAGTACAGTTGTCAACAAAAATTACCTTAGTAAAAGACGGTTAGTTTTTCATCACGGGCAATGTAGCTCTAGTGTAGGTACTTATAAATAACGACACTCGACAGTTGCGAAGGACTGTCGTCAGGTGGCATTGGTTTCGCAGGAAAACAAATTAAGTAGGTACATGGGGGCATGGCCGTGACCCTCGAGGGGATCCGAGCTTAGTGCTTGCAAGTCGTTAAGTTTTTGCACGCAACTGTACGCATTTACACTGCGTTGCGGTCACGTTCTAATTAAAATCGTATTAATTGCCTCCCACACAAATGTCAGCTTTCCGCCCCTGTGATTAAGGTACATTGCAGATTGACAGCGACTGTTTAGAATGTCGTAAGTAAATTTTGCTAACAAGCTGAATTGAACTGTGAGCACAGGTAATAAGGTTGGTTTTAGCGGAAAGGGTTAATTCTGAATTCCCGATGTATAGTGCAAGCAGGTCGTTAAGTTTTTGTACGCAACGTTATGCACTTAGTGTAACCCTTCTACGAGTACTATGGTGTGGTAACTGACGTTAAATAATTATGTAGTTCTGTTTGCCAGTGCGTAGGCGAACTTATATAGTCGTCATCTATGTGAAATAAGTGTTACTTATTCTCTAAAGTTACCACGAAACACAGAGACCAGATAGTTACCGTCAATGTTTGCTGACAAATGATTATGTCACATATTTTTGCGAGAATTATATCCCGCCCGATATCATCTGGAATAAATATTAATATGTTAAGTGTACCAAATGTAGTCGAACGAATTATTTATAGCACTTAGCAAAACATAATAATATGGAGAACCTTGACCATGTTTGAAATAATGGAGTAACGAGCAAATTTATTCCCCTAACTAAGTAACCCAAAAACATCATCCAATGTCTACAATAAATTGTAAGCGTTGCGTGAGTTTGAAACTCTAATGATGTGAATTTCCCCCGATTTTCCCCCGATGTACCCAACACGTAAATTAAATATTTTGGCAACAGCGATGGGACCATTACTGTACGCAACCCCATAATTCCTTCATTCCCCATGACTCAGAGCTGTTTCCCCCATGAATGATAATATCTGTCTGGGAAAGCAATTTATTTTAATGGCTAAATGTACTTTCTAGACTTTCTGCTTCTACACGCATCGTACATATGTATTTGCCATAAATATGTTTGTTGCTTCTCGTTTTTAGGGTTTAGGGTCACTGACTGTGTGTCCGTCACACAGGGCCTTATGAGTCCAAATTACGTCTTGAGCAGAAAAGCAAACACCTAGACATACCTACAGAACAACTAACAGAGAAAAATAGCATTGTGATAGCATCTATCGCGGTAATAAAATACCTAATGATAATTATTTTTCAAATAACTTCCGTGTACAGACAGACAGATCGGTTACAGTTTTATTATGTGTGTTCTACGTTAAGAGACTTGAGGAGTAGGTACGCAATGTTCTAGAAATGTTCGCTGATTATGTATTGTTATCGTAACAAATTTCTGTGTGTAACTGTACCTACAGCAATAAATAAAATACGAATTTATACACGAATTTATAACACAAATATATACCTATTTCAATGGCGATAAACGCCGAAATTTTTATATTATTTTCCTGTTCCTATAAAGCTCGAGTAGGTACCAGCGCTTGATATTTATTTCCTCTCAAAACGTTATGTAATTTTTATTTTAGGTATGTTGCTACGTACTTATCCAATTTCCTCTGAAATATCGTTAAAGTTTCCTGGCATGGTAACGACAGTTTATACTTAAGTGTTTGAGAAAATGGAATTGCCGGACCCCGCTAAAAACAAATGTATTACTTGTGCTCACAGTTTAAATTAGCTTGTATGCAAAATTTCTTAAGGCACAGGGGCGTAAGGGTGCCTTTCACCAGAGATGTGCTATGCTTTGTTGCTAAGGATGCGTTTGCCACCCTCCAATCACATTTAGTCCTCAGGCAGCTTCTAGGCGGGCCAATGGATGTGATTGGTAGATCTCAAACGCATCCTTAGCACCATAGCATAGCAAATGTCTGGTGGAAAGGCACCCTTAAGCTGGCATTGTGGAGATTGCCTTTATAACGAACAAGTAAACCCGCCCTCGCTTCGTTTCGGGGAACCAGTCCTTTCAAAAATCTCTATTTTTAACAAAGTATGTTATCCCGATGTCTAAGCTATATTATTACTGCAAAGTTTCATGAAAATCCGTTCAGTAGTAGAGTAACAAACCCACACACACAATCACTCACATCGTCACATCCTTACAAACTTTCGCATTTATATCTAATATTTGTAGGATTCCATATCGAACACGCACGGAGTAAGTATATTACGCTGCCATTGAAACTCGCAGTGTTGTATAACGACGGAAGTTAACTGCGGATATTCGGAAAGTTCTTCAGAACATTCCCCATTAAGGCTCGAGACTCGAGACTTGCGCGGTATCTACCATTGGCGGTAACTGTATGCGAACTGGTAAAGCGGTGTTTTTATTCTGGGTCCACACAAAGTGACACGAAATTTTACAACCAGCATATTCACTCGGACTGCGCCCTATGAAACTCAAAGGCTTTACGAGTTTTCTTTGTCGTCAGTTCACCTGTTACATTTAATATAAAATTATTTTTTAATTACTTAAACCTAAATATTTTTTGTTTGTGGCTCGAGATCGCTCGACTGAATATGTATGTATATTTGTGGCCCCTATAAAAAAGGTTGAGTACCGCTGCACTAGAGGCAATGGATACCTATCGCGTTGTGCGATCTCTCATCAAACAGCTGGACTTAACCATAGACACTTCGACGTAAAGACATAAACTATGTTGGCGTAAAATCACATCTATTTGAACACAAAGGGATAAAGACATTTATGCACCTACATCTCAGCTAGGGTTGCTAACTATACCGTTAAAACAGTATTATTCTGTTTTTCGCTACATTATAATTTTTACTGTTGAACAAAATAAAAGTATGCAAAATACTGTTTTCAACATCAAAATGCTAAGAGAAGTGTAGCCGCAAACAAATCACAATAATAGTGTATGAAATTTCAAAAAAGAAGACTAAATTAATAAGTTGTGCGGTAGTGCAAGAAATTTAAATTTAAAACTAAATAAATAAAATATTGTTAATTTTTCTAAAATACAGTTTATAATTCTTTTCAGACCTAAATATACTTTTTTTCTTGTAAAAAAAGTTGGCAACCCTAATCACAGCTGGACTTAACCAAAGATACTTTAAAGAGATGTTTGCGTAAACTCCGATATTTTTAAACACAAACAAAGTTAAACTCGGAGAGTCGTCACGTATTACACAATCGGTAACTAATCGCTAAACCAACATTGTGTCAGCATGAACTGCGCTGACCCAGATTTCTGCTCGCACTGACAATGTTCCGAGATAACATTATCAGCGTTTCCTAGATTACTCTTAAGGTTTGAATAGTATTTGCAGAATTCTAGAGTAGTAGTACTATACTCCGTTTGCATATGAAATTCATTTTAAAGGAAACCAATAAAAAGTTTTCCACCCCTGTGATTAAGGTACACTGTGGATTGACGGCGAGAATTTAAAATGTCGTAAGTCAATTTTGCCTACAAGCTATATTCAACTGTAAGCACAGGAAATAAATTTATTTTTGGGGAGGATTGGCAATTCCGTATTCTAGGCGACTCAAGTATGAATGAATCTTATACTTTGGGAAACTTATTGGTTATGTTTACAAATATAAATAGATTTTCAAATTTTGCAATATTTTTCACTGATGAAGCCCCGTTCGTATTGGTCATTGCGTGATGTTATATAGCTGAAAGACTTTCTCAATAAATCGACTATCCAACACAAAAATATTTTTTTATTGAAATTAGTCTCAGAGATTTGCCTGCTCAAACAAACAAATCAACTCTTTTTATAATATTTAATATATTATACGTGACCGAATTAGGACGACTAACAATTAGTCACCGGACTAATTATCACTAACAGTCACTGCACCAGTCCTCACACCTTCTAACGAACTGATGAACCAACCCTCTGCTAACTGGCCTAATTTATCTTTTCCCAATTTCAGTCTTGTTTCAGGAGCAGTAGTGCTTTTCCATTAGAAGTGAGGCCAAACAGATACAGGAAGAACGGTAAGTATGTGTTTTATCATTAAAATAAATTTTAAGGGTTGTCTAACCATTAATACCTATTACTGTTAACGTCTCCGGCAATCTATCCATTTCAAGCAATAAGTATATGTATGTATGTATTTTCTTTCAGATTTTAAACAGGTTCATGGATTATATAACTAGAATAATATATTGGATGTCATTTTTATCTGTCACTTGTCTCTGGATGTTGCAGCTTTTCAACGCCACATTTAATCTGATCACGGAATGATTGACACGACCTAATACTCGTACTCGTACTTTGCTTTTATAAGTGCCCGGGAAACTGTTATTTTTAAAGAACGAGCAGGCTTTTGATGTTGTAGTTTTATTTGAATTTGTTGATTCGAATGTTCGAACGCTCGATTTAATTACATAATCACTTTGAATGTTCGAATTCGAGAGACCGGAGATAGAACATTTGAGAGACGAGCATGCGAATAACATTTCCAGTAAGTATCTGCATTTAAAACTGATCAACGCCAAATTTAAATAATACATTTCTTGTGGAAAATTAAGTATGTAATACGTCTGATATTCGTATTGTTTTACTTCTGTAAATATTTCAATAAACTAACATACCACTGTTTCATCTTAACTATAATATATGTTACATATCTTAAGAATAATGCACTTGATAAAGCAATATTGCAGCAGCGCGTGATGATTGATAAGTCAAAAGCGATAAGCCACTCATTGAGTAAGCTTCTCAAGATAAACCGCGAAACAAGAGTATGAAGTATCTACTTGTCACGTTATTTTTACTCGATAACCAGTCGATAGTAACAAATAAATTCTGATATTTAAATCTTGGAAATCAATTATTTATCACTCGCTTCGGAGAATGCAAAACAGCATCGTGAGGAAAACTGAATTCTTGTGTTTTCTTATTATGTAATTCGTAATTCGTAAATTATTTTAAGAATTATGAGTATCTATTATTTTAACATTTCAGACGTTATGATTTATCACTAAGCCACATTTAATACCCCGTAGTTAAGCTTAAGAAACAGTAACACTACGGTTCATTCCCTCGGAACCAGACGGCGGGTTATTAAAATATCGCTAAGGGTGGGTAGGAAGGGGTGTTTGTTGGCACAGCCCGACTTAATTAGCGAGTAACGTTATTCAAGTACGTTTGAACAACTTTTCTGTGCAAGCGGATAGTGGTCGGAAAGAAAAATTACGGTCACAGAAAATGTTAACTATATTTTATTACTAGTATGCTCGCTCTTTGCTTCAGGTAACTTATTCCTTAGTTGAAACACAGAATTCTATATTGACTTTTGGTTTTTATTACTTTTATCGACTGAAATGAGGCTTTGGCCGTACTCAGCTTCAGGATTTTTGAGGCAGATTTCGTAGAAGACACAACAACCATAGGAACTTTATCCGTGGTCCAGTAGGGCAACTTCCCGCCTCCAAGCACGTACGCCCATGAGCGAGGCCCTAGTGTTGAAATCGGACGATCAAACCATTAGCCTATTACGTTGACCGCACTAAAAACGCTTGCTTGTCAGTTTGTCAGAATCAATATTCACTGTCTACAAGCTTTACTGGCCAAACATTCGTGCAAATTGGTTAGCAAAACATATTACGTAGACGAGTCTGTAGATTTAACCTTTTCTCTGTAATGTATGTAAGTTGATACTTAACAATCCAAGAACCTCTAAGTCCTCTAACCTGGAAAAGGCTCTCTCGCAAAGGCATTATCGGGTCTCCAGATGTAGCCTTGTAATCTATAATTATGGTTACATTCTGCCAATCTCCGCCTGACGGTATTTACCGTCAGTTCAGAGGTTCAGCTGTGACCACTATCCAGTTTAACGGTTTTGCTAGTACTGGTATCATAGTAAAATGTGTATAATCTCCGATGAGTAAGGTTTAAAATCGAATGGCTATCGTCATGGTCATGTGCCGCCGTTGAAAGAACCCTTTACACCTATCTTGAACAAACTAGACTGTAGTATTGATTTAGGCTAACGTAGGGTCTCCAGAGGGAAGTCCAGGGGTTATGCAATAAGGTTAGCGTCTCGCTATAATCTTATCTTGGCAGAGATTGGATGGTGTCTCAGAGGTATTGTGTAATGTGTGCTCTTTTCTATTAGATTACCTCAAATGAAAATAATAATTTGGTCTGACATTACAAAAAGAGAAATGTTTGTGATATTCAGACAGCTGAGTCATTTCTTTTGAAAACTTTCTGAGAGACCATGCGTAGTTTTCACAGTTGTATTGCAGTATGTCTTACATAAAAACGTTCTATTACATTTAAGTAAGTATATTCAGCATACTTAACTTTACTGCTTTGAAAATCGAATGGGAATAAGCGCAGACAGACTGAGCAATCCGTCGATATGGTGTCTGAGTTGAACGTCACCATAAATCATGGTTTACGACCCTCGCGAGGGGAGAACCCCATAACCCCAAGCAAGAATAGATTCGCTTGCGGTAAGCGGATGAGTACGTAAGAGAATTAAGAAAATGCCTCTGCGAAAGTTTAAACATGGAACGGAATTCCATTATTTGAATTTTCGAACTGGTTTGAATTTATTCGATATTTAAAATTTATGGAACTGGATTTAGTAACTTTCTCTTTCATAATTTCTTATGCTATTTACAAATCGTTTAGCCTTTGTGCTTAGTAGGTAGGTAAGTACCTAGTATTCTTACGGGTTTGCATGGAAATGTCGGTAGGTATTAAAAATTAACCCACGTAAGCCTGCGCGGGGTTACCTACAACGATTTTTTTGTGGAAAATGGTTTTCAACTGTAGTTATTTACAAGACATTCAAACATACAATTCAATTTTTTGGTTATAAATAACCATAAAATCAACAGTATAATAATTTATACTCGTATGTACTAACAAATAAGTTTAGTCATGCAAACCCAAATAAAACCTGACAAGCAATTAAAGATTAAAATATGACCATGAAAAATTTAATCTTAATTCTATCTAAAACACAGAACGCTCTGACAACACCAGAGATGTCACGATATCGGTACATGTTGGCTCGAGTTTTATCTCAAGATGTTACCGGTTTACCGGTTGTGGTGTGTAGGAAATCGTTTACACGGTTGGGAAAGCATTGAGCACGGAACTATTAGGTAATCCATATACCGTAAGAGCTTGTATGATGTTATAACGAACGTAATCATCGTAACTGATCGTTGTAAGTTTCATTAGGGCATTATTACTGATTTGACGTAAGGTACTTTTTGTTTAAATATGTAGTGATGTAGTGATTTTTTGCTGTGAAGGTAACTATTTCATAACGATTAACATGCAGAAAAAAATTGCGAAAGTAACTCCTCAGCATAGAGGTATGAAAATGAATATAATTGCACAGTTAGGTAGAGGTAGATATATTAAAATTCAATATTACAGAATAATTTCTTAAATTGAGAGGATTTGGCTAAATTACCCAAATACAAAAGTTTATTTTAAGACCCTCAAATCGCAACGATTCTGTGTTACAACTTACAACTAAACAAAATATGCCCTGGCTAGGAATCAAACTAACCTTTCTAGTTCATCACCTCATCATCAACTAACATCACCATTCACCAATAATTTCGCACCAACACATCAATAATTTAAATTTAAAACCTAAAACACAACATATGGTTAAAAGCTGAAGCGAAAACTGTATTTGTTTTGTCTGTCGGTCTACACACTGGAGGGTAGCTGTAAATTGCCTTGCTCTGTCAACATAATTTCGCTGATACCTCATACGTACTAGGGGTTCAGGGCTTAAAGGATTCTAATATCAACTCGAAGGGCTGAGAGTGCTAGACTTGAGAGCATCGCATATTGTGGTAAACCTAAAAATTAGGGTGAACATGTGAGCTAAGTTAAACAATTTAAGCAAGTGTAACATTTTTTTATGCATTAAAATTAAATACAGAGAATGCAACACTATTCAAAACCGTCTCCGTATCACAAGGTCCTAAAAATAATAATTGACCAATTAGCAAAAATACTTACTATTAAAACGACCTATTGAGCAAAATGTCATTTTAGCAAAACTACCTATGAGCTTCTGCTCATGTCATGAATGTCCTATTAGCAGAATTAACCTAACTAAACTAAGACCGACACAGATCTAGATTCAGATCGGGACAAATTTCAAATAGGGCATGTTGCTAAGTTCATTACTACGTATGAGGACAGGGGCAGGAATTTTTAGTTAAAGTCATGTTAGTAATTGTTCGATATACGATATACCTATACCTACTCGAGTCGCTAACTATATGGAATTGCTACTCTCCGCTAAAAACAACTTTATTTCCTATGCTCAAAGTTCAATTTAGGTTGTAAACAAAATTTATTTAAGGAATTTTAAATTCCCTGTCAATCTACAATAAACCTTAACCATTGGGACGGAACGCTGACTTTTGTGTAGGTTGCTATAAATACGAATTGCATATCGAATGCAAACGGAGTACATATTATACTTCTTTCTTTTGTCGCCTTCCCACACCCAAAAACGGTTATATTATAATCATAATTTAATAAAACCCCACGTGGAGTGAATTCGTGTAATGATAAGAACATGTGAAGAGGATCCAACACATGGTTTTATTCTAGCCGTTAAATAAATTAACCTTGAACTGACTCATAGTTATTAATTGTTGCTGTTTATGACCTAACGAGTTCTTTTTATGTTATCATAATGTTACTGATATGGATTTTTCATTTTGTAAGTAACTTTGGTAAGTTGCAAACTTTTTTTTCAGTAAAGAATTTTTCCAGTAAAGAAATCCCAGGTGCATTGAGATCTCTCCTGCGGATTTTTAGCAACTTATGTAGTTAGGAGTGTTCTTGATACTGACTATATTAAAAAGTTTAGGTAGGGTAGGTTTTAATGGTATATACAGGGTGTCCCGTAACGAATGGATAATACGGAACCTACGTGTAGAGGGCACCATGCCGGTTCAGATAAACAAATGTTATGTTCAGTAAAAGTCCTTCCGTTTCCGAGATATTCGACATTTTCAACATTTTCAAAATTGTTCCACCCTTCGCCATTCTTTTTGGCGCCAGGACTATAAATGAAGACATTTTTTGTATCTGTTTTTTGGATAGTATTCCTGGATAGATGTGCTATCGAATGTCTTCAATTATTTTTATAACAAAAGCACAGATACTTTTTAAATTAAGATTTAATACCAACTTAACGTTTTTTCATATTTCATTCTTGACTTTTACTCGGCCGTGATTAAAAAAAAATGTATGGTGGCTTGAATGCCAATTTCAAAAAAAACTAGCCCGTTTCACCCAGATTCTGAAATGGTATGTTACAGGGTATAATCTACCTTTAGATTTGAAATTATTTTCTTTTAAAACGAGGTAGAGCCCATTTTTATGATACTACAATTTAATTCCAAAATTTGGTTTGTTACCTTAATGAGCTTCAAAATCATCCAAATTCACTTGACTGTCCCTTATTTGTCAAGAGAGCAAAACATGTGCTCTAATTTAAGAGACTTGAGCTTATTTTACTTCATTACCTACTTAATACTAAAACCCCTTGAAATGTTAGTTTCAGCAAATAAATAAAGCAATCAAATGATAATTTCCGTTGATAAGTATTTTTAACTGACTTCAAAAACAGGAGGAGGTTTTCAATTCGTATCATGTGTTTTTTCTTATGTGTGTTACCTCAGAACTTCGTACTGAGTGAACCGATTTCGATAATTCTTTTGCCATTCGAAAAATAGAGACTGCTGTCTGGTCCCTGATACCTAGTGCCTGTCATGTAGTCCGTTATAAATTTGAGCGCCACCTGGCGAGTGGTTTTTGAGTTATCTCGATTTTGAATTATTTTGGTTATTAACTAAAGTTAATAGTTATTTTTAATGAGTGTTCAAAGGTTATTTGCTCTCTTTGCTATTAGAGGGTAAGAGGCTACTTGCTCTCTTTATTCTGGTGGTACCAGAGTTACCAGACTTAGTCATATTCTAGTGGTATAAGGCTTCAAAATTATTATTTTGACCAATAATGGTGAATCAAGAGAATTTGGATGGTTTTGAAGCTTTCTTAAGGTAACAAACCAAATTTTGGAATAAACTTGTAGTATCATAAAATGGGGTCTACCTCCTTTTCAAAGAAAATAATTTAAAATTTAAAGGTGGATTATACCCTGTAACATACTATTTCGAAATCTGGGTTAAATGGGCTAGTTTTTTTTGAAATTGGCATTCAAGCCACCATACATTTTTTTTTAACCACGACCGAGTAAAAGTCAAGAATGAAATATGAAAAAACGTTAAGTTGGTATTAAATCTTAATTTATAAAAAAAACTGTGCTTTGGTTATAAAAATAATTGAAGACATTCGATAGCACATCTATCCAGGAATACTATCCAAAAAACAGATACAAAAAATGTCTTCATTTATAGTCCTGGCGCCAAAAAGAATGGCGAAGGGTGGAACAATTTTGAAAATGTTGAAAATGTCGAATATCTCGGAAACGGAAGGACTTTTACTGAACATAACATTTGTTTATCTGAACCGGCATGGTGCCCTCTACACGTAGGTTCCGTATTATCCATTCGTTACGGGACACCCTGTATGTAGGTATGTATGTATTTTGAAATTTCGCTTAGATAAAGGCTTAGATTAGACCGTCGCCATCTTGCTGGCCAAGCGTAAATTGGCAATATCATATTGTTGGTCAGATTGGTCTGACCATCAATCTGACCAGTGGGAATAACCCGAAATATTAATGTCAAATATTTAAGAAAATAGTGTCAATTATTAGGTTTTGCTACGAAGTTAATACATAAAATATAAATTTTTTGTCAAGTACTTACGTTTATAATTACGAAGATGTAATAAATTAAAAAAAAAATCTTTTCAGCTTTTTCTTTTACATAATTTTCTTTTAATTTAATAATTGCGTCGGTGTGGACTTAAAAGCATTAATTCTTACTCATCAAAAGATGAATATTAATGTGCCCCTAATTAAAATGTTAAAGAATTCAGTTGGCGTATCCATGTTTACGACGTATTGTTCACGCGACCACTAATGGTGTATCCTATGTAGGTAACCGTCGTTATTTATAATTTTAAATTACTAACATATAGATATATAAATAGATTACGTCATCGCTGCGTCCTTTGCAATCAGAATTTGAAATGTTATTTTTATTGCCGTTTTTTTATTTTCAATACAAACTTTTAAAAACATTTAAAGTGACCACGCTGACTGTTCACACTGCCGGCGAGTATTCGCTCGCATATGCATCTCTTTTGTTTACACAGAATATTATATTTAAATCCCTTTCTTGGGCGAGAAAATAGCCAATAGCTACTCGCTATTCACCGGCAGTCGGACACCTGCCTAAGTGAATTAATTAGGAATGCAAAGCAACTTTAGGTCTTAATTTTGTCGTTCAAAAGTTCCATATTCAGTTGTCTGGGGTTAATTCGTAGTAGGTTCGATTACGTTTGTCATAAAATTGCGATGTCATCCCCCTTGACTTGTCCAAATTTTCAAGTTAATCAAAACTTTCGCTGAATGATTCTTTTACTTAGGTGAAGCTTAGGGTTAGGGTTTATTAGTCTAAAACTCTAAATGTATAGGCGTGTTAAAAAGGAACGGATCACATCACCACATAATTGCTACCACGTTGAAGAAACCACGTGGGTACTGATACTAGTGATATTACATCTCCGATGTGGATGTAATTAAAATCAACATGATATGAGGACAAAGGCGTTATGTGTAAGGGGAACTAATCCATAAAGAGTCTATGTTCCTGATTAATATCAGGTGTGGAACATCTGGCCTTCACAAACGATCTCCATCGTAAGCTTAAGCTTGAAGTCCATTGCGCATGTCACGATCTGCCAACCTCCCTTGACTGTGTACCCGGTACTATTTTGCTATAGCTCAGGTCATTCACCGGACGAGATGTCACGAAAAATTCAGTTCAAAACTCGGTTTGGTGTTTCGCACTTTTTGCATTATTTCATCGCGTTTTTATACACTGTCTACAGTCAGGTAGCTTCGTTCCCCATTTCGGCTATAATTTACAATCGTCACAATGAATATCGAATCGGTGAAATGTTCGAATTTTGAAAGGCGTTGAATTTTATTACATCGTTTTTATTAGTACCTACCAGTTACAAGATTTGTTTTAATTTTTGTTCACATAGATCCGCCTACATTTATTTAGTTACATTTTTTATTACTTAGTTATTTTTGCTAACCAATATCTCAAATGCATTACATTATCGATAAAACAGTGGGTACCTAATAAAATGTCAATAGTCTTGATAGTAGCGTATAGTTCGGTAGGTACTTAAGAAGTAATATTATTAAAAAAAAAAAAACAGGTAGGTAGGTACTTTAACATTTCTACTATAATAAATAAGATTTAAATATAAAAATATCTCAATAAATTTTATTCTGTTTCAAATAGTCTTAGCTAGTGCCCGGCAACCTAATTTTATTACGAATTGGGTCACTTTTCACGCGTGAGAAATACCGGCTCACCGGACGAAAATAATACGATTTATTTATTGTACTGTGATTTAAATTGAGATAATATAATGTTACCACCACGAAAGTTACCACCTAACATTAATACACTTTCTATTTAGTGGCTACTTTTACCAAAAACAACATGTTGCATAAATAAATTTTCGGCACTTACCTGCAAATGTATGGGTACTTTTTTCACTGGTGCGTTGGTCATTTTCGTAAATCCAATCACTGATGATTGCACTAACACGAAAGTTTATTTTTGAATTGTTCGTAGGCGGTAACGCAGATAATTTTCGCAAATCCCGACCGCGACAGACCACACTAAACTATATGGACAAGTTATACCTACAATACTGATTATTTTTCGTAGACCAAGTAGGTATTGCCCCTCCAGTGCGCATGTGTACAAACGCGCCCTACGTTTTCATTGGACGGCAAATAATCGCCGACCAGTAACTACACATTGAAAAAGTTACTAAAATGACCACGAGATGGCGCAAGCAAAACGCCAAACTCTGTGTTTTACACATGTTTCACAAGGTTAAGAAAAGGTTAAAATATTCTGAAATTTACATTTTACCACATTTAAATAAATAAACATAAAACAGCAACAAGAAGACAATGTTAATTTTTATTATCTTTTAGCATTATGTTACACTGCTTTGTAGTTCACTAGATTAAGAGATCGTTTTAAAATGATTTGACAGATGGCGCTGTAGCTATATAGAGAAGCCGATCATTATATTGAGGATACCGGAGCGACTCGTAGCAAAATGAAAACATTTCAATCGAACCATGGGTCGGACAAACCCGATTTTTCGCGCCCGTTTTATCCCTCGCGATTAATGAAAAGGACAATTTAATTCGCGAAAAATCAATGTGAAGTGTAGTGCGAGAGAATTTTTGTATTCTTGCACCCATGCCCTCTTTACACCTGAAGCCTGGAATCACGGTAAAATATTTTTATGCCAACGATTTTGTGTCCAGTATTATTTTAAGCTTGGTTGTGTAAATAGTGTGAATCCTCGGGATTAAAGAGCAAAGTCGACGCAACTGACAAGTTGAACAGCGTGGCACTGAAACCTACGATTCTAATAAATAAATTGGATCACTGAAGTTGAAAATTGTGTAGCTTACACCTACGAAGCTTGAAGTTCTAGCGCGCTATTCGTTTCAGCTTTCTTTTCATGGAATCCATTTTCACAGTTTCTTCATTCTGTGTCTGCCTCCTTCCAACATCTGGTATAAGTTTTTCTTCATTAAATTGATTAGGTATTATCAAAATTTTATGATTATCAAAAACAGGGTTATAGTAGGCTCTCATACCTATTTTTTATCATGTCTAAAATCCGTTTGAACTCTAAGCAGCCTCAAATATTTTTAAATAAATTAGTAAGGATATTAATTAGTAAGGATACTCTTTAATTGGTGGTTGGTGGTAAGTACTTATTTGATTGAAGGTTTAGCAACGCTGTATCATTGATGTTATGAATTAGTTTGATAGACTTCACGTAATGTAAAATATTTTGTACGCTTGGAGAGTTTAGGTATAAATTCCAAGATCACAAATTCTTCTCCGAAAGGAGAGCGCTTGCCCTTGAATTTTCGATCGGTTTACGCCTAGTTAACTTTTCTGGTATGCCTACATAGGTACCTACTTGTTTTCTTAATACATAATTTTGTAAACCTGGCCTCATCTTATTTATATACCTTTCCTCTGCCTCAATTATTTCATTTAATCAGTAGTCAAAACTTTCTTTTTTTCTTAACATTTAGAATTTTCGATTTCTATCCTTGACTTAATTACATTAAAATAGCGGGTAGTAATTTTCTAAGACGGTTTCAATGGTAAAATGATGTCACTTATAATGATAATTATACAAGCTTTGAATACCTATCTGTTTAAATTACTTTCCAGGATTACATTTATTGTTATTATCGGACACGGAGCCGCCACCACCAGCGGACCAGTTGAGTAATCTGATGATAAGTGGGCACTATTGTCCATGGACACTAGCGATATCAAAGGCATCATCGATGTGTCGCCGGCCAATAAAAACAAATGGGGAGTACCTACCTACGGAAGAAAAAATGGCTTTCAAAAAGCGGGCTTTCAATTTTATTATAATTTAGCATATTTCCTTTGATTTATAAGTTTTCACGCAAACTTTTCATTCCAAGAAAAAAATAAGATAAGTACGACGCTAATAAACGTCTCCTGCTTTTTTAACTGTTGAAGTTATTTTAGATTCCTTTTCAGATATTTCAGATCTCTCGTATAAAAACACTTAAGTATAAGCTTTATACATGCATTAACAGTTAATAGTAAATACAATATAAGTAGATTAATTACCGATAAATCGGTTCAGCATTCAATTACACTACACATGCGGTCTACTGAATCTCAACCAGATTCCAGCTGTAGATATCCAAATGGAAATTCCATTAAACAATCCATTATATAGTAGTCACGTGCAGAACAAAAGATAGGGTAAGTTTTCTTGCGAATCCATAATATTATCCGAAGTGTTGTTATAATTATTGTAATTTAGAAACGGATTTTATCGGAAACAGTTTAAAAGAGTTGTAGTAAAATTAAGATTTAACATTTAACAAAACTGAAACTGAAAGTTTAACATTTTGTTTTGGCCAACGCTACGAGTTGTTGGTTACTCTCTAAACAAGTGTTTCGTAATTTCTAAGAATCATAAATTATTAAATTTCACACCCCTGCTTTAATGACAGCGGCATTTTAAATAAGCTTTAATTTTTTATCTAATTCTTACCATTATAATCCGTTCTTTTATTCCGTCTCTTACTTATAAACTACCTTCCCGAAAATTTACATTTTAATTGATCTAGTAATTTCGTTTGTACCAGACCTTTTTCAAAATTGGTGGCGGTGGCGTTCAAATCTTCTATTAGACCCCTCCAACCGATATTGCAGAGAAGTGTTTTCCAGGAATTTTGGAAGGCTTCTGTCCAGACGGATTTCATAAATCTTTAAACATCCATGTGTAATTTTCTTCCAAACAAATTAAAATAGATGGCTGTAACCAATTTTGTAGTTGGAGGCATTAGTGGTAGAAATTGAGGAAGACGGCTGCATTCAAGTAACCTAAGGGCTAGGAGTGCTCAAAGCAAGTTGCTCGCAGCTGCAACGAACAGCGTTGAGCAAAAACTAATATTTGACCTTATGTGACCACAAAATTGCGCTGCAAATCGTAGCAATATTATCTGGCATCTAGGCATGGTTATTTCCTCAGATACGAGTCTAAATACATAATTATGACAAGATCGACTATTTTATTCATAGCAATTTTTTTTATTTAATTCCACAAAAGGAGATACCAATCGCGTGGTCCGATTTAAATTGAGTGAGATCTTTTTAGTTTTTGAGTTATCCCATGTAATAATGTGGTATTTTCTCAGACACCCAGAATTACTACTTATGAGAGCCTAGTGCCAACCATCAAAGGTGGAACGGAGTCCAAGGTCCTCATACAGGTAAGGCCTTGCACATTCTCGTTTCTAACTATTGTTCTCTGGTCTTGAAATCAATGCAGATGAACTGGGCCTCAAATCAAATCAAGGGCTCGTCCTTACTAACAAAGCTCCAGGGACTAACCAGCCATCCATGTCCCTAAATTGAGTCTTGTCTGTCGGTTGCGTTGCGGTTGTTATGGGCGGCAGCGGAAGTGTGTGCTGTTTGTTCGTTTACTACCTAAATTCCATGGAAAAAAGTTGACGTTAAAATTTACTGCCATTTCAAGGTGCTATCTCGCAGTTGAGGTTCAAGGGATTCAGATGACTACGACAACAAAGCCTATATTTATAAATAAGCGTATCATCATATCAGTATGAACAAATATACGAATACAAAGGACGTTGCTGATAAGAATATTTTTTTTGTGATATTTTCATATCTCTTCTATTTTTAAGTTTGAAGCCAGCAACTTACAGTAGTTGCTATCCAACCATCTATGGATGACATGTGATATGGATTCTCCTTTCTCGTTTGTTCGTTTGCTTACTACCGGTCGTGATGTTCTGATCTCATTAAAATGTTTCTTGGAGTAGTTGTCACCATTCGCGGTTGAGGCAGTTTGTATGGCTTCGCTCAGTCAGTTGTTCGGAGACCTTTTCTGTCTATCTTTTAGGGTTCAGATTCCTGGATCTCTTGCTGTCTATTGCTCCTGTGATCATGAGTTTCTCCAAGTTGTCGCTGGGTTTCTTGGTGATATCTCGGATATATTTAAGTGTTTTTGTAGACATAATTATGCTGAACAGTCTTTGCTTTATGTTCAACTCCATGAGGATTGAAGACTTGATATGGATGTAAATGCTCAAAAATAGTTGGATTGGAAAAACTGGGAAAAATTCCATGACTCTCGCATAGATACGAACAGAAAAAGTTTATAGAAATACCCATGTGTTAAATATTACTCCAGTCTTTTAAGAATATTTGCGATGAGTTTTGTATCTCTTCCATTTCATCTTCACCCAGTAAAGGATGATTTCCAGGATTAAAAATATCCTATTTGTTTTCCTGGGTTTCAACCTATATCCTTACATCGTCATCATTTTAACCCATCATTGCCCACTACTGTCTCTTCTCCGAATGAGGACATTTCCATACAAAATTTTATAAAAATATATTCAGTAAGTGTGAAAAGCAAATAGACGAATAAGTAGAGTTCCTACTGTATACTCGTAGGTATAATATACATATGAATCCCCTTATACATTTTGTATTAATTAATGGCGTTAACAACAAGGCAGGTAATTTCGCACTTACCACCACAGCTTACCACAAATTGGACGGTTAGCGCCCAAAGGATTTTAACGCGATGTAATTTTGTATTACCTTCATATTAAAATTATTCACGCGCCCTCGCTCCCTCCGATAAGCCTTTACCTATAAGTACCTACACGCACCCAAAACATCGCTCTCCAGTTATTTCAGGCAATAAACTTTATGTTACCTTGTTTTAGCGGTATTTTTTGTACTGGTATAAATTACAAAGGTTCAAATTTGTTTCTTTCGAAAGGTAGAAATATAAATTACTAACCTAAGATTTTACCCTATTCTAAGATTTTACCCATAGAGGGTAAGTACCTACTCACTATAAATATTTATTATTTAAACCGAGACGTAAAGTTGATGTGGTTATCTGTCATTAGTGTTTGTAGATATTAGTTGGTGAGTTAGCAGAGTTAGTTAATAAGCGTGAAGACATTGTCAAAGTGTGTTCAGTTAGTCCTGTTCCATCCATCAGACTTTTGTCCTGAGCCTTTTGAATCAATTCAATAATTCAGTTTTATGTCAAAAAATGCCTTACATAGATTGACCGATTTCTACCACACATAGCTACAAAATCACCGCAAGTAAATGGGTTTTCAATTGAAAAAAACCCACTCAAATCGGTTCATTCATTCAGACATTTAGGAGCTACGGTGCGCGTGCGATAGACAGACACACAGACAGGCAGGTAAACCTTACACCACACCTGTTTGTTTGTCGGGAGTTAAAAATACTAAGTATCTAACGTTGTCAACACCGGTACCATCAAGATAATGAGTATTATCTGCCACACGCGAGCCATAGATTGGGTATTATAATATCGATTTCCACTCAGATAAGTTATCTGGCTTTTAGTGAGCTTTACCCACTGCTTTATTGCTTGAAGCTTTTAGTGAAGTGTCATGCTAGGTCTAGTACTTACTCATGCTAGTACTCTAGATGTCAATGACTCTAATAACAAAACATAAATGACCTAGAAAGGTCGCAAGTTGGAATATATTGGAGTTGGAGTTGGAGTATAAAGCATTAATTTTATCATTTAAAGTACAAAGTATGAGTAATTCAGATAAAAATAAACTAACGAATATTTATTTTGTTCATAACGAGGTGGGGATAAGATAACAAACAAGCATGTAGTAAAACTCTCTACAGGGTAACCAACAACACTCAAATCGGGACTAATCATTAGTCCAGGTAACAGACGGTGAAGGAACGTCAGTCGATTAGAGATCTTAGAGGCGTCGTGTGAAATCTGGTTTGCGTGGACTATGGCCTATGCCACGTAATTGAAGGGGAACCGAGCCTCGTTTTGGGACCACGAACATTTATTATCTACCTACTAGCTTTCTCCACGGCTTCGCTTCCGAAGAATTGCGTCGAATAGGGGTTTTTGTGTGGGGACCCCACACAAAAACATAAGACGCGAGATCTGACGAGTAGTTTTTGAGTTGTTGCTAATTATGCGTATTTATTTGACTTAGCCTACATTGATCTTCTCGTTTTATTTATCGGTTTTGAACTGTTTGTTTTTTAAACTTTTATAAAAGGGCAAAATAATAAGTACGACTCGTGTTACAACTTCTGCTACAATTTATTGAATGATGAAAGTATTGACAACAACAAATCTTCCTTTGCTGTCGTCGTTCCATTTTCAAATAGGTACCAGCTAGGTCGCTGGCCAGTAACATTTTAATAGAAAACCTGAAAAGAAAGATCTGACTCCTCCCTTTCCTCTCCACTCCACTAAAACAACACACTCCTCAAAAGCACCGCTCCTCTTAATAGCACCTCTCAACTCCACATCTGGGATCACCAGTAGCCAAAACTGCCCTCGCTTCAGCACATCTCATATCGCCACCTCTTGCAGTCATTGCTCCTCCTGAAGCACAGGCATAAAAATCCTTCGTTATATAGGCACAATTTTTTGTGTTATGTCCCACGTTTGGAAAATTATGATCAAACGATAGGGATAAAATACGATGGCCTAGCAAACAGTTACCTCATTCCCCAAAGCCGTTATCCAATTCACCTAATCCCCATTCTTTATCTGGCCTTGAGATTACTTCAAGTTCGAAGCCGCTGGCAACGTCATGCGATCGTACTTTAATCTAGTATAAGCATGTTAATTACCAAAGAGGTATGTTAATAATGGTTAATGGTAATTTAAGAGTAGGTTAATTTTATTTATTTATCATTAGTCCGTTTTTTGCTAGCAAAGGATTACCTACATACCTACATATATAAAGAACTTGTGCTATTTCGGCAGAGTGTAGTCCTTTCTTGCTATCTTATTTTATTTCTAGATCGGGAACTGGCGATACCTACTGCGATAGTTATGTGGTCAAAGAAAGATAGGTATTATTTGCTGATAGCAAATTGTTGTTTTGAGCTAGTTGACAATAATTTAATTGTATGAGGCGTAACTTTGAAATCCATTATCATAATTATGAACCACTAGTAAATCCGCCCTCGCTTCGCTTCGGGGAACCAGTCCCTTCAAAAATCTCTATAAATTTTAACAAATTATGTTATTCCAATGTCTAAGCTATATTACTGCAAAGTTTCATGAAAATCCGTTCAGTAGTTTTTGCGTGAAAGAGCAACAAACACACACACACACACACTCACTCACTCACTCATTCACATACATCCTTACAAACTTTCGCATTTATAATATTAGTAGGAAGGATTGTAGAGTCCACGTTAACGGTGAGTTGTTTTGGAGCAAAACACGTGTTAGTGGTGGTATGTAGGTATGATGTATATAATTTTTGTTGCACTGCATTTTCCTATTTGGGAGGATAGTGCAATTTCTGTGAAAGCCACCATCATACTACGTCTTTGTTAGCAATTTTCCTTATGCAAATTAATCTTTAGTTTGTAATGAGTATTTGTTATTTTTGGTGAGTGAAGAAGACCCTTTTAAAATTAACTAGGAACCATGTAATCCCTCTAAATCTAAGTAGTTAGGTACTATTTTAAGTATCTGGGCTGGTCTGATTACCGCTATGGATTATGCATCTGAATTACCATAAAACTTTATCTCGCGTGAAAGGTCACGCTTGTAGACGTGGAGCATTAGCCAAGCTACGTGCCTCGGCATTTAGTAACTGGCACTGCGAAGGAATGGATGTGTCGGTGTATTAGTCCGATGAAAAAGGGCGTCTTCAGAAGTAAATAAATTAATCCTTAGGCACCTACGTTTGTGGGTTACGTCTTATTAATAATACAGTTTGAATCATATATTTCGAGAAAATCTTTACTAATAACATAATGCTGAAGAGTGTCTTTGTTTGAATGGGCTAATCAGGAAGGTGCTAGCTCAAATTGAAAACTTCTTATTGACCCATGTCTAAAGGTGAACCTTTGCAATATTGGTATTTGAAAAAATATGGGAGTTAATATTTTTTGAATTTTTTGACTTGGAAAATTTGGAAGATCATTTGATAGATATAGTTATAGGTATTTCAGTGATGCCCAATATTCTCGGTGGCGGCTAATGAATTGAACAGAGTTTGAACTAATATTTAACAACATTCCAATTGAGTGAATAGTAAATACACTAAATACCCATCGATTAACCGGATAAAAATCATCGTGAGTGAAAAAGAAATGTTAGTATTGTAAATAAATCGGTTTACAAGAAAGCAATAATACCGGAATTCGACCGATTCTCCATTCCAGTCGTACATTGTGGTCACGCGTAAAAATATACGGGTTTCAGATCTGAAGCATTCGCTTGTGAGATTGGGGCTCTCTTGGGATTGCCTTTTCTGCTTTGCGATCGATTTGTTCGGAAGTGAAAACATGGTAGCCATGTTCACTCACGAGTTTCTACGAGACAAAGGACAGAAGTCCAATTCTGTTTGATTATATGAATTCAAAATCGAATCCTATATTTACCCTAGTTTGCTGGCTTGGGAATAGGATCAGTGTTTTAGGCCGCCCCAATATCTAAGGCCAAAAAAACAGCTAATAGAAAATGCTTTATATAGCAATTCTAATTCTCATTTTAAGTGTATACTTAATTGTCGTTATAACTTTGTTAGCGATTGGAATGTTTGAAAATTTATTCCCTAGTGTAATTTAACTTCGATCCAATTACGATGTTCTTAAAAGTTCCATCGTGTTATTATTTCTCGCAAAAACAATTTCTGCATCAAAAGCTCCGGAAATTAAATTGGTAATTAAGCAACGTTGTTGTTGGAACCGAATTCCCCATTTGGAGTTAACTGAAGTGTTATTAATTGGGGATAAATGAGCGTGCTCGTTCATACGTACCGTAAACAGGTAACGTAATCATTGGAACCGTGTATTGGCAGGTAGCGGGACACACACAACGGAAACTGCGTTATTTTGACATTGAGATACTATGTATTTACTATACTATGTACTCAATGTATTTTTATGGATATTATTTTACATAGGACATAAATAGGTATTATCTGGAGTAATTGAAACCAAAGTTATCAGGTTTTAAAAAACGCGCGATACGCTTCGAGAAATGATAGGTAGCGTCGCGTGCATGCTTTGCGTGGTTGGTAATGTTGGTATTTGTAGGGGCACTACCGTGCCCCCAGGTAAGACATAGATTTTCAAATACCTAAGTAAATATAAGTATGACGGCGATCTCGAAAGGTGCTACTATCTGCAGTCTTTGAAAAGAGTAGTAAAACCGAATGCTGGGAAAGTATTCACGAGATTGCAACAGCAGCTCCAAAAGCACTCATCAGGTTGAGAGTCCTCCTTACGAATTCTGGGGGATCGTCTGTATTTCACTTTAGATTTGTACTTTTGAACGTTTGTAATGAATAAACTCAAAAAATTAAATAAATTAATTAACTACAGGGCCAATTAAAAAAATTCTAAATTTAGAACTTAGAATGCTACATTACATTATCCTAACTGAGATCTGTATACCAGTTACCTATGTTGACATGAACTTACTTATTTAATTTTCCTTTGTTTGTGAAGTCTCCTAATATAATATGTATGTTCGAAATATTTCCTGTTAGAATGTATGCTATTTCTTACTGTTTGTCGTGCACCCTTACTCTTTCTAACTTTTTATTGTGTCCTCTGCCCAAAGGTTGTCTGGAAGAGATCGCTCCATAGCGATAAGACCGCCTTTTGTACTATTACTCAAAATTTTTATAATTGTAAATGTTACCTTTTAGTGTGTGCAATAAAGAGTATTCTATTCTATTCTATTATCTTTGAGAGAATAAAAATTAGCGATCCCTGCTAAATGCTTTATGTCTATCCCAAATATTTCAAAATTCATGGCTCACATCGTTGCGTAGGCTGAAGAACGGAACGTACGGTATTTTTGACGTGACAACGTCTTATAAATTGGTTTGCCGGGAGGCACTTCAAGAAACTGCGTTAGTAAGCTCCGCTCACGTTCCTTGGTAACAGTGTACAGAAAATGGTACAGCGCCATCTATGATTAAGTAGAGTAACTAGTTTGTTACCTCACTTAGTTGTGACTAATGGTTAATGGTCTAACGGTTAGCAGCGCTAGATGGCGGATGGTGTTACAATGTTTTAAATATAATTCTTTGTATACGTTTAGTCGTTTACCCCATGAAGATACGGGAACGCAGGGTCAACTTCACAAATAACCACAACTGCTTGCAAACCCAAAATAGCAGTTTATTATAAAACCAAAGAAGTCGACACATTGCCCTTTAAAAATTTTTCTCTTATATAAACTCCACGTTACACTCGTTAGCGCGTTTCACAAATTGGTACAATGCCATCTTGTTTACAAGTGAGGAACTATTTAACAAAAATAAAACATTAAACTTAAATTGCTTCCGCCTTCACATGACGGTTAGACAGTATAAATAAATGTTTTAAATTGTTACTATTATTTCATCCTTCTTCCTACTATACGAATGAATATTCACATTAAAATTATTTTACCACTTAAAGTCGTTGTCACGTAAAACTTTCGCCCGTATACCGACGTTACAGGCAACCAATTTTTTTTATCTGTGTTGTGTTCATTCACGTTGTTTTTCAGGATGTATGGTTTTCAGGAAATAATCCTAATGTACGATTATGTTTATTGTTTGCTTTTGAAGTTAACCCTATATGATCTCTGCATCATCACGGACTTATTTTTTGGTGCTAAGTTGGCATTTGACATCTGGTGGGATCGTTAAGGTAGCGCAACGTAGTTAATATCTTGACATACAATTCACTAATCTCATCATCGTCCCACTACTGAGCGTTGGTCTCCTCTCACAATGTGAGGGGTACAGGCCATATGTAAGACCTCTACACTCGTCAAGAGCGAATTAGGGTAGCCGTTTTTGTGCTCACCAGTTGGCGCCACTGGCGAGTGAGGTCCAGCTGTCAAAGCCCGCCCATACATAAACAGTGACAAGTGACATTCAGACAAGTGAGAAGTGACATGGAATTGACAGACAGACCTCACTATCCACTAGCACCTCTAGCGGTGAATTCACACGCTTTTACCCTTAAAGGCGGACACCACACACTTTAGGGAAAATTCTGAGGTTTGCAGATTTCTTTTCGACGTTTTCTTTACCGAAGCTAGTGATAACTAATTTCTAGCCATCTGTAACTCAACAACATCGTGTTTGGTTAGAGGTGTACAGAAATCAAACCCAGGACCCCTAGTTTGGAAATTTAACCTATATATCACGCTGCTATCACTGCTTATCTAAATCTTTTACACCTTATCACTGTTTTCTTTCTGTTTTTCTAATTACAACTATATTTTTAACGAACTTTTTAACCTACTTCAAAACAGGAGGAGGTTCTAATCTCGACAGTATTTTTTGTGTGTGTTACCTCATTACTTTTGACTGAGTATTCCGATTTTCATTCTTTTTTATTCGAAAGTTGGTGCTTCTGGTGCGTCTGGTCCTATATAATTTTGAGCGACATCTGACGAGTAATTTTTGAGTTATCTGTACTTATTGGTTTTGCAGTCTGTTATTATTATTTTTTTAAAGTTAGTTATACTTATCTATAGATAACGTGAAAGTCAATTTATTAAAGTTACTAGCTCCTGTCAACTAAATTGAGCACTTCCTAGCCATAAATTATTGGTAATTATGCCATCCGGAACAGTAGGTATTGTAATTGGGTCACTGCGTGTTAATGGGGTTATAGCCGTTTTGATTAACTTTTGTGTCGGGCCAGTTCAATTATGAATAAAATGGCTTTTTAATGTAAGTAAATAGTGATCAAAGTCAAATTTGGAAATTTACACTAGAATGGGGTTTCGCGTGGTAAGGCAATAAAGAATAGAGGAAAAATAAAAAATAATGATTGGCTTCTCAAGCTTTGGCTAGTTATGTTTAACTTATAAAGCAAATCAAAGAACACAAAATGAGATTAAATTAAATTAAAGAGAAGGAAGTAGGTCTCTCCTTCATCATCGAGGACTTCGAGGAGGCCTATATCTACCCTCCGAAGCTCAGAAGCGCTCAAGAAATTTTGTCACCCGTCCATCTACCGACCGCGCCCCCATTTGCTTAACTTTATCGACATTTTAAGATCGACGCAAAATATTAATTAATATCAGGCTAAAGAGTTTGTTTGTTTGAACGTACTAATCTCACTAACTACTGGGTCGGTTTTTGTGTTTATTGAGGAAGGCTTATAGTGCTCATTCATACTGACTCGCGGGCGCGGTGGCGGGCGCGGTCACGAAATATCAAACATAATATGGCGTAATATCCAAGTGTTCACACAGGAATCGCACGTGCGCTCTAAGTAGCGGGCAAGCTCGCGACGACGCGCGCGGCTCGCTCGCGGCATATCAAACGCATGAAATGTTTGTGTGTGTTCACATTGAACTAGCGGCGGAACGCGCGATTCAGTAGCGACGCAACTGAACTCTCGCGCAAAACGCCTGGCGGTCAATATGAACACGAGCTCGCCACGTCCACCGCGCGCGCGCCCGCCAGCGCGCCCGCGTGTTCAGTATGAACAAGCACAGGCTATGTAACATCACAGTAAGACCAGTAGGAGCGGAGCAACAAGTTTCCGAAGCGAAGCGAAAGTCCAACTTACTTTGCACTTAACCCCGGTATTCCCTTTCAGATGGCTCGCTACAAGAAGACAGGTTTCATGGACGACGACGCGGGCAGCGTCAGCTCCATCCAGCTCAACGAGGGAGTCCGGTCGGGGGGCACTCACATACGGTACCACATGGTAAGTTATGACTTTGTTCAACTTTGTTTATACCACAGCTGCTTTGCTCACTATCTGCTTAGATACAATTACGAGACACTAAAAAACTCACAAGTAAAAAATACAAACCCAATTCAATTATTTAAGTAAAAATGTGATTGTCTCGTTTGGTTATGTACGAGTATACGTATTTTTTTAGGTGGTAGGGCCTAGAGCTCACCCGGGGAAGTACCACCGCCCGCCACGGTACTTAGACTACTTAGTACCATTCCTACCGTGTAATAATTGTTTTAAGAACAATTGTGTTCCGGATAGGAAGGTGTGGAGCCGGTTACATTTTTTTAGAGGCGACCATCTCAGTCCTCAGGGGTAGCAACGCATCCGTGACCGAATTAGAACGAGACTCATTGAGTCTAGTTCTGGGTCGGTCACAGTTGTCATGGGCGGCAGCGGAAGGTGGTGCTGCATGCTCGTTTGCTATCTTAATTCCATAAAAAAACGTATGATTACCGTGCACGATCAGTATTCAAAGGGTCTGGTTCGATTTCCAGCTAGGTGGAAATTTAAATGACGTATTTAAGGGGCTACATCCGAAATATGGTAGTTTTAGATCTAAGATTATTTTTAAAGCTTACTGTCTATATCTCCGATATTTAGATATAATATGTATCTTCACTATATACTTAATAAAGAATCTCATAAGAGCAAAACCAGTAAAATGAGAAGTTTTCTCGAAAGAAAAAAAAAATTAAAGTTAAAAATAGAACATTGCTATCTCACTATTTGCCTATTAGAAATTTATAATTCCATCTCTGTTTTTGAGCCCCGCTCGTTCGGTTTTACATATTTATTTCGGTTGTAGCTTGTAGCCCCTTAAGTTTGCATGATAATGGATATACCTAGTACCTACCTACAACAAATTATGTCGCGTACATTTTAGTGTGACTGTGACAAATTTATTTGGTCTGGTTTTCTAAATTCTGTAAGGCTAAGTGATTCGATAAAATTTTAGCGACATTCAACAAAAATATCTAGGTTGTCCATTTAAATTCCTCCAGTTCAAAACTTCAGATGAATCTGAATTTAAGATGTGAACAAAAGCGTTTTATACAAGTGGTGGAACAATGGAGGATTATCACGAGCTTTGCGAAGCTTCAAGGAACCAATTAAACTTCTTTCGAAGCTTGCCAAGACCTCAGAACGAAAAGCTCCATTTGACCTGATATTGCTCTGAGCTTTCACGAGCAACGTTGAATACCATTTGAATCTATTGGAGTCGTGTTAAGCCTTTTTTACATTGAATTTTACTATTTGATATAATGATAGTTTATAAAAACTTTACAAACCATCGGATTTTTCGTTTGTAGCTTAAAAGTTAAAATCCTTTAAAGAAAACTAATAAGTTTGCTGAGCGCCTTGTAACAAAGTATAACAGCTGTACTCACTCACATTGCTAATTATTAGCAACAGGCGCTCAAATTAAAAATTTAATGGAGTGTTGTGGGTTGAGTGTTCTTTATAGATAAGTATATCAATTATGTCTTAAAACATATAAGAACCACGATCATAATTGTTTAATATTTTTGTTGTCAGTTTACTGTTTTAACATGGATATTAAGTGTAATATCCATGTTAAACAGTAAACTGACAACAAGAATATTAAATTACCTTAAAATTATGATCGTGGTTCTTATATGTTTTTAAGACATAATTATTGCGTGTTTGTGTTCACCCCTGGGTGTAATTAGTTACGGTTACAGGTACGGTTACACGGTATACCCAGGCCCAGGTGTAACCAGGTAGGGGGGGGGGGGGGGATAAAGTACCCATTGTTGTTGTACTCTTAAAAAATTATGGCACCCACGACAATCCTAGTAAACGTAATCCTAGTGTGGGGCTATGAGTGTGTAGCGTTAAATTATTAATGTAACCCATCTCTATCTAAAAGCCCGCGACTATACCGCGTTCCCGTTCGATATTCAGTTCATTTCAGTTCATTTTCAGTGAGCTAGTTGAGTGTAATTCACATAATAATGTAAACTCATCTATTATTGATCTCACTGGAGATGAGACGTTAAAAAGTAAAATACACTTTGGTAGTAATAAACAATTTAAAAAATATATTAAAGTAAAAAAGTTTATAAATAAAACCAGAAAGATAATCAAAACTAAGAATTGTACTCAACAATTAAGTCAGTCAAGAAAGAAATGTCAATATTTAAGTAGTGAACTCAAAGATTTGCAACTAAAATTAGAACAAAATAGTTCCCAGTATGACGCTGAAGCCCAAGTCATGCAAAGTAAAATTGAGAGCTTGGAGAAATCCTTGCACAATATTACAAAACTTTACACAAATGCCCAGGAACAAATCAAGGAGCACATCTCCGCATTTGATAACCTACTTGAGATGTGCAACAACAACATGGACAGGTTTGAGTCACTAAACAACAAGTACCAGCCTTCACAGGGCAATATTAGTGTAACTAGTACATCTTCCTCAAACTTGCAGCGTGACAGTGTCATACAGGATACTATTTTGTGTGCCCCCCCATTAGATCACTTAGATAAAAATAGAAATACTATTATAATTTCTGATTCATTAGGGAAAGACTTGGGGGCTATCATGTCTCCTTATGTAAACCATTCTCTAATAAACAAGTGCTCACCGGGGGCCACCTTTGATTATTTAATTGGTCAAATAAATCCTAAAGATCTAAGTATAAACACAAATGTAATCATAATGATTGGTGACAGTTTGGACATTAAAAGGCGACAAATCATAAAATGTATAGAAAAATTATTACATTTACACAGCAGTACTAAATGCAAGTTTATTATATGTGCTTTTCCATACTCCAATAGCCTAAACAAAAAACAAAATGAGCACATACATAGATTAAACTTATTACTGTACAATTTGACAACTCATCATAGCGATGCCATCTTTTATTTTGACACTAATAAATTTATAAAATCATTTAGATTGACAGGGAATACTATGTATCTGCCAATAAAATATAAAAGACATGTCGCTACTTTGCTAGCTTATAATATAAATGATACAGTTACCTGTGGGGTAACTCAGTCTATTGACACATTTATTGATTGTGGTATAAGTACCACCATTTGTATAGCTGACTCATGTACTAATACAAGTACAGTTAATAATAATTTAAACTAGACATACAGACAACGGATATGCCTCACAATATGAATATTGTACATCAAAATATACAGGGTATATCCGGCAAAGAATTAGAACTTGAATTATTTGTTAAGAAATTTAATATACATATTTTATGTATCAGTGAGCATTGGCTGTCGAGCTCCCAAACTAGTTTTAAGTTATGTAATTATAATTTGTTAAGTGCGTTCTGTAGAGGGACTGCAATTCGCGGTGGATCACTTATATTAGTTCACAAAGATATATCATGTAAAAATCGAAAAGATATAGTAAGTCTTTCCGTTGAACGCACTATTGAACTGGCCTGTGTGGAACTGGAGCGATATATAATAGTCTGTGTATACCGGCCCCCATCCAGTGACTTTAACTATTTTGAAGATTCGCTAGAGGATGTACTTAAGCGATTGTGCACATCAAAAAAAGAATTAATAGTATGCGGTGATTTCAATGTTGATATTTTAAATCAAACTTCATCGACTGTTAGGTTGTTAGATTTATTCAAGTGTTTTAATTTAATACCACTTTTTCATAAACCAACTAGAATAACTGCGACATCAGCTACCTGTCTCGACAATATTTTCTGCAATTGTCCAATTTTAGAAAGAGAAATTTTTAGCAGTTTAAGTTCCGACCACTGTGGACAAAGAATTTCTGTTTTACATCAGATTATTAAAAGTAAGAAATTGATTAAATGTAGACCTATAACTAAAAATAAATTGTTAACTTTTAGAGACAGAATGTCATCAAAGATTGCTAATTCGCTTGCTTTTACTAAAAAAGACCCATCGAATCACTATAACATTTTGTTCAAACATGTCAATGAGGAATTTAATAAAATCTTTAAATATAAGTCTATTCAGATAAATAAAGAAAGTAAATTTAGCGATTGGGCTACTAAGGGCATTTTCAAAAGTAGAAACAAGCTATACGACTTATATGATGAAAAACAATATAACCATAGTGCGGCTTTCTTGGAACACGTGAGAACTTATTCTAAAATATTTAAAGCCGTTTGCAAACATGCAAAGTCGCTATACATTAAAGACAAAATTTTAAACTCGGATAACAAAATTAAAGCTACTTGGGATGTTATTACTTATGAAACCGGTACTAAGAAAGCACGGGACCACAATCTAGAACTAATTATTAACGAAAACAAAATAACCTCAAATAACGAAGTAGCAAACGCTTTTGAAGATTACTTTCGTAATATACCAATCACACTTACGAACTCTTTACAATCTTCTCCGGCAACAGCATATACTCTTTTAGAAGGGCTCGTTAGTAAGTCTAGTGTTGTGTTCGAATTTAAGCATACTACGACAGCAGAGATAATTAAAACATTCCAGTCTTTAAAAAATAAAAAAACAGGTGATTTATGGGGGTTATCTGTGAAAGTGATAAACAATATCATAGATGTTGTAGCCCCTCACCTAGCAGTAATTTTTAATAATTGTGTAGATCTGGGTACTTTTCCCGATCTGATGAAATGTAGCAAAATTATACCTCTTTTTAAGTCCGGAGATAAAACAGACGTTAATAACTACAGACCAGTTGCAATTTTACCAACATTCAGCAAGGTCTTTGAAAAAATTATGTTGAATCAAATGATCACTCATTTCTCTGTCAACAACCTACTTCATAATGAGCAGTACGGGTTTATTAAAGGTCGTAGTACAATCGATGCGGGTGCTAGGCTCTTAAAACATATTTTTGAAGCCTGGGAAGCATCTCAGAATGCTATAGGTATATTTTGTGATCTTTCGAAGGCGTTTGATTGTGTACAACATGAAACATTACTTTTGAAACTGGGTCATTATGGCCTAAAAAATAAGGCACTTAATCTAATATCATCTTACTTAAATCGTAGAATTCAAAGTGTCTGTATAAACGGAGCTAAATCATCAGGCTCACCAGTTACGATTGGTGTCCCTCAGGGCTCAATTTTAGGTCCATTTCTTTTTTTAGTTTATATAAACGATCTCCCATTCCATGTTAGTAATTATGCTAATGTTGTACTGTTTGCAGATGATACATCTCTAATATTTAAAACTAATAGAGATAAAATAAATTTTGACGATGTGAACAGTACTCTTGCCCATATTTCATACTGATTTTCCATTAATAACTTAGTTCTTAACGCCAATAAAACTAAATGTGTAGAATTTGTTTTGCCTAATGTTAAAGTCGGCATTAAGGACATTAGATTGAATAATGAGCTATTAAACTTTGAAAGTTCAGCAGTATTTTTAGGAATAACCCTAGACTGTAAACTCCAGTGGGGAATCCATATAGCGACACTTGCGGGTAAGCTCAGTAAGGCTGTTTATGCTATAAGAAAAATACGACAATTTACAGACGTGGAAACAGCAAAGCTTGTTTATTTTGCCTACTTTCATAGTATTATGTCCTATGGTATATTACTTTGGGGTAAGTCTGCGGACATCGATACAGTTTTTGTATTACAGAAACGTGCTATTAGAGCAATATATAAACTAAAATCACGTGAATCACTGCGTGACAAATTTAAAGAAATAGATGTACTAACCGTAGCTTCCCAATACATATACACCAATTTAATTTTTATTAAGAAAAATTTAGGTCTTTACAAACAAAAAAGCGATATTACCAATCGGCAAACACGAAATATGCACCATTTAGTAACTTCCTCGTACCGCCTGCGTAAGGTACAGCGGTCTTTTGTGGGGCTCGGTGTACGCTTTTATAACAAATTGCCAAAGTCCATTACTGATTTGCCCATACAAATATTTAAGAAACATGTTAAAACGCGACTTATACAAAAAGGGTATTACACAGTCGATGAATATTTAAATGACAAGGATGCTTGGAAGTAGCCATCCGCGACCAGTTCCGCTCCTGTTAGTACGTATAAAACTGTAGGTAGATAGATGTAAGTGATCTTTTAAAAGATGCCGAGGAGTTTTTTTTTCGCCATTTTTTTTCTCCTCCATTACAAAAGAATATAAGGCACCTTTGCAAAAATGGCGGTAGAATCAAATAATGACATTCACAAGCGTATTTGTAAATACCTACGTGAAATAAATGAGTTTGAGTTTGAGTTTTGAGTTTATATAGAATTCATTTTAGGCACTTCTCACATTACGCTATTTATTAGCTACGCGACTGCAACGCAATCCAAAATTCGCTGTATCTGACACTGTTCACTGGCAGGAGACGCATCGTAGACGCGTCGCTTTCATACATTGACAAGATCCTAGTCGCTTGCAAATAGAATTTTGTGAGAACTGCCCTAGTTGCATCACACGTCAATGGCAGTTTTCCGCCCTCGTGTTAAAGATACCTGCAACTGCCTGACGACGACGAGAATTTTAAACGTCGTTAGTAAATTTTGCTTACCTACACGCTAAATTGAAGTGCGCATGGAATTTTAAATTCCCGCCGATAATCTGAAATTTTCCTCAAATAGGTATGTTGGCTGAATATTTTTATGTAAACGTTGAAAAGCTGGAATTTGTGTGGGATGCGATTACAACGAATCCCATATCGAAACTCCAACACAACCCTATTACTAATTTAAAAAATATTTGTACTATTTGGACATACGTTTCTCCACAGCGATACAGATTAGAGCGGGGAAGGCTTAACTGATCCTCGTATAGGAAGAGACAGATGACTGCAATTCGCAGTCGATACCAAGTCGAATCAATTTGATTGCATTACTTGACTCTTCTTTCTTTCCAACCGTTGAGTGTTTTCACTTATAGACAGCCGTATGGCTCACCTACTCTTTATACCTCTATGGGTTTATCATACAGGACACCGCACCGTCCGAGAAGATCAAAAGTGTATTTCTCATAGCCTGTAAAACTAACAAAATATAAACCGCCCAATTCATTTATCACTTCATGTTACAGATTCTCGTGTTGTTTGAAAACATCTATTTACATAAAAATATTCAGCCACATATTTGTAGAACTCATTGCGGTGGTATACAGACGGATTCGCAACCTTCTTATTAGCGAGTTAAGTGTTTGTTTTATACATATGTTAGTGTATACGAAACATTATTGTTCTATGGTACATTTCCATTCGTGACGACTGACGATGTAAGGTGACTTTAATGATCTGCTGTATAAGTAGATCCTTGGGCAGAGTTTCTCAAACTAATTGTGCTGAAGAAAAATAGCCCTGTCACTAATAAGAGAGTCCTAACCAAATATTGTATTGTATGACGACCCTGTAGCCTAGTTGGTAGCGACCCTGCCTGCGACGCGAGGGGTCCCGGGTTCGATTCCCGGCCGGGGCAGATATTTATGTAGCAGATAAATATTTGTACTCGGGTCATGGGTGTAATTGTAATGTGTTATATGTGTAGTCCATGCCACCCGCGACACAGGTTACCTTATAATCTACTGCGGGGGTATGAGTGTGTTAGCGTTTATTTATTTATTTATTGTTCTTCACCAGTAGTCTACGTCTAGTCTACCTCCCCATGGGAGTCTTGTTGTGGTAACAATTGTTATGTGACGTTGCATGCTCGTCTGCTACCTTGCTACCATAAAATTGAGGTTGTTGGACCTTACGTATATGGCCCTATGTCCCTATGCCCTGGCCGGTTACCAATCTAAAATTCTTCGATTAAGAATCAGTTACAGAGTTTACAAACCTTTGAATTTTACCTTTAAGGTTGCAAGTTTCTACACGATGTTTTCATACACCGATATAACTTTGAAAGGTCAGAAGTAGACTAGGATATGAACACGGATCCCCCTATTTAAAGGCAGAATGCTTAAGAACTAGGCTAGACTTACAGCGATTAGGAGTGCTTCGATTGCGTATCAATTTGATTGTGTATTTGGTATGTAAGGCACTTCTTACACAACGCTGTGTATGCTAAATCTATGGTCTGCCCAGCTTGCTCAAGCGTGTAAAGTATCGATCGGTGGACTTCACATGTTGTGGACATTATGGAGAACTTTGTCATTCAAGAATATTATGTTCATTTCCCGGTGCAAGTGGAAGGTAATTGAACTGTATTACGAACATCATTTTTACCCGACTGCGTCAGAAGGAGGTATGTATGTATGTATGTATGTATGTATGTATGTATGTATGTATGTTTGTATGTATGTCCATTTATTTGGACCGCCCCACAGCCCAAACGGTTGAACGGATTTCGACATATGAGGTATCGTTGAATTCGTCAGAACTGTGAAAGTGTCATAGGCTATATGAATTTTCAAAATGGCGCCCGAAAGTGGAAGAAAAAGAGGGGATAATCTTGAGTTTTTTTGTTATCTTAGCAATATGGGTATCAAATGAAAGATCGTGAAAAGACCTTTTCAAAAATATATATCATATAACGTCGTTTTAACACAAATTGTCAAAAACCATCCCAAAAAGTAGATTTTTTCGGTGAAAACACTAAAAAGTCTGAAATAAAAATATTATTATAAAAACAAAAAACCCGACTGCTTACAAAAGAACTCAAAAGAAAAAAACAAGTGTCACAATATCAACATAAAATACTTACGGGTAAAAAAAGATTTATCACAAGTACTACGTTTGTCCCCGCCTGCAGCACCATGAAGTATTTTATGTTGATATTGTGACACTTGTTTTTTTCTTTTGAGTTCTTTTGTAAGCAGTCGGGTTTTTTGTTTTTATAATAATATTTTTATTTAATTAATAGGCCAATTCAAACAATTTAGCTATCACGCTATTTCACAATGAAAATATACTACCTATATACTAAAATTCGTAGTGTAAATATTGTTGATATGCAAATATTCTATCAAAATGACTCAGCAACCTTTATGTTTACCAATATTTTTATGTAACGACAAATTAGCAGATGAGCCTTATGATCCTCTGCCTTTCATTATCATGCTTTTATCCGTCAAAAGGTTGGTTTTAGATATTTCGTGATGAGTGAATCTTTCGCTTTTACAATACTTATATCAAGGTACGCGAACAAATGAAATGTACACGCGCTGCCAAATAAACCCCCGCCCCGCCCTACTCAAGTAGGTAATAAAAAGAAGGCTTAAATAAATCACTTACCACCAGTATGTAGTCAATGTAGCGTGCACGGGTTATATCCGATCCATAAAATCAATAAATCTGCTGGAAACTTTGAGAATCCGACCCCATTCGCTCCTTGGCCTATATCTCTCTCTAGTTTCGATTCGAATGTAAATACATGTATACGACTTACATGCCGTTTGTTTCTTGAATATGAGCATTTTTACACGCTTTATATTAGCTTCATTTGTATGTACTAGCAACAAAAAGGTGGATGGATTGTGCGAAGATGATTATGAAAGATAAAGGAGTCAGTGTAGAACTGACGGCTAATAGGGAAGAATTGAAAAGAAAAACATATTGTACCGACACCAAATAAAATTGGGAAATGGCAGAAGGATGTTAATGATTTATATCTATGTATCAGTGTAACAGAATCTTTGGATTAAATCATTGATTTCTAAATGTTTAAAATTTCGCATACATATTAGAGAACCGATGACGATTCAATGTAATGTTTAAAGTTAGTACCTATGATTTTTAATTAATTATGTAATTACAAAAACCATCTTAATTGTCGGTGGCTTAGTGACACATTGTAAACATTGTCTGGTAATCTTTAGTAAAAATCACAATTAACTATTCAATCTTATATTTCGCTATGAAAGCGTTTTTCTTAAGTTTTTTGCAAACGTAATTTTTTAGTAAATCCGTTTTTATATTTCGCACGCTTTATTGTTTATGTGTGCAATCATCGCTAGCGCAACTCATAATTGTCCGATTAGGGCACGGCTCACAATGTGAGATGTTGGCACCTAGGGGTCTAGGCCAGCCAAGTGCGGATTAGCAGACTGCACACACCATTGAGAACAACATGGAGAATTATCAGGCGTGCAGGTTTCCTCACGATGTTTGACCACCGAAGCAAGTGATAATTAAATTCTAATGCGCATATATTTTTGGAAATTTGCGAAGGTCTGTCCTACACTTAATTGTTATTGTTTACCACGTGTAGGTAACAAATCTACGTCATTTTGAATGCCAGTTAAGGGTTAGCATTATTAAACCAGTGCTCATTAAAAATGTTGTTTTAATAAACGACTTTTGACATACTTGTCATAATGACATCACACACATACATATGTACGTTAAACCATACGTTTAAATTGTGTCTAACATTAAACAACACATTATTGCGTTTATTTCCGCTAATCTCTGAAACGGCTTAGTCGATATGGATGCCGTTTTCAATAATTTATTGTTCTAAACATGTTTTAACACTAGCTAACTTTAAAACTGTGTCCTAGAAAAGCTTTAGACCCGGCGGATATGACTTCTGAACGGATATTAAACGCCTTTCAATCTAGTCTTGTTTCTTCTTGGAATTGGATGAAAGATCCGTTATTGGGATAGGTATTAATGGATAGAAATTCTATCGAGATCAGAATGGAAGAATCAGATAGGATATCCTTGCTGGGCTAGCATCTCTTTACTTTTGTTTTGAGTTTCCTTTCAAGTACTTATTATTATTTTTAATACTTTAATTTAAAATTAAGTACATTATTGTAGGTACAATCGAATTTCCCTCTAACCTTCCACCTTCCCTGTAGCCTTCTAACTAGGCTAGAAATGAAGCTAGTTTTGTATATGTTAACGGAAATGTGTTAAATCCGTCATTGTATACAATTTCTAGGAAATGTATACAATTCCTAAAATCACCAGGAAATGTGTGAAATAAATTATATTGGACACATTTCCTAGGAAATTTATACATTTCCTAAATAGCAATCGGAAATGTAGTACATTAAGATTATAGATCAAGATTTTAATGGGTACGCGGGATAGATAATATGAAGATATTATATTTTACGTTATGAGATTGTCTCACCGAGTGCCTTAATCAAAAATATTGTTGTGTAAAACAATGAATACTCATTTCCATTACTCCTCAGTCAAATTCTTCAAGGTGTAGGTAGGTCGAATTGGTTACAGAATCGAATTAGCCTACCCTACTCCACGTAGTCTTGTATACCCTACCCCTAGAGTTTTTTTTAGAACCCGGAGGCGCGGAGGGAGGGCAGCCCTCGCCCGCTGTAACAAAACGCAGACACCCGGGCGAGCCGGAGCGGCTGAGGCTGGTCGCCGAAGGCGACCAGTAAGCCGAAGCTGCGCAGGCGAGCGTGGGTGTCTGTGCTTTGTTACGCAAGGGCGAAGGGGCTGCACCTTCCGCAGCGCCGGAGACGTCACGGTTCCAAATTATGCCCTATATTCTGCGTTTTTACGATTTGGCCAAACGTGGATAACCAAACGTAGACGATTTAACGGTCTGGACAAACTGAGTTGCCCATTTCATGAAATGCGACCATTTGAAGTTAACAAATCTACGATGTGGCCACGACATACACATTTCCTAATACGATATCGGAATTGTATACAATTCCTAGGAAATGTGTACATTTCCTAGGAAATGTATGAATTAAATAATTTTTAAAACAATATTTTACACATTTCATAAAGAGCTTAGGAATTGTATAAATTTCCTAGGAAATGTATACAATTCCTAGATTTCATACATTTCCGGTAACATATACACTTAGCTAGAGTTACTATTTGCTCAATTATTAAAATTGCTTGCAATCAGCTTGAAGAACTAGCCTCACGTATGATCTCGGTCATTAGTACCGATGCAAAACCGTATGAGCGTTCGGACAACATTATATCATCCTAATATAATTCAATTGTATGATACTATACAAAGATCATAATGTAACACATGGAAACAAATATGTATGACGTAATCACATTGCATTCAATGGCTGACGTCACATCAATGGCGTGAAATGATTACAGTACCTACACAATGATTAATTTACTTACAACAGCTGTTCTAATATGTTTGTTTATCCTACTAATATTATAAATGCGAAAGATTGTAAGGATGTGTGTGTGTGTGTTTGTTGCTCTTTCACGCAAAAACTACTGAACGGATTTTCATGAAACTTTGCAGTAATATAGCTTAGACATCGGAATAACATAATTTGTTAAAATTTATAGAGATTTTTGAAGGGACTGGTTTCCCGAAGCGAAGCGAGGGCGGATTTTCTAGTGAATTATTAAATTAAGAATTGATTATGTACTATTACAAATGTATTCATAATTACCCTCGACTGTTTTTCGAATCGATCATCAGATCGACTCCAGGGCCTCGATTTTTGAATTTCACCAATGACTTATCATATTCGTATACAAAACATTTTCGCATGCGATTTTCGTAGCGAGTGGTCACAAACAATTGCTATATTTTTGAACCATTCGAAACTATGTTGCCTAGTAATTAAATGAATAACATGACACATTATATCGGGCGAATTTAGAATTCGAATGGGCAAGACTACTCGATAAAAAACTCGTCTATGTGAATTTCAAAAATAAGGAATTATGAAATTCGCATACGACTTCGTGATTTTCGTATACGAGTAAAATTCAAAAATCGAGCCCCAGACCTTCATTAAATTGCACTGTTTTTAAATACTCAATGAAAACATTAGGTAACAAAGTACTAGTCACCGCTACAATTTTCGAAAGTTCTCGATTTCTCTGGGATGCTCTCCTTATCGTGGTACTATCCTTAGAATATCCTAATTCCAACAAAAAATAATTATCAAAATCGGCTCATAAACGACGAAATAATCTTCGAAAATACATAAAAAAAAACATTTTTACGGTGGAATTGAAAACCTCCATCTTTTTTGAAGTTGATTAAAAAAATAGGTATGTAAGTATACACCCAGTTACAACTTTAATAAGGCTTATGAGAGCGTAAACAGGTCTAACCTTTGCACTTAAAAGAATGATTGTATTCGGGGAAAATTGGGAATTAAGTCATCGGCAAACACGTGTGAGAGATAACAGACAAAACAAACTGTCTTTTATCGTAAATATTTTGTTGCTAACTGTTGGAGGCTGTTTAGATACTTAATACCAATAATATCTCTCTCTTGTAATATTATAATATCATTGCTTAATACCTATATGATAATCTGTCATGTGTTGTAAAAAAGAAATTAATAGAACTCTTAATTGAAAAAAACCGTCTGTCATGTGTTGTAAAAAAGAAATTAATAGAATGTGAGTTTGTCTTAACTGAAAAAAACCGTTTTCCATATTCACACATTCCTACACTAACTATTATGTTTATTATTTAATCTGTGCCTCTGAGTTGTTGTAGTAAACGTAAAGGACGTTACTATTGCAGTTAACGTTTAGAATTTGTATGAGAATTGTAGTTCAGTATCGTAACCGCTAGAGGCGCTGTACGGATTCTCATACAAATTCTAAACGATAAACGTTAGCGTGTATAGTAAACTATAGTATTAAAAACTCATAATAGAGGCACTGTCTTTAACATTCTACATTCGCGATAGATTTCGATTCGTTTTAATGGCAACTTGCAAATGCCAGCTTTCTGCCCTTTGGGTTCATTGCAGATTGACGACCAGAATTTACGATGCCTTTAGTAAATTTTGGTTACGAGCTAAATTGATCTGTGTGAGTTGATTCGGCGACTCAAGGGCTGTTTCCACGAGAAATGGTGGAAATACCTGAAATCCACTGGGACAGTTACGAATTACAATGATGATGATAAACATTACCTACGTCATCAGGCAATCATTTTAACAATGTAGAAGAACGTGACCAACATACAAAAGAAATTGTAAATATTCTGACGTTTAATATGCACATAAATATGTTTAAAATTAAATTTAATGTAAGTATGCAGGGACTTACATACTCTGTCTTCTCTGATATTTCAGCTGCGAATTTTTAGTGTTCTATTTAGTCTTACATGAGGCCAGTAGTTTGCAAGATGAACCAAATGAACTATCTGCACCCCTGCATCTTAAATATGAAATTGCGACTTCTGCCAAATGTACACCAAGCCCCAAAAAAATATAGCAATTCAATGGATTAATTGATTCCCTTTTGATGTCGAGAGAAAAGCCGAAAGCGTCTGAAGATTGCGTCATTTTGCAAGTTTGTCGCATGTTAAGTACCTATTATTGTTTTAAACTATTATGTATTTTATTATTGCTTCTTTGTCTCCTATAATAGTGAACTATTATCGTTTTATGTGGTTTCTATTTATTTAAGTAGGTACCTACTTCAAAAAATAATCGCTTCTAGAAGAATCACAAAGTAAGCGATTATGGTGTGCACTGAAAACCAAAGGTTATACCTATTAGGAGGAAGCTAAGAGCCAATCGTTTTCATGTGCATGTGATGCAACTTTTATTATACATACTTAGTAATTAGTAGATAATCCGTGATTTTGCGTTCCGAAGCACGGAAGTACTCAAGAAAGGTTGCCAATAGCAATTGGTACACGTACATCTACCACTTTCGATTATACGCAAGCCGCCGGGTTAGACCTACGAGTAGATGCCCCTTCTACTTCTACTCTACCATGAGTAGGCGTTGCGAAGACTAATAAAACGATTGTACATTTTAGGTTTTTCAAAATGGGCGATGGGTGAAGAAATTTAGAGAATATTTCTTATACAGGTTTCTTTTAGCTTCTGTATAAAAGATATAGTTGCTCCAACTATGTAATAAAGCAAGAATTTCGGTTGTCTGTGTTACTCACCAATACAGTGTCGGTGTAAGAACATTGCCACATTATCACTATTCACTTATGAATATAGGTTCCTAAGAGCCGACAACACAATGTTAGTAACATAGAGAATTGCGTAATTGGTAGTATGTGGTAGTAGTGGAAAATAAAAGCAATTGAACCTAATGGTGAGTGGCTCTACTCGTGCTTACAGAAGTGAAAATATTTTTACACTTCCTTTGTCATAGAAATCCCAGAATATTTTAGACGTAAGTTGTTAACAACTTGGTCCATCTGGAAGTCGCGGTTGTTTGTGAAGCCTACTGAAATTTGGTCACTGTAATTGCCAGCGGGATGGCAGGTAGGTACTTGCGGGAAAATGCAATTTTTAAATGTATACGAATCTTGTCAAAATATTCTGCTTGATGGTAGGTATCTAAAATACAGAGGAACGTATGGAGTGCGTAAGAGTTTGCTATACTTAGAAGTCTGCCTTCAACGGGCATTAAAACCATGTGTTACAATTCTGTGCGAAGTAGAAATGGTCAGTGTTTAATTATTTTTTCAAATTGCAATTTAAATTCTGGTGCAATTTGCCCAAAATAATAATTACGATTACATTTTACAATTACAGCAGCAGCGGAAGCGGAAGGGTGGTGCTGCATGCTCGTTTGCTATCATCTTGATTCCATAAAAAATGCTCCAGCTAAGAATGCTCTACATTTTCCCGAAAGGCGCTCGCGATGAAATTGTGTAAACATGATTAAAAATTTGCCCATCACTGTCGCGAAACAAGGTCATTACCAAGACCGCTGTGATAACGATTCAGCGTAGTGTGGAAGCGTGCTACGAGCTACGATACACAGATGTACTCTATATCGGTCCACTCTATCACAGAATGGTGCGCACACGTCGATATACACTCCTCCCTCAGTCTAACGCTAAACTGTTTCGGGCACAGGCGTTTTGAGAATTGACGTACTGTTTGCGTAGTAAATGTTATCGACACGGAATAAAATTAACAAGAGTTATAATAAATTAGTGAATCGCATGAATTATTTATTACGTGCTTCGTACGACAATTCGGGGCAATGGCTACATACGATAAATAAATAATGCGGTTTTTGATTTGAAATTCGACAGTGAATCGTTAAATTTGATAATAGTAGAAGAATATCAAAATCTGAAAGAAGAATAAAACAGGAAAAAGAAGACAGTTCTTTTTGCAAACGAATTCGTCCGGATGCGTGCGTTTTGTAAACATTGAAAGCAATGGCGTCAATTCTCCCTGAAACACCATCGTCTAGTGCTACCCCCGAAGACACCCCTTCGCCCTCCCCCGTCCCCGAAGCCATAAACAAGTTCAATTGGCTGAAACATGCGAAAGCGTCCAGAAACAACCCATTCGTGAAACCTCGGCCGTCCTTAACCAGGGAAAGTTCTACTGCAGAGCTGTTTTCCCAGGAAAACTCAAGCCCAGATTTCTTCCAGAACTCGAGACTCAATTTGTTTGATACGGCGCCAAAACCTGAAGTCACAACGGCTAAGGTAAGATAAGATAGGATTTGTTTATTGATGCGAGATTTACTGTGTTAACATTAGGAAGCTTTATATTCTTTACTTTATATTCTTAGTATTCTTTATTTTTAACACTTGTTGCGATGAAGAAAAACGTGCTGAAGATATCTGCAAACCTGAGAATTCTCCTTAATGTTCTGCATTTGCAATGTATCAGTTATATTCGTCATATTGCTGATGTCCATAGGCGATAGAAATTATCACCGGGTGGTTTGTTAGCTCATTTTCGGTAATTTATACATGTAAAATGATCCAAAACAGTTTGATTTAAAAAAAAGGAAGGTTCTTAATTGGACTGTTTTTAAATGTGTTAACTACCTAATAACTTTTTACTGGGTGAATTGATCGTCTTGTGTTTCCATTTTTGTAGCGATGTCTGATAGTAGTTTTTGAGTTAGCTTTATTAATCTGGCTTTAATTGACTTCATCTACATTGATGTTTTCATTTGTTAAAATCTGTTATGTTGTCTGTTAAAGTTACAAGAAATACTTACTGTTTATTAAATGTACCTATTTCCTAGTATAATCTCGTATAATAAACATTATATTCATTCAAACTAGCAGAATTAGGTATACATAACATACGATGACCAGCCAACCATGAACTAAACAATAGTCTGCGACAATGACAAGTGCAGGCATAAACCCTGAGTTATACAGACCTTTGTATTGCATATCATAGGACGATCTACCTGCATTAACACGTGAGTAGGTACTGTAAGACAGGTTACTACATAAAGATAGTTAAAATAGCCCAGAAAGTATCGGTTCACACTATTGATTCTGTAGATTTAATTTGTGAATCCGGTTATAATTAGGTATTTAGAGACGACTATCTTAGTCTTGAACTGTAGCAATACATGACCAAATAAGAGACTCTTACTAACAATTTAATGACTAGAAAATTATAAATAAATAAATAAAATAAATAACGCTTCACACTCATAGCCCCACACTAGGATTCCCTGTGTCGTGGGTGCCATGGACAACACAAAAGACAAGGACACACACCCAGGCCGAGAACGGAAATTCAAACTCATCATTCAAATTTCCGCCTCGCTGGGAATCGAACCCAGGACCCTCGGAACAGCGATCCGGCGTGTTAACCATTGCGCCATCCGGGTCGTCAAATTATTAATTACTTATTAATTCATTATTAATTAATTACTAACAGGATGAACTAGCGTTTACAGTTCACGCCCCCGTCCTCATAATGTACCTACTAACGATGCGTTGTTAGTCAAGAAAGAAGTAAGGGAAAAGAAAGAAAACACTCAAACTCAAATGTCCATCATTGAATCGATGCATTTACTGTGTGACTTTTACGACCCGAAACGCAATGGTTAACACGCCAGATCGCTGTTCCATGGGTCCTGGGTTCGATTCCAAGTGAGGTGGAAATCTGAATGATGAGTTTAAATTTTCGTTCTCGGTCCGGGTGTGTCCTCGTCTTGTGTGTTGTCCGTGGCACCCGCGACAAGAGAATCCTGTGGGCCATGAGTGTGTAAAGTTATAAAATAACCTTCACCTGTCGATAGTAGTTCAATTCTTCATGTACCTAGCTAAATCGGCGTTTTCACGAATCTGTTAAAAATTAGTACGTTTAACGCGATGTGTAAATTAACCATAAGGAATACATAAATGGCTAGTCAAAGGACGAGTACACAATCTACGTCAGTAATGTATGAATTTGCAATAACAATAGCGAAGTTTTATTTACTTAATTTAGCTTCAAGGTACTTTTGATCCTTTTGTTGGTTTTCCGTTTGTTAGGTCATCTGATTGTAAGGTCATCGATACATTCTTGATTGTAATAGCCGGCAAATGATACGTGCCACATGGGGGTTAGTGGTCACCAATGTCCATGGACATCAGTAAAATCAAAGACATCTTCGGTGCATGGCAAGAAAGAAGGTAGAGGAAGGAAAGAAGCAGAGTCATCCATAGAGGGTTTTAGGCAAAAAGTCGCAAAGATTTTCGCGTTTTTTCGATTTTGTTCTAGATCTGGGTGTCTCTTTTCTTGTGCTATACTAGTGTGGTCTTGAGTCATTAATGACCTTCTTGTTTTTATTTGGACAGTGGCTAAGTAACTAATAAATATACTGACCCCAATAACTTTTTAACTTATTCCCGCCGGCACTCTGGCGCTCTACCTTACATTACAACCTCGCGCCCCTAAACATCACACATGAAAAAAGGCAAAGGCCCCTAAGGCAAAGTAAATAAGTAATCCTCCATTGCTTATCAGTTCATCCGTCGGCTAGTCACCTAACACAACTGCCGTCCTTTCTCTGATTACCCTCAAATCATCGCGTACCTTGCACTTCCGCCACCAGTCTCGAAACGAGAAGTGACCGCTGTCACTTGGTATCAGTTGGTGACCAATCCTTATCTCGATTGGGTTCAAGTAGACAAGTAACGAGTTAACGACACGTTCAATTGATAACGTTGACGCATCCTGTTTGGTTTTGGTAGGTGGATGAGGCAAAGCGTAATCCAAAATCTTTAGTAATAACTATAGGTACTCGTATTTGTAACAAAAACAAAATCTATTTCAATATCGAAATATCGGTGTATGTGATTATAAATTTTGAAGCTTAATTCCGTGATTTGCTTGGAATTGAATTATCGTATCCTGACTTGGTGGCAAAAAACCACCAGTGAGCTCTTGAAAAAAAAGTAAAAATTTTATGTTGATGGTGGGTTGAAAATTGTAGGGCTAACTAGTGTGTTCGTTAATGTTTTCATAATGTATATTAAAACACTACTATTAAATGAAGTCGATCTGATGATGGAGCCGAAAGACAGTCGAGGGAACTCCTCAACGTTTTACAGTAGTTACCTGGTATTTGGGCTTGATATCTGGCGAGTATTTTTTAAGTTATCTTTGCTTGTCGATGATGAGGTCGGTTATTTTTTTTTTAAAGTTAGTTATTCACTCTGACAACATTTTCGATTTTCCCCTACGACATAAACGGAACCTACTTATTGTTATATTCTATAGTAGGTATAATCCCTTGATTGATGTTTTTTTACATGAATCAATAAATGAGGCGATTATGATCCAATAAATTTATCACACGGAAATTATCGAACCTGGGCTATTGCTCAGTATACAACATTAACTGCGCTCTAGGGACTTTAATTTTAGGATCTAGGATACAATTTCAGCAGTACCTGTCTCATTGTTTTAATTGTACTTTATGAGAGTTTAGTTCAGTTAGTAGACGGTGTTAGAACATTATATTCTATACATACCTATAGTAAAACTGAAACTGATGGCTGTTTGTGCATGCTCATCTCAGAATCTGCTAAACAGATTTTAATGGGACTTTCACTGGGAGATAGAGGAGGCTGTGAAACAACATAATATAAACTACTTTTAATCCCGCTCATAGCCCGGCGGCTTTCGTCGATCCTAAGCGATCGACAAAGATAAGCAACAGCGGGCGCGGTCGGTAGTCGGATGGGTGACCGCTAGTGGCAAAATATCTTGAGCGCTTCCGTGCTTCGGAGGGCACGTAAAGCCATCGGCCCCGGTTGTTATCAATTGATAGCAGTCGTTAAGCCATGTCGGAGGCCTTCGGGAGGCTTGAAAACTTTCGACACTGGGTTGGCCACTAACCCCTCCACCAATCCGCATTGGAGCAGCGTGGTGGAGTATGCTCTTGGCCTCCTCAATAATGAGGAGAGACCCGTGCTCAGTAGTGGGCCATTAGTGGGTTGTAGCTTAGCTTAGCTTTTATCCTGGAGTTCTCGCGGGATGGAGATTCACGCGGGAAAAACTCCTATGTACGAAGGAAGTCGCGGTCGCGGACAACAGCTAGTTTTTTAACCGACTTCAAAAAAGGAGGTTCTCAGTTTGACCTGTATGTATGTATGTATGTATGTATGTTTAGGTTGGTTAGGTTGGTTGGTTAGGTTTGTGCGCGATTATCTCGCGTTTGGTTGAACCGATTTTGATGCCGTTTTCAGCATAGTATTTGACAGACTTAGTATGTAGAAGATTTTAGGCATATTGTTTGGCTGAACCGATTTTGATACGGTTTTCAGCATCGTGTTTATCAGACCTAGGAGAAAGATTTAGGAATATTAACCGCGTTTAACTGAACCGATTTTTATTTTGCGGCGTTAAAATCGGTTCTATTTTGTTAAAAGTTATTGACTGTTAGAATCAGACCTGTTAGTTGTTGGTAATAGACCATGCCCAGCAGTGGGAATCTATCGTATCATTTGAACTCATTCTAGTCCTATATTAGGGCACAATAGTACTCGTCACTGCCATGCCAGTAACAGCGAGTGCGCATTTATCTTGGCCGTGTAGGGCTGTCGCATTGTGTTTGACGTTCGTCTAATTTATTTATTTATTAACTTGTTAAATGGAAAATCTACATAGCCCATGTCCGGTCTCGTATTTATTAGTTAAATTACATAAAATTGAAATTAACTATATATCTATAAACTTTCCTTGAGAAATACTCTACCTAACGGTGAAAACCGCATCAAAATACGTTGCATGGTTTAGAAGAAGGACTAGAAAGGCACAGACAGAGGCATAGGGCGACTTTGTTTTATGCTATGTAGTGATTTTAACTTACTTGACAGTAATTTCTACATTGGAAAAGTTAGAAATCACTACTTCTTAGGTTGCTCCGGAAGGATCCACATGCACTATTTTTATAACCGATTTTAGAATAATTAACTTTATACAAAAAGAAAACCGGCTTCAACATCGGAAAATATAGTTGATTCAAAAAAAATTCCTTACATCTGTCGTAATTTTAATTGGGCCCCACGCAAGCACCGACTTTTGAATAAAGCAAGTAGGTATTAAAAATCGGAGGACTAAGTTACAAGTTATGAAGAAAAGATCAGAAATAAATCGCTAAGCATAAATAAATCGCAAAACAGCAATTCCTTCCAGACAACCTTTGGATAGGAATGTTGGTTGTCAAAAGAAAGAGATGGTAGGGTGCATAAACACATAACAATTTAAATATGTACCAATAGACGGAGAAAAATTAAATAGAACCTAGAATAGTAACACAAGATAATTGCTACGATAGGAGTGAAAAAACTCCTAAGAACACATTTTACTGTACCTTTTTATGTGTGTTCAGCGATTTTTTTCGTCGTTTATGAGCCGATTTTGATAATTATTTTTTTGTTGGAAAGCAGACTACCAAACTACCATCCACCACCGACTACCGTCCTATGATAAGTACGCCATCTGGCGAGTTGTTTTTGAGTTATCTCTACTTTTTTCGTTTGAAGTCGGTTTTTATCAAAGCAATTATTAAAGACAAACCTAACGTTAAAAATTACCCCGTTTTCTGCTGCCGTCCCTACAGCATCGAGTTCAATGATGCCCCATTAATTTGATTGTACCCTACCTCAATGGATGCTAATCTATTCGGTCACCGGGACTGAACCTTGGACGTTGTGTTGTCAAATAGGAATATATCAAGATTCAAGGTGCATATATCAGTGTTTCCAGTGATAGTACAGTGCAACTTGCAACCCGTTAATATGAAGCTAAATGTACGTAGACAGTGTATTTTAAGTGTCATCTATTAAACAACTTGAAATAGAAGGTTCCTAATTCAAATGAATTTTTTTGTGAGTGTTACCTCATAACTTTTTCCTGGATGAACTGATTTAGATGATTGTCGTCTAATCCCACATTTGAGCGACATCTGACGGGTAGTTTTCGAGTTATCTCCACTTCTCGATTTTGAAGTCAGTAATTTATTTTTGTGAAAACTTTATTATTTTAACATTTTTCTTTATTGATTCTATTTTGGACTAGTTATAATTTTCTTATGAAATGGGACTCCCGAAATGTATTTTTTGCGCCAATATTTCGACCCTTTTGTATGGATCGTGGTCACGGCTCAACTAGCAACATATTGGCTCCCAAAATACAAATAATATTATAGTGATGTGTATCCGTATATAAACGTTCAGATAGAAACGTGTAAAATTCGCGATGAGTAAACTTTAAAATCATATATTCAAGTCTTTCTAAAACTCGTTATATTTCCACGTTAATACGCTTTCTTGAATCAGGGAAGGACTTTTAAATTATAATAAATAAGGGTTATTCACGATTTGTTGTATCTAGATTAAATTAAAGTTCTCTTGCATCGCGAGTGATGAATTTAAATAGAATTTGGGAATTTTATTAACCCCTTCTTCTAAATCGGAAATTAAAAATTAAATTAGAACTTCGGGTATTTATTATCCCTCTTATTGAATCGGGAGTTAAAATTTCACTATAACTTTGGGTACCTACCAAACTTCTTACCATTTTTTGTATCGGCATCTTTACCATTTTTTGTATCGGGAGCAAACAATTTTAACTAAAAAGTTGTAGTACCTATGTGTGGGATGTGAAAAATATAACATTGCATAAACTCGTTTGTGCTCCACAATTCCATTTGAGTTATATAACGAGCGTCTCTCCCATCGGTGAATGAGAACTGTTCTTTGTTAGTGAACTTTATTAAACATCTGGCGTGCATATGAAACTATAGATTAAATTATTACTTTTATCTGTCTCTACCACAAAACGGTAACGTTTACTTGATAGACAACGAAATGTGTTAACGTGACGTGGAGCATGAATATCTGTGATTTTAGGGAATCATCATCATCGCAACCCGTAACTGCTGATGTCCCACTGCTGGGCACAACTCTCTTCTCAGAATTAGAAGGTGAAAGTCAAAGTCCACCACGCCCGCGCCGGCCAAATGCGAATTGGCGGACTTCATACACCTTTGAGTTTTGTGACCTCTCTGGCATTCAGGTTTCCTCATGATGGTTTTCCTTCACCATTATCACATCCACTCTCACAGATTAGAAATTAGTTACTTCAGAGCGAGTGTCATTTATTTAAACGTAGATAACTCTGAAAAGTCAGAAATGAGTGCCCTGGGATTCGAACTCGGACCCTTAGAGTAGGAGGACGAATTCTTAATCAATTAAAACATCAACAAGACATTTTTTTATGTTTTAAAGCGCAAGTATAGTATGGTTTTATTATGTTAGATAATAAAGAGGTTCTGTAATAAATTTTTAACATATAAGTATCTTCCATGCTGCAGTCAGTTATAGACTTGTTAAATGATACAGTATGATCAAACAATTTAACAACTTTCTTGCTCATTTATGAATCGAGTGTTCCGCAGTAGCGAGTAGATATCATAAAGACTTAATTGGGTATTCTCGTTGGTGATTAATTAAGAAGTTGGCTCCACTCCAATCAGTCAACACTAAATATAGACCGATATTTACTCGAGTGGCTGTTTCTACTTTGAAACTAGGTTGGATTGGTTGCAGATTCCTCAAATATGCTATAAGTGATCCTTATTATATTCAAACAAAACAAAAAACCGACTTCAAAAACAAGTAATGAAAGAAGAACATCATCAATTAAATCGAAGTCAATTAAATCAAATAAACTCAAAAATTACCCATCAGATGTACTCTCAGCTCTTTAAATGAGCCACACGGCAAGCACCAACTTGTCAAAGAACTATAATATCATAATCAGTTGACCAGTAAAAAGATATGAGGTAACATACATAGGTAAAAACGTATAGTCAAATTGAGAACCACATCACTTTTGAAGTGGGTTTAAAATATGCTGGAAGTAATTTGTAAAATTCTGCAAGAACATAATTTGTGTGCGAATGCATGTTAACAAGATACGCTTACTAATAAGTTTAATAAAGAGTGAATTGGCTTTCATGGCGTTAATGCGCTTACCATCTTAAGACATTATTACCACTGGGATTGTGTTGAATAATAACTTAGCATCGCGTAAAAACTCGTCAGCATCAACATCTCAATAAACTGCATAATTTTCCAAGACGACTTTAGCTTTATTGATGTTTTAACATTGAAAATTAATTACTCTTCGGACATATTATGTAATTGGGGCTTCGTGCAAACTTTGACAAATTTTGTTAAAGGTGTTTTGTGGTGCATGTTAAAAACAGCACAGAACCCACATTCCCAAGGACAAATCAGTAACTTTCGATTTGGTTGTGAGCCAAATACGCTAATTTTGGTATGTCTAGATAGTAGGTACCTACCTATTAAAATTTTCTACTTCGCGTCATAGAAAATATAGAAAATATTCACTTGGTTTAGTTAGTTTTCATGTTCATCATGTTGTCATGTTTCATGTCATCAGTGTTCCCATGAGCCTTAGGGCCATTCAAGAAGCGGGTTCATCGCTTTTTTCCCTACCGGAAACGCGTTGGTGACACCTCTTGCGAATGTCCATGGGCGACGGTGATCGCAGAAAACCCTTGTGCTAATTTGCCCGTGTAGATCTATACATTCCTAAGCAATAAAAAATACGTAACCATTTATATAACATGAACACATTATGGCCTTTTGTGTTCTCTTACTCGTTTGTAATTAATTAACTAAACTAAGTAGTAGTTCATCAAATGTGCAAAGTCCATTTTTGTCGCGGATGTCAAGTGGAATTACTACACTTACCCTTGAATTATGAGCGTAGCGAGTAATTTAAACAATTTGACGCACATAAATCATTCAAAGCCACAAGAAATTTAATTCATTTGCGTTCTGATCTTCTCATCAATTTGTTAGTAATTAAATAAAAGAAACCCGTGAAATAAAACGCTTAGGCAATAAAGCAACCGTATTATTCCTGTGTCGTGGACTCGTGGATGACAACACAAATACAATTCTGACAACCACGACCCGAAAACAAAAAATTATAGTTAAACTGAGGAATAATTCTCTGCCCTTCCAAACTATAATTCCTAACTATAAGCTTTTAAAATTACCTCATAAATGAGCCAGAGTTTTACGGTTTTAAAATCTACATTTACCAAGCAAGTTTTTAAAATTATCTGCACCATTTGTGCAATGGGTATTTTTTCCACCAGCCATCGTCAAAGTTGAATAGAAGAAAATGAAAAACATAATAATTGCTTTTTACAAAAAAAATAACCGACTTCAATCTTGATAAGTAGAGATAACTCAAAAACTACTCGCCAGATGGCGCTCCATTCAACATGTAAGTGTAAAGTTCTCGTCACTACAAATTAATCAAGCCCAAACACTAGATAACTGCAGTAAATCGTTGAGCAGTTCCCTCGACTGTCTTTCGGCTTCATCAGATCGACTCCAGATCTTCATGAAATGGTAGCGCTTTAATGTACTTATGATAACATGAACAAACACACTAGTTGTCCATACAATTTTCGAAAGTTTCCCTCGATTTCTCTGAGATGCCATCATCAGATCCTGGTGTCCTTATCAGGGGACCCCACTGCGCATATCTACTTTACAACAAAAAAAGAATTATCAAAATCGGCCCATAAACGACGAAATAATCGCTGAACGTACATAAAAAAAAAGCATATATACGGTCGAATTGAGAACCTCCTTCTTTTTTGAAGTCGGTTAAAAAATCCAGAATAGACCCAAATTTCTGGAAATTACGTATTTAATAATTTGAACTCGTTTATATGTGTTTATATTTTGTAATTGTAGAACTATCTGAGAATAGGTACCTACGTTTGAAAAAAAATTCAAGCAGAATCAAACATGGATGTAGAAAGTCTAGATGGGCCCGTAACATACATAAGGCGCACGGCGAGTGGTCAACATTGGGTTGTGTGATTGAGTGATTGATCAAGTCAGTCTGTTGTAGACAGCAGCGAGGTACACATCTTCCTTACGCAAAATTGATTTCAGTAATTACGTCCGCAAATGTAGAAAATATGGCTTCCTGTGCCTTCAAAAATATTCTAACAATTCAAGAAACACAAATAAAGTCCAAAGGAATCACATTTCATTATGTAAACATTGAATTGTAAATTAACTTCACTATTTCTAAAATAATAACTTTAGTAAAATGGCGCGTGACATATGTAAGAGTAACAAAGACAGCACGACTAAAACTTCGAAACGCGGAAGCGAGATATCACTATGTAATCTGTTCGTTTTCAAATATAGTAACAAAATTCCATCGCGCCAACTTCACGCACAAACCGATTCGATTCAAAATTGGATTGTTCCAACTTGACGCACATTCGAACGTGCAAGGCCGGTCTAGGTATATATGTCTATGGAATCAAAGCAAGCCGAATTCAACAGTCAGCAAATAAAAGTATGGTAAGAGAACCCAATTTCTAAAAAATAAACCAAAGGTCATCCAAAGGCTGAAAACTCGAAAATGGTGACACTTTTAACGATTTTTTGACATCTGGGATCGAGGCCGCTCTCCTAGCTATCTTCCATTTCAGTTTGTCGTATCGTATAACTAATGGGGCACGATGATCAGAGTAAATAAAAAAGATAGCAAGGGCATGCAAAGCAAAATGTGCAAAATGTCCCTTTTATGTAAAAATATTTTTAAGCAAAACATGAAAATGAATTTCTATTTATGAAGACGCGTGATGTTCCTAAAGAGGAAGAGTTAATGCGTGTTTACATTTATTACCACGCATGAGAGCGCTGAATACTTCAAGGTCGCAATAACGCTATTTTCATCCGCTCTTTACATATTAATAAAATTTAAGCGTCTGTTTGTAATTCCAAAATAACTGTTTTTTGAAGTTTCAAGTGTAGTTTCCGGAGATTAGCTTGGCCAATAGAAAATAAAGGGAAAAATTTTACAATTGCTTGTGTTAACATCATGACTTTACAAACTTACAAACACCTTTTATGGCATCTACCTACAGATTTTTGACGTTGTTTTACTCTAAGGCGGGCGAAGCTGAGGACAAAACCTGGTTCTAAATGTACCTAATATTGTTCACAGGGCGTATCATTCATCGGATGGCATCAGCGGACGAAGCTGGAGCGACTGCTTCTGGTAATCGTCGCGATACTGCTGGTAGTGGTTCTTCTCACCATCTCCGGTCTACTGGCGATGCGGGGTCCCACCTACCTGCCGGTGCCACCATGCTATCGCCCAGATTCTGCAGGTATGTAAAGGTTTTGACCCTGTAGCTAGAGATATTTAGTAGCTATCAGAGTATATTTAAAAAAGTAGGTATTCTTCATACAAAAGTACCAACCCAGGCACGTATGTGTGCGAGCTTTGTACCGCCATGTGCATATACAACGTTACCAGCGGGAAATTTTTCTCAGCCAATAAGTCAACTCTATGTATAGAGCAACAGTTAACTTATTATTTAGGTACAGTGCCTGCGAAGCCAAGGGCTTCGGGATAGATTTGCATCTAAGATATTTATGTGACAGATAAATCAGTTGTCTTACTGCTAAAGAGCTATTTCTCTCAGAAAACCTTTGGGCAAGCAGCAAAAGAGTACAGATCACTACATAGTATAAAACAAAGTCGCTATTTTTGTCCGTCTGTTTGTTTGTCTGTTTGTCTGTATGCTTAAATCTTTAAAATTACGCAACGGATTTTGATGCGGTTTTTTGTAATAGGTAGAGTGATTCAAGAGGAAGGTTTTTATGTATAATACATGCATATATTCCCACGAGAACGGGATCCACGCGGGTGAAACCGCGGGCGGGCCGCTAGTACAATATATTATGGTAAATGGATAAAATTAAAAATTTCGAAAGTGTAAAGTAGAATGAGATAGAAGGGTTACTAAACAGCATTTAGCAGCAAATAGCAGTACGATGATTGATTAGCATTTAGTGTAGGATTATTTTAGTGAAGAAAAAAGCATCTTTAGCTTAAATGATAAGATACCAAGAAATCATTGTGTCACACAATTCGTACCTTATATCTGCCCTTTGTACATGCTTAGGTCGGCGCCCCATAAAACGAAGGCGGACTTTGATGGTGTCTCATAAACGACGGTGATATTATATCGTTACTGTTTCAGCCGCTCCCTGCAATTCTTTTTATGGCCTCATCACTCGTTTATGAAACAATTGTTGGTCCTCGTTGTCATGATGTCTCGATTCTGTGTTTCGTTGAACGAGTTTGTTTAATCCAATTTACCCGACGTTTTGTCGATTCAATTTAGTTTTGTGAAATTTTATCTTCTTTTGTGACGTTTGTCGAATCGTTTTGAATTTTATTTTGACTTTCACTTATTTGAATACTGTATTCTAAGGGCGCATTCAAAAAGAACGCTGGTTACCGGCGCCGATCTGCCAGTAGGTTTGGGCCGTTTGGGTAAAAAATATCGATATATCAAAATATCGATATTTTTTCAGATTTAGTATTTATTTATTTAAAGCTCTGCTGTCTGCTTATGGATCGCATCATGTACCTATTTGACCAATCCGATTTCTTAAATTTAGAAAAAGAGTATGTATGCAGTAGGCTATATGGGTTTAGTTTCTTTGCTACAAACACAAACAAAAATTACAGTCTATGACCTACTTGTCTATGACAATGACACTGCTTGTTGGTTTGGTTGGTAAAGTTCCACAAACTAATCTGACCCGGTAAGAGGGGCGCTACTGTCTTGGTCTTTGTCTGACAACAGTATAACATTTGCATTAGTTGCAATTTTGGCAACCGGACCAGATAAGTTTGTGATTTCTTGGCTACAGGTACATAAACCTGTTTTTTAATAATAAAACTGATGTCATAACAGCCAGATGTGTATTTAGGTACTTTAAAATTTCGAATATTTTGGCAATTTTTATAAATAATTGCATATTGGGCAAAAAATATCGAAATATCGATATTAAATTTCTTGGGTGATATATATCGATACATTTGGAAAATATCGATAAGATAAATGTCGATATGTTTTTCTCATTTGCCCATCCCTGTCCCTATCTGTCAGCACTTATCGGTATAGTCTAAGATCCGAATCTAAATCGACATTCATCGGGTTGTTAAGAGAATCGAAATTATTTTATAATAAATTTCGTATATTAGAAAATATATTAAAAATGGGTAGACAATAAAAATCCTGGACAGAATATAAGTATTAGTTTATACCACTCTTTAGTATTAAACAAATATTTCTTAGTATTTAAAATTATTTTTTTGTGTTTAATAAATCTGATATTCATTTATTACATATTAATAAATCTTTTTAAATACTAAGAAATATTTATTAAGCACTAAAAAGTGGTCTCTAATAAATTATTTGTTAAATATTAACAAATATTTTTAACTATCAAAAACAGTTTCTATCAGTGTGTTTGATTCTCTTATCAACCCGATGAATGTCGATTTAGATTCGGATCTTAGACTATACCGATAAGCGCTGGCAGATCAGCGCCGGTAACCAGCGTTCTACATGAATGCGCCCTAACAAAAGCTCTCGCTATATTTATTCGTAACGCCTTAGTAAATAATTGTATCTTCCCATGAGATTCACATACTTAATTATACCTAATGATTGTAGTTTATTAGAAGATCAATGAGTTCAGTAAAAATATTTAAAACGTTGTCGAGCTGAGTACGTTAAGTCGAAATATTGTTATAAAAATATGTTTTTAATGATCACTCATCGTCCAGTAAAGACATAAAAGCAATAAAAAATAACCTTTTGAACAGAATTTTAATCTGAATGTTTTTCAGACATGTCAATATTTTCAGGTAGAACTCAAGCCGAAACTTTTAATTAACAAAAAAACGTGATAACCCTACTCCCACCCCTAATTGTTGTTTTGATATTCGACGACGGCGTGCGTAACTTTTATAATTAGGTACATGAATATTTACCTATATATATAATATGGTTAGCTGGCAGAGAATGCATTTAAGCATTAAGCTCGCCATTTGTTCCGTAATAGTTTATTGTGGACAATAAAGTATAAATAAATAAATAAATATTTAAAATACACTTAAAAACATGGTAATCAAAAAATTATCTTATGTGTAAAACTCAAAGTCTCCTTTAATTTACTTCAACAACACATTTAAAGATCAGGTACCTAACTTTTTATTTGTTTGATACCAATGGGTGCGAGTGTGCGACGTCACTTGTGAATTTGGATTGACCCATTACTTAGCATAGATCTCTCCTCATCATTGAGGAAAGCCTCGAGCACCACTCTGCTCTAGTGCGAATTGGTAGAAGAGTTAGTGAAACATCCAAGTTTCGGAAGTCTTAAGTAACTCTAATGCCTCCGATAAAGCTTAACGCATATCAACGGCTATCTAACGATAACAACCGAGATCGATTGTTTTAGGTGCCCTTCGAGGCACAGAAGCGCTCCAGAAATTTTCGTCATTAGTAATCAAGCATTCAACTACCTACTATCTACCTACCTCATACTATACAGTCATGCAGTCTTACAATCGACGCAAGCGTGCCGGAGTTTGTTTTGAGTCGATTTACCTGAGTATTATAGCACAGGTCACAAGCAATATGAATTATTATACTCGTATAAGATTCATAATCATGTGCCTCTTAGGTCAACGCTCATTATTTGAAGAAAACAATAGCAAAAACTATTGGACAGTTCAAGTAAGACAAAGCCGACGTACGTCATATCTGCTAACTTACGTGCATTGTTTTGTTTTTATTACGAAAATTATTTGAGTTATTCAGTAACAAGTGTTAAGCCTAATAATTTCGTTACTCTGTGTGATTTCATTTTACTGTTTGTTTACATTGTTGATTCATATCGATCATATTTGGTTTCACCATATTTTATATCACCATTCTCATTTATATCATCATAATTCATAACGTTACTTCACATAAAATCTTTTCATTCCTTTGCTAATTCAACTTACCGTCTGAATGGTATATTTTCCAGAAGGTTTAAATTACCATCGTTATCAATATCTTCATCAACTTCTGTATTATCATCATATTCTCCTAAGATTTCAATGAGAAACGTTGATGTAGAGAAAGACTGGTCATCATTTTACCGCTTCAACTTACCATCTAAATACCACTTTTCAGAAGACTCCAGCGTCTGTCTGTCCAGTTCGTGTATTTACACGGCCAGTGAAGTCATCAGAGCCATCGACGAGACCCAGGACCCTTGCAAGGACTTCTACGAGTTCGCGTGTGGCGGCTGGATCAGAAATAACCCCATCCCCGAGGGCAAGTCTAGCTGGGGAATATTCAGCAAGATTGAGCTTCAGAACCAGCTAATCATCAGATATGCTCTTGGTAAGTTTCATGAAATGTTTATCTATTGCTTGTCTATTACATGTTACTAGGGTTAAAAAACGTTCTTTTTGGGAAATGTACCACAAAAATTTGTTAAATGCATCCTCCTAAGTTTTTAGGCTTAGCTTCGTTATCGGAGCAGTGATAAATTAGTTCACAAGTTCAACGAAGATGACATAATTTAGCCAAAAGGAGGACATGAAGGTTTCGATAAAAATAAAGTTGCCGTTTATTACATTAAAGATTACAGTGGTGAGTCTCCAAGAAATCGATAAACTAAAAATGTTAATAGGCCACCTCATTATAAAGACATTACTTTAAAACCTTTACAGCAAAAATACGTTAAACAAAACATCCTTAAACTATTTAAGTCCTGAGATAAAAAAATCATGTATAAAAATGTAATTTGATACCGGTAATACTTATTACACAAGTGTGTCCTTGAACTTATCTAGGTAGGTATACTCGTAGTAATAAAAATGTACTTAATTGGTTTAGGTCTTTACATAGATGTTTCAGAAAAAATATTGTAAAAATGAAGGATCTTCATAGGGCCAATTTCTATTGGCAAGGCATTTATCTTCTGCCAGAAGTATTATCGTTAGATTTTTTGTAGACTGTATGTCTGATACAAGAGAAGTTGGAACAGGGCCTGAGTAACATATCAAAGTTTCCAAACTACGTAGTTAGTGTTCAGGTGGAAATTTTAGCGAACTACACCCACTAGTAATTGTGGAAGCACTAACAGTGTCAGGCCTTCAGCAAACTATAAACTTACATTAGATTTGTGTATAGGGACTTTAAATGGGTCGTATTTTAAACGACGTATTCAGTTTGTTACTTTGCTATCAGAACCTTAACTGAACGGCGTAAGGTTAATTTTCCCATGAGCTATATAACATTGTGAATGTTTCCATCGTACAGTATGCCTATCCCCTTATGATGTAGGTATATATCGTCTCTTGATTGGGAACATCCACTACATTTTATGTAATTTTTGATGACAAATTGTAAACTGTACTTATATATAGTATCTACCTATTTATACTAACAACGCCTTGCTATTTACCTAGTTGATAAAGTTTGTTTTTTGTTATATTTGTAAGACTACAGGTAGAATATTTAGAGCATAAACGCGCATCATCACTTCCCATAACTGTCCCACTGATGGGCAGATCTTTCACAATTCACTGCACTTCGCTAGCCAAATGTGGATTGTTGGACTTCACACACCTTATAAGGTCGACTAAGAGCAGATTTTATGTATTCCACCATTAAAAGGATAATACAAATAAAATACAATACAAATTGTGATAGACACTGAAGCCAGAATATTTTCTTTATGTCCGGACTTATGAATATTTCATTCGCAACCCTTCATGGCGCTTGACTTATAACAAATTAGTGTACCATTGTGAATCTGTATATCACTCCATCGTTTATCATGTTTGTATTTATTCAAGCAATTCGATCCTCACTTTTGGAGATCATTTACTTTGCAACAATATTTATTATTTGTTCAAATAAACGTAGCTGTTCAAATTGGTTTGTCGTCTTCCATTCGCGGGATAATCGACTTTGTTGTAAATACAAATAGGATACAATTTGCAGATGATAAAGCATGTTTTATTGTTCCAAATTGTTTAGACATTTCTAGGTAGGTATTCTTATTTTAGTTAGAGGTTAGAGTTTCCCTCTTATGGTTTTTGACGTCATCATTTTATAGTACGAAAAACGTAAAAGTTTTAGACTTACGCATCTCTTCATCTTTTTATTTTAAAAAGACGAATGGTTAATACTTTATACACGAGGTTTTTTAGTATCTACAAAGAAGGTAAGTCTTAACTGAATTTTAGCATACCTACTGAACTGATAAATCACAGTCTAACATATTGGTCCTTAGGTCGTTACCTACCCATTCCCAGATCCTTAGGTAAATTTGCTTCGCTTTGGTAATTTCCAAATTTACCTTGCTGTTATTATAAACTTTTTATAACGTACTAACTAAATTATTGGACGAATACGAGTACCTATATTCCTTATCAAGACTTATGTAGAGTGTACACTGTGCAGCTTCTACATAATATGTATATAGGCCACTTGATAAATAAGGCCTAGTATGTGGGAATGTGTTCATTCATTTACAATAATATTGGTAATTGGCATTGATTACACGAAATATATTTTAATGTACACGTAAAATAACTTTCCTTTTGGTCAATGATTTGTTTTGATTACCTAAATCGTAAAATAAACGTAATGTTATCTACTCACGTTTAATTTTAGTACTTACACGTTATATGTAAATTATCTCGAAAATAGACCTACATTCGTTCGAAAATAGACCTACGTTCGATTTTCCTGCAAATCTACACCAAGATTTAGTGGGGTTAAAGTACTTACAATGCGTTCAATATTAATCTTCAAGATCACGGGTTAAGTAATACATATTTATGAGCAACTCTATATCATAATATCGGCATGTGCTTTGTTGTTGATATTCATTGACCATGTCCCGTTGTATCCATACGAGTCTGTGTGGGTACAACCCATTAATGGCCCACTACTGAGCACGGGTCTCTGCCATTATTGAGGAGGCTTAGAGCATACTCCGCCACGCTGCTCCAGTGCAGATTGGTGGGGGGTTTAGTGGCCAACCCAGTACCTATTGGAAGTTTTCAAGCCGCCCGAAGGCCTTCTGACTTCCGACAGGGCATAACGCCTGCTATCTGTCGATAACAATCGGGACCGAAGGCTTAACGTGTCTTCCGAAGCACGGAAGCTCTCCGGAAATTGTGCCACTAGCGGTCACCCATCCACGCAAGCCGCCGGGCTATGAGCGCTTCGATTTGACCTTTGTTATAATAGGTACCCGTAGATATTCATGGGTGATAACGACCGACCACTTCCCATCAGCATTACTCGTTAGCTCGTATGTCTCGTCAGCTCGACTGACATATTAACAAAAGTACCTGGTTGACCGAGCTTTGCTCGGTTGAAAATTATATTGTTACGTGTCAGGAGTAAGGGGTTCGAGAAAATGCCAAAATGTACCACAAAGACTTTTATTTTACTCGTAGATACACAAATTACACGACGTACACAGTACACACTTAAACACTCTGCACGTAGGTACTAGTCAACACACTCGTAGAACACTGTATCGCACGTAGAAATCACTTCACTTCGCACTGGTATCGCTCGTAGGTATCGCTGGTATCTTCCTGGTTCCGCTTCCGAAACTAGAATGTCTGCGGTTGGCCGATCGCTCCTTTTTATACCCCTCACGCACCATTCACGCCAATCCAGAACTTTCTCGCTAATTCCGCGGACCCGCTCCGAACAAGATTCGAGAACGTTCCTTGCAACCGACTTTCGCCCGTATGACTATTGCCGTAATGGTCGAAGCGTCGTGCGCGTGCGTACTTTCGAGATGGCCGTCCATTGTTCTATTGTTTCGCCTGGCATATTTATGGCCCCTATTGTTTATTGTTTAGCGAGGTACGCCAGGGCTGTCACATTGCCCCCCTCTTAGTCATGCTCGTCCCGAGCATTATTCGATCCATGAAATGGTGCCAATCGGTCCACGTGCACGATCTTCGGCTTTCTTCTGTCCCCCTGTCTGATTCGGTAGGTCACGTCATTAATCCTCGTGACAACTGTGTAGGGGCCTTCCCATCGTGCTTGTAGCTTCGGAGACTTCCCTTTCTTCCGCAGTGGATTGTGCAACCATACAGAATCTCCCTCCTTGAAACCATGTTTCCGAGCATCGCGATCGTACCGGGTTTTCATCTTTTCGCTGGTCTTCAAACATTGCTCCCTTACAAGGTCATGTGTCTCGTCCAATTGTTTCCGTAAGTCCGCGATGTATTCAACGGTTGGTTTCGGGGCATCTGGCGGTGTTCCGGTAAGCAAATCCAACGGCAGACGCATTTCTCTTCCGAAGTTTACTTTAGCGGGTGTAAATCCCGTGGACTCGTGTATGGCAGACCGATATGACATCAGGAACAGAGGAATGTACCGATCCCAGTCTCGCTGATGTTCCTCGACGACCTTGGCCAAGTGATTTTCCAACGTTTGGTTGAATCTCTCCACCATGCCGTCAGATTGAGGATGCGCCGGTGTGGTACGTGTCTTATTTATTCCCAAAAGATCACACATCTCCTGGAATAACGTTGACTCGAAGTTCCTGCCTTGGTCGCTGTGTAACTCCAATGGTACACCAAAGCGGCATACTACCTCCTGGACAAGTTTCTTGGCCACGGTCTTCGCCTCTTGGTTCGGAGTTGCAAACGCTTCCGGCCATTTACTGAAGTAGTCTTGAACCACTATGATGAATCTATTCCCGTCTTCCGTCAGAGGGAATGGCCCAGCAACGTCTATGGCGATTCTTTCCCAAGGGGCTCCGACGTTGTACAGCTGTAGTTTCCCTTTGGATCTAGTGCGGGGCCCTTTCACTGGAGCGCACACTGTACATTTTCTGCACCAATCTTCAACGTCCTCTCGACACCGCACCCAATAAAAGCGTTCTCGTATCTTTACGAGGGTCTTCTTGATGCCGAGGTGCCCACCAGAAGTGCCATCGTGTACGAGCTTCAGCAAATCAGCCACTTTACTTCTAGGGATAACCATTTGCAGGGTTCGTTCCCTTCCGTTGAGGGACTCCCAGATCCGGTAAAGCACGCCATTCTCTAGTGTAAGGCTGTCCCACTGAGCCCAGTATGCCTTAGTCGTCGCGCTTGATGCTGACACATCACTCCACAGGGGCCTCTGTCCTTTGGCTTTCCATTCCATGATCAGGCTGAGGTCTTTGTCTTCCTTCTGAGCTTGGCTTACTTGCTCCGTTCCCCAAGACTCGTCTAGGTCCTGCATCCTTATCACCCTGACCTCTTCTTTGGCCTCATGCTTGATGCAATGTCGACATTCTTCGGAGCATGGGCGTCGTGACAGGGCGTCGGCATTCGAATGAGCTCTTCCGTTGCGATGCTCTATTACGAAGTTGAACTCTTGAAGCTGTTCGATCCACCTCGCGACCTGGCCTTCCGGGTTCTTGAATTGCAGAAGCCACCTCAGAGCAGCGTGGTCCGTCCTTATTGTGAACTCGCGTCCCAACAAATACTTGTTGAAGTGCTGAAGGGTCTTCACCACAGCCAGTAATTCTCGCCGAGTCACACAATAATTTCTTTCCGGTTTCGAAAGGGTCTTGCTAAAGTACGCAATGACCACCTGCTGGCCGTCCTGGTCTTGGGATAATACTCCTCCGATGCCAGTATTGCTAGCGTCCGTGTCCACTATGAATCTCCCTTCCCTTCTGGGATAGCCAAGAATCGGAGCCGAACACAGACGTTCCTTTAAACGAACAAACGCATCTTCGCAATCGGAATCCCAACTGAAGATTCTCTTGTCCTCCGTGAGACGGTGTAATGGCTTGGCTATCTCTGAGAAGTTCTTCACAAACCGACGGTAATAGGCACATAACCCCAAGAACGCTCTTACATCGGTCTTGTTCTTTGGTGTCGGCCATTCTTGAACAGCTCTTATCTTGTCTGGATCAGTTCGAACACCTTCGTCCGATATGATGTGTCCCAAAAATGATACTTCCTTCTTGAAGAAGTCACATTTCTTCGGATTGAGCTTTAGGTTGGACTCACGGAATCGTCTGAATACCTTCTCCAGATTTCGCTTGTGTTCCACGAAGTTTCGTCCCATGACTATGACGTCATCGAGGTATACCAGACAAGCGTCCCCCAAAAGTCCCACCAACACTCGCTCCATGAGACGCTCAAAAGTGGCAGGAGCGTTACATAATCCAAAAGGCATTACGCGAAACTGCCATAAGCCATTTCCGGTTCCGGTGGTAAAGGCGGTCTTCTCTTTGTCTTCTTGCCGGACTTCTACTTGCCAGTAACCACTCTTCAGGTCGACCGTCGAAAACCACTTCATTCCACCAAGCATATCCAACGTGTCGTCAATCCGAGGCAGAGGGTAGCTGTCCTTCTTGGTAACGGTGTTAAGCATCCTGTAGTCGACACAGAATCTAGTACTGCCATCCTTCTTCTTCACGAGTACCACAGGTGAACACCAAGGGCTAGTTGACGGCTCGATCACCTTGCTGCGCACCATGTCCTTGATCATTTCTGCAACTTCGTGTTCCTTTGCCAATGGTACTCGTCTCGGTCTTTGCTTGATCGGTGAAGTATTGCCGGTATCTATTGGGTGAGTGACAAGATTTGTTCTTCCAAGGTCGCTATCTCCTCTGGTAAAAATGTCCTTGTAGTCCATCAACAACTTTGCTGCCTGAGTGTATTCTTCAGAGCACAAATTCCTCCTAGTCGCCTCCAGCAAAGATGTCATGTGATCCGTTGATCGAGGTTTGTCTGAGTTTTCTTGGACCTTCCTCAAGCTGTCCACGGCTTCACATCGGCCAATAACCGTATCCTTTGCGAGATGTATCGGCATGCTGCTAAGATTGATGACCTTTAACTTGGCGTCACGTTTGGTCATGAGCAGTGTCCTTGCCGTGATCCAACTAGGATGATCTCCGTAGTCTTCTACTATGACACATCGATCCAGCTTTATCTCTTCTGGAAACCTAATCTGGACCAAGGTTTCCGATCTGGGTGCCAGTTTCACTGTCCTCAAACAGTACACTGCTCCTGAACATGAACCCTCCAAGAAGACTTCTTGATCTGGGAAGCTTAAAACTCCTCTGGCTATATCAACTATACAGTGATGTGTCTGTAGGAAGTCCAGTCCGATAATGCAGTCGTCAGTTATATTCGCTACTAAAACAGACTGCGTGTAAATGTCACTTCCGAGTTTTAGTCTTGCTTCCGTAACTCCTAGGACGGTCACTGGCTGGCCTGTCGCTGTCTGCAGATTGCATGATGGTCGTCCATTTTCCCACATGATAGTCCGCTTGAGTAGTTCCGGTCGAACGATGGATTTCGATGCTCCCGTGTCAATCGTAAAGCGACAGGGTATGCCATTTATTTCTCCAGTAGTTACGAGGCTGTTCCCGTCACAAGCTTGTGATACCAATACAGTAGGGGCTCGACGAAGTCCAGCCAGTGCCCGCCCCGCGGCGCTGGCGCCTCTTAGTTTAACGGCTCCTGTGTGTCGACTTGGATGGCCGTCGACACAGATTTCGGTTGTTTCCGAGTCCGGCAGTTAATCCTTATATGTCCTCGTTCACCGCATCCGTAGCAGATAGGCCCAGTACGAGGTTGAATAGCTGCTACGACTTCGCGCACCTTACAACTTTTGTAGTCGCTTCGTACCGCTTCCACTTCAAGGGCATGCGCTAAAGCTGCTTCCAAGGTTGCGTGATGACCCAAGCGCACCGTTGCTCTCACTTCGGGGTCCCGTATACCGCTGACAAACGCCTCTAATACTTTGTCTTCAACCGGTGTGGAACTCGACGCATAGGCTCGACGTACGAGGCGCTCGATCTCCGTAGCCCATTGCTGCAGTCCTTCGCTCGACTTCTGTACTCGGTCTTTAAGTTGCGCGCGGTACACGTGCTCCAGGTGCTTCTCCCCGTATCGAGCTTCCAGGGCCTTAAATAACGACTCCAAGGTGCGTCGCTCGGCGGGCAGGTTCTCAAGCACCAGCAGTGCCTCCCCTCGAAGAGCTAGAGTGAGTGCCGCCAACGAGTGTTCGTCCTCCCAGCCATTCCCGCTTGCAACAACCTCGAACTGATGCCTGAACGCAGTCCACGAGGTCGTGCCGTCGAAACTTGGGACCTTAAACTTCGGGGCCCCAGAGCATGTACTGGTTGCTGCCGTGCCCAAAACCTTTATTTTCTGCAGTTTATGGTCTAAATCCACGAGCCTAGTTTCGTGGGAGTTTACTGACGCACTGAGGCTGTTGATTGATGCGTCGTGGCTTTTGAGGGCTTGGTCGTGCTCGGATGTACGCGCCTTTACCAATTCCAGGTCCTCTTTCACGACGTTCAAATCTCCCTGGAAACCATCCAGCTTTGCGTCGATTGCCTCCATGGTTTTGCGCTGGCTCTTCATGTCTTCGCGCAAGCTCTCCATTGCTTCGCGCTGGCTCCGCTGTATGGCTTCGCGCTGGCTCTCCATGGCTTCGCGCTGGCTCTCCATCGCTTGGCGCTGGCTTCCCAATAGTTTATTTTCCAGGCGCTCCATTGCTTCGCACTGGCTCCGCTGTATGGCGGCTAATAAGGAGGCCATATCGAATGCACTCGGTGTCGGTACTGCTGCGGCTGATGTAGTCGGTGGTCCAGCGGTGGTCTCCGTTTCCATGCGGTCACGACCCGGCGACTCCATCCGCGCGGCATCCAATGCCGTCTGCCGTCGCGTACGAATCCCTTCTTCACTCTGCGGTACTACAGGCATTCCGCTTCTGTCACCAATTGTTACGTGTCAGGAGTAAGGGGTTCGAGAAAATGCCAAAATGTACCACAAAGACTTTTATTTTACTCGTAGATACACAAATTACACGACGTACACAGTACACACTTAAACACTCTGCACGTAGGTACTAGTCAACACACTCGTAGAACACTGTATCGCACGTAGAAATCACTTCACTTCGCACTGGTATCGCTCGTAGGTATCGCTGGTATCTTCCTGGTTCCGCTTCCGAAACTAGAATGTCTGCGGTTGGCCGATCGCTCCTTTTTATACCCCTCACGCACCATTCACGCCAATCCAGAACTTTCTCGCTAATTCCGCGGACCCGCTCCGAACAAGATTCGAGAACGTTCCTTGCAACCGACTTTCGCCCGTATGACTATTGCCGTAATGGTCGAAGCGTCGTGCGCGTGCGTACTTTCGAGATGGCCGTCCATTGTTCTATTGTTTCGCCTGGCATATTTATGGCCCCTATTGTTTATTGTTTAGCGAGGTACGCCAGGGCTGTCACAATATTTAGTATGAATCGCAAGAAATACGAGGAATTCCGCCATCTATTCAGGAGTCAAATCATACAACTGTTCACTGAGCACAAAATTCATTTTACTTATGTTACGGCCAAAGGATCTCAACAGCGTGTTTCACAAAGTTGTACAGCGCCATCTAGTTTCATACTACTGAAATTTCAACACGTTACAAACAGTACCTCATAGAAGTTAACTGTGTGAGCGAATTAATTGCATTTTAAATAGGGTTTATGATAATTAAACAACATAAATAAATATACTTTTAGTTTAATGAGCAAGTTGTTAGGCGTACTTAAAATTTTATTGATTCTATTTACAACAATAGTAATTTCATCGATCTGACCATTATTTATTTAAAACTTTATTAAAATATATTATTAAATCGATAATAACAAAACTAACATTTATTTACAAATATTCTCGTAAATATCACAAACGCACGTTAAACTATCACTACGCGTCCTGCGAGGTCAAGCGAGATAATCGCACTGATTTTTAATTTTATTCAAACAGAAAATAGGTAGGTATAACGCAAAAATAGCGCTTCAACGTAAGAATGAATATAATATTAGTATTAGCCGAACAAAAATATATTCGAGCGCCATCTAGTTTCATACTACTGAAATAAATAAATAAATATACAAGAATTGCTCGTTTAAAGATATTAGATAAATCTTCTCCCCAGAAAAAGTGAACGTCACAAGTCCGCCCGGAGCAGAAGCTAAGGCCCGTATCTACTACGACGCGTGTATAGACTCCAATGAAACGATAGAGAAGCTGGCAGGCAAGCCGCTCATCTCTGTTATCAAGAAGCTCGGCGGCTGGCATCTCCTGCCCAATACCATGGGCAAGCAGAACAAGTGGGACCTGCAGAAATTGGTGCAAGATGTCCAGAATACGTAAGTAATGATACTATGTCTTATGTTAACAATCAGTAGATAATAATTTGAACAAAAAGTAAACTAACTCAAAGTGATTACATTGTTATGCCCTGGTCGACAAGTAATAAAATGAGTACCTAGATACATCATCAACATAGTCGAAGTCAATGAACACGCATTATTCGAGATAACTCACAAACTGCTCGTCAGATGTCGCGCATATAGAATGGTTATAAATAAATAAATAAATAAACGCTAACACACTCATACCCCCGCAGTAGGTTACCAGGTACCTGTGTCGCGGGTGGCATGGACTACACATATATATAACACATCACAATTACACCCATGACCCGAGTACAAATATTTATCTGCCACATAAATATCTGCCCCGGCCGGGAATCGAACCCGGGACCCCTCGCGTCGCAGGCAGGGTCGCTACCAACTAGGCTACAGGGTCGTCTTGTTAATGGTTAATGGGGCCATACGAAAAGCATCAGCTTTCGAATAGGATAGAGAGAATTCTCAAAAGCGGCACACGCAGTATCCGAGAGCTTTTCATGTTTTGTCCGCAACGCAACGATAATTTATTTGGTTTATGGCAACCACTTATTTTCATACCAAGTACCAAAAGTATTTTCATGTTTCCAGGTACAATTTAGGCGGCCTTTTCAACTGGGCCGTAACAGAGGACGATCGCAACTCTTCTAAACATGTAATTGTGGTAAGTAAATTGTAAGTCATTAGGTATTATCCTTAATGAGTAGATAATTAGTTAAGTATATTTAGTTTGTGTACTTCGTTGTGAGATAAAAGGTCACCGTGGCCTAATGGTCTGACCATCCAATTCCAATACGAAGCTTCTATAGCTAAGATAAAAGTTTTCATGGTAATCTCGTCTTTGTCAAAGAGAAAATATAAATTTCGAAACAACAAGACAAAGAGAATTTGATGACCCATATGGTGCAATAGTTACCATACTGCACCGTAGTTCCAAAGGTCCTTAGGTCGATTCCAGCGAGATGCAAATTTTAACTTTTGGTCTTTGTTTTACCTTTCTCTTTTCGGTCTTGGAATGTTTATTTCTCTGGGTGTTGTCCATGGCACTTACGACATAGTGAATCTTAGTGGAAGGGAGGGGGGATTATAGGAGTGTGTAAGTAAGTGTTTATTGTTTTTATTTTCCAGCTTGACCAAGGCGGACTAAACTTACCAACACGCGACAACTATCTGAACAAGACAGCGCATGAAAAAGTTCTGAAAGCTTATTTAGAGTACATGACGCGAATATGCGTTTTACTGGGGGCCAATGAAACGGTGTCCAGAGAACAAATGAGTAAGGTCATCCAATTCGAAACAGAGTTAGCAGCCATAACAACCCCTTCGGAAGACAGGAGGGATGAGGAGGGATTGTACAATCCCTACACCGTGAAACAGTGGCAGAAAGAGGCGCCATTTTTGAACTGGTCTGTGTTCTTTAACGATGCCTTCAAGTTGGTGAATAGAACTGTAAGTATGTAAATTATATATTTTTGGAAAACTGAATTAACTTGCTTTTATAACAAAATGATAACTTTACTAAATAACTTCTTTCCAACTTAGTTAACCAAAGTATACCTAAGTGCGTTTGAAACGACATGTTGTATCTACTAGCTACTGTATTTTGACCAGATATTTGACTGTTAATTATTCTTGTTGCAGATATCAGACAATGAAAGAATCGTCGTCTACGCGCCGGATTATTTCGCAAATCTCACTAAAGTCATTAAAAAGTACTCCAAAACTGAAGAAAACCAAAGGTGAGTGAAGATAGTTTAGCATTCAGAATAACTTCATCTTGTCTTAATGTTACCTATTACGGCTTCCGATATGACTTAACGACGCGCGACAACTATAGTAATATGAGTGCTCACCTCACATGAAATGCTGAATACGCATAACACAAGAATTGAATATACAGTAAACAATATACATCACATGTGTTAGGTATACTGAGAATAACCAATCAGAAGACGTATTCTCGACTGCGCTATCAAAGTTTCCAAAGAATCACACTATTATATCGAAATTGTTCGAAGTAAACATTCAGATCGTGATCCCTAAGCAGTTACATCGTCTGGCTTGAGATCTCCCCTTTCCCTCCATAAATGTCTCGATCTTTTCTATAACCATAACATGATCTTTTAATTCCAGGGTAATAACAAGCTACATGATGTGGCAAGTCTCTCGTTCCCTATCCACGTATCTGTCCAAGTCGTTCCGCGATGCCACCAAGATATTACGGAAGGCGCTGTTTGGCTCCGAGGGGACCGAGGAGTCCTGGCGATACTGCGTCACTGATACTAATAATGCTATCGGTGAGTTTGGGATGTTGAAAATTAAAGCATAAACCACAGCATAAAAACTTACCATATTTATTAGGCTGTCATTAAACAGTAGGTACCTACCAGATAACCTCAAACTAATTATTAAACAAAACCATCGATTCCCAGGTTTCGCGGTGGGCGCAATGTTCGTCCGCGAAGTGTTTCACGGGGAAGCGAAGACGCAGGGCGAGATCATGATCGACAACATCCGCGCGGCGTTCAAGAGCAACCTCAAAAACCTCGTGTGGATGGACGCTGAGACCCGCCACGCGGCGGAGGTCAAGGCTGATGCTATCACTGATATGATAGGTGGGTGAGGGGTTTGTGGGGTTTTTGAGGGGTTTTTGAGTTTCTTGTCTTTCATAACATGTCGCAAAGAAGTACTACTTTTTGATTTTTTATTAATCGGGTTTTATCTCAATTTGACGTTATGCTGCACATCGCAACCCATAACCGTCCCACTACTGGGCACAAGGTCTCTTCTCGGACTGAGAAGGTTAAGGCCATAATCTACTACACTGTCCAAGTGCGGATTGACTGGTTTGCGAATTTACTGGTATGTAGCGATACAGTTAGTCACCGATGCAGTTAGTGACCTTGAAATGCTTAAAACGTACGTAATTGTGTTCCGGATAGGAAGGTGTGGAGCCGGTTACACTTTTTTAGAGGCGACCATCTCAGTCCTCAGGGTTAGCAACGCATCTGTGACCGAATTAGAACGAGAGTCTCGTTCTGAGGTCCGTGAATTTGGATTTGAAGGGGGACGAGTTCTTTTATCCACCTATCAGTGCTCGCATGTTACACATAGATTAAGCATATTATAATTACTAGAGAACCGCCCGCGCTTCGCTTCGGGACCCGTAGGTAACAGCCGCGTAGGTCCCGCTCCCGTAGGAATTTAGGCTAAAAAGTAGCCTACTACTCGTTCTCTTCACTCCACCCTGTCTGAGGTGTGTGGAGCCCTCGGGACAGTTAGTTCCCCTTTGGGGGTGTCTCTCGCGGCCCGTTAAAACGGGCCGGTTCTTGGGCTGGGCCCTAAGGCCCTTGGTTGTCCATCTGTGGTTAACCAATAGGTCAAGTCCGGTGTGTGGTGGCCTTTTTACAGGCCACAGAGTCTTAAACGGGATGGGGTTCATCTTCGCGCCGCCCAGGCGATCGAGGCCCTACCGGGTGAATCCCGCTGGTTGGAAGCCCAGCAGGAGCCGATCAGCGCCGGGCGACGACTTACGAAGCCCCAGTATCAGTCAGTGCTAGGCCCGTCCCGCGCAACCAGCAAGTCGCGCGGGAAGGCTCAGCGGTCCGGTGGACGGGTGTGGAGCGGCGCCAGGTCCTGCAGATGCGGGAACCGCGACGCGTCGACACGCCCAAACATGTTGCGTGCCAGTCTCTCGATGAAGTCGTCCAGGCTCTCGACTCGAAGGTCCCTCTGGTCCGCTGGCACTATCCTGTTGGCTGAGCAACTTGCGAACATCAGACAACAGGATAGTGCCAGCGGGCGGGCAGTACACTGAATACAGCCGGAGCGGGGAGTTCTCGAGACAGAGCTAAAGTAGCCTATTACATTTGCCTATGACTTAAGTAAATTACATGTAGTATTTGATAGCGTAATTCAGAACTTGCAAATGAATTTTATTACCGCCATCTATTAACAACTCCGAAAATGAATATCTAGCAACTAACAAAACATCGATCTTCCCATGGGAATGGGATGTTTTTCCGCGGTAAAAAGTAGCCTACGTCACTCTCCACCCTCCTAACTATCCCCACACACATAAAACTTACCATATAATAGCTTTGTTGCGACGTGAAAGCGTCACAAACAAACAAACAAACAAACAAACAAACACACTTTCACATTTATAATATTAGTAAGGATTATAATATTAGTAAGGATAGTAAGGATACTGCCGTTTGGTGCTTCAAGACTTCTATCGATTTTAATGTAAAGATAGCCCAACCTTTAATACCATATAACGAATTCCCCCTCCCCAGGGTTCCCGGACTACATCCTGAACCAGGAAGAGCTAGACGCACAATACGAGGAGTTGGAGGTGAAGCCCAACGAGTATTTCGACAACAACATCGCCTTCAACGTCTTCAGCCTCAAGAATGACCTGAAGAAGTTAGACCTGCCTGTTAATAAGTCTAAATGGGGTAAGTTTAGATCTGAACTGTACTCCCAAAAGTAGATTTTTATTTGTCTCATCTTGTAATTATCTGTAAATTAAAAAGAAAACCCAACTAAGAAATTCCTCTAATAAGCTAATGGTGATCAAATGCCTGAACAGATCATTATAATTTAAAGCTAAGAGCCATCTTGATCACGTTAGGTTTAAAACGAAAAAACTGCGCATCTTATTCGGTCCATTCGTTTAGGAGCTTCACCTTACCTATAGTAAACCCAACTTAAGATTGAAACGAAAGAGGCGCTGTCGGACGCATTTGACATTCATTTAATCAAGCATTGCAGTAACTGACAGATGAATGACCACAACATACTTACAGTCCGCCCAACTTATCTCTGAAATGGCAAAAATTGGAACTAACGAAAAGTCATTCATAAGTACGTTGTGTTCATTCATCTATCAGTTACTAGTGTGCAATGATTGGTCAAATGAATGTCAAATGCGTCCGACAGCGCCTCTTTCGTTTCAGTCTTAAGTTGGGTTTACTATATGAATGACTTTTTAACATGGCGGCGTTAGTTCCAATTTTTGCCATTTCAGAGATAAGTTGGGCGCACTGTACAGTCTTCGATAGACCCACAGATACACACAGACACGTAAACTAAAAAACCCCCTCTTTTCGCTTCGCTTCTCTTCTTCTTCTTTATTTTTTTGCTTTAAAGTTAGTTAAGAAAACATCCTTTTTATTCTTTTTCCAGGAATGACGCCCTCAACAGTAAACGCATACTACACACCCACGAAGAACCAGATAGTGTTCCCAGCCGGGATCTTACAACTCCCGTTCTATGACGGCGACAACCCTAAGAGCGTCAACTATGGCGCTATGGGGGTAGTCATGGGGCACGAGCTCACCCACGCCTTCGATGACCAGGGACGGGAGTATGATCGGTAAGTTAAGTGTTGGTAAATATTCGGGTTCGATTTCTAATTATTACCATTTCGATCTAAGATTGTTGCTGCTAGGTATTATGTCCGTGCTACTTGCAAAAAATAGTGTCCTTTAATCTATATTAATATGTAGGTATTATGTATGTAAATCTTACTTTAAGTGTATAAAACTTGCGTCGTTACTAACAGATCGACCAAGCAAAAGCAGGCTGTCGGATGGTGAATGGTTTACCGGATGTAGCAAACACTTTTCGAGCATTTCTATACTTCGGAAGGCACGACAAGACATAGCAGTCGATCCTAGGTGTTATCATTAAATAGCAGTCGTAAAGCCATGTCGAAGGCCTTCGGGCACAATTAAACTTCCGTCACATGGGTTAGACACTAACTTCTCCAATCCGTAATGGAGCAGCGTGGTGGAGCATGCTCTAGCCTCTAGCCCTTAGGCCACCTCAATGTTATAGTCACCAGTATTACCAGCATTTCCTTTAGTTTGCAAGTGTGGTGTAATATGATATGCTATAAGCTAGTGTAGACTCTAGGCCACCTCAATGATATGGAAAGTTACCAGTATTACCAGTTCAGTTTTTCTTGGTTTCCAAGCGTGGTGGAGCATGCTTTAGGCCACCTGAATGATGTTATAGTTACCACTATCATCAGTAATTTCCCTGGCTCCCAGTATTACTAGTATTTCCCCTGGTGCAGGTTCGGCAACCTGAACCAGTGGTGGAACAACGCGACCATCGACCGGTTCAAGCAGCGCGCGCAGTGCATCCAGCGCCAGTACTCCAACTACAGCATGGAGAAACAGCATCTCAATGGGAAGCAGACGCTAGGTAATGGATCATATCGTAATATAGTAATTAAATTATTGGTGTAATTTAAATAGTCTTTTCTTTCGGTTATAACGGTAAGGGAGGAAGTTTGAGGTATCATTTCTGAGAAAATGATAGCGCTGTACAATTTTAATTTCAAATTCATGCATTTTGGAAAATAATGCAAGACATTCAAATTTTATTAATTTTGTGTATCTAGTACAGACAACGGACAGAAAAAGATTCGGAGATCCCCTACAGGCGTTGATGATAAAAATCTGTAGATAATTCTTATAAAAAAGGTGTAATACCACTGAAACCTAGATAATTTATCTAAAAAATGTTTTACACCCCTGAAGTTTATTTCATTTATTTCACTCGTGTGCTCCAGGTGAGAACATAGCAGACAACGGGGGTCTGAAGGCGTCGTTCCACGCGTACGTCAACTACAGCAAGACAGCCAGTGTGAATCTAACTCTCCCCGGACTCAAGTACAACCATCGGCAGCTGTTCTTCATCTCTTTTGCTCAGGTATTCAATGTTAATGCAATCTGTGTTACCTCATGGTACTAATGCTAGATTTTTAGGCTCGTTTTCTTTCCTCTGTCTTCTTTCTCGGCTGGAAACTAATCATGATCACTTACCATTGCATGTCTGTTCGTTAGACTATTAAAATAAAACAATAAGAAGCGGGGCATCTAGTGGCAACATCGCACACATGTCGCACGATGACGTCACGACAAACCTGAATCACGCCCTCAGAGTTTTGTACACAAGTTTCGACCGTCACCAGTTGGGGCTTGGCCTATAGAGATACATTTCTTTAAAAAATTGTTCACCAAAACAAATGAAAATTAAAGTAATCTTATTTACAACTACGGTAAAAATGACTTTATAAGTAATAAATAATTATACTCCCTACTCCCCAGGTATGGTGTTCAGCGATGACCAAAGAATCGACCAAGATGCAAATCGAAAAAGATGACCACACGGTCGCCAAATATCGGGTGATCGGTCCCATTTCTAACCTACGAGAGTTCTCCGAGGAATTCCATTGTCCTCTAGGATCCGCAATGAATCCTAAAAATAAATGTGAAGTATGGTAACTTAAACGCTTAAAGGCTAATGACCTTTTTATATGTGTAACGCTGAAGAGCTTAAGCTATGCAGCCTATTTATACAGCAGCAGCAGGCTATGATAATATAATTATGAATGAATGAAGAAAGAAAATAATAGGACGAATTAAGAATGACTTTAGTTGCTGTTTCATGTTTCACGAAATTATTTTTTCTGAATTTTGTTTCAGTTTATTTTCCCTGATTTTCTTAGTATTAAATTATTTATGATAATATTTTTCTATGTAGAATCTAAAATCATGCTATTGAGTACATTGGATAACGCAATTATGCACAATAGCTCATGAAGTGTTAAATAAAAGTAATAAAACGGGTATAATATATTTTAGATAAATAATAAAGCAATTTTCGTATTTGTTTTTAAAGATTAAGTTTAATTTGTTTTTAAAGAATTTTATTATAACAGCACCATCTAGCGGCGGTGATAGGTGGATAATGTTGCCAGTTATCAAAGAGGAAGTTTTTTTGGTAAAATAAATAATGAGTCTTATTATTTATTAACATTATTTTTTAACATGCACAGAACAAGTTGTAATCTTATAAAATGATGTTATGTATATGGATTCTCTGTTATATATTTAAAAATTGTGCGTTAAATTATTTATATGACCTGAACACCATTAAAAGGAAATTATTTTTACAGCTTTGTTGTGTTGGTTAAAGTTAAATATCGTTTGCTTTTAATATAATAATGTTTATTATCAAATTATTACTTCGCGTTTTGCGGTGGAGGTAATTTTATTCTACTGACTATATTCTCTAGATAGCAATTAAAGTAAAGCATATGAAAAATTAGTTATTGACTATTCGCATCTGAATATTAACCAACCAAACCAGCGCAATATAATAGCCAATATAAAGCTGCCATTTAAAGAGAATAATAATTAAAGTTTTAATGTTATATTTCTTTTAATTATGTTATGTTAAGAAATAAATAGCTTGAAATTTCAAAAGGTATAATGTAGTACGGCGTAAAAAATAATGTATTAGATTGCTTTTTCTGTTGTCTTGAGTATTAGAGCTGTATTTATAGATTTTTAAATATGACTTCTGTTGTCTACAAAATATTACCGGCTCAAAGGAATTTTCTAAGTTCGACTGATCGACAAATCGACTGATATCTAAAGATAATAAGTTTGGCCATCCACCTTTCTTATTTCTAAGCTGAAATTTATATAACATAGAAATTTATTTCATTCCTTCCACCTTCCTTTCTGATACAAATAAAGGTGGTTATTTATGTTACGATTTTAGGTAACTCTTCTTGCTTCTCATAACTGCAATAAGTACTGAAATTAACACAAAGCTCTAATACATATAATTACTAACTCCAAAAATTGAACAAAGTTAATGTTAAGTAGCTAAGAAATATTTTATTTATGTGAACAAATATTATTATTATGAATGTTAATTGTAGATAAGTGGATAACATTATGTTGTTGTTGTACATGTATTTATAATAGTTAATGTGCCAATTTAAACGTATCATTGTCAAGGGCAGATCATAGCTAACATGAAGTGAAATCAGCTTTTCACTATGCTTTTATTTAAAGAATGTAGATGCTAGCAAATTGCGAGTCGTATAAATTTAAAGGATCAGTTAGGACCTTAGGACATTTGAGCCCAGTTACTTAGTTGGTTATGGACACCCGAGCATAGTTGAAAGTACAGACTGAACATAGATTTTGCTTGTTTTGTAATATATTGGAGCCTACGATCTGCTTTCGACATCATTTTCTTTATTTCTATTTTAATCACAATTTAGATGTATGTAGGTACTTAATTTTAAGCTAATTAAAGGGCCCGAAAGTACAGACGAAATATAGTAACTTTTAAAGCGCAGATTTATACCTAGATTCAAACGCAAAAATATATTTAAAAAATCGGTGTTTATTTCTGTAATATTTTTTTATAAGTCAATTATGTTTTGTCGTTTACTTTAACGTTTGGTTGATTATTTGAACAGGTACATGAATGAGTTTTTTAAATGTTACAGATACAGCATATTGTGAGCATGGAGTTCATCTAATTTTGGGCAACTATTGCTTGTCATTTATATTGAATTTTTGAAGAAAGCGATTAAGAATTGTATTGTTCATTTTATTATGTTTCTTTTGGAATTTTTTGACGTATTTGCGAATTTTATTAGATTTTTTAATAATATGTAATTAGATTTTTTTTAATAATTTTGTTTCTTATATATGTGTAGAATGACATTATGTTGGTATACCATAATAAAATTAATGATCGTTGGTTGCTTTATGCAATTTTCAAATTTACTTTTATTCAGATTAACATAGTGGTAAGATTTGATAGCCAACTAAATTGTTAAATTTATCTGCTTAGCAATTACGAATAATAAGAATATATTATTTTAACTGCTTTATGTCCAACGTAACGGAGGGTAACTTATGTGTTGTTAATTTTTACCTCGTATTCTGTACACACGTATATATATACATACTATATGCGAGAACCCGCATGAAAGGTGTTGCTGCATTAATTAAGGTAATTTATCAAATTTCATGTTTACTTAAATGTTACACTTTAAATAACTAAATGCTTGATAAAAACTTACCGACGGAAGTTGAAATTCGGAACGCTAACAGTATTAATTAATAAAAGGCTATTTACTCTTGTCATTATCCGCAAATTTTTATACAAATTCCAGATAAGACTAGTAAAGGTTTATTATACGATTAGATTAATTAATCATTGCCTTAGATATACCATTATAAATTTAAATACCGTCAATATTAAAATTTAATATATACAATATGATTGGAAAAGTACAATAAAACCAAGTAGTTAATATTAATCCAAATTGTAGAAGGATGACAATAATTTTTGTCTCTTGATGTTCCCATTTTTCTGAGTCATTCTTGAAAAAATTTTATAACATAAATCTAGTATGTAATCATGTAGACTAGCATACATACAATCATATTGCCACTTTGCTGCATCTATTTATAAATTCGGTAATAAAATGTAGAAGGAGACATTGTATCGAGTTGGCGCTAGAATTCTTCTATTAATCTGTACAAAATCATAGTTCATATCAGGAATTTACAATAATTATTATCTTGAAATAGTGTATTCACATGTAATTTACTCTAACTTCACCGGCTAATTCTTTATTTTGTTCAAATAAAGATATTTCAAGGGAATAGTAGATATATATCGATTTAATAATTTTATTGCGTGTTCATTGTTGTGTTATAAATTCTTAAGGACAATAAGATAAATACAAAACTGACTGACTGACTAACTGTCTACAAATTTTAGGCAGTATTCAAGCGTTACACTTAAGCACCACGGAAATAATTCACTACGTGAGTAGATGACGATTGGTCATTTTAAAATCAGCTGTTAAAATATGTAAATCTATATAACAACAATATCTGCCATATTTTAAATATAGCCTTATGAATATGTACTTCATATTATATTTATTTTTAGATACTAACCACAATCGCAGTATTATAATTATACAAACATTACTTATAAATAATATCAGCAGTATGTAATAGAAAATGAACATAACATTTTGCAACAATTTGTATAAAAGTAGAAAACTAGTCATCCTCTATACTTAGTAAAATGTTTGTGTTTGTAGTTGTTATTTACGTTTTGTAACAATATAGTTTGTGTACGTATTTTTTGGTATTTTTATTGTTCATGTATAGTTGTCGAGCAAACTTTTTAGGTACCTACACAAAACAAATTGCATTGTGAGATTGATTTGACTATGTGAGTATATTCTATGTTGAAAAGTAAATTGTGTTATTACCATCTCATAAATGTTTTGTTTTTATTTATTTATACCTACTTATTGTTACAAATATTTCGCCGGTGGGGGTTTGCCAATGTACTAAAAATTCAAAATTGCTTCAGTAATGCTAAATGTCACCAATTTAAACACAAGCATTGTTCAGAGCAGACCAGAACGTTCAATTTTGGGACCCAGCGATGATAAATAGTCGAAAAACAGACGTACGAGTCAGCTTAAATGGTAATGAATCCCCCATGGACAGAAGTAACAGTAAAGGGAAATGATGGATGCGTTAAGATAAGTACAAGAAAATAAAAAGGAACAAAGTACCTACTGGTTGTCAAGCTCCCAGTTTAAGTACGTCTATCAACCCCTAAAATCAAATTTTGTTAAGTCCTAAATAAATATAATAAAATTATACGCATTTAGTATGTACAATAAATGTGTGAGACACAACGTTTTCTTATCAAATCTTTTGCCTTTTTTAAAATACCTACGGTATAAAATTTAGCTTACTAATTACTTAGCTACTACTTCGACCAAAGATTCCCAGAGTTAGTTTCCCAATGCAAGACGACAGTGGGTGACAGTAACGTGCAGTGCGCCCAACTTATCTCTGAAATGGCAAAAATTTGAACTAACGAAAAACACGTATAGTAAACCCAACTTAAGATTGAAACGAAAGAGGCGCTGTCGGACGCATTTGACATTCATTTGACCAATCATTGCACACTAGTAACTGACAGATGAATGACCACAACGTACTTATGAATGACTTTTCGTTAGTTCCAATTTTTGCCATTTCAGAGATAAGGTAAAGGGCCACAACTTCGTGCTAGTACATTACTTCGTTAGTTTTGCTTCAGGCGTAAAAAATAAGCTACGTACATAATATACATTAAAATTATACATCAGAATAAAATATCTATCTCCTAACCTGTCTAAAAAACCAAGTTCCAACATTCTACCTACTAAATTCAATGAAATAAAACGCTTGGAAGTCTCATCGGCCACAAACGTCGGTGAGAGGTGAATATGCTTCCCTATACCGTAAGGCAGGCGCTCAAAGTTCTTAAGCTCATAGAGAAGAAACGGTAAGTCCATTCAAATAAAAACTTAAACAGTGCTTTTATATGTCCCTTAACAATTGATTTGACTCATGAAAAAGTTCCATGCAGCTTGAAATGCTTTTAAAATAGCAATAAACCGACTGACGAAATAGCGGTCATTTTATATTTCGGGTGTCTCCTATTTCGTGACATTCACGAATTAGGGGTTTTATAGATACATTTTCGTTGTTCGTGTTCATATATTATAATTGAAAAAATTGAAATATAAGTGAAAAAAACGAATAAGGTATTTAATTTCAGTACTTGTGAGCTAAATTCGGTATATGTTTTGTTTACTAGGAAATCCATAATACGAGCTTAAAGATGACCCAATTCTACAATTTTGAACTAAATTCGCATAGGTACTAGCAGCATAATTTCGTTTGTTATTCGATTTGTTTTGTCAATATTCGTATATTTTATTATATAAATAGTGTACTGAATAGTCAATTTATAGGTATAATCTAGAAAGAATCTCATTACTTGAGTGTGGTAATTTTGAAAAATCAATAACACGAAACAAAGGACTTATCTTTTGTTCCTTGTCCTTTAGTTCGTTACAAATAATTTTAAAGTAGTTCCAGTCACTTTAGCATAATAATTTATTTTTATTTTTAACAATTTATAAACAATTTGGTATTGATTAGCAATAGGAAACCACAGAGGTTTATATATGATCTCATATCATTAATTTATATGAGATGCTATCATTAAACAACCTCGGATGAAAAATACCTAAAAAGCTGATTTTTCGTATAGGTGTTTTTGTATAGGTATAAATTTTGGCAGTCATGCTAGATCTCGGAAGTCTTATAAAAGACGCACAGGACCTAATAGTAGCTCAACATCAAATGTGAAAAAGTCTGCTTTTGCGATTATATTGGTTTCTTTTTTGTAGAAATAAGGTAGCAATCGAGCAGGCAGCACCACCTACCTATACTTCTATACTAATAATATAAAGCGGAAGAGTTTGTTTGTTTGAACGCGCTAATCTCAGGAACAACTGGTCCAATTTAAAAAATTCTTTTTGTTTTGAATAGTCCAATTATTTAGGAAGGCTATAGGATATATAACATCACGCCACTACCGAAAGGAGCGGAGCATCAAGTTTCCCGAAGCGAGGGAGTCTACTTAATAATATTTTCTAAGCGTGATGTTATTATAGCCTTCCTCAATCAATACACTATTCAACACAAAAATATTTTTTGAATTCGAACCAAGTACTTCTTGACATTACCTAGCGCATTAAAACAACCCTTCCCCTTTATATTATTACAAGCGGATGTCGTCCTGCAACATACGTAATATATTATATTATTAAGTAGACGCCCTCGTTTCGCTTTCGGAGACTTGTTTCTCCGCTCCTTTTGGTCTTAGCGTAATGTTATGTAAGTAATAATATTCCTCAAAACAAAAAGAATATTTCACATCGGATCAGTAGTTCCTGAGATTAGCGTGTTCAAACGAACGAACAAACAAACTCTTACGCTTTATATTATTAGTATCTATAGATATAGTAGACATTAATTATCAAAATATAGTATTTAAATATATATATTTTTAGAAATTACCAAAAAACCTTTAACAAACGTTGTCACGAAATAGGGGACACGAATTCACGAACTTAGGAACAGAGCCAAATTTTGTCACGAAATAGGGTTCAAACAAGGGGCCCACAAATAAATTAATAAAAATTTTAATTCTAACTAAAACTGCATAATTCATACCTTAAATTACTAACAAAAGACCATATTCATTACACAAAAACTTTCAGACTGATATCTTATGTAGTAAAATTAAAAAAAAATCTTAAAGTCGGCGGAGGCTTAACATACCGAAATATGGGACACTTACCTTAAGTTGGGCGCACTGTAAGTACGTTGTGGTCATTCATCTGTCAGTTACTAGTGTGCAATGATTGGCCAAATGAATGTCAAATGCGTCCGACAGCGCCTCTTTCGTTTCAGTCTTAAGTTGTTTCCTTTAATTTAGAAACGTAGTGATATAATATCTATGAACAGAAATATTTAATATCTATACACCATTTACATGAATATTAAATTATTTAGTTACATTTTCAATACTCGGTATTAAAAGTTGATGGTATAAGGTAATCTATCCACCCGACGAGTAGAATCCACCGATATTCATAATCCACCGATTTAATAATTACTGGTTTAACATGGCAACCCAGCAGTTTTGAAGTAGAAACCATTAGAACCGTAGAAACCGAAGAGTTTATTTAACTCTATGGTTGAAACTGACGGAAAAACATCGGAAAAATGGCTGCTGTTATGTCAATAATGTCAAGTTACAAGCTGTCAAAGTCAAATTCTCCTTCGGAACCAGTGTTGCCAACTTAGCACTTTCGGTGCTAGATTTAGCACTATTTTTATATCTCCAACACAAAATATCAGCTTATAGCACCTAGCACTAAATTTAGCACAAAATAGACTTCATGCTGATTCTTATTTTCTGCGAAAAATATAACATATTCACGCGGGCAATAACAAAGAATTTTAGTTTTATATTTTGTTAATGTACCTATTATATAGTGTAACAACACTAAGCCGACTATATTAAAACACTTTAGTTTTATAAAGTGTAGCAACACGCTTGAGTAAGGGATTCCCCGTAAACTATTTCTGGTTCAAGTGATGAAAATTACAACATTAGTTTGCCTAACATCCAGTACTTTTTACGTTAAAACGAATCAATTAGTTACAAGTTGTAATAAAGTTGTAGTAAAAATGGATACTCCTTTAAAAAAAAAGTTTATGTTCAAAGTTACAGAAAAGAGTGGGAGCTGGAGCCAAAATACAAAAAGACCTATGCTGGGGAATACTTCGAAAGCAATGTGTTTATTCTGCAAAACAGTAATTAATGCGAAAATATTTGAAATTAAGCGACATTCGGAATCTAAAAAACATAATTATAGATAAACCGTTTTGTTCGAGCCAGGCAGTTAAAGTTGATACAGTTGGAAAACGTGAAGTACCTATATCATGCTGAAGACCTGTTGTCAATGTTTGTTGCTGACACACCGCAGTCTTGCCGATTGACCATCTTAGCTCATTGTGTGCAAAAGTTTTCGCAGACTCAAAAGCTGTTTGTAATATGAAGCTGTATCGTACAAAATGCGGTGAAATTAACTCATTGTACGTAATGTACAATGAGTTAATTTTTATATAATTTTATTTCATGTTCAATAAATTTAGCACTTTTTTTGGAAATACATAATAATCTAGCACTTTTTGACATATCATTTAGCACCCACCAGTGGTTTTGAGTTGGCAACCCTGTTCGGAACGACGGAATTGTGCGACGTGAGCGTGACTGACTAGAAAATACGCATTGCTGCGCCTTTTAAAATCGATTGCTAAAGATTTCTGATCTTATGTTTTACCGCGAATGTCAAATTTATTAAAATCTAATTGTAAACAAACAAAATAATTTTCAAAAGTTGCGATTAATCTTATACTATATATTAAGTTGTAAAACTAGTGATAGTAATAGCAGGTCAGCCATTAAGTACTTTAGTACATAATATCTCAATGCCATTAATCGAATTTTGTGCAGGTTAATTTGTGGTTTTAAAAATGATAAGGCCTTCAAGTAATTATAAATCTTAATCTAAAGATGTTTAATTAGCCCAGAAAATGGAGCAAATAGTTGTTAAAACTGAGGTACAGCCAAATGGAGAAATACTATTGTTTAATTTCTATGTTGATGGTGAGTGTTTCATATTTGTATTAGCTATTCTGAAAAGTAATTAATTCAATACCATTTTAACTACTTGACTTTGTACTACTAAGTACTCATTTAGATTTAGTATCAAATTGTTATTTTAAACAACTTGAGTTTGTATACTGTGTATGTTTGTGTGTGTATGTGTGGTGTGTTATTTTGTTATGTTTATCATCATCATCTCATCCCATCATGGCCCGCAATTTAGCACGCGTCTCCACTCAGAATGAGAAGTTTAACACCATAGAGCACCATTTTAATCATGTGGCACACTTCACACACCTTTGTGTCTTGTTAACTCTCCACCAAGCAAGCATTTATTGTAGTGGCAACTCACACAAATGCTTACTTTCTGCTCCAGTGGTTAAAGTATATTGTAGATTGACAGTGAGAATTTAAAATGCCTTAAGTAGATTTTGCTTACAAGCTAAATTGAACTGTGAGCACATGTAATAAAGATAAGCGGGGAATGGCAATTCCATATCCTCAACAACTTTTACTTATACTTACAACTGTATAAGTCTTACTTATATGTATAACTTATACTTATATGTATAACTTATACTTAAGTACTTCTATATTATCACTGATTGATCCTGATGGTACACATGCATGGAAATAAATAATTTTCCCTGCCTCATACTACTCTCGTTTTTAAATCGTCCATAAAATGTTGAGTAATGCATAGTGCTCACTTCTTTTTTGTCCAGCACTTTTGATATGACTGAGTGTGTGTACTGAGTAACTTATTAAATTAAATTTGTGTCTGTTTGTGATTTCAGATTAGACAATAATTTCTCAAGTACTAATAGTTATATAAATGATACTAAAACTTGAAAAATTAAGTGGCTGTCAGTCACTCAGTAACGAAACAGTTTTGAAAATATTGATAACTGATTGCTTAAGAGTTGGAGTCTTTCAGGTCTTTTTTCCTATAGATTGTATAGAGTGTACATCACTTTAATTTTATTTTCAAATTTTTTTCAGAGAGCCAAAATGGAGAGGGTGGAAATGAGGAAGCCACTGTAACATTTACTGAAGAACAAGCTACACAATTACACTATTTACACAATGAAGCTAAATTAATTGATGATTTACATGAAGATAAATTTATTATTGAGGAGATAGATGATTCAGAAAATATTGATGAAAGTACTTTGGCTGTCTCTGGGAATGACACAGATCAATGGCTTGATGATGAAATTAGAAAGCTTCTCATATTTTACATAGACAATAAAGAAGCTTTTCTCAGTGGAACCACAAAAAGAAAATATCTTTGGGATGTTGCTTGTAAGACAATGCTACATGGTAAAAATCATGTTTCATGTGAACAAAAACTTAATAGCATTATGAAAAAATATGCTGAAGTATTTGTAGAAAAAAGAAAAGGTGGGCATTTGGTATGGCCTCACTTCACAGCATGCAACCAGGCTTTTTATGACAATAATGAAGCTAAAACGATCATTGATCAATTGATGAATGAAAAACCTGCTGTTGATGTAAATGTTCCAGTAATTACTCGGTTCAAAGATGAAGGTATATTAGTTACCCAGAAACCAAGCATCCCTCCCGCTGCTAATGAAAAAGTAGAATTAATGCTGAATTTGTACTTGAAACACAGAAAAAAGTTTCAAAAGAATGAATCCCAAAGAGGTCTTTGGGAGTTAATTGTACTAGAAATGGGCGAACAGGATGTAGATTATTGGCACAGGCGATTTTTAAACTACAAGCAGCATTATATAAGAATGTTACATAAACAAAGAGAAAGTGGACTTCAAAGTGTGACTTGGCCCTACATGAAAACATTTGAACAAATTTTCAAAAATGATGAGGAGTTTCATCGAAAATTGTCACCGCAAATAGCAAAAAAACAGCAAAACGAACCGCAAAATGAACCGGCTGTAATTGAGCAACCAGAAGAATTACCCTGGGGAGACATGGAGAAAACTTTCTTAGTGAAATATTATTTTGATTGTTTCCATGAATTTCAAGATGGTTCTATACCAAATATGTTTCTGTGGACTGAAGTAGGTCGTTTGCTCGATAAAAAACCAATTGAATGTAAGAACAAGTTTGCTGAACTTAAAGCAGAACATATCAAAGTGTTAATGGAAGGGGGATATGATCTGTCAAATCGTGTACCAATGGATATTGTTTTAGATAATATAATAGCAAAGGAAGTTGAAATTCAGCTCCAAAAGAGTTTAAATACTGATCAATTTATCACCTGGAAAACTGAGCAGGTTGATGAGTTAGTGCAATATATTTATGACAACACAGAAATGCTGAAAGATCCTGTGTGTTATTATATTTGTTGGTATATTATAGGGATGAAGTGTTATCTAAGTCCGATGGCTTGTAAAAATCAGTGGGAAGGGCTAGTAAAGTTGTACAAGTCTATATTAAATGACAAAAAAGAGAACCCTGATATGTTAATTGATTGGAGATACATGGATCTGTTTGATAGAATATTTGATTATGGTATGGCCACAGATTTGCTAGAAAGTCCAGACAAGGCCAAAAATCAACCGCAATCCAGTAAAATAGCTGGTGAGTAATTTAAAGTAATATAAACTGTCTAACCAATATTTCACACTTCACAACCATACGAATATTCTAGAAACTTCATATTCAAATATTTTATTTTGTCTTTACATTGAATTGACAGCTTATAAAAAAATAATTTTCTTTGCAGTAAAGAAGATAACAATAAGTGATGAAGACGACGCTAATCTAGACAATGGTGTAGAGGAAGAGGAGGTATACGATGAGAGAGGTTTTATGAAGCATTCTAAAAAGCAAGCAGGAGACCCCAAAGCTTTTAAAATCTTAGAGTTTTACTTAAAACATAAGCATAGATTCTCGTCGTCTCAAGGAAAGAGAGTAGCACTTTGGGAGACCTTATCCAAACAGATTGGAATATCAGCTACCGAATGCGCACACAGATTTAGAAACTTCAAACAAGTTTATAAGGCATATGTGAAGAGGGAAATTAGCAAACCAGAAAAACCAATACTATGGCCGTACTATACAATATGTAAGAAAATATTTGGTTATCGATCTATTAAGAACAAGATTAAAAATGAGTTAAAAACCGAAACAGATGATGAAGATTGGTCTGCAAAGAATATCAAAACATTGATTAGTTTCTTTGCCCGTAACTTTAATGATTTACAGGATAAAATAGGGGAAAGCAGTAAGTGGGCACCCGTAGCAAAAGAACTCGGTCGTTCGAATTCAGCGTGCAGTGAAAAATTTATGGAACTGAGAAAATCTTATCGTAAACTGAAGACGATGAAGTCACGTAACCCTCATGTGAAAGTATCCTGGAAATATTTCAATTTGATGGATGAAATATACAATAGTGAAAATGTTAATAATACAGTGGAGATTGTGGAAACTATGGAAGTTGACAATGAACCAGGTGAAAGCGATATCAAACAAGAGTTACAGGGTGAGTATTATTGTTATTCATAAAATCTTTCATATAATCGGTCACCTGATTTTATGTAGAACTCGTGAACGCCCTCGCTTCGTTTCGGGAGACTTTAAATTGTCTCCTGTTTCAACACTTAAGGAGTTGGTTTCTGATAAAAATAGGTACACTATATTTGACCTTGCGTCACCAACGCTCTTTCTGAGAAATTACATTGCAATTACATTTTTCATACAAAGATTTGTCTGCTACTTCAACCCTTTAGGGTAGATTTTTAAATTAAGTTCTAATGCGAACATTATTTAAGAAAACTAGAAATTGGATCGTTTCTAAGCACTACTTTACAAAAAGTAAAAAAAATGCGTGCAGGAATCGATCCTAGTCACCCCTGGTCAGGAATCCAAATTCAAAACACTTGGCTTTCACTACTTGTCTATTTATTTAAAAATAAATATTTAAATTTTCAGATGAAGACTACACAATTATCGTTATACCAGAGGGAGAAGATTTTAGTAATACCCAATACATTCTACCAAATGGAGAAAATATCCTACAAGAATATACCGAGGGATTAGAATCATACACGGAAGAAGTAACGAGTGTTAAGAAAGAAGAAGTTGAAAAGATATTACCTAAATGGACTAAACGTACTAAAAAGCGACTGCTTATACTTTACTTAAATTATCTGAGAACACATAAAGGAAAAGAAATTAATCCCAAGGAAATGTGGACAGAAATAGCATCAAAGTTTGGTGACAGAAAACCCATTACATGCAAAAGAATGTTTATAAAATTAAAAGAGAGACATAAAAAAGCAGTTGAAGAAGAAAAAGCTAAGGCAGAAATACCATATTTCACGTTGTTTGAAAAGATACTTTCACTGAAGCCAAAATATGCAAGAAATCAAAATAATGTTGGGGAGAGTCGGACTTACAAAGATTATCCAATGGAAGATTCCAAAGTAGATTTGGCTTTAAAATATTACTTGCAAAACATCGACGAGTTTATCAGTCCCAAATTCGAGAAGAAATATCTATGGACCGAATTGGCAAATTACATATCGGAGCCAGTATCGAAAGTTTTCAACAAAGTTAACTACTTAATACAGTTCTACAAAAGTAATACTCTTGAAGCAGAGAATACTCCGTTTGGAGAAGTGTTAAAAGAGATATTTATCAAGGAGAATTTACTAAATGATGTTCCGAGTGATAATAAAACAATGGAAGAAGTGAATGATTCCTGGACTAATGAAGAAATCGAGACTCTATTGACTTGGTATTTGGCTCATTTGGAGAAATTCAAGAACCCTAAATTTGTTCGTAGCTATTTATGGATGGAAGCGTCAGATATTTTGAAGAAAAGTCCTTGGGCGTGTTCAAACAAGATGTCTGATATAAGGACACAATACAGGACAATGGTGAAAGAAAACCCAGAAGGTTTGAACGACTGGGCCTTCACTGCATTGTGTCAAAGGATTTATGGCACTGGAAAAAGGCAAATTTCAGCAAATGTAAATTAATGCTCAATTAATTCGACTTCAAGTTGAATTGCATCATTATTGTCTTATGAAAAGTTTATATTCTATCAATCTCTATTGACGATAAAAGAATCATTCTTAAATTGATGAAAATTTCATTCAAGTAAATTATGTCAGTTAAAGCTTCCAGGTAAAGATGATTAAGGATAAGTAACGTAATATAAAAGAGGATAGCTATCTGCAGTAAAGGGTAGATTGCCTATCCACGCAAGTAATTTAGTGTTTTATACAGTAAGACCGAATCTGTGTTGTGAAGGGTATAAAAGCCTTAAGGTACAATACCGCAGAACGCGATGGACGATAAACGTCATTAATATATACGTTAAAAACATGTGACAAGAATAGACGGATATTCGTTTAGATTATGCATTTTTCTGGAACAGATTCCGAAGTCAGTAAATCGAGGGTAAAACGTCACATCGATTAAAGCCAATTCATTAAGAGTTCAAAACAAAACTTTATCTTATACGCTCAATAAATCGCGCTGCAAAGTATAGCGGTATTATTTGAATTTGTGAATTGACTTTGACATAACCTCATTCATTACTGCAGTCGTATGGCAAATGAATACTGCAAAGTATTGTCTGACGTTTTGTCGAATGCTATCCCAATCTGTAACGTCGATTGTATGTCGCGTCTAGCAGAAGAGCACCTTAAGGGGGTGATGCGGCAGTAATACACCCATTTGTCTTATATTTATGTATTTGGTCGACTAATAGAAAACTACTAGGAACAGACAGTTAAAGATAACAACGACTTTTGTACTATTTATTCATAGATGCAGGTATATTGTAAATAGTGAACGTTATAAACTGCAAATCAAGAACGTGAAATGGTAATAAAGTTTTTGAATCGAAAAGTTTTATTTATTCCATACGTACCTTATTATTTTAAATTATATTTTATTAAAGCTGTCCTGAATCACGCTATCAGTTTTCTACACCTCGCACTACAATATATGGGCCAGTTTTAGTACAAGAATTTCCTTTTGCCAAAGTGGCATATCTAATTGTCTGAGATTTTATATAGTCTAAGCCTTCAACATGGTTTAACGACTATAATCCAATGACAACAATCGCAACCGATATGATTGCTTGATAATTGACATGTTTTCCGAAGCACAGAAGCGTTTTTATTTGTATTCCGATTTGTTTAAATTTCTTTTATCGATTATTTTTGGTGCCAGTTTTCAAATCCCATATAAAGGGCGACATCTGGCGGGTAATCTTTAAATGTCTCTACTTATCTATTTTCTAGTCTATTATTTTACCAGCTATCCACACCAATTGCTTAGCTCCGTGTACGATTTAGGATCGATATAAATTGTTCTTCTATGAGTGTCTTTGCCTTGATTGTATCTAAAACCTTATGCCGACTTCATAAACATCACAAGTGCACTTTATACTTTACAAGGGCGTGTGGTGCAATGATTGTCATGCTGGATTGCTGTCCAAAGGGTCCCGGGTTCGATTCCCAACGAGGCAGAAATCTAAATAATCAGCTAAGGTATACTAACGCTAACATACTCCTACTGTTCTTTGTCTGGGTGTGTTCTAGTCTTGTGTTTTCCACGACAGGGAATCCTAGTGTGGGGCTGTGAGCTAGTAGTTTTATTTTTTATATAAACATGGGGAAACCTAATTATTTATCACATCGCATGTGACAATACAAGGGTCGACTGGAAGTAGCCCAAGGTCTTGTCTCGGTAAACTCGGTCACACACCGGCTAATCCTATTATGGGCCGCGTAAGGTCTTTCGATGAATTCACTGAATTTGCTATCGAAATCGTAAGTAGAAAGTATTCTGATGGACATATTCATTGGAATAATTAAGTAGGGGTTTGGAACTTCCACAACTCAGAGAACTCTGTCATGTTTCTAAAGATATCTATACTGGACTATAATAATTTACATGAAAAAAAAAAAATTATTCATTTCGAATTCTTACATTTACATTACAGAACTAGAACTACTCTAATTCAGGTCAATAAGTACATTGCATTAGAAAAGTGTTATTTGGTACTAACCTATACTTAGTATTTGTCTCGATGGAAAAAGCTTTCTAGTCCATATAGCAGGGTACACTCCTCAGTACCTACTCTGTATTTTCCTGAGAGTATGTACCTATGTGGTTTATGGTAGGTACGGTAAGACCTCAAGTCATGCAATGCGGTTATTGAGTACAGTAAGTACTTAGTATTGAGAACATTAAGAAAAATGGTACCATAAGTAGTTTTTCAAAAGACATTTCGTCTCAGTTTTCTCTAGTTTATTAGATGCGTGTCCGTGAAAGCAATTTGGTGTTATAGGTATACAATAATGTTATGTTATGGATCTATGCTAAAAGAAATAACTTGTGTTTGTGTCAATAATTGAAAAAAAAAGAACAGACGGCTCACTTGATGGTATCTGTTACAGTCGCCAAAGCCATCTTAGAAGCGTTATCGGCCAAGAGAGCAAGAGAAAAATCGCTATCGCTTCCGCGCCCGCGTTTACTAAGACCCTACATCAATATTCAGGCGATATTTCAGTATCAAGGCGCGCCGTCGGTGGTTCGCGCGTTACCGTGAATATTTGAATAATGTGGACAGATCAATTTAATAAACATTATAATAAAATATTACTTAATGAAATAGTGACAGTGATTCAAACTATATGTACATCGTGGTAATAGTGATAGCGTGTATTGTAAATTAATCAGAATTTCTTCAATGGGTACCTATTTCTACTCATAAATTAATTAGTAGACAGGGACGAGATAAACGATCGATTGAATATATTGTTTTGGAACCTCGAGTCGCTCTAAAACTTCATTTGCATCTTGTCTAAATTTTTTCCGTAGTTCTGGATATACCTACCTAATTTTTATTTCTCGGTTTCTGCGCTTAAGTAACTTCATTAACATGAATTAAGTATAGGTCACTGTTCAATACTGAATTTATTATTAGAAGAAAAAACCATCACTTAATGAAAAGATTACCACCAAATTGTATGAAAGTAATTTTTTAATTGCGTTATCAGCTGTAGGTAACTGAAAATTTGGAGCATTATCTAATCAAGATTTATTTTCAAACGTTGTTCCTAAGTTTTCCCGTCTATTTCAAGCTTTACTTTTTTTAATTTGAAATGATTTAAGTCATCATAAAAACAAGTGTATTCTATTTATATTTTCTCATTATTTTAACATTGTGGGAGCCATATTTATAAGAAACTTTTAGAGGGCGCCACTAGGAGTCGGTGCTATGTCCAACGATGACTATTAGACCTAAGTAGGTATTTTCTATTACCTAGCTACCTACATAAAAAACATTAAATTGAGGTTCGTCATTCTAAGTTCATGCATATAACATGTGTTTATGATAGTTTTATACCGTACGAATAGTGAAACATTGTATAAAAATTGGCACGATAGTTGAAGGTAGGTAAATTATCCATAAAACATGTTGTCTCAATAGCGTATTACCTGGCAATTAATAAAATTAGCACCTGATGGCAAATATATGAACGTTTTAAAGGATTACAGGATATCCGGTTGAGTTTGGTGCCTGTTCAATAAAGCAGCGACTTTTTGGTCAATAATTTAAAAATGTTATTATGGTAGGTACATGAGATATCTGTACACTACTGTATAATGTTTGTGAAATAGAATAAGGTAAAGAAAGACCTAGTAAGGTAAATATTAGTAAAAAGTCGTCGCTTATTAAAAAGCTTCACCAAAGCATTGTCAGTCGTGAAAGAAGCTGAAAATTCGCCTGGTTTCACAATACTGGTTTACAATACAATTTTGTAACGTTGGTTTGCTAAGGAATTATTATTTCGTGGGTCTCAAGTTATCTGCAGCACTGACTTTATTCGCATAACTTATTTAGTTACCGGAACCAATAATGGTTACCTACTTACCGGAACCAATAAGGTCTTTCTCACAAAACGCTATTTGCAAGCGACTAGGATCTTGTCAATGTATGAAAGCGACGCGTCTATGATGCGTCTCCTGTCAGTGTCAGATACAGCGAATTTTGGATTGCGTTGCAGTCGCATAGCTCATAAATCATAGAGATATTACCTCTATGTCTATGTCATAAATAGCGTAGTGTAGGTTCCGGTTTCTATTTTCGACCGAAGCAGATATTTAAATGACCAATTATAATATTGTGATATTCAATGATCCCCTGTTTCGCATTTCATTATTTTTTTAAGTTATTTTTAAGTGTTTTCAGAGCTCAAACGCTCATAAACGCATTATTTTCATTGTGATCAGGTATAACGCCATCTGTTATCAAATTTAATAACCGCAATAAAATATTGCCAATGAAAATAACCTTAGGAGTATATTATAATTACAGACCTTCCTTCTACAAAGAAACAGCGTACTGGACTATGTTTTCCGCCTCGTTACTCGTTAGTACCTAGTGAGTAGAGAATCGGAACAGTAGTGGGGCAATAAATAATGAGTTAGAACCAGCCATATTCAAATACCAGTTCTGTTACTGGCCAATTTTACTTGTATTATCAATCAATCATCAATATCAAAAAAACACTCTTTACTTAACCGATTGTCAGTCAAGGCACAGCATAAACAACCAAACGGAAGAATCTGTTTGACATGCATGTTCCTTGGGTAGTAGGTACATACAGAGGGACACTAAGAGAACATATATTTAGAAATTCCCACCTAAAGGGATCATAAATAACTTTTAACAAAAAAATAATTGACTTCAAAATCGAGATAATTCGAAACCACTCGCCAGATGTCATTCAAAATAAGGGACCACACGACAAGCATTACCTTTCGAACAAAAAAGAGTCATCAAAATCGGAACACCTAGTCAAAACGTACGAGGTAATGAGCATACTATAAATTAAATTTACAATATGAGAATAACTCAAAAACTGACCGTCAGATGTCGCTCCTTCATTTTTTGAAGTCGGTCAAAAAAGGGGGATGTACTGAAACAAATTTTCTACTCGGATGAAGCCGTGGGGAAGCTAGTCGACTATAAAAGTCTTGTACTTAATTCAACTAAATTAATCCCGATGATAAGTACCTACCTACTGTTTACGTAGAGTTTCTTTACGCCTGACTAGCACCACTTCTAATAAATCGACCGTTAAATATCTTTTACGGGGCGTCCTTTTCAGTGGCGGATTGCCAGAAATAACGTGTCTATCGCTTATTTTTCAGTCGGCAACGCATCGGTACTTCCTTTGAAGTTATATCGGACTTACCATCTGGGGACAAAATAATGGTTAAATTTCTTAAACACTTCCGTATGGGATCCTTATCGTTCGATAGCTGTCGTTATGACTAGTTGGTATGCGAGTCTTCGGCTAAGTTAAGGACTTATCCATCGAAGACCTTCTTTTTTCTTCATTTTTGGGCAGCAAGGACTAGGAAGGAAGGAATAAGGACTTCTATAGTCAAATTAGGTTTAAAGATCTTTATTCTCATAAGAAACATAAAGTTTCAATTAAAATGAGATACAATGTACAAATAATTTTTAAAAAGAACAATAATTTTTCCTCCAGCCTGTCTTTGGGAAGGGTACCTACAAATTTTTGAGTAACAAAACTTGGATCCTTGGATACTTGGTAGTCTCGTTTAATAATATAAAATTACGTAATTACGTTAGTATGTGGTAAAATAAAAATCTATGTAATGTTATTATGTTCCTTTTTTACATAAGTAGGTATGTTTTTAGCTTCATTTTATACAAACTTAAACTCCTGCACTCTTTTATATCGTTAGGTAACTTATTGTACATCTGTGCTCCTTCAAAAAGTAAAGTTTAAGTTTAGTAAGTTAAGTACGTCCAAGTAGCTCTAAAACCCACAATGAGCTGAGATCCTTCAAATAATAGATGATCTAGGGCTGTAACTAAACGCTAGTAAAAGCAGGTATATTCAGATGTTAATAAATAATGAAGAGATAATATTTCCAAGTCAGCATAAGCATACGAATAGCGTTGACGCTGTATTCAATTGTCTGTCTGTCCGTATTGGGTAATGAAGCCATAATAATATATGTTCAATATCCGTGCGTAAGTACGCTGCAGTCTTATGTCGCGGATTATACTATTTTTGTAGCTGAATAACATTTTAATATGTTGTATGATTATAAATATTTATAAAAGACAGGCTTTTACATCTTCTTTTTGACTTTAGCTTGAGTGTTCTTTCTTTCTTTCTTCGTGGGCAACGTACGTATCAATCGTTCTTTGTGGTACTGATGTCCATAGGCGACTCAGTCCATTAATCCATCCGACCATCAGTCCTATAACTTTGATGACTTCATCCAATAAATTATCGACTTGAATTTAAACTAGTTTGTATCGTCTACTTATTCACTCCAATACTAATTAACTGCAATGCGTCAGAACGAATTTGATATTATTCTTTGCACATTGTTTTTTAGTAGGACTATTGCTTACAACTAACAGAACTATCCATCTCACTAATAGTTTCTGCCCCAGTCCTGATACTACTAACGTAACAACTAACGTTCCTAATTACACCCTCGGCTAACTGGACTAACCATCCTAGCCCCGATTTGAGTCTTGACCAAGGTCGGTCATTTGAATCTAATTAATTGTCGGTAAAGTGACGACCCATATGATGTAATTTTATTACTGCCGTAGAAGTGCACATTTTAAGTAGAGGAATGATAAGTAACCGATTACAAAAAACCGACTTAATAATAATAAGTACTTAATAAGTTATGAGTTGAATTGAGACTCTCCTCTTTTTTTAAGTTTGTTAAAAAGATACGCGTTGTTCTTAAAGTCAAGGCACACATGGGTGTGAAATATCTGCTACGTACCTACACGTAGCGGTGATAGCCTAGTGGTTAAGACTTCGGCCTCCTATTCGGAGGATTCCGGGTTCGAATCCCAGGGTACGCACCTCTCACTTTTCGGAGTTATGTGCGTCACTTGCTACAAACGATGAAGGAAAACATCGTGAGGAAACCGGCATGCCGAAGAGTTCGCAAAACTCAAAGGTAATTTTTCAATCCGCCAATCCGCACTTGGCCAGCGTGGTGGATTATATCCTTAGCCTTAACCTTCTCATTCTGAGAGGAGACCCGTGATCAATAGTGGGCCGTGATGGGTTGAGATGATGATGATGATGACCTACACGTAGCATTTGGACGCCCTAACGTTGAAAATAACTTCTAGAGAATGGGGAGAGGAGGATGAAATCTTGCCTTCGATTTCTGTTTTCTACGGTACCCCGACGCTCCGACGTACCTAATTGAAAGCTAGACAGAGAAGAGTTAAGAGCTGAGACGCATAAATGCGTTTGCAGCGATAGATATAGTGCACACAGCAATGCCTTTACATCCAGGTGACAGGTTGAAAGGGAAATAGTAGTGAATGATCCGATTCCTGACGAGATCGTTAGTTCTGGAGCATTTCATGACCAGACCTCTTCTTAAGACGTAAGATTGCAGTCATTGAAAAGATTTCTCAGTCTCGTAAAGTTCTTATTCTATAGATCTATTGGAGTTTCTACGTTAAAAACTACGGAGTCAACCTTTGTCGATGTCGTCAGAGAAACCATACAAGTCTTCACCTGTTTGGCCTTATATAAGTAGTGTGAAATTGTAAATGTTGTAATATTTTCTTGTTTGGTGTTCATAGTGTCCACTGAGTCCAGTGATTTATACATTGACCATATGCTATAAAAATATTTGCGCGTTGATCAAATTTTTCTGACTTTTAGCGACTCCAAAATCAAATTATATTTCTTCAGAACCAATGAAACAGATATGCCATTGAAACCATAGCTTAACTTCGTAAACACGCTTACCCAGATCTAGGCTGGTAAGTGACAAGGCTTTAGAAGTTCAAACAACACCCCTAAGAAGATTATACCTGTCAGAGAACACCTAGTATATAAATACAACAGGAAAGTAACGCACTCAAGGGTAGCTTGCATTTTACGCGCTATATTCGTGATTTCATGGGCAGGTAGGTAGATCTTCTGTAACGTGCAATCTGAATACTACATTTGGTAGGATTAAGTTTCATATTATAAATAGATTGAAGTAGAAATATGGCACCCAACGATGTACCGTTGTAAAAAGGACCTATTGTAAAAAGGAAATTCTAGATCAACTTAAAAATCCACGATATTTAATTTCAGTTTAAAGCCGGTGAAAACAGTAGAATATTAACAGGCCATGTGTTTGAAAACTTTGAACATTAAACTATATAATAATATAATTTAAGTTAAATCAATAAGTAGCATAAGAACTAAAAGTGTGAAATCCGATGAATGTGAAAAGTGTCCTCAATGCAAGCGCATTACTGCCAAAGTCTGCAAAGACGGACGTTTTAGTAAAAGTGATAGTGTTTTGGAAGAACATGATTTCCTAGCTGCAAGTGATTGAACTACCAGATATCGAGACATAGACTCGAGTGTTATAGGAGAAGATGGATGTAAAAGTAGACATGTACCTGCTTCTATCAATGTTGTTGTTATGGCTGAGAAAAACTGATGCCAGTAAGGTGCAAGCAGCAGTGAGTTTCCTGTAAGTAAATCCTTAATTAACATCCATATCTAATGCGACTAAGCCTAAGGATTATGTTGTGGATTGTAAATGTTTAGAAAAAATAATTAAAAAGACAATAATTTAGAACATACAGTTTCAGAAATTAATAGCTTCACTAATACTCTGTAAGACTTTAATAAAAGAGTGAATCCTATAGATTTTCATCAATTTAATGTCTAATAGAAATCAATTTACTTTTTCAGAGCAAATTCATCTTACCAAGAAATGGAGGTTAGGACAGAGTCCAGTCTTTCTCTCCGTGATATACTGCCAGTGAAAGCCAAATATTATGACAAGAACAAAGCACCCAAGCAACTAGGACAGCCCACGATAGTGTATTTCCACGTCACAGTCCTTTCCTTAGATTCTATTAACGAAGAAAGTATGGTGAGTTTCAATTTTTTTTATTTATCTATTTGTATTTGGTGTTACACAGATGGGGTTTATAGATGACAATAACTAATAATAATTACCGTTAGCTAATATGCCAGCTTAATTGCGGACTATTAACTTAATATGATATTATAAGGCCAAAGAAGAAGATAACCGTTTAATCGCTTAGGATGAAAATCTTAAGTAAAAAAATGTTTCAGCAGATTTTTAAAAAGCGTTTGATTCGGTGACGGTCGTGAATTGTTACGACGCAAGACAACGTTATGGAAAAGTTTTGAGCTGCAATACTTATGTAGCGGGATTAGTTTGAATATGCTTCACTGGTTTGTAAAGTATTTTGTATTGATGCTTCTAAGGCTAATGGTTGTAAGTGGATTTCGCAGAGGCCAAGTGAGAGCAAGGCACACCTCAAGGATTAGTTTTACTTGTAAAACTTCTTCACCTAATGTTTACAGAGGCTTATCATCTAATTACCTTATTTTGTAAAGATGGTAAACAATCTCTTTAACTCAGTGTATCATATCACTTTTTTAATTTAATAATGGCGTAGGTATTACATTTACATACATGACGTTTTACCGGAATATACCTATGGATATGGATATGGTTATGTCCAACTCAAGAGACATTGCTTTTAAAATTACTGTTCGTTTTCATAACCATTTAATAGTGTGGTAAATATATATCTTTCCGGTTCTGAAGCCTAAAGGTTTAAACAGCCTCTGATTATGACATCTGGTATGAAAAGTTTAACAGTAGATACCTTTATTTCTAGCTCTGTAATTATAAAAGAACTTATATAACCCTGCATTAAGATACTTATCTTGCAACTGTTGCAAGTGACAGAAATGTAACATTCACGACTCGAGAATGCATATTTATTTTCTTGGCACAATTATGTCTGCCCTGACCGAGAATGGAACCATGACTTTCAGCAGCCAGGGTCATTATCAACTAGGCTACCCGTTGGTATGAATGTTACAATAGCGTATGATATGAGAAAATAAGTCCTAAATTGTACCTACATTCTTATAAAACTTCAAGTACAATTATTAAGATTCTCTCTGACATATTCAGATAGATCAAGGTATTAAAATTCCTTTTAGGTATACAGCTAGACAATATTGGACGAGATCGAGAATAAAATTTTTAATGATTTTGGATTAAAATCGATGCAAACCGATTCTAATTATTTCATAAAATTAATTCACGCAAATTTGTCTTGAATTGATTCGGATTTCATTGATCAACATAATAGCATCTTTGGAAATAAAACAAACAAGAAGATAAAGAAAAGCAATAGTTTTTATCAATTTTTATCAACTTTGCATTTCTGCTTTTTCAGACATACGTAGCAGATATATTCCTCGCGCAATCCTGGAGAGATCCTCGGTTAAGATTACCCGAGAACATGCACGAAGAGTACAGAATTCTGGACGTAGACTGGTTGAATAAAATATGGAGACCAGACTGCTTCTTCAAGAATGCGAAGAAGGTCACCTTCCATGAAATGAGCATACCTAATCATTACTTATGGTTGTACCATGATAAGACATTGTTGTACATGTCGAAGTAAGTATCTTTGTCAATATTCGCTTAAGAGATTGGTTTAGTATTTTATGTTACTGTATTTCAGAATTTTACACACTGGCGTTATAACTTAAATTTTAAACTATTGCAATTCCGCGTTTCACTTTTTTCTCTAAGAATTTAAAGACATCATCTGCCAGTATGCCTTTTTTGGGAGGGATTATTCATATTTAACTTTGATATTTTCGTCACCAAATTGTGATAAATTTTCAAATAGTTTTTGGTTTTTAGTTTTACGTCAATTTATCATAGTATTTTCTAAAATGTTTTCAGATTGACTTTGGTGTTGTCATGTGCAATGAAGTTCGAATCCTATCCTCACGATACCCAAAGTTGTTCCATGATGATAGAGAGTTGTAAGTATACATTTTATTCTCCATTTAATATTTCCTTTTCAATGTTATACTGATTGTTTTCGGTAAATTATCTAAACCCATTTATTCGGTTTTTAATAAACCGCTGTTTCTTGTTTCTTGACCAGCTACACTAACATCACACATATCTACATATTTACACATGTCCAAAATGTTTACAAATGTAATATTCATTATGCCAATACGAAGTTAAAATCATGAGAAATGAATAAAGATTAGAATTCCACAAAGCCTTGCTATGGAACACTCCTCGCTGGATAGCTGGAAAAACTTTAAACAAATTTAATATAAATGCTTCTTTTGATACGCTTCCCGAAATTCTTCATTTTGTTACTGACAATCGACCCAAAATCTGTCTAGTGTCACACACAGTCCACGACCTGGTGTTCATATGGAACATGACGGACCCCCTGGTCGTGAACCCTGACATCGAGTTGCCTCAACTGGATATTTCGAATAACTACACAGCTGACTGTACCATCGAATACTCAACTGGTGAGTTTTGGAAACATCTTTATACCTTCTAAAATCGACTAAAATGAATATTGTATAATTTTTTCAAGGCATTTGGTGTAGAAAACAGTCTTCTTTCTACGCCTCGTGTCATAAACTCAACGAGCATATAACTTCAGACTAGAAGTTTTCTTTTAATTATAACTTTATAACAATTCGTTTCCGTCTTCGTCATGTTTTTCATAAAATTTTCAGGAACAGAGATACGTGCCCTTTATTAGACCACTCATGAAGCTAAAACAGATGAAACAATATAAAAAAGTATAATCCTAATTTTCCAGGTAACTTCACCTGTCTCGCCGTGGTATTCAACTTGCGCCGTCGTCTCGGCTACCACCTGTTCCACACCTACATACCATCGGCGCTGATCGTTGTCATGTCATGGATCTCCTTCTGGATCAAACCCGAGGCTATACCTGCAAGAGTCACTTTGGGAGTTACCTCACTACTTACTTTGGGTAAGAAGCACTTTAAATATTATGTATTATTTAAACATTATTATGAAAATTGGCCTAGAAAGGCTTAAGCTTTCTTTGTGAGATAGTATGAACAAGTCATGGGAAAAGTGTTATCCCGGAAAATTATTTTTGGATTAAAGAGCCTTTTCATCCAACCTTCTATGCTGATCGACCGATTAACTGAATATGGAAAGATCCTGAAATTCATTGATTGCTGGCTGAGAATCAATCAGATTAATCACTACCAGTATACTTTACGGCTTATAAGTCGAACCTCACTGTCTGTCTGTCACTTTGTGTCTTATTTAGGTTGTCCGTGCCACCTAGAAATACCAATACAAGAGCATGTATGTAAAGTTCTTATCATTTAAAATTAATAATTTCAGCCACTCAAAACACTCAATCCCAGCAAAGCCTACCTCCAGTATCTTACGTCAAAGCTATAGACGTGTGGATGTCATCATGTTCTGTCTTCGTGTTCCTGTCACTCTTCGAGTTTGCAGTCGTCAACAACTACATGGGCCCGGTCGCTACGAAGGCTATGAAGGGGTACTCTGACGAAGACTTGAGCAGAGAACTGGATGCTTATAAGGTTAGTGTCGGAAAGAATGTTAATTAACTGTGTTCTAATTTGAGGGAGTAAGGATGGCAGCGCAGTTGCCCTACTTTCTAAATAAATAACAATATTCTTCTGCAAAAAATGGTTGGCGAGCCCTTAAAAAATTGGAAGGAGGGTGGTATTTTGATTTTAAAAGGTGCTTAAGCCACAAATATTCATATACATAACACATTCGAATTCGTGATATTCCATGGAAGCAATTACACAGTGTTTACTCCAAACGCCCTTTAGAAGGAATGTATTTAGTAGTTTGCAATTTTGGCAGAAAATCATTAATAGGCGGGTATATAGCTTTCTTATTTTTGAAAACACATCGGTGATACCTTGCAATACCTTAAAGGAGAACATTAGATTTGGGCCTGGAGCGAACAGCTTGTTCAATACCCTCAAATAATCAAGCATATTTTAATACATCCATTTCATATTTAAAAATCTAGTTACATCATATCATTTAAATATTAAACGACTAAAGTAGATACTATGTGTGCGCGGTGCGTAAGACGACTATATTTTCATTATTCCCATCATTTTCCCCAAATAGGAATATGCACAATGTGGTAACAATATCCTCGATGTAAAAAGCGATGTCTCATGCATGTTCATATTCCAGTCCCAAGGTTTGCTAATTACGTAAAACTTTATTTTCCAGCACATCTTTCCAAACTCTGTGGACCCCAGAGCCTCTACATCAGCTCAGCTGCCTCAGTACGACACATTCTGCAACGGGAGAGAGACAGCTGTCTACATCGATCGGTTCTCTCGTTTCTTCTTCCCTTTCTCCTTCTTTATCCTCAATGTTGTATATTGGTCTACTTTCTTGTAAAGCATTTGAAGCGACTATGAATTTATTGTAAAGATTTCTTGTATGTGTGAAAGCTTGAATATAATCTATTCAAATATAAATATAGCTTATATAATTATTGAAATATTTAATATAATAGATAGGTAATTTAAGATCTGAAAGTTCGAATTGTGGAATGTGTCTTTAAAAGTACAAAAAGGAGAAAAAACATATTTAAATATAGTTACATTAAGCTAAAATTATAGTTTGTATTTTTCAATTAGTTTTTATTTTTCAAATAATGATAAAGTCGTTGCACTTGATATTATATTTGTAAGTTTAATTGTTTAAGAATAAAATTAATTTAGTGAATGAAATTGAAATATTATTTATATCAAACCCTCATTCTCCCTCAGATATATGACATCCCCGACCTGCCTCCTCCCCCAAAGGCGGACCAATGAATTTGGCGTATGTCAAACGCACCCTTAAAAACGTAAGAAACGTAGCTTAGCTTAGCTCTGGTGAAAAGGCACCCTAAGACTTTTTCATCGCCTTTTACCAAAAAACTTTATTACCCAGTCTAGAGCCATAGAATGTGAATGTACCTAGTCCGTGCCTAGGTTTTCAACTCCAGGTGTTCTAGTGCTTAGTAACAATACTAACAATGTAATTTAAAATCTAAGTAGAGGGCGAGCTCAGTCTATTACGTAATACGACCGGCCAGACAATACGACTGTCTGTCCAAATTTTTAGGGTTCCTTTGGCTGAGATTAGAAACAGAATTGTGTTTAATTTTTAATGCAATAGGTACTCCCGTATATACACTCCACATATTTTCTTCTTTCTTGTACGTAAACTAGGGTTCCTTTGAGTGAGATGTCAAACGGTATTGTTCATTTACATATTTGCAGGTCTTTACGGTGTTGGTCTGGTTCGGCCTTGGTTTATTACTTGGGTTCGCCATTAACCCCTTCGTCAATTCACACTGCGTGGTGGAGTATGCTCTTGGAAGATATAGGTACAGTTAGAACGTGACACCTGTGCTCAACAGAGGGGATTTATAAATTGAGAGATCTGCTTAACATAACAAAAATACTAAATTATTCCAAGCTATCTACAGAGCATAACTGAATCCATGAAACTGAAACTATAACTGAATACATGAATGAATGAATGAAACTGAAGCATTCGAAAAGGATAAGTTTTTTCTGAGATTAGTGGAGACCTAAGAATAAACCGATTTTTAAAAACTATTCAACATCTTCGATGTACATTGATAAGTCAGATTTGCATGTGGTATAGGTAAGGTCAGTTCACGTATGATTATGAATTTATGATATTGCCACACAAAATCTTTGACAAAATATTAACTACGGAACCCTGCATCACTTCATCAACTCCCGCTCGCCCGTCTTTTGCTACCGCATAAAGCCAAGTGCATTAAATATTAAAATCACATGCATTGTCGCTTGTATGTAACAATTAGATAACGTTTGGTCGGACTGTTAAACAGCGCCCAGACACAATGGGTCGACGGAACGAGGCATGCGATTGAATTCGGTAATGGTTTGGTCTAGACTTAGATTTTATGTTAAGGGAGAGTATTGAAGTTATATTAGGTGCTATTAATAAATATACCTTGTTATTGTTGGATTTATGTTGATAACTGGAAAATGTCACGAGAAGTGGTCACATGTATCGTGGTCATAGGCATCACCAATGCGTTGCCAGCCAAGGAAGTTGGAAGAGGAAAAATCTGCCTTTGACACACCAAGCTTGAACATTAAAATACTCTTGTTGTCTGACTTAAGCAAGAGGATGGTAGCCAGTTGGACTGTACGGAAGGATAATAATATCATTAATCGATATGATGACATTAAAATAATTTATTTAAATACAATTTAAGGTGAACGGTCACTCACTTATCATGAAACATCAAAAACTGCTTGACGTATAATAGCTAAGGATGTTTGGCAGGGAGGTAGTTTAGGTATGTAGTAGGTAGTAGACGTCCGCTTAGAACGGTTTTCGTCATATATATGCCACCGTTAAATGGGTGAAATAAGGTATAAAAGTTAGTTTGAAAATGAGTAAAAAGTACCTTCACGCGAACCAAGCCGCGGGTAAAAGCTGGTTGATAATATACTTAAACCTTATGCATAGTCCTACATACCAACAAGGTGCAACTTTTTGCTGCTGCGATACCCTTGTCTGCAGGTGTTTAGTTGGAATAAGAATTCTATACTCAAATACTGAAATGGAAAACATAGAGAGGATAAAATGGTGAAAAACCAACTTCAACGTCGACAAGTAGAGATAATTCCAAAAGTACCTCAGATTTCACCTTTTAGATGAAACCACACTACAAGGTAGCTTTTGTATTACATGGAATCACAAATAATTTAACATCCAGTAAAAAGTAATGAGGTATCGATCATAAATTAAATACTCATCATTAAGAATAACTTAAGCAGTACCCTCCAGGTGTCACTCAAATTGAATACGGGGCCAGATCTGTAGCACTAGCTTTTGAATTTAAAAAATCAAAATCTGTCACCAATAAGTAAAAAGTAATGAAATTACACATAAAATATAGTCGAATTAAAGACCTCCTCCGTTTTCATGTTAAATTTGTTTAAAATAAAAAATAAAAATCAAATAGTAACCACGTGACTGCAACATTACTAATCCATTGGTACATGGAAGGCTATCGGAAGGCAGGGTGCCAAGGAAGTCAGTCATCCGCAGGACGTTACCTTTTTGATGGATTTTTTGTTTTACTGTTATAAATTCTACTTGAGTTTGCACTGTCTGCAGCAGTTTATAAGTGGCTTAACTCTGTATTTATGACTAGCTGACCTGGCAGATGTTGTATTGCAACATACCCATGATATTTATAACTCTGGTTTCATGCGGCGTATCAAGATGAAAGCTAGAGATTCGGTAAAAATGGATTCCGTAATCCGGTCCAATATACCGGCGCAATATCCAATATCCAGTCCTACCATTTTTGGCAAAATGATGAAATAATAAATATCCTAATAATAAAATAATAAAGCAAAATAAAAAAAAAATAATATTGCTGTTTCTACCCTCATTTTGCTTGTAATTCGTGTGCGCGCAACGCCGATGGCGCCCGCGCAGTGCTGTTTCACGAGTCGTCCCGGTCGGTGCTCACGCGTTCGTAAAGCGAGCCTTGGCGTGGCTGCAATTCTTTTTCATTTTCATGTACCTACTTAAGTTTTAGCTGTTCAGCAGTCCAGTTACTAAAGACTATTTCGTTGTATTTCGATATAACTACGTGTGTCTACGGTGTGGTTGAATGCAGCTTGTGTATATCCTTATCCCTTACTAATATTATAAATGTGAAAGCGTGTTTGTTTGTGACTCTTTCACGTCGCAACATGGCTATTATATGGTATGGTTTATGTGTGTGGGGATAGTTAGGAGGGTGGAGAGTGACGTAGGCTACTTTTTACCGCGGAAAAATATCTCATTCCCATGGGAAGATCGATGTTTTGTTAGTTGCTAGATATTTATTTCCGGAGTTGTTAATAGATGGCGTTAGTAAAATTCATTTGCAAGTTTTGAATCACGCTATCAGATACTACATGTAATTTACTTAAGTCATAGGCAAATGTTACAGGCTACTTTTTAGCAGAGATTCCTACGGGAGTGGGACCTACGCGACTGTTACCTACGGGTACCGAAGCGAAGCGCGGGCGGTTCTCTAGTGCAGAATAAAAGAAACAGAACCATTTCGGCACCATATCGACAGACGCCACGCAACGGGATTAAGGTTGGTGAATCTATTGCAATGGATATAAATATTTATTGTAATGATATTCACAGCATTTTAGGGTAAATAGATACTAAAAAAAATAAACAAAATAGAAATAATATAACAAAACTAAAATAAGTGAAATAAACTAGGGCCCTGTGGTGCAGTACCCAATACGCTGGCAGCATTTCCTCGCTGTATAGCAATGCTAATACTTACGTTGAGCGAGAAAACTGCCAGCTCTTGGATCGCAAGTTTTGTCCTTTCAATGGATCTTGAAAAACAGTCCTAGAATAACTTTTGATAGAGCCGTGCACTCATATACTACGGGCAGTAATCGGGAATCGAGATAAAAGTAGGTATCCCTTTCTACCTTTATTAGAATGTCACGCAAATAAAAATGTAAGTTAGTATCGTACCTTCTTCAATCCCGTCAAAATCTGTTAAATGATTTCCGCGTGATGCCAGATGACAGTTGAACGGTTTTTGAGTTATCTCCACTTTTTTTTCTTAAGTGGCAACACTACGAGTAACAGCTGATTGTCATAGCTCCTTAAATTTTAATTGAATTTTATTTACTAATTACTACATTTCGGCCTCTTTCCATTCATTTGCTAAATAATTTATGTAATAATTTGTATAAATAGTGATTGTAAGTGCAATATTGTGACTTTTATTGCGTATTTTACCGGTTTGGACTCGTAACATAAAGCCGGTACTAAAGTGACAGTGCATTTTTGAATTGTTAATCGTTGTTACTTCTTTCATGTAAGTTTGTATTTTGTTATATTATTGACAAGTTCATTTATTTAACAATATTAATTAGTTTTCCACTAGCTTTTATTATTTCTATAAAGCTAAGTGTAAAAGCAAGTAAGCTGTCACTCTGATAGGCTTACATAGTTGTTTAGACAACCTCTTGGTCTTTTCTCGTTGATAGTTGTTTATTCGATATCAGTAAAATGATGACGCGTAAAGCCTTGGCTCGCCAGGAGGAGTCCCAGCTCCAAATGGCTTTGCAGGAATTGAAGGCTACCAAGGAGTTGGTTAACCAACTTAATAGGGAAAGAGAGGACAACGAAAAGGAATTATTGGATGTGTTAGATAGGAATAGTATATTAAAGAAAGAATTGTCTGAGTTACACACACAATTATCAACTGCATCTAATGACCGGGACAGACTTCAGTCAATAATTGACACATTCGACCAGTGCAGTGGTGAGTATGAGCAGGCCCTCAGACACATTGATGCATTGGAGAAACAGCTTCACGAGGCTAATAATCGTATCTTTCAATTGGAAAATGATAAAACACAAGTTATAGCCTCCCAGAACCAAAGTCTGTTTGAGGAGTTAGTATGCAGTGCCCCTAGCCTTGTTTCTGCCTCATGCACCAGCAACCCAATTGCAACTATTGACTTGACGAAGGATGACTCAATTAACAGTAATGTTGCAAACAATATGGTTGCATGTAGTAGGAACAAATTAAAAAAGTATATTAAAATTAATAGGTATATTAAGAAAACTAAAAAGCTTTTAAATCATAATAAAAAATTTGTCAATTACACACAGTGTGTAAAAGATAGAATGCATTTAACAGAAAAATTACAGCTTTGTTCCTCAATTATAGAAGAAAATAGACACATATATGAAAAAAATATTGAATCCCTCACTAATAAAATGACTAGTTTGCAGGAATCATTAAACATTATGACACAAAACTATGAAACATCCAAAAAAGAGATTAGGGAATACATACTGGCATTAAAATGCATGTCAGATGTCTCTGCAGCAAACGAGACGGTCACTAAAAGACATTCCCTGGCATCGGGCCTGGGTGCCTCGGAATCTGTAACCCATCAGCCGGTGTGTGAGCCACTAGTCTCTAAACCTTGTAATAGCATAGACACACATGAAAATAATTCCTTTATGCAAAATAAATGTAATAAATATGTGATGTTTAGTGATGAGATTGGAAGGAGTTTTGGCCAATTAATTAATTTATATACGGAGCTAAGCTGTGTTAATCATTGTTTTCCTGGACTATCATTACAGGATATATTTGAAAAAATTCTCAAAAGTAAGTTAGATAGTAGTACTAATTTAATTATTTTTATTGGTAATAGGGGAAAAGTAAATAGAAAAATGTTGCTTCATTACTATGATCAGCTATGTTTACTTAAACTAAAGAGTATTGTAATGTTTACTTTACCCTACAGTAAGTGTTTGCCACAGGATGAAAATAATATTCGATATAATCTTAATGTAACCATGGACACTATGTCTTTATATAGTGAAAATTATTTCCAAGTTATTGACATTAATAAATTAATATCTAAGATTTATTTGACTAAAGATAATTTATATCTGTCAAATTATCATAAACGACAAATAGCAAGGGTGCTATCATTTTACATTGACAATTTAGCCAAAAATTTGGCTGGTACCACTGCTTTTATTGAGCAGTCTTCTACTGACATTCAGCATGAACTATTGGAATACGTTCCAAATCATTTAAATTAATTTGCGAGACAACAGAGAATACCTCTAGCAATCAGTCGACAAAGGGAAAGCATCATAACTTAAATATTGTACACCAAAACATACAGGGCTTTTCCGGCAAAGACTTGGAATTAAATTTGTTTTTAAATGAAATGAATATTGACATTATTTGCGTTACAGAGCACTGGCTGAAAAATTATGAATTAATTGTATCCATAGATAATTATAGTATAGGCAGTTCTTTTTGTAGACAAAACATACTGAGGGGAGGATCTTTAATCATCATTCATAATAGTTTAAATTATAAGGAGCGTAAAGACATAGTATCCCTCTCTATTGAACATACTATAGAGCTCTCCTGTATAGAGCTTGAAAGGGTGGTCATTGTATGTGTGTATAGACCACCTTCAGGCAACTACCCATTATTTGAATCTGCTATGGAGGATGTTTTAAAAGTGTTATGTATGAAAAATAAAAAAGTAGTTGTATGTGGAGATTTCAACATTGATATTCTTGTTCCAACTTCACTCTCAGTAAGGTTTATTAGTTTATTTAAATCATTTAACTTAGATTATACATTCTTTGAACCTACTCGAGTAACTCCATCATCAGCTACTTGCTTAGACAACATTTTTTGTAATTGTACTGTTGTTAATAAGTTACTATTAAGCTGTATTAGTTCAGACCATAGCGGACAACTTGCCACCATTGAGTACCATCATGACCTTTCCAAAAAATACATAGTTTGCAGACCAATTACTCAAAAAAATTTAAACAATTTCAAAAGCAATATAGATAGAAAAATTTCTTCAATAAATATTAATTATAATGATACACCAAATCAAGCATACTGCAATGTATTTGATTTAATAAAGTACGAATTTAACAATAATTTTAAGGAAAAAAGAATTGAATGTAGCATTAAAAAAACTAAATTTAGTGATTGGGCAACAACAGGAATATATAAAAGCAGAATAAGACTTTTTGAACTCTATGCAAAAAAGTCTACTTCCACAGACTTAGAATTTATAAATTATGTAAGAAGGTATTCAAAAATTTTTAAACAAGTCTGTGCAACAGCTAAGTCGATCTTCATATCAAATAAAATCAAGAATTCTGGAAATAAAATTAAAACCACTTGGAACATTATTAATAAAGAAGCAGGTAAAGTTAAATCTAATGATCGTAGTTTTGCCTTAATAGTCAACAACAAAAATGTGTCTTCTGATGATGCAGTTGCAAGCACATTTCAGGATTTCTTCTCGGAAATACCACATGAAATTACAAAAAACTTGCAGGCCAGCCCTCAGCTAGCTTTGAATATTATGGAGTCATGTGTTGATAAATGCAATAATTCATTTACATTTAACCACATCACTTTTGATACAATAGTAAAAACCTTCAATTCTATTAATATTAAAAAGTCAACTGATCTTTGGGGTCTTTCTACAGTTGTCATTAAATCAATTATAGCCTCCATTGCACCACATTTATGTATTATTTTTAATAAATGTATAGATGATGGCAGCTTTCCTAATTTAATGAAGCATGGTAAAATAATACCTTTATTTAAAGCTGGTGAAAAAAGCGACCCCACTAATTATAGACCAATATCTATTTTACCAGCTCTTAGTAAAATCTTTGAAAAAATTATCTACAACCAGCTGCTGTCACATTTCTCTAAAAATAAATTATTTCATGCAAATCAGTTCGGTTTTTCGAGAGGAAAAAATACTACTGATGCGGGCATTGCTCTTCTCAAGCATATTTTTACTGCCTGGGAGTGCAAACAGGATGCTATTGGCATATTCTGTGACCTCTCAAAGGCCTTTGATTGCGTTGATCACAACATATTAATAAATAAACTTAGGCATTATGGTATCTCAGCACTATCACTTAGCCTTATAAAGTCTTACCTGTCTGAGCGTGTACAAAAAGTAGTGATTAATGGTATAGAGTCCTCAGGAGCACACATATCTATGGGTGTGCCTCAGGGATCAATACTGGGACCATTGCTATTTTTAATATACATAAACGATCTTCCTCATTTTACTCGGGATTTGTGTGAAACTGTATTGTTTGCTGATGATACATCTTTAGTTTTTAAAGTAGATAGAAGAAAACATTGCTTTGACGATGTGAATAATACTGTTTCGCAGGTACTACACTGGTTTACTTGTAATAACTTGATGTTAAACGCGAAAAAAACCAAGTGTGTCAAATTCACGTTACCGAATGTAAAACAGGTGCCAACTAACATACTTCTAAATGGGGAAGTACTTGACTTAGTAAATTCTACAAAGTTTCTTGGCCTTACGATAGATTCTCGGTTGCAATGGAGTCCCCATATTGAAGCCTTGTCTGGGAGACTCAGTTCTGCTGCTTACGCTATTAAGAAAGTAAAGCTCTTAACAAACGTGGAAACAGCAAGACTAGTTTATTTTAGTTACTTTCATAGTGTGATGTCCTACGGTTTGTTGTTGTGGGGCACAGCTGCAGACATTGAATCTATTTTTATATTACAGAAAAGGGCAGTGCGTGCAATTTACAACCTCAGACCTAGGGACTCGCTGAGAGATCTGTTTAAAGAAGTTAATATACTCACTGTTACATCACAATATATCTTGGATAATATTATGTATGTTAAAAAGTACTATGATAGTTTTTTAAAGAAAAGTGATGTCCATAATATTAATACTAGGAATAAGGCTAAGCTGATTGTACCAAATTTTAGGCTTTGTAAAACTGGTGGCTCGTTCATGGGTAGATGCGTAAAAATTTATAATAAAATTCCGTTAGAATTAACGGAAATGCCATACTGTAAGCTAAAAACTCATGTTAAGGACATTCTTATGACGAAGGGTTATTATAAACTGGATGAATATTTTCAAGATGAAACAGCCTGGACATGAGTTTGAAATATAGCCTTAAGTAGTGATAAGTGTTCTCTGTAACTGTGAGTGGGGAAGAAAAAAGAAACTCCTTGGGAGTTTCTTGCCGCTTCTTCTACCAAGGCCACTCATCGTAGGGATTTGTGGAAGCGATGGCGTAGATGACATTCGAAAAGTGTTTGTAAAACCAAGTTCGAAATAAATCATTTCATTTCATTTCATTTCATTTCATTTCATTTCATTTCATTTCATTTCATTTCATTTGAAGTCGGTTATTTTTTTATAAAATGCTATGTAGGTACTCACTAGTACATTGTGAATGGTTCTTCTACTCAACAGGTTGAAGTAAACTGTCCCTCCGTTTAATTCAGTAACTTCAGTGTTAGGAGACAGACCGTAGTCCGCTATCCACCACGTTGGCCAAGGCCGAGATTGGCTACAAACCATTAGTGGCCCACTACTGAGCACGGGTCTCTCCTCATTATTGAGGAGGCCTAGACTACGCTAATCCAGTGCGGATTAGCCAACCCAGCTTCGGAAGTTTTCAAGCCACCCAAAGGCTTTCCGAGATAGCTTAACGACTGCTATCAATCGATAACAACCGGAACCGACGGCTTTACGTGCCCTCCGAGGCACGGAAGCACTCATGAAATTTTGCCACCAGCGGTCACCCACCCAACCAGTTGCTAAACTTTGTCACTTAGGATCAACCATGAAGGAAATATAGAGAGGAGACGTTGTATGTAGATTTCCCTAAGAAAGAACGTGTGACACTTTGCGGGGCGAGGGGGTGTTAAATCCCGCCCACTTCTTTATTTTCCATCTAACGGTCAATAGCAAAACTACTCGCTTCGTTCTATATTGATTTTACTACGTAGTTTAACTATCTCACACTGGATGTCAATAAATGTTGGATATAATAGAGACGTACTCAGAATATAAGAATAGTGTCGCCATCTTACGTCGAATAGAAATTTATTTGGTGAGATCGGCGTTTGTGCTTTTTCTAGAACTACTTTAATAAATTATGATTGAAGTTACAAATGAAATGCCATCCATAGCATCAGAACGTCTATCCAAGTAGTTTTTACACGATAAAACACAGCACTTCATCCTTTTCTTCGAAAATGTGAACGTCTATAAAGCTGTGCACAGGACGGGCGCCGACGGTAGACCGACTTTAGGCCACGCCTACTGTGATGACGTCAGGACCTAGTTGAGTCACAGCGCACAGTTGCTTAGGCCGTCTCTTCCATAGATCATACACTATATATATGAGAGTCTCTTCTCTATATTTGCTTAATGGGATCAACGCAAGCCGCCGGGTTATGAGGGCTTCAAGCAGAATTACTAAACACGATTTGACAACATTTTAAAGAAATATGTCAAGTGTTTCAAAGTAACTCCAAGCAAATTAACTGACAAACTCTCCCTTAACAACTGACCTCTATAGAATATTAATCGGCTGCCGAAAATCGCATCACATTGTATTTACATTTGCATATAACTAAACCGTCTAGACTTGACGTGACATGAATTGTTAAGATGCGTCTGTCTGCACTTGAGGATGCAATGCTTTTTTTAAGTTCCAAAATCAGGATTGTAGGCACGACGAATGGTCAGGTTTGAATCGGATTTGCGATACATTTTTACGAGTAAAATAATATTTTATTTTTAACAAATTAATCGTCAGCGTAACTGTTATGATTTCTTATATTTAAACTAGCTGACCCCGCAAACGTTGTTATGCCATATAAATTATTTCTAGGAAAATGACTATTAAAAAGTAGGGGTTGGTTATTATTATTGTGCAAGTTTTTATTGTGTCAGAATCTCAGAATCCCTAAAAATGGTGTTCAATAGCGTTTGTACCTAGTAGTAAGAAAATATATCAACATCGATATTATTCTATAGTTACTTATACAAAAAAAGTATAGTATATTTTATTATATACTATACTTTTTTCTATAGGTACAACATGACTCAGGGGCAAATATACCTACTACGCGGCGCGGCGGGGTTGAGATGGTAAGAGTATGAGAGTTCAGAAGCCATTGAGGTAGATACTAGTACTTAGTACATAGTATCTCAATGTCAGAAACTGACATTGTTTTACTAAGTTAAGGTAGGAACCTAATAAGTCATAAACGAGTTATTATAGGTACCGGTTGTTTATAAGTTAGCTGGAACCCCTTATAAGTTGGTCACACAAAGTTTGTAGGAACCGAATATTTAAACTGCGTAATTAATATTATCTGACTGCCTGTTCGAAAAGTATTAAAAACAAAGAATTAAGTTTATAAAATTTAACAGAAAAAAAATTAAATTAACAATTATCTTATAACTGCACTTTGGCCTGCGTGTATGAAGTTTTTCTGATTTTCTAATAATTTTTAAACCCTTATAACGTCTAAAAAGTAAAAACTAAAAAGTAAAAAAAACTCTCGAGCTACTTGTGGAAGTTGACTAGATATTAATATAATAGATATCAATATTATCTATTGATTGAAGTTAAGTTTATATTAAATAAAAACAATGTACGTAGGTACATTTAGGTATCAAATTATTCACTAAAGGATACAGAATAATATCACATTCAAACGAACGATTCTGGTAAAAAGTCGACTACGCGAGAATATAACCCTTGGCTACGGTTCGTAAAGCAGAGATTTACAACAGGGTTGATAAATTCGTTTAAGTTATCGACGTAAGGCGGAATATTACAAAGACGCCTACTTTATATTTTTTCATTTGTGAAATAAATTTTTACTGAAACGAACCCATCCTTAAATTCAAACCAGAGTCCCCCGTTCGAGGCTTAACGTTAAAATACTAGGGGCTTATTATTGACATTTTGATTCCAATAATTATAATTATTTGAACAATATGGTATTTGTGCTGCTAGACCTACTTTTCGCATGTCGATTCAGCACATCAAAAATTTCACATTTCTTCGCTTAAGGAGCTGAAGATTAAAGTGTAATTGAAAATTGCGATTGCATGTAACTTAGGCCACACCACAGATCCTCCTATCTTTTCCTCTGAAGTGACGTTTACGGCCTTACGTTATGGTAGCCGCGGGGGGAACAAACTTGTAAACTGCTAAACACAATTATAGACGGCACTAAAGCTCTACGTGGAAACAGAAACGGCGCCCATTGTATTTATGTCATCATAACAGTCCAATACTTTTTTAAATTTTTTACATATCAATCGGGCCTGTAGCACCATCCTTCTGCTGCTGCCCATGATAAATGAATGACTATAATAGTTAGTTCGTTGACGATATTAGGACAGGAATAGGGACTGTTAATTACAGAAAGTCTTATTGTTGTTAGGTAATAGTCCAGTTATGTAAAGTTAAATGTATAAATAATGTTTGTGGGGTTGCAACTTGCAACCCTTTCCCAGCGGCCACCATCTTGGTTAAAGGGTGCAGTTTTTATGGTTACCTCATATTATTTGTTGAAATAATTTTAGGTGCAAATTCAATGGTCTAAACTAAACCCTAAACTAAAGCTTTGATAATTTGTACTTTTACATGCTCCTTGCGCGTAATTTTCGTACAAAGTTGGGCATATTACCTTCTTTTTTATTCGTAGGTATCGATGAAGTTACCAGTAAATTAAAAAACGTACGAATAAGATCACATATTGGAAATTATAATTAGCTTATCATCAACATATTAATAATTAACAAGGATTCTATTATTACGACGCAATAAATTGTCAGTTGACCGGCGATAAGTGCATAAATTTCTTACATTGACAGACGAACAGACAAGCACTGATAACACAATGATTGAGTTTTATAAAGATGAGATGTTTCGTTATGCTCAAACGGAATACTTTTAGGATGAACCATAATTTACATATAATGCTCTGTTTCAACTTGTAGCCATTTTATGTGATGTGTGTTATTGGAAAGGATTTCGGGTTAAATCCATTAATGACAAATTACTGGACTGCTCTCTCCTCGTAATTGAGGAGGCCTAGACAGAGTAGGTACGAGGCCTACGTGAAACGTGCGTTACAAAATCGCGCGCTTGAAAACTTAAAACAGTGGTTGTCATACTTCTCCGAACTTGACTTTTTTTACTTATATGGACAAGGCCATGATATTGGATGCAGTGGGGGAAAGGGAATATCCTTTACCCTACTGCATCCAATATCCAATGTTTCCATATAGCGGCGACAGTTTGACAACTATGGCTCCAAATTGCTGTTAAAATAATTATTATGGCGGTAGAAATGGTACAATAACAGTGGTGCATGGCGTGCGGTGGTACTTCCCTGGGTGAACTCTAGGCTTTTACCACCTATTATTCTCTTCTATATTATTCTAATATTCTATTGGATATGATGCAATAACCAAAACACTTAGGATAATTCAATTTCAAAACAATAAAAGAGGTCACCCAGTGAAATCTATTGTGCCGAAAACAAGTAGCTATTACTTGACAAGTGCTATTGCTGATGTCTTTCGGGGCACAGATAGGTCAAACATATAAATCAAATATAACCTTATCAATCTCTTCTTAACACTGGGAAATCCTCTTGATACATTCCTTACTTATTCTTTCCTGTTATTTATCCTTAATTTAATTTTATTTTTTAGGGTGTTACTTAATCACTTTGTTACGAGTAGTAGTTATGGATATTTGATACACATTTAACATTGAAAATAATCTCTAATTTATTAGAGACCCATGCAAGGGTACAGGGTTAGACCCCAGATCCCCAGTTCAGGAGTCCTAGGTTGAAGTCATTATGCTATTACTGCGTTTAGGTGTAGATATACTTATACTCTCTTTCTTCTACAATAGCCTTCCTTGATTATTATGCTTGCAGCTAACTCATAAATCAACTTAATGCCCTCAAAACGTGTCAAGAGAAGAAAGCATTAATCGTTGAGACAGGCGGACAGGGTGATATTATAAATAGAATTACACTTAAAATCCCCGTCACAGATTTTAAAGTCTTTTTTCAGTCCGTCTGTCTGATGTCTCGCCTTGCCCAGAAATATGCGAAGTTAATTTAGCTTTGGAGAACACTTTGTATCAGCAAGTACTTATTTTGCTGTCAGCAGTACATACTTTAATATGTAGCTTTAGCTTCTTCATCACATACATATGAGAGCAAAATTTAAAAAAGTTTTTATGTCCGTGATTCAAGAATGAGGTACATAATACGAAAGTAATATAGAAATCAAATGAGCTAACGTGCTATCTATGACAAATAGGTTTGATTGTGATGATTTGATTTGTGATAAATGTGTGATTTTACATTTTTATGGATTAAAAATAACAAACAACCATAATATCACTACCCTTTCGCTGTCTCCCATCACAACTGTAACTGAGTCCTAATCTTATTTGAGTCTTGTTCGCCCCATTTTATTCATAGGAATAGCTATCTCGTCGTGAATGCGAACTAAAACGGAGGTAGAGAAATAATAAGGAGAATAATTCGAGGGTAGATAAATAATTAATTAGCAATCTATACAAAATATTCAGGTAATGTGGCTAAGCCTGAGGCTGACATGATCTGTGACGAGACATGGCCGGCGCCGGTTCAGTAAGTCAAATTATTATTGTCTATCAGTGCATGCATTATCAGATTGTTACAATCAGTTGTCGATGAAACGGGTGGACTGTTTGCGAACAGTATTCAGAATCAGATGCCAGTTTGACCAGTACCCGAATCAGATCAGTTTGCGAGGCTTGGGGTGGCCATAGGGGAGGTTGGAAGCCACGATGGGGAACAGCCCCCATTTACCAGTAAGTATCAGTAGCAGGTATCATGTTATCTGTATCATTTACAAGTATTAGCGGATATGGTATGAGCGTATCTCTTGTGAAACGTAGACCAATAGTTTGTTGTAAAACGTAGGTTTGTTGTAGATTTACGGCAAAAATTTAAAATGCTTTGTTTTTTTTATCTTTTTTGGAGGTTGCCATTGCATTTTATCGGCGACTGTAAATATACGACGATTAGACGACAACAATTGCCAGAGGGTGTTAGAACATTAGTCGGACATCTTCTCAGTATTTTAGTAGGATTTTTTTATTGCATAAAAATGCTAACTTGAATCGGCTTCGGAGCCAGATTCAATATGGTTGGCGACTTTAAGGACGATTAGTCCAATTCGCAGAGGGTGTTAGAACATTTGTTGGACAATATCTAGGATGTTAGTAGGTATTTTTTTCATTATCTTGAACCGGCTTCGGAACCAGAATTTCACCAGCCAGGTGGAGAGGTCGTTGACCTTTACGGCAGGGTAGATAATTACATCACCCCGGTAGGTCCTTGTCTCTGCCCCTATTGCGGAAACCTTTATTGATGGCATGCGGGCGACCGCACACACACTTCCGCTTGCTTTTAATAGAGCTTCTAATCTTAACTCTGAAGCTTAGTTGGTCGTGACCCTGCTTTTGAAGCGTAGGGTCTTGGGTTTGATTCCCGGTGGCGGCACATATGTGATAGATAAATGTTTGTTCTCGAGATAAAGATGTAAATCGAGGTGTTGATAGTGTTTTTAACCGATTTCAAAAAAGAAGGAGGTTCTCAATTCGACCGTATACGAGTATAGGTATGCTTTTTTCATACAACGCGAAAGGAATCCTATTGCAGTGGTGTGATGGTGTGTGAGTATGAAAGCCTTTATTTATTTCAAGAATAAATTGATTTACTGGTTTTATAATACTTCATGAAGATTGCCTGGCTAGCGACCATCCTCATGGTAGAGTCAACCACTAAAGAGTCATCGTGTTTCTGCTGTGGGCTTGAGAGCCATAACTTTCTCCTTCGTGGCTTGCAACGCCACACTAGGTGTAATCTGTGACTTTGTAGGGCGCGTTAAATCATGATTACCCCATAATAATCATTACTACCCCAAGCGGTTGACTCGACTCTATATTAGCTGGTTTACACGATGCGAGTTAGCGGGTGAGTCAGCTTGCTGAGTAGAGTTATAGCTTATAGGGCAGTAAATCGTACTATATTGACGTATTTTACGAGTCACTCACACGAGCGAGTTGGAAAATAGCTTCCAAGTTACTTCAACACTTTTACTGCTCGCTTTTCAGCAACTTATTATACTTTTTTTATTAAAGTTCGACGACATTGCGACATATTCGTGTGACGTGGACAGCACAGCTGAGTCCAACTACTGCAACTACTGTCGTGCAAGTCGCCTACTGTCAAATCAGCCGCTCCCACAGTGTAAACCAGTCAGGAGGAGATAAAACTTTCTTGGTGCTTGAAGGTGAAAGTGGATTAGTTTGGGTTAGGAGATAGGATTTATCTGTTATCCTTTCCTTATGCCTGTTATTAATAAATTATTATTAGAAGTGAATTTATTAGATATTAGTGAAAATTCGTTAGTGTTTTTTTTATGGAATTAAGATAGCAAACGAGCATGCAGCACCACCTTCCGCTGCCGCCCATGACCACTGTGACCGACTTAGAACTAGACTCAATGAGTCTCGTTCTAATTCGGTCATAGATGCGTTGCTACCCCTGAGGACTGAGATGATCGCCTCTAAAAAAGTGTAACCAGCTCCACACCTTCCTATCCGGAACCAATTGTTCTTAAAACAATTATTACACGGTAGGAATGGTACTAAGTACCGTGGCGGGCGGTGGTACTTCCCCGGGTGAGCTCTAGGCCCTACCGCCTTATATGACTATTTATATTAAATGATATTGTATAAAACGTATATGTAAAAATTATTTATATAAATAAGAAAATACATTTTAATTTTTTTACTTAATCCGTGCTACTCGCTTCGAAATTTTGAAATCTGACCAAGCATTACAGCATCTTTGAAATTTTTTCTTGAATATTTTCGATTATTTCTAAATATGATAAGATATGGTCAATAAAATACCACTAACGGTTATAGTTGGAACAATGAGTGTGTGAGTGATTCATTATCATCCCATTCACCGGTCATCAGTCCTTTCCTTCCTTCACTCCCTGTTGGCATTGGCATTGGGCGGCGCAAACTGCGTAAGGAGACCATGCGTCCACTGTTTAAGTGGACTGTGCGAGAGAAACGTTTTTTCGTGTTTAAAAAAATATTCAAAAGCATATTTTCCAACCGTTTATGTAAAAAAGTCTATTGTAATAACGACAATCACCATGTTTCTAATAAAAAATTATAAATTTTTATAAAAAAATATTTATAAGCTTGGAGATGATATTGCGTTAAGTTTAAAAAATATTTAAATTTAGGATACTACAATTTATTGCTCTGCAACTTAGGTAATTCACTGTAAGTCTACTAAAATTCAAAACTTATGAAAAATCTTAAAAATCGATAATTAAAATAATAATATGTAATTTTTTGATACATACTCACTCATATAAATGTTTCGCTTTTTATGCAATCAATGTAGCAAACGTTCAGGTAACACCACCCCATTGCTGCCCACCATGACAACTTAGACCAATCTAGAATAAGACTCAAATTACTTAGACATTATACACACAGTTTAATCATAAAAAATAATCAAAGCATCTGAAATTATCGTAAATATTATTAAGGATTATCCTAATATTAAGGTCATGTAAGTGGCAACCCTACCGCCGGATGGGAACATTGTCCTTCGCTAGCCTTGGCTCCTTTTATCAGCGGTTGCATCAATCAGGGTTGTCATGCGGGCTTATTGTTGTTTTTCTAGAAATTGAAATTTATTGTCAGAGGGTGATGTGGGAAAGTGCCATTTACGAATATGTGTCAGTTTGTCACAAGACATTTTGATTTTTGACACATTTTTGACATACGTATCATAAGTGTATTACAATAATTACCAACATTAGCGTACAGTACAGTTAATTAGGCAATAATTTAAAATTAGAACGTGAAAGTCAATTTAAATTGCAGGTAATATTATAAAAATGACATTAAAATTCCAATCGAAATTGGGCCAGACATTCCCCACGTCCTCCTTACTAAATAACTGCTCCATTACAAAATGGTGTAATATCGAAACTGTCACGGATATTATTATAAATCACTCGCCAAATATCACATGACCCAAATAATGTGGACGTTCGAAAATTTCTCTTGACCCATTTCTAAGGAGTCGCATCCTGCCAGCTCGTTCGCGAAAAAGAAAAAAAGGGGTCAAAGACCGACGAGCAACGCTCGCGATTGGTCAGCTCATTGATGGCCATTTGCGATTGTTTAACAGGTCAGCATAATGGAAAGATTGAAGAATACACACATAATTAAAAATGATTTGTTGCGGGGGGCGAATGACCCTATTTCTGGATAGTGGTGGCAGTGGCGATTCCTGGTGTTTATAATTGGGGTGGCTCCAGCTTTTGTTATATAGGGTGTAGTGTTAAGTGCACATAACCGGAAAACCATTTCTTCAGACAGACAATCTAACAAACTTGCAGTCTTTCATTAAGGAACCTACTTTGAAATCGCAAATAATTGCTTTTTACAAAAAAAATAACCGACTTCAATCTTGATAAGTAGAGATAACTCAAAAACTACTCGCCAGATGGCGCTCAATTCAACATGAAAGTGTAAAGTTCTCGTCGCTACAAATAATCAAGCCCAAACACTAGATAACTGCAGTAAATCGTTGAGGAGTTCCCTCGACTGTCTTTCGGCTTCATCAGATCGACTCCAGATCTTCATGAAATAGTAGCGCTTTAATGTACTTATGGTAACATGAACAAACACACTAGTTGTCCATACAATTTTCAAAAGTTCCCCTCGATTTCCCTGATATGCCATCATCAGATCCTGGTGTCCTTATCACCGGACCCCACTGCGGATATCTACTTTATAATAAAAAAAGAATTATCAAAATCGGTCTATAAACGACGAAATAATCGCTGAACGTACATAAAAAAAGCATATATACGGTCGAATTGAGAACCTCCTTCTTTTTTGAATTCGGTTAAAAAGAAATTTCATACAATTTGACATTTTTATTTTTATTTTTGTATGAAAAATAGCTGATGTTTTTTCGCGATTTTAGGGTTGGTCCTATAGTGAAAGTCCATTTTCTACTATCAACCGTTTTTCGGCAAACGATCTCGTCGTGAAAGGTCTTTCTAAAAGTTCTTGTATCACAGATTTTATTGAATCACTTATAATTTCATGTCATTTCATTATAAACTAATTACCTACTAAATAAAAAGTAAATTAAATCAATAGAAAGATAGAAACCGTAATCACAAATCTACACTATCACGAAAAACATGCGAAAACTCGTTAGGTAATGCGCCATTCCCAGCGCCAGACCCGCGTTTCAAACTCAGTGATACCACAGTATAATTTTACTATGGTGATACTAAGCGATCGAAGAGGCGCGGGCGGCCGCGGGCCAACGACTTTGTATGGACTATGCATGCGCTAGCAAAAGCGCATGCCTCGGCCGCGCTCGGCGCCGACCGAACGCGAAGACAATCGCCGCGAGTCGCGTTCGTGATAAGACCGCAGCGCTCGTAAAATGTAATTATTGTACTTAGTAGGTCTAAATAATTAGGTTGTAAATATATGATTTTTTACATTTTATTTAATGCTTAAAAATTATGGTATGGCGGCGCCATACGCGCCATCTTAGAGAAATCGCCACTGAGTGGTGGGAATATTTGTCGATAGGGGACGAATTTTTTTTTATATTAATCCTAAGTTATCATCGTTACTGTCAATCAGCCTTTAGCTTTTGATAATATCATCACATAGCTAACGATAACGAAAGAAAAAAATAGTCGTCATGTTCGACGGTATTTCTTTTCTAAAAATTGATTTTTTTGTTTGACTTTCAAAATAATAGTTATTCTCATAATAAGCCACACGTCTCAGATGTTTTATTTTGCATTCAAGCAAATAATCCTACTATATCCTACTATCATTATTATAAAAACGACGAGAAATCAAATCCATATGCATCAAGCATTTTTGAAAAATATAGGTTGTCTTTGTTATCAATCAAAACAAATTTTAGGATACAATTAGTATCACTCAAAGAGATTCTAAGGTTAGAAATTGCCATATTTTTTTCAAACAATCATGTAATAAGAGTGACAAATGAACGAATTTAAATTAATTTAAATAAGTTTCGTTGATAAATTGTGAGCGATAAAATTTTGCATTTATTATGCACGACGCGTGATAGTTTTATAAATGGATTGTATCCAGGCATTATTTTATCAGTGCCGGAGATTAAACCATGCCAACAGTGTAATGTAGGTATCACTTAGGGTTGTCATTTCTCATTTTTTGTAACTTATAGGATAGGAAGCTAATATTTTTATTGACAGTTTTATTTTGTTCCATTCAACTGACAGTGATATCAATCTTAGCGCCATCAAATAGCATCAGTGATAGCAGGCTATTTTAATTTATTATCATCATACTTAAACTACTATTGCCTTCAACCTATTAATGGCCCACTACTAAACACCGGTCTCCCATCATACATGAGGAAGCCTAAAGAGGACTCCACCACACTCTGCTCTAGTCTTGGCGGAGATCTACTTTACTTAAATACAAAATAATTAATTATATATCTAGAACAACCTAGAGAATGTTTTATATTGCAACTATATTGACAGCACGATAAAACATGTTTCAGATTGAAAGAAAACAATTAGTTCACTTAGGTACAGTTGCGGTGACAATTACTAAAGTCTATTGTCCTACATAAAACGAGTTGTGACAATTGGACATAATACGCTAGACGTCTTGGCGACCGCGCCGTGACGTAGTGACCACGTCACCGTGTGATGCCGTTAACCTTGATCTTCGATAAGCGTTTATCCTTCGAATTATGCAAGATCTAGTCACTGTACAAACCGCCACTAAGTTAAATAACGAACTTTAGTAAATCTATTTATCCTTTTCATACATCCTTAAAATAAGAGACGTAGATAAGGACAGGAATAATCTCGGACCAAAGTCCATATATTTTGAAAGTAGGAGTCAAAGCACTCGTCATATTTTGAAAACAGGATATATATTAATAGCTTTTGGGTTCGTAGTTACTTCCGAATTTTTTACGTAAAAGATTATGTCATTTATAAAAATGGTTGCTTAATGTAGTTTGTCTTTTATTGATTTTTTTGTATTCATAGATGATAATTATTATGTACATCTATTTCTTGATATATTGATTAGTATCTCTAGCTATAGTCTTGTCAGCAGGCCCGCCTATACCTGTATGAGTCCTCCCTATATTCGCTTCCCCTTGTAGCTTCAACTACAACCCTGACATTGGTTCAATTTTATTGAAATAATATAATTATCTTATCTTATGGTATCTTATTTGCTGCCCCCCTTGCGTGCCATGGAAATTAATCTTAAAACTTACAATAGTAGTATTTATTTAGTACCAATATAAAAAGTATGTAGATAGGTAGGTAGTAGTAAGGTATGTAAATTAAAAATGTAGTAGACGAATACATTTTTAAAGATACGTCAATCGTTCGCATAAATAAATATAAATATGTACTTAAAATGACATAACTTTCTTTTTAGTTATTTTTAAATTAATGTTCATTTGTTTTTTAATATTTTTTCACGTAAACATATTGTTTACATAATTAAAACCACATTAAGTTAAAATAATGTCAACCTACCATTTTTTGATATTTTGAAATGATATTCCCAATTTTTTGAAAATGTCACAATATTTGACAGCATTGAAGAAATGTGTATATTACCAAAACATCGATGTTATCATCGATATAATAATATCGACAAATCTGTCCAGCTCTGCGCACGCTGGTAGTGGCCGTACATCCGGCGGCGCGTGGGAATGGGCCCGCTGGCTCCAGTCGATATCTAGGGAACTAGATCCTTAGCCTCTACATGCTCTACATTGTAGAGCACCGTGGGCGAATTGGTAGAGTTTGAGGGTGTTTGAATTTTTGTAGGTTTTGGTTAGAGTGTACTTTGTCTTTACAATTAGATGGTGTCACTAATAAAACATGTATTGATTAATTAAAAAAAGATAGAGTTTAAGATTACATTTTTTTTGGGTACTGAGCTTTAATGTGCATCTGCTGAACAACGTAGGAGTCTTCGTCTTCAGGTCGCTCCTGTGGAAGTTCTCTGGTCTCCTTCCCCCTCACCCCTTGTAACCCTGTGCAGCCTCCTAAAATCTACCGTACAATGATTTATGTGTTTTGGTCCCAAATCACAGCATCGGAAATCCAGCAATCACGGCTCCCTTTTCCGTCGATAATGCGTTCATGATGCCTTTTGGTACTACTGATTTCTATGGGCAACGGTGACCACTTACCATCAGGAGGCTTGTCTGCCCGTCCAGTGACGTATGTTAAGGAACAATTAAGCCTGTCTTTATCGAAGTAATGACTGAAATAAATAGTTTATTCCTGTAGTTGGTGGCCCTGTTCTAAGACTATTTAATTACTCCGAGCTCTAGTTATCAGATGATACCGAAACTGAAGTGGATCTATTGTCTCTCATTGGTTTTGATGAACAAAATTGATCCTTCGATACTCTATTTCGCAGCGGTGACTTTGAACTGGACTGTTGCCAAATTACGCTTGACCTCCTTATATGGTCGGTCGACCTTATTGCTGGGACTTAAGGTCAAAATTCACGTGGAATAATTTAATTCAGGTTGCAGGATATAGTGGTATGATTTCCACATGTGTAGTTCCGAATATTGACCGTAATTGTTTAATGTAGACGACATTTTGGCAATCGGTGGCCGGTCAGCGAAGGAAACTGAACTGACAGATTGATTCATAATTACTGATCTTAATTCTTTATTCGACTACTTTTATCCGCTCAATTCTTCTTACATCTTTATGTTAAAAACACGAATAGTAAGTGCGATGCAAATTCTTGTATATTAAATTAGTAGTTTAGCTGCTTAATGCTAAATGGTGACATGAACATCAGTAACACTAAAGGCTTATAGGTACTTTTTCTTAACCGCCAAAGCATAGATAGGACCACCTAATAAACTTATTGACTCTCATACCTCCAGTCGCAACGCGATGAGTCGTTTGATAGATTAGTCACGACAGAGAGTGGTAGTAAGGCCAATCAAGCTACATGGACAGATTATACCATTTCAATAAAACTTAATAAACTGATAATTTGATCCTTACGCGACACTACTATCAAGCAAGGAAGCCGGATTCTGTCGCCTGTTACGAATGAGATTGCTATCAGTATTCCAGACTACCCCAATACAGCATAGATGATTCCGAGAAGCATGATGATGACATAAAGACGAAATCATTCCTACAGCGATCCTTACTCAAGGTCTATTCAGCTGGTAAATACGATACACCGTGCATTGTGTGTCCAATAAATCACACCTCGCAGATCCTCGTAAACATTCTGAGAATGACCGTTGAATCAAACTCGGTGCGTTGTCCTCAGTTCCTAATTCCGACACAACTTTGACCCTGGATTCATTGCAAAAAGACGAAGGCTGAACGTTGGTTCTTTTAGTAGTAGATTGTGAGCGTGGATTTAGCGACTGTTTAAGCCCTATTGAAGATGTGGAGAATGAGCAATGAGACCAGAGAAGAATGATATGATGATGTAAGAGATTTAAGACTTAGAAAATCTAGATATTAAGCTAGAAAGTCCCGACTATTTTTTAAATGTTTGCTTAAGATAAAAATACCCCGAAAAAATAACTTATACAATTATTCTGCCCAACCCCAAGAAACATCTTTCGAAGTTGTAGTTGTTATTATAGTTGACCTTATGACACGTTTGTAGAAAACTTAAGCTTTGGAGCTTTCTTTATGTACTCACTGATGTTACGTGTAGATGATCTTAGTTCTGACCATATTGCGACAATACTGAACCCAATTCCCTGCTAGCCTAGCAAAAGAGACGTAATGTTAAAACTGAAAACATAATGTTTCCATCACAAGTTAGCTTCCACTTTCTTCCTAGCCAATACTAAGCGTTTCGTCGCATCAGGTTTTAACTGAGAACTTGGGATCTAACCTTTCTATCTTCTCTTTTCGATCTTCAATGTCTTTGGGCTACGATGACCACATACCAGACGATTCGGCTTCATAAAAATCATGGCAGTTTTATTGAAGATCTTCTAGCTACCAAGGCCAGATCTCTGATAACTTTAGTATTCGAGATGAACTCGGTACGTAGGTATATTTGTATAGTGCCTTCCTGTATTCAACGCTCCTCTCCCCCAAATCTGAGCGTGGTACATTCACATCGCATCGTTCACCAGGGTTCGTGACCTCTGACAAAATTCCCCACCGGCCTCGTTTGTTAGAGATCGACAGGAGACGTCACGTGAACGAAACACGACTTTATTGGAATCAATTTACAGTGAGTTTGTTGTGTGATGCAGATATGGCATTTGAATTATCATTTTGGTACTGTTAACTCGTACCTGATTCATCGGTAAGGACAGTTTTAAAATTGTTTGATGATTTTATGGAATTAAAACAGCAAGGGATTAAGATACCAGATGAGTATGCAGCACCCCCTTTGTACGACCGACCCTGACAACTTTGACTGACACATAACACGACTCACATCGGGAAACGAAGTTAGAAAATTAGTCGGTTATTTTGCTAGTAGGTTTGAGGCCTAGGGATATGTAACTGATAGTTAGTCTTGTTAGTCTTTGTTAGTAATAGTCCAGTTTATAAATGTTACTGTTAGAAAGAGTCACGTTTTAATTCGGTCACCTTTGAAAACTAAGATGTTTGCCTCTCTTACGTGTGATCATATTTTTAAAACATTCTGTTGTCCAATAAATCACCAATCATTCTGTATTTTATTTCTAACACTAATTTGGAAATGATTATGTTATTTTTCCTGAGGTCATCACCTACATATGTAATGTTTACACCGCAGTTCCAATTTCTCGGAATCCAAATCCTCCGTTATAAAGATTAGGAAACTCAAGCGCTCATAAGTCAAAGCAAAAGTCAGTAGCAAGTCATTCGTGCAGATTTGTAGGCTGTTCAAAAGAGTAATTTACTGTCAGAAAATTGGAGATAAGTCATAGCGAAGTTCCTACAATTGGGTCAATCAAGAACCTGACCAAAAGATCAATAGATTAGCTGATCTATTCAGCAAGACATTATCTACATCTTCTCTTGTGACTTTAATTGTCAACCCTTGTTCATCATTGAATTTCTGTAAATATAGCAAGCACGTATTCAAAAGCATTACGAAATTAGCATTATTACATTATTACATAACGAGTTCAATACACGCTGTTACCCCGAAATACGCTAAGCTCAATGCGCAAATCTGGACAACAGGAGCGTTTAGTGATGTAAAAATTCTCCCACAAGGGTCATTGTCGTATCGTCCTGACGGGATTCCTGGGATGTTCTAGTGAATGACCCCGATCAAAACATGCAGCATGACCCCACACACGTGAACATCTACACGAATTTGCCCTTGTACACAACTACACACGCTCACGATTGTGAGTATTTGTGATTCTGTCAATGTGTGCGGGGGCGCGTGAGTGTGCGTTGCGTATATACGTGTGTGCGTGTATGGCGTCACAATGTCTCTCAGAGACTGATGGTGTCGGCTTTGATACAAATGTGCCGAATGTTATCTCGGTACTAATTGAACTTGAATGTACTCGAGTGGTTGCTATGCGGATTGAAGGAGTTCGCGGTTTACAAGAATAGGCGTATTAAGGATCTAGTACTCACATTAGTTTAGGCTTTATAGATATATAGGCATTATTAGGCTTTATAGATTGAAGAATATATGTTAGGTGAAAAGTTAGTAAAAGCGGAAAATGATAAAGATAGTAAAAATGAAATAAAAACTACTTCTTTACCCGTGTTTAAATGTTGTATCAGTCTTTTTATCCCTTTAGAGGGGAATTTCCAAAAGTCCTCTTTTGGTGCTCCCCTACACTTAGTAGTTTTTGTTTGTCAGTCATTCACCCAGTAAAGGAAGAGTATATCATATTGATGATTAATAGGTGCCTAGGTACATAAGGGTTAGAACTATGGGCGGTTCTAATAAAACGCGCATAGGTGACCGCTAGTGGCAAAATTTCTTGCGCGCTTCCGTATTCTGGAGGGCACGTAAAGCCGTCGGTGCCGGTTGTCATCGATAGGTGGCAGTCGTTAAGCCATGTCGGAAGGCCTTCGGGCGGCTTTTAAACTTTTGATACTGGGTTGGCCACTAACCTCTCCTCCAATCCGCATTGAAGCAGGGAGGTGAGTATGCTCTTGTCCTCCTTAATAATAATGTGGAGAGACCCGTGCTCAGTGGTGGGCCATTAATGAAACATGAAACCTGAATTTTTAGCGCACATCTTTTGAAAATTAGAAATACGGGTTTCGAACCTATCTAGGTCTCTCTGATGGACAATGCAAAGTTCAAACCACGCAGCTATCACTGCTGTATACGTACATACTACTACTAGGTACGTATGTACCTAGTTGTAGTAGTCTTAGCAGTAGACGTCGAGATATGGAATTGCCACTCCCCTCTTGTATAAAATTGGTATTTTTCCTTTTGCGGTATATTTTTCCTTTTCTTGTATTTTTTTGCTTATGTAACTGAACGAAATGAAATCATTATGAAGTATTTTTTTTAGGTCGATTGTTACAAATTCTTTTCGGAAGTCAAAATACTTCAAGAAATCCCTACGGTGCAATTTTTAAGCTTATTTTCGGATTTATAGTAACAGATTGCCCATTACTCTTATATTTTCCTTACGGTTAAAAATGACAACATTAATAACATTTTCCTGTGTTTCATGAATTTCTTTGTCGTAAGTATACCTTAATACACATTAATGAAACGCGACAGGGGGTAATACTGGGTTGAGGACTCTGAGATTCCGCTTACCAAGTCCGGAAGATGATAATCATCATTCGCTCATCATTGTAGTTTAACCATAAATAATGATATTAAAAGACCGCCTTTTATTATTCCCAATAGGATTTTTTTGTGATACCCGTGAGGACTGATAGGATTATGGTCGCCTCTAAAAAAGCGTAGGTAACCTGTAACCGGTAGTAAATCGGTTTTATTTCTGTAAAAGTTTTGCCTTACAAACTAAATCTTGATTAAATGTACTAGGAATCCGTAGTCTATGGTAATTACTAATTAGTGCCGACGTACTGGTTTCATTTCAAGACACACTTCACCATATAAGTCAACACGTCACGGATGGACTAGCAACCTAATAGAAACTGGCTTATGATACTACCATCAAATATGGTTAACATAACACGCAAGTACCTACTTATACTTGAGTTCCCAAGAATATGGAATTGCCAATTCCCGTTTCAAAGTCAAAGTCAAAGTCAAATTGTTTATTTCATTTGGGAATTTACAAATTCACTTATGAACGTCAATTTTTTGATTCTACCACCGTTTTGGAAAAGTGCATGAGGAGAAAAAAACGGCAAAAAAACTCCTCCGTATCTTTTAAAATAAAAATTACAATATTACTTTACTTAATTGATACAGGTAAGCACTAACCTAGCGGAGCTGGTTGCAGAGCTGGTAATTTCCATGCCTTTTTATCATTTTAATATTCCTGTATACTATAGTAGCTCTTGTCTACGAGTTGTGCTTTTACATGCTTCTTAAACAACTCTGAAGGCAGGTCACGGATTGCCTTAGGGACTTTATTATAGAACTTTAAAAATAAATTTATAACGTGTGCTGAAAGTTCAATATAGCTTGTAAGCAAAGGAGATGTTTCAAAATGTATGGAGCCCCGGCCACGACTTTGTACACCATACTCAAAAATGTAGAACTAAACACAATTAAAACCGTTTTCAATCATCCAATTCCTTTAAATTGCTTTAGTTTGGTGGTATAACACAAAAATGTACACGTAAAATTGCAAGACAAAAACTAAAATCCGTCATGGCGGTAAGCTGTCATCACATGTCACGTTGATTGATTTGATTGAAGTTTGACATATGTACCTACATTTCTGTCATGTTGAGGTGACAGTAGACAGTTCGTGATCTATGATCAATGACAAATTGGCAAGACGCCATGTTGAAACGTGATAAAAGTGAATGATAAATACAATTTTTGTACCAGAAAAGTATGCATTTAAGCAGTTTATCTTTATTTTTCTCGAATTCCGTGGATTTTTCTCGATTTTTCAAGGTACTGTACATATTGTGGGCCGGATTTGAAACATCTCCTTTACTTAAGGCATTTTAAATTGTCGTCGTGAATCTACAATGCACTTTGACCATCTCTTTAATTATGGTTCATTCGAGATTAACGGCGAGAGTGCAAAATGGCATAAGTAAATTTTGCTTACAAGCTAAATTGAAGTTTGAATACCTACACGTCATAAATTTGTTTTTAAAGGGAAGTGGCAGTCCCATATTTTCTGCGACTCATGTATACCTATCTAGAGGAGAGTGTAGAATTCCAATTTCCAACCCCCGAAATGGAGTCCAATATGTAATTAGTTTGAAAACCAAGTGGCTATTAATGCTTCCCTACTTATACCGGAATATCTTGACCAAAATTAAAATTAGGTAACTGATAATATTCCATAACTTCAAAGTCCATTTGCTATTAATTTGGCGATAACCAAGACCTTGTAATATTAGCAAGGTACGCAACTGTGACATCAAATTAATTGTTTAATAATAAATAATTACTGTATCTAATTATAAATGTAAGTACCTAACCTTTATAATAGTTGTGTTGTAACATTTATTGACCTATTCTAATATTTAGTTTGTTATCAATATACATAATTACACATTAAAGTAATACAGATCTACAATGTAGGTATTTACCTATAGGTACTCTGTTCGCGTTCCATAATTATGGAATGAGGGTAACCGTTTTTGTGCTCACCAGTTGGCGCCACTGCAGAGGGCGGTCATGCTGTCAAAGCCCGCCCATACATAAACAGTGACAAATGAAATTCAGACAAGCGAAAAGTGACAGACAGACCTCCCTTTTCACTAGCGCCTCTAGCGGAAAATTCACACGCGGTTACCCTCATTCGTTTAAATGGCAACCCAGCTTTCTGTCCCTACAAATAAGGTTTACGGCGAGGAGGTAGATTCACGGCGAGAATTTAAAATGACTTAAGTGAACTTTGCTTACAGGCTAAATTGAATTTTGAGCACACACAATAAATTTGTTTTTAGTGGGGAGTGGTAATTCCATACCTCGACGACTAAGCAAAAAGAAAAAAAAAACAGGTTTTATACAACTTTGTTACATTTTTGAAATTAAGAAAAACCTTTATTTGAATCTGACCTGTTCTATTTCTTTTGAAAAATTGTTTTGATCAAAATTATTGGACCAATTTTTATCTATAATACTCCTTTGAATTCAATTATGATTTAAAAACTTTAAAAAAACTTTGATTATTTTAATAATATTTTTTTTTAATTTTTGCTACATAATAATATATCAATATAACTAGTAGGTATCTACAAATAAAAATTCCATCACGAGTTGTCGTGTTCCGACGGGGGCTTTAGAGCCAATAATCTTACTGCCCTTTTTCCAGATGCCTTCCATTTTATAAAACTTTATTTTATTTACTTGACTTCAATTCTCTTCCTGTTTAAAAGATAAGAAAATCTCATCCCATTTCCTTACTTCACATGTCATAGTGAAGGCTTAGTGACTCCAACTCATTACAATTGCTATTCAATATTACTAAGTGACTCAGAGATCTCTGCGTGTCCTCCGGAGCACGTACGCGCTTCAGAAGCTTATCGCCAGCTCTCCCACCAAACGCGCAGTTCCTTAATAGAACCAACACTGTGCCATAACTCATTGAAACGAGTACAAGCGTTTATATATTAATTTATAAAAATAATTATACTAAACCTAGGGATACCACGCGTGCATTTGGCGCATATCAACAATTTTGGCACTTCGCACGCCTCGCAGAAAGTCGAGAATTGATGCGAATACGAAATTACGAATTCAATGATTCAATCTACTAAAGAAGTGAACCCACGCGTTTCGTTCGCTGGAAGAGAAGGTTGTGCGATCTCGACCGCGCAGCTGAACAGTTGGTCAGCAGCGACAAACCCGTGCGCGTGTCCGAAAAATAGCGTATCCGAATATTCGCATTAATCGCGAAAATATCCGTGATCCGATCGGTGATGTGCTTCACTATTTTTTTATTCAGGTGGTTTTTGTGACGGTGTATTCGGTGGGTATTCGATTTTTGAATTTTTTTTGTGTTAAATGTTTTTAATTTTAAGTTATGTTATCATAGCTATATTGCAGTACCTTAGTGCAATGTTAACTAAATGTGTTTACTTAAGTTCATGATAACTTTGTTTTGGTCAGGCAACACACCTATTAATGCAGTCGGAATGATGTGATTAAACTTAAATAATACAAAAATAAGAGCTCGGTTTTACTTGCGTTAAAATATAAATTTTACACAATTTTCCAATTTTCTTATTAATTTCACTTTAGAGTCAACTTCAGAGTCGGATACACACTAGGAGTGATATTAAATTCAACTTTTATTCCATTTCATACTTTCATTAATATTGAATCGATATTGATGAAATATAAATTAAACTATTGAAGAGCACCAAATCCGTGTGACTTAAGTTTAACATAATTAGGAATTAGGATATTAAAGTTTTTTTCTTCCATCAGATGAGGACTTAGCCCTCATTCATATTTTCCATCATTCGACGATTCTCCTAAACCTTCTATATTTTTAATCTCACTATGCATTAGGGAAACTGCTTCCGGATCGATAAAGCGGTATCTGAGATTAGCAAAAACAAACGTCCAGACAAAGTGGTAAATCGGAAAAAAGACAAATTTTTTGAAAATAATTGTTTTGGGATCTATTTTTTACAACTACCCTCTAGTTTTTTCAAATATCTTCTATGTAACAGACAGTTTTATTATATCGATGGATAAAGCTAAATACCAATAGTAAGTGCCATAACATTCACAAAAACAAGAAAAGAACCCCAAACTCAGAACAGAAAAAATATGTATCGCTACATACTCATAGCTCTACCTACACCAGGGTTTTCACTCAGTGCAAGAATAAATGTTTAAACACATCACTTAAATTGCCCCCCACTGGTCTTCGAACCTAGAACCCCTCAAACGACGGTCTAGTAACGCCTCCATTGTGCCATGTCACTAAAGAACTCATAACAAACTGCTGTAAGTCGAACATAATACATTTCGCAGTCCGATCTAGAGACATAGACAGTCAATTTGAATTGTCTTCAAATCATAAAAGTTATTTTAAGTCCCCTAAAAAATATGCTCCATTAAATGTTGGTTCAATTGGACGACTTTTAATTTAGCGCAAAAATTTTCAATCTATGGAAAAAATAAAGTTCCATGGGACATTCAATTCATTAGAGTTTATTAATTATTTATTCTAATATTTATCATAACAGGCTCACAATTAACAACATTTGTCGTACATATCGTCTTATACCTAATTAAGACGAAGTCAAAAAATTAAATTGAAATTCATTTATTCCTGTAGATATTTTGCGCATACTTACACCTCTTTAATTTTAGTATTGCTATAATTCACAAAAGCTCCATTTATCGAAGAGCAGAAAAAAAAACTTTTTAACACGCCTTTGATTCAGATAAATTGATTATTATCATCCATCTAGTTTATGCAATATACATTTACATTATTGTTTATTCTTGATATTTACACCGAGGAAATCTTATAAAACATCGTTGCATCTTTTATCTTTTTATTTAAATAATTTAAATTGTAATACAAAAATTGCGATAAAGCAATAAATGCTCCCAGCAATGCGACAACTGCACACTTATTTACCTACATTAATTTAGTGTAGGTATGTATATACTCTACTTTATCTAATTTATTTTATACTTTTATAATCTATTAAGACACTACCACACGCGAACTATAACATTATACTTTTAATCATTTGTCATAATTAAATTTTTCTTCAACCATAAACTTTAAACTTAGCTTAAAGATAAATGTTCGTTCAAAGACCTCTATTACTATGATATTATATAAGTTGATTGTTTTGTTTAAAGTCTGATTAAACTCTGTGACGAAATTAGCAGTTTTAAATCAATTAACTGCTTATCATACTCTTATAATTAAAATAAAACTACAACGGGGTCATACTTTAATGCAAAATCATCTGATCATTTATAGGCATTTTGTCAGTTTAGTTATGTACCTACACCTACGTATTTTATAGGTAAAAAAGAAAAATAAAAAGTTATTTTTGTACATTTACCGTCTTACTGAAAAAATGCTTTTCTATTTAGAAGAAACGGCGAAAAATACTCCTCGGCACATCATAATTACAATGCGCGTAAAATTTGAGTTTTGGACATTTTTCGCAGATTACGTTAGCAGAATTTACTTAAGGTATTTTAAATTCTCATCGTCAATCTACAACGAACCTTCATCACAGAGGCGGAAATTCATTTGTGTGGGTTACCATTTAAACATATTCGTGACCGCAAACGGAGTATAGATTGGTTAGTCCTGAGCGGATGGTATTAGAAAATAAAAATGGTATTTAGTACCAGGGCCTCGATTTTTGAATTTCACCGGTGACATTCGTATGCGAAACATTTTCACATGCGATTTCCGTAGCGAGTGGTCACAGTTGCTGTTTTTTTAAACCATTTGAAACTACGTTGCCAAGTAATTAAATGAATAACATGACACATTCTACATACTATTGATACAGAAATATGAAATTCGTATACGTTTTCGTGATTTTCGTATACGAGTGAAATTAAAAAATCGAGGCCCAGGGCGGGCGGTGGTACTATCGAAGATGAACTGTAGACGTTATTGGTTCTACCACGTATTTAATTATTATTTTATTGGCTTCCTAGGGTCTTATATGGGTGCTCGTATAAATTGTAACCCATATAAAACGCGTTACAATAAATTCCATTTCAGCCGTACGATGCATAGTGATGTCATCCAGATTACTCACAATACTGATTATTTGCCCAATTCTCTTACCTCCGCTGCGATTATGTTGGCGCGTAGGTCATGTACATTGGTTGTAACGTTACTATTATGGCTGGGGTTGATCTTATTGGGCCCCACCCATTTATAAATCGATTTTTTGGCTCCCCATCGCAATTTTATTGTTACCATACTCGATTACGTTCAAAGGGTCCTGGGTTGATTCTCAGTGAGACGGTTGGAGTGATGACATTAAGTTTAATTTTCGGTTTGGTCGTTGTGTGATGTCGAAGGCACCCACTACTTAGGGAATCAGTCATCAGTATGAGTTTTTTAACTGATGACGACTCTGATTGATAGAATCCTAGTGTAGGGGTTTAAAGTGTGAAGCGTTTTTTGAGGACCCTATTTGATAATGACTAATTAGGAAGTGATTGGTCCTTGATTAATAAACGTTAATTCATACCTATGACGTGTTATTTTAGTGTAGGTATAATTACACTTGTGACACAATACAAGGTATCCTATTCAAGGTATGAGTGCGCAAGTCTTCAATTAATTTCGTAGAAAAAGCAGACGCAGCCGAAGAGGAAAAACTCTAGCTGTTTAGATATCCTCTTGAAGTTAAGCGAGTAAGCATATATGGTGTCAAAAAAAAGATTTTGGGTAGGAATCGTACGCTTTATCAAGTCGCTTCTTGCACCAGAACATTATTGAGTCAACATCTTCCTAATTATCTCGAGAAATCTTTAGCACTCGTGCCTTTCTAAGGTCAGTTACGTGCCTTCTAAGTTATAATGGCACAATCCAACAACTGTTATTATGATCCTCATTATAATATATTTGGTTATGTAAGGAGCAAAGCTTTCTCATGATAAGTACAATGAGTAAAACGGAAATAAATTAAAGTGCGTTTCTCACACTTCTTCGGAACAGGCTAAAAACTTTCAAGAAAAAACTTCTAGCTTTTTGTGTTCAGGTTTTTCTTGCGTTCAGTTCGGCTGTCAGAGTCAGTCAGTCGGTAACGGAAGAGTTTTTTTATAATCATTCTGACTGATTTATTTATTATCTATTCCTTCTCAAATGTGGATTGTTATATAGGTTAGTGACCTACCTATCCTACTATCCTATCCTACTTCCTACTAGTCCTACTAATAAATGCGAAAGTTTGTAAGGATGTATGTGAGTGTGTGTGTGTGTGTGTTTGTTGCTCTTTCACGCAAAAACTACTGAACGGATTTTCATGAAACTTTGCAGTAATATAGCTTAGACATCAGAATAACATAATTTGTTAAAATTTATAGAGATTTTTGAAGGGACTGGTTTCCCGAAGCGAAGCGAGGGCGGATTTACTAGTATCAAATAAATAAAAACAGAGTCAAAATTTTGTTAAAAAAAACTGAAAAACACGCTTTAAATAGCGAACCAAACTAAAAAATAAAAAAATAATTTTAATAAAGAATAAAGAATATTGTACTTTTTAATTTTAAATAAACACATTTACATATTTCACTTCGCCGACAACTGCTAAGTTAATTTCACCAACTCTAGTGATTCTACCGCTGTTGTAGGGTTTCTAACCCGTTACTTAGGGTGCGGTTCCACTGAGGCGGAGCGGAGCGGAGCAGTGCGCGATTCACCAATCACATGGCTTGAAATCCGTACGAGGCGCAATGAGCTGGGATTTCAAGCCATGTGATTGGTGAATCGCGCACTGCTCCGCTCCGCTCCGCCTCAGTGGAACCGCACCCTTACTGCTGACCGTTGGAAACTTTATCACCTATTTTCCCATGAGAGATGGTTTTCCTTGTCTCTACGTTGCGTTCATTATGGAATTCATTTTAATTGCACCTCACACAATTGCCAGCTTACCACCCATCTGATTAAAGTAGGTACATTGCCAGCTGACGGCGACAGTGTAAAATGCCGAAAATAAATTTTCATCCCATCTATTCGAAAAGGACGACTTGGTTCGCCTTTAAGTGCACAAAGTTGGTGTTTTCTGATTTCTATAAGAAACTTTTAACAGTAATAAGTTTTTAATCTTCTATATTTAAATATTACATTTTTGAATTTTTTAACATGTTAGTGTTCGGATTGTTAGAAATTCATGGATTTGTTTTAAAAATAGAGTTCTTAAAGTGACAGTGAAAGTATAGAATTAATTCCTGAATATGCGGCGCCTTTTATTTTCTCATAGTGGGGGATGAAAAGTAGAGTGTATCACTTGGGCGCAAAATATATTTTTGGCTCGGACGACGTACTTTGAATCACTCGCTACGTTCAGGATTCTACTAAAGAATCCCTCGCTACGCTCGGGATTCTACTCTAGAATTCCTCACTTCGCTTTGGATGAAAAAAGCGCCCTCACTGTAAAAATATCATTTTGCTCCCTTATTAAACAATCTACTATTTGTTTACAAACTCCTTTGAGCACAGGTAATTAATTTGTTTTTAGCGGGGCAATTCCATAGTCTCGGCGGCTGCAGTAGGTATGATTTCCACGAGTCAAACTATAGAGCTCTACAGCAACAAACTACATAACCCGTAAAAACCCGCGTATAATTCGCGCAGCCGGATAAAGAGAAAGTGAGCTGATTAATTAACCCTCTATTTATAAAACAACGTGTAAAATAACAAATTGAATATCAACAATTAAATGTATTATTCGAGAACGTATCTATTCATAACAACGAGTGCACATGACCTACGTTTAGTACAATACTTCTACGATAACGAATATAAACACACGAATTCATTAACAGAAATAACTATACGTGGATTTGTATATATATATGACTAATAAACCTACTTTCGCTTCGCATCGGGAATGTACCTATTTCGATTTAGTATCTTCCCATACTCTAATAACAGTTAACATGGTGAGGTTGGACCCGTTGGACACAGGTGTCATGGGCGGTAGCGAAAGGGTGGTGCTACACGCTCGTTTTTATGTATAAAATAAAGCCCATTTTTATGTATTGAATTAATTATTATAGTGACAGATCAATTATTAATTTAATTTTTAGACGCAGTGATACTCCGCCAATCCGCATAGGAGCAGCGTGGTAGAGTATGCTCTAGGCTTCCTCAATAATGAGGAAAGACCCGTGCAGTGGGTCATTAATGGGTTGTAGCCACGCAATGATTAAATTAATATATAATGATAGAATTAAATAATACTTAATGCACAAAATTTCGAAGAAACAAATAAACGGCTTACCTATTAAAAAAAACTAAAAACCGTCTACAAAATCGACAAGTAATAAAGTGAGAAAATCATCAACGATGAATCTAAAATTTGTAAGGAACAGCAACCACCAGTTTTCTAATTTAAAAAGAACCTGTCAAAATCGGTTTACCCAGCAACAAAAATTATGCGGCATCTCAGTCCTCAGGGGTAGCAACGCATCTGTGACCGAATTGGAACAAGACTCACACTAATCATTACTAACTGGACAATATTAATATTAACTAACAGGACTAACTATCACTAACAGTCCCTGTCCTCACACTTATTAACAAACTAACCAACTAACATTCTAACACCATCTACTAATTGGACTAACCACCCTAATCCCTAAATTGGGTCTTGTTCTAAGTCGGTCGCAATTGCCATGGGCGGCAGCGGAAGGGTGGTGCTGCATGCTCGTTTGCTACCTTAATTCAATAAAAAAAAAAACCTGTCAAAATCGGTTTACCCAGCAACAAAAATTATGCGGTAGGTAACACAAACAAAAAAAATACAGTCGATGTGCTCCTATTTTCTGGAAGTCTGTTAAAAATTAAAACCTAGCTAGATACTAGATCGAGTAGCAACAACAAATAGATGCGTTTGACGAGATCAAGAGATTCTGTATCAACAAACGCCGACATGATCGCAAACAGTCGACGACAGATTTATAAACCGTCCGTCAATAACTAACCGTTGGTTATGTTCACCTTTCAAATAGTTGGTAAAGAATTGCCTGTTAAATTCAGGTGCGTTCGACCTTCCAGAATAGCTGAAGATGAACGAACTCGGTATTTTTAAAATAACACCTGCTTTTCGCGATCGTTTCAAGATTCACGCAAGTAGGGGCACTAGATATCTGGAGTTGGTCGGACATGTACGAGTACGGACTTTCGGACGTAGTAACTATTTTCTAATCTTTGCTTTCCGCCTTCTGCGCGGCTTTTATTTGTTTGAATTTCAGTAGCGATTAGATTTGTTTTTGATTAATCTGGTTGTTACTAAGGTGTTATGTCTGGTTTTTTAATTGATCCGGTTAACTGTACGAATGTCATTTTTTTTCTAAATTAGTACGCTTTGCCATCCATTATCATTTGAAAATTTTAATCAAGCATTAACTTATAAAGAATAACTATTTTTATTTAACGTAGGAAATTAAAAAAAATAACCAACTGTCTATACCGCTATAGACAAATGATAAAATTACACAAAAAAATATTGTGACTAAAGTGGGCGCTCTATTGAAATTTGTTTATTTTCCAATATCAAGTAAATTATCCGGACATTTAAAATATTGCGATGGTATCACTACGCGGAAGTATCTTTTCTTTCAATGGCAAGGAAGGCGCGGTTGCGAAAATCGGAATTTACGACGCAGTTTTATACTTACATTATTTTGTATCTTTATTCTACATATCTACTCGTACGTATAATAAAACTGTATCTGATCGACGTCTGTATAAAAAGAATTAAATAAAATATCATTTAGATTATTAGAGAGGGTTTTATCACAAACCCAATCCGCGCTGGAGCAGCATTGCTATTCCTTTTCAGAGAAAATTGTGCTCAATAGTGGGCCATTATTAGCTTGGGTGGATTGATAGTATTCATCTATCCATATCTCGTGTTAATGTTTTTTAGATTTTCATCTTTGTCCGGTCAATTGTTTTTGCTGGTCTCATAATGCTAAAATAATTTAGATTTAGTATTTTTTCATTTCGAGTTCACAAATATTTCGATATTATGTGTTATGTATTTCACTGTCATGTGTTAAATATTTTTTTATTTCTTTACAGATAATGCTACACGAAAGACCATCGCTTCAAAACCAGCTACGGATTTTTACAGGACTAATTTAATTTACAGAAATACACTACTATTTTCGTTTAAACATATTCTAAGAAATATGTACTTAGAAATAAATAGAAATAGACGACTACGAATATAATGTTAAAATGAACCAAACGATATTATGGTTCCTTTTGCAAATGTCTTAACCCAAAAAATCGTATTTTCAATTTTTTTTCAACTCACAAATGTGTGAAAGACGAAGTGTGACATATTTGGCAATAATCCGTAGAGTGGCGGCTCTATTGTTTTATTGTCCAGAGATTTGAATCTAATGCAATGGTTGTGGTGTTGAAGGGATTTGGGAAATACGATTTAGAGTGAACGTTCGACGATAATAAAAAGATACATGTAAAGATCTGAATTATGTTTACGTTTCATAGACAATTGTGTGACAATATTTTTCGAAAATTTGGAAATGGAAACTGCTGTAAATATTTTTTACGAGATATAATTGGAAATAGGTAGAAAAAAAAACAAATACTTAGTTTATCATGTTTAATAATGTTTTATGCTCAAATATTCGACTTCAATTCAACAAGTATGAAGCATACTAATATAGAATGGTTCTGCTATTTATAGCTGAATTATTTTAGTTATCTGATATTATTACATTAAATGTTATTGTAAGATTTTTAGCAAACTATTATCATTTGTAAACAATAATGTAATTGACATATTGAAATACTAATTAATTGTTATTGAAATTCCATCTTATCGCTTTGACTGAAGGATGGAAATAATGATAATATTGAATTGTTATTTTTGTACTTTAAGGCCTTAACGACTACAATATTATCTTTAGAGTATCAATGATTTAAATTTTTGGGTTCCGTACCCAAGTTTTTTGGTTTATTTCTTAAACTGTAACAGCTTATTTTGTTTACAAATTATTTATTAAAATATTATGTACGTATGTCATATTAATTTACAAAAAAAATAAGAACTTAATAAAATTTTAAATAGTAGAGGATTTTATAAGGAACGGGCGTTTTAGGGTTAATAGTGCAAAGTACCTAATACGTAATACACCGTACAAGTCCGATTCGCACTTTGCTTGTATTTATTATTTGTTAAACTCTTATAACTATTACATTCAGCCTTGTGTATGACCTAGACACTATTTAGCTTCCTCCAGTTTTCTTGTAAGTTCTAGTCTTATTTAATAAACGCGATGTACTGTCAATGGCTAACTGGCAAATGTATAATTATCAATGTATATAAAATCCACGGTAATATACAAATCTAGCTTTCTTATTCCGTGATACTCAACCAATATTCTCTGGTCCCCAGATACGCGACGACACAGTCACTTCAAGGGTCTTAAGGTGATAAACTTCAGGTTCACAAGTAAAGTACTTCAAAACGAGGTGGATGAGGCGGTACTGAACGTCCACATCCAAGAGTTGGAGCCACGGCACAACGTCACCATAGACACTGACGACCATTTCACTGTGAACCTTCAAGTGAACAGGGTGACGAGAAACAGCCAAGGGAATAAGGCGTCAGTGCCTTATGCTGAGAGCTCTATCAAGCTGTCCCGGCAAGAACTGAGGTTTGGGAAGTGGGTGGCAGTGAACGTCACAAATATGGTCGCCGAGTTCTTCCGACTGCCGCGAGAGAACCTAGCAATAGTGGTGAGAGTACAAGACTCGAAGAATAGGATGAGTTTGGTCGTGCCGCATCCCAGCTCAGAATCAAATAACGCTTTGGTGAGTTCATTTTAATAATTAGATAAATAGTTAATTAGCATTTCAAAAGTTTTGGATTCGAAAATTTTGTTGATGCGTTTACACGAGTCGAAAGCTTAAATGATGAGTTTAAACGAGTCGAAAGTTTTAATGATGAGTCTAAACAAGTCGAAAATTTTAATTATGAGTTTAAACTTTTCTCGCATTGGGTGTGTTTTTGTCTTCGTGTTGTCCATGGAACGCACGACAAAGGGGATCCTAGTGTGGATCCGTGAGTGTGTGGACTTATAAAAAATGACGTAATAATAAATTACGCCTTACGTTTTAAAAGTATTTCGAATCAATATACGTCACTGCACTTACAAATTCCTTCAACACGTGCACTTATAAGAATTGGCAAGAAATTCCTGTAAAGTTTCCCAAGTGTTTTACTACTTTGATGTGTCAAACTAATTTAGAAACAGCAATTTTATCATTAAAAGAATTCGTCGCGAGAATGCCTTTGACATTTCAACACATTTGTACAAATTGTGCCAGAATTTCACTATAAATTTTCACATGTATAACTAAATCAGTATAATAATTTAAACCGAAAAGAATGCCGGAAAGCAATAAGAGATTTGCAAACGACGCGCTCCCAATTCTTCGCATTCCCGCCCACAATGTAGTGCGGTGCAGTGTTGTATTATAAATGTTTCACAAAAATTACGCGACAGTATCTAAATAATCTAAATATATTCACGTCGCATCCGGAACCCGGATAAATTACTGTGACGATTCGAGTGTTTTAAATCCGGGTGAGTAGGGATGCTACTTCGGATATTAGGTACAAATCATTTTAAATATTTTGTCGAGTTTTTAAACGGAACACTTACAATTTGGTGACACGTATATAAATTAAAATTTTGAACAATTACGTTGCTTATGTTGCGAAGAATATTAAAAACAAAGTTACGTGTGCTCACAGTTTAATTTAGCATGTAGCAAAATTTACTTAAAATGGCTTACATTTTAACTTTTCACAGTCAATCTTAAATGAACCTTAAACGCAGGAACTTAAAGCTGACATTCGCGTGAATTGCTATTAAAACGAATTCAATATCGAACGCAGAGTATAGATAAATAAGCGTATATCGCAGGACGTAATTGAATTTTAGTTGAATTCGTCAATTGTCGGGTCAATAATTCGGTCAAGTTCATTCTTATTAAGCATTACGAGCTAGAGGCCACACTTTTGGGATATTCAAGACAAAATATATCAAATCTTAAATTCTGTGTTTGTTTATCTATTTATATCCAAACGCTCTTCAGTAAAAATTCACATCTGGACAAGGGCACCCACAATTTTGCCACTAAGTATTTAGATTTCTTGGCGTTGAAATTACTTTCTTGTTTTTCAGGCCGTCCAATCTGTAAATCAAAGTGACTTGAGTGAAAGTATTATTGTGACTTAAATACATATACGATACTCGTACCTTATTATGATAAAAAGAAAAAAATAGTTTATTAAATGACTTATCATTATCATTGCAAAGCATAATGTTACTTGCCCATTCTTCCTTCCTTTCATTCTTCTCACAGTGTGACGGTGCACAGTTCAGTTTAGCTTGTAAGCTTAATTTACTTACACTGTTTTAAACTTTCGCCTTTAATCTGCAATGTACCTTAATAAAGCGTCGAAAAACTGGCATTTGTGTAGGATGTAATTAAAACGAATTCTATATCGAACGTGAAGCGTGGTTTTCGGTGATGCTACGCCAGGCGAACTCTAAAGCTTTGGTTTCCTAGGAAAGCGGTGCCGTCATGTAGCGGCCGTAATACAGCGGTGAATGACGTCACTAGAACGTTGTCTATGTAAACGAAATGGCGCGGTTTCCTCGAGAGCGATAACTGACACCGTAACGTCAAAAAGCAGTACCGCCATTTGCATGACGGCCGTCTTGTCGACACCGATGGTTTGGTCAACGTTTTATTGATAGCGGTGAAGCTATTTTTAATATGTATTTGTGGTTTTTTTTTCGGAACAACGTCAAAAAAATAAAAAGTAAAGAAAAAAGTCAACTAAAACAGAATTGGTGGCGTGAAAGTGGAGAAATATTAAATTCTGATGAATTATTAATTATTAAAATGACTGACGGTGTGTTAAAACGGCCGTGGAACTTTCCACATGTCATCACCGTCAAGACGGCCGTCTACTTGCGTCCGTAATATTGCGGCCGCTACATGACGGCACCGCTTTCCTAGGAAACCAAAGCTTTAGAGTCTACCAACCATTACGTTAAATAAAATTATAACTTTGTGTAAATAAAATTGTACCCACACCCACAAACGAAATATTTTTACTTATTTATTTCAGGCATTCTATAAATTTTAAGTTTACCTTATTTTATCAACACAAATTATTGTTATTGTTTAAATTAGAAAGTATCTAGACACGCGGGAGTGTGTCAAGCCAAGTTCTTAATGATTTCAATATTTACACAAACGCTGGCTGTACACATAATATAACAAAACTGTCGCGTCAAAAATTCTGTTCGTGTTTTATTTTTAAGTAAAAAAAATTGGCTATCAATCAGTATCTATATAAATGTAGTATAATCAATTTATACTGCAATAAACTACAAATATTTCAATCAACTCGGCGACAATCAGGCTGAGACGTTCATAAACGATTTACGTAGTAGTCTTTATCACTCATTTTTTGCGCGAGTTTATTCAGGGATTGCTTTAGTATTCTTATCATAAATACAATATATCTAATAAAAATGTAATCGGTCCGTGTATACATAATATGTACATAGGACATATTTAAGAAAAAAAATAATGTAAAAAGGTCTTCCTTTGTCCTATACATAGATGCCAAATAAATATACATTTTTTTAAATTTTATCTGTCTGTATGTTTGTTCAGACATCACCCAGGAATGACGACTCTATAGCTCAGATGCTTGGAACTAAATTATTTACAAAAAATCAAATAGAGTACGAAAATTGAAAGTAGGTAGGTATAATAAAAATTGTATCTACAGTTACATTACATTTGATTTTTGTTCAATTTTATTTAATGACATTATTATCAAACAATTAATACGTAAGGTCATCACAGTTGAACTAATTAGATAATCTGTCGGCAAAATATCACTGCAAAAATTTACAATGACCTATTTATTTAGATATATTATAATAATCCAACCACTACAAGCTACGTAATTTACGGAAAATGACGCAGTTCTCACATGAAGAGATCCTTTTACAGAGTTAATAGTAATTGTCCTTGTAAGTAAATGTGATAACGTAATGAACTTTTACTTCTTTAACTGATTATTTGAATATATCCAATTGCGTATTAGAGCGGGTAGATTTTTGTTTACACAAAAGTAAATGTACATGCAATATTAGGTAATAGTAGAAGATCCGAATCTATATCGACATTCACCGGGTTGATAATAGAATCAAACTTATTTTATAATAAATTTCGTATATTAGAAAATATATTAAAAATGGGTTGACAACAAAAATCCTGGACAGAATATTTTTAATTATTTTTTAAAAAAATATTTTTCATAAAAAATGTTGCATGATGAAGATAATAATAAAATTTTATACTGGACTTAAAGTATAGAACATATAGAATGTACAGACGTAGGGTAGACTATTATTTACCTGGACGAACTACTGGGTAGACAGGTATAAACAGGTATGTCAATACTAGTTACTTTTCACTCGATTTGATAATAGTCTGCACATTCTATATGTTCTATACTTTAAGTCCAGTATAAAATTTTATTATTATCTTCATCATGCAATATTTTTGAAAAATTATTTTTTAAAAAAATAATTAAAAATATTCTGTCCAGGATTTTTGTTGTCAACCCATTTTTAATATATTTTCTAAGATACGAAATTTATTATAAAATAAGTTTGATTCTATTATCAAGCCGGTGAATGTCGACTTAGATTCGGATCTTAGACCATAATATTGCGTGACATTTTTAGTTCGGATTTGCCACATTCTTCATTAGATGTTTTGTCGGTTGATTTTATTTTAATTATATAAATAGGTAGGTTATTAACTAATATTAATAATGTAGGCTATTTTAATAATAAATGGTTGATTTGTTATACAATTTTTCGGCTACGATTGTATGTAGCTAGCCGAAATATCCACATATACTTAATAAGTACAAATAGGAATATTTCGAATAATTTTAGCAGTATAAAATAAGCTATGGTTTTAACAATTAAAGCTTTTAAATGACGATTACCTAATTGAAAAATGTTTATTAAGAATTTCTGATTGTGACATCACTATTACAAAATTAGTTTAACTGAAGACAAGTCTAGTGTCAATTCATTGAAAACAGATTTAAGACCAAACAAGAAAAGACAGGGTACCTAATTGTCTATAAATAAATTATGAAGCGGTACCTACCTACAGTTTGCAATCATCAAAACACACTGACCTACCAAACAGTGTACTTATTTATAGATACCATGACGATAATTGCGTAGACAGGTACAATATTTGCTCGAAAAATATTACTTTCATAATTCACTGTGTGTTACGACAGTGTTGTTTGATATGATATTTAAAATAATTTTATCGTCTGCTGAACTCTACTATAGAGACAGAGAGGATTATAATATTTTACGATCTGTACAAGTAGATAGTATAAACACTTGCTACCAAGTGGCATCGCCTCCAGGAACGAACGAACGCTGCCTTCCATCGCTGCCGCGCCTTTTGCGCGGACTGAGGCGAGGGATTTTCGGGTCTCAAGGGTCTCCTTTTTACCCGGACATAAACTCAGGAGAACTAGTATCTCCCGGTGGAGGAGCAGGCCCGCTGTTGAGCGGGTCCTGTCAGTCCCGTGTGCATTGCCGCAGTCAGTTAGTCGCCCCCCAGATGGTCGGGGGACGCTCCTGACTCTAAGAGCTCCCGCGGAAGCGGGTAGCCCTCAGGAGGACGAGGATGTTATTTAATCTATTAACTTCCAACGACAGCATATGTTGTCATGATTTCATAGTACGTTCACTTCGCTGGAATTCAAAGTGTAATGCTGAGACTGTTAAATATAACTTTAGTATTTTGGCAAAGGGAGATCTCCCGCCAGGCGAGGCCCCAAAACTATGTTTCCGCCCGGGATCGCCTCCAGGGCCGCCGATAACTGTATGGGCTCCCGCGTGCAAAACCTTTTTGCACCCCTCCCCCTTCGTCATTTAATACATTTTTTCCAATGGGCAATTTCTATTGGCATTTGTCGATTACACATCAGGGACCAATCTCAATTTTACTTTTACTTTGTTCCAGATGCCATACGTAGAAGTAAGTCTAAGAGACAATTCGCACAAGAGAACGCGAAGAATGATCGGAATGGACTGCACGGAGAACTCGAAAGAAGTTCGCTGCTGTCGCTACCCGCTGTCAGTCAACTTCGAAGAGTTCGGGTGGGATTGGATCATCGCTCCGAAGCAGTATGATGCAAACTACTGCAGCGGAGAATGCCCGTACAGTTTCCTCCAGAGATATCCCCACACACATTTAGTCCACCTAGCAGCTCCGCAGGGCAGCGGGGGACCTTGCTGCGCTCCTCGACGCATGACCAGTATCTCCATGTTGTACTTCGACAATGACCTGAACATCATCTACGGAACTATCCCAGGAATGGTGGTCGAAAGCTGTGGATGTTCATAGCAGCTGTCTTCTTCCAAGTCTTGGTTCTCTTTTGTCTTACTGATAACTGGACAGAGTTTACCCTGCACTGTATCGTTGTTCATCTTTGATAAGTGGCTTAGGCTCAGCAATACCAGGGTGTCACTGACGGGTAACTGGATAGCCAACTGGTCTACTAACTAGCTCTCCAGGAATAGACGTAGTCATTTCACCATAGATTTTAGAAAGAAAGCTAAAATTATGGATCCTTACGTACACTTTATAGAATGTTTAATTTTTGAAGAAAGTTTCTGACTGATTAATCGACTATCCATTATTTGGCCATTTGGCACAGTTCCCTACCGTTTCGTTCACACTTTCAGTGTAACCAGAATGTTCGGGCTCTCTGAAACTTTTATGAATAATTTTCCTAAAATATATTTCATTCAGCATCAAATTTTAAAGCCGCATCAATTGGAGAGCTAAGTCAACAAACTCTTAAAATTTCCAGTCTCGTCAGTTATCAGTTCATATTTAAAGTAATCCTTCTTATCTCTATAATATACTTGGGGCTTAAGTGGCATTACTATTTGTGATATATTCAGTTGAAGACTGCGAATCTTTTGTGGTGTGTGCCGTGTGTGTAAGTTAGTAGATTTTAAATTGTCTTGTCAGTAATCATTTGATTTCGGCACTTTGTGGCGTGTACGGGCATATTATCTTTGCTAATATTAAAATATCTTAAACATCTATTGCTATCTAGAAAGAGTTTGAAAGACTTACTACTGAAGATGATTAATGAATTGAATAGATATGTATGAACAGGATTGAATTCAAAGTTGTTTTAACTAGATATAGACCTAAATTGCAAAAGCCGTGAATTCTCCTGTGACCGGTGGTAAATTCAATCGATAATTTGGTTTAAAAAGCACAATCATCTCAGATAGATCTTTGTATTATGGATTTATTAGAGGATGCTTTTTTGATTTGAGAATTGAAGTATCAAGTTTGTACATGGGCTTGAAACTAATTTCATATCATTTTCCGGAGTAAGGTATTATAAGTTCTAGAGTGGTCTATAGATTGTAATGTATTTTAATAAAAAACTTCATTGTGAGGTCAATTTATTGTATTGATCATAATATATCTTGGTAATCAGATAACCATAATTCCTTATTACTTCTATCTGATACTCTTATTTACACCTCTGCTATGGATAACAGAACCGTTAAATTCAAATCCATCTTCAGATTTTAATGAACTATGAAAAGAAAGAACTCGTCCTTCTGAACAGTTTTAATATCTGCAAAATATAGCAAGGCTACATTCATATTTTAAGATAACGAAAAATTCACTAAAGAAAATTAAACTGAAGAATGGAAAAGTCATCAAACAATAATGAATCCTGTTCTAATAACATTAAGAACCTAAATATTTCTACTTAAGGAAGGAATCTATTGTAGGTAGATCCTCAACTAGGTATTTTAAATCAACATCTCTGGTAAACTAATTGACATTTGACCAATAACAGGAGCTGATAAAAATGCAAATATAACTTATTAATACGATAGTGCATTATCAGTAAGTTCTTTTTATATGACAATAATATAATTACTTGGTTGTTAAACACGTTGGATACTCAAAATGGCATTTATATGAATTAAATCTTAAGATCTAGGGTGTTAGGTTTTTTTTCAAATGAACGTTGATGATGCAGTCACAGGCACAATATCTGATTTGTATTTTAAAACCTAATGCCACTCCTTTTTACTTTCCCTATTGGGTTATAATTTTAATGCTACTTATTATGTTTTAAATGTAAAGCGTGATTGTAATTTGTATTTTTCTCATGTTTGTTATTGTAGAGCCGTTTGTAGTAAGAGCACGTTTGATGTCACTAAAACTAGTTTAACATTCGCTGATGTTACTTAAACTAGTTTGACGTTTGCTGATGTTATTTAAACTAGTTTGAAGTTCGCTTATGTCATTTAAAATAGTTTGACATTCACAGTGACAACAATTTCACTTTAATGTAAATTGTACATTTACTTAAAGTAAACTTATAATAAATATTATCCTGATACAATTACAAACTTGCTACTCTTTTAAAAATGTTACGTTTTCAACAGAAATAGAGCAAAAGTTGTAAGAAACATATTTCGCATGTACCAAAATATTAAAACATATTGCGGGAATAAAAGTTAAAATTAATTTGGAATGGATTACTCTACTCTACTTACTGGCTGAGCTATAAAATTGGATATCCAATGATATTTTATCAATTGATAAGTGGCTAGAGCACAAAAAGTGAGTTTGTCAAGTTCGGGTGATTGACATAATTTTCATTTTCTCTTTCGGTCTCATTTATGTTCCGTAAATATGTTTCACATAGATAGTTACATGTCGTCGGAGCGGATCAAAGTCAGTGCGACTTATATTGTAAAAATGTAACGCATCTTTTTAAAAGTATTTTTACATAAGAAGGTATATGACGAAATTAAGTCGGTTTTGCTGTAGTATCTATAAACTTAATTGTCGTATACAATTGAATTGCTAATTTTAAGTAACTGACGCTTGTTCTCAAACCTTGTTAGATAATTAAAATTGTGCTTGTGACAATTCACTTCCTTGTGAGTCTTCTTCACAGTAATAAGTAAGGTAATAAGTACCTAAATATTAATACTACCATCATAATTTAATTTTAAGTAGGTAGTTTAAGTAATTCTTTGTATTTCTATATTATAACTTACTTCTAAAACTTCTTTGACATAATTTGGATCTCGTTCAAAATTATTTTTTCTATTAGGTATTTAGCGGGTGGTGCTTAATATAGGTCTTTTGTGTGTAAAGATGTAGTCCAGTACCAACCCAATGATTATTAGTATCAAACACAACGTATTATATTGACGTGGATGAAAATAGGATTTTTTTAGATATTTTTTGTAATGTAACTAATGTAAGGTTTAGAAAAAATTTATCCGTGGATTGTAATTTTTTTTTTCAAAAATTAGATCTCATTTGGCAACTGATTGATATAAGTGTGCCTTTACAAAGATCTCTCATTGCTTTTGGTTTATAGAATTGAATAAATTTATGTTTTTATAACATTTAATGTTAAGTGAGTTCTGAATGTAGGTTATCATCATGCGGGTGATAAATAAATTGTCAAAATTAACTAACAATTCGACTCTTTAAGATTATTGAAATACATTTTCAACTCATGTACATATTGTTTTTATCTAAGTTTTCCTTACCTTAAATCATTTTGTCGATTCAGCAAATCCACTGGGGTTATTTTCAAGCGTCTAGAATCTTTTCTCGTGAGCTACGTCCTCTATATTTACAAAGTTCCGCATACGAGTTGACGCATCGTAGGCCTTTCTCACACAACGCTATTTGTAAGCGACTAGGATGTTGTCAAAGTAACGAAGCGACGCGTCTACGATGCGTCTCCTGTCAGTGAACAGTGTCAGATACAGCGAATTTTGGTGGAGAACCTAGGTGGAGAACCTAGGTGGAGCACGGGTCCGCACCCTGCGTAGCAGTCACGTAGCTAATAAATAGCGTAGCGTGAGAAGGGCCTTAGATGCGTGTCCTTTCAGTGTTGTTGAGTTGCAATTGCGTCGCCGATCATGGTGGCTACTGAGCAAGTTTTTGACATTATCTTTTTATTTGACATTGTGTTCGTCACTTGAGTTACTTGATGAAGAGCGCACGTCCACGTCCGTCAAGGAAATCTGTAAAGCCCTGCTCACAGTAACAACGCTATTTACCTATTAGCTACGCGGCTCTAACGCAATCCGCAATTCGCCGACACTGCCACTAGACACGCACCGTAGATGCATCGCCTGCATACCTGGACAAGATCCTAGCCGCTTGCAAATAGGCGTTGTGTGAGAACGGCTGAAGGCCCTTCCCATATAACGTTTAGGTGTGGTCTTTCCACCAGGCACCCTTCATCCGTCCGCGTGAAGTTGTGAAGGCAACTAGGTAAACTAGGGCCAATTGCAACTATCTATTCGAAAAAAGCTATAACCATACTACTTATAATGGAAAAAAATCGTCGTGAGGAAATTGCATACCGAAGAATTAGGCCCTTCTCACATTACGCTATTTATTAGCTACGCGACTGCAACGCAATCCAAAACTCGCTGTATCTGACAATGTTCACTGACAGGAGACGCATCGTAGACGCGTCGCTTCTTTACTTTGACAACATCCTAGTCGCTTACAAATAGCGTTGTGTGAGAAAGGCCTTAAACTCAAAGCAGATGTTGGTCGTGGTCCACCTGATTAGTTCAATGGTCCCCATTCATTGTTTTACACAATAAGTCACTAAATAATAATAAAGATTTTTTCTATTAATTTGTCATTTTTGATTTCATTTGTAAAATAATCAGGTGGGCCACTAGGTACCGATGTAGTCATAGTGTAGTCTGTCAATCCGCATTCGGCCAGCATGGTGGACGATGGTCTTAATCTTTCACTATGGGAAGAGACCCATGCTCTAAAATGGGTTGAGATGATGATGATAATAATAGTCGACAACGACCCACCTAATGATACCTGTGTGGTCGGTCATCTTTAGGATATCCTTAAAGAAATCATGGATTCATGTTTCATAATACGTTTTGAATCAATCAAACCAGTAGAAGTTGTTCATGTCTTTAACAAATGAAAAGATTTTCTTAAATCAAAGCTAAGAACATTCCCGGTCATGTCTCTTGAAAAAAAAAACTAATTCAAAATCGGTAAGAATATTTTTTCATCACATAAAAAAGCAGATCCAGGTTTCGTTTACTTATTTTTATTACTTGAGTTTGTTTCATATTTTAAAAATTAAATACGGCCCAACATGGCTCTGTAATATTTTAATAATAACATGACCTCGTATTTTTAAAGTTTTACTAGCGAAAGATTTTTTTAATCGATCCAGAAGTTTTTTAGCCTATTTCAAATAATAATGAAAGTAGTATAGACAAAGAGGACTTGCAATAAAAAGCCGTAAATAATTTGCGGTCGCTCTCTCAGAACAGCCATTATTTATTATATAAACTTTAAATTTATTTACACATTCTGTTTCGCCTACTTTACATTAATATAATCGTCAACGTCTTTAAAATACAATCGAAAACAAAATAATATATAACAGAAGTTACACAGACGTAATGTACAGTTATATTTAATTAGAAGTGGGAAAAATAGTTGGACTAGGAGGTATACCAATTACAAAAAATAATAATCCCCACCTTATATCTTTTTACTATAAATTTCCCTTTAGGACAGTATTTCATAAATTTTGGCCTTACTAAAACGTTATATAAATTAATTATTGTTACATAGATATAAAACGGCCGAAAATTTATTAAATACTCCAGTCTATAATATTGCTTCGTCGATCCAAAATATACAAGAAATAAACTTAGTCATTAGACACGAGACCAATTCCTTATCCTTAAGGTTAAATCAACGGTTCATGGCATTCAAATTAAATCTACAAACAACTTCACTTCTTCACTTCGTCACCGAAATCGAGGAGCAGGCGTTTAAATAATGTAATCACAATCATATTGGTAAGGGCGATAAATGTCACGAATATTACAAAAAATCCGTGTGTTATTCACACGTAAGAAATTATGCTTCTTTGGCGTGATTAAAAACCCTTGCACCCAAACAAAGTAATGACATGAAAATGTCGAAGTTACAAAGCCATTTTACTATTTAATTAATCGGAAATACTAGTAAAACTTTAGGTATTTTGTTGAGTGCATTTACATCACTTATACTTTCAAATATTTTGTCACTTAAAATGTATGCTTCAATAATTTATATGAAATAAATTTGCAAAAGATAAATAAATAATCAAAATAATAAAATCAATATAATAAAATAATCAATTACTTGTAAGATCATCGCAAGCCATTACCGTTCTTTAATAAAAGTACATTTCTACAGCTGTATTTTTTCCAAACACGTCCAAAGAAGTATAACTTCATAAAAAATAACAAAAATCATCCTACTATTGTAAAAAACAAATACTTTACACAATAATATACAGGCATTAATGAACATTTCATATTTCTTAAAAAAAACACACATTTTCAGAGTACTAATAAAGTACCTTCTATTAAAATTAAATTAATACGTGTCAGTTGTTATAAATTACACAAATTCCATATCGAATTCATTTCAATTTGTAAAATCGCTCCTCGATATTTCACAAGTGTTAAGTTGAAACAATATACATTTTTTTGTTTTATTTTATGTTTTTAAGTAAAAGTGTTAACACTAAGTTCTAATGAGAGAAGTGCACAACATCAATTGGTGTCAGTCTATAATAGGATTGGATGGATTTTCGTCCTCAAAAACAACATACAAAGCGACAATGGTAGAAAAATAACCTTAGGTAATCAATGGGGAACATGTATGCCTTCTAGATATATGTGTAAGTAGAAATATCAATTATTTAACTGTGTAAGAGGACCTTATTAATCCTTGAGTGTGACAATACCACATATAGATGACATGATGACGTCACAACAAACCTGAATCACGCTATCGAAGATTTTTACACCGCTCGCATAATATATAATACAAGTAAAACATGAATAGTCAACGCTCCGTATTACAAAATTTACCACTTACCACTTACCATCAGGTGGCTGGTCTGTTTGTTTACGTTCAGAATATTTAAAATAAGAAGTTAACAGTATCAATGTAAAATAATCCCATTGATTATTGAAATAAGGTAAATAATTTGACTGTTGAGTGTCCTCTAGTACGCATACACATTCCCTACCGTTTTATAATCTAAACAGTAACATTGAAGGCCGAAAACTGTTTGTGCATCGGAAACAATCCCTACTCACTTCACTGGGAGACATGAGGGTAGAAACACTAATATACAAGTCACTGTTAAGACGCTAAACATCTACAAATTTACACGAATTTAGCGTAAGTTATGGCAGTGTTTAAATTTGTCCAAAGAGAATAAAAACTTAATCTAAAGCATATAAATGAAACATCACAGATCTTTATGCCTACAATAAAAGGAAATGCTTTACTTTACTCAAAAATGCCATGATTGTAACAAAAAGTTCTGACAGTAGAAATAGTAAGGTCACACTGGAAGTTAGATCAATTCTATTGACACAGAGTAATAAATCGATTGCCTACAGAGTAATGTTACTTTAAAATTATCGATTATAATATCGATTCTCTAAGTAATATTATCGATTAACAAACCTATTAGAACAATGCAGATAACATTCATTACTCTGTGCCGGTACTACGCTAGACAAGTATGTACAAACGGTATTACCACCCGCTTTAAAATAAAGTGGTCGCGACACTGAAAACTTGAGCCGTTATATTTAAATAGGATCACAGTGGAAAAAGTGATTTAAATTTACGTTTACATCTAAAGGTCTATAAATATAATATATGTTACTTTAAAGTCCACATATGGCAAGTTTTCTACATAAACGCTATCACTTTACCGTGACACTAAACCTTCTATGTCTACCCATAGAAAAATTCATTCACTATTCTGTACACTGTCTCATTCGAGTCACTGACACTAACAGGCAGACGATTCGTTCGAAAGCATCTGGTTATCCTGATATGATCCTCTTCTTACGTTCAGAAACTGGGTTGGGAAACAGTCCTAGGGTTGCCACTCTGGGGCTGATAAACGTCGTAAGAGTTGTGAGGCTCCAAGTGGCAAACGACGTTATTTTCGCCATTCAGAACTGCCGCTAAAGCCCTCATGTTGCTCTCTTGCGGCTGATGATAAGGATGCATCAACCTTCCACTTTCGTAAGCGTGTCTCGGATCGTACCCTCGCTCCAAAGTGTCCCACTTTCCGTATTTCCCGTAATGCTCTTGATCATGATGATGCCTATCGCCGGGACTGTACGAGATCAGCGGGCGATGGTCTCCAAAAAACTTGGAGCTGGTCGAGCCGTGGTGTCCGGGGTTCTGTCTGCAGTTGTCCGGGCCTGAGTTATCATCAGACATATCAGACATTAGGGTCTCGTTCCTCTCGATTTCTTCGTACACTGGGTCGTCTTGTATAACTCTGAACTCTTGCTCAGATCCTCGTCGATAAATCCTGCCTTGCTGAGACGCGATCTCGGAGTAAGTATGATTTACATTCTGGCTACCATGATGATGATGGTGTTTGCGTCTATTCTCATCCTTGTAATGCTTCCTGAAGATCATTTCCTGGCTGCCTGGTGAGTGTTGGGACATATAGACGTGAGGGTTCCGAAAGTCGTGGTTGTAACTCCTGGTCGTCTGGTACCCTTGATGATGGAGGTTTTCCTCATCTTTGACCACGTGTCGAGGGGACCCTGGGGCTAATGGGGCATCGCATTCGGTGTACGGAGTGTGGATATGGTTTTGCTGCATCATTTGCCGAGACAGAGTATCATGATGCGGCAAAGTCGCTGTGTTACCGGTGTGATGCTTAGAAGAAGTGTTCTGAAAATATCAAAAAGACTTTAGTATCGATTCCAATCTTCAGGTTTGTTACAAAAGAATCCTTAATGTGCGTGTCTAGACCACAATTAAAAGACAGCTCAACTCGTATACAATTAATCTAAATTAAACAATGAGTTTTACGGTCAAAATATTAACGAACAAGCAATTAGACTACATCAAAATAAATTGAAGTCTAGTCTGTTAATAAAAATCATCTAAACTAAACAATGTTAGACCATACATACGTTTTTATAAGTTGTTACGATTAATATAATATATTTTATTTACAATATTTTATAGTCATATTAAAAAAAATATCTGTGCGTTAGCTGTTAAACAATTTCGTCAAATACCGTTTACATTGTACACTTTTTAAATTTTTATTAGCTTTTGTAACTTATCTATCATTTAAATCGTTTAATAATAATTCAGCTGTTTAAAATCTCTCAGACTAGTTGCTATCTCACTAAATGGAAACACCTCGTGAGTAAAGGCATAATTGGTATTAATTAAAGGACAAAACCAAACAAAACCACATGATGGCAAGTGTCGATGGTGACCGTCACCATTGGACACTAGTTACTCGTAAGACATCGACTCTGTGTTGTCGACTAAGAAATAGGAGACTAGACTGATAGAAAGTAAGTTCTCAAATCTTCGGTTCGAAGCAGCTTATTTCGTTCTTACATAATGCTGTCCAATTATGTTAACAACACATATATCAGGAGTTTGTGTTTCAAACGACATGGAAAAGAAATAAATTACCACAAATATGACCTGAACATCATTAATCTATCACATAAATATCCACCAGAATCGAGAGTCGAACACTAGAATTGCAAGCTCTTTTGAGTTATGAGGGTGTTATAACTTTGTAAAAGTATTAATAGCCGCCGTTAGCTATCCCACAGTTATAGACACAGTCTACCACGCTGGCCAAGCGCGAATTGGCAGAAATCCCACGCCTTTGAGAAAGAAGCACGTGATACACATTTATATATTTAAGGGTGCACGTGGGATTCGAGTCTAAACCTCCCCTTTTCGGGAGTCTGACGTTTAAATCACTCTGATATAATTTTCCAAATCATGTTAATTTTAGGGGTTTTAATTTAGTTTACTTAGGACAAAAATGATCTGTCTTAGCTATTTTAGGTGCAATGCCAGATTGAAGCTAGGAATGTTCCCAACCTTTGTACACAAAGCATTTCAATTAAGTCATGTAAATAGCAACTTTTAGTCTTTTAGTTTACTAGTCTCTAGTAGTTTTTGTACCTAATAAAAATTCACTGTCACTCATATGATTAATTGACCACATATAAAACACTTTAATACTATTATCACGATTTACACATCACTATAACAAGAGAACATATTATTATGAAAAGATTCATGATCAAGTTTAGTGATTAAATGATTCAAATCGACTGAACTATTGATGCAAATCGTTTGAACTATGATATTTATGACGTATGGACATAGAAGGAGGTGGGATGGGCTACGAAACAGTGCACTTGGATGACGTCATGCAATGCTAGTTCATATACACATGCAGTTAGTCCAACGCTTTAGTAAGATCTCAGTATCCGTCACCTTGAAATTACAATTGATATAGCAATTGATATTTAGTAAGTATAATAATTATATGTAAAAATATCGATGACAAGTAAAACCGTTGGTCCCGGTTGTTAATAGCAGTTAAGCTATGTCTGAGATAGGTATTCGAGCGGCATGAAAGTTTTTGACACTCGAGTTGGACACTAACCCCTCCACCAATCCGCCAATTATAATAAATCTTCATATACCAACGGAAAGAAAACTTTGCAACGTTTTTAAAGATTTGGTGTGCCCTTTGACAGCTGCAATGTAAATAGAATAATTAAAAAATTACTTTATTTATATATTTTAGTACACTTTCATTTACAAAAATAATTATAAAACTAGAAATCACTATTGAAATTAAAAGGAAATGTGGACTACTTTCCATCTATAATGAGTAACTTAAGAGGTTATTTCTAAAATTCAATAATTCTATGACAAAAATAGCTTTCTTAACTATGGTTATAATAATTTAAAACATAAAAATATAGTTATAAAATATAGTTTTAATAATTTAAAACCTCTCTAAACCTTATCTATTTAAAAACAAAACGTACAAAAATGTCTATGGTGAAAAAATGTCTAAGCCAAAAATTTGTCTATGACAAAAATATGTCTATGACAAAAAACTGTCTATTATTTAACTAAACCACACAGAGATCTTACTACAGCCATCTAAAACACTAATCACACTGCCCTCCCCTCACCTTCCAAGCACCCATCGTGTTGGCGACTAACGTCCACTCGTTCCCGCCAACCGGCGCGGCCATCTTGTTTGAATAACAAGATGGCGACCGCGATCGAAGGTTCTGGTAATCGTTGGGGACCTCGATATTGTTTCTGTAGCTATGCATCGACGCGATGCTGTGAGTATGGGAGGAGCTATGAGGGATGGTCTGAGGAACTCGTATGTTCCTCTCTTCATTCGCTACGTATACCGGCGCGGAGGGACGCACATTCCATCTCGGCGTCTCCGGGTGTAAGTTGTAGCTCTGTTCGTAGTTACAAATATAATACTTATAAGTATAAATACGTACACATACAAATAATACTAGTATATTATAATATACCTATTACCAGCTGATAAGTACTAATGAGAGAGAAAGTACGCATCGCATTTCTAGAGATAGGATTCATTTCCAAATAGCTGGATTTAGATTATTTTAATATTATAGGTGTTAAATATTAAAATAATTTAAAATTCAGCGGATGCAAATCTACGCGTATGTACCACCACACCACTAGTGAAGTTAGGAAGAAAAAAAATCGAAGTTAATAAAGTTAGTAAAGAACCAAAGCGTTAGTTGTGTTATGACACATAAGAAAAAAACAAAAATAACTTACCGTAGAAACAAACACGCAAATCGCGTCGTCAATGTTAGTGACGCATAATAACACATAAAATAAAAATTGTTAAAACAAAACGATTGAGCTGTCTTTAACCAATTAGTTACAACGGCCAAGTGGTGTATTTGGTGGTCAAATTAAATTGAATTTGGAACAAATCCTATCTCAATTGAAATGCGTACGCACCTTGTTGGACGTTTTGTCTGTACCCCTGAGGGTACCTTCCGCTGCCAGCGTTGATAGGGTTCCGTAGATGGGACATTGGGGCCGGTGGTTCCCTATCTGGGACGTTGTGACCGAAATTAGACCCTGTCGCATTGAGGGTAGGACCAAAATTGGTTGGCGGTCCGAAATTGAGATTGTCTTGGGAATTTCGTCTGTTTCTATGCGAATGGTAGTTGTGAGCGGCCGCTGCGGCGGCCAGAGACGCCACAGACGCGTTGTTGATCACATTGTTGTTGTTGTGATTGTTGTTGTTGACGACAACATTCAGATTGTTGATCACTAAGTTGTTTGTTGTCGACGCTGACACCGATGTGCTTGCAGAACTCTGTTTAAATGTTAAATGTATGTTTAACATGTTTTTACGCATGCTTATTGTATTTCAACATGGTAATGTTTATGACTATAGCATACCATGAGGCATGGGATTATTACCGACCACCTTCATGCAAATTACCCAAGCAATGTATTGACTGAACTATTTACTGCAATGGGGATATGTACCAAAACACATGTTTTATGGGGGCTTCGTTGTCGTTGAGACAAGACAATTTGTAAATCTTACATTATTGTCTAACTAAGCTACTATACCTTAAACCCAACATATATAAACTACCACTTAAAATATATTTACAAGATTATCATTTGATGAGTATTGGTTTGAAAGACAGATAATTAAAATATAATAACGTAATTATGATAAAGTAATCTAAACGTTCACGAATCGATTTAAGGCAAATCTAAGAAAAATCTCTTTTAATGTAAAGAAGGGACTTTTGGATTTTGTAAAAAGAAAAAACAATAACCCTGGCGACAAGTTACTAGCAAACTTTCCAGCAAAAGGCGTAAAAATACTCATAACTTACTTTGAATTATATGCTAAAAACATTTTCTCAGTAAAATAGTGAGTACCCGTAACCACGACCAAAACGATTTTGTTAATAACAGTGAGCATCCGTGGTCTGTGCTCATATTTTAAACAATAACAACATCAATAGCAGTGAGTACCCGTGCCCACATTTAAATCAATAACACCATCAATAACAGTGAGCACCCGTGCCCACATTTAAATCGATAACACTATTAATAACAGTGAGAACCGTGCCCACATTTAGAACTTCCCACTATCGATAATCATTAGCACAAAACCTAACTTCATCCCCTCACCATTTAACCTGTCTACCAAACCGCCACCCGAACGCGGTCACCCACGCCGCAACTGACCGTGACATCGCTCGGCTTGCCAATGTAATCCTTCTGGTAGCGGCCTAACTCAAAAATACCACACACGACCAACTTGTCTATCAAACCAACCCCCATCAATCCCGAACGCGGTCACTCACGCTACGACTGACCGCGATGGCGCTAGGACTGACCGTGACATCCCTTGGCTCGACAACGTTGTCCTCCTGGTAGCGGCGCGAGCGGACGGACCCGCGCGTGTCAACGTTAGTCGTGGTGACAGGGGCCTGCGTCAGGCAGCAGGATAACCACGCGTGGTACCAACCCTACTTGTCTATCAAACCAACAGCAAACCCCGAACGCGGTCACCACGCTGTCACTGACCGTGACATCGCACTCAACCCTACTCGTCTATCAAACCAAAACCTATCAAAATCCGAACGTGGTCACCCACGCTATGACTGACCGTGACATCCCTCGGCTCGACCACGTCATCCTCCTGGTAGCGGCGCGAGCGGACGGACCCGCGCGTGTCTACATTAGTCGTGGTGATAGGGGCCAGCGTCAGGCAGCAGGATAGCCACGCGTGGCGGCGGGCGAGACGCGCGCACTCTTTCTGGAACTGGGGAGACGGAGGAATATCAGTATGGACGTTCCAAATTCAAATTTTTATTAATCCCCGACGCACAAAGAGGCCTGATATAAGTCTGACCTGTCCGTCTGTGTCTGTAGACGTACGTGTCTGTGGATTTATTTGTCTGTGTATCTATATTTCTTTGTGTCTGTTTCGTAGTATCGTAACTCCAAACGGATTCACCGATTTCAATGTGGTTTTTTCATTCGAAAGCCCGTTTTATTGCGGTTATAGTTTGAAGTAAAGCTCTTTTCCAAACTTATGTAAAACGTTTGGCATTTCAGCCTCATGAGGAAAGCTAATTGGCCTTAATGAAATAGAGTTCACTCGAAGTATACTAGATGGGGCTGTGCAAAACGTCGCGTCAGATGTTTTTTACATTTAACTTACAGTTAATATGGATACATCTAACAAACAATACAATAGTACTCACAATCTCATTCTGCAAGCAATGAAAGACGAATATGAACAGGCCCTGCAGCGAGTTGAGCACGGTGAAGGCGTAGGCCACGCCCACTGACTGCTCGTTGAGATACAGCAGCCCAAACGTCCAAGTCAGCCCGAGGAGTATTGCGAGGACTATCGAGCTGTTTAGCCATACCCTGGAAGGAGACAGTTTATTGCTTCATGATTATCAATACATTTCTGCATTTTTTATTGACACCTATGTAACACTCTTTGGAAACTACCTTTTTAATACGTAAGGCTTACAACAACACTTCTATGACCGACATCTACTAAGAGTTCTTTAACTGTCACTACCTGTCACATGACGACCGGATGGCGCAATGATTAACACGCCAGATCGCTGTTCCAAGGGTACTTGGTGCGATTCCCAGCGAGGCGGTAATTTGAATGATGAGTCTTTTTCGTTCTCGACTGGGTGTGCGTCCTTGTCTTGTGTGTTATGGCACCCATGTCACAGAAATCCTAGTGTGAGGCTATGAGTGTGTAGCGTTATTTATTTTTATTTTATTTATTCCTAGTTCTATACTAGGAATCCCTGTGTCCTGGGTGCCATAGACATCACTCGAGACAAGGACACACACCCAGACCGAGAATCATAACTCTTATTTTATCTAAGAAACTAGCGGCCCGCCCGCGGTTTCACCCGCGTGGATCCCGTTCTCGTGGGAATATATGCATGTATTATACATAAAAACCTTCCTCTTGAATCACTCTACCTATTACAAAAAACCGCATCAAAATCCGTTGCGTAATTTTAAAGATTTAAGCATACAGACAAACAGACAAACAGACAAACAGACAAACAGACAAACAGACGGACAAAAATAGCGACTTTGTTTTATACTATGTAGTGATAATAAGACAGACAATAATTTACAGAAATATTAAACTGGGATTATAGGAAATTATTTTACCTGATTTTGTAAAGTTTGGAGTTTTCTTTGGCCTTTACAGAGACGGTGGAATGATGGCACATCATGTAGATTACCATGGCGAGACAGATCCAGTTAGCCTGAAAAAAAATTGGTTGCCTGTAAAGTCGGTATACGGGCGAAAGTTTTACGTGACAACGACTTTGAGTGGTAAAATAATTTTAATGTGAATATTCATTCGTATAGTAGGAAGAAGGATGAAATAATAGTAACAATTTAAAACATTTATTTATACAAAGAATTATATTTAAAACATTGTAACACCATCCGCCATCTAGCGCTGCTAACCGTTAGACCATTAACCATTAGTCACAACTAAGTGAGGTAACAAACGAGATTACTCTACTTCTCCAGAGATGGCGCTGTACCATTTTCTGAAACACGCCAACGTGTGTACGCCGTAGCTACCATAAGTAATGTTAAGGAGGAAGGGACGCGTGCCTTTCACTTTTTATGTCTGTCTCTCTCGCTCTTAGGCGGGCTAACCATGCCCGAGTGGAAGGGACGCGTGCCTCTCACTCGCTCTCATTGTAAGCGCATAACGTGAGCGGAGCTACTAACGCAGTTTCTTGAAGTGCCACCCGGCAAACCAATTTATAAGACGTTGTCACGTCAATAAATTAAATAATACATGTTTTACTATCTAGATAGGTATTAACGTTATTTAAACATTCACATTTATTTTGATATTGACATTATTTTATCATACATAGGTACATATTATTATATATGTTTTGTGCAAAGATTATAGAGAATAGACACACAAAAAATAAAACAGTCAAGACATTTAATTTTTTATTTCTTTCCTATTCCTTGTTTCTTGATCGATAACGCATCGGCGGTGACTTTGACCCGTTTAATCAAATAAATATACAAACTCTTCAACTTTTACACATTTAGCCACTAACTTCACCACCAAAACAATATAACATATTTATCAACATCCCAACTCACCACAAGCACACACACCACCGGGCCGACGAAGCTCATGACAAACATGCGGTCGGTGGACAGCCAGCAGTGCTGGGGTGTGCCGTAACCCCCGGGGTAGGCCGCGGCGGAGGCCAGGACTACTAGGGCCGGGGCTAGATAGGCCCCGATACAGTACCAGCGCGCGCGGGGACGCTCCGGCTCGAATACTTCTACTAGCATTGCGTAGAGGTGGAAGCCTGGAATGGGGAAAGGTGAGTTGAATGACATAAATTAAATCAGTTTTGGTTACCTTCTATTTAGGGTTACGGAGATAAGTATCTTCTTGTACAATCTCAACAGTAAATTCATTTGTTACAAAAAATTCATCAGTTACAAAATTACTAAATTGTCGATTAGTAAGTTACACAACCACTTCGTATTGGTCTTTTTTAAGTAAACAATCCTAACGTAGGTGGTTATAAGTAAGTTACAAAATAACTTTGTATTTGATCGATCACAAGTTACACGAACTCTGTAACATTGCACAGGAAGTTTCGAAATGATTACCTGAATGTACATCATTAAGTTAATTTAAGTTACAGTAGTTACACAATCACTATAATTAGTTACAAAGTCACAATGTGAGTTACAAGAGTACGAGACAGTAGAAAATGTACAAAATATCTAAGCTTACCTTCAAGGAACATCCACGCGAAAGCAGCAAGGAAGAAGTAATGCAGGAGTCCAGCGATGATGCCACAGAAGATGCGGTCTTGGGTCTGGTTGATGCCCATCATGAAGATCACCTCCGCGATGAACAGACACGCACACAGGTTCTTGTGGATGAGTACGCGGTCAGACTGGAACCAATGTATGCACTTTATAGATTTACTGTACGGAGTGAGAGACGGCAGAAAGATAAAAGTACAAAATAATTATCACTGTCTATTTTTTGTAATAAAAAAGCGGCGTCAATTTTAGACATTTATGTGTAATCCTGATTCTAAAATATATATACAAAATCAATTTAAATTGTTCGAAGTATAAAATTAGTAGGACTCTTAAATTTCTGAGATATTTTCGTATGGTTATATGAAATAGAAAACAAAAAGAGTAACAGTAACTTACACTACAAAAAATAGCGAGTAACAAAGAGTTCTTGTAACTTGTAACCAACCTTCATATTCCTAAAGCACTGGAACACGATGATCGCAGCTAGCAGTGCTATAGCCGATATAGCACAGCCTATAAACGTTATCAAACTCAGAGCTAGGTCGTGTTTAGCTCCAACGTTGATCCCATGCACGTCCATTAGTATGGCGAAGTTGGTTAGATGAGAGCATGCGCATTCTGTGTGGGTGAGATTCGACCATTCTACTTGACAGCCTTCGGGGGACCAGCCACTGGAAGAAGAAAAGAATTGTGTAAAACATCGATATTTATTTTATTATTTATACATAACTAAATCGGTTACAGAAACCGTAAAATAATTAGATATAGTGTACAAAGGTATTAGCACACTTGCGACTAGATAATGGTTGTAGAAAAGTAGGTTTAGATGCCACCCATTTATGTTCATGAATATTTCAATTCCCGCTAAAAACAAGCTTATTGCCTTTGCTCAAAGTTCAATAATAGCTTGTAAGCAAAATTTACTTACGACATTTTAAATTCTCACCGTCAATTTGAAATGACCCTTAATCACAAGGACCGAAAGCTGGTATTTGCAGGGCAACCAAAACCGAATATATCGAACGCGAACTTGACGAATGAAAATGAACTCACTGCAAGGTATAATCCCAGAAGACACAAGCGGGATTGGTGACGTTCTCAGTCTTCAGATGCTTCATGGTCAGTCGTACCATCTGTGACAGTTGGATGTGGCGACCGTTGCCCAGACTCGCTGATATCACCTGGAATAGAACATTTTTTTGTATACTAACTTGGACATTGATCACATACTCAAGAGTTAAGAGGTTTGATGTCTGCTATTATGATAAATAAATATATTATTTTTTGTATATTAACTTATGTACTGGTAGACTAGTCATGTAGCCATATACTCAAGTTACGTATATGGTATGAGGTACTGACCATAAATCAAATACTCATTATTGAAAATAACTCAAAAACTATCCATCAGATGTCGCTCAACTTAAATGATACCAGACGACATGCCCTACCTTTCAAATAAAAAAAAAATTAAAAACCACTTAACTCAAAACAAACTTATAAATAACACACAAAAAAAACACTCAAATTGCGAACCTCCTCCTTTCTCAAAGCCCATCACTAAATCCCATACCTTAGAATTAAGCACCCTAGTGACATTCCTCTTCTCTCTCTCGGAGTTCATACTAGTAGAAGAAGATGTAGCAGGGTCGGCGGTGTAGGCCGCGAACTGGGGGCTCTTGCCGAAGGTCGGCGGGAGAATTTGTTCCAGGCGGTCGAACGCGAAGAATACGATGCGGACTAGGTCGTTTTGGCGGTTGTCTGGAAGAGAAAAAAATTGTGGAAATTGTATTTTTATGTTAATAGCTGCGATATTATTAATTTTATGTTAAATATAATATATGTTAATAGCGCAAGCATGTGCATGCATCTATGCACATACAAAAAGACAGTTATGGCCTCCTTTTGAAGATGGGCGTAAAAGTGAAGAAAAATTAAGAGAACCTTGAAATTGAATAACCGCGAAGTTTCGTGGCTGAAACACTAATTCAAAGATGTGCTGAGTAGTTTCTTGCGTTTTTCTTCTCGACGATGATAAAGAACACTTCCGTAGTGGTGAAAACAAAAAATAATTAACTAAAATCTACACAGGATTACATACTTCTGAATTTGTATGGTTTCAATGTGAATGGCCGAATTAATGCAGATTATGTGGTTCTTACACATCAGGGATAACAAAATTTTTTAACTTATGGATTGCAATTGCAATCAAAACGATGATGAAAGAATACTTACCAAGTAAAGCTGCTTTGGGTATTGTGATGGTGTCTTCGGAAGCTTTCCACTGTTCCTGCGCTATCATCGATGGAAACGTCTCGTCTTCTACATTCTTCACTTCCAGAACTCTTACGGACAGACCTGGAAATCAATTGTTATTAGCATATTTAACTCATAGATCTACATATATCGATGGACAGAAGTATTTGTATTGTAGTATAGTACAGTATTGGTGGCAAAATATCTTTCGAGGGCACATTAAATCGCCGGTCCACGATGCAACTGACAATAATCGTCCGTTACTTAAATAAACAAACAATAATACTCACAAATATTCTTAACAATCTGCAATATGGTCTTCTCTTTGGTGACAGCATCAGCCAGTAGGAACGCGTTTTCTTCCAGTTGCGTCAACAACGCACTGGCCACTCGGTTCTGCGCGTCCGTGCTCAGGTCCGACCAGGACGCGCGCTGGCCTTCCTCCAGCAGGTTCGACCCTGGGGAGATGAGGTTAAGGTTCAAAGTTCATCGTCAGATGATTTTACCAGGGGCCGTGGGCTTTATGGATTACCTAAGTAAAACTAATAGTAATAATAAAACTACTACCTCGATTAATAAAGGCATTGAAATATGAAGCTTATTTTGGGTCCTTTAGTTTTTTCGGTCATATTAATCTGTGAAAAATGGTTCGTCTCAACGCAAAGCTGACGCAACGCGCCGTGTGGATTTATTTATATAAACTTCTTGTACCATACATTGTTTCATGATTTATTAATTTCAATGTAATAAAAGTGTGTCAGAGAAACAATCTTTTCTTTAAATATTATATATTCTTAGACGAACTCAATGGTTACTCAATATAAGCTGATGTAAATGAATACAAAATCATTTACATCAGTTTACCTGATACTTAGATGGGTGGGTGGATATGTATGGATATGTATCCACCCACCCATCTACCAACTCACCAGTCTTGATAACTCCAAGCAGCATATCAGTAACGATGGCCTCTCGTTGCCTTGGATCGGGGAAGGTCTGCACATTCTGCGACATTCTCTGCGCCAGTTTCTTCATGATGCTAGTCGTGGTCATCATGTCTCCGCCGTACAGGGTCTTTGAAGAGGTCACCTGGTGGTAAGGTGCAAATTGATTACTATGCCCGAGTTAGAGCTATTTGGAGCTGTGATTAATAACACAGATGTAAACTGAGCTATAATCATTTGGTTACGTAGTTCATAGAAGGGCTACCAGATACTTACACTCGAAGATTCTTAGTGTAGAATCTACTCGATATTATTGAGTATTAATTAGCCTTTAATGTATCATAATTTTAAGTGTCAATGTAATTTGTTTGTCACGGCATGTAAACTATGGGGTAAATGAAACTTATTACACTAAACTTTAAGAATTCTTGTAAAGTAAAGACTTATACTATCGCACTAACAGACTAACCAACTAACGTTTTAACACCGCTGGTTAATGAGAGTTATAAAGTTTATGATGCATGCCATAAAAGACTGTAATAACTCGACTGCGTCAGTGACTTCTTCGATAATAATGCGAGATTCAGCTTTACGTTTAAGTTTACAGATAAGCGTGCTTTTCCATGAAAAGCTATATTATCGTTTACCACTTATCGTCAAGTGGGATCCTAGTAAAATAATAATAATGCTATAAAAATAATAGATATAAGGCTTTAGAAAATGTAATAACGATAAACTTTGAATTGAAAACTATAAACGATGCCAGAAAATCAATTAAATACGAGACGATTAATAATTAACTATTAATTTATTAACGATCGAGTACCAATTAATTGAAGATCTTTAAAAGCCTAGCTAGGAATCGATTATCGATAAAGCATTGACCAGCATGCTTTAATTAATTAATCATTAAGTACTTACAAAAGATATAATATTTTCGAATCTAAACACTCATTTAATTTAATTTTAATTAATTAACAAGGATTACAATTTACACTTAATTAAAGCCTTTTTCATGATAGGTACAATGCATTCTCACTTCTATTTTCAAGTTTTTAAATTTTTCAACAAGTTGCACCATCGTCATAAATAGTCTGGATGAACTCGAGAGATTGATAGAGGTCCTAAGACCGTCTATCCATCCATCCATCCATCCATCCATCCATCCACCCATCCATTATTCATCCATCCTTCCATCCATACAAACCACATCCACACACACATACAACCAACTCTTAACCCTTCATTCTGCCATCTCCACCTTACCTGCGCTAAATCATTGCTGATACTGAGTAGAGACTCTCCCTCTCTGACCCTGGCTTCAAGACTGTTCAGCCACACGGATCTACACTCGCTCAGGTCTGGAGTCGCTCCGTGCCACTCTGGGATGGAGTCCGCTGGAATTGTAAGGTGTATGGTTATTTGATGTTGCTTAGGTAGAGGAAATTTAAGTAATGAATGGTGTTTTATAATCATGCTTAGTATTGAGAATAGAACTTATATTGTTAATGTCATTATCATTTATTTATTTATTATTTTTGTAGACAAATAATAAATATATACTAGGAGAAAAATTAAATACATGCATATTATAATGTACAAAGTAGTGATGTAACGAATGTCATTTTTTGAACATTCGCGAATGCGAATGCGAATGCGAATATCTGCTTCCGACATTCGCGAATGCGAATGCGAATATTCATTTTTTTTATTTGAACTCAATTTTCTATGCTTGATCCATCTTTCTCCAAAACTACCGAGTCAATTCGAGCTCGCCTGACTAAATTGTCATCCCGTTAGAGGTCCGTAAGTATTAGATACATAAGCAATTTAGTTTTCTATTTTCAACTTGATAAAAAAATCACAAAAGACACGAAACGAAACAGTAGATTGCCGGTAGAAATATCAAAATCGGTTTAAAGCGTTTACTCGATCTGAGGTCAGGAAAGGGTTGAGGGGGCTTTTTAATGGGGAAAAACTACAAGACCTATGAAAAAAAAGAAAATGGCCAATTTATAGGTAATAAAAAAATCTACAACTTTTGTAGCCACACTTTTTTCACATAAATGCAAAAAATTCAAGTAACTGAGTTTTTGATTTTTATCTTATTCGATTTGCGTTTTTTTAGTTTATCAATGTTACATGAAATCTTAAGTTTTTCAAGCAATTAAAATGTATTTTAAACCGACTTCAAAAAAAGGTTTTCAAATCGTCTGTATGTTTCTTTTTGTCTTATGTGTGTTACCTCATAACTTCGTACTGGGTGAACCCATTTAGATAATTTTTCGACATTCGAAAGGTAATGACTGCCGTCTGGTCCCATTTTAATTTGAGCGATATCTGACGGTCAGTTTTTGAGTTATTCTCAATTATGTAAATTTAATTTATGCTAACTTTTCACTGGGTGTTCCCATGGTGATTCTTTTTTGTTCGAAAGGTAGTGCTTGTCATGTGGTAACGTATAAATTGGAGCGACATCTGGCGAGTGGTTTTTAAGTTATCTCGACTTCGAAGTCGGTTATTTTTTCGTAAAAAGTTATTTATTAGATCAATATGTTTCATAATATTACAAGAATCGAAGTTGAATTATTCCGGTGTTTTGAGAAAATTTTCCACGGTAATGTATATTTTTTACACCATTAAAAAGTAGAGATTTCATAGAACAAAACGCACAGAATCGAGTTTTTTGAAAAAGCAGTTATTTTGATGTGAAAGTTTTCAAATGAAAATTAGGTTTTTTCGCAATTCAATTAAAATAAGGGGAGAAAATTCAATTTTGTAAAAAAAATCTGTGTATTTGGGACATAAAAAGGCAAGTTTTCACTAAATTCCGTGAAAATAATATATTTTGTAGAAGATAAAAATACAAAAACCAAAAACTCAGTTATTTGAATTTTTCGCATAAAGACAGTAGGTATATGAAAAAACGTGAAATATGTGAAATTTTTATTATCTACAACTTTGCGATTTAACTTTTTTTCATAGGACTTGTAGTTTTTCCGGTAATTGCGATAAACCGTTTTTTACCCTTAAAAACCTCCTTGAACTCCTTCCCGACCTCAGATTTTCTTCGTTTCGATTTTATAGGTTTCATCCTGTCACAATTTTTTTCGTTTCAAAAGCTATTGGCACTGGTCTACTAATCCGATCTGCATCAGATCAGATCAGATCTGCAGACATCACCAAATGAAATTCGAAATATAGTTGAAGGTGAATCTATTTTTTCTTGATAAAAAAATAAATGACTGACGTTTTACTTATTTTTTAAATTATTTTCTTGGTATTTTATTTTTTCAAGTTCTAGTCTAAATATTCGCAAAACATTCGCATAAATTTTGCGAATGCGAATGCGAATGCGAATATCCAAAAAACATGCGAATATTCGCGAATGCAAATGCGAATGCGAATATTCGTTACATCACTAGTACAAAGGTTATTCTTATGTCTAAAAAAATTCTTGCAAGAGACTAGAATTTTAGTAAAAAGCCCTTAATCAACAAAACCTTCAAATTTTATTGATAAAAAATATGAAAAGACAGGACAGTAAGCATTCTCCGTGAATCTAATCGATATAATATTGATGTAAAATCGATTTTATTTAATCGTTATGTAAAACTTACAGTAAGCAATATCACCAGTACCCAAATGGTTGGTATTGGACGTCTGTGGGTCAGACATGCTGGAGCTACCTCGGTAGTCGATTAAATGCTCCGGTGTATCGCCATCTCGTCCTACGAGATTAAAATACATTTACATAAGTTATACAATCGATTATCAGAGTGAACGATCGAATAATTGATTAATGAATTAATTGATCGATCGATTAAGTGATTTTTTATCATAAACGATCAGTTGACCATCGATCAAAGAACACTTCATGAATCGATTGAACAATTAACATATTGATTTGCTGATCGATTAATTGACTGATCGATTAAGTGATTTTTTGTTATCAAGATTGGTCAATTGACTATTAATCAAACAAATCTTTATGAATTGTTTGATTGTTTAATTAATTGATGATTGATACATTTATACAAATTTAAATATTGGTTAACTTACCTTTTAGTAAAGCTTCAGATCCGAGTCGTCGAATCAACTGCAATTGTCTATCATTGGGTTGGTCTAAGCCCAAATCTTGGAAATTTTCCCCGGACTGAAGACCAACCCCTCGTCTTCGAGGCCGTTCTTCTTCTATATGCTGATGAGATTTCAAGGTACATCTGGAAGTTAGAATATGCTTTTTGTAACGTTTCTTGGTATATAGAGTAATTTAAACGTAACAATAAATTATTTTTAATTTTAACGTTATAATAAACGTACGTCAGTGGTTTACAGAATTGGTGAATTCGCGGCGTTTTAAAATATTATTGTGTCTTTTTTGTAATATAAGTAAGCATTGAGACCGGAATGACAGTTGAAGTAATACTTACTTCCACCTAGCCAATCCAGTGGCCCCTCCAGGGCACGGCTGGACGGTATACGTGCCCGCTAGTGTCCAATTCCAGTGAAGTCCCCTAGCGTTCACTTGTGGGCAGTACGCCCGTCTGCCCATCGTAGGTGTTGCTCCCGTAGCTACAAAAAAAACAAATCAGGATCAAAAATTATTGAAGGATATTTTATAAATAAGTTAATTTGACCCATTAAATATTTTGACGAAAATTTATTGATTGACGGATCAATTAATAAAAAATATAAATTTTAAATAAATAAAATTACAATTACATTGCAAGAAATTGTGCCTGTCCTACTCTAGTTTACAGTAGATGGAGTTGCAAGAAAGTCAGAGGTTAAACGTATTCCCGAAAGGTTAAGTGAGTTTAGCGACCAACTTCTAGGGTAACAAATCGCAAAATATAGACACAACGTACCTATGTGTACTTAAAATATTACTTACAATAAGTTTTCTCGAATTCATCATCGGCGACAGTTTCAACAGGTCGATTCTCTTTGGGTGGCAAGTGTATCGCCGGAGTCGGCTCGAAGTCGTCATCTTTAGACGGCCACTCGGTTACTGGAGCTGGAAATATATAATTAATTAAAATTTGCAATTATATTTTAATAAAAAACAATGAGAAGTTTCTTGTATTTTTGGTTCGACGTTGCTAGTCATACTAGTATAAAATATTATTATAAAAAAAAACTCGACTGCTTAAAAAAATCTACATAAAATACATTCATGCTGCCGCATGCGGTGACAAACGTACTAGTGATAAATCTTTTTTTGCCCGTCGGTAACAATGTTGTTTGTTGAAAGAATATATTTTATCAGATGAATGAAATCCTAAATATTGTATTTTATTGTACCCTAGAGAACACTTACGTGGTTCAACATCCTTATCCTTATGTGGTTTTTCATTCTTTGTATTGTCTGTTTCGACGGGTTTTGCTTCTTCTTTAACTTCAGGAGTATTGTCTTTTGGATTTTGTGGGGGTTCTCGTTCCGATGACAAATCTGGCTGTCTTGTAGTGGTTTTCTGTAAAAAAATATTAGTGAAGTCTAGGTTGTGGAAAAAATACTAAAAACTTAAAATAAAAACAGTTAAAACAGTTGTTAGGTTATACAATTTTAGCGTAATAGATAACACAATTTGAAACATTAGATTATACCATTTTTGGAATATTAGACTATACAATTTTTGGAACAGTAGATTATACATTTTTGGAACATCAGATTAATCTACAATTTTTAACCGATGAGATTATGAAATTTTTGGAATATTAAATTATAAAGTTTATGGTACATTAGATTATACAAGTTTTGGTTCCACTCACCTTAGTCCCAATATTCCCCAATTGAACTTCAGGCGGCAGCGTGATATGAGGCCGGAAAGTGGGCGGGGTGATCACAGTGGGTTTCTTCTTCTCCTGCTGGGTCTGGACTGGACTCTTGGGCACGGGGGGCGCGGATGATCTCCAGACGGTTGGCTGAGAAGTGATCAGCCAGGGAGGTGACGGCCGGTTTGTTGTACTCGTTGTTGATGCTGGAATAAGGGTTAAACAAACTTTATTAGTCATATTTTTGTTAATTTGTATGTTAATGCATGATAATAGTACGTAGTGATATAGTCTTATTATGAAGTGAAGAGTAAGTAAAAAGCGCTTATAGCCCAGTGGCTTGTGTCAATCTTAAATGATCAACGGCTCATGTCGATTCTAAGTCATCGACAATGTTAAGCAACTGTGGGTGCGGCAAATAACGTCTGAATGCTTCTGTGGCTCGAATGGTACATATAGCCGTCGCTCCCGGTTATTATATTAGATGGAGGACTTCGGGCGACTGAAAAACTTCCGACGCGTGGTCACTAACCTCTCCAACACTTCGCAACGGAGCAAGGAGACAAATGGTAAGGAGAAAAAGGAGACAAGTGGGCAATTAATGGTTAAATTACTAGCAGGAGTCGATAAAGCTTCTGTGTTAGATGATAATAACAATGTTGTTTATATTACCGGGTACACATTGGTAGTGCGCTTCTAGGTACTTGAGCGTATTCGGACAAGGGTCTCCGAACATGTTCGTACTGGCCAATATACTGCAGTTTTGGTGCATGCTGCATCTGTAAATAGAAAAATGAAAAATATTTTTATTATACCTAGTCAACAACAACGCTCAATTTAGCTTGCAAGTAAAAATTACGTGAAGGCATTTTGAATCCTCGCCGTCAATATACAATGAATCTTAATCACAGAGGCGAAAAGCTGGCATTTGAGTGGATTGGCGTAAAACGAATTCCATATCGAACGCGAAAGGAACACGAGAGCCAGTATTTTCATTATATCTTTTTTTTTCTTTCTTGACTAGAAACGCATTAGTGAAGCCTTCATTTACTGATGTCTATAAGCGAACGTTACCTTAATTATATGGTTGGTCATTTGCTTATCCGTCGGTTATTAAGATACATTAAAAATCGGTTTACCCTAAAAATGGCTTTAAAGCAAGTGCATTTGCCCGGTAACGTTCTCAAAGAACACGGTCTCAAGTATTCTTCGTTCAAAAAATAAAAAACGAGGTCTGATGGGATTCAACGTCCGCCAGCGGGCGTTATTGAATCGAGGATTCATTCCTGAATGCGATAAGGTCGATACGACTACCGGAGATGTATTCAGTGTTTATTCTTATAAAAAAACCTCTTATAGGTACTTCATTAGGGTAACTCGTAACTTGATTGTAAAGTGTGTCAACCAATAACATAAATACTAGTATTTAGCAAACAACAAAACAACAACGAATAAAAATAGGGACAGGGTATATTTTTATTTTTAAACTTTTATTATCGAGGATTTGGAGTATTTATGTGTAACAGATAATTGAGATTATTTTTATTTATATCGATATTTCGAACCAGCTACATAGATCATAGTAACAGCGAGACTCTTAATCTCTAGATTTTGTCACTAATAAAAAAAAATAGTGAACCGTTGCCATGTAAAACAGCATGTCAAAAAACTTTTTAAATTTTTTGCAATTTTTTTTAACTATTGTAAAAACATATCTTACGATATATGTTTTGTGTTATATCGCGTACCTACGAAGCATATATCGTGAGCACCAATATCATAATAATATAAGTAATAATTTTGTATTGTCTTTAATGTACTGTGGCAATCTTCTGTAATCAGTGTAACAAATTAATTGTGTGTACAGACCTACTATTGTCACTGTGCTAAGTAGCTAGACCGAAGAATCTATTTAAATATAGGTACGTGAATTTCATCGCTACACCAAAATTGCTACGATAATAATTAAATGACCCGCGTAGCTCGCGGCACATTGGACGCACTGTAATCATTGGCCAAGTTCGGGTGACGAAAATTAAATATTCGTCACGCCCCAGTTTATCGCGTTAGCTGCGAGATTGCTTATGAAGTTGCCAATTTTCACATAAATAGCTCGGGAATTTGATTTTCTCTTATATAGTTTCTAATTCGAAACTGGGCAGGATTAGGTTATTACGCTACAGATTATGGAGAGCTTAATGCTTTTGTTCAGTTTATATATAGCATTCCCTAATGACTATATATAATTTTATTATGTTATTCAAATGTTACCGGTAAAATGTACATGTACAATGTTCTACTATTATAATGAATGACCCGTGCGTCCGTATAGGCTGTTTAATGATAAAATGAGGGTATCTTCAACCCAAGAGTGAGTAGGCTTCTACTAAGTTAGCACACTTGACTATACTAGCCAGGACTAAATCACCACTTACCAGCAAGTGAAATTGTAGTCAAGCAGTAACTATAAAGTAATAAAAAAGAAAGCTCCTAATGTGTGCTCCACTTATTGTTTATATACCAAAAGTTAGAACATTAACTTACTGTAAATTAGGTAACTAAAGCACAAAATCTAGTCTAAATTCAATTGTCTTTATTCCAAAACACTGCACGCGCCCGCTGCCCGTTAAACCAAACTTTCCAATTACGCTAAATTGTAACAAATTAAAACCGCATGATAGAAATTTAAGCCTCGAATAAAACATGAAATTTCACCTTTAAATTGCCGTATGCACTTTCCGGGTTGCTTTAAATTATAGACCGTGCTAGATTTTAATTTTAAACCTCTCTTCAAATCCATCATCATCAAAACCCATCTTGGCACTATTGAGCACGGGTCTCTTCGCAGAATAAGAAGTTTAGGGCCATAGTCCACCACGCTGGCCAAGTGCGGATAAGCAGACTTCACACACCTTTGAGTAATTAGGTACATCTATACTAATACTATTTAATAATAAGAAGAATAATAAGACTTTGTTTCTATGTTTATTTGTTTGAACTGGTTGATCTCAAAAACTACTGGTTCGAATGGGAAATTCTGTATTTGTTTATTTATTAAGAGGAGCATCAATTAAAATAAATAAAAATATTCAATGTTTGTTAACGTAAAGAACGAGTTTCCCGAAACAGAGCGAACAAAGCTAATATAAAAAAACTGAAGAGATGTTTTGTCTTTGAAAGCACTAGTCTCTGGAACTGCGAGTGGGATTTGAAAAAATGTTTTTGTGTATCACAGCCACATTAATGAAGAAGGCTACACAATTTTTAAAAAGCCTTAATTATAGAATTGATTGAAGCGAAACGATAAAAATTGTACAGATGTTACAGATTTATCGTGTCGTAAATACGTCACTAATGATATCGTAGTAATACTGTAAAAATGAAAAGCCGAGTGAAAATATGAAATTAGTCCCTTTTCATGTCTTGTTACTAAGAGCACACGAAGTACTTGGTGATAATGGTGGCAAGTCACTGTTACTCATGGATATGCATAGCATGAAAGGCATCACCGATGATTTGCCGGTCGAAGAAGAAGATAGAGGAAAGAAAAAGATACTGTCTCCCAAGCTTCCAGACAGAACACGAGTTGTTTGGTGGCTGACCCAAGTAAAAGGTTGATAACACACCAAAATACTTCTTTTACAAGCCCACTATATTATCACTACATATCACCTCATGAAGTATTTTTCACCTGCCATCATTGTTGCGTTAATTATGCCTATCGCTGTCATTATCGTTATCAACCCAGTATAATGCATGTTGCATTCCCATATCCGCACTTAACGGCCAATCAAACCGGATTGTGTACACACAACATTATTTTATCTAATATTCCCATTTCCCTAAGTTCATATAATCCATACTGTCACATACCACACATATTTCGGTCGTGAAATGCTAAATTACTGCTCAGAGAGCTATCGGATTTAGGAGACGTATTTGCCTAATTTAATGTAAATATACAGAGTGATGTTTAATTAAATCCGAAACACAATCAGCCTGTGTATCATTGGATCGGAGACAAAGGCGTAAAGGATTGGGATGTTAATTCAAACCTAATTTGGTTTAATTAAGTGTGTAGTACCCACATTTTGAGTTCTCACACTTGATTCGGATTTATGTGAAATCGACATTGTATTTGAATCAATCTGGCTGAATAGTGTGGATGTTCGCCAAATTTAACCTTATAAAGTCTTTCTAACACACAAAGTCTAGTCCGGACCACGCGGAGGGCAAGACACATTCCAAAATCTCTCGCAGCAATTTGGGAATAAAAATAAAATAACATTTGTGTGCGGTGCTACTTACTTATAACTGAACTGTGGTCGGATCGATTGTAATTCACGACATTTTAACGTTGCCATCAATCCATTAATGACCCACTACTGAGCACGGGTTTCTTTACTAATCTAGGAGATTTACTTCAATAATAATATCCATGTCAAAATTAGGTACTTTGTGACTTATTTGAACATCAATAACGTTAAAATCCGCCAATCCGGACTGAAGCAGCATGATGGAGTATGATCTAGGCCTCCTCAATAATGTGATGTGACCCTTCTATCAAGTGAGCTTATCAATATAAATTGTCAGCCTAGACAAATCGGTGACGCCTTTCATCCCTATATCAAAAGCAATGAACCTTTATAAGTTTTTAATCTTTAAACGAGCAATTCTTGTATATTTATTTATTTATATTCACGATCTCGGAAACGGCTGCAAAGATTTTCATGAAAGTAACAGATTAGGGGGTTTTCGGCTCAAGGAATCGATTTATCAAGGTCCCAGGTTCGAGAAAAGCTCGGTTCCCGAGATAAAGAGATTTTAAAAACATCATACTGACGCCATCTATGAACTTCTATGAGGTACTGTTTGTAACGTGTTGAACTGACGCCATCTATGAAACATTAGGATAACTTCTATGAGATACGGTTTGTTTGTTTCAGTAGTATGAAACTAGATGGCGCTCGAATATATTTTTGTTCGGCTACTTACGTTGAAGCGCTATTTTTGCGTTATACCTACCTATTTTCTGTTTGAATAAAATTAAAAATCAGTGCGATTATCTCGCTTGACCTCGCAGGACGCGTAGTGATAGTTTAACGTGCGTTTGTGATATTTACGAGAATATTTGTAAATAAATGTTAGTTTTGTTATTATCGATTTAATAATATATTTTAATAAAGTTTTAAATAAATAATGGTCAGATCGATGAAATTACTATTGTTGTAAATAGAATCAATAAAATTTTAAGTACGCCTAACAACTTGCTCATTAAACTAAAAGTATATTTATTTATGTTGTTTAATTATCATAAACATTCAATACATTTTATCGCAAATAAAAATTTCAGTCGGGGACTGCCTAAGCCTGCGAAAAGTACGAAGGAAAGTTCAATGAATTTATCTAATTAAGTATGTACCTATTTAAAATGCAATTAATTCGCTCACACAGTTAACTTCTATGAGGTACTGTTTGTAACGTGTTGAAATTTCAGTAGTATGAAACTAGATGGCGCTGTACAACTTTGTGAAACACGCTGTTGAGATCCTTTGGCCGTAACATAAGTAAAATGAATTTTGTGCTCAGTGAACAGTTGTATGATTTGACTCCTGAATAGATGGCGGAATTCCTCGTATTTCTTGCGATTCATACTAAATATAATTTTCAACCGAGCAAAGCTCGGTCAACCAGGTACTAAGTTTTTAATCGCTGCTCTGAGATTTCAAAGTGGCTGGTGCCATATAGACCAAAATTTTACTTTATCAACTATGTGCTTATCTTGAACCCATTAACGGATTTCATTTTAATTATTAAAAGTAATCTGAAATAAATTCTTAAAACGTACATTACTACTACTTAATCATTAATGTGTCGAAAAAGTGTCTATAAAAGCTCAACAGCAAAGATTCAATTAAAATTCAAAACCACAAAATCAGATCCTTTTGATTGATTTAGATTGGATCTGAGTATTTTTAATTCGACAGTCAATATTTCAATTTTAAGTGGCCAACTAATATGATTAGTGTTGATAGCATTTTCGCCTGAACGCTTTGAGAACTTTCTAGATTCTAATTGGCAAACAAATTTAAGGGATATTTATGGAACTTGATGCATTCGAAACCTTTTTGCTGAAATAAAAAACCCTAGCATCTGCAACCCAATCCCATGTAGACTAGGATGTTGATAGACACGATTGAAGCCAGCCTAAGTGTAAGCCAAGGTTATTTTGTGTAAACATTATATTATAGGTGACTTTTAACATCTTGATTACTGACTACCATCCTCTTGCTTGAGTTAGCTTCCAGAGGACTCATATTATTCCAGCTGGAGGCTTAAGAGCCAGTACTATTTTTTTTCTTTCTCTCCTTTCTGGGCGTTCTTATCATATGGTAGATCGTCAGCTCTTTTGTAGGCAATTTACATAAAATATAACCAGAAAACCATCTTACCTGCTATGTAAAACCCGTAAGCTCTTAGTGGACATGCAGTTGACGCTCCAGTCAGTGTTGCCATGGTCATTGCAGATAGTGATGGAGAATCTCCCATAGTTGGCCCTGATGAGGTGAATCACTGATCCTTCTCCGCAGCCGATCTTCAACGTCTTGCCTTCGCACGCGTACGCTGTCTCGTATCTTGGTTCTGGAAAAGAAGATGGTCATAATTAGAATAAGCCATAAAAAAGTTAACGCTCGCTAAGTAATACACATTTAAACATCAGAGAACAAACATACATAGGTTTGCCATAAAAATGTCCGTTGTTACTGAATTTCCCACAAATCTTTAAAATCATGTTATAGCAGAAAAACCACCAGACAGATAGGTATATCATCTGATACAAAATCATAACTGTAGCTTATGGATATTCGAAAACCCAAACCATGAACTGCAAGTAAACGATGACGAAGTAATTGGAACTTTGCTTCATCGAAATAACTGATGAAGCATTCATTTAAATAAAGTAAGGATGCAGCATTTTGACATAGACAAAGCTAACGCATTTCATTCAAGAGTTATACTCTACAATTTCCAGGTAACGTGTTTTGGGTTTAACCACAACACAGAAGCCATATCAAAGCGGTATTATCCAGTCCATATGTCAAAGCTCTTGTTCTCGGGAATAAAATAATTTTATTCGTCGGTGACGAATTGAGTTTGTAACTTGAAGTCTTTTCCAATTTTAAAATGTTTGCTCACTTTTAAATACGCTTACCAAATTGTTTTGTGACAGTAAATATCGTTTTATGAGCGTAACGTTGTGGATGTAGAGTAGAAGAAATATTATTTACCACATGTTCCCTCTGTAAAGTACAGAAATAAGGTTCTTATTCTTCACATGAAAAAATTCTCATTTATAACTTTAAGTACACAATATATTGAAGTACCATTACTAATTCTACCTTAAGTGGTGGTAAGTAGAACAGCTTGGAACCCATTAGTACTATTCAGGTTTAGGAAGTTCTCAAAGTTAATCCTGAGAAGTAAGTTCCGACCAGATTACAAACGTCGTGGGATTAATTAGCGGTCCCCTAAAATCAAGTAACTAGAGAGTTCCGTTTACAAAACTAGACATTTATTAGATGTAAGTAATTTTCTGATTGTTGAATAGCTAGGATCAAATATGAAGGAATGATGAAAGATAGATGCGTGGTTTCGAAAAAAGGCCACAAATAGGTAGTGAAAAGGAGTGTATAATCTTAGAAGATGAATGTTAGTGATAGAAATAGATCATTAAAATACTGAATGGTATCTAATAAAATCGAAATAGTTACTTGTAATAGTGAAGTAAAGGAAGATGATGATTATTTACATAAAGAAACTTTGGACCTATCATTACAGAAAATTAAAAAATATTGATAGATATACACAAAGTGTTCATTCTTGAAGTTTATCAATAAATTGATTGCTCTAAAACAAAATTTAAAAGTAAATAACTCATGTTTGGAATTACAATCGCCACGCAATAGACTAATTTTCAAATCGAGTAAATATTACGTCTACATGCGTATAATCTATATAAAAAATTTATGTTAGTCTCCCAATCAGTGTCTGTTAATCATTTTATTACAGCTAATGAAATGATAGCAACACAAAAGATAATTGCTTAAGACGAAGATAAAGGAAAAGGCGTTAATAAATCCAATTCAATGCTCTGAATAGTATTCCATTGTTTATGTTATATCAACTTCACAAGATTAATATTGGGGATAGAAATCACGAAATTACTACACGGTCGCGAGTCATTCTTTCATTCCATACCTTTTGTGCCCACAAAGCTGAAAAGCGGCATTCACCCAGAACACACCGTTCACAATAAATCCAATTAAACGCCCCCGATATTGTTCATCGAATCGTTTCGCCCAGAAACCATTGGCCCATTCAGAACCAGGCGATCAATGGACGACAAAACGAAAACTGTCGACTCAACGTTTCATAATCAATTTCTGAACGATTCATCAGTCAGGAAACAAACGCAAGAATATTTTTCAAAGTTTTCGTGTACATTGAGGGAAGTTGGCACAAATTGAGCTCAAGCGCGAGCGACGATAGGATCTAAAGTGCAATGGATGACTTCGAGGGAAGATTTATCGTAGTAACTTCATGGACGGAATAAAGGGTGTTAGGTGTGCATATTCTTACGATCGATAATAAATCTGGCCAAATTAATGGCGGCACCGACAGATCGTTTAGCGCGTTTCGCTACGTCATACAACGAAATGAGGGTTTCAGTACATAATACACTAAAGTGGATCTTTGGGTAGGGTTGCTTGTTAATTGGATATATCGATAATTTTCTAGACGTCAGTAACATACGTAACGCGTTAAATTAACGATAAAATTCGTGTTGTTAGAAATTAAAAGGTAAAAATAAAAAGAAAAATACTCGTATAGATCGTACCAAAGCTCATAATTATTATGATGACTTAAAGGCGTATCTCATAAGTTTAAAATGTAATGATTTATAATTATGCTTTTTTATTCAATCGATGAAATTATTGGGAAGACGGTATCACGTAGGAAGAAGGCGTATAAATTCTGTTTAAGCTGTTTCAATTATGTACGTTCCCCGTGAAAAAGAAAATACACTTCTTATTACTATCTATTATCAATCCCTCTAGTATCAATCTTTATTTGAATCGTGGAAGACCACAAAGCGTATCCAATGAGATGAAAGGACAAGAGAGAGATGATAACTTATTTGTATAAATATTGTATTTACTCGTTAAGGGACAAGTAAAGGTTCAAACCCAAATGCCACCCAAAACGTTAAATCAACCTCGATCAATCTTTATCGCTGGTATAATTGAAATGATAAATGAATATAATAATAAGCCACATCTCACGGGACCGTAGTTATCATCAAAAATAAAGCAATTAGTCAAAATTTGAAGCGGTTTTATGTCGCAACAGATTTCCGATAAGTGAGGCCGCACACCGGCACCATATATTACTCGCAACATACATATATTTACAGCGCCACAATTATCGCGATACATTTACGCGGCGACAAATGTATTGTGTAAGGCAAACAGCGGCCGACTAAGCGAGTCGCAAATTTGTGGCGAACTGAAATTCGAGTTAGCTGCAAACTAGGATCAATTTTCTTTCTTCGCAAGCAAACTGTTTTGAGTTAGCCGCTTATTTAGGTCGACCGACTAAATTTTCACTTGATTATTGTTGTACGAAGGGGGTGCTTGTGTTGGTCACGACGGATAGTTTTGAAGTAATTGGTGTCTTTTGAAGTAATTTGGTCAACACTACAATTTGGTAAACATGTCAATAGCTTCTTTCCAACAGTTTGCGGCAAACGGACTCACTACGCTCGGCGAACAATCATATCGCCGCCGCCGACTGCAACCGGGTTTGCTGTAAGTTGACCGCTAACTGAGACAGTCGGCGTACATAACGCTGCAAACCGCCTATAATGAGTGCAAAACTAGCAAACTGCGGACACTCCATTTCAAATAAGTATATGGAATGGCGAACTAAACCGATACGTCGCAAACTCAGTTGGTCGCTCACAGTTTGCCTACTGGGGACACAGCCTTATTATAATATAAATGTATCTCTGGTGTGCGGCCGCACTAAGTTTTCCCGGACTGCGATAAATTATGTCCACCTTTGAAACATTGGTTTACGCTTGTTTTACAAAAATATCCCGTGTACTTTGTCAGGCAGATGTTGTAAAGTCGATGAGTAACATGATTTAACGACTTCATAGCGTAGTAGATTGTTTTGCAATGGTTCCAGGTTTGATTCCGGACCGAGGCTTACCTACTTATACAAATGACGTAAATGTGTGTAGGTAATAACTAATAATTTTCAACAAAATAGAACCAACTTTAACGCCGAAAAGTAAAAATCGGTTCAGTTAAACGCAGTTAGTAGGTATTCCTAAATCCTTCTCCTAAGTCTAATAAACACCATGCTGAAAACCGCATCAAAATCAGTTCAACCAAACGCGAGATAATCGCGGACAAATATACATACATACATACATACATACAGGTCAAACTGAGAACCTCCGTCTTTGAAGTCGATTAATAAATGTATGTTTTTGGGTCGTGTAGCAATTTCATTGTGTTATCCATGCCGTGACTAAAGGAATCCTGTGAGGGGCCATATAGTAATTGAGTAAACATTTTTTAAGTTGTTAAAGCAAATATTATTTAAAAAAGGAAGCTGTTTTTTGGTCACACTGAAACTGAAGAGGAATTAGGTACTTTTCAATGTATCACATTTACGTAATGGAAGTGTGAATTGTGTAAATGTCTGAATCGTTGTTAATTTGTGACATAGCAAGTTAAGTCACATCGGAAGAAGTCACTACGAATCCATGAAATCTGTAAGAAAGCAGCGTGACTAACTATGGTGTAAGACTCCTAAGTTATGTAACTTATGAACAAGTAGGGTAGGGAATGGTCTATAGCGAACCATTAACGGGTTGAAATCAACCTACTAATAGCTATCCTTAAAGCCTATTTTTGATTGTCATTTCTTTAGTTTTAAAACTGTACCTGCATTAAAACGGGTCCTCGGTTCTGGATTATAAAATTGTTTTTGTAGATAACGCGTGACTAAGTGACATGGAAGTGGAATTAAGACATTTGGGGTGTAATGGGACCCAACCATCGTAGATACGCTTCCCCTTGAGACGGTAAATGTGGCGCCAGATCCCCCTTGATGACGCCATGGTGAATAACACATCGACAAGTACAAATAACTCAAAAACTACTCACCAGATTTCGCTCAAATTGATATAGAACCAGACGATAAGCAGCTTTAGAATAGATATACATAATCGATTCACCCGGTACAAAGATATGAGACTTATGAGGTACCCAAGACAAAAAAATTCAGTAGAATTGAGAACCTCCTCCGTTTTCGAAGTCAATTAAAAATACGTTACGTTCATAATTCATACTCGTTGGTAGCGACACTTGATAGTGTGCGCGCCATGCACCGTGACGCCATGGAACACACAAACGCACAGTACAGTCCTCATGCCTCCCATGATGTCCTGACCATCAGGTGGCTGGTCTGGTCTTTCATCGGCTATTGACCACAAAAATTAAAAGCACTGCATTCCGAAATTCTGACCATCCTATTTATTTTATTTAGATCATTAATTAACTAGTAAAAAAATAATTTACAAGTGTTTTATTTACCCTATCAATCTAGTGAAGTACCCTAGTTGAAAAAGAGTAAGATATTTGTAATTTTATCGACCATCATTAAGCAACACTATGCAGTACAGTCACGCGAAACTGCACTTTGTATCGATATTAAAGCGAATCGATACGAGAAAACTATTCAAAATCACTCCAGAACAGCGGCTCGTATCGCAGGATCTTTAACCAACCCCCAACCCTCTAGGGGTGGTAAATAATAAAAATGATTTATTGGTTACGTCCAGTACTTGTTATAGGGGTCGAAAACAATTTACAAGGTGTTATAGAACGGATAGGGTAATTATTATAGAACGAACGAGTTTGTATCGGTTCTTACAGTTTAAACTGACTCATAAATAAATATATTTGTAATTTATTGAACAATTAAAATTGTTCCGTAAATCGATAAATTGTGGTTCACATGATATTTGTAAAAAATTAAGACAACTGTTTTGGATATGAGAAAAAGCCTTTTTTCGATAACTATATAAAATACCGTGCTGACTGGTTTAACATTTTAGTTTTGATTTGAGTCTTGCTCTGAGTCTAGAAGTACAAATAAATACGAAGAATTGGAACTTCTAAAGATCACATGTGTTTGGGTTCCTCTGAACTGCTACCGCGCCAAATTTCAATCATCCTTAAGGAATTTACTATTATAACACGCACGAACACATACCGAAGTATTTACATTGTATGTAGGTACCTACTCTCATAATTCGAATTAAAAAAATGTAAGAAGCCTTCATATTATTCTGAGTTAGAATTAAAAGTATTGTTAGAGAACCTGATTCTACTGTCAAAATACATAAAAAGATAAAAAAACACTCATAAATATAGTAATTATAAATATCTAATCATTACAATCTGCTAACTAAAACAACAAAGTTCCGACGAGATTAAACGTGCGCGGTTTTATATACTGTTTATACTAGATCTTAAACGGTATCTAGATTTTAAACAAGGCAATACCTTCAAACACTGCGGTCAATAAAATGTAATAAGTATGTTGAATGCCAAAACTGCCATTTTAAACATTTCTCCGGAGCTTTATTTCAGCTCAACCGAAAGCTTTTCAAGATGGCGTCGCTCTGAAATGAAAATCTCCTGTCATGTCGAAAAATAAAAATATATTTCCTCACCTCTGGGTAAAATATTCTTATATTTCCAGTTGCATATGGACGAAAAAGCTTTTTGCTTTTATACCTAGGTCCACTAGGATTCCCGGCTTAATGCAGTTGAAACCTAGGTACCTACTTTTAGTGCCAGTTTAAATAACTGACTCAACAAATGTAAATATCTTTGAGTTTATTTTTTAAACTAGAGAACCGCCCGCGCTTCGCTTCGGGACCCGTAGGTCACAGCCCCGTAGGTCCCGCTCCCGTAGGAATTTAGGCTAAAAAGTAGCCTCCTACACGCTCTCTTCACTCCACCCTGTCTAAGGTGTGAGGAGCCCTCGGGACACTTAGTTCCCCTTTGGGGGTGTCTCTCGCGGCCCGTTAAAACGGGCCGGTCCTTGGGTTGGGCCCTAAGGCCCTTGGTTGTCCATCTGTGGTTAACCAATAGGTCAAATCCGGTGAGTGGCGGCCTTTTTACAGGCCGCAGAGTCTTAAACGGGATGGGGTTCATCTTCGCGCCGCCCAGGCGATCGAGGCCCTACCGGGTCAATCCCGCTGGTGGGAAGCCCAGCAGGAGCCGATCAGCACGGGCGACGACTTACGAAGCCCCAGTATCAGTCAGTGCTAGGCCCGTCCCGCGCAACCAGCAAGTCGCGCGGGAAGGCCCAGCGGTCCGGTGGACGGGCGTAGAGCGGCGCCAGGTCCTGCCGATGCGGGAACCGCGACGCGTCGACACGCCCGAACATCTTGTGTGCCAATCTCTCGATGAAGTCGTCCAGGCTCTCGACTCGAAGGTCCCTCTGGATGACGGCGTTCCTCACGTACCTCGGCGCACCAGTCAGCCGGCGGAGCGCAATCGCCTGAACCGCGCGCATCCTCTTGCACTGCGGTTCGCTGGCGAGCGCGTACCACGCCGGTGCCGCGTACGCGAGGCGGGATCTGATGTAGGTCTTATAGACCCCGAGCTTCAGTCCGAGAGGGAGGTTCGAGGAGAGCACTGGTTTCAGGACTGCCATCGCGCTCCTGGCATTCGCGACATGTAGTATTTGATAGCGTGATTCAGAAATTGCAAATGAATTTTACTTACGCCATCTATTAACAACTCTGGAAATAAATATCTAGCAACTAACAAAACATCGATCTTCCCATGGGAATGGGATGTTTTTCCGCGGTAAAAAGTAGCCTACGTCACTCTCCACCCCCCTAACTATCCCCACACACATAAACCATACCATATAATAGCTTTGTTGCGACGTGAAAGAGTCACAAACAAACAAACAAACAAACAAACAAACAAACACACTTTCACATTTATAATGTGACAGCCCTGGCGTATCGACTTCGCTACGCCGAAAACAATAAACAATAGGGGCCATAAACATGTCGCGCAACAATAGAAACAATAGGAGCGCGGCTCTCTCAAAAGGACGCACGACGCTTCGACCATTACGGCAATAGTCATACGGGCGAAAGTCGGTTGCAAGGAACGTTCTCGAACTTTATTTCGACGCGGGTCCGGACTTCGCGGGAATATTCTCGATTGTCGTGAATGGTGCGTGAGTGGTATAAAAAGGGGCGATCGTTCAACCGCGGACATTCTAGTTTCGGAAGCGGAACCAGGAAGATACCAGCGATACCTACGAGCGATACTAGTGAGAAGTGAAGTGATTTCTACGAGCGATACAGTGTTCGTCGAGCGTGTTTACGAGTACCTACGTGCATAGTGTTGTGGTGTGTACTGTGTACAGTGTGTAATTGTGTTTCTACGAGTTCAATAAAGTCTTTGTGGTACATTTTGGCATTTTCTCGAACCCCATACTCCTGACACGTAACAATTGGTGACAGAAGCGGAATGCCTGTAGTACCGCAAAGTGAAGACGGGATTCGTACGCGACGGCAGACGGCATTGGATGCCGCGCGGATGGAGTCGCCCGGGCGTGACCGCACGGAAACGGAGGCCGCCGCTGAACCTTCGAATACATCAGCTACATCAGCGCCGACACCGAGTGCATTCGATATGGCCTCGTTATTAGCCGCCTTACAGCAGAGCCAGCGCGAAGCCATGGAAATCCAGCGAGAAGCCATACAGCGGAGCCTGCGCGAAGCCGTGAAGAGCCTGGAAAGTAAATTGGAGAGCCAGCGCGAAGATATGAAGAGCCAGCGCAAAACCATGGAGGCAATCGACGCAAAGCTGGATGGTTTCCAGGGAGATTTGAACGTCGTGAAGGAGGACCTAGAAATGGTAAAAGTGCGTACATCCGAGCACGACCAAGCCCTCAAAAGCCATGACGCGTCAATCAACAGCCTCAGTGCGTCAGTGAACTCCCACGAAACTAGGCTCGTGGATTTGGACAACAAGCTGCAAAAAATAAAGATTATGAGCACGGCAGCAACCAGTTCATCTCCTGGGGCACCGAAATTTAAGGTTCCAAGTTTCGACGGCACGACCTCGTGGACAGCGTTCAGGCACCAGTTCGAGGTAGTTGCAAATGGGAACGGCTGGGAAGACGAGCACTCGTTGGCGGCACTTACCTTAGCTCTTCGAGGGGAGGCACTGCTGGTCCTTGAGAACCTGCCCGCCGAGCGACGCACCTTGGAGTCGCTATTTAAGGCATTGGAATCTCGATACGGGGAGAAGCACCTTGAGCATGTATATCGCGCGCAGCTCAAAGACCGGTCACAGAGGTCGAGCGAAGGACTGCAACAATGGGCTACGGAGATCGAGCGCCTCGTACGCCGAGCCTATGCGTCGAGTTCCACACCCGTCGAAGACAAAGTATTAGAGGCCTTCGTCAGCGGCATACGGGATCCCGAGGTGAGAGCAACGGTGCGCTTGGGGCATCACGCAACATTGGAAGCAGCTTTGGCGCATGCCCTTGAAGTGGAAGCGGTACGAAGCGACTACAAAAGTTGTAAGGTGCGCGAAGTCGTAGCGGCGATCCAACCTCGTACTGGGCCTATCTGCTACGGATGCGGTGAACGAGGACACATAAGGATTAACTGCCGGACTCGAAAGCAACCGAAATCGGTGTCGACGGCTACCCAAGTCGACACGCAGGAGCCGTTAAACTAAAAGGCGCCAGCGCCGCGGGGCGGGCACTGGCTGGACTTCGTCGAGCCCCTACTGTATTGGTATCACAAGCCTGTGACGGGAACAGCCTCGTAACTACTGGAGAAATAAATGGCATACCCTGTCGCTTTACTATTGACACGGGAGCATCGAAATCCATCGTTCGACCAGAACTACTTAAGCGGACTATCATGTGGGACAATGGACGACCATCATGCAATCTGCAGACAGCGACAGGCCAGCCAGTGACCGTCCTAGGAGTTACGGAAGCAAGACTGAAACTCGGAAGTGACATTTACACGCAGTCTGTTTTAGTAGCGAATATAACTGACGACTGCATTATCGGACTGGACTTTCTACGGGCACATCACTGCATAGTTGACATAGCGAAAGGAGTGTTAAGCTTCCCGGATCAAGAAGTCTTCTTGGAGGGTTCATGTTCAGGAGCAGTGTACTGTTCGAGGACAGTGAAGCTGGCACCCAGATCGGAAACCTTGGTCAAGGTTAGGTTTCCCGAAAAGATACAGCTGAATCGATGTGTCGTAGTGGAAGACTATGGAGATCATCCCAGTTGGATCACGGCAAGGACACTGCTCATGACCAAACGCGACGCTAAGTTAAAGGTCATCAATCTTAGCAGCATGGCGATACATCTCGCAAAGAATACGGTCATTGGCCGATGTGAAGCCGTGGACAGCTTGAGGAAGGTCCAAGAAAACTCGGTCAAACCTGGATCAACGGATCACATGACATCTTTGCTGGAGGCGACAAGGAGGAATTTGAGCACTGAAGAATACACTCAGGCAGCAAAGTTGTTGATGGACTACAAGGACATCTTTACCAGAGGAGATAGCGACCTTGGAAGAACAAATCTTGTCACTCACCCAATAGATACCGGCAATACTTCACCGATCAAGCAAAGACCGAGACGAGTACCATTGGCAAAGGAACACGAAGTTGCAGAAATGATCAAGGACATGGTGCGCAGCAAGGTGATCGAGCCGTCAACTAGCCCTTGGTGTTCACCTGTGGTACTCGTGAAGAAGAAGGATGGCAGTACTAGATTCTGTGTCGACTACAGGATGCTTAACACCGTTACCAAGAAGGACAGCTACCCTCTGCCCCGGATTGACGACACGTTGGATATGCTTGGTGGAATGAAGTGGTTTTCGACGGTCGACCTGAAGAGTGGTTACTGGCAAGTAGAAGTCCGGCCAGAAGACAAAGAGAAGACCGCCTTTACCACCGGAACCGGAAATGGCTTATGGCAGTTTCGCGTAATGCCTTTTGGATTATGTAACGCTCCTGCCACTTTTGAGCGTCTCATGGAGCGAGTGTTGGTGGGACTTTTGGGGGACGCTTGTCTGGTATACCTCGATGACGTCATAGTCATGGGACGAAACTTCGTGGAACACAAGCGAAATCTGGAGAAGGTATTCAGACGATTCCGTGAGTCCAACCTAAAGCTCAATCCGAAGAAATGTGACTTCTTCAAGAAGGAAGTATCATTTTTGGGACACATCATATCGGACGAAGGTGTTCGAACTGATCCAGACAAGATAAGAGCTGTTCAAGAATGGCCGACACCAAAGAACAAGACCGATGTAAGAGCGTTCTTGGGGTTATGTGCCTATTACCGTCGGTTTGTGAAGAACTTCTCAGAGATAGCCAAGCCATTACACCGTCTCACGGAGGACAAGAGAATCTTCAGTTGGGATTCCGATTGCGAAGATGCGTTTGTTCGCTTAAAGGAACGTCTGTGCTCGGCTCCGATTCTTGGCTATCCCAGAAGGGAAGGGAGATTCATAGTGGACACGGACGCTAGCAATACTGGCATCGGAGGAGTATTATCCCAAGACCAGAACGGCCAGCAGGTGGTCATTGCGTACTTTAGCAAGACCCTTTCGAAACCGGAAAGAAATTATTGTGTGACTCGGCGAGAATTACTGGCTGTGGTGAAGACCCTTCAGCACTTCAACAAGTATTTGTTGGGACGCGAGTTCACAATAAGGACGGACCACGCTGCTCTGAGGTGGCTTCTGCAATTCAAGAACCCGGAAGGCCAGGTCGCGAGGTGGATCGAACAGCTTCAAGAGTTCAACTTCGTAATAGAGCATCGCAACGGAAGAGCTCATTCGAATGCCGACGCCCTATCACGACGCCCATGCTCCGAAGAATGTCGACATTGCATCAAGCATGAGGCTAAAGAAGAGGTCAGGGTAATAAGGATGCAGGACCTAGACGAGTCTTGGGGAACGGAGCAAGTAAGCCAAGCTCAGAAGGAAGACAAAGACCTCAGCTTGATCATGGAATGGAAAGCCAAAGGACAGAGGCCCCTGTGGAGTGACGTGTCAACATCAAGCGCGACGACTAAGGCATACTGGGCTCAGTGGGACAGCCTTACACTAGAGAATGGCGTGCTTTACCGGATCTGGGAGTCACTCAACGGAAGGGAACGAACCCTGCAAATGGTTATCCCTAGAAGTAAAGTGGCTGATTTGCTGAAGCTCGTACACGATGGCACTTCTGGTGGGCACCTCGGCATCAAGAAGACCCTCGTAAAGATACGAGAACGCTTTTATTGGGTGCGGTGTCGAGAGGACGTCGAAGATTGGTGCAGGAAGTGTACAGTGTGCGCTTCAGTGAAAGGGCCCCGCACTAGATCCAAAGGGAAACTACAGCTGTACAACGTCGGAACCCCTTGGGAGAGAATCGCCATAGACGTTGCTGGGCCATTCCCTCAGACGGAAGACGGGAATAGATTCATCATAGTGGTACAAGACTACTTCAGTAAATGGCCGGAAGCGTTTGCAACTCCGAACCAAGAGGCGAAGACCGTGGCCAAGAAACTTGTCCAGGAGGTAGTATGCCGCTTTGGTGTACCATTGGAGTTACACAGCGACCAAGGTAGGAACTTCGAGTCGACGTTATTCCAGGAGATGTGTGAACTTTTGGGAATAAATAAGACACGTACCACACCGGCGCATCCTCAATCTGACGGCATGGTGGAGAGATTCAACCAAACGTTGGAAAATCACTTGGCCAAGGTCGTCGAGGAACATCAGCGAGACTGGGATCGGTACATTCCTCTGTTCCTGATGTCATATCGGTCTGCCATACACGAGTCCACGGGATTTACACCCGCTAAAGTAAACTTCGGAAGAGAAATGCGTCTGCCGTTGGATTTGCTGACCGGTACACCGCCAGATGCCCCGAAATCAACCGTTGAATACATCTCGGACTTACGGACCCAATTGGACGAGACACATGATTTTGTGAGGGAGCAGTGTTTGAAGACAAGCGAAAAAATGAAAACCCGGTACGATCGCGATGCCCAGAAACATGGTTTCAAGGAGGGAGATTCCGTATGGTTGCACAATCCACTGCGGAAGAAAGGGAAGTCTCCGAAGCTACAAGCACGATGGGAAGGCCCTTACACAGTTGTCACGAGGATTAATGACGTGACCTACCGAATCAGACAGGGGGACAGAAGAAAGCCGAAGATCGTGCACGTGGACAGATTGGCACCATTTCATGGATCGAATAATGCTCGGGACGAGCATGACTAAGAGGGGGGCAATGTGACAGCCCTGGCGTATCGACTTCGCTACGCCGAAAACAATAAACAATAGGGGCCATAAACATGTCGCGCAACAATAGAAACAATAGGAGCGCGGCTCTCTCAAAAGGACGCACGACGCTTCGACCATTACGGCAATAGTCATACGGGCGAAAGTCGGTTGCAAGGAACGTTCTCGAACTTTATTTCGACGCGGGTCCGGACTTCGCGGGAATATTCTCGATTGTCGTGAATGGTGCGTGAGTGGTATAAAAAGGGGCGATCGTTCAACCGCGGACATTCTAGTTTCGGAAGCGGAACCAGGAAGATACCAGCGATACCTACGAGCGATACTGTGTTCGTCGAGCGTGTTTACGAGTACCTACGTGCATAGTGTTGTGGTGTGTACTGTGTACAGTGTGTAATTGTGTTTCTACGAGTTCAATAAAGTCTTTGTGGTACATTTTGGCATTTTCTCGAACCCCATACTCCTGACACGTAACAATAATATTAGTAAGGATGATAGAACTTCACGAGAACTATTGCACATAATTAATTTTTACAGAGGTGAAATATCTTTTGCATGTGAATAAAACATAAGCCAATTAAAACTTAATTGCCTTTGCCTTCGCACTTGTCAAAGCGCTTGTACTTTATACGAAGGTATAAAAATATCAATAACGAAATAGAAAAATATTTTTTTATTAGTTGATACTTAAATAAGATGTGTTGTAACTTGTAACATCGATGTTGTATTTATTATACAAAGTTTTTAATTTAAAGAGGAAATAACATGAAGAAAACAAGGAAAAATCGTCTTGCCAGATGTTCAGTGTACAACGTAAGATTACATATCTAAATCATATTCGAATCGCAAGTTATTAACTATTCAACATAATAATAATTATGTCTAATTTAAAAAGGTATATTTTCTTTGACTAACTTACGCCAAAACCGCAACAAATGTGCATTATAAGTATAGTCTAAACTTTATAACAATAATTTCTTTGTTTGCAACATGTTGACATGTCAAATGCCTTTCATTATTCTCAAACAGAAGCACTTACTCGCAAATGTTAAACAGTAATTACATTCGTATTTTACTAAGCAATTCCTTTTCAAACGCCGTAACTACCCTACATTTCTCAAATTAAATTACCAATTTGTTTCAACCATGTGTTGAACCTTATCCCTGGGACATAAAGTACGATTTCGCTCGCGCTAACCGAATAAGGTAATAAGCCCGTATCATGGAACCTCGTTAGTGAATACATGTGACTGTCATTTGATATCCGGACACCGAACTGTGCGGATGTGCGCTGTGAAATTTTATTTGAAATTAAATTTTATCCGTGTGGGATACGGTTGAATTTCATCTGTCCGTATCCAATGCAGGATGCGGCTTTGGGTGATTTAATTTTGTGTGCCATTAATCGACGCCAGCAGTGGCCTACGGGATTAGATGGAATTTTATTATCAGAATTTTACGGTATCTTTCTAGCGGCTTTGTGTTTTTGAATATACAAATGGTAACAAAAATTACTAAGCCATTTACGAACGTTTATGAACAATTGTTTAGATTATAAAGTAAAAAATGGTAAAGTCAAATTTTGCTGATTGTCATACTTTAATGTAGCTGTATCTTTCTATTTCTTTCGCAACCACAGTTCAGCAATGTCATCGGAGCGGATCCTAAAACTAAAGTTGCTCTGTACGAACGTAATTACAAATTATGCATATAAGTATGTATAGTTTTTAACCGACTTCCAAGAAAGGAGGAGGTTCTCAATACAACTGTATTTTTTCATGTATATCTCATTACATATCTTTAAACGAGCAATTCTTGTATATTTATTTATTTATTTATATGTATATAATCACGATCTCGGAAACGGCTGCAAAGATTTTCATGAAAGTTACAGATTAGGGGGTTTTCGGCTCAAGGAATCGATTTATCAAGGTCCCAGGTTCGAGAAAAGCTCGGTTCCCGAGATAAAGAGATTTTAAAAACATCATACTGACGCCATCTATGAAACATTAGGATAACTTCTATGAGGTACTGTTTGTAACGTGTTGAACTGACGCCATCTATGAAACATTAGGATAACTTCTATGAGGTACGGTTTGTTTGTTTCAGTAGTATGAAACTAGATGGCGCTCGAATATATTTTTGTTCGGCTAATACTAATAATATTCATTCTTACGTTGAAGCGCTATTTTTGCGTTATACCTACCTATTTTCTGTTTGAATAAAATTAAAAATCAGTGCGATTATCTCGCTTGACCTCGCAGGACGCGTAGTGATAGTTTAACGTGCGTTTGTGATATTTACGAGAATATTTGTAAATAAATGTTAGTTTTGTTATTATCGATTTAATAATATATTTTAATAAAGTTTTAAATAAATAATGGTCAGATCGATGAAATTACTATTGTTGTAAATAGAATCAATAAAATTTTAAGTACGCCTAACAACTTGCTCATTAAACTAAAAGTATATTTATTTATGTTGTTTAATTATCATAAACATTCAATACATTTTATCGCAAATAAAAATTTCAGTCGGGGACTGCCTAAGCCTGCGAAAAGTACGAAGGAAAGTTCAATGAATTTATCTAATTAAGTATGTACCTATTTAAAATGCAATTAATTCGCTCACACAGTTAACTTCTATGAGGTACTGTTTGTAACGTGTTGAAATTTCAGTAGTATGAAACTAGATGGCGCTGTACAACTTTGTGAAACACGCTGTTGAGATCCTTTGGCCGTAACATAAGTAAAATGAATTTTGTGCTCAGTGAACAGTTGTATGATTTGACTCCTGAATAGATGGCGGAATTCCTCGTATTTCTTGCGATTCATACTAAATATAATTTTCAACCGAGCAAAGCTCGGTCAACCAGGTACTTACAAATTATGCATATAAGTATGTATAGTTTTTAACCGACTTCCAAGAAAGGAGGAGGTTCTCAATACAACTGTATTTTTTCATGTATATCTCATTACATTTGCCGGGTGTTCGAATTTTTATGATTCCTTTTTATTTGAACGCTGGTTCTTGTCATGTAGTCCCGTTATTTGAGCCATATCTGACGAGTAATTTTTTAGCTACCTTAAGTACTTTTTTTGTAAAAAGTCAATTATGTCGAAGGGCCAAACAAAGAGATATAATTGTAATAAGTTCGTTCGAAAATTAATATGATAGTTCGTGTGGTCGCGTGTGAAACTTTAGGCAATAACATTTAACAACTAGTACTATTAATACAAAACATAATTACTCCAATTCGTAGAAATACGTTTACGGATAGTATATCATAGCTTATTCATGTAGTTTTGGTTATTCCATTAATATGTAATTACTGCTTTGTGTGGTATTACTATAAGCTTATTAACAACACTTTCGTGTCATCTAATAGTCTAATACTGGGATTGTGGACAGAGTGCAGATTTTCCTAGAAATTATCAATTTAATTGAGGGTTGGGACAAAGTGTATTGTAAAATTAAATATATCTGCATAGAACTCGTCCTGCATTGCTAGCGGTGAATTTCGGAGGGAGCTGGGTTCGGTTCCTAGCCAGAGATTCTACAGACTCGCGTAACTTTTTCTTTACGCTTATTCAAACTAATGCAATGATGCTACGAGTTTTTCATTCAACCCCTTCTTGGTTAATATAAAATAAGTAGGTAGTATCTGTCTTCTACCTTTTATTATGACCTCCGAAATCTACGGATCTTCATTCCTTATGTTAACCTAGTATGTTGACTACTTCCCTAAGGTGCAATTTAGTAGCCATACCGAGGATCTCTTTTCAAGTCATCGAAAACTCTTCAATGGGACCAACGAACTACAGCAACCAACTAACCATGCGCTCCGAAAACCCAAAACCCATAAAAATTCACCAAAAACCACCCATCAACTACCCAAAACTGCACACGACTTGTCACCAACAACGAAACATGAACCAAATAACTTTCCAAATAAAAAACCACCTCATGAAAAATTCATTCCACCATCATCGCTTCTCATAACAAAGATTTGATGGACTCGGTACCCCATAGATGTCATAAATTACACCGCAGCCATCTACGGGGAAGTGACAAATTGAAAAAGCGTTTTTATAGTGTATTTTACGGCTTCCCGCCGCATCCGTGTCACTTCATGTCAGAAAGATTTTACCCGCTATTTTAGTGTCAGGTGATACACGGGGCTAGGGTTGCCAGGTTTGCAAATGTTAGCCGGACAGATCAGCCAGTTTGGCCAGACTTTTGGGTTAAAAAGCTAGGCACCCTAAAGAAATTAATGTCAGCTTAGTAACTGGAAACGCGGGGACGGGGGAGTGCAAAATTAAGACATCAGACATCGATTATTAGATATATTGGTAATATTGGTATCCGAGCTAATTGCGGTAGTACTATGATTCAAATGATTCAAAAAGCCTACAAGGTCGGACACAGCTTATTTAGGCCGGACACGCATTCAAAAAGCCTGCACTGTCTGGCTTTAACCGGATGCCTGGCAACACTACACGTGGCTTATAAGTGAGACCTTCGATAGTACCACTTTGCATGCGTAAACATCCGCTTTTATGGTAACCTTTGGGCCGTTTTAAGGATAGAAAGTCAGGTGTCAAACGTGTTTTCGTTTTGTAAATCGTCAAGAAATATCTGATTATTAGCTTAAGGGTGCCTTTCCACCATAGATGTGCTATGCTACGATGCTAAAGATGCGTTTGAGATCTACCAATCACATACATTGTCCCGCCTAGAAACCCCGTAAGGGCTGAATATGATTGGTAGATGGCAGACGCATCCATAGCGACGTAGCATAGCACAGATCTGCTGGAAAGGCACCCTTACGTTGACGTCGTCAAAGGCATCGATGCGTTGAACTATACTCCGTTTGAATTCGATCTGGAATTCGTTATAGTTGCATGGCACACAAATGCCAGCGTTCCGCCAATACGATTAAGGTACATTTAAGATTGACGGCTTTACCTAAAAATGTCGTTAGTTAATTTTTCTGACAAGCTAAATTGAACTCTGAGCACAGGTAATAAGTTTGGTTTCAACGAGTGGCAATTTCATAATATGCTCGATGACTCAACGATAAGTATTGTACACGCTTTAATGGTGCGTACAGACTATATAACAAAACATGTTATAAAACACAGTTATATAACATGTTTTATAAATGTGGACGATATATTATGTCTTACAAAAACCCATAGTGACTTGTTATATGTTTCATTGTTAGACAACAATGTTAGATAGTGTGGACGTGTTATAAAACAGAAGTTATATAACGTGTTACATAATCTGTACGCACCCTAAGGTTTCTGTACCCAAAGGGTGAAAGACAAAATCCTAAGAATATGCTCTTCTATCCATCTGTCTCAGGGATATTTTCTCTCGAATAGAAATAGGTAGGACTGAAGATTCTGAAATTGAATAGAAAATAGGATTTGTGTTACTTTGGCTGCTATTACAAAAATAATAAATAAATAAAGTAGGACCCTAAAAAATTAGAAAAGAAAAGAAAGAAAAAAAAGAAAAGAAATTAAAAGAAAAGAAAAGAAATTACGTTTTTAATTTTACTATCTTGTATGAAAATATAAGAAAAACTAATTCCACGCGGGAAATCCGCTGACTCATGGCTAGTTTATTACAAATATAATATTACAACATCACAATTTTAAACACTGAAGTACATCCTAATAGTTTAACGGATCAGAGCGAAATTTAGTGGATGGATAGTTGATACCCTGGATTAGACGACTTAGCTCAGTTGACCCCGGCCGGCAGGATTAAGAGGTCAGTCTTCCTGGCAGGTGAATGCCACAGACACTTCTTCATACTCGTAGGTTTCTAGTTTAGAATAATGAATGTTATCATACCGGACTGATCGGAGTATCCAGGTTAATTATGTCAAAAGCTGTATTTTTACTCAATACCGGGAGCGATTCTCAGCGAGAGACAGTTTGATGATGTTTTAATAGTTAGATAAATGTGAAGTTTAAAGAGCCGTTTGTGATCTGAGTGTGTTTTGTTCTTTCAATGATGTCCACGTCTAGAAGAATACAAGTAAGGGTATACAACTGTACAGTACAAATGTGTAGCGCTATTATTATAAAAAAATGTGATTTATTTTCCATTACCCTTCCTTTTTTCTTTCTTTCTTCACATATTTATTATTAGAAAAGCCTTATTTACTGTTTTTACCGTTAACAATTATTTGAAAAAAAACATATTTGGACGTGGTTTAAAATGTAATAAATTCATAATACAATGCAAGAACTTTTGCGACATTGAAATTAGAAATAATTTATTCGCATAAGTCTTATCACTCGTGCACGTCATTTTGGATTCATTATGGTTTTGGAAAAGTACTTTGCGAACAAATGTCGAATGAAACTCCCCGGTACATTTAAATGCAAATAAAATTTAAAAACTTTCCCGTCCAAGAATACGTGGAAGAGCAACAATATTAATTTTTAAATTAAGTTTTAAATATCCGCCATAGAATGGACAATTCCGACATATTATTTCGGGTGTCGCTTTCAAAGCGCTCAAGTTTTGCCGTTGAATAAAGGTAATGGCAATTTTGGTGGCGTATGCGTTCGCCGAATTTAATTATAAAGAATTTGCATTTTTTCCTCTAACCCGACGTAAAAGCACGAATGTCCCGCTGTCCCGAGAGTTTTAGATATGTTTTGTACTTTTATACATTTGTATTTGACAGGAAGCAACCGTAATTTTTATGTAGGTACTTGTGATAAATAACCTTGAGGTCCCTTGCCATGTTTAAAGCGCTCATGGCCCGGCGGCTTGCGTTGATCCTAAGTGATTGACAAAGTTAAGCAACTGCGGGCGCGGTCTGTAGTTGTTTGGGTGAATGGTAGTGGCAATTTTTTGAGCATTTCCGTGCTTCTAATGGCACGTAAATCGTCAGTCGTGATAGTTATCATTAGATAGCAGTCGTTAAGCCATGTTAAGGAATTTGAGCGACAGAATAAAATTAAGTACGTGGCTACGAGTACCATCCTTCCAAAAATCCGCCCTGAAGCAGCGTGGTAGACTATAATATAGGTATGTCATGGGTAGAGTATGGTGAAGTAATAGTTATGAGAAGAGACCAAAATTACTGACCCGTGTTGCCCTATATGCACGATTCAAATATGCCGATACGTTCAACCCACTAAGCCATGACGTCACGATGCAAAGATAGCTCGGCCAATATGTCTAGTTCTAGGCATCAGGAATTCAAACCGCAGTTGAATTTTAAAAGATTTCTCGCTAAATCCGACACGAGTAGACGCATTGATCCGAACTGACGGGGTATTGATCCGGATCGGACCAGCCGTCCAGGGCCGCTAGGAATTTCTAGATATTGCTAGAAAATCCCCCGCAAAATATTCCAACTAAGTTTTCAAAATATATGTCAAGGTTTAGCGTACGTTGGATAAAAATAAACCGAATTTAAACGTTAAAAGGAGTATTTGAGCTTTTTTTGTTCATGTTATTTGTGCCTTAGTAGCAAACCAGGGACGCACTTCTGACTTTTCAGCGTTATGACACATTTAAATGTCACTCGCTCTAACGGCGGAGGAAAACATCGTGAGGACTCAAAGGTGTGTGAAGTCCGCCAATCCGCACTTGGTCGGCTTGGTGGACCTTAACCTTCTCATTCCGAGAAGAAACCCGTTCAGCAGTGGGACAGTTAAGAGTTGTGATAATGATGATAGACAACACAATTAAGACATCGCCATCGCAAGCCCCCAAAACTCCAGAACAAAAATTAATTTGATGCATAAATGCCTGTTCCAGGAATCGAACCCATTTGTTTCACAGGCTCCTGCCAACTGGGCTACGGCGTCATTTGAAATAGATATTACCTACAGCAAAATTAAACGGCGTAATTCGTTCATAATTCATTCCAGACGTCTATCGGAAAAGCCATTAGTAATTAATTTGTTATCGTCATCGATTAGTAATTAGTGTGGGAATGGAAATAAATGTTAAACATATGCTGCGAATACCTATCATGTTTTAAAAAACGTAATCTGCGCTAAAACTATATAATCTGCCCTAATAGCACAGGCTAATAAAAATAGTATACGTAGGTATAATACGTATACTATGCGAATATTAAGTAGAAAGTTGATTTTTTACTTGTTCTTTGTTTGGAATGAATAAACTCAAAAACTACTACACGTTTTGAAAATTATATTACTTATATTTGTCCGTATTTACCTGCGAATAACATGGGATAAAGTTTAAGTGATATTGAAGACCCACATGGCGAAATGGTTAACATGCTTAGCTGCCGCGCCGCGCCGTTCAAAGGTTCGATCCAAGCAAGGCAGAAAATTCAATAACTTGTATATCCTTGTTTTTAAGCAATATTTATGACACCCAAAAGACTCAGGGAAGCCTTGTTCATGGTTATAAAAGTTAAAATCTTGACTCCCCGATTAATTATGACAAACTAGCTTCCACTATAACGGATAACCACAGTAATAATATTAATTTATAACACCAATGACCTCTGCAAGTCCTCAGGTAGTCGCACCGGTTACGAACGGATTACGAATTACGACTTGGGATACGGTTTTTACGGGTTGGAAAACGCACCGATCTGCTGAAACTCACGCCGAATTCGGCCATCTTACGTATTACCCTCTTGAGGTTTACGGAGATTTTTCCTGTTTGTAAATAAACTTTATTACTTAGATACGTACAATTGTGATGAATCTCTTTTTATGTAAACATTTCACAAAAACGAGAAGACGGGCTTGATGACAAAGGTATCAATCAATATTTAACATCAAAGGCATCAAATTCTTTACTTGAAATTTTCTATTCCCGTGGGATTTCAGGAATAAATATCAATTATTTTGTTCACAATACCAATGCTCATTTTATTTACCAAATAAGAAATAGGTATCGGTTTATGAATGGAAAATAAAAATGAACCGAACTCTTTTGTGTTATGTAGCTGATTATAACATATTTTTTACTCATATTTGATCTACATTACAAAATCCACATAACCCGTAGGAGGAAAATTGTCCAGTTAAGGGGATCGAAGGCTAAACTTAGCTTAATAACGGAGATATTATCAGAGTTGATATCGTAAACATATTCTATCTGCCGTGCTTCTGATTGTCGAATACGATTATTTCGATCGAGTGGACACGTTCACCTAATTGAGACGTGTACCCTAATCCGCGCTCAACCAAAAGTATGCCTCAACACATTGATTTAGAGTAGAAATTCGCGTGTAGTTTCGTTACGAGTAAATCGCCTACTGTATCGCTGTGAGCTAACAATGAGGGGTGGATACGGAAACGAACCCTTAAGGGCTTTTTTAACAGTTTTCGACGATATATGCACCCTCCGGTCACGTACGTATAAAGTAGCTTCCTGTATAAGCGGTTTCATTTTTCTTCTCGCACTTCAAGATGGTTTGTGAGGCTGTGGACTTTTATGACCTTTTTTCTTATAAATAGCGGCTATTCCGGATTTGTGATGTATTTTCCTGGATATAACTTATTCGGATTTTGTTTTAATCTTATATTTATATTACAGTTAAACGCAGAAAAAGAACACTGAATTGTCTTTTATCAACAAGTAAATAAATAACTTTTCGTTCGAATGATAGGAATGTTCTAGTTTTTCTCTTCAATGTAAGAGACCCCATCAAATACAAACCCGACCACATAAATTCATTTTGAAATGTCATATGTATCTATAATTGAAATGCTCACCCTTTCATTTGCATTTGCAAGATTATTAATTTTTAAATTTTTGATTCTTGTGTCCCACAGAGTGTATGACACGTTTAATTTTATGCCACGTCGCATAGTCTATAAATAACAGAGAATTCACACCATCTCATTAATCGAATTATTTCAAGTAATTCGTCAATTAGGTACCTTGAAACTAGTGTTCATTAAATTCGCTATTAAAAAAACTCTAAGCAAAGTAATGCGTGTAGTCCACACTACACCAACCGCGTGTAGCAAATTCATGATTTACTCTCAGAGGGAACCTGAGGGGAGGTGGCAATTGCAAGGGGCGTCCAAATAAGATTTTTTCCTCAATCGAGGGCGAGGGACACCGATACAATTTGCAATGTAACTTTTCTTTACACTACTTCTTGGGATTGTTTCGCTGCCATCTTGGAAATAAACGCCCCGTTAAAATAAACGTGCGATAAATAATTTGACAGAATTCAGTTAAAGTAAACAGGTATCAATCTAATCAATCATCAATTCATTATTTTTTGATAAGTCAAAGTGAGTTTTATTTTCCGATCAATTTGTGCGTTTTGTATTTGGTTTGCCTAATCTCACACACTGCTGAACAGATTTGGATGCGGTTTTTACTGATGTATTGTAGCATGTTCAGTAAAATAAGTATATACAACTTACTTATTTTACTTCGATCGGTTCACATATAAAAAAAGAAATATTTTTTTATCTTAATCATTTTGATTATTTTCACCCATCCCAATAAAAAACGCTACGAAAAATTACAAATTTTTATCTACCTCGTACAAAAATGGATATTAAATCATTGCCAAAGGCCTCAAGCTTCTACTGCCCTTAGAAACTACTTTCGCTCACCACCTCTCACTGTCACCCTCCTTATACGGTGGCAAAATTATTTTCAAGTGTTAAAGGATTTTCTGGGAACCCCTAGGCTATAAATATGGCGGTTTGTGCCATCAAAAAGCTTATAAATTCATTTCAATGTGGTTCCTAGTTGATTTAAAATGTTGTGGTTGTAATAAAGCTGTTTTTGTGTAAAAATAACTTATGATGAGCTGACGAGCTAATTGATGGTAAGTGATGGTCGTTGTGTGGTTGACATAAGTAGGTAATACTAATGGCAAAAATGCGTCGCTAGTCGAAAATTGATACCTTATTTCTAGCTCAGCGGATCTGTGGCGGAAAAACATAAAAAGCAATAGCTTTTGGAAATAAATAAAAAACCCTAACACCACGCATGGCGCATGAGGTACTCATTATTTGCTATCGAGATTGAACTGGGTGGTATATAGACCCAGAGAATTAAAAACATTAAACATGTCTCCTTAACCTCCACTGTTAGTTATTCAGCAAGATGCACTAAGATTAGGTAGTAGCTGCCTTAGTTTAATTGATATATGGAGAACCAAGTGCCTTCGGTTAACAATACCAAATAACTGATTTATAAGTTAGATGTGAGCAATAATAAACAAAATAATGCCAAATAAAAACCTCTGGCAACACCAAAGATCCAAATGAAAATTACCAGGCAAGCAGAATTACAAGACAGTCCAACACTTTGTGCTAATGCGAATGCGTTGGTAGCACTCTTAACCCGTCGCTTATACCGTAGGCATTCGTAGTTCCTTAAGGGGTCTCAATGACCGCAAGTACACGAGGGTTCGCGCTCAAGTTACGAGTGTTGGCTCATTTTCACATACCGCGAGAAAAAAAAATTGTCGCTATTCCAGTAAGCACTCGTTTATAGCTTAAAGAGTTAATTCTTGGAGAATTAAGCTTCTGACGATCTTAACGCCACGGTTAAAGCTAACTACATATTTGGGATTTAATTTTGAAGTTAACTTTACTTATATTATGTTTTTTTTATGTAAATAGCCAGCAAAGGAGCGCATGTGTTACCAAAGGCCTCACCGATACGTTGTCGGCTAAGAATTAACAAAGATGAAAGAAAGAAGTAGGCCTGCTATTGCCTGGGGCTTGCCCCAGATCGGATACGATTCGACTGACTCAAGCAAAACAGTGGTCAGGCAGGCTTTACAGAGGTAACATATATTAATGACTTAATAAATTGATCCCTAATTATTAACTGCAATTCTTTAGCTAGGCTATATATACCACCAAATATTAAAGTGGCTCCTATCGTCTAATCGTAACATGATCATGAGTGATCCCGTGCGAAGAAGCGGCAAGTTGCTGTTAAGATTTTCTACCGTAAAAAGTCAAATCCTAACCGCATACATAGGTGAAATCATCTGCCAACAAACGTAACTCTGCCTTACGATAAAGTGGATCTAAGGACGTTTGAAAAACTCACGTGAAATGATTTCATCAAATAAAAATTAAAATCGAAAACTCACGCATAGCCTCATCTCACTTTACCAGCTAAGGTACAGTCGACCGCATAATTCCGGTGCGGATCAGTGACGGCAACTCGTGTTACAACCGCACGACATACGATACGGGCTGTACTTTATGGTTATTTTCATGGTTGTTTCATGTATACCCAGAAAAATGTGGTTAGGTATATTTTGTTTAGTATATCGTCAACTTTTACCATTACATTACGTTAAAAACTGAAAAAATATTTTTTAGTTTTTCTTCACTAATTAATGCAAGTATTTTTATGTAAATAACCGAAAAATTAAGCACAACAGCTATTTTAAGTGGGCATCACCGATATTTTTTTGGTTAAGAAGGAGAGAGAAGAAAGAAAGAAGTACTTAAGATGCAAACGCGCGTCTAGACCAGATGGATCAATAATCTTTAATCTATTCATAATAGTGTGAAAGGTGAAACTAAACTTATTCAGCGTGAAAATGTACTACCTCTATCCCCCACATTGTGAAAGGAGACCCAAGCCCAGAAGTGGGATAATAATGGCGGGTGATGTTAGACGTTGATATATACTAACAGTAAAAGACTATAAAATAGGTTAAAACGCATTTAGTCTTAAAGTTTAAAAACATAAAAGCCGTCGAGGAATGGTGCCAAGTATTCGATCATTACTGTTTTCATGGGATTTCCCGTTGAGGGGGATATCGTCGTCATTATACCTTCAAAAAAGCTTTTAGTACGGGAAACTTAAGGTAGCACAATGGTCTATTATAACACGGGCATCATAATGGACCAAGAGCCCTGAGGGCTTAATTCGATTTTCAAATGCCAAACATTAATTACTAGAGCGCTTTTTTCCAGTCCAAGTGTACCTAATTTCGGCCAGTAGGTATACAATTATAGCAAAAGCAATAAAAATAATGTGACGTCGTTACGAATCGGAAATCATGAAAATCAACGAAAATAGAACCTTATTTTTACCTATTCGTACCGGTAACGCCTCCGAGGTAATATAGTGGTCACCATTAAAACGTAAACGAGTTCGTACCGTATTTACAACCTACGCCATTATAATTATAGCGAACGAAATTCCTCTTATCACGATCATATTTCATAGAGCCTAGCATTAGGTACAAATAGAAAATACCTTGGCCTCGTGATAAATATTAAAAAAAAAACAACGCGGCAAACAAATTACCTTCTTTCACCTCGATTAAGTGATCATTACAGGAGCAAATACCATTTATAATGGCGAGGGACCTGGCTGCCTGACGAAAAATAAAAAGGCCAGGAAATTGCGTGTGCGGTAAAAAAAAACGCGAGGCGGGAAGCGCGGGAACGAGATTTTGACGTGACATGTCGCCGCCATCTTGGAAATCATCTTTTGTGAAGTGTAACGGAACATCGATGGAGTCACGTATTTCTTAAACAAATCTCAATTCTGAATTTATTTTTCGCATTACCTCTTTTAAGTGTTTGTTTTCGGTGCGAGATAAATTTTATTGTTGGAGTAACAGTGGAATAAAGGCGTTTTACGATAGGTAACTAAGTTACAACAATTGGAAACAATTGGAACTTGTGTTCCAACACTAATTTTGGTACTGTACTGCTTGAAAACGATACCAAATCGAGTTTACTGAGTACTGCGGAGAAACGAGGCACTCTATTACGTTGTGTACGGACATAACTCAGTAAATGGTGAATTATTTTCTTCGTACAGAACTGAGGTACGGAATTCAATAGTATTGTGTGGAATGCGAGTTCGAAAATGAGATTGGGTTTATGTTATTTTCCGCGCGTTCTGTTGAATGGTCCATAGATGTCATATCTTTAAGCACGAATGGATAAATAAAATCACAGACAGACTCGTAACTTTTCTTTTGTTCAATTACGATTTTTTTACTTACTGAATTATTTGTTCGTATAGAAATATTTTCAGATAATAGATATTCGATTTGTGCGTGGATTATTGTCATACTTATGATCGTTTTGAACGTAATCGTGATTACATCATGATAAAGTTTCACACCTGTCCGTCTAAATATCTGAAAACATCTGTGATGTAACAACATTTATATTTCAAGACTTTTTAACATTAGTGTTTTTGGAAGATTTACTTTAATCAAAACGTTTCTAAATAATAACTGCCATTACAAAATCTAAAAAAGCGTAAATGATAGTTACTTCAATTGTAAAATTACACACTTCAAACATAATGCTAGTTAAGTATAGTCATTGGTAGATAATAAACGGACTCGAAGATCAACTCCCATCATGTCAGAACACGAAAAATCCCAATAGAAGGGAAAGATTATATTCCTAGTCATCACCGCTCGTGTACTAATGTGTGAAATAATATTTCTCCCTCGTATAGAGGGCGCCTGGAGCGCTTGTCGCAATTGTTCCATGTAAGGCCCGGCTATCCGTTGACGTAATTCAATCGCCAAATACCCCCAGGTGACGAAAAAGGTAAGGTAGGCTGTTTCTTACGATTCTTCTTGTTGTAAATATGTGATTGATTTATACTTGAAATAAGTTTAATTTTTCTAACAGTAAAAATTTAACTATTAGCATACTCGAATATAAATATTTCTCTGATGATATTTTATTCCATAACGATATCGAGAATGTAACACGAGAATTTATATCTAAAAGCTTTTTCATTAGTCAAACCTTTTGCGAAATACTTCGATAATACATGCCAGCGTAAAATGTTACAAGGGCGGTTGGGTTTCAAATATTTAGACAAGCAATTTTGAACATCTCAGAAATCATCTGCAGAGATTAATGAAGCGTATGAATCTTGCCAAATATCTATCAGGTGTACGCATCGACATTTTGACTTTGACGCAATTATGTTGAATGTTACGAATATATTATGTTCATGCAAGTGTAAAGATAAAAATTCGGCAATATTTTCATTGAACAGGTAAATGATAATAATAGGTAACCTCAGGCGATGTAAGAGTTAATTGGTAAGAGACTTACCTACTAACCTATTCTAAAATAGATAAGTTAGGAATCATGATTGATTAAAAGTAGGAAAGAACACGATAGAGAAACATTTTATAGACTTCAACATTCTTAATCGACAACCCTGTAGGTTTAATGTACCTCCCAGTGTCTAGGTACCAAAATAGAATAGCTGGTTAAGAGTTAATGAAAAACCCCACAATTTTACGTGACTTGCGAACATCAAAATAAAAGCTGAGCTGAGGGAAACGTGACATGCCATTAGCGGACCGAAGACAAGGAAACGAACCCCTTTAGATAAGAAGACAATAATTTCCACAGAGGGCGAATTCTTCAGTTTCGATCCGAAGAAATTTATAGTACAATTCCGTACAATGAGAGCAAGATTAGCTTGTCCTTTCAAATCGGATCGGAATACGAATTCTGGAAGATATATCCTACGAGCTAGCACAAAAGTATTGGCGCGATATCGCCTGCTGTCGCTGCGGCGGCCATCTTGTGACGCCGCTCCCGCCAAAACGTTTGGAAATCGACCTTTACTCTAGGGACGCGTCACCATTGAATATCGGTCCCGATTCCGAACGTTTATTACCCTGCTACCTACTTTTATATTTCAGTCCCGATTAAAGAAAAAATGTCTAAAATATATTTACTATTTACGTTACCGTAATATTACCGTACTCGATTTTAACATATTTTTGTAATTTGTATTCGAATGTACCCCGGAACAAAAAAAATTGAAAACAAATAGCAAAATACAAAGGTTTCATCCATTACAAGTGGTTTAACCCAGATTACTTCAAACAATTCTACTGGGTACAAAGTTAGTTGAACTACATAGATAGGTACTTCTGTAAATACCTACCCAGTTCAATTAAGAAATAAATTATAAAACTTACTGACCTCACAATATATCCTAACATTAAACATAATGGTGCGTACAGATTATGCAACATGTTATATAACTTCTGTTTTATAACACGTCCACACTATCTACCATTGTTGTATAACAATGTTTTATAACAAGGCACAAGTAGGTAACTCGTGCGCAAAAGTTATATAATAATGTTGCACAAACTAATAACATGTTGTATAACTTGTTTTTGTAACACATAGCGTCCACATTTGTAAAACATGTTATTTAACTATGTTTTATAACATGTTTTGTTACATAGTCTGTACGCACCATAAAACATTAAACACATCCCTCAAAGTAAATGATTTATTGGGAGATTGAGGGTTATGTCCTCAAGTAGTTAGTGCAACCAAAAGCATACAACACCCACACTCGATAAAACAACACTGATCGATGAGGTACAACTTGATCCGGACGAGATAATAAGTTCAAACCCTGTTACTATCACAAACTACTATTAAGTAGATATCTTTAATCTTATTAAGTCGTACTTTATCAGATTTAACAACTACTAGTATAATAATATTAATAATATTGAAATACTCTCGTTCGTTTTAGAGCTAGGAAGGATTATATCGCTGGCTAGAAGCAGTTGTTTCGGAAAGTGGAATGAACCAACTGCTATTTTAGTATAAATAATCTTTTAATTATACTCTCTACAATTCCTATATTATAGAAGGAATTCATGTAAAATATTAAATAACATTAATCAAGACCGAAAAAAGTGTATTTTTGTAACTGTGTTCTGTTGATAATAAGCTCTCAGGAGCTTAGGGTGATGAAATACTAGTCCAACCCAAATCAAAACAATGCGAGAAGCACTTTAATTTACAGTAATTATATCATATGCAATCATATTTTTACGATTGAGTCATTATCGACGTCTTAACGGTCAAAAAAGAAGAGAAAAGAAAGAACATTAAAATGGCAATACATAACCCTGAAATAGCCGAAAATCACCCATAACGCGCTTATCAAAATAAAAATCCACCATAACAGTTCCGATGGCAATTCCACATTACCCTCTAATAGGTAACATTAACCCTTAAATTAACAAAAACGAGGAATTAATGCAAGCAATCAGTACAACATTCCTGGCTCATGTTGCCGTCGCGTGACTGGACCGAATAAAAAAATGAACGACCGGCAAATTTGATGCCGTAACTACTCCACTGTAGATATCTCCGTCCAAATCGGGTTATAAACATGGAGGACACGTTTTTACACGGCCATTTTGATAAGATAGTCAAATTACGTTATGTTTAGCATATTTCTAATCCTTTACGCCGACGTCTATTGGAAATGAGGTCACAATTTTAAATAGTAATGTTCGTAGTTTAAGCTTAGCAAAGATTTTAGTATAAAAAGTAAAAGTGTAGTAAAAGGAAAAGAATGAAGAATTGAATTCAAGAAAAATGTTTTGTGTTGATGAGGTAAGCAAATTCGAGAAAGGATGGACGCTAAATGGGTGACTTCTACAAACTTCTAAAGCCAATAAGCTAAGTCTATCTAAATTGTCCAACCTTCTAGTCACAGTCCTAAAATTTTCCCAAGATTACCTATCCAAAACCAAACTTTCCAAAACGAAACCTTTGGGTGCATGAAATAACGTTTCTGAACCTATTCAATGAAAATCCTCCTAAACCCAGCAAAACAAAATAAACAATTGCTACAACGCACGCCGCTTCGAATATGGATATACCGTTTTGAAAATGACCGAAAAGTGACTGAAAAACGCGATTTCAATGTTGATGAGTGTTGTTATTGGATTTTTACGTAAATTTCCCTTTTGTTGAGCTCATTTACGAGATTATGGATGGTAATGTGCGTGGGAGGGATCCCGATTTGAGCGCTCCGATAAGCTTCACAGAGCTTTCTGGACGGGTAATGTTTTGAGCTTTGAAAAAGCTCTGATTTAGCTTATTTAACAATTTTTTGGGGTTTGTTTCTAATTACCAGATTTAATCTCATGATTACTCATCAGAATTTGTGACTTGAATTGTTATTCGGGTTCTAACTTGTGGACAAACAAACATACGAGCCACCCAATGATTAGTAGCTATCTTCGTCTGGTTATGAGCAACACTAGAGGCGTGACCGACGTGTTGCCGAGCAATCAAAAATCGAGACTGTATAATTACCGACTCTCTGTCACTGCTACCGAAACATGTGTAAAATGTTTCTCGGTCGATTTAAGAAGGGTAACAGCTAGCCACGGTTTAAATATCGTGCAGGTAGCAGCCCTTGGTTTGTTATTTAATTGCTAGTTATTCTCGACAGGAACTTCTTTTGTCGCTTGGGTATTAACTTGTACAAGTATTAAAATCTTAACAAATATTTTTTTATTATCATCAAATAGGATCATGTTTTGAAAAGCAAGGGTCCATTTTGGAACAAGTGATTACCCATTTCAATTCTGACCGCAAACCAACATTATTAACCTAGATCAATGATTAAGCGGTCGTTTTCTAAATCTATCCATCCGTTGTATTATGTGAATAAGCTAGTCTAGTAGGTATAATAGGTAATAACAATTATTGCTAGTACTGATGTTTTTACAGTTGCTGAGAAACTGTTTTGAAAATTAATAGATAAAAAATATTGAGAAATTGAACTTAATGAACAATCCTCTACACTAGGTGTCTTGTATCGTGGGTGTCTAGGACAACACAAAGACAAGAAAACACACCCAGACCCAGAACATTTAGACATATCTTTTCAGTTTTCACCTCAATGGGAATCGAACCCTTAGAACGGCGGAAGGGGTATCCATTGCGCCAGTCGGGTCGTCTATCATTACGCTATTCAGAGATTTCAGAGTCAAATAAAATTATTCTCTGGGTTACCTATCCAACCACAAATATCACGGTGTCCATGGGTTGATATAGAGGCTCCGAGAAAAGATCCATGATCTAATTGCACAGAATGTAGCAGAGAATCGTTTAAAAAATCCGTTGGGTTTGATACCAGGTAAAGGATTTAACATTATTCCCCAGCTTCAAAAAAGACTCTTTTTCACCACATCAGTAAAAAGGGAAGTGTTAAGTGCACTTGGCTTTAATGCTTTCAAGGAATTTAAGGTAAAATTTTGAGGAAATATTTTACCTTACGAATTTCTTTTGTACTACGAAAATAAAGCTTTCCCTAAAACAAAAACGCCACGTTAAATATTACAGGTACGTTACGTAGAAAATTATGAGAAAGGGTATTGTAACATTCGGGCATAACACGGTATTAGCAAGATAAAAGGTCCCCTTATGGGACATAAATGGAACATTCTGTCAATCGCTCTACCTCCGTCCAATTGGGTAGAAATGTTACCTTAGTGTTTTTGCTCAGTATTTTTATCTTTCAGTTTTGGTTTACATACAAGACTGTTTTGGAAAGATGAAATATGTTGTTCTTTATTTCAATAGGATACAATGACCATAAAACGAATTATTGTCTACATGGAGCTCAATAACAAAAAGTTATTGAAAGTCAAACTCTAATTTATTTCATATACCTACTTATTTTGGAACACACTTATGAAGGAATTTTTAACATTACCATTTCGCAAAAAAACACATTAAATTACAAAAAAATATCTTAGCGCCGAAATTTGATCAAAATCAATTTCCACTCTTGTATTTTATACAAAAGAAATCAAATTTTCAATAACAACGAAAAAGGTGATTAGTAAAGCAAAAAATCGCGCCAAAAATTGAATGCCAAAAAAAAAAACAATGGCGGTTCGCGCCATCGCACCCGCTTGTCTCTGGTCACGAACTTAGCCTCACACGGGTTCTTTGGTGTGAAAATGGGATATAATTTTGGGGAAATAATCAAAAACCGGTTCGCGTGCCCAGTGGGCATTAGCGAAGCCCTACCCAACGCGGGCATGTTAATGTTGCCAAGTATACCGCTGTATGTACGTAATGAGCCGGAGAAAATTGTGTTGCCATAAAAATAATTGTGTTTTACCCTCGGTTCTGTACACTCGATTATGGGTTAGAACACGTTGCTGCTATGGATTTGGGGTTCCGCTGATAACGTTCATGGTTTAGGTATATACGAAAACAACGTTGGCTAAATTGAGAGAAAGAGAATGTGGCAAAATTTAAACGAAAACTACTTATTTCTACTAATTAGTAAGACGCAAAATACCGACGGTGTAGCATGCCCTTTTTGATTTAATTCCATGTACTTATCCTTAGATATTACTTCTACAAGGCATTAAGATGCTGGTATGTCATAATACTAATGAAACTTAACTTTTTATTTAACTATCATTGCAGTATATGACATACTATATCTTTCTTTCTGTTCTCGCTCTCTCGATCTACCTATGAATATATTATTAACTATAAAAGAGCTATGGATGTACATTGTACACTAGCACACAATCTACATGCAATATGATTAATGGTCTTACGAGTAAGAATCGTGCACTAAAAATAATATATTTCTGCGACTTGTTATTAGTTGCGTTAATAACTGGGGTAGGCATAGATGGGCGTAGGTCTTGAATAGCCACCATCAGGTATAGAGGTAACAAAGGCTCTTTGCGTTCCTAGTGTATGTGAAGACGATAAATAAATAAACCTTAACACAGTTACGAGATGCCCTAGGGTGTCCTGTAACACCCGGGGTGTCACAGACAATATAAAAGGCACATCACTTGATAGCAAACATTTACCTGGCCGTGAAGTGAACCCGGAACTCCTCGCTGTGAGTGTATGGGAGCATCCTCCTCTTCCCCGATTATATAAACGAATTCCACGCGTGCAAAGCTGCAGGCGGAAGCTAGATTTTCAATAAATTCTATCAACTTTGCATCGTACATATATTTGTCTTAATAAAAGTGACCATTGGCCTTAGTTTATCACCAGTTTATTATTCCTAATGTCGTCATTTAGCCTGATGCTTTAGTGCTCAATGATCCTAAGTATTTTCCTATTTGAAGCCAGCTGTCCATAGCTTGAAACGTACGACGACGATCGACGTAAGCCGCTGGACTACAAGCGTTTCTTTCAAGTCAAAATTAAAACAACATACCTAACCTATAAATATGAACTAGCTTCATTGTGTCATTGTTTACTACGAATACGAACTCCATTGCCACATTGATCACATGTATTTCTAATTTCTAAACAATTATAAAACCTTGGGGACTGCTCCAACAGCAGAGCACGCGATATACATTTACAAACTGGGACCAATAAAACCATACAACAATATACAGAGAAGGGACGTGAACACACAGTGGTCCGGAATCGCAATACAGTATCGTAAAAAATCTAAAATATAGTTTGAAATAATATTTGTAACATAAAATCATCAATGAAAGATAATTTTTGTTAATTTAACAAGGATTTAAAATTTTACATCTATTTTCACATGAAATACCAATCATTGCGTGACGTCATTTATAGGTAACCTGTCCATACCATGTTTTCGTTACATTCCTCCTTTCAGAAAAAAATCTTTTTCGTAACCAAATAATTTGCACACGCGTTGTCATTGTATTGTGTAGCTGTCAGTTTACCAAACAGATGACGTCACGATTTGATATAAAACATCAAATTCGATGTCACTAAATATAGTATTTTCGGTCAGATAGGAGTCAGTCATAGGGTATACAATGCCTCAATCGCACATGCAATTGTTCTTTTAGTCGTTGAAAATTTGAGCGTGATAACTACAACATAAGGCTCCTTATTCAATGGTGAGTTGATGTAATGTGCATAAACCTTTACGATGGTGTCTCAGGAAACCATTTTAAACACTATAACCTCCGAAAAACGGTTTCTATACGAAAAACTATCAAATTTATAACCTCTACTGTCGTTACAGCGTCAGGTAAACAAAACATTCGAGTTGCTCCCGAGGCGGTTTCGAGTGTAATAAATCTTAGTAGGGGCTACCTTAGTTCGATTTCGATTTATGTTATACTCAAATAGTTCGGCTTTAATGTTTCCTTACTACTTACCGAATTGTACCGACAAGTCAAAACGAATACGATGTAACTAACACATTTGGGATTTTTCAGTGACTTTTTCTCCATCCTATGTTGTTGATCTTATAGCTCTACGGTGAATAATAACCATTTTAGGACAATTCGGTTTCATTTTTATGATTACGAAATGCTGTAACTAACAAAAACATTGTTTTTTTTTAAAAATGACTGCCTTTATTAGCAATCAAGTTATGATTTTTAACCTTCAAAAAAAGGAAGTTTACAATTGGATCTGTTATATGTAGTTGTTTTCTTAGGTTTGTTACCTCGTAATTTTACACTGGGTGTACCAACTTTAATGTTTTTTAATTCGAAAGGTAGTCACGTATCACGTCTGGTCCCCTTTAAAGAGCGATATCTGACAGGTAGGTTTTAAGTTATCTCTAATCATCCATTTTGATGTATTTTTTTGTAAAAAATTAATTATTTTAATTTTTTTCTCTGAAAAGATTTTCGGCCCTACTAAACAATTTGCTTTTGGTCAGTTACGACGTTTTCCTTTACATCCATCGGCAAGTTTTCTTTAAGCTATTTTAAGGTGCTGTAACTTTTGTGGATATTGTTGGAGCCAGCCTGTTTTACTTTACAATAGCCAGGTACACTGTCGTAAACCGATTGCTACTCGTATAACAGACATTTAATTACTTCCATTCGAGTTCAGTTACGTTCGAGTCTGTAATTTATTTAATTACAGCGTTTCTTACAAGCAATTATGTTTTAATTGTGCCAGATTGATATTAACTAATGTACTTGCTGTATTATTATAATAAATTACTTACTATTAGATGTGATTCAGTACTGAATATAGTAATTTTCAATAGTCATGTTGCTTCTATCTTCTGATTATGAAATACTTGCTGTGCCCGCGATTCGTTTGCGCGCAGTTTTTCCTACGTTAATATCGATCCTATGGGAATTCCGGGATAGTGCCTGTATTTTGCCTTATAACCTCCTCTTTCGTTCCGTGAAAGTCCCATTGAAATCAGTTCAGCTTTTCCAGGGATTACGACTATATAACGTGATTGCCGTGTTGCCGAACAAAGCTACATAAAAATATTAGCTATAGGTACACAAAATAAAAAAATATATTGTCGTGACCCACGATATTAATTAACAATACTATAAACAATCAAATCTAATTCGATGCTATTCGGTCAACCCTGTAATACCGTGCGGGGTCCTAACGACCGGTCCGCGAGAATTTGCAATAACCGTAATAAATTACAATCCAATCCAAGTTGGTCTAATAAGACGCTGAGAGGATTCACATTGCTTTCGATTCGGGTTTACCCAGGACGGAAGATTATCAATAATCTGATTGACTTTGGACACAGTTTACGCATTAATTGAAATAATGTTCTTCAAGTCATAGGTCTATCTGAAAAGCAATCATGAATATCGATATAGATAGTTTCACAATAACTGCGATGTAAGATTAGAGTTTCAGTTAATTGCTTAATAAATTGTACATTTATTATAGTAATTCTGTTTTATTTATCCATATCTTAACAATTATTTGGGTTAGGTACCTAATTAAGTTATTTTACGAAAAAATGGAATTTTAAACAAACGACACGTGAATTGACTAGATATCTGACAGTATGTGATTTTCGGTGCTTATGATCATCGTTGACTCGAAGAGTCACTGACTCGTTGTTAAACAGAGAATAAAGACGAGCTTTGAAGCCTCCAACCAAAACACGTGGTGACTCGAGCAAGAAAATTAAAAATGTGAGTTTAATAGATAAACCTGTAATGTATTAACGACTTCATGATAATATTTACTAAGCAGGAAGCTAAACTCTTGTCATCTCTTACGGCACCCTAGTTATCTGGCTTAATAGATGACAACAATTCCTAAGCGAAAATATACATGTTTGTGTAACTTTCTTGTCCTTTTGTATGTATGTTTTATTTTTTGGTGTACGATCAATAAAATGTTACATGAATAAATAAAGGTACGTATAAATATATATTCATTATAAAGTTAGTAAAATATCTAATAATGACGATTTGAACAATGTAGTTATTCGGATTCGAAATACAGCGATAACTGGTCGTAATTCAGTATAAAAATTTCATTAGACTTATTTTGCGGAACTCGTTAATTCAGATTAAAGATTCATCTTTAATTTGTCGAAATTGACAGTGAATTTGTCCACTACCGATAATACAAAAATATTGTAAATTGTAAGACATAAAGTAACATTCATACATTTGAATAACAAAAAAGGTTGTAAAACCTCTTCAAACACAATTACGCTGGCTACACAAAACACCAGCACCGTACAGCGATACCGCTTAAAGCTTTCAAACAGTAAAGTAAGGAACCACTCAAAAACACAATTACACTAAAATTATTCACGAAAAACTCCATCAGATGAAAAATTATACTCCTAAAAACCATTACGACACATACTGCGGTGCATTGAAGCAAAGTGAAGTATAGGGGGATTGTCAAGTGGGGGGGCCGAGACAGGAAAGGGGATCCAGACATAGGGGACATAATCCCGTAATTATCGGCTTAACGGCGACGACATTCGCAGGTGGAGCAAACGTACAGGTGTGGTACGTAGGTATTTTAGGGTTACATTGACAAATGTTACCGGCTGATAATTGATTTATGCGGCTTAGCGGTAACAGGGTTTGGTTTTAGAAAAACAGCGACGGAAGGGTTAACAGGCGGATGTATGTGAGTGAACAATTGGCTTTACTTTACTTTTCCAATGTATGCATTGAAGTTAATTTCATTTGAGTTTTTTATGCATTAGTACTGTGCGTCTACGTATTGCGAATTTAATTTGGAGATTGTTTCGTTAAAGCGAACAGCTTAGAATTTAATCAGTTTCGCAGGTGAGGGTTGTTGGGCTGGCAAATCGTTTGATACGGATGCTAATTGCATCGATAAGTGTTACTTCATATAAGCTTTCTCGTCTGTATGGAGTAGTTTTGCTACACCTGGTATGTTTTGCTACACCTAGTAGAAATCTGTGTGGAGTAGGGAGCTGTTTTTGTATAGTAGAAAGTGAAATGTAAGGTTCAAAAATAAAAAAAATGAATCGGTATATTATAGCAAGCTTGTTGGATGAAGCAAACTCGTTTGCTACCTTAAAACAATAAAAACGAAATTAAAAAAACAATAACCAACTTCAAAATCGATAAGTAAAGATAACTAAAAATTTCCCAGATAACACTCAAATTTATGGACGATCAGATCACAGGCACCCGTTTTCGATTGAAAAATAAACAAATCGGAACACCGAGTTAAAAGTTAGGAGGTAAACAATAAAGTAAATACGTACGCATCATTAAGAATAACTCTAAAACTCCCTACGCTAGGCAAACAAAAAATATCTATGAGTTATGCTTGGACTTTCACATCCAAGTTCCAATACTTATGTTATTTATCACCTTATTTTGTCATAAATAAATTAGGTGGAAACACTTCAGGGAATGTAAATGTGTAAATGTGTTATATTATTTCCAATGAGACTTGGTATTAAAAAATTGTCATTTATTTTTATAATGTGACAACATCCGTTTTCTTTGCAACACACAGTTTATCTCGAAAATAGAAAAAAATCGGTCCCTAATAATTTGGACACCGCTACATCGAACCAACATTATACCATCGGGCGATACTCCAAAAACCATTTCGGTGAAAGATGTTTCGGCTCGTATTATGAACGAAAGTAAAGTACGTTGTCCAAAGAGACGTGTTTACGTTTAATAAGGAAAATCTGTGATTTTAGCTGCGTCACCAACCGAGGAAAAGCCGGTCAGCTTTCCGAACTCCCGACGTTTGGTCACTCTCGCTTTGTTTTCGTATCCTTAATGGAATTTGTGATACAAAACGTTACGCGGTAAGCACTCCAGGTAAGCTTAAGTTAAAATCCTTTGATTGGGGACTCTTTTCAGTTTAAAAGTATGTAAATGGAAACGGACCGGTCCGCGAATATTTTATAAAAAGAATGAACTGGGATTTGAAAATTGAACGAACTATAAAGCATTTATATTTAAACTAGAGAACCGCCCGCGCTTCGCTTCGGGACCCGTAGGTAACAGCCGCGTAGGTCCCGCTCTCGTAGGAATCTCAGCTAAAAAGTAGCCTATAACTTAAGTAAATTACATGTAGTATTTGATAGCGTGATTCAGAACTTGCAAATGAATTTTACTAACGCCATCTATTAACAACTCCGGAACTAAATATCTAGCAACTACAAAACATCGATCTTCCCATGGGAATGAGATGTTTTTCCGCGGTAAAAAGTAGCCTACGTCACTCTCCACCCACCTAACTATCCCCACACACATAAACCATACCATATAATAGCCATGTTGCGACGTGAAAGAGTCACAAACAAACAAACACACTTTCACATTTATAATATTAGTAAGGATAAAGAATGAACGATATGCGATTCAAACATAGAATGAACCTTCAAACAAAAAGTGAGCGTAGAACGAACCAAACAACATTAAAGAGACTATCTAGTAATACGAGTACGAAATGATTACACAAGTGAAAAATAGGATGAGAATCTTAGAAATGACTTTAAATTAATGTCCTTTTTATTTCGTTTCTTTTTCACGATTTGGCGTCTGGTTATTGCCCTATGGAATCGATTGAAATCGATTATGTAAACTGCCTCTGAATCTGTATATGGTGCACAAAAAAATAACATAGTACGTAAATTTACGTTATAGCCAGGGTTGCCAAATATAAGGTTTTAATTTTCGGGACTATTCTACTAGGTTAAGTGGGGTCGAAGTAAAAAGAATAAAAATGAAAGATATAGACCTTAAGTTCACATTTACCATTCATTCGTTGATTTATACCTGTTCGTTGCTCTATTCGTTGTTTTTAACCTTTTATCTATTAAGAACACTAAAAATCAACCGTTAAAACAAAAATATTTAAAAATAATCAACCTTTAGGAATCTGGGACAGAGAAGTGTAATTACTGGATACTGGACAAGTTGCAAAAATTTCGAGATAATCCCGGATTTTCCGACAATCGACAACCCTGGTAGCCGCGTCGTTTGAAGTGTACCTTACTCGAAACAGCATAAGAAGGCAGAACGTGACAGTACATAAATATGGCTGCAACTAAAACGAACAACTAGAATAAATTTGTTTAAGCCCTAAGCTAACAGTGTGATTGCGAAACAAGGCACGAATTACGCTAATTTGTCAATTTTCGCGCCAACTCGGTGATCTATTTCGATATAGCATGCAATACGCGGGAGTAAGTATGGATTAGAGTGCTTATTTTGCTTTGTTTGGAAAGTTTTAACGCATTAATGTAATGTTTTAACAAAAAAACATCGAAATGGGTTCCTTCATTTAGAACCTACGATGCCAAAGACAATCTGTAGATGCGTAAACAAAGTTAATCTTATAACGCCACGCTGTTTGTGTTTGGACTAAATTAGATTCAAACACGATTCGAATCCTGACCTCTCTGACAAACCGATTTCCCAATCACTAGGTAAACAACAGCCGTACATACGCCGTTGACCTAAAAGAACGAAGAAGCAAAGTACACGATCAAAAGATAATCTCGTGCCAATCCGAGCTCTACAGCAATCAATAAATGGCTTAAAATCGCCAGCCTTAATTCGTAGATTGATATTACATAGAGTAGGCAAATCCGGTATTAAAATCCGATCGGCATACGCTTGCCAACCGTACGGTACACGGGAATGGTTTTAGCTGCACTCGGTAAATTTCATTCGGTCTCGGATTATCGGATGGCTGTGCGATACGCCCATATCTGATACACCTATCATAATGGGGTTACGTGTGAGACATTTTTGAAGGATTATAGGTACTATTGTGTAGGTATGTTACAAGAAACCTACTGTCACAATTTTAGAAGTAGCGTTACTAAATATCATTTCTTTGTGCTCACTTACGTCACTTGAAAACCTACATAAAAAGTTTAAAGTAAATCTATTGAAGAAATAAGTCTCCTCGGAAGAAGTGAGGTGATTCTCAAAAATTCTCTCTTAGTGCCCCCGACACTCTTCAAGGAACATAGCTGCTAAATATTTTCTTGCCTTTAGTATTTCGAATGTGCGTTGAGTGCCTTTCAGTGACTTCATTAAAAGAAGAGTCTTATGTTGATTTTTGGTGTTTTATGATGATTGATGATCAGGACAGTAGTTGGTTACAAGTAAACAGATCACATTCATGCTGTGCTGCGCGTACCTCCTCAACTTCCGGCATTAGCATTGGACTCATACGTTACGAATGAACTTATCCAGCTAAGAATTTTACCTGAAACAAAAAAAAATATACTTTATTAGTTCAATGCATAGACTTTAAAATTTAAAGATTCTAAATAATAATCGATAAGTTCTTATTTTATTCTAGACGAGACGTTCTCAAAGTTATTACGTGTACCCTTTCAAAGTCAGCTATATCTCAGCACCCCCAATATTTTCAGTTCACCAAAACCACATTTTTGGACCCATTCACGTTCCCCTTTGACCTTAAGCGCCCACAAGGGGGCATTATCGCCCACTTTGAGAAAAACTGTTCCAACCAATCAAAATAGCATACTAATCAATAATCCGGGTAATAAACGAACGCAAAGGGTATATATACCGAGTTAGAATGAATTGCAAAACGAAATATTATTTAATTAATGGCGTGTAAGGAACCATTAATATGGATTAGGGCGGACCATTTATTACCCGTTACGTTTGTGACAAATGAAGGTCCGACAAGTACGTACGGTTTTAAACGTGTTTTAATTGAAAACACGCTTTTTGATATGATACATATTATTATTCAAGGTTTATGAAGAAGTCCAGCGTTTATAATAATCATCTTCTACATGTATAATTAGAATGTAACTGAATTCTCTCTGTATATGAGAGATATATGAGAAAAACTATAAGATGAGTGCGACAGATGACATCCATTGCTCTACGTCTACGTTTCCTACTTTAATTACATAAAAATACTTCCTTTGCCTCGTGCTTTGGATAAACAATACTTGTAGGTAGTCACAAACGTATCAACCCTTGTACACAAACACACACTGCTATTGTTCTCGTATCTCGTGACTGCAGCGAGACGCATTGCTTCTACAAGATTATTCAATTAAAGTAATCCTCGAACCACGTGTGTACGAGCTTACAATGGAAAGCTAACTTGGTTTGGTGAATGCCTGTAGGTATACGTAGTTTAATAAGCGCATTTCCTGACATTGTTTTTTAAATTACTTCTCTTAAGTTTGTTGTTTTAAAATTAAATATCATCATCATTGCGAACCATAACTGTCCCATTTGCAGTGAACGGGTTGGTCCTTACAATGTGAGGGACTGATTCGCTGTACTTATCTATTAGTTTTTAAATTCGCTATTGTAAGTTTTAGTTATTCAATCTGTTTTCAATTACATTAAACCGTCCCTGGTTTTTTAATTTTGATTTTTATTATAATATGTGTAACATAAAATATTTTTTACAATACTGAACTGGACAGACCATTAGTAAGTGAGGTAAAACGAACAAATTTATTCAAAATAATTCCTGGCGTCACTTCTGTTGGACGGTGTCCAGGGTTGGTTTGCATCAGCTAAGAGATTTCATTTGGCACAGCCTTAGATTCAATCTATGGGATTTATCATGGTATAATGAAGTTGGAGCTTTATGGCTAAATCGTTTTGATGTAGAAATTCTCGTCTAAAACTCGTTTTTGAAAGACTTTAAATATTATTAAGTCTAGTGAATATTTTTGACTTGAATAAATTATAATAAGTAAGCTCAAATAAATAAGCTAATTCTCATTTTAGTCCCTTAACCCTCCATGTAAATATGTGTAAAGAGGGTTTAAATAAAGCTACTTTGAAAATAAATATTTTAACCATTCTTTCTTTTTTTATTGAAAGCTTATCTCAAATCGGGCATTAATACAAAGTACGCAAATAAAATGAGACTCGACATAAAACGGATTAAGTTATTGCCAACTAGATGATTTCACAATACTATTCGGATATTCCTTATATCTCTGTTTCGGATATTTTGATGTTTCAGCTTTTAGCCAAATTGAAAGGTTCGATTTGCCGCCTATCGGCTTAATACAGTGGTGCTCAACTTTGGGAGTTAAATTCAGTAACTTACTTTAATATTTATTGATGAGCAAAATATAATCTTGATTAATCACTAAAAATTTAATTTGTTGCAGATATTATATTCAAATTACATCTGGAGGCAACAAAATACCGAACAGAACTTTCTAACAACTCTTCTCGAAAGGCGCTCGCGAAGAAGTCCCACTTAGCTTGGGATCGAACCCAAGCTCGTCCGAATTTAGGTCCAGCATGGTAGCCATTCAGTTAATGACAACCCAACCGACTTGTTAGTGTTCCATCTGGGAGCTTGAAGAAATGATTTTCCAAGAAAGACGGAAACTTAAGGAAGGAATATACATACATACTGTTCTTTTAGCTTCCTTTTTTTCTTGCCTGAAAACACATCAGTGATGCCTTTGGTATAACTGATGTCTATGGGCAACGGTGACACAACATCATAAGGCTTAAAAAAAACATTTCATTAACTTGACACAAAACTTTGACAAGCGCTGATCTAAAGCTCCAAACTAGAAAGCGTAGAGGATGAAAGTTGCGTTACGAGTGTTTTTGTATTGAAATTTACATCCGATACATTTATCTTTTATTGTTATTCGGATCTTGTGACTGTTGTGTTTTATTTCAATTTACATGTTGTATCGGTGTTGGCGAAGCTTTGTTTTACACGTTTTATTGAACCAGAGCGGTTCAAAGTAAATCAGCTGATGAAGCTTGCATCTAGGTTTAAATGTATGATTTTAAATGTTTAATGTTTAAATGTACGATTTTTAATAATAAGAAAGCGAACAGGCATACAGAACCATTCTTTTTAGGCCGCCCGTTACATTTATGATCAATTCAGAACAAGAATCAAATGCCGACTAGAATGGTAAGTCCAATCTGTAGAAAGAGCTAAAACTATTTTTTCTCCAAAGAGGCTCGCGAAGGCATTTTGTGCCACCAGATGTAATTGTAATCTTCTTCTCAGTCGATTCGTTCTTGTTAGAACGGTCGTGGCCATCATGTACATAGTTTCATTTGGGGCTGATGCCACTCGCCTCACGATGCAGCGCCATCTCTCCCTGTTGGCTTTCAATCTGGTGCATTCATGTACAGGGCCACCAACCGCAGACTTAATTTGATCAGTCCAACGCATTGGTGTCCGCCCGCGAGGTCTTACACCTTCCTTGCACAACAAGACGCTAAATGGATTTTTCGTTTCTTCTCGAAACGTGGCCGAAGAACTTTAAAATGCGTGTTTGCGCGGATTAAAAGAAATTGTAATCTATAATGATGATTACACTGTTCCAAATTCTACAGGGTCGACATGGCCACTTACCATCAAATTGATGGCATCAATAAGCCAATCTCATTTGTCAGCTACTGAAATATATTACGCTCTGAAATTATCACTTACGTACCTGCAGCATAACCTACATACGCACGTTAAAAATATCTCACCTACGAGATATTTCACAGACGACTAAACGCCCTTTAGTGCGGGTTCGATACCCGGGCGAAATAGAGCGGGTAATCATTTAGCCACTCACCCATACACAATTGACGGTCGTTCACTATTTCTACAGCGTTAGAGATTAATATGAATTACGGAGAGGATTTTATTCAAGAGCTGACGTAATTACCGTAGTTAACTAAGCCTTAATGGAGGCTTTTAAATTATTATGCTTTACAAGACTAGCTGAACCGCCCATGCTTCGCTGTGACTACTGTTACCATGGCAACAAAATCATAAATGAATCTACCTAGGAATAAAAGAAAAAGTTAGTAAGTATCGTTATGATCATTAATCTCATGATTAAACTGAGATATCTAAATTCTCTTCAATATTGAACATTGACCTCACTTATCTCAACACAAAAGATATTTCACTAATTCATAATTTAAATTAATTATTGTAGGAGTCATTTACAAATTGACTTAGGAATATCATTTGCATAATTATCACCAAAACGGGTTAGTCTCATCCAGTGAATATTCCATTTCGTCAAAGGATATAATTACTTAGCTTTATTCACTTATTTGACTTATGTATCTGTATAGAGGTACATAAATGTTTTTCAAATGAACGTTCATCCCTAAGTTTACTCCCTTGCGGGTTGTTTTTCCAAAAACATTAAAAGAGGCGTTTGATTATTTCGAACCATAAACCTAAAGACCATCTTCAATAGATTCTGATTTAAGTCGACGAAATTTCAACCAAACCCTTCACTTCTATTTTATGGTATTTTCATGTAGCCTAGCTTTACGACAAATATTTTTTAATATTTTTACAATATGTATTCAACTTTCAATGTTTGTTTGTTCTGGTCAAATGAAAGATGAAATAAATCTGCTTCCTTACTCTACTGTAAGGTAACACAGCTCAACAATTAACAGTAAATAAAATTGTTTTGCATTTAAAAATACTAAGCATTATAAAAAAAATATTTAAGTTAGTTCTTGTGACAAATATCACCAATAGCGAAATATCTATCATATCATATTACTTAGCAAAACAGATTATCTAGACACGGCTATTTATTGCTAAATGTTTTAAGTGTTCATAATAAAATGAATCATTCGCTACACAAATTGAACGTCAGTCAAATGACAGAAGAATCATTCAGGGGCGCGGAGAATAATTATTTACACAATCTTGATGTGAAAACGAGTTGGTTAAATATTGCTTGTCATTTGAATTTGACAAAAACAAAATAGGTATGAATATTTTATGTTTTTAGCGCTTAAGTGTTTAATCATCCTAGGTTCCATCTTGACTAGTCGTCACAGGAATTTATAGTCAAATATCCGAGCAGTTTTGCAAATGCGTATGGATAGTTTTTAATAATTATGATTTGTACGGCCAGATTTGTATTTTTTATGGAATGAAGGTAGCAAACCTTAAAAAACTCCAAAAGGAGCCGACATTAAACAAGACACATCGGAACTGGAATAGTTAGTCTATTTAGCAGACGGTTTTAGAACATATTTAGTTGGTAATTTGTCAGGTAGTATGAGGACAGGAGGGAGAAGTATTAGTAATGGTTAGTCATGTTATTGTAACTAAATTCTCGTTCCTATTCGTTGCGAGAAGTGTTACACTACTATAGACTACGATGACCTCCAAAATACGTAAGCGTATAAACATAGTGTACAAGGATACATTGAAATCCGTAACAATAAGTTAAGGATAGTTCCAACTGACGCTTTAGCAGTCCCGCTTCGAATGAGCGATGATCGAGCAAGTCCGTGGGTTACCGCTGATTTACTACTGTTGAAACTGCTCGCATAGTTCGTTGCTACACACGGCACTTTACAACGACGAGTTAAATATTGACGGTAATTCGATTAGTGCGCTTGTAGTTAAAGATACAAGTAGCATAAATAAAGGTTTAGAAAGGAAGAAACTAGATAAGTAATATAGATGTGATATAGATAAAATTAAATAGGCAATAGAAAAGAAAGATTAACTATTTATTAGTACACCATAAAAACACAAACGATTTACAGGACAAAAACAAGACCATATAAATAAGTAGCGATCTATTTGAGGCAAACTTCTTTAAAGAAAATAAGTTGTCTTTACACTATTTATCTCGTCACACTGTGATATGGTTCAGAGAAAATAAGATAAGTGTGTATGTTCAAAGTACAAAGAAGTAAATCAATGAAAAATATTAGAATTTAAACTTCCCGTGGAAACTTGTGTTTTACAAAGACAACTAAGATCTTAAATTTAATGGTCTTGATTTGGTGTTAGGAAGTCATCATCAGTTGAAATCAAGCCCTTTGGTCTGCAGAGGCACTGACGACAGAATCCATCCAACTAACTAAAAAGGCGAATTCGAATTTTAATGCAATGTCAGACAAATAAGATTTTGATTTTTTCCACTCCCTTCGGCAACATCACAATAAAATCGAAATAAAAATCAATTTAAAGGATAAAGAAACTTACAGGATAAAAGTGAAATAATTAATAATTCCGTCATTCATACTATTATATCTCTAATAATTTCAATGTGCAGTCATGAATGCAATCGCACGGATTCTGAGTCTTTCTCATACGCTCGAGCTGACTGACACCCTTAATACATACATGACAATACACTACTATAAGTTACATAACACTACCCACGAGACACACAATTCTGTAACGACTGTCCCAACTTCCAAAAACCGCCTGAAACATATATTGAACAATGAAATTAACAATCTAATTTCAACGTTACAATTTATTCATCACTTTCACCATCAAATAATAAACCGTGAGCACCGGAACAGCTTACAGGCCCTAAATTCAACGCTATTCATAATTCGTCCACCACAAAACGCGATATAAACCCTACAAGATTCACAGTACGTTGTAGATATAGCATAATAAACACTCGCCGGCTCATATAAAGTTTTTATTACTACGATAGTGGATAGCTCGTCTCGTTCGTCGGTGTTTATGACCGTGTGTATACTCGAGCGGGTCTAACTAGTTACTACTGTCTAAGCTGACATGGATACCCGTTTTAAGGCCGTATTGGAACTCATTTTGAATGCTTGTTTATTTTCTAATGAGATGTAACCGATGCGGTTAAGTGTCTCAACGCTTAATTCTCGCTGTGATTGTGGAAATTTGGAATGAGCTGCAATACTCCAAAGTAGATTAGAGGGTTTTATGAGCAACAGAAATCGCACCCATTATTTTTAAAGAAGCTCTTTCTTTCAGAGAATTATTGAATCATCACTTTATAGGCCCATAGAAATACAAACATATTATCGTCACCTTGCCAAAGACACTAATCACTGATATTAATAATGAAACAAAAGCGATAACCTTCTCAAACGCCTATTGAAGATCTTCAAGATCGGAAGAAACGCAATTTCCCCACAAGGCAGAACGATTTATGAGATCAGGCACAAAAGAGGGACGCCCACTGTCTTTGCTTGAATGCCTGTAGAGGAACAAACGGTTGTTGTAACATCGCGGGAGACAAAGATTTGGTTTATGGGTGCCTGTTATTGAATAATGACTTCAATAAAGACTTCTGGAACAGACACTGGCGCTTGAGAAGTTTAATCCTTAATGACAGTTTCGTAATTGTTGAATTTTCAATCAAATACGAGTATGAGATTCTATTGTCGAGTTAGACAATGCATACAAATAGTCTAATAAGAGCACTGAAAGTTTGTTCACTTATCGCAAAAAGGCAGCATTAACTTTAACTATAGTACCGACAATAACTCGCGTATAATAAAATAAAACAATTCTAAGACATGCTGAAACTTCTGCCATAAAAGGCCTCTCAGCGGTTTATGGCATTATAAATACGGCACTGCTGATTTTCAGTAGAGCCTATTGTGTTTGATAGACTAATAACACATAAATAAGTAAAGAGTGATGAAATATCAGTTAAAGTATTTCTGATTTCAAACACAGGAATTTTATAATATTGTATGAAACAAAGATAATTAAACCAATGAGGAAAAGCTTAGTAATACATGTGTACAAGACAACTGAAGACTAATTTATGAGACGGTAAAGCCTTGAGCGGAGTACGGGTTTCACCTCCCTGAAAATAAAATTGAACCAATAAATCAATAGCAAGCAATCTCGAGTACCGAAACACTCAAAGAGGCAACAAATCATTTTATTCCGAACAATCTGTCTCATTAGCGACTCCAAGAGCCGACGCAAACGAATTGCATCTTCCAGCAATTAATTCCAAATCTCCAGGATTGAACCCAAGACAGTGGGTAACGACCTCATTAGGGGTTGAAGGGGAACCCTTGTTGATTGATTATAGGAGTTCTTTCAAATATTTGTCAAAACATTTTCCGCGCCGACTGCCCTTTTAGTGTTTTCATTTCATTAATTACTGCTTCGGGTATTTTTGTTTTGGCTTAAGTTCGCTGTTGCCTGTCAGAATTTGGTAATAATGAATAATTAATTACTTTTAACAATCTTAAAGGGTGAGTGGCGGTGACAGGCTCTTATTTTTCGCATGATCTTGAAATAAATTACAAAAATTGTCGGAAAATGCTTCGTCATTCTGTTTTATGTTTAAACCTTTATGCCTGCGATCGTGCATATCACAGTTAGTGATATTGGTATCATAATATATTATAAGTAGCTAATAGTAAGTAGTAGTAAATACTTAGCTAATTACTTAGTAGTATTGATTTAACTTAAACTGTAAATTAGCTAGTAGTTTTGATTTAGTATTGTCAGTTTTTTTTTCTCTTTTTTCTTTTCTTTTCTCTTTTCTTTTTTATCAGCGCCTTTTTTCTGTTTTAATGGTAAGAGTAGAGAAGTCCATTTTCAGTCTAAGTCTTTAGCCCCTGGTTTAGTCCAAAGGTCTGGTGGAGCTGTTGAAAAGAGCTTTTATGCATTAAGCTCTTTAATGTTAAAGTCTTCCTTTTTCGGTTTACAGTTATTTGTTTATTTATTACCTTATTTTATTTAAATACTTTTACTTGTTTTATTTTATAAAAAAGACAGGCTTTCGTACGACAATATTGATGATAATATCTTAGTGAGCTTGTATGAGAAGTTACACCCACGTGTTTCTTTAATATCGTTGGTTAAGTCTATTTAAAGAGCCCGTAAGAGTCGTCGTTTCTCGTGTATCAATACAATACTGTAGGTATATCTAAATGCTAACAAACGAAAAACTCTAATAATTAAACACAGAATCTTTTCTTATACGTTTTTGCAGAAATAAATCTCTGAACACGACAAGCTATTGTCACCTTTTACTTTCTTTCGTAACAAATAATCTTGCTCTATAATAAATATGTTTTTTTCTAATCTAAACTTTTATCGCTATCGAATTCATCTGGTTGGAGTTTCAGTGATTTATCGGGAGTAAGACAGGACACAGTGTTCAGGTGTGGGTGATTTACTGCAAGGCTGCGTCCGAGTGTAAGCGTTTAATCAGTAAAGGTAGGGTCCTAGTGAGGGCGGACAATGACAGCAGATATCTAAGGTACCAAATTAGATTTCACCTGGAGGTATAAAACAATTAAATGACGCATGTAAGCAGATGTAATGTCCAGTTGGACTTTTTAGATGTGAACATTTAAATGTTTAAGAGTAGCAATACGTCTATGACCGAATTAGAACAAGACTTCTAATAACTATTACCTGTTATGTTACTAAACACAACTAAAAAACTAAGGGCCTGTTTCACCACTTCCTGATAAAGTCCCTTATCAGGAACTTATCTGCCAGATAACAACTTGTATATAGAATTGCTACTTTCTGCTATAAACATTTTATTATATTATTTTGTGTTCATTTTAGCTTGAAAGTAAAATTTACTTAAGGCATTTTGAATTCTGGTCATCAATTTATAATGAACCTTATTCACAAGGGCGAAAAACTGGGATTTGTATAGGTTGCTAGGAGTGTTTGTCGTTATGTTAAATAACGATAACTGAAATGTCAGGCTTCATTATTTTCTGAACCTATGTCATAAACTCTTTGTAATCCACAAAAAGATCGCGCGTGACATTTTGGAGAACACGAGATCAGATCCCGACTTATTCCACGTAAAAACTATTTTGGGGAATTAAATTCGAAATATGTATATTTCTGGTGATTGTGTAATATCCAATTGGGAACGAATACAGTCTGATTCGTGCGTGTTTACTGAGTATGAAAATGGGACAGAATATGTTTCTGGACGAATATGAATATTATTTTTGTGATTTCATCGCTCTTTAAAACGTTTCTGATGTTGTTGCAGAACTGATTTGTTTTTATTCATTGTATTTTTGTGTTTAATACCTTTTGTGTTGTACGCTTTCGTTCTGAAATTACGTATGTTTGGAATCCTGCTTTAGATTTTCACTAACATTCCCTGTCCTCACACTTATTAACAAACTAACCAACTAATAATATTAATTTATATTCTAACACCATCTACTAACTGGACTAACCATCCTAGTCCCTTGAGTCTAGTTCTACGTCGGTGACAGTTGTTATGGGCGGCAGCGGAAGGGTGGTGCTGCATGCTTGTTTGCTATCTTAATTCCATAAACGCCAAGCTGACGAATACCTACACATTATGCAATATTTATTTATCTCGCGCAAAACTATAACTGTTTTTATCTGTATATCGCTACGTAATACCAAAACAAATCGCCCTCCGCCTCTGTCTGCCTGTCTGTGCCTTTCTAAGTGTCATTCTTCTAAACCACGCAACGGATTTTGATGCGGTTTTTACCATTAGGTAGAATATTTCTCAAGGAAGGTTTATATGTATAGTTTATGTGCATTCTTATGTAATTTGATATGTAGAGTCCCCATTTAAGGCTCAGCGAAGCGAGAGCGGGTCGCTAGTAGAAGATACTTTAAGAAAAATACTGAGAGGTATATAAACGACCATGAAGAAAATTTATATACGGCTTTCACAGTTGTACTTCTACCGTTTATATATGTAACGTTTCAGATTTGTATAGGTCGAACTAAAAAACCGGCTCATTTTTCATCTTAATACGACGCGTAAATCCTGAGATATTAACAAACGTAATAGGAAATAAATCTTTGCAAACGTAAGGAATAACTCCCAAAGTAATATTCCGATTCATTCACATACAATTTATATTTATATAACTTTAAGCGTCACATTTACGGAACCTTGCCCTGACCAAATAATAATAATAATAAACGCTAACACACTCCCACTCCCGCAGTAGGTTACTAGGTACCTGTGTCGCGGGTGGCATGGACTACACATATAACACATTACAATTACACCCATGGCCCGAGTACAAATATTTATCTGTCACATAAATATCTGCCCCGGCCGGGAATCGAACCCGGGACTCGCGTCGCAGGCAGGGTCGCTACCAACTAGGCTACAGGGTCGTAAATATATAAAGTATAACGTAAATATCACAAAGTTTAAGTCGGCTTGCTTAATCTATCTACCTACTGCAAATAAAAGATCTTTCCCATATTTCCTATAGTGGCATTATACCTCTTTCCTGTGATAAACAGACGTACAGCGAACGCACATTTAAAAGGATCACAAACTTAAATATATAATTAGTGTTTTGTCAATGCTTTGTTGAATCCTAACGAACTCAAACCCAGTAATAACCTCTACGATTATAAACAAAGATTAATAAGCGGAGTATTGAAAAAACTATGTCAATACGCCCAACGATCATTGAAAACTTCGATATTAATTATACGCCAATAAACTAGTGGATAAGAGGCGTTTTACACGGGTTTTATTAACGATGCCAAGCCAGCAATTATGACGATTGACCGCTGACCCGGACACGATAGTTACGAGCTTCATTACTAGCGAGCGACTTTTAGATTTTAAATCTAAATAAAATATTGCTTACCATAAATAATTTAAAAATCCTAAGCAAATCCAGTAAAAAGCTGTTGATGCATGCATGAACAGATCTTCATGACTATTAGGTAAGAATCATCTTGATCATGTCAGCTTGATAAAAAAAAACCGCATCATGATCAGACCATTCCTTAAAGCTACGATGCCACGCACCTACATACATACACGTCAACCTTTTATAACACTGCATTTTTCCATCGGGGGTAAAAAATAAAAGACGCTTCACACTCCCATACTAGGATTCCCTGTGAAATGGCCCCCATGGACAACACACAGAGAGACGGAGTACAAAAATTTAAACTCATCATTTAAAATCCTCCATCATTGGGACTCGTATCCCGGATGCTTTGAACTTTGAACCGCAGTCGGGCAATGTGTCCATTGCACCATAATCTTGAACAAATTAAATTGCTTCATCATACATCTTTTAACGGTGAGACTCCTACCTAAAAGCAGCAATAACTAACCAAGTTATGAACGGGATTAAATAAAACTTTAATAGGTTTTAATATCAACGTTTTTGATCGAGATCTCGATGTTTTCGTTTTTTCATCACGTTTACGATTCTTGCTTTAGAATTCAAGTATAAGAGAGAGTATTTAAGGTAATTAGACCGTCTGTGACACCATACATGCTAGACTTTAATAAGAGATTAATCAATAAAAGACTTAAGTGTTGTTGTTTAAAACCTAGGCTAAGGCCCAGGCAAATGAGCAGAAGAGTCAGCTGATCAATGCGTTGCCGACCAAGAACAGTGCGATGGACCCCCCGAAGGACCCTAAATCGTTCCACAGTTTGGTATTAACTAGGCAAATAACCCAATGGCTTGGGTCGATCGTACTTTTTATGTCGTTTTAAGCTGGAACTTTAAACATGAATATTAACATCACATTATAATATTGACTGGACATACGACATCATAAATTGTAAACTAAAGCCTGGATGCACCCGTCATTAGGCTGGCCTAGCGTGCTGGAGTATGCTTTTGACCTCAATTACAAGAGACCAGGGCATGCACCTACTAATGGTATACCATCCAATGATACGTCGTATCAGCGTTGTCTTCTCACATTCGAAATATATCCCAAAATCAGAGTGGCCGTAAAGGTTTAAGTGGACTGAAATTTATGTCTCGTATTTGTATTTGTCCCGTACTTGATGCATGGCAGTCGTGTGGAAGCCCTAATAGGGTGTCCATATTTTACGGCAACACTCTGTTTTAGGAATGCCTGACAGGTACGGTAAACCGCAAATGGTAGCTTCACACGTTAAAGTAAACTTTATACTGCTGTAAATAAGGTGCATTTTCGCAAGAGTAAGGTGTTGTTAAGTAAAGTATATTGTGTACTTGAACGTACGCTTGTCGTAATGTAACACTATCGTGACGTGTTTAAGCTAGCAGAAAGTAATTGTGCACGCTATTTTCGCTTTTACATCCTTGTTATTAAGTTCAAAATGCAAGGGGCGGGGTGAGTAAATTTTTGGCAATAAAGCTTTTATACTCGCAGCAACAAAGTACAGTAAGCTTTCTGATGAAACTTGTATCACCGAAAATGGAGTCGTGTATGCAATTATGCATAATATATGCAATGAGCTTTGTAGAACTTTTTGTGTTTATATAAATAATAACATGCTCCTTCATTCAACCGGCACAAATACTTATAAGGCATAATAATACATTTTTTATAGCCTGAAGGGCTGACGTAAAAGCAGACGAGCCACCTGATGGAAAGTGTTCATCGTCGCCTATCGACACGAGCAACACCAGGGGAGTCACTAGTGCAACACCGGCGCTGAAGGAGATTTTTTTTTCAACTTTATTGAAGAACCCTATGTCATAGCGCTCCGGGAATACCTCAGAAGGTAAATAAATCTATTAATTCGCCTTACTGAAACTACAACAGTTACAAAGTAACTTACCTACCTATTGAAGTAAAACTTCTACTTGCGACATAGAGAGAACAAAATACATTTTATTGGAAACAGGAAGTTGTGTATTAGTTTTCTTATTTAAAACCGGCATACAGTTAGAAAGTTAATTATAAAAAATGTGTGCACAATACAAATACGCGAATACTTTTTAGCTTTTTTAGTACTATACGAGTACTACAAACTACTTGGACCGATATTCACAAAACATAGCTAAGAACCACCGCAAGGAAACTGGCTTTTGAATTAATAAAATCGATTCAAATTGGTTAATTCCTTCAGAAGCTACGGTGCCACAGCATACACACAGCCACACAAATACACATACATACAGTTAGACAGCTCAAACTTATAACACCACTCAAGACGGGGGTTAAAAAGGCTTATATACACATTTAACCATAGCAAAATTCTATATGTAGCTTGTGATACGTACAAATCAGAACCCAAGAAAGGGATTTACTTGTCACATAAATGTCTGCCCCGGCCGGAAATCGAACCCGGATGGCATCGCATGAGCGTCACCACAAAGTAGTCTATGGGGCCCTTCCTTATACCGTGGGCGTAGCTTTATTTCGCTATTTATAACCTCATTTAGCAGTCTTTCTGTAAGTACAAGTTTTGCTATATTTTTAGAAACATATTCTGAGACTGTTCTTCATAGTATGCCTAAGATATCATTAATATTCTTAATGCCTAGGCTGCCTATATTTTTCTAAGTCAACTTTTTTAATATTCTAAAGTAATTCCCCTGTGTTTCAGCGACCTGAATACCGATTTTATTGTCGACGGAGCGATTTGAATGGGTTCTAGAATTTAAAGGGATATTTCATGGGTTTTCCGAGTAAAACAATCACCGGAATGTGATTGACGACTTCAGTTTTTAGAACGGTAACGTAAAATGGTAACTTTGTAATTGTTACTTTCATTGCTGGAAACGGACATTTTTATGTTAGGTCTAAGTAAATAATATATATGTATAGTTGGGCCATTTTAATAGGCCACATTTGACAGTTCGTCAAAATTTTCCGAAGTAACCTTGTAAGGGAGGCACCCCATAGTATCTAATACATTCCATACTAGATATTGTTAAACTTTTTACACTTAAAAGTAAGGAACTGACGTCGTTACAAAGTTACGTCAGTGCACTCTTTTTCTTTTTAAATATTAGGGATGGTACCGAAAGAAACAGATGAGTAGATAAGTTGAATTCGAGAAGTCGAACTAATCGTCAAAAAGTATTTCACGATTACAAAATAAAATGTATTTTAATACAAACAAAATTAATTTTATTACATTTTGGGCCAAAAAATATGTAATTATTCATTTAAATAATAACGTCTGGCTCAAAAGTCAGTATCTAGAAACGTGAAATGTTACAAAAAAGTCATGATTACATTTCGCGCCATTATTTTGACGCATTATTTTTGTCATTTTTTTTAGTCGTTGTGTGAACTGTGCTTTTATTAATACTTTTTATAACAATCGCATTCAATTTACAGATGTTTGAAGTCCTTATCGATTTATTCAATTTAATCGATGTTTTTCAGCAGGTTATCTTCACTATGAAGCAAAGACAAACAGTTGTCAAATGTGGCCTATTAAAATGGCCCAACTTTAGTTACACACCTTTTGGATATGGAGGGAGCTATTTTCTATTTACTTAGCTACACATTACTACAGCATTATACATAAATTCAACCGTAATAACCAGGACATAAAGATCACAATTTAATGCTTTTGTTTTAGATGGTCCGGTGCCACGTCGTTGCAATATGCGCAGCGCAGTCCTTAAAAGCCAAAAGGAAAGTACTCTAGGCTTCCTCAGTCATGAGGAAACTCCCGTGCGCAGTAGTGGGCCATATTATTGCAGCTAACTTAATATAACAAAGTGTCCATTGTATCCTTACACCATTAAGTAAATTGATCCAAAAGGCCAAAAACCAAACATCATCAAATAAACTATCATAGGACTCAATACAAAATGCGCCAGCAATGATTAACCTTTAAAAAAAGTAGGGCAAAGGGTGGGGAGACGCAAAGGTTTGCCGTGAAAACTGGGGCAACTATTCATACAGCTTTATATAGAACGCGAGGAAATAATATGTATTTCATTTATTTATTCAGCAGATACGGCATTTAGGAGTTTCTTCGAGACGTGATATTTAAGTTGCAACGTTTTTGCCAGGTTTCATAAGTTTCAAGTAAAAATAAATATGTTTATTCTGATGTTTTTCTTCAGGGTTCTTTACCCGAAAGGTTGTTAAAAATAACAATGTGCTAAAGTATTGACAAACACACGATTAAATTAATTATGACTTTAAACTTTGTATCTGAATGCAAACTTCGAATCCCGCTGGGATTTTGGGGCGGAAATTAAAAAAAGTTGCCATTTTAAAAAGTTCCATATCGAAGACGAACGAAGTATATCTGGCAATCGAATATATAACAACACAACAATCGTAAGTATCTGATTAGGATATTTTTATTACAAAATTAAAAAATTACAAAATTTGAATCAGTGTATTGTAATTATTTTTGTAATCCAATTAGCGATATCGTTAAGATTGAGGAATATCAAATATTTTTACTTTATCAGGTCAAGAGCTCCATCAAGTCTCTTTGCGACTCATTCCAGTTAGTTCTGTAGTCCCAAATGTATACTGTAGAGTCGTTTGAAGTTGTTCCATCAATGTAGAGCTGTTACAGTAGTCTTTATGGGCTATATACTGTAATGAACGAACTCTCCCATAACTTTGTAAAGGTGTTCTACCCGACTCTATATTGAAGGCTTTTCGCTTTGAAAGCGATTGTAACTATCTATACAATTAAATTGTAAGTGATTAATGTTTGCAAATGTTGCAAGGTAGGTATTTAAGAAAAACTAGAATATAATATATATCGAGTACAGAACCATGTAAGCTTTAGGTTCGTCAATATTATTACACACTGAAACAAAAGATAACCACGGTATATTTATTATTAGATAGTAGAGAATTCTCAATAAAACAAAGCGTCTATTCCTAGAAACAGTTTGGTTTAATTGTCGCAATTTCGGTGTGAATATTTATCTCTACAACAGAAAACTATAGTCAGCTCAGCTACATATAGAGTGTTCGCTTGACTAATTAGAACTCTACCCTTATCCGCAATCAACTCTACATTTCCACCTTACCGATGTTTTAGCTATTATCGATGCAAGTTATAGAAGGGAGCGTTAATAATATAATTATTAAAAATAATTAAATAGCATTAAAAGACAGTCGACCACAATAGTGAATTAAGTTCATAACTCTTAATGAGGCAATTGAACTCAAAACACTTATATTTAGAATTTTTGTCGTTTGTCCGTGGCTTTGTTTGCGCTAATCTCAGAGACGGCTCAACCGATTAGGATGTGATTTCATTTAACAAAAAGTGTTATTTTTTAATTTTAATCAGTTCATAAAAAAAGTTATCCAGTTCTCAAAAATCCAGATCTACTGGTTTCTCAAAGCGAAACAAGGGCGGCTATACTAGTCTTGACAAAAAGAGCTATAAGATGCGAATCCTGACCCTCTTGTTAATCCAACGATCGAATCACTTATCACCTGCCATTCCAAAATCTGTGTACTTTACACCAAACACTCATCCCTCAAAAGGAAGAGACGAAAATACCGCCCAAGATACCAAGACCCGTCGCAATCCATACTGCCACCCTTCCATCGGGAACCATTGAAGCGATCATCGAGGGGTGGTAGGCCAAGCGTGGATGGTCGCGGTATATCTTTGATTATCGGTGTGGATTCAAATCGGACGGTAGTGAAACTCATCTCGTTTCTCGGTACCCCGTCAATTAAATTATGTATCGCAAGTAAAATACTGTTTGATATTGGTAACTTGCGGTATGAATAGAATAGTGGTACAAATATTATATGAGTTCTTTACACCACGTTAGACATAATTTACTTCGCGTTGTTTCGGTAACCGTATCGTGTAATTCTGCATAATTAGCAGGCGTTCCTATCATTCTTTCAAAGCATAATATGTACTGAATAAGATTATTAAATGTAACTTAGTCGAAGTTGGTTTATTACAAACATTATTCGAAAGTCATAATCACGTCATCACTCATTAGTCTCATCACTAAATAATCCCTACAGTAAGCAATCTCGCAAGGTAGTCACTATCTTGAATTTTAAGAACCCACTCGCAGTGTCCTTCCATGATCCATGTGTCAAATATTGATATAATACAAAATCGTGGGTACCCGTTAGCATTTAAAAGGTAGACATTTTTTATACATTATATGTATAGTACTTAAAGTAATTTATTGAAAACTAATATAAAAAATATATTAAATTATATTATAGGTATGTACGTCTGTCGTTCGATACCAATTCTATGAAACCTGGTCACGCCGCGTCGAGACTCCACCCAAATCGAATTACTTTCCGCAATAATACAATTACCGAAGGCTGCTACATTTGGGGAAATAAAGTGTTATCATATTTTAAACATTTTAGTTGCTTTATTTTGGCCGGGTTTTATTGATTTCGTCTGGCGACGCCGGTGTGTGTACTTAGGAATTTTTCCTGATGGTAAGTGCCCGGGCAGGTAGTAGCACGAAACTACTTGCTAACACCACACTGGTTGTATATCTTCAGAGGCGACCACCTCAGTCCTTAAGAGTTACAACACATCTATGGCTAAATGAGACTCTTCTCTCTATAATATTTCTCGCCTCTGAACACTGTCCAATCAAAACGAAACGTAAGTTGTCAAGAACATTAAGAATGTTATAAGTTGCTTCGATGATGCAAGTAGTTTATTGCTTCATTTTATCGTGTGCAACAGGCAAGAAAATGGCATCATGTATAAGCCCTAACAATTACTAACTGGGTTATTAATAACCACAACTAACTTAACTATCACTAACAATCTCTGTCCTCACACTTATTATGAAACTAACCGATCGAAACATTTTTTTCACTTATCCCTAATAATCAGTATTTAATTCACTTGGACTACGTTGATTATTTTATGTTCCCATTTTATTAGTTGCCAATGTTTTGTTTTTTTTAACTGGTGACCAACCAACTTAAAGACATCTCAGTTTTAAATAGAAAGACTTAATTTTCCTACTACACTGAGAACAATACTTCCATACGTACACAATTAGATTTAACTGAGGTTTATGTAGGTAACAAGGTATTAGGGAGCTCTGAATGCCGCGACATTTCCCGACATATGGTGAGCCGACATTCAGCAAAGGTTTCCAAAGGTTTTCAATATTATCATAATAGAAAAGGTACGAACCCAGATTGTGAATAGACTTTTGTAATGTTTGATAGTTTCTATAGTAATATTTAGGGCAATATTTGGTTACAACAGTCTTCGTGTTGAAATATTATTGAACTAAAGTTTTATTTATTTGAGAAAAAATTACACAAACGCCAATAAACTTTATCAATTTGGGATGTAAATTATTTATTAGCTTCTCGCTGGTCTGGCAGACATTGTCTTGCAAACACATTTTATGTATATCTGAAGTTCTAAGCATTGTAATTAGAACCTCACCACACTAACTTCTTCAAGTAGATTTTACATGATGCGTTGGCAAATATACAAATAGACATACAAATATGTAAAACATAATGGTTTTAGCTTTGGTCTTATAAAGAAAGACCTTTCATTATTATTTTTCTCAAATATCTTCCCTTTATAGACATAGCCGAGTAACATTTTTATTATACGTACAGATTTACATAAAAAATCAAGGATGAATACTATTATAAACACCTACAGCTACAGCCTACATAAAACGAAGCCACTCAGCTTTCCACGAATATCAAGTTCATTAGACAACAATAAAACCAAAAAATACATAGCAATTTAGCGTAAAGCTTTAAGCATTAAGCTCACTGTGGAGAATATTATTTCTGAGAAACGGATATGAAAGCATGAGAGCTTACATTTAGAATGCGCTTTTGCCTTTGTAGCATTTCCTTGTAATTTGAGGCTGGGCGGAAAAAGGTGAAAACCGCTGAATCTTCGAGATTGAAATAAAGCGCTTTTTTCGCTGAAAGGATATTGATCGTTGGGGAATAAAAGGTGTATTTGTGGCGTAACTCGCTACCAGCCTGTTGGTAGACGAGTCTCGTTTTAACGTTCGGAATTAGACGGTTTTGGTAACTCTTTATACCTACTTTCATTCAAACCATTTTTGTTCGTCTTCAACATGAAAGTTTTAAATGTAAGTATCGTAAGACTTTTGTACTAAGATACAGGTGAGTATAGTTGGTACTGTTGGTAGAGATCTTGCTTGCTAAGCGAGGATTCCCAGCGTTGATTCCTGGTGCAAAGACAATTGCGGCGCACTTATTTAAATACATAAAGAGGATTAAAAACTCATATCTGCCCGCAAACAGTTTCTTAAAGAAAACACCACCTTTGAGACGAACCAAGTCGTCCTTTTCGAATACATGGGATGAAAAATATTTTTTGCAATATTCACACAAAAGCAGTCACAATCGCTTTAAAACATATATTAGCCAGGTCAAAATTTTTACTAATTTAGGTATACCCTTTAATCCAAACGGATTTGTGTTACAATATAGCTACTCGCCCGCAATAAAGCAATACCTTTATTCCGATCATATGTAGACAATCTTTCTGAGCACGTTTCATCTTAAGCACCTTTGTAATTGCTCTTAAAAGCTAACTTAAGAAACTGTGCAGGTTCTATATTACCAACGATAAGTATTACATGTGACGTTCTAATTTCATCTTCAATTAGTTTCATTGCATATGATATAGTACGAAAATAAGGACTTTATTAAATAAGGGGTGGATAAAACATATTAAACACCGTAGTTGACCGCAGCTAATAACTATTAGTGCATCAGTTGGTACTCACCCGTGACCATCAGGGATATGAAAAAAACATAACTTTGATACGATTGACAATGGTTTTGGCATTAGGTACCTATGTGGACGTGTACTCACCACAATTTAAGCCGTTTCTGAGATTAACACAAACAACATCACAGAGAAAAAGTAAAAAAAATCATTTGGAAACCATCATTATAAAAGACATCAAACGATTAGTTCTATTCAGGCTGGAGTACTAGTACTGGTCCTTCTTTTTCTTTCTTAGTCAAATGATGCCTTTGGTCCACCTAATGGTTACCACCGCTCATGGACATTAGCAACACAGAAGAAGAAGCGAGGGACTCACATTCATTACCATTTTTAGTGTCTGAAATTCTGACTGTAACATTAAAAACATTTCACAGTTAACATTAAAAGCAAGATGCCAACGGGCTAGTAACATTTTTCCCCCTCCAAAGTACCCACACTTCCAAAAGGTATGATAACATCCTGGCTGACACTTATCACTCAATAGTTATGCAAAATCCCTCTTAGAGTCGAACGTCAAACGCCAGAAAAAAGCTTGCATAATGCGTCATTAAAAAAAACATTGAAGCACATCAGAAAAAGCGGCAATTCGGTCAAGCACATTCAAATTAATGCAACCATTCAGACTCCTATCCGAATGAAGGTAGACCGAAGATTCTATATTCAAATAGAGAATCGAATTTAAAACGAATTTCAAAATGGCTTCCAGTGAATTTCATATTTTCGATCGCTTAAACCAAAGCATGGCGTAATGCATTAATGAAAGAGTCGGGTCATTGAATGGGGTGGCATAAAACGTCCATTAGTACGGACTGCATTTATACCAACTGCTAATTATAGGGGGTGAGTGCAGGTTCGGGGTTTTCGACGGTTTTCCTTTGTCCCGCACTGTATCAAATAGGTGTGACTTGTGAGGGGATGCAGTTAATATTAATGGTTAAGGGTACTTAGAATGTTGCGTCATGCGTTTGCAGTATGCGGCCATGTGGAATTTTTCTGATCACTGACGCGTTGCGGTTCAAAAAGAGGAACGAAAGAAAGACAAGGGGACATTATTTTTGCAAGAAAAATAGACATACATACAGGCAGGTGGGTTAACAGATTGTAATAATCATGTTCTATAGGGGCGTCCAACAACAGAGATACAACTGGATTGCCATTAGAATACTACCGTAATCCTCGGACACTTACTATTTTTGGCATTGTTGCCTCCAAAGTTTTTTGCAGGGTACATCTTGCACATTATCTTAAAAACAGAAATGGGCAGAACAGCTATGGTGATGCATGTAGGGCTTGTAGGGTCCTAAGCAGCCTTGTTCCTAGCTCGAGTAACAGCGCAGTTGCACCAACTTTTGACGATCACATCCCGCAATCGCAGGCCGCTATCGCAAGCCGCATTCTTAAGCCGCAGCCGCACCACGGTACCTCACAAGGTACCAAGGGGAACTGCAGTTAATATTAATGGTTTACGTGAAGGGAACGCACAGATGACGACATCGTTACGGGAACGGAATTGAATACATTTGTAGGGACACAGTGTTCACATTGTATCATGTAATTCCTAATGTGTCTGAATGCAATAAACAGTTGGCTATGAACATCCCTGCGTTTCAGTTGTGTCGCTCCCCATCGCCCGCACACTGTACACACCACATAACATTGGTGACCTCCGACTTACTCGCACCGCACCTAATGCGACCGCGCGCATTGAAAAATGAATCCGCAACACGCCGCGCCAACTCCAACCGTAATTCCGAAGACCGAAGATCCATCTTCAGAACTCGCGGCAGTATCTATATCAACACGGATACCGGACTTTTGGCCTGAGAATCCAAGGCTGTGGTTCATCCAGGTTGAAGCTATTCTCAACCCGCAGAAGACCTCGGACGCAAATAAATATTATATGGTGGTATCAAAACTGAGCAAGGAAGCAATACAACATGTTGCAGACATATTATCCAAGCCGCCAGAAACTCAGAAGTTCGACGCGCTGAAAAACCGGCTTCTCGAAATTTATGAAGAATCTGAAACAAGACAAGTACAAAAACTGGTGTCTGAAATTGAACTAGGTGACCAGAAACCAAGCCAGCTACTACGGAGGATGAAAGAATTAGCCAGAGGAAAAATAGAAGATGACACACTCAACATACTATGGCAAGGACACTTACCATCATCGGTCAGAGCAGTACTTACCGTGACAACCGCAAAAAGCCTAGAAGAATTAGCAGTACTAGCAGACAAAATAATGGATACTTACCAGACCACGCAGATCAACGAAGTCAACCGCAACCATCAGCAGCAGTCCATGACACCCTTCGACAACGCAACAGTAATGGCAGAAATCGCGAAGATAAACCTGAAATTAAGAGAGCTGAGTAGAGGAAGAGAAAGATCTAGGAAGAGATATAGGAGCATTTCAAGACCACGTTCATCGTCAAGGTCACGCCGAACACCTGAAAATCCGAATTGGCTTTGCTCATACCATTACCGATTTAAAGGAAGAGCAAGAAAATGTACTTCTCCATGCAATTGGAAGGCCAGACCAGCACAGGAGTATGGACAGCGAGACTACGGACAGCGAGATCATGGACAACGAGACCATGGACAGCGAGACTACGGACAACGAGACCTGCAATCGGAAAACCAGTAGACCTGCAGCAGATGACGGGTTGCTGTACAGTCAACGATCACCGTCTCATAGTAAGTGATAAAAATTATAAACTTAATTTTTTAATCGATTCAGGAGCTTGCATTTCAGTCTTACCTAAAAATGTTATAAAGCACAAAAGTGAATTTAATTATAATTCTGACTACAATTTATTTGCTGCGAATGGTTCTAAAATAAAAACATACGGAACCAAATCGCTTACGTTAGACTTAAAATTAAGGAGACCATATAAATGGACATTTATTATTTGTGATGTGAAACGACCAATTCTCGGTGCAGATTTTTTAAATTACCATAACTTAATTATAGATATTCATGGACGTCGTTTAATTGATAAGACAACCAACCTCTCAGTCTACGGTACTATCGTAAACCATTGTGAATCATCAATTTCAGCCTTACGTAACGATCATCCTATATACAACTTATTGATAAAGTATCCAGATATTCTCAAACCTATGACATTCAAAGAATTACCTAAACATTCAGTCTATCACTACATTGATACTCAAGGTCCTCCAGTATTTTGCAAACCTAGGCCTCTAGCTCCAAATCGATATAAATTGGCTAAGCAAGAATTTAAGCATATGTTAGAAACAGGTATATGTCGACCATCCAAGTCGGCATGGGCAAGTCCCTTACATCTTGTACCTAAAAAGGACGGACAAATTCGACCTTGTGGTGACTACAGAGCCTTAAACGCTATAACCAAACCGGATAGGTATCCCATACCGCGAGTACAAGATTTTACCTATTTATTGGCTGATAAAACAATATTTTCGAAAATAGACATAAAGAAAGCATATCATAATATTCTCATAAATCCAGACGATATATGTAAAACGGCAATAACAACACCGTTTGGTTTATACGAGTTTGAGCGTATGACCTTTGGCTTGAGAAACGCTGCTCAAACTTTTCAGCGATTTATGACTAACACCGTTTTATTTGGCTTAGATTTTTTATATTGTTATTCCGATGATATTCTTATTAGCTCTTCAAGCATAGAACAACATTACGAACACTTGGATCTTGTATTTCAACGTTTAAATGAATTTGGCATCACTATCAACATAGAAAAATGTAATTTTAAAGTAACAAACTTAGAATTTTTAGGTTACAAAATATGTACAAACGGTATCAAACCTTTAGAAAGTAAAGTCCAAGCAATTGTTGATTATCCTAAACCTCAAACAATATGTCAGTTACGAAAATTTTTAGGCATGCTAAACTTCTATAGAAATCATTTACCTAGAGCAGTTGAGTACCTAGAAACATTAAATAATTACATTCATGGAGCTAAAAAGAATGATCGAACACCTATACAGTGGTCACCGGATGCTGAACAAGCATTCTTACAATGTAAAAACAACCTTATGAACGCAGCCACGTTGTCGTTCCCGGTAACCAACGTGCCTTACTCACTTTTCGCCGATGCATCAAATAACTGCGTAGGAGCCGTGTTACAACAGAATGTTGACGGCAAATGGCAACCGTTAGGCTATTTTTCTAGAAAGTTAAATGAAACACAAAGAAAATATAGCACATATGATAGAGAATTATTAGCCATATATTTAGCCGTAGAATACTTTAGAAGTTTATTTGAAGGCCACGAACTAATAATTTTTACGGATCACAAACCGTTAGTATATGCATTTTCAAAACTATGTAAAAATAATAACAAAGAAAGTCCTAGACGTATCAGACAGTTACTCTTTATAAGCGAATTCACGACAGACATACGCCACGTGTGTGGGCAGGATAACATTGTTGCAGACGCCTTATCGCGTATTGAGACCGTAGAATGTACCTCGAGCGTAATTGATTACGAGAAATTAGCATTAGAACAAAGCAAAGATTTAGAACTTATAAATTTATTAAATGACAGTAGGTACACTTTCAAGAAAATAGTGATTCCCAGCTGTAACAAATCAATTTACTGTGAATTATCAAAAGAATTTGCTAGACCTTACCTAACGGAAAGTTTCAGAAAAGATATATTTTACGCAATACATAACCTTAGTCATCCTGGCATGCGTACGTCGCGCCAGCTGATTAAAGAAAAATTTTGGTGGCCGAATATGAATAGGGATATAGGTTTATGGACTAAAACCTGTCTTAGTTGCCAAAAATCTAAAATAACAAGGCACACTATTTCAAACTATGGCAAATATCCATTAGTAGATAGATTCGATCACATACATATCGATTTAATAGGTCCGCTTCCTATTACCTCAGACGAGTACAGGTATTGTTTAACGATAGTGGACAGAGGCTCAGGTTGGCCTGAAGCTTTTCCACTGAAGGACATTTCAGCGGAAACTGTTGCAAAAACATTATACAAGGAATGGATATGTAGATTTGGATGTCCTGTAAAACTAACGAGTGACCAGGGCAGACAATTTGAAAGCAAATTATTTTCAGTATTAATGTCTTATTTAGGGGTGCACAAAATAAGAACTACACCGTATCATCCCCAAAGCAACGGTACAGTCGAGAGATGGCATAGATGTATAAAAACTTCATTAATGTCTAGATTAGATGGTAATAAAAATTGGACACACGAACTACCTAGTGTGATGTTAGGACTTCGTGCTGCCATTAAAAACGAAACAGGCGTAAGCGCCGCACAAATGGTTTACGGCAGAAGTCTGAGACTGCCAGGAGAATTTTTTGTAAACATAGATACTAATCTAGAACCTCACACTGTAGTACAGAATATAAGTGATACTATTAAACAGTATAAACCTACAAGTGTCAAGAATTATAATTCTAAATCATTTTTTGTGCATTCAGATTTAAAAGATTGTTCATACGTATTTTTGAGAAATGATAAAATAAAAAAGTCATTGACATGTCCTTATGAAGGTCCTTATAAAGTTTTAGAAAGGTCGGATAAAATATATAAAATTTTGTTGGGAGATAGAGAAACCTCGATCTCCATAGATAGATTAAAACCCGCTTATTTACTAAAAGAAGATATGTGTTTCCCAAGTAGTAACTCTAATGTAAAAATGTCTAAAAGCGGAAGAACAATAAAACCTCCTGTCAGATTTTTATAAAGCTATAAAATGTATAACTATTAAATTAACAGGTAAACCCTTGTGATAATGGTTGTATACAAAAAATGTTGACTAGACTTCATAAGTATTGTGAAATAGGTAACATTTGTTCGATACCTTTTGCTAAGCCATCATTCAAGTACTTACCTAACTACCTTAAGTGCTAATTAAACCTAAACTAACGTGTTTATTGAAAAGTAATAATTTGTCAATAAATTTTTACAATGGGTAAAACGTACAGTGTAGAGAAGAAAAGTGAAGAAGTAATTATTGCACAAAATGGAGCGAATGACGCTAGTCATTCACATTTTGAACAAAAACTCGAGCGATATGGAATATTTATACTAATAGTCGCATCAATAACGGGAATATACCTGTTATACAGATTGTATAAACAATTTAAACATGGTACTCGAAAAATGTTAAGAAACGAGATGCAAGTTTGGTGCAGTACAAACTCTATACCGAATATGGCGATGGCTCAGCAACAAGCATCGAATCAAGCGACGCAACCGCGTCACAATCATATTGTTTAATGTAATTGTAAGTAGACATATTATTAGATATATCGCACATAACTCAGTAAACAATGTAATATTACTATGTTCTTTTGAAAGCGAAATAACTTTGTAAGAATAAGACAACTAAAAAGTATACTTATTGCATTAAAATGTAATTATGTCTAATCATTCTTAATATAATATATGTTATTAAAAGAATTTTATTACATATTAATTTTTATTGTATCATTGTGTACTTACCTATAATAAATAAATGAATATCTTAATTAAACATTTATCTATTGACATGTTTTGGAGTTGTGTGGTAAAATAAAACAATCTTTATGTTGTAACCTTATAATCATACATATATAAGTTTAACAAAATTTTGTGTAAAATTTTTTTTTAAAAGAGGGGGAATACTGTAGGGACACAGTGTTCACATTGTATCATGTAATTCCTAATGTGTCTGAATGCAATAAACAGTTGGCTATGAACATCCCTGCGTTTCAGTTGTGTCGCTCCCCATCGCCCGCACACTGTACACACCACATAACACATTTGTAGCATTGTTATCCTCGCATTATCCTTGTTTTGATTCGATTGCCGAATTTTCATTATGTAGCAAGGGGTAAATAACAGCCAAGTTTGGTTTGGTCAGGTAAATAATGCGAATAGGAGTACGATACCTATTGTCCCAACGCTGGGCCTCGGTTTCCTCTCGTTAATGTACTTTACGACATTTGCAAGCTGTGAATGCGAAGCTATTATATCCTGGAGCTATAAGCATCAGTGTTTACGAACAGTGTCTTTGAATCTTAGCAGTTTGGTTGTAAAATGTAGTAAGAAAACAATGCATACATCCTTGCAAAGCTATGTGCGCATTAGAAATAAATAAAATTATGATATTTTTGGAGAGCTAAGTTAAAACATTTTAAGGATATTTGCTAAATATGATGAAACTAGCTTCTGCCCGCGGCTTCGCCCGCGTGGAATTCATTTATATCGCGAAAGAAAATTTTAATACTAACTTTCATCCCCTGTTTCAAGCCTTTACGGGTTGCTTTTTTAAAAAAAAACGTAACCTACGTGTGACTCCGTGTCTTCAACTATTTTCATTCCGAATTTCATCCAAATCGGACCAGTGGTTTAGCCGTGCGAACGTCACAGTCATACAGATAGACAGACAGACAGACTTTCGCATTTTTAATATTAGTATGGATAATACATTTTTTATGATTGTAAATTCAAGATAGGCGCCAATACAAAATGGCGGATTACACATTAGGACTTCATAACAACCGCAGAATGGGTATCAAATTAATGGGATTGATTGGTAGAATACACCTCATTCCGAAAAACTGATAACTTGAAACACATCGTCAGACCCTAAAATGGTCAAATATGGACTGGTTTTACTATGCTTATATTACCAACCACCAGTATCCTTAACCACTCCAATTTATTAAGAAGTTCCACTCTATGTTTTCAGAACCCGTCATCAGACCTTCACCATCTTTAAGAAGTATACATATATTTGAAATCCATTTACACTTAATAGAAGAAGAATATGAAAATTGTTTAACAAATAAATGAAATGGAATAATTGTTTACTTTATACCCACTGCTCATTACGGAGTGGGAATTATTACGAAACTCAAACCAATAAACCATAAACGGAACGGCGGGAACAAAAGAGTGAAGCCAGCAAAAAGTCAGCCTAGCCTTGTAATACACACGGCGGCACTCACACCAAAACGACTTTTGTGTTCTAAATATTAAAGAATAAAATTAAATGAGCTTTGTGTTCCAAAAAATAAAGTTTAAATTTGTTGCGTTCAAACTGTCAACATAGGGCATTCAATTGGTTTCGATGTGAGCTTTCGGCTGACCTTTGCCGGCTTCACTCTTTTGTTCACAGCGTTCCGTCTATAGTATATTGGTCTGAGTTACGAAATATGTATATAAAATATTCCCACTCATCCTCATTGCTGGAAACCTATTATGATGTAGGGGAGTAAGCCCTACATTTGTACATTTGTAAGATATTGTATAGTCCTACAACGATCTTTTGGCGCGTGGCTGATGTTAGAGTGACAGAAACAGCGCCTTACAGTTTGCCTTCCCTATAAGGTGTTGTCTCTGTCACCCACACGTCATCCACGCGCCAAAAGATCGTTGTAGGACTGTAAAGTCAACCCTAATATCAGTTTCCTTAGTAACGAAAATAACACCATTGTCATTGTAATTCTTTATTTGTTGTCATTCTCATTGTACAAATATCACATCAAAAATATCGATAAAATAATATTTTCTAAAAACGAAACCTGGCTAGATCGATTTTTCGCCTCCAAAACCGCCTTTAGTACATAGTATCTCAATACCTGTAGACTAAATTTCATGAAAATCTTTGTTGCTCGGTTAGGCCCGATTCCCACTATACCTAGAGCAGGTCACAGTTCTCGGTCCGATGTCGGTACGGTAAAGTATAGGTACTTATATTTAGAAATAGCTTATGCCCGCAGCTTCGCCCGCGTGGAATTCGTTTAAGCTTCACCCCCTATTTCACTCCTTTAGGGGATGAATTTTGAAAAATCCTTTCTTAGCGGATGTCTACATCGTAGTGGCTATCTGCATGCCAAATTTCAGCCCGATCCGTTCAGTGGTTTGGGCTGTGCGTTGATAGATCACTATATAAGTCAGTCAGTCACCTTTGAGTTTTATAGATATAGATGGGATACTGAGCATATAGTATGATGAAATGGGATACTGAGCAACGTTCTTGAAGGTGTGTGAAGTCTCCTAACCCGCCCTTGGCCATACGCCCAAACCATTATTGCCTTACGTTGTTATCAACTTATAATTGATAAAAAAGATGTACCTACCATATACTCAATATTCTTTATACAGAAACTGTTTGGTAACTCTCCGATACCCAATACGGCCATAACCAATTAGCCAACCTCATAAAAAAAATTACACATCAACCGTTTAAAATACGCATAACGAAGACACGACGAAGTGTTGAAACATATTGAAAATATATTTGAACCACAAATCCATTACGTTCACGTGGCTAAATAAATCTGCAGTTCCATTTGAAGAAATCTGAGCATTGAGCTACTGGAGCGCAAATTCTGCTACAATATGCAATTCGTCTGTGCGCGAGTCCTTATCGAATTTCCACTGCGAGGTTAAGGGACTTATTTTGCATTGGCATGTTTTTATGATACATAAAATGTGGATTAGGTTATAAAACTGTTGACAATAATCAACCTCAGCTATCTATGTATACCAATCGGGATTAGAATTTAGTCCTCAAGGGCTGCAACGCATCTGTGACCGAATTATAACATGAATCTTGCTAAAAATCACTAACTGGATTATTTATATAGCTAACAACAACTTATAGTCTTTATATACTTACAGATTATCAAACAAATGTTTTCATTATAATAATAATCATTCTTGTCCCAATTTGAGTCTTGTCTTATGTCGGTCATAGTTTTCATGGTCAGCAGCAGAAAGGTGGTACTGCATGCAATCTTAATTTCGAAAAAAAGAAAGATTTACTGGCAAAGTTTTTTTACTTGTATCCGACGGTCCTGATCGTAACTATGCTGTCAGTCTCTGTTACCTACACATTTTCACGCGGACTGACATTTAAAGGCAACTAAATAATTTTATCAATCCGTCATCACATCATAAATCGAAGTTACAATAATTATTTTCACAAACCATGAAACCTCGTTCTGTATAGTTCTCATCAGCCTCACAAATACCCACATGAAAATACATCAAAGCGTGTATAAATCTACTTATATTACAATACTTGTAATTAATCTACATTTCCGATTCGATTCATGAAAGCGAAATCAAAGGGAGGTAAATGTAATAAAACAGACGTCGATCACGAATGTAAGCGGGTGTGAGATATTTATATTAAAATTTAAATAAATATGTATTTTTACGTAATAATAATAATAAAGAAGCATATGTGAGATAATTTATATTAAAATAAAACTTAAAACTGTATAAAGAACCAAATATTCAAAACAAAAACACGTGATGGTTCTAGTTTGTACCTGATAGTCAGAGGTTGGGTGGGGTGATTTGTTTATCTCCGGCTATAAAAGGACTGGAAAGTTATAATGGCGGTCACTTGCTACTGAGCAGTCGGAGGGAACGTTACTCTGCCCCTGTCGGTGTTATCCGGCTCTGAGTATCACCTTCGACGATTTGTAGATAAGTATTATATATTATATTATGTAATTACTATATTACGTAATTATGTAATGTAATTATTTTGTAAAATTGCTTGTGGATTATATACTTTAAATTATCATTGATTATTTAAATTAAAGGTTGTGTATATATATAAATATATACATGAGTATATATATACATAGGTATATATATATAACAAGAATATTATCTTTTTGTTAATAAATATCACGGATACACTAATTAAGTCTTACCAGTAATACAAATTGGGCTATTAATAATATTAATTATATAAAGTTTGCTTGTGTTTTTATTATATATTCCATCCTGACTTCTAACACGGGCAAAAAGCGGACTTAGAATTAGAACCCCTGATGCGCTTAATTAACTACCTTGAATGACGACCGTGGGACTCGATGTGACAAATATATAGAAGGAAAGGTAACTAGTTATTGAATGTCACGTAACTAAACAAAATATTTTTACGTAAGCTGTAAGACTTCTGTATATAACGTTAAAATTATGTATATGACGATAAAAACTAACTTGTATCACTTCAGTGTGAATCGACAATTAATGCGTACCTACAGCAAATACGAACGAAAGTTGTTAAACCCAAACTTCCAAAGGACCGCCTATCAGAGTATGCGGCTCGAAGACCAAAATGTTAAATGGTGATCCGGCTAGAAGGACCAAAATGTTGAATGTGGGCCGTCTCGTAACGGATCAACTTTGAGTGGACTGTATATTTGGGGTGTACAAGACTGACGTCTACCAAATCTGGTGAATGCACGGGTGTGAATAAACTATCGGTATACTCGGTATAGGTTGTACTCGTACAAACCTATGCTAGATTAATTATAGGCCCTATTACTTTACCATTAAGTACCTATTACCTAATGCATTTATATCGTGAATATCTTTTGAACATAGTTAAAAGCATTTCCGCGCAGACAAGGAATTAATGGCTTCAGCCCATTTATGGACTATTACAGAGCCCAGGTCTCCCTCCACCACTTCGCATCATTACCGCAATGGAATTTGGGTACATAATTCATTTCATCAAGTTCAAATAATGATTTCTTTTTCATTTAAATTGCTGCATTTTATGCTGTTATCCCTGTCATGAATCGTCTTTAGGGAACACATTTGCAAAGAACCCTTTCGATTATACAAAACTCTGTACCTACAAAATTTCATGTTTCTCGGTGGAACAGTTCAGACTGCGCGATGCCTGTCAGTCACTGTTACCGTTTGATTAAGTGGATTACAGACTGGAAAACTGTAGTTAGAACCGGTGAAAACCAGTCAAAAGCGGTTTCAAGTAGCTTCAGAAAAACTGGACGCAAAACCTCTAAAACTGATTTCACAAAGTGTGAGGTACAACATTACGTGAAGAGATAACTTTGTATCTCCTTTTACTATAATATCGTGAAAATATCATCATCATCTCAACCCATAACTGTCCTACGTTTGGGCACGGGTCTCTTCTCAGAATGAGAAGGTTAAGGCCTTAGTCACCACGCTGGCCAAGTGCCGATTGGCAGACTACACACACCTTTAATTTTAACGCGAAAATATATCTCAAATTAAATACAATAAACACCACATTTAAAAACCAGAGGCACAGCGCTTTAGCCCAAAAATATTTTGAAAAAATATTTAATTTTTTCTTCAGAGACACGGAAGTTTATTATAAAGCCAGGTTTTCGTTGTAACTGCGTCATTTTAACTAAAATAAATGAGAGGTGTTTCTGTGGTGAGGTCAAGGAAAATTAAAAATTTACTTGAATTATGACGTTGCGACAGAGAATTGCCCTAATTATGTGGCTGTTCCTTTGTCGCTGTGATATACGACCTTTTACGGCCTTTTACGACCTTTTGTAACGGCTGTACTTCCTTTTTGTATGTAAACTGTTTTTGTAAATAAATGCGTTGGAGAATCACCTCAATAAAATAGATACTCTATTTTTTAACGTTTCACATATTTTCATATATTTTAATCGTGATCATGATTTTTATTATGAACTATAAGGCTATGTCCCCTATAGTCAGTATAGTCCCCTAATAGTCAAGTAAAAATTTAGTTAGTCGACCTAAATAAGCGGCTAACTCGGAACAGTTTGCTTGCAAAGAAAGAAAATTGATCTGAGTTTGCAGCTAACTCGAATTTCAGTTCGCTACTTTGCGACACACTCAGTCGGTCGCTCACAGTTTGCCCACTGGGAACACAGCCTAACGCCGCGATTTAGTGTATGTATATATAACAGGTTTAGGTGTACAGTTTAACTGTACTACTGAGTCCTCACGATTTTTATTTGTATTTATATATTTTTTGTGCTAAACACATGGAGCATTCTCAGGGTTACATCAGTCAGTCTCAACGTGATCACGTGTGAAAAATCGTGAGGACCCATTATAGTTATTTTTAATGATTATAAAAGTTTTAATCATGAGATTCATGAGCGGATATACAACAGTGCTACATGCATGGTATGTCCACTACTGTGTATTGCTAGCTTAATTAAGTATTTATTCACCACGTAGGTCACTGACCTCGGATGTTGTAGGTACTTCAGAAAAATCCATGTTTTCCACATTATCTAAGTGCAAAAGAATCCCAACAAAACCCGCGTACAAGTTGGAACAAGTCTCCCGAAAATATAATGAGTAAACTTTTCCAATTACTAAATATAGTTGTTGATAGCGGAGAAAAAACGTAACAAGGTAGAATATCCTCAGTTCTCTTTTTACTTCACAAGTTTCTCCCCCATGTAATAATGTATGTTTTATACACCTACTAGCTGACCCGGCAGACGTTATCCTGCAACATATTATATTGTTTGCATTTCAGGTTGTAAATGGCGTATTTAGATGGAACATGCTTCGTTTTTAAGTTAGATCTTCTTTTTGCGTGACACTAAGACAAAGAAATCGACGAAAATTCTAGAAATATTATTTTTGAGTTCTATAGGCTGTATGAAGAGAAGACCCTTCATACATTTTTTGAAATACATATCTCCTATAGACAAACATAATTCGTTTATTGTATCTTACATGGCGGTAGGTAACCCGTCTGACTAATTACCGCTAAACTATAATTGATCGTGAAATATTTTGATGTGTTTTGCTCGCATAGGTAACAGCCGGCAACTCATCGGTGATCTACGGTATAGGCGATGTCTATGTTCGACGAAGACTATAAACTTTCAGGTGGCTCGTCTGTTTGTCAGAACATAAAAACAAAAATGATAGTTTCATGTTTTTGATGATTAATTTTTAAAAGAAAGCTTGTCTCACGCTTATTACAAAATTATACTACCCCAACACATTGTATAACAAATTTGCATTTGTAGCAAATGTAATAAAATTATGAATTTACGGCACCCCATTATGGTTTTCCCATGAGCACCATGACACAAGATTTAGACAAATAATATCAGCCACGGGAATATAAAATTTCTATTTGAAACACTTAAATTGAATTTACGGCAGAAAAGAAAGGAAGATAAAGAGTGATAAAGAGAAAAGATGGGTCAACTTATGGTAACTAAATAATATGTACTTTAAAAGGTATTCTATGTCCAAGCATTAAAGTTCAGTTTCGAATGATGCAAGTATAGTTTGCCAACAATTTGATTGTTAAGAAAAACACACGGGGTACTGCAGACACGGGTTGTAATACAATTAATATCAATTTGCGAGCAAGGGGCACTTACCGTGGTACCAACTGTGGATACAGTTTAATTTGCTTATAGAATTATTTTGAAATATATTGGGGAACTAATAGATGAAGGTAGCGGTTTCATTATAGGATGGTTTACTGTCGCCTAGAATATTACTTTGGATGGTTAGAAAATACAATACAAAGAAAGGAAATTTGATAAGCTCCATACCAGTGATTATAAAGTATTTGCTCCATTAAAAGAGATGGAGTTCGTAAAGATATTTTTATAAACGCTTCCTAAAAATAAAAAATAAAAGGCGAAGACGTTAAAACATGTAACAAAAGCAAAAAAACCTGACATCCATATGATAGTTAAGTAGCTCGCTTAAAACCGTGAGAAAAAATCCCGAAAGCTTCGTTAATATTACAAAAGAAAATATCCCGTCTTTTCACACATTAAGCGAAATATTCCTGACAAGGCTTACCCAACCAAATAAAAACTGAAAAAAGGTAATTCGTGGCGTGACATTCGCGAAGAAATAATTAACAAAACATACAGAAATGAACCGAGAAGTGTGTCGCCGAAATCTAATTATTTTCGCCGCCATGACAGTGAGTTTGCCGCGCTTTCGCACAACCAAAATGGCGCTCAAATATGGCCGCGAGTGAATGGCGCGGTGTCAACAGAGACCGAGCAATATTACAGACTTGTTTGACAAAGAGTACCGGGTAAAACTCGTAGCGAAGAACGTCTATCTCTAGCTCTAGTGGAGAAATAAAAAATATATTATGTTACATAGAATACAACGTACAATATTACCTGCCATAAAGATAGCAAGCGTTACAGTGATGTTAACAATTTTATTATTAGGAAAAATTTCATTTATTTTTGTGTTTTGTTAGTAAATATTATATACATATACACAAAGATTTATCGGCCCATCTTAACCTGAATGAAATGTAAATTATAGAAGTCATCTCCGACAAATTAATAATAAGGAGGGGCCATAAAGGCTGAAACATACCTATCTTATATGCCTATAAGACTTGTAATTAACATACGCAAAAGAGGCAATACCATGAAAAAGTAACTTTATTTTTAACAGAAAGCGCGATGAAGAAATTAAATTATGTCTAAAAACCCAAACTGTGCGCTAAATGAACGTGTCAAGTACATCTATGTAATTTTCTTACAAGGTGAAGAAAAGGTAAAAGGTTTTTACGAACCCTAAAAACTCCAAGTACATCCATAAAATTTCGAGTTTTGCGGACAAAAAAGTAAACCTTTTTTTAATTTCTAATATAAATTCTTGTAAAAACCAAATTCTGTGACAACAAATTAACTTGACGAGATTGATTTCCAGTGAAACCGAGTAATCCATCCACGACCGGACCGATAACCGTGTCCTAAACCAACAAGGCCCTAATTAAATTGTGAGCAGTCGCATCGCACCGTAAATAAACTTTGATACCTTGGATAGGTCACCTTTGTTGGCCAATGATGTTTACTTAGACTTCAGCCCTTTTGAAAGACAATCCTATTGTCCCCGTATCAGCCCTAATATCCTGTCTACTGTCCTGTGTCCCAAAGAGCTAATCAATTTTGCTACCCAATGCCCTATGTCCCTAATAAATTTAAAGGCGAAATTTCCATTTCTTGACCGACAGTGATTTTATTTATGGATTTTTGCTTTTTACCAAAGGTATATTTTGTTATTTGAATTGAATAACTTTAAAAACTCAACTCAATTTAAACCAGCCTTAGTGTATTGAAAAAAAACTCTTTCCAATAAACAAACTAGTGTAACCATGCCACCCACATAATGAGGTATAATCTACTGCATGTCTGCCGATCTGTCACTCTGTGATTAATGATCCCTCCCCCAGCTATCAGATTGAAGCAAGCAGGGTTCTTGATGTCGGTTTTCAAATTTCCTTAATTATAAGGCAGAACCGCTTGACACCCTTGTTCAGAGGGTCTGGGATAGTTCACCGTTATTACAACTACTGGCCCTTGTCAAGATAAATGTGGAAAACTTGTATTAAATGTTGATACGAGTGGATCAGATACAGTGTAAATATATTATTAAAATAACAATAGACGTTTGCATTGTGTTTGTACAGGGATCAGAAAAAATTATATCCAGTAGTAAAATATGTTGTTTAACTAAAGGATCTTAATATATTATGTACTAATAATTATATTTTGAACGTATAACGTTATCACTTGTGCTCGCAAACTAGGTATAGGTACACAAGAGTTATATCAAGATTTGGAAATATTTTTATTAAGTTACATATGACAAGGGTGATTGACCGTAAAACCAAATCAAAAATTCAAGATGAATTCAAACCCACCTACAACTGGCTTTATTAAAATTGCTAATAAAAATTAATCACTGAAGCGAAAAATCAATAACTAAGTCTCAAACTGCACTGCGTTAAAAATAATCCGATAAAATTAAATAATTTTACGTGATCAAGCGTTTCGTATTCGAATCAGAGGCACTTCAGACGCCAGTCCTACATAGCATAATGTTGCCACCCTACCCAATTGCAATCAGGGTTGGCACAGTCGAAAATTGCCTTGATTTATGCGTCTGTGCAGTTTTACCGTAACGAGTTTAGGCGAGTGATCAGCGGTAATTATTACACATGGTGGATGTATGAAATGTCTCCGGTTTAAATGAGAGTTTAGGATTTTAGGGTCGAGCATAAATCGCAGGGAAAATTACATTGCTCCACCGCTAACCTCACACAGATTAGTATTTGATTAGGACGAGAATAAATCAAAAGTTTTTTATGCAATTGCGTTCTACCTTCAATTTGTTACAGCGGTGGCGACAAAAAAAACTGTATAAATGTACATGTAATAACTGAGATTTTTTTTAAAGATTAATACATACACCTATTTGATTACACAGAAGTGTTTTTTAAACTTGTGTTAGGCACCAACCAATCCGCACTGGAGCAGCGTGGTATAGAAAGCTCTAAGCCAGCTAAACGGTAAAAAAAGGGGCAAAAGATATACAAAAATGTAAAGATTGTGGACAGTCTTTTTTCAGCATAGGTGTTATTTTCTAGGCCAACAAGTTTGAAGGATTTTCTTCGAATTCCCTTTCCTGACATCACTGGACTTACATTTTGATCGCCATCTTATGGTTTAACAGAAGGAATGTTCTTGAATGTGATAAACATACCTGAAACAATAAATTAACAACGTTAAGTATGGATCTCTTATCAAATTAAAAAAAATGTTGCCTACGGAACTTTACATTCAAAATAATTTAACAATTTATGGGTTAACTCAAATCGTAATTTATGTTAACCCAACTTTAAACTAAAATATAGGTATAAGAAATACGAATTTAGTTACTGAGCCGCATATCATAGCAGCACAATTATTTTAAGACGGTCTTTTTGTTGTACTGGTGTATGGAACATTATTTTTACAATCTATATAAAACAGATATAAATAACTAACTATTTTGAACCCGTTTTTAACATTGAATTGTGATTATTTGTCATATGAATTGGTACTGTCTGTATTGGTAATCACGTGTGTAAGATAAATCGAAGGTCGCAGTCATTATAATAAACCCACGTGTTTTATCCTAAGAGCGCCATAAAAGAACAAATATATAATTATGTGTATGTCGATATACATATGAGTATATACAGACATAATAATATAAACGTTAATACTGCTAAACATAATTATGGGTAAAGTCACGCATTCGTTAAACATTTTTCATCCAAAATATCTCCTCTTGCCTTCAAGTAAATATTTTTTATTTGAACACAACACGTCATCGCTGGCTGACCGCACGCGCCACAATCAAATAGAAAAGTAACACACACGAATGCAAAAACAAAACAAAATGGCGCTGTTTCCGCCCGGATGCCGGATATTGGCCTGCATCGAATATTCTATTTTATATCTACCTTAATTATCTTGGGCCCGTTTCGCGCTACCGCACAGCTATTCCTAGGTTTTTAACAGTACTAGTCTATAAATATTTTTAGTTCGAATGTGCATATTCTATTTTTAAATTGGTATATAATCAGCCAAAATAATTTTTTTTCATTGACTACTTACATAAAATTTGAAGCAAGCACGAAACCATATTTTTAACGGATTTGAAGCAGTCATCTTTGACTGTTCGTAAATTAAGACGCTTACCACTAAGCTACATTCGCAAGTTCAGAGCACAGCTTAAAAAGCTTGAAAAAAGAAAAGTAAAACCGCAAGGTCCTATTTCATACAGATAATACCCTTAAGCCTCCCATGTAGCAAATATATTAAAGACTGCATAAAGACTTAAGGCCAGTTGTATATCACTAGAGAGCAAGCTATCAAGAGCAATTTTTTAATTTACAACATCAGAGTAAAATGCAAGGAAAAGTATTGTAAAAGTAAGCAGTAGACATACCTATGTAAGTTTTGTAGAAGAAAAAAAATGTAGTTTAAAAAACTAAAAATATTTTTTTGTAATGCAACGTGAATAATAAATCACCATGCCGGTCACTATCCTTTTATTCAACCACTAGAGAACCGCCCGCGCTTCGCTTCGGGACCCGTAGGTAACACCCGCGTAGGTCCCGCTCCCGTAGGAATTTAGGATAAAAAGTAGCCTACTACTCGCTCTCTTCACTCCACCCTGTCTGAGGTGTGTGGAGCCCTCGGGACAGTTAGTTCCCCTTTGGGGATGTCTCTCGCGGCCCGTTAAAACGGGCCAGTCCTTGGGTTGGGCCCTAAGGCCCTTGGTTGTCCATCTGTGGTTAACCAATAGGTCAAGTCCGGTGAGTGGTGACCTTTTTACAGGCCACAGAGTCTTAAACGGGATGGGGTTCATCTTCGCGCCGCCCAGGCGATCGAGCCCCTACCGGGTGAATCCCGCTGGTGGGAAGCCCAGCAGGAGCCGATCAGCGTCGGGCGACGACTTACGAAGCCCCAGTATCAATCAGTGCTAGGCCCGTCCCGCGCAACCAGCAAGTCGAACTGGGTTCGTTTCCAACTCCTTCACGGTCCAAGCTGCCCGCTCTTGGAACTCCCTACCCGATAAACTGAGAAGGCCGGCTGATAGGTTCACCTTCAAGAAGAACCTCAAGGTGCACCTGATGGATCGTCAATGACTGAGCTCCTTGTCGTTATTTCTGACATCATTTTAATTTGTGATAGTTACCTAGGTAGCTGATTCATTTAATTGTATTCTTTTATCTGTACTTAATATGTAAAGTATATTAATGTATATAAATATGTATGTGTTTGTATTATGTATAATTTATGTATGTATATATACCGTATATATATATATATATTGTAATATGCATGTATATTTGTATGTAAGTATGGTTATATAGTTATGTAGTTGTTTGTGTAAATTACACGAAAATTAAACCGCTATTCGTGAATATCAGTTAATTAGCCTAATGGTTTAGCCTAATGGTTAGCTGGTAGAGAATGCTTCAGCATTAAGCTCGCCATTTGTACCGTAATATTTATGTTATGGTGGTCAATAAAGCTTATTAAAAAAAAAAAGTCGCGCGGGAAGGCCCAGCGGTCCGGTGGACGGATGTGGAGCGGCGCCAGGTCCTGCAGATGCGGGAACCGCGACGCGTCGACACGCCCGAACATGTTGCGTGCCAATCGCTCGATGAAGTCGTCCAGGCTCTCGACTCGAAGGTCCTGACGTACCTCGGCGCACCAGTCAGCCGGCGGAGCGCAATCGCCTGAACTGCGCGCATCCTCTTGCGCTGCGGTTCGCTGGCGAGCGCGTACCACGCCGTTGCCGCGTACGTGAGGCGGGGTCTGATGTAGGTCTTGTAGACCCCGAGCTTCAGTCCGAGAGGGAGGCTCGAGGAGAGCACTGGTTTCTGCCATCGCACTTCTGGAATTCGCGACGGCTTTCGTAACCTGTGGCTTCATCGAGAGTCTTCCGTCGATTTTGCCCAAGTATTTGGGCTGTGGGGCCCACTGGATATCTTGTCCATGAAGCTCCAGAGTAGGGTCCCGCCTGTTGAGGTATCCTCCTATGTTCACAGCCGGCGTCTTCCCGACATTCACCGACAGTCTCCACGCGGCGAGCCATTCGGGGAGGGCATCAAGCGCACGCTGCATCTTGACAATGGCGTGGGTTCTATTCAGCGACGTGGTGATGTACGCCACGTCATCGGCATACAGGGCAAGCGACGCCCCCCCCCTGCCGCCGGGATGTCGTCGGTGTAGCAGGCGTAGCAGACCGGGGACAGGCAACTCCCTTGCGGGACGCCGGCTGCGATCGGACGCTCGGTGGATTCGGCGTCTTCAACCACTACTCTGAAGCTTCTATTTTCGAGGAAACTGGAGATCATCTTAACGGCACTCCGGGGCGCCGATGGCTGCGAGATCTTGTAGAGAAAGCCGTCGTGCCAAACACGGTCGAACGCCTTTTCCATGTCGAGGAATACTGCACACACGCGTTCTCTCTTATTCAGAGCCGCGGTAACGGTGTGCAACACACTCGACAGTGTAGCCGTGCTGTTCAGCGGCATCAAAAAGTAGCCTTCCACTTCTGTTGGCAGCTAGGCTATTCCACCCCGGATGCTTGCAGTTCCAGTCGCCCGCGCCCACCACCGGTGTCGGCGAGTCCAGCAACTTGCGGACATCAGCCAACAGGATAGTGCCAGCGGGCGGGCGGTACACTGAACACAGCCGGAGCGAGGAGTTCTCGAGGCAGAGCTAAAGTAGCCTATTACATTTGCCTATGACTTAAGTAAATTACATGTAGTATTTGATAGCGTAATTCAGAACTTGCAAATGAATTTTGTTAACGCCATCTATTGGCAACACCGAAAATAAATATCTAGTAACTAACAAAACATCGATCTTCCCATGGGAATGGGATGTTTTTCCGCGGTAAAAAGTAGCCTACGTCACTTTCCACCCTCCTAACTATCCCCATACACATAAACCTTACCATATAATAGCTTTGTTGCGACGTGAAAGCGTCACAAACAAACAAACAAACAAACAAACAAACAAACACACTTTCACATTTATAATATTTATTCAACCATTTTGGGGAGTTCCCTTGTTGGAAGGAAATACTGAAATGATGCTGATAATGTTATCGGAACTTATGCAATATGCAAAATTAAAAAGAATAAAGTACAAATGTGAACATAGTAACAAGAGTAGTTCTAGTTACGCTTGTAAGATTTGTGCGAACACGCATAAAACATTGCAATTAAAGAAAACTTTGTAAAAATACATGACAATTCAGTCAATAGAAAACGACGGCGAAACAAGTAGCGCGATTTGTTCCAAGTTTACTTCTTTTATCATTGGTTTCAAGTGACTGCTTCTGAATACGTCAAAATGTTTCTGGTACAAAGGTACGCAAGGTTACTCGCAACCCATAGCTTCTCGCTACTCGTAACCAGTGGCGCAAGAGATTAAAACCCTGCATTTGAAAGTATGTCTTGTGGTTGTCGGTAACCACAAATTGAAGCGCTACAAAGATTTCGTTTTTATTCCTTTTTATTAGTCAAAAGGTTGTCTGCTGCGGTTATGAAAACCTTGAAAAACTGGGAATAATGAGAAAAGTACCTACCTAATACAGAATCATTTCGGAAGACATGTTCTGGTGGAATATTACGGTGTTACGAGGTCCTATTCACGCAGCTAACGTTTCATTTATGTTTCATTGACATAAGCTACCGATTTTTGCTGAATTATAAAATCATTCAAGCCAATCTTACACGACAAGTAACGGCTTCGGAGCTTTTAAACCTTTAGAATAAAATTTTATTGCATTGTTGATTGATATTTTACAAATTTTTTATCTAGTATCTAATTTGAAAATGCTTTGTAAAACTTATGACACATTTCATATACAAGGAACAATAAATGTTTCATATATATTTCATTAATACAGCCATATAAATATGATTATTGTGTCAAGACAAGATAGAAATAAGCTTTACAATTAAACACACTCGGGTCCTTATAGGTTAAGTAGTTATTTATTTTATTTTTAAGCACTTCACCACAACTGTTATTTCAACTCAGTCTGTAATAGGAAAAATTTCTCGAAGTTCGGGTTTACCAGAACAATAAAAATAATTCCATGCAGTGTAGATGTAAATACAAGATACACGATATCGTGAAATCCCACAAATACGCCGTGGAAAATGATATGCGTGTAGGATGAAGATGTAAAAATGCAGCCAAGTTTCCCGGTTGTACTCGACGGATCATTGTGCTTTCAGTTTGTTTATTTGATACTACAGGTTTCTGGATTTAATTTTGATTGACGTATTTTTATTTCACTACATTAGGTACGTAGGATGTCTCGTGTGGCAATGCCAATAATAACACATATAGACTACACACACTCAGATTAAACTAATCATTTAAAGTTCGGATTCGCTGGGAATCAAACCCCGGACCTTTTATGCTATGTATATTTTATTTGGGTGGTTTATTAAATTCTAAATGAACGGTGCACAGTGGAAAAGCAGATAGATTTTTAAAAATACTTACAATACAGAAATATAAAAATAACTACGTTTTGGTAGTTCGCATTGTATAATATTACTCTATAGTTCGAAATGAGTTGAAATAATTACTCCGTTCAGTCATATTCCGATAAACAGAACGCACCATTCATTCAACACTGCAGTTATCAAATCTGCAATAAACGCGTACTCTTGTCCCTAACAAATTCCACATTTGAAACACAAACGTTAGTTATGCGGAAACAATCTCAGTAGTCGGCACATGCTATCTGAACATGTGATACTAATCTTCGGGCCATATGCGAATCGAATTGCCACGTACACAGCAAATCGAAAACGACATAATCGCATTCACTTAAATTAACCCCTATGTCACGTTATTACAGTTCAAATTCCATAAAGAGACAGCCAGAGGAAATAATTAGATATTAAACTCCGTTACGATTAAAGTTCCGAGATACGATTTATGCTGCATGGATAATAATAATGTTGTTACATAATACCATGAACAAACATAGAATGATCAAAAAGACGAAACAATAGAGAAAGAACTAAATTGTCATAAGGCAATCAATCAATCAATGGAAAGTGAACTTAAAAATATAAGATTAACAAAACATCGAATTGCAAAGTGTTAATTTAACAACCCAACTTTACGAGGAACCTAAAATATTGAACGTTGTAAAAATCCTTTGAAAATAATCTTTTAATATCTTCTGTATTAACATCAAAATAATTGACGTTAAAGATATTGACGTTGCGATTGCTTCAGCAACACAATTTTAATTAGAAGCGGACTTTATAAGTGAAGGGGATACAGCGCAACGCTTTCAAATGAAAATTATATTCTAGGGGATGCTCTCATGATCTTAGAATTACGCATTTTATCACGAAGTCGCGGCGCCGATAAGTATAATTTAACCAGGGTTCGAGGGGAGGTTATGTCTTAAATACCCCTTAACAAGATCTGAGGGGAGTCCCTTGATGTCATCGTTATTGTTTTAGATATTGACTGGGTGATAAAAAATATTTGGTAAAGCCATAATCATGCTATTGAATAAAATTCGATTATTATTTTCAATAAAAATGTTAATTTGAGAAAATACATTGATGCTTTGTATTTTCAATTAATAATTTGGTTTTCTAAGAAAATTTGCTTGATGCTTTTGTTTAATTTATATGAAACTAGTTAACTAAAGTAAATTTTATTATGTCCGAGCGAAAACTTCATTTTCCATTAAAATACAGGCACCAAAATAATACACATAAATAAGATGTACACTCGAATACTCTTTTACTAGTTTCCACATTTAAATTACGTACGTGACACGTCTTGTTTATCAAACTTTATTAACTTTAAAAGCTTAAAAATAACTGCTAATTATCCTTAATCAAGAATTGTAGATTGTCAACATTATTATGTGTCTTCAGTTCTTTAACCATCTCTTTTCCATTCGTGTCTTCGATTTTGCACATACGTGTACAAGACAAATGAAATATACAAAGCATTTGTTTTCAAATGAATGTCTTCGTTCTCACACTTTTGTCCTGATGTGCCCGTCTCAATTATCATTAGGCCCCAATTTAAAATCACTCTTAAGCCGGAGACCTTTAACACGAATGTTCATTCCGATCTCACAACACAGCCATTCCTTTTCTTTTTTTATTCTTTCATTTCTTTCAATTTGCATTTCGGATTATAGTCGGTAGACGCCTAATTTAGTAGGGGAGCTTCCTTTTGTTGGAAATTCAAATTATAACGCCTTGATTGCGAGTTTAGAGTACCATCGATTTTAGCACTCGAGAAGGGACTTTTATTGGGAAGTATTAGACATTTATTTGAATATTGAAGGTTTCGAAATTGATATTAGAGAGGTCTTTCGGATACAATAGAAGAATTGAGAAATTTCCGCCACTCTTATTTCTAACTAATCTAAAGTGAATTCATTTACTTTTATCTCTCAAGAAAAAAAAACTACTTGAGCACGAGTTTTATGTTCAACCGTAAGTACTAGAAAGTGTTATTGTTCTTGTGTTATGATGTTTTGATAGGAAATCGGTGGATATCTTTTGTACTAGAGTCGATAAAAGCCCGAACTCCCAAATTTAATCGAAATAATAAAACGCTTACACACACTCCTTTCCTTTATGTGTCGCGGGTAGCATAGGTAGTCAATACAAATAATACATCAATAACTCCTACAATCTGTTATATAAATGTCTGAAACGGCCGGGAATTGAACCCAGGACCTTCAATTCGAAGACAGGATCACTATAAAATATGCTTCGAAGTGATGCTTCAAGGATTTTCGAGTAACCAATTATATAAGTTACATAGCAATTGCTCATTTAGCAATAGATATAGGATTTTTCGCAATCAATTCTATACAGTCGATATTTTTAAATATCTATGACTTTGAATTAAAATATGCTACTCATGTCTGGGCAAGTCCGCTCTCGCGAAGTATGATTCTACCAGCTTGATATTTCCAATTCAATAAACACATCATAAAATTTAAAATGTCTCAGAATTTTATGAATCATACGTCATTGAAATTTTATTTGTAACGTTTATTACTTTTGGTTTGATTTTGGTTGCTCTGGATTTTATGATACCTACGATGCAACATATCACATGTTATTGTTGATAAGGGGAGATTATACTATAGAATGATACGAAATACAAAAACACCCATGAACAATATCAACAACAATGTTAAACTTAGTGTTTATTACGCTTATTGACAAATTAACTAATAATATTTCAACACCTACAAGCTAATTGCATGAATCATCCTTGTCAATTTTTGAGTCTTGTTCTAGGTCGGTTACAATTGTCATGGGCGGCAACGGAAGGGTAGTACTATATGCTCGATCGCCACTTAAATTCTATAAAAGTAAACAAGAAATCAACTTCAAAGCAATGAATATGACACAAACGACCATCATCGTAGTTTAATATCCAGGGACCAAGCTCCATAATAAATATTGTGAAAACGCCAACTAAACGTCAGACCGTTTTTCAATTTAAATAGTATATTTTCTACATGGAACCCATTTGACATTTAATTTCCGCAGATAAAGCAGTCAGCATCCGAAATGAATATTAGAGATGTACATATATTGCTGACGTCTTCAACGTTGAATTTCTCCGTTTTAGTGACAACGCTATGACGGTATTGCGAAACGAAACCTATAAATTAATGAGCCTTCTCAGAAGAGTCTTGGTTACTGGAGTTAGTGCACAATTCAATTGTACTAGCAGGCTTAAAATGACTATCAGGCTTAAAAGGCTTTTTGTGTAATTGTAAATGCTTACCGTCGCATATGGATATCGGCAACATCAAGGCATCACAAGGTCTGTAGATGGGGAGACTATATTAATGATGTGCAAATTTCCCAGAAACTTGGTGGGTGGGATCTTATACGGGTGGCCTACTAACCCCAATTCCACACCAATCCAGATCATGATGTCATAAGATGCGACAGAAAGCCCTTGATTGGTGAAATGAAAATTAATTTTATTTGAAATTATTTTTTACAAACAATTTCGAAAGTCAAACTACGCTATCGCTTAACAAATTCCTATGGTGGGTCTTGGGAGAAGCGGCAATAAAGTCTTAAGGATTTTTTCCTACTCACAATTTTAGGCGACACCACCTGAAGGCTATATTTCAAAATCATGTCCAGGCTGTTTCATCTTCGAAATAATCTCCAATTTGTTATAACCCTTCGTCTTAAGAATGTCCTTGACATGAGTTTTAGTGGTAGGACTATTACCAGAATTTAACCCGCTATTCCTATCCTTGACTCAAATGCTGACTGACTTAGATTCTGGCTGGGAGTCATTATTTCCTTTCTTTCTCCCTTATTGGCCGACAACGCATTGGTGATATCTACAATATTAACTGTCGACGTTGACTTTAAAAAGTCTAAAATCCCTGTGCAGACGTGACTAGTACAAAATAACGTTTACATTTGCCTGTAAACTTCAATATTTTACTAAAAAGCACTACACGATCCTCTATAAATGTCAAAATAAATCAAAACTTCATTTCAATTCAATTACAATTTAATAAATACATTATTCATTGGTGGTTATAAAACCATCAATTCAGTTTCAACAAAACAAATCTATCACTTATTGACGTCTGAAAGCCTAGACTTAAGCTCATAACATAATGGGCTAATAACCTCACTCTTCGTCTTCACAAGGTCATATAGATAACAGAAATAATACTTTACAACATTAACCGACTGGAGTGTTTTCATATAAAGGGCGCTACCTAACTTTGAGCTCCATATTGCTCAACAGTTACCATTCTGGGCCGGCTGCCATTCGAATGATCTTGGATAAGATTCCCATAGAAGAGGAAATTTTAACAAGCTTGATAATTTTCAGTCTCCGTTCTCGGTAATTGCAAATATCTTTAAAAACAGGACTCATAAACAAAGCGACATAAGTTTTTATCCAGTCGCGCCCTCTGTCGGATTATGTGCAACATCTATCCATCACGACGGTTGCCCAGCTATTTATCGTCCTGGCCGTATATTAAAAGGAATGGGCGATAGAAAAACGCAACGTCCACGAATTATTCATGTTTCAGTGTGCAGGGTTAGATTTAATGATATTAATGCAGGGTTCCATATGAAAATACATAAATTGTAAGCTGATAGATGTGAGATTGACTGATAGACGTGCTTCGAAATATACGTAAAGCCATCGGTCCCGGTGGCTTTTGTAAGATTATAGTCGTTAAAACTTGTTAAACCTAAGGCGACATAAAACCTTTCGACCTTTGGGTCTACACTAAGCTGCCTAGAAATCTTTATTTCAGCAATAAAAAAGGGACATAGGTACATGGTGAAGAATTTTAACCACCTCGTTACCAAAATGTTTAACCTTTTTGGACCACAATTTCACAATTCATTCAGCTACCCATTGGGCCAAACAGATAAACACGAAGAGACTGCATAAAGTCGACCGTTTCACGCATTATCCGCAAGGTTTTTGTTTATACGACACAGAACTCTAAAATCCGTGCACTTACACCTTTCAGATTTACCTCTTTTTACACGAAGCAAAGCCCGAGTTGATATATCGCATAGTGCTGCTAGACACAGATGATGGAAAACAGCGGAAAAAGTTCTAATGCTAGTTTTTAGGGGCGCTTTCAGGAAGGTGGCAGGCAGCCAGGGAGCTAGAACTTCAGAGAAATTAATGATATGCTTCTAAAATGATAAAGCACTTCAGATATCTCTTAAAATATTCCTTCTTGACGATTGGTGATGTCTTTGGTATAACTCATGTTTTAGGTGAAGGTGATTTTATAACCTCAACTCATCTGCTTATTTGATGGCTATTTAAAATACTATAGGTATAGAAAAATATTAAAGTAAAGATCTTTATTTGTTGAATGGAAACAGTGTATAGTCCTAAATATTTTTTTGAACAAATGTGATAATTTATTGTTTTTCGAAATAAAGCGACGGTGAGTTACTAAAGTAAGCAATAACGACAGGCATCTAAGGGTTGAAATATTTTAAAAACTAGAGAACCGCCCGCGCTTCGCTTCGGGACCCGTAGGTAACAGCCGCGTAGGTCCCGCTCCCGTAGGAATTTAGGCTAAAAAGTAGCCTACTACTCGCTCTCTTCACTCCACCCTGTCTGAGGTGTGTGGAGCCCTCGGGACAGTTAGTTCCCCTTTGGGGGTGTCTTTCGCGGCCCGTTATAACGGGCCGGTTCTTGGGCTGGGCCCTAAGGCCCTTCGTTGTCCATCTGTGGTTAACCAATTGGTCAAGTCCGGTGAGTGGTGGCCTTTTTATAGGCCACAGAGTCTTAAACGGGATGGGGTTCATCTTCGCGCCGCCCAGGCGATCGAGGCCCTACCGGGTGAATCCCGCTGGTGGGAAGCCCAGCAGGAGCCGATCAGCGCCGGGCGACGACTTACGAAGCCCCAGTATCAGTCAGTGCTAGGCCCGTCCCGCGCAACCAGCAAGTCGCGCGGGAAGGCCCAGCGGTCCGGTGGACGGGTGTGGAGCGGCGCCAGGTCCTGCAGATGCGGGAACCGCGACGCGTCGACACGCCCGAACATGTTGCGTGCCAATCTCTCGATGAAGTCGTCCAGGCTCTCGACTCGAAGGTCCCTCTGGTCCGCTGGCACTATCCTGTTGGCTAAGCAACTTGCGGACATCAGTCAACAGGATAGTGCCAGCGGGCGGGCGGTACACTGAATACAGCCGGAGCGGGGAGTTCTCGAGGCAGAGCTAAAGTAGCCTATTACATTTGCCTATGACTTAAGTAAATTACATGTAGTATTTGATAGCGTAATTCAGAACTTGCAAATGAATTTTATTACCGCCATCTATTAACAACTCCGAAAATAAATATCTAGCAACTAACAAAACATCGATCTTCCCATGGGAATGGGATGTTTTTCCGCGGTAAAAAGTAGCCTACGTCACTCTCCACCCTCCTAACTATCCCCACACACATAAACCTTACCATATAATAGCTTTGTTGCGACGTGAAAGCGTCACAAACAAACAAACAAACAAACAAACAAACAAACAAACAAACACACTTTCACATTTATAATATTAGTAAGGATATTCGTTAAATTTTTTACACTTTTTTAAATTTTTGCTTTCAGTTTTGGAATGCTCCGCAGGTCTAAGCTATAGCAAACAGAACTGCCGTCAACCAACTAACTACTACACAGCAAAAACTAGACATACAACACAAAACATATTTCAATATCTGTTACAATACATACCACCAACTTCGCATACAGTTAAAATCCGCACAAAACCAGTTGGAAGTTTAGAACAGTCAAAACAATAAATTGGATTATTCATTTATGCGCATCCCGTACAGCGCTTCCATCGACGCAGCGATTCTCAAACTTTGCGAGAACTACTCAGGAACGTATGATAATTTCAAGAAAATTGAAATGCCACTGAAGAAACTTTGAACAGGTATACCTGTCTACTCAAAGAAAAATCTCCCAAACACTTCTACTGTTTTATTACTAAAGTGATTTAATTAAACACTCGCTTACTCGTATTATTAAAAATGTATGTATGTAATAAAGTATTTTAAATTTATGTCATCCGAAATTTAAGGCGATTCAAACATACAATAACAAAAGTTCTATGTAATACAAAGTATATTTTACGCTACATACGACTAAACTGTGTTAAACACATGTGTAAATGACACACGAGGTTCTACAAGAAACGAGCCCATCGCTTCCTGCATCGACTGCAACGTATTGGTGGAAGTTGATTATGTCCATGCACAAGGGAGACCCGTAATATCTTTTCCTGTCTCTGGCATAAAAAAGTGGGAACTAACCTATAATAAGCAAGCAATTTTAAATCAAACTTCTTAATATACACAACCGATTCTTCTGTTTCATCTTCTCTTTTAAACGTAAACTTTGGGAACCTTTGCGTTAAGGGGTAGACACAAAAACGAAACAATGGAATCGCAAATTGAACTTCGCTCCGCGACAGAGTGGTGGCAGTAAAAGCATTCATTGGGATATCAATCAAACTTGTCTGCTCACGTTCTGGCCCATAAATCGTCGGCTATCGATGTTTCGTTTGATATCGATTAATTGGTTTTATTGCGATATCGAGTTTAATTTCGTCTTGTGTTCACATTTCAATGTAATCTTTACGACTATGCAACACAACAACTACAGTATTTGAAAACTTCTTCATGGACCATACTTCAATGCCAAATATCTTCGCAACTCCACTTCATACGTTTATTTCTTCTAAAGTTGTCCGTGAAATGTTAACGAGCCAGACCATGGATTCTCTGCTTCTTCAGAAGACGACGCATCGGTGCTGACAATAAACTTACCATCTGTTGGCAAGTCTACACCTTTTCTGGCTAGATTGACCCCCCCCTCTCTCCCTCCCCTCCCCTCTCCCCTCTCTGTCTCCAGTCGCGCCTCATGACTGTGGATCGTGATTCTACTGCTGAGACTTTTTGGTCTCCTATCTCTATCTATAGCTATAAGCGGTTGGTAGAGTGCCACACTAATTAGTACCTCTAAATAAACTTGTCATAAACTATTAAATAGATACGAGTTTCTGAATATTCCCATCGTCTTCTTGTAATATGTCCCAGGCACTTAAGAATTGCGTATTCATTGAGTTCATCATTCTCCACAAGGTCTCTGACATCATAGACTTAATAAGCACGTGTAGAGGAGAATGAACGAAGCCTTTCACAACAAATCATAAAATATTACTCCAAAATCAATTTCATCTCGGATAGATGATATCGGAATTATTCATGGGATATCGATTACAGGGTCCTTGGCCAGACAATTGTTCAAAAATGAAACAAGCTTTGTCGGCGACTTTGTTCCCGTCTACGAAAGAAATGCGAATAACACAAGCAAAACACAACTTGTGTTAGAAATAGGGTTGTGAAAGTTATGAAATATTCGAATATCCGAAATTTTTAAAATGTGACAGAATACTCTTTATTGTACAACTAGTAAATCCGCCCTCGCTTCGCTTCGGGAAACCAGTCCCTTCAAAAATCTCTATAAATTTTAACAAATTATGTTATTCCGATGTCTAAGCTATATTACTGCAAAGTTTCATGAAAATCCGTTGAGTAGTTTTTGCGTGAAAGAGCAACAAACACACACACACACACTCACTCACTCACTCACTCACATACATCCTTACAAACTTTCGCATTTATAATATTAGTAGGATTTCGATATGTACCTAATAATTATTATAGATATATGTTTAGAATAGATTAAAAGGTGATATTTTTTTACAAAAAATCGTGAGCATATGATACAAACGAAACAGATGGGGTGCAAAAAAGGAGATAAAAAAGATAACCGTAATATTTTTAAAACATAAGTGATGAACAAAGGTTAATATCCTTTTGTTTGTTACTTAAGGCGGTTAACATAATATCCTAATTTTGCTGAAACATGTTAATTAAGGCCAACGACATAAATGAGATAAATAATCTAGTAGCATTTTGCATTTTATTTTTACGAGTGTGATTATAGGTTTTTTTGATACAGTCTCTTTAAACTAATTAGATGATTTAAATAAAAAGGTACATGAAAAAAAGTTACTTAAGTGCAAGATATACGAATGTAGATGTACGAATGTAATATCCGAAATGTAGCCAACCTTGTTTCTAACTAGCCATCTACCTTAGAAAGTCGTAAGGAATGCTGATTCATAGGAACTTTGTTGTGCTTTTCCTGCAAAAGGTAAAACAGCTGAGCGAATCAGTTTTTATTTGTACCGAGAAATGAAGGACAATATTCGTCTGTTTTCAAAAGAGTTATAAGTTTTAAACTAAAAGGACTGCACAAAGAATTTAAAATTGAAGCAGGAAATATTGCTTCCTTTGATTCTATATAGATATATGATAATTCGAAATGAAAAATGGTAAGAGATTCTTATGATGATTTTTAAATACCTGTTAACTATAATCTATGTTTTAACTTCAATCAATATACGGTCCGCTGCAGGACACGGATTTCTCTTTAGCAATGAAGAGGCCTACGTCACCATGATGCTACAGTGGAGACTGGTAGAAGAGCCAACCAACGTGTCTCCGCAGAAAACTAAATACACAACAAATAAAACAAAGAGAAACAAGATAGTCACTCTATTCCGCTTTATAATTTCGTAAAAACCGCATTAAAAATAGATTAGTTTCTAAAATTGACATATCAATGCCGAATTACTAGATTCATATTATAATAACTAAAAGCAAATAATTCATAACCAATAGCATATTTGTCATTTCCGCAACAACACAAAGTATTACCACATTCCTAATCAATTCAAGTGTCATATCCCTAACTGTAGTGGAGCCGTGCACATGCAAGCCGCATGCTCAATGACCACTTTGCATAAGATTATTGTGCGCTACTGCTTCTTCGTCGTATATATGCATGGCTCGAATTTCACTGCTCTCTAAGCAGTTACTAGAGATTGTGCTGCTAAGAACAACTTTAACTAGTCCCTATAACCTACCCTTGACTGTGGATCCATTTCGACAGATATATTGTGCAGTTGCAGTTTGAAACAATGCAGTTACAGTGATATAGTTGAAAATTTTTGATAGAAGATATCGGGTTTTTACCCGTGGTCCCGGTGTGTTGACCCATTACCGGGTCCACGGGTAATTTTAATTCCCCGTAGTCCCATCGCAGTAGGGATTACTCTACCGTATTCTAGGCTAGACCATGTAATATTCAAAACACATTTTCTCAAAATCTGTCATAATTTTTAAGATCAATCAGACAGTAGATAACGTTATAAATATTACATCATATTATTACATGTTAAATAGGAGTAAAGAAGCAGAATTTCTTGTAATCAAAGTCCTATTGATCTATAATCTGAATTCAGAATTATATGTAAAAATAAACACCAGACAAATAAAAGGGTATCCCTTGCAATGAAGTAACCTACTCTCAAGATTGAATTCTTTTACGGCGCCTCTGTCAGCTAACTTGGAAGAAAACGTTAAAATGGTACAAATGCTCGTGGTACAATTTAAAAGCGAATTTAGCTCCTTTTCCGTTTCTGTTTTAAGATTCCGTACTCTTTTAAGATTAAGTTGTGCGCCTTGTGACGATGTATGCACCGAATGAGGTCGTTGGAAGAAATTTAAAATGAGAATGATTTAAACTTGTCTTATAATAAATTATAAAAATAAAAAATTATTGTAATAAGCTACCATGTAAGCAAGTTGATTTAGAAGAATCACATTTTATTGACGCTAACATCCGTTATGAAAACATTGAATGGTCTATTACTGAATCATCCGAACATCATATGCCAGGCATTCGAGATAATGTTGACGTTTACATCGTAAATAAAGGAAAAAGGAAAAGGAACCACACAATAAATTCAGAGCAATATGTTACAATGACAATTAATTTTATAACCGAGTGCAGGGCCTATTATTATAAGCTCTCAATTCCAGACAGTTTACGTTCACAACGTGTGGGTGACAGAGACAGCGCCTTATAGGATTCATGTTTTTTTTGCATTAAATTGGTTAAAGCAACGTAACGATGAGTAGGGATAGTTGATTTAATACATCTTCAAACGAAACTAATAAAGTTATACGTTGTCAGAATACAGTATTACCGCGCATTATTAGTTGATAGGATATGATTTCATATTCGTTCATACCGCGTCGCGTTCGCACTTGGTCTATAAACTTGTAACTTAAGAGTCCTCTAAATTCTGCTTACATACGAATACGCTGAGGTATTTGCATCGTACTTTGCATTTTATGAACGCTTATAAATAGTGTTTACTACTAACCTACCATCGCGATCGCTTTTCTTGAGAAGTTCTTTAAATTTTCGAATATCATTCGCATCGCAAAAATTCCTAATCAATTTTATCAAAAGTATTGTTAAATTTATGACCCGCTCTTGAAATACTAGGTGCGATTTTATATAACTCATTCTAGGAGTAAAATAAATATTAAGTACGTTGGGGTAAGATCGGTGGTGGGGTAAGACCGTTGGAATCAAATAACTCACTATTTTGGCTTTATTTTTCAATGTTAGCCACACTGCGTGAAAGATAATTTTGTTACGCCCCACCCAGCAGTGGTCGCCAGTCGCTCCTGCAAGACGAACGTATGCTACATGCTTTTAAAGTTAACAAGGTAAATTTTCCAAAATTTTTGTCCATCCGGTCTTCCCCCTCAATTTTTGATTGAATATTGTAGCGAAAGTATAATGTATTTTATTATTATTTTGCCTAAATACTAAAATTTAAGCAGTGGTAATTAGATAGAACTAATTGATATCCGTCTAGTATCTCTGCAGGCTGAAATCCGGTGTTATCCTCCTCAGGTGAAGATCGGATAAAAATATCCGATCAGCGCCAAGTGATGAAATTTGTAGTGGTTGTCAAACTTTTATAATATATGATTAAAAACCAAGATAGATTATAATAACAAAAATCTGATTATAGAATAAGCAACGTAACTTGAAGTACTTATCCTAATAGATTAAATGCATACATCGCTAACAAAATATATAATTTAGAACATTAAGAAAAAAATAACAGCTATAATTATTAAATGTATGTGCTTATTAATAATAATAAAAATAATTCTTAAAGCTTAATAAATCTAATTTTCTACTAATGTACACGCTTATTATTTTAAAAACTATTCTACCAATTCATAATTTGGCTCTAGTCTCCTTGGCTTCCCTTTATCACTCTCTCATTTCCATAGTTTTACTTATATTTAAACACATAAATTTGCTTGAAATTACTACTTGTACCTATACGTACATAAAGAAGTAAGTAGAAAGTAAAGGTCATTCACTTGTAGCAATTTAACGACAATTCTATTAGAGACAAATGTCGAGAGAACCTAAACTTTGGGAACCATTAAATCGCCTAATTTTAAAATAAGGGGTAAGATCAGACAGCCCGAACGAAAAAAAGAGCGAAAAAAAAGTAATCATCTGGAACATCTATGTTCGTAGCCTTACATAGATTTCATTGATATCATATTAAAGCACATAAAAGATCGGATATATCCTTGTCATACACCTTGTGTTCTTTGCAATAGAAACAGTTTTAAATTACTGTCCGAACTTCCCCCTTAATGACCAAATTGTGATTATACTCATAAAAAAGTATATCGAGTTTTTCTAAGCGTATAAATAATAAAATATTGAGTGTACGAAGAGAAATGCTATTTTAAATTATGCTATGTTTATTCATCATCCGTTTGCACTATATTTCATTGACATAGCACTTACTGAACTCACAAAATTTAAGTTTTTACAACATCCTTCGAACTTATCGTAAATCCGTCCGGTATTACCCCAACGTACTTATATCCTATGGGTGTAGATGTAGGTTATAGCAAGAGTTCTAGAGGTTAAGGCCCTAAAAATTTACTCATTAAAATATTACTTGATCGCTCTTGACTGTAATTTGTTGTTGTTCGTTTTATTGTATAACATATGTATACGAATTCTGTTTCAATATAATGTTTATTGAGTTTCAAGTAATAATTATATAAGTGTTATGACTGTACTTACTGTAACTGAGACTTTAATAACTAAGCTTTGCAACAAAGACCCTAACCATGCAAAGTTTACTACAAAACATGATAACTTACAGCTATCAACATCTTAATGTGCCTTTGTTTCTCAGCCAACTTAAGATGGAGATGTATTAAAAATTTAGTTGGGGTTTTCGTATTTCTCACAGATTCACAACTAAGATCATATATTTGAAGTGCAGACAATTCATTTTTCAAACGCGGTCTGGAACGTTCGGAGTTGCGACTTGCGAACTTTCCCCAAGTTCTTGTAAACTTTTGATATTCGTATCCCGTCGACCGATCCCGTTCTCGGTTAAATTTCATAATTCGACCACGAAACTCCGAAAACTTTGTATATTTATTCGACTTATTTGTCAAATTTCAGATAATTACTTGAGGATTTTTTATTGCTCCTCATTTTGTTTCAAGTAACATATACATCCTTTCACGAAATGAATAATAAAATTTGAAACCAGAAATAAAAAGTTTAATTTAAGGAAATAATTTCACATGGATTTTTGCTAGATTTAAGTTAAGCTTTCGACAACGTGATTATGATCTTGATGCCCTCATTCTCGTTGAGCATTGAGATAGCAGACTGTAATTTAATCCATGTGAATGTTTCTCACAACCGCAGCACCAACGGAAGTTGGCGGGGTAAGAAACCTAGTGGTTTAGGGCGTGTCTCAGGGAGGTATATACGGGTGGTATTGTTTTATCATCACAATAGCATGCAGTATTTTTGGCGTAAGAGAAATGGTAAATTATAAACGCTGACTGGCAAAAAATATTAAAACTTTAATGCAAATTTTTACTATTCAGTTCTGTACGTTATCGTTCAACATTTTTTCGTGCTCACATTAATTAACAAAATAAGATGTTAAAATCATACGCCATCGCATTTTAAGACTTGGGAACGTTTCTCTCTAAACTTACCCCTTTCTATAACCCAAAAACTAGAATAACGTCATATAGATAATCATGTATTGTCATCTAGACTAAACATATGTAGGTATGTATATAAAAAAATTAACTCAATCGATTGAAGAGCTCTACTTCAAAATTGAGTTGTAAGATTCCACCTATCATACATAGATACAGGGCAAAAGCTTGTAAAAATATTTATCAAAACAATGGCGTAATGAAAAAAAAAACCACATTTTTAAGCCTCCGATCAAAATAAAGAAGCACATAATATACGAGACAGCTTCAGCCGTAGACAGAAAACCTACTCAAGTGTAGCGAATGCTCTATTGAATAATGGACAAGGTGTTAGAGAAATGGCTTCATATCTCCGAGTTATGAAGGTTGCTGCACTTAAGCGTGCAATGAAAGAGGTAATGTACAAGAAAGCTTTCGAAAGAAAACAGCTACCGAAACCTAAAAAAGAATAGCTAAAAATATATAAAGAGAGATATAACGTTTTGTAAAGAAAATTTTGGAGCTGAGAGAGGAACTCTATTCACAGGTGACTTTAGCGCAGACGGCGACAAAGATAAACTCAACTTCCAACCGTCGATATTTGTATTGAGTTACTTGCATCCCCACAGGCAGAAAGCGGCAAGCGAAACATTTATTACAAACCTTTAGAAGTTAAGTTATGGAGTTAAAAGACTAATACACTACTTTCCTTCACCTTCTATTTCTTAATGTTAGTAAAAATGTTAGTTTATGTAGTTGTAAGATAGACAAGATTACAAATTATTTAAAAAAGTATTAATAACAATACAAATACTAGCTACATAAATGCTATTCATTGAATATCATTGTTTCAAACTTAGAAATACATTATTGTTAATAATATGTATTATTACCGACGACGAGTAATAAACAGACGCGACGTATATTTGGGTTCATTTAAATTTACCCGCACCAGTGATTAACATGTCTAGTACTGTGAAAACGTTAATTGGTAAATTACTCAAGCTCACCGGTCACAAACGTACCTTCAAATTCTATTCATGTTGCGTTAGCAGTGACACAATTACCTTAGTAAGCGAGTGTTTCCAACTCCTAGCGTCAGTGTTTACTGAGGTTGAACAATCTTAATGGATGATATACAATAATATTGTCTTTGAATAGACAAAACTTTCACAGTTTGCGAGGGGAGTTGAAGAGTTTAGTTAGCGTCGAAATTAAACGTTTAACGGCTGAGAGCCGATTGTTTAGTCGACGACGATTGTAACAATTATTGTTTTAATAATTCAAATGTTTGAATACATAAATATCTTTGTTTACATGCTTGCTTATCTACATTCAGTAATTTTCTGTGTTTTTTCTCTGCATTATTTATTCTCGATTAATGCAATTAATTTATTACAGCAATTAATGTATTTTTTTATCTACACACATGTATTTATCCGATACCATAACCACAATATTCTATCCATCTGCAATCAGAAGTAAAAACGCAACTTAAGTTTTTTTTATATTGCATATTAAACGTCCAAAAGTGTGTATAGTATATACCCTATAAGAATGTGAATAATCAAATTAAATCCTGAATTAGATTCACTAAATTCTCAAGCTTAAACCACAACAGAACGTCGGCCGATATCTCAAGAAACAAACAAGAACAAGATTCTAAATCAGCGTAACCATGCGAGAAACTTTACCAGTCTAATCCGGTTTCTATTCCAGTGCGATGCGACGCGGTTGTAATCCAGTTCGGGGCGGTTTGAACCGGTTAGAGCCGGTCCGCGCTAGTTATATCTGATTTTGAAATTATAAACAAGGAGTTCAAAGTTACGGGTTCACTTGAAAGGATAGTTTCTAATAAATTAGGGATTCTTGGCAGGTTCGTTGGACATGTAGCGAAAAAGTACAAAAGCTGTGAACGCTTAAAAGTGGCTTTGTTATAATTATGATAATGGTATTAATATAAAAAGTCGACTTATGGAATGACAATTTAGGAATAATGTCTTAACACTTATTATCTATGATTAACAATTACAAGCAAAATGCGAAAGCCGAATCGGACAAATTGTTTGTAAGTTTTTCAGCTCCTAGAAAGGCAAAAACTCAGAAGGATATTTATCTATAACAATATAAGCAATATATAGGCCCAACCTATTATTTTACGCATTAATATGTAGTGTGTTATCGACGCAGTAACCATCGTCAAAACTAATAACTTTGTTATGCAGTAAAGTGATATTAAATTTTATGCTGTAATCTTCATGGCAAATAAGCTTTTTGATGCAGAAATTGCTAACTAATAGCTAGAAGTTACGAATGAACTAGTTTCTCGTTTACAAAAGATGTAGTTACAGTTCGCAGCGCGAAATATGAGCGCATCTATCTTGGAAACGTTAAAATTTCAAACCTGGGTTTTTATTTTAAAATTGCAAAGTTTCATTACTCTCTTTATTTTAAGTTCATTGAACGAAGACTTTATACCAATACTTTGAAATGTAAGTATCAAATTATATTCCATTTTATCAACTGCTTTGAAAAGTAATACTGAATATAAGATTCAAATCGGCATCAAGAAAAATATCTTCATCGCAATCCTTAAGGCAATTCACATAAATATTATGATATCTCGAATAGACTGAGTAAAACTATGCAAATGAAGTGTGCAATTTACAAGTTCCAAGCTCTAATATATGAATTTAGGACTTATCCAGGACGGAGAATTAAATTCACTTCGTCTTGGAATTTCATCTCTAAACCGCTTTTATACAGATAAGAATGCAAAAAGTTGTGATAAAGCTACGATTATGTTAGCGCTTTTTTTATAAAATTTGTCTGCTGCCTCTAAAATTATAGATTATGCAATACATACCTACTCATAAATTGCCATTGGAAAATACTCAACTGAGGTTAGTTTAGAAATATGTTTACATTAGGTTACAGGTACTACAGATTTGCCTCGAAAAATAACTATAAAACACCTATCAATATTATAAACTTTAGGACTAATAGTGTGTTCACAAGTTCTGCTCTAAATTTTTCTACAAGATATGTTGTATTATTTTCATCACATAAAACAAAGGTGTGACTGTTATAGATGTATGTTCCCGCAACTTTGACTGTTCTCTTGATACAAGTTCGTTAACAAAGCTATTCTGTTGTACTTTGTCTAAAGTCTATCGTAAAACAACTTCATTTTATGATCCTGTTACTATCAGCTACAGTGGCTTTTATTGAAATACTCATAGGATCATTCGAGTGATAAACATCAAAATTTCATTGCAGTTGATTCCAGGAATAGTCGATGGAACGCAATACGATGAGAGGTAACGAGTACTTCACAGTATTTATAAATAAAAAATAACTACACTATCGAACACAAACACGAAATATTTTCGTTATGAAAAATAATCCATAAATTACAATAGAATGCAGCTCCAAAGTAAGTAAACCTTACTTCAAAACGTAAAACTGAAAAGTTTTAAAACCTTAAATTACAAACCTTATTGTCCTTCATAAATAAAACAACATTTTATTCTGTAGATACAGATTTTCTGTCAAGAATTTCAAGTTATTTCAACTCTTGAGGGCGAAAGTTTAAATCTCTAAGGAAGCGCAAGGAATTTCAGATTCCGATTTATTCGTGACGCCATAAAACATTTAGTGGCTGCATCAGAACTTTGTCAAAGACAAGTATTATGAGAACTGTAGTTTCTTGGAATTGTTCAGTTTTGTCGTTTATATGATTGGGTTTTCAATGCTAAGCATCAACTCGTTATAACCATCTCATCTTTTAAGATTCAAGCTAATCCAGAATTTAGTCTAAAGAAGCCACACAGAAAACTAAGGTTTTCTCCTAGGCAAAAGCAAATAGAATTGGAAGAGCAAGTTTATTTTCCATTTATTAAAATGCACGCTTTATTATAAATTATTACAATGGACTTACTCATAATGGTAAGTGGCATTATACTCTTTGTTTGCTAGTTAAGGATTGCAAATAAGCAGACTAAGAAGATTTTCTTTCATTTTTATTGTTTGAACTTCTATAGAGCGTCATTTACCGTTATTTGCATATTTTATTTATCATTTTGCATTTTTATTATCCTTCATACTTGTTTTCAGAGCAACGTCAATTGAATAATATTAGACATTGTCTTTCTCTGAAACCATTTATTATTATCTAATTTATTACAGTTAATAACGTTCGAAACGACTAGAAGTCGAGCGGTTGATTCTACAATTTCCCTGCATGGAACTAAACTTGATTTTCTCGCAGGAACGGTTGGAGCAATAATTTACTTTGTTGTGAGAGAGACAGTTACGTATGGAGCTTAATAAAAGTGCTCCGCGAATAACAGTAGGTCAAATGTAGCTTCGCTAACACAGATACACAAAGCTTTTAAATTTAGCACAATGACTGTTGGATCAAACTAATGGATGGATAATGGATAGATTTTTTTAGTTTTATCGATTTTAGTCACTTTTTTGCGTGTATTTGTCATCATAATATTATAATGCTTATTTGCAAAAATCGATCCGTTTCATCTATGATCATGTCTATAAAAAAATATATGTATATATTAGAATTGAACAAAAATTATAAGACAAAATTAGGATGTTATGAAAAAGACATATAACTTCGATTATGTAAAATTATAAGCAAGAGATAAATAACCAAAGATATTTTTTGAAATTACAGTTTATACAATTTGATTTAGTGAGATAGTTACTACCTTTATCTATTTAAGCTTACTGTAATGAATAACACCTTTGGAGAACAAGCAAAATTATGTCTTAAATCAAAATAATGATGTAATCATATAACGCCTGATTAAAATGAGTGGCAATTTTCAAGATTGGGGTACTTATAAAAACAGGTTTACCGAAGCAAACCGAGGGCAGGTCACTAGTATGCGAACATTACCAATAAGACAGCATCCATTAAACTGCCAGCTCCATAATTCGAACATTAACGTCTTTGACATTTCTGCCACCGTCGGATTGTGAGTAAATTCTGTACTGGCAAATATAGACTTGAATTTCCCGTTTGCGAATAGATGTTATTGGCAACGTTATCAAATTATATACTTCGGGATGCTGTTTGATGCATTTATCGTAGACCAGAGCAGCTTTAGGTTAACGTTTTAGGTAATTGTAGAATTAAGACTTTTCGCTATCTTTAAGACTTTTGGCTTCTTTCTTTGGGTGATAACTTGGTAGTTTTGATGATAAAGTCTGAAGGTGAACGATTACGTTTAAATGTCTCGTCTGCTCGTTTGACTGTTATACCTACCTACCTTTTTTTCGAACCACTCATAATTTTAAACCAGTTTTGAATTTGAAATAGCATTGTCAAGTATTTGAGCCCGCCAACGATGGCACATTCAATTATTCTTGATTGGGAATGGGATGCTGAAGGTAAGTATTTCTCACAATTTACGAATTGTCAGTTATAAAGTAGTATTTTAACACGAAACACAGCAGAAGCCTAAGAAATTTTCTTCATTTTTAATGTTTATTTTTCTAGCTTTGTTTATTTTTATAGAATCGTGTACAACCGTCACGTACTTTTCAATATCAACTAGGCAGTCAACAACATGTAATTCGCAGTATAGTGTAACTTGATCGTTTAGGCTTTATAACAAACCTGTCAGCACATCGCCTATTTAATTGAATCCAGACAGAAATAACCTGGAATAAATCACAAAATAATTCTCGTCAACCAGAAATACTGCATTCGTATCTGTCGCTTTTAAATTGCAAATTTAATTGTCATTCGTAAAACCAACCACGGTTTGTAATGCAAACAGTTTGGGATATTAATATCAGTGACGCATCTCTTCAATGACGATTAAATTTAAAACAAAACCCATTAAAATATTACCGATACGTTGTAATCTGTATGATAAATATGCACGGACATACAGATGCATCTGTTTGGTTTCGGGCGCGGAGTGATCGATGAGCGAAGTACGTATTCCTCGTACGGAAGGTACGTTAACCAATGATGTAGTATATAAATGGCCTGTATGTGCGACGGTAGCCAAATGGTCAAGAATTCGGCCTCGGGTTCGAATCATGTTTCGTTTCGTTAATTTTTTTAAATAAAACCTATGTTACTCAAACACACTCGTAAAAGAATTTTTGTGAATCGGTCAAGTAATTTTTCAGTTTATTCGATATAAACATTCAACAAAAAATACAATCTTTCTTCATAATCATATAAGTGTAGATAAACCAAAATGGCTACATTAAAGCTTAATACAGAGTTGAGCAACGTAAATTCATCGTGGGAATAAATCCAGCGCAGTTCGAATATAACGTATTATTCCGTACGCCGTATATTTCCGTTACATAATAAACAAACACACGGCATTCGTTAGGGAAACAACGGCAAATGGCTAGAACTAGGAATAAATACGCAAATCTACATATTTAGTTCCATTTACACTGATAGAGAAATACTGGATGTGTCTTATAGACTACGCTAATATTATATAGAAGAAATATTTGTAAGTTTGTAATACAGTATTAAAAGTACTGGACCGATGTCAAAAAAGATTTCATCATTACAATGCAACATTTTTTTAGTAACAAAAACTGTATTTGTTTCTAGAATAGTAAGCTCTTCTACTAGAGCGAAGCCGAGAGTAGCCGCTAGTGTCTTCTAGTTACACGACGTTTCCGGACACCGAAGCAAATGATAATGTTACTTTGGTATGCACATAATTTTTTAAACAAGTGCATGCAGCATCGAACCCTCAAATTCAGGAATCCAACGTTTAAACTACTAAACTATACCTCGTACTATTTATAAGTACTTGATACACAGCAAATATTTTGAGCACTTAATAACACGCGCGTGAATAACACAAAATATTTGTTGTCACATCTAGCACAGCTATATTTGCGTTCGCGTGTTCTCATGGCAAATTAAGCAGAGTACGGCGGACAGGGTAAGTCGGATCTTAAATACCTAATGTATTTAGTTGGAATCCCCTGTAAAAGGATAGAATTTATAATTTCCTTTGGCTTGCGTTGTACAGGATTCTATTTATAACAGATTCGCTGGCCTTTTACGCGTTTGTGTGCTACTGTTTGGGATTTCAAATATTTTTGAACTGCCTAAAGTTTATTTTGGCTTGGGTTGGAGTGAAAAGGTGCCAAGTTAAATTCTGACAAAAAAAAATCTATGAATTTCTTATAGCAAAAATGTAACGCTGACTGTACAAGGCAGTGATATAATAATTGGGACCTTTATTATGGGGATAGAAACTAAAACAATGATTGGTAGAACTGTTGTCTGTTTGTCTGTGCTTTTGGTAATCTCAAAAGCTGATGTAACGATCTTTTGTGATCACTCACCGAAAATATTACGGTTGTTTTGTATTTATCAGTTAAGATCTCTGTCTCTGATGAGCTTGGGACTTCTTTCCCAGTGCGAGGCAAACTATAGTCCACCACGTTGGTCAAGTGAGGATTGATTGACCTCTTTTAAACCATTACGGAGATATTCCGTGCGTGCGAATTTTCCTCAAAACATTTCCTTCACCGAAAGGAATATCATTAACAAGATAACAAAATAATCAAAATCTGGACATTAAATACGTAATGTTGTTATAAATTTAGCGTAACTAAGTTTACCTAATCGCCCTCTAATCTAACTTAATCACCATCCGCTCCATCAGATTTTTACCTAATTACCGCCTTGTGTAAATTATTATGTGGCACAAGTTATGAGAGACAGCGAGACTAATAAAAACTGAGAAAGATGGAGAGTGGAAGTAAGAGACAGAGCTATATTTATCGTACGGATCTCGTAGATGATTATGATTTACAACGATTTTCGAAAAAAAGATCTTTTTTCATGACTCTAGACTTGCCAGAGATATAAATAATGTAAGAATCTTCATGTCAACTGCCCAGACTGTTTTACTAAGACAGTAAAATAAATAATAATTTCTAACGGAAATTAAACGCTTTATCCTATTTTTTTATTTAACGGTAATAAGTAACGTACAAAAATACATATTTTTTTTTTATTTATCTGGACAATTTTATAGCAATTTGTAGTGTTTTATAATTCATACTGATACTAAGCAAACGCCACCTTCTATCTTATAAACCGCGGTGGCTTCTAATCTCTCATGACTTAGGCCATCCATTTTATTCTCTACTAAGTTTTAATATTAATGTGTATATGGCGTGCTGTACACCTAAATATAGATTAAGCACAGACCAACGGCAAGTAAATGTATATTGTGAAAGTTTTTATACAACTTAGTGACTAGGTCATTTCGCAGAGGAAGTTTTTGCTCAAGGAATTTATTTCTTCATAAACTGTAGTTATTTTCTGATAATATTATGTTATGTTATGTTTTTATATTGCGTGTGGCTTTGGTTTCAAGCATTTACGACACAGCAGTTAATCATAGGATACTCCTTAAAGCTGCTCGAATTATTGAAAGGGTTAGTGATCAAATCGTGTCGAAAAAATGGCCAGACAAATTGCCAAACGTAAGTAGATACCCTTGTGTTTGAAAATATAATATACTTTATTGTGCTTACTCCGTATTGTACCTAGAGCAGTACAAATTATTAGGAACAAGACAGGGGGTATTATCGCTGTAGTAGCGATTTCTTTATTCGATATCATGGGCGATATTTTATCCTGATCTAATATCAATTGTGAAATGTTTCATGGGAACGTAGTAAAATAGTTACTTAAAGCAACTACAAAGGAACGCGTTGATGCTTTTGATTTTAACACTATTAGCATCTCTTACATACATGTCTTCTGTACCAACGATGACAACTTACCATCAAATCCAGCATACAGTACAAAAATACATACACATTAATCAATTCAAAAACGTCCTATCATAAAATTGCCACTCGTCCAAAAATTAATCAACATCAGTCGTGTCTTCAATAACATCTTACATCCCCTCAGCCGGAGGGTGGAGATTTTAATTGCTCGCCCTTAGTGGGCCCTAATGGTGACGAAATTGTCTTGTTTGCTGCTGAATTGGTGTCTGCGATGTGAGATACGATTCAGCAGTGTTCGAAAGGAATTACGAACGATATTTCAGCAGGCGTGTTCGAGAAGGGTCAATTTCATGTCACGTTCGATGATACTTACGTGATGTTAAATTAACTGATATTATTCTGCTTGGGTTTGCAAGTTATTGCAATTTTTTGAACATGGATCGATCGATCGATTTAGTCAGAGCTATTCGAAGTAGATTAATAGTTAGGAAAAATAAAGCAAAACAATCCAGGACCATCCCAGTCCCTAAATTGAGTCGGTCATAATTTTCATGGGCGGCAGCGGAAGGGGGGGCTGCCTGCTTGTATGCTACCTTAATTCCATAAAAAGGAAATGTTTTTTTCTCTGAAGCAAGTAATAAACGAATTTCTAATGCATATTCTTATTTTTATATAGGTATTGCGTTTTTGAACATTAAATACAATAGGGTACTTTCCGTAATGAAAAATAAACTATGAAATTTGATAAAAATTAAAATTCATGTAGAAATATACTTTAATATTCTGATTTTGAGTCATAAAAGCACATAATTATTTTAATATACAATATTAAAATTCGAAATTTTTTACCTGTATGTCACGTGACCTAAAACACGAGAGGCATTGGTGTGACGTCATAAATCCAAAAAATAACCAACCAACCAAACTGTCAGTTTATTTGTAGCTGTTTACGTTGATTTTTTTTTTTTTTTTTTTTTTTCGAATGGACAGTAACTGTTGGCCCTAGTGGCCTTCACAGTTTTACGCGGACTTGTGGGCTGGACTGGAGAGTCCACGCCGAGAAGACTGTAATCGCGTTGCTGAGTGGGGACATTGCCCGTGCCTCACGCGGAAGTAAAAAATACCTAAACTACGACAACCTAAGGGCCCCTCCTGTGAGGGTCGAGCCTCGGCTTAGGTCCTCGCACATGGGAGGGTTGGACTGTGATGCCTGCCACTCGGGGATACCTCGTGACGGCAGTATGGTAACTGGGGGGTCCTCGTCGCCGCCGGCGGCGACGCTGTATGTGTGACGTGTTTCTGTGTAGTGTAGTTTGAGTGGGCGGGGCGGAGACCAAGTAAGACTGGTTCGCCACTGTAATTGCGTCGTCGGGGTCTTCTAACACATTTCTAGGCCGTCTGTGTATGGCCTTCACGTCCCTGACGGGAACGTAAGAGGCCGCTTGGACTACCAACCGGTTAGGGTGGTCTGCAGCTGACTCAAAATAGGTGGAAGAGAGCCATTTTAAGTACTGAGCTATGGTGGGCAGCTCTAGATCGCGATGTAGGTCTACGTTGCGCACGTACCAGGGCGCGCCCGTGGCCATGCGCAAGAAGCGATTCTGTAATCTCTGCAGGATGGAAATGTGCCTAGTGTGTGCGAACACCACACTGGCGTACGTCAATATGGGACGGATTACGGACTTGTAAAGTGTCGTCTTGTTACGGAGCGACATTTTACTTGTTTTACCTAATAATGGATAGAGTCGCCCTAGTATAAAAGCGGCTCGGTTACGCACTTGTCTGATGTGCTGCGCGAATGATAATTTATAGTCAAATGTGACCCCTAGGTATTTAACTGACTTCTCCCATGGAATAGGGCGATTATACAATGAAATAGAACGGGACATTTTCCTACTGGGACGTCTATTAAAAAATATGGCTGCGCTTTTTTCTGGGTTGACCTCTATTCTCCATTTCGTGAACCACTCGCCCAGGGCGGTGGCCGCGGCCTGGAGGTTCGAGGTGATACGGGACGGCAGCGGGTGCGTTGTGAACAAAGCGGTGTCATCCGCGAATAGGGCTAACTCCACGTTTGGACTTCGGGGCATATCGCTGGTGTACAGCGCGTATAATAGGGGCGAGAGGGCGGAGCCCTGCGGGACTCCGGCCCGGATGGGATGGGTAGAGGATAGGGTGCCCTCTACGCGGTATCTGAACCGGCGGTTCGACAAAAAGTCTCGTAAGATGTGCACGAGTCTGTCTGGCACTCCCATGTGTATAAGCTTGTATAACAAGCCGTTGTGCCAGACTTTGTCGAACGCCTTGGCCACGTCAAAGAACAGGGCGCCCGTTCCCCTTGGCTTCTTTCTAATGAAGCCAGTGAGAATGTGCTCCGTTAAGCGGTGCACCTGTTGAACACAGGAATGACCGGATCTAAAACCGAATTGTTCCTCCATCAAGAGGTTTTTTGACATAGCGACTTTTTTAAGTCGACTTAATATTAGTTTCTCGTAAATTTTGCCAAACGTGTTGAGTAAACTAATAGGACGATAGCTCGTAGGCTTATCTTTAGGCTTGCCAGGTTTTGGGATACCTATGACCTCTGCCTCTTTCCAGGTGTTCGGGAAAGTGCAGCTGGCCAGGAGGGCATTGAATATAGCCACTAATAGGCCTAGAATAAACGGTGGTAGGCGCTGGACCACTTTGTTGGTAATGCGGTCGGGACCTGGCGCCTTTTTTGGGTGCAAGGATTGGATAGTACTGCGCAGCTCCTGAAGGGTAACCGGTGGTAAGGGGTCGTCGGCTGGCTCGCGGGCCAGCCTCGCCTCCACTTCGCTATCGACCAGGGCGACGTGTGCTGGGTCGTGTGGCTGTGTACTGAGGGTACACTGGCTCTCTAGACTGTCGGCCAGGCATTCGGCCTTTTCCAGGTCGTCGAACGCAGGTGGTCGGTCCGGACGAGTCAATGGAGGCATTGACTGGGCAGTCTTGGACTTCAGGGATCTCGCTAGCCGCCAGTAGGCGACGTGCGAAGGCTCGATCCCTTCCAGTAATTGGCCCCAGCGGCTGTTTCGAAGCTCGCTCATGTATTCCTTTACCCTCCTCTGGTGATAATTCAGATCTCTCCGATTATCTGGAGTCGGGCACGCATCGTATTTACGCGTGGCAGCGTTCTTGGCGGTAATGAGGGCCCGGCCTTCGACCGGGAGGCTGAATCGACGTTCGTTCGCCGCTACTACCTCCCGAGTCGCCGCCTGAGTGGATAGGTGAATGTGATCCGAAATGGCCTGGACGGCGAAGTTGGCCTCCTCAGGCGTGTCTATGGACTCGGGAATTCCCTTTAGAATGGGTGCATCGGGATTATTTAACTCTGAAACTAACTTCGAGAAATTTGTGACTTTTTTCCTACTCGTAGTAGGGGTCGAAAGACTCGTGGTAGGGGACACTAAATGAATAACCACGGGTCGATGATCTGAATCTAATTCATGCAACACCTCAATATTGTTTACTAATAAGTTAATATTACGAATAAGGGTGATATCTAAAAATGAGGGAGATTGCTCCTGCTGGTTTACACCCGTTGGAAAACGAGTCGGAGTAGTAGGGGCAATAATTTCGAAATTAAGTTTGTCCGTCAGTCGGTTTAACTTAATTCCTCTAGAGTCGGTACGCCAAGAACCCCACCTCGGATGACTGCTGTTTAGGTCGCCGGTCAGTATGACCGACTCCCCCAAGTCGAACAGCGCCCTTAGGTCCTCCTCATATAATTGTTTGTTCCCTGACAGATAGACCGACGCTATGATAATGGGCCTGTGCCCTGTCATAGCTATCTGTATAACGGACGCTTCAATACTTTTGAGTTGAGGCGCCTCAAGGGGCGTGCAGTGCAAGCACTTTCTGTAATAAATTAGGGTTCCGCCGAGCCGCGAGGTAACCCTGTCGTCGCGTACGATGTTATAATTCGCAACCCTAGGGTCGCGTACGCTCGGTTTAAGAAAAGTTTCTTGCACCGCTAATATGTCTAGTTGATGCGTTGTGAGGAAATCACGAACGAGATCGATCTGGGGCATTAGGCCGTTAGCGTTAAAAGTCGCTAAGGCGAGAGAGCGGGGTTTTACCCTACTAGTGTGTGTTGAGTTATGTATAATGGATGTACTATCCATTATTAAACCCTACTTAGTGTGCTTGGGGTCATCAGACACCCCAGAGATTCGATGAAATCGGCGTGTTCCACCGCGGCCCACATGATTTCATCTGTTGATTGAGCTACGCGCAGCTTGGCTGCGAGGGCTTTTAATTGGCTCACGTCGATACGCGACATGAGACCAAACACTAGTTTGAAATCGTCCTTAAGTTCCTTGGCCTCCTGCGACGGGGGCGGGGACGGACGGGGCGGAGACGGACGGGGCGTGGCCTGAGGGGCACGGGTGGGGGCGGGGGCCGCGGGGGGGACCACCGGGGGAACCGGGGCCGCCGACGGAGCCCTAGCCGGCGGGGGAGCCCGCGACTTGCTCGTCATAGCGAGCGGGGAAGACCACGCGTTGCGCGCGGGGGCGGGGGCCGGGATAACCGGGAAATCGTCCGGGCGCGGCGCCTGAGGGGCGGCCGGCCTGGGCTTGGCGGGCTGCGCAGGCTGGGAAGCCCGGCGGCTGGGGGCGCGTCGCTTCTTGTGCGGCGCCTTGGGACAGCCTCTATAATTGGCCGTGTGCCCGTGCGAATTACAATTAACGCACGCGGGCGGATCTGGGGAGTCGCGGGTTCGGGTGCACTCGGCAGTGCCGTGGTCGCCCAGGCACTTCACGCACCGCGGCCGCGCGAAGCAGTTCCGGGCTGAGTGCCCATAGTACTGGCATCTGTGGCACTGGCCGGGGCCCGTGCGACTGTAAGGCGTCTCAATCTTGATGCCTGTGAGCAGGCAGACCGACGAGATGTTGAACACCTTTTTGCCTTCGTCGGATCGGTCGAGGGCGACCAGGACCATGTCGTACGGCTTCCGCGTACGCACATGAGTCATCCGGTGCACTTCCTGTACCGGGAGGCCCTGGGACTTCAGGTCGTTGAAGACGACCTCAGTCTCCAGCTCCTTGGGGACCCCCTTGATTACAACCCGGAGGAGCTTTTCATCCTCCCGGGCGTATGTATGAAAGTCGAACCCATCGGTCCGAAGAAACTCCGTGAGGCGGCGGTGGTCATCTGGAGTAACCGTCTGGATGTCGATACCCATGACGGTGGAGCGGGCGGTGGTGAATTTAATACCGCGGGACCGCATGACCCCAGCGACGGTCTCCCACTTCTCCTTCTCCCGGAGGCATACCGGAGGCGGGGGCTTGACCTTTGGGACCTGAGTCCCTTCAGTCTCGTTTTCTGCCCTTTTCTGGGCCTTGGATGCCTTCAGCGGAGGCGGGGATTGCGCCGGGGGCGGCCGTTTGGCTGCCTGGGCGGGCGGGGCCGCTGGGGCGGGCGGGGGCGGGATGGGCTTCAGCTTCCTCCGCTTGGAACCCGTCACGAGGGTGAAGCCCTCGTTCGAGTCGTAGTAGACGCTATCCTTAGTAGCGTTGGGCTCGGGCTCGGCGGTGTCCATAGTGGACCCGTCGTCTGCCTCGTCGTCGCGGGCGGCCTCCTCCGGCATGGGCTCGGCGGGGCTGGGCTCCTCGGTGGGACGTGGGGACATATCCGGCTCGGAATCCGTTTCCGGTTCCGGCGGGGCGTCTGGGGACGCAGGGCTGTCGCTGAAGGCGATAACAGCCTGAGTGGGCGCAGGACTAGCGGCTGAGAACCGCGCGAGGATGTCGGGGCATTCTCGTTGGAGAAACTCAACGAGCCCCTGAATGTCTACTCCATTATTGGCCGCCATGACGGCGACCAATAATCCTATCTGTGACTCCCCACCGCAGCAGGGAGTGTGTGTTACCTACCGTGTAACTCCTAATGACTCGGTCCTGTGGTTGAACCGGGGTGTGTACCTACACACTATAAACGTACTCACGTGTGTAGATAGTTAGCGGGAACTAACTATCTTAATCCGGTAGCACTAAGGCTAGACACTACACAAAACTAATCGCACGACGCTGGACTGCGCGAAACTGTGACCACACACACTAATCGCACAGTACTCCTCTTCACTAACACTTCACTTCACGCACTATGCTCGAAAGCTCGATCGCAATACGAAGTTCGACAATAAAGACGGACGCAAAAAGTAACGGTTTTTCTGACCGCGCGAGCGACGTGCGCACGCAGCGGAGCAGGAAATCGGACTCTATTAAGGTTCGGCCAAACCTGAGCGTCAGTAACGCGGGAAGCGGGACGCGATGCGGGAGCGTCTGCAACGCGAAACTTAACGTGCACACCTACGCGACTGCGGCGCGAACCGCGAACTTCATTTGCTAATTGACAGTCACTAAAGCTGCTCGTCTTAATCCGGTATAACATAACTAACTATTATTTACCTACCATCCATTTGAAATTCCGGACCAATTGAATCCCATATTTTATCCTTTTTTCGTAAATTCTTAGTCTCTGTTTTTCAAATCATATAAGACAGGAAATCCTCTCACCGTTTCTATAAATTGCTCTGTATTTTCGTCTGTTGTTGTCATCGTAAACGAAATAATTAGTAATAACAAAGGCTTTCTTGCACATAAACACGTCTAACCACTAGACGCGTGCGTCCCGCTCTGTCGACGCGGCCGTCCCGCATTGTGGTCGCGTAGGTGTGCAAAGCGCCATAGATAAAGTATGGGTAGCGTCCGCCGCGCGGCAGACGCTCCCGCTTCGCAGTCGCTTTGGTCGCCCAGGTGTGTCCGAAGCTTTATTGTTTACGTTGAATGAATGCCGGTCATACATATAGTGCCACAAACTTATCTGCCGGTAAGGGGGGCGTTACTGTCTTCGTCTTTGTCTGACAACAGTATAACATTTGCATTAGTTCCAATTTTGGCCACCGGGTCAGATAAGTTTGTGGCACTGTTGGTTTTACCATTATTACGTCATCAAAATGGCTGACAAGTGCTGACAGCGTTTTTCCGGAAATAAAAAAAGAATTAATATTTTATTTTATTTTAAGGCGAGGAAGCGTGTTTATTTTGCTCAAATATTTTTTGTTTCTTTTTATTGTGAAAATCAAGTTTATTTTTCCCTACCGCAAATAACCTATTGTAAGTATTAATTTAATGATCAAAAACATGTGTGGGTAAAGAACAGGCTCACCAAAACTTCCTGGGTCCATTCCCGACAAAATGATGAATATTTATTTATGGGATTTGACTGCATAATTATTATGTTATTGGGGCTACGATACATTTGAGTCCTATTGCGGAATATGATAATGTAAGGATACATTAAGTCACTCACTACATACCCAGCAATGGTAACGTTTTAAGTAAAATGGTCACAAACAAAAAGATAGTAAGCGAAACATAAACAAAAACTGTATGACTGCTACAGAAATAATTTATGACGCTGGTTTACTTGAAAATGAAAAATGTTAACTTAGATTACCGCTAGAACTCAGTGCGGCACAAAGAGGGGAAACTGAAAAATATAAAAACAACATAAAATACAGGGAAATATTTTAAATATAACCATTAATCTGGCTCGCGTACGTCGCTGTCACGGGTACAGTCAGCAAAAGATGCGGAAAGCAGAAATAATATTTGCTAGTGTTTTCTTACCCGCTATTTTATTTTATGTTTTGTTTTATTTTCCTTAGTGCGCGTAAAGTTGTATAAGTGCAACGTGCATATCAAACAATTAAAAAATATTAGATATCTTTAGAAAAACCTTTTTTGTTATTAATATATTTTATTTGATAAGTTAGTGGTGTATATCGAATTCCGAGACAAAATTTATAAAACTCTTCTATTGAATCTATTTAGAAGTTGAATAAGACTAGATAGTTTGATGAAATGCTTTCATGTTTCTTCAATTGAACAAAAAATATAATGTAACTTTTACATAGTTTTACTAAATATGTAAGTAAACAATTTAAAGTAATAATTATTTAAGGCCCCTATTGTTATCAATGTTTAACATTGAAAGTTCAAAAATGGCAATTTAAGCCTACCTAATGTAAATTGCAACGGATTAAAAATATAATTTAAAACTTTTAATATTTATGTAAAATACCATTGAAAATAATCAAAACGAGGTGCTCGAGTCCCAGAATTCGCTTCAAACAGAACAAATCTAGAGTTGTTCGAAGTTAATTAAAACTTTTTGCTTGAAATGTTTTTTGCACCGGCTTTTTTGCAGTCAGTACACGGCGCCTCCAAATTAAACTGCCTTATTAATAGATCGGAGATACGTCGCTTTTGTCTTTCCGTACTCGTCTCACGGATTTAATAGAAAATTTAAACAAGGTTCGCGGTGCTTTCTGCTCTGATTAAAACGACTACATTTCACCAGGCACAGGCAAATTAAAATCTTAGAACGCGTGGTTTCTCAACGTGACACATTGTCGCGCAAAGCGACGAATAACCTAATTAGCTTTAGTTGGCGACGAGGAAATCTGCATCTGCATTCACAGTATAAGTTGCTTTAAGACAATTATCTTCAGTACCGAATTTCTAGAGTCCGTATTCAGCTACACTTATGTACATGTTCTATTCTAGTTTTAGGTTATTATGTAACACGACGGTACTCTATTCAAAATCTAATGTATGTCACTGTCTTTAATCCGAGAATGTCCTTACGAAAACAAATTAACATGTCACTGTGATATATTATACAGGTATTTGGGCAACAGATTAAACAAGACAATTCTGCTCTTTAAAGATAATTTTCAACACACTTGCTCGTAAAGTTGCTATTTTTTCTTTAGTCTTACGCCCGGAATGCGGTTTATTACACACTAGTGCGTTTTACTTTTCATTGCCGCACTAGTGTTTTTCTTATTCCACTTTTTTTTAATATCCGTAAAGAGGTTGTTACCAAAAGATTTGTTATTTTGTAAATAAATAAACTTGTTGTACTTAGTCAAAATCTGATAAGATAAGATTATACTTCATCTAATTATCTATTAAAGCATTTAAAAAATACAATATTTTAAATCATTAATTACCGTAAATTCTTATTAGAAATACATAATTATTTAGTTTAATATATTGTGGCTGAATGTTCGGTGCCTCTGGACGCGCGCATAGTTATTCAACCAAAGATACGGCGCGCGAAAAAATAAACCGCGCCATTTTGTGCAAACATTTGTTCGTTTATAATTTGCTGATTTGTGACTGAAAAATGTCGATACCTAATTGTTTTTTTCCTCGCAAGTGTGTTGAAAAACGTCGTATGATACGCGTGTGCTTTGTTCATTACAGTCTTGGCTCTATTACAGCCCTCGCCTTGCGGCTCGGGCTCAATACCGCCTCGACTGTAATGACCAACTTCGCGCACTTGTATCATAATGTACTATTAAAGTAATTTTACATACGTACTGATGTTTAAAATATTATTCATAATACCTACGATGAATACTTGTGAACGATGAATGAATGCTTGTTGTGTACCCTATATGTATAAATAAGTTTGAATTCCTGATATAAATGCGAATAGTTAATCATTACTTCAGTTCAATTAGAAAACTTACAGATGTCTATTTTACAATAGCCATTCAACACGCTGAATGTGAGCCCAAACGCTCCACTAACCAATCAAAATTCTTCAAGCGTATCAAACCGAAATATGATTGCGTATAAACATTTCCACGTCGAACTTGGCTGTAATGGATGAGAGCATAAACTTGTAATAAAATATTATGCAGAGCGAATGAAAGACATACGCCAATCTCTTAGGATTCGAGATCATAAAATTTGGCTGTGAGTTCTGCTCGTTTGTTTGATTTGGTACGCACTTGCGCGATGAATTCGGATCCAAGTTTCGCAATATTTAGTGCCTCTTTGAAACTCGGCGAGGGCATTACCATTTGATATAAGTCGGCGGTTTATTTATTGCTTCTGGCTTCTGTCATATGGAAATTAACTGAGCGATTATGCTTTCATTAAAATTTTAACTTTTGTTGTACTTTAGTGTAATTTTCATGAGACTTCATTAACAGTTAGAACCAAGAAAGGAATAACTTTAAAATTCTAACTCTGGTGCATTTTTAATGTCATTGTGGTACTTATGAAATCCTTTTGATACTAATTCATCGTGTCGCGTGATAGACGTAAAATGAATTCAAACACTCACGAATCATTCAGTACTAAAATATAAAAAAATTCTTCGCTATTACGTGATTTTTGCAATCAATACATATTTTCTTAGAGTTTTCACTCTGGGAAGACTTATATTCCAACGAAAGCAAGCACAAACTTCCCAAAGCTTTTCAATATAATACAATCTATCGCGAAGTATAAATAATTGTACCTTTAAGTGGCGAGAAAATGGAGGAATTTATTTTGTATTTATGTAAATACTACATTACACAACAAGTGAGATACCTATAATTTGATTTGAGATCACACATTTGTGACTAAGGCACTTCTCACACAACGCTATTCATGAGATACGCTACTGCAACGCTACCCAAAATTAGTATGTATTTGACACTATGTACTGACAGGACGATGCGTCTTCTGTCAGTTAAAAGTGTCAAATACATACTAATTTTGGGTAGCGTTGCAGTAGCGTATCTCATGAATAGCGTTGTGTGAGAAGTGCCTAACGCAATTATTCCACATTTTACGTATATTACATTTAAGTTCTTGACAGCCGTGTGTCAGTTGATAACATTGTTAGATTGGGTGGTCGGCCCTCGGCTGCGAAATTCTTGTGGTATTATTGTCAATTTGAAAAGGTTTTGGTATGATTAACGTTTACCTTATAATATCGATAACACGAATTGAGCGTCCCTTACTTGAACCGTCGCTTTGCTGAATATGTCGCTTACCTGTAACAAAACAAATGCGAAAATTAATATAAGATAATAAGAATAAGACCATGATTACAACTAATGAAATGTCTTAAAATTTTTGGTAGATCACCGTCTGAGGGGGTAAACTCAAGGGTGGAAGTTTGAAAATCAGTCATAAGTATTTCTACGCGGGCCACGTCACAGGTATAGCTAATAATTATAATTTAATTCTTTAACAATCCGCACTGGAGTATGGTGAGGCATTCTTACAACCTACTCAGTTACCCTGTGACTACTGAATTGTGTCGACATTACCAATATTATTTTACCAAACAAATACCGATCAGTTCGATAGCGGACATTAAAATTTTATGCCGTTCAGTTGAAGCGTTCGTAAAACCTAAGGGCGCATTCAAGTAGAACGCTGGTTACCGGCGTCGATCTGCCAGCGCTTATCGGCGCTTATCCGCGCAGGTAGTCGGCGCAGGTAGCCTCTATACTTTGTGCCGAACCAGCGCCGATAAGCGCCGACAAGTTCCGACCTGTCACACGACCGAGGTTATGTCAACGGACCAGTACCGATAAGCGCTGGCAGATCGGCGCCGGTAACCAGCGTTCTACTTGAATGCGCCCTAATACTGGTGATGGTATGACGTCCTAGTATCACAAGCAGCAATTACATCGTGAATACTTTATAACCTGTCTTCGTCTGAGGCTTGTCTTTGAAAAAGGGAATATTTTAAACAGAAGAATAAAAGGTAATTACATGTATTCGTGGAAATAATAACAAAGCGAAACGAATGTAGTTTTGTTTTTTTTTTTAATATATAACCTCAATATTTTATTAAAGAGTGTTAAAACGTCAGTACAATACTTTAGGACATAATTTTATAATAGATTCTTTGTATAACCATTTTACGAGGAACATGTTAGTGACCGCGCCAAGATTTTTCACTCACATTCGCGCGAATACGCGACTTCACAAGTATAGGACGAATTTCGCAAATAACTATGCGAAGTGTTTGAGACGTTCAAGGATTTTATAATCTATCACAGCTGTGTTTAGTCGCAGTTCAAAGCACGAACCTCGAATCTTTGTATAGTCTCCCATATTCGTGCAAACTTTAGTACAATAAGAGTTCGCGCGCATTTGACTGACCGCGGTAAGAGTACGGTAAACAAGGTTCGGTTATGTTACGTAGTTTGGTTAGCATGATCTTTTAAAGTCTGCTTAATATACCTAATAATAATTCTGAGTCCTGACGTCAGTCTTAACAACTACGTCACAGCACTTACCTACTAACCTTCCCCATAAACTACGGATAGATAGATAAAAAAGCTAGTCACGTTAAGATATAATTTACCCATCACAGATTAGACAAGATGAAAGAGTAAATAAGGAAAATACCGAGAAAAACTTGAAGTAAAATGAATCTGTGCTTTTTAACGATAATACCAGGAAATGAAAGTCTGGTTTAATATTTCAAGAGGGTGCAGGTAATGGAGAAATAATAAAACACCTGATCATACTCCAGGTATTACGGAGTAGTTTCAGGAAATTAGACTTCGCTGGAAAATCCGTTTACTTTAAAGAATCGCCTCTTTGCATCACCTTTAAGTTAAGGTGCTGTAACATTACACTGTGATGTATAATAAAGGCTAGGTTCTTTAATTTTTCAAATATCTTTACTTTAAAATTTTTTTTTTAAACACACATCCCCACTAGGATTTCCTACATCGAGTAAAACTAAAGACACACAAAAATACGATTTCCCACAAAAATAGACTAAGTTACTTTAAAATTGTCATTTAAATTGCTACATCGCTGGTAATGGAACCCAGGACCTTTCGAATGTCTAGAATGGTTGAATTAAACGGGTCCTTATTTTTGAATCAAGCAATAGTGCGTCTACTGAAAGTGTATCTTACTTTTCGACCATACCATAATAGTAAGAAATCATGCAAAACAAAAGGAGAGAAAGTTATTCCTCGGTTAAATCAGTTTACTAGTGACTAGAATTGACATGTGAAATAGAACATCCCCTCTTTAGTATTCAATGTATGCCCTAGAATAAGACAGGTGAAACGATCGTTCAAAGATACTTTAATATTTCACTGGAGAACACCAGCTGCAGTTGACAGTGATTGTAGACTCTTTGTTGGAATAAACCACTGTTATAATAGCACTCTGTCGTGTAATCAATATCACATAGGACGCCCGTATATAGAAATAGATAGATGTTATTTTATTTACTTAATTTCTTATTTTTAACCCTTAAAAATAGGAGTGTTGTAATTTTCCCCATTGACTGTGGCACCATAGCTTCTTAATGACTGAACCGATTTGAGTGCTTTTTTTCTATCTATATCCAGTTAGTTACTTGCACTGGTTTACTGAGATGATGATGATGAGTTTGATTTTTCATGTTATTTCTGGTATCAGCGAGGATAAAGACGATCTTATTCATGTTAAAGTTTGTAGCAAGATCGGTCAATTAAAGTTTAAACATACACTTTATCTTAACAATAACGATATTTGGTGTTCATAATTTATCACAATTACCTAGATATTACATAACTAATATAATAAAAACTTCAAACTAAATCAAACCTCTCACCTTCATAACCACTTAATGAACCGAGTCAAAATTATTTTTTAATTTAACAGTAATTTAATGACATTTCGAGTGACGTAATTAATAAACAATTAACAGTCTGTGAAGTACGTGACAAGTGTGACCCTAGCACAGGGTTAGAAGATGATTGCAAGGAACTTGGCCAAGTATTTTAATTGGAATACATTAGGGGACGGTCTTACTTCGTTATTTATGCGGTCTTCCTAACAGTTAATAACACTTTCATTTTATTTATTAAGGACACCCTCTTAGCCAGTCGTTTACATTCGTACTATAACTAATCTGTGATGAATGAGCCGAAAATATCTTACGTCTGTGATGTTTAAAATAGCACATGTTTCTCGCATTGTAAACATTCTTGTATTTATCCGTATCTTGTATTTATTTTGTTAAAAAATATGTATACGCATGCAAATACGATTGTATTAGATGTCGGTAGGGATACAATTATTTAATACCTATAGTTTTGTTAAATGGAAAAATCATAGGTCGGTAAAAAGTATATGCAAAGGTCGTACCTATCTCATTAAATAAAGAAGAGAAATATAAACTCATCATTTAAATTCCTTCGTTGGGATTCGAACCCAAAATTCACTTCTAAGGGCGGTCCAGCAACAAATAGGTATATCTACTTTAATATTCAAGTCCATAATGTTAAAAAACAATGCAATATACATAATGCATTTAAAAAAATATTCCTCGACTTGTCACCGCCCAACATAGTTTTTAGCTGCAGCGAGACTCTAGGCATCCTAAGTAGAACCTAGGTGGCACGTACAAAGCTTTCTTCACATTCTAGGACACCCGTCGGCACCAGAACGTTCCATTCAACTTGTAGACATAAGTTCGAATGTAGGTGTTCCATTACATAATCTCTTCACGAGTCGTTTGATACGAAGCGTTTTCTGTACGAATGTATTAAATCTTTTCCGCCATCTGTGATAATATAGCGAAAATATCGCACATTTTTGTTCAGCGGCACCCAACTTTTGTAAGGTGTTTTACTGCAAAATGCTTTCCATTAATCTGCACTGGAGATGTACGGTAAGTATAATTAATTGTGTTTCCAATAGAAAGGTTTGGAGATTACAACTGCTTTAGAATGAGACTTACTAAAAGTAACTAACTGGACTAATCATCCTAGTCCCTAAATTGAGTCTTGTTCTAGGTCGGTTGTCATGGGCGGCAGCGAAAGGATGGTGTGCATGCTTGTTTGCTACGTTACTTTAATAATAAAAGAACAAGTAATAAGCGGTATTAGGCGGCATTCGGTATAAGGTATTATAGGTGGTAGAAATAGTACCTACTTAGTACCATGGGGGGCAGTGGTACTTGGTGAACACCTGGGTGAACTCGAAGCTCTTAGCCACGTTGGGTTATAATAGAAGCAAAGATAGATAATAATCGATTGGTTTGAACGTTGGAGTCGTGAAATAATAATAATACATTTTTTGAATAAGGATTTAATCAGATAACAAAATATGACGTGCCTTTTTTATTTCTACGTATACTTTACAAAATTTACTTCAACCACGTGTAAGGATTACACGCGCTATCGCGTTTTTATTTGAGAATCACTGGCCCAGATGATGTACGATCCAAGGAGAAGGAATCAAGTAACTTGAACTATGACTCTGTATAATTCGTTTCGTATAGGAAATTCTTGTATAAACTAGATCAAGCGTAATAAGGTATAATATCGCTTTGCCTTACCTTGTTACGTAGGTACATTAATATTTTTCAGAAAGCTTATTTATAAATGCTTAAATAAATACAATTGTGATTTCAAAATAAATGATTTCTTATATGTAGCCTTACACGGTACTAAAAATGATTTTTTTTCTGTCTGTTTGTCTGTCTCTCTGTTTTCCGGACCAATCTCAGAAACAGCTTAACTGAAGATAATTGTGGTTATCAATTAAGTAGTAAAACTTTAGTAACAGTTATTGAGTGTTTATTTTATTTCTATCTCACAGATAAGAAGACAAATCAATTAAATAATCCCGTCCAACAATTCTATACTGTGGATTCTGAGGCATTGGTTCACTGCAGAAAACGGTCAGACTGACATTTAATAGAACGCTAACGATGACTGACTTACAGGCAACATAGCCAGAACGAAGGCACTTAAAAGCATTGAACTTTGCCCATTATAATAACTAAGTAGTACTAATACATATAAAGCTGAATAGTTTATTTGTTTGTTTGAACGGGCTAATCTCAGGAACTACTAGTTCTATTTAAACAATTATATATTTTTGTGTTGGATAGCCGATTTATCGAGAAAGGCTTTAAATAGCCTTAAGTCTTAGGCTACTCGTAAATAGCGCGTTGTAAACGATGCATTTGAATTCGTCTAATTTGAGATCGCAACGCGTTGATGACCCTTATAGTATTGCTAATGGCCATGAGCAACGGTGATCACATACCATCAGGTCAAATGCCTGCTTAAGCTAAAAATAAAGTGGTATCGTGGCCTAAAAATTTCAACGAAAGACATGACTAAAATATTGGCAGCCAACAAAGAAAGACAAAAAGCCACATAGTACCTAGAATATTAGAATATTCGCATGCTATTCACACAAACTTTTTAAAAGGAGTATTTTTTAGTAAAATTCACATACGGCAGAAAATTAACAACAAAATCCGTGCAAGAAGCAACGGCTGCAAGAACAATTATTAACAATTTAGCAGAACGCCGGACATTTTACTCTTTATGTCCCTAATATCCTCTGTAAGTCCTGTTTCACATGTGCTACTTCTAACCTGCGATTTTGCGACACGACTAAACTAGGGCAGACTTTTCTTATGATCTCATAATAGGCAAACGAGCGAACGGGTCACCTTATGGTTAGTGATTGGCAACAAGATATGACATTGGCAACACTAGGGGCAAAAAACCAGGGGCGTCACCAAAAAGGCTTTGGTTTGGTATGATTTTGTTTGGTTCTACCAAGAAGGAAGCGATGTCGTAGGACTGCGGAAATACTTGAAAAACTATCTATGATAATAAAGCGGTAATAATAACGTTACACACTAGAGATCTGTGTGTTGTGAGTATCATGAAAAATTCCCAAAGACGAGAAAGAACGCACTCATAGTGGGAACTGTAATTGAAACCAGACATAAAAAACTCCCAATGAACACTATGGAATTCTGTCAAAAGGATATTTTGACAATTTTTGCACATTTCGATATAATATTATGTTATTTGCAGCTTATACCTATAGAAACAACTATCTTCTGAAGCGACAAATTAGGGTAAGTAGCAAATACCTAACAAAAGTGTAAGTAGGTATAGCAATTTCGGGAACTTATCAGTAAAATCAATAGAATTTTCTAGAAGCAATCGCTAAAATTTTTGAATTATAAAATTGTATCATAATTTTTCATGAAAGCTTAATAATGTTCATCCAATATGCCGGTGTTAGATCATTAATGCAATCAGAGCCTTATGTTGTAACATATTTCTCCGCGACTGTACTTTAATGAAACATGAGATAAAATACTTTAATATCTCGGCAAAATAAGGCGCTCAAATTATAGAAGCTAATATGGGACAATGTGTTACTATGTATTTGCAACTGTAGGTAGTGTGCAGAACACATTGTTAATTAGAATATAATTAAAAGGAAGTAGTCACAAACAGTGTCATAATTTTGTTTAATTTGTAATAATACAACTTTTTACAAAAAATAACCGACTTCAAGGTAACACAAAAACTACTTTCCAGATGTCGATCAAATTCATATGGGACTACACGATACGCACCAGTTTTGAAAAAAAAATGTCATCAAAATCTGTTCACCCAGTCAAAAATTCGGAGGTAACAAACATCAAATAAAAAGTTATTGAATTGAGAACCTCCTCCTTTTCAGAAGTCGGTTAAAAATACTGAGATATAGAAAGCCATACGATGTATAGACTGAAATACGGCGTATCAATCGATTAATCGATGTTTCAAGATCATTACGTTATCATCTTAATAAAATAACAAACAAATTATTTGCTTTAGGTCTTCCTAGGCCGAGAATCAAAGCTGGGGCCCTTTACTGACAGGCCCTAGGCCTGTTGAAAGGGCAACAGGGTCATCATCAAACACATTTAACGATTTTACAAAATTCCACCGATTACAATGTTGTTAACAAGGAATTTAAATTTTACACAATAATTACGTTTTAGTAACCCTATTCGCGCTTTTGAGATCGCGTTCGAAATTAATAAAATTTTTATTGTCCGCCCGGACGGCCGCCATTTTGTTTAGTGTGAAATTAATTCAAAATGGCCGTCGTAAAACTCCGTGGTTACGCGGCAACGTGCTTAATGAGGAACGATTAAAATTGTTCCAGGAATGATGACGGAATTGTTAATTTTTTTATCAACCTTTTGTTTCTAACGCTACACACTTCAGCCATGCTTCAGCCCCGCATAGGGTTTCTGACGTGGGTGCCGTGGACAATAGACAAGAAAAGGACCGAAAACATAAATTTTAAATCATCGATAGAATTTCCTCAAAAGATCTTGACAGTAGTGATTGGAGAAGTGAGGGATTGTAGACAATCCTTACGGCTCAAAACTCCTGGGTTTGATTCCCAGTGATTTGGAATATTGAACAATAAGTTACAATATCAGTTCTCGGTCTGGGTGTATGTGTATTGTCTTTGGGTGTTATGAAACAGCCAATTCTAGTTTTAGGCTATGAGTGGAGCATTATTTATTTATTTAAAAACGAACATTAGTTCCACTCAAGCACATAAAACTAAATTTTATGTTTGAATTTTAATATTACTACGTTTTTTTCTAGTATTCATTATGATTCTTGTTTCAAAAATTACTCAAGATAGTAAAATTCGTCGAATGATTTCGAACTGGTTTTGAAATTCAATACCCATCTGATATTTGTAGTCATAAATGGTAAAAATCGGTTAAGTGTGAGTCGGTCGAGCACATATAGGGTCCGGACTCCGGACTACCGAGCCATATTATAACCAGTGATTAGGTCGTAGGTCACAAGATGTGGGAAAACCCCATTTTTTTAAGGTTACTTTTATGGTTGTATACTTTTTATGTGTTGTGATATCTTCTTAAATAAAACGCTTTTTGTGAAATTTTCAGGGTTTTACACTTTCAAGTACCTACTACAGACAGAACCCTGCGACAACCATCCGAGTCCTATTGATAGGGATTTTAGCGTTTGGGTACGGAACCCTGAAAATTTTATGTCGTTGATGTAAAAGATAAAGCATTTAAAATGAGCTATGAAACGACTAATTGACGTAAATCCATAGAGGAAATTAATAAAAATCATCATAAAACAATTATTAATAACATACATACTTTCTAATCCACGCAATTTACATAAGTAGTTGATATGAGAAATGGATAATAAATCTCTCTTGCTTCACTGAATACTACAGATTGTGGTCCCCTCTCAGCGATAAACTGTAAGCTATTTTATTGTTATACACGTGCGAATTTTACATATCTTATTATTAAGATTTAGCTAGGGTTAAGTTACGACCTTATGACAGGTCAAAATTAAGAAAGAATAAATTTTTTTTCTTGCCTGTAACGCATTCATTACCAATGTAGTAGTGCTACTGCTACATAAGAAATATGTAGCGTTGGCTACCAATGATGAAATTCAAATAAAGTTTTCAACATTTACACTATAAAACATGTTAAAATTGTGAGATCACAGGTTCCCAACCGAATAAAAAGGTGCATCATATTTCTATAACAAAAAAATCACATGAAAAACACCCAAACATTTAAAATCTTTAAACTATAGTCGGCACAATCATAAGATTCCGATATGACGTCTGTCATGTATGAACACAAACTAACCTTGTATGGACGTCTTCAATTTACTTATTACGGAAATATATTTTTTTAATTTGAACCGATGGTAATGATACTATGAAGTGAAGATATTTCGTAGTGAATGATAGGTCACTTTGGTTAAATTATGCAATGCACTATTTACTGTGCATATACAGTACACAGTTTATATTTATTATCAATGAAGCTTTATAAGTACGAGTAGGTACATAATGTACTTGTGAATCCATCTCCTCTTCGCTTTGGAAAATTGTTTTTATGTTTACAGATAATAAACACTTCTTCCCATTTTTGCAACATATTTTATTGGTACATCGCTTCTATTGCTCGTAGCATGATGTTATAAAATTGCCCACAGTTTGTTAAATATTTTAATTAGGCATTAGTCCGTAATATTAAACGCAAGTTACTAGCGGGTTAAACGAATTGGAGTAATATTGTTTACTTACTACGAGTATTTAGATAGGTACTTACTTATACGTACTTACATAGGTAAATACTAGAAATTCTGGCGAAATATGTAAACCATCCCTTCTTGTTTTTTATTTGTGTTATTTATAAATTGTTAAAATAGTTTTATTTTATTTTAATCAGTTTACATCATAATAAAATTGAACAAATATTTAAGACGTCACTACAATGTTTTATAAGGAGGCTGGATTTATAGTTATGTGACCTCTTGAAACAATTTATGAATCGACCATAATCGATACATTACTATAATCGAAAGTATGTGCTACCATGTCACACCCAAAATACAAATAGTTATAGATTCCTTAATGTGTCTAAAGCATTGCGATTTTTCGTAGCTATTATAAATTCCCGATACATACGTTTTTAAGCCTTTTCCACTCAAATCGGATAATTATTAACCGTTTAATAGTTTCTTCGTTTTCACTAGATTAATGAAATTTCCATTTTAATAAGTAATATAATTTCCTCACCTTAACTTACTAGTCAAATTGTCTTATTATCCCTTTAGGTGTTAATCTCAACGCTACATCTGTTTTTACCTGATTTTAAGAAAATAATCAGAGGTCGGTTTATAAATTATCGTTCCGAACTTAATTAACGAAACGATTAGAAAGTCTTATTACTTATAATCGGTTAAATTTATAAATCGGTTTATTTAATGCATCGATTTTTGTTGTACTTCACTATTGTCACTGTGATGACAGCCTTCATATCGGAATCTTATGATTGTGCCGACTATAATCAAATATTTTTAGTTACTCGCTTGTGGCCACCAAGAACCTTATCTAAATAAAATCATTGGTATTAAAATTGTAATAAAATGAAAAGCGCACAGTTCCCGCGTAAATCTTACCGTGGGCGTAAGATTGATCGCTTAATATCAAATATGTAGATGCAGGATGGAACGGAGTTCTGAGTTTTTTGGGATATATAGCGGCATTAACTCACAATGCTTGCTTCACCGTTGTGTTGGCAGAGCGACAGAGTTTTAATAAAGAAAGATAGAAAGAAAGAAACCGTTTATTCGCAGTTAAAATGTTGCATTTGGATAAATACCTACACGTAAGTAGGTATAAAATATGCTAAATAGTACTTAAACGTACATAATTATTAACTTCTTTAATGAGTACCGAAGCTAAAAACATAAAGAAATTCTCATCGTTAAAATTCCTTCTCCGCTAGGATTCGAACCCAAGGCGATATGAACTGTGATCTGTCATAGTAACCAGTCCACCATACCTTCTGGTCTAATATTACATTTGAATATATTCAAACTAAATAAGTAGTAGGTATAATAAATAAAACATAAAAAACGTAAAAAAGTCATTAAGTTTCATAGTACCACCAGGAAACTTTATTTCAAGGATGGTAATCAGGTTATCTGATTTCGTATTCTTTCTGAGTATTATAGTGTAACTGACAATTAAGAATTCATGATTGCTACAACCCTTGAATACATAAAGAAAACATTTCTGTACGCGCAGTTGGAACAAAGCAACGATATTTGATATTTATGGAAAGAAACACATTTCAACGAATCAAAATGATAGAATGTGAGTTTTATTTTACTTTAAATAAATAAAAAAACGCTACACAAAAAATTTAAAACTAAAACTTAAAATTATTAAAATTTACTGTGGCTTTAATGTGGATAATGGCTTGTGCGATATTTTTATTCATCAAAGTAAGCAATAACACCTACATAATTTGAAAAAAAAAAACAAAATTGAGACTTCTCTATAGTACATTAATTCATTCACATATGAACACCTGCGAGTTGACAATAAATGTTTTCAAAGAGAGGTCTGCCAATCCTCACTTGGCCAGCATGGTGGACTATTGCCTGTACCCATCATTGAGAAAAGAGACCCGCGCCCAGCAGTGGGACTCTTACGGGTTAAAATGATGATGATGATGATGATGATACGCTACCAACACCGGTAGTAATCATCTCTAAGCTACTTAAGCCTTTCGTAATCGCATACCAACCAAACAGATCTAAGATAAACACAACTCCGTATTACAACCATTAATCAATAACTCTATCAAAACTAGTTCCTATTACCTGATAAACATAATGAACTCTAATACCGTTACAAATAGTTCAATTCACGTTGTAAGATAAGTGGTTTTACCACGTTATCGAACTGTAGGTAAATTGTGAAGTGTATTCTGCTGGATTTAGAATAAGGTTGATTTTTGATTGAGATGTAATGACATCTTCTGTAGTGTACAATTCTTCATAACCTGCCGTATCTACAAGACGTTCCTCAACATCTGTGTCACATTAAAACGTCGCCTGAACCCATAAATTAAATTCCTTACTAATGAGTTCAGATTATGATGTGTCTTAAGAGACCATTTATTGTTATGATATGGGTGGTCCTGTGATCGTCATAATAAGGATCACAAGTGAGCAAGAATCTCGTAACAGTCATAACGAGGGGCTAGAGCATATTCCACCATGCTGCACTTGCGCATTGATCAAGGGTTGGTCGGGTCAACTCAACTGGGTAAGACGCATCACGCAACATCCAGGACCGATAACGTAACGTGCCCGTCGAGGCACAAAATGGCTAAGGAATTTTTTATCGTTCCCGCCTGGTGCTTTAATACTGGTATTATAATACGGATTTAGGATTAACTCAAATCGTTTTATTTGTCATGATAATGGTCTGGTCAATAACAAAATAGAATATAGAAGACCCCCATTTTTAAGACAATTTTTGGGATATTTCCTAAACGATTTTTGGGATATTTCCTTCGTCTAGCCCCATATAAATTTGAGCGACATACCTAACCTTTGACGTAATCACTAAATCATTGCTCATTTTCTTATGGAATTAAGGTCGCAAACGAGCATGCAGCACCACTGCCGCTTCCGCTGCCGCCCATGACAACTGTGACAGACCTAAAACAAGACTTAAACGGAGATTAGGACGGTTAGTCCAGTTAACGCGCGTGTCAGGATATTAGTTGGTTAGTTCATAATCCAATATAATTTATTCACAACATATTAGGATCTGTACCTATTATACGCGAATACAAACTTGTCACAAGTTAGTTGTGAATATGTTTTACGATACAACAAACCGCACAACTCTGCGGAAACTTCAATAACTATCGAAAGTAAACGGAAAATACATATAGAAGTGAGTTCCTCGACTTTTAACTCACGTGGCTTATACGCTATTGATAAAATGAAACTTGGTTCTCGATATACGCCTCACTGGTGTTGGTAGTTATTTATTTCAAAAGTTTCGACAGGTGATAACTACAGTTAGTTGGAGAACTATAGTTGATTTTAACGGTGAATTTTATTTTCATATTTCGATATGTAGTAATCTCGAGCAAAACAGAAAAATTTAAACGTTAATCAAAGTCATAAATTGAGAATCGAAGTAAACTGACCCGAACTGCGCATTGGTTAAATCTCCAGATCACCATTCCAAATTTCCTGGGTTTGATTCCCAGAGAGTATAAGTTTAGATTTCCGTTTTCAGTCGGAGTGTATGTTTCTATTTAAAATTATATGCTTATCAAAGTGAAGTACTTATACTTATTTGTATGTTACTTAATATATAATTTTCAAACCGCGTTTAAATTTAGAACAACCATTTAAATCAAACAACAAATTAGTTTGACCAGCTAATTTAATAGTAAGTGGACGCGTCTCAGAAACTAGGGGAAGATAAGTAAAGTACGCGGGATCAAAACAAAAGTTTAACGCGGGAATATCTTCCACGGTCCGGGTAGGTTGGGGCAACAGAAACTAAAAGCTATACAGTGTTGCGGCTATTTTCATACTTGTCGAAACTCGCCCCTAATTCCCTAAGCTTTTTCACTCGGAAATCCGTTTTAATGGGGACCCTATTACAACTGGTAAGGCTTTACAAGGCTACGAGATGGCTTTTGTGTTACTAGATTTTTGACCGCGTCGTCGAACGACAAAATACAGTTCAAGCTATCCCTGTATCCTGTGTCCTGTTCCATGTCAAGATCTACCTATGTTTAAAACTTTATCGCGATCTGATAAGTATAAATATGCTGAGTTTTATAAACTTTTCACTTTACTTTTCATCCCGTTAAGGGATGATTTCTGGGATAAGAAAAAATGTAAAGTCCTTTGCCGAGTCTCAAACTACCTCGATACAAAATTTTATCCAAATCGATTCAGTCGATCAATCGTGAAAAGCTAACAGACAGACAAAGACACTTTCGCATTTATAATATTAAGATTAATTTATTATAGGTATAAATAATGTATGAAATGGGTCATAATATTCTTTGGGTACGTACGTACCTTAATCGTAAGTCGACGCCTCTCACATCATATAACAACACTATACATCGCTTTATCAATCAAGTCTAAAGTAACGAACGACCTTGTGCGCGAAAATAAAAAAACCACGTATAATGAAAATGTAATTTGAATTTTCCCATCCGAGCGCGTTCAAATAATAGGATTAATGAAGAAGTTTGGTTCGTAAAGAAAGCGTTGTAATGGCCGAATGTGATCGCTGAGGGCTTTCAAAAGACTTAAATTTATCGTACCAACACGTTCTAGCTACGCAGGGGCAAAGATTAAGGTTATTATTTTTAAGTTTTTTACCTACCCGCCTGTTGTATCTTGATTTCTTCACTTTTGTGTGGATGTTAACTGATGGCGAAAAGGGTGGAGGTTCTCAATTTGGCAAATTTTTTTCCGGTTTGTTGCCTCGTGACTTTGTAGGTACTGCGTGAACCGATTTTGTTAATTGTATAATAGATACAATTTGAGTAATAAAATTTGAAGATATCATTTTGTATTAAGCCATTCTTACCACTGATGCAAACAATTTTTTTATGGAATTAAGATAGCAAACGAGCATGCAGCACCACCTTCCGCTGCCGCCTATGACAACTGTGACCGACCCAGAACTAGACTCAATGAGTCTCGTTCTAATTCGGTCACAGATGCGTTGCTACCCCTGAGGACTGAGATGGTCGCCTCTAAAAAAGTGTAACCGGCTCCACGCCTTCCTATCCGGAACACAATTGTTCTTAAAACAATTATTACACGGTAGGAATGGTACTAAGTACCGTGGCGGGCGGTGGTACTTCCCCGGGTGAGCTCTAGGCCCTATCACCTGCAAAAAACATGTTCTTGGGGAGTATAGGGGAGCACAAAAGAGGATTTTAGTAAATCCCCCCAACGGTATAGCAAGGGGATAAATTAAAACAAAGCCTCCCTGCGGGCGGAACCACTTGGGTACAGCATAACCCGCTGGTATAGTCATAGCCATTACATTAAAAAAGCCAAAACATGAATGAGTTGTCGCCTCTGATACATAATATTTTCAAAGATCGTACAAGCGTGAGTCATCAAAGTGGCCGAGCTTCGAAATGTGCTACTCTTTAGGAGTGAACCATAACAATATGTATTTTTGATAATACTATAATGAATTGTGCCTTTATCCCTAGTATTATATTCTGTTAATGCGCCCATAATTACTATCCCCCCGTTGGGCTTAGATCTCGTTTCTAAATGTAGAGGCAAACAGCGACGAACACAAGACTGCCGCAATCAGGTGTGCAAGGCGTGTACAGCATGCGGGCGGCACATTCGAGAGGTGAGTGAAGCGAGGGCGCTCATGCAGCTTTCGAGTAGGATTCGAGGCATTATTGATTTGATGAAGCAAAGCGAGGTAACGGACTAGTAATAATGCACAACTTTGAAAACAAAAGGTGCAGTATCGAAACCCACGGGAGATCAAGAAAAGCTACCTACAAAGGATAATTTATTATTTGTCAGATAAAAACGAGGAATCGAATCCGAGACTCCTCGTTTCGACAGGGCCCAACTCTTTCTAAATGGTCGACAAAGAAAGCAATTACTTTCAGTATTAACTATTCAACTGCCTGCTTTAAGCTATAACCTACTGTAATAAGCCTATTTTGGATTGAAGCCAATTTGTTTTCTACATTCACGAAAAATCGATCGTGTAATTTTCCCGCACTTAAATTTTCAAGTGTTGTAGCCTAAAAAGTACCTTTTTACGATTCCTAAAACTACATACAAAGCTACCTTCGATTAGGGTTGGCAACTTTGCGTAGAAGACCGCTTTTTTGAGTTTAGAAATCAATCTTTTTCATACAATAAATATTTAAAAACCAGTTATTGATGTCATACCATAGTGATAGCAAAAAACATTGATTCCATAAAAAGATGAGGTAACAATGAAATGAAATCACACCTAAAGTCGAATCTTAGGCTTCCATATTTTATCCTAAGTTATAATAAGAAATTACATTGTAAGTTGTTATAATATTATATGTTGTATAAAAAAATACAGGACTGACCATTAAACTCCCAATAAGATCCCACTTCTTATGTCGTTGAAGTCAACAACTAAGGCATATATTGAACTTATTTCTCGTTTCACATTTATGTTTTTGATGGAATATTACCGAAATCAAATTCTACGGAAAATCTTCATGAAGGGTACATGTAAGCGTTTATTTCATATAATCATCTAAGTCACGGTTGACAGCCCTACGGTTAATCCAGTAAATGGGTTTAGTAATTGACACAAGGACGGACAGCAGCCACTAATCGACACGATTTTTACTAATATAAGGGTAATTGCTTTTGTATGTCCTGCCAACAGGAATCAACTAATATATTTGAATATTTCAATGGATTAATGAACGTCTAAAACGCTTAATGAATTGCTAGTACCGGCTTAATTTCGCTTTGATAAACAAAAATGTCTTAGTACTGGCATGTGTAAAAAGCATAATGTTACACACTGATAGCCCCACACTAGATTCCCTGTGTCGTGGGTGCCATGGACAACGAACAAGACAAGACACACACTCAGACTAAGCACGGAAACTCATTGTTCAAATGTCCGCCTGGGAATCGAACCCCGGACCCTTGGAGCAGCGATTTGGAACACTATATATTACTCGTAGCGTATACACTAACTACCCTATAAATTACTAAAATAAATCAATGAAAATCCGTTTCTGATATTATCAGGATCAAACGAACAGACAAACTGACAAATACAAAAAAAACTGATAATATTTTTTTATTATTTTTTATTTTCCAAACCAATCCAATTTTTACATTTTGGGCCACCCATGCCCGTTGTAAATGGCCAGTACGACCCCACAAGGATTAAACAGAAGAAAAGCTAAGCTTAATACAGAAAGCAATAAATTTTAACGTTGCAGATAAAAATGTAAGAAAGTTACGGAACTTTAGGTACAAGTTTTAAACGAATAAAACTCCCAAGGCAACGGGTGACCAGAACACCCCTACCGAGGAAAATAAATATGTTTTCGGTTAATATTTATATCGATAACAATAAATGTGACTGCAAGGAAAAACACTGTGGTGCAGGGAGACTTAAATTCAAATTAGAAAAACACCGGGAGGAAACATTGTGAGGTATACTGCTTACAAGAGAGTTCACTATTTTGAACAGTCTTCGAAAAATGTAGAGATTCTCAATTCGACTGTATTTTTTTATGTGTTAACTACCTCATAACTTTGCACTATGTGAACCAATTTTAATAATTCATTTTGTATTTATAAGCTAGAGATAGTTTCAGGTCTGGTCCCATATAAATTTCACTGACATCTAACGGGTAGTTTTTGAGTTATCTCTACTTATCGATTTTGAAGTCGGTTATTTTTTTGTGAAAAGTTAGTTTTTATGGAATTTAAAAGAATCTAGAGTCTATAATATTCTCAATAATGTGTGAAGCCTTCCATCTACATTTGGTCATCTTGGTGTATTATGGAATCCCTCGCACTTTGAAGTAACCCGACCCCACAGTGGAACAGTTAAGCTTGCAATGATGGATGATTCTTTTAAACCGTTTATTACACGACGGCGAAACTGCGCCGAATTTCAGGATTAACAGGGATTAAACCTAGCAATTCTTCTAACCTAACCGTCTCATTCTGAGAAGAGAAACTTAGCTTAAGTAACAAAATAAAATTAAGTTTATAAAACTAAACGTAGATCATGAGTCCAATCATATGAATCTTGACGACTCGAATGTCGCAATGCTTAACATACCGGATCGCTGTTGCAAGGATTTGATTCCTAGGTTCGATTCCTAGCGAGACGGAAATTTTAATGATGAGTTTAAATTCTGATTCTCGGTTTGGGCCTGTCTCCTTCTCTCGCGTGGTTGACGTGTATCACATCCATAGCACAACCCAGGAAATGCAACCGTGGGGCTATGTGTACACAGTGTGTAGCGTTATAAAAAAAACCTCTTACTTCTTTTATCAAGAAGTAAGAATAACTGTCGCAAATATTATAAAAAGAAGAAAACATAACAGACCATTTAAAAAGGAAATCGTTTTTAAAAATATTATCCTTAATGGCCACTAATACATTACGTCCATTGAAGCGAAAGATCTTTGCTCACATTCAATGTAAAAACTCACAAAGTAATATCCCGGCGTCGAGAAATATTACTATTATTTCTTTAGGAGTCCCTAATTTGCGATTTTCATAATTGAATGTTATCAAAATGAATGTCCGTGAGTTTCCTTTCCTAAAAATTTATGTCCGAGTAAAGAACGAAATTCTTTTTTAAATTACTTGTTTTGTTCAGGGCGACAAGCGAGAAGGGACTTAAAGGCTTCTCGTTAGGATATAAAACCGTTTAACTGGAGATTTCAATGTGATTGTCTTCGTGAAACATTTTTTGTTTATCATTCATTATTTTCAATGAAATAGCCCAGTCCAGTTGACTCCGTACAAATGGTTCAAATGCTAGAAATTTCAATTCTAATTGATCGAGTCACAAGAACTAATACTGGGGTATTTATTACAACAATAGCAACACAATACTTTTTTAAATAGATGTATTTTTGTCTATGCGTTTGTTTCGGCAAATCACAGACAAATGTTCATAGTGATCGACAAAGTAAAGCGATTGCGGCCGCGGTCGATAGTAGGATAGGTGTCCGTTATTGCAAAGTTTCTTGAGCGCTTTTGTGCTTCGGAGGGCACATAAATTAATTGACGAAAGCCGATCTCAGGACAGGCTAAATCGATTCGAATGCGGTCACTGATGTATTGTAGTAAACTTGAGCTAACATACATTATAGTGTTTGTTCCAATCGGTTTATTACAAATGATTATTAAAGCAGCTAATTAGCATTACCTTAATTATACATCAAAGAACCGAGTTCAAATATACTTATGTTCAAACTACCCAACAATGAACCTTTCCAATTGATTAGAGCACTATCTATAATTCAATTCAATAACAGTACAGATCTCGTTAACAATGATGTTACATAAATATCACTGCTCGTTAAATAGTGATACTGCAAACAATAATATTTCACGAAGGAATCGCAGCAGAATATCCCAAGCCGTCCCAATGCTCATTTATAATAACACAACGCAGACAAGATGAAGACATAAAGAACAATAACTCCCTTACAAGACGCCGCAAAGAGTTCGGTACTTCAGCGAAGAATTTACTTTTATTAAGCAATCAAAAAGCTTCAGAGAACGCAACATCTCAAACGAGACTACCTTTGTACACAAAGGGCTCCTTTAATATCCTTTTAACTATAAATAGGAAAAATAAAAACGCCTAATAATCATATACCGGCCGTCATCAAAGCCTTTAGCCTGTAACTTTAATAGCAGCACCTTTTATCGTACACATCCTATTGTTCTGCACATCATACACTTTCAGGCACGATAAATTGACTCCCCACCGAAAGTGGTTTTCAATCTTATCCGGCAAAAAATAAGGTTCCGAATCAAAAAATCCAGGAGCGGGTCATTACCGACAATTTTCAATTATGGCTTCCTCGAGAGGTTGTTCCGTTGTCATCTTTAAAATTATATCCCCTTAGTTTCCTAGGTATTTACCGAACTGCTGTTTGCCTTGGACGTTCGGCTCTGACAGGGTATGAGAATTTATAAGTTATGCCTCATTGTGTTCGAGACAATGGCCGGGAAGCTATGCTGCCTCGAATATATTACGCGGTGACATAAACGCTATGTAATTTCGGGGACGTCACCTCGTCAAAACAGGAGACACAGCTTTAAATAAAACATCAACATGTAATTTATGACAATTACATCGTATCTATGCTAATAATAAAAAGTGACGGGTTCAAAACAGTGCTGTAGATTTTTTTTTCACGTTTGGCTGTCTTGTGATAGAAAGATCGAAACTACTAAATTGTTGTGTTCATTATTATGCGGAAATCACTCTTTAGATTAAGATGATCTTTGGCTTTTAATTGTAGCTTAAATATGTACATTTCATTGTCGGAACCGGATGACAGATAAACGGTTTAATTAAATTGGTTACGGTTAATTAAGAGGTTCTGTTAAGTTGTTGTTAAAATAATAACTTAAAAGGAAAAAACTGACATTAAAGTTATAAATTGAGAAGATCGGCGTATTCATAGTCAATTAAATACGCATTATTACGGAGAAAAAAGGTCAGTTGAATTGAGAACCTTCTTCTGTTGTTAATAAATTAATATCTTTGTCAATGGAACTACAAAAATAAACTTACTTATAAATCGATGAATTGCAGTAAACAGAATAATCATACCTCAATGAATAGATACCAATTATTGGATACCGCGAATTATTTGGTTTAGTTTTACCGAAGAAATCTATTTATAAATTCACTAGTGAACACGCCCTCGCTTCGCTTACCTAGTAGAAAATAGCTCTCAGAAGGCTGTTTTTTTCCAACTTGACAGCTTATTAGGTTATTCCAATATCTATGCCATATAACTGCAAAGTTTCATGAATATCCGTTCAGTAGTTTTTGCGTAAAAGAGTAACAAACACATACACTCACACACATAATAACAAACTTTCGCATTTAAAATATTAGTAGGAAGGATTTAGGAGGAAGTAGGATTGACCTTCGAATAGGGAATAGCGATTTAAAAGCAAGGTATAATGAAAGTGACAGGAAAGAAAATTATCTCAACTCGACGCTAGAGTAATTTACTCCAAGATCAGATCTGCAACAGTTAATGGAGTAAAATAAAAATAGCGATACTGCGGTCGTGATTAAAGCATCCTACTCAGTCCGATTGGATGCCAATGAGGTTCAGTTGGCTGATGTCCAAATGGGGCAACCATAGCAAAAACAGTCGAAACGTGGATTTTGGATCAGCACAACCACTGACCTAGAAGTGAGATATAGCCATGCAATGTCAAAATTTCGGCACCCAGGCGACTACGAAATAGGAATTTTCCAACTTTTCGTTTCGACCTATAAAGCCTATATTGTGGAAGCGAACTTTTGTTACACGGATAGGGTAGAAACAAAAGAATCGTCCAAAAAAGAAACGGCTCCGAAACGAAAGTTAACTACCCTAGGCTCTATTATATTTTTGGATGACACCTGACTTTAGTCTGGTGGCTTTGATGTCGTTCAGGCTTTATTATAACGCTCAGCTATTGACCGAAGATTTTACGTTTTTGTATTTTGAGCCCACTCTACAAAACTTTTTCCACCTTTTGCACATTTTAGAATTCTTTATATTACTATTTGAGACATTTTCTCAAAATGCTTTTATGGACTTAAGATACCAAACGAGCAGGCACCACTACCACTCGCCGAAGATTGAAGTTTCATCCGCATCGCTTGGACTCGTGGCGAACGACTACGGTCCGTTTTTCACGATCGTTTTTGCCACGAACGTGCGCGATGTGGAATGAGCTTCGTTCTGGGGTATTCCCGGAGCGCTATGACATGGGGTTCTTCAAGAAAGGTGTAAAAAGAGTTCTCCTTCAGGGCCGGCGTTGCACTGGTGACTCCTCTGGTGTTGCTCATGTCTATAGGCGACGATGACCACTTACCATGGTGGCTCGTCTGCTTTTACGTAAGCCCTTCAGGCAATAAAAAAAACCCATCCACTACTTTCCAAAGACTCGCAGCATTAAGAGTTCTTCCGCAGAAAGTCGCGTTTTGAAGTCGGATAAAAATCAGTAAGTAGTCGTTATTTGCATTGATAATACTGTATGTGTTTGTATCTGTGTCATTGTAGTTCTTAAGGGAAGAGACCGTTTATAATACGCTGTTTTTGTTAGAAACCTGACATGGTCGAGATGGTTCTCAGCTAAAATTTATGAAGATCTGTTCAGGCGTTTGATCAACAGCTCATTAAAGGATTAGCATAGCACGTACGGGATTTTTTAAATATAAAATTTACCTATTTTGTCCATGCCTACATACAAACATACACACGTATGGGTGTCTGAGTATGTGTGTATAACAGTGTACATACACACATTATACACTCACACAATTGTAGAACAGATTTTCAAAACACATTGATTTTGCTGTAGTACCTATTCACCCTTTACACCTACATCATACACACCAGTTAATTTGAAAGGGCAATGCGTTTAACTTGTACATTTTTTTAACTTTTTAGAAGTTAATTTGATGATGACAGGCGGACCCGCGACTCCCCTCGTTCATTAACACTGATTGCAATTTCGCTTGTTAAAACTTCAGGGCTTTGATTGAAGATGGCGAGCTATGTGCACCTGAGTTCTTATTTTTACCGACTTGAAAAAAAGAGGTTCAACTGTATGTTTTTTTGTATAAGTAGATGTCACCTCGATAACTTTTTCTGTGTGAACCAATTGATAATTTATTAATATTAGAAAGCTGGTGCACATTGCTTGGTTGGATCCATTTAAGTTTGAGCGACATCTGATTTGTATTTTTGAGTTGTTTCAAATAATGGTTAATTAATTGACTTCATCTACGTTGACTTATTTAGTTCCAAAGTCAATGCAATTTTATAAAATTGTTTCTCCTTACCACGTACATACCACAATTTTTACCTTTCGTGTGCGAGTGAAAAGGAACGTCACAATATTTCTTTTTTATTTTTTGTCTACGTAAACTATTTAAAGTTTTTTATTTATTTATTTATTTAATAATTTATGCATTTTTTATTTATGTTAATGAAACTATTACTCTCATTTATTGTTGTTTACAAAAAAGAATAAATAAATAAACAACCTTTAATAAATTTCCACACTTCATTTAAATAAAATGGCACGAATGACGTCACTGGCTTGTAATTAGCGCTTAAAATTGCGTTCCATTCCACGTAACTTTAAATGCCATTTTCTTCGCAAAATAAATAGGTGCTTTCATAGTAAAATATACAAAATACAACATAGAATTCAATTTTTGTTAAAATAAACATTAATACATTTCGATATGAATATTTTTGTAGCAAAAATATGTCATAAATGTATCATTTCCATTCACTCTATCTAAAGCTTAAATGTCCGCGAATTTTCCGCTTTTTGCGCTGATAAATACAGAATATCAATATAAATCGACGTACGACAATGACAGGACTGACGCAATGGATAATTTAGTGCGATTTTAGCGCCCGTAAATTTCTTTTGTCAGTATATGTTTTTTTAGAGTACAATAACAAATTCGGTCAAGTCATTTGGGCTAGTTATAGGTACATTTTCAGTTATATGTAGGTACGCTTTTAATACAAGCATGGAGTACAAAAATTTAGTGACTGAGTCTTGTTCTGGGTCGGTCACAGTTGTCATCGGCGGCAGCGGAAAGGTAGTGCTGCATGCTCGGTTGATACCTTAATTCCATAAAACAAGCCGTACGGGTTCAGAATACAGGTTATTGCTTAACTGCACACGTCAACCTATCAAGATCACCTCAGCATCTATGCTTATCAGACGTCCGAAGCATAACCCTAAATCCGTGTTCCAGCTTACTCGATAGTCTTCCAGTACGTAATTAAATTAAAGTCATTTATGAAATGGAAGTGGCACGGGTCCATTCGGTCGTGTTGTGCTCGCAGATAACGAGTAAACAAGAAAAATTGCCGTCCAAATGAAGACAAAGGGAGTCGGCGAGAGTCACGGGGCACATAAAGGCGACACGCCGTGATAAGTGACTCAAATAGTTGACGAGATTTATATTTGACACACTGTATTGCTATGTAGGTACAGTTTGTTATTTTGTTATGTATACTCTTTCGTTATGAAAGGGGAAAGTTTTGGCTCCATGCGGAATAGCATGCAATTTGCAGTTCTGTTGTAGGTTCTCTATCGGACACCAATGCCACTTTTTTATTTTTACTTTGGAGTTTTTAAAGTGAGGTAATTAGGTACCTATGTCCTAACAACTATGTCTGTTCATGAATCGATCGAATTCTAAACAAACAACATTCCTCGTTTATTCGCACTTAACACTGAAAAAGCAAACTTGTTGCTTTCGTACACAGGATGTATCCATAAATTATTGGCAGATGTCGATAATATTTTATTTATATTGATTTTTTAAATTAATGAGTCGGCCTACGTCAGTTGACTCAGCCATAGTTAATACTCAATGGAAAAGAGATTTATAAACCAGGTAGGTACACCGAATTTAATTTTTAAAGAGTTAAACAGTTTCATGAGTTAAGGGCCGATCTGCGCGCTCATTTACATGAGTACAAGGCCCAACACCAACTGAAATACATACGTGGCGATTGCCTGTGATATCCCTACCTGTGAGGATAGGCTCACAGGAATGATACAACGAGGAGGAACGTCTTTTTTTTACAAAACCATGACTTTTGTGTTTGCTATTAAACTACCGCGAAAGTTTAAGATTTCATCCTGTATAATTTTCGTTTTTTTTATACTTTTTCCAGAACCGGATTGAAGTGGTCGAAGAAAAATTAGTTTAAAGAGCTAATAAAGGAATGTGAATGAGTTAGCCAGCGTAGTTTTTAACCGACTTCAAAAAAGAAGGAGGTTCTCAATTCGACCGTATATATGCTTTTTTTATGTACGTTCAGCGATTATTTCGTCGTTTATGGGCCGATTTTGATAATTCTTTTTTTGTTGTAAAGTAGATATGCGCAGTGGGGTCCCCTGATAAGGACACCAGGATCTGATGATGGCATCTCGGAGAAATCGAGGGGAACTTTCGAAAATTGTATGGACAACTAGTGTGTTTGTTCATGTTATCATAAGTAAATAAAAGCTCTACCATTTCATGAAGATCTGGAGTCGATCTGATGAAGCCGAAAGACAGTCGAGGGAACTCCTCAACGATTTACTGCAGTTATCTAGTGTTTGGGCTTGATTAATTTGTAGTGACGAGAACTTTACACTTACATGTTGAATTGAGCGCCATCTGGTGAGTAGTTTTTGAGTTATCTCTGCTTATCAAGATTGAAGTCGGTTATTTTTTTTGTAAAAAGCAATTATTATGAAACGAAAATTAACCTACATAAAAAGTTTGAGCCACTACCACTTGCAAACGCATTGAAGAAAAGTTTAAACATGGTTACTAAGTCGGATTGCTGATCAATGGGACCTGGGTTCGATTCTTTGTCCACGGACGTTGTGTTGTTCACGGCACCGACTACACAAGATAATTTTAACGACGTACGTAGCGGTTAACAACGTACTAAATACTAAAACATATTTCATCAAGTGTTTAAAGTACAATGAAAATGTACATAACGCACAAAGCGATCTTCCAATTAAAAACGTACCCTAACACAATTCAAAAAGGTAAAAAATCATTAACAAACGATTGTCGTTATCCGTTAACTGGAAAACAACCCGCAATGGTTGAAACCTTCCAAGTTTCAATTTATCTTCCAGAGATGGCGTTGAATGTATGAATGAATTGAAAGTTAGATTACACAATTTAAATTCCCCCTTCATGCAAAATAGGGACGAAAAGATGAGGTTCGTGGAGGTAGAATACATTATGTTAGAGGAAGGGGGTGGATTTGAAGGTTAAAATATTTACCTCGCGGGGTTTAGAAGTGTTCGACGGAGTGGAGAGAAATCGTAATGGATTATGGTATGATTGGACTATTTGGTAACTTGGTTTCCCACAAATATTATGTACTGTGATTATTAAATCCATTAAAGCTACTACTCTGCCAGTTAAAAAGTTACGTGATTTTATATTAACAATAACTAAAGACGCCTGTGATGGAAATTCAACCTCAATTGTATTTGGAGAATAAGTAATAGAAGGATTACTTCACGTTAATGAAATGAATGTAAATATTTTATGTTTGTTACATACAGCACTGCATTTGTAACGCTTATATTTAGCTTTCTGTAATAGTTTTCTTGGATGCAAAATATAACATAATATATTTATTTTCTTAAAGATACTAGCTGAACTCAGCAACACTAATATCATCACCAATACGTTGCCGACCGAGAAAGAAAAAAGAAGGCTCTCAAGCTGGAATACGAAAATAATTTTCGAGTTTTTTCAAATATCTTTCTACGGAATCATTAACACAGTACCTATATTGTGTGTAGGTATAGGTACCTACAGTTAGAAAGCCATCGAGCGATTAAATAAAATAACAATTTAACTTTAACCCTGTCTGCTGAACCAATTAACTTTTTACCTCCCGTATTGGTCCGGCTTTGTGAACCGATTAGCTGATTGTTTCCTAGTGAAAGGGTACGGGAATATTCGACAATTAATGATTTCGAAGCGCTCATAGCCCGGCGGCTTGCGTCGATCCTAAGCAATTGACAAAGTTAAGCAACAGCGGGCGCGGTCGGTAGTCGGATGGGTGACCGCTAGTGGCAAAATTTCTTGAGGGCTTCCATGCTTCGGAGGGCACGTAAAGCCGTCGGTCCCGGTTGTTATCGATTGATAGCAGTCGTTAAGCCATGTCGTAGGCCTTCGGGCGGCTTGATAACTTTCGACACTGGGTTGGCCACTAACCCCTCCACCAATCCGCGTTGGAGCAGCGTGTTAGACTATGCTCTAGGCCTCCTCAATAATGAGGAGAGACCCGTGCTCAGTAGTGGGCCATTAATGGGCTGTAGCCAATGATTTTGAAATCAATGTTGTTAAAGCCCTCGTTTGACTAGTAGTAATTACTAGTAGTAATATAATCAGGTAACAAACGAGTATGCAGCACAACCCTTTCGCTGCCGTCCGTGACATTCGGCAACAGATGCGTTGCTAACCTTGAGTGCTGAGATTATTATTATTATTTATGTGTCTGGGCATAGGGAACAAGTATCCCTACGAGGCCACTGCGACCATCTCTGATCTATTGTAGCCATCCCAGTTTTAGTTAGATCTGGTCCCCCAGGCCTACGTCTTAATAAACCGTAGTACATTTTCAGGGTCCATCTCTTTAATCAGGTCAGGTTTGATTATGTGACCTCCAAGTATGACTTCTGTAGTGGGTAATTGCTACGCAATCGCAGAGGATATGTATGGGTGTTTCCTCCGCCCCACCGCAGAACCTGCATGTTGCATTGTCACTTAAGCCTATGTTGTATAGGTGTCGGTTGAGTCTGCAATGACCAGTGAGCAGCCTAGTTATGAGTGCTGAGATAGTCGCCTCTAAAAAGGGTAATCGGCTATGTACCTACCTACCATCAACCACAAAAGTTAATTTTTTATAGACATCAAAAATGTTAATATAATTTTAATACAGTTTACAGGTAATTGCGATCGCGACGTTTCGCAATAGTCAATAAACATGCAAATTTGTAAACGAGTTCGTTTGCCCAACTGATCGGGTTTAGTTATTCACATCTTTAAATAGATACCCCATTGCGAACTTGAGTAATATTGCGAATATAAAGGGGAAGTTTAATGAAACTCTTACTAAAAACCCGACCTCAACATCGAAAAATATAGGTAACTCAAAAACTCTATAGAAGTTACCTTTTACATGGGACTACACAACAAACACTAGATTTCGAATAAAAACAATTCATCAAAATCGGAACACTGAAAAAAAGTTATAAGGTAACGACTATAAATTAAATACACCATCATGGCTTAAATATGTTTACTACACTATCATGGCTTAAATATGATTATTGTCTTTCTTTACACGAATACTTTCGAGTCTGTACTCGAAAGTAGGTAGGTATATTGCAGACTTATCATCGTTTACATAATCTAGATAATTATCACTCGTTGGGTACTAACTCGCTTAATTTTTCAATAATCAATGTGTTAACTGACGTATGTAGGACACCCTGTGTATAACACCTCGCGTTCAGTTGATAATTGGTAGATGGTGAAATTCGCTTCTCGAATTCGGGACTTGGCTTACAAAGGATTGAATTGAAACACTTTTATTAAGAGATGGAATCTGGTTTAAAACGAAACATTAATTAACACGCTTATTCACTTGACCTGTATTATAACGGAATTTTTCTGTTCAATTTTCACCAAAGTTTAATTAACGTGACAATATCCACAGAGGTTAAGGGCTGATGATATAGTAATTTTGTGATAAACATGACGAAGTACTACGCATAGGGTGGATTGCACCGTAGAAACCATTAAGTTAGCGTAAAACTTATTGCCTAGCTACAGCATACTCCACCAAGCTGCTCCGTTGCGGATTGGCGGAGGGGTTAGTGGCCAACCCAGAATCGGAAGATTTCGATCCGCCCAAAGGCCTTCCAGTATGGCTTAACGAATGCTATATATCGATAAAAACCGGGATTGACAACTTTAAGTGCCCTCCGAAGCACGGAAGCCCTGAAGAAATTTTGCCACTAGCGGTCACCCATCCGACTACCGACCGCGCCCGCAGTTGCTTAACTTTGTCGATCACTTGGCATCGACGCAAGCCGCCGGGCTATGAGCGCTTCAACTAGCAACGTATAATTAATTTCTAATACACACAATCCCTAACCACTTGACAAGTATGTCTCAACGTGAAAATTTTAACTTGGCAAAAGTTTTATTTAATTTTATTTGTGTTTCGTGTGAATCGTGCACTCATACACTTTCATTTGTGAATACAACATTTGGAGCGTGATTCTCGAATGATATCGTGAATGGAGCTGACTGGAATGTAGGTCATATCTGTTCGTACTGCAGCGAAGTAACCTTCGCTTCGCTTCCAATGTTACGTCTTATATTGTTTAAGAGGGGATTCCTTAATTGACTACCTGTATAGGGTATACTTTACATGAAACGGGTACTCACTATTTTTTGTACCAATCAGCGAATCGTGAGTACCCGTCGATCGTGAGTGCAATTAAATGTTTAGTATCCGCGATGATATTACTCAAATACGATATGGCACAATAGTTACCTTACTAGAATCAATAAGAATAAAATACATCAATAAAAAGACGTGTGGCACTCGGAGACTGCCGCGGTAAAGCTATTGCATAGCATTATATATAAATTAACAAAACAAAAAATAATACTGCATTTGTGATAATAATAATAAAATGAATGTATATAGAGTAATAACTCATTTTCTTTCACAATTTTTTCGTGACTTTCTTCATTAATAAATGCACTTTGTTTATTCATATTTAAAACACTTTGTACACAAATTATACGAGTACAGATATTCACTGTTATACAGTGGGCCAAGAAAGTGGTGTACCAGTTTTCATTTAGTTGCCTAGTTATCAATTAACATCAAAGTTCATAGGCAATATCACTGAAAGAGACGCATAATAATGACGTAAGCCTAATTGTTAAGAATACGTACATCATAACGTCACATTATAGGTGCAAGACATTTTAATCTTTATTAGAAACGGATAATGCATTAATTTGTGCAAAGAAGATTTAAATATTCTGAACAAAAGCATAAGAACTATTTCAGTTGACAAAATAATTATTTTTAAAAAGAAAATTGACATTTGACATTTAAGTCCTACAACGATCTTTTGGCGCGTGAATGACGTGTGGGTGACAGAGACAGTGCCTTACAGTTTGCCTTGCCTGTATGGCACTGTCTCTATCACCCTCAAGTCATTAATATAGTGTCATTATTTTATGTCATGTTATTTTGTATGTTTTAAATCTAAATACGCGATAATTCGACTATTATGAATACATGTTGTCGATTCCAACGCCTTATTTAATCCAGATCTACATGTAATTATTCTTAAAACACCGAACCGACGGGGCGAAAATCAAATGTTTGACAGGTAAGATTTGTATGGGAAATTAAAATTTTCATTTTTAGTATTTTCCTCGCAATTTTTCCATATTTTCTCATCGCTGCAACCTTCCCTGAACTTCCACGAATATTTCAAGACTAAAATTAGCCAAATCGGTTTAGCCGTTATAAAGTAAAAGTTAGTTAACTCAGTTAAAAGTTCTGGTATTTATCGATGTGTGGGTGCACAGACATAGTAACTATGTCTGTGTGTGGGTGATGGGGGTGTAATAATTTTTTCGTTACGAAATTTTTGCATTCGGTCCCCGCGCCCAAGGCCCGCGATAAAAGCTATGCAATAGCTTAAAAATAAGTGCAAAGACAAACAACCAAACAAACCAAAAGCAAAAGAAACCAAAAAAATCTTATAAAATTGATCTATTTATAGGATCCATCGGGTTTATAAACCTAAACCATATCTTCGAAGTACAGACATCGGCAACAGTTTTATAACGTACCTTAAAACCTACCGACCTAAAGACTTTACACGCAACTCATAACGGGAAATGTCCCGTTTTTGGCTCAACATCACTAATCCACTTACCGCTTGTAAACTTGCGGTTAATTTGCAAGCGCTCTGACTAAAGTTAAACAAATACGTTACTCATTTGGAACCTGCTTGATGAAGTCATCACTAATCCTAGATGTATGCCTTTTACTGGTCTAATTGTGTTAATTTGTAAAATCACGCGAACTAAAAGAAATTTCTTGTACCTATTCAAGCTGAATCACAAAAGTAGCGGTAAGTTCCGCTAATATTTAGGTACCTAAAATGAATTTGTTAATTGCATCTTTGAAAGTTTTGGTTATTTAAAGCCTTTGTTAAATTTTTGCCCATCGGTCAACCATCCAATCACTGAAGCCATTTTCAAATCCATGCAAAACCAAAGGTCTTGAAACATTATTTACTAGACTAATAGAGTTAAGAGCAATATATTTGAAAGGAGAATAATCGACAATTTAATGTAACTTTGAAGCATATTCGCGCAGTAGTTTTTATGAACCTCTTTGTATGTAATTTTTATGCTTTGAAAATGCTGGTCTATTGTACTCTCAGCACAATAGATGCAGACATTTTTCAGTGAGCATTAGCCTGGTAATGTTATATCAATAACCCAAGCTATTATTAACTTGAGTTTTTTTTAATATCAACAACGGTTTCAATAGCAACAACTCTGCTATTAAGAATGTATTTCGTATATTTGATGTTTCAAACGTCATTATTGAAGAATTGTCGTTATCAAAAATGTAGGTATTTCTGAACAGACGCGTTGTTGAAAAACCTTGACCCGCGTGAAATTAATAAGGCTTATATCATACTCATTTAAAAACATATAAGCGTCGTAGTACTCGTAGTATATGAGAAATTCAGATTAATTACCACATTATTAAATATAATTATGATGTTCCTACTGTACATAATGAACGCTCAATTAATATTTCATTATTTATGGACACGACTACATTAAAACAAACTTACAATTTTTATCAATTACGTAACGATTTTATGAGTTATTTAATGGGATGCAAAAAAGTTGTTCAGACTTATTTCTTTTAAGTTTATTATTTATTTAGTGTGTATCTCTATTTCTTTGTAAATATATCGTATAACTTTAATCATTCTTGATAACTACCAAAAATTCTCACCTTCTCCATTAACACTGGTATAATATAATACTACTAAGCATAAAGTCCACTCTTTGTAAAAATTGATTTCAGGTTTTACAATAATAAAAAAATCGGATGACCTTGTAGGGCATACCCAAATTTTTCCACTGTATTAATATGTCACAAAATATCGAAGTTATTTTAAAGTTCCCTAAGTGAGCGTACTCGTGTTTGAAAATTTTCCGGCGAATTTAAGAAAATAACTTAATTATCCAAGTAAGCTTGCAAAAATGTAAATATTAAAAACAATGTATTTTTCGCGGGAAGTTGAAAGTAATTTTATCGTCTAGCTAAAAGAATTTAGAGCAGTTGGCAAAAATGTAATCGATACAAACATTCTTGTGTATGTATGTATGTATGTATAATGAAAATTCTTACCTGAACTCCTCGCGTGTACGGGCAGCCAGGTTTCCACGAATACACCAACTAATATCAAACACATAACAGTTTTGAACCTAGTAAAGCTCCATCGTCCTCTTGTAAATCTACCTCTACACCTCACATAATTGCCACTATCACTACCAGTCGAATTTTTAACTTTATTGTCTAAACCGTACACACTATTATTGCTAAACACTTCGTCATTTCTTTCTTCATTCCGCTCTATAACCTTACTATTTTCTTCTATGCCCCCTCTGTCTTCTAAAAGTGATTTTAGGTCTAATAGTATCTTTCGTTTGGTTAAAACTATGTTCTCTAAAGGGTCTAATGGCTGGGTTGATTGCCCAATCATGGTTGGTTGGTGGTTGTGGGTGGTGTTAAATAGTATCTTCATTTGAGTTCTGGTCAAATCGCCGCATCTTGGAATTTCATCTGAAACAAAAAAAAAATAGTTTAATATATTTTTCAAAATAAAATTAATATACCCGTGAATAACATAAAATAGACCAAATTCAGATACTTTTATGTATAACTAAACTTGTAGAGTTACTGTTTTGAAAATAAACTTTCTTACGCAAGGACATTTTTAAAGTTTCAAAGTCAGACGAAATAAAAACAAACGTTGCTAAAAAGTTCTACCTTAAAGTTAAACCAGCACGCACCAAAAAAGTTGAAACCTAACAACTTAATAGGGTAAACGTTGTTATACGCCGTCACATCCATAAATTCCCTATTTCACAAAAAGATGACGGTATTGGTGCGAAAATAAGTGCAAAACACGATGGCGACAATCTAATAAGCAATTCATCAGATGTGACAGTGTGTTATCGTGTGATGCACGGACGAAACAGGGAGGGAGATGGGAAGGGGGCGGAAGCTGAAGACACCTGCGTCCCACTGTTAGAGATAAAAGAGAAGTAAGATGAACTCGTTCCAAAGCCGGATTAACGATCAGGTCTAGACTCGCACTAATGAGGTTTTGTCGAGCACTCGTTATTTTTGATCGATAGTAAAGTGTTTGAACGGGCTAAAGCCGCCATTGCACGTGTCGTTGAAAACAAGCTGTTATGTTGTAAGCTCTGTGTCGTATCTAGTTTGTAAATTTGGAAGAAGATTGTAGTAAAAGTGTTATTTAAACATGATTAGAGAAAAGTAATAACATAATATAATTAACATAAAATTTTGTAATAGTGGAACTTAAGTTAGGTTTTCTAAAACATTTTGAATATCTGATTTTAAATTTTGAATATCCGCGTACTTATGTAAAAAACCGTATAAGAATAAAAAACCTTATGCATATACTTTTAACAGCAAAAAATACTTAAATATTTAGCATGTGTGAATAGATTTTGAACCCGGGATCAACTGGGCTGCCGGGTCGTACATATATTAAAAAGTCTATAAATATTTTTCAATAAATGTATAATGTTGTACTTATGGGTATATTTTGTACAATTATTAGGAATCTTAAAAATGTTCTAGAAAGTCAAAGTAAAGTTCCACTATCACAACATTTTTTGCATCTGTTTTTCAACGGCAATACATTCCACTCGCACGCTATTCCGTGTTTTTGTACCGTAGCTCGAACAAAGGATCGAAAAATGATTTTTGCCTTTACTGTAGTGACTTCATCGCAATTTCGTTTCGAAATTGAAACGCTCTGTTTGGGGTATCAGAAAACAAGTAGCGCAAGTTTTTACACTCCAATCGGGATGCATACACGAATTGGACCGGCTATCAGGCCCAGGTGCGGGCTAGCGCTCAAGCTGTCTCATTAATCTCCCGAAACCATTCTTATCCAGCCACATTAGTTGGTCGAGTGCGAGCCAGGAGAACAGAAACCTAGAACTCCTTGGAACGTGTCTGACGTTTTAAAAGCACAAATATAAATCTGCAATGCTCATCAAGATTTAAAAGCTTTGAAATTTATCATGATCAACGGAAAACCCTTACATGTATACTTGTTCCATTTCGCTGAATTTATTGAATAGGTTTTTATTTATAAAATTCATCAAATCACACTTCTAATAGGCATTAAGAATTATCAATTATTATCATTTATAATGTTTATGTTATGTAACGTTGTTTTACCTTTTCTATTAACAGACAAAAATATTCTCTAAGCCCCACAAAATACTTGCGAATATTTGTGACAATATAATCCATATTTTAGATATCAAATCGAACGGAACAAAAGGGTACAATCCCGAGACGAAGATCACGTATCAACTATATTTCTATGCCTAACGACCAAAGGAATTGTTCGTTCTTGTCACAGGATAAAGTAGGGGTCCGGCGAAGATCGTAACTGAAAATTGTTTCTGCTCCCCCGAGGACGTTTGAAAGTTCAGGTGGACTAACTTGTTCCTGAGAACGTCGCAGGTGCCATGAGTTATCGTGTCGTGCAGCCACTTTTATTGGATTTAAGAACATCGTTAAACGCTATTTATAACATTTACGCTTGCCTAAAAACAAACCTCTTTTGTTCAAGTAAAATCTTTCGAATATTTTTTTAGAAATTTTTCCTTTAAAGGCATTCGAAATGTTTTCTTTAATTAGCCGCCTTCAAAAATCGCCTTTGCAAATGTAAACAAAACAGAACAAAAAATAGCAGACAGCTGTATTAGTTAATTAGCCAAGTTATAAATGTAGTCGAGATTACCATTGAGTTAAATTTGAATAAGTATCTGCAGAGAGCTCAGTAAGGCGTTGAGAAGAAATATAAACAGTCATTTATCGTACAATCCGTTGGTCCATTCCTGTGTTACCCCAAACCCCGGGAGGAGGGTCTGAGCACAGGTGCGGGTGTTCATCCCCCTTAGCTTGACGGATTGTTTGTTTTCCCATCCCAGTTTTGTTGCTCGTTTTTGGGAATTTGCAGTTGCAATGTTAGGAGCAACGGGAAAAACGGCAATTGCTCTTAAACGATTAACTAGACACCTGTTCCCAATTCCCCGCTCATTTCTTGATGCGAAGCTACCATTGTTTTATATCGCCACTTGAGAGCTTTTTGAGAGATTGCAGTGGCTTTATTAGTTTGTGGTCTTGTGTGGTAGATCTACTTCTGCAATTAAAGAAACTTTATATTACAATACATGTATCTGAATCAACAATAAAATACTAAATGAATGAAGACTATTAAATTTTATTCCTTTTCAATTATTTATAACACAACTAATTGCTTCTTTAATAAGACTAGCATTCACATAATGCCAAGGCAATTCTTTAAACAGTTTATGGTCGTAATTATATACCAATACTTAATACCTGTTGGTGCTGTTGATCTGTAAAAGGTAGAGCTAGTTCTGACCAGTGATACTAAATTTAGAAACGCAACCTCAGATCCACACGTTACTAGTAATACAAAGGATTCAATTGAAATATAATTTGTTGATACTATACAAGTACTACACCTTGAATACGATGAAGAGTTTTAGTACCCAATAAAAAGGACTTTGCTAGAATAATTTTTGATATCTAAATGACATTAGAATTTGTTGAGGTTTCATTTATATTCAGTAGTAAGAAAACTCTAACAGTCCTACAAATATTACCTTTTAAATAAATGCTTACAGATCGTATCGTCAGGATGGGACGTTTAATGTGGAAATAGCGTCGAAATTGTCAAATGCCTATTCCCTCGCTACCTGTTTGTAACATTCTAGTACTCAAGGCTGTTACCTTGTTTCATCGTATACGGTTAGCTTTAAGCGAAGAATTCACGAACTGGTATACTGATATAGAATAATGATACTAAATATATTCTAAAATCTAATAATCTCTTTGCAAGCGAGACTTATTGAAAATGTTAAATCAATTTTGTAAATGTTAATTCATTTGAATTTATTCGGTATATTTTGCTCTTTTGATCTAACTCTTTGAGGAATTTTAAAGTTTTATTTTATAAGTTTGGCAATATAAATTCCTTTGAATGCAAGTGTTATTTTCACCACAGGGGGTAAAACTTGAGCTTAATACCCTAGGCACGGGAGAACATGCTTAAAATTTCATAGCCTTAAACGGTTGTTCCCTGTTAGACCAATGCTAATAGCAGGAATGGACATGTACCAGTAAAGTGCTAGTTTTTCTGGATCTCCCCGTAAACATTATGCAATTACTCCCTGTTTAGCTAGACGAGTATCTATAATTAGTAAGGTGGATTATAAATGGCGATTTAAAGGTTTTGTAAGCAATTAAAAACGATATTAATAAAGCACGACCATATTTATTTGATTAGTTCATGCAATGTATTATGTACATCGCTGCAAAGGAAACTATTAATAAGCTGTTATGAAGCAAGTCACGCGTTACTGAAGTCATCAAGGTCTTTCAAGATTAGATGAAATATTTTAAAACTGTTCCCTTTAAAACGTTACACCATAAAAGGGAAGATCTACATATTTTACATAGAGCTTCCATTTCAAGATTTCGCAGGAATATAAATCGAATATCTCAACATTCAAATGGGGATATTACGCAGTCTAAAGCGGTCCATGATTTCGCCAACATCGATAGACATCTATAGAATCTAGACCACTTTTCGAGTAAATGTTACCCACACTGTAACTGTACTTCGAAATGATAATGTTATCTCTGGAAAGTTTATTGGGAAAGGCTTTCAACCAACTTATGTTCGGAGATATCTCTCACTCAGTGAGTGTTGCTAAATAATATATATTATACCACCATAATATTAAATGTGGTTCTGTTTAAAATTGGTTATGGCAAACCATCGATTACAAAAACTAATTTTTAAAATAAGAACGTTTATTTTGCAAGATAAGATTTGAACGTTTATATATCATACAAAACAAATTGACGTTTTGACCATGTTTTTAGCTAAAGGCTAATTAAAATTTCGTGAAAAGGAAACCGCATGACACGGTAGCCAAAAAATAGATAAATGTAGAATAGAAAAGGAAACTCGACATCTACAAATTCGAACATTTAACTGTAATGCCGAGCAAAATCACCGGGCAAAATGGAGATAAATTGTCAGTCCCATATCAGGTTCTCGGCTCGCGAATAATTCACAAAAGCTTAAAACTATGACTGGGGTGGAGCCGAAGGATTCCATTATTCTGAAATACGAAGCACACTCCGCATCTGTCGGCGGCGTCGTAACTTTCTGCAGTACAATTTAGTGAATGCATCCCTAAATCGCAATTCAACTATTGAGATTGTACCGCGAAATTTTCATACCGTAAGTGCCTTTTCGTGTGAACGCTGAACATTAAGAATTGGCGAATTTGATGCAAGACTCATCATAATCGCGATAAAATTACTCTTACGTAATTGGATCTAAAACAGTTACTTAGGCATGGCAGAAAGTAAATTCTTCTCTATTCTTTCTTCGCATCAGCACATCGGCGATGCCTTTGTTGACCACTTTTTAGGAGATGGCTAGCTCATAAGTTTTACAACATAATAAAACATAGTTTAATTAAAACTTTATCAATTTTTAATTCAACGTAGTTTTTCAAGCTATCATATCAATTTTGGCCTTTAGGATGGTGTTTGTCAAGTTAATTTAACATTAAGGATACTAGTGTGCCTATGTTACCTCATAGGGATTTTCACCTTTCTGTCATTCAGCATAATCTGTTACTTCTTCATTCGGTCAAGTTCAACATTGTGAGGAAATCTGCAGTACATTTGACAGTTTTCGTACTCGTAATCGTACTTGACCAGCGTGGCGGACCATGGCCAGTGCTCCTCACACCGTTAGAGCAAATGCACATGCACATGCCCAGCAGAGGAAAATTTATCGGTTGCGATCACGACGATGTTGTCTCCTTTGTTTCTTTGTAGCCAATTTATACGAGAAAATTACATTGAATCTTCACTTGACTTAAATAGTGCTTTTAGTTTGAATACTCTAAGTATGACTATTACAAAGATGTTAGCGATATAGTTGAAGTCAATGTTAGTTGCAGCTGCAACTGACCTTTAAATCAAACCGCAAACTAAATTTGAGTCCCATCTGAGCTCGAACGACCTGATAAGCTCAGTCCATGATAGGTCTCTCAGGACTACAGCAATGCCGTGTCTACCATTGGATCCCTCGAGAGGAACTCAAAAGCTTGAAGCTTCGCTATTGGCCGGATTCTACTACTTCAATTGCATTATTAGCGAAGCAGTTCTAAATACTTCGCTGGATAAATCCATATAATTAGCAGTGGAAAATAAACGACTCTGTGTCCTAGTGCTATTTCAAGTGAATCCCAAGGGATCACCAATTACAACAGGGCTTCAAGATTTATAATTAACAACTGATTAACTATTAATACTAGTTGCCTGCTCTGCGGTCCAAGTTCGGCCGTCATTCACTCTGTCAAACGGTTACTACAGTGCCACCAACTTATCTCTAAAATGGCAAAAATTGGATCTTAATGCCGCCATGTTAAAAATTCATTCATAAGTACTTTGTGGTCATTCATCTTTCAGTTACTACCTCTCGAAATGAGTGCAAATGATTGGTCCAATGCGTCCGACAGCGCCTCTCTTCATTTCACAGATAAGTTGGTTTCACTGTACGGTTATATTGTCTATAAGTCATGACGTTATGACACATCAAACGTGTCAAATGTGTATGTCGTGTACAGTGTGAATAGAGTAACTAACATCTGTGTGTTGTTTTATTTTTTATACATATAAAACATAACTCCTACATATAAAACATAAGTGTGCCAAATTTTATAGTCCTCCGTCCGCGCAATTTTCGTAAATTATTGTGTCTTTTCTGTGAAATTTCTTGTTAAAAGACTAGGTAAAATATTTCGTTGAGTAAATAATTTACCTATACATAAGCGCTAACAATGGGTGTTAGCGTTTATGTATAAATTATTAAAGTATGGACACAGAGACAAACATTTATTTGTTACTTAAATATCTACCAAGACCGGGAAACGAATCTGGGACCCCTTGCTAGAGCAACTAGACTACGGAGTCGAGCTAACTTTCCAACGTCGGATGATAAATCTGAAATCTCCAACGTTTACGTATATTATTCATAGCCGTCTGAGTGAAAAAGCGCCATCGTAATTCAATACACGTTTTTCTAGTATTTGTTTCAACTATGATTTAAGATGATTTCAATTTCTGTAGCCGGATAAAAAGTGCACAGCATGCTTATGAATTATGGATGTCATAATTCTCAGAAAAAGCCAATTTCCGTGGATCGTTATCAAGATTGAAAAACATAATTAATTCGTGGTTGTACGAGACGATTAATTTAACTCGCGGTTGCAGCGTGGCTGTGATAAGCGATGTTATTTATTGGTTTATATTGATGTAATGCTGTCGTTCATGATGAACTGACTAATGGAAAATGTAGTCTATTTTAAGTGATGTAACCATAACGGTTTTGACACGTTTTTATTATGGCGAATGGAGTGTTTTTAATTATTCTTAATGTCATGAGATGTTATTTTATAATTTCGTTTTTAATAAGACGAATAAATTTTATTTAAAGTTTCACACGTACCTACTGATTATTATACGAATCTATTTTCATTGCATAATAATAAGCCATATTTTCATAGTAATTACAAAATTGACTTATGAGTATTTTTATATTCAAATGAGTATTTTTTTGGATTTTTGGTTATTCATTACGTTGCGTTATTGTAATCGCAACAATGAATTCAATACATAAATAAACCATACATGTAACAAGGTACTTTTGATTAAAGATTCATTTAGTATATTTTTTGTTCCCACGACTAATTCTAAATATAATACAATTATGATTTTGTATGGCTCGCTTTGCTTCAGTAAACTCAAAATGGCCAGTAAAAGATTTCGCTATCTCATTCCCAGAGATCAGCCCGTTGAAATAATATACAAAAAAATCAGTATGGATTACTAGCAAATAAAATTTTGCGTAAAATCGAGTATTTAAAATAACCAAAAATGGAGCTTATTCAACACCAACTTAACAAAAATAACAATCGGGTAACAGCACAATCACCGTGACAGGCAAGCGAGTTAAGTTGGAAAGTTGAACAAAGTTCACGCAAAGAAAGTTATTTTCATTTCTTAAAGTACATTTGTAACTTAACTTTACACTAAACTCGCGTGTTAATGTCATTCGAGAACGAATCGAATTCTTGAATTGTTTTTAGTACTAAGGCATTGCAAATAGAGATTGCTGATAGCTTTGAGGATAACGAGGCAAAGTCTTTAGAAATAAAAGACATCCAAATAGGTTTTGCGCATTTGCCTTACCTTTGCATTTATTATTATGTCGCATTTTTAAATAAACATAGATTTAATTCTAGTTTCACCCGATCAGCCCGGGCACCATTATTCATCTTCACAATCCATAACTGTCCCACTGCTGGACACAGGTCTCTTCTCAGAATGAAAAGGTTAAGGCCATAGTCTACCACGCTGGTCAAGTGCGGATTGGCGAACTTCACACACCTTTGAGATTTGCAAACTCTCCGGCATGCAGGTTTCCCCACGATGTTTTCCTTCATCGTTACGAGATATCGTGCTTATTGCCATTATTGATTGAGGCATGCCACAGACAATAACGCAGAAAGAACATTTGAATTAGAATGTTTTAATTAGCCAATAACAACTTCCATTAGAAAACGTCAGACCTATAACGTCGTCACATAAAAAATGGTAACAACAAACTCAAAACAACTTGCACAATTTAAAACGAAGTAGAATCGCAAATTATGTACATATCCGTTAACCATTCCGAAGCGACGCGAGAATCGCGAGCGAAACTTTAAACCATATTTTCACGTAATTACCCAAGAACAGCTGAGGAGGAACAAAACGAATGTTAAACTCATTAACCGCGCTCAACTAATGGGATTTGATGGAAGACAAAAACGCGAGCAGTTCCCGAGGGCGCGGTTAAGCATGATTTATAGCGGCTCCCTCTGCCGGGACGAGTGAACACTGACAACGAGAAATGAAAGTACACACCTGCTTCCAGTCGCGAACCGGTGCGTTCACCCCATGGACGTTTAACTTTATAAAGAACATTTGTACACGTTTCATTTGTGCAACATCTTTCACGTTTTAGCCGACGTGTGGTTGTCAGGTGTAAAACATTTCAACTTAAGGTAGTAGCACACTTCGCCGTTCCATATTTTAGTTTAGCTATATCGCTAATGACCGCAGACTTGTGTTTCTTCTACTCGTATTCTTTTCCTTTTGAACATTACATAAAATAATAATCAAAATAATGGTTTCCAAATATACTCATCTAGTTAGTTTATTGCCTTGTTTTGAGTGGATTCTAAAATAAAACCATCTAAAACTATAAAAATGACATGTCACATAAATGTGTGTCTAGATTGGTAATCAATTCTAAGAACTTTCTCTCAAGAAATTTTACTTATCAGCTGAGCAAACCAAAATTAAAATTTTACATTCAAGACGATCGTAAACTTGCTATTTTCTTGAAAAGAAATATTTAAATTGTTTTTCATGGAACTAATCGCATAAAAAGTAAAACCGTAGCAGTAAATATTGAATTTCAGTGTAATAACTTCAAAGGCAGTTCTTCGAATGCATTCATGAGAAGTAATGCGATTGAAACAAATATCTAAGATTTTAATATTCTTAAAACGTTACTAAAAATGAGTTCGTATGCAAACTGGTGCAGAATTTGCATCTTACCCAATAAGAGAACTATAAATTTCTATATGAGAAGTGGAATTGTACGCGTTTCCTTTCTTGGGAGTCCGTAAAAATATTCCACGAAGAGTCCTCTAGCCATTGCTTTTCTTTACTGCCTTTTATCTAAAGAGAAATGAATATGAATTCAGGCAGCCTGCAGATTCAATATTTTCCCCACAGTCACGGCATAAAGTTGCTACGAGATATTACGATGATAAAAACCAGAATTTACGTCCCTGCATCACACTAAACAGCTGAAACTAAAATGTGAAAAGAAAACATACGAAGGTAATTTATCGTTTGTAATCTCTTGAGAAACACTAAGTTTTATTTGTATCAAATTTTTTTATACTCAAGAACTATTTATTTCGACAGACGAGGATGTCCGCTTTTCGTCGGCAATATATTAAGTCAATAAGATTCCTTCCGTGTCTATTGGGTAACCTATTCTATTTTGGTTTAAAAAACCGAATCTATCGATGACACAAATATTAAAAAAATATCCATCAATAGATAACGGATGCAACAAACGAATAAATTGATACCAAGATGGACTATTTAAAAAAAGATTGCCTAAAGCCATTATTACGAAGAAGTCAAATAGAGCCACTAACGAAGCAAAATAATTATATGGTTAAATTAACAATATAAAACGGAAAAAATATAGGCCGATAAACAAAAGGCAGTAGAAATAAAGCTTTAACAATACAAGAGTCGAGTATCGTGAAATTACTATACCAGAAATAATTAGGCTACTGAAAGAATATCTGCGATTCATTAATTGTAATACATGAAGAGGTTTTTATGTATTGTTCGAATCAATGATCTCAAATGATGCATTGTTTCATTGGGATTCAACGATTCATACGAGAACGACAGAATCCTCGATAGCCGAGTTTATAATGAAACTGAAGTATTAATTTGTACGTTGATTGAAGAGTATCTACATAAAATAATTCTACTTCATTAATTATGCATTCATTTGCTTTGTGATGAAATAAGACTAAAAGCGTTCCAGTTGTAAATAATATTTCATGTAAGAGGAATATATTTTGAAATCAACAACACTAGGCGAATAATTATGTAAACAGCTGAATGGATTATTAATTTCAGCTAATTAACCTAATAAACAGAAACAAAGGATAAAATAGGAAACAAGTGCCCTGAAACTTAAGCTACAAATAATTAGTACACGTTAGTTTTTGTTACCATCTAAATAGCGTCCTGCAGTGAGAACGTACAAAGTAATCTCGTGTATGTTGCCACGTCACATGAAGAACATCTGTTTCGTAGCATTGTGGTAGCTCTAAACATTACATTACTGTGTGACACTGAGAAATGCGGGCGGAAACTACACCTGACCCCAGGACAACTGATGGTGTTCTTTTCAGTACAAGAAAATAAGAAATCTAATTTAGAATCAGTCCATTGTAGACTCTAATGATATTTAACAGCAGTTTTTAATGATATTAATACTACTAATATTAATATTACTACTGACAACGTATAAGTGTCAAATTGATCGAAAGTCTTCCGTTGTAACAATTCAATCGTTGACCCCATTAGCAAATAAGATGTAATTGTAGCTGTATATTGAATACGATTATTTGAATAAAATTTAATGGGAAGCTACCATATAAATAAATTGAGACACAAAGAGTCATTTAAAAACAATAACTTAAGTACTGGCAATATTTAGAGAAATTAAATCAAGTAACGTAATCCGCTTACGAGGTGTATTATTGTACAATGCATCATACTATAAAGTTACACAAGAAGAGTCCTTCCTTTTGAAACGTTGATAGCAGGAGATGTTTGAATAATAACTGCTCGACTAGCCTTGGCAAAGAACGCGAACGTTGGTTAGACGAAGACAAGGAAATCGGCTTAATTCGCATACTTGAAACAAGTCGAAAACAACGTATTGCTTTCAGCAAAGCTAACATTCAAAATGTCAGTACATTCAGGAGAAGATAGGAAACATTATGTAATACCCGAAATAATAAATTAAACAAAACTCTACGCGATGAAACGAAAAATAAAATTTGAAATCGATGTTCACAAATACAAACAACTAAACAAGCTGTGTCCAAAAAATATGAAAAAATATATTTTCCAAAAACAAATAATACGTTCTCTTGGAAAAGATTTCAAATAAACAGAACACTTTCAAATGTTCTGGACGGTCGAGAATATCAAATTCATTTAAATATGTATAAAGATCCCACATCAAACGGATATCATTCCTCTGCGTGAAGCTTTTGGAGCATTAAATAAGTCGATATAGCTGGCTGAGTCCCTTTGGTAATTGATGTGGAATCAATATTGTAAGGAGTTCAATTTCAGCAATAATAGATAGATATTTCAGAATATAATGAATAACAGATTTAGAATCAACAGTTGATTGCAAAAGTTTTTATGGTTTAATGCCGGCTTATCTTCTGTAGGGAATTGAAATAAAGGTAAGTATATAACTTCAAGGCATTATATGAACGCCTGGCAAGTGTTCCAAACCTTTAACGTGACTCAGTATATGGACTTTCTTTTTAATTTGACAAAAGTTACAAAAACAAAAATATCGTTGACCTACGGCGACTCACAGATCTATCAAAAGATAAAAGCTGAGAAAACCACAAAAACTCAAGTAGACAAAATGAGAAAGTTTCTAACAAGGGTGGACAAGCCGAAAGATTAAAAGAATACACAGTCCATTGTCAGGAACACTAAGTCAAGTTTCAAACCAATTAAAAAGGAATTGGAAAGCGGACGTTCAAATAAGTAAAACAATAATCATAATTGTATTCTATTGAACGCTGATACTGACGACAAAAAGATCATTAGAAGATGACCACACCGATAGCATTTGTATAGACACAAGTGGACGTTGACTATAAAACAATTCACACACATGTTTTCTATTTGACTTTCGAAATCTCATTAAATATGCCGCGATGAGATTATAATGAGTTTTCAATTCATGTCGTTCTTTGAGTACAGTCAATACGTTCGGTGTAGTAAACACAGTTATGTAAAACAAGATTTAGTACCGAACGACAAACAAGCGAGATTGGTCTGAGCCAAGTGGTACGTTATTATGATTTTTCGTGTTCGTCATATGAGATATGGGTCATGATGAAAATACGTGTTCTGAACTAAGAAAAATGTTTTATCCAGAAACTAAATTGGAACGCCCGACATCAAGAATATATGAAGAACGTTCAGAGTAATGAGTACCTTGAAACTTAAATTAAATTCCGATTTCGTTGGCTTCTTCAGATAACAGTAAACTAGATGATATATTATGTGATCCTTTTGACCTTGATTATCATAATAGATTCAAGTTTCCCTTCTGGTTTCTCCTTCAAGATGAAATGCATTCTACATTGAAGGAGTCAGGATTTTTTTTATGATATTAAACACCTAGTAGTCGAGCCACCTGGTAATAATAAGTGGTTTCAGACGCCGATGAATATCAGTGACACTAAATGCATCACCGACGTGTTGCCGATCGAAAAGAAAATGGTTACCTGCATTGCAAGTTTTCTGATAAGTACGAAAAGTTTCATACCAACTTTTCACCCTCAATTTTATAACGATGCTAGCTCGCCAGGCAGGAGGCTTAGTACTATCAATACCGTGAAAAGCCTTTCATGTAAATAAGGTATAAATGCAGCGGTGACTGACCACCTACCGTCACTTTGATAATAAACTTTTTGTCCTAGTTTAGTTATCTGTTAAAAGTATCTATCATATTGCACTACATGAAGAGATACTTTTAGATTGGAGAAAAAATCCTTTAAATAAAAATAAAATTCAATATATTTTTCGTCCAGCAATCTTTAAAGATTGGACTCGCCCCTTCCCAGTTTCGACCGCAATATTAAAGATGCACCCCACACATCAAAATTCAGCTCGAAATACATTTACATACCAGCGAGTGGCGAACACCACCGATACACTATTTAGCATAAACGCAAATCGTTCACATGTAAATTTCTTCGCAGCACCCCTGATGTGGATGGAAAATACACGTTTACCTGTGAAAAGTCCCCGTCTGATCGATGGAGATAAGATAGTTAATATTACGAGCGATATTTTTTTTAAGCAAAAAATTGAGTGCACGTGCCATTTGGTTGTAAGTCAGCGAAAATAGAACATCTATCCTTAGACATAAATTAGTTTACGTTTTTTAAATATGAATAAAATACTTAAACATTAAATAACTATGTTATTGAAATATAAATAACTTTGGAGTTGTAGTTGGTTAGTTGGAAAGGCTGGTATTAAAAAATACTTTATTCATTCTCGATTTGTAATTTCTGATTTTCACTCAGTTAATCACATCTCATTAAACCTTTCAATGTCTGCATAATTTTATCTGGATTGTCTGTTGATAGCTGTTCTACTATTCAGTAGCAATATTTGAAAATAAAAACATTGTAAATTAAACAGAAGCTTGTAAAACACCATGCAAACGTAAAACCCAATATCTACGTAACAAAAAGTCGACTGGTGTTGATTTCTCTCCGTTCTAATTTAAAGTTACTCGCCAGCAATAAAGCGAGGGGTTGCTGTAACCAATAAATAAAGCTAAGTTTGCAGCCAGGATCGCATATATTACGCGATAACAAGATATATAGTCATACAAGTAGAATGGTAACTCGAGAACCGAGAGAACGGTAAGAGATTCTGCATTTCGTTCCACCGAAGTTATGGGTGCGTATGCATGTAATGCCGTTTAAACTTTTTATTTAGATAAGTTTTTAGTGGTCCTTCACTTCCTTCGGTCGGCAACGCGTTAGTGACGCTAGATGTTGCTAATGTCCTTGATCGCCGTTTATAACCAATGATTAAGTGTCCTTTCTGCTCCAACTTACTGCCCTGGCTTTTTAAGCTCGCACTTAAAAAACACTACGATTCCCAGTGTCGTCGGTCGCATGGACGATCTCAAGCAACACAAAACAAACCTATCAGGCACATATCTAACATAGCTGATCAAACCCGAGACACCTCGTTTTGCTGACAGGATCACTAAAGTGGGCTACGGAATTTACGATATACAAATACGAGTTCGAAATTGATTACAATATTTTCTTCATATCAAATCCTGACACAAATTTTTCAATTCCCACATTACGTTAACCATAGTGAAGGGTCTATTCTATCCTTAGAGACTTTACACTTTAGGGCCTTATAGTGTTAAGTTCATCTCCCTGGGAAATTGCGGATTCAAACACTATGGAATACTATTAACAACAATTAAATGAAATAATTACCACTAACAGTCTCAGTCAGCCCTCTTACTAACCTTATAACGAACTGCTTAACAGGCTTTTAATAATACAGTCGGTCACAGTTGTCATTATCGGAAGCGCAAGGGTAGTTCTATCTTCAAAGTATAGCAGAACAAAAGGTAGAATTAACAGACACAAACCCCAATAAAATTTTAAACATTTACCACTGAATTTTTTGTAAGTAAAACGTAAGAAAGTAAACAAGTATGAAAGCGAGTTAAGTTAGACGGCAATATTTTATTTGTTGCTTCGTGTAAGGAGCCTTCCGCGCGAGTGCTCCGTGAATTGAGTTTGCATTTTAAGAGCCCATTTACAACACAAATGCCTTCGCGTAAATAAAAATTGAACAAGTTTTATATCCGCGTAAAGATTTGACGATCGCTCGGTCTTGGGTTTGGTTTGTGAATTGTTTTTTGTGAAGTCGAGAAAGGCAATGATATCAGTAAGAGGCATCATCAACGCGTCGCGAACAAAGTTGCTAAGTTGATAACGTTGCCGTCACGGCGGTAAAGGGTATCACCGATGCGTTGGGATTTGGAAAGAAAGTAGGATCCGATTTTATTATACAGTTGATTATAGATTCTTGGCTACGTCGAAGATTATCACATTTACCATCTATGAGTTTTACAACAATAAGTGCATTTCCAAATTCAAAAATGTAACTAATCTATTCTTACAGATATCACTTGTTGATATGCACATTGTTTTCTATTTCTATCGCCTATTTTTAAACACGTAATAAAAAAAAGAAACAATACCTAATATTAAAACCTGTTTTCCCGTAGCTAAACGCGTTAATCTAAGGAATAAACACGTAAGCGCAGCTTAACCGCACCAATTAAAAATATAACAATGAAAAAAAGTGACGCCTAATTTGAAATGTCTCTCTATGTATATTCAAATGAAACAAAAATAACGCTCTTCTGCCCGCTGAATACCGTAATGACAGCCCTAACACGACAATTCCATTCAGGGCTGCCACACATTACCATATACATACCGGTGGAGGGAGTTTTAAATTGCACGCGTTTCACCGCTATTTTCATTAATTAAAACGTTTTTAACACTAAAGTTATCTAATAAGCTTCAGGTTTAACAGGTTGGCGATTATGCGAAATAATTTTCTATCACCATGTTTAGAAATTTATTGAATAACGTCAAAGGTCATCAACGACAGCAACGCATTGGTGATGTTTTAAATATTGTTGATGAACGTGAGGTGATTACTTACCATGAAGTTATTTGCTCAATTATTGACCATATTCATACGTAAAACATAAAAGAATGTCAAGTCGAAAACAAATACTTGTGTCATGTAAATAATCTAACTCGGCCAGAACTCGAACCCGGAAAACTTCGCTTCACAAGCACTACCAACTAGGCCACTAAGTCGTTAAACGCTCAAAGCTGGACGCCAAAAAACTAAGGATTTTTTGCCAAATTCCTTCAGTAATCTCAACAAGGAAAACAAACAAGTGACAAAATTGTATTCGCCGTCCGTCCGTCGACCAACCAAGTATAAAAATATTCCAATATAAGCAGCTTCTCTCAAGTAAATAAAAATAGAGGAACCGAGACCCCTGGGAGAGCCAATAACTTAGGATTTGGAGTGTACGTATGGAAATTTCACTGCATTTATATTAGCTTGATGTGATGTTCAAGCGAAACATTGGTTTGAACCTATGATCGTCTGGGTTCGATTCTGCTACTTTAATTTGGTCACCGACGTCCTTGGGGCAATGTTTAGAGGTATCACCGACGCGTTGGTGACCAAGAAAGATGGGAGGACAAAGGAAAAGATCGAAACGAAATGGGGAAGGGTGTAAAACTTTTGAAGTTATTGTATGAACAAGTCATTTAAACTTTATACCTACCTATAACAATAGTACCTACGAGGGATTATCTTCTCAAAAACCAAAAAGTATTATTACCTATATCGAATTGCAAAAAACGCGTCAAAAAATATGGTGAAATAGAGAACCTCCACTTTTTTTAAGTCTATTAAAAATATATCTCAAACGAATCCGACGATTGTTTTGAACACGTTTCCACGTTAAATAACCCTCGCAGATCAAGAGCATTTATTATATTTGGAAAGTTGTAAAAACGGCTCATTTAAGGCAATAAAAGTATGCGTTGTCCCGTAACTTCGGCTATACGTCAGGTGAAGTATCCCCTCTAGTAAGTAGCTGTTTACAACAACACGGATACATCAACTTTACCTCCTATATTCTATTGTCTTCACAGTAGGAGGCACGGAGTATGGTAAAATACTCAAATTCGCTATTTAATTTTAAACTTTATTTCTAGTAGTTATAAAAGCGAAAGTAACTCTGTCTACCTGTCTGCTGACTTGTCACGTTTGTTATACTAAACCGCTTTAGATGCAATTTAGTATGGACACAGTTTTAAAACCTGTAAAGGACATGGGATAGTTTTTAACCCATAAAAACGTTCCATTGGAATGACCTATTCCGTTCGGTATTTTTGTCATAAACCGAACAAAACATTTGTTACTTCGGCGTCGAATCACCCATACCTGTGCACACAATCACAGCCAGTGATGGTAGGGTCGGCATTATCATAAGTTTCATCCGGTGTGATCCGGTTAATCCGGGTCTAATCCCACCCGGGCCGCGGTTGCCCGGGCGTCAGCTCACCCGGTGTTGAAACCATTTGGGATTAGTTGACTCGTGCGTGGAAATTAAAATTTTCCTACTTTTCAACCGATACAACCATAACGCGTTTTAGCTAGTGAAAACGCTGATCCTGTCCATTTTCACTTCGCTTAGGAAAATCGTCATGCCTTATTTCACACGTAAAAAAGTTCAAGTAAGGATTATGAGTTTCTGAGCAATTATTTTTATCACAGGACTTTTTTAGTTTATGACACCAGCGGTTAGGGATGCAACAAAAGATGTCCTATGGTACTTAAATCGGCCTATTACTTGAGATTAAAGCTATGAGCGAATCCATGGCGTGTCTATAGTAATATGCATTGTGTATCAGGTAGAAGTCATACTTAAATACGCGAATTTTATCATTTATAACATAGATGTAGCATATACTGACGTTTAGATAGATTGGAAATGCGAAAGAGCAAAACATATGATACACGTATGGCAGAGCGAGATAGATAGACGAAACCAATTTTTAGACGGCATAGCGGGCTTAGCGGGCACTTGTCAAAAATTGTTCCTCGATTTTCTCAAAATACTTAATTTAGTTTTTACATTTCTGTGTGGAATAACGTCCTTTGTAGTCTTAATTAGTGATGGTTACTTGTGCGGTACCTGGATGTGACTCCTCTAGATATAAAAACCACCAGGAAGGCGTCGCGCTAGGCGGTTACATAGACAGCGGGCGATTCATTTTTGGTTTCGTCCAAGTGATACAATTGCCGATCTTTAGTTATATAATAAATCTATGATTTATAACGTTTCCAAATTCAAAATCATTTGTTCAAGAAATACCGCAGCACATATTTTCAAACTCATTTTCAAATATACAAAATGCAATATTGTATATCTGGATCAGAGATAGGTAAATATTCTACATATACTTGACATAATATATACCTAAACAAGCCTTAGCGGAGATGGTAGCAGAGTTGTTACTGTCCTTGCATATTTGTTTTCAATTAAGCATCTAAATACGTTATAGTAACCAAAGTAATATTAACTGTAAAATGTACGGAAAGTACTTCAGTGGTCGGTACCTCCTTAGGTAAGTTGGTGAAACAAATGTTGAAGCTGAGATCAGTAAGGGTCAGCTCACACCGAGACGCGACGCGACGCAACGATACTGGAAGAGGCCAGTGATTTCGTGCTGAGCCGCGCGTCGCCGCGAGACGCATCTCAATGCCGCGAGGTGCATCGTAAAAGTAGGCAATCTTGCACGCCGCGCGAACCGACGATGCACGGCTGCGTAGCGATGCACCGCGCTACGCCGCGAGGCGTCACGAGACGCAGCGCTGCATGAAGCAACGTATTCTGAATTCTCACAATGAAATGTGTATCTTTTCGTGTAGAAAATAAAATTCTATTTTGAGCCGCTCTTTGAAAGACTGCGCGCAGCGTCGCGTCGCGTCTCGGTGTGATTTGACCCTAAGAGAATCACGATCCTCAATAATCGGCTGAGGTAAGGCAAAATTTATTTTGAAGACAAAAATGGTGACAAAGATAAATTTTATATTTTTTCCCGCGCTGAACGCTACACGGTGTAGGGTTACCACATTTTACCATTGGGCAATACATGCAGGGATTTTTGGGAAATTTTTGGCCTTTGATTATTTCACATTTTGAAAGATAAAATGTCTATTTATTATTTTATCTGTTATTTCCGATGAATGCTCTTGATTTATTCCTTTAGTTGATATTGCGGTTTTAAGTATTGTTCTAGTTATCTTAATATATATAAATCTCGTGTCACAATGTTGGTCCGCGATGGACTCCTAAACCACTTAACCGATTATAATAAAATTCGCACATAATGTGCAGTTCGATCCAACTTGAGAGATAGGATACTTTAAATCTCAAATTATAGTCGCAATTTTAATTTATTGCTAATTATTTGTCTCTTATTATTTGACAGTCACAATATTATTTGACAGTCACAATTATCTGTTAACTCCAAATGATTCTAACAGATGTCGATACCTTTCGACTGGGTTGAGTAAGTAATCAATAGATGGCGCTGCTATGGTAAATCTAACTTGCACCCGTGCGAAGCCGGGGCGGGTAGCTAGTTTAATATAAATCAGATCCAGTAGCAGAGTGGGCGGTCATTCGTACTATTTACATTCCAAATAGGTATTCTCGACTAACTAAGCTACGTGGGCTTATTTCATACGTCAGGACGTCAGCTCAGGATATTGAATGAAACACAGGTTTCTAAGCCAAACACACAACCAACTCCCTTTATTGAATCAAACTGTTTGGCTCAGTAAAAATGCTATTAGATTTAGTTTGGTATTTTGACATCTTGGATTTACTTCACGATAGATATTGATTTTATTGATCGATCCATTCGCACACGCGTTTCACACGTTATTTATCAAGAACTGTTAGATATTCACGGCATTTCAACATAGAAGGAGCTTTTACAAGATATCACACCGCTAGACATTCATTTTTTTACTTTTTTATTTTCCCATTCTATTGACAGCTATCAGATTCACTATTAATCATCGCGTACAGATTTAATCACAATAATCGCATCAAACCAGTATCATAGGTTTACTACCTCGGACATAATATACATGTAGGAGCGAGACCAAAGTCCTACGCTGATCTAGTAACGCCACCTATGAGTAATCGATGGAACTAGTTTTAGGAACCTACCGCCATCTATGAATGATGGCCGGAGCTACTTCTGGAAACGAAACAGTTATTGTTTGGGCATGGTCGGTATGGAGTGGGGGTAGAGATGGCGTCGTAGAGAACCATAGCTGTCATGATCATTCTGAATTGAGCGCTTAGACCGAGCGGACGTGTCGAACCCACTGCCATACCAAACTTGCCGCGTTTCCAAGTTAAATTTGAATTAATCGTGCTGATCCTTTGCCACTTTGCTATTATTTTGTCGTCAGCTTTATTTCTAAGTTTAATTTAATGTAATCTGAATTAATTTTGGTGATAACTGTATTGAAGTGTTGGAATAGACGTTTAAACTCAGTGTACAGACTATTATTTCTTATCCCCAGTCACGTATAACCCAAAGTATAACAACCGCTCTGACCCTGGCTCCGAGATCAGAAGCTGGGATAAAGAACTCTGTCCACGTTTTCAGGTTATTTCAAGTTATAATTGTCAGGTGATATCATGAAGCGTGGATGCAAGTGAAAGTGCAAAGTGCAGTGAAATGATGTGACTAGATTTTCAATAAAACGGCAAGTGTCGATATGAAGGATTTTCAAGTAAGACGGCGAGTATTGGTATGGTATAATTTTTTTATTTCATTACATCTGTGGTGACAAAATTTCGCAGCTTAAATTTTAATTCTTGCGTAAACTAGATTTTGTGTGTGTCAAATAGTTTGTTAAACAATCATGAGTGATTAATACAGTCGTAGATTTTCCGTCATTATCGTTTATGGCAGCACCGGTAGTAATCTTATTTTCTTTGTTTTCTTTCCCTGAAAAAAAATATCATTCAGTGGTTACCTTGGTCAAAGCCAAAGTTGCAAGTCTTTGATTTTACTGTAATTTAACCGAAGTGTCATACATACTTCGGAAGACGCTAGTAACTTGCGTTCAATTTGTTCAAAATTTAATGAAGGTAGATTTGGGGTTAAATTACTAGGACACCCGAGGGCCAAGTACCACTTCAAGTGTTGTTATAAGAAGTGAATTTGAGTTGAGTAGTGGCAATAATATTTCTCGTTCTAGTATGGTGCAAGGTGTAATCTGATTAAGTTGTTACATTATTTCTGATTAGCGAACAGTAATTGGTGTCATTACTCAGCTGCTAAACATATCGCTTAGTTGAGGTGATGTGTCCCTTGCATTATTCAATGAAGTCTATAAGTATCGTTGCTTGATGGAGGTGACTCTAGTTGCTGTCGATCGATATAGATGATAGCAACGACACTTTTCGCTGATTAACGTCTGTAATATTACTTGCTACTACTACGATACTGTTCACTAATGAGTGAGATGTTTTCATAATATTGGTGCGCGGTTGCTTAAGCATTATTTAAGCGTTTCGATATTTGATGTTGAACTAGGATTCGTTCTTTGTTCCTATTGTTAAAGATCATGGGGATAGATTAGATTTTGTAGCCTGGTCGAAAAAGAAAAATACGCGTTTGATCTCTGGAATTTTGTTACGTATTTCGTGTAGGTACATTTTCAATTGATAACGTGATAAGGTGTTACAGTGCAGCGACCTTTAGCACAAGTGTCGTTTTCTTTTGTCACATGGTGTTGGATTCTTTTAAAAGGAAAATTATTTCTTGATTACTTTTTATTTGTATGCAGTGACTGACAGCAGTGATACTGAAAGTACTGGTCAGGTAGCGGGTGAATAACGAAAGTATTCTTTTAATTATCTTGGTGTTTAGTGATTTGGTGCGCAGCTTTTAGTTGAAAAGGATTAATTGGAAAAAAAAAACAAAAATACACACACAAAATAGTTTGCTTTATTGGTACTCAATTTCACCAAGTAAATTTATAAAGCGAGTACAATTGGCTTGCGCTTTGAAAAGACTAAGTAGTTTTAATGAGGTGACGTTTGTCGAATTAATTAAAAAAAAAAGAAACTGTTACAGCTTATTTGGTTGTCGTTTTAAAAGTGAAGTACACCTAATTGTTTTGTTTCGTATTCTAAATACGCGGGTAAGTTACTGGTACGTTTAAATATTGAGAAAGGGGTTATCTAATGATTTAAATATTGTCTTCAGAGGATTGAATTCTTACCCGATTCAGATTCTACCCACTATATTTTTGAAATAAATAAAGTCTATTTTTGCTGCATTTAGGAAGCGATTCTAGGTTTTAAGAAGCTGGAGACCAAGACCTTGTCTAGTACCTGTCTGGAACCAAGGGTGACATCACCTAGTTGTGGTAACATGAAACGAGGTAAAAGTGAAACGGCGTTTTTGGTATGACAAACTTTTATTTTATGACATCCGGTGTGTTGGAGTTTCATAACTTCAATTTTATTTCGTGCGTTGTGAAAATACAACCTTCTGTTGTCTTGTAATTAGTGATCGATAAAATAATAGTTGGATACAGTCGGTTCCCTAATTATTATTTTTTTAACAAGTGCAGCAAACTTTGATTGGATTTAATTACCTCGTGAAACCAATGAGTTTTTAACGTTATTCGTGTTCTGTGTTCCAGCTTGGTTTTCGAAGATGGCACGGGTTGTTTCTGTGGCGATCGGGAGCAAGAGTAGCACACGAAGGTTGTACTCGTGTTAATTGGAACTGCATTGATGGCTGTGTGCGTGCGCTGGCGCTGGCTTCGTGGTGTGATGATGAAGCATCATCGGTTATTGCCGCGGAACGGGCACAACGTTACAGGTGATCTGTTTTGTTTAACTGGTTTTCTTATGGCTTATAGTAAAAGTGAATTAAACTCTTCCATTTTTGAGACATTACTGGATATTAGGCGATCCCTGTATTTTTCTTGGTTAAATTAGTTGGGTAATTGAGAAACAATAATTATGTTGCTTATTGATCTGAATAATTAGGAGGTACGGTTAAGAGAGAATAATTAAGAGAAAGAATATTCTCAATATAATGTCTTCGGGACAAAGATTTAAGTGGATTAGTTTTTATAGAATTACTTTGTTATTGAATCATCCAATTCAAAACCGTTCAATTTAATAATTGGGTAATCTGTTCAGTATTACCGGTTATAATGGTTTAATTAGTTTTTGAATTGATGGTGGGTATGATATCAGAATGAAACAAAATTATTAATAACTAGCGACCCGCCCCGGCTTTGCATAGTACTATATAGCGAATCGCTATCGTCACCTTTCAATGAATTAAAACAAAACCTTAATAAATTATACGCCATAACCATGCGGAATCCTTCTTCGATTGGTGAGAATCATTAGAAAGTTTGTTCAGTAGTTTATAGACTAGTTTTCATCCATCCATCCATCCATCAGCCTTTCGAGGTCCACTGTTGGACGTAGGCCTCCCCTAACTGGCGCCACTCTAACCGGTCCTGAGCTCTCTGAATCCAGCGGATGCCCACCGCCTTCTTCAGGTCATCAGTCCACCTGGTCTAGACTTGTTTTAAAGTTATTAAAATGGAAAGTTATAATTCTTTTTATAGTTAATTGATTCAGGTGTTACTTTGCGGAACTCCATTATTACAGATTAGATGTTAATCTACTTTGCAACAATCCGCGAGCAAACTCGTATGTATGATGGTGCATACCTTCATGCAAGTAGCACCTCCCTCCCTCCCACATAGGAACATGCAACGAACAAAGAATGTATACACCAACATACATACCACCACCAACACGTGTTTCGCCCCAAAACAGGGCATCATCAGGGTAAGTAGACTCTACGACGGTCGGTCACAAAGTGAGGCTCTGGCCCGAGCGGTCGTCTTTTATACCCTTCCAACCCGCCCTTATCTGTCGTATGACCTAATTAAGTTGACCAAAAGTGACGTAATCCTACCTGGCTGCTAATTAATGATCACAAACACTGCGACAGACAGGTAATTAAATCTGATCACGTGTTGGAAAAATACGTAATAAGGGCGAGTTGGAAACGTCAATCTGTTCATTCAGCAGTGTAACATTACTAAGATTATCATGCCTAATAATTTCTAACTGTTCAAGTACGCTAAGTTTTAATCCCTTATCCGCTGTGTGTAGGATGTCATAAGTGTGGTTATTAGGTAGAACATGCCCCGATTCTAAGAGATGTTTAGCAAAATTAGATCTATCAGCGTGGCCATTCCTGTACGCGGCTATATGTTCGCGATATCTAATATCAAAACTCCTACCAGTTTGGCCTATGTATACCCCATTACAATCAGAACAAACAATTTTATAGACACCGGATTGTTTGTGTCTATTTCTTTTTTCTTTTGCGTTACATATTGACCTAACAGTATTGTTTGTTCTGAATGCAACGTTGATCTTGTTACGTTTTAGAGTTTTAGCAACCCTCTCCGTGATTAGTCCAAGATAGGCCAAACTAGATTGATAGTTAACGGGACTTTTTTCCCTCGGTACCGCGTACAGTTGACCACGCACTATAGAATTCTGTTTTATTCGAATTAGTCCATCCACCATCCTCCTGTCATAACCATTGGAAACTGCAATATGATAGATTGTATTCAATTCTAAATGGTAATCCTGTGGTGATAACGGTAAAGACATTAATCTGTTTATGTAAGAATGAAAAGCTGCTAGTTTGTGACTCCAGGGGTGGCAGGAGGATGATGGAATGACAATGTCAGTGTGGGTTGGTTTGCGGAAAATTCTGAATTTGATATTAGATATCGCGAACATATAGCCGCGTACAGGAATGGCCACGCTGATAGATCTAATTTTGCTAAACATCTCTTAGAATCGGGGCATGTTCTACCTAATAACCACACTTATGACATCCTACACACAGCGGATAAGGGATTAAAACTTAGCGTACTTGAACAGTTAGAAATTATTAGGCATGATAATCTTAGTAATGTTACACTGCTGAATGAACAGATTGACGTTTCCAACTCGCCCTTATTACGTATTTTTCCAACACGTGATCAGATTTAATTACCTGTCTGTCGCAGTGTTTGTGATCATTAATTAGCAGCCAGGTAGGATTACGTCACTTTTGGTCAACTTAATTAGGTCATACGACAGATAAGGGCGGGTTGGAAGGGTATAAAAGACGACCGCTCGGGCCAGAGCCTCACTTTGTGACCGACCGTCGTAGAGTCTACTTACCCTGATGATGCCCTGTTTTGGGGCGAAACACGTGTTGGTGGTGGTATGTATGTTGGTGTATACATTCTTTGTTCGTTGCATGTTCCTATGTGGGAGGGAGGGAGGTGCTACTTGCATGAAGGTATGCACCATCATACATACGAGTTTGCTCGCGGATTGTTGCAAAGTAGATTAACATCTAATCTGTAATAATTCTTTTTATTTGTGTGTATTGGTACTAGTATCAAACACCTATGTGGCAAACCTGTTCAAACGCCTGCGTGGCACACCTGATCAACAGCCTGAGTAGCATACAACCTATGCGGCAAATAAATTCTGAAGTCTTATGTGGTATCACCTATCCTCATAGCAGACAAAGCAGTAAGGCCCTCATGGCGTGTTTCTTCAGATATCCGTGTGTCAATATTAATACACTTTACCTGTGCGATAATAACTTGTGTGACTTCATTACTTTATTGAAAAGGTTCTCCATAGTGCGTTCAAAGTTATGTGAGTGATCCAAATTTAAATTGGAATAAGCCCCTGTACTAATGCAGATTAATTTTGTAAGAAATGCTTCTGTTTATCAGGAAGGGCCAAACGTAGAAAGATACTCGCGTGTGTGTTTGATTGTTACAGGTAATCTTCAATGACAAACGCGGATTGGTGCCGGTAGAGCGTGCTTGGGGATGGAATCCATCCCCAGATTACGTGAAGATGCTGTACGGATTAATCTGCGATAGCGATAGCGTAGTCATAGTGTAAAAGTTAAAACAAACACAAATTATTAATTTGTAATTTTGCTCCTCTAAACTAGTGTTGTAATGTTAGAAACTTGAAAAATTAGAAACTTGTTGAGTAAAAGAAATTTAAAGTAAATTGTAGTAGGGGTCACTAACCAACTTGAGACTGACACATTTTATCAACATTGACGAGTTTGACACTGACTGACCTGTGTGGCCCTGACTGACCTGTGTGGCCCTGACTGACCTGTGTGGCCCTGACTGACCTGTGTGGCCCTGACTGACCTGTGTGGCCCTGACTAGCCTGTGTGGCCCTGACTGACACCTGACTAGCCTGTGTGGCAATGTCTAGCCTGTGTGGCAATGACTAGCTGTCTAGCCTGTGTGGCAATGACTAGCTGACTAGCCTGTGTGGCAATGACTAGCTGACTAGCCTGTGTGGCAATGACTAGCTGACTAGCCTGTGTGACAAAGACTAGCCTGTGTGGCAATGACTCTCCTGTGACGCAAAGACTCTCCTGTGACGCAATGGCTATCCTGTGACGCAATGACTATCCTGTGACGCAATGTTTCGCCCGTATGGCAATGATTCGCCTGTGTGGCAATAACTATTCTGTGTGACCATTACTATTCTGTGTGACCATTACTATTCCGTTTGACCATAACTATTGTGTGACCTTAATTAAAAGGTAGTCTCATTAGTAACGAAAAACTTTTGCTGAATAAAAGAAACTTTAGAGCTTTGTTGTAACTTAATTAAAAAGGAATCACACGAGGACGTGTGCACGTCAGATTGGCCGTGTAGGAGCGAGACCAAAGTCCTACGCTGATCTAGTAACGCCACCTATGAGTAATCGATGGAACTAGTTTTAGGAACCTACCGCCATCTATGAATGATGGCCGGAGCTACTTCTGGAAACGAAACAGTTATTGTTTGGGCATGGTCGGTATGGAGTGGGGGTAGAGATGGCGTCGTAGAGAACCATAGCTGTCATGATCATTCTGAATTGAGCGCTTAGACCGAGCGGACGTGTCGAACCCACTGCCATACCAAACTTGCCGCGTTTCCAAGTTAAATTTGAATTAATCGTGCTGATCCTTTGCCACTTTGCTATTATTTTGTCGTCAGCTTTATTTCTAAGTTTAATTTAATGTAATCTGAATTAATTTTGGTGATAACTGTATTGAAGTGTTGGAATAGACGTTTAAACTCAGTGTACAGACTATTATTTCTTATCCCCAGTCACGTATAACCCAAAGTATAACAACCGCTCTGACCCTGGCTCCGAGATACATATAACTAATAGTTTGTGAAGGCATTAAAAAAAATAAAAAAATTAAATGCATGTCGAAATCCGTCCAACTGTTTGGGCTGCAGCTGTAGGGCATACATACATACATGCCTCCATACGTACGCTCTAAAAACATTGCCATCCTTCTGACTTAGTCAGGTAAAAAGGCGATTTTTAATGTCCTGTTTAAACATTGACAGCCCTAGGTCACAGGTCCGCGCCGTTAAGTCCCATTTGCATTGAATTCACTTTACTTCGTTCTTTTTTCAGTAAAAATAAGCCCAAGTTTTATCCGGTTTCTGCACGATACAAGATACAGATAAATGAAAAATTGAATTTATTATGTGTCTCCATTACCTATGTCGTAGAAGTTAGTTCTCATGTCATGAGTGTATGGGATTCTAGTAAAGGAGATTTATAATAATTATTGTATTAATTATAATTCTAATTTTATAAGGCATTTTTATAGCACTTAGCATTAACAGCATTCATATATGAATGCTGTTATTATTCAAATGTAAAACGTCCAAGAAACAAAAGTATCTAAACAGATAGGAATATGTTGCATTTCAAAGTCACAAAAGAACTTGTAACTAGATAAGGACATGTATCCTTCAAAATGCTTGTTGTATTTGTTTCAAGAATACAACAACACAACCCGAAGCACACCGAAACCCTTCCATTATGCCGATAGCGTGTAACTTCCTTGTTTTACAGCTCGGGTATGAATTTGATCAAAATCCATTCCCTCGTGAATTTGTAAACATTTGTTAGAGATGCCAGAAGAATGCTTACTTAGTTATGAGCTTAAATTCTTCTAAGACATCTTTTTAGACGCAGCAACGACGGAAAAACGAGATGCACCTGATGGTAAGTGGTCACAGTCTCCTATAGGCATCAGCAGTATCAAATACCAAAAGCAACAGAGATACTTTGCCTGAAGAAGAAAAGCAAGAAAGAAGAAAGAACTTATATAAACGTGCCGTAAAACACAGAAAAAAAAAACAAAAAAAACGAAGCAAATTAACAAAGTGCAAATGGACGAAACATCTGTAAAGGTAGCATATTTATATGATATCCAAAGAACCCCAAAACTAGTCCGATAACCAAACAAGTTTATGTTTGTCCGTAACACGGTATATTTATGTAAATCTCGCATAAAACTAAGGCAAGTACACGATAAAGATTCCATTTGGACCGTTAGACCTATCCGTCATAAAACTCGTTCAGTCCGCCTTTATGTTTCGGCTTAATCCTTAAGGTACGTGTTTTATTGCTGACGAGCAAAGAGATCCGTATCTGTTATTTATAATACTAAATAAGCTAACTGAAGTAACCACGTTAGTCTCCATTTCAAACTTTTTACCAGTTGTATCCGTAGGTAAACTTATTCTAACTTTAATCAGAAATCAAAGTAAAAAATACAAGGTGGCTTTCCTAAATCGCCATATTTAAAAATTGTTTTACTGAGTCATTTTTGTTCAGCTATTTTTATGTCATTTTCTTACAAATCAATGTTCATTTTTTAAGGAACGGATGATCAGACGAACCATCTAATGGATCACTATCACTACATAGTATAAAACAAAGTCGCTATTTTTGTCTGTCTGTTTGTCTGTATGCTTAAATCTTTAAAATTACGCAACGGATTTTGATGCGGTTTTTTGTAATAGATAGAGTGATTCAAGAGGAAGGTTTTTATGTATAATACATGCATATATTCCCACGAGAACGGGATCCACGCGAGTGAAACCGCGGGCGGGCCGCTAGTATATTATATAAACGTACATAACAGTTATATAAATTAAATCAGTTTCCTTGCGAGCGATAAAATTGCTAAGACATCGCTGCATCGCCGATTATGTAGCCACGACCCAAGAATACCCTTAAGTATTAAAATAAGACCCGAGAGATCTCGCCGTGAAGGGATATGCATACGATTGACCGAAAATCTATGAATGGTGTCACTGATCGAATTTCAGATAGTTTGCCGTTAAATGTATCGAAGTTACGGCTTCATCCCACGGGCCATTAGCGTCGGGCCTCACAGCATTCGGTGAAGTTTAATTTAAGATTTGAGTGGTTCGTGTTCCCGTTTTGATTGGATCGCACCGATAACTAAAGATTATTCGATATTTATTACTCTGGAGTATTTTTCTCGCTTTAAAATGAGTCTATTAAGTCGGCCTCGGAACAGAATTATTGCTACATATAAGATTGTTTAGGATCATAACACATGACAAGACTTGTCTTTACTTTACTTATATAACAATAAACACTCACACTCAATACATGCCAAAGTGAAATTTCGTGACATGGACGATACAAAATGCATCGACTACGCTCAAACTAAGGACCGAAAGGATATCTTCGTTTACAGTTATCGATCACTTATGTACAGCGGTGATAGCCTAGTGGTGAAGAATTCCGCCTCCTATTCGGAGGGTTCCGGGTTCGAATCCCAGGGCACGCACCTCTGATTTTTCAGAGTAATGTGCGTTTTAAGCATTTAAAAGTCACTTGCTACAAACGGTGAAGGAAAACATCGTGAGGAAACCTGCATGCCGGAGAGTTCGCAAAAACTCAAAGGTGTGTGAAGTCCGCCAATCCGCACTTGGCCAGCGTGGTGGACTATGGCCTTAACCTTCTCATTCTGAGAATAGACCCGCGCTCAATAGTGGGCCGTGATGGGTTGAGATGATGATGATGATGTACAGTTTTATTATACTTACACATTTTGACCATTTATGAGCTTGTTAATACTAGCGATCGTTGTCATGGCAACAGTATAGATGCTACCGCTACACGTTTAGTTGATTCTCTTACCTCGTTTGAGCAGGGTTTGCATAGCGCACTTGTTTGCACTTTCCAGTAGGTATGTATAAAACGTGTGATTCTAGTGTGTGCATCATCGCAATACATCATTCTCACTCTGAGGTCCGGGTCTAAAATCACATAGACTTATGGCTATAATGCGGTTTTTAACATGTAGTACTTAAAAGCTTTATTTTTTTATTTAAAACGGATTTATTTTATATCAAAAAATAAAATGCGAATAAAATATTATTTTTTAGAAACGTCCGGATTTTTTATAACTTTGAAATGGTAACACTACCACTACAATAAGCTCAAACTTATATTTTACATCACAATTTGACGTTCATGTGACATAGAGTTCATATCTAGAAATGGCATTTGTCAAACGTCAACGTTGCATGTGAACAAGGATTACATGGCACAAGTTCACATGTTCATAGTTATAGATAAAGCGCTTAGTCCACGAAAGACAAATTCAAATATCTATACATCATAAATGCATAGAAACAATTTTTAACCGACTTTAAAAACGAAGAATGTTTTAGTAATAATATTATGCTACCTTACCGAAACAATGAATAATATTTCACCACAATAACTTAACTGATAAAAACCTACATTTAATAAAATAGTGGACATAGTTTTTGAGCATAAATTAGTAAAAACATCGGGTCTAATTAGTCAGATAGAGCCAAACAAAATAGAACAATAAAGAGGTACATTTCTTTCGTGAATAAGAGGTTTAGTCCCCATTGCTTATTACGTGCAACAAAATCGTCAACGCGACGCATAAGTATAATAAATAACAAACAATAATCCCGTATTATCTATCCATCTATCGTGGACGAAGCTCAAGAATATTCATACCAATAAGTAATGTATGCAAAATAGTAAAAGTAAGATAAGTAGACTCAATCACGCAAACCCGACATTTTGTTAGCATTTATATTAGCTCGAACAACATTAACTAGCGAAAGGGTTCTATAATATCCTGGGAGCACAAGGAAAATCATACCTTGGTCCGTTCGCATACAGTTCAAATTTCCGTAACGCGCAACGGATTACTGATCTTGTAGATTATGCCTAAGTAATGGGTAATAATAACAAATGATGGTCAAGGGTGAACGTTGGTAAAATCGCAGAAGGAATTAGGTTTTTGTGTAATGGTAGGCTTTTGAATGTTCACAATAACCTGTTTATTCATCATCAGTAGGGAAATCAAGCTTATTTGTGGGTTGACACGAAAACGTTAAGGGTTATTCCATCCATCCTTCAGTAAGTATGCCAGGCTGGTCAATGAACCAAGTACTTAATGGTGACAGCTCAATTGGTTCGACATTGGTACAGGATGGTAGGCCTTAGACGCCACGTCGCCACGCACATTGTCACGGTTATTACCTTATTACGGTGAAAAAACATACTTATTGTAAATCATGTTGTAAATATTAAATTTATATGACCTACATTCTAATATATTTCTATGACATAATAAATAAGTGATCGGAATTACATTACGGACTTAATTACGGGACATGGTATATGTTTTGGCTTTTTAAATAACATTAAAAACCTCAGTATCAGTACATACCTAAGTATAATTTTCTAAACCATTTAACTAGTCTAATGCATCCCGAAGTCAAAAACAATATCACCAGTTTTCTCCAGCGTTTATCCCCAAATCTCGGATAGAGCTATAAACATCGCAAAGCCTATTTTTTATTTTTCTAGTAACGACTTCGTGACTTTCCTCAAATGTATATTTCTCCAGCATTGCCAATGAGGAAACTGTGTTCTTACATTGGAATGTAAGGGAATCTAGGTTTGGCATTTTGTGTTTATCGCGATTGTGTTTTGTGGGTGTTTGTGATTGATAATTTGCACTTTTTCCAAGAAGAATTATGGAATTTAAAGCGATACCAAAACACTTTTTCACCTAAAGCGAATGCTAAAAGGAGGGCGTTATTTATGAATTTAATAGGCTTATTACACCATCCTAAAACTCACCTAAATCTGGAGGGCTACTACGAAATCCGAACTACTAACAACGTACGAAGTTCGATTTCGAAACCTCACACGTCAGTTTCATACAATACAATTTTCTTAAACGAAACGACTGACGTCACGAGAAACATCACGTTTCGAATTCGATTGTTCGTAGTTCGGATTTCGTAGTAGCCTCCTGATTTAGATGACTAAATTTAGGAAGGTGTAATAAGCCTATAAGACAGCAACTGAGCAAGAATCAACCTTCCGCTGCCGCTCATGGCAATTGTGACCGATGCAAAATAACACACATAATACACACACGGGATTAGGAAGGTCAGTCCAGTTAGCAAAGGCTTTTGTTACGAGTTAAACACTTTTTAGAAGTATGTTGATCACACACAATATTTTATTCACTATGATCACACATGTTTTACCTCAAGCAACATTCACATTGTTTATTTGTACGAAATAAACATGAAGACAAATGACAAAGACTGCTTTGGAACTGTTTAATTATAAATACCATGGCTGACAAAACGCCATTTGTGTCATTTCTTTTCATGTCAGCGAAAGGGTTGACACGATAAAAGGGTTCCGTTTCATCACAACTTTATCACAACGTAGTAAGGTATAATTTAGCTGAACAATTATAAAAAGACCACAATAACCCGCCTACTGTCGTTTGTGGTCATTCTGACCCCCATCGCATTCCTGTGCAATTGACTGTGAAGAGTCCATTACCTTGTTATGCCTAGAGCACAGCGTAACAACATACAGTAGGCCAACATAGATGTCTAAAATCGAATCTAAACCTGCATTATGCGGTTCAAATTGTTAATACATAAAATTTTAAAATTAACGGTTTGATTTTTGTAGGTACTAGTAGCGAGAGTGACCCTCTAAGAAAGTTTAAACGCAGTTATTTAAATCAATTTTTAATTTCTCCGATAATTATGAATACCTACAGCGTTACCTAACCCACAGCTTTATTTCATTTTATTCATATGTCAAAACTCCTTTAATTTATAAAATACATAAAAACAAACAAAAAATATTAGGGAGACTTTAATTTTGTCAAATAAATTAATAATAATCAACAACTTACAAATAAAAACCAATTACACCTTTAATATTAGATAGGTATGGCTAGAATAAAAAAACGACACTACACTGATGTGTCGGCTTTTCATCCAACATCAAAGGTGGCATACTACTATAACTTCTACTCTGTGTCTAGGATATGTAAATTAGTCTGAGGAGGGTTATTAGGGGAATTACAAAACCTAAAGGGCCGTGCGAAACAATTACAGGTTAATAGAACGAGTTAATTCCTATGAAACTGTATAGTAACATTAGTTAGGTAATAACCAGGTATAATAACCAAATTATGTTAAATTTAATGGTATATCGTTAATTTGTATAGTAAATGCTGTGAGTTAAATAGCGCATTTTATAAACATGAATAAAATAATAAAACAATTAAAATTAGTATTCCAGCGGTTGTAACAAGGGAATAAATAAACGATAATTAAACATTCTGTACTCTCGAGTGAAGGCATCGTCTCGGAAAAAAGGAGCATAGGACAATCTCCGACCAGGTGGTCTGACGACCTGAAGAAGACAGGGCATCCGCTGGCTTCAGAAATTCAGAAGGCTCAGGATCGATCAGATAAAAGTAAGTTAGGGGAGGTCTATGGCCAACAGTGGACAAGCAAAGGACGAGCAAACATAACTAACACACATGACAGAGAGCACACAATTATATGTCATATAAATATCTGTACCTACTGAGAATCGAACCCCTAATTTCACAGATACTACGAGTACCAACAAGGTTACGGGTTGGTCAAATGATATAAGGGTTTATTTGAATCTGTTACGTAAACATTAAGCAATTTCTCGGTAAAACTCATCAATCATCCTAATATAAACAAAAAATTTCAAACAGCCAAATTATCCAAAAAACAAATACCTAGATATAATCAAAACAATGAACTTAATCTTTTGTATTGGTGGATCAAACAGTGATCAGTTGGAAGCCTTAAAAGCATATCTAGTTACAGTTTACTGAGAAACTTTTAGCTGCAATTTTGCATTATCGAATTACCAATCAAAACTCTTCAGGTGATATCAGATCACTGTAATCAAAATACCGAGTCCATCAAATGTAATTTGATACGAGTAAATGGTTTATGTCTGAGGCTGTGGAAGATCATCTTATTTTTGTTTTAATCTCAAATTTTAGAAGTGTTTATTTAAGTTGTAATGTATGCTTTTAATCGTTTTCCAAATTAACATCCTCAATAATAATAACATTATTTTGTTGCGAGTTACTCATATTTTTTCACATTTGAGTGACATCTGACGAATCGTGTTTGAGTTATCATGAATAATGTGTATTCCATTTATAGTAGATAAGTACTCGTTACGTTATCTTTTTATTGAGTGTTCCGATTATATGATTCTATTTCATTTCAATACATTCTAAAGCTGGGTCTCTTCGTGTGGTTCAATTAAAATTTCAGCAAAATCTGACAAGTTACTTCGCATAATCAAAGGTTGTCTTATACAGGTGGGTTCGCGTTAGCACGAACGTAGTTAAGTGACCAACCTTATAATAAAACAATTTTGCTTGAAGTTATCCTTAAACTTCAAACAGTCCTTGCACTTATTAACAAACTAACCAACTAATATTCTAACACCATCTACTAACTGGACTAATAACTATCCTTTGAGTCTAGTTCTAGGTCGGTCACAGTTGTTATGGGCGGCAGGGGAAGGGTGGTGCTGCATGCTTGTTTGCTACCTTAATTCCATAAAAAATCTTCTATGGCACGCTTAAGCAAGTGAACCCCACACAACAAACCAATAAGTTAAACCAATTAACGGACATAACGAATACAGCAATACTAATTCAGATCGTCCGTCGAATACATCTTCATGCAACACGTCACACGATCGCCGGTCACTTATCAATTAATAAATAAATAATGCATGATCCCCCGTATTGGAATATTGGCTCAATGAATTTATTACTATGTTATTGGCTAGCGACCGGTCATCTGCTATTTTATTTTTTATTTATTTTATTTATATTGCTTTTTATTCGTATTGGTTGACGTTCAGATAACACTTCTTTTGTATTCGTATTTGCATAAAATATCGCTTTTCTACTTTTAACTTGTTTTACGTATCGGATTTTATGTTATTTTTTTGTTTGTGTAATTGTTTCTTGATAATATTGTAGTATTGAAACGAAATATGCTGTATTTTTCGATTGGAGATTAAGATTATTATTTTGTTTTTACTGTCTTCTATCCTCTTGAAGATTTTAATACAGGCAGCTGACAAAGCGGTCGTATTATAAATACATGCAAACACACACACACACACATAAACACTCACACAATACATAATCCTACACAGTATCGTACTATTACCAGTAACTAACAGTTTGAGTGTGTAGCGTTATTTATTTATTTATTTTAACTTTATAGACTAAGCGCGCTCCCTCACATGCGCGCGAACCTTTGTAAATACATTGCACGAACTGCCACAGTTTTGACAACTTGGAGTAATTTGACAATTTCGTAATTGTGAAAAACTTCACTTAATCGTTGACCAAAGGTCAGCCCTACATTAAACTTGTGGGTTCGCGTATTCGCGCGAATGTGAATAAGTGCCATAAGTATCATAAGTTTAAGTACCATTTAAGCTTTAGTTTATCAAACTTTCTGCAGCCCACAAACATAACTGTACAAGTTATTTCTTAACAAAGACAATATTATTATATTATCAACAAAAATTATTTGTCTTTGTCGAAAAATTCTCAAACAAACATAGTACTTACATAAAGTCCTAATGTCTAAAGTGACACTATCTAACCCTAACACCGGCACAAGTTAATTTGCAGACCAGCGCTGTATTATGAAGATATTCTCGAGTGAAGCTCGCTCGCTATCCACAGAAAGGGCTAAGTAAATCTCGTATGTAAATTATAAATTGGACACTCGGTCCAAGTTACAGGAGATTTGAGTCTTCACTTTTTATTTTCAAAAGAAAGCGATAAAAGTGCACAATGCCTTGTAGGTACTGTTCATAATCATTATTTTATACTTGAAAAAATATGTAGCAAAAACTATGGCATACCTACCTTTTATTAAGATCTCTTAGTTACATTAGTAATATATTCGTATTTTATGTGTTTATGATGGTTTAACGGTTTTCAGCGCACATGATATAAGTTCTATTCCCGACCAGCATTTTAAATGTCATTTAAAGTGCCAAAATATGTTTATTCTCCGATTGTTAATACTCATAATTAGTGTCGCCGTCAACAATATCCGATCACAATATTAGCGAAAAAACTTTCTTGTAAAAACTCATTTTCTTTTAACTTGGGTCATCCACGAAGCAACTCGGATAGATCGGCTGGCTGACGATTATGCATATTAGTTGCCAAGTATTACCAACTTTATCCGTAGTCCCACATTTTAGGTTCCAAGGTGAACTTCACAATGGAACGACGAAAAAGAGAAATTCCAGATTTAGGTCACTTTTGTAGTTGTTCAAAAGGAAAAATACAGTTTATTGGTAAGTTTTAATGTTATGTAAATTTAATGGCCCTCATTATGGAATCGGTTTGTTGTTAAGTATTGACGACAAAACGACTCAGAAATCAACAAGACAAATTATGGTTACAGTTAGCAGCTGTTGGATCAGCGCTCTTATTAGCTGACAGTTCACCTTATTACCTGTAAGGCGCTGTCTCTGTCACCCACACGTTGTGAACGTAAACTGTCTGGAATTAAGAGTTCATAATACGGGGGCAGTTCGTTATAAGTATACGAGGACAGTGGCAGGGATTTTGCTGATCATTATCTCAACCCATCATAAACCACTGTTGAGCACGAGTCTCTTCTCAGAAAGTGTTACCTTCTCAAGCTTACACTTTCTGAGAAGAGACCTTCTCAAGGTTACACATTCAAGACTGTTGATAGTGAGTTCAAATTGCTATGTTAAGATTTTGGTACTTTTTAAATTTTTAAATTGCCTCTCAACTAGCATTACACAATGCAATATATGTATCTATTCTATATGTATCTATCTGTGTCTTTCTTCAATCCATACATGTAACTGATCGCTGTTTGTGCACACTAATCTCAGAAACGGCTGAACGTATTTTTATGGGGCTTTCACTGGGAGATAGGTGAGGCTGTTGAGCAACATAGACGTTTTATCCCGGAGTACCCGCGAAGTCGAACGAAGTCGCAAGCACAACTATGTAGTCATAAAATATAATACAATACATCGGTAAACAAAAAATACATGCGTAGCCTCGAACTTGATATCCGTCTTAGACCAGACGCAACCCTAACCCTAAACCTGGGATTGTCTCAAATCCACAGATAAGTTATTGTACGAAGGTCATCCTTAGGTTTTACGTTAAGTACAGATAAAGGCAAGACGTGACACAATCAGCATGTTTAGAGAAAGGACGAGGTCTTCGAAGGATTAACTGGATTTTTATGCGAATAACCCATAAATGAGGTAACGAACTGATAGGCATAATGTTTATGGTAAAGTCGGTTACACTTTGCAGGTGACCATCTCAGTCTACAGGGGTAGCAACGCATCTGTGACCGAATTAGAACAAAACTCATACTAACAATTACTAACTAGACTTTTTTTTTTTTTTTTTTTTATGGAATTAAGATAGCAAACGAGCATGCAGTACCACCCTTCCCCTGCCGCCCATAACAACTGTGACCGACCTAGAACTAGACTCAAAGGGACTAGGATGGTTAGTCCAGTTAGTAGATGGTGTTAGAATATTAGTTGGTTAGTTTGTTAATAAGTGCGAGGACAGGGTATGTTAGTGATAATTAGTCCTGTTAGTTAATGTTAGTAATAGTCCAGTTAGTTATTGTTAGTATGAGTCTTGTTCCAATTCGGTCACAGATGCGTTGCTACCCCTGAGGTCTGAGATGGTCGCCTCTAAAAAAGTGAAACCGGCTCCACAAACCTTCCTATCCGGAACACAATTGCTCTTAAAAACAATTATTATGACGGTAGGAATGGTACTGAGTACCTTGGCGGGCGGTGGTCCTACCCCGGGCGAACTCTAGGCTCTACCACCTAAACTACTAACTAACTATTACTAAAATTAACTAACAAGGCTTACTTATTAATAACGTCCCTATCCTCACATTTATTACCAATCTAACCAACCAACTAATATTTAAACACTATCTGTTATCTGAACTAACCATCCTACACCCTAAATTGAGTTTGACCCTCGCAAATGAACTACCAGAATCACCAATGTAATTAAAGATGTCAATGGATCTAATATACGAGTATTACAGAAAAATTTAAACATTTGCACTTGCGACTAACCTTTCCATTCCACCATTCTGCAGTAGAGCAGCGTGGTGAAGCATGTCTTAGGCCTCCTCAGTTCTAAGGAGAGACCCTTACGTGTTGATAGGCCATTATTTTTTTATTTATAGAATTGAGATAGCAAACGAGCATGCAGCACCACCTTCCGCTGCCGCCCATAACAACTGTGACCGACCCAGAACTAGACTCAATGAGTCTCGTTCTAATTCGGTCACAGATGCGTTGCTACCCCTGAGGACTGAGATGGTCGCCTCTAAATAAGATTAAAGAGTTGAGATCAATTATGAACCCCAGGGAGCATTCAATTAACTAGAATTTATTTGAAAAATATATTCTAATGTAGGTACGATAATTTCGTTCTTACCCAGCGATATAAATATTGGCAAGATTAATTATGAACAAAGGCACGAAGCTTAAGTTTAAGAGGTTAAACCTCTCTTAGTTAACCTAGTCGGAGGTGACAACGTCGAGATTCGAGACTTGACCTTAAAATGTAGTTGAACCTTTGTCCTGTACATGTAATAAATTTATGCATGAAATATCTATTATGGGGAGTCTTTAATGTCGCAACAGAACCAACAACATTTTTTTGAATTTTTGCTTATTTGGGTTTGTATATGGTTTTGTTCGCCTTAATCTCAGAAAAGGCATCATCGATTTGAGTGCGGTTTTCACTAATACGGTGGTAAGTGCATGTTTTACTTCAATTGGTTCATTAAAAAACCTGAAAGGCATAAAAATGCAATGGAGGTGTAAATGTTTTCAGTTTATTTTCAGTCAATAATATAGAGCCCATAAAAATATAAAAAGTGGATATATCGACGTATACAGACGTGTCATTTGTCTACTATGTACATAAAAAGTGAAGCGTTTCCTATGCTATTGTACCTACCGAAGCGCACGGTATAAACTCATTCATGCCAGCATTAAAAGCTCTATTCACGCCGACAGTACCTGGAATTAAAAAACAAAAATTAGAGCAACGTTTACGCTACGCCAGAATGGTTGGCAACACTCAATAATTTATCTGCGCAAATGTTTGGAGCGAGTGTAAATATTTCATCAGACCTACCTTCCGAACGACCTGTGAGCGAGCTCACAATTAAAACTTTCGATATATCTAACGTTGTGTACAGACAAGACGAAAAGCACAAGCGGAGCAGCTAAAATAAACAAATTAACATTCAATTCCCTCTGGGTTTATCCTATAACACAGTGTATCTATACTAATAATATAAAGCGAAAGAGTTTGTTTGTTCGTCTGAACGCGGTAATTTTTTTATTTATTTATTGAATTAATTGAATTGAATCTAGATGGACTGCCTCTTGAGTGTTTGTCGTCAACATACTCGTAGCTACAAACATTGTTATTTTGCGTTCTTATTTTCTGGCGATGCGACGAAAAGTTTGAATAGTTTTCGTGGACAGAGATCGAAAAGTCTGAGATTAATGTTATGTTTGGATAGAGTTGACACATTTTTAGGGAAAGATAATTTTAATAAGGATCTTTCACTTCCTCGTAAGTCAGATTTTGTTGCTAATGTTTTAGTATTGCTATTATTTAGAGGCGCATCTGCTTCTTTATTAAACAAATAAAGAAAGAAAGAGATGCAATTCTATGCAATGCAGTATTAAGTAACCAACACACTTCGTGAAATATTAAAAGCCTTAATGTTTCTTACAATGAAAAATCGCTCCTTATTAAATGCAAGAATACAAGTTGGCAACAGAGTGCAGCCTTCAGTCCTATACAATTTAAGTGACTTCAAAGCAGTCCTTGAGATGCCGTAAAATTCCCCGTTTTAAATTTGCACGTTTGCAATTACGCGATAAAGAAGTGCAGAGAAGCTTATTAAAAATCAGGCGCGTGACACAAACGTAATGCCCAAAGCACTATCATTAAATTCATGAGGTCTTTAATCCAAAAAGAAATCCACCAGAATCCGAAATCGAGGGTCTTTTGAGCGACTTCAAAGTTAAATAACCCCTACGTAAGGTTGACGGGATGGGCCCAAAATGCATTTTGCACCTAAACGCGTCACAATAAAATACAATTTGAAACGGCTACTCCAACAATCCAAGAAACAAATGTTCACCCGTGCAATTTAGACGGTATATCCGGGGACACGGGTTACATTTTAAGTTAACAAATATTTAAATTTATTCATCGCGAGCATCGCACTAAAATGGACTTTAAAACGTTATAGTTTAAGTCGAACGTGACTGCGATGAGGTTCGGAATCTGTCAGGGGTGCTTCACCGAGCCGCGATTTTTCAACGCGGCCCGCTGAATGACGTCTGTATATTTTACTAGTTAAGTGACAGATGGGTAAGGGCTGCAAACTATTTATTGTGCCATTACTGTTTGGTTGGCAAATGCCGAGAGAGTTTGGGTCTGACAGTTGAAAATGGTGCTGTTACTCAAACGACCGCTTATTGTATCGCGGATTGTATTATACGGTGAGGTGAGCTGTGTGCCGGTTTCAGTTTGTTAATAAGCATCAGTTATCAGTCAACGTCATGCTAAAACTATTTTGACTTCGTGTATGACTGCGTGTGTGAATGTGCGTACGACCATTTTTTGTGTTGTTTACAGGTACCTATATAAAAATTGCAATCTATAGGTACATAAGTTAATCTGAAGCATTTGCTAAACCACGATGCTTCTAAGAGTGGTGTGGTGATGGCAGCGGTGCCTACTACCACTATAAAACAAACTTAGGTAAAGCTTAACTTAGGTAAAACTTAGGTAAACTTAGGCTTAAAACTTAGGTAAGTATATTCATAAAAATAACCAATCATTTTATCGATCGATGGATTTAAATAAGTTATCTATTTTTAACAGAGACTTAACAAATCGACAATTTTTTACAAACGACTACTTGTTCATAGTTTATCAGTAAAAGAATTTGCCCAACAATAAAGTTAAGTTATAACCTATCTTAAGCAAACTATACAAAAGGTTAACCATACGAAAACACGTTAATAAAACTTAAGCAACCGAGACTCCATCGAATTTTAAATATAATACAATAGAATTTTATGAAACCCGTATTTGTATGGAAAGTTATCTGTTGGGCGTTATAGCGGTTTTATTTGTCGCGTATTGACGAACAATAAAACGGGTCGAAAAGCAATTTGTTTTTATTGTCTCAGCCCTGGTATAAATTTCAATCTATTTATGATGAACGTAAACATAAAGTTCGCGACGCAACGGACGGATGTTAAACTCGATACGAGCACCGATCCACAGATTTGAGGTGGTGATAATGATACCTTAAATATTTGTGGTTAATCTGATTACAGTGAGATTGCAGTACGTAATGCTTAAGTAATATACGTGGCTGCAACCCATTAATGGACCACTGCTGAGCACGGGTCTCTCCTCATTATTGAGGAGGCCTAGAACATACTCCACCACGCTGCTCCACTGTGGATTGGTGGAGTAATATACGTAAGTAATATACGTAATATTACTTAAATATTTGTTTTGTAATTAATCGGCTAGCAAAAACTTTAGCCACATTTGAACATCAAAGGCATCTCCGATGCATTATTGATTATGAAAGAATAGGAGAACTGACTCAAGCAAGAGAAGGGCTAGCCAGAAAGGGTGATGCCATGGACTTACGCGACACCTCAGCCTCACCTCATGGACAGCTATTTTTGGATTTAAGATAGCAAACGAACATAAAACACTGCCCTTTATTTGTATGTAACAAATATTCGCGATAGTCAGGACCCGAACCCAATCATTACTTGCGCAAAACTGACATTCAAGTAACATTAAAATACTAGAATAACAATTAAAATTAAAAGTTATTCAATACTAAGTTTCTTATTGTAAGTTACCATGAAAAGGTATTTAGGTACTGAGTAATATTTCATTCATGCATGTTAAAAACAATCATTTAGTTTCGACGTATATCATTAAAGTTAATTCTCTATAACATAATAAATTCCGTAAACACTTAACAATTTACATTGTATAAGCGTTGCAATATACGATGAAAAATGTCGTAACATTCACTTTTAATTAGACGCAACATGAAATATGACGTTATGAAGCGCGCCGCGAGACGTTTATTAAATGTTAAATTTATAGAGACCCGTGAAGAACACTTATCAGGCGTGACTGTCGATTCAGTTCCCCCGAATTGTGGATGATACTCCACAGTATACTGTACTTATACACTTATGAATGATATAGGTACCTACATATGTGTATCGTTAGTGTACTGGTAAAAAATCTTCTATACTACTGATACTACATATCTATAATAATACTGTAACTGATCGTATGTGTGTGTGTGCACGCTCATCTCAGCTAACTTTGTTATTATAAGTCTCGTACTAATTCGGTCCTCTCTAAATAAAGTGTAAGGGGTTCATTTGTACAACAAATATAAGAAGTAGGTACTGGGCATAAGCATAATTATTATTCTAGGCTTCAACCCTTTAGTAACACACTGAAAAAGAGTCTCATGTTTATAAACTGTTATCATCACTTACTTACATTTAGAAGCTCTTCCTATCTTTTCTCAAATAATGCTTGACAACTATTTATGGTAACAAGGCATGAATTGTCAGAAGTTGATTAATAAACCTAGCAGAAGGATCAAATTGGGTTACGTTACATCGCTCAGTAATAATGAAAAATGCACAAGATTAATAATGACTAATTATAGAGAGGGTGTTCCAAAAGAATGGGACTTTAAAATGTATGATTAAAAATAACCCGACCTAGTTTTTATTTCGTGAGTGATTTTGGCATAAAAAATAAAACATCATTTACTCGGGACCAGATCACACATATTTAACTGTCATATAATCTGCTCTACCTGAGAATCTACCCTGGGACCCTTTGCTTCTCAGGGATACTTTCAACTGTTTTACGAAATCCCAATTCATTCGGTAAACCAACACAAACCGTTACTTGCAAGTAAATTACAAACTAAACATCAATACCTAGTGTTTCACGAAACTTGCCACAGTTTCTTCAAAGTAGCAGCAGGATATTGCTTAGAAGATCAGTTACCTTAATAAATCTGAGTCATAGAATAATTGGTCTTATTACCAAAGGCGTAAGTGCCAAAGTCGCGATTATTATTTGTTTCACTATCAGTTCCACGAGGTTGAGCCAAGGACTCGTTACGATACTGATATTGACAGTCATTAGTTTGACTGTGACTGCTGTAAGGTTGCGGTCGCACTGAAACAGGACAGCGAACGAATAATAAGTAACATTTTCTTCATTAATTACAAATCTTGCAGAAAGTTATAACACAGTTAAACGTTTATCGGATTATCGGGTCGCGGGTATTAGAGATGTGTTATTCGTGTTAACACCTCCTAATGCGGAGGTATGAAGCCTTTATTTATGTAATATTAATTATTTACGCTATACGTACTTCATCGATAAGTTAAAAAATGTACACTGCAAGAATAAAGTGTCTGGCTTCGAACGAAAGGGTTCTGGCCTCTTCTTGTGTTCGAAATTTCTAAAGACCATGGTATCATCAGATCAAAATTAGCTTAGACTTAGGGTCGATTCAGACATATCAGTGAAGTCTCAGTTCCGTCACAGTTCCGGGACTGACAATGCCGAGAATGTATGAAAGATTTGCCGGAACTGTGACGGAACGGTGACTTCACTGATATGTGTGAATCGTCCCTTAAGGATAGATGAAGTCGGACACTTGCCTTGAAATAAATCGCAAGTGAGATGCAGTCAAAGAAGTACTCCAGAAATCTTGATATCAATAATGTCCCGTAGATAGCATAACAGTTTATAAATGAAAGTCTTCCAAATGTGTTTTTAATTTATATTACTTAACTTACCGAGATTAACCATGGAATGTTTTGATGTCAATGCTATAATAATATAATGTTAGGGTCAAGATTTTTTGCAAATTCCATAATTTAACGTCTTGGAAGTGTCTTCTTAGATTATAATAGCACACTTCTCGCATATCGCTGCTCGTTATGAATGCAACAAGTCCTGAAAGTGACTTCGACAACACACCGTTTCTTAACGACCGAGATGTATTAATTATTTCTACGCCATTTAATAACAAAAGAAGAAAGAAATCGAAGAAGGAAATCGTTCGCGGGTCGAGCCAACTATTTGTTCATATTAACTTTGTTTGAGAAAACTTGATAAACGCTGCTTAATAATCTATATAATATATAAAACTCTTGCGTTACTGAGTGATTGACTGACAGACAACGCACAGCCGAAATTACTGAACGGAAGAAGAAAAAAAAGAGAGGACTTTTGGAAATAGGGGGGTGAAGTTTAAACGAATTCCACGCGGGCGAAGCCTGCGGGCGGAAGCTAGTTCAGAATAAAAATAAACGTGATAGTAGGTATATTACTCGCGACTGTCATCCATGACAGCTAAAACGTCACTGACACGTTGACGGCGAAAAAACTGGGTAAGTACACCATAGATGGAAGAAAAAACCCTCTGAGGGGCGTGCGGACCTTGATAGCCCAAGAAGGTAGAGCTTTATGTGGTCTAAAAAAATTGCCCCAGGCCTTTTCTTCTACGCTATAAGTCATGCATGACATGGATTGGCCCATTAACCAAGACAAGGCCAAGACAAGTGTTCCATCTAGAACTAATATTTCGCCATGGATCTTATTACCGGCTTTTTAAATTTCCGTGAAACCTGACTTGATTGCTAACACCTTATCTTGAGTTAACTATCAAACGACTCCTCGTGTTTGTGAAGTATTGATAGTCAATGCCTACATTAGTTCTTAATTCTTCTTTCTTCTTCGTTCTTTATTCATCTTAACGCATCCGTGGTCACTTTGGTATTACTGATGTTACTACTGATTCTTTATCGTCTATATAATAAAAATACTTCCAAATTTTACAGGAGTAAATTATTGATAGTGATTTTGTCTTGCAATATTTCATCGTGTTAACTTACATCTTAATATGAATCATTGAATCGAATTGAAACTCAGCAGAAAAATTGCGCTAAGTTAAACAAGCAATCTTAATACCGTTTACCTCAGGCGCTCCTCAACGCAACCCTAAGTATATTTTAATGCCCTTCTGAACTGAAATCGAATTAAAATCAAGTCATCGAAGCGTAACGATAGACGCAAATCTTAGCTCGCGCCCTTCCCTGAGCGCACGCCCAATCAGGCGAAGAACCCAGTCCGCATACAAAACATCACCAATTCACACTTACTCCAACCCTGATTCGTATTACAACGGAATAGAATACGATTTCCATTAACCCGACATTAAATTTGAATGGTGCCATAGACTAGAAAATAAAACAGAGGCGACTGGTTGTGCTTGCAGTTAATTTAGAATGAAATTTGCATCGAGTTGAATGAAGACAAGATGAATGTTTTCGAACCGTTCTCGGTTCATTGGATATGATGGTATGGGAAAATTAAGATGTTATACTAACGAAGAACACGCTTACGGCATAAACATGAATCCACTTAATGCGTACTTACTCGTTACAATTAAGTTACTCAAGTAATATGAATGATTCTTAATTCTTAAAGGTTCCTGGCCGCGTACGATGTAGAAGTCTTTAAGAGGACATTTCATATTTAGAAGTCCTTTTATAAGTTAGTGCGTTCAGTATCGAAGACTTCGTAGCTACTTATCAGCGACCATGCCAAAAGGGAATTTTGAGAACACTATCAATCTTCCTGCTAAGGTATACCCTACTGATTAACGGATGAGGTTATGTCGCCTGATACACCTCAATTTAATCCTGATCCGGGTGGCAGTAAGAGTTTCTACCAGCCTATCTCACTAGTCACTATCATCTTGCTTCTAAACTCAACATTGCTGATTTTGCTTAAAGCGTCGGTCATTTAGTGCAAGAGATCCATAAATAATGCCGAACTCCCGAGTACTTTCTAGCCAACAATGCGTTTGTTACGCCTATGGTAATCACCATCTGGAGCTACTCTGCTCATCTGTCAACTATTTATATAAAAATACGAAGATACAAAGAAACTTATAACGATTGCTTAAAATAATGAAGATTGATTCACTTTTTTTGCCGATTCATTCTGCAACTCAGAAAATCCTTTGATGCGTTACACATACAAATTTAAGCACATTTGATCTCGCCACGCATGACTTTTATATTCGCTTGACCCTTCTGTTCCCAAATCTTTGGCTCCCTTAGGATTTCGCATTAGGGTGTTCAGTTGACGGAGGGGTTCTCGTTGCGTGCTTATGTTTTTAATGTCCGTACTGGCTATAGAATAACTATTCTCTGTATTGTTACGAGTAGATGACAATGCTTTATCTGGGACTGCGAGGGGACAATAATAATATTGCTATGTTATAGATATCATAATACTCAGAGATAAGCTTGACGTTGCAACAAAGGCTACAAAAAGGGATGATTTTATGTTGAAGGTTATGATTTTAAAAGATGATTTGAAAACGTAGGGGTTAAGTTTGAAAAGGTGCAATGAGGTTTGATCATAATTGAGACAAAAATAATGATGTAAGACGTGTAAAGTCATATTGTTTGTGGAATATTCTTTTATGTAGGTACCAAATTGCTTGCGTTGGGCGTGCGAGAAAGGATTAATAACATCTGACTAGGAAAGTGATAGCAAACCAGAAAGCAAAATTTGGCGATAAATAGATTCTGTAGTGCGATTATATAATATAAATAAAAACCAACCTTTTAATAACAAAGTGCAACGTAACATAAATTGTGATTAAAAAATTTAAAATCAGCTATTTCATAAACCAAGCAGCTCGCAATTTTAAAAGATAAACTGTTTTAGAAGAATTTAATCTTGTGAGCATCAATATACCTTAAGAACTTCTAACTTTTAAACTTTTACTACCATTTTTAAGACAAAGAATCGCCTATTCATCTCTCACATTTAAACTTGGAATATGTGAAGACTCATACGATCAAAGTTTAAAATGATTTGATCATGATTGTGCTGAAACAGTTTATGAGGAATATATTATCTCTTATCTTTATTTTAAACTCATTTAACTAACTAAAGAATACGTAATAGTTACTTTAACTTTCAGTGGCGAATTCATCCATCATATTGATGGATCGTAAGACGTATACGAGGAAACAAATGTGATTAAAATAATATTTGATCATGAGTGTGCTAATTTTTATTAACCGACTTCAAAAAAGAAGGAGGTTCTCAATTCGACCGTATATATGCTTTTTTTTATGTACGTTCAGTAATTATTTCGTCGTTTATGGGGTACTTTAGTACATAATATCTCAATGTTTATGGGCCGATTTTGGTAATTCTTTTTTTGTTGTAAAGTAGATAGATATACGCAGTGGGGTCCCCTGATAAGGACACCAGGATCTGATGATGGCATCTCAGAGAAATCGAGGGGAACTTTCGAAAATTGTATGGACAACTAGTGTGTTTGTTCATGTTATCATAAGTACATTAAAGCGCTACCATGTCATGAAGATCTGGAGTCGATCTGATGAAGCCGAAAGACAGTCGAGGGAACTCCTCAACGATTTACTGCAGTTATCTAGTGTTTGGGCTTGATTAATTTGTAGTGACGAGAACTTTACACTTACATGTTAAATTGAGCGCCATCTGGCGAGTAGCTTTTGAGTTCTCTCTTCTTATCAAGATTGAAGTCGGTTATTTTTTTTGTAAAAAGCAATTATTCCATTCAAATATCATAATCGAAAATTTGCAATGCTCAACTCATTTGAATAAATTTTTCTTTGATCCTACATAAATCTAAGTAACGCTTAGTCGTAAAAACGCTGAAAAAAATACTAGCATTTCTGTTGACGTACTCATATTTTTAATCACGAGCGATTCTCAAAACAAACAACAAAAGACGTAAAGTTAACACATTAGACGTAAACAGATACATTTACTTAATAATTGAACGACAGAAATACACATCTATTTCTGTTTCCAACACGCTAACAGAACTCCTTAAAAGCCTCCGCGGGTTAACGTTCACAGCTCGTAACAATTCTTTCCGGCGCCATGTTTCACGTTAACAACGCACGTAAATTCCTCCGATCCTACTTCCGGCCTGTATTCTATAAATCTTTCAACGTGGTCTCGTTGTGCCACAAAAATAAGCCTCGTCAATGTACCTATACAGTTTATTTATTGTACCTATATAAAGTTTTTGTCGTTATGTGCTAGTTTTGCCAGACGTCTTTTTGTTCAAATTGATGTAACGCTTAACGTCTTTTAGATCAAATTGCGTTTAAACTTTTTTTGTAAAAGTTTCTTTGAATATTAAAAAGTCGCTGGAATGATTCGTTTAATTTTCACCAGCTTGGGAGATGGTTTTCTTGACGCAAATACCCGTCATACATAGTCATTTACCATTAGTTAAAAATAACTACACAGAAGATATACAACGACGAGACGTAAACATAACATATTCTTTACTACACAAAAACTTTGATTAGAACTTGTGCTACAAAACCGTAACATTTGGTCCATTAACGAAACCTACTACCAATTTAGGCGACGAGTTTTCCATGAAAAATAGCATACGGTTGTAAGCATGCTATTAAATATCATAACATTTTAGTGGAGCCCCGGCAAACATATCATTACACTATTAATAACTAAAACCCTAGTAGTGTAGTTACAGGTCGCCGCGGGCCGGTAGTTACACGTCATTTAATTTATTTAGGTTTTGAATTGGGTCTCATTAACATACGCTGTTTGAATACGAATTCATTTGATTCTATTTCATCACACGATACCATTGAGGAAACTTGATTAATGTTAAAATGAACGGGTATTTTGATATTGTTATAACTATGTTATTATTTTAGGATTGCGGCTTACCGAGTATCAGAGATAGTGCAATGAATGTACGTTATAGGAATGTTTATTATTTTATTATAATGGTACGTATGGTCAGGCAAGTAGTGATAAATTAGGCACAAATGATTTAAAGCTTGACTCTTCGCTTGTGTGTTACCATGTGAAAAGTTTCTCCTAGCCATAGCGACATCTGACGAGTAGTTTTTGGTGTCAGTAGTAATTGATGCGCATTTAATTGACTTCTTAGTGAGCTCTACTCTACGACTAAATCGCTGCTAACCATCAGGTGGTATTGTAGTCAAGCGTTAACTTATACAATGTAAAAAAATTAAGTCCTTGACGTTGAGCGCACTGATTTATACTCCGTTTGAATTCGATCTGGAATGCCTTATTAAGCATGGCACACAAATGCCAGCTTTCCTCCTACGCAATTAAGGTACATTTAAGATTGAATGCGTTATCTAAAAATGTCATCAATATTTTTTTCTGACAAGCTAAATTGAACTGTGAACACAGGTAATAAGTTTGGTTTTAGCGAGGAGTGGTAATTCCATATGCTCGCGACTCAACTAAAGTAAAAGCCATTTCACTCTCGTTGAATACTGCCATCATACACTGTGACACGGGCAAACTATTCTAATCCTTCACAGCCCTATTTTCTACAACCACTTCATAAGTCCGTACTCTCGTATGAAATACATTTTAATACCATTAAGACGCAACATACAGACGACTTCGCTACCACTATGCTAATGTGCGGATCAGTCAAGGTTCCCGGCCAACTAGATCTAGACTGTCAGACTGTCTGACGGTTACAAATAGAATCGCCGACTACTGAAGTTCTACTCGGATTACATTGCTTATCCAGACTGATTTAGGAGTTATTCAAATTGCGTCACTGTGTTTTCGAACTAAGATTTTCTTAACGTGGTTTTAAAGTATTATATTCTGAGAACTTTTCATTTTGATTCTTAATCCTCATTTTTAAATGTTTGACACAAAATATACTTACTTAATAATTTTTGTAAATTATTCGCAAACGACAGAATATCCTTAAAACTTAAAGGAATGTATTACCGGGATAAAAACAGACAGACAGACAAACAGAGTTACTTTCACATTGATGATATTTATATAGATTTATGAATAAGCCGATTTAGTAAAGTAGCCTACTTAAGATTTTGATTCTAGATGATTAATTTTTAAAATTTTAGACGTAGGTAGATATCCAATAATCACTCAAAAATCAAATGCCCAAAGCAGAGATTCAAACAGCGATTTATGTTGCTTTTAAAATTGATTCTAGCTTGTCTTTAAATTGCCATCGTGTTGAACACACCGAACAAAACAAAGGATGTTGGTACTTGGTACATAAAGTAATAATTAATCCTTATTTAATCTGTTGTTGAACGAACAAATCCGAACCACCTTATCGCGTTTGAATAACTTCCCTTCACACCTCTCGAGAGAAGTCGTTGACCCCGCACCCCTCAATAGGGTTGCCACAGTCATTGTTTAGGTGTTCGAATTGCCAAGGTGTTAAGATGGTTACAAAACATTAGGGTTGTTTCAAATTGCCGGTTTCTTTGATCGCTTAGTGATATAATTCCTTTTGTATGTTGGAGCTTGGATTGCAGTGCAGTGGGGAGACCCGAATTCTATCGTAAACCAAAATATACCTACATATTTGACCTTTTTAGTAAGAGGTGATGATAATTTGTGTTTGTGTATCTTAAACGATCTCGACTCTTCGATTGGAGAGGTTAAATGTGTGAACATTGAAATTTTAAATATACCATGGCAGTGTTTATTTTTAACCGACTTCAAAAAGGAGAAGGTTCTCAATTCGAATTTGAGTGTTACCTTATAACTTTTTACTCCGTGTATCGATTTTGATGATTCTTTTTATATGCAACACTTACACTTATTTATCATGTTATCCCATTTAATGTAGCAAGGTCTGGCGAATAGTTTTTAAGTGATTCCCAATAATGCATATTTAATTGACGATATTGAAATCGATGTTTCTTATCATAGTTACAAATTATTTTTCGTGCATACATCGAATCCAAGCGTGATGACATGTAAACACAATAGACCTTTACATCCTCAAAATGACCAAACCAATCGGCTCCGAGCCATGCAACAACCAAATCCAGGGAACAAATCAGAAATACATTATATCGGCACTAATTGGTATTTCGCGTTCGACATACGGCACGCGACGCTCGGACCGAATATCTCCCGACAAATACGTTACATTCATACATTCTCGGTGCGGTATCGACGCCATTTCAACGCACTACACTAATTTCTATTGACATTGCTGAGTGTTGCCAGGCGTCCGGACAAAACCGTACATAGATAGAATAACCGTACGTTATTGATTGCGTGTCCGGACAAATGCAGTGTCCGACCTGTCTGGTTTTTTAATAGTCGAATTTAAAAACGTTGATAATTTTTTATGTAGAATGAAATTTCGATTCGCGTTTCCTGTCTCCAACTAAGCTGACATTAATGAATTTTGTATAGGGTGTCCGGGTTTACACAATTGACCGGCCAAACTGGCTGATCTGTAGCTGTACAGCTTTTAGGTTTGGTAACCCTAGTTGAAATTTATGTCATAGACGCTGTTAAACAGCACAGCCTATAGCGATTGATTTAAAACAACTGGAGTTTTTTCTGGCTACTAACTTAGATGTTTGTAGTTTGTGAAGACCTGCAGTACTGTCAGGAAAGTTATCAGTGCAAATTGAAATCAGATTACTGATTACATCGAGGGTATAAAAACGTTTCTCCAAGACCGCGCTCACTCAGCTAGGAATACCACGAATGTGTCAAAACTCCTCATAATCATTCGCGAAGTTTCGTAGCTACTATACTTGTGGGTTCGCGTATTCGCGCGAATGTGATGAACGGCCTTATACAAAACATTTCATCGGATATCTAAACCCTTCTAGCTAAGGCATCGATAATATATGTATTCTGAGGGGTTAAAATATTCTGCATACCAAATTTCAGCGTCCTAGGACTTAGGGAAGTACCTTAGGAGTTTTAATAGGTGAGTCAGCAATTAATATTTTAGGTGTATTTTAGGTGATTGATAATAAAATGAAACTCATGAGTCTGTTACGAAAATATTATAAAGCTTACTTTTTCAAGTGGGTGATAATATAATGGAACTTTTAATACTGTAAGCAACATTAAGTCAGGTAATAACTTAGAGGGATAAGCTGAAACAAAAGTTCCACGCTTGCGAAGCCGTGGGCCAGAGCTAGTAACATATACTTAGATAGTAAAAAATCTATTACACCCAACCATACCAGCACGGTTTCAATATGCTCCCTATCACAGGAAAGTAATCCCGGAAGCTAATACTCTATTAGCGAACAATACAATGGCCGGTACATGGTGAATTACGCTGATTACCCCACCGCAAATAAGTGCTCCCGACAATATAAGTGAAACAGGCAATCGTACATGACTTACTGCCGTAACTGTACGTATAACTCGCATCCGTAGTGGAACGACTTGAAAATTGCTTAGTGCTATCACAATAATTAATCGTACATTTGCATATAAAATTTATGAAGACGTGAATTTGACGTCACACACTAACAAACTGACACATTACCAAAAAAAAAATTAACGATCTACCGTGCTCCAACACGTTGCTAATGTGTCAAGAATATATATCGATCAGTTTTTCTCTTTCTTCTTTAAATCTTTTTAAAATCTAATGCACTCGTGATTGGAAGACACTATCATTATAATTTAACGGGAACATCGACATGTATATAACTATACATAATATATCACACATTATATTACGCCGCATCTATACTTGAGTCTTCGAGATTATGGAATTGGTACTCCCCGCAAAAAAAAAATTGTTTAACTTTGCTCACAGTTCAATTTAGCCTTTAAGCAAAATTTTCTTAAGACATTTCAAATTTTCATCGTCACTCTACCATGAACCTTAATCAAAGAGTCGGAAAGCTGACATTTGTGTGATACGATTACAGCGAACGCAAACGGAGGAAGTATAGTAGGTATTATTACATTATAACATCTTAGGTGCTTTGCCCACGGAGAAACTATTGCAGCATGTATTCAAACAGCTAGTTGCCAGTTGTCAGTAACTGGCAACTAGCTGTTTGAATACATTTCAATTGGACTGCGCACACACAGCAAGTCGAGTTTCTAATTCCGGCAATCGTCAACAGTTTTCAATTACCGCAACTAGCAACTGTTAAAATTATACCAGTTTTTAAAGTTGCCGGTTTCCGCAACTGTCAATCGCAAATCAATCATTCAAATTGCTCACAAATTGCTATAAAATTGCCGCAACCGTAAACGTTGTAGCAACTATCAACTTTTACAGGAAACTTTTAAAAATTTGATAGTTGCCTCAACTTGAGTTGCTCCGTGGGCAAAGCGCCTTAACACGTTCGCTGCGTCTTCATTTTCAAAGAACTTTCCGCTAGTAGCTTTGGAGACCTAAAAGATCTCCTAACTAACCTGGCCTGTGGTGCGTTAGAGACCTAATCAGTCTCCTAAAAATACAGTTTTGAAAATAATTTATATCTTCCAAAAAACCAATGATATATTTTTGAAATTTTTATGGGTCAAAAATAACCTATTGCTGTATATTTTGCTAGCTGCGGACGCAGTTATGACATACGAATAAACTACAAATAATAAAATAAAATTAGGTATCGATTGTATCTCGTACCGCAACCGAAGATAGTTCAATATGTGTAGTAAATAGTGATGGGAATAAAATAATATCTCAGTTGTCGATTGAAAAAGTTTTATTAAAGTTTATTTATAAACTATGGTCGCAAACAAAAAGCATTTAATTAAATGTAGGCCTATAACAAAACATAAATTGTCAATTTTTAAAGATAACATTTACTCTAAAATGACTAAACCGGCTACTATTGAACATAATGATCCTATTAATCTTTATAATAAATTACATAAAAATATCAACGACGAATTTAATCGAATATTTAAGTGTAGGTACATAAATAAAAACAAGAATTGTAAATTCAGTGATTGGGCTACTGTAGGTATTTTCTATGGCGAAAGACAATATAATTTTTCTCCAAGCTTCCAAAACCACGTAAAAAATTATGCCAACATTTTTAAACTCGTTTGTATTTAGGCGAAGTCAATGTACATAAAGGATAAAATTGTTAATTCAGAAAATAAAATACAAGCTACTTGGAGGATTATCAGCAGTGAGACAAGTAACGCCGAGTCTCGCGATTTCAGCTATGAAATATTAGATAATGAAAATAAAATCACTTCCGACACAGAAGTAGCAAGCGTTTTTGAAAATCATTTTCGTAATATACCAATAAAATCAACCAATTCATTAGCTTCTTCGCCGGTGAAAGCACTTTCTATTTTAAAAAGTAATGTCTATTTTAAAAGCACTCATTGTTTATCAACAATTATCAACACACTTAAAAATCAAATACAATATCAATACAAACACGTATATAACCACGTAAATATATTATCAAATACAAACACGTAACGTTATTTGCGAAACATGCGCGCGACCTCTCACATCGATACTAGGACAACACTAAATCGAGTCACGCAGCGCCCGCGCCGCCCACCTTCCCTCTCTTGCGTCTACGAGGCTTACGATTTTACGAGTATCAACATGCCTCGTAACGCAAGGAATTAAAATAATTATAATACTGTGCGTTAGGGACCTAAACCATCTCTTATTCTTTTTTTTATGTCCTGGAATTCACCATTAAGTAGGAAGCAAATATGTATATTTGTCTTTCTCATACTTAAAGAACTTTACAAGTTAGAGCCACCCGCACGGAGTGAAAGAACACGATTTTAGTCGACGCACAGTTCCGAAAACCTGTAAGAGATCTGATAGATCTCGTAACGCAGCGAACGTGTTAAGCAACTACAAGTTATCATGCACTTGAATGATTGGATAAATGAAGCGTGAAATCGTTTCTATTAAATACATATAACAGCATATCGTGTAATCATATCATGTGTAAAATTAAAAAGGAATAGACGTGTAAGTAGCAAAACTTAATTAAAACATTCTATTATGTTGAAACCTTGAACTTTAAGTATCATTGAACTATCGACCGCATTCACATTACAGCAGGGAGCAGTGGCAGTTAATTTTCTCTACCATCTAAACTTAATTATAAGAAACTGCCTAACAATCAAGTACTACCTATAGCTATAGACCATAGAGAATAAATTGCCGTTGTAATATGGGTGTTTACAAATCAAAAGTGAATATTCTAGTGAATATCATAGGCTGTTACTAAGCTAATGCGCTCTACCATATTAAAATAAGTTTATTTGAACGCGCTAATCTCAGCAACTCCTGGTTTTAATTGAAAAAATATTTTTGCGTTCTATAGTCCATTTATTGAAGAAGGCTATAGCCTATAATATCAAGCTACGACCAATAGGAACGGAGCAACAAGTTTCCCGAAGCGAAGCGAGGGCGTCTACTAGTATCTAACTAACTATTTGAACACGTAAAGAAGAAATTTCCTGAAACAAAGCGAGGGCTTAAACCGCTTAAACAAGACACATTATAAAAATATGTGCATCTATTGCATACCCATTTCTAGGTCCATTCTGTATAACCCTAACATGAATACACGCGTTGGTTCGCGGGTCGGCCTGCGAATTTGCTTGTCCGGTAATTGCGCCCGGGGGCCGTTCCGCTACCGTGTATCATTGCCATTACAGACAGACTGGTCAATACATACTATTATGTGTATTTACTTGCTAATACGTGGTATTAGTGATAGTTACGTGGTTTGAACGTTGGACTACCTTACTTACTTTATTACTTACTTACTACCTTAGTTAAAGCCTCTCTTGAAGAGTCCAATGTCATTTACTGGTGGACACACCGACTACAAGAAAGTCTCAAGTTCGAATCCGCGTGCCAGTTGAGTAAAATATCTCTAATTAACAACACAATAATTGGGAAATATTTTTTTGCTGACAAAATATGAAAATTAAATCTCTCTATTATGATATTATTCGGTCTGATAAATCCTCCATGATTAGGTATTTATTAATTTGACGTCTATTTTATCAGTTGTAGAATATTTATTAATTTCGATAATGTTGATTTAATTGATATACCTAATTCATTATATTCTACGCTCATTTGTGGCAGGGATTAATCATGTGATAAATAAATGTAGACATAAACCTTGGGACTAGAATGTGTTATTTTATAGGTAAACTGAATGACTACCCGCCCGCCCTCGCTTCACTGAACGTTAAATGGGGAATCTTCATAGCCTATTTCGGTCTCATATTTATCAGTTAAATTTATATGAGAATGTACTTAAACTAGACATATAAACCTTCCTTGAAAAATAGTCTACCAATGGTGAAAACCGCATCAAAACCCATTGCGTTTTTTAGAAGAAGAAGACTTAGCAAGGCTCAGACAGACAGACAGGCGGACGGCGTTGTTTTATACTAGGTATGTAGTGATGCTACAATTGCGTTGTGTCGAGATTAGTGCTCATAATCTGGCTATTTGCATCGATCCTAAGTGATCGTCAAATGAAAGCAACTGCGGGCGCGGTCGGTAGTCGGATAGCTGACCTCAGAGGCCTTCAGGCGGCATGATAAAATAAATAACGCTACACACTCATAGTCCCACACTAGGATTCCCTGTGTCGTGGGTGCCATGGACAACACACAAGACAAGGACACACATCTAGACCGAGAACGGAAATTCAAACTCATCATTCAAATTTCCGCCTGGGAATCGAACCCAGGATCCTCGGAACAGCGATCCGGCGTGTTAACCATTGCGCCATGCGCCATCCGGGTCGTCGATAACTTCCATCGCTCTCTTCTCTTTCAATGAGACGTTGGACGGTCGCCCGGGGCAACGCAAACTTTTACCCGAAGGTCGGAGCACCGCGGAATACTTGGCGTTACTCCGCAAGTTCAGCTACAACAACATAGTGTTAATTGTCAGCTGGAGCTATCGAGATGCTTTGTTTAACTTGGTTAAACTACGTCAACTTTCCCACTTTTTGTTTTAACTGGCCTCGCAGACCAGTAGGATTTGTTATGTATTTGAATCTTGTTCTAGCAGGGTTAAGTTACATTACCTATAACGACTCTCACTAACAGCCACTGTAGCTTAATTCCAGACAGTTTACGTTCACAACATATGGGTGACAGAGACAGCGCCTTACAGGTGATAACGTGAACTGTCTGGAATTAAGAGCTCATAATACGGGGGCAGTTTTTAAAAGGACTATTACTAACAACACCTAATCAACTAACTATTACTAAGTCTCTGCCCCAGTCTTCATAGATATCTACTAACGAACTAACTAACGCTCTAATATCGTCTACAAACTGTACTGAATCTTAGTTCCGATGTGAGTTTTGTTCTGTGTCGGTCATAAGTTACAATATTGTCCTAGACGGCAGCGGCAGTTTGTTATATTAATCCCCCAAAAATTAAAGAAATTACGTATTCTATATGTGATTACTGTGGCTCATAAATTACAATGCTAAGTACGCGATGGGGAGGCTGAAACAAGTCAAACAAAATTATAACCGTAACGCAGGGAGACATCTTGAATGGTTCTGATTCGTAATGTATGCAAATTATCGCTTCAATCGTTTTGGTGCCGAGATAAAGTCGATTCAGCAACGTTACCAAGTTATTATACTTGAATCAGTTTCTTGAACGTACAAGCAGTTTTAATAAGTTATTGATCGGAGACCCATAGGTACATATAGAGCAATGGTTACCATGATAGGTTGTCGAACGGCCTAGTTCCGATTCCCAGCAAAGTGGAAATTTAGATGATGAGTTTGAATTTCTGTTCTCGGTCTGGATGTGTATTTTTATCCATTACAAACAGATTTACTATAATTTTTTGTATTGTTAAATCATTGTATAATCGTACACACACAAACGCACACAGTATCTCCACAATGGCTTCACTTAAGGAAACATTTGTTTTTCTTTATATTGATTTAGTTTACAGTTGAAAACATGTTTAAACGGGATTCTTAGAATTGACATTTATTACTTTTTTATTAGAGTACATATTGTAACAGAACAATAATTACCGTTATAAGTTAAAATATCATTCGAGTCCTGTAATATAATAAATCGTTGCATAAGTTGAAATAATAATATTTTTATTCCGGTTTGTGGATAGCGGAATAAATTGCGTCTGCCAAGGTTAGCCAAATAGTCGGCTTCCGTCTATCATGCGAATCAATAGTACCAGCCCTATTGCCGGCAACTTACTGACGATACATAACGTAGGGTTGCCAACGAAACAATAACTAAATTAATGAACCAATTGGAGTGCAGTTTTATTTAAATCGTAAATCAGTTTAATTGCGGTTTTAGCTACTTTTGGTAGAAATCGGTCCAGCACTTTGAGAAGTGTTATTCCAAAATGATGTAAGGCATTTTGGTATAAAATTTATTTATTGGCGAAAAATTTAATTATTAGCCATAATATATTATCATGATGAAGATATGTAATGGCATTTGATGATCATCAGCCTTTTAGAGCAGTTTCTTAGTCGGTTTTTTATTTATTTTAAAATTATAATTATTGTCTTTTTTAGTCTTGTGTTGTACGTGACACACAAGTTTCAAGAAATACTTATGTATGACTCTTTAGCGATATTTATTTAAAAATCCCGTCTGTACATTTTGTATAGTAACATGTTTTCCGAAGGGAAGCGCTAACGATTTTATTTATTTGTCAATTATGTATACTAAGACACACGTTTTCTGAAGCGACAACGATTATTAGTTACCTGAACATAATCTACTTATAGCGGAATGTTCTAAGTTGCCACTGCAAAATTGAGTCACTTTTAAAATGTCATTATTTTCAATCAGTAACTAAAACAAAATCGACTCAAATCGACTCAACGGATCTGTATTGGCTACATTCAAAACCGAGAATTGACCTTCTGGTCTATTACAAGCGAATGCAATTTCGTCCATGCAGAATCAGCTTTGCAACGTAAGATGGCATCCAGATTACGTATATTAGATTTCTGAGCTCCGGATATTCGACATCCGGTTACATAAGGGCTCGAGCACACTCGCTGTTATTGCAACTCTGAGTAGTACCTACTTAAGTTCCTTATGAATAAGATTCTTCACTTTATTGTTGACCGGCATTGGTTATTCTTCTAACATAACAGATGTTGGGTTAAATAATAAAAATATTTGTTACCGTTTATAGTCCGATAATCACCACATGATCTGGACACAAACACGTACCTACACACACTTATAAAAACACCTACTCACACACAATACGTTAACATATTTTGCTGGCGGAATAGTCTACAACACAATCAAAAACAATCACTAACACTTACGACAGTACAATAATTTGCCTATTACAAAAACCGTCTGCCCTAAGAATCGAATCCGGGGCTTCTCGATCGGCAGATAGTTACCAACTAGGCGACATGATCGTCAGTTACTTAACATGACCTCCATATGTCAATCTATAACGCGCGTAGCTCTCGAGAATAAATTGAAATGTCCAATGCAAGCGCAGTGACATTAGTTCTTCCAATGAATATGATTTGAACTGAGAACAACCTAACCTTATCAAACTTGTAGTCCAAGTTAAAATATAAGGTAGAAGGTTCTTAATTGCTTTTAAAGCTGAAAACAAAGCATTATTTTTCGTTTTACATATCAATAATATCACATGACTACCAATAATTGAGTTTAAAATCTTGTACGCTTTTTGACCAACACTATATGCACAACGCCATCTATCCGCAACGAAGACTTATAGAAAACTTCAAAAAGTATTCCTTTGTTACCTTGTGGTACTTGTCTTACTTGTGTACATCTAAACACATTATATATTATTTTAAGATGTATTTTTCTTTCCACTGTATTTTTTTTAAACAGCAACCCAATACGTCAAATAGTAATTTTGACTTGTTACTACCCGATTGACGCTAACCCGTTGTTAGCGATAAGGCAGCTATTTGAATTCAATACCCTGTAGTTTACTTCTCTCTGAAATGAATTTAGGAGATGACTTCTGTTCAAATAAATAGTTTTAATTTATTTGTTAAAAACCTCCAGTGTGTTAGAGCCATAATCGCTACCGGCAGCCCTGACAGCCAGCAAATTTAGCACCAAATTGCTATCTGACCCTACATGCTCATTTATTCAAATATGTTTATTTGAAGTCAGCTGATTGGACGGCTGCGCGGCTCATATAAATCTAGGTAATTGCGCGTTTAAGACCTAGCTCTGGAACTGGAATAGGGTTTTAGAATAAACCATGTTATGTTACACTAAACCGTAAGTCGAGTTAGACGTATGCTCGTTTAAAGATATCTAAACTAAATAATTTGTTGTTAAACTTTGAGATTATTTAGATTCGAGGTTCAATGAATCTAATTTTGCTAAGTAAAGGTCTTGGGGTTCGAATCCCAGCTGTGATAAACATTTTACGATCTATTGTTTTAAAAAACTTGTTGCTTATTGCACATCGTCATCATCATCTCAACCCATCATGGGTTACTATTGATCACGTGTCTCTTCCCAGAATGATAAGGTTAAGCCAAAAGTCCACCACGCTGGCCAAGAGCGGCTTGGCAGACTAGACCTTGGGTTTTTGCGAACTCTTCGGCATGCAGGTCGGAAACCGATGTTTTTCTTCACCAAGTGACATTTAAATGCTTAAAACACACATAACTCCGTAAAGTCAGAAGTGTCTGGGATTTGAACCTGAACGCCCCGGGTACGAAGTGAAATTCTTAACTACTAGGCTACTAGCGCTCTTATTGGCACAGACAAACACAAATTATCTAACAATTACTTTTCAGCTACTCACACATTTTTTCTTCTTTCTAAATGTCCCTGTGAACTCGATTGTATAGACAAGTTCCACTTTTTACTACCGTCGGTCGAAAATAACTCATCTTCAAGAGATGCTCGCCCTAGCTATTAAGCATGGATTTTTATTTTTAGTTTAATCGAAATCGCTCCTTCTGTCTGTCCTGTTTAAATTAGCCCTGACGTTGTTTGTCGAAGCACATAATTTACCATCTCTCATTGATTTCACCCGTTCAAACGACTTTGAACTCTTCACCGGTGCACCGAGAGTTCAATGTTAAATTCTATTGAAGCCTATTACTCTTCTCGGTAAGGACAAAAAGATTGACATATGGCATCTTTTCGTTGTTTTTTCAGTGAGTCAATCTTAAGGACTTGTTCTATTAAAGGCTCACAGAATCGCGCGACATAATCTAGATCATAAAATAAACTTTGCCTGGGACCACAATTTACTACCTTTTTAGAGTATTCGTAACATTTATTATTAGCGGTCATATTGGTATCCAAAAAAAGGCAAATGATTTTTTAAAACCATAGCATAGTACGACACAGTTTTTATTTCTATAGAGTTTAACCGTTAAAAGATAATCAGACATTAAATTACCGACTGTCAGTCGGTCAGTGCAAAGTTAGTGCGCCTTACTATCCAAGACTACATCGTTAGTTACCATCAGGAGCGATTGTAGTCAAGCATTAATTAAGATTTAATACATAAACATAAATCCAAAATACATAGATAACATAATAAGTTAAAAATATTACAAAAATATTAATAACTTATTTTATTCGCTAGCTATAAGACAACCAAGCAGCACTCTCCGTCAACATTTTGTACACGACAAGATAATGATGGTATCAAACAGCGCACATTCAGACAGATTGATACGTTTTGCGTTTGAAATATTATTTCGGAGTACAACAAACGTGTTAGGAATAGTGAATATTAGCTGTTATTGGATAATAATGAAGCCACAACTTGCAAGCGTGTTGTGCTCTGTTAAATTAACTAACAAATATTATGCACCTATAAATGTCCCACAATAAGGCTTGGAGCTTCACTCACTACGAAAGAGCTCATAAATACTGGCCAACTATGGATTGAAAGTTGGAACACTTCAGACCTTACAATAATTATAGTATAGAAACCAAGTCAGCGCGGCCATTTTATAGCACCTTCATTGGAGCCATTATGGCTCCAAACACCGTTCCGTTGTCAACGCACACCGAACGTGTCTCGCGTAAAATTTATAATTATGACGATTTGTGCTGTTAAATTTTGTCATAACACATCCGAAAAACAAAAGAAGTGTAATAACACCACTCTTCACAGGTTAGCTTTCAATATTTTATAGTATCTTGTATTAAATTCGGGTTAAAAAAAATCGGTTAGTGCTTCATTTTAGACTGAGCGCTTGTATGACTACTGTCATTCTATACTATAATTATTCTAAGCTTCAGACAAAATGTACCTAGTCTTCCTTTTTTTGATGACAACATAGTCTACGGTTGGGTTTTCACGTCCTTTCCTCTCACGCACGGGATAACTGTGAAACTCCTTAAATCTGTGTTCCCAAAATGCCTTAAGGTCCTTCAAGAAGCGGTGATCAATATCCATGGGCAATGTAATCAATTACACCATGAGGGGCTCATCTGCTCGTAGGTCTCTTAGGACTTGCTTAATTGGCCAAGAGAGAATAATAGAAACAAGAACAAAGAAGGTACGGGATTTAAAGGCCCTAGCTGGTAAAGAAGTTGTTTGGTGGCTGACTGATGCAAAGTACCTAGACAGCGAGGTAGAGCCTAACGAAGCCGTGGCTGCTGTGGCCCATGTTTATTCGTCATCCCTCCCAATCACTTACGATAGCGACTGGATCCAATAGAATGGTCTGTTTGTATAACCGTATTAGAAAATAACAAGATATAGAAAAACAGGAAACAGAATTTTTCTGTTATTGTGTGTTTATTTCGCTCGAGTTGGGTTTTATGTGAAGCGGGATAGATTTCGTATTAGAGAAGGGTTGATCCGTTTTGTGGATTGACGTTACTCGATTTACCTATTTTATCTGTGTTACTGCTCCGTAAGATTACTATTATCTATTCGAATAACAATTTATGATATTAAATAACGATCCTTAGAACGGGTTAAGGAACAGTGGACGTGGTCTGTTATGGGATGGGTGACCGCTAGTCATCATATCGCACCGGGAATGTCTTATCTTAGGGGTCTTATGTGTTGCTCAAGGGATAAACAAACCAAAAATTCGGTTCGTACGCGTAGTGTAATCTATAAGCATTACTTACATTTATCTATCTGACTCAATAAATAAACTAATCTTTGCATCGACTTAGATCGTGCTCCTAACATTTCAAAGACTAATGATTCATCATTAGTGCAGTAATGATTCCCTAATGATTTATTAAGCTACTAAGCGAATCGTTCGTAAATTTTGACTTAACACCGGCTTTCCGCCACAATGGCGACCTAAATCTACATAATAATGATCGTTTTATCCAAAATGCAGTGTTCAATATCGTAAAACGAAATGGTATTATCAATAAACGCTAAACTGTGAATATAGTTACAATATTGTACCTGAATTCGGCGACACTTCTATTTTTATATGAATAGCCGATATAATAGTAGATATTTTTTTTTAAATATTCGACTTTTTAAAAGGTTTATTTTACATCGAAAAATAATAAAATGAAAACTTAGTCTAAGGCAATTAAACACGCAGTTACACGCATTATTAGGGTTAACTCAAAAAAATATTAATTTCATTATATTCTTCATTAAATTTAATTCTCCGTTCGTGTTTTGTCTACTTTATTTAACGGTCGATAAACACAAGCATTTCACGGGCCTGTAAGTCACACTCGATAAAGAAATCGAGTTAGTCGTACGAGTTAATTCTTAACACCTTCTAATTCGACGCGAGACGGAGATAAAATCGATTTTATGAGCACAACAGACTATCTCGGAGTGTTTCATGTTGGGGCAGAATGAATTCATGGAATGAAGGGTAAAAACATACGTTTGATAGTGGTGATTCAAATTCCAAACATTTAAAATTAAAATCGTTTATCACTGCGGGGATTTTTACATTTTTTTGGCACCGCTTCGCCATTCATTTTTGTAAAATACTATCGCAAAATAAGCAGTATAACGAATAAGAAAATTAATTTACAACAGTAACTGAGTCTTGAATGCGGCTATATTTTTCTTTCTATTCATTAACACTAGATGGCGTTACTAGTAGGTACCGCGTAGCTCATACAAAGTTCAGTAATAATTAATTCCAAGATTAAAACGAGCAAACACTTATCAACTTAAACAGAATTGAATAAAAATATGACGAAAAATAAGAAAATCTTGAAATGAAATGCGTAACTGTAAGAAATATTTATAAAAGTTGTGTCATTTGCGTCGAAACCAAAGCACGGTGCCGATGAGTCGCGACTTGTTGTATAGGGGCCGCGATTGAGAATAATGGCTGTCTACGATAAATTAGATAATTGATACAAATGTTATGGCCAAATGGTTTTGGGGGAAAACTCAAGGACATCCACGGTAGCTTTGAGTTAGAAGCTAGAATTATGAATTATGACCGAGTTGCCCCCGGCTTCGCGTGGGTAGTAGAACATTAGAATATTATTCTATGCTTGAATCGCCGAGAATATCGAATTGCCATTCCCCACTATAAACAAATTTAGAGAATTTTTAAAATCAATCAAGAAATTTTTGAGTTTATTACGTACAAACATACAAATGTTTAAACTTTGTAATGTAAAACTAAAACAGTAGACGAACTATCTGAAGTTCAAGTCTGATAGTTTAATAATTTATTTATTTATTTATTTATTTATTTATTTTCTATTTAATGCCTAACATTACAGGTTACACACCCAATGCGTTAGACCAATACAATATACTTAATTAAACTTAACAATCTAATCTTAATAATCTAATATAAACTAACAATAACAGATAACATAAAGTATTACTATTGCAATTTTATTCCATTCCTCATTAAACAAATCTATTTTATCATTAACAATATTTACAATTTTTATGGCTCGAGACATTGGCGCCTTTGCTAACAGGACAGTTCTTGCCACCGGTACCATCAGCAGTTGCGGCTGCCTGCGCCTCCCCACATAACCGTCAGGCACATAAAAATTTAATTGGCGTAATACTTCGGAATTACTCGCTATCCCACGCAATATTTTAATTAGATACGAAGCGAGTGCAACCTCCCTACGCACTTTTAATTCGTTGTAACCGACCATCCCCAGCACGAATAATGTATCAATTGCATCGAAACAGTTTGACCCATTTATGACTGTGTATTTGAAATTTGTTTAACAAAAAAATGCAACTGAAGCACTCATAAATAATCAGATTGAAGCTCCTAATGGTAATTGACCACAATGAGTCACCTCATCTACCACAATCAAGTAGTTACCGGACATGTAAGCGAGAAGAAAAATGTAAGAATTGACTCTCAAGTCTCATACTAATTGATAATTCACTTATAATTTTATCTCTCAAAATATACTGTCCATTAGTAAGGCAACCTTACCTATAAAAAAATCGGGTGTTAAGTTTTTAACTTTCACTTTATTTAATTTCATACGTTTTAAAACACAAAGAAAAACAACCAAAACGTCCAAAACATAGACAAAAAACCGTCAGACAGAAACAAAGTAATCCCTCCGAATCCCCCAAACGTTCCACCACATTATATTCCGAGATGAACCCTGAAATCTTAATCCCGTTGCACGCTAATTAAATTAATTGAACGCCCACAGCATCGCGTCAGATATGCCGGCGCGAACGAGCAACAAGTGCGACTAATCACGATGATGACTTAGTTATAGCCGCCTGTACTAATTATTGGCTCTATGAGCGGCGGATGATATTGGGCAATATTTTGTACAACATGAGGATATGGGTTTCAGCTCATTGTATCACTACTGAGCTAAACTCTTCTCACTTAGGAGGCTTGAGCTTACTCCACGCCGCTCCAGTGCGGAATGATAGAAGAGTTAATGGTTTAAGAAACGGAAGTTTTTATGCCGAAGAATTCAGACACGATGACCACGACGAACTTTGCGTACCCTCCAAAGCACGGAAACGAAGAAATTTTAGCCGAAGAAATCACCAAGTTTCAATTACATCAAATAAAACTGAAAAGACGGCTCGTACTACGAGCCAACATCAAACGATTTCACAGCGGAACTAAATCAAAATCGGACAGGCTCTATCAACGGGCCTTTATATTTCGGAAATGGAAAACGGTCGGTGTCAAAGCCAAGTGACAGGTGCGAAATTAAAATTTATTATTACATAAATTTAATATTGTACCGGGAACAATGATGGCTATCCCTGGCTATTTATTATTGCTGGGAACCTCGTGTATTTATTATTTTCAGTCGATTTCAGCTTTCGTAAATGTAGCTTCGTCAGTGGTGGCTTTGCGAAGAGTATCAGGTTCGATTACACTAGTAATATTTCGACTCTGTCACCTATGAAGATATCCGCCAAGCCCAAGGTTCGATATCTAACGGAGGTAGATTTCTATCTTCTTCGTTGTCTCACTGCTAGGCATGGGTCTCTTCTCACTATGTGATCGTTATTTATAAAAGAACATCACGTATTAATAAAATAATTAATGGATGACAATTTAAGGTGAAATTAGTGCGCGTTCATTGATTGTTAAATAAAAATATAATCGTTCACACACACATCCATAACACAACTGAGGCAACACAAAATTAAATAATGTGTGACCCAACAGGGAATCGAATGCGGAATGGTACAGATAAAATCGCAGTTCTACATACCCAAATGACCTTGATTTTTGATATCAATGTTATCTTGATTACGCGCACATACCTGAAATGATATCATTTTTATCTTATTAATATTAAAAAGTATATAAAACAACTATAACAAGGTAAAAAATATAAAGAATATAAGTTAAAGTAATTTGAAAGTCACATGATGTCTTGGAGCGGAAAAGATGAATTATCTACTATTGAAGAAAAGTAACTTCAAACCTAACATTCGAAAATAAATAGTTGGTGTTCAGATTAAATAAGATAACTTGAAGAAGTTTTTCAAAAACCTATCTATTCTATCCCCGGACGTAAATTTTCAAAAACGTCACTTTGTCGTAGACAGACATAGATACAGACATACACACGTAGGTAATGTGTGACGAAAATAACAAATGGAAGTAGTGAAAATCATAACGCAATAGCCGAAAACATAAAAACAACAAAATTAAACGGACTTCAATTTATTTAGTTTTTGCACACACAACTTACATAACATTCTCCGCTTATAAATCCATATACTTATCTCCAGAAGCATAAACAAAGTTTTAACCAAATTGCCATTACTTAACCGTCTCCGTAAACGCCGGAGGAAAAATGTACCACCACATTTTCACCAGTCGCACAATTTCCTCGCAATTATAGTAGAGAGAGCACTATATTTTATGAAGAAACTGGCTTTCACAAAGTATAGCGCATAGAACGACTTGATAAACAACTTGTTGTATTGACGCAGCGAAGCGAAAGCGAGTGAATCTTTAAATCAGTGTGTTAGAACCTAGTTTTAATATGTACATATCTTCCCTTGAAATTCAAATCAGTTGCATAACAAGTAACCGTAAGGCAAACTAAAAAGTATACGACACAATTCAATTGATTTACCTTTTTAAATACATTAAATAAAAGAATTCTCAGTCTTTTATCATTGTATGCTCCTATATTGAAAATTACTGACATTTTGTTTTCCATGTGAGTCTCTTACTTGCATTTAATCTAATTTTGTTTTCAATGTGAATGTCTTACGAGCAACTAATTTAGTTCACTTATGATAACAACTCCAAGCGATAGAGAATAAACGCATTATAATAAGCAAGTTTAAGTAGAAGATGCAAGATTAGCGCATAATGATAGATCGAATCTATTATTTCATTGCGCAATATCTCATTAATACTACTAGACCGATACTCGCTATATTGTTGAACAAGATGAATACGTGATTACAAAATAAATAATCTACTGAAGTTTTGTATATACTAAGAATTAAATAGCTTTCTGTGTATCATACTGTTTAGTTATTTATGCATATTATAGCTGATGAAGCTATATCAGTAATCATCAACATCGCAAACCATAAGCCTTCCATGATGGTGTTTTGTTTCAATGTGAGCGGTATGTTAGTATTCATTAGAAAATACAATTTAACAAACGATCACGAATCACGATGACGATGCAGAAATTACCAAGTGCTAGATTTATTTTAAATATTTTTAGTTCCAAGTGAGGTTCGTTTAAGTTGGAAAAGACAATAGCTGTTCGTTTGTTCGCCTAGTGTGGGAACCTATGTAATCATATTATTATTACACAAGAACAGTTATACTATTTAGTGGTAATAAGTTACACCTTTTTGAGCCCCGCCTTCGCTTGAATATGTATTATGAACTTAATGTAAATTTTATGCAATCTCGCCGCACCGAAATAATTGTTCCCGTATAAATAAGACATTAAATTTAGTTGGACTTCATATTATGTAATTAAACATTAAAAGTATGGAAGTAGGGTTAATGATAAGTGCACTTAAATATCTAATTATAAAAAAACATGTAAGTAAATTTGAGATTATCCGGCTCGAAGGACCATAAAAAGTGTGTGATGTAACAATTAAACGGCTATTTATCTTCGTTAGCTGTTATTAAAGCTCTTTATATGATAAATAACGTTTTAATTTAGTAGAGTTTTTGTTATAGGTCTTTAAAGCTTTTTAGGCGATGGTTTTTCTGATGTAATGTAAGTTTATTTATGCCACCTTGTGTTTAGATAATAAAGGAGTTGAGGCAAGAGAACATAAAATGAGACACTTAATCTTGCCCTCATACATACAAATAACTATTTTTAAATACAGTTTATAATATGTATATGGAAATAAATCTAAAATATAAACAATAGCTTTTATTTCTATTTCGATTATCATCATCGCCAACAATACGTATAATATCCCACTGCTGGGCACAGGTATTCTGTCAATACGAGGGTCATACATAGTCCATCACGCTGGTCAAATATGGCTACTTTGCACACCTTCGAGAACATTATGGAGAACTCACAGGAGTGCTGATTTCCTCTCGATGTTTTTTTTCATCTAAGAAGAATTAAATTCTAATACGCACTTTATTTTAGAAAATTATACACTGCAGGATTCGAACCCAGGCCCTCATGTTTAATAGTCCAAGGTTCAAACGTTTAACTGCTAGTTACTGATTACCATTCCATCTTTCAAAGGGTCCTGGTTCAAATACAAAGAGGCGATTTGAATGTTGACTTCTTTCCATTCGTCTTGGGTGTGTGTTCCTTGTCTTGTCGATGGTACCGACAGAAAATACTAGTGGGGGCAATAAGTGTATAGCGCTATTTATTTATATAATTAAAACGTCGTATTTATACAGAAAAGGTGTAAACCAATCAATAACCTAAAAAACATCCACTACCCTTAACGATACCGTAATCCCAAGCTATTACGTTAACGCCGTCTCGATACCGGTTTGTATTTAGTATTTACTCGTAATAACAGGTGTAGCGGCTAAGTGCGGTCGACATCACCTGGGTCGTCGGCTCATTAGAGGCTTGTGGTGCTTATGGCCCATTCGTTAAAACAGGGACTTATACGTACAGCTCATCGAATATTAAGTGAGGTCTCATGTGTCGACGTGCGAGTAAAAATTGAATTGTAATGTTATCTATTTGTATCTTTACATAACGGTTTGTGTAATTGATATTTGTATAATAAGGGTAAGTACTTGTAAAAGTTACACTTTTGAAGGTATCCTTACTAATATTATAAATGTGAAAGTGTGTTTGTTTGTTTGTTTGTTTGTTTGTTTGTGACGCTTTCACGTCGCAACAAAGCTATTATATGGTAAGGTTTATGTGTGTGGGGATAGTTAGGAGGGTGGAGAGTGACGTAGGCTACTTTTTACCGCGGAAAAACATCCCATTCCCATGGGAAGATCGATGTTTTGTTAGTTGCTAGATATTTATTTTCGGAGTTGTTAATAGATGGCGTTAATAAAATTCATTTGCAAGTTCTGAATTACGCTATCAAATACTACATGCAATTTACTTAAGTCATAGGCAAATGTAATAGGCTACTTTAGCTCTGCCTCGAGAACTCCCCGCTCCGGCTGTATTCAGTGTACCGCCCGCCCGCTGGCACTATCCTGTTGGCTGATGTCCGCAAGTCCGACACCGATGGTGGGCGCGGGCGACTGGAACTGCAAGCATCCGGGGTGGAATGGCCTAGCTGCCAACAGAAGTGGAAGGCTACTTTTTGATGCCCCTGAACAGCACGGCTACACTGTCGAGGATGTTGCACACCGTTACCGCGGCTCTGAATAAGAGAGAACGCGTGTGTGCAGTATTCCTCGACATGGAAAAGGCGTTCGACCGTGTTTGGCACGACGGCTTTCTCTACAAGATCTCGCAGTCGTCGGCGCCCCGGAGTGCCGTTAAGGTGATCTCCAGTTTCCTCGAAAATAGAAGCTTCAGAGTAGTGGTTGAAGACGCCGAATCCACCGAGCGTCCGATCGCAGCCGGCGTCCCGCAAGGGAGTTGCCTGTCCCCGGTCTGCTACGCCTGATACACCGACGACATCCCGGCGGCAGGGGGGCGTCGCTTGCCCTGTATGCCGATGACGTGGCGTACATCACCACGTCGCTGAATAGAACCCACGCCATCGTCAAGATGCAGCGTGCGCTTGATGCCCTCCCCGAATGGCTCGCCGCGTGGAGACTGTCGGTGAATGTCGGGAAGACGCAGGCCGTGAACATATGTAGGAGGATACCTCAACAGGCGGGACCCTACTCTGGAGCTTCACGGACAAGATATCCAATGGGCCCCACAGGCCAAATACCTGGGGGCAAAATCGACGGAAGACTTTCGATGAAGCCACAGGTTACGAAAGCCGTCGCGAATTCCAGAAGCGCGATGGCAGAAACCAGTGCTCTCCTCGAGCCTCCCTCTCGGACTGAAGCTCGGGGTCTACAAGACCTACATCAGATCCCGCCTCACGTACGCGGCACCGGCGTGGTACGCGCTCGCCAGCGAACCGCAGCGCAAGAGGATGCGTGCGGTTCAGGCGATTGCGCTCCGCCGGCTGACTGGTGCGCCGAGGTACGTCAGGAACGCCGTCATCCAGAGGGATCTTTGAGTCGAGAGCCTGGACGACTTCATCGAGAGATTGGCACGCAACATGTTCGGGCGTGTCGACGCGTCGCGGTTCCCGCATCTGCAGGACCTGGAGCCGCTCCACACCCGTCCACCGGACCGCTGGGCCTTCCCGCGCGACTTGCTGGTTGCGCGGGACGGGGCTAGCACTGACTGATACTGGGGCTTCGTAAGTCGTCGCCCGGCGCTGATCGGCTCCTGCTGGGCTTCCCACCAGCGGGATTCACCCGGTAGGGCCTCGATCGCCTGGGCGGCGCGAAGATGAACCCCATCCCGTTTAAGACTCTGTGGCCTGTAAAAAGGCCACCACTCACCGGACTTGACCTATTGGTTAACCACAGATGGACAACCAAGGGCCTTAGGGCCCAACCCAAGGACCGGCCCGTTTTAACGGGCCGCGAGAGACATCCCCAAAGGGGAACTAACTGTCCCGAGGGCTCCACACACCTCAGACAGGGTGGAGTGAAGAGAGCGAGTAGTAGGCTACTTTTTAGCCTAAATTCCTACGGGAGCGAGACCTACGCGGCTGTTACCTACGGGTCCCGAAGCGAAGCGCGGGCGGTTCTCTAGTTTTTATATAAAAATAATTAAGGCAGTGTTTTTTTGAATTTTTACCTGTTTCACTGGGCGTTTGTTTTTAAATAACAGTTTAACTGATTTAACGTTGAGATCAACGATTAAGTATGAAAGTGGACGCGGTCTGTTGTTGGATGAGTGACCGCAATCGTCAAAATATTTTGACAACTCCAGGGGCTCCAGGACACATTAGGCCGTATCAGTTTTCTTTAAGCCTACTAACTAGGCAAACTAACATTTATAATCTACGTTATCTATTTCAATTTTTGGGTTGCATAACACCTTATTGTAAGCTTAACGACCTTTTTTTTATGGAATTAAGGTAGCAAACGAGCATGCAGCACCACCCTTCCGCTGCCGCCCATGGCAATTGTGACCGACTTAGAACAAGACCCAATTTAGGGACTAGGGTGGTTAGTCTAGTTAGTAGATGGTGTTAGAATATTAGTTGGTTAGTTTGTTAATAAGTGTGAGGACAGGGACTGTTGTCCTGTTAGTTAATATTAGTAATTTTCCAGTTAGTAATGATTAGTATGAGTCTTGTTCCAATTCGGTCACAGATGCGTTGCTACCCCTGAGGTATGAGATGGTCGCCTCTAAAAAAGTGAAACCGGCTCCACACCTTCCTATCCGGAACACAATTGCTCTTAAAAACAATTATTATGACGGTAGAAATGGTACTGAGTACCTTGGCGGGCGGTGGTACTACCCCGGGCGAACTCTAGGCTCTACCACCTGACAAAAACAACAACAATAACAATAAGTTACAAAACCTTCGATACATATTATAAACAACATTAAGCACAATCTTTACTACGTAATACGTAAGCAACATTTAACATTACGCCCATTTACTAACAATCTTGTAAATAAAGCAACATTTAACATTACGCCACGGAGTACCATTAGTCTGGTAATGATGGCAGGAGGGTAGATTCGGGTCTAATTAAATATTCTTATTTCATCGCCTAAGTGAGGGCCCAGGGCTGATACAGATGGCCAGGGTTATCACATTTACATAATGTTGTATGATGCATCATGTTGATAAATCTCTCAGATGTTGTATAAAATAAATATTCATTCGTCATCATTATCTCTTCTTATTAATATGTTAACAAATTAAAGTACGTGTTTTTGTAGTGTAATGAATGAGGATTTCTGGTGATCATTCATTTGGTTAGGCTTTCTGTAAGGATAGATACGTTTGTGAGTGTTGGAAAGTTATTTAAATGTTTTTAAGATTATTGTGGTTGAAGTCTGGATTCTCTCTTTTTTGTCTTTTTGTTGGCAGGCGGTGGTGATGACTCTGGGTGACGTTGATGATCTCAAGTGGCTAAGAATTTATTAGATAATATAACTAACCTAAGTTTAAAAAAATTGTTACAAACTAGTGTTTGTTTTATATTTTAATAACTAGTTTTCAACTCGTATAATTTTATTAAAATACTTTTATTAAAACATTATTATGATTATTTTAATTACTTGAATTTCATTTCACCTATTTTCATTACATATTAATTTAACTAGGTATTGCAAATCTATTAGGTACTGCGTCCTGTTTTCAAACTGAATTGTCCTGGTTTCTCCAACTGCAAATCCTGGTTTTTTAAATTTGAGGTTGGCAACCCTAAGTTAACAGTGTAGGTACATAAACTGAAGCCAGGCGGCTATTGTGCGTACCAGAGCTTTGTACGATTATAGTGTTCTATCGTACATCTTACACAGCTATGAAATTATCGTATGGTTGGAAACGCTGGTACTAAATATTTAACTATTTAAATGCCTCGAAAGCCTTTAAAACAACATCCAAGATACTCTATAATGTCTATAGTCGTCACAGAGCAAATGAATCGTCAGACGATAAGTTGACACCACGGCCCAAGGAAATAGATAAAATAAAACAAATCGCGAGTGAAGAACTAGCCAGATGGATAAAAGGCTAAAATACAATATACAATAACCGTCAGGGTTCAATTGGACGCTTGAGAGACCCAGCCTTCATCAAAAGTGACCTGGCGCCATACCGTCGTCAAAGTTCAATGAACCTTATATTATAAACATAAGAGATTGTATTGTACTCAAGACTTCTAAGTCGATCAACTACTGAAGCCAAAAACCCTGAAAATTATTTATATCTTACCAAAATAAGTAATATTGATTAATTCTTAAGAAATAAGCTCTAACAATAGAGCTCGAATAATAGAGACTACAATAAAGAAGCTCCATAAAGAATATTAAGCATTATTAAGTAATTTATTTTAAATCTCCTATCGATAGTCGATAGTCGGGGCTGAGGGTCGTGTCGTATCGACAACGTTAAACGAGAAATGTTCATTTATAATAATATTGCAACAGAAAAAACAATACAATGTAAAGATTAAATTATGAACAACATATTTAAATTAAAAAGTAATAAACTAGTATTATTTTAATAACCAATAACCGAGGAGTCAGGTGATGGTAAGTAGTCACTGTCACCCAGTTACATAAAAGACATCATTAATGCGTCGTCAGCCAACAAAGAATACACAAAAATAATTCACAAAGATTAACACTATAAAACCTTGCATATCATTCTTAACGTCTCCAGTTAATAGGTAGTTAAGAAGAAGGCAATCAGCAAAGATTACAAACAGCTGATTCGTGCAAACAAGGTTTTGTTAATTTAAAAAATTAAAGAATTGCAAAATCTTTTATCGTCCCTGGACTATGGGAGAGCAGTGTAATACTTAATGACCGCCAATTAGTCACATACCTTTCTTTGATATGTATGCTTAATGAAACGTAATTACATAGCATATACCTGTTCTATTCAAGACCCATGCAATCAAATCTTTTTCATAATTATACCGAATCATCTGATAGGATTCGATTAAGGAGAAGCCGTTTAAGAAGATTGTCATCATATCGATGTCCAACAATGATGAAAAAAATAATAAAGATATTTAAAAATATTTTAATAGTTAAAACTGAAAGCAGAATAGGTGATTTCATTTTTACAATTTTTTATGTAAATGAAAAAAAGCAATCAAAGACGCTTGAAACACTGATTAATTTTGAAGATGTTTAGGAGAAAAAGAGATCATAAATCAATTTCACAGAAACGATAACGCGGCCTTAACTATCGATGGTCCATGATCACTTACAAAAATGCACAGTAATGTTACATTGTAATAAGAATTAACACCTATACAATTTGGATGTATTATTCTTAGCGTATATTCTCTCACGCTTGGACAATGAACTATCGATGTACAGATGTCAATAGGCAAATTACTTTGTACGTTTCTCTGACCATCATTAATATTATCTTGAGATTTATATGTAAAATCTTTAGAATACTTTAATGATCGCAATAATTTTACAAATATTCGTTTTCGTTTACGAGAAATTTAGTAATAACTTATATTAATACTTAATTAAGGACACATGGGTTGGTAAAGATTACTTTCGTAATACCTTTAATCGAAAATTCATTTTATTAAGCAGCCATTACTGCAAATAAGTTACACAATTTAATTACTTCACATGAGCCCACTTACTTCAAATAACTTTAATAACTGTCACATTTTAAAAGCTTATCCAAGATTAGATTATCCATAATTTCTTAGAGCAGGTGATTGGATTACACGCACAAATTGGCAACGTAATTGCCATCTAATGTAGTGAATTGAATGATTTACCTGTCAGCATCAATCTATCGTTAATCACTATACTGTCACCGGTGTCGGTTCGACCGAAACGTCTTCCGTTCGAACAAAGAGGATCGCATGCTAATTAAACGTTCGCTCCACGGATGTGAGCCACATAAATCTTAGCCAATGACCTTTGGGTGCGTAAATTCGAAGCGCTACGCTGAAGCGGATGCGTGCCTGTAAATGGATGGCGTAAATTTACAAGTAACTCTAGTAATTTTAAAGGGGTTTCACAGGGGCGTATTACGGGGCCTATGTTCTTTTATGTGCATGAAAGTGAAATGAAAGTTTATTTCAAACATCCTGAGCCGAATACATAAGTTTTGTGACGAAAAGGCCTTAGAGAAAAAAAACTTTTATGTGAAATTATTCATTTATTACGATTAATCACACTTTAAGAAAAACCAAACAATTATGTAAGATAACACATTGCACAATTTTAAGCAGTTAACAATGTGAATTGTTGAAACTTTTACTGCAATATTTTTATATTTTTTTATAATAAAACAAAGGAACCATGGAATACTGTGTACAACAGACAGTGGCGGTAAGTTCCGGCTATCCATCATCGAAGCGGTTCCTGAGTGTAATCGGTAATGAAGGGGAGAGGGATACGGGTGGCTCGAAGCTTGTTTGAATCAGGGATGCTACGGCGATTCATAACCAACGCAGAAATGTTTGGTATAAATGCTTATTCAAAGAGTTTGAAACGTTACATAAATTTGGATGACGACGTTATATATCACTTGCCTTGGTGAACGAAAACATTCGAGAAAACATTTAAATCACGAGTTCCCTTAATGTTCTTAAAGTGACGTGTCTGCTAATACATCAGTATGAAAGAAATGTACCGTTTGGGTAAAGCTAAAAAACTTGAGAAAACCTTAACATTTTTTTGTAGATCGCTAAGAAAAAAGAAGACAAAAAGACACGAATGGGACAACCGGTTGAACTGAAGTTCTTTTTACAGTATAAAAATACAATAGTGTGAAACAGCAATTATTAAACAACATTATGCTGGCTTAGCGATTTGCGATAGCGAATTAACTATTCCTTATGAGATTGAATTTAACATCATAAAGGTTTCACTAAAGGTTCCTCCTGCAAGGCGCATAAAAAATAATGCAACGTATAAACATAATCCGCTGCTACTGAATCTCCAGATAAAGTAATCTTATTTAAAGCTTTCTTTATCAAGCATAAGCTTATATATCAAGCCTGAAGTAAGCTGGATAAATTACAGGATTAGTCTTCAACAGGCGGAAGCAATGCTTAGACCACACAAGGAGACACTACTAAATAGAGCTAGTATACTTTTCGATGTGAATATAAAAAAAAAAATTTGTATTATTAGCCGTTATAAAATTTAAAAAAAAAATGTATACAGTGAGCAATTAAGTTGTACAATAATGTCATTGGAGCGAAACAAAACTTGCAACTCGCGTTCGTTGTGTGAACATATATCTTTGACCATTACACATTACAACCTAACTTTATCAATATCATAATCAGGTTAATATTCACCACCAAATTCAGCGTTCCATTCACTAAACAAACCGATAACTTTCGTGATAAAGTTCATATTTTCTCCAATTAAAATGATATTAGAAAGTAAACCCAAACTTCGCATAGCGATATTTTGGTGAAATCATCTAATCTGCTAAGTGGCGTATTAGGTTCGCGGGCAAATTAGTTAAGTAATTAGGCGCTTTGGTACAGATTACATCCGTGACTGGGAGGAAAACTCTGAAATGTTTGAGTACTCGAACCAACTTTTGGAGGCTCGTTTGAAAAAATGTGACAGGCTATCCATCTAGGACTTGCAATTTTGCCTAAATTAAATTATATCTTGTAAAACGTCCTTACGAATAGACGCCGTTTCAGAATAATTCTGAAGATGTAAAAGCCATGGCTGGATCTAAGATCATGATATATGTATATTTATATTTAATAGGTGGTCTCAAGTCAAAGACAAATAAAGAACTTTTTTTGATCCAATCTACCACCTTCCGATTTGACCTCGATAAACTTTTATAGATAATAAGTACACCCTGTAAAGTCCGACATAGTTTCGCGTAAAGCTCAGTCTACCAATTTAATCCTTCCTATTAAAAGCTCAAAGCTTTTAAAGCTTCACAATCATGCTTTAATTGAAATATAATTAATACCCGTAGTAATAAATGGATATAATAACCATAAACTCATGATTATGAGAATAAATCAATACTGAACGTAATTGAATGAATATGTCATTGAACGTTTCAAAGCTTTGGTTTGTTGAAAGGGGTTTACGACTAATACGACGTATTACGACTGATTCGATGGAAATTTTAAAAGGAAACAGACTACGACAATATGGCAATAAATTAATGTATATTTCGACAATAAAGGGAGTTTAAGTTACCAGTTAATGATAAAAGTAAAAGACGAAAAGTAAACCCGGATAATGGCGTTCAAATAATCGTAGAAATAAAAGTTGTTTCAATATTTCAAACAGAAACAGAAACACAAGAACAACCGCGTGAAGTTATATTGAGAATTTAAACACCTATCGGAGTTAATGGCGAAACTTTGCACTTCAGGGTTCTTCGGTGTTTACTTTCTGGGTTTTTAGATATTGTAGATAGCTCTAAAAGTACTCACATTTGCCTTGTTAAGAATAACTCAAAAACTACTCGTAAAATCTTTCTTTATACAGAGCAATACATATTTGACATGGAACAAGAATTATCAGATCAGATTACCAGGTAGAATGATATGAAGAAACAGAAAAAAGAACAAGAAAATGACAAAATACGTAAAATCACACCATGTGTGACTACGTGTGACAAAGAGAGGCGACTCGTGAAATTTGTGTGACATAATATATGGATGGTTTGTGCGAGTTCCCGCAGAGCAGAAGCACCTCTACAAGTCAAAGTTTCAAGGAACAAATGATTCCAAGGATTGTCACCTGCGCTCCAAACGTGCATTTCTTTCCTAACGCCAGCTCCCCGTAATTCCTTGGAGGATGTTGTTCGAGCGCAACTTAAAATTTGTTACTGTGCGGTTTTCGAAAATCCCGTTCAATATCAGTGAAAAGGAATTTGGCAAGTTTTACGGGGTTTTTTATGGGAGCAACCAAATAATCGGTAAAATTCCAAAGCCATTGTTAATTGATCTTCTTTCTGTCGTGGTCGATAAAGCATCGATGATCATTATGACGATATAGTTACTATTCTTACTGATTTGGGCAACGGTGACCACTTACCATCACATAGTTCATTTGTAAATGAATAGGTAGGTACTATACAAATATAAGTGATGTGATCAAATGTCTTGAAAGTTTCAGTGAATTAAGAAATAATGTTTTCCTCGTAGGATCTGTCTTAGGGATTTTATCATATTCTCATTTTCATAATTTTCCTGCGAATACACAATAGCCGCTAAAATAACATAATTCTCCCGTTTGGAAACCGAATCAACCAGCACATATTTAAATGTAAGTTCTATTGTAAAATAAGTTTTAGATGTCTCAGGTACCTGGTTACTTCAAAACATGACTTTATATATAAAAAATTGTGATTCACAGTTTCGTTATAGTTAGTTTAAGTAAAATAGCCATGAACCAATGCAATAAGTGTATTTGGTTTAACGAGAATCATGGTTAGACGAAATGGAGTGATAGCATGGAGTATTGGCATAAAATTATCCGTCGACTATAACAAGGGAATTAATAGTCTTATTGGTCATGTTTTTTATAGGCATGAATTTAACAAGCTATTTAAAGATTATTTCAGAATACGTAGGTAATGAGACGCCCACGACTTATGTAATTGTTGTTTTGAATACCTGTTTTGAAATTAGTACGTAGAAAAAATTGTTTATTCTTAGGAAGAAATTTATTTTTAGGTATAATACATCTCATGGTCGACTTTAGAATTAAGGTGGGACTTTAAAACATCCTACTATCATACATACTTCGGGACTAAACTGAGCTTGTCACGTCAGTTAGGCGTGACAAACAAGAAACTACTAATAGGAATAGTAATAAAATAAAAAAATAAGTAGGTGTACAGTATCACATATTATAATAAAAAAAAATGAAATACATGATACAGCACCTTCCAATTTTAAATTTTAGCAGTTTGGCTTATGTTCAACAAATTCACTAAAAGTAAAAGTGCTGGCTTGGATTCGAGATGAATTAAGTCCCTAGAGCAGTGGCCGTAACACTTTTCCGGCTAAGAGCCGCACAAGGGCCTTTATACCTACATAGCTGTCTGTATGAGAATGAGCCCGTGCAATAGTTTTTTGCACACAAATACCAGTTTGACGACCACGGCTCCATAGCTAATCGTAAGTCTCCCTAGACTAGGCCCCGTGGAGCCAATGAATGTGATGGGTGGATATCAAACGCAACCTTAGCAAGGTAGCTTAGCTCTGGTGTAAAGGCACCCTAACTCTGCCTTTCTACATACAGAATTAGCTAATTTTCTAGGCTTCTTATGCCATATCCTGGCATAAGAAGCTTTTTAGTTTTGATATCCGAGTTAAAAAATTATCCTCGTGTATCTGACAGGCTTGCCTGACAGATATGTACGTCCTAGGGTGCGTCTATCCAAATCGAGAGCAAATTGCTATCTTTACATGCTATATATACATACACATACCTACTTTAAAATGCTTGTATCAAAAATTTTGTATAGGTAGGTATGCAATGTAAAATAAACTACATGTAATTGTGTTACAGTTGAATATTGTTTGCGAACAGTATCAACTAAGGTTCGGCAGTAAATAAAATAGCGTAACGGACACAGGTGATAATCCCAAGACACTGTTAGTTCACTTGTCTCGTCTGTGTTTCTAGTTTGTTACGTTTGTTATTTTATTGCATTTCCAGAACGTAATCTTTGGTGGCGTACCACGTTGCAGGCGATTTAACTTTAACGTAAAAGTTTAAAACTGTTTTGTTTTCCATGTAAAGTAGGTATTACAACAATTCAAGTTTGGAAGACGTTGCATGATATGATATTTGAAATGGAAGTTACTTGTGGAGAGTAAAATAAAAGTTTATATTACGTTACTTGTTTAAATAATGGGTACATTAGACCAATGATAATGTAAAATGACATTTAACTGAGAATATCAAAATGCGCATTGCGTTAATTAAATTCGAATTGTTAGGGATAACTCAAAAACTATTCGTCAGATCTTGTTGTTTAAATGGTATCTACTATCTACCACAAGACAAACACAAGCTTTCAAATATAAAAAAATGTTCAAAATCTGGTTAACAATGACGGAGGAACCGCTGGACATCTAATAAACCGGCCAAGTGCGTGTTGGACTCGCGCACGAAGGGTTCCGTACCATTATGTATAAAAACAATCTGGTCTGTTGAATGAAAGCCTTACTTAAATATTATTTACTTTAGTTTTTTTGTAGCCACAATCATATTAGCGACAAGCAACGCCATCTCTTGGATCGAAAGGTAACTGAAGGCGTCGGAGGCGTTGAATGTATGGGTGCCCACTTAAATATTTATTTTATTCTGTTTTTAGTATTTTTTGTTGTAGCGGCAACAGAAATACATCATCTGTGAAAATTTCACCTGTGTAACTATTACGGTTCATGAGATACAGCCTGGTGACAGACGGACGGGCGGACGGACTGAAGACTGAAGACTTTGTTTATTTGAACGGCCTAATCTCAGGAACTACTGGTTCGATATGAATTTATTTTTGTGTTGGATAGTCGATTTATCGAGAAAGGCTTTAAGCCTTTAGCGGAGCGGGCACCAAGATTCCAGAATTGAAGCGAGGGCGTTACGTTCGGTCACAGTTGTTATGGGCGGCAGGGGAAGGGTGGTACTGCATGCTCGTTTGCTATCTTAATTCCATAAAAAAAAAACACATAAAAAATAGATATCAAAACCTAAAATAGCCGAACTGCTTTTAATCCGATTAAGATAAAAATAAATAAGTAGGTAAATATTTATTTATTTATTTATTTATTTGTTTATGTACACAGGAAAAATTAAAGGACAGGATAAAAATATACAATGTACAAAGGTACTGCTTATCTCTAATGAAATTTCTTCCAGCAGACGCGACTGGAGAGGTGACAGAAAGGTAGAATAGCGTGCACATAAAACAAAATGGCAATTTTACCTAGGTATAGCTAAAAATACAAGCACTTAATTACAATATCTTTTATTAATCAAATAGTCGACATACGGAATCTCAACCCATCATGGTTCACTATTGAGCAAAGGTCTTCTCAAAATGAGAAAGTTAAAGCCATAGTCCACCACGCTGGCCAAGTGCGGATTGGTGGACTTCACGCACCTTTGAGTTTTGCGAACTCTTCGGCATGCAGGTTTCCTCACGATGTTTTCCTATACCGTTTGTAGAAAGTGACATTTAAATGCTTAAAACGCACATAACTTCAAAAATCAGAGGTGTGTGTCCTAGGATTAGAACCCGGACCCTCCGAGTAAGAGGCCGAATTCTTAACCACTAGGTTATCATCGATACGAGAATACTCATCACTTTATGATGACCGTCGTTTGTAGTTTCAAACACAACTTTATCTACACATTGTTGACCAAAAAAGCCCCTTGAATCAGAATAAGTTTCAGAAAAAAATTAATAATCGTGTACTACCAAAGAAACAAAAGCTTAAAATGGTGGTTGAAACTTATAATTGTTGTCGACACAACTTAGATTGGCTGCTGTCCTATCTTCGATAACTTAGGGCGCGACTCTGATATTATTATGCTAATACAAAACTTGAAAGCTGTTTTATTTATCAGTTTTTAATTAAATTTAACTAGTTTGTAACCCGTCGGCGCTCGTCTAGGGTAAAGGTCATAAGAAACTACTATGTAGTTGAGTGGTTTGTTGGACTTCCGTCCTAAAACTTCGAACGGCGGCGTGGGTTTTAGTCCTACGGTAGGACTGTTCAGTGGGACTAATGGGAATGAACCTCAAATCCTGCATGCCCCTGTACTCCGTTCGCGTTTTATATGGAATTCATTCTAATGGCAACTCACACAAATACTAGCTTTCAGCCCCTGTGTTCAAGGTTCATTTAAGATTGATGCGGATTGCGGTAATTGAAAGTAACCTAAGATATTTCGCTTCCAAGCTAAATTGAACAGTCTGCATACATATTAAAGTAGTTTTAATTGGGAGTGGTAATTCCATATCGATCACAACCGCAGTTTTTTTGACTTTGTAGTGATCCTGCATGCGTCACGGGGGTCACAGGTTCGATTCGAAAGCAGAGATTTGACAGAAAAATTTTTAAAGGTTTTATTTGTGTAAAGGTTCAAGTTATCAGCGCGTTCATCATTTAATTTAATTAGTAAAAGCTTCGACAACGTGCGTAACTGAACCGTTATAAAAAGCCAACTATCCAGTCCTTCAGTTAAACAAGCGAATCAAATTGGAGCACAAGAAAAGCAACTATTGTTCGTTTAATTTTATTCAGGGCAAGCAAGAACTGAAGTCTCCGAGCTAAGTCGTTTGTCACTGCCCCGGGCGGATTTCCACGGTGAAGCAAAAAGCAGTCAACGCAGATACATTTTCCGATTCCCCAGTCTGACGGTTTACACTGACGTCTGTTTATTGATGGTTTTATACTCTCGTTTATCATAAAAGTAACGATACATTCGTTAGCACGGTTGAATTTTAACTGTTGTCATCTTAAACAGATCTAAGTACCTGAGCCACAAGTCTGCATAAATACTTTAATTGCGTTATCTTTGAACAACCTGTCAAAATAGTGTACCTAACTATTCCGACACCATGGTATTTACGCCATTGAAGGATTTTATATAAGCAACAATATTGACTATTGCTTAGGTACATCTTCAGATCTTTATATTACTTTTATCTTCAGATCTTTATTATCATCATCATAATCATTTGAAAACCATCTCAGTTTTCCATCATTATTTCACATTTATTATGGAATAAGTATTTCACATTAGGTATTAGTTCTTAGATTATTACCTATGTTAAGTTAATGCAATAAATGAATAACTTTTCAGTGAATTTAATAAGTAAAATTGAACTAAGTAGTAGGTACGGGAACTTATCACCTGCTTTGGGGACCATCACTAGGATGACATCACTAGGAACTCTGCGCACTTAAAAGTTATACATACATAATATTCTCAAAGGTGTGTGAAGTTTTGCAAACTACAATTGAGGAAATTAACCTAAGCGACCGCGCAACGGTAGGACAAAAACGATGATGAAACACTTAGACCTTCTGAAATAATATGTATTCTACGGCTAATAACTGCTTACAAAACGAATATGAGGAATGCAATAATGAAACTCCAAAACATTAACAACTTTTGCAATGAATACCGCGTTGTTCATTTTATGGTTTGACAAAGATTAATGTCACATAAATGCGAATTTTTCTTTAACCTGTTTTTTGAACACAGGATTTATGTCCAAGGTTTATGATTTTTAGCATAACTTCTACGCATATAATTAAATTTCAACATTATAGTCAACAGTAAAATATATTTTATTCAAATTGACTTACAAAAATTAGCATAAATATACATAAACATCGACGGACTTAAGCTCTAACTTGAAGAAGAACTTGGTGAAGACCAGTCCGCACTGGAGCAGTGTGGTGGAGTACACTCTAAGCCTCATCAATGAGATGAAATGCACTTATAGGCAGTGCCGGATTTAAGCATAGGCAACATAGGCAGTTGCCTATGGGCCGCCACCACAAGGGGGCCGCCACCACACCACAAAAACATTAAATTAAATCGATAGAGGCTCAGTAGAGCGAGAGAGAAAAAAATACTGAGTTTTGTTAGAAATAGACGAAAATCTTTTTTTATATTTAAATAAATTTTGTTACCCAACTTATACAGTTGCTCTATTTTTTACCTTAACAGGGGCGCCGTCAGGTGTGTCGGCGCCCGCGTGCGAACCCGATTTACACCCCCCCCCCCCCTGGTTGAATACGAATCTCATATACAGATTCATGATTATGTCGCTCCGCCGGGGTCCATTTGCCCTGAATTTGCCGCCCCCCCAAACTTTCAACAGTTAACTACAAACTATTTGAGGGCCTCCACCACACGCTCTGCCTATGGGCCGCCGAGGTAAATCTAAAGCTAAATCCGGCGCTGCTTATAGGTAGGTAGGTAGGTATTAATGAATTGAAGACAAACACTCCTACAGCATCAGAAACTCACATCAAACAAAGACGTGTTACATCTGCATCATATTCTATGACAACTGTCCACCAAACTATCACCGGTTCGTTACGAGAAGATTAATATTTCGTCGCAGTAAATACATTATGCGACACGGTGGTCACTACCGAAGTTGTGGCTAAATTGTCGAAGTTGACAGCCCTAGGGATCGAAGCTTAGGGCTGCGCTTCAAAACCTGCTCGGATGCATTAAACACAAAGTTTTAAGACTTTTAGTTTCTGTCGAACGGTGGGATTGACCTGCGAATCGAAATACATTAGCATCTTATTAAAACTTCGCTTTATTCTGAAGGTCGTTTGCATAGATTTTTTGTAGTTTATTGAAATCGTTAAGAACTAATTAGAAGCATCTCTTACAAGAATGTAATAAGAATCATTGTTCAAAGTTACAAAATTATATTCATCTCAATAATTTTCTTTTTTTTTCATAAAAAGTGGTGAAGTTTAAAGAACTCTTTAAATTCGAGAGTACCTACTCCTGCATTTAACAAGTTGAATGTCCGCGGTGACATTAATTTAATCATAAACCTATTTTACTTTCATAATTGATAAAGATTAAGGTATTTTAAAATGAAATTTCATTGACATAAATATCAGTAAAATTCTGTTACATTTCCGGATATTCCGCCTCTATTATCGTCGAACAGCAGGAATCAATTGAATCCAATAAAACTAATTAAAAACAGGCAAGATTTAATTGTATTCACAGTTGGCTGGATTCGTATTAATTTATTTAAATACACGTAACATAATTACAAAGGCGATGTTTAATTAAATCACACAATAAGTAATTAATTAAGTCGACACTAGTTGACAGCCCTTATTATATTCGATAGGGTTGTACATCACGTGTTAACCAACGCTATAAATTTGTTATAGCTCACCTACAGATGTTATAACAATGGTTCATACTATGTATGTAATCTGTTATTCACAGCACACTACACTACACAGTATTATTAAATTGGGTACTAAAATTGTGATTAATTCTACATTAACCCTCATTATATGAAAATGTGGGTTCCTAGTTTTCTATAGAGGAATGGTTAGCTTGTCAAGCTACCGTAGGAAGAGTTCTGGGTTCCATGCCCAGCTTGACAGAATTTTCAATGAGTTTCAATATCTTTTTACAATCTGTGTGTATGTGTTCTTAACTTTGTGTGTAGTCAATGACACTCACGACACAGGGAATTATAGATGTGCTGCATTATTTATTTGGTCAGCAACGCATCGCTGATTGTCTTTGATATTATCTATTACATATTTTCACAACCTTAAGCAGCGGTGGATACGCTTTTTAATTTAATAAAAAAAGAAATTAATATGTAATTGAAATGATTTCCTACTAGGTACATCCGAAGAATAAAATAAAAATAACAAACAAACAAAATATAATATCATATTGGATCTGGTAATTCCAGATAGGGTTGTCACAAAGGGATACTTCTATTAATTACATTTCCGCAGAATCCCCTCTCGTCGACAAAACAATGCTTTTGAAATTCGATTGTTGCATGAGTTATGAAACTGAATTTTGGAACGGTTGTTTAGTTACAGACTGTAATTGTGGTTGAGTGGCACTGATATGTACAATTAATTAGGGATGTCAATTCTCGAAGTAATAATGGTATGTTAATGAATATTTGCTTTGTTACACTAAGTATGCTTTGATTATAAAACACATAGTATGATTTCATAACATTAGTATTTCAATATTTAATAATTATCATCAGGGGTCCAGACATTATACTTGGGCACGAGTCACGAGTGTCACGACAGATACAGAATATAATGTGTATATTTTGTATTGATGTAAGGTTTATATTTTTGTACGCTTGTAACGAACTCAAAAAATATGGGTTCACAGATAGATGAATCACAGTAGGTACCTACACTTGCAAAATGTAACGCAAGCTGTAAACTTTAAAGTTAGCGGTACAATTATACCTATCAGTTAAAAATAACTCCTACGCACTGTGTAAAACAGTAATTACCGTGTCATTAGGACTCGTATTTCGCAACTTCATCGGCTCTTACGAGACCACCCATTGTACTGTATGTTTGAACTTACCATAGTAATCTTTCATTCATTAGTCATGCAGTTATTTCTGTGAAGACGGTTGTAATTTTACCTGTGACTTAATTTGATTTAGTTTTTTAACCGTCGTCAAAAAAGGAAGAGGCTCCCATAACTTTGCACTGGGTGAACCGATTATGATATATTTTTTTTTTATGGAAACAATAAATAATTTTTTACTATTGTATCAAATTACGTTGGGGCAACAGTTTCTTTTATGAATGGGTTGACAAGTTAAATAAGAGGATTTAAATGCATCATTTTTAAATACAATAAGACATACGACATCGTAGAGTTGCCAAAGCGAAGCAGGGCAGGTTATAATATTAAGTGGTTAAAAGTACCTACTCACGACACGATGCAACACAAATCCTCGAAATGTCGAAGTAACTGTACGGAACAGCAATGTTGGCTAGTTGGTTACCTGAAACAAAACAATAGCTAATTAGATAATTTCAAAATATATATTGCATCCATTATAAAAACTTAACGAGATCACAACAGTTGTAATATGCTTACAAACATCAATTAAATAACAAAGAAACTAGAACAGATCAAATAAATTGTATTTCTCAACCAAATTAATCATAACGCTCTTACGACATAATATAATTTAAAATAAAAACACTAACTGTGTTCAACTAAAAGTGTACAGTCACGTGCGGAACTATTTATGATTCATTTATATTTTTCAACGATGATAGTGTTTAGTCAGTGTTTTGTTTATTTTAAACAACCATCAATAAAATAAGGGTTAGTGGGTATTGTCTCAATAGAATAGCAAGACTTTAGGTATTGCCATAATATAGCCTAGTGACTTCTAAATACTGAGTTCTAATTTTAAGGTAATTCAATAAATTACAATATCCATAATGTTTTTTAATTGTTAATGATTTGGAAAATCTTACTTTAATTAAGTAACCTGTCAGTTTTACAGACAAAAAAATGTTTTCATTATAAAAATAAATTTTTCTTTAGCTTAAAAATTTTAATTTTAGCAACTGTTTCATGCAAAATATGTAGTAATCTAGTAATACGTGGAATTGTTACAGGTACAGTCGGGTACAGAATACATAGAACAAGGTAGAGAGCGCAAACAAACATTAGCGATAGCGGCGTGATGCATGGCCGTGTTCTTAGTAAACAAAGTTCGTCTTTTGGTTAACGAGCTTATTATTATATGTAGTATATTATTATTATTATTATCTTATTCAGTAATATTGAAGTACACAAAAAACTACTACATGATTTCAATTGTAAATATATCCATACGCACAGCTTCATTTACTGTCACCATTACATTTAGTTTACGTCACATTTGTTTTATTATAAAAAAACGATTTTCACCTACGTGTAAAAATTAATGCTACGTAGACTATTTTTGGTGTAAACTTTATGTGCGAAGTTACGTATACAAAGAAATGTCACAATGTCGTGTCTTTTTCGCATTAAAGAAGATAAGTAAAGCAGCACCACCCTACTCTGTCTGCCTACAACATTAAATAAAAATAATAATTGGTTGCGATTGTTTACATTTCTTCAGGTTAGTTCAAGTAATTAAATCGAAGTAGACTAAAAAATAAAAAACTCAAATAGAAATTTCAAAAACTCATTGAATTTAAATGAATCAAACCAGCTTAAAATATGAAACATACGTACAGTAGATCTGGAAATTATGGTACTGGTCGGTGTGAAATAGGTTTCACTATCGGATTTTTGCACTTTTGTTCTCCACTGTACCGGGCATATGAATCACGGGTAACACCATTTGGGTGAATAATGTGCACCGGGGTTTATGCAAGAACCAAATAAAAAATGAACTTAGGCTTTTTATGATTACGTTTTTCTGTTTAAAAATGGAAGCTTATAGTTCCATTTTGTATTATGGAAACAAATTGTTTTTTTTTAATCTGAGATTTGTCAAAGATATCTTGTTATTTTAAGGTTTTTGGAATTATGTGCGTTTTAAGCATTTAAAATGTCACTTGATATAACGCCCAACCTGAAGGAAAACGCCGTGAAACCTGCATGTAGAATTAAAATTGACCGGTACCTAATTCGACGCAACATTGGTTTCTCAGGTTTGCATTACTAACGGTTAAATAATTAAATTTGATTTCACATACGTATTACCTAGTCCAAAAAAAAACAAAGATTTATAGCAACAATAGCCTAAGCGACCAAGCGTTGAACTCAAACTATCGTACCTACAACTAACTGCGCTCGTAATGGAACCTACTCATTTGCTCACGAGTCTTTCCGTAATTACCTAATACAATGACAAAAACCTCAAGAAACAATCTCCTTCCGACTGACCGGTCCGATTAGGTACCTATCCACCAATAGCAATCAGCAAATGATTTCTAACTTCATAAATCGTTTTAATGACCAATAAATCTCGTACTACAAAAGCTTATTAGGACTGCCAATCGAGTACAATCTTGAAAAGAGCTGATTAATGCTTGAAGAAAATTTTAATGCTATTGAGTGTACAAGTCATTCAAGATGTTTATAGTGGTAATAATATATGAAGTGGCGTTGACCTAACGATGGGGATAATGGGGGAAATAGGGCCGTTGGCCTTATTAGTAGAAGGTCAATAATAAAGATGAAGATGTACGCTTAATGCAGGTACTAGTAATTTAAACGCGTATTTTAATGCGTATTAGTTATTTAAAGGTATTTGTACTTTAAATTGGTGTAAGTAAAATTATACTCTTAAAATAATTTTAAAATTCGCAAGCGTTAAATTGCGGAAAATTACTTTTTTTTAAATTAACAATCAAAGATGTAATTAAAGGTACCAATTAAAATAAAATAGATATAAATATCTAATTGAAAAATTAGTTCAAAAGAGCTGATTTTCTTCAAACTGCTGGACCAATTTGTACCAAACATTGCTAAAAACAACCGCAAGGAATCTGGCTTTCGAATGAAAAAACCACATTGAATTCGGTTAATCTATTGGAGAGCTACGATGCAGACAAATACACAGACAGACACGTCAAACATATAACATCTATAGAGATATTTTTAACCCCCGACGCATATTTTAAATAGAAACATTCAGATCCATTCATGTGCATATCACGAAAACATCAAACAAAACGAATCTTTCACGAATACACAATAATACACTCAAATAAATACAATACCAAAATCAATTATACTGATTTTAAAATCGAATAGGCATTTCATTATCGCAACAACCGGTTATCGATAAAGTGTTTTCGAGTCATAAAATCGGAATTAAATCGATATGCATTCGAATTAACTGCTCGGTACCGTAACGAAATGGCATTAGTGGTTACATTGACTCTATTACGCATTTGTATCGGTAATTTAGACTACAAACTTTATTAGACATTATATTAAAGTGGCATTTGGTGGGAGGAATATATTTATAACATAATAAGGAAACGCTTATTGAGAACAAAGTTGGTATAAAATGTTTAGCTACTAAAATAAAAGCAAGTTTTTATAAGCAACAGTAACTAGCCCCATGGAATTCGGGCTTAATGCTTACTTGCGTCACTTGAGGAACCTATACCTACACAAGTTTCAAATGAATTCATTGACGAAATGCAACTTTGAATTTATCCTCTGAAAGGGAAAATTTTCCGAAAATCCTCTCTTAGTGCTCCCCTGTGCTTGGCATCTTGAACGTTTCGATAACACGCTCTAAAAGTTTAACCTTAAGTCCTATATTAGTAGAATGTGTTTCGTTTGAACCTTTCAGTCACAACGAGGGTAATCAAAGCGCGTTTCAAAACACCTCTGCGCACCAGGATTTAATGTTTATGCGTCGGGAAAATGGTCTGCTTACTATCAGACCGTCCTGACCAAGTCACAATAGCACAATGAAACGTCAAATGACAAATGAAATTCGACGGGCCACCATAAATTGTGACGGCGAATAATAAAAGATTATCTATCCCGTAATAAATATAGGGGGATGACAATGGGTTCTTTATTAAGGGAACACTCTATGATCAAAGTTTTGTTTCCCTAGCGCGGGTCGGGGAGACAAGGGTAGATCACGCACACCGCGAATGTCTTGGACGCGTTTCACCATCGGCGATGAACTGATGATAGCTTTTGGAAGTGGTGGTTGAAGATATGGGGTGTTGCTGCTGATCCATATCATTATTTTATAAATGCTAGGCTATGTTTTACTACAGTAAAACATGTCATTCCCATCGAAAGAGTCATAGCGGTGCATATGATGCGTACCATCCATACTAATAAATATTGACTGAAGTAAGCGTAGTATTTTATGATTGTGGAATAGTTACTTAGGTATTTGTACTTGCGCTATGAAGGTATCGTTGTTAATTCCTATTAACCACGCGGGCGAAGCCGCAGGCAAGAGCTACTTACCTAATAAGGTAAATCACACACAAAAAAGTACACCTACCAATGTTTTAGTATAGAATGCTAACTATCAAAAGTTTACCCGTACTGCAGTTCCGGGCCGTGACCAAGATCCATGCAACTGGTAAAAAATACGTTTTTCCAAATCTTTATTCACTTTAGAATAAAACAGTGCAAAAAAATATAAAAATACATAACAATCGGTGCTACTCATGTGCTTTTGAATTTTTGAGAATCCACGATGATATAAGTTCAAAATCCTAAGCTAAAGCGATGATCGCCGTCAGTGAAGCAATGACCAAAACTGTAATATTAACAGCAAAAAAGTGGGGCGATGAGTACAATCTGTCCCTCTTACCTCAGCGTTGGCGCTTTGTATGATCAAAATCCCTGCGCTGTACGTGTTCTCATTTTTACACATTAATCGTACGCTTTTAAGCCGATTATATGTAATACATATCTTTTTCGAAATATGTATCTAAAACACATCATGTCTTCACGAATTTTGCCGTGACTGTTCGCCGTGACATTCTATACAATTGTCGAAATATCACAATGTACCTAGTACCTACCTACGCACCTAGAAGTAAAACATAGATTTTCTTATATCTATAGTGAAAGGAAAGATTAAGACAAGATATCAGAAAATGTATTATTTTAAAGATACGAGATGATTTTTTTAAAGGTAAGGTAGAAGACGTAAATAAAGTGAGTTCGGTAAATAGGGTCTATTTACTGTTTTAGTTAAATAAACAGTGAAAGTTTGTATATAAACAGTGTGTTTGTATGAATATAAGACAAAGTTGCATAAATCAGTTAGTATCGTGTAGTCAGCAAATGTATATTCAGCAATTCATGTATATACAGCAATTCAGGGAAAGCGGCAAGAAACTTTCAAGGAAATTTTGAGTTTCTAAGAAATTATAACCATTTTAAAATCACAAATCGATAAAAGTACACGAATTTAAAAATCGACTATTATCGATTCGTTTGTATCACCTACAGACGTGGCATCAAACAAATTTCACACATAAATCAATTGACGCAACGCACGCGCGTCGAGTCGGTCGATAAAACGTTTTATTTCGCAGATTATAGAGGGGCGATTGTGGGTCGCGTGCGGGTCGTTATTGCTCCGTGACGGGGACAAGAGATGAGTTTTGGTGGGATTACCGCAATTTTTTTATAAGGTAGCAAACCGGCAAGCAGCACCACTCGCTACCGCCCGTGACAACTGTCAACGTGGTCTCGTCGTGATTCGGTCACGGATACATCACTACCCTCGAGGACTGAGATGGTCTCTAAAAACAGTGTATCCGGCTCCATGCTGGTTGTTATCGATAGATATCTATCTACATTTAAAATATATTAATTATATAATTTTCAAACTTATGAAAAAAACATACGACATTGAAATATAACCATAAAAAATCCCTGGTCAAATAATATGTACATACCTATATCCGCCTACAAGTATATGCAACAGTAAAAAGCCGACTATAATTTAATGCTAAATACCAAACGAAAGCTTCCATAAGTGGAAGGAGATAGTTATATTATAGGTAATACATGAGCTTCAAACCAGTCGGTATGGCACTGTTCATTTCGCGGAAACATTTAGGCACCAGTCGGAGTAGCGACAAGTCGTTCAAGCGGTGTAAACAAAACGTTACGTATATCAGTTGACAAGAAGACATAATTTTAATATTAAAATTACAAACACTAATTACAACAAGTTATAAATATATATTTTTTGGTAGTTGAAAAAACGTGTTTCAGTTATGTCACTTTAGTAACTATGTTTAACAGTCTCTGAATCAATGTTATGTTCGTGATGTTTTATATTCAAGTTACGTTACATTGTCGTACGGAAAATCGCAATGTCTGACCGAGCCCACTGATGCAATGTTGCAAAATGTTACATTGCTTGTTTTTGTTATGAGACGAATTTTTGTGCGTGAATTTCTCTGTAATGGTGGTCTAATTAAAATATTTCCAGTTAAAAAAGCAAGTTCAAGTATTGGAGTCGTTAGGCGAGTATGGACGGTAGCCTTCCGCTGAATAAAATACTCATCACACGACCATTAAAAATGTCGTCTTTTCATTCATTTTTTTATTTAGAATTATACGGCGGAATAAATGAAATACAAATTATAATTTCTTATAAACTGTTCCATAATCATTAATTTATTCTGATGCCGCTCTGTTCCTGGAGGGAATTAGTAAAAAATTTGAATGGGTTAAAGTTTCAAGGTTGGAAGTATTTAGATATCGTCAGTTGAATTAATTTGATTTATAAGCAATCCGTTTTCAAGCGGAGTTATTTAGAGTTTAATTTATATTGTTTTTAAACATTTATCCTAGGATTAAGGTAAGTAGGTAGTATGTATTTTTTTTTCAGAAAAATCATTACATTATAAGTATATGAGAATGCTTTGAATAGTCTAATCGACATTATAAAACTTTTGAAATAAGTAATCATTAATAAGTGTCATGTTTTTAAAATCTGATGATATGTACAAGCATTCCATCTAACTATTTATTCCTTATCCCTTCACTTTCAATATTTCATAATAAACACAGATGCTTAGCGATAAGGTCGCGTTTTTGTCGTGTGTATCGCATGTAATTTCATTGTTTACATTATAATTATTTCTGGTGTTCAAATAAAGAGTTTATCTACAAATAGGTAAGCTATGTCAAAATGCTACGTCACTTATTTTCAACAGTTGGTCCTTCGAGCCGGATCCAATTTCACTATTATGTATCTAGAACGATCAGTTACTGATACCGATATTTGAAACGGGATTACAACCACGATTGAATACAGCAATATTCTGCGTCTCGGAGCCAATAGATTACCCTGATAACGTTTACAATTTATTGAAACCTGAATTAGGGTTTATAGCACTGCGATCTTATTGGATACACTATCTTGTTCAAATTCGAAAGCAATATTATAAATGAGATCTTTATTTTCATATAGCATAGTTAGTCATCAGGTTTCATCTGATAGATATCTTAAAAAAAATCGAAAGAATAGATTCTTTACTCCGTCAGTTAGCACGCGACTGGAATAAATTGCCAGCGTCGGTGAACCCATTTAATTATAATGTCACCTTTAAGTATAATAAATCTGTAATTGATCGATTTCTGCACATGTAAGATACACGAGAAAAACATTATTATTACAGCGAGTTTTTAGTCACGAAATAGAACACAAAAGAATGGTTTTTAAACAACGATTTTGTCACTACGTACCTAGGTATATAATGTTAATGCTACTCTCAAAAAGGGCTTAACCGATTTGGGTGTAGTTTTCACTGATAGGTATATTATGGTAAGCTTTGCTTAAATATTTAATCAATCGGTTCGGAAATCAATAAAAATGTATGTTAGGCCTACTGTCCACGTAAACCGCACGTCATACGCACGCTATCGTCAATTGCCGATTGCTTGCATCTTGCGTAGAAATAATCAAATCTGTGTCCACGATTCGACCCAACAAATATGCAAAATACGCCTGCTTTCATTTGTAGGTTTCATGCATTCGTCATTTGACGCGTCCGTGGACAGTAGGCCTTAGTTTTAACTGGATTCCCAAAGCGAAGCCAGGGCGGATTAACTAGTCAGTAAATATATCTTCAATCAATAAGACCGTTCTGCACGTTGCTGCCCAAATGAAATCCACAATTACGTGGCCAAACAGTACAATTTAAACAGAAGTGGAAACAGAACTAATATCTAAATCAAATAACTGGTGTATCGCATTGCACCATCCACTTAGTCGGATTAAACGGATTAATATACCGTTTCGGCTGTAAGTTTGCGTTGGGAGCAAGATGGAATATAACCATGATTATAGATTACAACTAGCTGACCCACCAAACGTTGTTTTGCCAAAAAAATGTTAAGGGTGAACAACCCTTATCATTTAGGGGTATGAAAAATAAATAGTAGCCGATTCTCAGACCAACTGAATATGCATATAAAATTTGGTAAAAATCGGTAAAGCCGTTTCGGAGGAGTGTAACTAAAATTGTGACAGGAGAATTTTATATATAAGATTATTATAGATGTAAAAGTTTCGGTAGATAGCAGTCGTTAAGACATGTCGGAGACCTGGCAGTATAGAGACTTCCGATACTTGGGTTGGCCACTAACTGCTCCATCAATCCGCACTGGAGCATTGTCGAGTACGCTCTGGTTCTTCTCAATGATGATGAGAGAGCCGTGGTCAGTAGTGGGCCATTAATGAGTAGCAGCCGACTTTAAGTGTAAGTTGGTATAATAAAAAACAAATAAATAAATAAATATTACAATGAAGCGTTACAATCTTGAAGGAAGGTGCTAAGCGAAAACTTTCTTTAGATTTCTTTTATTTACGTAGGCAGTATACTGATAGATAAAATCGTACAACCTTGATAGTTTCCGGCAGAAATCATGTTAACGAAAAATATTACATTTCTCATTCAAAACTCACCTCTACGAGCACCTAAATAAACTTTCTGAACCAGAACCCTCCAAACCATTCAACATTAATAGAACGTAATGTCTAAATGAAAGTTTCATTCGATAAAATCCATAAATAGAAAAAAATCTCAATCACTGCGATATAGATCACATGGCAGGGGGTGGAAGGACATAAAAATATTAACGCATGATATCACCCGATAGATTATCGAGCGATATTGACGAGCTGCGTCTAATGTCGAACAAAGCTTGGGTCAAAGCGACGCGACGCGAGTATTGCGTTAAAATAAACGCTAAAGGACACTCCGCAAAAAAGGGGATTTTTTTGGCAAATATGTATTGATCCGTTATCATTCAATTAAATATTTACGAGTTAAGGTTGTTTTGAAACATATTCTGATAGATAGTTTACATGGGATAACTTCCTACAACTGCGATATTGTCCTAAGTAAGTAACAGTACCTACTTACTTATAACTCACATACCTACTCACTTAATAATTTATGATTTGAAATTAAAAATGAAGAAATAATTTATCAAAAATAAATTGATTTTCGTAGAAGTTTAAATGAAATTCCTTAATTGCTTGTACAAGTACCTAATTTTAAAAATACAAGAATATTTTAATAAGTCGCAAGATTTATAAACACAGAATACAGAGAAACTTGATTTACAAAAAATGCAGCGCTAAAAATAAGAGTTAGTAAATCGCTTTAACACAAGTTCCGCGCTAGGTAAGTCTTAGTTTGACCATTTCTTTACAAGAGATTTATAGCGTATTGTCGTATGTGTGTGTGGGTTCTCGTATTGATACGTAATGTCGTTATAATGAAAGAGCTGTTAATGTGCATGGGTCATGATCTTGGCTTTAAGGGGGAGTGGCGATATCTTTAGGATATCTGGCCCATATTTTTGATTGAAAAAAGCAATTCAATGAAGCATTGTTTGAGATGCCAATGGATATGAGACTCAAAATTTAGTATAATCTATTGTTTTAAAAAACTATTGCACCTATTTTTGTAGATATACTTAATTTGTATTTGGTAAGTAAGTTTCTTGTTTCTAGTGACTTAATCTGGGATAAGATTTTTCCAAAAAAATACTCTACTTTAACATCGACAAACAGAGATAGCATAAAAATAACTCGTCAGACGTCGTTAAAAAGACAAAATGACGAACATTATCAGTCGAATAAAATAATATTATTAAAACGAGTTCAGCCAGTAAGCAGTTATATGGTTACACACAAAAAAATACAGTCAAATTCAGAACCTCCTTCTTTTTCGAAGTGGGTTGAAAACGATACAATAATATGGTGTTGAGTTGCAACTATAGGTACGTCATAACTTTAGATAATCAGTTAAATGGAATGTTCCAAGTTCAGCGTCCAACCACAGACATTTATCGGACAATAAATTTAATGTCTGTCTATACCTGCGATAGTGAAAATTCTATTACACCATCAATAAAAAAACCTATGTAATATCGGAAAATGTCTCGCTATAAACTTTTATTTATTGCCGATCCTACCGTGGTCGAGGTTTTATTAAATGCCGTGCCATCCTATCCATCCAGTAATGGCTTTAAACATCGTTACCTAGCCGATGTCAGCTTCTCAGGTATTGGCACGCTAGTGCCGTGACACGACCTATACTTCGTGTCACGGTATTTGTCACGTCCGTTACGTCACGTCGATTTCGCGTACCGTGTCAATGTAAAATATACCTTAGTAAACCTGTGAATTGCTAACCATGGAATGTACCAGGATGGGAAAAATTATGATGTGGTTGAGGTACTTTTTATCGCAAACTAAAAATAATGATTTTTAGATTTTTGCTAATCTCAAAAACTGTTTTACTAATACATTGTTCGTACCTTCACTAAAAATTAACATGTCTGTTGTTTATTTCGACCAGTTGATAAATAAAAAAGTGTGAGAGAATCACATGCTATTCTGGAAATCGAACCCAAGGCCTTTCGGCAGTCCGACTTTAATCACTGTGCCATTCGGGTCTTGCAAATAACTATTTTACGTCTATGCTAATTAATACCTACCTAACATTAAAACCAAGTAGGTTTTTAAGTAAGTAAGTGCGCTTATCATATCGGATTTCATCTTCGTTAAAATAAAAGTTATCGTAATTAAAACTTAATACCTCTTAAGGAAGCATTCGACCTCATTAATAAATTAATTATGCAAATAATCTATACCAGAGGATATAAACAAGTTATTAATTATTACGATATAGGGATAATGGTTTTGTTTATGATATTGAGTAAAGATTACGCTCGTAATATCAATTTACATGATTTTGTAATACTTTGCTTCCTGTCAATACGAAATATAATAAAAATACTAATTTGTATCTGTACCTATCATTAAAATTGAAAGGTCCGTTTGTGATTTCAATAATAGTATGTGATTTCAATATAGTATTTTTTCAAGTCAATAAAAACTTAAAACTGTTGTCTGTCGGTCTTTCTGTTTTTCCGGGTTAGTCATAAGCCCATCAGCTTGTTTTTAAATACGTCTAGAATAAAAAAATACGTGTAGAAAATTACCTCGAAAGACTTAGAAGCTATTATGTCATGAATACAAGAAATACATTATACCGTTGACGATGACAAAAACCTATTCTAGTTTTTATCCATTAAAACTCGCTATTTAATTGTTACCCTAATGACCACTCGAGGCTCGAAGGGAAGGGTAGATGACGACACCGCCTCCTGACACACTTACCTCATGACAGCCCTCGGATTATGAGGACGTTCACCCGAGATATGTTCTTTACAGTATTCTAGAATATTCTTATTAAAGATGAATCTGCTTGGACGTGAGTTTCAAATATAGCCTTAAGTAGAAGTGATATTGTAACTGTCAGGAAAAAGTCCTTGGGAGTTTCTTGCCACTTCTTCCAAAATACTAAAGGTAGGGATTGGTTGACGCGATGGCGCAGTTTGACTTTCCAAAGGTGTTTGTAAAAACCATGTTCGATTTAAATTCTTTTTAATTTCACACTAGTGCTCGAGTAAGTGTTAGCCGAGTGTGTGGTGATTGTGGTTTCTGACATTAGCGTGCACAAATATACAGACAAACAGACAAAAAAAATATTTTGTGTTCTCTTGCGTATAAATATAAAGGTCCCCATTATCAATTTTTGCATGTACAGACAGCAATCAGTTACAGTTATAATAATAATAATAATAATAAATCTTTATTTCAGATGTCATAGATCCATAGATTGTTAGTGTGTTAGTAACAATTGAGCTTAATAGTATGTTAGCGTTGTTAGTACAATTATTTATTTATGTCCCGTTATTTAATTATGTCACAATATTGTTACGTGTCAGGAGTAAGGGGTTCGAGAAAATGCCAAAATGTACCACAAAGACTTTTATTTTACTCGTAGATACACAAATTACACGACGTACACAGTACACACTTAAACACTCTGCACGTAGGTACTAGTCAACACACTCGTAGAACACTGTATCGCACGTAGAAATCACTTCACTTCGCACTGGTATCGCTCGTAGGTATCGCTGGTATCTTCCTGGTTCCGCTTCCGAAACTAGAATGTCTGCGGTTGGCCGATCGCTCCTTTTTATACCCCTCACGCACCATTCACGCCAATCCAGAACTTTCTCGCTAATTCCGCGGACCCGCTCCGAACAAGATTCGAGAACGTTCCTTGCAACCGACTTTCGCCCGTATGACTATTGCCGTAATGGTCGAAGCGTCGTGCGCGTGCGTACTTTCGAGACGGCCGTCCATTGTTCTATTGTTTCGCCTGGCATATTTATGGCCCCTATTGTTTATTGTTTAGCGAGGTACGCCAGGGCTGTCACATTGCCCCCCTCTTAGTCATGCTCGTCCCGAGCATTATTCGATAGGTCTTTCATTAATCTTCGTGACAACTGTGCCAACGGGCTTTCCCATCGTGCTTGTGGCTCCGGAGACTTCCCTTTCCTCCACGGTGGATTGCGCAACCATACAGAATCCCCCTCCTTGAAACCATGTTGCCTAGCCTCGCGATCGTACTGGGTTTTCATCTTATCGCTGTCCTTCAAACATTGTTCTTTTCCCCAAGACTGGTCGAGGTCCTGCATCCTTATCACCCTGACCTCTTCGTTACCCTCATGCTTGAAGCGACGTCGACCTTCTTCAGAGCACGGGCGTTGTGACAGGGCGTCGGCATGCTTCGGCTTCGGCGCCTTCGGGGTCATCGTGGGAGGCTTGGCGGTCTTCGTAGCGGCGGGAGCGGCGGCAGCGGTTATTAGCTCCTGGGTGTCGACTTGGGTAGCAATCGAGATCTTCGTAGGAGGCTTCGCGGTCTTCTTAGCGGTGGCAGCGGCGGCAGCGGCTTCTAGCTCCTGGGTGTCGACTTGAGTAGCCCTCGACACCGATTTCGGTTGTTTCCAAGTCCGGCAGCTCAGCCTTATATGACCTCGTTCACCGCATCCGTAGCAAATAGGCCCAGTACGAGGTTGAATCGCTGCTACGACTTCGCGCACCTTACAACTTTTACAGTCGCTTCGTACCGCTTCCACTTCAAGGGCATGCGCTAAAGCTGCGTCCAATGTTGCATGATGACCCAAACGCACCGTTGCTCTCACTTCGGGATCCCGTATTCCGCTGACAAACGCCTCTAAAACTTTGTCTTCGACCGGTGAGGAACTCGACGCATAGGCTCGGCGTACGAGGCGCTCGATCTCCGTAGCCCACTGCTGCAATCCTTCACTCGACTTCTGTGATCGATCTCTGAGCTGCGCGCGATATACGTACTCGAGGTGCCTTTCCCCGTATCGAGTTTCCAAGGCCTTAAACAGCGACTCAAAGGTGCGTCGATCGACGGGCAGGTTCTCAAGTACCAGCAGCGCGTCCCCTCGAAGAGCTAGGGCAAGTGCTGCCAACGAATGCTCGTCCTCCCAGCCATTAGCACTCGCAACTACTTCAAACTGGTGCCTAAAAGCTGTCCACGAGGTTGTGCCGTCGAAACTTGGGACCTTAAATTTCGGGGCCCTGGGCCATGAACTGGTTGCTGCCGTGCCCAAAACCTTTATTTTTTGCAGCTCGTTGCCCAAATCCACGAGCCTAGTTTCGAGGGAGTTTACTGACGCACTGAGGCTGTTGATCGTCGCGTCTTGGCTTGTGAGGGCTTGGTCGTGCTTGGATGTACGCATCTTTACGAATTCCAGGTCCTCCTTCACGACGTTCAAATCACCTTGAAAACCATCCAGCTTCGAATTGATTCTTCTTAGGCCTGCCTCCATGGTTTTCCACAGGCTCTCCGTGGCTTCGCGTTGGCTCTCCAATAATTTACATTCCAGGCGCTCCATTGCTTCGCGCTGGCTCCGCTGTATGCTTTCCATGAATTCGCGCTGGCTCTTCTGGAAGGTAGCTAATAACGAGGCCATATCCAACGCACTCGGTGTCGGCGCTGATGCAGCTGATGTATTCGAAGGTTCAGCGGTGACCTCCGTTTCCGTGCGGTCACGCCCGGGCGACTCCATCTGCGCGGCATCCAGTGCCGTCTGTCGTCGCGTACGAATCCCGTCTTCACTTTGCGGTACTACAGGCATCCCACTTCTGACACCAATTGTTACGTGTCAGGAGTAAGGGGTTCGAGAAAATGCCAAAATGTACCACAAAGACTTTTATTTTACTCGTAGATACACAAATTACACGACGTACACAGTACACACTTAAACACTCTGCACGTAGGTACTAGTCAACACACTCGTAGAACACTGTATCGCACGTAGAAATCACTTCACTTCGCACTGGTATCGCTCGTAGGTATCGCTGGTATCTTCCTGGTTCCGCTTCCGAAACTAGAATGTCTGCGGTTGGCCGATCGCTCCTTTTTATACCCCTCACGCACCATTCACGCCAATCCAGAACTTTCTCGCTAATTCCGCGGACCCGCTCCGAACAAGATTCGAGAACGTTCCTTGCAACCGACTTTCGCCCGTATGACTATTGCCGTAATGGTCGAAGCGTCGTGCGCGTGCGTACTTTCGAGACGGCCGTCCATTGTTCTATTGTTTCGCCTGGCATATTTATGGCCCCTATTGTTTATTGTTTAGCGAGGTACGCCAGGGCTGTCACAATATTATTAGTTATCCACATTATTAATTTAATTTAATTATGTCACATTGATTATGTTATACATTTTATTAGATCTATACTATTTTTTTAAGCCTAAAACAAGCTCCACCCAGTGTCTCTGGATGTAGCAGTCCGGCCGGGCAGCAATCATCTTCAGGATGCCGTTGCTGCTGTTACGTAACCGCTGTAGCAAAGAGGCCGCTCTTTTACGCATGATTGCGTGAAACCCGTCGGTTCGTGCGTCCGCGAACATCTTTGAGGCGCTACAGCGACACGGTAGCTTCAACAGCATCCTGAAGGTGTTATTGTATTGTACACGCAGAGCATTGTAAGCCCGGCGCGAATATGTTACCCACAGACCGCTGGTATAGAACGACTGACAGAATGTCTTAAATAGGGTGACTTTTACATCTGCAGTGCACCGAGCGAATCTGCGGGCAATCATATTGCCCCGGACTGTCAACGCTCTGCGTTCCCTTTCTACATCGACATCATCCCTTAAGTCACTTGTAACAATGTGACCGAGGTACCTGAAACTCTCCACTAAATTTAGCGCTACACCATTGAGACATATGGGAGGAACAAGGCGAGGCCGCTGTTTAGGTGCTGTAAAAACCATTACTTCGCTCTTCTTAGAGTTGTATTTTAGCCCATGCGCCTCCGCATATGTCTCGCAAGTTGATAGCAACTTTCTCAGCCCCGCTATCGACGGACTCAACAGCACCATATCGTCTGCGTAACTTATGTTATTGACACATGTGTCATCAATGTGACAGCCAACATGTGTGCTGCTGAGCCCCCCGATAAGCTGGTTGATATACAAGTTAAATAGGAGTGGAGAGCTCAATCCACCCTGCCTCACGCCGCATTCCAGTCCGTATTCATCCGAGAGGGCACCGACCCACCTCACCAGATTTTTTTGGTTAGCATACCAATATTTGAGGAGTGATATGTATTCCGCCGGCACACCCGAGTCCCTCAGCTTGCCCCACAGTACATCGTACACGACCAGATCGAAAGCTTTGGACAAGTCAAGAAAGCACGCGTACACCGGCGTCCTCCTTGCGGTGTAGTATTTGACAGTGTGTTTTAAAGTGAGAATGGCGCTCTCCGTTGATAGATTAGCCCTGAAGCCAAATTGCGCGTCATGTATATTGACATATTTAAGGAGGCAACCGTTTAACACACTGTCAAATATCTTTGCCGCGGTAGTAGCCAGTGAGATGGGACGGTAGTTACTCATGTCAGATGTGTCACCAGTCTTATTCTTGACGATCGGTACTACGATTGTTCTTATCAAGGGCTCCGGTAGATACGAGTGACTTAAACACAGACTGAAAAGCAGCGAGAGGATACGCGGAAGGTGAACCCCTGCATATTTAAAGTGTTCAATGCTGAGACCATCGTGACCAGGCGATTTTCCACGTTCCATGCCATGAATTATTTTTGCAATGGTCTCAGCAGTTATCCGTTCATACCGTCCGGTCTCGATAGTCTCAACACCGCTCACACTGCTCGATGTATCAGTCAAGGGCGAGGATACAGCAAAGTGATTCATAAATGCATTTGCTATGTCTCTGTGGTTACAAGCGCCGCCTACACTCACCGGGAGGCTCGGCCTAACGTTCAGTTTATTGGTGTTTTTCCAAAAACTCTTAAAGTCTTTGGATGCGTGATCTGTAGCGAGGACGTCCATTTTAAGTTGATCCTGCCTGTTTTGACACCATTTTAGCTTTGCTTTAAAACGCCTTCTGGCCTCCGTCATCTCATCATATATGCGACCACTGGTAGGCTGTCCCGCCAGGGTCCACAACTGAAACTTATCCCGTGCCTCCCGATGCGGGCCAGCGACGTGCTTATTCCACCCTATTACATAACCTCCTTTTTTTCTACACTTCCCCCTATAGGTTTTGATTGCTGCCCATGTCAATGTGTTAACAATGCTACAAAACATGTTATCTATAACTACGTGATGTTCTTTTTTATGACAGAATCCATCACAACATTCTTGGAGTTCATATGGTAGCCCCATCATACTCAACTTTGAATGACAGAGATCATGATATTGCCTAATCTGTTGTGCATGTCTATCACCCCATATAACACGATTTATAGGAGTCGCATTTGAGGATTCCATGATCTTTGGTTTAAGTTTATTTAAAGCACATTCTATTACAAGAGGATAGTGGTCGGACCAATACACGTCATATTGTACTGATACGCTAACAATCGTTTCTCTTGCTGAGTTAGTGACAATGCAGTGATCTAACCACCTTTTACAACCGTGAGCCTCACTTTGGAAAGTAAATGTATTTTTGTCACACATATTTACATCTATACAGTGCCAGCACTGGTCTACACAAAAATCTATCATTTCATTATAAAATAATTCGCCAGGATGGGCATTAAAGTCTCCTAACATGTAAAAAGCTTCAGTTCCCTTATTTTCCTCTATTTCAATTACCGATCGTATTGTACCAAGACACGCACTAAACTCTGCTAAATGTTCAATAGAGTTTGTAGGCATATAAACACTAAAGATAACTATGGATCTGCAACTTACAGTTATCCTGATGGCACATACACGCACATTATCACACTCTATCACTGACACTGTCTCAAACACATTCTTACGCCACAGTAATGCGACACCTCCATATGGTCTCCCACTCAATAGACCTGCCGTTGTGTCCACAGCGGAAACGCCGGTAGAAGCAAATTCGTCGCTGACTGTATCGAGGAGTGGTAAGTCATGAGGCAACAACCACGTCTCTTGTAGGGCTATCACATCAGCTGAACGACATAACTCTCTGACACCATCAATGGATCTTTTTAAAGATTTGCAATTAAAGCTTATTATACTACTATAATTTTCCATTCTAATTAAAAATTCGTCTAAATTAATTAAATAATAAATAAATAAATAATAATAAATCAAATAATCAATCAAATAATAATATTAATTAAAATAATAGTAATAATTAATTAGGTAATAAATAATATCAATAAATTAATTAGTATATTTATATCTGTATTTTATTGTATTATATTGATATTTATTTACAAATATATAAGTTTATTTAATGACTTCAATAATTTAAATTAATGTATAGTTTCTACAGGCCTCTTATGAAAGTTTACAAAGCGCCGAAAGGTTACACCTAATGGCCAAATCTTGTTATCAAGGAACGTATCCACCTTGTGCTTTGATACTAAAAATTTATATGCATTATATTCTTTCTGCTTCTTCATTGCTATTTTAATAAGGGATACGTTTTCACCAGTTTTATTCTTGATGTATTCCATGATATCCTGTTCTGCGGCGTCTTTGTGTACATTCGAGATAAATAACATTACTTTCTTGTCTGCCGCCTTAAACTTACTATTGTTAATATTACAGTCAACGGTTGCGGTACCCTTTTCACCGATAAAACGGTTCCTGTATCGTTTTTTCTGCAATAAAATCCACTCCTCACTTTCAGCCGGCTTCTTCCACTCACCGTCCTTATGAAGCACATCACAGTACGATAACTTTCTCGTTGGAGTCATATTATTTGTTACACCATTTACATTACTACAGATCATTTCATTTTTCGCATCACAAACAGCTGTTTCACTATTTGTGTTTATTATGTGCGGTGACATTGACCCGATATCATTACTGGTATGATGCATTATCCGATTAGTTGTCTTACTCGCACTCTTCGCACTCGTAATATCATGCGCTTGCGCTTCCTCCTTCTTGCTTGGTGTTGCAGTCCCGCTCGCTCCTACCTTTTGCATTAGTGACGCGTAGATTGGCCGCCCAGGTTGTTCTAATGCATTTGTTGATTTGGGTGAAAGGGATGGATGTTCGCTGAGATTATTACGTTCCGCCATAAATGAATCATTATTGCAAGAAATAGATAACGCCATCGGTCCGCTGTCTAATAAAGAATATCCTCCTCTTCGCATATTTACATTTAGTTCTTGATTGGGAACCGTTGGAATGTTACGTAATTCGTCCAGCTGTTTGTGTAACTCAGATTTAGTAACATAACGGTCTTGTACATCTTGCATTGACTTTTCTAAAATAACAAGTTTCTTAAGTAACGTCGTCACATCAATATGGTCAAAAGTCACAGGTGGCAATTTTTCTAGCCTTTTTGCAACAAAAATTGGTAATTGATCAGGATCTGTTTCTTTAAGTAGACAAATGATATCTTCAATGTTGCGCTGTGTTTTACCTTGGCATTTTCTTGTCTTCTGACGCTTTTTTACGCATTCAAAAAGTAACGATTTTGCCGTATCAATATCCTCCACACTAAAGGCACTTTCACAGATTTGTAGCAAGCTTTGCTCATCCATCACATCCATTTTATTCTGGATAAAAGCCAAAACTTCACAGATCACAATATTACAGTTTGAGCACTTCAATCTCTTTGACATTATATTATCCATTTTGCCGCGGAGGTCAGTGACCTGTGCGTACGCTCGCGTTGACGGGCGCTGACTGATATAATACGTATAGATGGATACGTGTGTTCATGTGTTTATAAAGTGATTTTATGAGACCCAGTACAGCGCTCCAACGTACCGACAGAAACCAAAGTACAATATAGCTGTATACAATTGTAGCTTAATGCATACAAACGGCGGTACTGCTCTAGCGGGCCCTAATGGCCCGGTATTGTTACACTCACTGTGGATCACTACCAGACAGTGGGACCCAGTTTCACGCTTTCGGGGAATCTAATGGTCTATTATAATTAAGAGATCCGAGATTTATTTCATACATTTTTATGTAATTCATGTTTTTGTAACTATTTTGTATCAAAAAAAGAAATCGACTTCAAAATCGACAAGTACCTAGAGTCTAGTCTAGGCCCTAGACCTACAGGAAACTAAAAAGTACTGTCAGATGTCGAAGTCTCAAATTCAGAAGGCGGCGGAAGAAGACGTGAAGCAACAGCTTTCGGATAAAAAAAGAATTATTACTACTAAACTTATTCATCGATAATGCGATCAGAAAACGTTATAAAACAAACCAGTTTCTTCAGGTCGTCAGACTACCTAGTCGGGGGGCGTCCTACGTTCCTTTTAGCGAGACGGGGCCTCCACGCGAGGACCTTTCTTCCTTTTTTTTTTATTGAATTAAGGTAGCAAACGAGCATACAGCACCACCCTTCCGCTGCCGCCCATGGCAATTGTGACCGACTTAGAACAAGACCCAATTTAGGGACCAGGGTGGTTAGTCCAATGAGTAGATGGTGTTAGAATGTTAGTTGGTTAGTTTGTTAATAATTGTGAGGACAGGGACTGTTAGTGATAGTTAGTCCTGTTAGTTAATATTAGTATTGTCCAGTTAGTAATGATTAGTGTGAGTCTTGTTCCAATTCGGTCACAGATGCGTTGCTACCCCTGATGTCTGAGATGGTCGCCTCCAAAAAAGTGAACCGGCTCCACACCTTCCTATCCGGAACACAATTGCTCTTAAAAACAATTATTATGACGGTAGGAATGGTACTGAGTACCTTGGCGGGCGGTGGTACTACCCCGGGCGAACTCTAGGCTCCTTCGGCCCAATGCCGCTTCAGCCGGCTAATTCTTTGAGCTATATAAAAACTATAAAACAATACCAAGTGGATTTCATGTCGGTGGATGATGGTGATGATGATGATGAAATGAGCCAAGCGGGTTCACACACAAATTAAATAAAAAATCAACACCGGTCACCATAAGCAAGTTCAGTCACGGGGTCAAGAGAATTATTATCATTTTTAAACTTGAAAAGGAATGATGATAGATCAGTGAATTCCGGATTAAATAGGAATATTAGTCCAGTAAGTAAACTGTGTTATTAAAATTCTAATTGATTAAGAATTTAAATAACAGTTAACGCTCTTACATCAATAAAATCCTAGTCGAAATTCACACGACATCAAAACAAGGGTCAGATGGTCCATAATAGGTCAGCATTGTGGCACAATAGCACATGTTGCCAATGCCTGAGAATTAAAGCTGCAAATTGATTTAGCATGCGTTTATTGTTCCCCTAATTCTGTTACCGGCGCAGCCGAATGAAACTATCTATCATGGTCCATTTCCAATACACGGAGATATAAATTGTGCAGCCGAAACTTGATTATTCATAAAATCATTGATGAAATCTTTTATAACTTCACCAAACAAAACGAGATGTTACTTTAAACTTAATAGAAGATTAAACTTAAACTTAATACCTATTTGTCAGACCTTCATGAAGTTTGAAGTCAATATCCAAAAAACAGTGGACAATCAATACACTTTTAAAGATACTCGTTTGTTGAATGGTAAGCAGTCTGGAAGTTCTTCGGGAATACATGTACGTACATGCATTAAATAATACAGATATTTCATAATCCATACTATTATAACCTTACACTAGCAAACCAAAATCTAAAACTACCTACACGTCTACCCTTATTACACCAACTTTTATTTTGCACAAGCGCTCTTAGACCGATAAAAGAGCGGGCTATTAATCAAGTTGACAGAGTCCAAGAAAACACATTAGAAGTTTGTAAAGTTTATCCGGAGCATGGTGCAGGTGAGGCAAATAACGCCGATAAATTTAGAGCTCGATTTCTGATTTGTGGGCTTGAGGGAAATGAATTGAGAACGAAAAATAATTTGCTGCGACCCGTGTCTCCTTACAAACCGAATGTTTAATTGGGAGACGTGGAGTGGAGTCCGTTGAACCCCAAGTTGAGAACACAGGCCCTGTAGTCTGAAAATTTTAATATGTTAATACTACGGATAAAGGCGAGCCATTAAGTATACCTCTTTTACTGCTACGACTACCTACTACTACCAAATATACACCTGTTTCAAAAATAGTGCAGACAACGAATTCTGATATTTGGCAAAGGCAAAGTTAAAGTGAAGAATAAGTGCAGAAATATAAACACATAGGTATAAATGTGTTACAAATATTTTTATCAAAGAAAATAAAACGTTTATTGTTGTCATAATATAAGTAACCCTTTCACAAAATAAATTACGGTCAAATTTCGACCGCCCAGAAGTTTCGATTAAGAAGAAACTTAAGGGCTTAGCAAATATTTTAAAGATGCATGAGCTTACCCTAATTTATCATAAGGAAGGTATACCTACTAAAAATTCTAAGCTACCTAACGACCCAGTCATTAAGGAAGTCTATGACAAGTAATGGGCCCCAGGAACGACTTGTATTAACAGAATATATATAAAATAAATGTATATTCTTCTTTTCTCAACCGTAATTAAACTGTCGCGTTCTTCAGTAATTACTATAAGATCCTGTACTTAAGAAGACGGATTGCATCGCAAAAACTAGCGTCAAGTTGTCTTAGACAGAAACTGGGAGAAATATGTCTAGAATTTATCCGGCTCAAAGGACCGACTCGAAAGTTTCAAGATTCTTCGCAAGATAGCGCGGTGCTGAGAAGTTTTCTTTGTAGCAATTGTAAAATTTACTTCCTTGTCGCCTCGTGAAGTCGTGAACTAGCTGCGACGTGTTGATTACCCCTTTCAGCAGTCCCAGAATTTCGACAGTACCTGAAAAAGAAAATGTTATCTTAGATGCGCAGTTTTATAACAATGATTTAAAGTTGGAAGATCCTAGAATATGTCAGTTTTACTTACGCTGACTACAATTCTTTTGAAAAAATCTAAGAGTCTTTGCTGAACTAATTTTAGATTTTACTACTAAAAGAAATGTCCAACCGTGAACTGAATCAAAACGATTGCGTTGATCAGTGAATAAGATTGGTATCTAAATATTGGCCCACAAAAGTACCTGCAATTGAAGCACAAGAACTCGGAGGAAGAAATCAGATTGAACTCGACCACCCTCAGGAAAGTTTCTATTGAGTTATCCAAAGACGTAATATGCAGTGTCAACTTTGCATTGACCGTCTCATCAAGACATCGCTTCGTCTTTATCTTTCACGCTGAATTGAAAGAGACAACCTCACCAGCCGGCGGGCATCCGCAAACTACACAGCTAGTTATTAAACGCCAGCTGAATAATTCATAACATGAGGGTAGAACGAAATAACTTTGTAAGTTCTAGTGGCACCGGTTGCAACAAAGTTTAAACTTTACTACCGGACAAAAAAGTCCAATTTGGCGCGGTAGGTTTTCTTACATTTTTATATTGACTTCAGACGTTCTTTAGAGATTTGAGAATCAAAGGAGTTAAATGCTTTCGAAGACTTTATTTACAAGTGTTTTTTTTTTCTTTCGCAAGTATTGAAATTTAAGCGTAGTGTTACCTTTTAAGTAGTTTAAACTTTTAAGAAGTTTCTCAAACAATTTCACTTGGTAATTTGGATCTCGAAGTTTAAGAGGTTTAAAAGAATTTTCAGCAGTCCCCAAGTATTTATTGTAAGTTCCGAAGTTCGAGTCCACTGCGAACTGCGTAAATTGAATAAGTTATTGATATCAAACTTCCACAGAGTAACTTCTATTCTTAGTTTAAAAACCTATTGTACTTACCCACGTTTACTTTTTCTGCTGCAAAACGACAGATCTTTTATAAAAGGAAATCATTAGGTTTTTTTATCATTTTCTTCATGTATAACAAAAGGTTTTTTTAAGGCTATAACGATTCAAATTTTATTAACAATAGATTCAAGACTAATGGAACGGTTATTGATACTGAAATAGCATACTTGACAAGTTTTTAAGATAAACAACAGTTTGTTTACCAAGTAACTGCGACTGTGAAAGATGCAATAACCAAAACTTGTATTATTCATTGTATCGATGGTATTTTTCGTATCGACGGCAATCGTTATTTTCCATTCACTTAACCCTGATAAAAACAATAAATTAAGAATTCAGATGTTTGTTTGTGTCTATGAAATTAAAATTTCAGATATTAATAAATCAATTTGCAATCAAAGATCAGTAGATATGTTTGATGTATTATTAAAATTTATAAAATATATGGAAGAAAAAGCAAAAGACGACTAGCTTTTGGAAAAAAATAACCAACTTCAAAACCGATAAAACGGGAACCCAAAAATTACCAATCAGATATCGTTTTCAGATGAGCTTTTAAGAAAACGGAAAAATATTAATGAGTGAATAAACCAGGAATAAGTTACATTTAAGTCAACAAATTCCGCGAGATTCTAATGATGATAAAATCAAATAAATACCAATAAAATAACTGAACATAGAAACATAAAAAGGAATTCAGCATTCCAATTACAACCACAATTCCACAAAGCAACTCTCCCGTATCAACAAAAGTAATTGAGCTTAAACGCAATAATTCAAGAGAAGAAAAGATTTGGGGTAAAGAATTAGGAGACGTTATAATAAAACAATGGCGGTTCCCCTGTCACCCTACACGGCAATTATACGTTATTGGACGTAAATTATGTGAAATATTTTACACCCAGGCGACTACTACCACGTAATTTTAATAATGAATTAAAACAACCCCTCGAAATTTAAATTTTTAATCACGATGGCATTCGTGTACCTACTTACTGTTTCACAATATAACAATTTACATAATTATAATCGTGCATATAATAAAAGTTACTGGTTGATGTCTACATGAAAGATATTTAAAAAAAACTTAAATTTCCGGTATTTATTAACTCAATAGATTCCATAATTGATTCCTACTTACTTTAAAGTTTTAAGAACTTGATCAGTTTATTTGTGTTAGGGTTTTTGTATCATTCATTACAAAATATCATGTCAATTTAAAGAATCCGTTTACAGTTATTTTGAAGTTAGTCCTTCAGGTGAAGTTAGTCCACCTACCTGAGTTAGTTAGTTAGTTGAGTTAGTTAGTAGGTTTGTTGCGCGATAGCACAAGTAAAGCCTCCTGGTGATGGCCTCCTTTGACCAAAATGTAATCGTTTTGGATTACGGGGAGTAGCAACTCCATAATCCTCGGCGAATCACGTATAGGGATGGATTCGAGGGATCGATTTTATGTTTTGCAGCGTAGAAGCCGTAGAACACTGCAAACGGAGCAAGCGACCCTTTGAATTACAATCAAATCTGTTTTTTATAAAAGCATTTTTAAGTCCACTTAAATTTTGTAGCAACGAAAAAACCAATTCTTTTTTTATACTTTAAATCGTGAGCCGTTCTAAACCCTTAAACGAATAAGTTGTTTGTCTGGTCTTTGAAGTTACCTAAATCACGGCTAGGAACGGGAGATTTTTATGCAAAGTTGATGGAAAAAGGTTTGGGAACAAAAGTTTGCAAAGATTCAATTAAGGTGTTTTTAGAGTTCCCCACTTAAGCTCGAATAAAAAGAACCATTCAGAATCTGATATTTTCGTCTGTTTTTCTGTCTAGTTATTTTTCTGTGGCTGTCAAGTCTGTTTAAAAGCTTAATGTATTTCCTCAATGGTTGTTTTTATGACGCTAAATGAATTACTTGAATGATGCGAAAGTACTTATATCATTCTCCTTAATTCTATAAAACATAAAATGTCAGTGGCATAAAATGGTGAAAACGTAACAGACAATGGCTTTGTCTGTTACGTTTTCACGCTTAAGCTGTTGAAGTGATTTTAGTGTTGAAGTAATTTGGTGTGGAATAGTTTGAGATGTGAGATTTTTTATCCCAATTATACCTTTATTCCTTTACAATCATCTTAACTATATTTTGTAGTTTTCTGAGATTCACGCGGGCAAAACCTCAAGAAAAAACTAGTAGTCTTATAACGCTCTAACGCAAAAAATGCGTTACACAGTCACGTCAAAATCAGCCGCTCAAATAGGGTTCGAACCCAGATATGGTTAGCCAAAAATCAACATACCAATAAAATTTTCAATAGTAAAAATTTTACTCTGTAAATATTAGATAAACAAAATTATGAAGGAATCTGGGGAAATTATGTCACACATAATTTCCTCGAAAATGGAATTAGTTAAATTATATTACGCGCGTGTTTACAAACAAATTAAAATAATTAATTCCTTCAATTTGGTTATTAAACGTGTTTTCAAATGGTATCATTGTTAATAAATACAGGCATTTGTTATTGGTTTACGACCTGAAATTTTGCTAAATTAGTATCTTAATTACTTAAAAGTAAATTTTCTATGTTTACTAAGCATGATAATACTTATAATTTATGATAAATTGATTATGATTATTATAGAATCAACATCCTATAGGCATGTTGTTCTTTTTTTACTTGTGTTACCTTCTAACTTTTTACTGGTTCATCTGATTTCGATACTTACCTTTTTATTTAAAATCTACTAGTACTTAGCGCGTAGTTTTTGGATTACCCTTCGTTATAACCTCTTAACTAATTCAGTGAACAGTGGCATCTGACATTTATGAGTTAACATATATTTTTAGTGATAAATGTTGAAGTTCGTTATTTTTTTGTAAAAGGACAAACCCAATTCCCATACAAACTCAGGCCCAACGTTACAGAACTGAAAATTTGCCATAAATTACAACATAATATTAATTTTATGTTGCCTAATTTTCACAACAATCTGCAATGGCCATTAAAAGTATTCTTATGATAAACTTCGAGATTTTTAGGTTATACTTGTCGGAAACTAGGTACTTGGAGTGTCACTGGTTGTGTTTAATGAAGAAAATATCATTAAATAATTTATGGTACTAAGTCCACTTGGATAATTATCTTCATTGTACATAATTTTAGTATAATATACTTTTTACGAACGTGTATTTACACCCGTACTTACTACGTGCATAACACTTAATATCATTAGGTGTCTATTAATTTATTGAGATGGATTAGATACATAAACCTATTGCGTGTGCGAGTTCACGCATTTGTAGCTAGAATAGTAGTAAAAGGTAGTTAAGTTGACGCTGCTATTACTATTTTAAACATGAAATAATTTTATGACCTATCGGAGAATTCAAATAAAAAACCAGTTTTTTTAATGCATTTAATCAGTATCATCATCATAGTTTATTAATATACAGTCTAGAGACTTTGCAGGAGGCACTATATTCTCTTGGTACCTTGCCCAACCAAGGTACCATATAATGCTCATAGTATGAGCACATCAACCAACAGTCCTTTTTCCTACCACGCAGTTGCAATAATATTGAACAATAGCATCTCTTCCACTTTTTGTACCATCGATTAAAACATATACAAAATATGTTTTTGCACTTATGTGCCTAGACTGTATTCGGCCTCTTAACAACCATGTGGTGTCGGATATTGACAGCTCTTGTAATAGAGAGCTGTAGACCTCTCTGTACACTTATATCAGATATCTGCCATTTGCTCTTATATAGTCCCCAAAATATGACCGAGCCTGTTTCAATTGGTGTGTACCAAGTGAGATGAGTATAATATACATATAAATGATCGGTCAAGTATCTGGTCGCTGTTTTAGAGTGTTGCCAACAAGAGTGACAAATAAGAGTAAACACTTGAAGCACCAACATAAAAATAAATAACAAGTGTGAAAATGCTTCTTATTAAAATATATTTTTTTAAACATGCTTGTTTATTAATTAACACAAACACACTCATACCCTCACAGTAGTATCTCTGCGTTGCGGGTGGCATGGACATTACAAATTAAATATCACTAACACCCAGGACAAAATAAATATTATTTATATACCAAATCGGAGTTAGATGATAGAATTCAACATCTCATTTGTGATTTAGTAACTTCACTACACTCATCAATAAATTATTATCAATGAATATAAACTATAAATGCTTTAAAACTAAAAACCGTTCTTAGTAAAATCGATTCTTTTATAACGTCTGCATTCTTGTACTGAAGTGCATAATTGATGAAATCATATATTTCTTCTTAGAAGAGTGTCCACAGAGAATGCAGATTCAATGGTGCCCCATAGGTGACACCTCTTGTCTACTTTCCTCACTGGCTGGCGACATTCCAAAAAGCTTGGCACACAAAATCATTAGAATGTAGGTACCTGAAACAATATTTGGTTCTATTAATATAGATAATGCTAATAAATGGGCAGAGGTATGAAATAGATTACATAGGTTTGTATGAAACATTTGTACCTAAACTGTACATAAACTGTACAAAATATGTTTTTAAATTATTGCAATGGGAAGCTATTAGTGAAAACACTTTCTGAATAAGAATAGTAATAGTGTAGAGATAATAGTATAACTAAGCAGTAAGTACTTACAATTTGAGGCGCGATCCATTCCCGTACAATGGCAAGCAAGTATCGCGTCAACGTCTAATGTCCTACTTCCAGTTCCAGTAGCATTGCAACGATTGATTGCTATTCCACAATTTACGCAAATGAAATAAATACGCTGTTAAAGGTTATACAGGAATATGACATTTTGACGTATATGACGTATTGACATTGACAGAATAGACGATCTTTGTTAATCGATTCATTGAAGCAATCAGTATCGATTTTTATTTATTTTACACATCAAACTATCGTATTAAAAATAACAATCATATAATTGTATATTAGGAACAACATGATAATACATTTAATCATAATTATTATTTTAATTAAGACGTATTATCGTGAGAATGACGTTCATCAATCGATTATTTAATCGATAGTTAACATAAAGGAACGTTAAGTGTTCTCATCTCTACGGGCGTGCTCTATTCGCGAACTATGGTAAGCGTTTACGAAGATTGTTAAATACGAAAAAAATACTAATATATTAATATGTCAGACATTTACGGAGATAGCGATAAATACTTAAAAAAAATTAATATCTCCATTTGGCCATTGCCAAAAAAGCTAATATTTATTTAAGTTAATCAAGGAAATAAGACAATTTTTTTGGTACCTAATTGACACGTGTCAAGTCTTGGCCTGAAACTGGTCATCTCCTTTAATTACTCTTATCAAAATTAATTTGTAATAAACACGTAGGTATGTGTTCCACTATTGCAATACGTATTACGTAAATCTATATGCATGCCTGTACGGCTGTACCAAACTTAGCCAAACACACACGTTGATCTCCGGAGAACTAACTGATTAAATCCAATGTACCCGACACGACATGGAATACTTGATCATTGTATCTAAACTGACTACTGGCTACTGACGTCACATTTGGGTCAGCGTTGCAATACTCTGCAAAGTTATTCGATTCATCACTGTAAAACGTACAATGTCCTATTATAGGACTCCTCCTATACATATAAATAAAATTCAAAGATTTGTCTGTGACTTTAAAATAACTTTTTACCAAGTGCATATTTTATTTATACATTTACAAACAACACAACACAAACAAAGCATTTAAAAATATTTATAAAGTCTTCCTGTCTGTGTTACTAGATTTTTAGACCGACAGAATAAAAATTTAAATCATTTATTAATCAGCTTATCTCCGTTACGACTGCACCGATTTTACGGGATTTTTCTGAAAGACCGTGGAGGTTATGGAGCAACATATAGGCAACTTTTAATCCCGGAATTCCCGCGGGATCGGGATTGACGCGGAAAAATTATAAAAGATGTATATTCTTAGAACAGGTGTTTTCTACATTCAAATTATCTTGACGACCTTAAAATGTTACGTCATAAGCTCTTTGTACACATTTCGTTGCCTAGCAACGAGACATGTGAGTAGACAATAGGCCATTTATCTACTTAGTTCAATGCTGTGACTGACAAACAACGCAATCTCAACTATATAACTATATATCTAAATTATAATAAAAACTAAAGCATGCAACTTTGCACAGGGGTTCTTATTTGTGAGGGAAACATAAGAATGATTTTTGACTATTCATTTTAGGGTAGGAATGGAGGATAAAAATTTGAATGAATATAAAACCTTTTCGAATGTTGTGCGCTCCTAGTAACAGGAGACACAAGCGCATCATTGGAATATTTAAGAGTTGCGATTCAAATAATGAAAAAGTGCGTGGATTTCGTAGAACACTCGGTTGAAACGAAGTTATACTGTTACATTTTAACTCTGACATTTGAACATCTGACATACCTCACCTAACAGCTGACTTATCTGACCTGACGGCTGGCACCTTATTGCCTGTAATTAATATAATGACACTGACCAATAAGCGCGCATCTATGATTGGGCTCTGCCAATAGCATTCGTGGCGCAAAATTCTTACACTTCATTTTCTAGCCTGCATCCATACCGTGCAACAAAAAACTCCGTCCCAACGGAGATGAACTCAACATTTCGATTTTAAGACCAGTTAGATTATAAGCAAGATTGATGAAAAATATACATCCTGCTAAATGACAAATTAATGAGATGATGGTTAAAATGACAAATCTATAAGGCACCAACGAGCCGCAAACAAAAGCCTAAACAAATTTAAAATGAATGAAGACCTTTCTCTAAGATCCCTAATCGATTCCATTAAACAATATTTCTGTAAGAAAACCCTTTCTTCCACGGCTTAAGCCCTTTGTCCTAAATAAAGGACGGTGGACAAAGTTTTGGTAATTAAATTTTTATATCCTCTTTTCGTGCTCCTTCTAAATGAGCGAGGATATTTTAAGGAACAGGGGAAAATGGTGAGAATTTAATGGCCTTTTTATTAATGCTTCGAAATTCAATATAGATAATTTTACTCCAATAAGATAACTTAAGAAAAGTTAAAGTAGGTAATGCTTTGGAACTTTTTTAAAACTTTATTATTCTAATTGATGCAGCGTTGAACGTTAAAGACACACCATTTTGAATTTTCTTAAATAGTTTAAAAGCAAAATTAAAATTTTAAAATGATGTGCTCATTAAGGATTAATTTATCACTAGTCCCAATAAAGGAAAACATCGTAAAAACCTGCTCTGATTTCACCATTAAGTCCTCAAAGATGCACTTGTATCATAGCTATGTCCCACATTGTGAAAAGACCAAAGTTTGACAGAGAGACGCTTATAAATGTTTCTGATGTTGATGATGATGGCTTAAAAGACTAATGATGATTTGATTTAAAAATTTTATCATTAGGCACTATTCAGAATAGTATTAATTTCATGTGGACCTTTACAGTTTTAAAGAACATTAGGTATTTAATGCATGTATACGGTTGATTGTTCTATAAAGGACAAAAGAGTTTGGTAAAAGTACAATTTTAAGCTTTAAAAACCGTTTTTAAGTATTTTCCCAGCAGAAACTTGCTTAAACAAAGATTTATGCTAAACGGTTGCGTGGACTGTGGATCTTTATTGCCACATAAAAAGAAAATTCAAATTAACTCCTGGTGTAACTCCAACTAACTTCTACCCTCCTTGGTGAAAATTATTGCCCTTTTTAATAGCTAATATGATAAGGTTTAAACTTTGGTAGTTAGCTGTTGTAATTTTAAAACGAATCTTAATGTTATTAAAGAAAATTAACCAAAATGTGTTGGAAAGAGGAAAAAAATAGAGACGCTACTTGAAGGCGATGTTAAAAATTGCTATTTTAACTGAATAGATGTCGTAACGGTGACTTGGAAATTTTGTTTGTCTCTATGGGTTAGTCTCGTCCTAGAAACAGCCTAATGGATTTTGATGCGATTTCTACTAATCTATTACTAATACCTAAATAAATGTTTGTCTGATTTATTACTGATATGTCATTCATAAAATTTTATTAATAAGAACGATACATGTTTTAATCTCAGCCACGGTACCGTTATTTTAACAGATGCATAAACTAACTATGATACATCCGTCGACTTCTGTACTGAACGAAACGGACCAATTTAAAAAAAGTTTGCAATGTAAAGGCGAGAACTCCACGGGAAGCAAAAACTCATCGACGTACCTAGCTACGGGAATATTAATATTGAAATGAGAACCGAAAGGGAATATCTGCGAATCACTCGATTTTATATCGAATCCTTCATGTACCGTAATTTATTTAAATGCGCAATTTGTTAGACAACATAATTGAGTAATTAATTAACATAGGGATATTTTAAAATATGGACAAATAATGATCTCGTGATTACATAATATTACCTTACTTAACTTTAGCTATAAATTTCACAAAACCTTAGAGATTATCGTAGATTAAAGATTTTTCAACAACACCAAAAACCAAAAATCAAAACACTGACAACAACACAATATCTTATGCTCAATTAACTTCTCGGTATCTATCGAATTTTTAAAACCATAAAAATAACTGCATTGCTACAACGTTTGAAGTGAAAAGTAATGGTCAAGACATTTATCCTGCAAGAATTGGAGACAGGGGCCACTGAAAAACACTTTCCACGGATTAGATTAATGTTGCGAAAGTTCTACAACTTTCCAGCTTTTTTCCATAGTTTACGAGCAAAAGCGGAGATAACAGAATCGTTAATGGAATAGTCACCCGTCTTAATCTGCGCGCGGGACATCTGATTATCGCTTAGTTTTACAGAGCGAGCGATTTTGCGAATAGACCCCTAAGCTCACTCCCCACTTGTTGGGGATTAAGGTATCCTTTTGTGGAAAATATTGCAGAATGTGCGTTTAATCTGAACGGGAGAGGCCCACGCTTCGCTTGCTTTTTTGTTAGGAGAAATTTTTATTTTTATTCAAGATAATCTCAGAGCAATTTCGCTGGCAATCGCTAGCTACCGGCCCTACTTAACGGTGCTATAGCCATCCACTCGTTGCGTACCTCGCTTAGGCCGTGTACAAACGAACAACTAACTATCCGCAACTATGTCTGCGACAGGATGAATACTTATAGGAAAATGCATTGTTTGTTGATGGTTACAATGCTTTACTTCAGGATAACAATATGACGAAGTTGGTACAAAAGCTAATATTTTTTACAGTAATTCGTTAAAATACATAAAATTAAATTTTTAAGTACCTTTAATGAATACATTATGATGTAGATATTTATCAACGTTTGGAAGGTATACGTTTACACAAAACGTATAATATGTAGTCCTACCGAACTTTTTCATTACAAAATGAATATCGAGCACAGAGCAGTAAGAGCAGTAAATTACTCAAAAAAGTTCTGACTAAAATAGTTTGTTTACGTTGGACGACAAAACAGTCGCTATACTGTGATGCAGGTATGACTCATGTGGAAGGTCTCTAAGGGATTATCGAACTGCAACCGGATGTTTTCTATGGATAAAATCTAACATGTTTGAAAGCCGAGACATAGCTTTAACAGTTATGGCTATAAATAATTATTGGTACTTAACTTATTGACGTAATGTAAAACAAAGATTAAAGTCCTCACCCTTTTTTGGACATGTGTAAGATTGAGAGAGAAAAAAGGGAGATAATTTATCAACACTCAAGAAAGTGAATCTGGCTTTTAATATTTTCGCGAAGCTGCCTCATTACTATGGACTAACATATACCTACATTAGTTGCATAAAGATTTTGGTGTCTCAATAGCACCGCCTAACTAGACGGCACTGCCCACGTTTCCTCGATACATTGATACTAGTTGACCGCGGCTTCGCCCGCGTGCAACTATTTTTAACTGACTTCATTCATACCAACTTTCAACCCCTATTTTAATTTTCAGGGATGAAAAATTACAACATCAGCGGAATTATTAGCTGACGTCTACTAATTATAAACTACATATGTTCCAACCAGATTTCATCTTAATACGTCAAGCGGTTTTCGATACTTCATGATGAATGAGTGACCCTTCGCCTTTAATTATATAAAAAAGAAGATAGTTTTTCTAGTTATAAAACGGAGTAAGTCTCATTTCTCTAAGTTTTATCTTACACATCGATAAAATTTATAATTTCAGCTCTGAAGAATGATTTATAGAGAATCTTTTGCACATAAAAATAAATTACGATGGATAAATACCTACATTGCAAACGTAATTTTTTTTTTTTTTTTTTTTTTTTTTTATGGAATTAAGATAGCAAACGAGCATGCAGTACCACCCTTCCCCTGCCGCCCATAACAACTGTGACCGACCTAGAACTAGACTCAAAGGGACTAGGATGGTTAGTCCAGTTAGTAGATGGTGTTACAATATTAGTTGGTTAGTTTGTTAATAAGTGCGAGGACAGGGTATGTTAGTGATAATTAGTCCTGTTAGTTAATGTTAGTAATAGTCCAATTAGTTATTGTTAGTATGAGTCTTGTTCCAATTCGGTCACAGATGCGTTGCTACCCCTGAGGTCTGAGATGGTCGCCTCTAAAAAAGTGAAACCGGCTCCACAAACCTTCCTATCCGGAACACAATTGCTCTTAAAAACAATTATTATGACGGTAGGAATGGTACTGAGTACCTTGGCGGGCGGTGGTCCTACCCCGGGCGAACTGAAATGAAATGTAAATGAAAATATGTAGTGCTGTGTATTTTTGTTACTTATGATTCTTGATAAATACACATGGAAAAGTAATTTTTATTTCCAAGAACGGAAACAGTCTTAATGGTTGCTTTATTAGCCATTACCAACACGAAATTAGTCCCGACGAAAACAATATCTCGGAACCCCATAAGATTGGTGACCACCCGAGTAGGACAATACAAGATAATATGGGAATTAATGTCCTGTTTATAGACACGCTGACGACGTTACAGTAGTGTCCATGGCACAGGATGTTCAGAAATATTATTGTAAGGTAAATCTTTGATAATATTATAGTAGTACGATATATAAAAATAAAAAACTTAGTTTCTATTACGTTTTTGCACCAGTCTTCGAAATTTGTTAATTTAATTAATAATAAAACAAAAACATTTTCAAGTTAGTCAAAAGTCAATTAATGTAATACGCATCATTAGGGATAAAAAGAAAATATCAAAATAGAATCTCTTTCTGATGTCGGTTAAATACTAGTGAATTTGCTCTTCTCATCGGTAAACTTTACTTTTATAAATTTTATTTTACTGATTATAACGATTAACCATAAAAATGTCTAATTTTTCGGTAAAATGTGTCATTTTTACTGTAAAAGTAGCCTATATTACTCTCCAGCCCACCAACAATCCACGTAATTAACCAAATCACATCAATTTCAATTATAGTGTAATCAATTGTTTATTTAACCAACGAGCATTCAGCATGAATTTTATTAAAATTATTTCTGCAATGCAAGTATGTTAACTAATATTTATCAAATTGAGAGCACGCCTTTGGTACTTTTATACTAGGGAGACCAAATAAACGACCCTTCTAATAGGTAGTTGACCTGTTCTATTTATCAAAATAAAGATACAATCTTTTAATAAAATTGGGATCATAAAACAAATTTATAAAATTTTGTATTTTATACCAATATAAGAGCCATGTAAGATGTTTAGACGACATGCATTACATTGAAATATATTTTTATACGACTTCAAAAAAGGAGGCGATCTCATTTCAAATGTATTTTTTGTGAGCTACCTCATAACGTTTATTAGGTTAACCGATTTTGATAATTTCTTTTAGGCCAAATCCAGTTATTCATATTGGGTCCAGTTTATAATTGAGTGACAGTACTCTGAAGGTACTTTTTGAGTTATCTGATATCTACAGACAGAGACGAATTTGAAAGTTATTTTTTTTTAGTTTTAGTATCGTGCAAATAACTACATAATATATGCAATTGAAAAATCACCGGACAGGCCCTTCAATTTTATTTATATGTATAGATAGGAGAGCCCAAAGAATCCTAACTCTTCTACAAACTACCACCTGAGTATTTTATTTACTCATGTGCTACCACCGTGCGCAATTCCTTACTAAATCCAAACCAACATTCGAGATTAAAAATTTTCGCCTTATACCCTCATACACATAGGCATATAATTTGTGATTATATTCGAATGCAGACAACTCCTGTATACCGACGGCAACCCTACGCTGCTATTGACGCTCCGTCAAGCGTGGCTCTCGAAGAGATAAGATGAATGCAGGGTTGCCACTTTTACAAAAATATACACATTAATACAAAATTAATGTTCACTCAACATCCTGAGATGATTAAATTTTTATCATAATATACGTATACACATAGGTATAGATTATAAAATATTAACTCGAAAAATTTTAGCCTCGTTCACTTTACTATTTATTGGGAAAGTTAGTATAAGCTATTATACTCTTGCAAGACAAACACCAAGAAATCGTTGTGTACCGACTGGGAGTTTGAGAGTCAGTTCTCTTCTTGTATCTTTTTTCTTTGATCTTGGTCGGCATCGTATCTGTGACAACTTTGTAGTTGGTATCCTTATGCAACTGTGACCACTTACCATCATTCAATATCAGCATAGATTTGTCGGTTTGTTACAGAAAACCGTCAACAGATTTGCACAATTGCACAGCCTCGAATTTAAGTGTCAAGGAACAATGATGTCTCGACGACGAATATATCAATTCGCCCCCAATTGTGCTTTTAGAGAATAGCACGACACAGCTTACTCTAGACTGCTATTGACGCCCCGTCAAGCGTGACTTTCCAAAGATAAAGTGAATGCAGGGTTGGGTCGTGCAGTTCTTAATGCAACGGCCCGTCACCTTGTGTCTCACTAGGATTTTTGTTCAAATTTCTTTTTGCAACTCAGACAATATCTTGCACCTGCTTGCAATAAATGTCACAAAACAAAACAAAGATAATCTTAATTCTATTAGCAACAATTAACGATGATAGCTGCAGAATATTAAAAGTAAATTACCAAAACAATGAACAAATTAAAGCTCTTTTCATTTTTATTTTTATACATTTATTGCTACATTAGGTGCAGAAATACGTTCGTGTACGGGTAATTACTGGTGATCACTGCCTATAACGTCTTTAAAACTAAGGCGATAAGGCAAGAAAAATGAATAATAAGAAAAGAAAATGTGAGGAAAGAAAGAACGGACTATCGAGCCTCCAGCGGAAACGCATCCTGTGTACCAGCTGACTTAAACCAGTGGGTGGTGGGTAATAATAATAAAAACAGTCATCAATATCAATTATATGACACATTCATAAGCCCTACTCTACTAGCGAGTGCAATGGACTACAAACAAAGAAAATACGCCATGCTGTCTAGCCTTTGGACGACAGCTATAGGCATGGAAATCATTGCACCACACGTGGTATAATGTGTTTTAATAATAATCTTTATTTATGCAGTCATACGTAAAACTAAACTCAACCAGTTTATATATTTTGTCAACTGCAAAGCTAATAAATACACCTGTCCTAAACAATAGTTAAGATCTAGTAAGACCTGTGTAAATACTGGTAACAGATACTTCGAGAAGGATAACCATATCGATTTGTATCTATTCCATGTAGGTTAAGTGTCAGCCCTAGCTTCTATTGACGCGGCGCCGTCAAGCATAGCCCTCGACTAGATAAGATGGAGCTAGGGTTGTTGCTACCGGAAGCAACATAAAAATGTTAACTAAATATTTATTTCATGTTTTATTTCAACGTTCTATATCTCCAAAACACTCGAGTCAGTTAATTAGCAACTATCAAAATATCACAACATTGCCGAGTTAGATGTTAAATATTAAATCAACTAAATTATCCAGACATTATAGAATCCAGACATTATAGATAAATAAATAACAGAAAATTTACGTGCGTAAAGTAAATAAACATTCCCAATATGCAATATATTATATTAGGGTATGTTCCTTACGTGTGTTAAATACCATCCTTCAGAGGCTCTAAAAATACAAGTCAATAACTGGACTTTCGGATTTCCACAACGTCTCAGGCCTAATTGATCATTAACTATGGAGCTTCATTAGGAGCTTAGTTTGGATCCTAGAAAACGGAATCTATCAGATGGACAGTCGGCTCGTATTTAGGCGTCCTATTAAGGGGTGAGGTAAGATGGCTAAGATAATAGTCTCATACATAAGCTGAAGATAATATACATTTGACATAAAATCTTGCTTGGTAACCCTAGATAGCAATAAGCACAATTCGCAAGCGAGCTTCGAAAGCTCACTGCGCCCATATGTCGAATACATTGCTCTGACATCATCACGCGAATATGAAATTCACTCTTCACATGCTAAATCAGTTCAACTAAACATATGAAGTAATAGGTTTAAGAGAAGCTTGAATTGTGTGGATTTAAACGAAGGCAAAACATTTTGCTTCTTATTGCATTCAATATACTGCTCTTAATTTCTTACCAACATAGGCAATAGGCAATAGGCCATTGGTGGACTATGGCTTGTATCCCATGCGTTGTAAGAGCAGAAACTTATGTGACAATTGACAATGATTGAAATCGTCCGAGAACAAAGAAGCACCAAGTAATACAAAGAAGCTACGTGGAGGAGATTTTAGAAGCCTCAATTCAATTTGGCTGGGAAACATTGAATATTGAACTATTTTTATATTTCGTTCCTTACGGGACTCTTCATTTCGGAGGCAGTCACTACCAACTGCAATTAGGGTTCATTTAAATTTAAGGCAATATTTTAATTTCTATGTAGTTTGTTAGCTGCTTCTTCACTTTCAAGTTGAAGCATCTTTTAGAAATGGTGGTAGAATCAAATCAATCAAAACCTGACAAGTATACTGACTAGATACCCACAGTCCCACATGATAAAATTGATTTGAATTCGTATTCGCTTTGATTGTTACTTTCTTTGTCTCTGTATCAGTTTAATGCATTAAAAACTTATTTTCTAAGTTATCCAAACAAAATTGAATTTACTTGGTTAAGTTATTTATGCAGGATTTCTGTTCTTAGTGTACGGTATTTGAATTCGAATCGGAATCCTTTACAAGAAGACCTTTGAGTCCTTGACGCGCAAAGTTGGGTTCAATGTTTTGATTTGGGATTACGAAACGATAGTCTATTCGAATACTGTTTCTATTTTATATAAATTTAAGTATTAACTGTCCTCGGTTTGCTTCAGCTTCTATTACCTAGTGCGTACAAATGAAAAATCTTAAGATATTAAATTTCCATTATTGTAATTTAAATCTGTTTTTATATAAGCCGATTGATACGAAGAAAACATGAAATGTTATACAGATAAGGCTTCAAGTTAAAGAACTTTCGGCAATACATCATGTATACCCAAATGTATACCCAATACACATTACAAAAATTTTCATGTCACTGGGGATCCAACCCAGGACCTTTCGAACAACATTCCCGCATGTTAACTGTTGTGCCACGCTACTCATGACCACCACATCGTGAATGAGTTTTCTAAGATCATAATAATTAAGAAAAATTACATACATAACCGACCCAAAAAACCATTTAAAATTCACCGCTAAAGAATTACAGCAAACAAACAACGAAATCTAACTACGGGGCTAATATTTTCCTACCAAAAATTATATTTACCGTAGCTCCTCAAGCATCGTCCCTATTAAATCACCCCCGAGGGTGGAGCTTGGAGATATTGGCGCAAATGATTTCCGCCTAGACGCTGAGATGTGTTCAGAAAACGAGGAACGAATTTATATCACCTAGTCGAGTTTTTTATAAGTCTCTATTTATACTCGGATTACCTCGATAGTTTACGTCAATCGTAAATAATCGAGTGAGCTATGACGGGTTCCTATAATCTCTGATAATAAAACCAATCAAGTGCTAGTCATAATCATTTTTCGGGATTTGAGCAATATTAACTCCAATAATATAGTCTAAAATAATAGTACAGAGGAAAGACATAGAACAAACCAATTTTGAAACCACTTCTGATTTGGATGATGTAAAAAACTTTCAACTTGCAAACGTTAAGAGAAGGTTCGCAGAAAAATTAGCAGTTACCTAGACGCTAAAATATTAAATGTAAACGGCAAAAACGTTACATGATGCGTTTGGGATTTAATTAGATCGGGTGGAACAGAATCCAACCTTCAAGGACAGTTCTGGTTTGGCAGAGTACACCCCGACCAGGGGGAATTTTAATTTGTATTCAGAGTTGTTAAAGCTCCTTGCACCTTGTTACAAGGGGTCAGCTGCGAAATTCCAAAAATTAAGTTGTTATCTTTTTAATCGGTTTAAAAAAGGCCTAGTTTTCTTATCTCTTAACTTTCTACTGAATTAACCAATTATGATAATTCTTTTTTAAGATCGAAAGGTTGTGCTTGTCATGTATTAGTGCGTTATCTGACGAGTAGTTTTTGAGCTATCCCTAATTAAATGTATAACTGATTTCGACAATGTTGATGATGTTCTCATTTTATTACTTAACTATGATTGAATCGGTTTCATTGTTAAACTTATGCGATTAAAGAACGTTCTGCAGAAGCAATAAACAGCCGGCAGAAACTTATCACGGATCAAAACGTCATGGTTCGTTACACATGGTTTAGAAAATGTAAATATTTTGATAGTCAATTTTAAAGGCCGGAATAACACTAGCAATACGAGCAACCGCGCTAATACTATCAATACGAGCTTTGAATAAACCTATCAGATCAGAAAGGGACTCGTGTGTTATGGTTCAGTAGAATTAGTTGCTAATATTAAAATGTGTAATGACAAATCTTTGTAAGTTATTAACCAAAAATGAAACATAAATTGTAGACAATGTGAAGTCTATGTCAAAACGAATAATGGTCGAATTGCGTCACAAAACGAGGTCATTAATATGTTTTAGTAATATAACAGTCCTATCACTATCGTCAGTAAATGTAAATGCTATGAATTATTAATAAGGTTTGAATGTTTAAAGATCTTGTCCTAATATAACAGTGAAATTATTATCCTTGAAATATATCGTTATTTCATGTTAGAAATTTTTGACGATTTTCCAGCCAAGTCGATAGTACATATTGCGAAGGGGTTCAGTACTGGTATTCCAGTTGCTGTAGACATTACAGATAATGCTTGATAACTGTCGTGGATGATGTATCGAAACCTCAGCATGAGGAATCCTATCAAAACTCGATTCTCACCGGTCACCCAAAACGAAAAAACTGTGATCACTGGATTTGCTTAGTTTTTGATGGATCCAGTACGCAACAAAAGCTCGATGTAATATTTATCAAACAGTGTGGGTTCGTATGAAATATTTATCGAACTACCGCGCTCCATTTCGCGGTTTCGCTCCGCTGAAACTTTTTGGGGTACAGACCCGGAATATTTATTTAGTGTGGCAACTTTTATGCGGTAAAATAACTCGAGTAACTCTATCTGTAATCTGGATCAGTTGTTTACAATCCTAGCCGGTTTACATTGAATGGAGTGATGCTATGGCTTGTGCCTTTCGTGGATGATAAGCTAATAGTTGTTGCAATATTCGGCCTATAATCTTCAGATAGTTGCTTGGAAACTAACAAAAAGACACATAAAGGGTAGCTTATGTTATATGAATATGCTTATGAACTAACCAAATAACATTCTACACTCTTTGTTAACTGGACTAATCATCCTAGTACTAGATTTGAATTTCGTGCTGGGTCGATAAATTATCATAAGCGACAATAGAAGGGCGGTGCTGCATACTTATACACTGACAAAATATTGGAAGTAATTCATTTCCGTACATCCTTAACATCTTTTGCTTTTTCTAAGAATGTCACTCTCTTTTTTACGACTGCAGTTGTGCAGAATAAGGTCTCAGAATATTGGCAGACGGATCTTATTCTGCTTAAATCCGGGTCACGCACTCGTCCGGATGTCACCCTGAAGCTTCACATCTCAATTGAACTGGCTTAATATCTTTGCCTTTAAGGCCGTGTTGGGTGACATGCTACGAAAACGACATCAATAGTTATTGGTACCGGAAAATTAGAAAACCCTGACATTTGTGATGGTTCAAATATTCCACCTTTGATGATAACGATTCTCAGTGCTCACTCATGCGATTATTTGTCACGTGTGAAGTTGAAGTTGATTTGAGGAAATATAGTGGTGGTCTGGTCTGGTAATTTCGCAAGAGAAACATAAAATACCCTATCGACAGAAAACAGCAAGTCAAATATCCATTACATCAGACTAGCGACAAAAGATGTTTGTTTTTGGAGCCAATTTTGGATCGCATAAGATGGATAAATCACGGACAACTTTCTGAGGGAGGGTAAGGTCAATCCTGATCATTGGCATCAATAAACAAACATATCAGCGAACAAGTTTTGTTCTTTCTTTCTTGGATGTAGAAGCATCCGTGACGTCTTAGGTATTACTAATGTTCATGGGCGACGGTGACCACTTACCATCAGCTGGCCAATCCGCTAATTAGTCAAGTATAACAAAGGTTTTTGTACACTTTTATCATGAAGGAAGCAGTGGATTGGCTGTCTAACGAATGTCTGAACAAAAAACCCTGACACGAAACATCCTAATACATCACAAATAATCCAGACATTCAGGGGCAATATTCGCATGGCATTTCACAAGGGATGACGTCACGCTGTAATGAGCACTTGCCTTTGCGTGCCTGTTGTTCGTAAGTTTTCCTTCTCTTTGTAGAAATGGAATGGACATATTTTGGCTATACTTTTTGTAGGGCCATTGAGTAATTTAGGTCAAAACTAAATCGTCGAATTCGATACGTTGGTCAAGCCCGTACGAGAACTAACTGCGTGAATGTCCAAAGTAAGAAGACTTATGGAGTGTTCCCTGTAACGGATAATTCTTTTAAAGTAAGGAGACTTATGGAGCAATCCTTATAACGAATTAATACGTGAATATTTAAATGAGCAAACTTATGAGTATTTTATGTAACGGATAAATTACTGAATATCCAAAGTGAGAAGACTGGGAAAACCTCAATGGGCTTGGCTCGCAACAATGTTTTCATTCATTAATGAAACGGGTTCTGGCTGTTTCAAAACTAACCAACGGAAAATGACTACTGATTCTGCATTTTTTTTTCTATTTCAATACCATAAAACTGATTTTCTCCGAAACGATGTTCAACAAGATGTAGCCACGTAATTTAATACATAAAACATGTTATTCCAACATAAATGTGTTTAAAGCAAACTTGTTACGTACAAAACCACTTTGCTGCTATAATACCGAAACGAATAGGTATGATATAGCTGGAGCACAGACCGCAGCGATTGCATCAACCTGCATTCAGAACTTCGTTTCAGCTAAAGTAGGTCGCCAGGGGAACAAGACACCCAATTTGTTACAAAACTAGATTATATCATGACTTGGAACGGATGCTGTAAGGTGAGGGATTTAAAGTGCTTAAATCAGGTTCCTAACTCGGTTTGTTTTATCTGGTTTAAATAAAGGTGTTACAAAGATTATTCTGGGTTGCGTTTACGACAAAAAATAGGTATTACTCAAATCCCTTGGGTACCCTGTGAGGCTGGTGCCATAGGCAACACACAAGACAAAATTAAAATCACACTCAGATTGAAAGCAGTAAGTTACAGTCCCCATTTAAATTTTCAAGAACCCAATGAACGGCAGTAACCAGAGAGTCATTCAAGTTATATTCCATCGTACCTCCTACAAATTAGTCGCTATTTTCGAATAAATTAAAGGGTCAACCAATTTTAATAATTGAGTTCCAAATAATACATACAATACAGTCGTTTGAAGATTTTTCATAGTTATTTTATACGAAAAGAATAGGTATACTGTAAGAGAAAATTCCCTTACTACGCCCAAACATCAATACACTCATGGTGTCGTTGATATCATTACAACCAACAAAGAATCAATAACTAGTTAATTTGGTAATCGGATACGTACACAATTGTTGACAAATAGGTCACAGTAGTAAACTAAATATATTAACAACCATGCAGAAGTATCTAAGCATCTACTCTTATTTTATTTCAGCATCTGCTATAAGGATTATGGCATATATCCAATAACAACCATGAAAAAACCTCAATTTATCGACTTAAATAATCGCCATCAATTTAAAATGTCCTATTGACAACTTTTACGTAATTGACTAACTATCCATGTGACATCCTCTTTCTAAAAGCAATCTTAAAATTTTGTTTCGGCTGCAAGTATCGAAAAATCGCATTAAATGCAATCGCAGTGATGTCACCTATTCCTTTGTCAACATAAAAAACCTCATCTAAGGCCCGTTAGGGTTTTTGGTCGCCCATCAAGCTCAACTCGAACCTTCGCGTATAGGTCCAACGAGCATCTTTTGGCGCGTGGGTGACAGAGACAGCGTCTTATAGTTTGCCTTACCTGTAAGGCGCTGACTCTGTCACCCACACGCCAAAAGATCCTTGTAGGACCTTACCTATTCTCTCACACAATCGTGCAAACTCATACAATGTACAAACGTTCTAAGCATGTGAGTGACAGCGTAGACGCCATTTAAAAGATTGAGGTAGTAAGCCAATCAACTGTATACTGCTTCAATACCTCTTCTGTGCCAACAATAACAAAAGCCTCTCAAAGACATGTTTGGCGACTGATTGGGCAACAGATTCTATAGACCTTTGTTAGTAGCACTCGACGCTCGATCAGCAAACTTTACGATAACAAAACAAATTTCGTTCATTCAGTGCTAAGCGTTTTGTTACTTGTTATTGGCTGACTGGTACGGGTTTATTTCATACTAGTTGTGCCCTACAACTTATTTCGTGCGCAGGTTTTCCGGGTAATCCTGGACAAACCCTTCAAATTTATTTATATGTGTAGATGTATCTACCTATAGATTTGACATCGAATGGAGTAAACTTAATCTGATTAACAAATTAAAGAGTAATGACAATGAAATTAACCTAAGTTAATAATGAATAATCAAATTATTGCAAAAAACGATAAATTTCGACATTACCCCAGACTGGTATGAATTGAACTGTTGCACCATACAACCAACCTTAACAACATAACAACCATACAACCTTTGCACCATAGTAGTGTCTCAAGTTCTTCTCAAATCGTTTTCAATATGAGAGTTTGTGGGTGACCACACTCTAGTCATTATCCGAGGGGCTTGCTTGCTTAAAAACAAATATTTTTTATCGTTACGCAACATTCGACCCGTTTATAATTCTACCTCCAAGTCACAATTTAGATACATACTAATATTTTATTCGGTGTGACAGCGAAAAAAACCTAATAATAATCAGTCGTAAATCAACCGGATAACAATCAGTTAATTGCCCTTTGTTAAAGTGTGCGTTAACTTTATAGGGTTTTACAAATACGAAACGCCGTAAGTATAACCGGGAGTTATGGAAATTTACATAACAATGGTTAGAATTAGCCTAAGATCAATAACTTGTTCGGCTTCTGTTTGAGGGTATATCTTGCGTTAATTTGGTTTAACCGCCTACGCTTTTCGAAGTTTTTCATTGAGATTTCATGAAATGATCATGTTACATTAGATGATTAGAGGTTTAATGCTAATCTATGTATATAAAACTCTTGAGCCGAAACTACTGAACGGAAGAAGCTGAAATTTGGCATGCATGTTCCTTGGAGAGTGTAGGGGAGCACTAAGAGAGGATTTTTGGAAATTCCACCTCGAAGGGGGTGAAATAGGGGAGTGAAGTTTAAACGTATTCCACGTGGGCGAAGCCTGTGGGCGGAAGCTCGTTTGAATACCTATTAGAAGAAATTTATAAGAGATAGTTATGCAAAAATCGCTGCTACATCGATAATTATATAATTATATTATTATTATTTTAGTCATTGATATTTCGTATCTTATCCTTTAAGCTAGTAAAATGGTTTTACATGATGAATTGACGATAAGTCTTGGTTAAAGTTAAATGAATGTTGTATCTTATAAAAGGCCTATGGCATTAAAAAGTGGAAGTATTCAAAGGCCTGCCACTTAAAAAATACGAAACGTTAAAACGAATGTCAAATAAGAAGAAAGGTAGGCACGAACAATACCTTATATTTAGTGTGAAATTTTAACGTGACGTATAAAACCATTCCATTACCTACTGTAAACCAAGAATAGTTTTCGTTTAACAGCTCGCAATAAATCGTAAGTAACAACTATAGGTTAAGTGTTAACCCACGCAAGTTCAAACTTTATTCACTGGCATTTATAGTTTAAAGGTAATCCGACACTTGAGACGAAGACAGATAGGAACAATTTGTCGCTTCGTAAAACACGTACCTAAACTTTACCGGGGCCAATCTAACTATGGGGCTACAGCGTTTTTGAGATAATTTAAAAGAATTGCGATCCGCATCATTAATTTTGACTATTTACTAAAATAATATTATGTAGCGTAGCAGCAATGAATTGTTGATACTTCGTGCACTGGTTTAAAGAGTTGTAACTGAGTAGGAAGCAATAAAAGAATAAAATGACGTGCATGAGTATCACAGATACCAATACGAATAAATGAATTTCAATTGAAATTTGAAATTCAAACGAGTGTAAATGTGAGTGACACCAATGAGACATTTCCAGTTCTGTTGTACAAAGTTATTTACAAGTCTACATGCTCTTATGGTTTAACTAACACAAATTGATGTGTTGAACACGATAGTCCCTTATGCACAATTACCCCACACTAAAAGAAATAATTACCTAATTTTAAATTTCAAGCGTAGCTAATTGGTCTTCTGTTTTCTACTCCAGAATTAATCCAACACTACATTCAGGAGTTCTATCAACAAATTTGATAGCGCCGAAAATTCTCTATTGTCGGATCGCGTGAATAGCATGTTTTCAGCCTCGGCTCGCCGGATCGCCGCCGTGAATAAAAAGGCGTAACTCGACAAAGGCGCTCCGGAACCCAATTTCTACATGCGCCACTCCCACGCCTAATCCCGATTGTTACGGCTATACACACGGGGCATATTAACATAATATTTATTTACTAGTGAGGCGCTGTTGGTTAAACGTAATGTTCCGTTTTTACTACGATGTATCGATAAGTTGGAACAGGTATGCGTTTTGATATTGAAGGAAATTTTACCTGGAATCACATAACCCAATCATTGTAATTATTACAATCATTGTAAAAGGTTTGTTTGTTTGTTTGTTTCAACGGCCTAATCTTAGAGACTACTAGTGTGCATTGAAAAAATATTTTTGTGTTGGAAAGTCCATTTTTCGAGGAAGGCTTTTAGGTTATATAACATCACGCTCCGACCAAAAGAAGTGGAGCTACTATCAAACATGCAAAAATGAGAAAATATTTGAGTTTCCCGAAGCGTTTTTGTTAAATCTCAGCTGCAAGTCTTGGGTCCCGTGAATATAGTGAAGATGCAAGAATTTGTACGTCCAGAATCCTACTGTGTTTTAAGTTGAAATGAAGTATCGTGAAGTTGAAGAATTGGGAAAATTAATCTACTCTCTCCCTTGAGTTAAAATCTCAACAACTATTCCTACTCTAGACAACTAAGAAACCTTTGGCTTTAGAAACAGTGGAAACTACTCGAGGTTCAATCCAGCAGAATATGCTAGAAAGAATCACAAAAAGACAAAAACATGCGCCCAGTCGACTCATCAAATTCGCCTAGCCAACAAATCGCCCACACTCTAAACCAGCGGCACTCAAAACTTTTTTTTATTTGGGCTACAAACATATTTCAGCCGAGGGACCCTGCCCTGGGCCGCTAACACAAAAAAATGGTATAAATAATTAAAGCTTAATATATTTTTTAAATATTTATCTAAGTGAACAATCATTTCCCGTTATATACCTAATGAAAAATAAGTTTTTACAAAAACTACCTACTCTTGGTCTTTTTTTATGGAATTAAGATAGCAAACGAGCATGCAGCACCACCTTCCGCTGCCGCCCATGACAACTGTGACCGACCCAGAACTAGACTCAATGAGTCTCGTTCTAATTCGGTCACAGATGCGTTGCTACCCCTGAGGACTGAGATGGTCGCTTCTAAAAAAGTGTAACCGGTCTTTAGTAGATAGGTAGGTTTAGTAGGTAGGTAGTCTTTAGTAGGTGTGAAATTTCAAAAGTTTACCAAAAAAGTTTTGGATTGAGACGGGCCAATCCAAGGGGCCCGCGGGCCACTTAGCCCCACGGGCCGCAGGTTGAGCACCGCTGCTCTAAACCTACTCGTATCGCGCCGCTCTGCCTATTCGGGTCAACGCGTTTGGTTTGTTCCGCGCGATTTGCCGGTCCCACTGCGATTTTCATTCTAGAATACTTTCTGGAAACGACTGCATTTACCTACGCTCGTCTTTATTTAGGCTGTATAAATTTTATCGTACAAGAAATTGGATAGTGCGCGCAAATTCGAGCTGAAAATCGACTCAAAGTTGTTTTACGACTTTATTCGTTACGTTGATAAAGATGTGGATGTTAGTTTTTAAGATTAAATTAAATGAATATATGAGACATACAAATACTTTAATATATCCTATAGCATAAATGATGATAAATAATTTTTAATTGATCTTAATCGTTTCGTTATACCATTTATTATTCATAACAAATGTCAGCCTATTTCTACAATTTTTGGAAAAATTTACCCTCATTTTTGGTGCATAATTTACTTGAGACACCCTTATTTGGTGTACATAATTATACTCCGGGTATTTACTTTAATTGCTCTCTCATCTTATTGCTCTTAGTTCCAAATAATATCGAGGGATAACTCAAGAAACGTATAATTAAAATGGTCCCCGACTCGAAGTTATCGCCAATAATTTATTGGCTACGCGTCGACAACTAAATTACCTAGCCTGGATTCCTCCCTGGGGTCACTTTTGTGTGAAAAGTTTCACGCGAAACTTCATACGTTTGTATACGTGTGGCCCATTCAGGGTATTGAGGTGTCATGCAATTTTGGTTCTTATTGTTTTTGTTGAAGTGCTCGTATTCTATGGAGTGAGAGCGAGATGAGATGTTCTCGGTACCAGGGGCGCAGAAATACGAGTAGCTAATAAAAAAACACGTGTGTGGCACGTGACTGTCTCGACGGCGGTAATAAATATAGTCTGTTTCGGTTATGTGGGGTCGCGGGGTGATAATGTGAGGATTTACAGTCGTCGAGGTGAGGAACAGTGATTAGTGTGTGATTCGTTAAGTTGAGACGACGACTTGTCAACAACTTGAGGGTTGGGTTGGTCTTCGTGAAGTATTTTGTATTTACGCGATTCTTTATCTTATTCTATCGGTGGTTTGCTAGGAAAATATTTTTATTGTATGTTTTATAACTAGTGCAATCAATTGCCGACGGTATCGGTTAATATCATTACGTAGCAGTAAACTCAAGTCATGTCCAAAAGACCTTAGGCCACTTAAAAAATTCCTTGGGTTGGACACTAACCCCTCACACATCACACATTAGTCACATCAGCCCTTACGTCACATGAGCACTGACGTCACGGCATCATCCAAGCGAAATTAGAATTGTTCAAAAATGTTCATCCTATAAGCCCGAACCCCTTGTTCCCATACAAACAGAACGGTAACAAACATACGCCGCACGAAAGGGCACCCTGTTTGTAGAGCTCTGTTTGTTTTTCCACGATTCCCCACTGCTCAGTACATTGCGGTTTGTAGTGTCGCCATTTGTTTTGGCGATACGGGATATTCGCGTGTCGAGTTTAGCGACTGGTAGCAAAGGGTAAATTAAAACAAATGTTTTTGCACTTTTAGAGAGTGCTCACGATCGATGATATACCTAATTATAAAATACTGTTTACGATTAGTCTGCAATCCACAATGATGATCTAAAATCAAAAATGTTTAGCACTAGGTATCCAATGTAGATATTATAATGTTTGTTTCTTTGCGTAGTTCCGGACAATAAATGTTATAAATTGATTTTAAATTGTTATTTTACATCAAGGTATGTGCAACCTAGTATTTGGATAAGAGCATGCAGCATTATTGGTAAATACTTAAGTACATTTTTCTTTGAACGAAAGTAGCGTAACCATGGTTTTAATTAAGAGTCTTATGGTACGTATACAAAATCCATTTGATATGTCCTGTTTCAGTCAGCATGTGTGGTCACGTTTGCTTAATGGGCCCACGAGTGTGGGGAATAAACTCGTTCCCAGTTTCATTTTCATTAGCACAGAGGGCGCTAGTGTCATAAAGTGGCCACGCTGACATTTAGTTACGGACATGCAAATTCCTTCTAAACATGTTAATATCGTCCATGCATATTTAATTTCAACTGCTTAGAGCCATTCTGCTTGGATATGTTTAGGATGCAGCTGTTTGCACCATGGTGTAATGTCGACTTCAAAAAACACTAGTGTATGTAGTATGTATGCCCGCGACTTCATCTGCATTGATATTGGAAAACGACACAGAACCTTTATAAAGTGAAGGCAAAGTAGGTATTTCCTGGATAAATATGTAGTATCCTTTTAAGGTTTTTAAAATTTCATCTTTATCGGTTTACCGGATTAAGGAGAAAAAGATTGCAGAGATTAACAGATTACTTTCGTCGCTATAATTATATATTATAGCGATGATTATTATGAATGGTAAAAATTATTACCATTACTTACTTACCCAAATAGGTACTTTTACCATTTCACATACCTTTAAAACATATATTTAATGTTTTATTAATGTCGTTGCAATAATTTAATGTGATAATTTCACTATATTTTTCAACGTAAGATTATTTACTAGATATTTGGGATATCAGAGTTCCTATTTTTGTAAGCGTAAAATTCATAAAATTAATATAAAATTGATAGCACAAACAAAGAACCTACCTACATGTCATCTAGCCGACATTAGGACATTTTAAATAACAATTTCAATAACAATTACAATTCCATGACGGACGCTTTTAAAATAATAAATTTATTAACGTTTTTAATAACGGATTTGTCGGTAACGAATAAGAAATAAAATACGAGTATTCCGATATTTCCCGATATTTCGTATCGAACAATTATTTCGTAATAGGTTCGTTAATTATTTAAACGTCCGTCTTCCATTTCAGTTATATTTTGTCGTCAATTTAAAGTAATTGTTTTTTTTTACTTGTTTACCGATGAAGTGACGTCCCAGGGTTGGGTAGACGTATAATTTAAACTATAACGTAGGGCTGTAGCTCCTACATCATAATAGGTCAGGTGGGAAATTGGGCTTTCTTGAAACCAGAACACCTTATTCATAACACATTATTCATATTTCATTATTATGTAATTCTAAATACAATTTACAAAAAACACGATTTTAATTAATTTTTTTATATTTTTAAAGAAAATCAACCAGTGAAAGAAACTCCTCAATAAATCTCATAAAATTTGGACGCAAACAACTCGGTCGATCACCGAGGATTGACGATATACCTACATACAACAGAAATTATAAAAAAATAGATACGTAAAAAATACCTAGCAAACCTTTTAGACCGATAAACGGTCACAAAAACTATAACAGGTTAAAAATGTCAAACATCAAGCACGATAAATATAACGAACGCGTCTTAAGAGTTATTGATCTCAGGCGTGATATTCCGTAGCTCATACATTTCCCATAATAGGAGCATCGATGTGAAATATGGTCTTCGAGCAAATAAAGATGTTTACACATGAAGCTGTTGGAACGGTGAAATTGTGACGCTCCATCAGATAAAGTGCGCGAATCAAAATATACGTCTTTAGAGGCGACCGTCTTAGTAGCAATAAATCTGTAGCCAACTTAAAACGAGACTGTAAGTAACAATTACTGACTGGCCTATTACTAATAATGACAAACGGGAACAAATATCATTAGCACCTGCCCCATGCCATTGCGTCTTCTCGTGCCCTCTAATGACATCTTGTTCTGCCGGTACGGATTATTTATCTAGTACCAGTGAACCGCCCTCGCTTCGTTTCGGGATCCGTAGGTATCAGCCCCGTAGGTCCCGTTTCCTTAAGCATCTCGGGATAAAAAGTAGCCTATGTTTAATCTGGAACATAAGCTATAACACTGCCAAGTTTCATCCAAATCCGTCAAGTCGTTTTTTCGTGAAAGAGTAACAAACATCCATTCTCACAAACATTCGCATTTATAATATTACAGTAGAGTAAGCACTTAGAACTAAGTACGGCTGAATTTCTGAGCGTTAAAAACGTCTAGTGCATCATCCGCCTAACACTAACAAGTTTAGGCCGTAAGGGGACAGGCAGACAGACGTCATTACAGCGCGGAAGGCACTCAACTCCTACTGAATTTAATAAGTTGCAAATCGAACTTGAATGCATAAGAGCGCCACGATATCGCACAATTCAATGAAAGCAGCAACTGTTAGTATAATGTAAGGAAATTTTAGAAGAATAAGAAGTAAGAATATTAAAGAATTCAAAATCATATATTCATTCATTCATTCATTAGAAATTCATTCATTAGAGCCACCTGTGGTCATCGGCGCCTATGGGCACGAACAATACCAGGAGAATTACCAGTGCAACGCCGGCCCTGAAGGAGAACTCTTTTTACAACTTTCTTAAAGAACCCCATGTCATAGCGCTCCGGGAATACCCCAGAAGGAAGCTCATTCCACAGCTTGCAAGTCGCAACAAGTGGGTTTTTTTTTCAGATTCTTTTACTTAGTATAAGTTAGCGCTTTACTTAGGATCCCATCTGATGATAAGTTACATTATTACCTTACACATTTAAGCTTACTAACTTAGAAAAAAAAACTAGAATTTGATTTAGAAACATCTACATTATAATCAACGGGTACACCCAAATAAACCTGACAAGTCCCTAAAAAGTCCTTCCTTAGGAGTATCTTGCCAGTTCTTCTAAAATCAATCACGAAGTTGCGGTAACAAGTGCTGAATTTATACATTTTCGATGTTCAATCTATATCTACTGAATAGATATAAATTCAGCTTCCAAATAAACATTTATTTCATGAGCCGTTAAGACTCATCGTAGATTCTTCTAGCGGATAAGAACTTTAATTCAACAGAACCTCTGCAAACAGCATAGAAGACCGTTCAGGCAAGTCGATTGAAGCTGAGATGCAAGCATTTAGATGAAATGGATTGAGGCCACAACTCCCTTGTGAGAGTCGCTTTATCTCATACAAACTAACATCTGTAGTCAAGCACAGAAGGAGCCTAGCTCACTTAGTAATCCTGTCGGTTGAGGGAGCCCGGATTCGATTCCGACATAAAAAAAAACAAACGACCACTTAAATATATATCCATAATTCCAGAACTTCCGCAATTCAGGTGGATTTAATATCTGAAATCGAGGATAGAAACGGAATCAATAGAATTCGCCAGCAAATGAATTAGACACTTGGGGAAAACTAGAGTTTATTGGCTTTTGACGTAAAATTTAAAACGTTTTGGAATTTTCCGCTGATAAAATTCCGTTCCAATTGTATTTCCCGGTCTGAGTATCGCTCACTTCAACTAGGTATAGGTACTCCGTTCGCGTTCGATATCAAATTCGTTTTAATTGCATTACACACAAATGTTAGCTTTAAGTCACTGTGATTAAGGTAGATTGTAGACTAGCTTTTGCCCACGGCTTCGCCCGCGTGGAATTCATTTATACCGCGAACCGGGGAAGTGGGGAACTATCTTCCTGGGAAAATTCATCGAAATCGGTCAGGCGGTTTAGATTTTTCATACAAACTTTCATCCCCTATTTCAAACCTTTAGGGGTTGATTTTTGAAAAAAAAAGTAGCCTATGTGTGACTCTGAGTCTTCAACTATTTTCATTCCATCCAAATCGGACCGGTGGTTTAGCCATGAAAACGTCATAGACAGACAGACAGACTTTCGATTTAGAATATGATTATGGATTGACGGCGAGAATTTAAAATGCCACAAGAAAATTTTGCCTACAAGCTAAAATCAACTGTGAGTCTATTCATAAGTGAATCTAATGGATAGTTTTTTTTTATGGGTTTCACGTTATTTAAGGTATTATTTATATTTCCATGAAAGTTGCCCAACTACAGAACCTTTAACTAAGTTCTAAGTCGTTTGAAACTAAGACTAACCTTAAAACTAAGAGAGACCAGTCACATTTAAACAAGAGATTTAAAGCAAGAGAGACCAATGTTGAAACCAAAGCCATAACTGCTTTTAATGCCGACTTAACACAAACAATCTTTATCAATCTTTCTTGTCAAAGCTACAAACAATTTACAGAAAGCTTTATGAAATAAATGTGTTGTTTATTATTTTAAATTTTAATAGATAATTCGCTCTACACCTACTCGCGTCTGGCTCTTGCCTAGATAAAGATGATGGGCGTTACGAAATGTAAATGTTTTTGTTTGTTTCGACTTTCAAACATTTCTAATTTTAAGCTTGCTTTCATTTTGATAAGCAAATGTTGATTCGATTGTATCCTAAAGTGAACAACGAGAAACGAGAACAAAAACATACCTACTTAAAATTTTAACAGAATAAGCATGTATAAAGAATTCACCTATTGTGTAACTTTTTGTTAAAATTTTCTATCAGTTACTCTCGATGTGCACAATAAACAATATTTGCAATGAATTGTATTGTATGTTAATGTTCATAAATGATAGTAATAGATACTTTCTTTTACAATGTTTATTTAAGAAAGTTTGCTATCAACATCAAGATTGAACAATTATTGCTGAACATTTCTTAACTCAATGTCGTGCTGGGTACGATTCTGAGCAAGGCTGAATATTTCAATGATTATTTTTAATTTTTACCGTCGGTCTGGGTCTGTTTTTTGTCTATATTCATATGTCTATGTCCACAGCACTAATGGCACAGCGAACACTAGTATGATGGGGCTATGTGTGTATAAATGCATATACATATCATAGCATATCGTTTACTCGCTACTCCCTCACAATCAGAGCAGCGACTAACGACCTAATCAGAAGAAGGTATTGGTATTTGATTGTCTCTAATCTACTGAGAAAGTTTCGTGTGAAATGTTGGAATGAATAACGCATAAAGAAGATTTTATTAAGGTTTTCCATTAGGCCACTTTTGTATTTTATCTTATTATATCTTTTCATTATATTTTCTTGTATATGGTGGTATTATGTGTCGTTATCTGTGTTTTACACGTTTTATTATTATTAAGCTTGTTCTGTATGTACGTATGTCAGTATGTAAGTACTTACATTCAACGAGGAATGCGAAGCACTACATCTTAATTTTAACTTTAAACTAAGATGGATTGACGACCTGAATGGCGCAATTGTTAACACGCCGGATCGCTGTTCCGAGGGTCATGGGTTTGATTCCTAGCGAGGCGGATTGAATGATGAGTTTAAATTTCCGTTCTCGGTCTAGGTGTGTGTCCTTGACTTGTGTGTTGTCCATAGCACCTACGACACAGGGAATCCTAGTGTGGGGCTATGTGTGTGTACCGTTTTATTTGTTGTAACCCTACCCCTTGTTTGGTGGTAGGGCTAAGTACCTACCTATCATGTCCATGTTTGAGTTACCCGCTATATGACTCGTCGTGATTTTATGCTGCAGTCTTGTATGGTAAAGCGAATAACTTAGTAAAATTCTATTTCATTCTTGATTCAAAGATGCCAACGTTATAATCTAAATTGTAATAAGATTAATGCATACGTAATACAAGATACATATAAAATTAATATGGGCTTCTACAATATACCTACTCCACAGATGTCAGTCTCTTTGAACTCACCTGAAAGTCCTAAGGGTGAAGTCCTAAAGGCTTGTTTAAGAAACTCATTAATGACTTAATTCCCTAGAACAATCACTCCTGTGTATGTCTGACGTTGTAATTACGATTTGTCAGAACGTGAGTTATTAAAACAATACCTAATGGACACTTGTCTTAAGACTAATATTATCTGAATCTTTAGTCACATACTTAAGATCAATTATATATCGTCGTATCTAATCCACGTTTCATACGTTTTATACGAGTCTCTAGAAATTTCGACGAAAATTTGCAATAAACTTAATAAATAATAACGCTGCACAGTTACATAATCCTAACGCAATATCCACCATGGCTTTTATTGACTTTTAAAACTATCCTGGTCTGTCTTAGAAGTCAGTACTCTAAGAAGTCCATAAACGACCAAAACATTTTGCAAATCAAGCGCACTCAAAGTTGCGAAATCCCACAAAATACTAGATAAGTAAATGAGAGCACTAGTTCAGAATTTGTGATTCCCTTCCTTATAAAGCCATCGCAGATACCTTTGAAGCTCGATATCTTTATACCCAATATATCTTTGTACAAGATATCGTTCGTTCTAAGAGTGATCTGGCCTTTGACAAATATTGGTTGAATAGAATGCCGGGACGCAATATCGACTGTAAGATGGGGTTTTCCACTGCTTTATTGGAATTTAGAATGTCATACATTGATTCAACGGCTTAGAACTTAATTTTAGTGATCGTAGAGTTTATTTTGCAACGTCGCGTCGATTGGAAGGAGTCGTCTTATTCATGTCTTGCAGGAAGCTGAATTTTGATTAGCCGTTTTAAATTAGATATCTGCTGTAAACTCCCTAATGTACAGAGTTCCAAGAACTCTGAGAGAACTAAGAACTCTGAACTTTATCATTCAAAGTATCATCATTCAAATCATTGTAAGTTTTTTATTTAAAAGATGTACTGTGGACTTAGTTTCGCCTACCTTCTCCTCTTATGTATAAAGAGAAATAGCACCTTTGGAAACGGCGGCAGTCTTAAAAAAATAACGTTTATAAGTGTATTGAAAAATACCCACATAAATAAAATTATTTGATTTGAATTTGACTTTATCAGAAAGTTATTTTAAACAATCAATTTTAATATTACCCACGGTATTTTGTAACGTGACTACGTCGTGGACTTAGTGATATGCTTTAGGACCTTTAGGTTATAGTATATCTTCATCGTTTCACTCTGCATTTATTTAGTCTTTGTTTAATTTCATTCGGTTTATAATAAAAAGTTGTCTGTTTAAAAGTCATATTTTTATTATTGTCTCTTTAAAATCGATCTCACATAAATTCCTTAGGATGAATTATAGGGCATTAGTTACAATGTTGCGGTCAAAGTCTACATAGAGCAGAACAATTGGATAGCCGTGTCAGAGGTGAGCCTTTAATTGGTTTGATCACTTATATTGTGCACTTGCGAACACGATTCGAGGGAAACCTACACTTAACGAGCTAGGTGTTAGAATAAAGTTAGGATCACTGAACATTCTAGAATTGTTTTAGTGTTTCTTGCGCTTTTGGTCATAGAAAAAGGCCTATTTACAAATGCTTGAAAAGGATGTTTGGATTTGTCGAAAGACTTGGGGTTGAGGGTTATATTTGACCGTTTTAGTAGAGTATAATGCAAAATGCTCTTTTTCTCGACAAAACGGTCAAAAGGTGTTTAATTCATTTTGCCTTTGACTCGGTGAACAGCATAATGATTTTTAGAATGTTTGTCGGTGTGTCTGTTTGTTATCTTGTCTGTGCGTTTATTCATAAACCGATTTGTCAATGCAAATTACAAGAATCCTAATAAGTAGTATATTTTTTCGACTTTTATTATTACGGAAAAACAAAAAGGCCTTTAATAACTGAAACATTTTTATCACGATTGCGTGGTAATTTCGAAATATTAAACATCGCACAGCAATGAACATTGTTGACGAAATATCCGAACCTATTAAATATAACGAAGACAACCGTCCACGAAATTTAATATAACGGATACAAAAACAATGAGACATCTTGTAAAATATCTTTTTACAAACGCTATAAGAGCGATGAAGTTGAATAAGTCTCATTTAGTATTGGCGGAAGGGGGAGGTATGGCGAGGTGGGGGGTGGGGGGGGGCATATTATCACGTAACAAATTGGTTTCTGCTACCTTTGTTCGTTCGTCCCCGGCCCTTTGGTGCGACGAATGACGTACGTACCGACAGCAAAAAATTGTAAACTCATTGCAGGTAAAAAGTAGCTTATTGATTTTGATGTGAGATGTGTATGATTTTATAAATTGAATTTTTTACATATTTAAACAGTTATAAATAATTGAATAGCTACGTCAAATCAATACCTTGTGTATCTACTTACTGGTCTTCCCTGTGATATTCTTTAATTCATTAGAGTTAACAAATTATTTATTTGTGTAACTTAATGGCTGACATACCTGAAACAAAAAGTTAAAATTACCGTTACATATTAAATTATTTTTTTAGGTTCGGATTAGTAGTAATAATATACATTATATCAAAAACAATGCAGTTACTACTTTTATACAACCTACTACTACTTATAAGGCTACATTTTTGCAGTATGCACTATGCACCCGCTTATTATGTGGTTTCATGGTATGCCAGTACCAATTATCTATTCTATGAATTTTTTTGATCTTAATAAAAAAAATTATTGATCTTAATAAAAAATTACCTACAATTTATTATTCATAGCAGCATAGCACAAGAATTCAAATAAAATTCTTCACGCAATTCGAAGTCACAAAAAACTGCTCTGCTGACGCTACAAGCAGAAAAACCAGCCGTCTTCTTAACATGGTAGAGAAAAAGATTTCTTTGTGCGTTCGTTTCAAGAGTAAAGCCTATTGAGACACAATGCTTTCGTATTTACCTTTTTTGTACACCCTACTTGAGTTATTGAACTTTGGTCAAAATGAATGAAATTTTTTCATTTCACTTGTAATTATGGGACAGCTTAAGGTTGTGATTATTACATCGTGAATTTTATATCTATATTTTATTGTCTTTTTGGAAATTCTTTTCGTTTGACCTAAATAGAGCGAGAATATTTTTTTAGTACGGGATTATCTAACTCCGAAAATTTCGTATTGATAACGGGATTCGAACCGGGACATCCTATGTCACCTTCTTTCTGTCGGTGGACGGTGTCTATGTGTGCATTGCTCGAGTTCGCAATATTTGGCGCTTTACACCTGCACTATAGTCGGCACAATCATAAGATTCCGATATGACGTCTGTCATGTATGAACACAAACTGACCTTGTATGGACGTCTTCAATTTACTTATTACGGAAATAATTTTTTTTAATTTGAACCGCTGGTAATGATACTATGAAGTGAAGATATTTCGTAGTGAATGATAGGTCACTTTGGTTAAATTATGCAATGCACTATTTACTGTGCATATACAGTACACAGTTTATATTTATTATCAATGCAGCTTTATAAGTAGGTACATAATGTACTTGTGAATCCACCTCCTCTTCGCTTTGGAAAATTGTTTTTATGTTTACAGATAATAAACACTTCTTCCCATTTTTGCAACATATTTTATTGGTACATCGCTTAACTATTGCTCGTAGCATGATGTTATAAAATTGCCCACAGTTTGTTAAATATTTTAATTAGGCATTAGTCCGTAATATTAAACGCAAGTAACTAGCGGGTTAAACGAATTGGAGTAATATTGTTTACTTACTACGAGTATTTAGATAGGTACTTACTTATACGTACTTACATAGGTAAATACTAGAAATTCTGGCGAAATATGTAAACCATCCCTGCTTGTTTTTTATTTGTGTTATTTATAAATTGTTTAAATAATTTTATTTTATTTTAATCAGTTTACTTCATAAATTGTGTAAAATTGAACAAATATTTAAGACGTCACTACAATGTTTTATAAGGAGGCTGGATTTATAGTTATGTGACCTCTTGAAACAATTTATGAATCGACCATAATCGATACATTACTATAATCGAAAGTATGTGCTACCATGTCACACTCAAAATACAAATAGTTATAGATTCCTTAATATGTCTAAAGCATTGCGATTTTTCGTAGCTATTATAAATTCCCGATACATACGTTTTTAAGCCTTTTCCACTGAAATCGGATAATTATTAACCGTTTAATAGTTTCTTCGTTTTCACTAGATTAATGAAATTTCCATTTTAATAACTAATATAATTTTATTTTCCTCACCTTAACTTACTAGTCAAATTGTCTTATTATCCCTTTCGGTGTTAATCTCAACGCTACATCTGTTTTTACCTGATTTTAAGAAAATAATCAGAGGTCGGTTTATAAATTATCGTTCCGAACTTAATTAACGAAACGATTAGTAAGTCTTATTACTTATAATCGGTTAAATTTATAAATCGGTTTATTTAATGCATCGATTTTTGTTGTACTTCACTATTGTCACTGTGATGACAGCCTTCATATCGGAATCTTATGATTGTGCCGACTATAGTGTAAGATTTGAGGTCCAGTCAAGTCTAAGATTTTGTAATGTTTGTAGCACTCAGTTTCATCCAGAAGATATTTCTAACTACAACCCTCTTGCTTGAGTCAGTAGCCAAACGAATTGTCACCGTTTCATTTAGAATCGGAATAATAAAAACATGTCATAGACTAAAATATAATGAACACCCTCGCTGCGCTTTGGACAATTATCGACATTGAAACATTAACATTTGTCTATAATTTATTGGAACTAGACAAAGCATACCATGTAAACTATAAACTAATTTTATTAACAAGCTAGTAACTCCTAATCCTATCACAGCGCATTCCCTATTTGAATTGCAAGCTACGTCAAAGCTTTGTTACTGTCGATTGGCTGTGACCGGATCGACAAATAAATCACTCGTTCATTCACTCACATGCTCACATCCACAGGGTTACTTACCTACTGAAAGGGTTAGTACGTGACTTAACCCGTTATTTACCCGTTATTTTACTGAGTTCTCTGAATGTGATCGAGATATGTGATGAATTGTTAAAGCAATAAGATTATATTTATTTTAGAGATAGGATATATTAATAGGATTCTTTGTTTTTTTTTTTTTCAAATATAAGTGTAACCGTTTTAGATATTCGTGAGAATACGCAAACACACAGACAAAACTCGATATATTTGTTTAGATGTATCGCGTTAATACTCCCATTTATAAATTTTCTGAAACATATAACATGATTTATACCAAGTTTCATTTAAATTTCAATCTTCAGAAACTCAAGTACATAGGTTATCAATCTTGAATTTTTTGGCCGACAACGCATCGGCGATGTATTGTCGATAATTAACGTAATAACACGCTAATATAGAATAGCTTCCGTAGAAGACAAAGTGAACAATTTGTAAGTTAAATCACCAAATAACTCCATTCACCTGCCCAAACGATCATAACGCTGGTATAAAAGTCTAATACATGTATATGAATATTTATAACATTCTGACATCGCAATAAAACTATGATTCTCACTGATTAGCATACTGGAGATTTTATACACGATAATGTCCGTTTATGTCGGCTTTATGGAGCGTATGTACATGTTAACAAGCTGAAGGTATTCTGACCGATCAAATATTGGGACGATTAAATAAATACATCACTAATTTATATCGCATTAAGGAACCGGGTTGGGACTGCTCGAATCTACGTAGCTGCGTCTACAGAGTGAAATAATAGAACAGATAAATTATATTTCGCGGGACTCTAACCACCTGGGACACCTGAATAATTTATAAATACTTCTACTGATTTACAAATACTTCAATAGCATCTCGTGTAATTTCGACACACTTCTTAGACAAAATGTGTCACAAACTACTTCACCGAGATGCAATTGAAGCATATACATAATATATAAATTAGCAGACCCGGGGCCCAGCCGCCCAGGAGTCCAATATTCAAACGAGCTATCACTATTAAAGATGTATCGTGAATACAGCTTTCAGCAGACAAATTCTCAACAAACGCTTCCACAATCAAAAGGTCAGCCCATTTATTAACAAGATGGCGCTCTAAGATACTGCATTCTGCTAATTTTGAGTGCGCTGACATTTAAACTGTGCATTTATGAGGAATAATGGCGGCCTATAATTGTGACATGAAATTCATTGGGGCTATAAAAGTGATTGGCTCTGTGCTAGTGATACCAGATGTTCGAATTTATTGGGACATGTAGATGTGGAATTATGGTCATCTGTCCTGCTTTGAATCAACTTTCCAATTTAGGTATATATGTATCTATTTATACAAATTTTCCGCATTTTATGTAAGATAAATTACGTTACTGTTTTAAAGATAGGTATTGTTATTGTTTGAAAATGACCGATGAAAATAAATATATTATGTAGCCATAATAACATTATAAAAAGAAGATGAATAAAATACACACACAAAATAAAATACTTACGAATTTTATCAGCTTTCGACTGTGATCGGTTCTTTTTATTAAAAAATTTGACAAAAATGTTAGGAGATAAGCATTGATCTTTCTACTAAACTAAACAAAAATCATAGCTATCCCTTAAATAAATAACCATAACCTAAGCTCAAATTTAAGCGAAAAAAATATATTTTGTAACTTAAGTACCTATGTATATTTTTATTACAAAAAATTTACTTTAAAAAATGTCGTCATTTTTTTACAATGTTCACCTAATTATCCGTACTTTTGAAATGTGATGGTAACCATATTCGGCACGCCATATTGTGGGCCACGGATTGAGTCATATTAGCTTGTTTATAGTAGCGTACTGGCAGCTTTAGGAACTGTGTCGTTGCACACGATTTACGGTGTCCAGCGCGTTCTAAAATCAAATGTCATTAATGTGATGTTACGTTATTCGTCAATTATTGAGACGTATTTAATCGATTTGGTTGTCTATTTCGGTAATCCAACAGCGTGTAATTAACTACTTATATGAATTTAACAATAAAATTAACGCTTAGGTCGAAAATGGTTTACATAACTCAGATGAGATTAGTACTCATACAGAAACGGGATTTTCCTAGTTTGTGGTTAATCGAACAAATTGAAAAGTATGCTGTAAGTACCTATTTACGTCTGTGTTTGTTTAAAATGAACTGTATGTAAGTATTTCAAGTTAATTTGGGTGTATAAAGCTGGCAAATGAAGAGATGTGTTATCTGTTGGGAATTGGTAAGTAGTGTGTGGACTTCGCTAAAAGCGATACCGATGCGTTATCAGCCTAAAAGTCACAGACTCATAGATACTGAGACCAAAACAGATTTATATTCCACGGCCTTTTTTATAAATAAGTAAATTTAATTGTAAATGTACCTATACATATTACGTGTTTATGATCTTCATCGTGGGTAAATTAATAAAAACCACATAAAAAAAAATCTGTACCACTCATGTATTATGCTTATCCATGCCCTATCCATGATAATGATACCATCAAAATTACCTTATTACGCTTTTAAAACCTAATTAACTATTCGTAACTTAAAAACCTCCTCTAAAATTATTCCCGTGTTAACAAAACACGCTCTAATAAACATTAAACAAAAAAGGCGTTACACAAAAAGAACATTCTCTATTAGCTGAGTTTCATAATGCTTAAAACAATGTCCATCGGGTGGAAATGCGTGCAACCGGGATCAAAGTGAATGAGTGAACGAGTGGAAGTGACCGGGTGAATGATTCCGCACGGCTCGTCGCGCTGACCGGTATGCGCTACTTGCGTTGGACGCTCCGATTCTCGATTTGTTTACGCCTCGCGATTTTTTGTTACGATGTTTACTGTATTAGTGTTTGTTATTGTTACGTAATTTTATGTTAACATTTTTATTGTGTACTCAATTGTTTTTTTTGTTATGGGCTCGAAAATGTATTTTTTTCGTTTGTTTTAAAATTAGAACACCTAAAAAACTGATAGTCTTTTTCTGTCAGTAAAAAAAAATAATTATATCGTTTAAAACATAGTCTAGTTAGTAGTGACCATGCTAGCGAAACGAAAGGTCCCTGGTGCGATCCCTAATCCGGGCAGATATTTTACATGAAGGACAAATGTTTGTTCTCGATTCTCGTCATATTGTCATGCCTCCCGTGACACAGGAATTACTTATGCGGGAATATAAGTTTATTTATTTAATTTAAAGAAAATCGTCTAAAGATTTTTTCTAAGATACTAAGAAATGCGTTGCCTGAAGCCAGGTCGATTTGTATTTGTACCAAATACCTTATTGTAACCGAAGCATACATATGTTTACGTTTGAGTGACAACGTGACCACATTAGTCATGCCCACACGTAACGCAATTAGCTGCTAGCCAGACCGGTCTAATTCAGAGGATGATCTGATTATCGAGACTGGCAAGCGTGAATGGGACTTATTTTTAGATATTCTCGGGATAAAGGCGTTTACAGATATGGGTGGGAAATATAACAGTGACACAGTGTTCTTCATGTTACCTACATATAAAACAGCGGTTGAATTTTTGTCTGTTTGTCTGCGTTTTTGTTTCCACTTAGCTCAGGCTTTACTGATTTGAATGTGGTTTTCTTTGAAGTGCTGTCGTATCGGGTTGCTACTTCATTGCAATTTTAAGAATCCAGTAGAAACATGTTTTCAATATCTACTAAGTACTGGGTACTGAGGAGGCAAACCACAAAGCGAGGGCGATGGCCACCATTTGAAGACGCAGATTGGCCTCTTGTCATACCTGAGGCTTAGAGCATAGGTACCACCACGCTCTAGTACAGATTGGTGAAGAGGAACTTTTCGCAAACTTAGTAGGTATACATACCAAGCACACGAGTTACCTGAGTACCTACCTGATGGTGAATGACCGTCGCCCATTGACACTAATATCAGCAAGGACAAAAGCATCACCGACTAATATTCTAACACCATCTACTAACTTGACCAACCACCCTGGTCCCTTTGAGTCTAGTTCTAGGTCGGTCACAGTTGTTATGGGCGGCAGCGGTAGGGTGGTGCTGCATGCTCGTTTCCTATCTTAATTCCATAAAAAAAGACGAAAGCAAAACTGTCTCAATCACCTCAATTAGTAGTACCGAACTATGTGACAAAACCTTACATATTATAGGTAAATAGAAATGAGCTCATGAATGAAACGGGCGATGTGGCGACGAAATTGGCATCGATCCTGCATGGAACTAAAGTAATTTGTAAAACACGGCCCACCCGGTGATTAACCGGGGAAATAAAAAGATAACTTCGCTATGGACCGTTTCAGGCATGATTAAAACTACACGGTAGTTCGGATACAGGTGACAGGGTGACGAGCTGACGAGTCTCGGGTTCAAACTGACCAAATAATAACTAACTTGTTAGGTATAAAAAACCTGACTTGGGACGAGATGAAAACACTAGGATTCGAATAAAAAAATAGGTTAATATTAAATAAAATCGGTACATCCAGTACAAAACAATCTTCGTAAGGATACATGATATAAAGTAATAGCTGTGCAAATATTAAATAGGTTACATTTAACCTATTTAACTCAGAAATATTGAAGTATAATATTATGGTGAAAGGATTTATAAAATCAGTCCAACAGTTTTGAGTTAATTCGTCACAAATATACAAAAATACAAATCATTTTTCTTTAAAATATCAAATGTTATAAATACTGTTATCAGAAAATAAAATGAGATAGCTGGCGAATAAAATGAAAATTAAATATAATAACTGGATATGAAATAAAAGTAGCATATTTACGGCCTCGCGATTTTATTTGTTTATTCAATACAGCACAAAATTTTAATTTCTGAATCAAATTGTGTCTGATCATGGGGCCTGCAACAATTTGTTAAACGGGAGCCAAACAAGGCTTTCAGATTAATTGTACGGCGAAATAAGTCTGATAGTGAAAAACATTTCGTTGCACAAGTATTTTAAATTATACAGGTAATATTTAACGCCCATACAAATATTTCTCCATCCACTAGACTGGAAAACAACAATATTCAAATACTTCACTTATTACGAGTATTACGTCTGCATAGTTTTGAATTTGGAATACAGGTGTGATTTTATATGAATACTAATAATAAAAATACAAAACTCTATCTATTTGTCTGTATGTGAGAATTTCACGGCTAAACCACCGGCACAGGCCCAATTTGGACGGATTTTGAAATGAAAATATTCGAAGACCCAAGGCCACACATAGGCCACTATTTTCAAAAATCAACCCCCTAAGGTTTGCAAAGGGATGAAAGTTTTGTATTACTTATATAAAACAACGAACAGCCGACATTACTAAACACAAAAAGCTTAAATTTGGCAAGTACGAGTATATATTATTATTTGAAGAGTGCAGAGGAATGGACACAGCTAGTTTTAGAAACTAGTTTTCACCCTCGTACCGCTTCGGGAAAATTGTTCTTTACGTTTACAAATATTAAATATTACCTCATTTTTGCATATTTTTTCATGCGATGCTCCGCTCCTTTTAGCTATGGTGTAATGTTGTATGTATAGCTTCTAGCCATTCTCGATGAATGGACTCACCAACATTAAAAGTTTTTTTTAATTCGAATCTTGAGATTAGCTCGTTCGAACAAACAATCAAAAAAACTCTTGGACCTTACAATATTATTACACAACAGTAATATTATACAAAAGTAAAGGTGTTTTATACAAATTTAAAGTTTTAATTACAACCTGTTTGAGGACCCTTACAATATAAAATACCGGCTTTGTTAACTCGCCACGTAATTTCTCAATAAATTCCAAAAGTACAATAAATTTATAATATTGTTTTACACTACAATGCGAAATCCCATAAAGTCGTACTTTGTCAAATCGTTCCCGAACCCTTTTAATCCCTACGATACGGACACGACACCCAATTGAATTAGCTCACTCCGAAATAAATCTATGAATAATAAAGCTGTTCACACCTCTCAGTAGGCGACAGAAACTAAGTGGTGCGCTGCGTTAAAGATACATAACATTATGTCTTCGTATTTTGAAGCCTCCAATATTTTTATGCCTTTTTATAATGTCCCTGATTTTGTAGTTAAAACTGAAGAAGGTGAATCCACTCATACCCCGGCTTGCTCTTTAATAATCATCTGTTAGGTGAATGGCTGTCCTCTTAAAATATAACTGTAGATGTAACTTTAATGTCGTTCGTTTAGAATGCCTCAAGTTTTTTCAATACTTATGAACAATAGTAAAGTTATTTCAACGATCTCTACATTCGACGACAAATACACAGTTCCAACTAAACGCGTTGTTCCGTTAGTAATAAAAATCTCTAAATAGCCACATAACAAATTTACGCAAAATTTAACCCTTCTAAACATTGGCCATAAATTATATAATTCTAAATAAATATAACCTGGAACGGTCTCGGGGACCCGATACAATGGCCAATAAATATTTTACAAGTAATTATAATGAAAAATTGCCGTTGAAACACTTAACGTTTCCGGATGAGGTTTGAATTTAAATTAAATTATCGTTCCACGTTAAGGTCTATTGGGGAACTCCGTAATTGTCTATTGTTGGGGATAAATTTGATTATTACGAAACATTGGGGAAGTCGATGTCCGTTCTGTTTAGTCGGACATGCTTCGAAGAATACTGTTTTGATAAGTCATTTATTTTTACAGTTTGAACTGGACAATATGGGATTATTATGATTTCCGTCGAGTTGTACGGACACAATATGACATAAAAATATAATATTGATATTTTGTAAACTCCACATTTTTTTTATTAAGTATGATTTACAATCACTACACTTATTTTAAAATTGTCCATCTTTTTGTGCAAGAAAGCATAAAATATTTCACTTCATACTTTCAAGTATTACGAATATTCAGCCATGGTGTATCCGAGGTGTGTAAATCGATTGGTGCAAATCGCAGCGCTTTATCGGCGTGACCAATCACCGCACAGTGCGTTACTCATACGTCGCTCCGGCAAAAAATACGGCGCGACGCAAAGAATTTTTGCGTCCATTATAATATGCGATTCGACGCGGTACGTCATTTGTGAACGATGAATAATTTTTAGGTTAATTTATGAGTCAAGCTTAAGAGGTAGGTAATAAACTAATAGGTACATTGTGTTTTATGTTTAGTAAAATTTATTGTGTATAATATATGAGTAAATGGAATTCGTGTAGATTTTTTTAATGGACACGTAAATCGTACATAGTCACGTAATTAATAAGCTATTGTTTCTACTACAAATTGGTTTCACTTATACATCTGTATTGTAAACTTTATACTTTATACATAACAACTTACAACTGTAAAGCCAACTGTTTATACAAAACTGTAATTTTGCAATAGGTTTCTTTATTCTTCTTTTACTTTTTCGCAATTTAAAAACATATTAAAAAGACGAGTGTAATTTCAATAAAACTGTTGTTTTACTTTTAAGATAAATAAAATGTAACTAACCACAAAATGGCTTTAATAATACCTAAACATTAGAACACTGTAAACCAGATTTACTACTACTAAATGATTTAAGTAGCCTGCAAACAACCCTGTTCGCTCTAGTTACCCACTAGAAAACCTTTCTAATAAGCTTAGAAAAACCCATATCTAGTCGACATACGCTCACGTATGTTCATAACGCGAGGAATTGTCTCCTCGCGAGTTCCGTGCTACTCGAGTTAATTAAATGTCTAAGAGAAGTAAGAGATGTTCAGTTTAAAAGAATTATTAAATTTCAGAATGCCCTCGACTGCAGTTACTTACAGGTCATATTACTTTCGTGTTACATTTTATTATATAGTAGGGACTGTACATTTTCGTTTTAAATGACCGAGTTATTGACCTGCTTATGCACTTATAGTATTTAAGATATGTGACGTTTAAAAGTTTACACGCTATGACAATGGAAAATGTGTTAAAAAATACTTGACAGTTCTACATAGTTTTCGCAAAGATGTGCGAGATATGCTAACTGGCATTTGCATAACTTGATGTGTTATAGAGTTAAACATACCTATTATGTGTAATTATGACTATTAACATAAATATTAATTTGTATTACTCTTCTTTCTCACATATTTAAAGGTATGTGAGAATAAGAATATTTACTTACAGCTGGAACACTAAGATCGTAACAGCGAAGAACAATACGGGACAACATGGTTACCACTACAAGTCTGATTTGTCTATGTCTAATCCTAAGAAAGTCACAAACCCTTTCCAGGCGGAAAAAACAAATAAACGACTCGTTAACATTTCAACTATATAGGTATATCCTGTACACCCAGATAATCAGTCGATTCAACCATGCCTGCCATCGAAATTAACTCCTTTGTGGCATTGACAGCTCACAACATATCTGTATGGAAAAATAAGGCGAACAAAATGAACTGCAGGATAAATAATGCAATATATACAAATAAAATGCGCAAAATCTTAATGTTAACAGGATATTTATATAGGGATATAACATTATTGTATCGAATAGCTGTCTGAGATACTTGTCATTCCTAAAAATGTTCGTCAGGATAAGAGTTCAAATTGAGAATTGTAATTAAATTCAGTAAGTTTCGATTGCTTATGTTGCAAGTTGCAATAAATTAATAGCTTCCGTTTCGGGTATTATTAAGTTTTGCAGTTAAAAATATTTTCCTTTACCTCACAATCAAACCCCATAAGAAAACGAAGCGTGACTGTCCGACAAGAACGGTCACGTGTGTCGTAAACTGACAAACGTCCTCGGCTGCTAATTAAGCTTGTAATTACACCATTAAGCTTTTACTCACGGTTTTATGACCACAGGGCACCGCAATGAGCAGCACTTACTTTACACGGAACCTGTGTTTGAAAGTAAAAAGCTACTTTTTTGCGTCACTTATTAAAAGCAGGATGTCAATTTTTCGAATTTTGTTTTTCGGTAATAACACCGACAAAAGAACAAACAAGTTACCCGATGATAAGTGGTCACCATTGCCCAAAGACGTCAGTAACTCCAAAGGCATCACTGATATGTTGTAAAACAAGAAAGACTAATAAAAAAAGATAGTATTGGCTGACATAGGACAAGACGAGTCGTTTAACAGCTGACTCAAGGCAGGCTTCACGGACATATAATAATAGCAGTGAGTAATAATATAAATACTTACCGTACTTCAAACACGCCGCACTTACTCTAGGTTCAATTAAGATAGCAAGTTCTCTTACCTGTAAATGAAAAATACAATAATTAATATTAATTCTCAAATAATAAGTGCAGTCAGTAATGAATCTTAAAATAAAGCAAATCAGTGTTTAATATGCAGCTGTTTTAAGTCTGTGTTCTAGTACCTACTACGTGGGAGTAACTGATCGTCGAGGAATGAAATGAAACAAAAGTGTAGAATAATATTTAATTATTTTAGCATTAAAATCAGATGTTAAATGATATACTTTCATAACATAATCACATACTTTACTTAAAGCTGCTTGGAGGGTTTAATTAATTTAAAATTATATTTCATTAAGACTCTCTAAATAATACACCTGAGAAAACACTGAGTCTGAGAAAACACACTAGGTATCTAGCGGTTTTATTGCAATACTTACAATAAACCCGAAACTTTAGTCACCATCTCAGCATTAGTTATCTAAATACTATTACTTTTATGCAACTAAAGTAAGAAAACCTGAAAGCAATTATCGTTTTATTGGTCACCTTTTATCTAAGTTATTTGATCTTCGTATACTTTACGCGCGAAACACATCGATAGATTGCCGTCAAACCTACGTCCGTCAAAACTGGATGTGAAGGCCTACACAAAACAATTTGTGCCTTGTGTCTCGAACTAATAAAGTTTAAATACCAATGAAACGGCCGCTACATGGGCTTCGGCGCCTCGAAGCGTTAATGCCTCCACTCTTGCTATTTTTATTTTACTCGCAGGTTATATTTAAGTCGAGTATTATAATAATATCGGAGTATTATCGCAGCCACTCATTAAGTGCTCGTGTTAATAGTCGAGGAACACTGGGAATTTAAAACGGACGGTTTACGATCAGCTGCTGTTTAGTTGAAGTTAAAGTTATGACATTGACTGGCTTATGAGAAATACGGCGTTGTGATTAAGCTGTCTCATAAAAATAAGTAGATTATAAATTTCCTTGAAATATATTAAATCAAACTGCTTAGAAAACTTATTCTGCCTTAGGTTCCCTCCATACTTATCGGCGGAATATGGGCGTAGTAGCAAAACTTTTTGCTTCTATTTTTTATTTTATCATCTATACGGTATAGATCAGTTCAGTACAGTTCAGTTTTGCATTAGGTATAGACTATACCTAATGCAAAACTGAATACTGGATCATTTAAATACAGCTAAAATTTAAATTGCACAGAGAGATTAACTGCATGTCAACGAACAACATTCCAAATACAAAATTCACGCAAAGCAAAAAGAAATAAATATCAAAACACTTATCGAGAAGTCAAATGTCGTAAAAACATTCGGTTGACCATGTATTGTCCGTCCCACTGTGCGTTCAACATGCGTGCGACCAAGTACGTTTGTTTCCCGGTGTCAAGTTACACGAGTTTAAAAACTTGATGGCGTGTAATAAATGTTTTTGGCTGCACCGATCGCGTCCCGGACCACTGGGCTATAAAGATGTTTTGTCGCTGTCTAACACACAGTAACTGCGTACGAGTGAGCGGGACGGTCTCGTTTCTTGGTTTTAATACTCGCGTCGATTTGTATTATAGTGTTGTTCGATAAAATGTTGAAATAAAACAAATGAACAATGTGTTCGGTTTTGCGGTTTGAATTTTTTAACTGCTGTACATGAGTTGACAGCGGTTTTGGATTTGTACGTCCATGTGTCAAATTCGTTACGCAGCGCTGTCTGTCTCGAGTTAAAATGTATTGGGGTGCCACCGTGCCATCGAATAACAGCTTTCTTAGCGAGAAAAAATGTTTAAATGTCGTACTGTTAACTAACTCTTGTTTCCCTCAGGAAAGTTTCCTATCTTGTACTCATCCCTACTAGAAAAATATCTAAAAAGATTTTTGAATGATCATCCCCTATAGATAGGGTCTAAGATTGGGGCTAAAAACTCATGTGGGTACAATACTTAATCAAGTAGGTACCTACCTACTTACAAGGGTAACAAGACATGGAACCAAACTAATTAAATAGATATTAAGTTTTGATTAAATTCGTGGAAATGGTGAATGAACCTGAAATCATTACTGGTGTCTTATTAGTCACAGCATAAAATATAACAATTGTACCCGTTAGTTGCAGTCCGATATAATTAAAAGTCTTATCTACGACTAGCTTCCGCCCGCAGGCTTCCCCCTCGTGGAATTCGTTTAAACATCACCCCCCTATTTCATTCACCCTCTTCGGGGTGGAATTTCCAAAAACCCTCTCTTAATGCTCCCCTACACTCCCCAAAGAACATAGGTACATGCCAAATTTCAGCTTCTTCCGTTCAGTAGTTTCAGCTGTGCGTTGTCTGTCAGTCAATCACCAGTAATGCAAGAGATTTTTATATATACATAGATGACAAAAGGCTAGAATCATACACATTTGCACATACGTTTCCTTGCATCGCCTGGCTGGATAAATAGACAGACACCAGCTAGTAAACTCATAAAAACACATTAACTAGCCAACTAATTGCAATCAACTTGAGTCTAGTTCTAAACATGCTGACAATAGCATGGACTCCTAGTCTCCTACATACCTAACAATATACAGCGCGAAGAATTCATACAACGCAATAATTTTGGAATACAATGCTGCATTACAAATTCTTGCTCGGTTTACGGTACACTCGCAAACAACAATGGTTGATAAACAAAGCCGAGTTGCCTATAGTGCGGACGGGATAAAAGATTGCAATGCATACCATATGGAATGTTCGTTTTGCGTCGTACTTTTAATATAATATGGGCGTGTGCAGTGCTATATTAAGCGAGATTAGCCCTTACAATAAAAGGAATAAAGGATAAAAAATTGCAAAAAAACATCAGGTAAAACAAAGCCTGTGTGTTTTGTACTATGGTACATTTCACCTGTCGCAAGTTCCGAATTCGAGTCCTTTGCCTAAATTGTATATTAGGAATTAATTTATCACTTGCTTAGTAGGTATAGAAAATCATCGTGAGGACACCTGCGAATCGTCGAATTCGGCCAAATGTCATAAAAATCTGTTTACACTGAAATTATTTTAAACTATTACTGTCCTTGCTTGGCTTAGGTAATTTTACTTGAAAATATGTTTAAAGGGCATTATTTAAACTTACATGTTTTTAATTTTAAATAAATGTCGACTAACTGAAACAAAACACACACTAAACATCCAAAGTCTACTATAATAGAAAACTGCATTCAAATCGGTTCAGCCGTGACTGAATATAATAACAACAAGCAAAGATTTTGTTTTTCATCATTGTTATGTGATCTGCGTAAGTTTTTTGCTTATTGTTAATTTTCTTTATACAAGAATCGATCACTAGAAGGTATAAGTAAGACAAGCAACGGTACCTATGAAACGGTGGTCCGCAACCAGTAGTCACGCCAATGCATGCAAACCCAACATAACCAGTTCAAAAACTCACATGAATTTTAATAAGCAAAACAATGCCTTCACAACGTGTCTCGCGTCTAAATACTGCGTAATGACTTGAATTTCACTTAAATAATATTACGTGGTAAGGTTTTGTTGAACCACGACTTTGTTATATTTTTTTATTTCTTTCTTTCCTTCTTTTTGCTAATTCCTTCTTTCTGCAATTGTTATTTGTATGCTGTACCATTCTGGACTGTTCAACGGGTCCTTGGCTTCGATTTCTAAGGAGGCCGAAATTTGTATATATGTACCTAATTGTAAGTTCCTGTCATCTGGGAATTTTATTTCTTGTCTGTGTACATTTTAACTGACGATATAGCAAATCTAAGTGTGCAGCTATGAAAAAACAGCCTTATTTTTACATAAATTGAAATTCATAAATAAGAAAAAAGTATCTCTTAAATAAATATCATTTCATAGTAATTCTACATTTTTGCATTTCATTTTGGCAACTACCGTTTAAAACGATTCTTACAGAATTTACTGTGAGAACAATATGAAGAACAAAAACAAAAAAAGAATCTCCACTAGATCGACATCCCTTACCCACAAACCGAAACCAACAAACTAACACCAAAGTCATAGCAAATTACCTGCAATTAATTAGACTGCATCCTATTTAGGTCTCACCTGTCCTCAAAGCACTAGCCAGCCGCTAAAAGGATTGGCCACTGATGTCATTACAGCTAATGTGATTACACCACAAATTGCATTAGTAACCCGGAAGTGAGATAACAGGATGTCTTCTATTATGGGACATGTGGGCCTTAATGCGTCAGTGTACCCTTTCAAATATAATGAATGTTACAGGGTTAACTGACGAATAATTGCCCACCGTTTAGTAACTGGCCACTTGAATTCACCGCTTTGTAAAAAAATTGTATAATAGTTTTTTTTATGGAATTAAGATAGCAAACGAGCATGCAGCACCACCTTCCGCTGCCGCCCATGACAACTGTGACCGACCCAGAACTAGACTCAATGAGTCTCGTTCTAATTCAGTCACAGATGCGTTGCTACCCCTGAGGACTGAGATGGTCGCCTCTAAAAAAGTGTAACCGGTTCCACACCTTCCTATCCGGAACACAATTGTTCTTAAAACAATTATTACACGGTAAGAATGGTACTAAGTACCGTGGCGGGCGGTGGTACTTCCCCGGGTGAGCTCGAGGCCCTACCACCTATAAAAATAGTTACGCTACCTCTGTGTACACACTTAGACGAGAACACACGCTGACCGAGAACAGAAAATTTTAACTGATTACTTAAACTACCGTGCTGGGTATCGAACCCAGGATCCTTAATGTAACGATCCGCCATAGCATAGGGCATAAAATATGAAGCAGTCGAATTCAACTACCTATTGTCATATTTAAAGATCTCTTTCTGTCCCTAACGTACCGTTATTATCTTTCGCATCCATGTCTTTATGGTCATTGAAACGTATAAAAAAGCTTTCGTAATAAAGTTTTTAATAGGTGTTAAGAGCCTAGAGTTCACCCGGGGAAGTACCACCGCCAGCCACGGTACTCACTACCATTTATACCGCCGTGATAATTGAATTAACAGCAATTGTGTTCCGAATATAAAGGTATGGAACCGGTTACACTTTCTTTACATTCAACCATTTCAGTCTTGAAGTGTAGCAACGCATCTCTGACCGAATTAGGACAATGATCTTTGAGTGTTGTTCTGCGTCGGTCACAGTTGTCATGTGCAGCAGCGAAAGGGTCGTGCTGCCAGAGATTTAAAAACAATAGATAGGCCCTGCGCTTCCGATAAATATTCGCGACTTACCTTAACTGAATAAAAAAGTACAACTTCCGTTGTAAGAACGCAACGTGTCTATAGTTTTATTATTTTTGATTTCATCTGAATCTCTACCAGTTTATTACTCTGTGGCAACATTCTGCATACAATGAAAATTAAAGTCCGCCTTCGATATAAAATATTTTACTGTCGCCAAATTACCTATGTCGTATATGTATTCACTCATATCTGTCTGTCTGTGTATCAATGTCTGGAATGTTTGTACCAACAGGTTTCGGCCGTTTTTCTTTATTTAATTTAATACTTAAATGTCGAATGGCTCTTTTATTGTCAATCAATTACATGGATTCAAAGTTATTTAATCTCTTCTGTCATTTAGTAATGTTAATAAATTATGTTTTAGTGGAATATTAATTAAATTTTCGTTTTTATAGTGCAATTCGTTTCTACGATGTTGTATCGTAGATTTAGGACGGATTTAATACAATTTGAATGTTGGTCTCATCTATTTTTTATTCTTTATTTCATCGTAAAATGTTCCTAAACCTTGCGTGCACAAATTCCTAATTCGTGACTAAGAAGGACATGTCTCTTATTAAAACTATAACTGAATCTGATATCTGTACATTAATGTTATTTGTAACGCAATAAAACCTCATAATAATTATTTGCAGATTTTTTGTCTGTTTGTCAGTTTTGTCTATTCGTTTGTCCGGATTAAGATTGATTAACGGCTAAGTACCTACCTATACCGAATTGAACGCAAGTTGTCACTTTTCTAAGAAGCCATAACAATTATGGACGATTCACACATATCAGTGAAGTCACCGTTCCGTCACAGTTCCGGCAAATCTTTCATACTAACAGCACTGACACTGCACTGACAATGCCGAGAATGTATGAAAGATTTGCCGGAACTATGTCGGAACTGAGGCTTCACTGATATGTCTGAATCGACCCTTATTCATAGCTTTTATTTATGACAGTTACTAGGTACTTACTTCTACCTAAATAAACTTTTGAGTGAGTACCTAAATAACTATTGAGTTTTATAAAGTAAGCGAGATTAAAGCTTCAAACACAACTTTTGGGTTTCTATGGAAATATCGTATCTACATGCCAATTAACTTATTTTAAATAATAAAAACTTATTTTAAATAATAATATTATTTTGTTATGTACCTCCTACACTCATCAATATCTTTCAATGAATTCTTATCAATCAAGGCAACCCATAAAGGTGCCTTCCTCCAAGACAGGTAAGCGGGCGTGCAAGGACTGCAGCGCACAGGGCGACAAATGGTACACGGCGGGGCAGCATAAAACTAAATCTGGTTGGTATTGAAACGACGAGGGATGCAAAACGGTTTTTGCACGCGGGCACTCATACAGCTAGCGGCGGCTCTGCTTCCCACCAGAGCTGAGCTTAGCTAGGTTGGTAAGAATTGACATCCACCAATCACAACCATTTGCCCGCCCCGTGGAGGCAGGGTCCGAAGGGGTTCCTAGACGAGCTTAGCTCTGGTGGAAAGACCCTTAACTGCCACTTTGTTGGATTGGGGTTTCCTCTCAACATGAACATTATGGAAAACCCTCAGGGTAGGTAGGTTTCCCCACGATGCTATGCTTTACCAAAGTGATAATTAAATTTTCGAATTAAGAGATGCGAGCTTGATTTGAACCCGAACCCCCGTCCCGCCCCGGTTCGAAAATCCAACGATCAAACCAAATCTCCTCCATTATTACCAAATATTACAACAATAAAACGACATTTCGAGATTTAATGACACGACGGGTCGGATAACATTATTAAATAACTGGAAATAAATAATCCTATCTGCAGATCGTAAAATACTCGATTTTGGCCGACCGGCGCGCAAAACATTTAAAAGCCGAATAACATGAGACTCGGCACCTCGCGTCCAAAACAACATCTTTCCGTTCGCGTAGCCTTACAGCTCACAGCAGCTCGCACCAATTTATTCATATCCAGCATGTTTAATACGCGAGTGGAAGCATAAATCGAGTGATCCGATGTAACCGAACAGGATCGAGCAATGTACGCCTAGTTCCCAACTCGGATGCCACACAAATCACAATAACCGCTCTTCATTATCCGCATTTCACTCCAGAGCCCGTATCTATCGGAATGCGCCTACAAAGGAGTATCCATACCGCCAGTCGCTATACTTTGACCAACCGGCTCCGATCCAAACCAGTCTGTGGCCGCCGGACGCACCGACGTAAAACGTCGTATCTACCAGTTGACTGACACTTAAATGCCACTTAGGCGTTGTTCTCTCAAATTTTTATTGGTAATAAGTAGCTTGTTGATGTTTTTTGCCATCTACGTCAGCCGGACATTGTATATCTTGACCTTTGCTTCTAAAACCTTTTAGTTTTAAGATAAACACGCCTTTTGAGTATCTAGTAACTGTTGTTTGACGATGGACAAGTTTTTATGTTTTGTAAGCGAGATAAAGTGGATTAGTGACTGAATGGGCATTACAAGAGTGGTTCTGAAGTACGTTTGTAGATCGATTGGTGCGGGAAGGTCGGTTTTCGCTCGCACATGTTCGGCGTTTACGTTGGCAATCGGGGAAGGTTTGCATGTGAAACGGCGGGATATTTTAAGTCTTGTATACGCCGAGCAGTAATTACAGATGTGCCATCGAGGTAAATAACCGGAGTTGCTCGCACGTTTACTTGAGATCGTCTCATTGCTGTCATTTGGCTTTCGAAGAACGTTTTATCCCTTCACATTAAAAGACGCGCATTCGTATCGCGGACATCAAGTTGGTTTTAAAAAGTAATTTGTTTTTAATGTTGGCAGTAGCTAAGGGGTAAGCTATCTGACGTGGCGAGATAAAGGAAGGTTGGGAATTTGTTTAAATGTCTTCCAATACCAAGGTTACCAAAATAAATCGAAAAAAAAAAACTGACTTTATTATCGACAAATAGGAGCTAGGTATAAGAAGTCACAAAATGGAAGTCCTACGAGTTTATAAAATTTGAAAGGTCCCCTCTATTTCCATGGAATTCCATCATAAGATCCTGTTATAGTGAGCACCTTGGAAGTACTGTTAAAAAAAACTTAAAATCAGATTAAAAAAATAACAAAAGCATTTTCTAATTGGTAAACCACGACGGTAAAGAATATTAAAAGTTACCATATTGATACAATAATCATGAACATACATGTATGCCTAGAAATACATATCTTAGACCTGAGAGCAAACATTCATGTGTAACGTTTAATCGAGAATCGAATCCTGATCTGTTATTAAACAGCTTATATTTGTCTACACAAGCCATGAAATTGCTTTGAAATACTACCAGACGAGAACTACTGTTAACTCAATACCGGATTCTCTGAGAACAAAACCTTTAACTCTAACTCTATTACAATTTAACGATATCGAATCGAATAACAAGCCGTTACAGTTAATATTGTTATAGATAAGAGTTCGACTGTTGCATGTTGTTCCCTTTTAAAATCACGTATCTTATAGAACGTGCTCTCAAAGATTATCATAGTTAATAACTTATTTAATATCGCGGTTAAGAAACCTCAAAACGCTTTACGAGAACTAGATGCCAGGATATTTATTGTTATGGCTTCATTTAAATCCACTTCCCGTATATTCGGTATTCATATGTTAATATCCTCTATTCGAGCTAGGACACATCTGAAATTTGATATGTAATAGGTACAATAAAAATAAATTCCAAAATTCAATACGTGGTAAGTTAAAAATTTATAAATGTTGTCAATGTCGATGTAACGTAGTGAAGGCAGCAGCTGTATAACATACCTGGCATGCGATCTGATATCGCGTGATTTTAGTACTGATAAAAAAAGAATACCCAAAAAAAGGAAATATAATGCCGACCCGCGATTATTTTACTTTTAAAACGCATAATATCTTTATAATGTCAAAAGTATGATTCAAGCTTATTCCGGCATTTAGCATACTTGCATTTCGCTAATATAATATCGTAAGCATCATTTTCTTCCAAGACAATCCATTCCCGATTTCCAAATAAGACCCGAACTCTCGAATAAACCAAGAAATCAACAGAGCATGAATGTATTTTTCAATTTTCAGAAAAATATACTAACTGAAAAGGAGTAAGTAGAAAAATTGTAATTACAACTTCTTTCTAGCCTCCTATTGTTGGCTGACAATAGTGGGAATCTTTTTGTCCTCCTATCGGGGTTCGCACCCGCTACCAGATGAAAAGGAATATAGACTAGGAAGCATCCTCCTAGCCTATATTGAAATATTTCAGTTAAAACTAGGTGAATAAGTCAAGCCTTTTATAGCTTCGTTAATCTTTACTTCACACCTTTCAGACCGGTATGGAGAGCTCTCAACTTTCTATCCTTAACCGACGCGAGATGATATAATTTATTTTATTTGCGCAGCCTATTTTTCAAAAATTTAAATGAGTACAGGATTCAATCGCAGGCCCGTTAAGGACTCCCAAAGTTGACTTGGCTTTAAGCAGTAAGTAACGGTTTATGCTTAAATATTAACAATAGGTACTTAGAACTTAGAACTACACAGAACTACCCTCACTTCGCTTTTGAAAACACGTCTCACACCTATTACACACATTGTCAGGGGTAATTATATATATATGCACACACATAACTTTTTAATTTATGAACCGAGTGAAATTAAATAAACACTAATTATGTAGTGAAGCTTACCATAATATATAAGAGAACAAATTATAATACATACATTGACAAACCAACAGAAAAAAACTATTAAAAAATGATTTTTTTATTTAAACATTGATATGTTTTTGGTTGTATTGTGTTAACAAAGGCTTCCAATAAAAGTGTTTCATGTATCTTCCATGTACGGACAGCGATCAGTTACATATTTATTATATGTATAGACAATAGCGCACAATGTACCCATTTTGTCCCATATTAGATCACTAGAGAACCGCCCGCGCTTCGCTTCGGGACCCGTAAGTAACAGCCGCGTAGGTCTCGCTCCCGTAGGAATTTAGGCTAAAAAGTAGCCTACTACTCGCTCTCTTCACTCCACTCTGTCTGAGGTGTGTGGAGCCCTCGGGACAGTTAGTTCCCCTTTGGGGGTCTCTCGCGGCCCGTTAAAACGGGCTGGTCCTTGGGTTGGGCCCTAAGGCCCTTGGTTGTCCATCTGTGGTTAACCAATAGGTCAAGTCCGGTGAGTGGTGGCCTTTTTACAGGCCACAGAGTCTTAAACGGGATGGGGTTCATCTTCGCGCCGCCCAGGCGATCGAGGCCCTACCGGGTGAATCCCGCTGGTGGGAAGCCCAGCAGGAGCCGATCAGCGCCGGGCGACGACTTACGAAGCCCCAGTATCAGTCAGTGCTAGGCCCGTCCCGCGCAACCAGCAAGTCGCGTGGGAAGGCCCAGCGGTCCAGTGGACGGGTGTGGAGCGGCACCAGGTCCTGCAGATGCGGGAACCGCGACGCGTCGACACGCCCGAACATGTTGCGTGCCAATCTCTCGATGAAGTCGTCCAGGCTCTCAACTCGAAGGTCCCTCTGGATGACGACGTTCCTGACGTACCTCGGCGCATCAGTCAACCGGCGGAGCGCAATCGCCTGAACCGCGCGCATCCTCTTGCGCTGCAGTTCGCTGGCGAGCGCGTACCACGCCGGTGCCGCGTACGTGAGGCGGGATCTGATTTAGGTCTTGTAGACCCCGAGCTTAGTCCGAGAGGGAGGCTCGAGGAGAGCACTGGTTTCTGCCATCGCGCTTCTGGAATTCGCGACGGCTTTCGTAACCTATGGCTTCATCGAAAGTCTTCCGTCGATTTTGCCCCCAGGTATTTGGCCTGTGGGGCCCATTGGATATCTTGTCCGTGAAGCTCCAGAGTAGGGTCCCGCCTGTTGAGGTATCCTCCTATGTTCAAGGCCTGCGTCTTCCCGACATTCACCGACAGTCTCCACGCGGCGAGCCATTCGGGGAGGGCATCAAGCGGACGCTGCATCTTGACGATGGCGTGGGTTCTATTCAGCGACGTGGTGATGTACGCCACGTCATCGGCATACAGGGCAAGCGACGCCCCCCTGCCGTCGGGATGTCGTCGGTGTATCAGGCGTAGCAGACCGGAGACAGGCAACTCCCTTGCGGGACGCCGGCTGCGATCGGACGCTCGGTGGATTCGGCGTCTTCAACCACTACTCTGAAGCTTCTATTTTCGAGGAAACTGGAGATCATCTTAACGGCACTCCGGGGCGCCGACGGCTGCGAAATCTTGTAGAGAAAGCCTTCGTGCCAAACACGGTCGAACGCCTTTTCCATGTCGAGGAATACTGCACACACGCGTTCTCTCTTTTTCAGAGCCGCGGTAACGGTGTGCAACACACTCGACAGTGTAGCCGTGCTGTTCAGCGGCATCAAAAAGTAGCCTTCCACTTCTGTTGGCAGCTAGGCTATTCCACCCTGGATGCTTGCAGTTCCAGTCGCCCGCGCCCACCACCGGTGTCGGCGAGTCCAGCAACTTGCGGACATCATCCAACAGGATAGTGCCAGCGGGCGGGCGGTACACTGAACACAGCCGGAGCGGGGAGTTCTCGAGGCAGAGCTAAAGTAGCCTATTACATTTGACTTAAGTAAATTACATGTAGTATTTGATAGCGTAATTCAGAACTTGCAAATGAATTTTGTTAACGCCATCTATTGGCAACTCCGAAAATAAATATCTAGCAACTAACAAAACATCGATCTTCCCATGGGAATGGGATGTTTTTCCGCGGTAAAAAGTAGCCTACGTCACTCTCCACCCTCCTAACTATCCCCACACACATAAACCTTACCATATAATAGCTTTGTTGCGACGTGAAAGCGTCACAAACAAACAAACAAACAAACAAACAAACACACTTTCACATTTATAATATTAGTAAGGATTGCACAACACCGATAAGCCAACAATGACTGGGTTATCTGAAGCTATCGACTTGTGGCTATCTCAAACACCGAGCTGATGACTTGTTTTAAGGGGCTTTAAGGGCGTGTCTAGATATTCTGTTTCAAATCTGAAGTATGCCGTTATCAACACGGTCGCAATATCTTTGACCGTTTTGAACATTTAAGCGTTTATAACTACAGGGGATCTGCTTTCAAATTGGTCAGTAATACATTGTGAAAAAGGTTTACATTACATTGACACTATGAAGGTATTTCACACGTTATATAAATGGCATGGTAGTGTCCACAAAGTAACTTATAAGTATTGCAAGTTAATGTATTATTTTTTGCTTTATTTCTTGACTTGTTTCAATACAATATATAAATGACATGAATACATTGAGCTTTATTTTTCAAAACAAATAAAACAAAGTTAAATTTATATAAATAAAATAACATAAAACTAAAACGTAACACTGCGATAACAAAAACATCCATATAACTTCTTAAATAACATAACAAAATAATCTCGGTGATATTTTTATCGCGAGCTTGAATAAAAACGTCACTTTAAAGATTACGCCTCCTTTTGATATCACCTACAGCCCACATTTAAGTCGATAATCCACGGATCTACGCCCACCTAATTCAATTTATTATGCATTCCACTAATCTCGACTGCCCTACGAAATTAAACAACCCTGCTAACAAGATCACTTTAAACAAAGAATATTAATATTGAAAGAGATTGGCCAGGAGTTTACTTTGAAACTTTTTAAATACATATTACATTTACATGGTTGAGAAACGAGCAGGCAGCACCACCCTTCCGCTGCCGTCTATGACAACTGTGACCGACACAGAATAAGGACTCACATCGGGACTAGGGCTCATTTACATGATGCCATTTACTTGCACGTGCAATAATTGCCATTCGACAATTGTAAGGAACTGTTTACATGCAGATAATTATTTGCGATTATTGCATGCAAGTTTTTGTTATCTCAATATTTCTCGCCTCTGAAAACTAGGTATAATCAAAACACCTTCACGCGTTGCAGTTATATTATGAGCTTGCAAATGCACTAGACAATTCAAGCAAGTCAAGTCAAGAGACAATGCAAGAGAAAATTGAATTCAAGAATCGCATAAGACATAATGGTATGTGCTGTTTACTTTATTTATTGCTTCAATTTTATTGTATGCAACAGGTAAGAAACAGGTATCATGCAATATGATCGCTAGTTAGCAGAGGGTGTTATTATGAATGTTAGGTAGGTACTTGGTCAGTTAATAATGATAAGGATATTGTTTCCTTCCTTCCTCAACTACGTAATCACCTGCAAGACCCTACTTTAGTCCACATTTGGCTCATGCTAATCGCCCCATAACTCCAAGATATAGATGCTTGATCCGCATCTATTGTTCCCATCCTTCAGAACATTAATTTCGTTCAAACGCAGAGCTCCTCTAAATTCGTTCTACCCTCCACCGTAATTTACATCCCCTTATCATGGGAGAACAGGAGGGGTAGTTTTTTCGCCCCAGTTCACCTGAACTCGAGTTGACAGATTTGTGTATGCCGCTGACAACTTGTCTTGCCCGCTACGAACAGAATGGCATTTATCGAGAAATTATCATATTTTACAGATGGCTGTAGAGTCTAGACTCCGGCGCGGCGTTAACTAACTTTTTATAGGAATATTTTATAGTGACCGAAGAGAGCGAGCACGATAAGTTTTAACTTGATAGATTTATCGAACGTTTTTTATACTGTTATACACCATTAAAACTATTGATTTTGTGCACGTTGATATTATATGGGATTATTGTAACAAATTTATTATTAGGAATAAGTTGTGCATTTGTACAAACTGTTTTGCATATTAATAATATTTGTGTGATTGAAATAAATAAAAACATTGTATATACCTTCCATTTACCTTTTTTTGTTGACGAGGGGGAAACCTTCAAAAGGTACCCGGTGCCGTGGGAGCGACACAGGGTGATGTGGGATTTTTACCCACTAAAACCCCCCCGGTGGCCTTCCTCAGCGCTTGTGGAGAACTCCGGGATCTCCAAAAGGAACACAACCGGAGTCCTCCAAGCGCGGCGCCCTTATATTCGGGCTCTTCCCGCGAGGGACTAAGGCCCCATCGCTTGCCAGCGCCTTACAACGGTATGCGGCCACACATACCGTCGTCCTTCCCGGGGTTGCTGATGGACGGTTCGAGCTCCCACTCTAGCCGCCCGCAACCCCGAAAGTCCCCTTTTAGTCGCCTCTTACGACAGGCAGGGGATACCGAAGCTCGTATTCTGGTCCCGAGCTACAGGGACAACCTTCCATTTACCTACCATCTTTTCTGGTCGATAACGTAATTGTGACTACAGATGTGACTTAGGTATTTAGTGCATAAATATTAGTCGAGAAATAATTTAAAAGTTTGGATTTAGGTACATGAAATATGGAGTTTGGTATTTTTTGTACCACTCTTGCCGATAACAGGCTGTTAGCAACAGCCTCTCTTTTGCTTTTTCGCAAAGATGTAATCGTTTATCGAATAATTATCATATTTATCACCCTCTGGCGGTGATAGGTAACTTTTTATCATAATTTACCTAATAGTGATCGCCCGAGGTTCAAGAGTTGAGAGTGCTTTTTGAAACTGAGAGACTAGACTATTTTAAAACGGTTATGGTGTATGATTAGGGTATTGAATTTACATAACTCATACTTGAATTTCGATACGTACTTAGAAGATCTCGAAATTTAAAAAAGTTTACATGTAAATATTATTGAATTTTTTTGAATGCTTACATTAAGGTACCTACTATAGAAAGGTAGGTTAGTATTAGTACCTATCTATATGATTTAAAAAAAACCGAGTGCCCCTTTTTATACCACTCACCTACTATTCACGCCAATCTAGAACATTCCTGCAATTTCTGGAATAACGGTCTAGTATATTCCTTGCAATCGACTTTCGACCTTAAGGCTGTTGTCGTAAGGTCGAAGCGTCGTGCGCGTAGTCGCGTACTTTCGAGACGGCCGCGCCCCTATTGTTCCTATTGTTTGCTCGACATGTTTATGTTTATTGTTTCCGGAGTAGCGAAGTAGATGCGCCAGGGTTGTCACAATAACATAATAAATGTGCTTATTATTCCAAGTCTAGGAATATTCTAAGTCTAATATATCAAAGGATTAAATACTTAAAAGTGCTTCTTTCAAATTTCAATTTCAAATGATAATTTTTTTCATTCATTTTAAAATAAATCTAATATTTTTAAAACCTGTCACTACATATAATCATCTCACAGACATGTAGGTATAGGTATGAATAAATAAAACAACATGAATATATGTTTATTATGTGAAACATTACATAGCAACCGGACCACAACGTCCACAACTATCTTTTACTATGTATATTCAATTACAGAAATATTTAATGTCTCGTCAAACGAACTATGTTGGGTTCTGTATAATAAATACTGTTCTTGAATATTTATTTTTACCTTTTCAATTTAAAGATTAAAGGTTTTTGTTTTAAACCTGCCGCTTATGACAACTGTTGTAACCTTGTAACCGATACAAAATGACTGGAACTGGGACTAGCATGGTTTGTCAAATTAGCAGGTTTTGTTAAGAACGTTAGTTGGTTAATTTGTTAGTTAGTTAGGACTGGGGCAGCGTAGTAACAGGCAAATGTATAGTAAATATATTACATCGTTTCATCATAAAGAACCCTAAAAATATAAGCGACATAAAATCCAAATGGCTTGTCAAATTACATTCATTATAATCCCATAAACAGAACGGAGTTATGTCATGAAACAGGAAACCGACTCATTAATAAAAAATTTATTTGATAGACAATAAAAAGGTAATAAAATAATGTGAATGACAGAAGTCACTTTAAGCCTATCCTACAAGAACGTTATTATTTAAGGGATATGTAATAGACCTTCACATTTGTGGTCATCTAGAAAATGAACACTAAGCTATTTACAAACAGGTGGTATTTGTACTATTTGTATGCAAGCTCTAATATGATTTAATAAACAATGTATATAATTATATTATAATATATATTATGATTTTATTCTTTTTTTATGTTATTATTCCAATGCCTAAGCAAAATTTCTGCAGTTTCATTAAAATCCGTTTAGTCGTTTTTGCTTGAAAGAGTTACAAACACACACAAACAAACTTTCGCATTTACAATATTAAGTAGGATAATCATCCAGTCTGATGATTATCCGACTTAATATTGTTAATGCGATAGTTAGGGAATACAAAAGCCAGTCTACAACACCCTTACATAAGGGTACAGGTGTATAACGGTATTTGGTACTTTTATATCAAAATTGGATAAAAGTTAACAATTTCATACCATAATAACGTTAGTATTCAATTCGAGGTTTCTACATTTGTCTTTGCCATTATGTCGGGGCTGCAGTCAAGAGTCGCAAGTCTACTTACTTAAAGATGCTTACATACACCCCGAGGGCTTGTACAGCATTAGCAACTGTTGTATTTTTTTATTCTGTATCGTTATTCACTTTGCTAAAGAAGTAACAGGTATTACCGTCATAGTAGGTAAAATTAAAGTGTCTGTGAATTTCGTAATTTGGGGGGTTAATAATTACCCTCCAAGAACCACTCCTATTTTAATTCCTGTAATTCAGAAGCTGTTAAATTAAAACTAACATAAAACTATGTAAAGCCAAAATAAGTGTAAATCTTAATTGAAATACGCATTTAGATATCAGAGCGAGAACAAACGCACAAACACGAAAAATTAAAAAAAAATCTAATCCGTAACACAACATTAACATTTCATTTAAAGACATTTCTAAGTTTTTGGTTTACAATGGTAACCAAAAGAGATTTATAAAAATTTTGTCATTATTATTCCAACTTTGATTCTAGAAAATATTGACAATCTACCCTTCAAATGCAAACGCTACTTTATCTAAACGTCGTATGCAGTAATGACGATGCGGGCATTCTTCATTATAAAGGAACACTAGATTAAATAAAGGCTAAGATTATATGCGTAATGTTGCTCAAACTTTATCTTCAAAGACAACTCTTGTGAGTTGATGTCTCCCTGGTACTTTTTTATGTAAAAAGCGCTGATCGAAGTAAAAAGAAAGTGAAACCCACAGGAATTCTTCAAGTAGCAAGCCCAGCATTGGGCAAGTTATCAATTGAAATGATTAGTTCACACGTCACATGCTTAATAAATTAAGATCAATACTTCAGATATTTTCCAAATTATTCCAACGAATACACCTTACACAACGATATCTGTGTGACTGTTACTATTTAATTGCTCTCGTAGAAAACTCTACCGTATCATATGCCAATAAGGTACTTAATACTTAATAGAGTGTAGACTAGACCGATATTAATGTAATATTGTTGACAATCGTAATGTTTCTTATCAGTCATTCATTGTTCGCTTTATGTGGTCATTGAAAAGTCAACAAGTCGAACGTGACCACAATGATATATTGTTAGGAATAACCAATAATGTTAACTTACTGTGTCATACGAATTAGTATTCCTTTGTACTTGATGTCGTCAAGTTAATACCTAATAATGCGCACGTACTTTGTGGGTAATGTGCATTTTGTTTTATTAAAATAAATCGAGTGTTCTTTTAATATTACCCAACTGAAAAAGAGGAGGTTCTCTTAATTTGAGTGTATTTTGAATGTTTATCTAACGCATCATTTTTTACTGAGTGAACCGATACCTAAATTCCTAGGCGTTAGCCAATTCTTGCACCAGCAAGAACCTAACCTACCAAGGTCCTACTACCGTTTTGAAATGTGCTTCATCATTCAACGCAATCGCAAATACCTATGTTCCTAATGTTCCTGTACCCTATAGGTACCCCATAGCCTTAGCCATCATCCACCACGCTGGTCCAATGCGGATTTGCAGACTTCACACACCTTAAGAATTTCCTGAATTCATCGAAGCATATGATAAATAAATTTTAACCCTAACGCTTCGTCTTGGAGGAAGCAAATGGCGAAAGTAACTTCTTAGCCCATTAAACCTGAGCAGAACATTTGATAATCATATCATTTCCATGCGTCTTTGAAATTTATTACATATTCGTCGAACTAAACTAAAGCAACCCTTCCCAATGAGTTGTCATTTTAATATTTCTTGAGTTGTACAAGCAAGTCACGTGTAAACTTTGGAACTTAGTTATGTTATTATGTAACAGGGAAGCAAGGACTTATTAAATATAATTAATATTAAATTAATATTAATTAAATATAATTAACTTTACAAACAACATTACAAAAAACCCACTTCAAAATCAATACGGGATACGAACTATTGTAAAAGTATCTTTACTCGATATATCGTATCAAAAGTATCGATACCTGAAGGTATCGAGCGCTGTTAAATGCAATGAAAAAACTTGTAAAAGTATGCACGTACTTAGTGAAAAAGAAAAATACCCACGTCCGCAGATGCAATAATATTTTCAGACTGACGACCAAAAACGTGGTAGTACTTATAGAAAGTATCTTATACTTATTATCGATATCGATATATATATATATATATAGTTATACGTTCACGGTAAATGTTGATCATTCGCGACTTCAGGCGAGTTATTTGTTGATCCAAAAATTTATGTTGATCCAACGCCTTTTGTTGATCTAATATGCATTTCTGGTAACTAATGTGGCTCCAACGGGATCAACATCTACACTCACTGGACTGCTGACTGGCATTTACCGAAGTTGATCACATATACAAATCCACCTCGCGATAGTTACGGAAAATGCTGATCCGATTTGAATGAGCCAATCAGAGCACAGCAAACAATCGGATTGGCTGAAGGCAGCCGCGACGTTTTATACACATCCAATGAATGCTATTTTATTCATAGTATCAACGTAGGTAGATAGGTACTCTTTATAAAAATAAAATAGTTCAGTTTTGCTTATAATGAATATTAAACTCATTTAACTAACTCAACATTTATTTCAATGTTTTTGTATCTTTATTAGGTACTTGAAACAAAATAATAATCCTATTATATATTTTAAAACTCAAATAATTTTACAAATTGTCCAACAATCCTTTCGATTAATATTTATTAAAAATCGAAGGTAAATGGTCCAACTTGTGTTTAGTAATTTAGTTAATCTTATTTTTATATTTTATTGATTTAGTGAGTAAGACGTGCCAATACATATTACTATTATGTTAGATTATTATTTATCTCTTATTTGTTTAACTATATCAAATGTCTGATATGTTAAAATAGCAATCGCTACCGATGTTGAGTAATGTTTTAATTTGTAAATTATTATGATAATGGCAACTAGCATCCCTGGTCTGACCACATTATTGTAATCTGTGGTCTGACGTTATATGTTTTTTATTATTTTGAAAGAAGAATGTAAGTACATACCTATTATTAGCGATTGCGTAATACGTACGATGAGCTGGTGGATTATGTTAAAGTTTATGTGAAGCTTGGTTGATGATAATTTATAATTTGAATAAGTAATAATATTTAAAATTATGATTATCAAAATGTTTTATTTCCTTATCTGGAGCTAATAATAGTATCAACATGTTACTAATACGGTGACAATATTGGTAATCACACTAATATTATAAAGTCGAAAGCGTGTGTTACGTCTTCACACTCAAACGGCTGGACCATTGATGAAATTTGATATACCTAGCGGTAGTTGACACCAGTGGCGGCCTTACCCATTGCGAGGCACAGAGCCTCAGTAGGGCAGGTCTTTGCGAGGCCTTTTGTCCTTTGTGAAAATTTTTAGTACATACCTAATACCTCAATGTGAAAAATTAGGTCTAGTTGCCGAACATGGTTAGAAATGGTAAAGTTATTACAAATAAATAAAATTAATGTTACATTAAAAGATGTACGAAAGGCGAAACTATCAAATACAGAAAACTTAAAACTGATGACTGCAAATTTTAAAATTGATGTTTGCGGCTTTTCCTATGAGCCTCAGCATACGGCGTATTTTTAAACGCGCTGAAGACAAAGTAAAAATAAAAAAGTTTTTAATAAAAACAATCTATTTTTGTTTTTATTTATTTGGGTTAATGCGCGAGGCCCCGGCGATTGCCCTATTCGCCACCCCCTAAGGCGGCCACTGGTTGACACCCTGAATTAGTACATTTATTCCGAAAAGTATTTCTGCGGTAATTTAAGGCGCGACCACCGCGGAGCGCTAGTTGTATAAAAAAGTATAAAAAAGTGATGCTATCTAAGTGTTGTAGATTGTTTTATACTCCTTGTGAAAGTGATGATTTATCTATATTTTTTGACTGTATTTTTACTCTGTGATACCGGATTATAGACCTCGATGATTGTTTGTGGAAATAAACTCACAAATTTACTGCACGAGCATGGACGTTTCATTTGTTTCTCGCACGAAAAGTCGCCCCTTTCTATCACACTAAGTTGTTTTAATATACTCATCCGCTTTAGATTTGGATGGGTGACCGCTAGTGGCAAAATATCTTGAGCGCTTCCGTGCTTCGGAGGGCACGTAAAGCCGCCGGTCCCGGTTTTTATCGATAGATAGCAGTCGTTAAGCCATGTCGGAGGCCTTCGGGCGGCTTGAAAACTTTCGACACTGGGTTGGCAACTCGCCCCTCCACCATTCCACACTGGAGCAGCGTGGTGGAGGATGCTCTAGGCCTCCTCAATAATGAGGAGAGACCCGTGCTCAGTAGTGGGCCATTAATGGGTTGTAGCCCCATTAGACTTGAATATTTGTTAAATGCTCATAAATATTTTTGCAAAACAGAAAACGCTCAATTATAAATGTGTTAACTAGTATTATACTAAATTTTATGAAATTATTGTGACAACTTATCTACCTAGCTGGTGTAGAAAGGTATAGTTACTTCGCTAAACGGGAAGCAATAAATAACAAGGGCCATAAACATGTCAAGAGAACAATAGGTCCGCAGTTCCGCACCTATTGTTCTCTTGACGCGACCGTCGGCAATACGCGCCACGACGCTTCGACCTTATGGCACCAGTCATAGGGTCGAAAGTCAATTGTATACGGCCTTGACAATACGCGGCATGACGCTTCGACCTTACGACATCAGTCATAGGGTCGAAAGTCGAGCGAAAAAGCGGCTCGACGCTCTATACCTATAGCTTCGTTGTGGATAAAACAAGAAGCTTGAATTTTTAGTAACCAAGCAGGCATTGTAAAAACTAGGTATATTTCAAATTTCATTTAATTTGAACCAGTACTTTAAGAATGATAACGAGTCAAAGTTTCTTAATTTTGTCACTCACCCACTCACTGACTGACCGAGCATCAAAAGTTTAAGGCACTTCTAGCAGACATAGAATCTTCAAATTTAGAATATAATTAGTGTATAGTATATGAATCAAGGAAAAATTAAAATATTTTTGAATTTCGGTCTACTTTTCTAGATACATCAACTGCAGAAATAACTTTATAATCCTATATAAATCTATCGGATTACAAAGTTACATTTGCAGTTAATTATTCAGTGTACGGCAGGGGAAGTACGATAAGCTTAGGTGTGAAGTAGCGGTGATAGCCTTGTGGTTATGAATTGGGCCTCCTATTCGGAGGGTCCGGGTTCCACTCCCAGGGCACGTACCTTTGACTTTTCGGAGTTATGTGCGTTTTTAAATTAAATATCACTTGCTACAAACGGTGAAGGAAAAAATCGTGAGGAAACCTGCATACCGGAGTTCACAAAACTTTAAGGTGTGCGAAGTCCGCCAATCCGGCACTTGGCCAGCGTGGTGGACTATGGCCTTAACCTTCTCATTCTGAGAAGAGACCGGTGCTCAATAGTGGGCCATGATGGGCTGAAGTGAATCAGTGTACCTGTATATAGGTATGATATATAATGAAATACAAAAAGAAATGAGATCCGATAAAAAATAATACTTTTCAAAAAACTATGTTTAAGTACCGTAAAAAGCTGTGAGATCCATGTAGTATGTTGTACCAAGTCGGTTGTTAATTTATTCAGCCCCTATTTATGAGACCTTCTGTCTTAAATTGTTACGTAATTATCTAATCTAACACCATCTTATAGTAACCACATTAATATAAAAAATCTTTAACGTTTTTAATAAATAGATAGACTTTGCAATCGCACTAAACAATCTAATCCGTTAAATAGGGACTGAATAAATTAACAACTGACTTGGTACTACATCGATCTCACAAATTTTTACGGTACAAAAACTTGGTTATTTTGACAAGTATTGTTTTTTATGGGATAACTTTTTTCCAGGATCGCGACCAGGATACGGCGTGATGTTGCAGGTAAGTAATCCCACAGGATCACGACCAGGATACAGCGAGGACGTTGCAGGTAAGTAATCCCACAGGATCACGACCAGGTTACAGCGAGGACGTTGCAGGTAAGTAATCCCACAGAATCACGACCAGGATACAGCGAGGACGTTGCAGGTAAGTAATCCCACAGGATCACGAGCAGGATACGGCGAGGACGTTGCAGGTAAGTAATCCCACAGGATCACGAGCAGGATACGGCGAGGACGTTGCAGGTAAGTAATCCCACAGGATCACGAGCAGGATACAGCGAGGACGTTGCAGGTAAGTAATCCCACAGGATCACGAGCAGGATACGGCGAGGACGTTGCAGGTAAGTAATCCCACAGGATCACGAGCAGGATACGGCGAGGACGTTGCAGGTAAGTAATCCCACACGGTCACGAGCAGGATACGGCGAGGACGTTGCAGGTAAGTAATCCCACAGGGTCACGAGCAGGATACGGCGAGGACGTTGCAGGTAAGTAATCCCACAGGGTCACGAGCAGGATACGGCGAGGACATTGCAGGTAAGTAATCCCACAGGATCACGAGCAGGAGACGTCAAGGATGTCACAGATAAGCTTATCACTTAGGTTTTTAACGGAATCAGAAAGGTAGCACCAGCGGAGGGAGGCGAAGCTACCGGTAGTCTCGGAGAAGCCAACCACACCGCTCCCAGTAGAGGCCGTCGTGCAGGAGGCCGCGGTGTCATCGCTGATGGCGCCTGGCGACCACCAAGAAGAAGCCCAAGCGAGCGGCGTCACCCACCCCTGTGGAGGGGGAGCCACCGTAGCCCGTACAAAGCACCCGACCCGGTCTGGACCTGGAGGAACTGGAAGACCTAACGCGGCTCAAAACAGCAGTCGATGCGAGGGCCCCACAGGGGAGGTGAGACAACCACTACGAAGCGTGGTATTCTAGTTTCGGAAACAAGACCGGGAAGAACAAGCGATACCAGCGAGAAGAGATTTCTACGGGCGATACAAAGATCGAAGAGTGTTTTTACGAGTACGTGCACAGTGTTTTGGTGTGTACGTAGTGTAATTGTGTATCGACGATTACAATAAAAGTTTTTGTGGTACATTTTGGATTTTCTCGAACCCATCACTGCTGACACGTAACATTATTATAAGCTCAGACCAATAAACTATAGACGGAGCGCCGTTAGCAAAAGAGTAAAGCCGGCAAAATTAAGCCGAAGGCACACATTGACATCAATAGAATGCCCTATTGACAATTTGAACTAGAACAAATTTAAACTTTATTTTTTGGAACACAAAGCTTCATTTATATTTTATCATTTAGAACACAAAAGTAGTTTAGTGTGAGTGCAGCCGTGTGTATTATGCTGGCCTCACTCTTTTGTTCCCGTCTATAGTTTATTGGTCTGAGATTATAGGTATACGTCGCAAATAAAATACAAGAAATTGTTTTAATGAATTATTATTTTAATTTCAATTATTATAATTTTAATTTAATTATTATCCGTTTTAATCATAGGCCAATAAGACAATATTATATCGACATAATGAGGTAGGTATCCATAATAAACAATTGCACACAAAAATATACATACTAAAGAACAAAATATTATCTATAAGTTCAACATGAAGACAAATTTTCTTAGTATAATGGACAAATTATCCTTAAAAATCAGTTTTCATCCCACCAATTCGAAAAAGACGACTTGGTTCGGACTTACGGGGTCCCAAAGTTGCTGTTTTCTATTTAGCGGGCGGGAATGAATTTTCATATTACTTTTCCTGCCCGTTATTTAAATAACAGGGAGGAAAAGTAAATTCAGTTCGGATTGTTAGAAATTCATGGTTTTGTTTTGAAAAATGAGTTCTTTAGTTAGTTGGTTTAGTCGGTTTAGTCGGGTTAGTCGGTTTAGTCGGGTTAGTCGGGTTAGTCGGTTTAGTATGTAATTGTACTGTATTAAATAAGACAATATTAAATTGTATCAGTTCAGACCATAGCGGACAACTTGCCACAGTTGAGTACCATCATGACGTTACTAAACAGAATATAATTAGTAGACCAATCACACTAAAAAGGATAAGTAGCTTCAAAAATAATATTAAAAGTAAAGTGCCATCATTAGAAATATGCTATAACGACACACCTGACAAAGCATATTCTACTATTTTTGATTTAATTAAATATGAATTTAATATGAATTTTAAAGAAAAAGTTGTCACATGTGATAATTTTAAAACTAAATTTAGTGATTGGGCAACAACTGGAATTTATAAAAGTAGAATAACATTGTTTGAATTATATGAACAAAAATCTACATCCACAGACCCGAAATTTTTGAATCATGTTAGATTGTACTCCAAAACTTTTAAATCAGTTTGCGCTCAAGCTAAATCAATCTACATTTCCAATAAAATAAAGAATTCTGAAAACAAAATTAAAGCTACATGGAACGTTATTAATAAAGAAACGGGTAAAATAAGATTCAATGACCATAAATTTAATTTGAAGGTCAATAACAAGAGTATCACCTCTGATAGTGGAGTTGCCGGCGCCTTTGAAGATTTCTTCTCGAAAGTACCGCAATTGATAACAAAAGATTTAAATACATGTCCTCAGCTTGCCATGACTATTATGGAGTCCTGTGTTGACAGGTGCGCCAATTCATTTACTTTTAAACATGTCACTTGCGAAGCTATTATTAAAAGCTTCCTCTCTCTAAATATTAAAAAGTCAAGTGATCTGTGGGGCCTTTCTACGTTAGTACTTAAATCGATTATCACTTTTATTGCACCCCATTTAACTTTCATCTTTAATAAATGTGTTGATGACGGTAGCTTTCCCAATCTTATGAAACATGGGAAAATAGTACCATTGTTCAAGGATGGAGATAAAAGCGATCCTACAAATTTTAGGCCCATATCAATCTTACCGGCACTTAGTAAAATATTTGAAAAAATTATTTACAATCAACTGCTCTCTCACTTTACCATAAATAAATTATTACATGTTAATCAGTTCGGTTTTTCGAAGGGGAAAAGTACCACTGATGCAGGCATCGCACTTCTTAAACACATCTTTGATGCTTGGGAGCGTAAGCAGGATGCTATTGGTATATTCTGTGACCTATCAAAGGCTTTTGACTGCGTTGACCATAATATATTATTAAATAAACTAAGTCATTATGGTGTCTCAACACAATCAGTTAGTCTTATCAAATCGTACTTATCGGAACGCATTCAAAAAGTAGTTGTTAATGGAATAGAATCTCCTGGAGCACTCATGACAATGGGTGTGCCCCAAGGTTCGATATTAGGACCATTGCTTTTTCTAATCTATATAAATGATCTTCCTTATTTTACTAGTAACTTGTGCGAAACTGTATTATTTGCTGATGACACCTCCTTAATTTTTAAGGTAGATAGGCGGAAACATTGTTTTGACGATGTAAATAATGCTATTTCACAAGTATTGCATTGGTTCACACTTAATAATTTAATGTTAAACGCGAAGAAGACTAAATGTATTAAATTTACTTTACCAAATGTTAAAGAAGTTCCAACTCGTATTGTTTTGAATAAGGAAGTATTAGAACTAGTTGATTCAACAAAGTTTTTGGGCCTTACTATAGATTCTCATTTGCAATGGAGTCCTCATATCAAAGCCTTGTCAGGGAGACTTAGTTCTGCTGCCTACGCTGTCAAAAAAGTAAGGCTTTTGACTGACGTAGAAACAGCAAGATTAGTCTATTTTAGTTATTTCCACAGTATAATGTCTTATGGTCTGCTGTTGTGGGGCTCAGCTGCAGATATACAGTCAATATTTATATTACAAAAAAGAGCAGTACGTGCCATTTACAACCTCAGGCCGAGAGATTCGCTTAGACATTTGTTTAAAGACATAAATATATTAACTGTAATATCACAATATATTTTAGATAATATTATGTATGTAAAAAAATATCATGACTGTTTTCCTAAAAAGAGTGATGTACACAATATAAATACTAGAAATAAGGCTAAACTGATTGTACCAAAATTCAGACTTAGCAAAACTGGTGGCTCTTTCATGGGTAACTGCATTAAAATTTATAATAAAGTTCCGATACAATTAACAGAAATGCCGTACTGTAAACTTAAAACCCATGTCAAAAGCATTCTTATGACGAAAGGTTATTACAAACTTGATGAATATTTTAATGATAAATCAGCTTGGACATGAGTTTCGTATTTTAGCCGTAATTAGTAGTAAGTGCATCTGTAACTGTGAGTGGAGAAAGAGAAAAAAAAAGACTCCTTGGGAGTTTCTTGCCGCTTCTTCTTCCAAGACCACTCGCCGTAGGGATTTGCTGAAGCGATGGCGTAACTTGACATTCGATAAGTGTTTGTAAAAACCTACTTCGAAGAAATAAATATTTGAATTTGAATTTGAATTTGAATTTAGTCGGGTTAGTCGGTTTAGTTAGTTTAGTGACTGTGACAGTATTATTCCTGAATTTGAGGCGCCTTTTATTTTCTCATAGGGGGGATGAAAAGTAGTGTATCACTCGGGAGCAAGTACATTTTTGGCTTGGGCGACGTACTTTGAATCCCTCGCTACGTTCGGGATTTTACTAAAGAATCCCTCGCTACGCTCGGGATTCTACTCTATAATCCCTCACTTCGCTCTGGATTCAAAAAACGCCCTCGCCGAAAAAATATTACTTTGCACCCTTGTCATACAATCTACTATTAACCAAGGTATTAAGAAAAAATAAACGTAACATTACAAATTACTCGTACTCATAATTATTAAAAAATAATAAATGTGGGTTGACATGCCAATGCACAACTGCGTGCTGATTTAAAGCATTTTGCTTAAATAGTTTAATTCCGTAATAAGTAGATAGTTATAATAATTATATTTAGTCGACTACTTCTTTTTATATATATTATTGACGTAAGTGTTAAGTTGCATCCACGTTCTGTTATGAAGAACAGGTTCTTTTTTTAAAACTTGCATACATTTTGCTTTGCCTGGGTTTACTTTCTTCTGTATAAAGGAATTTAGGTGTTTCTTGACTGCTTTTATTTCTTCTTCTGTCCATTTTCTATGTGTGAGTTTTTGTCTACGTGTTTTTTCATCTTCACTTTCAGTTTCACTTGAACTGGACACTTTTTCAGGACGTTTCTTTATTCTTTTTTGTTTTGAGATACTTTTCATCTCATCGTCACTTTCAACTGCAATATACTTCTTTTTCTTTAGTTTACCTTTTATTTCTTCGTCGCTATCATCTGCATTGTACTTCTTTTTCTTTAGTTTGCTTTTTTTCTCACTTTCAGCTATTGTGGAAACTTTGGCAGGTCGTGTTTTTTCAAGTCTTTTAGGTTTCTCTAAATCATCATCTCTGTTAGCTACAATATTTTCGTCACTGTCAGAGAATGAGCTGGATTGATTAGATACTTGCACTTGAATTTTTTTAACAAACTTTGATGATTTTTTTAATTTTAATTGGTTCTCTGGTTTAACATTTTTGTTATTATTCACTTCACTCTTTTTGTTGTCATTTGCATCTTCTACATTTATAGATTTAAGTTTTTTATATTTCCATTCAGTCTCTTTATTATCCTTTTCAGTGTTTTCAATTTGTTTTACAGGTTCTTTGTTTTCTTCTATTATTCGATTTCTTTGTGATGTATTTGTGTTTTCAAACTCCGTAATCGGACTTTCATTTTCTTGGTTTGGTATGATATTTTTCGACTGTGAAGTAACCGTCTCCACCTTATTTTGTGATCTAATTGAATTTTCATACTCTATCAATTGTGTCCCAACAACCGCTTTTTGTAAGACCTGCAAAGGCAACCTGTAATTCTTTGCATGAACTGTTACATCATGTCCTAAAAACCCTGCAAGATGCTCTGTGTACTGATCGTTTTGTTTTGAATGTATCTGTGACATGGTTGCTATGTGATGTCTCATTCCAGTAGAAGTCAGCATTTCAGGTCTTTTCAAATTGCAATACTTTTTGATCTTTTCCAGACATTTCCCACCATTAAAAGGTTCTTCCGTGTTAGGTCTCGCAAATAAATATCGATTAGAGCTCGGAATGTTCAGATCTTCACGACAAGCTATTATCAAATCGATGTTTTCTCGCATCGTTTTTGTAAGCAAAATTGGCACGGAACGTGTTCTTTTTCCAGGAATTTGAAATACGTCTAGTTCACCGATAGATTTTCTTTGTTGTGGTGTCAGGGTTTCTAAAATCTTTTCTGGTATTTCTTCATTTCTTCTATTTATATAAAATGAGAGTTCAGCTTCAGCCACGTCACCTGCTCTTTTTCTATCCAGCATAATTATGTGAGATATTGTTACGGTGCACAGATTTTCGTAATTTAATGCATCTCTATTTCTTTTCAATCTTTGCGCATATTTAGACTCTAATTTATGTATTTTGTCCATGACTGTTGCAATGTCTTCTTCTAATGGAATTATATTTTCTTTTGTCATATTTTTCCGCTTTCTAGATTTTTCTGCATTTGAAGAAATTTCCCACTCCCAGTTAATTTCCACAAGATGCTTAAAGTCATCCAACTGTTTTTTATACGCATCTTTGTAAGCTGTTGATTCCGTTGACATAATAGACTGCGTATATAGAATATCAACACATCCCAAAATAGCTGGCCGCATTCGAGCTGGAATACTTGTAACTTTGACGAAGCCCGTTTCTTCATCGAACCCACACATGGTTTTGATGCCATCGATAAAGCTTTCATATTTTTCAGGGTCTAAAACATCTGTTAGTGTTTCAATATTATTGTTCTTTTTACGGAGTACAATTAATAAAGTAGCCAAGTCTCTCATTTTGGAACATATGGCTTTTCGGCTTCGCCTTTCTTTTTTCTTTTTAAGTAGTCTTGAGCCGTATGCAAGAATCAATGGATCATTTTTCACAACAAGGGAAATTTCATCTAAACGAAGATGAGGCAAAATATTATCTCTGAGTTCAACACTCGCTGACTCAGATTTAGGTATAATAGTGATACTGTTATTGTATAAAATTCTTTTTCTGCAACCCCCAGTTTGATAACTATTAGCATCGGCACCGCACTTCTTGAAATGTCTGAAAAAAGTTGTCCTTTTAAATGTGCCTAAACACGTCTTGCATGTCGCAAAAGCTGATGGACTTGACTCTTTGATGTTTCTTTTAACTGGTAATATACTCGTAGTTTTCTCTCCATCTCTATCAAAACAAACTTTTGAGTTGTGTAAAAAGTTTCCCTTGTTTCTTAATTTGTCCGTTATTTCTTGTCTCTTTTGCTTTCTTACTTTTAGATCTACGTCGTTAATAGATTTGTATTTAATTACTTCTATTTCGTTAGGATGATTTCTCAAAAGGTGTCTTGAATAGTTAGTTACAAGTTCTTGACAATAAAAACACGCATTTCTTCTATCCCATCTACGCTTACCCATTTTCTTGTAATCATATCTTTGTTCACAACTGTCTTTCTGTATTTCCGGTGACACTCCTTCAGGACTTTCTGTCTGTATTTCCGCTGACACAACTTCATCACCTTTTTTCAATTCCGGTGCCATTACTTCATCTTCATTAAATTGTATGTTGTTTCGGCTCTTGTCTTTCTGAATTATTTTTTCACACTTCCGTTTATTACGTTGCATTTGTTTTTTAATTAACTGATCATCATAGTACTCATCCTCTGTGCCCTGAAATGGATATAAGGATTAATATACTGTTTCACTTAGATGTAGCAAAATGACGGATAAAAGAGTTCTTATAAAAAATATAAATATTTAAGACATTCTACAGTAGGTATTTAGAAAAATTGTTGAAATTGCCGTTATCACATAGGCTCCAGTCCAACAAAGTAAATGCATTGTGGTAAGCTGTAAATAAATATAATCCGTGCGCAACCAGGAAGGTAAGGAACCTTGTCGAAGTAAATCGAAAATGACATTTGTCATGTAGCGTTGTGGTAGCGTTGAGAAAAAACTTCTGAAGAAATTAAATAATTATACATAATATTTTTAGTATTAATAACATCGGTTTTATTAATTATTTTTACAATTTATGATAGGATTTATTAAACAGAAAAATATTTCATGGATGAAATCAATTTAATAAAACATTTAGGTTCATTATTTTACACTTATTGCAACTTTTCAAAGCCACTCATATTTATTTCATGGGAATAATGACTCATTATTAATATATTGCTAATTATCTCTTATTTAAAATAAAACCCAATCAAAAAATCCACGCGCACAGGAAACGCAACCACATAGCATTATCCGAGCTTCCACGTGAGTTTGCTAAAGCTACAGCTCACCGACGAGATGTGCGAGCTTCTCAGTTCCAAAAAGTAGTATACAACTGTGGTCGCGCACGGATTATCCTACCTACTGAATTATCCTACCTACTGAATTTTATGAAACTATCATTTTAAGTATGTAGGTGAAAGTAATATTCTTACAATGTCATTATCACTTATGTAAGCAGAGTTGGGATCAAAATCGGATTCATCACTCGGTGAAAAGTCTTTTTCTTCAGAGCTGGTTTCCGTTTGGGTAATCTGAAGCGATTAAACAAATGAACAATAAAGATGAATAAGAAATCAATAAAGCTGACATTAAATAATAGGTGCGTATACGTGGGTAAAATAAATGGTTAAAAATTTACCTGCTTATGATCTTGAGATTCAATGTCTCGTATTATATCAGAAGCATTTGAAATACATATAGGTATATTTTCTGTTAGCCCAGATATATTTAAAAATGACGATAATCCACTGACATCTAAACATGCATCTGGCTTTGAGGAAACTTGGTTCCGTTGTACATCACCCAATAATTTTACCTTCACTACATCCACTTGTTTACCCATTTGATATTTATTGCACGCCTGAAAAAAAGTAATTAAAAAATCTGAATACACCTTTTTTAAAGGGTGGTCGGTAGGTATTAAGTCGGTCCCTGTTGTTAGTCGTAAGACAACAGTCGGTAAGCCTTGTCGGATGCCTTTAGGTGGACTGAAAAATCCTGACACCAGAACTGTCCACTAATCCGTACGACAAACAAAAAAAAACAAGTAATAAGTTTTATGTTTAAATTCATAAGTAATAAGTTTTATGTTTAAATTCATATCAAAGTAATATTCTTACAATTTCATTATCACTTATGTAAGCAGAGTTGGGATCAAAATCGGATTCATCACTCGGTGAAAAGTCTTTTTCTTCAGAGCTGGTTTCCGTTTGGGTAATCTGAAGCGATTAAACAAATGAACAATAAAGATGAATAAGAAATCAATAAAGCTGACATTAAATAATAGGTGCGTATACGTGGGTAAAATAAATGGTTAAAAATTTACCTGCTTATGATCTTGAGATTCAATGTCTCGTATTATATCAGAAGCATTTGAAATACATATAGGTATATTTTCTGTTAGCCCAGATATATTTAAAAATGACGATAATCCACTGACATCTAAACATGCATCTGGCTTTGAGGAAACTTGGTTCCGTTGTACATCACCCAATAATTTTACCTTCACTACATCCACTTGTTTACCCATTTGATATTTATTGCAAGCCTGAAAAAAAGTAATTAAAAAATCTGAATACACCTTTTTTAAAGGGTGGTCGGTATTAAGTCGGTCCCTGTTGTTAGTCGTAAGACAACAGTCGGTAAGCCTTGTCGGATGCCTTTAGGTGGACTGAAAAATCCTGACACCAGAACTGTCCACTAATCCGTACGACAAACAAAAAAAAACAAGTAATAAGTTTTATGTTTAAATTCATATTATGAAATCATAAAATAAGTATTTTAATACCAACGCTTTATGCGAGCAAAGCCGCGAGTGTTATATGGTGTTACTGTTACCTAATTGGTGTTTCAAATCGAAGCCAACGTGTGAAAAAGTTTTTGGTATTTGGAGCCTTAGAGTGAGCCGCAGGCGTGAAGCGACAAACAGCTATTTATTAGTGACCGAGATTGTCTTCTAACATTAATTTAGTAAAAAAAATATTCTCTCTTTCATTCATTCTTCAGGCTTTTTATTGTTGAGTGTGGATAATTATGAACTCACTGAATAAATGACGAATGATCATCGTTTTGATAACAAAATTATAAATTATAAAATTAAAAACTATGACTGAATGATAAAAATACTGTGGGCTTGTAGTTTACTTGCTCACCGACGTTATAAATAAATTGATAGAAATTCATGCCCACGTCTGATAACACTTGCGAGCTTACTTGTGCAAATATAGAAATATTTTAAATGTCCACAACATTGTTTAATACACATGGGGGCAGAGGGCAGGGATTCGAAGCCAACTATAGCGGTGCCGGTAGGTGCCGGTACTAATCTACCATTCGCGACTCCCGGCGACAAACAGTTTTCGAGAAAACAAAAAAAACATAAAGAACTACCTACATTACCCCATAATAATTCGATAATATGACGACCCGGGTGGCGCAATGCTTAAAACGCCGGATCACAAATTCAAAGGATCCTGGGTTCGATTCCCAGCGAGGCGGAAATTCGAATGATGAGTTTAAATTTCCGTTCTTTGTGTGGGTTTATGTATGTCTTAGTCTTGTGTGTTGTCCTTGGCACCCACGACCACGGAATCCTAGTGAGGGGCTATGAGTGTGAAGCATTATTTATTTATTTATTTACTTAATGTTCGCTAGAACTGTCACGAAACGCTATTTGAGCTGTCGAATTGTGTCCTATTATTTATATCAGTTGTAGGTATTGTATTGTCCGTGCGAAATGTAATTGCGAAATAATAACAAGTTTTCGTAGCACTTAGTTGTAATCGGAGGAAGAATCTACTAATTTCTACTACTTTTAGGTACGAACTCCTGCTATCGGACACTAAACTCAAGCCCACAATGTAATTGTAAAGTGCTCTGTTATTATTATTATTTATTACTTCAGAGTAATTTTCCCTATGTTAAACGTATAAATGGCGGTCACCCTTAAACACCCCAATTAAAATAGGTGTTCTTATTAAACAGCAATATTTTTTACTAGCTTTTGCTAGCCGCCCGCGTGAAAACTTCACCCTTTTATTTCACCCACTTATGTAAGTGTTATAAACGTAAGAGTAGACAAATATAATCAGAAAGCTTCGAAATGCTAATCTATCGGGAGTAACACGTGTTATTGTGAGTCAACCATAAAAGATAGACATGCAGTCGTGGGATATTTTTATATAATTTTAAGGAGAACATTTCCGTCATACATTTCTATGTAGCTTTAACCATTAGGGTGCGGTTCCACTGAGGCGGAGCGGAGCGGAGCTGTGCGCGATTCACCAATCACATGGCTTGAAAATCTTAAAATCCACATCTCATTCACGTAGATTTCAAGCCATGTGATTGGTGAATCGCGCACAGCTCCGCTCCGCTCCGCCTCAGTGGAATCGCACCCTCAAGGCTGCACACGAGACAGAAGCTTAAAAAATGGAGTAACTTTTCCCGTTTTCCCAACATTTTCCTTCACTGCTCTGCTCCTATTGATTGTGGCGTGATGACAGTATACCTACTATAACTAGCTCAGGAGTATGAAAACTAAATTGTACAAAGTTTCGTTAAAATCCGTCGAGTAGTTTTTGTTTCTATAAAGGTTATACAGACAGACAGACAGACAAAAATTTTACTGATTTCATTTTTGGCATCAGTATCGATCCCTAATCACCCCCTGATAGTTATTTTGGAAATAGGTATATTTTATGTACAGAATTGACCTCTCTACAGATTTATTATAAGTAAGTATAGAAGATGGATGAGTTGCATTCATATTTATAAAGGCAAACTACTTGTACTTAATTAGATTGATGACAAGTTCCTATCATAACATTGATACGCGCACACACACACGCACACACACACATACTCCCGCCCGCTCTCTTGCGAATGAAAACAGCTGATGTAGGTACTAAAGTCGAAAACGAATTGTACCTAACATTGTAGCCTAATCATATTTAGATAATTGCTTTTTACTAAAAAAATAACCGATTGATAAGTAGAGATAACTCAAAAACTACTCGCCAGATGGCGCTCAATTCAACATGTAAATGTAAAGTTCCCGTCACTACGAATTAATCAAGCCCAAACACTAGATAACTGCAGTAAATCGTTGAGGAGTTCCCTCGACTGTCTTTCGGCTTCATCAGATCGACTCCAGATCTTTATGAAATGGTACCGCTTTATTGTACTTAGGTACTTATGATAACATGAACAAACACACTAGTAGTCCATACAATTTTCGAAAGTTCCCCTCGATTTCTCTGAGATGCCACCATCAGATCCTGGTGTCCTTATCAGAGGACCCCACTGCGCATATTTAGGCTTTACAACAAAAAAAATAATTATCAAAATTGGCCCATAAACGACGAAATAATCGCTGAACGTACATAAAAAAAAGCATATATGCGGTCGAATTGAGAACCTCCTTCTTTTTTGAAGTCGGTTAATACATTATTTCAACTTTGATGATGAGATAGTTGGTAATTAATACAATAAAGATTGTCGCAGTCGACGTGTTTAAGCTATGAAACGTACAAAATATTAAACTTCCAATTATATTTAGTTCAAGTAACGACGAAGTACGAGTAGGTATGTGCACATTGTCTCCTCGGCACACGGTCTACATTCATACCAAACCTGGCATTATAAGTTCTGCACGCTAATGCCACATTGTCACCACCATGTGCCAAAGTTTTCACCATTTCAGTATACTCAACGTTCGAATATCGATAAGCCATTTTCAACACTTGCAAATTATGTTCTAAAACTCACTAATTACGATACGATGATAACATATTATGTAATTATGATTCTAATGTCAGTGTATGCTACATCTACGCTAATCGCGCGTGCTGCAAGCTTCCGATACCTAGATACCTACACTAACTACACTTCCGATTTGTGACTTTACGTAGATCAAAGAAGCCGCCCGCGCTGCGTGGTAGTCGGACCACACATCTTTACGTCTCACTCTCTCAGATTGTTTGGCAATATGCGGGAGAAAGAGAGCTTAAGGAAGTGTGCTAATTTTTCTGGTATATGGTGTGCATTTATGGCGGTCGGGCGAAGTAATAACATTTGAGACCACCTTATTGCTTTGACTTAATAATGTGAATACCTATTTATTACCATACGTATCGACCTTGGATGAGGGGGTGCATTTCTACTGAAGCGGTCTCTACTCCACCCCCCTTCATTTAGTCAGGGATCACATCCGGATTACTCATTAATATAATACCTACATAATATCGAGTTTCTAAATGGATAATAAAATACTCACCATCATCTTCTGATTGGTCCATTACAAATGAAAACAAATTCACTCACACGAAAACAAAAATCGGCGCAAACGCAAACGTCTTTCCGCAAACGAAGCTGCCAAAGAAGTGAACTAAATCAGTCCTGTGTCGGTCGTGATTGAACGAGTCCGAATGACCGAAACATAACCACCGCCCTTCGATGTTTTAAATATCCAGATGGAACATCGAATCCGCGCAAACGTGTCAAAAAATTGTGGCTAACTGTTAGCCACAATTTTTATAATATCATTACGCATACATTACGCACACATAGAAAATAAACGAACGGGTAAAACATCGCCTGCACGCACACATGCTTGATAATGTTGCCTTGTTTTTTTTTGTTTTCATTGTAGGGCGGCGCTCAATCTAGATATTTAAAACATCAAATTCAGATTCGGTCATGAACGATCCGGATCGTGGCGAATGTACGACCGACGCAGGACTACTCTATTTTTGCCGCATACTAAAATATTACCTACAGCTTTGAGTGTAAAGTCGCTATTTCTTCGCAGCTGCACGTGGCTACTTCAAGGCCGAGCGTAGAAAATCGCACGAGGATTGTATCATTCGAAATCTATGTTCGAAACAACCATAAAAATGATACTTATTTCTAAAATTAAAATCTTAACTAAATGTTAAAAATATGCTTTATTTCAATAAAATAAAGTGTTTCATTTTGAAGAATGGGCATTTTGGTCTACAGTCCAATAATAATGAGTAGCATAATTATTATTTTCAATTTGAGATATACATACTTACCTAGTACATAAATTTTTACTATTCGAAGTTTCCCCAAATTTTTGTCCGTATGGAGATACAGCCATGCGAACATGAGTAGGTACTTTTTATTTCAAACAAAATGTCTATGAATGTGTTTTTTAAAATAATTGCAAAAATAATAACTGACTTCAACATCGACAAACAGAGATAACTCAAAAAGTACTGGTCTGATGGCGCTCAATTCAACCCGTCTAGGTAATTCCTGTAATTCGTTGAGGAATTCGCTAGACTGCCTTTCTTCTTCATCAGATCGAGTCCAGGATTTATTAAATTGTAGTGCTTAAATATAAGGTCTTAATGAAAACATTATCAAGCACACTAGTTGCCCCTACAATTTTCGAAGGTTCCCCTCGATTTCTCTAGGATGATAGCATAAGATCCTGGTTTCCTTATGACAGGACCACACTTGGAATATCTACTTTCCAACTAGAAAAGAATTATCAAAATTGGCTCATAAACGACGAAAAAATCACTGAACAAACATAAAAAAGAAGCATATAAAAATATTTTTTGAAGTCTGTTAAAAACAGTTTGGTGACGACTGCTATACAATGCAGTAGCAGGAGCGAAGGGGAAAGAGCGAGGTAAAAGCCGGGGGGGGGGGGGGGGTTGTGTATTTGTGTGGCCTCACGGGGAACAAGTATCCCCGTGAGGCCACTGCGACCATTTCTGATCTATTGTAGCCATCCCATTTAAATTAGATCTGGTCCCCTACTCCTACGGTCTGGGCGAACCGTAGTATGTTTTTGGGTTCCAGGTCTTTGATTTGGTCGGGTGTAATTAAATGCCCTCCCAATATAAGGCTCCTGCAGTGGGTAATTCGGTTGTGTAGGTACGCGCGATGATAATGATGTTGAATAACATAAATAATATTTTGATTAAGTACCGATGTTGTTTTTATTTATGTAGATACCTACATTGTTTTATTATTTTTATACAAAATTCATTTTAAATACTTACCACGATGTTAAATGTTTGGCACTACCTAAATACTATCAGAGACATGCGACCTAGCACAACATAAATGCAAGTACATAAAATAACCCTTCTATTAACATTTATGACTTAATTTTATTGCAAGGTAGACCAGCTTCCATACATTTTTGCCCATCCTCCTAATTCCTGGCGTTTTCGGTTGATATAATATTATGCCCTAAAATGAGGATGACATATTAAACAGTTTAAATTGCGAAAATAGACCTGACTGATAAGTAGGTACGAAATTTTATTTTACTAATACAAATGCGGAACAGGTATGCTTCTTATTGCATTTTTAACCACCAGAAGTAATTTTTCTTAAAATTATACTTAAGTTTAACTAACACCGTTTACCTGATTAATTGATATAAAATGTAATCGACCACAACCCATTAAATAAAAAATAACCGACTTCAAAATCGAGAAGTATAGACAACTCAAAAACTACACCTCAGATGTCGCTGAAAATTATATGTGACTACACGTCAAGTACTAGCTTTCGAATAAAAAAAGAATTATCAAAATCAAAACACCCAGTGACAAGTTATGAGGTAACGAGGATAAATTAAATACATATTATTAAGAGTAACTCAAAAAATTCTAGTGTGATGGAACTCAAATTTTTGCGGAACTTAACCTAAAGCCCCAGCTTTCGATTAAAGAACAATGATCAAAATTGGAACTCTAAATAGTAAGATATGAGGTAACATACATACAAAAAACTTATTAAGGATAATTAAAAACCTACTGGTCAGATGCCGCTCAAATTTATACGAGACTACAATGCAAGTACCAGCTTTCAAATAGAAAGAGAATCATATAAATCTAAACACTCAGTAAAAAGTTATTAGGAAAAAACCATAAACACACACTACAAAGCATCCTTACACATTATTCAAGTTAATTCGAAACGACTCGTTAGATTTTATATGGGACCATACCAAAAGCATAAGCTTTCAAAGATATAAAGAATCATGAAAATCGGTTTACCCAACACGAAGTTATGGGGTCACAAACTTACCAACAGGGATAAAGAAAAATAAAAAAAGATTGGTTAATTAATTGGTACTTTTCAATTTGTGTATTTTGAAATACAGTCCAACACTTTTTATGAAGACTCATTTATGTCTCTGGATTCCGAGGTTAAAAGCTAATGGCACTCCACTAGTTTCATTGCAAGTTGAGTAAAAGCTTGTAAAAATTAAGAAACATTCTGTTAGCTTCATGTTAAACTCAATTTCCAAAGAAAATCAATTTAACACGAAAATAAAATATTATTATTAGCAACGTCTTATGTTTATACTTATTGTCATAACATCCGTAAAATAACTTTCAACTTTATCGCCGAAAAGTAAAAATCAGTTCAGTTAAACGCGGTTAATATCGGTTCAGCCAAAACAATATGCCTTAAACCTAAGTCCTAACTCCTAAGTCTGACAAATACAATGTTGAAAACCGCATCAAAATCGGTTCAACCAAACGCGAGATAATCGTGCACAAATATACATACATACATACAGGCCAAACTGAGAACCTCCTTTTTTCAAGTCGGTTAAAAATCGGCGCAAACGTCTTTCTGCAATAAATTAAAAGATGCCAAACAAGTGAAGACAGTCACATGCAGAATGCGACGTTGCCGCTACGTGTTCGCAGAACGCGACGTTGCCGCTATGGCTCCGGATCAACTTGGTCAAAGTAAATGTCGCATATAAATTGAATATATTCTGGATCCAAGATATCACACTCAGTATGATTTTTTCGACCGTTAATGGATCCACAAATATTGGTCAAAACGATGAGGAGTATGTTGAAAATCTGTGAGTGCAGATCCACCGACGTCACACGTACATCAAACAGGGATCAAAGTATATCATTTTGCTAGTCGGAGGGCTGAGTATACACGCGAAATAGGTGGATCAACAATTTTTGTAACATCTCACTGGAGCAACATTTACCGTGATATATATATATATTATCGATACTTTCTACAAGTATATATTATCTATATACTTGTAGAAAGTATCGATACCTCACAAGTATCGAACTAAAGGTATCAATACCAAAAATACTTGGTATTGAAACAAAAGTATCGATTCCCTGAGGATAGAAATGCTCACATTATTTTGCCACTGACCATCACACTAACTACCAACCGTGTCCGTATAAATCGGTCGATCATTCAGTACCAAGCCGAGCTATGAACGATCTCTCCATTGTATGCATATTAGCATTAAACATTTCTAAAGCCTACACCAATTAATAACTCATAATATAACCTTAAATTTATCTCTATCAAAAGAAACATCGCGTCTGTCATCTGCGATCGTATATAAAATCTGAGATTAACTCACAAGATGAGATCTTACAATTTATCATTGTATTTCTATGATTTGGCCGCAATTGTCTTCTGGGTCGCGTCACGAACGGGATATACAGGCTGATACTTATCGTTTATGTCTCTTTTATTTGACAAAAAGTTTATATACATACGGAAATGTGTAGTTATTTGACGACCCATAGGTTACTATGCTGGACGGCCGATCTAAAGGTTCTTAGGTTTGATTCAACGCGAGGCGGAATTATGAATGCTAGCTTAGAACTGTTATCAGTCTAAATGAGTGATTTTTTTTCTTTGCGTTTCGTCTATTGCATTGGTTTGTATGAATTCACACAATACATACATGCCAGGGACCGAACTGCATTTCTAGCGTCTCCACCAAAAGATTTTTTCATTATAATAAATCTAATAATAAATCGACGTAAAGCTTAACGGCTACACCCTGTATAAGTACATCAGTCGTTCGTTGAACGCTATTAATATCAACATTAACGGGCGAGCGAGGCTTTTTTTAACCGCAGGTTAATCTAAAGATAACCGCGAGAGTAGGAGAGTGCTTGTTTACGAAATTTTTACTCTTTAATGGAGAAGTGATACACAAGTGTTTTTAAAATAGGTCATTGACCCTTTTTTGAATGCTGCTTGTACCTGCTTGAATCCTGCAGGACACTTATTTTGTCTTAGGTATTTATTTTTTACCTCCCTCTTGAGTACGACTCGTACTGATACTACTGATTCGTAGAGTTCCGAGACCACATACTATCAGGTGGATCTTTTGCTAACTACATAAAAAATGATGTCATTTATCAATTTCAATGTCACCTCAAGCACAGGTAATCTTAGTACGGACACATAAATTCGTTCATTATGATTTATTATCAGAGCTTATACATTCAAGTGACTTATAACAGTTAAATAATGCAGAACATAAAATGGTTCTCTGATGACCATAATAAGCCGCCGAGACCAGTATTACGCATATCGACAACACTCATAAATATAACTCACGCACACTAACACAGACACTATACATACATATATCCTATAAGTAAAGATCTGAGGAGCAGATACCATTGACCGTTATCTGTAATAGAAGCGTGTAGGACCCTTGGTTCATCGCTGGCGAGAAGCGGGTAGCGAATTCAAAGCGATTTCTCGTTGGCTTGGGAACCCACACACACTTCGGTTCGGTAAATCGGTTATTTGTAACATTTAAAATAAATTGGTGTATAATATTTTTCTATTGACAAACCGATAGAATAAAATAAAGATTAAATGTAACTTCACGCTTACTACAGTGCTTATAAGACGCATTCAAATCATTTGAAGCATCAAAATCAAATGATTTTTTAACCGACTTCAAAAAAGAAGGAGGTTCTCAATTCGACCGTATATGCTTTTTTTTTATGTACGTTCAGCGATTATTTCGTCGTTTATGGGCCGATTTTGATAATTCTTTTTTTGTTGTAAAGTAGATATGCGCAGTGGGGTCCCCTGATAAGGAAACCAGGATCTGATGATGGCATCTCAGAGAAATCGAGGGGAACTTTCAAAAATTGTATGGACAACTAGTGTGTTTGTTCATGTTATCATAAGTACATTAAAGCGCTACCATTTCATGAAGATCTGGAGTCGATCTGATGAAGCCGAAAGACAGTCGAGGGAACTCCTCAACGATTTACTGCAGTTATCTAGTGTTTGGGCTTCATTAATTTGTAGTGACGAGAACTTTACACTTACATGTTGAATTGAGCGCCATCTGGCGAGTAGTTTTTGAGTTATCTCTACTTATCAAGATTGAAGTCGGTTATTTTTTTTGTAAAAAGCAATTATCATATATCCTAACAGATTTCCTGTCATTTGATAATTTTAATTTACTCAATGATTGAGATTCTACTTGATCGACCGCTCCTTTACCGGATAATAAAAGAAAAAAATACAGCTATAGCCTTCCTGACATTGCTACATTATTAAGAAAATAACTAATATACTCAACCGCTATGGAGTATGAAATAATTTCTCGAGAAGTTTTATTCGTTAATCGCTCGTTACCGTTAGTACAACAACAAGGTAAATGAAGACGTTGAATAAATACTCTCCGGATAGTATCTTAATAAAGGAACAGTAATAAAATAGTAAGGCAGCCCTCTCGAGGAATATAATACCTACATTTGTGTAAACCAGTCTTATTTCATAGTTTAATGATTTTACTATGCCTTTAGTTGAATCACTGAATATAAATGTCAGATTAAAGATTTCAACTATCGTATAATGGCACTTTCTCGAATGAAATTAATACTTTTTTATTAAGGTTAATATAATGATGGTAAAGGTAAATAAATGTAGCATTAATATTGTGATAAGTATAAACAAGTATGTAGGTACATAGTTTGAATCACAAAACCTAATTGTTAGATTAATAATACATCTCGAACTACAGGACTGTCTCATACTAAGATGCATAACTATTTGTTAGTAGCTTCGTAACTGTCCTAAACCATTGTTGGGTTCACGTTTCTTTTACAACATGCCGGGTACAGTACCTACATAATTCAACAATAAAACTTTGAAAACAATTCACTCTAACTGCATCTATCAAAAGTGGGTGACACCATAAAAAGATAGAAATAAGTTGTTAACTAATCAAATCAATAAAGCTTGTTTTATGAAACAAACTAAATGGTGTAACAAAAACTTGAAAGTTTTAACTAAATAGCAGTATAAAATTTTAAATAAAATTCAAGATTGTTAAGCACGTCGTAACATGCTGTCTTTCCACATTAGTGCGCAAAGGCTTAGTAGCAAGAACATGGTTCGCAGAGATATAATAATTAAAAGACTACAGATATTAACATGAACGAAATAGACAGTACAATGCTGTAGGAAGAGATCTTAGGAGTAGATACGGTGACCGTTATCGGACTAATAGCAGACTTGAAGCGCGTCTTATGCGGTACGCGACTGCGGTGTGCGCGGGCTTACACGTCGGTACAGCCATTTGCAGGCCCGATTGTGCGCAATTGGGTATTCAATGCACTTGAGTGTTCCAAAGATGAAATACCGATATTTGGAACTAGAATTCGTTTCAAATTTTGTTCTGTTTTAACCAATTGCTAAACGGATGTTACAATGTTTCGTGTCATCGGGCTACACGTAAAAATGTACACATAAGTTCTTTAGATGAATCATAGAACTTTATTGATGAAGTTATCAACCAGAACTTAAGTGGAATCAAACCGTCATGTATTTGTCATGTTCAAGATAAAATAATTTAGCATCTAAATGAAACACGACCATTAAGGTACTATATTCGTAACGTCGATAAAAAGTGACGCAAACAATGCAAATTATAAAAGAAGTCGATAACTGACAACCACGGTCACAATCTGCGCTTGTCGTTCCTAATAATAGAGATATACAATAAAACATTCGCTTTGCCTGAGGCCAGGGATTATTTCTTAACTAGAGAACCGCCCGCGCTTCGCTTCGGGACCCGTAGATAACAGCCGCGTAGGTCCCGCTCCCGTAGGAATTTAGGCTAAAAGTAGCCTACTACTCGCTCTCTTCACTCCACCCTGTCTGAGGTGTGTGGAGCCCTCGGGGCCGTTAGTTCCCCTTTGGGGGTGTCTCTCGCGGCCCGTTAAAACGGGCCGGTTCTTGGGCTGGGCCCTAAGGCCCTTGGTTGTCCATCTGTGGTTAACCAATAGGTCAAGTCCGGTGAGTGGTGGTCTTTGTACAGGCCACAGAGTCTTAAACGGGATGGGGTTCATCTTCGCGCCGCCCAGGCGATCGAGGCCCTACCGGGTGAATCCCGCTGGTGGGAAGCCCAGCAGGAGCCGATCAGCGCCGGGCGACGACTTACGAAGCCCCAGTATCAGTCAGTGCTAGCCCCGTCCCGCTCAACCAGCAAGTCGCGCGGGAAGGCCCAGCGGTCCGGTGGACGGGTGTGGAGCGGCGCCAGGTCCTGCAGATGCGGGAACCGCGACGCGTCGACACGCCCGAACATGTTGCGTGCCAATCTCTCGATGAAGTCGTTCAGGCTCTCGACTCCAAGGTCCCTCTGGTCCGCTGGCACTATCCTGTTGGCTGAGCAACTTGCGGACATCAGTCAACAGGATAGTGCCAGCGGGCGGGCGGTACACTGAATACAGCCGGAGCGGGGAGTAGCCTATTATATTTGCCTATGACTTAAGTAAATTACATGTAGTATTTGACAGCGTAATTCAGAACTTGCAAATGAATTTTATTACCGCCATCTATTAACAACTCCGAAAATGAATATCTAGCAACTAACAAAACATCGATCTTCCCATGGGAATGGGATGTTTTTCCGCGGTAAAAAGTAGCCTACGTCACTCTCCACCCTCCTAACTATCCCCACACACATAAACCTTACCATATAATAGCTTTGTTGCGACGTGAAAGCGTCACAAACAAACAAACAAACAAACAAACAAACAAACAAACAAACAAACACACTTTCACATTTATAATATTAGTAAGGATATCAGAACACGAAGCAATAAATGTAACAAATGTCACAATTAGAGACAGAGCAAGGTGTAAGATCAATGTTCTGATGACATATTTGATGGTACGACGAATTGAGGGACGATATGTAGGGGATAACATGTATTGGAGATGTTACATCAGGGGAACCTTAGCAATGTCATCTAATGACAAAGGTACATATATATGTATTAAGTATTTGAATATAAACTACTTAATTAGGTATATAAAATTAAAAGTTGCGGCATTGTAAAATATGAGTGTCTACAAATTTATGTTCTCAAGATTACACTGTTATTTCTCCAGTGCGAAAAGTTTTTATTCAATATCTGTCGTAATTTTTACGTCGGTAGGAAAGAAATTGACTTAGTGATTATTAAAATTTAGTCCAAAAATAATGTATTTCCCTGAATCAAAACAAAACACAAGGTTTTAAATATTCAACAAAGGCTTACAATATAACTCATTACCAAAACTAAGCGGTAACCCAACACATAGTACCATTAATCCAACGGTCTAAATACCATAGGAATAACAGAAATAACGTTAGTCACGTTTTTATCTCATTAATGGTCCGACTATTTATCTCTTCATGTCCTCTGCTCCATCATTAATACACGTCAACGGTCTACTGTCGCCGCCCGACTTTTGTTTCATTTTGGTCTGTGACATTTCGATTTCTTCTTCCTATAGTTTGATACTCGGTAAGTTTGAAACGTGACTTTTATCAAGAGAAAGAAGTAAACGAACGAATATATCGCCTTGAAGAATGCCTTAAGAAAACTTTGGTAAGCTTCAAATTTTATTTTGAAATGAAAACATATTAGTTTCGTCTTGATACATAGGAGAGGTATTTTTGATAGTTTAAGAAATCGTGCTCAGTCACAAGTAAATTCCGATTTCTTTTTTCATGGATGATAATAGATAATGAAAGGGTATTACGTTTGCGTGAACGAGGTATTGATACTTTTACAAAGAAAAGTAGTCTATTTAAGTCGGGCAAGGTCAAGCAATAGAAACCTCAATATTGCCGCTACGAAATAACCATAAAACTCGAATGAATCGCAATCATGATGTCAAACTATTATAAAGACGAACAAAAACTGTTGTTACCGTAATAACGAGTAACCAAAGCTGATTTCGTGCACCGTTGAAAATAAATTAAACGCACTTTTAAACCACGAATTGTTGCATTTACTTTCAACTTTAACATAGCATTATTTATGCCTGCCAAATGACGCACAGATGTCACAAATGAACAACTTAAAAAAATGTAAGAAAAGCGCCCTCGAGTAAAACTGCCAATATTTGATTAGTACTTAACAGACGAGCAAAAAATACGGTACGTCCGGCAAATTCGCGCCAAAACCGCACGCAGTCGAATGCAGTCAAAAACCCAAACCAAACAGAAAAGCACAAGCGTGTAAACACTTCTGAACGACCGCCTCGCTTCCTGCCTGCAGGGCACACCAAAAAACGTTAAAACAAAAAAAACGACCCATATCAACAAATTCTTTCCACGGCAAGACCGTACGAAACGCCACCATCGCTTCCAACAGAAAACGTTCAAATTCAAACTTCGAACACGCATGATAAAAAATGTCGTACCAAGACACGGCCGTCCCAATCATACAATTTCAGAGTAACAGGTGCTGGCCGTTTTGTTACAAAAAGTAGACGTCGTGTTTTTATTGAAATTAAAACCGTATTAGAGAAAATCGTCAGGCTAACCACAAATGTTGTTTATGACTCGTCCGTCGGATTCGTTTTGTTTCGACCCTACGCCACTATCAGGGATGCGAAAATACCAGCTTACACAAATGGATGCTCCGCGATGTTCAATACTGAATTTCCAGTTAACATTTAAAAGACGAAACGCAAATAATGTAATAGCGGAATGAAATTAAACTCGAAACGTTGGAACAAAGCTTTGAGGTGTTCTGAATGCAAGTCCTCCGATAGTTTCTAATTAGAAATGAAAAGAAAGAAACACAAAGAATTGAATGAAAAAGATTTCCAACGGTCAAAGAATACGGACTATTTTTTAGTTTGAAAACGATTCGTTAAGAAGTTAGGTAAAGCTTCTCATTATAAAGACCAATTGAAGTGTTAAGTCTAGACTCAGCGCAGGATCCTTTTAGAGTATAAAAGATCTGGAACAATGCATTATAAGAGCGTTGTCATAATTATCTTTGATAATAATTGGATTCATCAATAGTCTTTTTCGACGCCATCATAATAAAATTGATTATGCCACAAAAACTAAAGATAACAAAGATGTACTAAGAAGACGATTTTCATGGTAATAAATGTTCCAAGGAAACCCTTGATACAAACTTTAAATATTTTAGGAATCATTTGAATCTGTTGTTTTCACATGTTGCTCGAAGATTGCTCTGTTCTCGTTCTCAGTGTTCTCCATATCGATTACATTAAAAATTCCAAGTAATATTTACAGTAGTTTAAATTTTGTAACGGTTTAAATTATGAACCAGCTGTCACTTCACTTCAATCAAATCAATACATACGACTAAGTTAAAACAACTTAAAGATATTTTTCCTACTATAGAACAAGCAAAGAATTAACTCGACCCTGGTTTTCCATCAAAAACTAATTCCATCAGGGCAAAACCTCATCCACTGCTCACTTTAATTTATAGCTCACTACACCAGCTACAAAATTTCCCAGACAAAATAAGACTATACCATTTTTTATGAATATTAAGACAACTTATTTATTGGATCCACGCACAAAATAGCTAAAAGGGAATTGCCGTAAAAGATGCCCAAACAAGCAAAGCTTTTTGCGATATTGTTTCTACCCTCTCCACTATATCATCCTAATCGCGTTAACTCGACCGGTATTAAAAGAGCATATTTTATATGCTCAGTTGGCGCTGCGCCAAAGCCTTACGAGAGATGAGTGAATATGAAAACAATAAGATTAAAGTTAATTCACCTTTTACATAAACTCTTGGTTGAGCATTGTTAGGGCATTTTACCTACGTTACTAGCTGCAACATTCCTAGAATCAATTTAAATTGCAATATTTGTTATTTATTTGTTAAGTCCAATCCTGCAATGAGAATGTGAAACGTTTCCTTTCATTCTACAGATTAGTTTCAATTCCGATGAAAATGTTTTTTAATGATAAGCATTGCATAATCTACATTATGTTTTTGTCTTTTTGTGATGTTATTATAGTTACACTACGATGAACTCGCTCCACTTATACGGCTTAGAGCTATATATATGGTAGAGCAGACTCTACCGACTCTATAGCAGACTAGGCTTTTTCTGCTATAAGGAGAGACCCGTGCTCAGTAGTGGGCTATTTATGGATAGAAGACGAAGGTAATACTCAACGATTAACGCTACATGTATGTATAATATGGCAAATAACAATAATAATAAATTAAAAATATAACTATATTCACATACATCATTTAAATGATATGTAAAATAAATATATAGGTATTTTAAGCTTGATAACCAACCCTTCAGTAAGATGCGATGCAAACAAGGATAGTGAAAGATGGTGATAAACTCTATTCATACTTCAATAGAAAACATAATGTAGAGAAAAGCAATCTTATCATTTACTTGAAGTTCGATCCATTGCTTTACGATTTACGAGTTTTACGACACCGAAGATAAGGAGGAAGATAAGGAGCAGCGTTAGAATCTGAATAACAAACTCGAACACTAATTAACTTGAAACAATACATCATAAAGCAGCTAAAATATTTCACACGGCGATATTTTCACACTTTGCAATAAGCAATAAAAACGCGAGAACTAAAGATGTTTTATTACTTTCGATTTGTGATTCAAAAATTAGCACCTATGTTTGTAATTATTCATTTAATTTAGCGTTAAAACACGAAGGCACTGTTAGTGATATTTATGAATCAACATAGCACACCCGTTTGAGCACAGATAAAAAATACTTTGAATGATGATACTCGCCGACCATAGATTAATAAAGCGGCAAGGTGCTTTTATGAGGGCGCTGCCGTGCTAATCGATCAATTGTTTTTATCGGAGCTGAATCGATATTTCTAATCTATGAAATGGATTAGCAATGGGATGGAATTTAGATTTGTTTTGTCGGAAGATAGCTACAATGTCTTTACAACTGTAATAGGTATAATCGAACATTTCACTGTGGGAGAGTTTCAATGAGCTACTTAAAACTGTATGTTTAATGTGTCGAATGAATAATGATGGAACGGTGTGATGATAGTTTTATTTTTACAAACAACTTTAATAGGTTTTTATGTAAATATCTGGACAGGAGAACAAAAAATTCAAGTAAGAAAGGTAATATCCAGGTTATACCAGCTGGAAAAAGACAGCTGTCAAAAGGCTGGTCAAATTGGCGTCAGTTAGGGGAGGCCTACACTGTATCTAGCAGACTTGTGAAAGCTGATGAATGGGATTGATGATCCCATTATCGAGCTACCTGATGGTATACACGTCGGGCATACTATCGATCATCAGCTTCATAAGCATCACGAATATAATACATTTTCAGTGTCATATTTTTTCTTTTTTTTAATAACAAAGTACCTACTCTCAAGCAAGAGCTTTGTAGCTAGTCAGCCAGGGCTTACCCCTTCTACAAAGCAGAGGCCGGCTTCTGCCGCCTACGACAGTTTGCGGACAGTATTTTAGGCCAACATACCGTTTAAACATATAGGGATAGGTCTTTATATAAACAAATCTATAAGAATAATACAAGAACTCTCTGTTATGTAATACTTAATACTTTATATGTTTTTTACATATTCAACTGAAAATCTAGTAATTTAAATTTCATATTTATTAAACTTTACTTACTGAAATGATAAAATTCTGCATATTTATAATTTAAAATTTTATTTGGATAATTATTTACTTTGAGAATGTCATAAATAAATATAGTAACGATAATGATGAAAAAGATCAACAAGATTGTTGGCCGTCCGCCTCATTACCAGCAGTGATGGTCGGGTGGTAAATCATTTACACCGAATGCAGCTGTAATTAAATTAAAACATCTATTAGAAAACTTAAAGAGAGGCCGGAGTATGGTAGGAGCTTTATGGTGTGACATACAAGCGATCGCGGAAAGAGATAAGAGCAATTTTTTCCCGTTACACTTTTAGAGGCGACCATTCAAACCAGTCTATGAATGTAGTTGGGAAATTTTTACCCGTAAATGAACTATGCAAAAAAATAGATCGACAAAATGCCTTATTTGTGTCACAAAACTTAGAAATAGGATGTATAATAGAGAAGGAGAGTCCAACCAGTTTTCATGACAGATTTTGATGACGTAGGCTTTTGAATATACGGGTAAAAGGGGTAATTTTTCTGCGGCAGAAAGCAAAGAAAAGTTATTAGTCGTAGTAAATAGACACTGTGCATAAGTGTGAATTTTTACAAACTTTCTCCCGTATAAACTACGTTTACGTATAAACTACTTCCTTGCCAAATTTCATCTTTATAAGTCAAGCTGTTTTATAATTATATTCAAAAGATAGCCTTTTTTTTGGGAGAGTTACATTCAAACAGCTAAGCTATCTCACTGCTTATAACATGAAAAGTATTATTTTGTATAACTTGGACCATACGGAAACTTCTCGAATTTCAATAAAACTTTAAGTTATAATAAGTAACATAAACATGAGTTTATATTAATTAGCTCAATTTTATGGGTTTGTTTTCTTCTCGGCTGTAAAATTTAAAGCAGAATAAATAACATTTTTCTATCTACTCATAAAGATGAAGAGATTTATTTAGGAGGTATTTTCAACAAACAAACACATAGGTATGTAAGTTTATTTATATGATATATTATTATCTTTCGCAGAAGTGTCTCTTCTCTATCTTAAAATATCTTGACCATAATATATTATCACCACAAGACACTACTCAATATGCAAACTTATGGTAGATTCGAATACCACAAAAAGTAAGTTCCAAAAATTGCACCTCCATCCATCATACCAATCTGATTATGTATCAAATACAATGTGATGACAGCTCTTAAAATTATTAAACTATAGACACGCGTATGAAACTTTGTCACTAATGGTCAAAGACCTGCCATTTATAGCTTATGGCGATCTACATTGCTAAAGCTCTATCTAGCATGGTATAGGCGTATACTGAACCACTTTGAATTCTTAATTCTATTGCAAACAAAAATTGATATATAGTCCGAAAAGAATATTTCGAATTTTTAAATTTGGAACCAACTAAGAAACTTTTTAAATAATTTAAATGCGCTCCGAATCTTAACCCGCTTGTTTAATTTCAGTGGGTACTTGACAACACTTATTCGCTAAAACGAACCACAAAGTTCTGAGTGATTTCACAGAACGCTGCCCACCCAATTTTCATTTCTGATTATTACAGTCGATGTCAAAACTTCCCGAACAAAACCAAACACAATTTGAATTACGAACTCAAAAGTTAAGAATCAAGTTTTCAATTTCGAACGAATTCGGTGGCGCAGCACACCTGTAGCGAACTTATACTTTTAAAAGTGGTCGTGCTTCGAAGATAATGAGCTTAAGCAAATCCTATTACCGCGGCAAGGCTTACATAGATTCTTTTTGCAAACACGAAATAGCTGTGTTTGTGCGACGCACGACTTTTGCGAATAGACTTGACAAAACGTAGATGTGGGCTGTTTTGTAGTGTGTAAGACTGTAAGTAATAGATATATTGTTTACGTTTATATCGTTTAATGAATTATTATAAGTATGTATAGATAAGATATCCATAAGCAATAAATACGGTTTTAGTTTTAGATTTTTGAGAAAATTATCAACATATTTTTTTTTTCTTTATAACATCGACGATATAACGAATAAAGTAAAAAAGGCTTTACTAATAGTGAATCTCAAAGGTTTAATATCAAATTCTAAATTCTTTTATTATTGATTGAATTTCACACCATTTTGTATACCTAATCAGTATAAAATCAAGTAATATAACGTAAAAAAATGCACGTGTATGTAATTTCTGTATAATGTATTGTGAAACAGCTTAATATTTTAAACATCATTTCTACTTGATAATAACTCTATGGTGTTTGTGTTACTATCGCAGCATTTTCAATGTAAACTAGACTTTATGAGCGCGGTACAGTGTTGATTTCAGCTTGGTGTTACAGCTAGTATCACGACCAGTCAATACAAACTGATTGTCGGTTATTCTCGATTCTTTATGCTAATGACCTATTGATACGGGCCTCATAGGATTAAGGTGGGATTCGAATGTTTTGTTCTTTCTGTAGAACATTCTATATACGGTGCAAGACGTGTTGTATTTTGATCTGAGCCTACTGATTGGGGTAACTTTCTTCATTTCTATACAGTAAATCTTTTGGAACTAATAAGTGCTTGCCTTTGTAACACACGGAATTACTTAAAACTTAATGGGATCCAAAAGTTACAAAATAAAATAATCAAAAGGTGATGGAACCTTTTGTATGAGACTTGTGCGTAATGGTTACACCGGATGGCCGTTACAAGAGGCCTGAGTTCGATTCCCAGCGAAAAAAATAAAAGGAAAAGATGAGCTTAAAATGTTCTCGGGCTGGGTATACATGTGTTATTGTCTTGTCCATTGTACTCTTAAATGTAATGCCGAATTCATTTTGGTGAGAATTATAATTAATCACAAAATCTTCAATAACTAATTTATTACCTCATTGGTTATATATGCAGAAGCGTAACAGTCAATCAATATAGTAGGTAGATACCTGCAACAAGAAAAAAATTGGTTACTCAATGCAGTCAAAATACATCATAAGAATAAGAAACGGGAGTAAAGAATAGAGAAAAAAATAGATGTAATTTGAATAGGTATCAATTAATTGAATAGTGCTTTTTATAATTAAGTAGGTATATACTAGTAATTTTAATAAGTATATTTAAATACATAGTTTTACTACCATAAAAATGTGCAGAGGAGTTCCTTTAACCATATTTTGTCCTCCAGTATAAGCCATTCCCTGAACGTTGCCAAAAAATTGCATTTAATTATATTGACAAGACCACACTGTTAATTTACATCAAAATTTTCAAAAACTATTCCTATTCAAACTTTTACAATTGAATTCAGAAGTCAACTTGTGAATCTGAATTCTGAATTTGAATTACCCTTACGTACCCGTACGTCAAGTAAGAACGCACGCAGCTTCTAGTTTCTTAAGAAACGGGAAACAATATCAAAGCGTGCCGTCGGAGGTAAAAGGTATTCAAAGGCACGTCCTAATTGTTTGCGCAAGTTCTAAAAATCTCTCATCCTTGACCAACTTTGGATCCCACACCAGAAACTAGGTCTCCCATCTCGGCAGGGAACAAGGCGTATGCTTGACACAGTTCTGTTATATCTCAATATCTGTAAGGCCGGAACGGACGCGCGACAAAGTGCTTGTAAAATGCGCGAAATGATTTATATGTGTGACTAATGAAGAGAAGTTTAACCTGCGTATAAGATCAATCCTTATATTTTATCGCTGAAGAGTTTGTTTGAACGGTTTTAATTTCAGAAAGTAATAGGGTAATTTGAAAAAATATTTTTGGGATGGATAGATTGGATAGTCCATTTATGAAGACTTAAGACAATGGATGGGAATCTAGTATATTATACTGTATTATATTCTTCTTTTGTCTATATATTCTTTTCATGGGAAGATAAGTTATGTAAGTGAAGTTTAAACAAAATCTACGCTAGCGAAGCCTTGGGCGGAAACGAGTTTCATAATATTAAATTTGTAAACAGAAAGAAAGTCTCCCAAATCGAAATGAGTGGGTCCACTAGAATAAAGTAAGTTTTTTTTCTTAAAACAGTCGAGTGCGAGTTGGACTCGCATACACAAAGAGTAGGTATCTCACAAAAACAATTTTTAATATTTATGCCCAACAAAATCTCTCGGGAACACGTCAAAAAGTCGTTGCACTCAAAAACGCCGCACAAATGTTGCAAATGTGGTCATACCCTAACGTAAAAGGGAACAAAAAGAGAAATACAGCGAGGGCCCGAGGCATTTCATTGTGCACTGGATTTACGATTGAAATCTGAATAATGTGGAAGTGAAAAACAAGGTGATTTTAATTAATTATTACAAGTGATAGCCTTACATCGGACGTCCTACCGCGAGGTGTATGCGACAGGCTATAAGCTACGCCCACTGTCCCACACCTGGGCTCAGGTCGCCTCTCACAATGTGAATAGAGTTCTACACTTGCTAATTACGGCTTGGCAGACTTCACAAACATTTTAACTATAATGGGTACTCACGATTATTGTGTGGTACAAGCAATGAAAATCGTGAGTACCCCTAGCAAGTATATCTAATGTTCAGTGACCCCGATGTTAAAAGTTAAATTCACACATTTGAAAATATTATGGAATGCTCTCCTAGGAACGTCACAGTTGTCAAGGAGAATAGGAAAAAACTCGCCTTTTTAATAATTTTTATAACTGAACGAATATTGTACATAAATCAAGGTTAAAAAATAAAAACAGATAAGAAAGAATAAAATAAAATTATGTTTGTAAATTAAATTGAAACCCTCGCTTTAATGCATTTACAATTTTTATTTATCTAAGGTTATGTTTTAATTGTCGAGAAAACAATTTACTTGAAGTTAAGATTCACGGGTTTAAATTTTTACATTTCGTTAACCGTAGGACCAACAATTGAGAATAAAGAAATTACCAGTAGTAACCGAATTACAAAGACATCGGTAAAAATCCACGACTCTGCGAATTCCGTAGAGACCCTTTGAGTAGTAAAACAAGCCGTCTCATTCTCTCCTGCTTATTTGTTCCCACAAAATAGACGCGAAACAAAAGCTCATAATGATAGAACTGTTACGGTATACAATTCTTTTGATTCTGAAAAATACGTACATTTTTATTGAAACTCTGGCACACTTTTGTTGTTAGCTTCCATTTATTACCATTTTTGAAAATAGAATCACGTTATTGGTTTACGTATGGTATTGTATGTATTATGTGTGTAGTTATGTTTGTTCTTACTCGCATGTGCGCGAACTTTACATTGCACGAATTTTTAATGACTGTGACATAATTAAGTTTTTGGATACTAACACATTAAATATTTTATTTTATATTATACCTTTTGTCTGTGTTTGGTTCTGTCTCTTATGTTTTGTTGTTTACTAACATAGGTGTAAGAATTAATGTAATACTAACATAAAGTATGGACTCATGGTCTGAAATAAAAATTTATTATTATTATTATACCTATTAGCGCGAGGCCGCACCACGGTTTTCGCGGCGGTAACCGCGTAACCGCGCAATTCGCATACATTATCAGAATCTGCAAGTGCGGCCGCTTGTATTGCTTTCCTTGAGTTACAAAAATTACGCGGTAAGAAACCGCGGCGATTTGGCCGTAGTGTGGCCTCGGCCTTAGTACCACGAATGTGTCAAAAACTTTGCATATTCGTTCGCGTATTCGCGCGAATGTGAACGAGCCCTTAGAATTGACGGGAATGTCACAGGTAATGTTTTAAAACTCATGTCAAAGGCATTTTTATGACAGAAGGTTGTTATTACAAACTGATGAATTTTTAAGATAAAACTGCTTGGACATGAGTTTTATATTCTAGTCACAATAGGTGAGTACAATGTGTAACTGTGAATAGGAAAAGAGGCTTCTTTGGAGTTTCTTGGCATAATTTTACCATCGAATAGTGTTTGTACTTACATTTGAAGAAATTTTTACTGACAAGCTATATTGAACTGTGAACACAGGACACAAGTTTATTTTTAGCAGGGATTGGGAATTCCATATTTTTGGCTACTCAGATATAAGCATAAAGTAAAGATGGCGAAAGACTCGTGCTCAATAGTGGGCTATTAAGGTTATTGAAGAAGCAGCTTGACCGTTGACAGATAAGAGTAGCAATTAAGAGTTAAAACATATTTTAAAATATCTTGAAATAATAACAAAATTTCATAATATTAAATGATCTCACGGAACAGCCCAGATCATATCACATAGAGTATCAATTACAGTATTAAAGTAATACCCATAACTAATATCGTTAGATTAATGTATCAAATTTGGGAGAAAAAACACATTTGAATACCGGCCTTTGATTCCAACCGCTGCCCACATCAATTCACCATCGTTTAATTTTCTACTCTATATTCATAACACTAAGTTCATAATTGCGTAACGAATACATCTGGTAGCAGATGCCTTCGAGAAAACATTCAACCAATATCCATGTTTTTAGCATTACTCCAAAGCTGGTGATAAGATCTTCAGTAATATATTATCTTATTGTGACTGTCAGTTTTTTTGACTTCTAATTTATTATAGTTTTTAAATCTAGCAAACGCTAATGGGGGCGCTATCCATTAAACTACCAAATATTAATGCCAAAAAAGATTATACTAATGTTTTAAAGATTTGATTTGCATATAAATGTAATAAGATTATTGATATTGTAATAATATTACTCTTTCTTCCACTTCTTGCTGCCCACGCGCATACATTAAGTATAATAACAATTAGGGTAAATGTTTCGATGATCGTCGCTACCAAAAAAGTAACATATTAATTAAATATCAACTTCACACAACACTCAACATTTACTTCAAACTTTGTGTATTGATTCCTCGTGTGACGCAGGTGGACCCTTAAAATGGGTGATACAAATGCATTTCACATAATCTTTACTCGAAGTTCTGTCTATTACTTAGCAGAATTGTAACTAACTTGGTTATGCTCCCAGGAATCAGATCGAAAATGGGTCTAAAACACAAACAATCCCCAAAGTGTTAAATCGAGAAATTTATTCTCCAATATAATAAAACTGTAACTCTTCGCTGTTTGTGTAAGCTAATCTCAGAAACGGTAGAACGGATTTTTATGGAACTTTCACTGGGAGATAGGGGAGGCCGTGGAGCAACATAATAGGCTACTTTTTATCCCAAAGTTCCCGCAGGATCGGGATTCACATGACAAAAAAACTCTTAGTACGAACGAAGTCACAGGCAACAGCGGGTTTTCTAATAAAATATCACGTAATGAAAATCTAACTCAGCATTTTCAAGCACTGTGAAAGATCATCCTAGATACCTATTAAGGAAAACAATAGTTTTAGCTTAGTTACCCAGGAGTTACCTAAACTATCAGAGCAAGATCGAGTCAAATCAAATATAACTAGAGACAAGGAACGATTAACGAAAACCCGTAAACGGACAACGGTCCAAAGGCCCCATGGGAAATACTCTTGTCTAACTCCGCAAAACACTATTAGCTTCTAGATGGTTACGTTAACGTGTGCGAACGATACAGTTAAGCGAAGATAGTAAGTTATCAATGATTAAGAATTCGGCCTATACGGGAGGTCCGGGTTTGAAGGACACGCACTTCTAACTTTCGGAGTTATGTGCGTTTTGAGCATTTCAATGTCACTTGCTTTGCTACAAACGATGAAGCAAAACATCGCATCGTGAGAAAACCTGCATGCCGGAGAGTTCACAAAACTCGAAGGTGTGTTAAGTCCGCCAAACAGACCCGTGCTCAATAGTGGGCCATGATGGATTTAGATGATGACCCTCATTCTTCGAATTTTAAATTGCTTCGTTTCTCTTCTCTTACTCCGTAGTGGTGTAGCAAGTCCCTTACCCTCTTGAATGTTGTTCCTGTCTAGGGATCGCAACTATTTATTCGCCGAAAAAGTTTTCCAATAAGCCTTCGACACGCTGATTAAGAACAGCCTACCTTTTGGTGAGTTTCCTTATTTCCAAGGACAACTATTTTAAAGATGCAATGCATGACCCCTTACTTTTGAAATGCTCCATCTTTGTTCATCTTATAAAGCTGCAGTGTGTTTGTTCGTTTGTTTCAGTGCGCTTGTCTCAGGAACAGACATCAGTCGAATTTAATTAAATATTTTAGTTATTAAAAACTGTCAATAGTGATGTAATGGAAAGATCCAGAGTTATTCGCGTGAAACTTCAGACGTGAGGGATTTATAGAACTAGAAAATAATTAACAAATAATTATAAAAAGAACAAATGATTAAAATAAAGATGCGACTGAATCGATCAGACGGCGAAAATATTCGAAAGGTACCGAATGATTTCCCTCGGGTAGGTATTCGTGTCGGATACGATTATAGGACAGACAATCATGATAATTTATAATTCATCTTACATTTGAAAATTAATTTTACGAAAATTTCACGTCTGTTTCTACTTAAGGGGGAAATTGAATAATCCCAAGCTTTTTACGATATTGGATTTTTTAAATTTCCGGCAAGAAAATTGGTTATTTTAAGGAATAATGCTAGTCTTTGTTTTTGCTAGTCTTGAAAATTTAGTGACATAAATAAAAATATATGTACTAAGCTTAACAAAGAGTACTCCTCCAATTGAGGGACCTGTGGCTTAGCTGGTATTGACACTGACATTAAGGCGCTACAACCGAAATATGGTAGTTTTAGATCTAAAATTATTTTTAAAGCTTACTGTCTATGTCTCCGATATTTAGATATATGTATCTTCACTATATAATAAAGAATCTCAAAAGAAAAAAATCGTAAAGTTAGGTCCAAATAGTTTTGGTTTTCAAGTTTACTACGAAAGTTTTAACAATTACTTGATGATAATATTTTTAAAACATAGTAAACAATGAAAGCTAAGTTTTCATAAGAATGGAAATCTCAAAAACCGAAACAGTTTTGAAAGAAAAAAATAATATGCAATTGGCACTTACGTCAATGACATTTAGCGCGCTTAGAACGCTCCCCTCACTCCTCTGGGTAGACTCAACGTGAACGCACGCTCGTTTTGTTAAAATAATCTGGTAAATTTTCGTAATCGAATTGTTTCTCTCGTATGTATAAAAATTATATTATGGGGTCTAATGTTACTGTTTTACTACTGTATTCAATTAAATATATTTAAATAACATCAATATTGTAAATACGACCATTTAAAACAGTAAAGCAGAGTTTATACGAAGCCAGTAATGCTGGCGCCAGTCCTGCAGACAAGCCAGCGTTTGCCTGGCCCCTGTTGTTTAGACGAGGCCATTCATTCACGGATTTTTCTTCGGGTGTGCACACGTTTCAAGTTAAAAAATAATGAATTCGCGGGAAAGTCTGTTGAAAAATAAATGTATAAGGAATATCTCTGCACTATTTGACTTTTTGGCATGTTGTCGTAGAAATTCCAAACAAAAAAAACAAAGATACACCGTACCGACGTTAGCCAGTGACTGGCGAGATGCGTCTACACCTGTCCGCAACGCTGGCGCGGGGTTTGAGGGGTATGCGGGCGGAGGTCACTGGCTAGAAAAATAGACGGGCGCTCTATTCTCGCCAGCGCTGGCAGCCAGCGCTGGCTTGGCTTGAAAAACTGTTTACACAAGGGAAATATCAAGCCAGCGCTGGCTGCCAGTCTTATTGGCAGCCAGTGTTGGCTTCGTGTAAACTATGCTTTAATTCGTAAATTTTGTGCCACTATTGAATCAAGTTTGAATTTCGCGGCCAACGTAACATAGAAAGACTCGGCAAAACATGGAATGCTCACCTGGTCTATAAATACCTAAAAGCCTGTCTGCGTAAAACTAACTCATTAAATTATAATATTAATAGTATAAAATAAATATTATAATAAACTCGTAAATAATAAACATTTATATTTATATTATATACTTATAATACTAATATTATAAAAATAATACAATACATTTTATGAAGATCCGAATAGTGCAATTTTTAACACGCTGGATCGCCGTTCTAAGGGTCCTGGGTTGGATTCCCAGCGAAGCAGCACATAAAATGATGATTTTAGATTTCTGTTCTCAGTCTGGGTGTTTGTATTCTTGTCTAGTGTGTTGTTCATAGCAGCCAGGCACACAAGCAACCATATGTGTGTAGTTATTATATCATTTATTAATATATATCTAATTATTAAAGTATAATATAATCTAATGCATAATTATTCATCTAATAAAAATGTAGGTATAAATAAACATATTTTGTATTTATAGTCCTTTTGCGAAAAATACGGAATTCGTTTAAATGGCAACCCACACAAATGCAAGCTTTTTGCCCCTGTGATTATGGTTAATTGTAGATTGACGATGACACTTTAAAATGCCCTCAGTTCAGTGCGAGCTATAGGTACCTACTCCTATCGCGTTCGATCTGAAATTCGTTATAATTGCATGACACACTAATGTCAGCCTTCCACCCATGCGATTAAGATACATTTAAGATTGACGGCGAAATCGAAAAATGCGCTTAGTAAATTTTGCTCACAAGCTAAATTAAACTCTAAACACAGGTAATCAATGTGGTTTTAGCGGGGAGTGGCAATTCCATATGCTCGGCGACTCGAATATAAACTGTAAGCACACGTAATAAGTTCGTAATAATTCGTAATAAAAGGTTCTATTTGCTTTTTTATTGATTTCTGGTAGGTAGCTAACGAGCAGGCTAGCCAATTTCCGCTGCCGCCCATGACAACTGTGACTTTATCTATACCTACTATCTACACTACTAGTTTGTAATTACCGAAAAAAAAAATTCCACTATAATTATCTACTGGTGACACTCAACAAGTCTACGTGAAAAAAAATTAAATCGAAAGACGTAAAATTATCCCCCAAAAACAGCAAATTTGATCAAAGATTTAATAAACACCAATTCGTTTCATTCATAACTATAAAATTCTCGTAAACAAAATACGATAACGATTTCATTCATACAACTACCTCAAGGTCTACACAGTCTTGGTCCTTGATTTAAAATCGAATTCTGCGATGGTAACGTACCTACTTAATTTATCTTCGTACGTAATGTTTACAAAAGTAAAATCGATGTAAAACCTATGACCTAAAACTACTAGACGGAAGTTCTGATAGAATTTGCTAATGGTAATTTTATTATTTGCCACAATATGTAACATACTGGGACCACAGAAGACATAAAATGAAACGCTGCTCAACTCATAGTCAGCTGACAGCAAATGTATAAGTTTTGTACAGACAAACAAGATCGACAAAAATGTATTAAAAAGAATATCCCTACCAATATTTAATTATCATACCTACGCCAACGTCACATAAAGTAAATACTGAATTAAGGATTTATCCATAATAATCTTGAGTATTAGAAATAAAAGAAAACACGTGCATGACTGCACTCCTAAAAAAATAATATTGAAATAGGTAATTTTACATTGTCTACAATAGTATCAAAATTGTTTGGTCGCGTTTGCTGCACTGCTCTAGCCGCCATCTTAGACGCCATATTCGCCCGGCCCATAAGGCTGCGTTTATTGGTTCCCGTGCATTTGTTGTGATTGAAAAATAGATATTTATTTTTTTATAATGTGATCGATAAATCGATAATTTAATAAATATGCTTAACAATAGTAATACAAACATAAACCCATATTTACGATAAGGTTGCGTGCGAGCAATGATGTATAAATATCTAGATGGATAATCGAATCCGCGAAAACGTGTCAAAAAAGCGAAGCCAACTGTTGGCCGCGACTTTTATATCATTACGCACAGATTACGCACACATAGACAATAAATGAACGCGAAAAACATCGCCTGCACGCACACATGCTTGATATTGTTGCCTTGTTTTTTTTGTTTTCATTGTAGTAGGGCGACGCTCAATCTACCTATTTATAACATCATTGGGATGAAGGTACGAACAATGTAACTATGACATAAAATACTCGTAACAAAGTATCAAATTCAGTAGGTAGTGGTTGCTTATTAGGTATTTATTATTCGACACAGATTAATAGTCACTTAGAATTGAAACGATTTGGCCTATTTATGTACGTTAGCCGCCGTAAATTTGCAGTAAGTAGGTACTTCATACTACGATGTATTGGACATCAATAAACTATTACCTTCAAATACTTTGGAACTGCAACCGTTAATTAATTAAAATTGATTAAACCTTATTTCCTATCTAAATTGCTTAATTGTTGACATAAGAAATCGATAATCTAATTCGATGTATTAGTTATTTGCGATTCTCGTTAACGTAAATAAGATCACATACTTATTTATTGAGATATTTTAAATCGAACCAAAGTAACAGACAGGTACAGATTTGAAAAAAATAATTGATTCTTCGACAAAATTAAAAAGCTGTAGAATTGTGGGTCTAAGATTATGGAGCTTAGACTAGCCGAGCCCTTAGCTGTCGGCGGCGTCCTTTGATGTCGCACGCGCTAGGCGAAATTCAAAAAATTATAACATTGTTGAGTTGAATTTTTTTTCGATACAATACATTGACGATAATATCTATTCATCGACCAACTGATTATAAGTGTTAATAAGTATTATAAGTGTTCATGTAAACCTAAGAAATATGTACTAAATAAATGCTTATTATATTATGCTTTGACGACCCTGTAGCCTAGTTGGTAGCGACCCTGTCTGCGACGCGAGGGGTCCCGGGTTTGATTCCCGGCCGGGGCAGATATTTATGTGGCAGGTAAATATTTGTACTCGGGTCATGGGTGTAATTGTAATGTGTTATATTATGTGTAGTCCATGCCAGCATGCCACCCGCGACACAGGTAGGTACCTAGTAAGTAACCTACTGCGGGGGTATGAGTGTGTTAGCGTTTATTTATTTATTATTATTATTTAAGTATATTGATACTCATCGAAGTTAAAACCTGTGTTAAAACGATGTATCTCTAACATAATGTAATTTATGTATGTAACAGTTAATCCATTAATTCACATCAAATAAATCGAATTATCTTACATTATCTACTCCAAGGAACTATCCGTTCCACGCGCAATCGGCGCAATGAACTTTTAGTTCCATTTTGTGCCACCGCGATTTTATTTTGGTGGCGCGCACGCCGATTTCGGTTTTACATATTACGGTTGTAGCGCCTTAAAGCGAGGGATCCCAGATTCAATTCCGGCCGGGACATATATTTATGAGGCAAATAAATGTTTGTTGCCAGCGTCATGGTCAAAAAGTAACTTTGATTAAGTCAGTTACTGATCCATTCCTAAGCACGATTCGTTCTCCATTACAGAGACTTGGAGCATACTCCACCACGCTGCTCCAGTATAGCTCAGTGGTTCAGGGGATTGTACCTACTTTGTTAGTATTTCGAACGTTACTTAGTAAGCAAATTCTTGACCCAAAATCAACAGTTATCAGTCGATTGTAAAATATCCGCGCAGTTAACTACTGTCAGAAAAAATATTGCTCTATAAATTTTATCGACAGGCCAGTTAAATCCGGTTAAAAGCAGTTACAAGTGGTTCGGTCAAGCACGAGTCAGACCCGGTCACGAAGTGAATTTTGTTAACCATAAAACTGTTGGTTTAAAGGGTAGATGTTAGATTGGTAATTAGATTGAGATCACTTGAATGCCAGACTATCTGACTGGATCTCGGGTAAATTCCTTTGCCTATTGGTTAATTATGTTTTATCTAAATAACTTAATTGTTTACATGACTACTTATTAAACTAAAGTTAAATAAGAGTTCTAAATACTTGCGGGGAAAAAACTATCAGTGGGTACGGTAACAAATGAATAAATGCACATATATCACCTTTTTATGTACCAGTATTTAGTAAACATATCTATACCACAAATTCCCTGGGTCGGGAGTCGACCCTAGACCCGTCACTTAGCTGGTAAGCAATAGAAATCTTTCTTATGAGAAGGCACATTGACTGGTCTAAAACAACCCATTTACGAGTATATATCCATGTCATGCCTATGATATAATAAAAAAATTACTAAGAATCGAAACAAGATATATTCACGACCAGCCCCCAGTCGCAGCACAATATAAAATTTAATGAAAGCGTTTCAATGAAGTGTAGTAGCCTTTCCAACATAATTGGAAATAGATTCGAAATCGGAGCTACAATCTCGTAATTTCTGTCCAACTCGACATTCCGTTCGAATTCCACTTCCAAATAATCCAGGATCGAAAACCGAAACCTCTGGAACACAAATATTTTCGTGGATTGACGTTGCATTTCACAACACATATCTACCGTTCTCTTAATTATACAAGAGCTGTGATTGTATAAGCAATTTTTATGCATTACGAGAAGAGTTTGATGGTGTGTGGTCACTAGTCACCCATGAACACTAAGATAGCAATGTATATCTACATCAGCTAAAGAACAGTCGAGATCAAATCTTCTGGTGGTTCAATGCCATTAACTTTTTTTAATTTGGTCATAACATAACGATAACTATCAAGAAAGACGAGAAGAAATTAGCCTTCTGAGAGCTATCTTCTGAGAGGGCGGTTTAATAATATTTTTTATCGCCTGAAGGGCTTACGTAAAAGCAGACGAGCCACCTGATGGTAAGTGGTCATCGTCGCCTATGGACACGAGCAACACCAGGGGAGTCACCAGTGGAACGCCGGCCCTGAAGGAGAACTCTTTTTACACCTTTCTTGAAGAACCCCATGTCATAGCGCTCCGGGAATACCTCAAAAGGAAGCTCATTCCACATATAAAATGAAGTTAACAAACTAGTATCTAATCCAGCATCATTTACTTCAAAGTGAATATACTTACGCTGTAAATAGTTTCTATGTGCAATTCACTAGTGCACTTCTGTAGAGAACCGAGGGCATTAAATATTACTCGATTCTTTACCGCAAACCGTTTGTACGTGAAAGAGACCCGGGCGGGCAGTTCGCTGAACAAACGGACACTCTTTAATTGAATATACAAACGAAACTGTTGAATATACAAATTCTTTCCCAACCTCATGTTTAAATTTAAATCGTTATTTTCTTTATATAAAATTCTCGTGTCACAATCGTCTAAATGTCTCGGGTCAGCTAGTTTTCTTTATGTAAATAATTGTTGGTCGTGTAACTTTAGCAAGCAGTACAGTACCAATAGCTTTGGTCGTTGGCTCTAGAAAAAGAGGGGCTGGGTTCAAATCTTGGAGCAAATAAAAAAAGAATTACCTACGTTTGTATCAGATAATTCCTCTTGCTTCGGTGAAGAATAACTTGATGAGGACACATACACTAATTTTATATATTATGGTCTATATCCATATATACAATTTGTTGATACATAAAAATATAAACATAACAAAAATAACATAACAAAACTAAAACTAAAATAAGTTAAATAAACTAGGACCCTGTGGTGCAGTCCCCAATACGCTGGCAGCGTTTCCTCGCTGTATAGCAATGCTAATACGTTGAGCGAGGAAACTGCCAGCTCTTGGATCACTAGTTTTTTCCTTTAATTTATTTTTTATTACTTTGAAAATATAGTGGGCGTCAGGACCCCACGGACCAAGAGTTTCCACCCCCAATGCTTTGTTGTTAGATATGAGCTTAGCAATGAGACACTTATGGGTTGCCAAGAAAAAATATGACTTCACAGGCGTTCCAAATTAACTCATGTGAGTAATTATGGTAATCCATAGATGTTAGCGAAGCTTTTAGTTCAGTGCAAACTGCATCCAAATCGATAAAGCTACTTCTAAGGTCACTGGTCGCAAACGTAAGGTCGTAAGTACAGATAAACCAAACAATATTAAAATTAAAAAAAATATATATTAATATTTCTTCTCAAATATCTTCCGTGTACATACAGCCAGTAACAGTATAATTAAATTACACATACATCAATATTAATAAAGTGCCACAACCACGAACTATAGGGTAAAGTAGGAATAAAATAAAACGTCGAATAAATATCAGGGCTTGCTATTGAAACAATATTTTATCAATGATATTTTCAACTAAAATACTCTGGCGGTTGCTATGTGGCGAGGGTAGTAGGGTTGTTTAATTTTCGGTGGTAAAAGTAATTAATTTGGTATTCCAATTCGGAAACTTACGTTCTTTATTTTAAAAAAAAATATTCAAATTTATACAAGGCCTTGGGTTGGCATTGGCTAGTGATATTCGACCTTTCAGAATAGATGATAAGCTATAACGACATAGGTATGTACTTAGATTCCTTCTACCACATTTCTACCTATGAGTGCTGTGCTAGTAGAGTACAAACGATTTTAAACTTGTATAAGTTGTTAATATCTACTATAAATGCAAACGAGTAGGCACTCGCGATAATTTTACCGATCAACTGAATTTCGAGTGGCCACGATCCATAGAACTGGGTAATTTTATATAATCTTATTTTTTCTACTGAATATGATCTTTAAAAAAACTTGTTTTCAACCTTTGACTGACTCGATTCGACCAGCCCTCATTACTGAAGAGGCCTAGAGAAAACTCCACCATCCTTATCAAATGTGGATTACTCCTACCAACTGTGTAGTGTACTTACTTGACTATTACTATCTAACAACTTACTGGACTATCACTAGGAATCCTTGCGCCAGTCCCCATAGGTACCTACTTTCTAAGAAACTAACCAGCTTACTCTAACACGTTAAAATAACACGTCCCGTTAAAATTGTTTTTATGTATCGGTTACACTGTCATAGACGGCAGCGGAAGGTATTTTAACACCATAAACAAAAAAGTGGTTTGCAAAACTTCTTAAAAAGAAATAAGGTGTAAGGATGCAACGAATTATTACAAGCCATTTGCGTACAAGGGGAAATTTGCCGAAAAAGCCGGCATCAAATTAGAGCAAAAGCTACGTTGTTTTTCTGCGAACAGATTTATAGCAACACTTAGCCTCCCACTTTGCTATGAACTGTTCAAATTTTCCTTCGGGGTATGCCCCCTTTCTTGGCGGCAATCTGTTTATTAAGACAAAGATAATATTAATATCTGAAAGTAATAATTTTGTTAATGTTAAATAAGTACATTTAACATTAACAAAATACGTCCAACAAACTCGGTCATCCCAACAAATTGTCAAAACAACATTCCATCATCAGATGCTGACTTGGTGACAACGGGTCCCACTCACAAACGCTGTGTCAAATTAAAAAGTTATCGGTTCACAAATGACGGATAAATCACACATACATAAAAAATAAAAACATCAAAAAAGAACACCCTTTTTGAAGTCGGTTAAAAATGAACTTCATTAAAAATAATGTTATGAAACACAACATTAAGCAACAATTACCGCTGGCACTAACGCCACGCCTCACCGAAGTGCAAGCTACATACTCCTTTGTTTATACAGGGCGTTGTAAAAAGAACGCTGGCTCAAATTCAAACTCGCAAAAAGCGCTTAGGTGTTTAATTAATTTAAAAGCTTTGAAAGACGAGGGGACTCACTCTGTTAAGCAATGCGATTTGATTTTGTTGCCCTTTTTCACGCTACTTTCTTTTGTAATGATATTTTAAATCTTATGTAGTGTTGACTTACATTTCTATTCAAAAAGAAATGGAGATTGTTTTAATAACAGGAATATTCAATTTTCTTTATTGTAAACCATAAATGGACCACTATTGAGCACAAGTGTCTTATCATTATTGAAGAGACCTAGAGCATACTCCACACCACGCTGGTCCAGTACGGATTGGTGGAGGGGGTAGTGCCCAATCCAAGTATCGGAAGTTTTATGCCACTTAAACGCCTCCGCTATTGCTTAACAATTGTTACTTAACCCCTACACTAATCCGCACTGGAGCAGCGTGGTGGACTATGCTCGAGAGCTCTTTAATGAGAAGGAGATCCGCGTTCAATAGTGGGTCATTAATGAGTTCAAAGTACGAGTGCTAATTACTAGGTACTAATATTAATTTATTATGAAACATACAGTTGAAACTCGGAAATACACTACGTAAATGAATCCGACTTGGGGTTTAAGAAAACCGATTAAAATCCTTTATAGAGGATGCACTCTGAAAGTGAACTTTATTGCAACGGAACAAGATTAAAAATTCCTCGTAAGTACATGTAAAGAAAGACGAGATTGAAGTATTAACCCCGATGCTAAGTCTCGCAAACATTCGTAATGCGATCAAGTACGTAAAATAAAAGTAGTAAGCAACATGAGAAAATATCTTTAGTACCTACTTCTTGTTACTATATTGGGAACAACCAACTTTATTTAAGTGCTTAGACCAAGGCTGCTCAAAGTTTAAGCTGAATGAACTGCTTTTTAATTTACTACACTGTCATATAAATCTTTTTGCTGAAATGGCAACATACCTTTTTGGTACATTGCACTTAGGGATATCCATCAATCTAAATATGTGAAAGCGAAATCACATGTCAAATAGAAAATCGCTTGACATGTATTTGAGTGGAGGGTAGTTTATAGTTACTAGATGTCAACTAAGAACGGATTTTGTGATTTTGTACTCCCTAAGAAGTATAGCAAGTGTTGAGAATTTGTTTCAAATATCGACAATTTTAAAGCAGACACTGAACATGCTTTTAGTTAGATATAATAAAACAAATTTTTAAACGTTTTTATGCTATGAGTAGTTATTTATTACTTGCTTCCATCAGGGAAAATGCTTGAGAAAACCAGCACATCTGAGATTTCATCATAAAAATCTTAAGATGTTATATGAAATCTGCCAAACCAAACTTAGCCAGCGTTGTGGGCTAAATGACCCTCTCTGAGACCAAATAACCAAATAAAACTCAATAAGTTATAAGTTAGCCGAAGAAATTTATTTTAAGCCAGGAAGCTATTAGACAAAAGTACCACGAACATTGCCATAACAAAATTTTGGAACCCTTTCGTTAAAACTTTGACTATCGCTGACCTAGACAGTGTAAGGATGTGTAATCTATACCTACAAAGTGCCTGTTTATTTCCCTTACGCGTAGGTCGTTGATAAGGGAACTCGTTTCAACATTATCTAGCCTTCGTGGAACCACGCAATACTATCTAGTATTTACAGGGTACTTACTGATGTTATTCGATGTAATAAAATACTTACGAGTTACCGCTTATTAGGTACCGGAATAAGGTTAGTACGAGGCGTTATAAAAATCCCTCCGATCCACACTGAGGTTTAATGCATGGATGAAACCACGCAAGAAATTGTGGAAAAATAATTTTCAAGCGTAGGAGTTGGACTGGGTTGTGATGTCCAGGGTTCGATTTCGGCTGAGACAGTCATTTATGTGACGGATAAATGTTTGTTCTCACATGTACGTTTGCACATTGTAAGAATGTTTGAACGAATCCTTATAATCCTGTAGATATGTTTTCCATCATCATCTCAACCCATCATGGCCCACTATTAAGCACGGGTCTCTTCTCAGAATGAGAAGGTTAAGGCCATAGTCCACCACGCTGGCCAAGTGCGGATTGGCGGACTTCACACACCTTTGAATTTTGCGAACTCTCAGGTATGCATGTTTCCTCACGATATTTTCCTTCGCCGTTTGTAGCAAGTGATATTTAATTTAAAAATTTAAAAACGCACATAACTTCGAAAACTCAGAGGTGCCTGCCCTGGAAATTGAATCCGGATCTTCCGAATAGGAGACCGAATTCTTAACCACTAGGCTATCACCGCTTTGCTTATGTTTTCCATACCATCCGCGATACAGTGTCTTAGTAAAATAGAATAAAAAAAAAAAAAAAAAAAAAATGGAATAAACATAACGACCTAAACATATTATTTAATAAACAAAAATAAATTTGTACAACTTGATTCTTTAAATATGATACAATCACAGTTAGCGCATCAACCTGTATATTTTGTTATTAGGAAGAACACTCGTCTTTCATTTCTAGTTTTGCATCTCGTTCGCACTTAGGCACGTCTACAAAACCGGTCGGTAATCGCACGGATGACAGCGAGGTGATCAAAAGAGCGAAGGTATTTAAGTAAAATATAAACATGTAATGATGTAAACATTGAAATACTATGTACTAAAGTACCATGTAAAAGTTAGACTAACTAGCATTGCGGACAAACCGTTAAAGGTTTTTGCAGTGCTTTTTGTTTTGTTAACATATTTTTATTATAAATAAATGAAAAAAAAAAAAAAAAAAAGTGCGAGCCATGAATGTGTAAGCGTTTGTTTGTTATGTCCACTCAAAATAGTTCCCACTATACGTCCAAATAAAACTAACACTTCATCAAACCATCCCAATTTAATAGTACATAGTAGGTACTGTATCCGCACATATCTTTAAATTACCTAACTTATGTAATATAAACACATATCAGCAAATAATAAATTTACCACAATGAAACGATAAAATTAAGTTATTCTTTGCTTTAAAATGCCAACTTGTTGAAAAAATCTTGGTAACACTTCAAACTGATAAGCTTATCAGAAACATTTTAAATATGCTAATACGCCCTAATGTATACCAACTATGCATTAAGTTTATTATAATAGCAAGATATTTTTTTTCGACACAATCCTTATCGACAGCTAAAGTTGTTTTTAATCAAGTCCGTGAATTTTACTTTTTCTAAAGAAACGATTAACGACTCTACAGATTTATTATTCTTTATATGTAAAGTGCTCACCGCGACTTGCGTCGCTGCGTCGATTCTAAGATTCTGCCTTTCTATCAGAGCTAAGCTAAGTGGCTAAACTACGTTGCTAAGGATGCGTTTGACGTTTTTTCATGAGTTGTTTTGAGTCTTGTGCTACATCAGTCACATTTGACACGGCAGCGGAAGGGGTTGTGACTTGTGACTTGTACTGCTTGCTTGTTTGCTACCTTTTTTCCGCAAAAAAGGCAGCACCACCCTTGCGCTGCCGCCCCTGACAACTGAACCAGAACAAGACTCATATTAATATCACAGTTAGTCCAGACGGTGTCATTAAGAATTAGAAGAATTAAGTGAAAAACAAAGCATAAAAATACACATATAACCGTCCATTTGAATGTTACCATTTTGAAAACACGACATAAGCCCAAGGTCTCACAGAAGCCCAAATTAACATGGCCCATATATCTTTATAACGTGTTACGTGTATGCTAATGTATGCTGTTACGACGGGCTCATGATATACAGCCTCTGTTATATACCTGGCCAGTCGACTTTTTATTTAAATGGCACTGGTATTAACCGCAGCATAAAACCTATAGTCTTGTTCTAAGATTAATTATCTAGAAAAAAAAGTCGAAGTAAAAGTTTCACTTAGTACAACGACTTGATGTTAATAAAAGTGTACATAAATACACCTAAAGTACCTATAAAGGTATATGATTATTGGTGGTCTATTGGTGGCCTGGTGAGTTATATTACAGGAATGCCGTTTGGGGGTCTTGGGTCTTGGGTTCAATTCCCAGCGAGAAATTTAATATTTATTTTATATTTTTTGCACTAAATACAGTATACGAACAAAAGGCAGAGTCAATGCTAACAGCATTCTCGGCACGGATTCTATGAGTAAGTGCAACTAATAAATGCGTTAAGATCATAAAATTAAATAAAGGTAAGTACATGGGAAATACATGGAACCTAATTCGAATGACCTCCTAATTTTAAATTATGAAATCTGTTACAAAATATCCAAAAGTAAAAAGAATAAACCTATTATTATAACAGAACATACCACAACACAAAGTAGAATCCAGTTTAATCCCGTCTAAGTCTGCGTCTTACACAACAGATGTATAACTGCTCTTTTTGAGAATAACAGTCATATTAACGTTGGAATTCAGGGAACGCGTAATCACGTTAAACACACCGCAAGCGAATTTGAGCCTTGTTCGGCGAACATAGAGATAAAAACACCACAAGTGCCCCGCGTAACTAGGTTTTGTAAAACGTCACATAAACCTCACAGAATAATGAGCGTTAGGACGTGTTTAGACGCGACGCGTTTATACGCTGTGAATCAGATGGAGTAATTGTGACTTGGGACGTCCTGTCTGACATTGTCTGAGAATAGAAATATTATTAAATATTTAGATCATCGACTTATTATCATAAAGATATATTTATGATTAATGTGATATTTTATCTTAATTTTAGTATCTATCATTGATTTTCTATAGAATGAGACATTTAAAAATCTACGATCAAACAGAAATAAGTATAAATTATTATGTAAGTACTTAATTTAACAAAAATAATTATGATAATTTGGGTTGCAGTTGCAGTACATAGAACACAGGAACGTGAGATTTTTTATGATTTAAGATTCCACTGCACCCCATAAAAGGTATGAACGACACATAACAAGACTAAAATAGTCAGCAGCGGGTAATCAGCAGAGGGTCTTATGAACGTAAATTGGTGAATACGGTTAGTACGTAAGTTCAGCCAAAAAATCCTAGTAGATTTCGCTTTCAGAGCATTGGACATATTTTCAATAATAGACAAGTTCCGCCACTTTCTTGATTCGAAATGTCCCAAATACCCGCGTATTAAACGCGCGTCAAACGCGCTAAGTGTGAAAAGGTCGCAGCCCGGCGAAATGTGGAGTACGATACCGACAATACAATGTAAGGGGTGTTAGGAGCTTCGCAAGTAGGTCGTATAAATTCAAAGCCATCCGGCTGAGAATGGCACGTAAACTTGGACGGGCTCGGACAGTCCTTAATTGTAGGGTGGCCATGGGTTTTGGGAATTTAGGTATATTATGTGTGTTAAATGGATATTGGCAACGTAAAATATATTTTTTGATATACAAGATAAGTAGGTACCTAACAAGATAAAAATTGGTGATAATGATAATATAGGTAAGGCTTGATACTTTAAAAACGGGTCTATAATAGTACAGACTCTTCAACTTTTGTACAAATCTTAAATGATCGAAGGAAGAACGATGTTTCATTGGTCGATATATCCATTCTATTACATGGACAAACTTGGAATCAATTCTTAACCTCAATATCGGTATCAATTGCAAAAATCGTGAAATATCTTACAATTAAATTGTTTAAAAGACAATATTTTTTTCTAATACTTTTTTATACCTACTTAAACTTATTCTTATAAGCATTCTAACAATAATTATCCTTATTATCCATTCCTACTTAACATCATGGTCACCCTGGTCAAGAAACAAAGTCCCGTAAGGTGATGAGCGACGCAGAGGTTGCTCGTAATGAATGTTCGTCTGTTTTGTCTTTACTACCGGGGTACCGTCGGCAACACACAGAATGAATGACTTTCTATTATTATTTTATTCAAAAAGTGTAAAAGATTACTTATTTTGCGACCAGTATAACAGTACATTCAATAACGGAATATTGCATGCATATACAGAAACGAAATTTTGATCATTGGGACAGCATTGGGAAATTCAACACTCATGGTTACTGGTTTTTAGTTTTTAGTGTGACCCTTCTCGTGAAATTCAAACTCATTTAACATTATAATTTAATGATTAAATTTCCCCTCGCTGGGAATCGAACCCGAACCTTTTGAGCGGCAGTCTGATTTAGTAACCAATGCACCACATGGGTCGACAAATAAAAAAAACTTAGCTATTCTGTGCCAGGCCATGCGATTCATAACAATTATGAAGAATAAAGTCCAGTATAATTATTTTGTTTTCACAAACGGACTTATAGTTTTTTTAATAAGTACATTGACTTACTCACTTTTTAGTCTGATATAAAATTTTACATCACTACACTACATAGTCATACAATGAAAAAAAAATGTGTATGACAGTTTAGATCTATACGTAAGTTAGAAGTAATACCATTTAATTTTGTAGATAAACTTACAGCAAATAGAGACATAAAACCGAAATGAGTTTAAACAAAAACCATTTACAAAACCGACTGCGGAAGGACAGAGCACAATTTTCCCGGACTGCAATATTTCATAAGCTATTGTGCTATTCAAAAACTAAAAGGAAAACGGTAATAAAACCTATCCACAGGACGAATATTTTAAAACTGTCTTCGACTATCCCGTGCCAAACGGAATCCTGTAAAACAAACGTTAATCTCTCCTTTGAACTTAATGCAGCTAAAAAGAAAAAAAACCAAACTTGTTTCAAAGCCTTAACCTGTGGTGCGTTTCCGGGATCAGCTGACAAACCAATTTGAACTTTAAGGCTTTGACGTTACGATTTAAGTTTCATTCCGCTAAGTTGCAATGAAATGCAGGAAGAGAGAACGGTTTGGATTCGGGACTCTAATGCTTTGATGATTGAGTTGAAAACTTTTTGTGATGATGTTTCTTTACGGGTGGTAAGGTGTTAGTTGTAATATGTTTCTGATGACTATTTAATTCCAAACTCGTGTGAACCTGGCGCTCTAGCATTGTGATCGAGGTTGTATTAGGGTTCCGCAAGCAAACGGTCACAAGCGTTTGTGTTACATTACAATCTCTAAATTGCCTCCGCTGTCCGAACGTCGTAGGGTATATCTTTTTTATGAAATAAGTTGAGATTTGAAATCGCTAAATAAGTATGTAGGTACTGTGCTGTGAATGCTATAACAACAAACAATAAAAAACTTCAAAAACTTAGATTCCAAAGGTAGTGTACACAAAAGTAAGCTTAACGAAAAATTTTAATTTAAATTCGCTCGGTGGTACGGAACCCTCCATGTGCGCGTCCGACTCGTACTTGACCGGTTCATTTTATATGTCCTGTTTGCGCTCGGCTGAATGTCCTATTAGTGCTTAATAACATAACAAGACCCTTCATGTTAACTCCTAATGTGTGAATTTTGTTACCTTCGTAAATAGGTCTTCGTTTCCCTTACACAACTTGGATGAAGCAATTTGTTCTGTTACCTGCAAAGAATTAAACAAAACATTAATAATTTAGTGTATTATAAATTTATTTAATTAGAAACATATATGTAGATAGTTTGAGTTTCTGATTTTAAAGTAAGATCAATTGAGGCTCATTATTTTCAATGCAAAATCTTAGAGAACCAAAAGCTGTATAGTATAAAATAATTCTATACAGTCTTTCTATTTTCTTTGTATACTGTCTTTTTCACGTATTTAAAATATAAAAAGGTAGGTAGCTGCATAATGGTTCTTACGAGTCTGACAATGCGTCGGTGACTAAGCTAAACTTATTTAAATAAATATAATTATATTAGAAAGAACGTATCTATGCTTAATTTTTGAGAGTCCATACTATCAACGACAGACAAACTCAACAAATTTATCATATATACATAGCACATACCTCCATACATGCATTTGTTTAAATTACGTAACCATTTATAAAATATGAATTAATTACTATGATGTAACCTATTTCCTATCGATGATGATGTGAATATACCAACAATACTTTTAAGTCTTTTAGAGCACCACATAAAACGCACGGACAGTAACAGTATTTGGGGCGTACATAGCAAAGTAAACATCACTTAAAACCATCGTTACTAAACGAAAGTGGCGCTAGTGTCGCACCTGCTCGCAAGTTTTCAAACCGTAGAGGCCATAATCCTTCAATCTAGTGAGTAAACAGCACTGTTTGCGTATCACTTACAGGCCTTATAACACACCTGACCCACGCCTGCAGCTCTCTGGGAGATATTTCCATGGCTATGGGGTCAATGGAATTCAGTATAACATTAATTGTTATCAAAGAAAACCACCCGATGAACTAGGTATGAAAGGCGTAGGTAAATAACGCAGTGAAATCAGTGAGTGAATACGCAAAATATCACTATTTTTCTACACTTAGGACTAGAAGTTTTGTTCAAAAATTAAATGTCATTAAAATCAAAAACTTATAAGCAGGTATACGTTATGTATTTATAAACTAAAGAATTATCAAAATTGGTCTACTCTGTAAGAGACTTGGACTAGTCCAATCGAAATCTAATCATAAAGAGACTAACCCATTGCGATCATACAACAATCGCATCATACGAATAGAAAACACTTACGTCACTTAGGATAGTCCATCGTTATAATTTTTTGGATTTTGTTGCGACAATAAAGGCCATCCAACAGTCATTTTCCTTCATACATTTTCCAACAGATCAGTTATACCTATTTATAGGTAAATATCGAACAAAAGATCACCGCTTCAATTGTTGGTTTCGGCTAGGATATCTGAAGCCATAATCCTCCAATCTACGGAGTAAACAAAGCTGTTTGCACACCGCTTGTCGCTCGCGAGGTTATTTGAAAAGCCTCGGCTCCACGAATCACTTAATAACTTGAAAGACCTATCGAATAACTTTTTCTTTTGAATACGATAAGTAACTGGATTTCTTGGTAACTCAGTGGGATTGTGATGATTGGATAAGTGAGATTGTGGAAGGGTACTAGGTTCGATTCTTGGGAGGTGTTTTTAGGTAGTTTAATGCAGGTCAAGCGAACTTTGTTATTTTGAGTTATTTTATGAGGAATTTCTATGGATTCGAATACTGTATAAATATTCTTGGGGTTTGTGTTGTCGGTTGTGGCATGGCCAAAACCGGGAAGGTACAGATTTAAAAATTTATATCATAAGGGTTTTATGAAAACGATTTCTTCGTAACATTGAATGTTTTTACTAGTTGACAAAAAAACAGATGCTACCCGATGTTAACTCACCGTCACACAAGAACATAATTAAACCAAAAACTATCACAGACTCAGAATGCACAACACAAAGGAATTTAGCGTAGACTAAAAAATAACCTATACGAAAAATCTTTCTGTTTTATAGCCTAAGGTAAGTGATGATAAGCGATCACCAACCCCTATGGACATTGGCAACACTGGGGACGTCGCCGACGCATTGCCAGCTATGAAGGAAGTGAGAGATCCTTGAAATAATCCTTGAACAGAAGAAAGGGTATGGAGAATCTCTTTCGAGTGAATGAGAATGAGAATTGTTTATTCGAAATGGGGTTTTTAATGTTTTTATATAGATACCCTTTTCGAAAGTCAAACTAGGTATGCCATCGCTTTAAGAAATCTCTACGGTTAGTGGTCTTGGAATTTGTAGTCACTATCCATACTAATATTATAAATGCGAAAGTCTGTCTGTCTGTCTGTGACGTTTTCACGGCTGAACCACCGGTCCGATTTCTATGAAATTCGGAATGAAAATAGTTGAAGAGCCAGAGTCACACATAGGTTATTTTTTTTTTTCAAATATCAACCCCTAAAGCCCTAAAGGCTTGAAATAGGGGATGAAAGTTTATATGAAAAATCTGCACCGCATAAACGATTTCGACGAATTTTCCCGGGAAGATAGTTGATGACGTACCCCCTCCCCCACTTCCCCGGTTCGCGATATAAGCGAATACCACGCGGGCGAAGCCGCGGGCAAAAGCTTTGACTTACAAAGTGTCATCAAATCACCTCTCATTCCTGCAATGAAACGAAAACCAACCCGACTCAGATTTCTTCAAACGTTTTAATGCGTAAGTAAATAATTGTCCCATACTCGGTTTACGTTGAATTGAATGACCACCCAGGAATATAGGTATGTTTGTGTAATAAATTTGTAGTTGGTTGCTGTCTGTATTTGGAATATATTAAATAAAACCTTAATGGGGCCTTAACAATAAAATGCAATACAATGATGTTTAGAATTTTTATCTCTTTATAAAAGGTTAAAACAATTACGCTTGTTACTTACTTAAATAACTAAGCAGACTATTAAAAACAATAACTAACAGGACTAACTATAACTATCAATCCATGTTCCAATACTCATAATTACAAACAAACCAACCAACTAATGTTCTTACACCGTCTGCTAACCGGGCTCCAAGTCCCCACTTGAGTCTTGCTCTAAATAGGTCATAGTCAAGGACGGCAGCGGAAGACTGGTGCTGATTGTTTTTTGCTGCCTTAATTCCATTAAAAACGCTGAATATTTACATCCTTAGCGCCAACCCTATAATGGGTTACAAGTCTAGGATTTTCATAATTTATGAGTTCTTTGGACATTCTCCATCAAATTGCTCCAGTGAGGATTGAAGGAAGGATATAGAATGGCTATAAAATTAAACATAACAACACCAGTCTTAAGTCCGAGCCAAGAACATGACGTCAGTAATAAAACGCTCAAACGGGCGGCATAACGGCATAACCCATAAGTTTTCCCTTAAAACAAGGGCCGTTGGCAACATCACCCGGTCTCGAGCGGGGAAGCGATTTCAAAGACTTGATGAAAGCTCTCGACGTATTGGAGCTTAGGGCTGTCAAAAACGGTTTGTTTGAAAAATTGTGCTATCGAAATTTTAATAAAGGAGCTTTTTTATAACAAAATGAGACGTTCATTATCTCCGAAAACATGATACTTGGTAATATAAATTTTACTTAGTATGATTACGAGTAAATAAACTAATGGCGTGTACATCTAAGATCTGGCTCAAACATACTCGTACATACATTAACATAATTTAAATACATTGACTTACAAAAAAGATAAATTTATGTCCACAGTCAATCTGAAAAAACCTTTCGTCGAACGAATTACGGTCGAATTTCGACCGCAGAGCGGGTCTATAGAATAAATGTTAAATGAGTCTATCAAACTGTTTCCCAATTCAAGGGGCTCATTTGCTTTGTCACATCTTTCTTTGTTTGTGCGTATATATTTCTATTCGTAATCAGAACCAGATCAAATCGGATAATTGGTTCGTCGATGATTGCTACGTGACATTTGCATCCGAGATAAAATACCCCCCAATTTAGCTGGATATTCGCAATGACATGATTGGGTATTTGAATAAAAAAAAACTCAATTTCCAATGCAGGAGGTGTTCATTGATAAAGACACGGTATTCGTCGATAAAGGTGCAGTATTCATTGATAAAATTGCATTGACGGTTTTTTGTCGTGTGATTTAGAGACGAATCTAATGCACGCTAACCCGCAGGAGCATCTTGGTGTAACATGGAGGGCCGCTAATGCATAGTATCCAAAAGAAAAAAATACTTGTAATGCGTTAAGGTACAATAAAATTAACGGCTAATAAACGGTTTGTTAAGGAGTGTGTGTTTTCATTTTTCCTTCTCTTTCCTTTCTATGACTGACAACTTACCGGTGATGTCTTTTTTTACTTACTCGTATGTGATGTCCAATGCCGATGGTTACCAATTTGATGGTGACCAAACGTCTTGTCTGCTCGGTACACATTTAAAAATACACGAAATTGAAACATCACAACAATTAATTTTGCCAACATATAACTATTAACTTCTTCATAATGTAAGTACAATGTAAGTGACTTTAAGTCAACCTTAAGGAGGGACTACAGACAAGCATGTAAAAAACTATGTAAAAAATTGAGTTTCATTTTGAATTTGGAATGAATTTTTTATTACTTTATGGTCACTTATGCAATCCATAGACAACGCAGCTTGGCACAGCCCTGCCTCTCGCTAGAAGTCAGGAGGCGCTCTTACGTCCTCTGCGGTTGCAAAATTCACTCCCTCAGGTCACTCACCCCTCTCATTACGCGATAATGTCATTCCTGACAGAGTGACAATTTTTTGCAACTAACTATATTATTTAGGTTATTTTATTGCGTCTTTGTTGACGAATCAAAATAATAAATAATGCTAAACATTCACCCCCGTACTTAGATTTTATATTTCTGAGTGACCAATGACGGAAAAACTAAAAGGTTCAAATGGCATTCATGTAATGGTATGGTAATGGAGGTAATGGAAATCAAGACGACTGTGTGCTAGTATGAAAAACATAATCCACCACGCTGGCCAAGTGCAGAGTAGATTTCACTGTCTTTTGAGAATATTATGATGTACTCTCAGCGCACATAATTTTCGACAGAGGTGCATGTATTGTATTAACTGATTCCACCCCTTTTGGGAGTCCAATTTTAAAACAGTTGTCTATCACTGCTATATCAGATCTGTTCATTAGTTATCTCACGACACTATACCTGAATCATAATATATTAAAAACAAAATATTTTACCCATCGTAACCTCTTAAGCACCAATGTCAACACAATATTAACAAGACGATTAACGAGAGCTCATCCTAAGCTCCTTAATGTATAACACGTGTAGCCCACGTTATTACTATCACAAAACACCGAACAATCTCGAGCTAGTAAATCATTTTTCCATATATCACACAACGAATAAACGTCCGGGGTCGACAGAAAAACAAATAACGCGGGGAAAATTAAACGAACGCACATCTCATAGATTAACGACGGGAAGAGATGATGGGTAGGAAAAGTTGTGTGTATCTCATTCTCTCCAAAACTTGACAAAAAGAATTAGCAATTCGATTTCCACAAAACAGTCTGTCTTTTCGATTTCTATTCTGCAACATCGTAAAGACAGCGATTTTTGCTAGTGCTTGTAGTTCACACACTGATTTGATTTGGATGGAAATGCGTTGTCACTGTTGTCAGATAAGGTTTGTTTTTATAGTAGTGTGCTGTGAATGAGTGACTGGTGAAGATACTAAAAGCTAAGCTCCATCTTCATTAAAAAAGTCATTGAACTTTTAATTGTTTTATATTGTACATACAAGGAGCTTGTTTCGATTTTAACCCGTTATTATGTTTTCATGACGCAGAATTCTACAATCTATGTTACACAGGCTCCAAACTCCATTTTAATGTTTGTTATGTTGTTTGAAGTTTTGAAGTGTAGAAACTTTACAAGTTTCGCTCATAGCGGAATTCAGATCGCTTGTTTAAGGGTTGTGTTATTCGATGAAGAAACGGAATTGTTTTAGAAACGATCATTAGCTTGTCATAAATGCAGTCATCTCCGATTCTGATGGAATGTATTAGACTACACGAAAATTCAAGAGTAAATAATAGACAGTTAAATTAGTATACATACCTACTCATGCCAGTTATAACTTACGTAATGTGAAAAAATATAAAAATTTAAGTGCCTAAAATTAATTTAATTCAAAATCTAGAACATTTGAAATTCTAGCTACTTCTTCATATACTGTGCTGGTTTTCTTCGTTATTACCTAACCACAATCACGGGTTTATTGCTACTGAAACTGGACTAATACCACAGCTATTCTCGCATACTCTCTATTCCTAAAACATGATTTATTTTTTACGCTCCATCTCTTCCCACCCATAGATTTACTATGACATTTCTAACAAAGATTGTTCTATTTAAAAACGCATGTCAAAGTGCGGTGTCGTATTGACTGGACGTATTAATTACAAAGACACGTCGTGGTTTGGGCATAACTATTAACAGGACAAATTCGAAATAGTTCCGTTGGCAGGACGCCAGCCGTAGCTTTCTCTGATAGATGTTTTTATGGAAAGTGGTGAGCGAGCACAATTAATTGTAAGTGTCCGTTAAACTTTGCGAACGGCTGTAATAATTTTTTTGATGACGTAAAAGTCGTAAGGCAGACATAATTATGTACATGACAAACATACAGGCAGACATACATGGTAAAATTCACACGTACCTAATACGTAATGACACTGACAAACACAGATGAGGTTTTTTTATAAAATCAAGGTAGCACGGGCATGCACCACCCTCCATATGCCGGCTTAGTCATAATATGTAAGTACCAGCCGCTACCGAAAATATTTTCTTCAATATCTTCTATAAGCAGACATCGATAACTTACACTTCTATTACATGTATAGATTAGCGAGTAACATAAACGAAATCTAAAATTAAATTTCGGGAGATGAGCAAGCTTCTAGTATAAGACTTAATTGCTACCACTACTCTATGAAGCAACAAAAAGTATTAATTCAAAGGCTTGGAGCACACGCGCGCATAAACTGTAAAACTATTAACAGGGCTTTCGAAATAGTTTCCTTGGCCGGCCGCCAGGTTCGCTACTCGCCGTGATAGATCGCGCTGCCTTGCATTTGACACGGTTGTAAACAAAAATAATAAATAAGCGTTCAGTGTACAGAACTCAGCGTATTTCGGATGTAGGTATACGATTTTTATTTCAGTGAGTTTTATTGCTTTACGTAACATATGAAGCGGCGAGGTTTATCGACGACAGGTCTGCTCGACGATATTTCGTCGATGAGGGCACGCTACGACCCAATTCAATAATGTTATAAGACAAAGTAATTGTTTGATCAAAGGGACAAACTTTTGGCTTCGACATTGTTTGCGGGGACACAATAATCTAAAGATCTATGGCTTGGGTAACTTTCGACGAAATCGCTCTATTTTCACGCTATGCATTCGTCAGTTCTCAACAAGTTTGAAATCATTTTATCGTGTCACTTCAATATTTTGACAAACAAACAAATTAATAATTTGCTACTAAGTCATATTCATAATTACAGTCGCGAGCCGTAGTCATCTACGGCTCGCGACTTACGACTATGAGTCGTAAAGACATTCGTAAAACCAACAGGCATGCTGATGCGTTGCTGACCATGAAAGAAGACAGAAGGGAGAGAATATAGGCTCTCCAAAAACAACAAACACTTAGCCACGCCAGCTTCACGAAAAGATAGTAAAACTAGAAATAATGTAGGTAAGTTAAAAATATAAAGGAAAAAAAAAATAAGTAAAGACGTGCGGAATTTGGAATGGTGAATTAATTAATTAATAATGCTTTTCTAAATACCAAACAGAACAAGACTCAAATAGGGAGTAGGAAGGTAGGTTAGTCCAGTTAGAAGATGGTGTCAGAGCATTAGTTGGTTAGTTTGCCAATACGAGTAAGTGCTGGACTTGGGAGTAATAGCTCAGTTTAAATATAATTGTAAGAAATCGTTTCGATGTAATTCGGTCACAAATGCGTTGCTACACTTAAGTCCTGAGATAGGTACCTCTAAAAAGTGTAACCGACTCCCGAAGGTACCTACACCCCGAAGCTTAAGTCACAAGTAATCACTAAAACTTAAATTACCTTCGCACTAGTTAACCTATAATCGAGTTGACTTAGTTAATTATATAATCCGAGTTATGAATGAATCATTCAGCCCGCTTCTAACTTGATTAAAGTTACCTCACAGACAAATACATATGTTGCCGAGTTAGTTGGAGAGCCTAAATTTTCAGTATGCATCCTACGAACTTTGTAGTAACTGTCAAGAGCATTCGGGTTTATTTTAACTACGAGTATGTGAGGCTTGCGGCTTCACTTGGTTACCTAACGCTGTGCAAACTACATTTTAGAACAGTGCCAGTAAACTATTGATGTTTGCTAAGTTTAGTTTACAAATTAGACCTCGAATTTGTGACTGCTGAAGACAGCATTGTTGTAAGGACTTCGACCTTCCTTGACTCTAAGCTAATCTTTTGGTGGCATTGCAACTTTCTGATTCAATTCATATTATACATAATCGATTCTGTTACGTGCTTAGTTAGCTAAGAACCTTTCACAAAATCATAATAAATATCTCATATGCAAAAGACTCTGAAATGAAGAGATTGCTCCCGGATAAAAGACGAATCCCTCGTTTGTAAAATCAATGTTCAATCAACAAGGTTTGGAACAAAGAAGACTGTAATGTAGTGTGACAGTAAAGAGAGATAAAACAAATGACTTCATTCATGATTTGAAATGAACTGCTTTTTGGAAAGAATGAGATTTGGGACTACAGCATAGGAATAATCTTTGAATAACACAATAAAATTGCTTGAAATGGAACCGATAAAGCATAGAATCTTTCCTGTCCATATAATATTTCAATGTAATACGAAAAAGCAGCTTCGGCAAGGCAAGTAAATACTCAGTTACCTACTATATGCTCAAACTGTTCAACTTTTCAATCCTTCGGAGAATTTCATTAGGAAGACCAATATTGTAACGTATCTTAAAATCTTTACACTAATCGGCATTGGTCAACAGTCATGGAATAGTTGTTGATGGAATAGGGCTAAATCCCACCTCTTAAAAAAATTTTAAGTGCACGCTCATCTCAAAATTTTGTCTTTTAAAAACTGAAACAAAAACCTTACATTTTGTTGTTCCAGTACTGATTTATCCACGAAATATTATACGAAAAGACCGAGGAGTAATTTCTTAATACGCAGGCACACACCCTTATGTACCAAGCTTAATATTCCTAAGTACGCGTCATCATTCGGTGCGCTCTTTAGGGAAATAAGTTGTCCTTTGCCACCATTTGCGTTGCGCTGTTTCTATGTTACGTTGGGCGTAACAAAGATTAAGTACTTGGAGTTTATATTGTTTTGCTAAACGCTTACACGGGCCTGGTGTATTTTCTTTTATCGGAGTTTTGTTCTGATCGAGTTTCATGTACCTAGCACCTGATATAATTATTATTACTCAACGTTTCTTTCGAAAAGCTATGCCTTTGTATTAAACACTCAACAGTGACCGGATGGGAATCTTAAAATTGACGTATTTTTTATTTTTGAAACGGATTAAGTAAAACAAAACCTATTAGTTATTTGAGAGCTACATTTTACATCTGTGAAAACTGAATCTAAATGAATTAAGTGCGTGACGTTAGCAGGAACAGCCTCACAGACAAATAACCTAACAATCATTGTTATAAAATCTAATAGGTTAGTCATTTCTCCCACTATAACAAATATCCAAGCACTGACAATGGCCGACATCAACCAGCAACAATTGGTTATTTCAAAAACGTTCTTGAGATAAAAAAATATATTACCAACAAGTAATCCAGAATTATAAATGAATATCCCATTTAATTTACAACATAAATAAGCGCGGGTCGTAACCAAATAAAATTATACGTGTTTAGAATTTTCCCTATTCTCAAGAGGACCAGTCGCACTCGCATCCCTTGGAACTTGGAATGAACAAAGAGACGATTGTAAACAAAATTCGAACCCGCTAGCTAATCTCACTTTCATTTAACTTGTACAGTTATTTTTAATTAACTGCCATTATTATAGACTAGTACCCAGTTTAATGTCCCGGGTTCGAAGCCTTTGCGATCAACTATATCAAGTAGATGTTAGCTTAGTCCTAGAGAACCGTCTAGAAAATAACATTTTAGACGTTAGATACACAAATACAGGTAGGTAAATCTAACGTTTTACAAAAAATAACCGACTTCAATATCGACAAGTACGATAAGTTACTATTACGATAAGTTATAATAAGTTATGGGCTGGGGTAACAATACAAAAATAAAAACAACGTCAAAAACGTCCTTTTTCTGAAGTCGGTTAAAAATACAAAAATATCGTACATATATTTTATGGGTCTTTGTTACCTGATTTAAATAAATAAAATAAATAAAAATAAAATACTATTAAGTAAGTACTAATAAAATATGTATAAAATACTAGAGGTGGTGTCAACCCTAAGCTTGCACTCAAAATTCAGCACACCAATAAGGATACTTACGGTACTTAGTACCAACATACTACGTAGTTTTATGTTAGTCGAGTTATGTAGCCGGTCCTGCCATGCTAAAGGTGCCACTAATGCCTTCGGACGAACGTTAGAAACTAATCGTTAAGTACACAAAGTTTTCACAGGTTACGAAGGGTTGTCGATGATTAGCTAATATTTTTTTAATAAAAAGTTTTTATTTATTTATAAACCATACTTTAAAATGGTAGATATGATTTTATTCTTAAACACTACAATCGGTATTTTTCAAACCCGACTGACAGTTCCACAGGTTATCGTGTTTTAACAAGAAAAATTACTATTCAGCTTTATTACATTAGTCTAGATCTAGATATAGTGCTTTAAGAAGATTTTAAATTAAGTTCTGTGGTCTACGGGCACAATTCATTAAAATCTCATAAAATGTAAGAAACAGTTTCTGATGTGTTAATATTTTGCATCTTTCCCGAATCAACCTATTTGCGTGGTATTCTATAACTAAATGTAAAAATTATTTTCTTTATAACAAAATCTAGTAAGCAGGTATTCAGACCAAATATACCTAAATAATTTTCGTTACATAAAAATAATTAAAACGTGGTACCACAGAGCCTTTGTGCTTACTAAAATATTATTGTTGTAAAAATGACGTGTGTTCCACGTCCTTTCTTGTCAGAGGTCGGCGTACGATTAAATACAATTCGGGCGCTCCCGAGTGCTCTCTAGCGCTTCCGGGACGCCTAGCGACTTCCGGCGCCCGACTTCCGGTAGGATACCGCGCGTTATTTCATACTTTTTTGAAGTGCTTTCAGAATGCCTTTTTGTCCTGAAAGTTTCTGAAAAAGTTCGTCGAGAAATAAATGCCTTTTTTTGTCGATATACAAAAGAAATTGAGTCTTTGTTTCGAAACGACTAACTATGCTAGACTGTAATAAATGTGTATGGAATTGGTTAATTCTATTCTCGCCTATGTAGAATGGAAAGAATGTTTACTGATATAATAATAACTGACTGAAATTAAACAAAAACTTAATTTAAGTAAAGCTTGCCAATTGTGAAAACCGCACCGTTATCGGTTAACCCATTTACGTGATTAGCACTCTGCAAACATACAAAAATTCTAACAATCAGTTTGAGTTCTACTGTTTAATTAGGTACAGCCTCCAATAATAGTCTTTCTCATATAAGTTCCATATACCTACATATTGTAAAGATTTGCTTTAAGTAATGAAATTAGATTATGCTATAATAAAATACCTATGTATATGTGTAGGGACCAAAAGGTGCGAAGCTAATTTATTAGTGAATATTAAGTAAGTATAATGTTCATATGAGAGTATTACATAAAATGTTTTAAATATTTATCACAACTAACGCGCGTATTCTAATTGGCTGACCGTTGTTTAATAAAACCATAAAAAGGTGTTCGGTTTCATAAATCTCGTAGATAAACCGCCGACGGATTGACGAACCAAAAATTGTTTAAAAACTGGTATGTTTTGTTCAGTTGTTTCTCATCTGTTGTAGCGCAAACAAAGACGCTTAACACCCACCCACACTTCAAAACCAATCCTTAACACAAAGACTCAAGATTCAAAATTGAATAACAACAATACTTTGAGACTTAGAAGTTTGCGCGATTTCGAACCTTATTGCGTCGATTTTACTGTGATTTTATGGGGATTGTAAACAATGTGATGAACGGTAGTTGATGCCACATGGTTGTCTAGTTAACAAAACACGGAGAGGATTTAAAAACACGCTGACAGACATTAAGTGCCGCGATCGAGTAAGGATAGCCGTGTTGATTGGCAAGATTGAGAGCTTCCTTCGACTGCTTGCACTATTTGGGTTCTGTTTTCGTTAGTACTCTGATGTTAGTGGCATTTGTGTGACAGATAATGTTTTTCGTGGGTTTTGGGTCTGTTATGTGGTCTTGTAGATGCACTCTAAAAAGCTGATGAAAAGACTAAATTAACTTTTGATTGCTTTGTTTTTACAGAAGACGTCCAAGTAATAAATATAGTGTTTTAATAGGAACACGTCAAAACTGTATTTAGTCGTTTTAATAACTTTTCAAGAATTATGTCAATTACTAATTTAACCTAAAAAGTTTTAGTATTTTTAAAACCATTAAATTAAATTTCGGTACAATAAATAGTAAGTAGAGAATTAGAAGTAAGGAATAGTAACACCTTATTACAAAAATAAGGTGATAATTTATTTTTAAGCTTTAAACACTCATATCCCGCCCGTACACAAGAATTCCTTGTATCATGGGTGTCTTCGACATTATACAAAAAACGCAAATGAGACCAGTTTATACTTAACATTCTTATTCCCATTTCCTGGGAATCGAACCCAGAACCGTTCAACAATCAAGCTCATTGTGGTAAAGGATTGTCAATAGATGTAAGTCCCGTTTGTGCGAACTTCCTTGCTTTAAATTTAAAACGTAATAATGAAGACAGATCGTGTAATTAAATCTAACTCAATGATAGCTCGGTTTCCAATAGGTATAATTAACCGGTTACTTTACTGAAAGTTAAAATAATAAAATAATCTTAAATGTTTATTGGGTTAGCCAAAGGGTAAATAAAAAGAACCTAAACCTAAACAAAATAATTTGTTAATACCTAAGGGTCTTTTTCCAAGTGATGGCTGACATCTTGAACGAAATCATCGAGAAACATGTAACGGAACAAATTCGTTCCCAAATCGTACATTTAACGTTACGTCTACCTCTACACATACATCTGGACAGCAAAACGAACTCACAGGTTATAATAAGATATTTCGTACAAAATTTCTACGATTCTGATTTCACGGTAAGTGCCCAGGTAGGTTTTCATTCCATTGCGTTGGCTTAGAAGTTTGATTTTTTCACAGCTCCAAGGGACAGTAACAGGAGACCTGAGTATTTGATATCAATTTAAGCTTGATACCTCCACGCGTTCCTGAGAAAAAGGGTCTTGACAGACGGACGGACGAAAAACAGAACCCTATAGAAAAACCATGAGAGAAAATGCCAGTTCTCAAAGTATCTAAATGACCAACTAACGTGCTTAATAGCGTTCCACATTAATATAACATTTTTAAAAACTTCCGATTTGAACACTGTTCTAGGTCGGTCACAGTTGTCGTGGTTGTGGGCGGCAGCAGAAAAAACTTCCATTGAAAAAAAAAACACAAATTGTTTAACGAACGACGAAATTGTTTAAAGCCTCATCAAATATCTATTTAGATAGTAACACACATGGCAAATAAATCTTTAATTATCAAGATGGCAACAGAATTCGCGAAGCAGAATAACTAGATTCTGATAAAATACTTATGCAAATTGAGTCTAGTCCGGCTACAGTGCAACGAAACACCAAGGCGGATTAGGGTTGAGAGCATAGGACTTAACTGGACGAAACTATCAACAAACAGGGCTGCCACAATCTCCCAAGCAAAATAGTCGGATCGTCACAAGTTATAATAATATGCAAACACAGGGACAGATTTGAAAATATCCTAGCAGAAAATGGCGCTGAACAAACAATATTTAAATGAATAGATAAAAACAAAAGTATCGAAAACCAATTTCAGAAGGTACACTCCAGACCGTAACCGGGAGAGCTCACCTGACAATCTAAATAAACAAAAACAAAATTTCAATTTGAAAGACTTAACCAACCCTCCGTTGCCCGGGCCTGAACGGGTCTCAACGTAAATCCCACTTTGATCGACTTCCCAAGTCCCGTTCAAGTGATTCCCTTTAGTTTCGTAGGTTTAGGCATTCCGGACGCATATTCCGACCGTCCCCGCTTTACCAAACAGCCACTAGTTAGTTTCTTTTTTACATAGGCAGTCACTCAAAACGTCGAAAAAGTTTCCGTTGACGGGTAAAAATTGGTTCGGCCGGGAAGCTATGAAACTAGTAATTTTCGATGTAACGGCTAAATTTACGCCATTCAACGACCTGAATGTGGTACATCCTCAGCATAAAAACGTACCCCACAGGTAGTAGGAAATCAGGACGGCTGTTAAACTTAATACGTAGCACATATCGATAACTGAACCATGAAAAGAGTGAAACGACTCATAAAAGCATAGCGTTGCTTGCGTTGCGGCATAAAACCCGTCGTATTGGATATCGCTAGAATAAAAGAGTGTCTCGTAAAAGTTGGGTTTAATAAATATAATTAACGACTGAAATTCGAAGGATTACTTTTGGATATGACATCAATCGGCGATTCATTAAGCGCGCGAATAACAGACATATTCAATTAATTTTTTTGGAAAAGTTTCAATAGCGTGCCAGTCAAAACTGATTGTGAAATGGAATTTTGTTTTTAATAAACATCACGTTCCAGCTCTGGGCTCAGGTTTCTGACATTGAGGGGGTTTAAACACAAAGTTCTGATAGAATTAGGTTTCGTAATTCATGCAGTTTTGACAATCATCACCTGCGACACGAAACTAAAAAGACCAGGTTGTAGACTTGAACCGCGAAACGAACTGTTAATACAAGAGATGTAAAAAAAGGAAAAATATAATCATGGTCACAGCTTGTGCTAACTCTTGAAAGGCGCTCGTGGGGACAAACCAGGCTGCCAGCTGAAGTTGAAATACTTAATTAACATTATAATTTGTCCATCTCTAAATTACATAACACTATTTTTGCATAAGTGTCAGAAGTGTCGTAATTTCACATCGGCCTTGAGTAACCCAATCACCTATTCGGCGATGTTCAGACACGCACGATCTATTCAAAACAGTACCGTTCAAATCCATTAACAAAAAACTGTTGCCCAACACCAACTCATATTTAAAGCGGCCAACCTTTAACCTGCCTAGTGGGCGTTGCAATGAGCCATTGTGATACAAAACCATCCCAAGTGTCATATTAATGTTCCGAAACAGTGATGTTGAGCCCATAGGTACCTCCCCCCTGGTTAATGTGTGGTTTAATTTGCAACCTTGAACATCAGGCGTTTAATTTAATTTAAAACATTCGCTTTTGCTCTGGGAAACGTTACCCTCAGTAGCCACTTCAAATCTGTTAAGCGTTTTTAAAAATAAACAAAATTTTAAGTGACACTAACTATACTAGACTTGCGAAAACCGCGTTCAAATCGTAAAAACTGTTTCTGAGATAGACAAACAACCTAACAATCATTGTTTTGGGTTATAAATATTTCCTCCAATAATAATTTTTCTTATATATCTTCCATGTACAGATAAAGATCAGTTACAGATTTATAATGTGAATGCAGATGCTAGAGATACGGTATGTTAAAGAGATTATCTGAAACCCAATTTAGATCTAAATCTCTAGTTGATGAGCCTTTTATAGTTGTAATAGTGGAATAAAAGTCACATTTATTTTTAATAGCTGTTAGGCGCCCGCTCGCTGAATGTATGATTCAGATTTATATTACAAAACCGTTCAACATATTTGTCTCTAGAATCTTAATGCGTGTTTAAAACCTAACGCAAAAGTTGACAGAGAAATAAATATTCACAAAGTCTTAGAAAAGCAGGCGTGATTGCCATAGTGTGACAAAGTTCACTGTGTACCAAAGAACAGCTGAAAAACATGAAAGACTATACTAACTTAAACCTAAATACATATGAATTCAACATTGTAAATACCCTCAACGTGGGTCTAGTTGAAAATATTGACGTTAATAATAAAAAATCTGTTACTTCAGTATAAAATTGTATTTAACACCAACATTTAAGTACATTTTTAAATGGAAATTAACATTTTTATTCGAAACTTATACAAACAATATAATAATAACAGTATAAAAGGTGATCCTGAGATTTCACGTTTTAAATGTAAATTCAAGTTTGCTCAAACATATTCCTAACGCAGTTCAATTCAAAAGAATGCCATCCCGCTCTATCCCCCGCTACGGGCTCTCACTTGATGCTGTCTCCGTGAAGATTATGCAATAGATTGTTCGGAGATAATCTAATCGTTACAATAGCTCTTGAACTTTTGCATGAGGGCGTGCGTGCATCTGGTTCCAATGTATTCAAAGCATCGAATATTCCATTTCCTGATCCAATAACAACTGGAGCCAATCTTATGTAACTGAATTTGTAACACTTGCTTTGCTCTGATTAAGAACCGAAACGAATCGCTGATAATCAAAATGTTTTGTGGCGATTGTGACCGAGGTACATTTGAGGTGTCAAGAGCTTTATCTGTGACTCCAGCACCAAGCCAAACTATTGCTCGAGATGCGCCCTGCTGAGACTGATAACGACGTCCAAAGAATTTTGCTGTGGAAAGTTGACTGGTAGAGAATGCTTTTAGCATAAAGTCCGCCTTTAGTTCCACTACTTATGAAAGGCACAATAAAGAATAAATAAATAAAACGATACTCACATTGTGAGGCAAGGCCTGTGTCAAAAAATGGGAAATATGGGTAATAGCGATGATAAAATATCAACTAACCAATTTGATGAAACCGTGCTCCATTCAGATTGACTAAACCAACCTAAATCGGAAAACGTACTGACGACGGTTCGGGGTAAATCTATTGCCGGTCTATAAATGAACGATAAAATATGATTCAATAACATGATCTGTTGATCGACCTATTTATTACTCGATCCACGAATTCGTCCAAATCTAGGGCGCAATTTCCCTTGTCGCAATTCAGTTAATCCTGGCACGAATTAGGCACATGTGCACGAAATCTGGCAACCATTGACCCTAATAAAAACTAGTATGATAATTACTAGATTAAATGGACTGTTTCTAATTTAAATAAAGAATGGCCGGGGGATAAAGTGAAAGACAATAACGTTTACTTCGATCGAGAAAATCAAGAATATAAATGGTTCATTTGTGACGCTCAGTATATTACGAAAAGATTACCGAGTGACTGAGCTTGCAGACTAAAAATCACAAACTGACGACGAATAAATAACGTATTATCTAACCGAGGTTGAATAACTATGTATAATAGTGCTGACGCTTCTGTTGTACGATTTTGAATTGTGCTGACGAGTTTTACTGTTCGTAAAGCAAACCTATGAGTTAACTATTAATTAGGTCTTTAGTGATTAGTCCGCTTTTTGCATATTATCTAGCTGTACCTACAAATAATTCATTATGTTATCTATAGTGTACCAAAGTTTATTAGTTAAAATTTGTTAATGATTTTAAATTTCCGTTCTTGGTCTGGGTCTTTTTTCTTCTCTAGCGTGTTGTACGTGGGGCCCATGACCCAGGGAATCCTAGTGTGGAGCGTTATTTATTATTATTTTTGGATCATAGCGTACAAATTGTCACCCTTCGATATCGATTATAGAAGGGGAACCTACCAGAACAGTAGCTTATCATTCGGCACCACCTCATCAATACAAACCACTGACAGGTTGTGTAGCCACGTATAACATTAATATTACAGCACAAAACACTTATTTGCCATCCTCATCGCCTGTCAGCTTTGTTTCTCAGCGTTTCCGGCGAGTACTTAGCGTTGAAATTTACGTGACAATGAATTTAAGCCACGTCCTCGCTTTTTTATATAATGAAACAAGCTTATACAATCACGGCGTTTTCGCTGGTTTTGAAGATGAGGCCTGTTGATGTGCACTTTCACAAAAAACACCCTCTTCTCGTAATTGAAGAGGTCTACAGTATACCAGTAAGTATGTGTAACTTGTGTCTGCCATGCTGCTTTAGAGCTAATTGGAGGGACAGTAGCTAAACCAAAATAGCTCTTATAGTTAACGACAAAACAATTAGGTATCTCAGATGCCAAATGCTTGTGGTTTAAGGCGCCTCGGGAAGCGTTGAAGCGCTTACAAAATTATTGGCCTTTCAATACTTCGAATACTGCAATGTCTAGCTGCCATCACTTACTAACGTAACAACTTTAACTCACCAACCGCACCTGGGCTCACCTTAAGATGAGAGGATTTAAGTAGTCATGAGAATGATATAACTTTCCACTGAGAGATTGAGACATTGATTTTCCAAAAACTGCGTAAAAATAAAACACGATAATTGAGTAGGATACGATATAACGAACGACTGTTTAAGCCTTACCTCTTCAATACAAGAGAACTCTCATAACAGTAGGTATTCGTTGAAAGCTGACAAAGAAATTCAGGCTTGTTCCGTTTTAATTATCTTTAATGTCCAGTTATTAAACAAGCCTCGCTATAGCTCTGAATTATAAAAGTAGCTCGGTTCCATTGCCACCATTATTACTGTTTATTTTTTTATCTTTGTTTCTATTTTTGTACTCGTTTCGAATTTTCGCTTTTAAGGGTACTTCGTTTTTACTACAGACGGCTTTACGATCCCAGTAGAGTGTATTATGTTAGTGAAATGAACTTAGCTGAATGTTGGTTAACGTCATCTGTAAAATCAGAAGTAATTTATGTTGTGCTGGTGTTGTTTCGGATTTTGGAGATGGTGCGAATGTTATGAAAGATTAAACCTTTCCAAGGGTTTTTTAAGTCTCGTTAAAACCGTAATGTGATCTTAAACATTTACCATCATATAAATTTATCGTGTTTTAAGACACTTTTATTACTTAACTTTTCTGTAGTCCATGTTTTTCTCGTGCCCACTTTGTTTTATTGATCATCATCATTGTCGCTGCAGAAAGTCAAGTTAAGCCTTAAAAATATTCAAATATAATAATTATCTATATCTACAGCCATTACCGAATCAATAATCACATACAAAGAGTTGACTACAAAATTTAAAATTACGTTTCCTTTGATAACAAAAGTACAAGATTGTTCAAGATTCTTCGCTGAACTTCCAGAAGGCTTTATATAACCAAGTATCCTAAGTACCGAAGAAAAGCCGACAGGCGTTGACGTGAAAGTGTTGCTAAATCAGGACTCCGATAATGTACCGAAACATTTCGCAACGCATCTCATAACGGCGCGCTGTTCACTCCACTTTCTACCTTAACCCCGGTTACAAAAGACTACTGGCGATGTCGTGGTAAATTGAAACAGTGCCTAATGCTCAGTCGTGATGAGTGTTGCGAATTGTTACATGACAAGTTAATGTAAAACGAATTTCAGTTTGAATTATAATCTTTGCAACGTTCTTCGATTGGTTACTTTGTTAAAAATCATCAACGTCAAATCATCTGGGTTTATCCTCATTGTTACATCATCATCATCATTTCTAGTCATAACTGTTCCACTGATGAACTCAGGTCTTCTGTCACAATGTGACAGGAATAAGCCTTAGGCACTTATCACACAACGTCTACGATGCGACTCCTGTCAGTCAAAAGTGTCAGATACATAGAATTTTGGGATTGCGTCGCAGTCGCGTAGCTAATAAATAGCGTAATGTGAGAAGTGCCTTAGTCTCCTATGCTCGCCAAGTGCGAATAGACTTCGAAATTCACAAACATTTATGATAATATTATGTAGAATTTTAGAAAGTGAACGTTACCACGTATTTTCCTTAACCAGCAATAATTTGATTTTAATAGGCAAATAGTTTGAAAATTTGTGGTACGTGTAGGATTCGAATCCACATCTGAGAATAACATTCAAACGACTTGGATATCACTAATCCGTTCAGTAATCCCTTTATGATGTATCGTTATGGGCAAGCGTCCATTTTTGCAAAAAATAATTGAGCGGCGGAATGGAGAACAACTACTTAAAATAGATTTCATCTTCCACTACGAGTTTTGATACTTTCGACTATTTGCCTTACATTGCTAGCATTAAGCAAGCTTATTGTTACTCTTGCCCGTTAGCCCTTCCTGCTATATTTTGCCGAAGGAAATCGACGCATTCAGTGACATGATAATGAGAATCATTGCGAAATGACCTTTTAGAACAGGTCATATGGACACTCCTTGGAAACCGCACAACTTTTCTGCGTATTCATGATATATTCTGGAATATTCTTTATGTCTTAATGTCTTATTCCATTACGCTGTCTACAAAAAGTTGTAAGCGATAAAGTTGTCATATTAAGCTTATCATTGTATGACATTTTTCTGTTATGGCGTGCAATCAATAAAGAATTTAAATAAATAATCCTACGCGATTCCACAGCTAGCATAGAAAACATTTCAGCCTTATCTTGAAGACAAACCCGCTCTTAGCGCGAAATTCTCACCGCGTTATCACATCAGATGGTACAGTCCAAGGTATTGCGAACCATTCCTTACACCAGTACTGACCATGGGGCAATTTATTATCAAGATAAGATACGTTTTAAGTAACCTATTCGATTTCGCATTTGGCTTATCGGGGGTAGGGTTAGCATCTTTTTGAAAAGTTCCGGCCAATTAGCTAAATATTAAAATGTCGATTTATTGTACAAGTGGTAATACTCGTAAATAAAGATTTAGATATATTTTTAAAATAACTATATTTAAATCAAAAGTCACAGAGCAATACTTTTGAGTTGAGACTAATCAGGTGAATTTGTATAGAAAGATATGAAGTTTATATGTAGAATCTTGAGCCCTCTTAGTTTTTCAGTTATTATATCCGAACAAATTCAAAAACCGGAACGCAGATAAAAAGTCCGGAAAAGTCCGGGCGGTTGGCAACCCTAGTGAGTACGTCGGCGCATCCACTTTGTATGCGTTCGCGCACGATCGACGCGAAAGTAGAGATTTACGAGCTAACCTAAAAGCTGTGTAAATTGCCCATTGTCCTGTCCCTTTCGCACGTATGGGCCGGCTTGAAGGGTGAAGGGGATGGTTGAGATTTGAATGTGTTTATGAAGTTTCGGGGAAGTCTAACCGATTTGTTATAGCGTTGACAGACCGGGGCTAAATGCTTGTGAAATATGTTTTCGTAATTTATGGGAATTCAGGGATTTATGGTCGTATGACCTTAACCTCCACATTATTTCATACTATTACAGTTAGTAATAAACCGTCGTAACAACATTACAGAATAAAATGTAATATGAAGGTCGTACCGTCATATTACATTTTATTACATATTGCGGTGAATATAAATTTTATTTATCTAATAATTGTAGTAAAATTCAATAATTGCGAGTTCGTATTAGTAACGATATGCAACGTGAAAATAAATCCAGGATTAGTTGATAGATATTTTAAAAAATGATTACAAAGTAAAACACATTCATTTTATCTACTGTTCAACTTTCAGAATAAACCAAGTTTAACATTACGACATGATATAATATGTATGATTAACACATACGGTCAGAACACGTGTTATTTAATAAAAACACTCAATGACTAATATAATTATGATATGTTAACATTATAAAGAAACATAAACGTCTGTGTAGTATGAGTCATCGTTAAATCAGCATAAAGAAATAGAAATGTTTAGTTAAACTGTCAATATAAATAAACTCTATTTTGATGTTTAAGCCAGTAACTAAAATAATTTGTAAGATTATTGGCAACAAATTATGGACACGGTGTTATATGTTCAAGAAACTAATATTTAATTTATGTATTATGTTAATCTTATCGACCGACCGTGTTGCATCTCGGAATATAGGAATGAACGAATGAAAAACAGATTAATAAGGAATTGCTTAAGAATGATCAATGAGAATTGATATTAAAAACATGATTTTTGAATGTCCTTCCCCTGCGTGTCTTAGATAATTATCATGAATGACAAGAATTATAATATAAACCCCAACAAAAAAATCATTCGAATTTCCACCTTGCTGGAATTCAAACCGAGGACCCCATAACGACAGTCATATCAGCCACTGCGACATACAGATCCGTATACATATAACATTCTACATAACCAGTAACAAGTATTACATAACTAAAGAGTTACAAACGAGCTTTGAAACTAAATTATACATTACAGCTTTTTAACTTTCGAGTTGAAATTGAAAACTTTGACGCATTAAGAAAATAAAATAACGTAACCAAAAAGGTAACCACGTTTAATTTTAAACGTATAACTTTTAATTTTATGTCGTATGGAACTACATATTTTATCCGTACTCCGTACTAATATTATAAATGTGAAAGTGTGTTTGTTTGTTTGTTTGTGACTCTTTCACGTCGCAACATGGCTATTATATGGTATGGTTTATATGTATTGTGTGGGGATAGTTAGGAGGGTGGAGAGTGACGTAGGCTACTTTTTACCGCGGAAAAACATCTCATTCCTATGGGAAGATCGATGTTTTTTACTTGCTAGATATTTAGTGCCGGATGTTGTTAATAGATGGCGTTAGTAAAATTCATTTGCAAGATCTGATTCACGCTATCAAATATTAGGTACATGTAATTTACTTACCTATGTCATAGGCAAATGTTATATCTGATGTTCCAGTATCTCATATTATAGGCTACTTATTAGGCGATATTCCTACGGGAGCGGGACCTACGCGGCTGTTACCTACGGGTCCCGAAGCGAAGCGCGGGCGGTTCTCTAGTTTCACATAATATTAAGTGAACTAGCTGTTCCCACGACTTTGTTCGTGTGGACGCCCTTCCCGCGTAAATTCCGTTCCTGTGAGAATTCCGAGATATATTGATATATCGAGAGATATATCGAGTATATTTTATGTTGCTCCATATCATCCTCTCCTACTCTATGAAAGTTCTAATACAATTGATCAAACCGTTTTAAAGTTAAAGCAGGGCCCCGATTCTGCTAATTTAAAAACGCATAAATTGTGTCTCAATTGAATAGTTATGACACATTTGGTATTTTGTTAATTATTTAACACCGATCGTGGTTCATTCACTGTCAGTCAAATTGAAGGTCAATCGTCATGGTACTATTTGGTATTCTGCTCTTCAATTGTAAAAAAATTGTCGTTCGTTCTTAAACTGATTGGTATTCTGCTAACTTTTTGACGTTTATGCCCGGTTCACATTTATTCCACTCCAGTAATCCAGCGGTAATCCAGTCCAGTGCTGGACTGGATCATATCGTTCACATTTATTCCAGTCGTTCAAAAGCTGTAGATCGGTAACAATACAGTGACAATGCTTTCAAGAAAGGAGTTTAAAAATTGTTTTAAAACTGTTCAATTATTACTGTTAGAAGAAGTAGCTGATTTCTGATATTTGAGAAGAACCTTCTATTTGCATACCCTCACAAATATTTTGCAGGGCGGATTGGCGCATGTCTTTGTGTCTATAAAATTCCGAAGTAATGTCCCACAAACATACATGTTCTCTGTACAAAGAAACAAACTGAAGAGTTTGGTTTTCAGTTAACTTCATTATTAGGAATTAGTCACCACCTATTACCTATCCCAAAAAAACAACAATTCGTATTCACTCTTCAACGTGTAATCCAGCACTGGATTGGCCGTTCACACTATTCCAGTGGCGCTGGAATGGGCGCGCTGGAATGAAAAATAGACCGCCATTCCAGTCGACTGGACTGGATTGATCACTGGAATGGTACATTCCAGTGCAGGTTCAGCCCGGTTCACATTATTCCAGTAGCATTCCAGCGCTGGACTGGAATGCTGTACTGGAATAATGTGAACCGGGCATTATGTCAATGGTAAATAAATTTCAATTTTGCAATCGAAGTGTAATTGAACAACAATACCTCCGTAGCACTATATCTACTCGTATTACTGAGAAAAATTGAAGATGAGACCATCTCTCGTAAGTTTACGATGGCGTATTTTGGCCTTTGTCAATTCTAGTGATCGCCGGCGCAGAAATTGGCAGCGCCGAAAAGCCAGAGTACAAATACGAGAGACTGCGTCCCTCCTTGGAGCGGCTGATTCGTCCTAGGGCTAATTCCGGCTGCCCCTCCAAAAAATCTAGCACACTTGCAATTTGTACAAGTCTCAATTTTTTCAACGAGTTCGCCCAAAAAAAAACAGTAGGTACACATTATTATAACACAGTATAATCGACGTTATTAATTCGGATCAACTTTCACAAAGGTTTTTATTAATTGTAGTAATTCAAAGAATAGGTATTCACCAAAAATGTTTTAAATATCTAGATGGAACATCGAATCCGCCTAAACGTGTCAAAAAATTTTGGCTAACTATTAGCCACAATTTTTATATCATTACGCACACATAGACAATAGACGAACGGGTAAAACATCGGCTGCACGCACACATGCTTGATATTGTTGCCTTGTTTTTTTTTGTTTGCATTGTAGGGCGACGCTCAATCTAGATATTTAAAACATCAAAGGTACTCACGTACAAAACCGAATTCAAATATTCGTCTTTGTTTATTTATCAAATTGACATTTGTCATTCCACTATTTTTGACAGGACAGCATATTTTACTTTTTAAAGTTTGGTCTATGTCATAGATAATTGTCATATACAGCCGTCGTTTTGTAATAGTCGTTTATGCAACTGTCATATAATGAAGGGTATTAAAACACGAGTGTGAGTTTATGAAACGAGCGCAGCGAGTTTCATAATAGTAACGAGTGTTTTAATACCCGTGTTATATGCAGTTGCATACACTACTTTATCTTCACTAATGCAATTTATCAAACAACAAGAGTAAAAGCTGACAATAGTTTATCTATTTTATTTATTTATTTATGTACACTTTATTGACCACAATATAAAATATTGAATTACAAATGGCGAGCTTAATGCTAATGCATTCTCTACCAGCTAACCATTAGACCAAACAGAGAAAACACGATGAGCGGTATAAATTAAATATATGTACCTATATAAATAACCAAATAATAAATGCATAAAATAAGTATTATATATAATTGACATATACAAACTACATATTATAATATATACAATATAATATAATAAATATATACCATATAATATATATAAATAAGTATCTTACTTAAGATAAATATATGTACAAGAGAAATGATGACTGTGTTACGAGCGACGTTCTAGAAGGAGAGCCTGTAGTCTTTTTTTAAACGTGAGTTTACTAGCGGGCCCTCTAATATCCCTAGGAAGAGCATTCCAGAAGCGAATTGCCTGCACTGCAAAGGAATTGGAAACAAAACCAGATCGATGTAGAGGAAAGGATAAGAGATGGGATTCAGAGGAGCGGAGTTGACGGTCGTGGGAGGAACAAAGGAACTGGAATTTTGACTTTAAATAGTCTGGCACAAGGGGGTCGAAGAGGATGGAGGAGAGTGAGCAGAGGGCTCTCAGTTGCCGTCGTTCCCGGATCGAAAGCCATTTAAGCTTAGAACGGTAGCTGGAGATGTGATCATACTTACGTATGCAGAAAACAAAACGAACGGCACTGTTTATTAGTCGGTCCAGCTTGTTAAGTTGGGCTTCAGTGAGATCCAAACAGCACACGTCACCGTAATCGATGATTGGGAATATTAACGCTTGCACCAAATGAACCTTAGTTGCGACGGGGAGAAAGTTTTTCAGGCGATTAAGTAAAGTCAGCTTAGCATTGACACTTCGACAGATTTCAGTGACGTGGGTGCTCCAACCAAGGTCGCTATCGATATAGAGCCCAAGATCTTTTACACTTGGGGAGTACGGTATTGCCGAGCCCTCAAACGTAATAGGTGGCATTGAATCAATGTCTAACTTAGCCAATTGTCGGGAACTACCGACGATAATAGCTTGGCATTTCGTTGGATTAATTTTAATGCCAAACTTCTGTGACCATCCAGAGACTCTAGCCAGGTCGATATTCAAAATATTAATAGCAGAATTCATGTTATTTATGTCGGCCTGGGCGTAGATTTGGAGGTCATCAGCGTACAAATGGTAAGAGCAGCCAAGAAGGGGAGTGAGAGAGTTAATAAATATGGAAAAAAGCAAAGGTGACAGGATTCCCCCTTGTGGCACACCAGAGGACAAGTTATACCAGTCCGATAGCGTCCCATCAACCTTAACGGCTTGTTGTCGACCACCGAGGTACGAAGAAAACCACGCCTGGCATGCGGGCGAAACCTGCAGTTTTGCGAGCAAGGCAAGGAGAATACCGTGGTCAACCAAATTAAAGGCGTTAGAGAAGTCAATGAGAATCAAGATGGTGACCATTGTACTCTCCATGCCCTCCCGAATATCCTCAGTAACTTTTAATAGAGCAGTTGTTGTGCTGTGCCCAGGCCTAAAACCGGATTGAAAAGGGCTGAGAATATTATTCTTATATATGTACGCGGAAAATTGCCTGTGCACAACAGCTTCTAATAATTTGGAAAGAAAGGGCAACAGTGATATTGGCCTGTATTCCTTTAGACTGGTGGGATTAGCTACTTTAGGTATAGGGATAACTATGCCTTTTCGCCATAACTCAGGGAACACCCCACTCGTCAAGGAAACATTTATCACATGTGTAATCACTGGGAGAAGGTAACGTAGTATCGGCATTATCATAACCCTATTAACCCCATCGAACCCCCCCGCATTGGATTTAATAGAGGATATGATTTTGCTGATTTCGCCCGCAGAAACAGGAGATAATGAGAAACCATCCAAAGGGGGAAAGGCCATGGAAGAAATTTCAGAAATGGTTGATGATTTCACCAGAGTGTCCAGAGAGGGTGTTGCAGTGAAGTAAGCATTGAAATCATTACCCGAAAAAGAGATTTTATTGGCAGCAGTGGTTTTACCGATGCCAAGCGAATGGAGAAACTTCCATATATGGGCCGGGGAAGACTCAGTGACATTACGTATGATATAGAGTCTTTTGGCTGATCTTACCATTTGGTTACACTTGTTCCGCGCAATTTTGTAGTTGTACCAGTTCTCTACACACCTGTCTCGCTTAAATTTGCGAAAGGCTCTGTCGCGTCGAGTCATGGCCATGCGAACCCCTCTAGTAATCCAGGGGGCCGGTGGCCTTTTAACTTTAACTGCTTTCATCGGTGCATGCCTATCGTACAATGCCAGGACTAAATTATTAAGACACGCTACTTTCTCATCCACCGATGGAGACGAGTAAACCTTCGCGATATCCATGTTGGCCGCGTCAAGCAAAAGAGCATCGGTATCAAGACGTGAAAAGCAGCGCATCATAATAACCTCTGGCTTCTGTTTTGGCGGTCTAAGCTTATACTAATATTATAAAGCTGAAGAGTTTGTTTGTTTGTTTGTTTGTTTGTTTGGTTGAACGCGCTAATCTCAGGAACTACTGGTTCGAATTGAAAATTTTTTTTTGTGTTGAATAGACCTTTTATCGAGGAAGGCTTTAGGCTATATAACATCACGCTGCAACAATTAGGAGCGAAGAAATAATGGAAAATGTGAAAAAAACGGGGAAAATTATTCATTCTCGAGGGCTTTCGTTGCATGCGTTGCGAAAACGATTCAAGATACCAAAAATATATGTATGAAAGAATTATTCCTCTTGAAATGATCTAAAAAAATGTCCACGACAGTATATGTCTATCTTTTAAGATTAACACACTAGAACCGTTTTTATGGTAATCAAATTTGGTCGAACCCACTGCCATACCAAACTTGCCGCGTTTCCAAGTTTATTCTGAACTAGCGAACCGCCCTCGCTTCGCTTCGGGACCCGTAAGTATCAACCGCGTAGGTCCCGCTCCCGTAGGAATTTCGGGAAGATAATAAACTATCACCAAAATTAATTGAGGTTAAATTAAATTAAATTTAGAAATAAAGCTTACGACAAAATAATAGCAAAGTAGCAAAGGATCACAGCAAGATTAATTCAGATTAAACTTGGAAACGCGGCAAATTTGATTACCATAAAAACGGTTCTAGTGTGTTAATCTTAAAAGATAGACATATACTGTCGTGGACATTTTTTTAGATCATTTCAAGAGGAATAATTCTTTCATACATATATTTTTGGTATCTTGAATCGTTTTCGCAACGCATGCAACGAAAGCCCTCGAGAATGAATAATTTTCCCCGTTTTTTCCACATTTTCCATTATTTCTTCGCTCCTAATTGTTGCAGCGTGATGTTATATAGCCTATAGCCTTCCTCGATAAAAGGTCTATTCAACACAAAAAAAAAATTCAATTCGAACCAGTAGTTCCTGAGATTAGCGCGTTCAACCAAACAAACAAACAAACAAACTCTTCAGCTTTATAATATTAGTATAGATTAATCTTGCTGTGATCCTTTGCTACTTTGCTATTATTTTGTCGTAAGCTTTATTTCTAAGTTTAATTTAATTTAACCTGAATTAATTTTGGTGATAGTTTATTATCTTCCCGAAATTCCTACGGGAACGGGACCTACGCGGTTGATACTTACGGGTCCCGAAGCGAAGCGAGGGCGGTTCGCTAGTTTATAATAATTGTTCAAATTTTGGATGGTACAATTTTGAAAGTTAATTGTGAGTTACTTTTGTTGCCAATTCTAGAATATCCGGAGGCGTACAAATATCATCGTCGCTATCCATTTTTAACTTTTAATTTGTATTTTAAAAACAAAACACATTGCGAAACATTAAATTCAGGCGTAGGTACGTGTATTGTCACAGTGAACTTGCCGCCATTAAAATCTAACCAATGAGAGCGCAGCTGCGCGCGCAGGGCCAATCAGGAGCGAGCGCGCGCTGTTCGTTTTTTATTTAATTGGCACAAGATCTTACCAAAGAGTTTTGTGTATGTAAGTTTAGTAGTTTCGACGAAGTTTTCACGTATAACCCAACTGTTTTCAAAAGCCAGCCTAATATCAAAATTTTATACAACTTGTATGAGGATTTTGACATAAGGCTCGCCAGGTTAATTGGTCGCGTTTTATTGATGTTATAATGAGATTTTACGATATCGATGTCGATATTATACCATCATGTGAAATTGCTTAAATTGAGTGTTTTGTTATCTGCGCTATAACAGTAGTAATTATAAGTCAAGTATTGGAAACATAAGTAGAATGTTATAACATTAGTGTAGATAAATTAACTGATGTTATATTCAAGAATCATTCGATTACATAATGTATATTAATGATTACCGTACGAATACTCGTAATTTAATGTCAGGGACATACAAAATATTAATTTAAAATGTAACAATTATCAATTTAGTCCTATGACGTCATGGTAGATTTATATAGGCAACATTGAAGATTTATATAATTGACATCCAACTGAGATACAATAGAAACTATGATAAATTTTTAGCAGAATACCATTTAATTTTAATACAATGATTATTGTATTAAAATTCAATAGTACTTTTAATTGTAATTGCGCAAAAATTGGCTTAAATAGCAGAATCGGGGGGCAGGACACACAGGAAGACAAAATTTCAAAATGAGAAAAGCTCACTAATACAATTTCGCTCGAACTTACGTCTAGTCCTAAAGATAGATCAAGGAATTAGATGTGCATCACTAATTTAAATAAAACAACATACATCGTTACATAGTTTACGCCGCAAGCAATAGACTTACAAACTTCAGTTGCAACGGATCTCTTCCAACCCTAAAGTTTAGGGAGCTGATAATTGATAACAGAACAATGGTGAGTGTCTGAAACAAATACTCTTATCTCAAGAGGGACGCACCCTTCAGCAGGTATTCTGACGTCACAACATGGCGGCTAGAGTGATTGTTGTCGTACAACATGGACGACTTGTTGACGAAATTATTACATGATAGAAAAAACAAAAATGTAATTTTTTGGAAAAAACATTACTATTAAAAAAAATAAACTATCTTTAAAATATGTGTATCTGTTTAAAGTATTTGTATATAGTACCTTCAACTGTATAAATGCTTTAATTAATTAAATAAATTACAGGCACATCCCTACTACTTTAACCTGTAACCTTCACAATCAGTGTATTCCAAACATCTGTTGTTCGTTATTTTAAACACTACCGAAGTCCGGATTTACTTTTTGTACGTTAATAGCTTCCTCAGCCGACTGGCGGGGGAAGAGTGTTTATCAAGCCCTGCTGCCCTGGTACTTGGTAGGAGGATGTTATGTTGTAAGTTACGGAATATTTTGAAATACGTCACTTTATCTCTGTTTATCCAGAGCTGCTGCCCTGGTGGAATGTAATTATTGATAGTTACGTTTAGATGGAATTTTGTAATAATTAATAGATGGAATTTTGTAATAGTTAATATTATCGATTGTTGCTTTAATTCTACCAATTTTCACTTATTTTTATTAGCGATTAGACCACACGTTAAGTTTTCTGAAACAAATCCAAAATACGTAGAAGATAAATTTTTAGAGAAGATTAATTCCATACATTATGTATTCTGTAGGTATCCATTACATATATTTTTTATTCAGGATATTTTAATTCTTGAATTAAATTATAAAATAGACCTTAAGCTAAACATCTTAATTTTGTGTAACTACTGCGTTACGAGAAACGAGGGCCAAGAATTTACAGGTCATTCTTTCGAAGAAAAATAAAATCACTAAGCACCCAGTTTACGTAACAAGAAACGAAAGAAACCGGCCGTTTACCTCACAATTCATTTTTCCTACCTGTTTTTCGGCGCCCAACGAAAAATACACTATGCCTAACAATCGTTCTTTGCACAAGTTAACGGACAAAGCTACGGACGCCATTGAGATGGTTCACCAAGCTTTTATTTCTAGACAAGATTTCGAAAAATAAAAAGATTGAATTTACATGAGATACATTTATAAGAGGCTTACTACATACATAGATGTACAGCTAAAATTGGGTTGTAAGAGCCCTTTGCTAGAGCGCTGCCAATTAATCACCCATTATTAACAATAGAAAAAAAAACATTAAAATTAGACCACAGTACCATGTGAATACCGCCAGATCTCAATTAGTAATTAATTTGTTCAATAAAGCAATGAATTAAATAAGTAAATGAATTAGCAAAGAAGAAGAGACAATTATTCCGTCATTTTCACTTGAATAAAACTCCGAAGTATCTGATAATTAGGAAGAAAAGAAAAGTTTTTATACAAAAAAATACACTTTCTTATTTCTTCTTATCTTATTATCGACATTTAAATATTACAATAATACCCATTTTTCTAGATAACACCAAGGAAAAAGAGAGACATATACACAACCAAAAACTTAATATGAAATGCTATGAAATGTATTACAAAATCACCTTATGTGATGTTCGCACCCGTAAGATTAGTACCAAAATTAGATCGTCCTCCAAACCCCTGATAGTTGGTATTCCTATCGTAAGGTGAAGCAGAGTCAGCTGTGACGCTGTGAGCGCGCGCCATATTGAACTTTTTATTTTTTAAACTGCGCTGGCATGTCAAACGATTCGATCCCGTTCAGCTTCGATTCTATTGTGCCGTATCTAGCCTTCGTTTTTGGGTTTTGTTTATACGATACATTGGAAGTACGTAGTGACGTACTTTATACAGATCTTTGTGACTGGACTTCTAGCGACGGATCAGAGATTGAGTTTGGCTTTCGTGAAAAATATTAATGTTGGTGAAATAGTATTGCATAAAATAAAGTCAGTGCCAAAGAACTAGAATCCATGGTCATGTTGATTGATTTCTTTCTCTGAGAGGATCTCTTACTTGATGCTGTTATGTTCCCGACGTTCGTGGGCTACTGACCATCGTAATGAAAGTAATGTTATTGATTAAGTACATACATATTGAACAATGAATGAAGAAAAATGGAAAGGTGTTTTCTTATTCTTATTTATAGCATGGGCTGCATGGGGCCTAATTGCCTAACATTGATGACGCGTTTCCGTTACGCTACGGATACTAGTGGAAAAATGAAAATTTGATGTCATCAACATAAATACCCCAACGTACTCAAGCAATAACACTTCAAACACAATCTATAAGGATTATCTAATTCGATCGGATACCTTCCTCTAATTCTTCGAACACTCGTAAATCAATGTAGGGTACACAAAACCGAAACAACTTGAAAAGCGAAGCGATAAATTGCCAAAAATTCGCGGGCATCCAGAAAAATCACCACGAGAATTACCCGGGAAACTTTTTTAATAACGCTCACGGTTCTATCTCAATCGAAAATTCGTAACAAAAAAATCCCTACACAACAGTAAGAAAAATGTATAAACATGTCGGGGACCGGCTCAGGTACGCCATTTTTTATTTAATCGAACACCTATGTACGAAAGGGACGCCCGATCCTGTACCTTTTGAGTGTAAGAACCACAAGTTGGGAGCGAGACGCCGTCATATCCCCATCCCGTACGCGGCCGCTGCATTCATGAGGACAAAGAATAAGTAGTAATAAAGACGTGACATTCGTGCAGATGGTTGATAAAACTTAATACTTCGCAGTTTGTTCGTTCTTGGGCTATTAAAAGGCAACGAACAGATACGTTGTTACACGGTCTTTAGTTCTAGAGACTCATGAAAACATTAAAGAGAATGGCTCTCTCCGATCTCGTATATTGCTTTACTTTCTATGTTGGTGGTATCGGGAGCCTTTTTACTCTTGCTATTGGAGAATCGGGGAGGAAAGAAAATGGCCAGCGTTCAATGTCTCAATTTAACTCGAAAGAGAGCTCGATTGCGCCCAAAGTGTCTTATTTGAAGATCCGACCCAAAATAAAAGTGCGCAATTATTTTAAAACACGCCTAATTCATACCGTTTGAATTCTCCAAATTCCGGTCGACCTTCTCGTAAGATAAAATACCTATATCGTGTTTCTGTTTCGGCTACGTCGGGAATACGTAGCTATTTTGTTCTCTCGAGCCAATTAGTGAAAGAGACACAATATCCCCGTCTGAATGCAAAGGGACAAGTTTGGGACCAACCGATCCAATTTTTACCTGATGTTTATTGCTCGCGCTGACAGTGGTGTTACGGGGGAAGGGAAAGCGTGTGACACATCTAAATAAGCCAACATTATTTCGCAAATAGATGGAAGGTATATCGAGCGATGCTAATTTAAAGATTACGAAAGGGAATTTAGGACAAATAAATGGTATTTGCTGAACGAAAAATTGTGTCTTCGTGTAAAATGGCAGTCCGAAAATGTGATAAGTGGAGATCGGTCTTAAGACATTAGTGAAGTCGCAAAAATAAATGTTCTATAGAAAAAGTAATATCGCAGTGGGCTTCGTATGAAACGAATTTAATGCAAAAGAAAAAAAATAGTTAGTCTATATTATTTAAAGCACTTGAGTTACATAGAAGAAATCTAAAATAGCATCTTAAATTTCCTACAAAGGCAGTGAAATAAGCGTGAAATACCAACATGTGTACAATATGTTGTTCCACCAAAGCAACGCAGTCACAATCCAATTTAATGACACACGACTTCCCACTTTTGATGATGCGAAACTTCACAAATGAGTTCCAAGCCGATTTCGGAGTCATACAAAACTCGTAAACCCCGGCAGCAAGACTTACCCACCACCGTCCCAAACCTTCCCGAATTTAACGACACTGTTCCTGACACCGTTACATTTCTCCTTTCACACGCAAATCCCGTAGAGTTTGTTAGGAAAGAGGCCAATATATCGCGAATTTTAGCGCAAGCGAAAACATCGCCTGCCGCGGACAGAATTTGGTGCGGGTCGGTTCGTAGCTATGTTACGTAAATCGATCGTTTGTTTAGCTGATTGCTGGATTGAAAAGGTGGCTTTTTGCTTTGTAATCCCGCGGGCTTAGCCTAAGCGTATCCCGTAATAGCGTTCATAGCTCGACGGCTTGTCAATCGTGATCGACGGAGTTAAGTAACTGCGGTAAGGGATGGATGACTATAAGTCATATAATCTTCAGTTCCTTGCTTCAGATAGAAAGTCTTTATCTTTACCCCATGTCAGGTTAGCAAGTAACAATAAACACGATTATACTGGTCAGTCAGTACCAGCCAGCAGAACAATTAATCGTTCATCCCATCGCGTAACGACGTCAAAGTTAACCGAATTTGAAGCGTCAATCAAATCTTTGTTGGTAATAGATTTAGCGCGCAAGCGTGTAATTTTGGAACGGGAATATTTCCAAGTTAAGTTTGGACCGAAATTATTTGTGAGGGGAACACTGCGGACAATAAAATAGCGTTCTTATAACCATCCGCCCGAGGCAAGCCCGTGTTACTTCCTTGCCAGGAATTATCCTGCGGTAAAATAATAAAATGTTGCTAAACTGGTTTGAATTACTTTTAATAGCTTTTTTGCAAGTTTTACTGTTTACAAGGAAAATATCCTCGTTGGGTTGGGAGTTGCTTGCCGGTTCTTCTCCTGACCTACTTGTTAGATGACCTTGGTTCGACGTATCCTAGTAATTTACCTAACTTATTTATTAAAATCTTATTCTTTGAAAATTTTAGAATTTCTTTCTATAACTTCGCTCTCTCAATGAATTATTGTCGTATAAAATCTTTATTAAATATATTTTTAACACCCAACTAGTTTAACTAACGACTAAACGCAGTACCGTATCTCCAGCAGTAACTGCATTAAAAGATGGCACGTGAAGTAATTGAGAGTATCCTAATTTGGTTTCTTAATTTTCCATAGATGTTAACATGTAAATTTTAAAGTACCTACTACTAAATATGTAATAGATGATGCTTAATTGAAAAATAGACAGCGCTCAAGAATCTAGCTAGGTAGAAGCATTCGGTCGTAAATTGTACAGCCCCAGCAAGGGTATAAATTGAAATCGCTAGATACTTCGCCTCGGAAAAAGCTTAACTAACTCCGCTGAAAGCTCTCTTATTTAATTTAAACTTTTAATATGTGGAAAAGAATTTACTATCATCAATTTTGTAGATAAGCGCTTTGTTCATTGAGTACTTAAGACGTTTAACGAGATAGATGGCTACAAGAATCTATAATTATATTAATACGTGAAGCGAAAACTTTGTAGGTAGGTAGGTACTCCTTTTTATGGAAATTATGCGCACGGGGGATTGTGAAATAGGCACAGTTAAAGTTTATATAGAGAAGTGCTGAGAGCTACTGTTTTATGTTATAACGCATCAATTCAATTTAATTCATTTTATACCACAATAATAAAAATAATTGAGTATTTAACCAATAAATTAAACTAAATGGTTAATGTATTATGTTTGGTTTTCCCAAAAGTAGGTATGTAATTCGATTTATATGGTGGTGCTATAGGTACGTAACGTACGTATAATGCATATTCCGATGTGGGAGAGAAATGCTATTTAGATCAATCATACACCATCATAATATACGCCTTTGCTCGCAAGTTGTTGCAAAGTAAATTAATCTTTAATCGCATTTTTTTACGTCGCTGAAAAAATTAAAGTTGGCAACCCTATAAGAATACCGTCAGTTATTAGCGCAATAGCAAGCCTCGAAGCGTATGACTGGTATGTTTATTAACACTTGTACCGATAAGAAATGATACAGTTACAGAGGTCTGACCTCTACCACCTTCCTTGCCATCCTTATCGCCCATTTGCCATAAACTAACGTTTAATGGCTATCATATTGTAAATAACTTTCTTGCTCAATTCTATTTATAATAATGGTATCATGTCTTCGCAAACTTTAAGTATTCCACTGCTTTGCCGTTTTTTCTCTTACAACATTAGGGGTTTAAGTCCACCATGCTGACCAAGTGCGGATTGGCACAGAATTCTATTAAATGATTTATCGCGTTTCAACTACACCCAAATCTCGGCTTTCCACTTCTGTGATAAGGATTCGTGGTAAATTGACGGTGAGAATTTAAAATGCTTTAAGTAATTTATGATTTCAGGCTAAATTGAACTGTGAGCACACTTTACAATTTTTTTTAGCGAGGAATGGTAATTTCATATACTCGGCGATTAAAGTATGTACAGTCAGCGTCAAATAGTTAGAGACAATCAGGGTATTCAAATAAATAATAATAGTAAGACCACTCGCCGTAGGGATTTGTTGAAGCGATGGCGTAACTTGACGTTCGATAAGTGTTTGTAAAAACCTACTTCGAAGAAATAAATATTTGAATTTGAATTTGAAAATAGACGCAACCAAAAAGTCGATAATATCGGTACAAGCAAAGTTTCCTTATTGTTGACAACAATATAGACGCTCAAATGGCCGAGACGTTTAAAATGTCATATACATCGGGTCAGTCATAACACCATAAACATAGTTACAGTCATCTCGTCAATGGTATCCAAGCATTCAAAGCGTTCAAAAATATGGAACATTAGAAAAATAAACTACAATAAACTAAACCTAATGTTATTGGCATGTCGTTCTATTATCTATCATTGTATGTCAATATCTATAATTCAAATCAATGTCAAGTTTAATACTAAGGCAAGTTTGAAATAATATCTATTGATGCATAACTGTATCCGATGTGATCATAGAGATATTACAATAGAGGGCAGAAGCCAGGCTTCAGAGCGTCTTTTGGATAAAAATTAAGAGACGAAATCTTTAGTAATCACCTTTCTCTTTCTGGATCATCGGGATTGGAGAGAGATAGGTAATTACCGTTATCGTTGTTTCTCTTTCTAACCGGGGGCGATTGCAATGTATGGGTATGGCTCACCCACTCTATTGTAATATCTCTATGGATGTGATGGCTTTTGTATTAAATATATCAAAGCAAGCATTGAAGCACCACTTCATTTCACATACATGACTTGCACTTGACATTGAATTAATCAATTTACTTATCGGAAGAAATGATGCACAATGAACTTTATCGCATGTCATTTAAAGTCCATTTTTATTATGTGTTGCTATAATTTTGGCTACTTGGGTGCTACATATTTTTGAATACTTTGGTTGCTTCATACTTTTGAATACTTTGGCTGTTAGGCAACCAGTGGCGTTGTGGTTGTCACGGTATTAATGCCGAATTGGGTGTTATCAAGTATTCGGTGTTGTGAGTGCTCCGATATATTTGTACACGGTAGTTGGTCTGAACAATTTGATCGCTTTGGTTGAGCCGTTCTTAATGGTCATAATGAATGTTTCCAAGTATTTGGTAATCATGACTGCTACGTACTATATGACGCTGACTGTACCTGTAGGAGACCTAGTATTTTCTTTATATTTTCCTTCTTTGTAATTGGTCGGTACAAAAAGTAAAAAAAAAGTTTCCGAAGCGCGCTAGAGGATTAGGTACAAGTTAATAATGTTAACCTAAGTCTAATATCGATATCGGAGTAATTTTTTTTTGTAATATTGTAACTGGATTATTCGCGTTCGAGGCGAGAAAGCTTTTAGATAAATGGAAAAAGTAAGTTATTTATAACAAGGTTTTGTCCGTTTCGACATTTAAGCTAAAGACGTCCTCGTACAAGTTTAATAGTTTTGAGGCATTTTTAATATAATCACTAGAAACAAATTTCAAGTACTTACATTTATAATGTTAGTTTATACCACTTTTATGGAAGATATAGAACATTAATCACACGTGAACAATCGTAAACAAAATCTATACCTGTTGAAAGTGTACTGCAGTGACTTTAAGTAGTTGTTATAGTGCCACCAACTTATCTGTTCAGTAAACGGATGTCGCTAGTGCAGCGTCAATGTTACCATATATTAAAATTTGGCGACTGTCAAGGGAGCTCAACAACTTTGAGACCTATGATTTTTACCAGATGTTGCACATAATTCGATGGTAAATGATGACAAAGCCTTTCCGACGAATATAGACACACAATTTGGGCTGTGGCTACTAACTTAAACTACCATGCAATGACAGCAGTAACATACGATGTTAACATTATCTCAATCCATCAGGGCCCACTATTAAGCATAGGTCTCTTCTCATATTGAGAAGGTTAAGACCATAGTTCACCATGCTGAACAAGTGCGATTTGGCAATGTTTTCCTTTACCGTCATAGCAAGTGATATTTAAATGCTTAAAACACACATAACTTAAAAAAACGGAAACATCCAAAAATAAAAGAATTACGTTGGCCAACACAGTCAAATTTTACTTTTTCATATAAAAATTTAAATTTCAGGACAAGAGAAATAAAAGATCCATTGTTATTGACTATAATTGTTTATATTGACGTGACAACGTCTTATAAATTGGTTTGCCGGGAGGCACTTCAAGAAACTGCGTTAGTAAGCTCCGCTCACGTTCCTTGGTAACAGTGTACAGAAAATGGTACAGCGCCATCTATGATTAAGTAGAGTAACTAGTTTGTTACCTCACTTAGTTGTGACTAATGGTTAATGGTCTAACGGTTAGCAGCGCTAGATGGCGGATGGTGTTACAATGTTTTAAATATAATTCTTTGTATACGTTTACCCCATGAAGATACGGGAACGCAGGGTCAACTTCACAAATAACCACAACTGCTTGCAAACCCAAAATAGCAGTTTATTATAAAACCAAAGAAGTCGACACATTGCCCTTTAAAAAAATTTCTCTTATATAAACTCCACGTTACACTCGTTAGCGCGTTTCACAAATTGGTACAATGCCATCTTGTTTACAAGTGAGGAACTATTTAACAAAAATAAAACATTAAACTTAAATTGCTTCCGCCTTCACATGACGGTTAGACAGTATAAATAAATGTTTTAAATTGTTACTATTATTTCATCCTTCTTCCTACTATACGAATGAATATTCACATTAAAATTATTTTACCACTTAAAGTCGTTGTCACGTAAAACTTTCGCCCGTATACCGACGTTACAGGCAACCAATTTTTTTTTTTATATATTTTATAAAAATAATTGTCATGGTGATCTCTGAATTTGAGGGGGTTCCACACGAGAAATCCCTGTGGAAAATGATACCGATGCACCAGAGAAATTTCTTCAGCTTTTTTCTTTTCACTCATTAGCTTGTAAACAAATCGTTCACTAACTCCTGTAACAAAGACATAATATTATATGAAGTATAAAAAAATTAGATACCAAATATATTCAGTGACAATTTAATCGGTTATGCAAAGATAAGTGAGGAACATAAAATAACTGAATTATTTAACGGGACTATTAATTAACTTGCAATAGCAACACTAACCTGTAGCAACGGCGAAGGGTTCTGCCACTTTTTCAAACGTTATTTTCGGAGTTAGCAGGCGATTTTCTTCCCTCATGAAATCTAAAACTTTTAAAATAACTAATCGTGCAATAACTTCTAAGAGGCTCAGGCATTTTTAATCACTTTTTGCAATTAAAATCGAATTAAAACACATAGAGCACTCGCACTTCAAAGAATTGACAGCGGACATGATATCTCAAAATTGACGTTGTCTTTTTTTAGTTCCATTTTTTTCTACTGAACAGATAAGTTGGTGGCATTATACATTACACTCAATGGCCAATGCATAGAGCAAAGACAAGAACGGAAGAAGAGAGCTTGCAAGAAAAGGCGGGAAAATTGACAGCTCACATCACATAACAATGTCACAGACTAAAAATTTAGGTTAGGTACGTTTAATTATTCCAAGTCTAAGCTACAAGTAGGTAGATTAAAATCACTATCGTAACAAATAACTTCGATTCCTATTGAACCAGTCAGTCATAATGATAGTAAAACATGGATCAAGATACGCCATTGTAAACCATTAAACATATCGTGTCAACAGACTATTCCTATAAAACTACCATAGTATTACGTCCCGACTTCTATCCTAGTTTTTGCTACGGCACAATCACCATTGTTTTATAACTACATTGTAAAGCTGTACATGCATCATCCGTTCTAAGGCATGCGATGTAGATAGTCCCTTTCGCTACATGTTTGACTTAAAGCTTACTATTCACTATGCGGTACATAGTTCTGTAAAGAGTATAATACATAATTTATCTCGGGTAAGTTAATATTACTAACAGACACTTAAGCTACTGCTTTAAAATTCTAGCTATTTAAAAATAATAGCAAGAATTTTAAAGCAGTTTTGAAATGAGTATTTTAAATTAAATATGAAAGTTGAGAAAAATCCACTGAATGGAAGTCGTTGCGTAAAGCAGTTGATAAAATATGCTTTGTTACTGCTAATATTACCAAAGACTGGTTTGAGCTTTTTTCTGAATTATATAATGTTTTATTGTATTCCAAGATGAATTCTCCATCAACTCGCGAGCCACAGTTCGGCATTCCATGTCGTGTAGAACCATTACTGGATAAAGGTAAGAAAAGTTTTTGACTTTTTTTGTCTGCGTACTGTTAGCCATTCGGGTACAAGACGGACAGTGCGTGAGCAGCTTTATCAGCATTAATCCACAGTGTCTTCGTGCGGTTTGCGAGTTAGTACAGTTTGCAATTTCCAGTAACTATGCTATTATTATGGAGTTGATGGCAGATACGAATTAATTTCCTGATCTAAGTTCTCAGCAGCATAAATTGTGCATATGCTTGTACGAGCATAATATAGTAGTTTACTTAGATTTTAGATGCACTTCGGGTTTAGGGTGCTCCTTCGTGAATCTAGTATATTATAGATATATATTTCTGCTCGTCTTTTACAACGATGCTATCATGGGCATAGGTATGGGACAGTACCTCCTCGTGACCCTTGGATGAAATACCTCTTACTAACAATATTTACTAACTGGACTATTAGTACCAACAACTAACTGGACTAACCATTCCTGTCCCTATTTGAGTCTTGTTCTAATTCTAAATCGGTCACAGTTATCATGGGCGGCAGCGGAAGGTGGTGCTAACCTGCTCGTTTGCTACCTTAATCTTAATTCAAAAAAATCCTTCGGTTTTAGGTAACCTTTACAAATTCTCCCTTAAAAATCTGATTTATACCGACCACCACCCCCCCCACCTTGATCGGGAGTTCAGAACCCTTGCCTCTGGATCAGGAGATGATGCTATGGCTATTTGCTAATGCTTTGCGGATTCTATCACCCAGTTTATTCCCGATAGTACTCGTGCATAATAAGTACTTCTCAAACTCGGACAATTAATGTACATTTCATGTAGCAATCTTCTTCTGACTCATACGTTTCGCAATTGTCTTTCGCATCCAATACCTACATTGTATAGGTACTTAGTTACAATAATATCTTCGTTGTAAAGACAGTACAATATTAAATCACTAACAATGAACATCATGCCGTATATACTAAGAGCACTTTACTTGTGAAGTTTATTTGAAGTTATTCGAAATCTTCACAGTATTTATGACAATACATTATACTTTAGTGTTTCAGTAATAAACAATAAAGTAACTTGAAAACTTAAATTGGCGCAAAAAGTATTATCGCTAGTTTTTACTTAATCGCAACAATTGCGCTTTCGCTGTTCGTTGAGCATCACAAAAACTAATACTAAAGTAAGTTAATCCGGAACGAATGCTGCCAATATACAATTTAACTGAATAGATTTACTTTGATTGAATTATGGGCTTGCGTATTGAATGATTCACCGTAAGGCTCATTTGGAAACTCGTCCAAATGTTCGGCTTACTTTTTCGGTGAATATTCGTTCACGAGTATGACTACAAATACATCCGTTCAGATTCGCACACATTCGTGATCCGTGACTATTCGTATCATCTCCTTTTTCTCTTTTATATATAATTTAAAAAAAGGATAACGCTCGTAGGTCTTGTACGAGAAATCGTTTGATCGCGCCACCAACACCAATCGGCTAACGACCGGATACTCGAAGCAAAAATTTAAGATGAAGGAATAGGCCGTGTATCTGTCGCCAGAAATTCGGAATTGCCACTCCCCTGCTAAGAACAAATTTATTACCTCTGCTTACAGTTTAATTTAGCATGTAAATGTTTACTTACGGCATTATAAATTTTAGCCGTCAATCTTCAATGTACCTTAATCATAGGAGCGGAAAGCTGGCTTGTGAGGGATGCAATTAAAATGAATTCCGTATAGAATACCTACGAACGCAGTGTAGACCGACAGTTATTCGCGCGTTCTCGCATCTTTTCGTCGAGTATCTAAACGGAGCGTTAGTGACGACATCATGTTTAGTAATTTCATCAAAAATTAAAAGGTGACGTAAAGAGTTTGTTAATCAAATTGGCACAATGACTAATGTATGCGTGTATTGTATTTTCCTTAGACAATACACAATAAATGAAACATCGCACATCAATTGTTGAAAACGCTGACTAGTGAATCGTGAACTTAATTTTTGATCACACCAAAATCTTTCTTGTTGGTAGTCTTAAAGGTACGAAATTGGAACTCTTGAGCTAAACCTGTTAGTTAGCAGGCAGTTTCAGATCTTAGTGACAGAAATCAAGTAATTTTTACGATACCCACATCCTATTTAAATTAATCGATATAAAAAAATCAAAAATCCAACACAAAACCTTTTTAAAAGTCATGTAAAAGTGGTGAAATTCCCACAGTTCCTTTTTACTAAATATTAGCATTTTAAACTAAACAGTAAAAATATGTTTGAACCAACAATGACGCAACGTAAAGGCATTTACATCTAAAACCAACTACTAAAACAGACACAAAATACCCATTGGATTGCTCAAATACCTTTTGTATTAAAACCTACGTCTCTATTGAGCGAGTCAAGTAGAAAACACTTTGGTTTATTGGTCAAGGCATCATAGATGCATTTCCCCAGCAGTTGCGTCATAACTTGGTAATAGAGCAGAGGTGATAATGATTAATGATGGCGTAAAGAATACACGGACGGTAAAAGGTGTTGTCTTGCGTGATTGAGCGACGCATTATTTTTATGTTCTCAGACCAGACAAATGGAAAGTTAATGTAAGACCTAATATCGTCACGTAGACACGTAGACACTAAGGAATGTAGGTACTTCCTAAGTGTAGTTCTGAAGTAAATTCTACATAATATAGCTTTGATTGAATTTATGTGTGCGATTTTGAACTTTATTGAATTTACTTGTGAATATATTGTAATTAGGTGCTGGCATTTGAACCCGGGCTCTCTGATTCGGGATTCCAAGACTCAATCCACTCGGCAATCACCGTTATAAATTGTATACACAAAAGTATTACCTATTTCTGATTGTAAGTAGGTAATTGTTTCTTTATACTAAACAATACGTAATACACAACACAATCTCAAAATCAAAATTCTCGACTTCTTAAAAGCATAGATAAAATCGTCAATTCTCTAATCCGCGCCTAAAAGGCATTATCTTCAAAGCAACTTCTGTCACCGCGATCTGTCAAAATTAATTAATCCGCCATCTTGTACCGAACAAAGACAAGACGTTATCTGTGGTCCGTTCGGTTAACGGTTCGACATTTTTTTACTGTAACATCACGGTAGGTACAAATAAGATATAGCCAGTATACTAAACTTATTCTGAACTGTTTTTTTTTTAGTTCATGTTAAAGGGGGATGCCCATCCCTCATAGAGAGATTGGCTCTAAATGCACAATAGAAAAATATGCTACATTGTTAGTATATGATAGTATGAATTGTTTTGTGAAAGATTATTACGAAACAAAGTTTGGGTGTAGAAGTTATGCGTGTATACTGTTCGACTTACATGCCTGCAATTTTCCCCTATTTAAGAAGAGTTATTCTTGATTGGAAACTCTATTTTATAGCACCGTTACGCCTTACATGCTCACTATTATATGCAAGTGCTTGTTTTATTTGGTATATATCCCGCAAGAAATATAATTATTATTGTGTCATTAGGTATACGCCAAAACAGGAAATCTGTGTTTGACATTCTCAGACTGACAAATTGACAAACGTCAATAGCTTTCGAAGTTACCATTACTACAAAAATCAATAATAAAATAAAATTGATCGATACAAGTCCAATTTGTATGTGTAGGATTAAATATATGTATGGTTTTTACATATTATATAATTTCAGTCGACCATTATAATATTTAAAAATTACAAGACAAGCAAACATTTTATTATTACTGAATTTTGTCTACGATAATATTTTATCCGGCAGAATGTTTTTATGATGGCAACAACTAACAATAATCAAAACTGACGTCAAAATATAAATATTTAATAAATCATTTCCATTACTTTTTATTGTACTGCAATGTTAGGCAAACTTCCTATATTGAGATATTATACGCAAATATTATATTTTTTTAATCTTTTTTTTTCAACATAATTTCATTTGAGTGCGTTTTAGAGCCAATACCGGGCATTCCCCTTTCGAATTAAGTATACGAGATGAGAAGTTAAACAGCTAAAAATGACAGGTAATATTAATTTGTCCCTGTAGCTCGGGACCAGAATACGAGCTTCGGTATCCCCTGCCTGTCGTAAGAGGCGACTAAAAGGGGGCGTTCGGGGTTGCGGGCGGCTAGAGTGGGAGCTCGAACCGCCCAATGGCAACCCCGGGAAGAACTGCTCTGTGTGTGGCCGCACAGAGCCGTTTGAGATGGGTCCGTACGGGACATCGCGCTTGGAGGGCACCGGTCGCGTTCCTTTGGAGATCCCGGAGTCCTCCACAAGCGTTGAGGCAGGCCACCGGGGGGGTTTTAGTGGGTAAAAGTCCCACATAACCCTGTGTCGCTCCCACGACACCGGGTACCTTTTGAAGGTTTCCCCCTCGATAAAAAAAAAAAAAAAAAAGTAATATTAATTGTGTTTCTCGGAGACACTTGTCAGGATGGTGGTATAATTCTCCGATTATCAGTTTGTAAGGTGAAAAATAAAACACAGTGGGCGTTCAATACGTTTCTTCATGATTTAAATTGGGTTACAGGCTACACAGCTTAACTTAATTTGATTAAAGCTTTTAGGTTATGTTAAAACGTGGTACGACTGAAATACACTCAGAGAAACGTTATGCCGTCGGGCATAGGTACAATGCAGTATAGGATTTTATTACAAAGTACACTAGTTAACTTAATGCGACCGTTCAGCTCCACGTCTCCTCGAGAAGTCCTCGCTGTTCGTAGCCGACACCACAGGTGCCCTCTGTTGGGTTCCCCCTCTCCGATACCCCATCGAGTGACGTTTACAATTCGTACAGTGTTGCCATTTAAATTACAGTTCCGGATTTACGTTTTATTCAAAGTTTAATGATTTATTTAGTCTGATTTTAATCTAATTTTATTTCCGTCTCCGACATGTTAAATAATACCTAATTACTTATTGCAATATTTCAGAATTCCATGATTTGGATTTTTACTTTTTCATGTAATTATAGCTGAATTTTTTTTTTAAAGTACCAAAGTATGTTAGACATTTATTTACTTACAGGACTATTTCGTCAAGACTAAATCTGAAATCAGAGTAAGTTGGTAAAAACCTACTCCTTACCTAACATAGGTACCTACTTAATTCTTTGTACCTAAATGAATCACGAAACATTTCAAGACCTTATTCTTTAGGTAATTTAATATTTTGAGGTATAATTGCTCGTAATAATCCTATTGTGAAAAAATATTGTATTAGCGATGTGTTATGTTATTAAACTTATTCGAGAAACTTTTTGGACAAATCCTTGGGCATTAATTCCACTATACATTTAAAATATACAAAAAAGGTATAATAATATGACAATAAGATTGAAAAAAAAAATTAAATAATTTTATTTGTTTTTTTATTCCACTAGTATTGTGCAATACATACACTAAAACCAAGCTTCTCAAGAATCCGTCGATTTTTAACTCGCATACGCGTATTAAATCATAAAATAATGCGTGGGTAGGTAAGCTTCAAAGGATATTGAACCCTACACTAGAAAACCCCATTTTGTGGGGAACCAGCCCCTTCAGACTTCTTTGTGGGATCTTTTCATTTGTTTAAATGATTTTCGGTATCGCTGCATTCGTCAATTGCGTCACCCTTCAAATATTTTTTTATGTTATCTACGTCAAAAGTGCATAATATATAAAAAAGTAAGTTACTCAATTAGTAAGAAAAATAAACTTAATATTTTAAGACTGAAACGAATCTGCATAATATCAATATCTACTATCAATAGGTATGTTGAAAAATTTGAGATATTTTTTTCTTATTTTTTAGTGCTAATAAGTTTTCAAGTTTCATGTTCAAGTCCAAATAAAGTAACCTTTTGTAAACAATTGTAAATCGTTGATATCGAATAATTTTAATTCATACTGCTACGATTCAGTCAATCGAAGATTATCTGTGGGATATGACATGAAGTTAGCAGGTGTAAATTGAATAACAATTTAAAAACATTGATTGCTTAAAGTACTTTACGTAATGCTGTTTGCAAAACTACTTCCCACATCCTTTAAAATGAGTCACTAAATATAACCTTTTAAGCTGTTAAAAATGTACGCTTGCTACAGAAGCGCCATCTTTATTTAACTCCTTTCGACGGACATTTTTAAAACAAAGAGATGGTAATCCTTACTTCCATTCTCCGTGGCTTAACCGTTATTACTTCACAGATAATGTATAAAATATAGCTATAAACAAAAGCGCCATCTCAATCGAAGAGTAATTCAAATATTTTAACGATGTGCATCTCTCGGTATGTGTGATATGTGTCGATTAACGTACGCTTGACAATAGATGCATTATCTTTGTTATGGGTGTGAATGACATTTCAAGTATGAATAGTATTTATTTTCTTGTTCATTCATATCTTAATTACATACTCAAAAATCTGCTAAGGACAAAAACTTACACTAACTTAAGTATACATACACCAATGATGTTTTAAATATCTAGATGGAGCATCGAATCCGCGAAAACGTGTCAAAAAATTGTGGCTAACAGCTGTTAGCCACAATTTTTATATCATTACGCACAGATTACGCACACATAGACAATAAATGAACGTGAAAAACATCGCCTGCACGCACACATGCTTGAGAATGTTGCCTTGTTTTTTTTTGTTTTCATTGTAGGGCGACGCTCAATCTAGATATTTAAAACATCATTGACATACACTTGAATCAATTCAAAATTGTATTTAGGTATTCATCTACGGTTTATCCCATAGTAATTTTCTAAGTTTATAAGTATTATTATAAGTAGCTGTATAGATATAAACTATAGTTATTGGTACAGAAATAAATGAATTCAATAATATTAGAGATAGTGGATACCTACCCAAATTTTGTGCTTCACCACACCTGTGTTGAAGTGCTGTTGTTAAACTACGATAAAAACTGAATTTGAATATCACAAAACGTCTCGTACAAATATTAATTAGTCATCTCGAAAGCAAACTTGAAATACAAACTCAAGAGAATATTTGAATTTGGAACGCGCAATATGTCAAGCGTTAGGTTGGGGCGCGACGAATGCGAGCGCAATTTTTCCTAGTCAATTAGCCCACGGCGACATCGACGTACAGCCACGAGTTCGACACATGTCGACATCTGTTCGACAACCACCGATGGAACGCACGTTTCCGGACGAATTTGAGATTTTTTGCGCGGTAAATTAACACTGCGCTTGGGGTGCTCGGCCGCGACACGTGCTTGCGAGCGTGCATTGAAATGAACAGTGGCGCCATTCCATTTTTAAATATTTTCAAAATTAGATTCTTCTGAGTAATTCGATTAACATAAAGCGTTTTTTTTATCTGTTTCAATGCGGTTAAAACAAAAAATCTATCCCAAATGCACATTTTAAATTTTGTTCACGATAATAAAAGAATCACAAAAAAACACAAATCGTAAACTGAGCTTTGATGTGCACTCAAGTTAAATTACGCAATACCGAAAAAAACGAAATTAAGCAGTAAAGATTTAACAGATTCGAGATTATACAAAACGACCCTTCGCTTATTATTCAAAATATACAAGTTTATCATTCGCACGACCGCCATCAATAACGGAGTTTACGGCCAGCTTTACGACTAAATCAATGGATTCGTCTTGCAAATGCGACCCCTAAATGGTCTAGATAAAATTGGATATTATACGGATAGTTTCGTTCTAGGTCAACACAATAAAACACAATTTGCTGTCCTGTAATTTGTGGTGCTATATCCTTTATTGACGTTTATTATCTGTCTATAATATAAATGTATTGCCAGTTATCTGAGGGCCTTATACAATGATACAATACAGAAGTATGCGATAAGGATATTACCAGTTCTAACGGAGAATCTAAATACCAGAGGAATGGATATTAAAATAATAAATTTACCTTAGGTAGGTAGGTACATTAGCCATTTACTTTGGTTTCAGCGTTAGACTTCCGAATGGGGGGAGGGGGCTGAGTAATTATCGCTTGCTTCTGTGGAGAAAAACATCGTTAAAATAGCTGCATAAGAAACCTACCTTAGTACTTCCCTATGTTCTCAGTTAGGTCAAAGTAGATTATAATGTTGTACCTACCTTACATTTATGTTACGATGGGTCATTTATTTATTAAATATACTCTCGCACTCCATACCTAACATTTTCTGGAAGTAGATAAGAAAAAGTCTTATTTATTTCTCAAGTAATAAATAAGACTACAAAATGTTGAATTAAATGTTGCTTACAAAAAAAGCGGCGCTTATTTCAGATTGACGTCAATCTAAAATAGCGAAATACACTAAATCGAATAAAGACATCGACATCCAAAGTTAAAATTTGATAAAGCTGTTTAAACAGTCTGTAAGTTACATAATTATTTTAAAAGGGTCCTTTATAACCAACCTGTTGATAATAGTTAACTTTTACTAATCTGGTAACTGCCCATGCTTCAGTTCGGGTAAACAGTCTCTAAGTGACAAATAAAAACACAAAAAAATAAAAAAAGTAATTTGTAAATTCAAATTTCCAGTGCCAAAATCAAATCAGATCATTTTCTTTACAGGGAAAATGACTTAAGGACTTTTTAAGGACAATTTTTTTTAATAATCAATTGGTTGAAAGCCTATTTGTGGTAAATTGTCTTTTGATGAAAATGAACTTTTTGTTAGCAACTCAAGTTTTCCACCTATGGGGACGATTTGTATAGAGATTTATTGATTACATAACTAACTAGGTACCTATTCATCAAGTAAGGTATAGTTATAATTCTTCATTTACACACGAAAACGTTAAAATAACGAGTTATTCCGGTCTGATCCTCACAAACGGACTATGGAACAGCCGAAACAGTATGTACTATTAGTGTTTAGCTCTATTAGAATAAAAATATTTTTATAGGTAATTTTGAGTTTGGCGTGATACGTGTAGTGTGCAGTTTAATTTTTGTAAAAAGTTCAAATACATCCTACAAGAGTTAACACAATTAAAACCCCCACTTTGGCGAATATAGATTACGTGAACTGCCTTTTACAACATTTAAAAGTGACATAATTAAAAGTTACAGTTACAGTTTAAATAAATAAATAAACACGGAAAACATACAAACCGCTTTATGCTTATTATACCTACCTATTTCAATAATTGCAATTTCACTTAGTTCTTAAAACTTTAGATTATGTACCTATTTAAGTAAGTACTTACCTGTTTTTACATTGGTGAATTTTTACCGTTACATCCATAGACAAGACCCTAATTTCGCTGTAAACGTTAAAAATAAAATGAGGGTACCTACTAAAGTGGGTGTTTTGTATTGATTTAAATAGAATATATACCGAACAAGTAAACCCTTTATGGCACAAAGAAAAAACGGTATGATCTATTTGAATAATAATTATGATGGTTTTAAATGCAGGTGTTAGCAAACGTCTCAAAAAGATGAAAATTTAATATTTTTGGACAATATATTTTTTGTATTTTTTTATAATACCACGAAAGAAAACACTGAGATGAGGTATTGGACTGAACTTAATCCCTCAACTACAATGTTTTGCTACAACTCACGCCATCTATGGGATAAGCGTAAAGAGCTCTAAATTCAATTAAAACAAGTTTTTTTTTTAAATATCCGTTGCGTAATTAATAGTGTTCTACCTACTTAACTACATACTGAGTTTTCTGTGTTTATACAGAGGTAATTAGTGAATCCTCGAAAGTTGCTTATAAGTATTTATTTATTCAATTACGTTATTTAGGTAACTTTAGTTCTTAGAAACTTCGAAGGTAAGTAAAAACTTGTGTAGTGACTCAGTGGATTTTAATTACCTTCATCACTTCTTATTATTATAATTAGCGCGTGTTGTTTTGTGGGAATTTGATTACAAGTAATTTAATATTATTTGTTCATTGTTTACTACTTTTTTCATCCTGTATCTTTAGCCGAAGATTATTTTTATGTGTTTCTCTGCTTTACCTACATAACTTTTTTTCTTTAAACAATTTAGATTTAACTAACCTATGCAACTAGTAAGATGTAACCAAGCCATGTAATACGTACTTAGCAACTTCAATACATAGTAAGTTTTATTTTAATTTATTTCTTTCTTTTCCTCGTTTTAAGCACCTACCAAGCTACCAACTGCCTTTTCCACATCCACCAGGGCTGACTGGTAGAGAATGCCATTAGGCATTAAGTTTTGCCCTTGTATATCCTTGTTTTAGGTGATACAAAATATATAAATAAATAAATAACTTAATAATAGTAATAAAATCTACTTGTACTACACAAACAATACTTGGTAGTAGAATCAAAATAAACAGCAGTAGGCACTCTTAACAGACAACACCAGTTGTGGGTCACAAGTAAACGTCGCCTGGGGTCAAATAAGCGTTATAACGACGTCCACTCAACTGGAATCGAACCCGACTCTGGGCTGGCGCCCTAGCACGCCGCGCGCATCTACAATGCAAATCCACAAACACCATCCACAATCTGCGATTCAATACTGACGCATTACAACGAGAAGCCTCCGCTCGCATACGAAACCAAATTCGAGACTATCGATTTAACTACACTACACGGGGGCCGAAAGAATTCCTTACAACAATGAGCCGGTGTAACAATAAATACCTTAATGATATCCCGAGATCGGAGAAAAGGCGTCCGGCTTCGGCGGCACCCGTCCGACACTTTTCAAGAGAAATCCAGCACTACAACATGTGCAACACGCAACATCACAATACTAAATAGCACAATCTCACATGAACACCATACATGAATCCACAGCACTGGTTTGGTTTTGGTACAAAAGATGTTTTTCGTAACACAACGCGACGCGACACACCCTCGACGAACGACCGACGCGCACGGCGGCCCGGCACGAACTGAACTGGTTTTGCCGGGAGGGCGGGGGGCGGGGGGAAGGAGTCGCGGGTGCGTTTGGTTCGGTTTTATGAAAATATTTCGTGAGTAATGCACGTGTTATGTTGCTGAGTGCGTCGGCCTAGAGCGACCTCGGATCTTTGATTGAAGTGCACCGTGCGGAGGTAAAGATAATAAAATGATACGTGATGCTGGTCACCGTACCTTCTTACAGGTCTCGAGAGGTCTTTGTCTCTCTGCCTACGCTTTCTATTAGATAACGCAGCTTATCCGAGCTTAGTGCTCGATGCTTTTCTATCTCCAATCAAATTTACAACGAAAGCCCGACCGATGGGTATTAGGTTTCATATTGTAACTGTTGATATGGATAACAGATAGCATCGAGTGAAGAAAATAAACACAAAATGCAATACGAAAATATTACTGTAGATGCAGATTATGCAATGTAAAAAGATAATTATTGTAAGAATGAAAAAGAAAAGCTGTAGCACAGACGATTCATTTGTTAAACTGAATAATGGCGTAAGTTAAAATGGAGAATTGCCAAAACAAAAAGTGTTAAGCAGAATGGCAAAAGAGTCCAAATTTCTTTCGGATAAAAACCAATACTTTTAGTGAGGTCCCAATATTTAACTCGCAGCGGCCGGTTTCATAGCTAGGTGGCATATAAGCCGGGATTAAACAGCTCAAAACGTAATTTAAAAGCGAAATGCCCGCTTAAGAGGCAAGCTACGAATTTACGATATTAATAAACCTCTATTAGCAGTAGATGGGGTGTGGCGGTAAATCTAAATTACGGGCTAACCGTTGGTCGACATTTTAAATCTACGCGAACTTGGAAACCCATCGTTATGGAAATAAATTGTTTTATGCACATGGTGGTCTGTTTGAGCTGCTGAAATCCGCCAAATGGATGGATAAAGAGCACCATTCGTACGCATAACTTATCGCCGGTAACGGACTTGTCTCTGTGGGATGGGTGAACGATAACGTTCATTGTTGTCGCTACCGGCTACACGTTGGTAGAGGTGGTGAGGTGATGAGAGGTAGACCAGATTTCTAATCACCTAGATATATGCCTGATGCTCCTGGTGAATTATATGGAGAACCTCTACGATTTAATAGTTGAACCCATAGGTTCCTATACCTCAGGCTATAAAGAAAAAATAGGCTTTCTATAGAAAACTGAATGATTATAATGTTTTGGTCCATAGTGGAACGCACTGAACGTGAAGGAACGTTGTAAATATACCTACTTCAATTTATATTGATAAGTTAGAACAACTACGAAGACGAATGATTCTATGCACAAAATCAGCGTCATGCGACTAAAGGCGTAAACAACGACCATCGAAAGCTCGTCGCCAAGGGTTATATAAAAAATAGAGCCACAGGTCTCTCGCCGCCAATAAGACAGGTCCCAAAATGAAAACACCGTGAACAAAGGCTAATGGATTCCAAAATGTACCCCATCCAAACTTATTGTCACAGCACACAGAAATATTTTATCCAATCGCAGTTATTTAATTTATATCGGTTGGATTGGGTTATTCAATTAAATACAGTCCCGGATTGAAATGCGCTGTGAGATATTCGCTTCATTATCCAATATTAGGTACAGTTATTTAATTAAAATGGCTTGATATGCGCACAATAGTGAATAATCGTTTTTAAAGGCATGTGGACTAATTCCGTATGTAAATTCCCGTATTTATACGATATATGTAGCTTAGTTGTGTAAGACATTTTAACTGATACGGAATCTAACTTCCTTATTATTTTCTATAACCTACTTAAACTTAATTATATTGTTACGTGTCAGGAGTAATGGGTTCGAGAAAATGCCAAAATGTACCACAAAGACTTTATTGAACTCGTAGAAACACAATTACACACTGTACACAGTACACACCACAACACTATGCACGTAGGTACTCGTAAACACACTCGACGAACACTGTATCACTCGTAGAAATCACTTAACTTCTCACTGGTATCGCTCGTAGGTATCGCTGGTATCTTCCTGGTTCCGCTTCCGAAACTAGAATGTCTGCGGTTGGCCGATCGCTCCTTTTTATACCCCTCACGCACCATTCACGACAATCGAGAATATTCCCGCGAAGTCCTGACCCGCGTCGAAATAAAGTTCGAGAACGTTCCTTGCAATCCGACTTTCGCCCGTATGACTATTGCCGTAATGGTCGAAGCGTCGTGCGTCCTTTTGAGAGAGCCGCGCTCCTATTGTTTCTATTGTTGCGCGACATGTTTATGGCCCCTATTGTTTATTGTTTTCGGCGTAGCGAAGTCGATGCGCCAGGGTTGTCACATTGCCCCCCTCTTAGTCATGCTCGTCCCGAGCATTATTCGATCCATGAAATGGTGCCAATCTGTCCACGTGCACGATCTTCGGCTTTCTTCTGTCCCCCTGTCTGATCCGGTAGGTCACGTCGTTAATCCTCGTGACAACTGTGTAAGGGCCTTCCCATCGTGCTTGTAGTTTCGGAGACTTCCCTTTCTTCCGCAGTGGATTGTGCAACCATACAGAATCTCCCTCCTTGAAACCATGTTTCCGAGCATCGCGATCGTAGCGGGTTTTCATCTTTTCGGGAAACCTAACCTTGACCAAGGTTTCCGATCTGGGTGCCAGCTTCACTGTCCTCAAACAGTACACTGCTCCTGAAGATGAACCCTCCAAGAAGACTTCTTGATCCTGGAAGCTTAATACTCCTTTCGCTATGTCGACTATACAGCGATGTGTCTGTAGGAAGTCCAATCCGATAATGCAGTCGTCAGTTATATTTGCTACCAAAACAGACTGCGTGTAAATGTCACTTCCGAGTTTCAGTCTTGCTTCCGTAACTCCTAGGACGGTCACTGGCTGGCCTGTCGCTGTCTGCAGATTGCATGATGGTCGTCCATTTTCCCACATGATAGTCCGCTTGAGTAGTTCCGGTCGAACGATGGATTTCGATGCTCCCGTGTCAATAGTAAAGCGACAGGGTATGCCATTTATTTCTCCAGTAGCTACCAGGCTGTTCCCGTCACAAGCTTGTGACACTATAACAGTAGGGGCTCGACGAAGTCCAGCCGCTGCCCGTCCCGTGGCGCTGCCGCCTTTTAATTTTAGCAGCTCCTGGGTGTCAACTTGGGTAGCCGTCGAGGTCTTCGTAGGAGGCTTGGCAGTCTTCTTAGTGGCGGCGGCGGCTTCTAGCTCTTGTACTTGCGTAGCCCTCCACACCGATTTCGGTTGTTTCCGTGTCCGGCAGCTAAGCCTAATATGACCTCGTTCACCGCATCCGTAGCAGATAGGCCCAGTATGAGGTTGAATCGTCGCTACGACTTCGCGCACCTTATAACCTTTACAGTCACTTCGTACCGCTTCAACTTCAAGGGCATGCGCTAAAGCTGCTTCCAATGTGGCGTGATGACCCAAGCGCACCGTTGCTCTCACTTCAGGATCCCGTATGCCGCTGACGAAGGCCTCTAATATTTTGTCTTCGACGGGTGTGGAACTCGACGCATAGGCTCGGCGTACGAGGCGCTCGATCTCCGTAGCCCATTGTTGCAGTCCTTCGCTCGACTTCTGTACTCGGTCTTTTAGTTGCGCGCGGTACACGTGCTCGAGGTGCTTTTCCCCGTATCGAGCTTCCAAGGCCTTAAATAGCGACTCCAAGGTGCGTCGCTCGGCGGGCAGGTTCTCAAGGACCAGCAGTGCGTCTCCTCGAAGAGCAAGGGTGAGTGCCGCCAACGAGTGCTCGTCCTCCCAGCCATTCCCGCGTGCAACTACCTCAAATTGGTGCCTAAATGCTGTCCACGAGGTCGTGCCGTCGAAACTTGGGACCTTAAATTTCGGGGCCCCAGAGCATGAACTGGTTGCTGCCGTGCCCAAAACCCTTATTTTCTGCAGCTTGTTGTCCAAATCTCCGAGCCTAGTTTCGTAGGAGTTCATCGATGCACTGAGGCTGTTGATTGACGCGTCATGGCTTTTGAGGGCTTGGTCATGCTCGGATGTACGCACTTTTACCAATTCCAGGTCCTCCTTCATGACGTTTAAATCTCCCTGGAAACCATCCAGCTTTGCGTCGATCGCCTCCATGGTTTTGCGCTGGCTCTTCATGTCTTCGCGCAGGCTCTCCATTGCTTCGCGTTGGCTCCGCTGTATGGCTTCGCGCTGGCCCTCCATGGCTTCGCGCTGGCTCTCCAATTTGCTTTCCAGGCTCTTCATGGCTTCGCGTTGGCTCTCTATTGCTTCGCGTTGGCTCCGCTGCATGGCTTCCATCGCCTCGCGCTGGCTCCGCTGTATGGCCTCTAATAAAGAGGCCATATCGAATGCACTCGGTGTTGGTACTGATGCAGCTGATGTAGTTGAAGGTCCAGCGGTGGTCTCCGTTTCCATTCGGTCACGCCCCGGCGACTCCATCCGCGCGGCATCCAATGCCGTCTGCCGCCGCGTACGAATCCCTTCTTCACTTTGAGGTACAACAGGCATCCCACTTCTGACACCAATTGTTACGTGTCAGGAGTAATGGGTTCGAGAAAATGCCAAAATGTACCACAAAGACTTTATTGAACTCGTAGAAACACAATTACACACTGTACACAGTACACACCACAACACTATGCACGTAGGTACTCGTAAACACACTCGACGAACACTGTATCACTCGTAGAAATCACTTAACTTCTCACTGGTATCGCTCGTAGGTATCGCTGGTATCTTCCTGGTTCCGCTTCCGAAACTAGAATGTCTGCGGTTGGCCGATCGCTCCTTTTTATACCCCTCACGCACCATTCACGACAATCGAGAATATTCCCGCGAAGTCCTGACCCGCGTCGAAATAAAGTTCGAGAACGTTCCTTGCAATCCGACTTTCGCCCGTATGACTATTGCCGTAATGGTCGAAGCGTCGTGCGTCCTTTTGAGAGAGCCGCGCTCCTATTGTTTCTATTGTTGCGCGACATGTTTATGGCCCCTATTGTTTATTGTTTTCGGCGTAGCGAAGTCGATGCGCCAGGGTTGTCACAATATGCTTGACTCCTCAGATATGAGAATAAATCCGTCGGTTGTTTAGTAGTAAACTGGGCTTGTTCCCCAAAAATTTATAGACAACATTGTTTTCTTTATTGATGACATACCTAATACCTCAAATTCAGTATAGCCCGAAAAAAACACATAGTATGTTATAATCCCGGCCCCAAATTTAACCATCGACAATTTGCTGACAGAATCCTTGTCATCAAAGCCGGCATTTCTATAAAAACGCATTTTCGGAATTGCGGTGGCCCTTTGAAGTTAATCCTTGGATTTGGGACCTTCTTCGGCTGTATGTAAATCTATGTGAAATTCCGCAATCTTATAAAACTGTATACGATGATCTGTGGGACAAAAAGATTTGATTGCCACGCTAAATATAATGGAAAGATCAGACAGAAATACAACTTTATCAATTAAGGTTTATTTTTATGGTTCATCATCATCATCGCAATGAGAAAGTTAAGGCCATGGTCCACCACAGTGGTCAATTGCGGGTTGGTGGACTTCACACACCTTTGAGTTTTGCGAACTTTCCGGATGCAGGCACTGCAGGTTTCCTCACAATGTTCTCCTTCACCGTTATAGCTAGTGACGTTTTAATGCTTATCACGCACGTAACTCCAAAAAGTCAGAAGTGCCCTGAGATTCGAACCTGGGCCGGCTAGGAGGCCTTATTCTTAACCACTCGGCTATCAATGCTTAACCTAACCTAAAGGGGATACACTGAAACTGATTTTTTTCACTGAATTCACTTGAAACTTGTAAAATATAAATCCAAATAAAACAATGAAAGAAACGATGGATAAAAAATAAAAATCATGGGTAAGGTTTTTTCCTGCATTAAAATTTATTTAGGCACTTACCTACGACGTTTTCACGCGTTGCCCACGATGTACCTACTTACGTTCATATACCTACGTGGATTACGCAGGCAATGACTTATTCTATTACTATAAAACGCATAGCTTTTTTATGAATATAGTTGCGTCGTAAAAAAGTATACGATGTTACCAGATTCGCGTTCACGTATAGGTAAAGATGAAATTTGGCGCGGAGATAGTTTATAGTTAGTAAATGTCCGTTAAGAACGGATTTTGTCTATTCCACGTATATAAAGGTAAACTAGAGGTTTGCTACTAGTTTTTTATAACTAGTTTGTTAGAAATCTCGTCGATTTTACAACAAATGCAATGTAAATTGGGCTTTAGGATTATGGTTAAAAATGATGAATCACCTGTATCAAAATTTTTGATAACTCATCCCCTAAACTGATCCCCTGAAGTAGTTCCACGAGGCCCCAAGCGGACAAGATGATAACATAATCTGATTGTAGTAAATCTTAATTAGTATTACGTAGTGAATCTTAATGTAAAACAATAGAAATTCACCTATTTCCGAGGGTAAATATAAGCCTATATGATCCTACATATTAAATATTCTCGTTATCCAAGCATATAGGACCCCTCACTTGATACGTATTTAGGAGGCTTTCGGCAAAACGTCCCATTTGGAAAACGTCCCATGGGACGTTTTTGTCCGTTGATTTAATTTAATATTTTTCTTTGGGCTAAACGTCCCACTTATAAGATATGCAGGAATTCTATTGTTCGCTGCAATATTTTGTACAGTCTGCAGAAAAACAATACAATAAATAGTTTGAAATAAAACAGAATATTCATGAATATAAAAAATATTTATTATTAATTAAATATAAACATATATTTATTTAGGTATAGTAGTATAGTATATTTTTTATTTACAGTATAAATTAACATTTCTTTTTAAAACATCACAAAATGGAATACTAATTACTAAGAATCACATTAAAAGCACAGTTTAGTTATTATTATTATTATTTTAAATTAAGTTAAACACTACTCTAGAATCCAAAATCAACAAAAACATATTTTTAAAGTCTCTTATGCCTAATAATAAATAATTAATAAATCATATTTATAAACAACAATTGTAAAAATCACAGATAGGAATTTTAGGTTCACACATAATAATCACAGATAGGTTCCTAACAAATATCAAGCTACGATTCTTTTATTAAATACTTAAACATAGTTTTAACAATCAGTCTCTTATTATATTATTTAGTTTTTAAGCAGTGTCCAATAATTATTTGGCTGCTTAAAAACTCACCCACAGTGTGTTCACATCACAAAATTCAATGATTAATTCGTACGTTCGTGGCTTGAAAATTCGAACCTAGCAGGTATTTGGTGGACATTTGGAGAACCCCACAAAAGAAAAAACGCAGTCTAGCAGTGGAATAGCCTTATTAAAAAATATATTAAAGCGAGACCAAATATTGCTCTGTTGTAGGTAGGTTTACAAAAAAATATTAAGTATTATTCTTATGCATTTCCTAACAGGATTCAACTTTCAAAGAGGAGGCTTGAAACATTAGATATTAACAGAAAGATCGAACACACTGTGAGTGAGTTATTAAGTAACTAATTTTTATAAATCCTGTAAGGTTAAGCCTGCGTACGCAATGTAAGCGGCAAGAAATGTAAGAATTTACGACATCACATTAGAAACCCTGAAAATAACAGTATTTCTCCATTATTTAATAGATGTTATTATACATAAAAACCTTCCTCTTGAATCACTCTACCTATTACAAAAAAACCGCATCAAAATCCGTTGCGTAATTTTAAAGATTTAAGCATACAGACAAACAGACAAACAAACAGACAAAAATAGCGACTTTGTTTTATACTATGTAGTGATATTTAATGTTTTTGCAGTAATTACGATAATTACTTTTTCAAAAAAATACTTTTTCATAAAGCTCGAGATGTGGAATTTGTATTAGTTAATGTATAATAATTTAAAGATCATTTCTATTACTGTACTTAAATTTATTTTTATAATCAAATAGAAGTTAACCTTAATAATATTTAAAGTAAAAATATGTAACACAGAGCATGTTTTTCTGCTGACTATACTGTAATTTCATCTTGAATTTCTGGGACCAATTGACCAAGTCAAAAAAGTTCTTGGGCAAAACGTCCCATGGGACGTTTTCCAAATGGGACGTTTTGCCGAAAGCCTCTTTAGTAGTTGAAGCTAAGATATCTTTAAAAAACGGCATATAACATAATAGCATATAATAGCACATCGCTATCCCACCACGTAAGTTTAGGTTTAAACTGGATGATCAGTTTCATTGTCCAGGGTCCAGGGTTCCCGTGTTCTCGTCCAGTGACCCTCGAAAGCATAGTGCGGGTATCATAACCTTTTCCATTCTACATCAAAAGGAACCATTGGCACAGAAGGAAGAAAGGTCGGCGTAAACTTAGGTAAAGATGTGTGGAGCTCTTTCTTACCCAAATTGATTGCCCGAATCTATTAGGTACCAATGAATCACCCACTCGAAATTTCCCCCGCAAACCAATACCATCATTATCACAAGTCCCATTGTTTGATTCTCGGTCATTCACCTCGGATATACAGCATTAGTATTAGCTACATGTAATGTAGCTTCATATCCGATTTCATTAGGGGTTGATACGCTTCCCAGCTTTATAATCTATTATTGTCTACCTTGTGTTCGAGGTATAAGGCTCGTTTTCGATTAATGTTTTTTTTATTTCCTTTGCTAGGTGTCTCACTGTCTACGAGAGAGATTAGTGATTGTTATTGAAACAGAGAAATTAATTAATTCCTTTGTTCATTATATTCAAGAGTTTCAAGTCATAGAAATACCTAATGTGGCCGCAGTGTATCCAGGGCCACACTGTGAATTTGTATTTTGAAGGACCACTGGAACGTTTCCAGAAGAAAAGAGGCGTTTTCTTGAATACTTCGTATAATGGATATCCAAAATATTGTACAATAGCGATGCGAACAAAGGAACATGTAGCGTATGGTAGCGATTTAAAAGTGCAATGTAACGAGCAATTATGGCGTGATCGTATAAAGTCCAGCGATGTCCAGCAGGCTCGGATTGGTCCATTTCAACTCTCGCATCATCGTGGACCAATCCCAGCGCACCACGATGACGGACGCGATGCTGCTTTATTGGGTGTCCGCTGGACACCGGTCAAGAGTTAGATGCTTTTCATTGCTAGTTTGCAATACATTGCGGCTCCGACACCTAATAAAATAATGATAGACTACAACAGAACTAAATTCTCTTTCTCTTACCCAAATTACCTTTTTCTCAACTCATTATTTTAATTTCTGCCTCGCTGAGGATGAAATAGTGTCATGGCATGACACGGCATGGCATAGTGTCATCATCGAATTATAACTGGCATATTCTCTATAAAGTTGATTCAAATTATTTTAAATAAAAGTGCAATTTAACATTGACTAAAACGACATAGCTCGTAGTCAACTGCGTAATAATAATATTTTACACTGAACGACTAAATTGACATAATCTAAACAAATCTTGATCTTTATATATTTTTCAATTCCCACTACCTACAGTTCGTTCTTTATTGTATTTTTTCTGGTCATAATTTGATTCTGTAATATGGATCTTTTTTAACCAATCTGAAATCAATGAGTACCTAGGTATCTAATCTTTATAATTATGATGATGCGACAGAAAAACTATAATAGTAAAAATACAAAGAAAAACAAAATGATACAATGATGAATGATGACAAAAAACAAACCGATATTATGATAATAAAATTATAACTAATCGCCGTCTGTACATAGACAATATTTTAGAAAAACTATTACTTATTAACGCCATCGATCTATCAACAATGATTCGATTTATGATTAATGATTGGGATCACATTCAGTTTATTTTTATTTTCAATTGGTTCAAAAATAGAAAATATGTATCACGAATTACGTTTACATCAAAACCTTTCACAATATATGTAGGTTTATTTTCCTAAGCGAAGCGAGGTCATTTAAAAGGTACCATAAAAATACAAACAAATGTTTTAACCAAACCAAATGATTATTAGACTAATTGTTAGTGATGAACTAATTGAATTAACTACTTCATAACATTTTATTACTAATTAGTTGATGTTAAGCGATAAAATCGTCCCTCGTCATCACTGCGACAGGACACAATGTCTAACGCTGCGTGACTATCAATATCATCGTAGTAAATGTTTATTACACATTAACTAAAAGAAAGCTATTAAACACGTTCTACCATATTAATTGAACAAATTTCTTATTGTGATCGTGGTGGTATTTGGGAGGCTTGTCTATACTGATTTAATGCTTTACCCCCTCAGGATAAGTGTTTTTTGTCAACACACTTAACGTATGCACGTAATCTTTTTAGTCTACGCGGTTCTAGTCTAAGTGGAACTACTCGCGGCATTATCACACCCAGGCACCATTATCATTGACGTATTCATCTGTACTAGATCTAGAATATCCCTTGGTTACAAGTATTCATTGTACACGTCGTCGCTTGAACACTTCAAGAGAAAGAAAGTAACAAAGAAAAACTAGCTTAACTTAAGGAGCTAGTGTAGCTCCCAGCCGAAACTCCCAGCCGTTGAATATCAAGAAGGAAGTGGATAACCATAATCACAGACAACCAAAACATGTTTAAATGTTTCGTTACTTATAAGGAACCTCGGACATTAATCACTTCATGAACCGAGGTACTAAATCTCCACGACATCTGGACAGACCGCACTCAGTGAATTAGCTCCTTACTAGCATTAGTTATGAATTCCTTTGCACAGGCTCAAAGCTTGTTAGGATGGGTGTAGACCGCGCGATTGCTTCAACATTTTGCTTCAGTAAATAGAACATTTTTACGACATTCATCTGTTGTATTGGAGAATAACAGACATATCCTCAGAATAATCCAAGATTGGCAACGAATGATGCTGTCGTGTGCTATGTTCATGGTTAGTAATAATTTTCAATGCTAGTTTAACTGAACTTCGACTTGTATGCACGTTTGTCAGTTATTTACTTGTACATAAAGCGGATTCAAAATGTGACAAAAAGATTTAAAACGTTAATTCCATTTTGCAACATTTTTCACCTCCGTCGCTTTTAGTCTTAACGTGATGTTTTGTAACCTAAAGCCTTCTTCGATAAATGGACTATCCATCCCACAACGATTTCTCCAATTCAAGTTGGTAGCTTCTAAGATTATCCTGTTCAAGCAGTCAAACAAACTCTTCAGCTTTGTACCTAACAGTGAAGATTAGTATAGATAACAAAGACTTTAAGAGACCTAAGCAATCGTTCGACTACTTAACCCTCTAAGGCTCGCTCCATAGACCAATAAAGTTATAAATTCCTGTGCAGGACGAACGCAAACATCATTAGGGCGTGCACAAACCGGCCAGCAATGCTTCGCCCACGCACGCCCACGCCTAACTAGCCACTTTGCTTCACCAGACAGAACACGCCGTATAAGTACATGGTGTAAACTTGAACATGCTGTAGATTATTATTTTAGGCTGTTATAATTGCCGGTGTTCTCATGCCCCTTGTTTGAAATACAAGGGTTTTGACTGAGATAGGTATTTAATTGTAACTGTAGGTTACGTTCATGCAAAGCATGTTTGGATCCGCTTCGATGACTTATTGTGACTATGGATTGACAACGTAGTACCATATCTATTCTTTTACCGACTCCAAAAAAAAGACCAAGTTCTCAATTCGAAAAAATTTAAACTTTTTCTTTTTCTCATGGAATTAAGTTAGCAAACGAACATGCAGCACCACCCTTCCACTGCCGTCCATAAAAACTGCGACGCACTTAGACCAATTGAGGGACTCTGATGATTATTAGTCCTCGTGATGATAGGAATATTCCTCCTCTCTGTGAATCATATTCAGGACTCTTTAAACTTCAATCCGACAAGGAAACCATTGCACCACCCAGGTCGTCGTATTATCCAAATGGTTGTTGTTTTTGTACTACACGCCCATTTGGCACGTCCAGACAACGTCATTAAAAAGATACACTATATCAAACTTTTTTTTTAATTTAACAGAGTAACACAGTTTGTGTGAAAATCTGGTGTTACATAATTGCGTTCAAAAGATGGAAACCTTTGAAAGACAAACAGCGGAGACACATTAATAGGGTACCCTAAAAACTGCTTTGTGATTTCTCATGATCGAATAAAATCAAAAACATCATTCGTGGTCTTTTAAATGTATCTACCTATCTATAGAACATTGTAACGTTTGATTTCGTAAATAACGTAATCGTTAGATATAAATCATATCTTCAAAACACAATAATTAAACCGAGTACAATTCTTAATGACGTGTACAAAAAATCCTCTGAATGGTATTCAATGCCAACAAAAAGGAATCGCCGCCGATACATAGATTAGGTATCGAATGTTAGCACATTTATGCCTAACTAAAAACGAATTTTCTGATGCTTAATTTAGTGAAATTAATATGGAGCATTTTTATTCCATTTATTTTCCTATAGGATATAAACGGCCCTGATGGGGCGGGCCTAGAGCGTAACTCCATCACGCTGCTCCATTGTGGATTGGTGGAGGAGTTATTAGCTCGTATGAAGTATTGAAAGATTTTATGCTATCCAAAATCCTGAGATATTTCAGATTTAACATTTTTTATCCAATGATAACAAAACTACGTACAACAATAACTAATTATGCTCAATCTAAATTAATGAGATGTAAATCGGATCAAATATTTTGTCAATTCGAAAATACACAATAGAGTTTATTAAATAAAAAAAATGGTTGCCTGTAAAGTCGGTATACGGGCGAAAGTTTTACGTGACAACGACTTTGAGTGGTAAAATAATTTTAATGTGAATATTCATTCGTATAGTAGGAAGAAGGATGAAATAATAGTAACAATTTAAAACATTTATTTATACAAAGAATTATATTTAAAACATTGTAACACCATCCGCCATCTAGCGCTGCTAACCGTTAGACCATTAACCATTAGTCACAACTAAGTGAGGTAACAAACGAGATTACTCAGTCTACTTCTCCAGAGATGGCGCTGTACCATTTTCTGAAACACGCCAACGTGTGTACGCCGTAGCTACCATAAGTAATGTTAAGGAGGAAGGGACGCGTGCCTTTCACTTTTTATGTCTGTCTCTCTCGCTCTTAGGCGGGCTAACCATGCCCGAGTGGAAGGGACGCGTGCCTCTCACTCGCTCTCATTGTAAGCGCATAACGTGAGCGGAGCTACTAACGCAGTTTCTTGAAGTGCCACCCGGCAAACCAATTTATAAGACGTTGTCACGTCAAAATGTTTTTTCGTGTAACTTAATATTTGTTAAAAATTTAGTTTCTAAATATTTCTTTCATAACTACAAATCGTATAATTTTGACGCCACGGAAAAAAATACGTTATTAATCTCTACTAGCATCTCTTCACCAGATAAATGATAACAAAAGACCCTGTATATAAATAAAATACTAAAAACAGTAGTAAAATATCTTCTGCGCGAATAACTAGTCTATGAGCGATCGTGAAACCAACAAAAACGTTTAATATTAAGTAGAGGCTGTGGTTCGTGACTCAGCGCATCTCAATGGTCAGTATGAAATCGGCCCAAAACCAAATTATACCAGAAAAAAAACATATTGAAAGGGATACTAGATTTCTTGTTTGACACTTAAAGAAGTTTAGAGACACGACGAACGATTGGTGTTTGATAAGGAATAAATGGCTAAACTTTGTTATTTCTTGTGTGGGAGTTTGTTCAACCGAGTTTGAAATGTTTATGACGTCAAACACGATCTGTCCCACTGTTGGGCATCATTTCTCACAATGTGAGAGAAAGAGGACATACTCGTAGTATGTAGTCCACCATGTTTCTCCTTATAAGGATTCCATAATTATATAAAACAAAAACGGAACCCTTATAAGATAGTTGTTTTTCATATCTTAATATTTCTCAGGAACGCGTTTTTCTCAGGAACTTCGTATTTCTTCATTTCTTCGCTTTTCTCAGGAACGCGTGACGCGGAGGTATCAAGCTGAAATTAATGCGAAGTACCTTACCTACTTACTAGGTCTGCAATCCTTTAGAGTTTAGAGTTTAGAGCAGAGCAGAAATCAAACTTTTAATTAAATTCATTAAAAATACGGCAATTTATGCTTTCTTCTTTATCTCCTATTAATTATTTCTTAGTCGTCAACATCACCAATGGATGTCTTTGGTGTTACCATAGTAAAACTTATATCCATGAGCGAGGCTGGCCACTTATTTTTGCAACGCAATTTATTTTTATTTCGATGTGCTTCTTACACTTGACACTTTACACCTAGGTAAGTAACCTTATGTCAATCTAACCTTAATATAAATATTTGAGGTGCATCCAGCATTTGAACCCAGATCAATGTGCACAACCCCAGAGGTAAAATGGCTGCATGCGCTCAAATAATAACACTATTATACTGACAATTTCATAACTCTCGTAGCTCTATAATAGCGCTGTATAATTCTGTCATCTTTTGTAAATACGAACCATTACTGCACTTGTCTCATTCGAAATCTTATAAAGCCTGAAGCTTATGCCACCATTCTGCACCATGCTTCTCAACAAGTTTAGCTTCAACTCTCTTCAAACCCCCTGGACCTTGGATGAAGTACATACAATTGTTGTTCCCTTTAAAAAACCTGCCTTGGCCATCTGTTCCCCCCGCCCTTCGGGCCAACTTTGCCCCCTGTGGATCATTAACCGGTAACTGGTAACCCCCATGCTCATATTCAATAACAGTAACCGAACACACATCATACATTCACACATAATTATACACATACACATATACGGCGACGAAATAATCCTAATCTTTCTATAGACGGGTAAAAAAGTCCATACTGAAAGATGACGGTATCCGTCGATACGGCTGCTAAATCCAGCCTCAGTTTACCCAAACAATATGAAATTGCTTTACGAAATGCGGGTATATTAAAACCTTTATAATAATTTCACCTCCAACCCAATATTACGGGGGATGAAAAATGTTTATTTAATCTGCCACTCAGAGCTCTCCGCTTCAGTTGGTCATTGACCGAATATTACCTTTTTTCAGCTACTGATGGCTTCGGGTAATTTTCGGGTGAGGATAAATATGCTGTCATATAATAATGCCACGCCATTACTTTTTTTGGAGATTACAGCCATAGAATAATAGTCCAATAGATGGAGCGTGGAAAAATAATAACTGAGCAAAGACACTCCGGGTTAGAATCCTGCTCGACATAAAATAAGTCACACCCTACTCGTGCAACATGTACATCGCTAATAAGACAGCAATGTCAACCATGGCCCAAGAACAAACTTGTAGCCGTTACGTAAACATATGCCCCGGCCAGAAATCGAACCCAGGCCTCCGCTTTGTAGGCAGGGTCATTACCATCGGATTAGTAATCATTAATTTAAAATGATTTACCACTTAAGAAAACAGATACCTACATCACACCATTTAAAGTCTGCCAATCCGTAAGAACGTGACGGAATATTTCTTAAGCCTCTCATTGTATATGTTACCGTTAAAATGCATAATAAGTAAATGTGCACATTAACTAGGTAATCTGCAGATTCACTGATACCATTCGTTAAAGTGTAAAATTTGCACTTTACCCAGTTAGTCTGCACAGTAACGGATGGTACATCGTTAAATTTATATACAAATAGTACAAAAATAACACAGTTCTGGATTGTGATGGTAGAGCTACCTAAGTTTCCATTTTTCTAAACTTCTAACGATGTCATTTGACATCGTTGATCTCAACTTGCCACGGTAACAATACAGACGTCAAAATATACTCCAAATCCACATCTGTGACTTTTAGTTTTAAACGGGCTTCGGAGTTTAATCTGACAACTTATACTCCATCTCTTCTGCTCATTAGTTTATGACTGAAGGACGCTTATTTAAATAACTTCGAATAACAAATTATGCTGAGGGCAAAATTGGATCCTGTGTTCAATTTGTGGCCTAGGTATAATGCCTATATTCATCAGTGTGATTCAAACACTCACATTCATTGCTAGGATTCCCCAGGTGTTGTTTTTAGGATTATAAATTATATTTATTTATATAAAAGCGAAAGGACACACAGTTAGGTACTCACTGACTGATCAAACAAATCTCGACCTACTAACCCTATGAAGATGAAAGACAGGGAGGTTGTTGATATACATAAGACGTTAGCTAATGAACTTAACGATCGATGAATGGACGCAGGCGTTTATACAGTCTGTATGCGCCTAATCTTAATATATAAAACTCTTGCGTTTGTGACTGACAGACAACAACGCACAGCCGAAACTACTGAACGGAAGAAGCTGAAATTTGGCATGTATGTACCTTGGGGAGTGTAGGGGAGCACTAAGAGAGGATTTTTGGAAATTCCACCCCAAAGGGGGTGAAATAGGGGGGGGGGGTGAAGTTTAAACGAATTCCACGCGGGCGAAGCCTGCGGGCGGAAGCTAGTGGGTCCTATAATAGGTCTTTGACCAAAAAAGTATGGCGACCGTTGCCCTGAGAAATTAAAAACCGAATACATACAACAAAGACGGTATGGTTTGTTTAAGCAACTTTGAAGTGTTCCTTGTCGTAAACGGGAAACTGTAAGTTTGACTGGTTAATTTTGAAGTTATACTACTTTACCGTTTTACGTTTTAGTTGCTTTACATATTACCGTAGTGTGAAAATACCTCGTAAAATTTATAAGAGGTAATGAACAAAAGTAAAATTAATTGATTTTAACTGACTGTGGAAAAATAGAATATTGTGGTTGTGGACAGCCTTTTGATAGATTTAACATAGCATACAAGCTAATGCTTCTGAAGAATAAGTAGTACCTAATGCTATCGGGAACATGATGGTTAGTCAGTTAGTAAACGGTGTTAAAAAGTTATTCCTATTTTAGGTACTTAATATACCTATTCTATTTTATTTTAGGTACTTAATATCTATATACCTATTCTATTTTAGGTACTTAATATCTATATAATATTCAATACATACCTACATCAGTTACTGAGAGAATGACTGAGTGACAACATAACCTAAGCTACTAAACTAAAAAGGTGAAATTTGACAAATAAAGTTCTTTGGGTAATGTAAGGAGCAGTAAGAGAGGATTTTTGAAATTTCGTCCTTCAATGGATTCATTTAAAACCGCGTACACAGGCTCCTCAATTGACGCAAAAAAGTGACGGAAAGGATTTTGAAGGGTTTGGAAATTACAGTCCCCCTTAAAAGGTAAAAACGGGGGCTATAGATTTCTAGCGGCACATATCTAGAGCCTAAATATACCTAACTCAAACATTTCAATAAAGGTAATGTTTATCTATTTATCTCACGGGTTATCAATCACCATGCGTTATCAAGTATTCTCACGATAAATAAATAAATAAACTTATACATATATATGAACACCGCTGACACAGTTCAATGGCCTTTCGTTAACCATAAATCTAATTGAATGAGCGCTAATGAATAGCCGATAGAAATCGGTCAAGTACGAATCGGACTTGCACACTGGATTAATATACACTACTATTTGTACTATGTGTAATATAATGTATTACTAGTAAAAGGCTTTCGCTTCTCTTCAGCAAATATATTTATTTCATTTTATTTCCGATATACCCTAATGTTTAGACTATTTTTTTTTGTTTAATGATGTATGAAATTAGCCAATTGTATATTATAATAAATCATGATGTTGATGACGAAAGATGCTGCATGTACTCTAAGTTTAATTTTTTTACAAAAAAACTAACTTCAGTATCGGCAAGTAGAAATATATTACAAGGTGCTCGTCGGATATCGCTAAAACTTAGTGGGGACCACACGACGACGACGACGACGAAAATTTTCGAAAAAAAAATCATGAAAATAGGATCAATTAGTGACAAGTTATCAGGTAAGGACCAAAGAATAAATATCAAAAACTACCTGTCAAATGTCGCTTTTGAATAAAAAAGTAAGTATATCAAAATCGGTTCATCTAGTAAAAGTTAAGAAGTAAGATACAAAAAAATTTAGGACCTCTTTTGTTGAAGTCGGTAAAAAAATAATACTTAGTAGAATATACCACGAACAAGGCAAGTTTGAGCTGAAGATAGACGGAGCCCCTCATTATATTTGAAGGTACTATTTTTAGTCCAAACAATATATTACAACGAACATACAAACAGAGATTGTCAGCTAAATATTTATGTGAGTAAGAGATAAGGTAAGTCCCTCTCAATGCGTTTAGAATTCCATAGATCAAAGCGCATTTAAATAAATGGGCCTGCACAAACTAACGAGCCATTAGAATGCATTTTATGTCAAATAAAGTAACACGTGCTGCTACAATAAATAGATCTGGCTCGAGATGCAGGCTGCGGACATATTGGATGAGCGGTAGCGGGAGCGGGCAGACAGCGGTAGGGAATGCAAGTTGTTGTTTTGAGGATTGCTCTATTGTAAGCACCTAATGTCAAGTAAATAACAAGCAACGATCCAAACTACAGCAACGAGGTGGGGTATAATTAATAGACTCTAGACCCGTACTCTGTCAGTAGCGGTCAAAGTCGGTTAATGTCATTAAATGTAACGAAAGCGTGATAATAAGATAGGATTTTGCTCTAATTAGATCATTTATGTATATATTATAATAATTAGTGCTGTTTTCAAATTTGTGTGAAAGAGATTTCTCTCGCGTATTTTTCCTTTTTTTTTCCCTAAACGGTCGAAGAAATAAAATTGACTTGCATAATTAAAGATATAAAAAACGTACATAAATGGTCTTTCTTTGCCAATATTGGCAATGCCTTTTGTGTTAAGATGAAAAAGAATTTACACATCGATGTTCATCGTTAATTTACTTGTCTACTTTTGTCGGCCAATGACATAAAAACCTACGAATAAATTCTTTTAAATTTAAATTGAATAATCCGCTAAGCCTCTGAGCACACCCGCACCACAAATAGCGCGCGGTCACCAGCTGCCTTCGCGAATGGATTAAAACAATTGATTAATTCAAGTGCAGCGGACTGAATGGGCGCTGTCGCAGACATGCGAGCCCACTGCTCTTGTGACATTGATGCTTTAAATATATGCTAATGGATCTAGTCCACTAGAGAAGCGAATACTGCGATTGAAGACCCGTGTGGCGCTAGTCCTGGGTTTGATGCCTTTTTTTTTTTTTTTTTTTTTTTTTGACGAGGGGGAAACCTTCAAAAGGTACCCGGTGCCGTGGGAGCGACACAGGGTAATGTGGGATTTTTACCCACTAAAACCCCCCCGGTGGCCTACCTCAGCACTTGTGGAGAACCCCGGGATCTCCGTAAGGAACACAACCGGAGTCCTCCAAGCGCGGCGCCCTTTTGTTCGGGCTCTTCCCGCGAGGGACTAAATTCCCCGTCGCTTGCCAGCGCCTTACAACGGTATGCGGCCACACATACCGTCGTCCTTCCCGGGGTTGCTGATGGGCGGTTCGAGCTCCCACTCTAGCCGCCCGCAACCCCGAAAGCCCCCTTTTAGTCGCCTCTTACGACAGGCAGGGGATACCGAAGCTCGTATTCTGGTCCCGAGCTACAGGGACATGGGTTTGATGCCTACCAAGATAAAAATTTAAATGATGAGTTTGTTTGGTTTAGATGGTCACAGCGGCCATTCTCCGATTAGCAAGTTTTACTTGTCCGGGCTTGATTAATCCACAGTATTATCAGATTCAAACATGATTTTTTTTTTATATGTTAGTTAGCATCCATATCTAGCTGTATACAAAAATATTGGCTTCTGTTTTAAGTAGATAAGACCAAATTAATTTAATGTATACTCAGCGAACCTGTGTTCTCTAATTACCGTGCCGTGTCCGCACACCAACTTAATGTTAAAACTTGCTTGTAATTTTTATAACGTACAGATTAACTTTGATCCATTCAACGTTTTAAACGGCATTATACAACGTGTATCGCATAACAAAATATCGATTCAATAGAAGCAGTCTATAAATAATTATCATTAAGTAACCACTTGTCCGCTCTAAAGTTATAATTGCCGTGACAATTTGTGCTCTCGGGTGTAAATCCCTAAAAACAGTATTTTTGGCACATCACTACCGTACGCGCCGCGTCTCCTCAGTGTGTACTATAGCCCATATACAGTCGTACGTCTCTAACGTTAGTGTACCGCCAATGAAGCACGTGAGTATATAATTACCGTAGCCTTGGTTAAAAACTTTTCTAATTACCGTTTTATTTATTTTAATACTTGATTTTTTAAGTTAAACCCGAATTGATCATGGCAATTGAGACAATACTTTGGCCTCTATACGTTGTAATAAGTTAATATTTGCATACTGTGTCGGTTTTCGACATTTTTAAGAAATTCTATCGTTTTCTAATTACCGTATAATAATTACCATATTTTTATAATTACCGTTGTATGTAAAATTAATACACGTTTACGAACTGTATCCGTGAATAATGGAAAAATTTCCCATGGTTAATATTATCATTGTCGGTAAATATGTCTATTTAATATGCTACCCAATTATTATTTAAGTTATTTAATTTATAGGATGGAAAACCCAAAAATACCACAGAGGAAATTAAAGAAAAGAGAAGGCTCGCCGCACTACAAAGCCAGCGCAAAACCATGAAGGTGGGCCTAGGGACAATCGATGCAAAGCTGGATGGTTTCCAGGAAGATTTGAACATCGTGAAAGACGACCTTAAACTGTTGAACTCCAACGACATCTATGCATGTCGAGAATGCATAGTACCGCTTATATACCTGGAATCCAAAGGGTTAAACGTGGTAAAAGTGCGTATATCCGAGCACGACCAAGCCCTCAAAAGCCACGACGCAGCAATCAACTCCCACGAAACTAGGCTCATGGATGTGGACAAAAGCTGCAAAAAAATAAAGGTTTTGGGCACGGCAGTAACCAGTTCATGCCCTGGGGCCCCGAAATTCAAGGTCCCAAGTTTCGACGGCACGACCTCGTGGACGGCATTTAGGCACCAGTTCGAAGTAGTAGCTAGTGGGAATGGCTGGAAGGACGAGCACTCGTTAGCGGCACTCACCCTAGCTCTTCGAGGGGAGGCACTGCTGGTGCCTGAGAAGGTGAAGAAGACGTGTATCGCGCGCAGCTTAAAGACCGGTCACGGAAGGCGAGTGAAGGACTGCAGCAATGGGCCACAGAGATCGAGCACCTCGAACGCCCAGCCTATGCGTCGAGCTCCACACCGGTCGAAGACAAAGTGTTAGAGATGTTTGTCAGCGGGTAACGGGATCCTGAGGTGAGAGCAATGGTGTGCTTGGGTCATCACGCAACATAGGAAGCAGATTTAGCGCATGCCCTTGAAGTGGTACGAAGCGACTATAAAGGTCGTAAGGTGCACGAAGTCATAGCAGCGATTCAACCTCGTACTGGGCCTATATGTTACGGATGCGGTGAACGAGGTCATATTAGGATGAGCTGCCAGACTCGGAAACAACCGAAATTGGTGTCGACGACTACCCAAGTCGACAACCAGGAACTAGAAGCCGCCGCCACCGCTGCCGCCGCTAAGAAGACCGCCAAGCCTCCTACGAAGCCACCGACGGCGCGCAAGCCGAAGAATGCCGACGTCCTGTCACGACGCCCATGCTCCGAAGGTCGACATTGCATCAAGCATTAAAGAAAGAATTAAAGAAGAGGTTAGGGTGATAAGGATGCAGGACCTAGACGACTCTTGGGCAAGGGAGCAAGTAAGCCAAGCTCAGAAGGAAGACAAAGACCTCAGCCTGATCATGGATGGAAAGCCAAAGGACAGAGGCCCCTGGGGAATGATGTGTCAACCTCAAGCGCAACGACTAAGGCATACTGGGCTCAGTGGGACAGCCTTATATTGGAGAATGGCGTGCTTTATCGGAGCTGGGAGTCACTCAACGAAAGGAAAAAACCCTGCAAATGGTTATTCCTAGGAGTAAGGTGGCTGATTTGCTGAAGCTAGTAGGTACACGATGGCACTTCCGGCTCGTAAAACCCTCGTAAAGATACGAGAACGCTTTTATTGGGTGCGGTGTCGAGAGAACGTCGAAGATTGGTGCAGGAAGTGTACAGTATGCGCTTCTGTAAAAGGGCCCGGCACTAGATCCCAGTGGGAACGACAGCTGTATAACGTCGGAGCCTCTTGGGAAAGAATCGCCATAGATGTTGCTGGGCCATTCCCTCAGGCTGAAGACGGGAATAGATTCATCAGCATCGTGGTTCATGACTACTTCAGCAAATGTTCCGGCCATTGTTTGCAACTTTGAACCAAGAGGCGAAGACCGTGGCCAAGAAACTTGTCCAGGAGGTAGTATGCCGCTTTGGTGTACCATCATCCATTGCATTGTGTAATGGGACATCGATAATTCTATTGCTTTAATTTTTATTATATCAGTATAAATTATTAATGTGCGTTAATATCATTTCAGTTATCATATTTTACATAGATTTGATGATATTTTCTAATTACCGTTGCATTAAATATTATTTTTTCTAATTACCATACTCATAATTTTTTTAAGTCTCATTATCTAGAAAACTACCATTATTTGTTACATGCCAAATTAATTATTCAATTTGTATCTTTGAATTGTTTCATATTTTAATGTGCTCCAGTCAACTCAATGAAAAATAAAAAAGGTTATGGTAATTAGGCAAAGAACGCCGAATTGGAGAATGACCGACAGGTTCCTGGTTCGATTCCCAGCGAGACAAAAATTTGAATGGTGATGGTTTTAGTTCCCGGGTTGAATGTATGTTCTCGTTTTTGTGTGCTGTCCATGGTGCCCACGTCACAGTGAGGCTCTTTAATCAAACTTGGAGATACTTCATTTGTATTGCGTTATTAATTAAAAAAACTGACAAGATGACGTTTAATACTTATTAAGTATGTATGCCTTTTACACCTAAATACATTTGCATAGCATGTGATTTATATTGCTTGTGTAACATTTTTTAGGATATTGAAACTTTTACATATTATCTAAATTTCCATTCTAAACATACTTAGGTAGTGTATTGTAATCGAAACAAGGGAAAATCAATGTCTTAGCCCAGGAGACGGATCTATTTAGAATATAAAGTATCCTATTAACTACTCCAGGTCACAACCTATCTGTGTTCCTAATTTAATCTACTTCATTCACAAACAAGGCAAACATGAAACCTTTCACAGTTAAATATGAGCAAGAAATATTTATGAAAGGGAAACAGATTAATAGATACACAATAATGATGTTTTAAGTACCTCATTGAAACTGTAACCAAAAAACTTCATTTAGGTAGGTAGGTATCTTCTCAATACAAATAGAAATGTAAAATCGAAAGGTCCATCACTCACCACGAAATATCGAAAACTGCTTAACGTATAAGGATGAAATTTGGCAGAGAGATAGATCATTGTTAGTGCATGATTGTTACGAAAGGAATTTGCCCTAGATTGTCCTAAGGAACCTCAAAACGGGTAAGCTAAGGGATGAAAATTAAAAATTAGTTTGAAAATCAGTCAAAAGTATGTGGGCCAAGCGGGCAACAGCTGGTATATTGCAACAAATGGCCGGCCTATTAGATTGCTACTTACTAAGAAGGAAATAAAACATTTAAAATATTTAAACTCATGGACCTCGTAAATTCTACCTTATTCCGACTAAAGTGCGCACGTGGTCGTTCAAAACGCAGAGTCTGAGCAAAAATTTAATTTAAAAGAGATTCCATCCTTCACGGGCGCAGTAAAGACAATAGTTCACTTGAATAAAAGCAGAAACAATCAATTAATTGAAGTGCGCCGAATAGGTTCCTGGACTGCATCCAGGCACTAGACGGCAGACGTGCTGTCTCTCTCTGTCTTAATCCTCGCAATCCGCGCCAACTAGTTGAAACGTCCTTTGTAAGTTTGTGCGTCACAATTACTGCTGTCTAGTCTAGCACTCATTAAAATAGTAAGTTATACTCACGATAATGACCTATTTATTCAGAATTTTAAATAGAATAGTATTTGACATGTTGTTTTCGGGAAAATTATGTCATGAAATGGGATGTTTTTAAAATAAAATAATATATATAGCTTCACACTCACAGCCCCACTCATAGTGCCATGTACAACATATAAAACAAGGACACACACTCAGACCGAGAACGGAAATTTAAACTCATCATTCAAAATTCTGGGAATTTAACCCTTGAATAGCGATCGGGCATATTAATTATTGCGCCATTAATTTGTCATATGGATATTATGTTATAGTTTTTAATTACGTGACAACGTATTACGATATTATGATCATTTTATCGATGCGTGTTCGCCATTCGCGGACTATTCTACCATATCAGTTGTCTGCCCGTCGAACGATGTAATTTACCCATCGCTACTGCAGCCGGCTAACCCTAAGCTGTCTGTACTCTCGTTCTTCCATGGATTTATTTCATCATTACGAGTGGTTTCTCATAACCCAATCAGAGACAATATCTGTAACCAAAAATACTCGTTTAAGCCTTTTTTATGGGAGATTGGGCCATTAATCTATCACCATTGTTATAAAATTATAAATCGGCGCGTCTAATCACATGAAATTACTTTGACTAAAAAGTGTCCCCGGTTGCGAAAAAAAAATTTCCGCGATGAGGTGAATGGTCGCGTAGTAGATAGACTCATTTTTGTTGCTTGTTTCACTGGATGCTTTTAAAATGGCCTCTTTAAGTGATTATGATAGTATATTAATTGTAACTCGCAATCAATAGTCTTGTAACTGCAGTAAGTAACTGCACCCGCCTCGCTTCGAGATCCCATTAGTCATAATTAAAAAATATCTTCAGACAGGATTCTCATTAAATTATATATTTTTTATTGCAACGAGTTAAAAACCAATAAGTATTTTACCCCAAACTTACTTCAATATTATCTATGTACAAACTAAAATCATATTTTCCAGGATTTATTGGAAAGAAATACAAAGACAATGTAACAAATAGGCTGAAATTCTGTAAAATCCGTAAATCATAGTAGATACAGATTTTTTACATGTAAGTACTTAGTACCTTCATTGAGATATTATACACTAAAGTAGTACCTCAATGAGTACCTCACTGATGATGAGCCTATAGAAAACTTGTACGATTAAAATTAGGTCCTAGGTTCTACGTTTTAGGTTTATAGCTATTTACTAATCTACATCAAAACATTACTGTTTACAAACATCAATTGCGGCCGGGACATTTTAATTAGGTGTCGGAATGAATACTGGATTCCGGCGCGTAATGGTTACAATTAACCAGGGTTTATCTGATTGCTGTCTATTCGTAAATTCCTCTCAGGATAACTATCTGCAAGTAGGGTTACCATATCATACATTTTTAGTCAGGGCAAGTTTTTGATTCATTAAAATCCCAACAATTTTTAATAAGTGCGTCCGAATATATTTTTATTCTTTAAGTATGTTAGAATTTAAGCTTTAAGTAGTATCTACTTTGAAACGACACTCATAAAAACCTGTTTTTATAGTCTGTTCAAACTAGCTTAGTTATGATTATCTTATTTATACAGGATTTATTTTAAAAACTTTAAAGTTGCAACTTAGTATAATATAGACATTCATACCGGGCATAAAAAATCCAGACAAAAAGCCGAAATTCCAGGCATTACCGAACAAATCTAGTCATTTGGTAACCCTATCTGCAAGTGGTACTCGTCTAAACAAATTATTTAGTACTTGCAAACACATTTCTCACGGCAAGATAAAATCAATTGAGTCAAGTACCTACCTACTAACCATGTCTTAAGTAGTATGTTAGGAGTAGGTATCTACCTATAAAACCTGGTCTCCTACTAACTTCTTTGCTTACATTAAATTGTAATCTTAGTGATTTTGTTTCACATACATAGATACACAATGCCCGTCTCTTTTATTTTGTGTATTTACTAGTTGCCAAGTGGGCCTACCTGAAAATCATCAAATGCTGCAATGCATCAAATGCTCTTGGATAGTCAGTACTGGATAGTTGGATAGTTAGACCGCCAGTAGATGTATGGGTACCAGCTTGCAAAACCGTTTTACAGTTTTATTGCATGTAATTCATAGATAACAGTCGTTAAGGTATGTCAGAGGGCTACGGACGGCATAAAATCTAACCCTGTAATGCCTCTAAAAATTCGCAATGGAGCAATGTGGTAGAGTATGCTCTAAGCTTCTTCAGTAAAAATATATGCTGAATAAAGGTTTGCCCATTATTTGGTTGAACCCAAACACGCTGGGTAAAATTTAATATTCACTGAAATAAATTACACTATTATGAAAATAATTTCGTAATTTGACTTTATTATGCTTAATATACTTAATTTCCTTCAATTAGGTAGGTACACTTCACGTTTAGGTTCAACAAGGTTAAGGTTAATTAAATTTTATTAAATATCAAGTTAATTCATGTTATTATAAAAGTAAATGACAAATTTGGAAGGAAGAAAGAAAGAAAAGACATAAATGTGGGCGATTCCTATTCACCTATTCACTAAGACCTATTCACTCACTATTCCTCGTGGTCCAACTGCGAAATTAATATGACGATATTATATTGATATTTATATATTTTATATTTATAAAATAATTGATGAAACATAAAATAATTCACAAAACATAAAATTATTTTGCAGTTGGACCACGAAGAATAAGGTCGTCCTCGTGGTCCAACTATTACGTCATATTAATTTCGCAGTTGGACCACGAGGAATAACTCGGAATAAGGTTGTCCTCGTGGTCCAACTGTCAAATACATTAATTTGGCAGTTGGACCACGAGGAATCGCCCATAAATGTAGTAGTGTTTGTTGATGAGATAGGTCGCCCTCAGTAGCAGGCCGTGGGAATCGGCCGCTGGTTTTTAGGGTGACCCGATTTTTGGGATTTAACTAATTGCAATGGGTAATTCGGGCTGGTGGACATAGACTATTTAAGTAGATATCTAATTTAAAAACTTACAATTATAAAGATTGTCTACTTTCGATGAATTTTAGTAGTATAATTAAAGCATATATAATACATATTATCTTCATTGTAAGCCATTATTTTCCCACTGCTGGGCTCGGTGCACACAACACATGTAGGTAACGTGACCAGACGTCCCGTAAATAACGGGACAGTCCCGTTTTCCGACTTTCTGTCCCGTTTTGCAGCTGTCTCCTCATAATTTTGCATGGGGAAGAACCAATTTTGATAATTGTTTTTTTATTCGAAAGGTACCTAATGCTTATGGTGTAAACCTATATAGGTAAATTTGACTATACATTTGACCATATAGGTAATTTTGAGTTATCTCGACATGTCGATTTTGAAGTCGGTTTTTAACCAACTCCAAAAAAGAAGGAGGTTCTCAATTCGACCTCTATGCCTTTTTTATGGGTGTTCAGCGATTTTTTCGTCGTTTATGGGCCGATTTTGATAATTCTTTTTTTGTGCAGTGGGGTCCCCTGATAAGGACACTAGGATCTGACGATGGCAGTTTTTGAGTTATCTCTGTTTATCAAGGTTGAAGTCGGTTATTTTTTTGTAATTTGTAAAAATTTAGTCATGTTATAATTGAAAAAATTTCAAAGCAAGTCAAAGAAACAAAGCTGTTTTAATATCAAATTAGCCTAGCAAAACACTGTAGACTGCATCGGAAGTGAGGGTGTGTTCAGACTTCAGACGAGCGCGGGGGGAGTGTGGGGGGCGGAAATGATGACGTCACGATGACGCTACCGGCGTACTGCCTAATTACTGACATCTCATTGTCATACACCCATTTGTTAGTCTAATAACAATATTACCAACATTTTCGTATTTTTGTGCTAGCGAATAAGTTAATTCGAATAAATATTTTTTGTTTCACTACTTTAGGGTCGCGCTAATACGCGAAACCCACAATAGTGTAGAACGAATCTTCGCAAATGTTTAACTATCAGAAATTCTTGACACTTTCATTGTATTCGAGGCTGTCAAAGCTCAACATAACTTCGAGGTTTCGTGATTTATCAATTAAACGGGAAGCTTCAGGGATGAAATTCAGTGGCGACCGATTTTTTTTGTTATGTAGGGCATGATTGTCTATAGATTTGTTTCCAAAAATCTGAGAAATGGAGTTAATTGTTGGCTGATAGATGGTCTGTTTTAGTATTTCTCTTCTCTTTATTTAGCTTTTCTCTGATGCTAGTATGTTAGTGAACTTAGCGCTATAACGCCATTTCACGTTATTTCAATATTGTTTCACAAATAAAAAAGTTATGTCGATTTAAGTACTTCTAAAAGTTTTTTTCTAGTGTGTCGTAAATCATAAGTTTTCCGACACGGAATTAATAATGCAAACCATGACAGCTTGTAAAAGCTTATGCTCACAAAGTTTTCTAGACAGTTATTATTTCCTAGTATTGTCGTGTAAATGTTTTGTATTAAGTTATTGGAAGTAGATATCATAATATTTATGATGATTGGCGTGTAATTGCGGGTATCGACATGGAGAACGGTCAGCACGGCTTTACAATCGGACAATCGACATTTTATCTATATTATTATTAAACTTTAACTGATCGATATCAGTATTTGCAAGATATTTGAGAAAACCTATTAACGAGGAACTGCGGGCCTCTTATAATAGATTCTTTAATAAGTTTTTTTCTGTTTATCTGTTTGTGTATTTGTTTCCGTTAATCTCTGAAGCTGAAGTCTAGCTAATTAGCTTACTTACTTCAGTCAGTTTCCAAACGCCACCATGTACTCCGAGTGAAAACCAGTACTTCTCTCTTAACTCTTAACTTTCTACAAACTCCAGCTCAAATTCAAATCATTTACTTCATGTAGGTATGTATAAATACAGTTATGAACATCATTCAGATTCTGTTGCAATTTCGCAAAGGTACAAATTGGCAAGGTGTTTCTCTTTTATTCTTAGGCCAAAAAAACGGCCATGTCTTTGGTACTGACATCCAGGGGCAACGAGAACACTTACCATCAGGTTCTCTGCTTGTTTTTCAAATATTAAAAACCCAACAGTTTGTAACCTACGAACACACACACTATCGTCTTCAACCCATAAATGGCCCACTCCTGAGAACGGGTCTCTCCGCGAGTCACGCTTAGTTACGATTGGTATATTCACCATCGCATAACTTCACCACCACGTAAGTCCAGTGAGGATTGGTGGAGAGGATATTGTTCTGATTTCGGGAATGAATGAACGATGAAAGATCGAATTAACAAATAATGAACTAATGAGTAAGAGTTAGATAATGAATGAATTAATGGTTGATGGCAATAAATATTTCTCAGATATTTACATAAAAGACGCATATCTACGTCTTCCGTTGGATAAACTGATAGTAGTTAACGTCATAAGCCGTCACTGTAGTGTCCTCAGGGTGGCTGGTGGCATGAACACGATCCAGTAATGACCCATTACGATAAGGAAATGCTCGGTTATACGTAACTCGGCTTGCTCGCCAGGCTTGTGTAACCAAAAGTACGGAATGCGTAAGCAAGACGATCAGAACGGAGCAATGGATGCTGAACGGCAGTTTAAAGGGCCCCAGGTTCGGATCTTATAGCCCTACACTAGAATTCCTTGTGTCGTGTGTGCCATGGAAAAGACGAGGATAGACGTACACCCACATGCCAAGACTAATCATTCAAATTTTTGCCTCGCTGGAAATCGAACCTAGGATTCTTTGAACGACGGCACAGTAAAGTAATATTTACGCGTTACGGGCCTTTGCAATATGTTATGAGTTTTTAAATAGGTATCTGTTCTCTTTCTGGATGTGTCTCTTGTCTGTGTGTTTTCCATTTCGCTTACGTCACAGTTAATCCTAATGTAGGCTGTGAGTGTGTAGGCTTTAACCCATTAATGGGCCACTACTAAGCAAGGGCAGAGGCAGGATGAGGAGAGCTCATCATTGAAGAGACCTAGAGCATACTGTACCAAATCCAGTGCGGATATGTGGTCAACCCAAGCTACCTATAGGAAGTTTTTATGCCGCCTGTAGATGTAGGCTACCGATGCGATTAATGACTACTATAGTACTATCTAACGATAACGACAGTGTGCCCTTCGGAGCACGGAAACGCTCAAGAAATTTTTAAGCACCTAAACGACACTCATAATTTCACCTTAATTTCATTAATTTGTCATCAGTATAAAGGAGGTATACTTTGTAATGCAGTGTTCCACTTAGCGGCGATACAAACGACAAATCTTAATTGACCTATGACATCTAAGAGGCTTTCGGCAAAACGTCCCATTTGGAAAACGTCCCATGGGACGTTTTGCCCAAGAACTTTTTTGACTTGGTCAATTGGTCCCAGAAATTCAAGATGAAATTACAGTATAGTCAGCAGAAAAACATGCTCTGTGTTACATATTTTTACTTTAAATATTATTAAGGTTAACTTCTATTTGATTATAAAAATAAATTTAAGTACAGTAATAGAAATGATCTTTAAATTATTATACATTAACTAATACAAATTCCACATCTCGAGCTTTATGAAAAAGTATTTTTTTGAAAAAGTAATTATCGTAATTACTGCAAAAACATTAAATATCACTACATAGTATAAAACAAAGTCGCTATTTTTGTCTGTTTGTTTGTCTGTTTGTCTGTATGCTTAAATCTTTAAAATTACGCAACGGATTTTGATGCGGTTTTTTTGTAATAGGTAGAGTGATTCAAGAGGAAGGTTTTTATGTATAATAACATCTATTAAATAATGGAGAAATACTGTTATTTTCAGGGTTTCTAATGTGATGTCGTAAATTCTTACATTTCTTGCCGCTTACATTGCGTACGCAGGCTTAACCTTACAGGATTTATAAAAATTAGTTACTTAATAACTCACTCACAGTGTGTTCGATCTTTCTGTTAATATCTAATGTTTCAAGCCTCCTCTTTGAAAGTTGAATCCTGTTAGGAAATGCATAAGAATAATACTTAATATTTTTTTGTAAACCTACCTACAACAGAGCAATATTTGGTCTCGCTTTAATATATTTTTTAATAAGGCTATTCCACTGCTAGACTGCGTTTTTTCTTTTGTGGGGTTCTCCAAATGTCCACCAAATACCTGCTAGGTTCGAATTTTCAAGCCACGAACGTACGAATTAATCATTGAATTTTGTGATGTGAACACACTGTGGGTGAGTTTTTAAGCAGCCAAATAATTATTGGACACTGCTTAAAAACTAAATAATATAATAAGAGACTGATTGTTAAAACTATGTTTAAGTATTTAATAAAAGAATCGTAGCTTGATATTTGTTAGGAACCTATCTGTGATTATTATGTGTGAACCTAAAATTCCTATCTGTGATTTTTACAATTGTTGTTTATAAATATGATTTATTAATTATTTATTATTAGGCATAAGAGACTTTAAAAATATGTTTTTGTTGATTTTGGATTCTAGAGTAGTGTTTAACTTAATTTAAAATAATAATAATAATAACTAAACTGTGCTTTTAATGTGATTCTTAGTAATTAGTATTCCATTTTGTGATGTTTTAAAAAGAAATGTTAATTTATACTGTAAATAAAAAATATACTATACTACTATACCTAAATAAATATATGTTTATATTTAATTAATAATAAATATTTTTTATATTCATGAATATTCTGTTTTATTTCAAACTATTTATTGTATTGTTTTTCTGCAGACTGTACAAAATATTGCAGCGAACAATAGAATTCCTGCATATCTTATAAGTGGGACGTTTAGCCCAAAGAAAAATATTAAATTAAATCAACGGACAAAAACGTCCCATGGGACGTTTTCCAAATGGGACGTTTTGCCGAAAGCCTCTTAATTAAAAACTTTGCAAACAATGTCGTAGCACAAATTGGTATACGAACTGCAGATACTCGTAAGCTCAGATTATAGAACCAAAAGGTTCTATAATCTGAGCTCGTAAGTTAATCTACTACTTATATATATACCTATAGTGATTTCTTATATTTTGTAATTTCAATTAATTTTTTCCCAAATTTAGGGAAAATCATCATCATCTCAACCCATTCTGGCCCACTATTGAATGCTTAAAATGCACACAATTATACGCACATACATACATATTATGTACAAAGTCAATTATATAAGAATGAAAAAGAGTCAGTTAACGTCAGTTTACTTCTTTTTTTATCAATCAACCAAAATACGGAGCTACTATAAAAGTAAGTGTAAAACAAATTCCAATGTTCGTAAAACGTCTCCACAAAAATGTTTCAAGCAGAACCGATTAAACAAATACTGCTGCCCCTAACCGTTACTAAAGTTCACACATTTAAAACAGCCATAAATTACACTTGTAAAATTTTTTACGCAGTCTAGACAAATTCAGTTAATCGTGAACTACAGTTCAATTCGGGTAATGCTCTCTGCATTGATGCGCCAGGAATATTGAGCCTTACTTCTCTAATTATGATTGAGTAGTAACTGATTCGCTTGGGGGAAGAGTCCTCGAAAAAATATTAAGGTGTGATTTTTAAATTGACATTATATATTTTTTTATTCATGAACCGATTTATATAAAATAAATAGCAAATGTGTCAAAGATGTTTAATTGCGGACGACAGTTTAAAAAATAAATATTTTTTGGACTTTATTGTAACTATGTATAATAATAAAAAGATGGACTTAACTAACGGCGTAAATGATAAAATATGTAATTAAATATTTTCGCATACCTGAACTATTAAATACCTAACATAAATTAGTGGTCAGTGCAGATCTTGAATCTAGGACGCCTGTCCGGGAATGCAACGTATGAACCACTTGACTATCCTTGTTGTATTACTGTTTAATAATATCTACGAGTAAAAACATAAATCTCTGAATTACACACGATAAATCTCATTTCATCACAGCATGCATAATTAAATTAAATTAAAAAAGCACTTAAACCCATCCATCAAAACTTTAATCCCCTAATAGACTAATAAAACAAGCACTGATGCTGATATAATTCTCAACTAGCAGATCAAATAAATTGATGTCCCCATACGAATAAATCCGACCCTAGTTGCGCCCTAGGTCCAAAACGGTTTCAGTAATGGGGTTGCCAAATTACCCATCTATTTAATTTCCCGAATGGGTAAACGAATTAGGCTGGCAACTTTGAAACGAATTAAATTTTCGACGGTTGACTCATTGTGTTACTAGCGGGCCGTCCCTGCCTTTATTTATTTTTATTTTTTATTAGATTATCAGACGCTCAGCGGATGTGAGTGATGGGAACAATCGAGTTAACGCAAAAGATTTAGGGCGTAATCGGTTTTGGGTGGATTTCGGTTGTGCTAGCGGTAACTGGGTTTCTTTTCTTTATGCAAGAGTGAATAAAATTTGGTTAACACCATAATACAACTCGGTGACAACATTTTTTAACGTGGCGTTAAATGCTATTATAATATTTTTATAGTAAATTAACACAAGCAATTAGCAAACAAAATGCAATACCTAGTGTTTTAGTATCGGACATGTAAGTATTGCTGAATATCAGGTACAGATATCGTTTGGTGGTGTTTTTTGTTTTAAATTGAACTGGAAGGACAGATAATTTTATTATAATATATAGATAATTTTATTATCTGTCCTTCCATATAGGCTGGTGATAGGGGAGCGTTCAAGTAATACAAAACAAAATTCAGGGGAGGTACGTTACGATGCGTTGCAGAAATGGGAGGGGAGTTGAATCAGCGCGTTACGTAACATTGTTTATTTATTTTTAAAGTAAATTAGGGAATTTTAATCTCCTAAGGTGGCAACCCTTTTGTTGATGTTTTACAGGGAATCCCTAGAAAGTATTGTACGTCTTTTTTGTTTTGTTTTCCCGAGTTCCAAGTCGAACGACTTATGACTTTTACTTTCAAAAATTGCTTTACGTAATAGATACTGTAATACCTACTCGTTAAGTAGTCTTAGAAGGTCCACTAACTTAGAAAAAGCCTATTCATCATCTATAATAAACACATAATACATCTTAAAGGATTTATTACATTTTTATCATGTCACGTCATAAATTTTGGCGAGTAATCGAGTACTTAATCGTCGTTACGAGTGAATTCACCCATCACTAACTTCGTTCAATTATGAGTTTACCGTTAGGGGCTCACAAACTTCACATGGTTTATTAAATAAAGGACCCTTTTGCATCCTACGCTGTTGTCTACCTGTGAATTATAAATGTAGGTACAGTTTTATCACATTTACATAAAGCGGTATGTTTACCGACAGGCTCGAAGTTTTCATTCATTTTTGGGGTCTCGTGGTATTTGGGTAATAAGTGGTGTTGGTAAGCTCATAACTCAGCTTACTTTGTTATTTGTGATCGAGTTAAGCAATAGCGGTCACAAGGTGGATGGGTGACTGCTAGTGGCAAAAAAATCCTAAGCATCTGTGAATCAAAGGGCACATTGTCATAACATTGCGTTGTCATTGGCCCTTGTGTCGGTGCAAGTTTTCAAGTTGATCAGATTTCTTGAAGATGGTGACAAAAATGTCGGAAAGTTTCCATACCATGCATAGATCAAATAAAAGGGTGTTAAAAATCACTAGCCGTAACAGATTGCAGATAAAATTTAAGTAAAAAACTCCTAACGTTATTGGAAACAAGTGATTCAACGTTTTCCACCCCACCAAAGTTCGCTACGGTAAACAATATCATTTGCGATGTTGCAAACAGCTCACTTTTAAACGCAACAATGAAACAGTTGGTTTACCGATTACAGCCAAATGCATTTTATCTCGTAGTTAAAATATATTTTTGAATTTGCAATAAATAAATAAATATATTCTGAGAGATCCTGATGATAAGTAGAAATGTAGGTACCAATCCGCGATGAATTCATCATAATGATAATTGATAGTTAAATCATTTTATTATTTATTTATACTTCATATTTCCTATAGGTATAGTTATACTTATAACTCAATTTCACTTCACTTAGTGGAACCTAGCTTTCACGGTTCGTCAAAATAATACAAATAAGTACTGAATTTTTTCCATGCTTACTTAATAATACTGCGGTGAAAAATCGCATCTAAATCGGTTCAGCTGATTCTGAGATTAAAGGAACCCAACGCACAAATAAAAATACACGAAATATGACATAATAAAATTATTATAAAAGATAAATTTAAATAGTTAAATAACTTTGCAATGTTTTTCTTAAATATATCGATCGATAAATTTTTTTAATAAAAAGTATGACGATTATGACGGGGACGACATATAAAAATGCTGTTATATAATATATTTTCCCACAGTCAGTGATAAAAACGGTTCATAAAATAACAATATCAAACTAAGTCAGTAATATTAATCTAATGAAAAATTCACTTGCCTCCGAGCGGCTAATAAAAAATTATAGACATGTTCAATATTTTAAAACGACACTTTCATGTGTTTTATTTCTAGTGAAGCACTTAAGAGATAATATCTTACCTAGCAAAATTACGGAGGGTCAATATGAACCCTCTCTTCACCCTCAAGGGCTATTGTTGTAAAGAGGTCAGAGGAAAAAGTAAGAACATGATTATAATGCGTGTAAAATTTTAGGTTAACTGTAGGTACATTTAGCTTGGAACCTGTTCTTAGAACATAGGCGGTGATTGGAAGGGTCTCAGAGGGCTCGTTTAATTTAGTGGCTTAACCAAAGCCGGCAAGATAAGGGATTAACCAATCTTACAAGTACGAATAGATTGGAATCAACTCATTAATGGCTTACTACTGAGGAAGCCTGTAGCATACTCCACTACGCTACAGTGCGGATCGGTGGAGGCGTTAGTGACCAACCCAAGTTTTCAGGCCACCCGAAAGATCACGACATGGCTTATACATATCAATAACAACCGAGTCTGACTGACCGTCTTTACGTGTCCTCCAAAGCACGGAGGCGCTCGAGAAAAAATTACACTAGCGGTCACTCATCCAACTACAGACTGCCTGCGTTTGCTTAACTCGATTGATCACTTAGGATCGACGCAAGCCGCCATGCTGGTGTATCACGTCTGATCCCATATAAATTTGAGCGACACTTGACGGATAGTTTTTGAGTTATCCCTACATATCGATTTTGATGTCGATAATTTTTTTTAACAAGCTTTTTATTAAAGTAACTCACATTCTTCATCTTGTTTTGTTGACCACACTTTTACTACAGCTTACAGCGATTAAAATATTTTCTGATAAGTATTTTTTCATGTCGAATTCAAGTCTCCATTTTGTCGCACGAGGGGTGATTTACTCGTCTGTGGTAATTCGAAACTACAAATTGCCAATTTATTTACTGATCGATCATTGAAAGGTTTCAACTAGTGCCATTTATATCTGAAGAGGTTTTTAATGACGTATCTAATAGGTAGGTTTTGAAGGTTAGGGGTTACCACTGCCCGAAGTGAAATTAGATAATTAAAAGGATGTTAGAAGTGAAATTAAAACATTTATATACTTACTAGGTTAAGCCCGCGGCTTCGTCCGTTTGAGAAACGAACACCGTCAAAATACTTTTAGACAAATTCGACTCACGGTGCCGGCCATTAATATACCTTCTTATTTTATTCAAAATTGAAAATGTAAGTTAAGTTGAGAATGCTGACATTTTACGAAAATCTAATATCTATTTCACTCCCCTTTTCACCCGTTAATGGAATAATTTCCAGAAAAAAATATCCTAGGTCCTTTCTTAAGGTCAAATCAATATCTGTACCAAATTTCATTCAAATCGGTTCAGTGGCTTAGGGCGTGAAAGGCTCGCAAATTGCACCGATATATATAACTAGCTTTTTACAAAGAGTACTTAACTGACGTGAAGAACTTACTTTCAAATACAATTATAATCAAAATCGGTTCACCCAGTGCAAAGTTTTGAGGTACGCACAAAAAAATGACAGTCAAATTGAGAACCTTCTTCTTTTTTGATGTCGGTTAACAACGTATATCCCGCTAATATCTACTGACCCGTACTGATTTGATCGCTCTGAAAATATGATATTCTCCATCAACTGAGATGATCGCGTAATAAGCCGATAATTGTTCAATTCAGCAGCGAATGTAGGGCAGCTCATTAGGGTTTTTAATGCGATCGCCGTAACCAACCACCGTGCGACATTCCGGTGGATAGCCGGGCTATGTTGGCCTACAAATTGCGAGGTGACAACCCTGAAATTGCCACCTAAATACGCCAATTAGGTCTGGTTTTTAAACGACTTCAAAAACGGAAGAGGTTCTCACTTCTACTGCTTTTATGGGTACATTTTACTAGGAAATGGATTTTGATAATTTTTTTTCGAATGCTTCGAATGTGGTCCCGTTTTGAATAGGATATTTGATGAGGAAAAATCTGTAGAATTGAGAACTTTTTCTTATTTTGAAGTTGGTTAAAAATAAATTCTTAATAAATATCACTGATTCATTCATATTTCACCAAGAAAAGCGGAAACCGTCAATATCGACCGAATGCAATGTTACATGGATAATATGGGATCGGTCGCAATAGATATGATATGTTAGATTATATTTTGTCGTAAACTTACTCGTGCGTAAAATATCTTGTGAAGAAAAATCTCTCGCTGTCTAATCCCGAAAGGATCTTCTACCAATCACGCTATAATTAGTAGGTATAAGAATAATTTTAGGTATAGATACCAAATATACACCAAATTGAAGAATAGTAATACCTATATAATAAATAGTACTATTCTTCAATCCACCCAGAGCTATAAATATCTAAGATTAAATGACAAATTTATTTATATACTCAGGTATTATTGTCATGTCTTATTAATTATAAGATGTGAGTTAATATGAGAAAACAAAGCTCGTGGATAAACGATTTAATTAATAGTATTTCTGTATGAATGACAATGACACAGACGCCGGGAAATATTACAGTCACATCCCGCGTATTTTGAAAATTTATTCATTTTTTAATGGAATATAATTTGCAAACGAGCTTGAACTACCCTTCAAGCTGGCTCGAAATATCGATAAAATATTTCAAAATAGTGAGTAGGTACCTGTTTGCATTTCAAATATTTAGTGATCGAGATTACATAAGTTTAAAATCGCGTTTATATTATAATCTACTAGTGACCCGCCCTCACTTCGCTTCGGAACCCGTAAGTACCAGCCGCGTAGGTTCCGCTCCCGAAGGAATCTCGGGATAAAAAATAGCCTAATAGGCTATACGTCTTCCAGCGCAGTGGTGAACAGTTTTGGGGATATAACGTCCCCTTGTCTGACACCTCTCTGCAGCTGAATGGGGTTCGTTGCTGTGTCGTGTACTCTGACGGACATGGTGGCTGATAAGTATTTATACTTCAACACCTCGATTCGCGTCGACTACCGGTATATCGATATGCTGGAGAGAATTTAGTACCGCCCAGGTCTCGATAGAATCGAAGGCTTTCTCAAAGTCCACATAGGCAACACATAGCGGCAAATTATACTCCTCGGTCTTTTGTATAATCTGCCGTAGCGTATGTATGTGGTCTATGGTACTGTAGCCTTTACGGAATCCTGCTTGTTCGGGAGGCTGGAAGTCGTCAAGCCTGCGTGCAATGCGATTTGTGAGGACTCTCGAAAACAGTCTATAAATGTGACTCAGAAGTGCAATGGGCCTGTAGTTCTTTAAGAGGGTCTTATCGCCCTTTTTAAAGAATAGCGTCACTACACTTCTGCTCCACGCTTCCGGGGTAGTCCCAGTATTGATGACGGAATCGAACAGCTTTTGGAGCGCCACTAGGAGGGGTTTTCCTCCAGCTCTTAGCAGTTCGCTTGTGATTCCGTCATCTCCCGGTGCTTTGTTGTTTTTCAACTGTTTGAAAGCCTCTCTAATCTCATACAGGCTGACGTCCGGGATATCTTCCGTGTAATGTCGGGTTAGTCTAGCTCGTTTGTCGCAGATACTTAACAGATGAAATTTCACATAAAAATACTTAATTTATATTGAATTAATACTTACTTTATGTTGTCATTAATATTTATAACGTAAACACTGAGTTTTACAACAAAACTAAACCACAAAACACGCTCTCAATTACACCTGATGACATACGCGGTATCGTCGACTGCCGGCTGTAGATACGCAGTATTGTTTTTGGGCGAATTCTAGCTTTCTATTAGTCGACTGAAAGTCAAGTCAGCGGGAAGGCTGCCAATCGGGATCTTACGCGGAATGTCCGCGAAATTGAACATTGGCTACCTTGGTCAGATACGCGGAATTGTCCAATGTTAGTTACGCGCTATTGCACTATCCCCGACGCTATGTTTTATTCTGGAACATACCTAAGCTATAACACTCAAGTTTCATCCGAATCCATCAAGTAGTTTTTTCGTGAAAGAGTAACAAGCATCCATTCTCACAAATGCATTTATAGCATTAAATAGGATTTGTAGAAGATTTAATGAACTGTGTGCTAATTGCTAATTCGTACTTCGAAGTGACATGCTAAAAGAACGCTAAATAGTCAATAGGCAACGATTCTGCCAATCGATCCTTTGTGTCATTTGCGCGTAGAGCCCTAGTAACATGTTTACTGAGCGCTGACAACGCGCAACGGTCAGTTCAAACAAATCTGTTAAATTAAAGTTTAGTTTTGAATCAGTCGACTGTAATTTACAAAATTCAACGGACGTTCAAAGGACTGCTGTTTTATTGTGATTGTTATGTTTATAATGCCTGAATTGGTATTTGAATAGAGGAGTTTTGTTTTACAAAACAGACTGGACTATTGCCCATCTTGGGATCCTATTGCCCATTTGAAACATGTTCTAATTTGGTCATAGTCATAGTCACTTAACCTCGCCATCGATGAAATTCAAAATCAATTATTAATATATCGGTATGACATAAGCAAGTGTTTTTTTTTATTTTTTTATTCCTCGCAGTGAAGGAGCATCGTCTAGGCCTCCTCAGGTATGAGGAAAAACTTGTTCAGTAGTGGGCAATGCATGGGTGGAAATCATATCAGCTGATGTAATAACGTTATGGGATAGGGTGACGGTCGCCATAACAATAGAACGCCGACGGCCTACCGGGTGCAAAACCCTTAGGGTAAAACATACATGGCGACTTCCACGATGGTTAGCGATTTGGCGATTAGATCATAGCGGTAACTTGTTTGTTAAAAGTCTAATATGTAGTTATAATGTCCTTATTTATTAAAAACCTTTGCGAAATTGCGATATAATCAAAGAAAATACGTGCATAAGTGTATCAGTGACACCTACACGAATGAACGATTTTGAATGCGAGTTCGATTTTTTCACTCACACGTGTGCGTGTAGATCATGTGTAACAGGGACCAACAATTTCCAAGCCGTCTGAATAAGGAGAATTTTATCTAACTAACGATCAATCTTTATTCGGAGTAGGTTTTTACAAACACTTTTCACCTACAGACTTCGCCTTGATCTTAATCGATCACCGCCTTCGATCAGTTTTGATGGTCAAAGATCACTCCAAACGCGTCATTATGAACAGCAAAGTGCATAAACATAGACATAACTAAAAGACATTTAATAGTCGCAAGTCCGTGTGCTATAACCCTAACCGCCCAACTTTCCGATTGGTCAGGAGCTATTTTTTTCAGTACATTTAGCCGGAACCTAATTCAGCCACTCGTTATCCATCAACGTCGTATCCTAAACACGCAGAATATATTTTATTTTCCGCGCAAAAAATGAAATATCTGTAGATTTTATGAAAACTTGGTAAACGAAGGCTTGATTACATTCAAATTCACACTCGTAAACATTCCGGCTTTCATTTAGAGCTCTTGTGAAAGTTATGGAGTCCCAGAGTTCGGAGAATGTGTCGGTGTACTGTCTGAGACGTATTGTGTTGTTGTTTGGGATAACTTTTTGGATTTTCCAAATTAACATCAAAATCAAGATCGTTAGTGTGGTAAGTGGGTCAACTCATTATCTCTCTTGTACATTTTGAGAATTTCTTAAATCATAAATACAGGGAAATTCAGTGGTCACTTTTAGAGTTCCGTATTAGACGCGTGAAAAACGGAACCTTTTTAATATGCCTTCGTGGTCTATATGTTTGACCAAAATTTTCCCAGAATTAGTGTATTTTAGGTACTTATATTAAGGAAAAGTCTAAACACTAGTCACCCATCCAACAACCAGCCGCAGAGCTATGACAGCTTCTGTTCGTTTTATTTTAAAAGTGCTCATTATATTATACTTTTACGTCAGTACACGAATATAAAAATTGATGAACATACATTTGTAGATATTATTCACTATCTCGGATCACTGAGTGAGGTTACAACCCGGAATTGAAAAGGATCGTTAATTTAATAGGCACTTTTGAAGTTATTTTTACAAATAGATCATAAATACAGTATCAGTGTAGTGGTTTCAACATTAAATAAATAAATAAATAATGCGTGAATGTCGTAGAACACTCGGTTGAAACGAAGTAATATTGTTGCGCTTTAACATTTGACGTATCTCACTGATGGAAGACTTGCCTGACCTGACCTGACAGCTGACACCTTAGGTACTGACTGCAATTAATAAAACTAAACTTATTCATCAAACGCGCATCTATGACTGGGTCCAGTCAATACATACATTCCCATTTCCGTCACGCAAAAATCTTACAATTTTCAATTTCTAGCTTCCAATAACGCTACACATAACAAACAAACAAACTCTTCAACTTTATAATATTAGTACAGATGTAACAATGACCAAAATAATATCTATATGAAGTGGTGTTGCTGACATAGCGAACTCAAAGTGCTGACTAAATGTTTGTTCACTGTATGAGCTATTACTCAAAAACTTTCGTCACGGTGACAACTGCTGCAGAGACAAAGCACACACGGAAATGGTACCACTTTATCAAGTGCTTCTTGAAGTTATACCTTTGTGTTCGAGTTATTTGTAGCTCCAGTACCTAAAACTTTTCTTTTTCAGTCATTTCAAGTACTAACTACCACTATAATAAATAACGCAAGGAATACTACGTTCACATTAAATTTGATATAGAATTTGTTTAAATGACAACCCAAACAAAGTCCAGCTTTCCACCCCTATGATTAAGGTTTATTGTAGATTGTACTTCTATTTCTGTTGTACTTCGAGAATTTAAAATGCCTTAAGTAATTTTTCTACAAGCTTAATTAAACTGTGAGCACACGTAAAAAAAATGTTTTTAGCGGGGAGAGTGGCAATTCGATATTCTCGGCGACATATACATACTCATAGCCGTACACGAGGATTCCCTGTGTCGTGGGTCGTCGTCGGTGTCGGGTGTCGGTGTCGTGTCGTGCTAAAGCACTAATCGCGGACACTAAACATTTCAAATGAAAAGGGGTACTTGCGATTGTGAATTGTTTTACAGATATTTTGGCCCAATTTAATGGATCATGGTCACGGCGAGACAGCGGTGGTGGGAAGAAACTCTTGACAGGTACCATATATGTACTATACCTACTACTCGTAATAACAGAAAACCATAATACAAAGCAATAATATCAACTCTCCGTCTCGATCGTTTTGTTTTTAGACGATACACGTCACTAGCGACATCGTTACGCATTGAACTTTTTGTGCTGAATTTTTGTTTGACATAAGTGCGCTAATTTGTATCCATATTCTGTTTCCATCATCTACACGCGGGAGTGTATCAAGCCAAGTTCTAACTAATTTAAAGTTCCGAATGCCTTGTTCATCGAGAAAAATAATTTCAAAGGTCTTTATTAACACAATGGAACCTAAAACAATAAGAGTCAGGCTTTATTGTCTGACGCTGTTATCAGACTTTTTGGCCGTTTGTCTGTATGTCTGTGATTTTGTACGTACTTATCCCAGAAAAAGCTTAATCGAATTGGATGTGGTTGAGTTACCTCATACGTTACAAAAAATAAATAAACTAGCTTCCGCGTGGCTTCGCCCGCGTGGAATCCGTTTAAACTTCACCCCCCTATTTCACTCCCTTAGGAGATGAATTTTGAAAAATTCTTTCTTAACGGATGCCTACGTCATAACATACTGCATACTGCATACCAAATTTCAGCCCGATCCGTCCGATGGTTTGGGTTGTGCGTTGATAGATCACTATGTCAGTCAGTCAGTAAGTCACCTTTGAGTTATAATATGTATTTAGATATGAGTACCAAAACATCATCTGAGTAAGTTAGATACCTAACATCACAAACGTCAGTCATAACATGACGTCATTGACGACTCTCCTTCCATTAGTAGGTATACTAGATTCCCAGAAAGTATTAGGACCACAGTTAATACCCGGTAAATCTCTTTAATTTCTATACCGAACAAACTTGGATGTGACCCAAAACAATGACCTATTAATAAAACTCTCAGCTCAGAAATACAAAAAAATAATGGCCAACTCCTAAATATATCGTAAAATGAAATCATAAACTATCACGACCAGCAAAAGCGCTTTTAAAATTCTACTTTTATTGCTCTAATAAAAAATTCCGACGCCACTTACGACAATAACATATCGGTCAAAGTAACGCGGTTAAGGAGCGGGGGCGGAAAACAACTAGAAAAATCGTCAATGGAAGCATTTTTATTTCAGACGATACTCTTGGCTTGAATGCAGGGTTATAGCCCTGATGCTTACTTGCCACCATTTTGCTGGAATCAGCCGTGAAATGAACCGTCGTGTTCCGGCTTTAGGCTTGAGAGAAAGTATTTCCTTTATAAAGAAGGAAGAAGACTTCCTCTTTTGTAAAGTATCATAAATGCCTCCTTGATATGGCATCTTAGATGCTTTTAGTATCACCGACGTCCTTTGATGACATCTCACAGGTGGCTCCACAGAACAGATAAAGGAGGATAGAACGGCCTTGTGGGCGGGGCAGGCGCGCCGCACAATTGAGCAAACGCTCATTGAACCCCGAAATTAGTTTTACCGGTCATTAGGCGCGCTCATACCTTGATAGCGAACGGAGCTCCGCTAAAAAAAAGAATAATGCCGTCTTGCGCAATTGTAACGTGTAGGAAAAGAAGCCAGGTGTGTAATGTAGTCCGAGGAGGAATTTCTTTTCACAAGTAAGTCTAAAAACCTTAAATTACAATAGATATTTGTAATTATTACAATAGTATTATGTAGTTTAAGACAAAAACGACACAATCGCAAAGAGATTCAAAATTATACATTGCTCGCCAACACATGAGTACTATCTTGTACTACGAAAGTGATTACGCAATGTATTGCAAAGTATTGCTTTCATTGCGAAAGTCGCGCGTATAATAAAGTATTACCTTGGTCATAAATATTTGCATTTTCATTTCACTAATATTACCTGTGATAAACTTTAGGTTAAAATGTTTTTGAAATATAAGTTATTACAAGCTTTTATTGAATTTTTACTTACACACACAATAATTTCTCTAGTTTATTAATTTATATACAATTTAAATACAATATTTCTATCAATAGTCTATAATATTTTTATATAGTTATATATTAAATCTCACATCAGAAGTGGGATACTCCCAGGCCTACAAGTAATTTTTTTATATATAATGTTTCAGGATGGAGAATGAAAATATTGGCGATCTTCTCAAAGCAATTCGGGATGCTGTCTCGACACCACACCCAAAGGATGACGACATCGCTCTACCAGTGTTCGACCCGGAAAAAAACGACTGTGGAGCTGCGAGCTGGTGCAGCAGCATCGAGACCCTTGCCGCAGAAATGCAGTGGAGCAGCATCAAGACAGCAGCAAAAGCTGGTAAGGCTCTTAAAGGTTCAGCTTTAATTTGGTTCGAATCATGGGAGCCGTCTGAGGGTAGAACTTGGGAAAATCTTCGTACAGATATAATTGCTGCTTATCCAGAAAGAAAAAATCTAACGGAAAAACTTAGCAAAGCGGTTTTATATACATCTGACTCGGCGGATTCTTACGGCGGATATGTCAGGGAGAAAATTAGGTTACTCCGTAACACTAAAATCGCCTTCACAGATCAACAGTTAATTGAGTTGGTTTGTGGTGGAATTAGTGATGTCGATGTAAGAATGGCTTCATTGAATAGTAATGTGACTACAATTGCTGCCCTGATCTCTCTTCTTTCAGTATATGTAAAAGCAAGAAAAAGAACTTTGGAAAATTCTGTTTCCGCTGGACCGTCAGGTACCAAGCGAATTAAATTTAACGGAGAAAGGAAATGTTTCCTCTGTGGTCAAGTTGGTCATTTACAATCAGTGTGCCCAAAAAATAAGCCTACTCAAATACCCTCGCGGATCACTAGTCAAATTTCCCCATCGAATAAATCTAACGAAGTCCGTATCAAAACTTGCACATATTGTAACAAAGTTGGTCATACTGAGTCCATTTGTTTTATTAAGCAGAGAGCTGAGGCCGGTTCGATTGTTTCAGTACCAATTAAAGAGGTTAATTTTTTAGAAAAGCCAAATTAAGGTTAACCCCAGTTTTTATTAATGGTGTTCAAATTGATTCACTTATAGACACAGGGGCAAATTGTAGTCTTATAAAAGAATCATTAGCAAGACAATTAGGATGCCATCTTACACCAACATCTGTTTATATCAGTGGTATAGGACAAAATAAAATACATGTTTTTGCGATAATCACTGTTATTGTCCGTTGCGAAGGAGTTTCAATAGAACTTGATATACATGTTGTTAGAGACCACGATTTTCAGTACAATCTTCTTATAGGTAGAAACGCAGTACAGTATCCTGATATAGAAATCGTGACAGATTCATTAGGTAGTCGTTTATTTAGAAAAAACGTCGAAACCAAGTCAGAAGTCAATATTATATTTGCTTCGTCAGAATTAAATGAGTTGCTTTCAAAAATTGATCATTTAGATTCATTTTTACAAGAAAAAATAAAAGACGTGTTCAAAAAATACCCTTCTGTCTTGGATGAAACGAGTACTGTTACAACCGGTGAACTAAAGTTACGTTTAATGAAAAATGAGATCATTTATTATCGCCCCTATCGTCTGGCACCGATAGAGAGGGAGAAAGTAAACAAGATAATTCAAGAACTATTAGATAATAAAATTATTCGTGAAAGTGACTCCCCTTTTGCAAATCCTGTAATTTTAGTTAAAAAAAAAGATGGCACTGATAGATTATGTGTAGATTATCGAGCATTAAACAAAATTTTGGAAAAAGATAGATACCCTCTCCCTCTTATCGAAGACCAGATCGACAGACTTGGTAAAGCAAGATTCTTCATCTCCATAGATATGAAAAATGGTTTTTACCAAATCCCGGTTTCACCAGATTCCATAAAATACACAGCTTTTGTGACTCCCGATGGCCATTACGAGTTTTTGAAAATGCCCTTTGGCATTTGTAATGGCCCATCTGTGTTTCAAAGAGCTATCACAAAAGCTGTGCAACACCTCAAATTTCTCTTGGTATATATAGATGACATACTTATCCCATTTTCTACTATGGAGGAGGGTCTCGGCTATTTAGATGAAACTGTAAAGGCACTATGCAATGCAGGGTTTACAATTAATCTTAAAAAGTGTAAATTTTTTGTCGACACTATAGAGTACCTAGGTCAAATTATATCGCAAGAAGGTGTGAGACCCAGTGAGTCAAAAGTAACTGCCTTAGTGAATTCTCCAGTTCCTAATAATGTAAAGCAGGTACGTCAGTTTATGGGACTTGCTAGCTATTTTCGTAAATTTATTCCAAATTTTGCATCTCGTACTGCTTGTATAACAAATCTGACCAAAGCTAACCAAAAGTGGGTATGGGGACTCGAACAGGATGCGGCTAGGGCTTATGTTATAAAGCATTTATCTTCTAAACCATTGTTAACGATATTTGATCCGAAATTACCAACAGAACTTTATACAGATGCCAGCTCTTTGGGATATGGGGCCATACTAATACAAAGAATTGATAATGTCAAAAAGGTTGTGGCTTACTTCAGCAGGAGAACCACACCCGTGGAATCTAAGTACTGCTCATATGATTTAGAAACTTTGGCTATTTATAATGCACTTAAATACTTCAGAGTATACTTATTAGGACTTAAATTCAAAATTTTTACAGACTGTAATTCTATTAAAGCTACTATGAATAAAAAAGACCTTTCCCCACGTGTCGCTCGTTGGTGGACATTTTTACAAGATTTTGATTTTGAAATCGTTTATAAAAAGGGCAAATATATAGGCCACGTGGACTTCCTTAGCCGTAACCCTGTTGAGTCCTCTGTTTCTACTAAACCCACTGCATTGGTAATGAATTCCACGGATTCCAGTAATGCTCCTCAAAATCGCACAGTAATCAATGTGATCGAAGGTCAGTCCTGGTTAGAAATTGCACAACAAAATGATTCTGAAACACAAAATTTAATTAGTCAGGTTTTATCAGGGGAACTAGATGAGAATCGGTATTTTGTTAGGGACAATTTATTGTTTTACAAATTACGAACAGATGAGCCAAAGTTATACGTACCGAAAGGATCGAGATTTCGACTTTTAAAGCTCTTTCATGATGAGAATTGTCACGTAGGATTTGATAAAACGCTGAAAAAACTTCACGAGCATTTCTGGTTTCCTCGGATGGCTGCTTTTGTCCAAAAATATTTAAAGCACTGCTTAATATGTCTAGAACGTAAGGGTCATTCTGGTCCTAAGCAAGGTTTCTTACACCCTATTGCCAAGACCCCTATACCATTTCACACGATTCATGTAGACTGTACAGGTCCATTTACGCGAACAAATGAAGGTTATAAATATATTCTCCTTATTGTGGATGGATTTACAAAATTTTGTTTGTTAAAACCGCTCAAAACCCTTAACGCACAAGAACTTGTTCCTATCTTACGAGAAACCATTACAATATTTGGCACCCCATCAACCGTAATAACCGATAGAGGTACTAATTTCAGTTCTAATCAAATTCGATCCCTATTTCGAGATTTACAAATAGAGCACCATATGATTTCTACGGGCACGCCAAGAGGAAATGGACAAGTAGAGCGATACGTTTCAACCGTGAATGATATGTTAAATACCACATGTAACGGCTTGTCAGATTGGCCAAGTGGGTTGTGGAAGGTCCAGCAGTCAATAAACACTACAGTCCAAAAATCGACAGGTTTCACACCAATCCGCCTTCTTATTGGTTGTAATGCAAATATTCCATCTATACAGGCACATTTGAACGACTTACCTATTTCTGAATCTACGGTTGATGTAAGAGCAGAGCGTGAACTAGCGTATCAACGTTTGTGAACGGTAGGAAATAAATTTAAAACTCGATTTGATTCTGTAAGACGGGATAATAAGGTGTTTGAGGTTGGTAACATAGTTTATGTAAACCAAGATCATAGGCGGCATGATAAATTGAGTCCTAGATTCAAGGGTCCTTACGAGATAATCGCCATTCTTAACAATGATAGGTATTCTCTTAAAGGTATAGGAAATTTAAGGAACATTATAATCTCTAAAGACAAATTAAGGTTATGGCCGGGGGAATGGGTCGAGTCAGATTCAAATGTGTTAGATGAATCACCGTAATTTTAGTTCTTTAAATGAAAGTAATGATTATTAGTAGACATTAAGTCCATTGTTTTTTATATCAAATTAATATAATTTAAATGTACTGTGATTGCATATTTGAATGTATTAAGATCTAAGATGCATTACTAACAGAATTTCTGATGTATAATGTATTTTGTGTGGTTCTAGCCTAACGTATGGGAGGCTGTTGGAGAGTCAAGACAATTATTAACCACTGGTTGTTTGATGGTATAGTATTTTTACTAACTGAACTGCTGGTAGTCTTTTGCCTTGCTCTAGCCTGACTCATGTGCAGCAGGTGAGAGGCTAGTTTAAGTTGTGACAAGGCAACTGACCGTTGCTATGTGGCTTCCTAATGTGAAATGGGAGACAATAGCAATGTTAAAATAACTGTATTTATTTTAAGTAATTTAAGTTTTTTTTTTTTTATCATAAATAAGATGTTTGTACTTCGAGAACGAAGTACATGTCAGTATGGCCGTGATGAATTATGTATGAGTAATAAAGTTATTATACAATTATAGAACACATTTTTCTTTTAAACACCATTAACTTGTCACTAATATTGTAGTGAACGCCATCTATCGGTTCCAGATAATACTTTTTAGCAAAATCTAATTGTGTCGCTAGTTGTACCTATTGCCACTATCAATTATAATACTGTTAAAATAAATAAAATAAAAAATACATGTTTTGATAATTTAAAGGTCCTTTAAAATGAATTTCTAATTTGTGTGTTCTTTATTACGATATTATTAGGAATTTATATTCAGTTTTGTACTGTGACGTTTATTAAATGAACTGAGTGTAAAATTTATCAATTAAAAACAAGAAAAAGGATAAGAGACGACTAAAAACTTAGTTTAAAATTATTTTAAAATTGTTTAGATTTAATCACAAAATAATAAGTGTAAAATTGTACCGTTGGTAGTTATTGGTGTGAAAATCAACTGACTTGGTCGGTTGACAGTTTGAAGGATATAAATACAACGACTTGGGCATGGTTGGGTTAATGCTTGGTTGACTTTGGAAGGGAGCAGACCACCAGCACAAGTTAAGTAGATTTCTTTTTATTATAATTATATTACGTTTTACGTATTTTAGTTATGGTTTTAATTATTGTTATTAAATTGTATATCGTATTGCTATTGCTATTTTATCTACGATTGAAATGAAATTGAGAAGGAGTAATTTTAATGTAAATATATCGTTATTCTGCCAGTTACTTACACAAGTTATTATTTTTACATGAGGTGTCATATGTACATTATGTAATTATGGTGATTAAAGTTTCTCCCAAAGGTATTAAGAAAGAATCTATAATAAAGTATTACCTTGGTCATAAATATTTGCATTTTCATTTCACTAATATTACCTGTGATAAACTTTAGGTTAAAATGTTTTTGAAATATAAGTTATTACAAGCTTTTATTGAATTTTTACTTACACACACAATAATTTCTCTAGTTTATTAATTTATATACAATTTAAATACAATATTTCTATCAATAGTCTATAATATTTTTATATAGTTATATATTAAATCTCACACGCGCATCCAAAGGAAGCTTGAATTTTGGTATATCGGTGGGACGAGTTTACGTGGCGTTAGTGATGACTGATGTACCATGTCGATAAATATGTCGGCAAATTATTTTTAACAAATTTATAATTAAAACAACTTTATTTATTACCACTAATTATTGTTTATTATTAATTAATTATTTTTTTATTATTTAACAACCAAACAAACAAACAAATTCTTCCGCTTTATATTATTAAGTATAGATAGATAATAGATGTATTTGGAAAGTCCACAATATTCGTGCCCTCTCGAATTAATGAAAGTATTGCAAAACTTTAAGAAACAAAGTTACAGTAATTTTACCGATATTTATCGATAGGTATATGTAGATTATCGACCTTTGCAAGCCGTAACATAGATTTATATTTAGTATGATACTATGATTGCGTTCATTTATTATATAAACGCTGTTTTATTTGTTGTCCAAATATCCCCTGAGATATAAAAATTAGGTTCCCAATGTTTTTGGGTTATATTTATAGTAATTTTTAAAACAATATGAAGAAAATCAGTATCGATATCAATATCGATCGACTATCACTATCCCATCACCATCCTTTGTGCGAGTTTTAACTACACTGGCGATCGAACCAATCACAGCCCTGAGATTCATTTCGGTTGTTGAGTGGTGGGAGGCACGCGGCGACAGCCGTTTTCATACAAAATATGAGTTAGGGCCGTTCTAATCTCCTTTATCTGTTCTGTGGGTGGCTCGTCTCCTCGTTTTTCCGAGTATAAACATCAAAAATAGGTTGATCACTTTACTGCAAATAAGGAGAAAAACAATTCATTCCAAAAATAACAGACAAACAACACCAAAGTTGACACAATTAAAGTTTAAGTAAGACACAGTAAGTTTTAATTTGAACAGAACTTTACAGAGCTTTGTAAAAGCCGGATTTAGAAAAGCAAATTGCTGTAGGTACCAATGTATTTCCATATCTGCTTCTGTTGACGTGAACATGTTGGGATTAAGTATATTGGATTGGTACTGGCCTTCTTCACTGGACTTTACTATTATTGTTTATCACAAATGATAATACAAATGTTGAAATAACATGCTAAAGAGATTTCCAATATCGAGTGCAGAAATATGACTGAGCGGTGTATGAATCTTAAGATAAGTTTTAACTAATCTTCGTATTGACCATTTCGTATCAATTTCAAGATACTAACACAAAGTAATTTCAAGATTATTACCAAGCGTTAACGGTGCCTAATTTTTGCCTACATTGAAACAAAATTTTTCTTTAATAACCGATACATAAGCGAGTTGATTTGCCAAGAAAGCAGCCTCATACGGCTCATATTCATAACTCGAAGGACCAATTACCGTTAAGGAAGAAAAGCCCTAGAATTGTCAATATTCTTTGATTGATGCAAGCGGATGGATCTATGAAAATAACTGACATTCACTGATGCTTCAATCAAGATTGATAGATTTTTTCATGAAATATTTCTCGACACTCTTTGAACAGAAGGATATTTACAATGCATTGTTTTAGGGCAGTTCTAGTAATAGTCTCTCGTTTGGAGGTCCAGGAATTACTGTAAGACGATCCTTTTCTCCGTACAACGTCCCAAGAGAAAATCTTTTATGAAAATTTTCCCGGGGGCAATCCTTTTTTGACCGCACGGTTAAGGATTTTCATCACTGACGGCTAATAAAGGTAAGCTGCGTTCGCTTTACTTCTCTGTCATATTGTTCACTGCTGAAAGTCATACTGTTTCTTGTAAGCTTCGGTGATGAAACTAGCTGCTCCTAATACTTTCTCTCTTTTACCTGTCTCAAGATGCCCATAATCTCCTTGATCTCCGTGATCGACCTCTAGGTCTTCTCTCGTCTCCGTTACTCACCACAACCAGTTTATCAAGGTTGTTATGCTTATTTACCCTATTGGCCAAAGGTAGGAACTCTCCTACTATACTCTTTCGCTGGTAATGTTTACATTGTTTACTACCAATGTTTACATTGATACTCGCACTCTGTTCAATAACTTGCTCGGAATAATTTTACACTACGATTATTAAAAAGGTGGTTATTATTTTTCGAGCAATACTTAGGAATTACTGAATTATTAGACAGATACCTACATCTTTACATTGTTCTTTAATTAATGTAACTGGTATTACCGTGTTAATTAAAGTAAAATTATAAATAAATAATAAATAAATCATTCAATGGCATTATTCAGTATTATTCCTTAAGTATGTAATTTTGTGTATTTTTAACATTATACACATTATAATATTTTAACCACCATTTTAATTAAACCATGATGCAGTAAAAACATGCCCATAATTTTTGAAATTCGAGAAATTATCAAGGAAGAATTGAATAAAGTACCTAAGTGCCTACTAAATTTAAAGTTATAATTATAACACATACAGTAGTTATCTACAACCAGGAATAATAGATATACAGTTATTCTCGCTTCTCTCTAGATCTACGACAAGTCTTTCAGCCTAAGGCCACTAAGAAATATGATCCAGACTTTATTGGACTACTGAAGCAAAGTTCTAACTAGGTACCGTCTAAATGGCTCGTGTAGTCCCAAATGTAGTACAAATTTTGCTTCCAAATATATCTTGGTATCTAAGTTTTCTCTTGAAATATTTTACGGGACTTATATAGAACAACTTTTTATTACGCCTTTGTCTTAAACTTTCTGATTATTTGTCTGTTCTTCGTGTATGTTCTGATTGATTTTTAACCAACCTCACAAAAAGGATTCTCAATTCAACTGTATTTATGCTTGTTACCTCATACATTTTTACTGGATGAAACAATTCTGATACATAATTCTTTTTTATCCGAAGTATTGAAATCAGTTTTTTCGTAGCACAATATTGATTATTTTATTTATTTTTTGAACTGAATAAGGACTACAAAGCTGATGCCTTAAAATGGCGAGATATAGCAAAGTACTAAAATCTAAAACATGTAAGGGTTAAGTAAGTAAGTAATTAAGTAAATCTTATTTAGTGCCTCTGCTGTCTATCAGCTGTCCCTCTATCTGTCAGTCACAGAGCTCTATACAAAAAGTTTTCGTCATACCAGAAGTGATTCTATACCTTCTACACCGCGTACAAGTTGTTGTACATGGTATGAGCATTCACCATCCACGAAAAAGACATCGCAAACAATGGTACATTTCAAGGAATCTTTTCCTTATTTTAAGTCGGTTTGAAGAGATAAATGAAACTATTCGACGTCGATTCTATTCCGTTGCGCAGCGAAAGCGGAAATTGCTACAATAACGACAATGTGGCGCTTCAATGGACTAAAGTGGTCGCTCTTAGGACTTCGATATTCATTTGGTGTCAGGAAAAGTGGCGCCCATTTATTTATAAGGACGTCCTTTAATTGCGGATCTTGAAGAATTGAATTTCGGGTCTTTTTTAATAAATGATCGATGGTAGCTCGTAGCCCGGAGAATTGTCTTGGTCTTAAGTGATCGATGAAGTTAAGCAATGGAAGGCAAGGTTGGTACTCGGATAGTGACTGCTAGTGGAAATAATTTGCCTTTGCAAGACACAAAGCCGTTGAGTATCGACCATAGTAATCGTTAGATAGCAGGTTTTAGTGTATCGGAGGCCTTCAGTAGGCTAAATCCACCACAAATTAGTACTAGAGAAGCGAACTTGGTGAAGTATACTGGAGGTCTCCTCAATGACGAGAAATTAAATCCATTCAGAAAAATACAAAAAGTGAGTAAAACTTTGTGAATAGTTAGGGCTTATACTCTAAATTTTTAATTTTTAATATTTTTACGAGGTATTTTTTATGTCACAAAATTCCAACGGGAAAGCGGCTGAGGTCCAAAAAGGGTGAGTTATTTTCGCGTCCGTAATTATTTTTGGCTTTTCGTATATAACGAGGATTAACTGTAATTAGACTGGCCTTTTTTTAAATTCAGAAGTGAGATAAACGCCGCTTTTTTCATTGGATCGTTATCAAGTGGGTAGCTGTAAGTTATGAGGGTAGAGCGAACATAATGTTTTATCATTGTACCAGCTTAATAGAAAGAAATGGTATTCAACTTACTCTATAAATACATACACCAACCAGCAATGCATCGGTGATGTCCTCAGTGTAACAGACGGGCGACAGTGACCACGTGACTTGTCTACTCGTATATGGGCTATTACATTACAAAGTTTTACTTCTTTTATTTCAATCGGGTTACAAACAAAAGAAAATATGTCACTTAATGTCAATTTGATGTACCTACCCCTGACTCTTGCACTGTGTACTGTGTACGCATGTTTGCCGAAGCGTGAGCAGTTTCTGGTTAATAACATTGGTTGGGTGCGGCTTCTACGAAACGTACAGGTTATGTTTCCCGAAGCAAAGTGAGGGGTTAGTAGGTACTAATGTCACTTACACTATCAAATACACTACACTACAATTGTGTCCGCTTTATTTTAGATCCTGACTTTTCGAAGTTACGTGCATTTTAAATAAATAAATAACGTTACACACTCATAGCTCCATGCTAGGATTCCCTGTGCCGTGGGTGCTATGGACAACACACAAGACGAGGAAGAATGACCCAGACCGAGAACGGAAATTTAAACTCATCATTCAAATTTCTACTTCGTTTAGAATCGAACCCTTGGAATAGTGATCTGGCAATGGTAACACATTGCGCCATTTGGATTGTTTCTCTTTTCCCCTAAAATCCTATCCCTCCCAAAAGTCCATCCTAAGAGAACCATAATAACACCCATCGTATCCAAAACGTGTTTGTAACTTCTATAGTTACCATTGTTCAGAAAAACACTACTTACTTGACCAACAAAAAGGTACTTTTAAAAACGACGATTTAAACAAAAAGTATTTTCAACACCAGTAATCGTTCAAAGTTCCTATTTAGTTATCACGTCATCTAGTCCAGAAATACTTTTTATCTTCGCCCATCTCTCATGACTTGACACGGAAGACCACGGCACGGCACTAGAATTCACATCCATTTGTCAAAGTCAGGTTGTAGATTTATTAGTATTTATGGTGCCGCCGGCCCACTAACCTAACGCCTTGCTCGCGAGACCTTGAATGGGTAATGCAAATTGTTCATTTTATGGATTAATAGTTGCACCTTGTAATGCAGCACATGCTATCCTTTATCATAGTGGAGCATCAAGCTTTTTTATGGAATTGGGGTAGCAAACGAGCATGCAGCGCCCTTCCACTGCCGACCATGACAACTGTGATGTCTGTGATCTACGGTGAACAAGACTCAATTTAGGCAATTTAGTTGGTTAGTTTTTTAATAAGTGTGGGGACAGGGGCTGTTAGTAAGTAATAGTTTGTACTACATGCAACAATGCTCCATGCATTGTTAAGACGACTTAAGTAAAATTGTTAGTAACTATTTCTTAAAGTAATGTCTCCCGTAACATTATAACATTCCCATTCAAGATATAACTTAATGTACTGTAAAAGTAAAACATTATTGTCCTTTACATCTCAAAACGTAAACGAAACGTTCAATTCTCGTTCCACCAATCCACAACGCCGAATGTCTGGTCTCTGTAGTAAACTCGCTCACACGATCAACCCCAGAGATTTGGATTGACGGCGACGAACCTATCAATCGTATACCTCTTTAATGGATGCTTTGTCTGAATTTAAAAGTTTTGTTCAACTGAATTTGGAAACTTATTTGAATAAACATATGTAGATACGAGTAAGTATAATTATCTTTAAGGACATTTTTCTACATGCACGTATTTACTTTGCAATGTTTGTTTATAAGTTCAGGGCAACTTTATTGCAAACTGACTTGACTTGAAATGCAATTATTCAATCGGTTTATACACGTTTATACGATAAAAAGGTACACATATCAATTTAAAGACTTAATTTTAACTATTTTCGAGGGTAGAGACAAGTTGCTTAGCGAAGCGTGGGTAGGATTCACAATACTCCGATCGCATTCGATTTTTTACAAGCTAAATGGAACTCTGAGCCACGGTAATATTATCAAAACCGTGTCTGAGCACAGGTAATAAGTTTGGTTTTGGCGGGGAGTGACAATGTCATATGCTAGACGACTCAAGTAATAGTAATAGGTATTTAACTTTCGTCGAGATCAACCCTCAAGATCGACGAAAGGTGTTACACAACCCACCTGATCAATCAATCATAATTTCCTCGGAGGGTCTTGAGGTGACTAAGTTTGAAGTACATTTTGAACAAGATTCATATTGCGTAGAGAATGTTTAACTTAATGACGTAAGTTGTAATTACCGACTCAGTTATTAGTAATGATCTTGTCTGCGAAAGGGGTCCTGGATTCGATACTTGGCCGGGGCAAATATTTATTTTACAGAGACATGTTTGTCTTCAGGACATATCTGTTAGTGATGTGTTATTTATGGTGTCCATACCACCCGAAACACAAAGAATCCTAATGCGTGGGGGGATATTAGTGTATTTGCATTAACAACAATATGTTCACCTAAACTGATTTGAAATTAGTGAGAACAAACGGATTTTTTGACGTGACAACGTTACGTTTTATAATTCGATATAGCCGGCTGCACGCACGAAAAACATGACGTCTATGCGTCGTTACCTCGCTCCAGGTTGATTACTTTGGAGGTAGATATTTTGGTAATGTATCCAATTATTACTTTGTTATTGACTTCTGGGACTATTTATAAATTTTAAATGTTACCTTTTTTAATGTTTCCTGTATTCCTTCTTTATTTTTTTATTGATAAATTTCTGTAACTTCAAATACGATTTCATGACGTTTGTTTACTTTGATGACATTATTTGTCAATGTAACTCTGACGTCTCTTTAGTTTTGCTTTTTATCGAAATTATTTATAACCAGCCAGGTTTGTTTTGACTTGTTTGTGGCACATTGACATGACATAATATGCACAGACTAGCTAAAGATTAATGTTTCGTTATACGGTATGCAACGACTAGTCTTTTTGGTAAAATATTTAATAAAGGTTTTTAACTGCAATATAACAGTAAATAAATTATAACTAAGTATTCAAAGATAGTTTAGGATGACTATTAGTGATTATGCTACCATTCCATCAGTATTTTCTTAAGACGTTGTCACGTTCAACTATCGTCAGTAAACCGACTTTACAGACAACCAATTTTTTTGTCATAAAATCGTTGGTCTCTTGTATAAAAGACAATCGGTATGTAATTAATCTAAATAATATGTAAGTAACGTTGAAGATCGAGTTTAGAAGTAGCTTTTCGTAGAGTGAGCAAAAGTCGACCTAATGCCTACTTCGCAAGGTCTCATATGACTTGGGCTAGTAAAGTTCTCGCCGATGCGAATCGATCAATCATAACCTCAAAATTTCGTTTAACCAAAGTCAAAAAGTAGCATTAACATACCATTTTCCAACAGTCCTGACCGTAAATAGGCAAAAACATCATTAAAACAATTCTCCTCCCCTGACGTGCCATCAATCCCTTCTGCCCGCCAGGGGTTTCAAACTTGCAGGTCGGAACTCAAGGGCACGGCTGCGTCCGACAGTTTTACAGCCCTGCCTAAAGAATTGCGCATTTATTATTTTTATTTGCCACGGTCCATTGTTGGAACGAATTTTTTTCGCTCCGTTAATATCATGTATTGGTAGTTCGGTTGGGGAACATTTGTAAAATATTTCTAGGGTTCGATAAAATCCAGGGTTTTCTGACCTTAGTGCTTCGCAGGATAATGAAGTAATTCATGCGTGAAATCGCTTGGACTCGCGGAATAATGGAGCTATCAAATAATTTATGATTTTAGTATTTATAGGAGATATATAGGAGATATTTTTAACCGACTTCAAAAAAGGAGGTTCTCAATTCGACCGTATATATGCTTTTTTTTTATGTACGTTCAGCGATTATTTCTTCGTTTATGGGCCGATTTTGATAATTCTTTTTTTGTTGTAAAGTAGATATGCGCAGTGGGGTCCCCTGATAAGGAAACCAGGATCTGATGATGGCATCTCAGAGAAATCGAGGGGAACTTTCGAAAATTGTATGGACAACTAGTGTGTTTGTTCATGGTATCATAAGTACATTAAAGCGCTACCATTTCATGAAGATCTGGAGTCGATCTGATGAAGCCGAAAGACAGTCGAGGGAACTCCTCAACGATTTACTGCAGTTATCTAGTGTTTGGGCTTGATTAATTTGTAGTGACGAGAACTTTACACTTACATGTTGAATGGAGCGCCATCTGGCGAGTAGTTTTTGAGTTATCTCTACTTGTCAAGATTGAAGTCGGTTATTTTTTTTGTAAAAAGCAATTATGTTTTTTGCGTTTTTGCTGGACCTTTTGATTCATAATCGCAAAACTATCTCACTGCTGGGTGCAGGTCTCTTCTCACTATGAGAGGAGTAAGTACCTACATGACATTATTCCATCAAGTTGGCCAAGTGCGAGTTGGTGGACTTCACACGTCTTTACGACTATGGTGCACTCTCAGTTTTCCTCACGATGTTTTCTTTCCAAATCAAGCGATAATTAAATTCTAATACGCACATCATTTTCGAGTTTTTCGAAAATTAGAGGTGCATGCAGGATTTTTACTCGGACCCCATTCACGGATTTTAAATTATGATACATACTACAAAATTTAAATCATATTTTCAATTCTATCAAAAATTTTGTGTGCAGAATACAAGTGTTGCAACTAAGATCAATCCCAAAATTAGAATAGTCCAGGCCGTTAGTAAATACCGGGTACCTAGTTAAATACCTAGATACAAAAGTCAATACCGACGTTTCTAAAACAGCCCGAAGCGTGTATACCTACTATATAGTCAATTGAAAAGTTATATTTGGGGTTGCATTTGTCAGAGAACGCAATTTTATTTTTAACCGACTTCAAAAAAGGGGAGTTCTTCAATTCGACTGTATTTTTTATGTATGTTAGCTCATAACTTTGTACTGGGTGAACCAATTTTCATAATTTTTTATTTGAAACACTATAAAAATTTGAGTGAGATCTGACGAGTAGTTTTTGAGTTAAATAATAACGTATTTGAACGACGTCAACTACGTTGATAATGTTTTCATTTTATTACTCGTCGATGTTAAAGCCTGTTTATTTTTCTTTGTAAAATCCTAGTACGGGGATATAAGTGTGCAAGCATTCTACGTAATATTTATTTTATCATTTACGTAAAATACTTATAACATTATCGATTAACCTTGTTGCTTTCACGTAACGCAACGAGAAATAGAATTACGTCTGAAATAATGAAGCCAAACTCGTACAGTGGAGTCATCGTTCAATCATTCAGCGAGTTACGGCGCAACGTCGATTACTTATGAACTGCCTGCTACAACATCGATCTTACTACTTACTTGTAACTGTAATTACAGTTATTAATTATGGAATTATTAGACATAAGTTTGGGAATAGTGATGGCCAAGTGGGTCGAAAATTGTCGAATACGAGGGTTCGGTTGCAATTCGCACGCTCCATTAATTAACCCCTGACCTGAAAAAAAAAGGATTTTTCAGTTTGTCTGTCTGTTTTTGTGTCTCTATGTAGATCCTGATTTAATAAACCGATTTGTGTGTGTTTTTTAATCGAAAGGTTTACGTATTCTGTGGTCGTTTGTTGGTAGAAATCAGTTGGTAAAGCTTTTAAAGAGCATCAGTTCATTTCCAAAATGGTGTAAGGCATTTTCGTCATATCTAAAACTGATTTTTGGCGGACATATGAATTCATTGTAGATATTTTAAAAGTTATGTATCTGCGTAGAAAGTTTTAGTTGTCACTTGCTTTGGTGAAGGAAAGCATCGTAAGAAAATCTATAGACCAGAGAGTTCATTTCCTTAAAGGTGTGTGAAGTCCATCAATCCTCACTTAGCCATCGTGGGGGGCTATGGCCCGATCCCTACACTGTGAGAGAGTACCTTCTTATTCTCAGCAGTAGGACAGTTATGAGTTGCGATTTAAAAGAGCCTAAACAAACATAAACTTCATTAATTTTATCGAGAGTTCCTCGAAAAGTACCTTATTTAACCAGGTCGAATTCATGTAATATTTTCGTCGAAATTTTTTATTGAAAGATGATTTCACTATAATTATTTATTTATTTTCGTCTGATCAGCAGTCTTGATAAAATGTTATAAAAATAAAAGCATTACAATATAATAATAACGTATTATTCGTTTATCCGGTGTCATTAAATGATTCCAGGTATCAATTGAAGGTGTCAATAGTGATGTCAAAATTATAAACAACACAATTTTTCGCACGATAAATAAAATTCCGGAAAATGTCCGGGTCAATGAATAATTAATAAAAGAAGTGTCGCTCAAAAATAGACGAGATTAAAACATTAAAAACCGTTACGTGTCGCTTGTTAGGCACGCATCGTTATTCCCACTTAGAATCCGGTAATAAATTCAGTGAAACGCCCATTTGTTTCACCGAGCAAAATAAAATAATTCCCGGGCCTTAAACCTGCGGTAGATATAACGAAACCGATGCGTTGGCCTGTAAATGATTAATGCGCGCTCCTCGGGAAAACGCGAGCGATTGTAAGCTCATAAACGTAAAAGGAATTATTTTATTAATACTCCATGTACCGGTATATACCGGTATTTGGTATCGGTTACGGTCGGATAGACGTAACGGTGATGTAAAATTAATTCACTGCGCGGATTTTTTTCCATGACAATTTTTGCTGCTTCTAATCCATACTAATATTATAAATGCGAATATGTGTTTGTTTGTCTGTATTCCACGTCGCAACGGATCGATGTTATTGTTTTTACCGGAATAAATAATCTCATTCCCATGGGAAGATCCATTATAATGCGTATGATGCGTACCATCCATACTAATGAATTTCCCACAAAAACATTTTCATGTAAAATGTTCCAAGACGACTGCATATGGCTTACCCTCTGAAAAAGATATCAGATGTCATGTAGAGCCAAGCTTCTGAATCTGTACGCTCCAACTAGGCCGCGGTCGACAAGCTAGTTTTCAATATTTTCAGACTTAAATGCTCTAATGCCTTGATTGAGCGTCGCCCTACAATGAAAACAAAAAACAAGGCAACAATGTTGTGATGATGTTCCATCTAGACATTAGATCATCAAAGATTTTCAGATTTGCTAATTATGATGAGATTGTTTACTGCTCAATAGTCCATTAAGCGAAGTTTTTGCAATTTTACCCACTCGCTTCACTCAGGGTGTTGATATTTTGAATCATAATCATTCTTTAGATGCTCTCAATATCATAGTTATATTTATGTAGGTATATCATAAACCTATTCTCTGTATAACAATGCTCTACATTTTAACGTATTAATCCTAATTCGTTGGAAATATCGGGATACAAATTAGCCTTTGTATTCTAGCTAACCTATACTAGTTATATTAATGCAATGTTTCATAAAAATTTGTTCAACAGTTTTTACGTGGAAATAGCAAATAATAATCCCCAACAAGCTTTCACATTTAAAATAGGTATTATTATAAACCAGTACCTACCGATACTTGAGTCGATGAGCATAATACCTATAGCGTTATGGAATTGTCACTTTCCACTAAAAATAAATTTACTACCTTTTATTACCAGTGTTCACAGTTCAATGTAGCTTGTGAAAAAAAACTTAAGGCATTTTAAATTCTCGCCGTCAATCTACAATGAGCCTTAATCACAGGGGCAAAATACTGGCATTTGCGTAGATTGTTATTAAAACGAATTCCATATCGCAAACGAACTTAAACTTAACTTTATCTCCATGGCAACCGCGAAATGTCGGCTATTTCCGATCATTCGTCATGAAGCGAAACTAAACCATAAGCGCAAACGAACTATTCTTGTTAAATCACCGCGCTGCAGTGATTTGGCGATGCGGCCGCGACCAGACGAGTATCGATAGCCCCATCAGTTAAAGCTCATCTGCGGCCGGCTAACTGATTTCAGTTCAGTTAACTTGTAACTGAAATTTGTTAACTTCAACCGTTACTACTTTAATATTGGAACGCGACTCAAAACTTGAATTAGTTGATTAATGAGTGGTTTAGTTATTGCGTGCATTTCTAGTTAGCTTAGAATAGATTAATTCATCATTAAATATTCTAGATAACTCAAAAACTTATTGTCAGATGACGCTGAAATCATCGAACCGTCCCGAAATCTCGAACTTTCTAGCGGGTAGTTAATAGAGTGGTAGTGAATATTTATCGTCAAAAATCGTGTTGAATAACAATTTCTCTATTTGCGAAATTTTTTAATTATCTTCTTATGAGGAATTTATAAACTTATGTTGTTTCCCAATAAGCTTAATGTAACGTTTGTGAAGGCACTCAAGTGACATGAAAATAAGTCAAACCTGCTATAATAACGCTACACACTGATTAGCCCCACACTAGGATTCCATGTGTCGTGGGTGCCATGGACAACGCACAAGTCAAGGACACACATCTAGCAGACAATGAACATTTAAACTCTACGTTCAATTTTCCGCCTCACTAAGAATCGAACCCAGGACCCTGGGAAAAGTGATCCGGCGTGTTAACCATTTCGCTATTCGGGTCGTCAGCCGATATAAGCCAAAAATAGCAGTTTTATTTGCTTGATATTGTACACCAAGCCACAAGATTTCCACAACACTACCAAATAAGAGAAGCAATAACATTTAATATTCATTGAAGTTAAATACCGAATAAAGTGCGTGAACTGACAACACTGGTGCATATTGATGACGTCATCTCTACGGCCGAACTAATTCTGATGACTCTGTGCCCTATCGAATGGCGAATGAATTCCGAATTCCCACTGAATTATTTATCTTACCCCATATTGTTTTATTTAACGCGAATCAAAATGTTCCGTTTGATTTGTTCACGCATACTGTCAATTTATATTTGCGTCAGTTTTCGGTTAACACGTTTGATTATTACGATATTAAAACGACATGATTGATGATTGACGATACAGTCAATATATGTACAGTTCAGATTCAAACCAAGTCTGCTAATTTATTAATGCTTCGATTGCGTTGTGTCGGAATATAGTATGGCACTTTTCGTGTACGTACTTTAACAAACTTTTTACAAAAAATAACTGACTTTAAAAGCGTTATGTAGAAATAACTCAAAACTATCGATCAGATGTCTATCAAATTTAGGGTGTAAAAATGTATTATTGAAACGCTTTTAACTTATTTTATCACAGATCACAGCCTAAACAAAATTCTATAAAATAATTTATTGTTGTCTCGTTTTCATGTTTTTTTGCACTTTCTCATTTCTTAAAATCTACAACTCGCATCGTTGTATAAAAAGTTTCGTTTCACAATTTTTTTTTTAATTTTTTATGTTAATTTATTAATATCAAGTAATTTAACGATTTTCATTTACGTTTGCTAGCTACGCTAGTGCATAATAAATATAATAAGAATATGGTAACACATTGTGTATTTACGTATGTATAATTTCCTATTAGATTGCATTGCAGTTAAATACGATGTCGTAATTAGAATCTACGTCGATACGGATCGCGTGATCGACACCAATAAATCCGACTACCGATTGCTATCGCACTCCACGCTTGTCACTGTGAGATATTGGTATTCAATTAGAAACTTTAAATTCAAATCATTGCCAATAATTTATTCTTTAACATCGTGTATCTATCCGAATCGGATGTCGATTCCGATTATCGATAGAATAATCTGTGAGTAGTTTTGACGATGTTTTAGTTTTAGATAGCTTTGGTCAACATAAGTTTTCATGAAATCGCAATAAGTTTATGATAAATATATTTTACTAGCTGACCCGGCATACGTTCTGCTACATATTTTATGAAATAGACGCCCTCGCTTCGTTTCGGGAAACTTGTTGCTCCGCTCCTATTGGTCGTAGCGTGATGTTATATTATAGCTTTTATTAGCCTTGATTACAAAATTAAGAAAAGTTTACTTTTTTTATATTTCTAAACATCCTCACAACCCACCACCATTCCAATAGTTGGGCTCATTTCTTTTAGTGTGAAGGGCGTAGGTAAGTCCTAGTCATCACACTGTAGGTTTCCTCACGGTGGTTTTTTTCATCCAAAAAAATGTTAATTAATTTTTAATAAGCAAAATTTAAATCTAAAAAATTATTATTTTCATTATTTTACCTATATATTAGAAACACTAGGGAGTAAAAAACCAAAGCTAATCAGCATTAAATTCAATGCTTTAACGAAGGGATTTTCTAGAAAAGCAGCACAAATTGATGACGTGTCACCAGAGTTTATTACCCTCAGCAGTTTCTTACGACTTTCAATGGGGAGTGGGTGGGGTTTTCTTGGCCGGATACACAGAATATTAATGTTATCGTAAATATACCACTTCGATGGCGGCAAATCCTTCGGGATCCCTGTACGTACTTCTATGTACTAAAAATCTTGGTTCAGGCCATAAAAAAATAACAAACGATAAAAAAACATGCCAGATATGAGCAAACAATACCATTCAAAGTACTAGGAAAACAGAAAACTGTAGAAATGTAGATCAAAACAAATGATATCATTTGACGCTAAATATATTTTACTCATTTTCGCGAGGGCTCCGTGTAACGGGCTGGAAAAATTGTGCTAGAAAAATGAAATAGCATTACAGGAAATACGGGGGTGGAAAAGGGATGGGTGACGTTTGTGTGTGTGCTCGCGGCAAAGAAAAGGGCAAATGTTGTTGTGCCTTATTGATGTCATACATTGCTCTTAAATGTGTACCAGATGTGGCAGCCGCTCTTAAAGCTAGCAAGAGGTATTTTACCATTGTGTTATGGCTTAGGGTGACAACGAGTGGCAGATTTAAAGGACGCCCTTTTTATTTCTTCAGTGTAAAACATTTACCTAAATTGTAATGTTACCTAATATTTGTAAAGTGTATTTTACAATTTGCTGTAGGTACATAAAAGTCACATAGTTACATTCAAAATTTTAGTAGAATCTGCCCCAGGTATTTTTAAATTGGTTTATTTCATACAAGTCTTTTACACATTATGGATTGATTATAGCCATAAAGAAATTTAATTCCTTACATGTCTTTAGTGATACCGAATACAAAGCGATTGACGTAAAAATCATCAAGAACAGTCCAAACTTTTACTCGCCGAATTTCATAAAATTACCAAACACATATGTAGATTGATTGATACACAATATACAGTAGTGTGCAGACAATTTACAATAATGTATAGTAGCAGAAGACTTTTGTACAGTCAGATAAAAAGACCATCTCTGTCCGGAAACTTGCAAACTCATGGCATTGCTAGTAATGTTGGATAATTCTGTAAAGAGGTGTTCGGGATTAAAACAAGAGGCGGGCTGCGCCACTAATGTTGCGGAATATGTCTGTCTGTGCTTCCTTTTAGCTCAGGCGGATGGAACGTTATAGAAATTTTGTAAAACATATTATACGCTTTAAATGAATAAGAGATGTATGGTTGGTGTTACCAAGTTCTTGGCTATACATGGCTTTGTTGAGAGTTACATGGCAATTGGTGAAGAATATTGCACAACGTTGATTTAGCATGGATTGTGTGGCTTCCGAGAACTTTTATTACACAGTATAAATCTTTTAATAAATTTTGTTAAGTTAGTAGTTAGACCAAGTGACACTGATTTCCTCTACAGCTTCGCCCCCGTAGGACTTTTGTTTCATTTTATCCCTCTTTTTGTCCCTTCAGGGCGGTATTCCCAAAACTCCTCTCTACGTGCTCCCCTACACTGCCCAAGGTACAATATGTCTGCCAAGTTTCAGCTTTTGGCGTTCAGTAGTTTCGACTATGCGTTGACCGTCAGTCATTTATTGACGGAAGAGTTTTATATTTATTGATTTCTATTTAATTACATTCGTGAGACCATGATAATTATACCTACACAGACATACCTACATCCTGTGAAATTTTGTTTGTTTGTTTGGTAGGTAATGCTAATAAATTATAATCAGATATAAACATTTCGCAATCCCAAAATAATACGTAGATACAAACGTGTCTCCGTGAGAAACTTTTTGGAAGTCTGTTAAAAATAAATTAAAAGCTTAGCCAAGTATTGGGCAATAAACGCAAAAAAGCAGTTTCTAAACCGTCCTGACCACAAATAATATTATTTCACAATACCCGACGGTAAAAGTGTAGATGTAACCCCTAGAGGTCATTCATTGAGACATGGGGCTTGGAGATAAATTTACATTGATTTACAACTTATTAATTTATATACAATGTATACTTACCTTGGCTTTTAAGCCATAAAGGCCCACAATAGGGCACGGGTGTCTCCTCATTACTGAGGAGTTCTAAAACATTCCACCACGCTGCTCCAGTGAATTGGTGAAGAGGTTAGTGATCCACCCAAGTGTCATAACTCATAAGGTTTATGTTGCCTGAAGGCCTTCCATCTTTCAATTGTGTAGGTCCGGTCATATTTTTTCAGAGTCCACTATTTCACTTGTCAAGGGTAGCAACACATAGGTATGTGAAAAATGATAACGAACTTTCTAACAATTACTAACTGAGGTATTACTAACAGCAACTGTCAATTACAGTCTTTGCACCAGTCCTGATAACCTACCTACTAACGAACTGACCAACTACCATTTTAATACCACTCTCGGATAACTGAACTAACTTTGTCCAGATTTTATTCTTGTTTTGGATCTATCACAGTTGTCATGGGTAACAGCGGAAGACATGCTCGTTTCCTATCTAATCCATGTAACATTCTAAGGGTTACTTATCTTATCCATATAAAAATCTAGACACAAAGTCTCCTACAACTGAAGAGTATCTACCTACAACCGAACGAATAAATTATTATCTACCAGGAAACTATAAACGCGAGAGTTGCTGAATCTATAAAAGGCACACCCTCGACCAGGTCTCCTGCAAGTTAAGGTGGCGCTGCGCTCCAGACACTTGAATTAATGACCAGATTGTGAAGCATCATTGAAATAATTGACAGATTTTTCCCGGTGCCCCCAAACCGAGACATCTTTAAAAAAGCAAGTTCGACGTATTTTAAGGAGGAAAGCTCCTCGATTGATAAAATTGTTACGGGTTTAAGGGATGGGTAGGTACCGTTCGCATAAAAGTCAGGTTACTATTAATAAATTTGCGACGTTAAACGAAAATAAATTACCCCTCACTAGGGCTCCTTATGGGTATTTACTTTTGCTTAAAGCAAAGTACAAAAACAAGACATACCTAGTAATAAGTTCGTCAAATAAAAAAAATATAAGTGAGCTTATTTCTAGGTACATGAATATGGACAAAGATAACAATGGATATACAACCCATATTAAAAAATCTATTATTCTTAGAGCCTTTTTTGAACTCTGTTAATAAGACATAAGTTTAACTTAGGTATACATTATAAATGACTTTAAACAGCGAATGCGAGGTGAAACAGTTCGTGATGTCTGAATCAATCAATCAATTACATGACTCCGTGTTAGAACAAAACTTCCAAAATGTTGGCAAACTCGTGCCCTGAGGAGCTGAACATCTTCAAACAGAAATGTTGTTAGAACTGGCCTGCAAAGACGAGACGCGCGAATTCGTCTTTTCTAATGCCCTATAAATAAACAACACGGATACAAAAAGCTCGCCGTACACTCAGCGCCTTAGGTAATAGAAGAAAATTATTATATTAATAGATATTTATATTAATAGATTTAGATATATTATATTAATAGATTTAGAAATATATTATTGCAATTATTCGGTATTCTGTAATCAAACTATAAAGGTAAGAAATACTCGTATTATTTCTTACATCGATAATATAATTTAACTCGATAAGTTTATCGTTAGCGTTATTGTTATTGTCCAACAACATACAGGCAAAATCGTGAGTAAAATTTAGTTTACTATAGATTCAAGTTCACATTTAAATGACTTACTGGAATAATTTTATACAAAAATGTTGCGCTCTCATTTCGTCTGAGAATTTAATTTTATAAACCAATCACATCACGAAGCAATGGTATTCACAAATAGTACCATACCATAAATACCACTACATAGAAGCTCTCATTTTGTTCTAACTTCATCAACACTTACAATCAGCTGGTCAATGGGTATGTAAAGCAACAGTTGCAAAAACTGCCGAAAATTAAAAAAATAATACAAATTATTTTAATTTTCTTCACAGCACGAATTCTCAGTACGCGTCAGTCCTACCAACCGTTCCTCGAATGGCTTATTGATGTAGCAAGCCTTTAACAATGGCGCAGCTGCGGCGAAGTGCTCCTCGCTACGCTACAGATAAAAAATATCCCGCACATCTATCTCCTCGTATTTTCTCTCTGAAAATGTAATCTGTGGAAACTGTGACGTTCACCTTTCTCACGCTCGAATTACACGGGTCATGTATGGATTGGTTTCAAATTATTAATGGCTTTAAAAACCATGCTGATCTAAGGGCTCGGTCGCCTTTCACACTGGAAAGTATATGGGCCATAGTCCACCACGCTGACTAAGTGCGGATTGGCGGACTTCACACTGTTAAGGACATTTTGGAGAACTCTCAGGTATACAGTTTCATCACCCTGTTTTCCTTCACCGAAACTAATGATAATCCTTCAATCTTATACGCTGATAATAAAACACTAGCCGAGCATCTCTAATTAATCGAAAATGCCCAGCAATCAGACAGTTAAAAGTTATGATGATGAATTTAAAAGAAATAGAGTAATGCCAAAAATGAATGTACTGAAAATATATACAGCACTCCTGTATCCCAGGCCACCGCTGCTGGTGATTTATTTATGACGTCACAATAAGCTAGTTACGTCTCGTAATTAAGCGCTGGGAGATATCGCACTGTATACAGGGTGCTCGTTATTTACAAACTAATTATTGTATTACTAAAATATTACTTGGATTCATTAAGTTTATTCATACATATGTTACGTAAATACAGTTGCTAGGCATTGTAGATTGTCTTGGCAATATTTGATGCCCCGACTTGATTATGTGCGCGTAATACACGCCAGATTTACTTAATCAAAAAATACTGCACAATTGCACATACTTTAGTGCTATTTTCGCTACATAAACATGCAAAATTTATAATACGTCTGACAAAAACGAGTAACAAAAGAAAAGCAACGATGAGTTGCTAATAAATACTAACCATGGACAGATAGGTCAAGCTAATGTAATAAACAATACAACTTAAATGTGCTCTATGCCTAGTCAATTATGAAAATGGGCTCGTGCTTAGTAGTGGGCTATTAATGGGTTGAAACTTATATATAAATCTGGCTTCATTTGATAGAGACTTCGTATAAACTAGATAATTAGTAAAACTGATGGTTAGCTAGTAGTTCGTGCATAGCAGCTGCATTTCGACCAATGCATCTATTAACGATTACAAACAGAACTCTATTGAGGAAAGTTTAATTGGGCATTGGCCAATCAACAGGGACATTGATAATAATATTTCCATTGAAATGCATGATGTAAAAAAGAAAATACTCCCTTCGCTATTTTTGTAAGATTTTATTTAAATTGCAAGCTAAAATGTAAAATTTGCATTATCCATAAAAATTCCAATGACATGACAGTGCCGTTTTATAATAAACAACGGCTTTCTGGTCTGCGATTATGGTTCACTGTAGTTTGATGACGAGAGTTTAAAATGCCGTAAGTAAATTTTGCTTACAAGCTAAACTGAACTGTGAGCACAGGCAATAAATTTGTTTTAGCTGGGAGCGGCAATTCGATATTCTCGGAGACTCAAGTGTAGCATTAATAAACGTTTGCTTTTAGTTCGCAAGCTATTAATTTTTATTAAAAACATTAGCAAAAGCAAACACCCTGTATACAGCAACAGAGATTGGCTACTTAATCATATTACTGACCACCTGAGCAACAGTTACTATGTATTAAGTGGTATTTCGAGCCATGTCCGAATGTAACATTGTTAATATAACATTTTCATTTCATAATTTGAAAGATACATGGTTCGTTTGAACGCTTGTAATAATATAAAGGACAAGCTACGCGCGGATTGGTTAATGATTGTACTTTTGACTGCTTTTTGAGCAAACTCGCATGTTTTACCCCCTTAGGATTTGATTTATCAAAAACGTGAGTACAAATTTCTATTATTCTAAACGCCAGTTTCTAAAACGACTTCATTAAAATTGACAAAATTTTGCTCGTGTGTGAGTTTATCAGAAAGGAAATCGACGATTTTTTTGTTTCTCTTTACGAGTGTATAAGAAAAAGGGAGGCACAGAAATACCTCGTTTTTGCCGCGAACGTGCAAGATGTGGAATGAACTTCCTTCTGATGTATTCCCGGAGCACTATGACATGGGGTTCTTCAAGAATGGTGTAAAAAGAGTTCTCCTTCAGGGCCAGCGTTGCACTGGTGACTCCCCTGGTGTTGCAGGTGTCCATAGGCGACAATGACCACTTATCATCAGGTGGCCCGTCTCTGCTTTTACGTCAGCCCTTCAGGCTATACAAAAAAAAAACATCTAAAATAGTAATTTAATGCAAAATAATCAAAAACGAATTGCAAATCGCATATCAAGGAAGAATCGTTAGCTCTCCGAAATTTATTTCCGAAACATTTTGTTTCAATACATGCATAAATTTTCAACCGCATACCTAGTTGGTTTGGTAGCAGCTTTACCTTTAGCGAGGAGTCGCGGCTTCGATTCCGGTCAGAGCAGACTTTAATTCCCTACATTATGTTAGATAAACATAATAAACGAATGATAGTATAGCTTATATTAGTGTGCGTGATATTTCTAACAATAATATTTTATAATAGGCACAAAAAATACTTTTTGTACCCCTTCACCATAATAATAAACAGGTGCCAATTAATTCACACACTAAATAAACAATTTCTTGACAAATACGAGTACAGATTGAAATAAGGTTCCAATTATCCGTGGGTACTTAAAACTGCGAAGTTCACTGTCACGTCTAGGCCGTCATCTCGATGTCATAACGTAATGAAATTACGGCCGATGTTTTATTCATCCCGGCCACTCTCCTACTTATCCCCGGATGGAAGTTTCCATACAAAACAGGGAGTTCGTCCGAACTTCGAGAATAAGTGATGACCTCTAGGCTCCGTGTAGGCGGGTGACTCATTCGATGTCTGGATAGCTAGACTTTAAGGTTTTTGCCTAAATGGCGTAAGTCTAGTTTGATAGTAGGCAGACTCCAGAATTGGGTGACTGGTTGAAATTCTGCACGTACCAATTTTCAACAGTTTATTGAGGTTTGGATTGGGTGTGGAGCTGCTTATAGGGGTGGTTACGCATGTGTAACCGAATTAGAACGAGATTCAAACTAACAATAATTACTTACTGGACTAACAGTACGTAGGTACTGTCTAATTGTCACTAACACATTAACAAACTAACCAACTAATATTCTAACAACTACTGTTAACTGGACTAATCCTAATCTCTAAACTGAGTCTTATTCTAGATCGGGCACAGTTGTAATGGGCGGCAACGGAAAGGTGGTGCTGTATGCTCGTTTGCTAACATAAAATTAATATGTAAATTACATTATACACACATACCTCATCACTAGGATTTCCTAAGTCGTAGATAACATGAACTACCTACATACAAGACAAGACAAAAACAGACAGACATCAAATGTCTCATTCATACGTATTGTGTCAGTCGCTGGAAATCGAACCCAGGACCCTTCGCAACGACTGCCAGCATGGCATCGATGTAAATTCAGTAAAAAATATATATACAACTAAATTCTTCAGCACGTCGCTGACGCACACAATAATATATGTATGTTGGTGTATTAACATGTGTGCATGCATAGTGTTTAGAATGTTGCAGATGCGAAGGAACGCAAAGGAAATTTCCCCCTAACCGCAAAAAACATTCAATGCACCCATAGAAGTCTTTACTTCAGAAAAACTGACCAATTTCATAGTCTGTAATTATGAAACCTTCGTAGATCTATATCACAGCGATTATTCCTGGTCCAAGTGGCATTATGAGTGGTGAATTCAAATCAGACATTTTATATCCATTTTGCTATGCATTGGTGTGGAGACGTAATTTCGAATTTAATGAAATCGTAAAAAGGGATTAGTCGGATTTTTATAGTTGGCAATGAAAAAAGCAGTTGGTTGGAATGTGCCAATTAAAAACGGGTGGTGTGAGCAGAGTTCCCTCACTCTATTATGTGTTGGCGATCTGAATTAGAGTTTTCTAACAGTTCTATATAGCAGTTTAAAGGTCTTATATAGCGCATAGGTACTTATCAGCCTGCACTATCAGGTGAAATTGTCATCAAATATTAAATTATAGTTAATAAAAATACTAACTCTACTTCAATTGTCCGGTTTGTATGGAAAAGTTAATTTGTTTTATGTTTGTCATGTTAGACAATTTTATTTTTTAGATGTCAAGAGATGTTTGGTGTAAAGTAAGATCCAAGCTTTTGTAAAAATAAATAACGCTTCACACTCAAAGCCCCACACTAGGATTCCCTATGTCGTGGGTGCCTTGGACAACACTCTAGACAAGGACACACATCCAGACCGAGAACGGAAATTCAAACGCATCATTCAAATTGCCGCCTCGCTGGGAATCGAACCCAGGACCCTCGGAACAGCGTGACGGCGTGTTAACCATTGCGCCATCCGGGTCGTCAGATTCGACTTTGTACTAATTGTCGTAAAATGTAAATATTATAAGCAATTACCCCCATTGACGACACAACTAGTCCTGCCACTGCTTATAAATAGGGCAGGTAGACCGCCGGGCGCTCACTTAGATCCGAGCGTTCGTGGCGTACACATCGGTCGTATTGCTTTATTACGTTTTGCATTAGGCTATAGGTAGATTCTGTTCCTCTGATTTTCGTTTTTGTATTTGTTTGAAATATTTAAATTTTGTAAAACTAATTAAATAAATAACGATAATTAACTTCTTTTTTTTTAAGTATTTCTGCTTCTGATTCCCAAAATCAGAAGTGGGATTAGTAACTTCTGGCCCACAGAAAGGAGGAACAGAGTCTTTTTTTAGTAAATATGACTGGTAGATCCAGTCTTAGATCGCGACGTCGTTCTCGCAGCCGCTCTAGTAATAGGTCGCGGTATCGGTCACGTAGCCGATCGAGAGTTTCAACACGGAATAGTCGATCACGGCGTCGTTCCCGTGGTGAAACACACGATGCGGGTAGCACGCGGCCTCGTAGTACGTCGCGGCGCGATCGGTCGCGCCGTCGTTGTCGTAACGATTCAAGATCACGTTCTCGCGTCGCGGATGCGTCAATTCATAATACATTGAGCGAAATTATGAACCGTTTGACGTCAATCGAAAACAGTCGCGTAATGAGTGAACCCAATAGAACAGTAGTGCGATGCGATCGTAGTAACGTGCGTGATACCACTGAGGACGAGTCGATACCTCAACTGAACGTGTCCAGACGCTGCACACCGGAACTTCAAGCAAATGATACTCATGAGACACGAACAATAAACTCTTTGCAGAATACCCACATTTCAACACCGAAAATAAATAGTTCAGAATTAAACACGTCAGACCCGACGAAAGCCATTGTTGATGCTCTTAGATCATTGCAACCAACTAGAACTCAAAATTATTTTGTTTCAAACTTTGATCCCTCTATTCACAATATAGACGCCTGGTGCGACGAAGTTGATCGTGCACAAGAGTCCAATGGTTGGAGTGACTATGAATGTCTTTCGCGCATTGGTTCGTGTCTCAAGGGTGATTCAAAAATTTGGCTAAATGAGTGGGTTACCACCGAGCGTACTTGGACAAATTTCAAACGCGAATTTAAACCGTTATGCCCGCGAAAATTGGATTATGCGAACATACTGCTTGACACAATGAACACCACGTCCGATAAATACGTCACGTACGCAGAATACGCGCGTCGTACATTATTGCGCTTACGAATAGTTGAGGGTTTGAGCGACGAACTTATGACTTTAATAATAATTCGTGGCATTGATAACCCTCAAATAAGAGCAGCCGCGGCCAACGCTAATCTAAGCCCCGAGACAATAGTTTCGTTCTTATCTATTTACACTAAGCCGGTTCGTACGAAGTCTGACTTTCAGGCTTCCACGTCAAGCAAGCGGTCTTCTCAACCTACCTTAAATCGAAGCGAGCAAAAGTGTTTTTCGTGCGGTCGGAAGGGGCACATCAGTCGTTATTGTCGCTCTAAACCTAACCCTAACAAAAATTCTAATTCTACCGGCGCGAGCAGTATCATTTGCACCTTTTGTAAGAAGTCAGGTCATTTAGAAGATCAGTGTTTTGCCAAAAGCCGATCTCAACCGCGAAACGAACGAAATGTAAACCTTTGTGCGGAGATCAAATCGGATAAAACAGGTGCCAATGATATTGTCGTTGCCGTGGTTGATGGCATTCCCATGGACGCCATTATTGATAGTGGTGCGTTTAATGTGTCACTTATTTCGTCAGACGTGTTGAGGTACCTTTCATGCCAACCGAAACCCACCCATTGCATATTGAAAGGTATCAGCAATACGGAGATAATAGCCAGGTCTTACGTTACCGTTACTCTTGAGTTCAGCCAGGTTTCAATTGAAGCGGACTTGATCGTGATTCCTTCGTCATGCATGAACGCACCCATCATCGTAGGGACTGATATACTCAATCGGGACGGTATCATGTACGTTCGTACTAAAGACAAGCAGTACTTGACTAGGTCTGATAGCTCCTCGGTCCAAGTTAACGCGGTTCAGTGCCAGCAACCGTTCGAAATTAACACACCCCTTAAGGGAGTCGATTATGAGTCCTTAATGAAAGTCATTAAAGAGTTCTCGGAGTTTTTCATCGCAGGCACGGCTACAACCACGGTAAACACGGGCAGGATGGACATAAAGTTAACGAGTCCGACGCCGGTTGTATACCGCCCTTATAAACTTTCATACGATGAAAAGCTTCGGGTCCGTAAAATTATTAACGACCTCTTGGACAAGGGAATTATTCGGGAGTCAGAGTCAGAGTATGCGAGTCCGATCATACTCGTAAAGAAAAAGGATGGCTCGGATCGCTTATGCGTCGACTACAGAGCGCTGAATCGGCTGACTGTCAAGGATCGGTATCCACTGCCCTTAATCGATGACCATATCGATCGGCTGGGGAACTATAAATATTTCACCAGTCTCGATATGGCCACTGGTTTCCACCAGATCCCGATAGATGAGCGGTCGGTGCACCTCACTGGGTTCGTTACGCCGGAGGGGCATTATGAATACGTCAAGATGCCCTATGGATTAACGAACTCCCCTATTGTGTACCAGCGCATAATTAATAAAACCTTGCAACGCTTCGTAGAGGCAGGCCAGGTGCTGGTCTACGTTGATGACGTATTGATAATGAGCTTCACGGTGTCCGATGGCATCTCTCTTCTAAAAGAAGTCCTGCAAACACTTACTTCAGCCGGGTTTTCTATAAACCTTCGGAAGTGCTCGTTTCTGGTAACTGAAGTCGAATACTTGGGACGGGTCGTGAGTCAGGGTCAGGTGAGGCCGAGCCCACTTAAGGTTGAGGCCCTCGTAAATTCACCGGTGCCCGAGAACGTTCGGCAAGTGCGTCAGTTCTTAGGGCTCGCCGGATACTTTAGGCGCTACATTAAAAATTACGCCACGCTTACTGCAAGCATTGCCCGCCTCACTAAAAAGGACGTTGCATTTAATTGGGGCCCTGAGCAGGAAAAAGTCCGCCGAACTCTAATCGAACACCTTACTAACAAACCAGTCCTTTCCGTTTTCGACCGTAAGCTCCCCACCGAAGTCCATACAGACGCAAGTAGCGCCGGGTACGGTGCAGTTTTACTGCAAACACACGGTGATGGTAGCAAGCACGTGGTAGCATACTACAGTAAGGCGACCCACGGCGCTGAACCCAAATATCACTCATATGAGTTAGAAACGCTGGCGGTTGTCAGGGCACTGCAGCATTTTCGACACTATCTCGTGGGTTTACAGTTTAAAGTGGTTACCGACTGCAATGCCTTGAAATCCACTGAACGCAAAAAGGATTTGCTTCCACGTGTTGCGCGTTGGTGGATTTACCTCCAAGATTTTCATTTTTCAATTGAATATCGAAAAGGGGCGATGATGCCACACGCCGACTACCTTAGTCGCAACCCTCCGGTTGTTGTGGCTAACCAAGTTTCAAGACCGCGTAATTGGGCTCAGATAGCTCAGTCCGCGGATGATGAGACGCAAGGGTTGCTACAACAGCTGAGGGACGGCGAACTAGACCCGACGCGTTATGTTTCTCAAAACGACCTCTTGTATTACAAATACTCGCCAGTCGGTGAGGATGCTCGCCTGCTCTGCTACATACCTAAGGGGCATAGGCTTAGTCTATTAAGAATATTCCATGACGAACATGAGCACATTAACGCCGATAAAACTCTTGACTTGATCCTTAAACACTTTTGGTTCCCGGGGTTACGTCAGTTCGTTAACAAGTATGTAGCACACTGCTTAGTCTGCATCTCAAAAAAGAGGGTACCGCGAGCACCAAATCAGACTATAACGTCATGGGAAAAACCAGATTCCCCGTTTCATACAGTACATATGGACGTTTTGGGCCCTCTTCCCATGTCGAACGGGTACAAATTTATATTGGTCATAGTCGACGCGTCTACTAAATTTTGTCTGTTGTACCCAATCTACCGACAAGACGTTAGCGAACTAAAACGGGCTTTTATGCAAGCGGTTTCACTATTCGGAGTCCCAAAATTAATAGTTACCGACAGGGGACGAATGTTCGAGTCGGGGGAGTTTGTTAGTTGGATAACGGAATTAGGAAGTGATTTACATCATATCACGCCGGAAATGCACCATGCGAATGGTCAAGCGGAACGATATATCCGCACCATCCTTAACATGTTGCGGATCGAAGTAAACCACAAATCCTCCTCCTGGTCGGAAGCCGTATGGAAACTGCAGTTGGTGCTCAATATGACCAAGCAGAAGACTACACAAGCTTCGCCTCTCAATTTGATGATTGGTACGGACGTGACTACGCCATTAATCCGAAACCTCATTCGTGACGTTGCCATCGAAGGGACCAATCCTAATAGAGAAGCGTGGCGCGAGATGCGTCGTAGCCGGGCAAACGAGTTGATGACCACGAACAAACAACGGCAAGATGACTACGCCAACCGATTTAGACGCACACCTCGCCAGTTTAAAGTCGATGACCTGGTATTTGTTATCAAATACTCGCAATCCACCGGAAAACTTGATCCAGGCATGCGAGGTCCCTACAGAGTCGTGAAGGTTCTACCAAATGGACGATATGAGCTTAAACTGCTTAGCGGCAGTTATGGGAAGACTACGCAAGCAGCGGCTCAGTATATGGTGCCCTGGCGTGGTGAGTGGTGCCCTGAGTCATGTGCAGCCTTCTTTGAGGGTATGTATAAGCTTTTGTTATCTGAACTACAGGTTTATCTGGCCTTGGCGTTCACTATATGGACTTCAGGCGTAAAGCCTTGGCGTTCCATTATCTGAACTTCAGGTCTAAGACCTTGGCGTTGTATTATCGAACTTCGGGCGAATTGCCCTGGCGTTCATTGAACTACAGACTTAACACAGTCTTGGCGTTCATTAAACTTCAGGCGTGTCTGCCTTGGCGTTTTACTTTTATAGTCAGCCTAGATGACGACAACGACTAGAAGCTCAGCCAGAGTAGAAGCACTGAATCTACGAGGGAAAATACCTAGGCTTGGTTTGTTGGTTAAGAGACGTCTCTGTTTTCATTTATAGAATGATGTATGTATGTGCGATTTTAAGGACGTGTGATAGATGATCTTTGAATTGATTGTGAGGCGATGTGAAAGACATTCGTGAGGTCTATTGACTTAATTCTAGGCCACACTAGAAGAGTTTTAACAGAATCTAATTTTCAGGCGAAAATACGGATGCACACGAGCCACAGAATAGCGCACCACCCTCTGAGGCCGGTCTCACTACGTCTTCGCCGAATGCGGACCAAGATCATGGAGCTGCTGGTGTTGCTGGTCCTAGTGATTTGACTCCAGGCTTAGGAGTCGGACTGTCAATGCCTCTACTGGATACAGACATGGACATCGATGAAGACGGCGCCGGACCAAGCGATTTCAACCACGGAGCTCGTGTCGAGGGCGACACTTAGTCAGGAGAGGCCGTATAAGCAATTACCCCCATTGACGACACAACTAGTCCTGCCACTGCTTATAAATAGGGCAGGTAGACCGCCGGGCGCTCACTTAGATCCGAGCGTTCGTGGCGTACACATCGGTCGTATTGCTTTATTACGTTTTGCATTAGGCTATAGGTAGATTCTGTTCCTCTGATTTTCGTTTTTGTATTTGTTTGAAATATTTAAATTTTGTAAAACTAATTAAATAAATAACGATAATTAACTTCTTTTTTTTTAAGTATTTCTGCTTCTGATTCCCAAAAATATAATAATAGGTACGATCCACTTATACTTTATTTATACACCAAAAGGGCATAAAGAATTATAACGGTAAGTCATTTTAATATCAACTTAAATGCGTATACAACAACTGATATCACCGCAATTATCCGCGCAATTTCGTGGCCGTATAAGGTCGAACATAGTATTTGTTTTTAACGCTTGACGCTCCCGCATAGAGCGATTCACTTTAAACGTCGCGTTTCGTGGCCTACGGGCTAAAGTTCTTTTCTTCAGCGCATCTCAATAGCATTTTAATGTGATAGTACCCGCTTAGTGCCATAATGGAGACGTCTAGTACCTTCTTCGTTTGTAAGATAAGTCTGGAGAGTAGCTTATTATTTTACAGCGAAACAGAGTATTTATGGAGTACATTTTTTCTCTAAATCGATTTGTTTATGCGTTTGTTACCGCTTATCTCAGGAACAGTGAAAATAGGTTTCACTGTCGCATTGTAATCAGCTTTTGAAAATGAGAAGATAATGCCAAAGTCCACCACGCTAGCCAAGTGCGGATTGGCGGACTTCACATACCTCAGAGGTTTAACTAACTCTTCGACATGCAGGTTTTCTCCTGATGTTTTCCATCAGCGTTATATAAGCTAGTGACGTTTATCTCAAAACGCAAACACCTCCGAAATTTAAGAAGTACGTGCTCTTGTGTTCGAACCCGGACCTCCAGAGTAGGAGGGCGAATTCTTAACCACTATCACTTTTAACCACTATCACTGCAATTGTTAGTACCTAAGGATTACATTTCCCGAAGCGCAGAGTAAACCACACTAGTTTAAAACATATTCGAATATTTTTGAAGTATTAAGACACGATCTCTGTTTCGCAATTAGCATTCACAACATCCTCATTGTTCTCGGGTCAAACAAGGTACTTCCTGCTCGGGGACAACACTGACCCCGCTAGCGGTCACTCTGGCCCCCACAGGGTTACCTGCACGAGATACTGTCCAATTAAATATTGTTGTTTTATTACTAACACGATTTCGGGTCTTTAATTAGATGTATAGATTAAATTATCAGATGATTAGATTTTTTTTCTATTACGAGTAAGTATAAAAAAACTATTTTTTGTATTTTCGACATTAAATAAATGAAAATAATTATTCAGATTTATTTCAATCTAAATTCCGTAATACAATTCAAAATTGTGAGAACCTACCCGTTTGCCTTTAAAATAAAATTAACTGATTGTAAACCGAAAACACACCTGTAATGTTACTGAAGTAGGTATTAATGCAAAGCAATAAATGTAGTCACTGTCTCTTGTCTGGAGCCAATTCTGAATGTGCTATTTACTCATTTTGTGATAACATTGAATTGTCGTCGGCAATTGATCTCTGTGCAAATTCTCAATTTAATCAGACTTCTTGAATTTGGTGAAAATTATGCTGAAAGATTTCGTAATTTACTTATACCTACATGTCAAGCTAATAAAACTGTTAAGAACAATTCTATTAAAGGCATGTAAAAAATTAAAAATACTTTATTACATAAGCAAAATAAAATAGTTGTTTCTGTTTGAACGTCGTAAAGTAAACAAATGCTCTGAACACGTGTCGAAGAGGCCACGTTCGGGATGCATTTGTCACACTTGTTCCTGTCGCTGATTTGTCCCGGCCCGTTTTGTCTTCTATACTAGAAAGAAATAACTTGCAGATAACGTAACCCTGAAATATTTTACTAGTTTTGCCAGTGACTGCCCGCGTGGCAGACAACGGCATATACCATTAAAATCTTACTTAACGTCAGGAATGAAGGTAGCCTATAACCCTCCACCAATCCGCACTGGAGCAGCGTGGTGGAGTATGCTCTAGGCCTCCTCAATAATAAGGAGAGACCCGTGCTCAGTAGTGGGCCATTAATGGGTTGTAGCTCCCAGATTTCCCTGTACAAGGACTATCCTGAACTATCCTTATGACAATTTTTTATCGCAATCTAATAATAATAATCATGATGAGTGTTTTATTCCTTCCGCCCCCATTTTCACCCCGTTTAAGGGAACATTTACGGGAAAAAAATATCCTATGATTCTTAAACTATCTCTATAAAAAATTTATCTAAATTAGTTGACTATTCTAGAATTTTATTGTCATAACCTTATAACATAATATTGTTCGAAATTCAGACGATTTTCAAATGATAAATGTTTTTATATTGCCCATCTTAATATAAACAAATCTATTACTAAATCCGCCTCACTAAACGCAATGAAAAAGATTTGCATTAATTAATAATGTTTCACAAATCTTTATTTGACACCGGCGCCATATATTTATAATTTATATTCATTTAATAATCGCGACGAGTGCGAACTCGCAAATATTAAATGCTATTAGCATAAAACTAAATTAAACCGGACAAGTGCGTGTCGGACTACCCGCTATTTATGGTTCCGTAGTTGCTGTGGTTACTCCTTAACTTGTTAACGCTATCTAGTGACAGTTTAGTTAAATTAGTGGTCGTTTTCCTTTTAACTGCATTATGATATATTTTGAACTGACTTCAAAAATAGGAGAAAGTACTTAATTCGACTTTATTTGTGTGTATAAACTTCTCATTACTTTTTACTGGGTCGCCAGATTTCGATAATTCTTTTTTTATTCGAAAGGTATAGTGCTTGTTGCGTGGGTAAAATTTGCGCGACATCTGACGAGGTGTCTTTGAGTTGCTGTTGAGTTATATCATCATAGCAAGCTATAACTTATAGCCTATAAGTAACTGTCCCACTACTAATTTCTTATTATCATCTAACACGTCATGACTGCTATTCATGCCCTTCCCTAAATTTAAAGGTTTTAGTCTACCACGCTGTCCAAGCGTGAATGGGCAGACTTCACACATCTTTAAATTTTACGGACTCTCCGACATTCAAGTTTTAGCTAAGTATAAGCTAAGTAGACTAGGTATAACCGTTCGTATTAAATTTGGCCACAGGACCCTAAAAATTACCTCATAATATTTATGGTAATGGTACCCATACACCATATACCCATAAATCATGGGCCGGTAACCTAAATATTCCATCGATAAATCTTTTTTTCCGTAATATTGACGCCCCTCCCACTGCGTAGAATTAAGAAATATTGGCTTATGTGTAAGTAGATCTGTGTTACAACAGAAATCTAACACAATTCGAGGTCTGGATATAATTGATAAGATTGTAATTAATTGGCATTATTTGTTATTTTCGTACCTATATTTTTATTTAAATTGCCAAACTGACATCACTACCACCAAATGGCTCACGGACGCGTTGTCGACAGGATCCAGGGAAACCACATTAAATTCGTTTCAGTTTATAGAAAAATATTTAAAATTAGGAACAAAACGATTAAGAATACTTATCTACTACAAACGTGGCTTAAAACAAAACATTAGTAAACCCCTACAGAACAAAGGCCTTCAATATTTGAAATATGAAAACCGCTATAACGATAATGTCTCCTAAGGGAGTTCCAACCCCAAAAAACGACCATTAAAGATGTAAAGGGGAGGTTTTTGAGGACGATTTTTAATATCCGGACTGTATCGTCACTTGTAATACTGCTTAAGTGATTAAGAATCTTCAGCGTAACCATCGCTTAATTCCCAAGGGTGGGTATTTATAATGGCCATCTATTTTTAAATGAAAGACAGCAGACATAAGGCCACTACTGGTGGTATGTCTATGACCAAATGATATAATAATATAATAACAATATTATAGTATGAATTTTCACTATTTTAAGAAATTTTAGTTTCTAAATACGTTGTATAAATATGCGTAATACCTACCTTTTTATGGAATTAGGATAGTAAACGAGCATGCAGCACCACCCTTCCGCTGCCACCCATGATAATTGTGACAGACTTAGAACCAGTAGAACAAGAGTCAATTTAGGGACTGTGATAGTAAGTCTATTTAGTAGATTTATACTTATTGATTACTAGTTGACCCAGCATACATTGCTCTTAAACATACATTGTTTATTGTAAACGCCTTTTTAATTAAAAAACATAATGTAAGGAAGAAAACGTTAATAACGTAGAAATACATTAACTTTTGATATCTCTAATAGTTTACGTGATCCCTTAGATACCCACGTCGCTGGCAGACTTTCAAAAATTGTATTTCACAATAACTTGATCCTCGAAATTTTAAACACAACAGTAATAATAATCCAATTTATTGCAGCCGTTCAGAAGTGCACTTACATACTATTATAATTATAAAAGCTACCTACAGACACATCGCACTCACTAGTACAAACAAAACAGATATGAAAAAGGCATTGAAAATATTAAAACAGACATGATCACTGCTTCCAATCACAGTTGCCGATTGAAATCTCAAATCTACTGGAAAAACAATGGGTAATCACGGGCAACTCCGGCACACAATACCAGTGGCTCCGAGCAATAGCTATCCGCTGGGAAACCCACTATTATCAATATCTAAAACCCTAGGGATCGATGGGATATAGAAATGGGAGGCTTTCCAGTTAATATTTACGCGGAACACGTTATTAAAGATGGTATATTTAACGGCAGATGCATTCTCTTTATTTGTTTTAGGGCGGTTCGTAACATTCCGGGCTTATCGACATCTCACCCGACCAAAACTCGTCAGTTCGGGCGACTTGGCACCTTTCAAGTATTAAGTAATCTTGAGGCAATTTACAGTTATATTGAAGGTAGCTATTAGAAAATAATAATATCAGAAAATAGTACCTCGGTAGTAATTCAATAGTAGATTTCTACTGAACTATACTCCGTTTGAATTCGATCTGGAATTCGTTATAATTGCATTTATAATTTTTTTTGACAAGCTAAATTGAACTGTATGCACATGTAATAAATTAGTTTTTTGCTGGGAGTGGCAATTCCATATGCTCTGCTACTCAACTATAGTAGAAGATAGTACCTACCTACCTACCTCGATAGGAAGTTCAGTACCTAATAGATAGCTACCGAACTAGAGGGTCTGAATTTAAATCCTGTATATTATTTTATTGGCTTAGGTGAGGGAATACTACGTTGCCCACGTGAAAACCTAGCAACCCTGATAATAGGAACTAGGAAACTACTACCCCTAGGAACCCCTCCGCAATGTTCAGGAAGGTAGGTGAGAAATCTACCATCCCGCATTTGACTACCACGGTGGTAACCTGTTCCTCTCACGCAGAAAAATAAGGCTTGATAATAGGATTACAGATTGCTAACAAGAGCTACTTCTAAGTTAACAAGAAAATAATGATGTGGAAAAAAATCTTACACTCAATTTTCAAAATTTTCTTAAAATTAACTTGTTGTGGAGGACTGTATTTTGCTATGGTTCTCACGGTGTGAATTTTTATGTCTAGCTACCTATAAATAAATATTTTGATTTGCAAAACAGATATCTTTCATTTCAAGATTTCAACCTATAGAACCCTCATACAAAAGACAACTCACTGAACAGCCAATCATAGCGTTAACAGGGATTTATGGGGAAATATAATGAATATATTGTAATCGAAACATACCTTGGGATGAGTCATTTCAATGGGAGTATTATTAATGTTTTCATTATCTGTATTTTTTCCATTAGGTTCGCCCTACTTTATACCTTGAAGGGTGTTTCGGTTAAATGCGTTTTATTCTCCTTTTTATTGCTAAGGGTTAAAAGAAACCATTTTATCTCTACCCAGAGGAAAAACAAATAAAAAACAAGGTATATAGTATACTTATATTCAGGGCTGCCGTAAGCGGGCTTGCAAAGCGTGCACCGCACGCGGGCAGCATCATGGGTACGGGCGCCCATACAACTAGCGGGGGCACTGTATATATTTTTTGAGAATTTAATATAGCAAATGAGAATGCAGCACCGCCCTTCCACCGCTGCCCATGACAACTGTAACCAAACCAGACCAAGAGATAAATTGGAACTAAGGATGGTCTAGGTAGGTCTTCAAATCAACAGTGAATGCGCTACCCAAGGCTCAAGTGATATATATTATAATCAAACATTAAATCAACTTTTACAATTTTCGTGGTTTTATTATTGCTGAAATCTTACAGAGACAAAAAGAATTATTAGACAATAAATCAGCGTACTTCCCTGAACACTATTGACATAAACAACTACTATGACGCTTCGTAGCTGACTAAACACTATCAGAGTTACATACTCAATCACTCATTGTCACTAGTAGTCACAAATATCACAGAGCTCTGATCACTTTCGTGTGCGAATGTCGAATGAATCGCAAGCCCGCTGGCACACTATTTATGATCGATTCGCTGTTCTAGAATTTTCTATCAGTTATCAACTTTTATGGGACCATAAATCAGAGAATAGGCAGTTTTTGACGGACGCAGGTAGTGGCTATGAATAGCGCCGGATTTAGCTTTAGATTTACCTCGGCGGCCCATAGGCAGAGCGTGTGGTGGAGGCCCTCAAATAGTTTGTGGTTAACTGTTGAAAGTTTGGGGGGGCGGCAAATTCAGGGCAAATGGACCCCGGCGGAGCGACATAATCATGAATCTGTATATCTGTATATGAGAGTCGTATTCAACCAGGGGGGGGGGGTGCAAATCGGGTTTGCACGCGGACACACCTGACGGCGCCCCTGTTAAGGTAAAAAATAGAGCAACTGTATAAGTTGGGTAACAAAATAATAAAATAAAATAATAAAATAAAAAAAGATTTTCGTCTATTTCTAACAAAACTCAGTATTTTTTTCTCTCTCGCTCTACTGAGCCTCTATCGATTTAATTTTATGTTTTTGTGGTGTGGTGGCGGCCCCCTTGTGGTGGCGGCCCATAGGCAACTGCCTATGTTGCCTATGCTTAAATCCGGCACTGGCTATGATAATTGACTTTCGACTTTGTGTACGAGATACTAGACTATATTTTACAACGCGGAGTTTAGTCACAGTGCATTCGCAGGATATTCCTGTTGTCTAATAGTATATACGGTAACAGGATAGATGGACTGATGCTATATTTATTTATGTAAATATCTGACAAACGAGCAGATTAGCTTCGCTAACCTAAGTGGTCACCGTCGCCCAAGAATATACGATGAAACGTGTTGCAAAAATGGAAAAATATTTAAGTTTTACGATGCGATGCAATGAGGAACCAAAACCTAGTTAAAAATGAGGAGAACAGCGACCTAATGGCAAGTTGGCGACGGCGTCCTTGGACATCAGTATAATACTCAAAGACCTTACCCATACCCCCTACTGCACCTTAAATTTTTAAATTGTCCAAGAAAAATATCAAGATACACGAAGGGTTAGGCATTCCCCTCCACCAAACTCTACTCGAGCAACGTGGTGCAGTATGCTCTTGGCTACAGTGCCCATAGTGAGCCATTAATGTGGGTCGAAACCGGGACGAAAATTACCTCCGTAAAGATCATAATAAATGTAGGTACTAATTTGAGGCTTTGTTTCCGTAAAATTAAATAACAATTATTTGAATTCCGATGTATTAATAAAGAGACCTCTCTGTAGCCTTTACAATGGGGTTTCATGTGAAAATTTAAAATTAATTATGCTTAGGTATATGGCAGCCCTTGGCGACGATAATTAGCAGGGCCGGATTTGGAGGATGCGACATTTAGCGTAATTATTTTGATTACTATCTAGATTTAAATAATAAGTAATTAATGAATACTTAATACTACAAATAAAAAACTTTTACTTACTGGTAGTTAATGGATTGTGTAAAACGTAGGTAGGTATTGATTTATGTTTATACTTAGTAGATTGCTGAATCTTCTCAATGAAAATCACGATTCTAAAGTTTATAAATGAGTGATCCCCAGAAAAAAGTACCCAATTTACTTTATGTAATACTTAGCTGCAAAAGAGCACCAATAACTTAACAGAATGTCCATAAGATTCTTGCCTTTTACAACATATAAACAAATATAGTTCAATAACAATGTCTAATTTTAATTCCATAATTATGTAATAGTAATAGGTAATAGGGTGAAAGGCAAGTATACAAATTTTCCCACAAAATGGTTTTTGACCCCTATACATACTAATCCTTATTATTGCTTTTATTTAATGCGCCAGAAACAGAAATAATTGATAGATAATATATTTGACACAATCCGGCCCTGCATGGTGCTAAGTACGGCATGTCTGCCTTAGACCACGGAATTAGTACACACAACCTCAGGGTTGCGTCAAAGATTATATTACAGTAATAACAGAAGGGAACGTTTTTATTTGACTAGCCGAGAAACCAGAACCAACTACCATTATAGTAAGTGCCTAATTATCATCTTAAGACATCACTGACTTTTTAATCACGTAAAATTTCTACTCCAAGGCCAGCATTAGAAATTTATTTGGTGATGCCCCTTTAAACATATCTGATGAGAGAGGCTAACATGACCTAATATAATCCATCCGTCCATCCATCAACCTTTAGATATCCACTTTTGGACGAAGGCCTCAGCTAACTGGCATCACGCTACCCGGTCTTTAGCCCCTTGAATCCAGCAGATTGCAGAAGAGCAGTCTGCTTCTTCAGGTCGTCAGTCCACCTGGTCGGAGCCGTCCTTCTTTTCCCAAGACGCGGTCTCCATTTTGGGACCTTTCTTCCCCAACGGTTGTCGGTCCTCCGAACTATATGGCCAGCCTATTGCCACTTCAGCCGGCTAATTCTCTGGACTATGTCGGTAACGCGTGGTCGTCTACGAATCCCATCATTTCTGGATTAATCACGCAAAGAAATACCGTGCATAGCCCTCTCCATAGCCCACTGAGTGACTTTGAGTTTGTGCAATAGCTCAATAGTGAAGCACCACGTCTCGAAGCCGTATGTCAACCCTGGCAGCACACTAATAATGACTATATAATTTGTTTCTCAACCTAATATACGAAAAAGTTATATTGTGAAATGTCGCAAAAACGCGTACCTGAAAATCAGAGTTCGCTCTCATGACTACACATTCTGTGGATCTGCCATTAATTGTCATTATTGTGGTGTTACCCTCTCGAAGGAATGTCGTGTATGTGAACAACCTGTCGCATCGGCGACTTGTAACGAACTGCGAGCAGAGTTATATTTGAAAAACATCACCATAACTATCTTCTAATCTTATAAATGCATAAAATAAAAAAGTGTGTTTGGTTGTCCTTTCATGTCAAAACGTAGACAAATGATAGTGGTCGCTTTGAGCAGGGAAGTGACATTAACTACTTTTGGCTTCGGAATCTCGGAAAAATCCTTTGTACCGGAAAACATGTCTGCGCTAAAGTGCCTGCACAATGTTTTTTTCCATGTTTTTGGGTCGAATTCGGTAGATATTAGGTATGGGACAGGTGTTTGCGCTTTCGCCTTTGACAATTACTGTCGGCGACACAGAATAACAGGCAGTGAGTTTATTATTATTAGCAAACGATATTAAACGTTACTTGGTTAGATCGTTAGTAGTTAGTTATAAAGGCTGGGACTGTCAGTGATACCTAGTATGTATTGTTAGTAGGTAGTTGCTAGTAACAATCCAGTCTGTCGTTGTAAGTAAGAGTCTTGTTCTGAATTCGAACAAAATAACCCATCGCTATTCGCGGGTAGTTGGACCTGCGCCTCGCATCGCAATGCCAACTATTCACGATACATAATATTAATTAGGACGATTAAATCCGCGCCATACCTTTGTTACAGATATGACGTGGTGGCCATTTGTAACGTTTTTGTAACAATACTCCGTTGTTTTACGTTGTACAAAGGTAAGTTAATTGTTAAATCATAATATAATTGGACTTCGTGCTTGTTTTATTAATTATGGGTAGATATTTTTTACCTATAATAAGTTTATGCTTGATTATGAACGCACTAAGTTATAAACGCACATTCATTCTCCTCTACACCCAGCACTGCAAGTATTCAAAGGAGGAGTCTCAATTCGACCGTTTTTTATGTGTACTAGTTTTTAAGTTACCTCTAGTTATCGATTTTGAAGTCTGTTGTTTTTAATTAGCCATGTCGGAGACCTTCGGGCAGCATGAAAACTTCCGATACTTGTGTTGGCCATAAACCCCTCCACCAATCCGCACTGGAGCAGCGTGGTGGAGTATGCTCTAGGCCTCCTCAATGGTGAGGAGAAACTCGTGCTACGTAGTGGGTCATTAATGGGTTGCATAAAACAAAACGGATGCAGGATGCGAAGCCAAGCCCACAAGTCGGGAGTCAAGCTTTCAAATTCAAAGCACTTAGCTATCACTGCTTATTTGGGGCAATAGGTTACGAGGCTGAAATAAATATAAACTTTTTGACGATCAAATGAAAAAGCATAAAGGTACAGCACTAAATCACTTTCTATCGTTATTCCCCGTAACTCGAAACTAGGGAATTAGCCCCATAAGTGTCGTGGCTGCGGGCGCCGTAAATTAATGTAAACAACTCATAAAGTTGAACACAGGTTGGGGTGGCCGTTGACCCCAGAACGAATTGAACTAATGGGAACGTACAAAAACCATTTAGGTATATCTTTACTCACTGACCAACTAACGTTAGTAATATTATTCTTTGCTAATTCCACTTACCGTTTCGTCCTAAATTTAGTCTTGTTCAGGATCAGTCAGCTGGCGAATTCGCCTTTCAGTGTGTATGTCACAGTGTCACTGAACTATTTCTAAACTTGGATTGTTTTAAATTATTTTTTAAGTGTTTGATAAGGTTTCTGGTTATTTTATTAGAAGATAATTAGAAGCACTGTTGTCGAGATTTCAGAAAAAATATTGCTGTTGATTGTACTAAAATATATTCTAAAGTCTCAATTCTCGTCCTTAATTCTATTTTTATAAATAAAAATTAATTCTAAGCGTTTACGTGGAACAAATTAAGTTACTGTATTACTTTATTTTTTCTAATCTTAAGGTAATACCTACTTAAGACAATGCTAAGTGAATACAACAAACATGATGTTATCACCGATCGAAAGTTAAGCAACAATATTAAATAATTACGGTTTGAACCGAATGAAACAAAGTTATAAAACTCGCCCGCCTACCATAAGGGTATACTTACCCTCCCGTCCGCCACAGTTACAAATGAACCAAAAAAATTATAAACGGTTTTGCGGCACGAAAAAGTTAATTTAAGTGTCCCGGGCTGTGATTAGATCTTCAATGTATTTTTATTACTTAAGTTTCACAAATAACTTACCTTTTTAACTAGTAATCGCCTCAGGTTCGCTTCAGGCAACTTACGCATAAGCGAAGCGTTACGCGTAGGTAACGCATTTTCGAAAAAATGTTTAGATGTATGAACATGATATAAAACACCCCATTTTCTAAGTCAACTAATTTTAATAAAATTAAAAACAGCCAGTAATAGTTTTGCCATACTTATTTTTTATTGATGCTCCGCTTATATAGGTCATAAAGAGATATTTTAGGTATAGCTATAGCCTTAATTGATAAATTAAGAAACACAGGAATTTATCGAATCAAACCAGTACTTCAGGAGATTAGTTCGTTTAAACAAACAATCAAACAAACGCTTTAGTTTACCTAATAATATTTTAGTTTAGATGTACAGACCTGAGTTTGTTACAGGTTTATTATACGTATATTAAAGTGGCAAACGTATGTAGTTGTGGTGTTACAATGGTCACTGTATCCCAATGTAATTTAACTAAAAACATTTACAGTTAATTTAGGTTGGTAAATGTGCCCTTTACCTTAATAGCTTATAATAAATCATAGGTCATGGGTGGTAAGGTAGCGGTGGTGAATGGTGATGTTAGGACAATTGGTTTGGGATTAAAGGCCTCAATCCAACATGAGTACACACCAATTTCTCTTATTCAGGAGGTTTTTCGAACATATGTAGGTTTAAAGGTGATATTTTTTATTGTGACGTAACGAAAACAAAACACGAAATGAAAAAATGGGCTAACTAAAAAAATATATTATACGAGTGGGGCATTTCGCGATCACGTCTTTTTAAGAATAGGGCGATGTGAGAATATACACACATATGCACATAATTTTAATGATTCTTTGCGTTATCATCAACTCATTAGAAGTTTTCGTTATCGTTTCGTAAATAATGTACCTAAGTATTAGTGACCGTGGTAAAGTGAAGTCGTACCTTCAAATAACTCATCTCATATTTACACAAAAAGACATTCTTGTGTAGCTAAAACGAGTAATTTACTGAGACATAACGCTATTGAAATAAGGCGTTCACGGAATTAAGTAAACGCTCTCTACTGACGACAGGGACCACCACTCTAATATTTACATTAAGCGGGGAGCACACAACGGTTTATTTAAAGTGTACTGAAACAGTTTGGTAATGAGATGACCGTATGGTTGTGACGCGACGACTTTATTATGCTGGTAGGGTTGTTGCACAGTGGGAGATGTACAGTATTGTACAGCGCATGAATATAGACTTACAGCAGCTGATGAGCCAATTAATGCGTTAAGGAGTCAACGCCATTAAAGGATATTAGTCAAAGTCAAAGTCAAAATTAATTTATTGTGGATCATAGGTACAATATAGTAGTTGGTAAATTTATACATTGGAGATCGCTATGTCCTACCTGTTAGTGAAACTTAAATAAGGAATGGAGAAGAAAGTGGTGAAGAAAGTAGAAACCAAACGGTCACCGTTATAGGTAGTTATAGGTAGGTATACCACTGAATCCAAAAATACTAAGGCATCGCCGATGTGTTGCTGGCTAAGAGCGAACAAAAAGGAAAAGAAAGAAAGAAAAAGCAAAAAAAAAGCAATTTAAACGTCGAACATGAAATTTAACAACATCACCTTTGCATTACCTCCTTACACGTGATGAGCCCTAGCACTTACTTAAACATGGTGTCCGATGTGAATTGGTTGGCGAGTTAATGGCTAACCTAAAAGTCGGAAAATATTCTGCCCGACGGTCACTGACATACCTTAATGACCACTACCTGTTGATAACAATCGCGACAGCCTAGTTTCATACCCTTCGAAACGCGAAAACGCTAAAGATATATTAAGCACTAATGGTCATTTATCCAACTACTGAAAACGCAAAAACCTGGAACGAACGCTGGGCGAACGCTTCTGGCTGTTAACATTTACAATACATACAGTTCAACTTTTAAAGCTTCAAATATCTTGTCTTCTACTGTGTCACCACCTGTCGTCTGGACCGTGTGAACACACGTGGTCACAATATTTACTCTGGGGACGCTCTCTGCATACTTTAACCCTTATTTTATGGCTATATACAGCACAGAACATCGTATAACTTGTGTAATCTAAGGCAATAAGGGCTGTACCCACTTAATTAGTTACAGTGCCCGCACTCCCCATCGTGGAGCAACGTGGATGAATATGCTTCAGGAATAGTTGAAAGGTGTTTTAGGCCATAGGCGACCTGCATATGGAATCATAGGCGTGTAGAGTAATGGCTCAGCTAAAATCTATCTCGGATAAAGTAACTCTGTTGTTGCAAAGGAGATCCGCCAAAGTGGTACCAGAATGTACAGTAATAAATTTTATATGAGTTCATTAGTCATCTTATTTGCTTTATTATGATACGTAAATAAGAGTTGTAGCACATCGGAAAGTATTTTTTATTTTATTTTACAATTTACTTTCCTTAAACCTTCGCTGTAATAGTTTGCGTGAAAAGGAACGTGCCCGACATAGTGAAATGAGTATGCAAAAAATGAATATATCGATATTTTAAAAATAGGTATCAATATTAGTTTGATATTATATCGGAAAAATATCGATATTTTGATATGTCGATATTTTTTCGATAGATGTAAAAGTATAGATTCTACAACGGCGATGGAACCATAGATATATTACAATAGAGTGGGTGAGCCATACGGCTGCCCATAGATTGCATTCGCCCCTGGTTAGAAAGAGAAACAACGATAACGGTAATTACCTATCTCTCTCCGAACCCGATGAGCCAGAAAGAGAAAGGTGATTACTAAAGATTTCGTCTCTTTTTATCCGAGGTACGCTCTGAAGCCTGGCTTCTGCCCTCTAGTATAATATCTCTATGGATGGAACCTCTAATAATGTATGAGCGAGAGAGGAACCGGACTGAACGTGTCCTACAGTCCCTACAGATAAGGCAATAATAAATGTGTGGTCTTAGGGTAGTGGGGTAGTAGGATAGTAGGGTAGTAGGTTTCGATGGTCAGATCAGACAAATTCAGACAACAGAATCGGTCAACTATCGAATCGAACGTGTATTGTGTATATATACAAAATGTATGGCACGAGGGCCTTCCGACTGTCTGATCAGACTATCGGAACCGACTATCGGAGAGAAAAATCGGACGTCTTTATTGTAGCCCTTATAGTATGGATAAAACTGAAGTTTTACAGTATAGAAGCAGTATTTTATGTCCAGAGTACATAACAATACAAACATGTCAGTACACGCTTAGTACCTGTCATAATATATTGTTTTAAAGAACAATTCTCTGTTTCAATCCACGGCTGATCAACATTTTCTACAATAAAATCTTCCGTACCTATGTCTTGCAATAAACAATAAATAATCTTAAATGAAAATAACGTAAGCTCTTATGTCAGTTTCTTGACCTATAACACTGCGGTGTTGCCAGGTCAAAAAATCTTTAAACTAGTATATCTTATAAACCCCGTGTGCTAGCGAAATGAAATAAATTTCATCTAAGAACTTATAAATTAGATAAAAATCTGACAAAGTTTTATTACTGTACAATTTGGTACCAATTCCCATAGTAAAGTGGCGGGTCTCCTTTACAAAATCTCTCGAATCTGATTTGCCCCCAATAAAGCAAAAAAAAATATTACTGTTCACGGTCTGGGTATGTCTCCGTCAAACCTACGATACAAGAATCCGGCATTGAACCTGGATCCCTTCACTTCGTCACTACTAACAATGCTACGGGTCCATTTAGTGGTCACATATGAAAATACACTACATAATACATATATGAATAATGAAACCAATTCATACCTCTATTACACATAACACCGATGACTCAGTAACTGGAATTGTCCTAATTATCCATAAGGAGGGCAATCAGGGCAACACATAACAAGATACGGGGATAATGTGACCGATGAAAGCCTGCAAGTGTAATCGCAGCCTACAATACGATTACAGAAAGAGATTACCACCTGATCCTTTTCGCGGAATGTCGCTTGCGAATTAGTTGATGATAGAGCAAAATACTCGCACTCATTAGAAAATAAGTAGGGTAAAATATAAACAGTATTAGTCGAGTGATTTGAATGTTAACTACTGAACCGGGGACCCGAGTCCAAAACCTCAAGTATCATTAATATTCAAAAATTGTGTGAATTTTGGACTTTAAATATCGCTTGCTTCGGTGAAAGAACATCATGAAGAAACTAGAAACATTTGCATTCGCGAATACTGCAATATTTTTGGATATACGCATGTTTTTGTCTTTAGATATTCGCATTTTTTGAGAGAAGACTCTTGCCCAACTTGAGTAATTAGGTATCTATAGGTTACGATGATGAAATTTTAAATTTCACCAATCCACACTGGATCTAATCTCGGCCTCCTCAGAGCTATGAGGATCGACCTGTGCTCAGGAGGCTTTCGGCAAAACGTCCCATTTGGAAAACGTCCCATGGGACGTTTTTGTCCGTTGATTTAATTTAATATTTTTCTTTGGGCTAAACGTCCCACTTATAAGATATGCAGGAATTCTATTGTTCGCTGCAATATTTTGTACAGTCTGCAGAAAAACAATACAATAAATAGTTTGAAATAAAACAGAATATTCATGAATATAAAAAATATTTATTATTAATTAAATATAAACATATATTTATTTAGGTATAGTAGTATAGTATATTTTTTATTTACAGTATAAATTAACATTTCTTTTTAAAACATCACAAAATGGAATACTAATTACTAAGAATCACATTAAAAGCACAGTTTAGTTATTATTATTATTATTTTAAATTAAGTTAAACACTACTCTAGAATCCAAAATCAACAAAAACATATTTTTAAAGTCTCTTATGCCTAATAATAAATAATTAATAAATCATATTTATAAACAACAATTGTAAAAATCACAGATAGGAATTTTAGGTTCACACATAATAATCACAGATAGGTTCCTAACAAATATCAAGCTACGATTCTTTTATTAAATACTTAAACATAGTTTTAACAATCAGTCTCTTATTATATTATTTAGTTTTTAAGCAGTGTCCAATAATTATTTGGCTGCTTAAAAACTCACCCACAGTGTGTTCACATCACAAAATTCAATGATTAATTCGTACGTTCGTGGCTTGAAAATTCGAACCTAGCAGGTATTTGGTGGACATTTGGAGAACCCCACAAAAGAAAAAACGCAGTCTAGCAGTGGAATAGCCTTATTAAAAAATATATTAAAGCGAGACCAAATATTGCTCTGTTGTAGGTAGGTTTACAAAAAAATATTAAGTATTATTCTTATGCATTTCCTAACAGGATTCAACTTTCAAAGAGGAGGCTTGAAACATTAGATATTAACAGAAAGATCGAACACACTGTGAGTGAGTTATTAAGTAACTAATTTTTATAAATCCTGTAAGGTTAAGCCTGCGTACGCAATGTAAGCGGCAAGAAATGTAAGAATTTACGACATCACATTAGAAACCCTGAAAATAACAGTATTTCTCCATTATTTAATAGATGTTATTATACATAAAAACCTTCCTCTTGAATCACTCTACCTATTACAAAAAAACCGCATCAAAATCCGTTGCGTAATTTTAAAGATTTAAGCATACAGACAAACAGACAAACAAACAGACAAAAATAGCGACTTTGTTTTATACTATGTAGTGATATTTAATGTTTTTGCAGTAATTACGATAATTACTTTTTCAAAAAAATACTTTTTCATAAAGCTCGAGATGTGGAATTTGTATTAGTTAATGTATAATAATTTAAAGATCATTTCTATTACTGTACTTAAATTTATTTTTATAATCAAATAGAAGTTAACCTTAATAATATTTAAAGTAAAAATATGTAACACAGAGCATGTTTTTCTGCTGACTATACTGTAATTTCATCTTGAATTTCTGGGACCAATTGACCAAGTCAAAAAAGTTCTTGGGCAAAACGTCCCATGGGACGTTTTCCAAATGGGACGTTTTGCCGAAAGCCTCTTAAGATCTCTTTCTCCCAGGAAGTAAGAAAAGGTTCACTCACCTTAAGTAGTCGCCGTCGCTCCTAGACATCATTTATAAATAGGGAATCAGCGACGCGTAATTGGCCAAGAGGTACTTAGAGAAAGAAGAAATGTTAGTTAGTCAACTGGGCTAAGACCAAGCTTAGTTTTTAATGGAACGATGGTAGCAAATGAGTAGACAGTACCACCCTTCGATTGCCCTCCATGAAGACTGTGACCGACACAGAACAAGACTCAAATAAGCACCAGGATCGTCAGTCCTGTTAGTGTTAGTAAATGGTGTTAGAACCGGGAACTTGGACAGTTGGCGTAAGTTTTTGTTAGTGATAATCCAGTTAGTAATAATGTCGTTTTATTACCGATTCATCATACAATGTAGGCTACGTTAAACATAAATATGTACAGAAATTCATAAGTAAGATAGGTTATTTTAGCCTAGATGTTGGTATAAAGAAAAGTCTGAAAAGATCGACCGGTTACCATCACCTCGCCTGATCTTCAACAGGATGCACCACGAGCATTAAAGTCGATTTGCGTTCAAATATAGAACCCCTATCCATAAAATACAGATTAATTTTGAATTTCGAAGAAGTAACAATACAATATCGAATTCGAATTTCTAGGAAGTAATTAAAAAGTAATTAATATCGTATTTAGAACTCGGAGAAATATAGCGTTGTAACATGGTTGTAACAAAGTTCTTCTAAAACTGTATAATTACAGTAGGTGGCTATTATTATTAACCTATTGTTATTATACATAACTTTCCCCTGGGAGGTACCGCTGAATAGAGTAAACTACTCTCGAGATACATACCTACATATTCCATTAAAAATTGTGTTTAACGGGGAGTAGCCAATATTGGTGCCAATATTCCCGGCGACTCAAGTATACCTAACACAACTTTTAAGAAAAAATAACCGACTTCACCCGTATATTTAAATATTTCTTACTTCAAAATTACCCGTCAGACGTCAAACGAACCTTTCGAGTAACTTAAGCAACATCAAAATTTATTAACTCAGTGCAAAATGAAGCAAACACACACAAGAAAAAAAGACATACCTAAAGTCGTATTGAGAACCTCCCCTTTTTTTAAGTCGGTTGATAATTTCTAATTTCTCAAGACACTCATTTTAAATTCACATAAATTTACCCATTTATAGTTTTTGAACTTACCCTAAACAACTAACATAAACGAGCACCCTCTTCGCATAACGCATAAACTAAGACGTTAGTCAGACGAAGGCATTGCGTCAATATTAGATGAGCCGTGCAAACGTCGGTGCAGCTAAATTTACTTCAGTACATCTATGTCGTGCAGGTAGGTGTGTATTTACATAATACTAGTAATAACTTAAAAACTGGTACTGAATAAGAGAACGGCTCTCAGTAACAATTAACAATAACTAACACGACTAACTAAGTATCTCTAACGATCCCTGTCCCGGTCTTAATTCCTAGTTTTTCATCGCTTTCAAAAAAGGAAGGAGGTATTCAATTCGACTGCATTTTTATGTGTGTTACTTCATAACTTTTTACTGAATACCTATAATATATCAAAGATGTATTACATATCTAGATGGAACATCGAATCCGCGAAAGCGTTTTTATATCATTACGCACAGATTACGCACACATAGACAATAAATGAACGCGAAAAACATCGCCTACACGCACACATGCTTGATAATGTTGCCTTGTTTTTTTTGTTTTCATTGTAGGGCGACGCTCAATCTAGATATTTAAAACATCATTGTAATATAATGTAATGTTATTTACCCTGGATGTAGGCATTCTTAGACTTAGTAACCGTATAGCGATCACTGGAGGCAGTTCGGTCAATATTTGATGTGCCGAGCAAACAGCGACGCTGCAATGCCCATTTAACATACTTCAAAGGATACTAACTACTCTGTGTATTATTGATACGTGAACACATCGCTGCGTTGTACATAATTGGGGCTGGCTGACTATTTTTAGAAAACATCAGAAACATAAATAATGTTTTTTATACGCATAAAAACGCGCGGTATGATGGAAGGTAGAAAATGAAAAGTGTAAGATTTTTGCATGCCGGATGAGAATGAATGCTATTGGCTGAACCCACCAAATAAATATGCCGCCGCCGCCGATAAATGCGCGTTCATTGGTCAATCAAAATTAATGTCAGCCAGTAAGGTCCCAGATGTCAGGTCAGGTAAGTTAGCTGTCAGATAAGGTATGTTAGATGTTCAAGTATCAGAGTAAAAGTGCAACAATACAACTTTGTTCCAACCAAGTGGTTTACGACATGATTGCATTTTCCATTTAAAAATACCATTACAAGCGACTGGCATGATGATACACATTCCTTGGTTGGCTTCGGCTTGGTTGATCTCTCCTCATTTTCACGAGGCCTAGTGCATACGCCATGCTCCATCCATGTTTTAGTGTTCTATGCTCCATGTTTTAGTGTGGAACTCCTTTTACAAAAATTACCATTGTGTGTAAAAACACAAACGTTTTTTTAATACATACAAATGCCAATTATACATGCCAACTAACAAGCTAACAACTCTCCCGAACCTTGCAACATTGTTGATTTAATTTGTTGATGTGTCACTGAATGTAACGATTTTGCCACCAAAGTGGTGACTTACCTTCACATGACATAGCGAATTAGTCTGCTATCATTATAATAAACAAACATCTCTTCATATCGGCTTATCAAAACGAATAATGCTTCTAAAAGGAAACCTAATTCAATTTTTCAGTCGATGGCGCGTTTTATACTTTTCCCGCCAAATCCGCTGTCACCTGTCAACGTGAATAACTCTTCGTTCGAGAATGGAAATGTAAAGAGACAAGGGTCTATATCAAGATAAATAATGAAAAAATAATCATGTTATCATTAGAAAAAAATTGGTTGCCTGTAAAGTCGGTATACGGGCGAAAGTTTTACGTGACAACGACTTTGAGTGGTAAAATAATTTTAATGTGAATATTCATTCGTATAGTAGGAAGAAGGATGAAATAATAGTAACAATTTAAAACATTTATTTATACAAAGAATTATATTTAAAACATTGTAACACCATCCGCCATCTAGCGCTGCTAACCGTTAGACCATTAACCATTAGTCACAAGTAAGTGAGGTAACAAACTAGATTACTCTACTTCTCCAGAGATGGCGCTGTACCATTTTCTGAAACACGCCAACGTGTGTATGCCGTAGCTACTATAAGTAACGTGAGCGGAGCTACTAACGCAGTTTCTTGAAGTGCCACCCGGCAAACCAATTTATAAGACGTTGTCACGTCAAAAAAGTTGTATTAAAATATAAGATTGGATTGAAAAACTCGGCAAAATTATTGTAGGGTTTAATAATTTACAGTAGGTGTGGACTTTTTATATATTTATTTAGTATTTGAAGACTTATCAGGATTGTAAAAGTAATAATTACATAATTATTTCTTAAATGTAATTTTTTGAGTATCTTATTTCATTGACATTCATACTTACAATAAAACGTTGTAAAACATTTCAATTAAGTTTTTTGTGTCTAATTGTCGCCCTGAAATCAACATCAAAAATCTAAATTTATTAATTTTCTAAAGCTTTTTTGCTAAAGGTAAATTTAAAATTTACCTATCTAAATATATAAATAACTCAAAGGTGACTGACTGACATAGTGATCTATCAACGCACAGCCCAAACCACTGGACGGATCGGGCTGAAATTTGGCATGCATATATTGTCACTATGATATTCACATCCGCTAAGAAAGGATTTTTCAAAATTCATCCCCTAAGGGGGTGAAATAGGGGGGTGAAGTTTAAACGAAATCCACGCGGGCGAAGCCGCGCTCGGAAGTAGGTACCATATAAATAGTTCCCATCGAATCTTAACGTGGAGATAATTACTACAAGGTAACTAGCTACAAAAAGTTGTACTCGATTGTATTTTGTTAGTACATTCAATGTAAAATATAAAAATACGTCATAAAATTTGTTACTGGCATATGAATAAAAAATTAAGCATTCAATAATGGACGACATTACAAATTTAAAGTGACAGTCTTCATGAAAATTCAATAGGAAATTAAAACCGAATGTCCTTTGTCTCTTACGTTAATAGAACCTTTCGCGATGAATTAAATCCACGTTTTTTCCCCTATTTTTGCATTTCCCGTGAGAAAATAAGATGAAGATAGAACATGAACGCTGCAGCGAAGACTAGTGGCACAACTCTTAATGAGGGTGACGTAAGCGCTGCAGAATTGCTGACTCAAGGGTATAGGGTACGTTGGACTACAAGACTTGTCAAGACTGTACTGTCATTGAGTGAGGAATTGATGAACTCATTTCTTACCGAGTGAACCGCTTGTTACTCGACGGTTTGTGTCAATGGGCCAATTCTGTAACCTGCAATATGTCGGATAGCTTTTTAAACTACTTCGACGAGAGTTTTCCTATTCGACAGTTTTTTAATGGATGTTACCTCTTTACGAATAGATTTTTTAAATGAATTGAGAATCTGAACCTAAAATCATTGAGATACTATGTACTAAAAATAAAATTGACAAACTAGCTAAGTACTAAGTATTAAGTATATTATCATAAGATAGGTGTTTGAGAATTGCTTATTTATTTATTTATTTCAATTAGGTTTACAACAGTTGTTACATGAAAAATAATACTCTACTGCAGTATAAAGTTTGATATTGTCTAATCTACATCAAACTTTTAAACTACATGCACAGGTTGTGTATAATGACCAAACACTGTATGCAATGCTCCCTTTTAGTAGAGCTGTCATACCTGAGGAGCAGCCGAGCTCCGATTGTTTTCCTTCGGAACTAGTATTTTCGTGCGCATAGAAAACTTTAATGGCGTAATATCACCATGCAGGTATAAAAGAATAATGTAAGATTTGCCGCTTTGTACGTACCCATAGCTTTTTTGACGATGTCGTCAGTAAACTTTAAACGCCTTAGTTTTATGGTTCCCATACGCGACTTAATGGAAGTAAGTTTACAGCACAGATGCAAATCATAATTTTATTGTTATTTTACAAGGAAACTGTTCCTAACAACTGTAAGCAGCGAGCCAGTGTTGCACTAATGACTCAATTCAAAGTTTAGTGATGTGCTGATGTCTGGTGCTTGTATCGATAATCTAACAATTATCGTGATCATAGCCCACAACTAACCCACTGCTTAGCTCTAGTCTGCTCCGAAAATGTCATCATCGAAGCAAATTATAGTTCTATTTATGGGATATATACACTAGCATCACTACTATTGCAAGTAGTTCACACAATTTAAAGTGAGTATAGGATTCAACCCAGGCTTCTCAGTTTGGGAGAAAAATGTTTAAAGTAGCTTAAACTTGGCTATTACCATTTATTTGAACAAAGACGTTAGTTAAACAGACAAAGGGACAAACAGACCAAAAAATAAGTAGACAAACCAAAAGTATAGACATATTTTTTTACGATTTATTTTAATTAAAAACAAAAATGAAAACGTTTTAAAATGTCTCTTTAATCTCTATTTTCAAGTAACATCTGCTCCATAACGTCGTAAATAATAAAATGAAGGTATTGAGTATTCAGTATTGAAAATTTTGTATTCGCTCACCTCACATGAATTTATTATGACATACTCGTAGCTCTCAAGCTACGTGTGTAAGCAAAAGGGAGCAGAAAAACAAATCTCTCGTATGCTCTCATACGTGGTGTATTTTTAGTGATGAGTACAGAGGATTGTATTTTTTATCAGGTTACTTAATATCTAAATTATCTCTGAGCTATTGTATACCGTGTATACTGTATACGATAAATAAATATAAATTCAAACTCAAATCATCTATTATATTTAAGTATTTATCAATACATTTCCGAACGTTGAATATTATTCAGTTACGACGAAGTGAAATTTTAAAATATCATATTTATTATTTTCGGGGAGAAGAAATGGCGACAGAAACTCTTCGGAATACCTTTGAAAAATACCTAATACTTAGGTTACCAATTAAGATACTTATTATTTTTAAACAATTCCTATTACCTACTGATTACAAGAAACATAGTGAGTTGAGCATAAAGGTTTTAACTCTTCTCTAAACGTTTCTTGAATATTTCTATGAGCACAACGACGTTGTTAAGGATTTTAAAATCTCTGGAGGTAACCTTTTGAATCATTTTATCTTCAGATTTAGTTATTTCTTTGTAAATACTTTACTGTACTTAAAAGTTAACTGTAACAGAAATGCTTCAATGCTAAGATATTTAAATACATATTTAATGCTGTTATTTTGGTGCAGTGACATAGCAACGAATTTCTTTACTAATAGGAATGAGAAGAAGGACAAGAGAGCTAAGTCGTTACCGTTAGACATTAACAACTCCAGTTATCTACAAAGCATTGTCGTATAAAAAAGAAGCGGCCACTCTTTGTTATGGTGATCTTCAGCGGTAACCAAAGCTCTATTCCGAATTGTTTCTCGTAGATATGGGTGATTCCCACTAGTTCAACCAAGTAGAACAACCGTATAATACTTGGCTTCAAACCATTAATTACCCAATATTGAGGACAGGTTTTGAGGAAGAATAGGCCACCATGCTAATCTAGCATGGATTGAATCACAGTATCGATTCTTATTGCTTATGGCGGTCAACCATCCAACTTCCGACAGCCCCTTCTATCTATCAGCCTATCGAAGTCCACTGCTGGACATAGGCTTCCCTAATTGGCGCCACTCCGACCGGTCCTGAGCCCTCTGAATCCAGCGGTTTCCAGCTGTCTTCTTCAGGTCATCAGTCCACCTTGTCGGGAGACGTCCTACACTCCTTTTACCAAGGCGTGGTCGCCATTCGAGGACTTTTTTGCCCCATCGGCTGTCCGTCGTTCCTCAGTCATAATATTCGGATCGACTAAGCTGTCGGCCTATGAACTCATCGTTACAAAATTGTATAATGTTACGAAACGAATGGTTAAATTTTTTCAATCATCATTTTTCAGTATATTAAATTAAAAGTTTCTCAAATTAACAGTAATTTTAAGTCGATTAATCTATCGACAATACCACAAACATCACTAAAAGGATTGTAAAAATCAATGTATTCAAGTTTAGGGCAGCTGCATACCAGTTATAAACTACCGACGCCTGCAAACGAGGCCTGGCTGCCCATGCAGCCTAACGAGGCTGGTTATATCTCCTACAGTTAGTACTTAACTACGTAGTAAAGAACTTAGTCGCGTAGGCTCTCTCGCTCTCTCATACTTCGTTTTTGTCTGTACGAAGTAATGAAGTAATTTTAATTTTTAACAGACTTCAAAAAAGGAGGTTCACAATTCGACTGCATTTTGTGTGTTCCCTTGTAAATTTTACTGGGTGTAATGATTTTGATCATTATTTGTATATTTGGAAGCTAGTGCTGTCTTGTAACCCCACTTAAATTTGAGCGACTTCTGAAGAAAAAGTTACAGTCGATTTTTCTTTGTTAAAATAATAATTATACTTTAAACAAGAAGATAAATATCTAATAGCGGGATGGCCGTATTAAAACAGCTTAGAATTTTAACCTCATTCCATCCCAGGAAACCGGGGTGCCCTAAGTGTCAAATGAGGCCTTGAACTTAATGGTAGGGTTAAAGTTTTGCTGGATTTCCACCTCTTGCTTGAACTGAGAGTTTCTGAGAGCCCCATTTGGGATTTACCTTTTTTACTTTTTATTATTTGATATTTACATATTCTGTGAAAAAATATGAACTGTGACAGACAGATAGACAAACATATCATAATGGTAACGTACTTATTTCTTAAATGGCTGATAAAGTGAAATTTAAATGACATACTCAAGATCGCGTGCAACTGTAGTATGTGAATTAACGTACTTGGGCAATCGTAGTCCAGTTAGGAATTGGATTAAAAATTTAACGATTCAATCCATTCTTGGAAACCGGTCGGTTGTTTTGTAGTTCAGCGGTCATTTGACTGGCTAGCCTGGCTTAATTTGAATTTCAATGGACTTTATTTTTAAACCTATTATAGGACTAGGTATGAATGTGACTAGTAATTGCTTCGTTTACGCTAAAAAGTCTTGGTCGGTCGGAATAACAGTAATTTATTATGGTTTTCTAATCGACACTTGTCACAAACTGAGTGTGAACCCTTTCATCTTTCCAATTTATAGTATAATACAATTGTGTTTGGCGACGACATAAGTGCTTTCTTTTTCTTTCTATTTACATGAAAAAAGACGAAACTACCAAAGCCCACGATCTAATATTTATGTCACAAATATTCTTAAGCATTTCAAAGATCAGGTGCAGGGAGGAGCCGTTAATAAATTTACGTGTATTTTTCCATATTCCTGGGAAATATTCTAATAAGAATATTAGGAAAATGAGATGTCATGTGGGGCGAGACGTAAGACATTTCATGACAGCGTTTGTGAATCATGGAGGAATTGACGATGTATATTTTGCAAGTGAAAAATATCGACAAGAAACTAGAACATGGTAAAACTGTGATGAGGGCGTGGAATATTTTTTGTACGCATTATCTTAAAATCCTTTTATTTAAGGCCAATTTTACATTATGAAATTTTTCTTTCTAATATTTTTTTAATACTTGTTGTGCTCGCCACTTCGTTAGTACCTAGGAGTTTTTCCCGCGTGAATCCCGATCTCACGGGAACTCCGGAATAATAAGCCTATACGTTGCCCCACAACCTCCTCTATCTCAAAGTGAAAGTCCCATAAAAATCCGTTCAGCCGTTTCTGAGATTAGCGTGCACAAACAGCGATCACAGTTTTATTATATGTATAGATTGTTTAGGTAATGTCCGAAAGTTTCTTACTCACCGGAAAGCAACATATTGTAAGACTTCCACCTGGTCTTATATCGTCTCCTCACCTCTCCTCACTTCACCTGCCCTCTCCTGACCTCGTCTATTTCGTGTTCCTCTTGATTGCTTTAGATTAATAAATCATTCCTCCGTTACAATTATAAATATAACTATTAAAACAGTGAATTTAGAATTTTTCGTACATCTGCTTCGTGTGTGAGCATCTTGCGGAAATAACAATATAATATGTAGATTTTAGATTAAGGTAAAAGAGTTACTATAATTATTTATAATTACCTAAGTTTATTATTATTATTCATTGCAACTCATATTATGAGTCAATTTGTTAGACACTTTCTATGTTAAGAAGTGAATAATAGGTATGTTTTAGCTATAAAATATTCTATTGATTTGTAAACTTTTTTTTCACTTACGATGGTAAAAATATAGATTTAATTAATGGTAAAAACAACTCTTAAATCCGCCTCAAACAAACATAAAATAATATTTTATTATATCTTACGTAGGTAATATAGTAATCAAACAAATTTCTTTCTTTTATTCCTTCTTTTCGACTAACTTAATATTTAAAAATTTCTCATTAAACTTCAAAAGACCCGTAAAATTCCCACGACACAACAAAATTCTTTGCGTTCACTATTTTGTGTCGTCCGAATTCATTTTCAAATACAGAATTTTGGACTCATTTAAAAATTTTATCTCAGGCTCACATAGATAGCGACTTAAAATTTTTATAGTAGCAACTAGCAAGCTTTCAAGAATCCCTAAACTCATTGATTATTTTCGAGTAAGACCGATTTTGTGACTCAACATCATGCTGTGAGGTCGCTCCGGGTGGCAAACAATCACCACTCTTACCTGACATTCCTCGTCCCTCTCTTTCAACTCAGTTAGGACCAAAACGGCCAAAACCTTAAGTTCCCGACAGCTCTTATTAAACTGGGCGTTTGTTCTCTTGTTCAGGTTACCATCAGGAATTGTCTGCTTTTTAGCCTCGAACTTTAGCATTGAATTCTGAACTTTATGCATTTCGTAATAAGGACGTTTCTTAATGTAACGGGTGGGTATGGTACGAAATGGTTTCTTAGAATAAATTGTGGTGTAATTACCGCTTTGACCTGCTACCGTCATGTGAAATATGATAAGTGTGTTTCAGTCTAATGGTGACAGTTTTAGTGTTTTTCTTTTTCGTGTTTTTTGTTCTACCTACTTCTTAAACCCTGCAGTGGGCAAAGGATTTGTTATGTACATTTAGATATAAATACATTATTTGATGGTAGTAACATTAATAGATTTAAAGATTTACGTAGGTATATCTTAGTAGGCATATAAATAAAGACTTATACAGTCATATCGATATTATGTATCCCCTCACTAGGATTCCCTGTGACACAAATATACACATCTCTAAAATGCGCGACCCATAAATAAAATCTTGACTTACTATAGCTGATTGTTTTTTTCAGCTACATTAAGATATAGGTACCTATTTCTAAACAGTTTTGTCAAAACAGTCTCCTTATCAATTATACTTCCTACTTTAACGAGTTATTTAAAGATTAAGTTATTAAAAATAATTATTTTTTTGGAATATTTTAAAATAAGTAATAAATCTTACCATTTTGTGGAGAGCACGCTCGGACTTTTCCACAAAACGGTACATATACTCGTAACTTGTACACTTATACTCGTAGTTACCGCAAAACGCAAAATACTACTAAGGAGAAAGCAATAATTGACAGTAGATTTGACAAGAGTAGAATTTTAACGGCAGCGTTCGATCATCTTTTGTAATTGAAGTGTCCACACGCCGTATCGTCGCTCGGGTAAACAGGAATTTGTTTGAGCGGCAAATACAAAAAATATTGGTTGGAATCGGGTATTTTAAACGAGTCAACGCGCCAGTGATGCCTTCGGTGTTGTGTGGTGTTGACCACTTTCAGTCATGCGACTTTTGTTATTTCTGGAAATAGCTGTCCCTAAAGGTGTGACCTATGCGTTACCACCTCAAAAGAAAGGAGTAAAATAGTATACTGGTTCTATGATACCTACCCCTAGGGGAAAAAATTAAAGTCTATCGTTAGAAAATCTGCCTGCGGAACGAGTGGTCCGGGTTTCGGTTCCCGGCCAAAGTAGAAATTGTTTCACGGATAAATATTTGTATTCGTTTTGCGGACGTTTGCATCTATTCTTGTAGTAGGAATTGTCATGTGGAAGATTTAGCATATAATTGATTATTTAAAAAAAAGATTAGTCAAATCTTGGTCCTTCGAGCTGTAGAAAAAAAATACTCAAACTAAAATTCCTTACATTATCGATTAAAAATATTATTTATTGTTTAATATTTTTATATCTCTATTCACTCTTATATCCACAACTAAATAATGCTCTACAAACAAAACCGCGAGTTCTTCATTCCCGACGAATGAATTCGTTTTTTCGCATCTCAATACAGCCAAACATTCGGAATACTTATGTCTGGGGACGGTAGAGCGAGTGAGAAAATGTTAAAAATCCGACCCTCCTTGTTATTCACGAGAGATCGCGACCGCTACATTCCTAGTGCTCTATGTTAGAATACCAAGTTGTCGGCGATGTTCAGAAATGTTTACAGGCTCTTCTTAACGTACCTTTTCGATTTTAAATGTATTTTGTTCAGACAAATCGAATGCCAGTTGGTATAATAGTAGACATAAATCTATTTTAAATTAATTATTGAAGAGATAATTTACAGAATTATCCTAAAAAACAAACAAAATTAACCTTACAAGCAAAGACATTCGTCATCGCCAATTTGTTGGTCACCGCCACGTCTAAATGTCATGTTGGATGCGTTGTCTAAATAAATACAACAATTTTTTCTCAAATAAAAAACAAGACATTTTTAATGTCTCCATTTAAAATGTATCTCTCCTGTGGCCAATTATTGATGAGTCACATTGTGTAGATACCTAAATATCTCACAATTACCTTGGCATTAACTTTATTATTGGACTTGCAATCACAGATCTCTCAGAACTGAGGATTCCTCCACCACGCTGCTCCAGTGCGGATTGTACGAAGTGGTTTGCTTACCTATATCTTAACTAATAGATAGTTAAACACCCATAGTTTCTCCCAATTCACTTCAACGAGAATCGATGAGACAGATTGGGGGTAAATGACGCGGTAATAGCGAAGAGAAACTCGGTTAGGGAATGCGAATAAATCTTGACTCCTGGATGTAGTTGAACGGGACAAATTATACTATCAAGTACACTTCAGCGTAATTTAAGGAGGTGCCCTTTTTCCTACTTGCGTCGTTTTCCTCATTATTAGGGGTTGTGATCCGCTAGTGGTTGAATGATTTTATGCTCTGCAGTTTGTCGACATTTCACTTGCCATTTTACATTTTTGCAGTATGGAGGGCGTGCCCAAAGATTAAAACTATGAAAATAAATAAATTACGCCATACGTTCATAGTCCCACACTATGATTCCCTGTGAAATGGATGACATGGATAACACACAACACAAGAACACATGCTCAGACCAACGATGGAAATTGAACTTATCATTCAAGTTTCCTCTAATACTCTTTCCTCTAAAACTTAAAGTCAGTATAAACTAAATTTAAAACGTAATCATTTATGTGATTCTTTTCAAAAAAAAGTAGAAATATACGTAATGAACATAAGGCGAATTTTCATAGTAGATACACCGTCTTTGGTAGAGGGTAACGTGTGTTGCTTATCCTCTAAAAGCCTTTCGACAACCATAGTATCAGATACCTATTTATGTGAAATACTGGTACATCTTTTGCTTAATCTATTCTTGCAATTATTTCAATTAATCTTCTTTTTTGGGAGGCAAAATACTGGTGATGCCTTTGGTGTTTGTTATTGATGTCCGTGGCCGCGGGGGTGGCACACTTATTATCAAGTGGTCAGCATAGATTAATGACTGCTATCTATCGATAACAACTAGAACCAACGCCAACGGCTCTTCGCAATACGGACGCGCTCCAGCAATTGCTACTACCTAGTAGTGACTCATCCAACTAACTACCTTACCGCCTTTAAGAGGCAAATTTAATAAAATCTTTTAAGTGCTCATCTGCACTATAAAATAAATTGATGTAACGATAGTAGTTAGGGCTGTGTCAGCCCATCAATTGTTAAGTCAGTTTTCCTTTTTATATATTTAGATGTATGAGAGACTTGCAGGAGATTATATGATACAATTCCACAATAATAACAATTGAAAATGCAGTATTTGTATTACTCTACGGAAATCCTATAAACTCTTTAAAGGAGCTCTCATGTGTCTATCCGCGTGTAACAATCGTTTATATTTCTCTAGCAATAAAACTTTCCCAGTATTTCCATTGATTTATACTTCCACATACCTACCAGGAAAATATAAATTCAAAGTAGTTTTTCTTTTTCGGATATCTGAAACGTTTGTATTAAGTCTTGCTCTTTAATGAAGCTTTTCGATATATACATATATAATCATTTACACAAAAACTCGATGCCACAGTCATTTTGCAGACGAAAAAGGATCGCACTCAGCATGAGGTCGCGGAAATGAAAAAATCCACGACCGCTGGTTTTCAGGGCGACCCTTAGTTTCGAACAGTTCGAACTTGTGGCGTCTGTCATACTACTAATAGATTAAGGTTACTTAATAACTTTGTATAATATACATTGCTACGGTTTCGTATTTACGTTTTTAATTACTAACAAATATTTAAAGATTTTGTGTCATAAAATATTTTATTCACGGTCTACGCATGATAATCGTATTCATTATTACCCGGTAAAGTTGGAAATGAAAAATAAATAATTTGGTGTGTTAGCATAATTCTGCTTCCCTGTTTTTGACATCATTATAACCCACTGAGCTCGGGTCTCTTCTCCTTACTGAGAAGGCCTAGAATATGTTCGAAGGCGTTGCTTCAGTCACGGATTAGTGAAGCGGTTAGTGGCCAAGTGTTAGAAATTTTTATGTCGCCCGCAGGCCTACGAAAGCTTAACAACGGCTACTTAATAATAAATCGATTGAAGCAAAGTGTTCTACAGGGTTCGGGAGACTGATGTTCAAACCACTCGGCTGACTCTGCTAAAGTCAGCAACACACAAGTTATTGCACATTCGTAACGATATCGATATTTATTCGAGCGTAACATCCAAGTGAACTACTGAAAAACCAATTTAACCTCTGAATTAGCACCTCTCTGCGCCTCGAAATTAGATGTGCTCGAAATTAGAGTCGCCACTTTTATATTTTCATTTGTAAAAATTCTATTGTAGATTTTCCTGACCAGACGATTTCAATTACTGCACTGAGCGGCGGAGTAGACTGGCAACTGTGGAGACGGCTTGTGTTTGCATCTTCTACCACAGAAACTTGTACGTGACGTTACGAATTAGATGTTATGATAAATAGTTGACCACTAGGCTTCAAATGCTTTAATTTTTTATACATTTTTTTATAATACCTAACGCTTCACACTCATAGCCCCACACTAGGATTCCCTGTGTCGTGGGTGCCATGGACAACACACAAGACAAGGACTCACACGCAGACCAAACTCCTCATTCAAATTTCCGCCTCGCTGGGAGTTGAACCCAGGACCCTCGGAACAGCGATCAGGCGTGTTAACCATTGCGCCATCCGGGTCGTCATACTTACTTCATGATTACTTCATGAGTCTGGCATTTAGGTGCCTGCTTACCTTTAATTTCGGACGGTGGTTGTTTTTTTGTATAAGTTAAAAAATACTTGACTGCTTGATAACGACCCCACCTGATTATAAGCCCTTAGATGGTAATTTTAGTTCATCTAAGTAGTTATCATAAAAGATGAAGCAATGAGCGTCGTTCATGCCGCGGAGACGTGATTGATTGGAAGGATGAAATACTTGCCATGCGTCGTCTTTTCAATGGTAGCATAGAGACGGGATAGTTACGTAATGCCATTAATTATGGTAAGTATCCAACAGTCAAAGTATTTAAAAAGCTAACTGATATATTTCCAAACACCGTGTCCATGCTATGTAGCCCTATAAGAACCACAGTATGATATCTGCTGGTCCGAGCTGAGTGCAGGTAAATGAATATGAGAGACCAGAAATGTATCATAATTCTTGTATGTTTGTTTTTGAGTTGGATACGTTTACAATATTCCATTTGAACTGGATTAATTTTAGAATTATAGACATGTTTGTTGTTCGTTATATTCGAAGTTGAAGTTGTTTTTTTTTTGTTGTTGCTTATTTATTTAAAATATTACAATTGGCGTAGTTGAAGATGTCTGTTATAGACTCACCCCGGTTACTCACATGTGCCCGAATATTTGTACAAAGGTTCGCGCTTTGATGTGCGACCAAAACCCGTCACAGCTTTGACAGTACCAAAACACTTATAGGTATGCCAAAAATCTCGCAAAATCACTTTCGAAATTCGTTCTACACTTGCGAGTTCGCGTCTTCGCATGAGTGTGTGACTGACCTTATAAGTGAGGGTCGTTTTATACTTTAAACTACACCAACAGACATGAATTGGAAGTTAAACGCTAAAGAAAACATTTTTTATCGTAAACCTCAGGTACTGCAACAATTTAAAGGACAAGTTTTTTGTTGGACAAGGTCCTAGGCGCTTGCAAATAGCGTTGTGTGCGAACGGCCTAATACAACAAAAGACGTATTTGGAATTGAAGTAATTTCTTTAGACGACATTTTTCCAATACCTCGAACAGAACTAACCACAGGCATTTTATTGAGACGTATTTTTTGAGGCCGGTGGATGATATTTGGTTACCAACTAAAGTTAAAAGTTTCTTTTAACCTAACACCCTTCAAAACAAAACTTGATTACTTAGAGTAACCTAATTAACACCTAAATAAGTTGGTTAGGTATTTTTAACAATATGGATGTAAAGTAGGTCCATCCTAGATCAAAATAACATTTTATTTATATCTAAATTCGACCTTCCGATCCTCTTAGTGGTTGGATCACAGTGAGCAATTAAGACTTACCTATTTGCATCAATGCCTATTTGGTAGTTCAAAACTTCTCAAAGCTATTCGGAACCGTCCAAATCAATAGTACCTACGGGTAACAAAAATGTGTGTCTATAAGTAATTGTTAAATATTAGGCAATAAATTTGTCAGCTTATGTGCTGTTCACTGAGCATTCTTTCTTTTTTTCTTTTCATTTCTTATATTCTATCAATCAATATACAACTCTTCCGAAACGGACTGATTGCCTGACAAAAAAAACACAGCAGAAACTATTGAACGCAAGAAGCTGAAATTTGGAAAGCATAATTAATATACATAGTTATACGTTTTGGGGAGTATAGTTAAAATCTTTGGAAATTCCCCTACTAAGGGGGAAAAAGGGATTAAGCCAAAAATTTTATTTCGTCAAAGGAAACACTTGATCCTGTGCGTTTATTTTTCTCAAATGAAGCAAGTGACGACTTAGAAAGGATTTTTGAAAATTACCTGCTAAGTTGAGGAATGGAGTATTTCATAAAACTGCAGTATTTCAAACTTAAACTACTGAAGTTCTCTAAAACAATTTAGCAAACAATTACACTTTAGGTACTGTTGTTATGCTTGCACTAGTTCTTGTCTCTAGTGTGAAAGCTTTAGGAGACCCCAGAAACTAAAATATAAAAATACAGGTTGTACAAAGTTGCCAGCCATGTAGGTACTTATTTACACTGAGTAAAATAACTTATTGAGGCAAATAACAAGATGGTAAATATATGTTATGGTAGAACTAAACCTTACTTCACTCATTGCACCGCAACTAGTAAAACTAACTACACCAAGTTTTAAAATACTTTACAATGTTTAACAACACCCTGCAGTTAGTCTTACAACTTAGGGTTATAGTTTTGTTCTTACAAGTAAGAAACAGTTTGCACTAAACAAACTATAACCTACGAGTAGGTATGTTCTGACGTTTGGCACAAATGTTGCCTACACTGTTGCAGAGAACCATAGACATAAGCAATAACTAGGTAACAGTTTACAAAAATAAATCGATATCAATATTGATAAGTAGGGATAATTCGAAGGACCGATAACCGTTGAGAATGAAAGGTTCTCGAGTGGAGGGCCCATCTCGAAAAAAGGAGCGTAGGACGCCCCACGACTAGGTGGTCTGATGACCTGAAGAAGACGGCGGGCATTTGCTGGATTCAGAAGGCACAGGACCGATCAGAGTGGGGAATTAGGGGAAGCCTATGTCCAACAGTGGACGCAGAAAGGCTGATGATTGGATGGAGGGATAACTCAATAGATAACGCGCGTCAGATGTCGCGCTAATATAGGAATAGAGTGCAAGCACAAGCACCAGCTTTGGAATAAAAAATAATTAACAAAATTGGAACACCCAGACATGAGTATGAGAGAACGACAATTAATTAAATACGCATTAATAAGAATACCTCAAAAACTACCATCAGGTTCCATTTTTCATCTTCTTTCATTCAGTAGTGTTGGCTGAGCGTTGTCTGTCAGTTACTCGGTAACGGAAGGTTCATTTATGTTGATTAATAATTGATCACATATTATATTCTATTGCCTACTGTTTTATACTTTATACTTTTATTATTTCATTCTGCAAGCAAGTATTTGGTAGCCAGTTCTAAATAATATGTGGCTTAAAAATGTGTACAAGTCCATTCTGCATTAAAACTTATACTGCCTTCGATAAAAAGGAAATTTCATTATTATTCAATTTATCGAACCTTCCTTCGTAACTGCCTCGCTTTTATGAAACGTAAGATGTTCCTTCGCGAACCTAATTAATATAATATATAAAGCTTCTATGAAATTATTTACTATTTTAGAAAATTGTAAATAATATCAAGAAAAACATTCTTGTTTACCAAGTTAGTTTGGTTGGCAGTAGCGGACGCGGTCAGTAGTTACGCTTGGAATAGACTACTATGACATCTCAGAATACTAGGTATGAAATATAATGGAATATAGAATACTATGACTACTAATACCTACTATGGAATTTAAACCCCCCTAATTTTCCCCACTAACCCCCACTAACCACTAAGACCCCGCTAAAAACAACTTATTACGTTAGATCACAGTTCAATTTAGTTTGTGAGAAAAAATTACTTAAGGCATTCTAAATTCTCGCCGTCAATCTATAATCAACCTTAATCACAGAGACGGAAAGCTGGCATTTGTGCGGGTCGCTATTAAAACGAATTCATATCGAACGTGAACAGAGACAAAAATATAGTTACAATACTTACAATAATAATATTCTGGAGTTTTTCCGTACACGTTACGCTTTCGGTCCTAGTTGTCATCGATAGAAGTCGTTAAGCTATGAGTCCTCTAGGCAGTAGCTATAAAACTTCAGACAGCGTGCTAGAGTATGCCCTGGGCCTCCTAATTGATGAGGAGAGGCCCGTGCTGAGTAGTGAGTCATTAGTAGGTTGCAGACAAAAAAAATAGGATTTAACTTGGCCTGTGATTCCTGCAAAATATTTATTCTTATAACTTTTGACCGGGTGTTCAAATTTTTAATAATTCTTTTTTGTTTAAAAGTTGTTGCTTGTTGTCTAATTCCGTATACGTTTGAGCAACATCTGACGGTTAGTTTTTGAGTAATTTCTACTTACCGATTTTGGCATCGGTAATATTTTTGTGAAAAGTTATAATTTTAAGTCGGTTAAAAATATTATACAACTTCCGTTAAAAAAAAACCAACATTTTCCCCTACAAAATTTCTCGCTAGCACATCGAATTCGCGCAGAAAATTTTCACTTTAAAACCTCACCAACATTTCATTATATTTCCTTGTGTCTTTTCAGTAACACTGACATTTTGTCAACCACGTTTTGTTGTTGGAGAAACGCCGTTGACGATCTGTTTCTACCCCATTAAATGTGTACACCGTCCCTTATGATCAGGCAAATGATGTAACCCTTCATATTGAAATCTGGCACAAAGACGTCTGCACTCAGCCTTATTGCAACGTACAGGGGGCTTCACTCGTTACGTTTAATGACGTCACCACTATAGTACAGATACATATTAACCTTTTTTTATGCAAATAAAATTTTAAGGTTGCAAATGCGTTGTACTTTTACAGTCTTTATTTAACTTGTATATATTTGTGTATAAATATGTAAGTCTGGGTTAAATCTTCCTCTCAGAATTTTGCACATTACTTTGATTTCGTTTATAATGCAATTTTATGTCACGCATGACCAGAAAGTATGCTGTGGATTAACTCGAATGGGGAATTTATAGCTTAAAAGCTTAAAGTTTTATATATCTCTTACTTATAATTCGGCATACATTATTTATTAGCATGCTGGGTTGAATTGATAAATGTATTTGCATATAACTCCAGTTGTATTATGTAGGATGATTAAAATAAGTGTGAACTTAACAGAGAAAATGATGATTCATCTCATGTAACCATAAAACAAAGCATTTTAAAAATACAGTAGCTTTTAGTTACAAGGCCAGGAAAATATTTGAATGATAGAACACAATGCAAGTTGCACTCAGCTTTATTGCACTATACAGCATGGTTTTAATACCTAAATATATCTTACCTAAATATGTCTTAATTTGAAATTCTCGTAATTTAACTAACTCCTGGTAATATGGTGCAGTAAAAGTTTTATTAGATATTTTCTAATTAATGTAGGTACATTTTAATTTAGCACTCAACCATATTTTTGTATTATTAAAATCACACAGGAATCTGAATGAGTAACGTAGAATAACTATTGATTAAATTAATCAATTTAAAATAACCACCACCACAATATTTTAATTTAATGTAGATTATGAATACCTAATTAGGATAATTATTTATTTATATTGTTCACATATTATTTTTATTGTAACGTTGTACGTACTTTGCTTTGCCACAAACCGAATTGATTAGTAGGAAAATGTTACTCTACAAAAATATTTGTATTAAAAATCATCATCGTTTGAAAACATAATAAAATTATAAACAATTTTAAAATTCAGCAAAACAAAACGAGACATGCAATTAAAACGTTATCAATATTTAATTTTCTTTAATCAAAACATCACCCTGTACACATAGCGCTATAACACACGTATTGTAGATAGCACGAGTACGCATGCCTTGTGGCTTTGTTGCGCTTTTAAAAAAGGCTTCGCGAGAACAATGGCGGCGTTCTGGTACCTGTCCCGTCTGAGACTGCGGCAATAACGTATTATGAGAGCTTCATAATATTGCGACGTACGGGTGCAAAGTTTGACGAGCTGGTCAGGAAATTCGAGCGACGGTAGTTAAAAAATTGTTAATTTATTACTTTTAACCTTAACCTATCGATTAAGAATACTGAAAATTAGATTCAAATCTTAATAGATCGTGAATTATTTATTTAATCTTCATTCACGACCTAAACCGAGGTTTACAAGGGGCAGATTGACATTCTCTTATTTATCTCTAGATAACTTTTTAGAATTATAGGATAAATGTGTAATAACAATAAAGACAAGTCGATTGTCATAGGAATAAATAAAATCTGCCTGCACATTTAATCTGTAGATCGCCACAAAGAAACAATAATACAAACAGGCATATAAAAACATTACCCTTCTCTGAGTAACGCACTAAAGTTTAACTTTAAAATAAAATATTATAAACAACTGTTAATTTGCTTAATTAATTAAACAACTGATTTCAGTAGATTTAGAATTTATGACCAAATTATAAAAACTACGATTTACTGCAAGTTTCTCGATAGGTGAATAAGATGACGATGTTCTCGTATTACGAACATAAGGTTCTTCGTTGCAATGCCCGCCCGTATGTTTACAAGCGAAATGTCTCATTAAGAACTAACTTTAATTGTACTAAACTTTACAACTGTGTTTAGATTTCCACCCATCCATCCTGGAGTTTAAGCCAACCGGATGATTACGGTACAAACCGGCGAAATGACACTACTCAAATAAATCGTAAATAAATCCACGCAATTTAAAACATCTACAAAAAACGCTAGACACTCAAAGCCCCACACTAGGCTCCGTATGTTAGGTGACAGAGACAACACACAAGACAAGGACACATGACAAGACGTAGAACGGAAATTTAAACTCATCATTCAAATAAATTCACATTTACGTCTTGCTGGGAATTGAAACATGCGGTTCTTCAGTAATAAATTAATATTCATGTATAAAATATTAAATTTTGGCGATGACGGTATTTAGTTTAAAATAATAATATGAGTCTATACATAGAGTCTAACATAATAAGTAATATTGGTAGAGAAGAAAATAACAACATTTAAACCTCCCACGGATATTTTAATAATGAGTGATTTACTCATTTTGATTTTGAAAAAGGAAACTAAACGAATTTATCTAAACACAAAATTAAAGGGAAATTAATTCTTAATTAATCGACCAAAATACAGAAAAGAAATTATTTTTCTGCCAGAGACGAACCATCGACACTCTGTTGTTGAAAGCAATTGTCATTTATCCAAGTCCTAAATCGACGAACAAATTAATGCGCTCTGAAATACAATTAGTTCTACCATGACCCATTTCAAGGTTATCCATTACCGGACACCCTGTATGATTTGTATTAGTAGCGCCTCCTGGGGCCATAACAATTTTGGTTGCGCTGTCTTTAATTTAGCTCACTTATTTTGGCTTCGGAGACCTAGGTACCTACTTACTTAAAGTAAAAACTACAAAGACTACAAAGTGCTATTTTTAAATGTGTCCAGTATTATTATACCTAGCATTGTTTACACTTCAGTATTTGAAGTTATTGTAGCGGTATTACGAGGGCTAAACCGCCTGAGGGCAACGACCCGTTGTCTTCTGGTTTGAAAACCAATATTTACTTTTTTTAATTCATTTCAGTATAACTGGTGTTTTTAAATAATATTTGGCAACGTTTAATATCAGAAGAATAATATTCAATAAAAATGAAAATTCGGCCACATGGGACATGGACATTAAACATGGGATATAAAAACTATTTAATACCTTATACCTACTTAAAAACTGTAGGTACTTACATGCTTACATGGTATACCTATAAAAATATTTCCTTACGAACCCAACTTTCGCACCATTACCGTAATTTTGGTCCGCTATAAAAAGCAAACGAATTCAAGCTATTTGGAATTCAAACAACGGAAGTAAGAGGGGACAAAATGGCGGACTTCCAGGAGAATAAATTTTAAAACAAATCCCAACTTTCACCAAACAAGTGAGTGAAAACAAAACAAAAGATTTACGTGTAAACTTTTATAAAGCTTAGAATTAGTTACTCGTATTCAAATTAGGAGAGTTTTGTCTGTTTTGAATTTTAACAATTAGCCTACGAACAATGACTGTCAAGTGTTGGTGTTATAAAATAAAAATTAAATAAACACACTCATAGCAAAATCAGTCGAGCTCTAGCCCCTCATATAAGACACAGTATTACTTTCAAAATAGTCAATGAAAATATTATATCATTTTCTATATTGATACCTCAGGCAGCGGCATAGAGTAGCCAGCCTTTCGATACTCTTCAGGATACATTTTGGAGTGTGCATAAGAATTGTATGATTACTTCTCCATCTCCTTTCTATCGCCGACAACAACAATCAACGCACACTGGGTATACGAGTATGCCTCTCATAGTCTCCGCTACGACCCACCCATGCGTACCTACCGCATCGGTCGGTCATTACATAGTCATGTAAACCAAAGCAATATTCAAAATTAAGTGGAACGAACTAGTTCAAAATTTCAAAAAGTCCAAAATTTGATCCGAACACAAACAAACGATAAAAGTAAAATAAAGCGTATAATAGGTTAAAGCGTTCACAAAAGATGAACTTTACGTCCTTTTGTACTTAATAAGAAATCTCTAACGATTTTAAGAGCAAAACGCTCACAAAATTAAGAGATTTCTCGCCTCAAGCGTGCAATCTACGACAAAATGTAATTAGCGAGGATCGAAATTATTTTCGATGGCACTTTGACGACTTTATTGGAAGTAGGAATTAAAAAGTTCGCACCAGAACCAGGTTTCTTGTGTTCGATGAATAAATTACTTTTTATAAGTACCTTCATAGGACTACGCTTATTTCAAATAGGAATGTAAGTTATAAGATTGTGAAAATATTATTATGATGCTATTCATCCCTTAAGAACAAGGCGGTGAAAACAAATCAAATTTTCTATACCTATATTAGTATTTGGAAATTGACTACTTATTAGAAAAAAAAATAAAGCTCTTCTTAATCCAAGAAGCTCATTGTTATTCTTGTATATGTTAACGGAAATGTGTTAAATCCGTCATTGTATACAATTCCTAGGCAATGTATACAATGCCTAAAATCGCCAGGCAATGTGTGAAATTAATTATATTGGACACATTTCCTAGGAAATTTATACATTTCCTAAACAGCAATCGGAAATGTAGTACATTAAGATTATAGATCAAGATTTTAATGGGTACGCGGGATAGATAATATGAAGATATTTTATTTTACGTTATGATTTTTACCAGATTGTCTCACCGAGTGCCTTAATCAAAAATATTATTGTGTAAAACAATGAATACTCATTTCCATTACTACTCAGTCAAATTCTTCAAGGTGTAGGTAGGTCGAATTGGTTACAGAACCGAATTAGCCTACCCCTACTCCACGTAGTCTTGTATGCCCTACCCCTAGAGTTTTTTTTAGAACCCGGAGGCGCGGAGGGAGGGCAGCCCCCGCCCGCTGTAACAAAACGCAGACACCCGGGCGAGCCGGAGCGGCTGAGGCTGGTCGCCGAAGGCGACCAGCAAGCCGAAGCTGCGCAGGCGAGCGTGGGTGTCTGTGCTTTGTTACGCAAGGGCGAAGGGGCTGCACCTTCCGCAGCGCCGGAGACGTCACGGTTCGAAATTATGCCCTATATTCTGCGTTTTTACGATTTGGCCAAACGTGGATAACCAAACGTAGACGATTTAACGGTCTGGACAAACTGAGTTGCCCATTTCATGAAATGCGACCATTTGAAGTTAACAAATCTACGATGTGGTCACGACATACACATTTCCTAATACGATATCGGAATTGTATACAATTCCTAGGAAATGTGTACATTTCCTAGGAAATGTATGAATTAAATAATTTTTAAAACAATATTTTACACATTGCCTAAAGAGCTTAGGTAGATTTCATACATTTCCGGTAACATATACATAATAACACCCAGCGGATTATTTGACAATAATGACTAATAAAATTATATAAGAATTTGGTGAATATGTCATGTCGAACCACAATTTATGTTTCGCTACCATAGAATGTATTATCATTTTAATTCTTTCGATTTATGACTCTATTAGTTCGGGAATCTCATAAATTTAGACGGCTTAAAATTCGGTGAACATCAAATCAAGGGAACAAATGAAAATATTACTTCTATGTTACTGGCAAAGCATATCCATTAATTATTGTATAAATACCTGGTATGTTTTATTTCACAACTGCCTGACTTGAACATATTAAAATCAAACTACTGAGCACGGGTCTTATCCTTGTCATAGAGGAGACCTATGCAGCATTCCACCACGCAGCTCCAGTGCGGATTAGTGGACAAGTTATTGGTCAATACAAGTGCCAACAGTTTTATCCAGCCCGTAGGCACCCGACATGGCTTAACAACTGCTATCACTCTTCTTTATTTATGAGCAATTTCAATGTTTTTTTTTGTGAGTCATTTGCAGATAACTGTATATATAAACCACCTGATGGTTAGTGGTCATTATAGTCTAGTACATCCGTAACAAAAATATAGGTAATACCGGTAGGTTATCAGTCAAGAACGACGGAAGAGAAAAGAAAGAAAACAATGGCTCTCAAACCCCAGCAATGACTGAATGGTAGAAAGACAGATTTGGCTTCTGACTTAAGCAAAAGGAAGCCATACCTACTACTAAGTTTACAGAACCTTGGGACATTCTACAGAATTACGGATTATTCACGTTGCCGATAACATGTCAATGTAATAGAATTTTGTAAGTGATATATCGTTAAGAATATTGTTTAATGAACATAAATATAATATAACTAGCCTTTGCCCGCGGCTTCGCCCGCGTGGAATTCGTTTATATTGCGAACCGGGGAAGTGGGAAAGAAGGTACGTCATCAACTATCTTCCTGGGAAAATTCATCGAAATCGGTCAGGCGGTTTACATTTTTCATACAAACTTTCATCCCCTATTTCAAGCCTTTAGGGGTTGATTTTTGAAAAAAAAGTAGCCTATATGTGACTCTGAGTCTTCAACTATTTTCATTCCGAATTTCATCCAAATCGCACCGGTGGTTTAGCCGTGAAAACGTCACAGACAGACAGACAGACTTTCGCATTTATAATATTAGTATGGATGGATATGCTTCGAGTAATACATCGTTTTGAAAGATATCTTTGTAACAAATTGAATTTTACTTAAAGCTTCTAATGTTTTTCTGCGCGTTCAATACGCAATCAAATATGGTTTCTTTTTGAATAGATTTCAACATAATTTTGCCTTTCGATTAAAGCTTTCTTTATCCTTAATTCGACTTATCTTAAATCAGTTTCATTCAAAACCTTTCCCTAAATCGATTCAAATAAAACTCTAGATTATGTTCCGACCTTGTTTCAACCGTGAGAGTTCAATGATTGTTCACACACTTTATCCTTAGATGGATATTTTATTTTAAAACAACTTCAAAAAAGTTTTAATTTTCTTTTTAGGGTTCCGTGGTTGGTTTTTATCGTTCACGCGGGTGACAAACGGAACACTATGAATAAGCCTTCGCTATCTGTCTGTTTTTCAAAGATCTATATCAATTGCACGGAAATCTATTCTAAACTATCTGTTACCCGCGACTTCGTTCGTGCATAGAAGTTTTTCCCCGCATGAATAATGAAATAGTAGCCTTTATGTTGCTCCGCAATATCCTCTATCTCTCAGTGAAAGTCCCATAAAAATCCGTTTAGCCGTTTCTGAGATTAGCTCGCATCCACATACGATCAGTTACAGTTTATTATTTGTACCTATAGATAGAAGATATATAGACGTAGATATAGATAGATAGATCGACGTAGTAGGAGATTAAATTCAGGGGGTTGAAAATATATTCTTGGTCCAGATATTTACATACATGTAGAAAGGATGCCGGCTATCTTGAGTACAAATACATGAGGTATCGATAAGGAGACCAGGCCTTGAATACAAACGAAGTCCTTTAGATTTGCTTAGTACATTTTATGATTCCATTCAACAACTATAACGGATTTAACAGAATATCACGGATTGTATCTTCATATCACGACGTTCCACCAGCACACGTAAGGAGCCTCCACAACCTGATGACAGCTCCTCTTCTTGCTGTCGCCATGTCGTGAATGCTTCTTTAGCACGCGGTGTTACGTCAGTTGTCAAACTCGTCCAGATATAAGGACCTCCTTTTCACTGCGCCGTCACGGCCAACCCTGACCACCGCGCGTCCTCGAGCGGTTAGTTAGATTTGGGAGTCACCTAAAGAGACAATCATCCAATTAGTAATTGCTCGTCCATACCTGATACAAAGTAGCAACACACATTGCCGCTGAGTATGCTCAACTTTTGAATCTGACCAAATTAACCTTCAATATCAACATGCGTGTTATCACTCAGTTATTCCTATTTTATTAACAATCGTGCTCGTTGGCTTTCGACTACCAAACTGTTCCAAATCGTGAATCCGATTCAATCATGCCACATAAAAACTCACAACAACAACCTTAGTAGTGAACTGCTCTCTGTATTTCATCATCTCGACCTAAAACGCGCATATGAACTCGCAAAACTCCTCGATATAACAAGAACTCGGCATACCTAAATGCAACCTTCATTCGTTTACTCCAAAAGCGAGAACCGGGCGTGTGGAGCCCTCTGCACCAACTTACTCCCAAGGCGTGGACCGGACGTACAAAGCCCCTTCGACCAGCTTACTCCCAAGGCGTGGACCGGACGTACAGAGCTCCTTCGACCAGCTTACTTAAAAGCGGTGGCCCGGACAACTGTAGCCCCTTCAACCAGCCGAACATAGGTATCTTCCACAGCAGGCAGCGGGTTTTTCTCAAGCTCGGCAGCTATCCGACCCGAATGGCGCAATGGTTAACACGCCGATCGCTGTTCCGAGGGTCCTGGGTTCGATTCCCAGCGAGGCGGCAATTTGAATGATGAGTTTAAATTTCCGTTCTCGGTCTGGGTGTGTGTCCTTGTCTTGTGTGTTGTCCAAGGTACCCACGACACAGGGAATCCTAGTGTGGGGCTTTGAGTGTGAAGCGTTATTATTATTATTATTATCTTTCAACCAAAGGCGTAGTTCGGGCGTGGTTCTGGCTTATGAAGCCTTTTAAACCAGCTTGTTTCCAACCAGATGCGCACCTATTTTCTCTTGTCACTTGCTCGACACCACCTCTAACAATACTTACTCATTTGATACTGATAACCTAAATCAAGCATTCGTCCCTCTAGCCATAAACGTGCGCCATAATTCTACCACAATTGCCACGGATAACCACACTAAAACTCACTATCTGCAGCTGAAAGACTGTTTGAGCCAGCTGTTATTGCATTATCACTCCATTTTGAAGTACTACTATCACTATGAGCTTGGTTAATATGAACATCTTGTTCCTTATTGACCGCCGTCTCGGCCTCCTCACCACCGATCGTGTTTGTTACAATTTCAACTAAGCCCTCAAACTCACACTTACACACTACCCACGTTTCTTCAAATAGTAATAATATTACTTATACTACCTCAGCAAGAGTTGTTCGGAGGAAATAACTTTACTCTGCGTTATTCTATTGAAATGATATTGCACATCACACCACCGTTGAATTCTACATCACTCATATATTTACACAGTACCAAAAGCGAACAGTCGGAACTCAGCCACTCCCCAAATATGTCGTCTCGTCTGGCGAGAGATTTCCCTTTACCCTATTATGATACTTAGTGTGACCCTTGGTTACAAAATTCACATAACCATTACATAATTACACTAGCCGGGCTCGAACCGGGAACCACTAGCCTCACGGGCAATCATTATGCAGCAGGGTTTATATCCGTAACAGAACTAAAAAAAGCTTTACGTTTGTCGTCAACGTATGCTCGGTGACGGTGTCATCGCGTTCAGTACCAAAATTTACTGTAAAATTGCTGTTTTCTGCAGAGAATGAAAAAAAGAATTCAAAGACCTTACCAACTGCTTTTACTAATGTACCTTCCATTACACTCTGGTCAAAAATTGGAAAATCCTTGCGTGTATTTACTCCATTATCATTATACAATTGTCAATAGCTGTGCCCATGAATTGCTATGCTCGAACGTTAGTTTTTGTTGAGACATTCAGCCTCAGTTATCCGTCATGACTACCGCTGACAACATACATCCACGTTCCCACATGGCGTATCTGCAACAAATAATTTTGAACAGCAATTTCCCATATTGAAGAGCTTCAGTTGTTAGACAAACTACAAAGTTACTACAACATATCGCCCCAATATCGACATTAAGAATGATGACTAGCATAAACGCCCATCACATATCACATGCCCGATGAAGAATGAAAGAAAGCGTTAAAGAATCCCCAAATACCAGTACTTAGAAAGGTTCAATGATGATAGCCATGATCACGTTCTCGAGATGTCGTATCTATTGTAAATAGAACGTTCTTGTTTGAGAACCAACATCAGTGGTATAAGAAAGGCACCTTAATATTATTGAAAGCTGCAGTGTTAAATTGATCAAACGACCGCTGACCTTGTTAGAAGATGGCACCCTCAGAGCTGTTAGAATGGGACGTTTTGCCGAAAGCCTCATAAGTTACTTTCTTACTGCGCGACCAACCAGACCAAATCTTTACAACCGATACTAACCACATTTGCCTTATTATTCTGAATAATTTTCAAGTGCGAAGTACCTAGTGTGTACGCAGTATTTCCCATATGGCTAACTGGATAAATGTTGACAAAATAATAACCGATTCCATATTTTAGAAGGGATGAATAAATCGACCTTGGTTGCCATAAGTTTTATGATCTTGCCGGGTTTCAGGTACCAGAGACGCTTTCAACATTACACACTATGGTTGCAAGTTAATTGCAGTCCCCTCACTTTTGAGAAAAGGCGTGCCCAGTCGTAGCTTACAGGATAATTAAAGCATGCAGTGGACAATAATAATAAATGTTCATACTATATTGCCATTAGCAAGCTGAAAATTAGGTAGTCAAATTAAATTAATTCACGTCATATTACATTAGCTATTTCAATGTCTCCTATGTTCCGTAATTAAACCTCGCATCCATAGAAGCATCGGAGCGTATTGACACTAAACTCGTGTTGTATGAATGTACCGCATCGGTCATTTATCTTGGAGGTGAAGGTTGAAGCAACTTTGCAAATCCACAACAAGACTATTCCGTCGCGTTCATTCCTCTGCTTCACTATATACCCCAAACCACGTAACGAAACTCAACGCGATTCTCAACATCATACAATTCTCTGTTCGGTAGGTTTACAAAAAGATCAGGGAAAACTTCAATGTTTCTTAATAAAATAGAACTACCAAGGCTGCTAAAATGCTGACCAAACCTCATGAGAACATTTAATTAACGATTCATCTCAGAAATAGAACTCAACTCATAAAGACAATAATCTTATTACATTTGAACCAAATAGTTACGTTAAGCATTTCTACGTTCATCGTACATCATTACGTTAAGCTCTTAGATAAACTTCGCTCTCCATTGCAAGTCACACCATTAACATTCTGGAGATATTAGGTATTCAAAAGTACTTTAAGTCATTATTTTGATGCCGTACGTGTCCTCTAAACCAATCCTCAAGAGTATTCTAGAGTAACAGTCAATCCTAGCTCAAGTTACCATAGAAGTTACTCAAATAACATTACTGTCATTAATATTCTTTTACTGTTGGTCCGTAACATCCGAATGTAATTCATCTCATCGTTTCTGAAATTATTATTCTGTACACAATAGTCATAAACCTCAGACTTCACATTGGATCCAATGGTAGTTACAATTTAATCGCTCCATAATGATCCCTTACTATATCTTCATTGTAGCCATTCAAAACCAGGGCATGTCACAATTTTAGCTATAAACAAACATTATTATTCATTAATATTGAAGCCAAATCCTATCACAATTGATTCATCAATTTCAAAGCTTTCAGGCTATAAATCTCATCAGAAATATTATTTAGCTCCTTAAACGATGTTCAAGTTAACATCTTGTAGGACGCAGCAATTCAACACTTTGTAAAGCTCAGTGACATTACTAGGCTGAAGGTCTATGATATCCCTTTTAAGCCTCATCACCGACACATAATGTAACGGCATTTGAAGTAGACTTAAGACAACGTAAATAAGTTCGGATCGAATTAAACAATAGAAACGGAAGTCTAAAACACCAGCGTCTTAATCTCGCATGCATTTTGTTCTGATTACGTTACAATTATTCCATACTTTATTATTGATAGTTAATAGGGTAAATTACCTACTAGTTAAAGAACTTACAACCCTCCTTTTTATGGAATTAAGAAAGCAAACGAGCGTAAAGCACCACCCTTCCTCCATCACGCATGATAATATTGTGCTCCTTCTGTCCTCCTCATCTATTCAGCTAGGTACTCTACAGGAATCCCCATCGCAACGTCGCTCTCCAAGAAGTATACCAATGTTAATAGTAATTATTGCCTTACCGACATACTCACCCTTAGTGACTTACCCACTCACTAATGTTATTACATAATACATACAGATAAGCGTTTAGTATTAACGCATACCAATAGAAAACCAGAATTATGTTGACGCTGTGCCCTCTCAAACATTAGCAGCGATCTAAGAAGCATACAATACTGAAAGGTGCGTTTTAGCGCACATTAGCGCACATTTCCACACATTTTTGTACATTCGTATTATACACGACTTTCTGCTATCCATGATACGCTGGCTATGGCTTTTACAACCGCCATCACCTTTACAGCATAATTCTTTGTAGTTTAGTCGAATATCGTTCATATTTTCATACTTTACACACGGTCATGGTCGTGTTTATGAATCGTCTGAGAGTTTTTGTGAGACTTTTCCATACCTCTATATCCATGACACTGCTTGCACATTCTGTAACGGAACAATATTATCACAACCAATGGAACAATGTTACCAAAAGAGCTCCATCGAACACATATACTATGGAAGTAGGTGTTCACTATCCAACAACACAATCCTTATTTGCAACCTCAGTTTTCAACAATGATCGTTCCAATTCGATCGTTTCCAATGCGTTTGTAATGATTTACATCGTAAAATATTCACTTCCAAGAAAATTTCAAATGACATCTTTTGTCAGTCCTCTTTTATTTTTCACCGTTTATTGCAAAAATATTGTAAATGCATTATTTTTTTATGTTTTTATGCAAGGTTTCATGAGCGCTGGGTTCTTTATCCCACTTCTGATGTAGAAAGGATGCCGGCTATCTTGAGTACAAATACATGAGGTATCGATAAGGAGACCAGGCCTTGAATACAAACGAAGTCCTTTAGATTTGCTTAGTACATTTTATGATTCCATTCAACAACTATAACGGATTTAACAGAATATCACGGATTGTATCTTCATATCACGACGTTCCACCAGCACACGTAAGGAGCCTCCACAACCTGATGACAGCTCCTCTTCTTGCTGTCGCCATGTCGTGAATGCTTCTTTAGCACGCGGTGTTACGTCAGTTGTCAAACTCGTCCAGATATAAGGACCTCCTTTTCACTGCGCCGTCATACATATTTTCATTTTGTACCTATTTAATTTAAGTTAGTATTTTAAGTGAAAGTTATCACAATTAAAAAAAATCAAACAAAAATAATACCTATTTTCCATAACCTCCACGAACAAGCATGCACAGATATTAAATTAATAGTTAAAATTGAAACTGGTAATAAATGCCTTACGACCGTTCCAAAAATACCTTAAGAGCAATAGTATCTAAATACCTTAGACACACGTGCACTAACATTTTGATATATCACAAAGGTCAGCGGTCAATGGTCAAAGGTGTCCATTTACTGTTTATTGTTTTCTATTACCTTATAAGTACAATGGTATCGTATGTAGCGGTGATAGCCTAGTGGTTAAGAATTCGGGCTCCTATTCGGAGGGTCCCAGACCCTCGAATCCCAGGGCACGCACCTCTGACTTTTCGGAGTTATGTGCGTTTTAAGCATATAAATATCTCTTGCTACAAATGGTGAAGGAAAACATCGTGAGAAACCTGTATCTATGCTCTCCTTCAGGGCCGGCGTTGCACTGGTGACTCCCCTGGTGTTGCCTTGTGTCCATAGGCGACGATGACCACTTACCATCAGGTGGCTCGTCCGTTTTTTCGTCAGCCCTTCAGGTTTAAAAAAACTGCCGGAGAGTTCGCAAAACTCAAAGGCGTGTGAAGTCTGCCAATCCGGACTTGGCCAACATGGTGGACTCAGTGGGCCGCGATGGGTTGAGGTGATGATGGATCGTATGAACATTGCTAAATTTACGGGATATTCCCTGAATGTTGATTCAATGCTGTTTCCTTTTAAGATTGTTTGTTCTTTGTTTTATTTGAATTAATTAGGTTCAAAAATTTAAAAAAATTCACACTTCCGATGCCGCACATGATAACTGTAACGGACACAGAACAAGACTCCGAGACTAGGATGGTTAGTCCAGGTAGCAGATGGTGTTATGGTGCGTACAGACTATATATAACAAAACATGTTATAAAACATAGTTAAATAACATGTTTTTTTAATGTGGACGATATGTGTTACAAAAACAAGTTATATAACATGTTATTACTTTTTGCAACAATGTTAAGTATATGCTATATTTTAAGAAATGACACGCATTGAATTGTTATAAAACACTGTTATACAACAATGTTATTTTAAGGTCTTGTTACATGTTTCATTGTTAGACAACAATGTTAGATAGTGTGGACGTGTTATAAAACAGAAGTTATATAACATGTTACATAATCTGTACGCACCCTTAGAATATTACTTGGTTATTATGAACGGGCTCTCAGGGATAGTTATTAGTAATAGCCCAATTAGTATCTAATATTTTTAGTATGAATCTTGTTTTTATCCGGTCACCGATGCATTGCTACCCTTCAGGACTAGGACTAAAATGTCCTTAAAAGTATAACCAGCTCTAATAAATGCTGTCTACACGTTTATTTATATGTGAGAACTAAGGTATACCTTTTCCGAAGCGTAGCAAGTGGGGTTTATAGCCACAGTTATAACTAAATCTTTGTCCTTAATAATTTTATTACAATATTTGTCGGCTATTGACCAAAGCATTTTAGTGTTTTCCAATGCAGTAAATAACATACTTTATATCGAATACTCACGAAGTTCAAATAGTTCAATGGTTTAAATTTGACCTCGCCGTAGGTGGCAGGCCGTATATAGGGATCGGCTAAGGTACTTGTTACATAGTCGAGCGCGAAAGATAGATAAAGAGTGGTCAAAATTAATACCTACAACGTATTCTGTATGTATTTATCAATGGTTAAGTCATTCTTATTTATAATCACAATGCAAATAAGCAATATTGATTGCAGCTGTATGAAAGTTGTAGTTGTGACTGCCAATTTTTGGCTTTGCGGTAGAGTTATGATTTTTACTACTAAATATTCTTATGTTAAATAAGTTACGTTTATGAACTTACTTACTGTGAGACTTACAACTTGACCATTGAAAGGAATATTAATTTATAAAATAAAATTAATTCATTTAATAACGGTGGGCATGCTAAGGTTACTATTATCGCAATCTATAATCGTTTATCTCTTCCCGCTTACGATGTGACCGATCATAATGTGTAACTACGTAATACTTACCATATTAATTGCCAAACAAACCCAAAAGCCGTTAAGCTATAACGTGCTAGTGTGAAATTATTATATTAGGTATTCATTAGACCAATTTGTAGGCATTGATTTTGCGTGCATTAATTTAATATCATCTTTTCATGTAATATAGTGATTAACCCATCAAACTTTGTTATTAAGGTTTGGTGAGTGAGTCAGAGCGAAGGTTAAGACACGATCGACAATAAATTAATACTTAATGTATTCTTTATGCATCTAATATTAAATTAAGATAAAATTTTATTTTTAATCGACTTCAAAAAAAGCAGGTATTCAATTCGATTGTATTTGTTTTTGTTACGAAATAACTTTTACCAGATGAGTCTATTTGGGCGACAGCTGACAGGTAATTTTTGAATCATCTCTAATTATGGATTTTTGAAATCAGACTCAAGTAGCGCAATGGTTAACACGGCCGGCTCGCCGCGACGTTCGAGGGGTCCTGGGTTTGATTCCCAGCGAGGCGGAATTTGCACTATTCAAATTCCGCAAATTTCAAAGTTTAAATTTAAATTCTCTGCTAAGTGTGTCCTTGTCTTTGTTGTCCACAGAACCCAGGACATTGGTGCTTCCCAAGACCAAATAGACGCTACTTCAGACTACTCGTTTTTTAGTCTAGCCACGACGTTTACACATATTACTACCCGCATAAATAAAATAAACATCCAATAAGTGACACGTGCCTCCGTGTATTATAATCTCTGTCACATGTCAGCATGGCGGTACTATAGGGACGCAATTGACGTCACCAAGCGAGCTAAATGCCAAAGGGACGTGTGTAGACAAACGATAGTGTTGATCTGGCCTGAAAGGTTGGCGCCAGTATCCGCGAGTGTAGGTAAAATAATGTCTTAGTATCCGAGAGGGTATTATAATTCTACTTTACGCACCTTACCCTTAACAAAGTTTGAATGTTGTACTCTGGAGCCTGAGCTGGGGTTTGAAACTGCGATCACTTTTCAAAAAAAATGTCTTCAATGAAGGAAAATATTGTGAAGAAACCTGTACATCTGACAGTGTGTTATGCACTTAATCGCTGCTTACTGTCAGCTGAGATTGTAATTAAGCATTACATTATAAAAAGGTAACGTTAGGTATCATAGATGTGTGAAAACAGCTTAACTTTAAAACACGTTTAAATTTTCACTGACTACGGATACTCTCATTTTCTCAATGGCTGCCTGGCTGGTTGCTGATTGCCACCTCTTTATTGAATGAGCCATTAAACGTCTCGTTACTTAGCGAACATACACAGTCCATTATGCTACATACACGCTCAAAACTTCAGACAAAGTCGTCAGGTACAGCCTAACACACATATTTATGTAGGTATAGCTAGTAACTATTAGAGATTTTTTGTTTGGAGATTAATAAAATAATATAAATACTTTGTCTGCCTTAATCCACTCACAATAATTATCTAAAAGATTTTTTAAACTTAATAGAAAAGACTTATTATATAAAAAATATTATATAAAAAAATAGTTTCCGCTTTAAGTGGGGCCACGCCTTTCGTCGAGGACGCTCACACAGAGTTACTGAACAGCCACAGACTTCTCTTGAATATGAATACGGGATCCAATGAACTTAGAATACATTTCTCTACACGTTTGTGAACTAATTGTGTATTATTTCAACTTATTTGTCAGTGTATTGGATTCGTGTATGGTTAAATAGCTACTTATCACCTACATGCCAATTTACTTAATAAATACCGTACCTAATAGCATCTTGCTAGTCGGTAACACGTCGGTGATTCTTTTTACCCCCGCCCCGACGCAAAAGGAGAGCTGTTATAAGGTGTCTGTGGTGATCGAGATGGTTCTTACTTCTTAGCTATAATTTTTAAATGTATGTTTAGGCATTTGATGATTCGCTTAGAAATGGGAAAATTTTAATTTTAAATTTAAAATTATAAAACTGCTAATGTAGATATTACTGATTAATAATTTAGTTAGTAACCTATTCATATCACAACCCTAATAACCCACAGCTGGACTCGACTCGGGATGATATCATTATGCACTTATCTCAAACTAGTTTCATCACAAAAGACTACTTATTGATACTCGTAAACCCGACGTTGCAAAAAGCAAGAAATTCCCCAATACATAGTCCGACCACTCAAATGCACCCTACATTCATCGGGGACTAAAACACTTTCAAGTGAACGCCGCTAACATTGATTTACGTGGGTCCATTCATTGGTAATAGCCCAACCGGTCTGGAGTGGACGTGCCTTTAGTTTAAAAAATGACAAAACGACCAAATATCTTCACAAGCATAGAGTAGACAATTCTGCTAATAGTTGAACTACTACTGGTTTCAAATCCTGCTTGCATCTCATCATCATCATGACCCATTATCCCACTGTTGCGACGAAAACTCATGGAGTTCTTACAAGGCATAAGCATTAGACTGGCAAACAATAAATTAGGTTTTTCGCATACGAGTAGATGGCAGTCGTTAAGCCATGTCGGAGGCCTTCGGGCGGCTTGAAAACTTTCGACGCTGGGTTGCCCACTAACTCCTCCACCAATCCGCACTGGAGCAGCCTGGTGGAGTATACTCTAGGCATCCTCAATAATGAGGAGAGACTCGTGCTCAGTAGTGGGCCATTAATGGGTTGTAGCCAGCCAGCCAGGTTTTTGGCCAATAAAATCACTCAGAGAAGAAAAACATCGTGAGGAAATTCATTCTCCATAACGTTCTCAAAGTATTGTTAAGTTAATCTTGCCTTCATGCAGCACAGAACCATTCTTAGAAAGAAAAAAAACTTGATTTAACAACTAAGGTTGTAGTAAATATACTTAAGTACTTATACATTTTATTAAGTGTTCCAAGTATCCATTACAAAGAGCCGTTTCGATGGAATTCCAGAGGAAGATCCCTTTGAATTTTATTGGCCCGAATATTCCGTAATGTCTAATGGAACACATGGGGTACAGAGGCTTACTTATCTAAAATATTCCGCTGAAAGGGTGTGGAAAGATACAGGTGCGTTTTGTTCAAAGGTTGCGTATTAATGTGTTGATTAAGGGCACTTTCGCAGATAAAACACTGAAGGGTTACAACGTACTTTTATTGTCATCGAACCTAATTCTACCATCAATTAGGAGCCAACATTTTCATTCTTACAGTTTTGTTATTTCTTTTTTATACTAGTTGTCCCTGGAATTGCTGGAATTTTTGTATCAGTTAATCGCCTTTTTATCCCTTTATGGCATACCAGTAGTCTGGTTATCGCTGGTTGATTTCCACAACCAAATGTTCATATTCGCAACCATAAATAAATGGAACGCGATTGAAAAATTCCAGTGTAATATGATTTGATGATAAAAAATGATGCCTCGCTACAGCTTCCGGCACGGAGAGCCAAATTAGATTGAAATCAGGCGAGACGACGCTTTTATTATGTAAGTAGAAACGAAATTATCGTCCGCATCGATTCCTATAAAGTCGTTTCCGATGTTGCGTCGTCTGTCCTATTTATTGTGAAGGGAGTTTTGTATTGCAAAGAAAACACTTTGTTCATTTTTGTTGGGTTGTCATGTTCATTACTAAAATTAATAAAACGTTTATTACTCACCTGGTGGCAATGTGAAAAGTAATGTCGATAAATAACGGAGTTGTAGCATAAGAAATATTTTAAAAATATAAATAATACCTGCAAATGATATACTTCAGTGTACCTAAGTAAGGATTTTTCTTTGCTAAAATCTGCGCTTAAAATCCTTAGGCATTATCACCTCTAAGCATCTAACTCGTTATGAAATATATCTCTCCAAATATCTTGATGCATACCATTTTCCCCTATACGTGGTGCACCTTGCTGACCAATGGACTGTGTATCACATAGCCATGTATCCCTACAGTAGCTACTTCCATTGAAAGATGATAATATTGCCGCCCTAGCTGGCCATCACTCTTCTAAAACATGCGAAATGCGAGTAATTTCTGTATAATCTATAGGTTAATTATTTTATAACTAAATCAAACACTTGGTACCAAATTAGTAAAAGAAGCCCAATTAAACATATAACTAACTTAAGCAACCCATTCATTATCCGAACTGACACGTAGCGTTATTCTGGCAGCCGTACATTGCCAATGTTTTGATTGATCGCTCTAGTTCGTAACTATATGAATGTCAGCATAGGTAATTCCACACACAACTCTATGTTACCGACTGATATACCTTTTGCTTGAATTTTACGAGGTTTATAGAGGGTATAATAATTGAATATTGGGGTAAAACACCTTTAGTCAGATAATTTATTAATAAAGTACATTCGCTCGCAAACAAGAGGCTCAATTCATCATGACAAAAAGACGACCTTACAGAAGAACGGTAAATAAATAATTAGCCATGGACTTATTAACATCAAAATAATCACCAATCCATAGAATAGAGGAAATAAATACTTACCTTAATAACGTGAAATAAATAGGACGAACAGGCTATTTACACAATACAATAATTTTATATGGAACTGTAATATTTCGAATTTTAACTATTCGTTGCTTTCCAATATCCCCGCCGTTTATGTAAACCAACGTTTACTAATAAAGCCTAGTTGAGAAGCGATTACCTCTTGGCTAAAGACAAAATCTCTGAATGCATTGCGCGTTGCGTCACATCTGCCTACCGGGCAAACGGACCGGATTAACGGATGATACGTATAGTGAATGGCTCCCTTTATGCCTAGCCTGTGTTTACTGCATATGTAATGGCAAATACTCCACCTTAAATTGATCACGAATTGCTTGTACCAAGAGTAATATGTAAATTAATTCTTGTATTCTAATACAAGAGTAAGGATTTAGAATTCCTTTTTGTTTGTTAATTCTCTCAGTGAATTTAATATGGTTGTGGCTTGAAATATTCTTGTGTGTAACTATACCTACTCCATACTTCCATACGCGTTCGATATGGAATTCAATTTAATGGTAACCCGCTCAAATGCCAGATTTCTGCACCTGTGATTAAGGTTTTAGATTGACGGTGAGATTTATAATGCTTAAAGTAAATTTTGATTACATGCTAAATTGAGCCGTAAGCACAAGTAATACGGTTGTTTTAAGCGGGGGGTGCTAATTCCATATTCTCGGCGACTCAAGTGAGCAGACAATCCACCTGATGTAAATAAGTCCATCAGTGGTCACATGACCACCTGACCAACAGTGTATAATCTAACCTAACACAAAAGAGAAAAAAGTAAGAAGTTCCATCCAATCCCCAGGCGGCAATTATATGCAAGCAGGTTTCTCGGAAATAATATAAGTAACAATATTATCTAAAGATAAACAACGCTACACACTCATAGCGCCACTCTAGAATTTTTTGTGTCGTGTGTGCCGTGGACAAAACACAAACTAAGTACATATACTCAGACTAAGAGCAGAAACTTAAACTCATCATTCAAATGTCCATCTCTCTTGGAATCGAATCCAGAACCCTTGGAACGCATTTACCCATTGCGCCATTAAGGCAGGCGTGGATCCAGGTCTCAAAAGGGTTGTGGGCATTTGGGTCGTCAATAATAAATACTCCTTATACCTAATACTCTTGTTCTCTATGACATGCTGGTTTGCATACTTGGACATGAGAGTTGACTCTACCTTTTATAGGCTGCCTCAATACGACCAGGATAAAATGCCCTAATATTTTGGGTTCAGAATTTGGAATATGAAAACCAAGTTCTCATCAGTAAGAAATAAGAGTCTAACAACAAAGGTAGATAAATATGCTATGCCGATGATAGAGGTATTTATAAAATGCGGAGGGCGCAAAAAGTACCGCACACGCTAAGAACAAGTTTCAACGAGCCGAGAGTAGAACTTGTTAAGACTTATGTATGCAGGAATTCCATGGAATTTAGGTTTTTTTATATACTAACTAATTAAATATGAATTACAAAGAATATAATTAATAAAATATCGTACCAAAAACTTTTTTCCCCGTTTTATTCCTTAAAGAAATCTGTGCATCGGGCATAAATTTGTGTGGGATGCAAATGAAGGCAGCATTGATAGCCTAGTGGTTAAGAATTCGGCCTTCTATTCGGAGGGTCCGGGTTCGAAACTTCGAATCCCAGGGCACGCACCTCTGACTTTTCGGAGTTATGTGCGTTTTATGCATTTAAATGTCACTTCCTACAAACGGTGAAAGAAAACATCGCGAGGAAACCTGCATGCCGGAGAGTTCGCAAAACTCAAAGATGTGAAGTCCGCCAATCCGCACTTAGCCATTGTAGTGGACTATGGCCTTAACCTTCTCATTCTGAGAAAAGACCTGTGCTCAATAGTGGGCTAATGGGCCAGGATGGGTTGAGATGATGATGATGTGGGATGCAATTAAAACCAATTCCATTCCTATGTAACTTGAACGAGTACTGCAGTTATTTAACAAAAATTCCTCCTTCTAACTTGATAATTCAAAATTGCCTTCCATTAAACTAGAATTCTGCCTGGTAAAGACTTTACACCTATGAGAACTTTATGTAAAACTGTTGTGAGAATTTCTTCTCAGCGGTTTCCTTTGCTAAGCAAGTTAAAATTAATTTTATTTCTTTTGTACATCTTAATGAATTAAACAACTTAAATTCCAATAAAAGAATAGGATGAGAAAGATTTTTACAATTATAATTTATATGTCATTTAATTTATACTGTGTTACTCAAAGTGGAAGGTAATATTTGACTTCTGAAAGTTCCAGTTAAATTCGAGGCAGTGCGCAGAATATTTATTCTATAAAATAACGTAAAATATAGACTTCAACATTGACAAGTAGGGATAACTCAAAAACAGCCTTTAAAATGTCGCTCTTTGTTTGACCCGATTACAAACACCAGCTTTCAAATGTAACAGAAATATAAAAATCGGTTCACGTACAAAAAAATACAGTTAAATTGAGATCCTCCTCTTTTTAACTGACTTCGAAAAAGAAGGACTCGATTCGTATACCTACGTACCTATCCCATTATCTCATAACTTTGTAATGAACCGATTTTGATGTCACTAAAGTCTTTAAACTCTTAGCCGAGCAGTTCTGTGTTTAAAATAGTAATTAACTTAATAATTACCTTCCAGCAAAATACTCTCTTAAGTTTGAGAAATCCTGACTAATAAAATGCATAGCTTCTCGTTCGTTTCTCCCACATAAATAAAATATCCGACGTATAGTTAAACACGCCCGCGTAGTATCCTAAACATGCATGCCTAATTAATAGGAAGCGAAAAACAAGGATCCTGCGAGCGAATCGCGGGGATTTTATTGTAATGGCGTTTCTGACAAATCTCTGTGGGCGGTTAGAACATTTGTGAGCTATTAATAAAAGTTAAGATGTGGTTTAGACCGCTTTTTTGAGTATCTAAACAAAATTAGCAAAAAAATATTATAAACTAAAACCTGATTTCGGAAAACTAATGCTTTAAGTCTAAGAAGTGGTAGTTAATGCGTGGTATGACAAGACGTCATCATCAAAAAAACTATAGAAATACCACTAACCAAATTAAGAAAGAAAACGAAAATCAGTAACCGTGTAAATCTATAGGTACCTTATCGATATTGAAACATCGATTTAAGTACCCTTAACTTCATAACGTCTGAATCCAATCGCGTGTAGTAAATTTACCCGCGCTCACAAACTCTATTGCAGATAAAAGCTAATGTTTTCCGTGACGTCACGTACGCGTGACGTCATACTCAGTTATGCAGTATCTCTCATCTAATATGGAATTATGAAATACGAGTGTCTGTGTGTTTGCATTGGGTCTGGTTGTGATAGAAAATACAAAGTTTAATTATTAATTCTTTCTTTTAAATACTTATATGAAAATGTTTAGGTGAGATTGTTTAATGCCATATATCTTATTTATTAACCGACTTAAAAAATTAGGAGATTCTAATTTCAACTGTATTTTTATGTCTCTTAACTGGACTGGGCGAACAATTTTAATTAAACGTAGGTATATATTATTCGAAAGCTTCTTTACATCTCTGTTATTTTATGTAAAAAGTTTGTTATTTGGCATATTGAAATATTACAAACGAATATAATATGTTACCCCAAGTGTATTTTTGTATTGAAAAGTGCGTTGAAGTCGTTCGCGCCATTATTGAGAATTACGGTAACCGAAATACAGACAAAAAACATTATTAAAAAAATATTCTCTAATGTCATTCACCTAGAGTTGTAGAGTGAGTTTATATTTCGATGGCCATGCTACGAATTTCATAAGTATTCTAAACCAATAAAATAATAACAATATTGTCTTAATATAATTTATTAATATAATTTATATTGGCCATATCATACATTAAGCATTGATTTTATTATCACGTATAACAAGAAACAAAAAACCCTAAACTACTAAATTTCAAATTTACGTTGAAAGTGCAGTTTTTTTCAATATTCGTCAACCGATTTTTAGAATAACTTCCAACGACGAAAAAGCACATACTTAGAAACCCACGATCTAATGAAAACTTGAAAGCAATAACTTCACAATTTTAACGTGAAATTAAAATTTATTTTTGTTGAATATTTCCGGTTTCTTATTTATATGAAAACGAATGACGAAGTTTCTTTGAAAGAAGCAACTTCAAATTGAAGCAGACTTTGTAATCTGAGTAATAAAAACCTTACTTTATATGTAGGTTATAAAACTTAGCAACAACTCCTGACAACTTTCAATTAAAATTACAAATTCTGTAAAAGTAATTTTAAACTGTGGATTTATAATTATGTCATCATTATTGAAAGTAAGCAGATAAAGTTTGCTTTGGGTAAAATCTATCCTTTATTTCTATTTCTATCTATCTTTTACACATAGATATAATAAAACTGTACCTGATCGCTGTTTGTGCACGCTAATCTCAGAAGCGGCTGAACGGATTTTTATGGGACTTTTACAGAAAGATAGAGGAGGTTGTGGAGCAACATATAGGCTTTTTATCCAGGAGATCCTGCGGGATCGGGATCCATGCGGGAATAACTCCTATGGACGAACGAAGTGGCGGGCTCAGCTAATAATATGTAAGTAAAATTTTAAGTAAGGACGCCTTTTGATATAACTATTCACTTTTTTATCACCTTTCAAACCAACAATTTTTTATCAGAACTTTATTTTTAATCATAACTTTGTACCAAGATTTGAACCCAGGGCCTTTGAATTGCAGTCCATCATGGTAACCTTTGCATAGCACCATACGTACAATGTATTTTACAGATAAAACAAAAATTCTACCGACCGTTAACAGTTTTTAACTTTAAAATAAAAAAGAAGACATTCTGAAGTTATTAAACAAAACGTCTACATTGTTTTCGCAATATACTCGTTGTAACCTGAAAAATGTTCCGAAAACGCGAGCAGAAAATATTCTTAATATTGTGTAAATATACGAATCAAGGTGTTATGGAAGTCGGTCAAATTCTGAATAATTCGGCCATTCCTACGCTTTCTCGGGTCATTTCAGGTATGCCTATTAAAATGATATACGGGGTGGGATCCTGCGGTGTCTTTAAATAGGAAATGGCACCATTTAAATAGTTCAGTGACCTGGATTGGACAGCCTTTGTGTGAACTCGGATTTTTGAGAACGACAGTAATACATAGTAGAGATGGTAACAATCCATACTAATATTATAAATGCGAAAGTCTGTCTGTCTGTCTGTCTGTCTGTCTGTCTGTGACGTTTTCACGGCTAAACCACCGGTCCGATTTGGATGAAATTCGGAATGACCATAGTTGAAGACCCAGAGTCACACATAGGCTACTTTTTTTTTCAAAAATCAACCCCTAAAGGCTTGAAATAGGGGATGAAAGTTTGTATGAAAACAAAGATTTTGATGATTTTTTCCAGGAAGATAGTTGATGACGTACCCCCTCCCCCATTTCCCCGGTTCGCGATATAAACGAATTTTACGCGGGCGAAGCCGCGGGCAAAAGCTAGTATAATTATAATTACTCATTATTATCCATTTGCCTTTATCCATTTATTTCTTTTGCTGTTCTTATTTTCTTAAGGAAGAAATCGCTTTAAAGCGATAAGACCACCCATTGTTTTGTATTACTTTTTTGTACTTTTGCATGTGTATTTTATTTTGTGGTATATAAATAATAAAGTTTTAAATAAATAATTATACGTTATTACGTGCCTTGTTAAGCTGAACTTTCTGCTACTAGTGGTCACCAATATAAATACCGACCGCGCCCGCTGTTGCTAAAATACTTCATAACTTAGGGTCGAGGCTAGCCGTCGCGATATGTTTATTTATTTCCGAAGAAAACAGAAGGAAGAAAGAAAGTATAAGTAAAAACTAGCAGCAGTCCTAATTATAATTTTATTGCACTCCTCGTATAAAACTTATCTTATACTAAAAACAACCTTCATCATCATCATCTCAACCCATCATGGCCCACTACTGAATACGGGTCTCTTCTCAGAATGAGAAGGTAAAGGCTATTATATAGTCCACCACGCTGCCCAAGTGCGAATTGGCGGACTTCACACACCTTTGAGTTTTCCGAACTCTCCGGCATGCAGGTTTCTTCACGATGTTTTCCTTCGCTGTTTGTAACAAGTGACATTTAAAGGCTTAAAACACACATAACTCTGAAAAGTCAGAGTTGGGAGGAGGAGGCCCTGGGATTCGAACCTATAGCGTATTTTCTATGATTCGAACCCGGACCCCCCGAATAAGAGGCCGAATTCTTAACCACTAGGCTATCACCGCTACCGTTATCTAAGTACATCGTCGTATATTATAATCAGATAAGCATAGATGAATCTTAATGAATTCTAAGCAAATTTCAATCTAGGTTCTGTTCGGTGGAATATAGAAAATCTAATTAAATTTATATGCAGGGCTATTACAGTAATTTGTGTAATGGCGCTATAGGCGACGGCGACCGACGGCGCGGCGTCGCGCGTGTCGGATCGGTAATAGGCGGCTGGATGCACTTTTTTCCAGTTTATACCGGAATTTTCCAGTTACATCGTAATTATAATTTATTGCAGATAATTTTATATACATTTGGAAGAAGGTTTATAAGCTGTAGGTGTGTGAGTGCTTAAAGGCGCCAAATTTAATTTAATAAAATTTAAGGCGACCATCTCAGACCTCAGGGGTAGCAACGCATCTGTGACCGAATTAGAACAAGACTCATACTAACAATAACTAACTGGACTATTACTAACATTAACTAACAGGACTAATTATCACTAACATCCCCTGTCCTCGCACTTATTAACAAACTAACCAACTAATATTTTAACACCGTCTACTAAATAGACTAACCATCCTAGTCCCTTTGAGTCTAGTTCTAGGTCGGTCACAATTGTTATGGGCGGCAGCGGAAGGGTGGTGCTGCATGCTCGTTTGCTATCTTAATTCCATAAAAAAAAAAAAAAAAAAAATCTACAATAATATGTGAAGCAAATAATATAAAACCTACAAGTTTGTCATTAGAAAACCATCGTTTCGGCAGCCAATAATTAACCTGTCTCAATCGATAGAGTAACTAATTGCAATCAAAAAGTATTCAGTAACGATCTTGTTTAAATCTGAGATATTTGAGCCGCTACACAAATAATGAAGACAATTTTTTTATTTGAACTCAAATTAACTCAGAAAGTATATCGACGAAGGGAAATAAAAATATAAGGGAAATATAAATAGGTACATTTAAATGTAAAGGAATAAATCTTTTGAACGTTTACCTAGACCTACATAATTAGTCAATTAAATGTAATAGATTTTGAAAAAATGTCCGCGTGTTTAGACAAGAACTTTGTTCTGTTCTCGTCCAGACTTTATGCTCGCAAAAACATCATTAATGGTCCACCGAGAAATAGCGCCGAAGCTGCAAGTCATTCCATACAACTATGTTATTTTAAGATGAGCTTACAACAACTAACTGGACCATTACTAACATTAACTAACAGGACTAATTATCACTAACAGTCCATGTCCTCACACTTATTAACCAACTAACCAACTAATATTCTCGCTACAACCCACTAATGGCCCACTACTGAGCACGGGTCTCTCCTCATTACTGAGGAGGCCTAGAGCATACTCCACCACGCTGCTCCAATGCGGGTTGGTGGAGGGGTTAGTGGCCAACCCAGTGTCGAAAGTTTTCAAGCCGCCCGAAGGCCTCCGACATGGCTTAACGACTGCTATCAATCGATAACAACCGGGACCGACGGCTTTACGTGCCCTCCGAAGCACGGAAGCGCTCAAGAAGTTTTTGCCACTAGCGGTCACCCATCCGACTACCGACCGCGCCCGCAGTAGCTTAACTTTGTCGATCGCTTAGGATCAACGCAAGCCGCCGGGCTATGAGCGCTTCAACACCATCTACTAACTGGACTAACCATCCTAGTCCCTTTGAGTCTAGTTCTAGGTCGGTCACAGTTGTCATAGGCGGCAGCGGAAGGGTGGTGCTGCATGCTCGTTTGCTATCTTATTTCCATTAAAAAAACGCAACTACGTTTTGGCGGATTGATAACACAACACTCAATCTACACATCTATTTATCATAGATATAAACAAAATTGCAGAGCCTATCTATGATACCGTATATCATACATAAGGTGGGTTTTAATAATAGTGTTTCTTTTATCGAACGATTGGACATTATGAGTTTATTTCAATCCAACATAAATATATTACCTCATTTGAGTACTTTTATGTCAGCCACAGAAAACGCTCACTGAAGGCAGAAACGCCCTATTACGACCAAAATGTAAATGTAAATACGTAAACTAACATATAATTTACATGGCTTTGGCATATTGATTTGCTGACGAAGCATTGCCGAAGCAATTAGGGAAAATCGATTAAGGGCTCATTTGATTTCGTCAAAATCCGACGATTGCTTCGCAGTACCTAACTATCAAGGATGCTATGTCTACACGTTATATTATATGCTTCGTTAATGACGTTCATTATACCTTAGGCTCATGTAGGGTTGCCAACTATACTAAGTTTTAAAATATTTTTTTATTGTTATAATAATAAGTATCTACTTTCCCCTCGGGGCTTCACTCGCGTGGATTTTTTTTAGTTCATCCCCTATTTATCCCATCAAAAATCCTCTCTTAGTGCTAATTTACACTCCCCAAGGAACAAACATACCAAACAGCTCCTTGCGTTCAGTTGATTTCTGTTACATTTTAGTTTAATGTTGTTCAGTTTTATTGATCATCTAATAATATCGCTCTATAATATCATGGATCTCTTATTAAGAACTTACTTAAACATCTTTTAGCGTTATGCCAGTCATATAACTCCTTTCATTTATTTTTTGGTCCTTTTTATGTCTTTTATATTTTTCTTCTTTTTTTTTTTTGATCGACAACGTAGCTGTGATGCCCTTGGTAACGTTGCTAAGAAGATCCTTCAAATGTTTAAATGTCATTTTACTGAGACGGTATTTTATTGAAATGCTGTAGTTTGAATGGATTTACTAAAAGGTTAGACCCAAGCCTTTGGGACACAGCCCCTTTGTATATGCGTAGTCCTAGCCCAGGCTTAAGGTAATCCTTTGTAAATCTAGACTTAATGCATTACTTACTATTTAAATAACACTGTTATTTAGGTAATAAAATTTGAAAGTCCACATCGCTTCGGAAAAAGTAAATCTGTCATTAATTTATGTAGAATAATATCGATGTAAAAATAAAAATACGGTCCAAAGAAATTATAAATGAAAACAAATGTGTTGTGGCGACATCGCACAACGTCACACGGTGACGTCACCGAAGCCTGAAACGCGCTATCGAAGATTTCTACATCGCTGGCATATATACAACGCCTCGAGTACATTCACTCGGGGCCCGGCCGCCCCCCAGGCATGTCGTTTCGCCTGGCGGGAGATCTCCCTTTGCCAAAGTGTAACTAATATACTTTAAACAGGGTTCGAACCCAGCTCCCACTCAGGAGGCCAAAGTAAATCATTTGGATAATAAAACAAAAACGGTTTAAATTTTGTTCGTCTGTCTTTCTGTACAATTATATCCAAGCCAATCTCTAGAACGACTGAATCGATTTGTAAGTATAAGACTTTCACTCAAAACAACTTAATCGATTTTTACAGAACTTTCCCTGGAAGATACAGTAGGTTGTGGAGCAACATAGACGCTACATTTTATCAAGGAATTCCCAAAGGATCGGGATTAACAAGGCAAAACTTCCACGAGCGAACAAAGTCGCGAGAACAGCTAGTTCACTTTAACTGACTTTAAAAGCCTATTTTACTAAAATTATTGATTAAAATATTTGCTGGTGTCCTGTACAGTAATTTAAAATAAATCCTGCCTAGAGCAGCCTAACGGATCTTTAATAATTGAATTTGCCAACCGGGAATTATAAAATAAATTTACGATAACGCAAATCAATTGTTGTATCAGAGCTCGACTTACAGTGATTTAGGTTAACGAATTCAGTAAATTTAATTGTTCCATTAATAATTCCATCAATTATTCAACCTAAAGTAGGTACTTGTCGCACCACCATTCAATTAATATTTTTTCTTACTTGTCGCAGATAATCATGCCTACAGATAAAACTAAAACGAAGTATATCTTTGACTGTCCTAAAATATGTGAGTTGTCCTAAAATATATGTATAAGACCGAAATAGATTTTTTTAATAAATATAACTGACCCATTACTGAAGTACTTTGCCATTTTGGGACTTTCCGTAGGTGTACAGAAAGTATTAATAAGTACGAGTATATCCAAAGGAGTCGCAATTCGCATTTAAAGCATTTATAAATATATAGAATCGGAGAACCCTGCAGAGCGAGCATCTTCGCTTATCGCTTACAGCCCATGATATGTCAAGGAGAAAAACGTGATTTTAACCCAGTGATAATCTTAATTGTAAAGGTATGTAGCATACCGAATGTATTGAGTTGTGTCGTGTTGGACTTGTTGCAACCTTGTCTTAAAATGTATGGGTGACAAAACAAAATAATTAAATCATTACAATACAATGCACAGCCGAAACTACTGAACGTAAGAAGCGAAAATTTGGCATGTGTTATTTCGGTAGTGTCGGGGAGCTTTTTAGGGAGCGGGTTGATTTTTGGAAATTCCTTCTCTAAGTTATAAAAGAGGGCAACGACTGAAACTAAAATCTGACGCGGACGAAGCCGTGGGAGAAAGCTAGTAATCATAATAATACCAAGTAATAATTCCAATGTATAAATGAAATATCAAGTTTGTATTAAACCGTGCGTGCAACTGTTTGCAGTACCTAGTAGCGTGCTACCACTATGTACCACACACCACATGTTACAATCAGTTGTAATTAATACTGTTATCGTTTAACGAGAAATGTGGTAACAACGTTTTTGAATTCAATGGAATAAACAATAAGCTCAATATTCATAAGTTTGCCGAGCGAGAAATTCTGGGTTTTATTACATTGGTCAGAGCGAATAGCGAAAATAGCTGTAGTTAAAACTTAGATAGATAGAAATATCCATCGTTCATCATTACATACTTAGGTACATGTGTATGTGTAACACCACTTGCCTTTTTTGTTCTTGGTATGTAATTTGTCAATTTTTATGTCTGCTTATGTAACTATTATCCCATGCAATACAATTTATTGTATTTATCTACTTGTTATTTTTTCGCGTCTTTTAATCTGTCCTATATGTAATGTCCTATCCAGCGATAAGACCGTCTCCTGTACTGTGTCTTGTATAAATAGCTAAAGTGTATTCTATTTATCAATTATAAATTTATATTAAGTACTGAACGAGTAAATACGCCCACGCATCGCTTCAGAATACCAGTCTCTTATAACCCATACTTAAAAAAATCTTGACAGATGAACTAGACGCTTAGCATATTTAAAAATGTATCACAGGTTAAATAGGGCAAAACTTCATGTTATTTGTATAGAAGTCGCAAACAACATCTAGTAAATAAAAGAAAAGGAAAATTTACATACGAGCTTATACCTTGTGCTTTTTATGTCAAATATATGTGTACCGGCTTTAACTTTACAAGTTTTGCACGCTGCCAACTTTTACACAAATATCGTCAGTTCATGTTAGAGTTGAAGGGTTTACGCTGTCTATTAATAAACGCGGCGTAAAGTTACTCCAGGTTTAATTTTTTTTGTCTTTGTCATGTGATTCTCTAAAGTTAAAGGTTAGAAAAACACAAACACATCTAAACTCGGGGTATCTTTACACCACGTTTATTAATAAGGCAGAAAATGTTAAATGTCCGGATAACTTTAAGTTTAAAACCTTATTTATTCTCCTGACGTCAGGTGAAATGAAACTTAGCTTGATTCTCCTCAAAGCGATGTCTACGTCAGTTTGTCATTTCAGAAATGCTATCAAAAGAAAGGCCCATTTGACAGACATTCAAAAACTTGTCGCAATTAAAATCGGATGTCTGTCCGACCGATGTTTATTCATGCGACGGCTGAGTATTTTGCTCGTCTTAGGACGCGCTCTAATACATTCTGCATAGAGAGGAGACTAGGATGTCGAATTTGTTTGATATAGCTATAGCCAATATTCCTACACCAGGATTTCCTATGTCGTTAGTACACAAAACAATAACACACCCTGACTGAGAACAGAAAATCCCATTCAAATTTCCGCCTCGCTGGGAATAAATCCCAGGCCCCTTTGAAATCGCAATCCGGCATCGTAACCATTGCGATTGCGAAATACTCATCCATCTTCAAATGTTTAGGTAATGCTTGATGCATTTTCTTCAGGTGACATCAAAACGCCCGAGACTTCGATTAGCCACTAAAATAACCGACACTAAAGCAGATAATTCTACATTTACGTTTATGGCATTGAGGTATTTAATTCAGTTATTATGTGGCCCCATTTAAACTGAGTGACATCTGACGAACACTTTATGAGTAATCCCTAATAATACATTATTAATATTAATAATTATTACTAATAATAATACATTGTAGTGTATGTGTTTGAACCTGTCTCGCCTCGAACGCCTCAACATTATTTTTTGTTAAGTTATTTTTATTAAAATTCGTGACATCACAGACAAATGCGAACACAAAAAATTACGTAAAGTCCTTATGACACATAATTTTTTAAATAACGTCCAATCTACACGCCAATCGACAATTGGACGTCAGGAAATTGGCCACGCAAAATAGGCTCGAATGATGGAGCTATACGTATACAGCCTTACTCGGTTGCTTCTGTCCGTACGTAACAGGTTTGGCAGCTCGCTGTGATTGGCCCGAGACTCGCGTGCAACGATCCCAATAAATAAAATTAAATAAAAATAATTACTTTTTAAAACCCCGCACAACGTTATGTTGGCACAACACGACATTTTGTTGTGGTGTTACATTGCACTTTTCTTTTAATTTAATATAGTATTGACATGTGAGCCCGGGCTTATTTATTGAGGGCCGGCCCAGATTAATTACGAAATGTTCAGCGCTAATTAAATATATTATTTATTTTATTTTTCCTCACCTCATTCAATTAACGATCTGTTTGCGGTGTTAAATTCATTCGTCTTTGGCGCACGTCTACAATTATGGGCTGTAATGTTTGTTTTAAAATTTCGTGTGTTCGTTAAAAATGTTAAAATGGTAATGATGTTTGGATATTTTTGTAAAGTTATACATTAACAAGCTAGTTAGTAGTCGTACATGCTTGGCTACAACCCATTAATGGCCCACCACTGAGAACGGGTCTCTCCTCATTATTAAGGAGGCCTGGAGCATACTCTAACTTGCTGCTCCAGTGCGGATTGGTGGAGGGGTTAGTGGCCAAGCCAGTATCGGAAAAACCGTTAAGCCATCTCGGAAGCCTAAGAGCGCCTTGAAATCTTAAGATATTTGGGTTGGCCGCTAATCCCTCTATCAACCCATACTAGAGCCGCGTGGTAAGGTATCCTTCAGGCATCCTCAATGATGAGCAGAAACCCGTTCTCACTAGTAGGCCGTTAATGGGTTGCAGCCAACCAACTACCTTTAACTCATCGACTATATACTGCAAAACTGAACTGTTGCATTTTCTTATAAGTACCAACATAATACAAGATTTTATACTATATTTTATACACCATAATGAAATTTAATTTTTTTTTATCCTTAGCTTAGCCCCATAAGGATCGATTTACCAAAAACGTTGAACCAGGTGTTTAGTTATTCCTAACCAAAATCCCAACAACTATTTTAATAGTATCTGCTATTCAAAAAAACTAAGACCCTTATGCCCCCTTTAGGGGTGAAATATGATGAAATCTTTACATAGAAGCCGTGCACTAATTAAAAACTGCCTAATTCCTCCGTTATAGGTATAGTCTACGTCAACGTTTTCAATAATAAATTTTCGTAACCTTTTGCTTTTATGTTACTATTTATATTCGAAAGAACGTCTGTGATACAATAAACAGCAATTAACCGATTAAAATAGAACTAGGTATTAAGACGTACGTTCGCAAAGACATGCAATACAGATTGCATTGGCTATTAATAATGTATGAACATGTTCCCCATCTATCATGTTGTCGCAGTATAATCGTTTATTATAGAAAAAGAAAAAGACTTGGAGTAGTTATGCCCATGAATTAGTCATGCGTCTTAAAGGGTTTATAATTTTAAAAATAAAATTTATAGCATCGCGCTCGCATATTGAATAGCGGCGGTTTTATTGCTTACGCTAAGATCTTAAATTAGTTCAATTTTACCTGATTGCGTGATGCAAAGGAGGGCAATGTTTATATATAGTTATATTGTGTAAGTTTGTCCTGTTGTGGATCAGTTTTGACGACCCGAATGGATAGTCCAAGATCCCAGGGCCACCAGACGTCACGTATTTTCTGACGAAGGAAATGTGGACGATTGAGTAGTGTTAGTATGTACTAAGAACGCATGCCTACCTGCTAGCTTGCTCAGACGGCCAATTTTCAGGTATCAGGTAATCAAGGTACATAAAAACATTACTTACCTCACGTAAATTCTCCAAGCTGATTTTTACGTATATTTTAGGCAATATCCTTAAAAATAAGTCGCCAATACTCTCAGACACTTTCCGTCGGCCGTATTGCTTTGCAGACGCTTTAAAGCTCCCAAAATAATTACTTAACTTCACGTAAATTCTGATGCTCCATTTTTATATATGTCTACCAGACAACTATTTTAAAATCTTTTACAAGAAGACAGACCGATCCAAGGGGCCAATCACCCCCTAAGCTCAATTTTAATGCCTCTGTGGGTAGGAGCGCGAGGGCATGAGGGCATGAATAGGGACGAAACTGAAAACGTAATTCAATGCGTGATATTCAAACGGAAACGTTACTAAAGGGTATATTTTGTTTTTTAATTTGTAGTAGAATATCTACTTTTGTAAATGGCACCACCAAAAGACAGCGACTAGCGACTCACTGACAAAACCCGGTAATTGATCTCCGTCGAACCAATGAAAATCATATGTTCCATCTTTTAATGTCCAGCCATTATTTTCGGGTTTGAAAATATTTATCATCTTCATAGTTGCATTGTTCCAAAGACTAGCAATATAGTTAGCCCGTCGGAACTGTTGCCAAAGCTCACTTTTAAAACAAAACTGCATCAAAATCAGTCCATTCGTTTAGGAAGTACGAAGGTACAGCAAACTGGGGTTAAAAAGAACGTAATCAACTAACTTTTAATGTAGGTAAATAAAGATTCAATTTTGTTCATATTAAATTTAAATATTTACATAAAGTGCCAACCCTGTCCTCATTCAAACTTCACCGTTTCTTTTAAAACCTTATTATTCCCTATTGAAACGGTCGGAGTTTTTATTCATACCTAGGACTTTCCTATTCGCCCATAATCCGTTCCTTTTAACCCCAAAAGATAATACAAAATACTTCGACTCGGAAAAGTTTATTATTTTAAAAAATGCTAAGTATTTTGACTTACCTTTGTAATTACCACGTCTAATATGAGTTACTTTATGTATTTAATAAACTTTTATCACGTAAACACTGAAACTTTTTGAAATATCGTACAAGTTTTGAGACCAAAAAACCGCCACTGTTTGAATACCTGTCTTCAATGCGTAATTATGACCATTTGTTGCTAACTTCATTTTCGTTTGGTGGTGCCATTTACAAAAGTAGATATTCTACTACAAATTAAAAAACAAAATATACCCTTTAGTGACGTTTCCGTTTGAATATCACGCATTGAATTACGTTTTCAGTTTCGTCCCTATTCATGCCCTCATGCCCTCGCGCTCCTACCCACAGAGGCATTAAAATTGAGCTTAGGGGGTGATTGGCCCCTTGGATCGGTCTGTCTTCTTGTAAAAGATTTTAAAATAGTTGTCTGGTAGACATATATAAAAATGGAGCATCAGAATTTACGTGAAGTTAAGTAATTATTTTGGGAGCTTTAAAGCGCCTGCAAAGCAATACGGCCGACGGAAAGTGTCTGGGAGTATTGGCGACTTATTTTTAAGGATATTGCCTAAAATATACGTAAAAATCAGCTTGGAGAATTTACGTGACGTAAGTAATGTTTTTATGTACCTTGATTACCTGATACCTGAAAATTGGCCGTCTGAGCAAGCTAGCAGTTAGGCATGCGTTCTTAGTAGGTACATACTAACACTACTCAATCGTCCACATTTCCTTCGTCAGAAAATACGTGACGTCTGGTGGCCCTGGGATCTTGCTCTAGGAGCAATGGTTAACGCACCGCGCTGGATTGCCGTTCCATGGGGCCTGGGTTCGATTCCCAGCGAGGTGAAATTAAAATGACGAGTTTAAATTTCTGTTCTTTGTCTACTGTGTGTTGTCTACGGCACCCTGGACACGGGAAATCCTAGTGCGGGACTCTGAGTGTGCAGCGTTATTTATTTAATTATTTATTTATTATTATTAGTTATTACACTAAATGGACTGACCATCCCAGTCCCTAAATTGAGTCTTGTTCTAGGTCGGTCACAGTTGTCATGGGCGGCAGTGTTAGGGCGGTGCGGCCTGCTGGGTTCCTTTCGAATAAAAAAGAATTATTGGAATCGGTGCACCTAGTACAAAGTTATGAGGAAGACATAAAGAATTAATATCGTTGAGAACCTCCTCTTTTCTTAAGTCAATTAAAAAATGTCTAAGCTACAACCCACTAATGGCCCACTACTGAGGAGGCCTTGTGCATACTCCACCACGCTGCTCCAATGCGGATTGGTGGAAGGGTTAGTGGCCAACCCAGTGTCGAAAGTTTTCATGCCGCCCGAAGGCCTCCGACATGGCTTAACGACTGCTATCAATCGATAACAACCGGGACCGACGGCTTTACGTGCCCTCCAAAGCACGGAAGCGCTCAAGAAATTTTTGCCACTAGCGGTCACCCATCCGACTACCGACCGCGCCCGCTGTTAACTTTGTCGATCGCTTAAGATCGACGCAAGCCGCCGGGCTATGAGCGCTTCAAAAAATGTCTAAAAATTTGTATTAGGTGCAGGAGTTGAACCCAGCTAGCTACTCCTGTTCGAAGTCTTACGGTGAAACCACTATACTACCTCTGATTACAATTTCACAAGAACACAAAATAGATTTTACGAGAAATATTAAATCTAAATTGACTGAGTTATAATTAAGTTCTTCATAAATCGTATCGAATAGACCACTCCTTACCGACCATGTATTTACGAGCTCATGCAATACACGATTTATGCCTCAAACTAGCTCAGTGCCTATTCATTTACAATTCCACCGGTAAATATACTCAACAGAACTGACCCTTGGATATTTTCCTAACAATCTTATCAAGAACAGCATACATCAACCTGGGAGTAGCAATCACTCGCCTCTCGCCACCATACTTCTCACTCCCCAGGCCCCATGCGGTTAATCGCTGCGGCTTGCGGCTACGGCGTGCGTTTACGATCTCAGGCTCTTGAGAGTCACTTAGTTTCCTCATGATTCAATCATGTCGAAAAAGTCTTACCATCATGTATGCTGCTTTATGAAAGGATCCTTTCCATACATATTACGTAACTTCTTTCACTTCGTTGCATGTTCAACATTCTCCCTGTCTTTATGCTGTTCTTAATTTGAATTACCTTATTAGGTACCTATTATAAAATAATAACTAGCTTTTTACAGAAACAAACCGCCTTCGATAACGACAAATAGATACGAATAACTCAAAATCTACTCAATAAATATCGCTTAAATTTATAAGATACCACACGACAAGCACTATGAGGATAGCAACCTATAACACACAAAAAATGCAGTCGAAGTGACATTTTCCTTTTCCTTTCTTTGAAGCCAGATAAATATGAATTCAACGGATATACCTACCTTAGTCAGGTAAGTGGATATACGAGGTTTCATCTATTTTAATCCTGGAGTTTCCTTTGTCCTGGTGCATCCTGCTGAACGAACGAAGATAGGGTGCCTGATCCTTTACAGAAGTCGCTTTATTCTTTACCATCCAATATAATTCTAAATAAATTAAAAACAAATTAATTACTCGTACTCGCTGTTCAATTTAGCTCGTGAGAATAATTTACTCCGGGCATTTTAAATTCACATACCATCAGGTGGCTCGTCTGCTCAATTGCCGGCTATGAATAAAAAAACGTAAGTACCTACATATATAATGCTATGTATGATATAAAAACATAAAATATTATCTCCAATTAACAAAAAACGCAGTTTCTATTTCAAATCTTATCACTAATAACAAGCAACAGAGACCAAAATTACTGAGATAAGTATAAATAATTATCATCGCAATATTATGACCAAAACACAGCCGCACGGGCAAAACGCAATCGCCGCAGCCTACCCTCAAAATTAGCCCGACGGGGGGTTATAAATTCACAGTACCAGCTTAATAACTTAATTTGTAGCATACCTCACGTGACAAAAGCCATGTAACTCCAATGCAAGGCACAACACTGGAATAGTTTACAAATTACTACACTCTGCGCTGGATAACTTTGAATGTAAGGATACGTATTCGATCATTCGTCGTGGCGTTGCTTTCACAAATAATAAAAGGATTGAGTACTGGTCGCAAGACAAGTGGTAATGAGGGTTTGGTATACGCTATTTTTACCCCCGAGACGCAAAGAGGGGTTTTATTAGTTTAACCTTTCTCTCTGTGTCTCTCTGAATGAAAGAACCGATTTTAGTTGGGTTTTTTAATCAAAAGCCAGCTTGCCATGATTGGTAGAACTCGGTGCAGCAATTTAAAGATTATCAGCTTTATCCCAAAATCATGAAGGTAAGTTAACTGAGCTAAGTTATCTGGGCAACAACCTTCGACTACGAACTCTACAATATGCCGCTGTAGAAAGCTGGCTACCCACTAGCATAACCTCTCCGGGAGACCGTAAGACGGTAACTTTTGCGAAGTTACCGTCTTACGGTCCTTAAAAGCCCTGTGCCAGACCCGGTCGAAGGCCTTAGTGATATCCAGGCGCCAGGCTGACTGCCAGTGCTTAAACCGTTGCTATATACCTTTATCTCTATATTAGGTAATATTTATATATGGGTAAGGTTCAGCATAATTGTGATCAATTTGATAAGGTATGTTAACTTGAAACGTTGGATGAAGATCAAGTTTAATGAAAATGCATTGTGATTGATGACTGGAATCATCAGGATAAGAAAAAAATTCTAAGCATCTGTGACTAAGTTCATGTTGTTTTAAAATTAAAAACTAAAAACATAAACAACATAAAAAACATAAAACGCAATTTAATTACAAACCTTAATTAAGTGAAATGAATTTTAAAACAAACAAAATAAATTAAATTTTAGTGAAAATAAAAGAATTTTCGATATTAAACATGACAATTTTAATTATTTAATACATAATAATTTTAAATTTTATCACTTAACTACTTACAAGTTTAGTAATGATTAGTAATGATCAAAACAAAGTTAACTGCTATTAAAGTTAAATTTTCATCGCTTTTATTCAAAAGTGTCTTGCACATTTCTTTATATAGATACCTACTCGTCCTACTCGGAGGCCAGTAATAAGAGAAAGTGAATTGTTTTTGCATTTTTATAACCTCAACAGCTGTGGTAAACTGTAAAGTTTCTGTATATATTTAGAGATAAAAAATCAAAACGTGCGAAGTACCGAAAACCAAGTTCGTAGGCATGTGTATGTGCAGTTTGATTATAACCTCTACTAATCACGCTGTACGACAATTAATCATCAACAATAAAACTGTTATTATCGGCGGGGACTTGAAAAGAAACAAATAAAATCTAGCAAACTCATGTACCATTACGTCACTACAACAACAGACCACAGAAACTAAGTGACGAGCCAAAAATATGTTCTCACGAAGAGAAAAGGATCAAACGCTACTAATCACTTTTGCGTACGCCTGTACCTCGCGTGCCAAACTCACATAAGGCGCGTACACACGCAAGACCGATGTTTTACAGAGCTCAGTATAAAAAACTACATCACCCCAATTGATATTTTGTTCGGTTACTACTGTTTTATACAGCGTTTTATAAATATTGAGGAGTCATTTTCAGGAGCGCATACATATACTTTATTAAATGTAACATGAGCAGTGATAGTGAAATGGTTTGTGCGGTACAATCCCGCACAGAGTTCAAATTAAACACGCATCTGTGATTTTTATTTTTGTGTGGTTTATAAATTTGTTTTACTAGCTTCTGTAATGAAAATATTCCTGAGGAAACTTGCATCTATGACTCTCCATGATGTTCTTAAAACTTGTGTGAAATCTCCTAATCCGTGGTGGGATATGGCACTGAAAACTCATGTCCAACACTATGACCTTCATGCTAAGCAAATGCAATGATAATGATACCGATTATAAATTATTAATATTTAATATGTTTTATTAAAAACAATAGATACTTACCTATTTATTAACGTCTGTATGTGAAATATATTTAAGCACATAAAAAACGCACAAAATTCCGAAAAGTCACTGATATAAAGACAGTAATTTTATTTATTCTCTTAATTAAGTTGCAAACGGAAAGGTGAAAACTACATAATATATCGGTCAATCACCTACTATTATGACCATGTACTCAGTGCTACAGTTTTCCATTTAAAATTGAAGTGACACCTTTATTTGTACAGTTTTTACGTGTTCTTTTTGTGTAATATTTAATATTGACTATGTTAATGTTTTAAATAAACAAACTGGTGCGATTGAGTCAAAAGCGAGAGCTCTATCCGAGCGTTGAAACACGATATAGGCTGAACACGCGTTATCATAACATTTACATACGTTTGATAATTTACTTGACAGATATCAAGTTAAATTCCTGGTTTTATACGTAGATCAGAATACTTAATTAAATAGAAATTTAAACGTAACTCATCGCGGACTATACACATTTTATTATGATACGGATACTCGAGACATATCTTTTGTACGCCGATATTCTTATTCAATTGCGTAGATCATGGTCACAGACAATAATTCTATACAGTCATATCGAGAGTACCCACAAGTAATTTGAAAAAAGAATAAATAAATATACCTTAAGTCAAGGTTTTTATTTGTTGTAAGTGGCTGACTAATAAATAATTAACTTTATAAGAAAATCGACTTCAACATCGAATACTAACTCAAAAACTATTCATTAGTTGTCGCTCGTATATAGTAGCACACTACAAGCACCAGCTTTCGAATAAAAAAGAATCGTAAAAATCATGACACACAATAAAAGATTACGATGCAACACACATTAAAAAATACAGTCGTAATCGTATTGAGAACCTCCCTTTCTTGAAGTCCGTTATAAAATGATACAAGCAAACAAACCAACTGTCCAAAAACTTTCACTATGCGAACAAAAAAAAACTAAACCCAAAAAATAATCAAACAACTGTTTACATTGAAATATACGAGATCTATAGATCAGAGAAGCTTAATTACAGCGATAAAACAATCGCAAGGTTCTCGGGCGGCGTCTTAAACGCTCATTAAGAGCCATTATGGCGAGCGATGGCGGCTGAGAAGCGATAAATGGCGGACTCGAGTAAATGTAAGAATGTAATGAATATTGAGAGGACGAAAAGAGTTCTGAGTGCTGATTCTAACGGACTAAGAATGAACCATTTAGAAATAGTGTCTGTGGTGATAAACTTTAGAGCGTGTTTTTGGTAAAACAAAACAGCCTTTTAATAAAGTTGGCTGAAATGTAAATGCAAAATAATAAATTAGTCACTATGCCATTAACAATTGAGGAGTTCCCTTGTCTGGAGCCAATTATGAGCACCCGCTCACAATTTAACAATAGTACATTATGATGCGCGAAGTTGGTCATTACAGTCGAGGCGGAATTGAGCCCGAGCCGCAAGGCGAGGGCTGTAATAGAGCCAAGACTGTAATGAACAAAGCACACGCGTATCATACGACGTTTTTCAACACACTTGCGAGGAAAAAAACATTTAGGTATCGACATTTTTCAGTCACAAATCAGCAAATTATAAACGAACAAATGTTTGCACAAAATGGCGCGGTTTATTTTTTCGCGCGCCGTGTCTTTGGTTGAATAACTATGCGCGCGCAGGTTAAGTCCAGAGGCACCGAACATTCAGCCACAACATATTAAACTAAATAATTATGTATTTCTAATAAGAATTTACGGTAATTAATGATTTAAAATATTGTATTTTTTAAATGCTTTAATAGATAATTAGATGAAGTATAATCTTATCTTATCAGATTTTGACTAAGTACAACAAGTTTATTTATTTACAAAATAACAAATCTTTTGGTAACAACCTCTTTACGGATATTAAAAAAAAAAGTGGAATAAGAAAAACACTAGTGCGGCAAGGAAAAGTAAAACGCACTAGTGTGTAATAAACCGCATTCCGGGCGTAAGACTAAAGAAAAAATAGCAACTTTACGAGCAAGTGTGTTGAAAAATAACATTATTTAATTATCTATCTATTTTTTGTCATAAAATTGCGTTGTCATGTCAAGGATCCATCCCTTGACCTCTGTCAAAATTATCGAGTAAGGCCTCTTGTAGACACACGTTTTTTTGGCGTAAAAATCTACGGTAAATTCGCCGTGTGTAGGCACGGTTGTCAGTGTTGTATGGATTACTATGAGAGCTTGTAGACGGTCACGGCTGCATTACGGCACGGCGCCGCCGCCGTATGCACCGTGCGTCCCCCTCGGCGTGCCGCGTCTACGCACGGCGTGATTTTTATCAGTGTTGTATGGCAGTCTTCGTGAGTGTGTCGACGACGCCGGACATTTTCACGGTTTAGTGACCGGCTGGCTACACTGTTTTTAACTGACTTCTATCTAGTTAATAAAAATGATCCCAAGTGAGCGGCACCTGGCCGTTGTCTTGCCCGTTAGCTTTGCCGTGCCATGTACACGCTAGCACGTTTTTTTTACGGCACGGCAAACACGCCGTACGGTGAAAAAAACGTGCCATGTACAAGAGCTCTTAGACGTCTTGAAATTGGTGAAAATCAAGCTGAAAGTTTTCGTTCCATAAATATGCAAATACAACATAATATACAGATAAAGGTAAAAAGATTGTTTAAAAAGTATCTTTTTTTAATTTTATTGTAAAGTAAAATAAAAGAAAACGAAAGAGGCAAGAAAAAAAGAGTGTCTTATTAATTGTATGGGTACCTACTGATTATTTTTACATAAGTATATCATTTATCAACTTAAATTATTGTCCTGTGAAAAGACGTTGAAGATATTTCCGATTGCGCAATTGATTGTGCCTACCAATTTAGTGGGTCAGTATGGTGATACCATTCAAATGTTCGCCTCGCTAAAATTGAACTTAGGACCCTTCCAACGACATTCTCGCACTGTGTGCAGAAATAGACATGGCCCGTAATATCATCAATCAATTATTTAAGTTTTAAAATAAGTTAAAGGATCTAAGAGTTGTCTTAATAACTGAGGCATAATAATAATTAAATGGAAACGAAGTTCTTGATCTATCAAACATTTCTACAAATCTCGAACTTTCAAACCCCAACAGTAAATTAAACTATTTAATTTTTATTTATGTGCCATTAACACTTCCAATAAAGTGCGTAAGATAAGTTTTATACGCGATAAGTCACTCAGCGGTTCCCAATCTTTTAGGGCCATAAATAAAACCGCCGATGACAGTCAGGGCCGTAAATATCTTCCGGCTGAGGTCCAAGGCCGCTATGAGAGTGAGCCTCAAGGCCACGAGGAAATGGCCGTTCTAATTCTCGGCACGCGATGCTTAGATTTTATGCTTATGCTACTGGTTACACTAGTTTATCCTACGAAAAAGTTTTCTGCGTCCTCATGATGGAGTTGTTTTTTTTCTTATAGGTATTTATAACCGGCAAAGGACGGTTTATACCTACACTAGATGGCAAAAGATCAGAGAAGCACTGAACAACTGATTTGAACAATAATGTCATCGGTTCGTTGTCGGTCAATAAATGAGGAACAGGAATGAATGAAAACCTCCACTGGCTCTCAAGAACACAGGTGGTAACAGGAATTGAAAAAATTTTTTTATGAATAAATCTCCAATAATACCTAATTTTTCTTACAAGCCGCTTGGTGTAATGGCCGTAATTGGCCAAGTTGCACCAGTGCTAGGGTACACCGTTTAAGAACGTCAATAAATTTATCAGAAACACGTTGCCGGCCAATAAGGAAAAAAGATTTTAAAGATAAAAAAGATTTACTTCACTCATATACCTATTTTGAAATAATAAGAAAAGAACACGCACACCTGGACCAAGAACATTTTAAACCCATTATTCAAATTTTGCTAAGCCGTGAATCAAACCCAGGATCTTGCAAACGCCGATCCGGTATAAACCTTGCGCCAAAGGTGTCACAAACCGAAAACAATCTAACTTATGAAAACCAAAACAACCCAATGGCCATAAATAGCAGCGAAGAGAAAGCCTACATAATAAATAGCCAATAGCAGCTATTAATAGAAATAACTAACAACTGGGTTAGAGTGATTTGACCAATTATTGCCTGTTATCGGCCGTCCCCCGCAGAGCCGAATGGATGTGACAGGGAAAGAATTCTCCAACGCGAAAAAGCTACATAATAAGCAGTAATAGCGAAGTTTGAAATGGAGATTTTTATGACGTTCTTAAGCGTATATCTTAAATTGTGTTTTTATATTCTGGATTTATGTGACAGAAGTAGACAGCTGAATGCTTTGAATATTGTATTCCAAAACCGTTAGGCCCGGATTAAATTTCAACATGCACCTCTTTGAACAAAAATTATGTTGATGACTTTGATGACGGAAAATATTGTAAGGAGACCTATAAGAGTTCTCCATAATGTTTTCAAAGGTGTTTGAAGTCCGCTGTAAGGCACTCACGAGGGGAGACTAGAGTCCAGCAGTGGGACAGTTAAGGGTTGCGATGGTGATGATGATGAGACTAATTTGACAAACAATAATGTCTAATGCAAAAATAGATTCGCATTCGCGAAATTTTTTCATCTACGTTTTTCAGATAGTCTAGGTGTGTAAGTTTTCTCATGATGTTATTCTTCACAGAATGTATGTACCCAAATCATTATATGTAGATGACTCAATAGTTCTTACTAATTAAGTTTGATTTTTTAGACAGTGACTTTGTTAGAAGTTACATTTTTAATACACATTGCATGATTTCACGCACGTTGAGTTTACCGAGACTTTCCCGTTTCTTTTTTCTTTTAATTCCTTAACTTGTTGATATTCCAAGTAGTCTTCCTAACGACACTTAATTTTTCTTTCGAGCACTCAACACGAAGACTAATGTATCGATTACTACTCGCGGACGCGATACACTATCGCAATTTCACGCGATTTGGTGTTTAATGCGTTTTATCCACCGCTAAGTGCGCTCCTGACACGTTGATACAGAAAATTCGTTAAAAGGAACGCTTAATCCAAGTAATAATGGTTAAAACCGGTCTGAACCGATTCGGACTCGAGTGGATTGGATTAGGTATATTTAAAGGGCCATCCAAAGATTAGGTCACCCAAATTTAAGTCTTTTTTTAAATCCACGCTTCTCCCCCTTTCCTTCCAAGCAACTTTAATTGATTTTTTATTATATATAATGTTGATACTAATTGAACAAACGCTAAATGATTAACTAATAAGGTATGATAAAGAAGTCATCGACACAAACCTTACAAATAGGTATAGGTATATCAAGTTAGTTATATTTTTTAAAATGTTTCTTCGAAGTCTCTTATTTTAAAATTTCAAGTTTTCTTTGTGACTACACTGTTTTTTACACAGAAGAGACAAATTACACAGGTTTTTTACCTCTATTTTACCTATGGCGTAATTTCGTGATGCCCTTAGTCACTCTAATCCGTACTAATAAATTTAACTTACTGTTATTTAAGTACTGTTATTTATGATGTTTTTAAATAAACATAAAATAATTCAAGGAGAACTCATAAGAAATTTAGGTACTACCAAGCTTATGTCTGCGGTTTTCATATAAACGACGAATACCAAAATATGTGGTTTTGCACCCAGTTCAAAATTATTTTTAACTATTAGCAACTGAAATACATTATAATAATATCCATGCAAAGGTCATAGGACCTTTGACCGGGCATAACACGTATTGTAAAAGACCTGTTCATAAATATAATTTAAAACACAACGACCGAATATTATAACTGACAGTTAATTAGGCTGCCTTTTTAACGCCCACACGTTATTAAATATTAAATATCATGTTACACGTTCAAAATATGCAAATTGTGAACAAACACAAAATCGACACTTTACTGAGCTGTCACCGGTTATTTAGTAAGGGTTTGATAATAAGGTTTTGATAAGGTAAACGAATTATTGTAAATTTTGTGAGTGGATATTTTAACTTATTTTGTGTTTGGCGAAATGAATATATTCGAAAAGAAATCAATTCAAAAATGCGTATATTTTTTTATAGTCTCAAATGAACAGTCGAATGGTATGTGACCATCGCCCATGCACCACAATACCACCAAAGGCGTGGGTGCCGTAAACGCTAGTAAAAGAGAAAGAGGTAAGGAAATACTATGTCTGCAAGCTGTATTGAATTAGGTACAGGGTTATTATTAACTGGTGTCAAGACTTCTTACAGTGTTTTTTTATGCGAGTAGCAAGCAAACAACTTACGACTATTTGATGAAAAGTGGTCAGCGAAGCCCATAGACATTAGCAATACCAAAGATATCACCGATTCATTGTGGGTCAGAAATATCGTACTCTACCTGACTGACTTACAGAAGGCAGCGTTCATTGATCGATTGCGATTTAAAAATATCCTATTTGAGTAGATGTAAAAACTAGGGTCTTCCCCCATTTATCGACTTTCGAAGGCATTTATCGAAGGCTAACAATTAATCATTTATGATACAGTTATTGTATTAAGAACAGGTTTAAAATTTGTCTAGAACGTGTTTGTTAGAGGCTTAATGTTAGCATTAATCTGCTTTGCAAAAATCCGCAAGGATAATAGAGTGCAATCACTGTAATGCTTTTTGCTATGGTCTTCTCTCACAATGTGAGGCGTAGAGGCAGGAGTACACCACACTGGCCAAGTTTTGTTCGGTAAACTTCACACACTTTTCAGAACATCATGAAAAACTCATACGGTTCAAGATTCCTCACAACGTTTTCTTTCAGCGAAGCAAAATTAAATTATAATTCACTCATCATCGCAACCCATAAGTGTTCATAACTACTTATTTATTTATTTTATTATGTGCCACAATCCTTACTAATATTATAAATGTGAAAGTGTGTTTGTTTGTTTGTTTGTTTGTTTGTTTGTTTGTTTGTTTGTTTGTTTGTGACGCTTTCACGTCGCAACAAAGCTATTATATGGTAAGGTTTATGTGTGTGGGGATAGTTAGGAGGGTGGAGAGTGACGTAGGCTACTTTTTACCGCGGAAAAACATCCCATTCCCATGGGAAGATCGATGTTTTGTTAGTTGCTAGATATTCATTTTCGGAGTTGTTAATAGATGGCGGTAATAAAATTCATTTGCAAGTTCTGAATTACGCTATCAAATACTACATGTAATTTACTTAAGTCATAGGCAAATGTAATAGGCTACTTTAGCTCTGCCTCGAGAACTCCCCGCTCCGGCTGTATTCAGTGTACCGCCCGCCCGCTGGCACTATCCTGTTGACTGATGTTCGCAAGTTGCTCAGCCAACAGGATAGTGCCAGCGGACCAGAGGGACCTTCGAGTCGAGAGCCTGGACGACTTCATCGAGAGATTGACACGCAACATGTTCGGCCGTGTCGACGCGTCGCGGTTCCCGCATCTGCAGGAGCTGGCGCCGCTCCACACCCGTCCACCGGACCGCTGGGACTTCCCGCGCGACTTGCTGGTTGCGCACATCGGTTGACGGGCCTAGCACTGACTGATACTGGGGCTTCGTAAGTCGTCGCCCGGCGCTGATCGGCTCCTGCTGGGCTTCCCACCAGCGGGATTCACCTGGTAGGGCCTCGATCGCCTGGGCGGCGCGAAGATGAACCCCATCCCGTTTAAGACTCTGTAGCCTGTAAAAAGGCCACCACTCACCGGACTTGACCTATTGGTTAACCACAGATGGACAACCAAGGGCCTTAGGGCCCAACCCAAGGAGCAAGAGACACCCACTAAGGGCAACTAACTGTCCCGAGGGCTCCACACACCTCAGAGAGGGTGGAGTGAAGAGAGCGAGTAGTAGGCTACTTTTTAGCCTAAATTCCTACGGGAGCGGGACCTACGCGGCTGTTACCTACGGGTCCCGAAGCGAAGCGCGGGCGGTTCTCTAGTTTTTGAAAAATATTTTAAAGTGCTGTATTAACCTCTCAGCTGGAACACGACAATAATTCTTATGAGACTGTTGGCTGGTCAGCCTTTAGACCTATCGCTAAGCAAGTTCCATCTTATATCAACTTTTAAATCCACCTTGTTCTACTATGATGGAATTGGGGAGAGTATTCAAACCTCCAATACAACTAACGTGACAAACGTTTTTCCCATAACTCACACAACTTTGTCACGCTACGACAGCAACAATCGTCCGGTATCTGACGGATACACGAATATAAACCCAACTGGTCGCATTCGTTTCGGACGCTAATTGGCGCGCGGCGTGAACGGACCGCATTCCGGACGCCTGCACCGTCGCTGGACCCCGTGTAATGCCTCTAATTGTGGAGAAGGCTACATAAATACTTGTAAATAACATATGCAAGAAACTAGGTGTTGTGTCTGCCCCACTACATCGCAAAGCTAGACTTCATTTTTAACCTCGACGCAAAAAGAAGGGTGTTATAAGTTTGACCTGTCTGTCCGTGTGTCTGTGTATTTGTTTCAATGCGTTTCGCTTCATTCAAAAGCCGGGTCCTTGCGTTGGTTTTATGTATGTTAGAAATCGGTTCAGCAGTCTGAAGGATTTCAGCTCTTTTCCAAACTAATACAATGGCATTTGGCATTTCAGCGCCATCTCGATATAACGCAGTGAACAGTTATAGTGGAAAGCTAATACATTAATTTAATTGTGATATAATATTATTACAGTTCACTCGCAGTATACTAGATGGGACTGCAGTCTGCACTGAGGCCCACACAAAACTACGATGCGATGTGTTGCAACATAGCATGGCAGTTTTGTGTGGGCGCGCTAATCGGGGCGTCGGGAAGTTCTTTAATTTACAGTAATTCAACACGTCATGTTGAGCTGAAGTTCATCGAATTCGCTTCAGGCCTTGACCAGGACTGAAGTGTATGAACATGTCTCCTGAAATCGTGACATCCAGTACCGTAGTACGAGGGAGCATTTCTTGATGGTCATACTAGCGTATCATACTATTATGACCAGAAAGAATAGTTTTTCTCGGCGGTCATAGGTAAATGTAGTATGTACAAGGTATAACGTGTATGAGCGATTGGAAGTTGGCTTTATTCGGCTTTCACTAAAGCCACTGCTCTACCTGCACTAGTCTCACGTTATCCCTCTTTGAAGTCCCTCTTTGATGGTCGCCCCTAAAACGTGTTACCGGCCCAGACTTTTCCAACGGGACCATAATTTTCTTTAAAGCATTATAATACGGTATAAATGGTACCAAGTACCTTGGTGGGGTGTGGTACTACCCCAGGTGAAATCTAGGTAGAGCCTAATGAAAAATTAAAAGAATTAATGCTCGTATATTTTACTCTCATAATAATAAAATTTAGGTAGAAAACAATATTATTCTATTCTAAAGCGTTTTAATGAATATTGTTGTAATTGAATTGTAAAATTTTAATTAAGTTTCAACTTCAAAGGTGTGCCAGCGTGTAATTCAACTATTGTACTAAAAATGTCTGAATTTATTGTTATGAGAATGAAGACTTCTTAATAATAATTTGAATCGAGACGAATTTCTATGCAAATGACTAATATCATAAAAATTCGTGGACTGACCAGCTATGAGCGACAGTACTTTCTTCTTTCTTCTTCTATACATGGGCTATGATTAGGTACCACAGACTGGTGGCTCATGTGCTATTTTGTCGGTTACTTTCATAAAACTAATACTTTAAAAAACTAAAAACACTTTTCTAAAAAACTAAGTGCAAAGCTATAAAATTATATGGTAATAAGTGATTTTATGTCCAACGGACAACTTGAATCGTATCATTTTTTTAATAATTCTAATAGCTAACAACTAAGCTGTTGAGCCACTGATGGTAAGTGGTAACCGTCGTCCAAGGACATCACCAATGCGTTGGCGACTAGGAAAAAAAAAATAGTTCCCTAACTTCCAACTGGATTAAGATATGTCGTTCGGTGGCTGACTCGGCCTAGAGTGGTAGCTAGCTTTCCAGGGTTAAGCCCTATCACCAGCCCAATGTACCAGATCCTCACCATATTAGATCATGTATACCTATTAATTGGCCACCCAATGTTAAAAGTGCCGATTTTTGATCATTTTATTCACGCCATAAATTAGCATACACGTCGAAGAGACAATACATTCTAATCAATATTCATTAAATATCTTAACACAATTGCCCGTGACAAAATTCAAATTTCATTTTAAATTAAAACAACCGACTTAAAACGAATTTACATCAAAAAGAATTTACATTCTCTACAACGCGTGATTAATCGTAAAAAAATGCACAGAATATGTTCGCATATTAAAAAATATGTAAATCTCACCTTATTTGATTCATCAATCAATCTGTAAGTTTACAAAGGCGGCGATTTTTAGGGTTCCCTTGGTGAATGGTAAATACTGGCCTCATATACTTTGGACTGGATAGGACATTTATCCGGCTGTATTTCTCGCTAGGTTAGTTCACACTTCACACCACCTGTTGCTTAAAATTAGGTAAGTACCTACATACTTACATTTGAACGGTTTATTAAACACTTTTAATGCAGTTTATTTAAGAAAATTAAAAAGAAAGCTATCATAATCGTAGTCCGTTACCGTCCCACTATTGGGATTTGGATGATTTTTTATTAATAAACATAGGTTATGCATACACTGTTGACAATTAATGAATTTAATTGCGTAGTCCTCGTCGTTACCACCAACTTGTACCACAATTGTTCAGGTTTTATTCTGTGGTGGAATATAAAATGTTGTTATCTTTTTGTATTGCCTTATAAAAAAATAGAGCCTACATTTTTTATTATTAGCTGAATTAGTCCTTAAAATATTTTTTGTCTCATTAAAATACAAATTTAGTTCTTTTTTGGCGATAAAATTATTATTATTCATACTATTTAATACGGAACACTTCGCCGTAAAGATCTGACGCGTATTTATTAAAATTGTGTTCACACGTCATGAAATTCTCAGAAATGTTACACGATCATACCTTCTTTTAGCAAGTTAATTTGTAAAAAGATATGGATGAGTTACCCTAGTTTACAGTGACCGATAGGGTCCCTCTTATATTTTATGTAAACAGCTGACAATTGAGACAATGAGTGGCTGGACTGGATGGTTCGCACAAAATTTGTCACGATCCATAAGGAAATACGTAGAGGAAGGTCTTTCAAAAGTTGGAGTGATGACATTTCCACAGCTGGAGTCACCTGGGACAGACTGGCAAGAGATATAGGAAAATGGAGGAGACTTTCATTTCACCACTAAGAACGGTTCTTACAACTGTACGTTTTTATAACTCTTTTCACTTACTCTCCCCTTTCATGAAAGAAGATAAATAGAAGCACTTTTTAAGTTACTGAACGTGTCTAAATTGCCTTGTTCAAGAATAATGAATTGTGTACTTTATATTAGGTAGATATAGATGCACCTTCCTGTACAAATACTGGCAGTGCCTATGCCCTTTGGTAACTGAACCATCCTAGTCCCCAGAGTCTTGTTCTTACTCGGTTGTCGGTCATGTACAGCAGCAGAAGAGTTGTTGCTATTTACTTATTAATTAACTTATAAACTTAGGTATAAAAATAAAGTTTCAATTGGTTTTGAACTAATATAGAAGTGGTTCATTGAAAGTACCATTTAAATTAAATAAATAAATAACGCTTCACACTCATAGCCCCACACTAGGATTCCCTGTGTCGTGGGTGCCATAGACAACACACAAGACACACACCCAGACCGAGAACGGAAATTCAAACTCATCATTTAAATTTCCGCCTCGATGGGAATCGAACCCAGGACCCTCGGAACAGCGATCTGGCGTTAACCATTGCGCCATCCGGGTCGTCAAATTTATCTAATTAACCAGATTATATAGTTAATGTTTCACAATCAACACCTTCACGTCAGTTTAGTAAACTACTTATTTCACGAAGTAACAACGGTGGTAGTTAGATTTGTCGAGACCAGAAAAGCGGAAACTCGTTTGCGTTTTCAATTTTAAGGCGATTCAAGTTTTTAAGTTCCGTTTAAATCTTTAAAGATGTCACTTGAAGAGATTTATACTTAAATAGTTCACGGCGGGCCACGGGAGGGTTGTCAACCGTGCGTAGTTTTTACTAGGTTAAGTAGGTTTTTAGTACGTAGTTTTTACAACCCTAACTTCATACGAGTAAGAGAGATTATTATTCTTGTAATAAAATGTCTACGTTGCTCCGATACATTGTGTTCTTCATGGTGAGAGAATTTTTGTTATCGTACCTATTAGTTAAAAACCAACAAACCTTTCTTCTTTATAATATAGGTACTCTGTAACTAGCTGGACTTTGTTTTGAAGTTCAAATCAACGATGGTTTTTATGAAGGACTTTTCATCAAGGATGCCACAGAAATAACACAGAATACAGAATTATGACCATTGTTTATTTTAATGTCAGTTTCATTAATGATATTCACGTTAACTTTAACCACGGATATAGCTCAATAGTTAGTTCCAAACCCTCGTTCGGTCCTGGGTTCGTTTTCCAGCGAGGCAAAAATTTGAAGGATAAGTTTAAACTAGCCTCGGGCTGGCAACCCTACCGAGGAAGCCGTTTTCAGGCATTCAGAACTGGTTTTTAGTTTAACTTTATTTGAAAGCCTTTTGTAATTTAAATTTATATCCTTTCACGTAGTTTTTCCTTGTATATATCTATTATTTTATGCTGGTAGATGCATGCCTGTTTCGTTGAATAGGAGATTTTTCTATTTCAGTTTGAATATCTACAGATTCCCTATGTTGCGGATGATACCAACAGATACAAACATTTAAGACATTGAGTATGATACTCGTAAAGACCAGTTATAAGACAATAATGTGGTACAACATGTTTGCTTGGTGGTGGGACCGGCTACCACCCACTCGCTTGAGGTGACCTAAACGACTTGTCGTCAGGTCCGCCGCAAGCGGGTGTGCAAGGCATGCACCGCACGCGGACAGCATGCACAGGGCGCAATGGACTAGTCACGTAGACGTTGTTTTAATAAAAATAAACCGATGTTTGTTGCGGTGATAGCCTGGTTCATGGTTTTTAAGAAATCGCCCTCCTACTCTGGGGTCCGGGTTCAAACCCCAGAGCACGTACTTCTGACTTTTCACTCGCTATAACGGTGAAGGAAAACATCGTAAATAAACCTGCATGTCGGAGAGTTCGCAAAACTCAAAGGTGTGTGAAGTCTACAAATCCGCACTTGGCCTACGTGGTAGATTATGGCCTTAACACTCTTTTTCTGAAAAGAGACTCATGGTCAATACGGAACCATGATGGGTTGAGAGGATAATGAGATGGTCTGTCTGTGACGCTGTCACGGCTAAACCACCGGACCGATTTGGATGGAATTCGGAACAAAAATAGGATGAATTTTCTCAGGAAGTTAGTGTTGATGACACAAGTTAAAATTAACCCTGACTAAAACCAACCAACCCCTAAGGAGCTGAAATAGGGGCAGTATTTAAACTTCTCGAAACCTGGGCGTTCACTGGTGTAGGTATCAATAATTACTTCGACAAATTGTTAATAAGTTATTATTAATAACATGCACGTGCATTTTTGGCCGATTCTAGGCAACTTATGGTAGGCAGATAATGAAGAGACAGAATAATATTGCAAAAGGTCGTGAGACTACTACTAAAATGTTGCAAACTTTTATTAAGCCGCGCGGTGTAACAGAACATCCCATAATACAGCCTAAAAGGCTTTAACTGCGTCAGAAAACAGGCAAAAAGGACGCCAAAAAGACTGCGAAAAGCAAAAGTTGGCTGCAAGAAACATGTTTCCAATGCGTTGAGTTTAAAAAATAAAGAACACGAGCGAGAGGTGTGATTTGTGTACTTTTTCGCACCACCAGATAAGAGATGTCGATTACCGATTCAAACATCGATATCGATTATATTTCTCAACGAGAAATATGTTCTGATCCATCCCTTTTACTTCGAATCGTAAGTTAATAAAAATCTGTCGATTTTATCTGGCAGGAGCTAATTCTTTCACATTCGTATTCGATCTTTTGTGAATACGATATTTGCTTGCATACGATGAAAGATTATCAGATTTTTAATGAATGAATTATTTCCTACCGCGTAATATAATGTCTATATTAATCAGACGTGAGTTATAAATTAATAATAATTATTAATTTAATATCCGTCTGCGAGATTTAAAATACATTTTAATGTCAGTGAATTTATCAAAATCTATTTTGCTATTTGAAGATCGCGCGTAGTAAACTAAACTACAAAAATGACGTTAACTTTATTTTTTAATTCTTTCATTATTAGATTATATTATTCCCATATGAAACATGGGAATGTAAATATTCGTCTACGAGGTTTAAGTCTTTTGTAATAAACAAACGAGTCAATTTAGTTAGAGAGTTACCTACTTCAAAAATAATTATACAACTCGAGTAGTCATCAATAATAATCGATAATAAAATCGAACAATCGAGGAACGATTTGATTCCCCTCACTGCGCGATAGAACCTTCAACTTTATAAGTAACCGTTACAGTATGGAGTCTGTAGTTACCCTCTACTACGACCATGGCTCTCTTTGACCAGGACTGGGACAATGTCCATGGAATGTCCTACGTCCTTCATTGACGAGATCATTCTTTGTTCCTCTATCTAAAAAGTTCAGTTTACTTCGTTGTACAAATACTTATTTTATAATCTTTATTTATTATATTTTTTCCTCAATTAAATTGTGTATGTTAGGTAATTTGTGATACTTATATATGTTTTAGGAGCATCATCTGATGCTTTAACTAATTACAACCCGAAGTATTATTTCTGTGACTCGTAAAATATACCTACATCGTAGACACAAAACGGGTGTTTGTAAAAGAAAATTTATTAATAATATGAATCAATAAAACGTCTTTAGCGTACTTTCTAAATAAAAATGATTTGATCAAATCGAATCGAATTTATCCGGTATTTGAAGAAAATGTTGTCACCAGATAACATAGTAAAGATGGGTGGCAAGATCAATAATTTAACCCGCTCTATCCCGATTTGAATCACCGTATGTTGGCCGCACTACACGCATGTATTGCAAAAGTATAAATTGCTATGTTTAGCGACACTGTAATGGATACGAATAAGAAATGGTTGGAGGCGTCATATTTAACATTTAACTTATTATTTATGCACTTTATAAATCATTTTAATTGTAATTTGCTAAGCGATACTCCGCCTTGTGTCGTTATGTTCTACTGCGGGCGGTTTACGACAAGCGATTGTAATGCAAAAGAAACAATATCAATAATAAATATTAAGCAATTGTGTAATTCGCGTATCATAATTCAAATTCTATGTAAACCAAGCGGGTATAAATATGATGATTTTATTAAGCAATGCAGCCTCAGTTCTAATCTTGCACGCATATCTAACTTTTAAAGTTAAGTGCGTATCAATTAATTGTTTTGGTAAATAAAAAGTTCATAAGGAAACCTGCGCAACTGTACGTGTATTTGTTACTTATAAAACTCTGGTTAGTCTACAAAACCGCCTCGGCCAGTCTAGATCTAGAGTATTATGGTCTAATCCAAGTTTTGAGAGGACACTTGAGTTGATGAATCTAAATATCGATTCACAACAAACTTGCCGTGAATAATTACAAGTTTATAGTTATTCGCGTGTAGTCATAAATGGCTTATAGCCGAAGGAATTTCGCACACTACGCCAAGTTATATATTATTTCCACAACCAATGTCGATTGCAATTACAAAAGTGAACGGTTCAAACGTGCGATTTACAGGATTTTAGAGATTTGTTATAATAAATCAATCTGTGTGGCTGTGTGGCTTAGGCAATTACTCATACAGATATTTGGCCTATCAAGAAATTTAAATAGACATATAATATGCCTTAAAACTTGTCAGCATAAGCTCATTAAAACTTAGAGTAGAACATCAGCCATGATTTATATTATTTATTTAAAACCATAATACGCCGGTCATCAATACTACCGTAAGGAAGGGTGCTGGGTTCGATTCCCAATGAGACTAAAATTTGCGTGTGGAGCCATGAATGTGTATCATTAACTTCATTATAGAAAAAACAAAAGTAAATTTACAAACATAAACGAAATGTTGTAAAGGTGTGCAAAGTTGTCAATAGGTACGCATTTTGCCAGCGTGATAAGATATGACCCGTACCCACACATGGAACAAAGTGAACCTGGGACCAGCAGTGGGACACTTATGGGTTGTAATAAGGTACAAAAACACTTTCATAAAAAGGTGTGCAATAAAGTGTTTTGTATTGTATTGTATTGAATTGTAATGATGAATTATATCCTTTGTTGAATGAAGTCGCACGCTACGGGAATTCGTTCCCTATAAAACTGAACCTAAAGTCAATAAATCCTTACCGTTCCATCGTCCCCACCTGACCTTACTTTTCCTTATTTTATAAGCAGCTAGCGTGATTTAAGGGTTACGAAAAGGACAGTTCGAGTCTACCTCAATAATTTTAAATTTGGAACGCGGCGACTCTATTACGTCAATAGTGTAGAAAAAAGTTAATACAGATATCAAACTGATTTATATCCAATTTGTAGCAAACTTTATATGAGTTTTTTATAATGGCATATCAGTTAATCCTATCGGAATTTCACAACTTAACACACAAGTGGTAATTAATTTCTAAGCACATCGTTTTTCAAAAATATTTGCAGGGCTCTTCAGCAAACGGGATATGAACCCAGGCCCGCTATTCAGGAGTCCTGCAATTAACCACTTAGCTATGGTCATGTCGATACGTCCACGATCATGTAATCATCTTATCATCATTCATCACCCATCGCCCAACATCGTATATTTTATGCATTAATTTAATTACGCCTTTCGGAGATAACGGGAAGATTTCGAACGAATTTTATACTTTGAAGTTTGTGTCTGCATAATTGCTGTTATAATAAAACATTGCTTTTATTCTTCAAAATATGTTATTATTGCATACTTTGTCCGAAAATTAAAGAAGCCTAGTTACCCATGCCCATTGAATAGGTACCCATGGAAAACCTTTACGAATAGTAAAGAACAGGCGTTATTTTTTGTCGAGTTTCATAGTTCTATTGTCAAAGTAATTTAAAGATTTTCGTATCATTGCGAGCACCGTACGTTTAGATAGATTATTGTTTTATAATTTTTTTTTGTCTGTACTCCAAGGGATCACTGACCTATTGTTTATAGACCTATTTGGATGTCAGTTTGGTACATCCAGATCCACGTCTTCCTGGTCAAAAGGGTCTTGACATACAGGCAAATAGATAGACGCACAACAATGTGATCTTTTTATGGATTCCGATTTTTAACCGACTTCAAAAAAGGAGGTTCTCAGTTTGACCTGTATGTATGTATATTTGTGCGCGATTATCTCGCGTTTGGCTGAACTGTATTTGATACGGTTTTTAGCATCGTGTTTATCAGACTTAGGAGAAGAATTTAGGAATATTAACGGCGGCGTTTAACTGAACCGATTTTTACGTTTCGGCGTTAAAGTCGGTTCTATTTTGTTTAAAGTTATTTAGGTATGTAATTTTAGATTTTAGGATTATGTACCACGAAAAAAACTTTTTTTTCTTATAATAAGCTAAAAACAATAAGAAAGAGCATACACTGCATATCGTACAAATAGCAATAAAGAGTAATATGTAGCATAACTTTAGCACTACAGTAAGATAACAGATCCGGGTCCAGTTCCAATCCGGGAGAAGAATCTCTAAAATTACAAGCATTTTGTTTGAGATGTTATCCGACACAATAAATTTGTTCTCGTCGGGATATTTATGAAAACGCGGGAAGATAACAGTAAATAATGCAAAGTGCGTCAAGTACTTATTTGACGCGGGAAAAAAAATTAGCGGGACACAGACGAAAAATATTGTGATCCTACAATGTTAATTAAATTTTTAAATGGAGGTTATTGTGCAATGGAATTTAGAGGATTTCTCTGTGTTCGGAATTTGAATTTAATTTTAATTCGTTATATTTTCGTATAATTTTCGCGAATTGTGATTGGTATGAATAAAATTGACTTCTTTATGTAATTGCTGTAAAATAAACACATTACAAATCTTTCTGTTTGAGAAAACGAATCATACAACTACTATTTCATAAACACCTAAGGTAAATGTAAAGGTCTCTAATAAGGTAAAATTTTGACATCTAAAGTGAATAAATAATATTAAAAATATATTTAGTCTGCAACCCAATGTAAGTATTATCAAAAATTCTTTAAATATTAACATCTCAGACCAATAAACAATAGACGGCGTGCCGTGAACAAAAGCGTGAAGCCGGCAAAAAGCACGCCTCGCCTTGTAATACACACGGCGGCACTCACACCAAAACGACTTTTGTGTTCTAAATAATAAAAAATGAACGAAGCTTCCAAAAAATAAAGTTTAAATTTGTTCTAGTTCAAACTGTCAACATAGGGCATTTTAATGGTTCCGATGTGTGTTTTAGGCGCACTTTTGCCGGCTTCACGCTTTTGTTCATGGCACGCCGTCTATAGTTTATTGGTCTGAGATTAACATTATGTTTTATCTTTGCAATACCTTTAAATATGGGTCTTTTTTATTTTGTGGCGAATTGTAGGTAATTTATATAACTCAATCACTTTGTGTAAAAGCTCTCCATTAAAATTGAGTTGTAAAATCTGTTATTATTTATCGCAAAGAAATTTAATGCTTGTTACGCTGTTTAAGACATCTTTGAGCTAACAATACAACCTAACTACATAAGTAAATGTTATGAGAATCTCCTCCTTTTTTAAGTCCGTTAAAAAGTAGCAGGTTCTCAATTCCTTTGTAGGTATTATTTTGCGTGCTAAGTACTTCATAACTTTGTGCAGGGTGAACCGATTTTGATAATTATTTTATTATTCAAACCAAGGTTATTACAAGGCGAATATTTTGGCTATTTCAACTTGTTGAGTCGGTTATTTAAAAAAATATATTCATCTTAAATAATTTGAAGCCAGTCACCCCTTGGAACTCCAAAGTTTAAACCATCAGCTATCACTGGTTATAAAAATCAGGGAGATACCTACATCTAAAAAAATCCTGAGAATGCAAACACTCGAATTAAAAGTTGAAATTGATATTATATAGCGAGCCGTACAATCGAGCCGGCCATAAACATGCCTTGAAACGAAAACTTTTTGCGTTAACTACCGACTGGTCATTGATTTGGCTCGATTCGAACGCCATTTTTGGCTCATTTGCATATTGTAACTTTGTTATAAGGAATTTAAGGCCTATTTACATTAAGAGATTAACAAAGGTATAGTATATTGTTATCAATTTAGTGCAAACTTTGGCTCTAAAATAGTATTGTCGTGTTATTTATTAACCGTTTCGTCAAATAGGTGTTTTATGATCGGTTTTTAGTTAAATTAGTAGGTTATTAGATTTCGTTTAGGTACCACTTGGATCTTAAGGCCTTAGTATGTATACTTAATTGCCTTTTTGTGTAGCAATTAAAGTAATTTATTAAAAGGTTAAACTATTACAATACATTAGTCAATGAAAAATAAGCACGCAGTACCAACTACCAACCTTCCGCTGTCGCCGATGATCGTTGTACCTAACCGATTTAGAACGAGGGGAGTAACTGTAGGACGGTAAGTCAAGTTAGCAGATGGTTAAGATCATTATACTCCGAAGTTGAATTCGAAGCAGTAAATTGATGTTCGTGATGTCACTTTTTGAATAACGTTACCAGGTTTTCAATAGTAGTGTTTACTCAACTAATTAATAAACGATTTTTTGATTAATCGATTTTTCTTTCCTGTCTCAATATATATCTACGTGATGTTTATACTTTATAACTTTATACTATAACCAGGTATTTATACGGTATTTTTATTAAGAATATACCTAATTAAAATTTCAGAACAATACGGAAAAGTAGTAAATTTAAAATTATTTAGTAACCGAAAAATATTAAACAGGGATTGTTAGCATCACAATTTACTACCATAATTTTATTATACTACCAAATATGCATTGCAATCGTGGTCGAAAGTATTTAAAGTGATGTCCTCGTGCAGTTACCAAAATTTGTATTCGACAAACTTCTCATTTAATCGGGCCATCTAATTTGCATCGAGTGATAATCGTGATATCGATATCGGACCCTCGTTTACTCGCACATTAGCCAAGACGCAATTAGCTCTTGATTTTATTAACATTATTTTAAAACTAATGTTAATGAAATCTGCTTAATAAGTAATATTGTGTTTTGGTCTTATAAAAGGTAAAAAGTTGGTGTTTATTAATGATAGATACCTAAAATTGTCAGGGAAAAAAAACATTTCATGACTTATATCTCTCATGATATGAGAGTTGTGTTGGGTGACTTGGGTGCTATTTAGAAAAATCCGAACATGGAGGGTCAACAGACAAGTGCGCTTTGTTTTAAGTACATTTAGGCGGCATTTTCTACTATTTAAAAGGAAATCACAATCTCATGATAAATTATTTAATTAAGTATTTCTATAAGTAATAAGTTTAACAATTTGCAAAACCGTAAGTATTGCACGTGGGCGTTCTCGCTCGCCCTCTTTCCAGGCATGACACCTCATCTGGAGATTTTCCTTTACCTACAATAAACTGGTTATTTCAAAATTACTGGTGGTGCAGGATTGAAATTCAAACCTAACACTCCTGTTTCCACCACATTCAAACCTCTAGGCTATCAGCCGCCGTAATTGCACGCCATAATTAGACATTACGTAACTAATTGACTCGGGAAGTTGCGGTAATAAATAAAGACTGGGTTGTTTGAACCTTACTAATACTCTCCTGAATAGGTCTGGGAGCTATAAAGTAATTGATTTTACATGCATTATGCGTAATCGAGCAGCGAGCTAAATATGCCTTTGCCCTCCGGCCCGCGTTGCTCAAGCGATGTGTCGCGGGATTTATAGCCGATCCGAGAGCGAATAGCGCCCGCTCATTGGGACAACACTAGCAGAGTATTATAAAAGAGATAGCACACAAAGATTCTCGTAAGAGGCCTGAGGACGATTCTCTTCACCTTCCACGGTGGAGACCTAGGAAATTGCGCACCTACGTGTACATCTAATGATGTCTAGGTGGTATGATCATCTACGTGATGGTAGCAGGTCGTTCCAAGTAAATAAATGTTCAGTCTGTAATAATGAAGTGTCGCACAGTAACGCCTGATTCATTTACCTAATTAACGTGAAGATAAAGTACGTTCTTTAGGTTGACATTACACTATGGAAATTGACATTAATCCCATTCACTTGCTTTACAATCAGCTGAGCGACCCACGGTCTAACTTCAACTTAATAAAGCGCATAATTATCTTACCAACGTCACCGATATCGATGGAAATTAAACTTGTTTCGCGAATACACTAAATTACAGTCTGCACCTATTCCGACCTTTCGAACCGCCTAGTCATTTATATTAGTAAGTTATATTATATTCTGGCGAAATATCCGGGCTTTAAACTTATTCTGCGTCGATCTCTTTGATGATCTAATGTCTAGATGGAACATCGAATCCGCGCAAACGTGTCAAAAAATTGTAGCTAACTGTTAGCCACAATTTTTATATCATTGTATCATTGATCATGCACGCATAGACAATAGACGAACGTGTAAAACATCGCCAGCACGCACACATGCTTGATATTGTTGCCTTATTTTTTTTTGTTTTCATTGTAGGGCGACGTTCAATCTAGACATTAGATCATCAAAGGTTGATCTAGGTATATAACCTTTGAGTAGCGATGTTCATTACAAATCAATTCGTGTAACAATGTTTGGTAACGAGATTACCTATGTAGTTTGCGGTTGCATTTACGATGTTGGCCTGTTGGCCTTTACATAAGGCGATTGGCTTTTACACCAGCCTTTGGCCTGTACGCAATGGTCCTTTGGTAGTACATTATTCTGCCTATACGCTATTAAGACATTTGGCCTCTTTTATTGTTGGTTTGGCCTGTACAAACGTGCCAGGCTCTACGCAATATTATACTTGGAGTTGGTTTTTGAAAAAAAAATAGCTTACCTATGTTTTACCTTGCGTCATCAACTATCTTTTTGAGAAAATTCATCGATATTGGTCAAGAGATTTTATTTTTCGTACAAACATTCGTCCTTTATTTTCAACCCTTTGGGGGTTGGCTATTGAAAAAAATAGCCTACGTGTGACCCTGGGTCTTCAACTATCTTCATTCCGAGTTCCATACAAATCGGGCCGGTTGTTAAGCCTTTAAACGTCACAGATTGACAAACATAGAGACAGACAGACTTTCGCATTTATAATTTTAGTATGGATATACCGCCAAATTAACGGGTTCAATAACCGTAAAAGAACTATTTTTAACACACTATCAACACATTGATGACGTTACCTACAAGTTCCGTAACGCTGCCGTGCCCGCTCTAATAGCAACTGGGACAAATCCGACTTAAAAACATTTCTTTACAAAGTAATAAAGTACACTATAGAAGCTTAGCAACTTTAATTCTTTAACTTCTTTCATCGCTAGTCAATAAACGCTTATGAAAAAAGTTTCCGCCCTCTAAACCGCGCTCGTTGGCTCATATTTCAAAAATAATGCCTGCTTTACATTATGCCAGTGTTCTGGGCTTCGGGCCAGTTTTTTACGGAATTAAGATAGTAAACGAGCAAGCAGCCACCCTTTCGCAGCCGCACATAACATGTGTGACTGGGATCGACACAGAAGAAGACTCAAATCGGGACAAGAAGACTCAAATTGTTCAGTTCGTTAGTACTTAAGAGGAAGGGGCGTGAGAGGAGCTTAGTAGTGATTATTAGTCCTGTTAATTGTAGGACTTGTAGTTAATAAAGGTATTAATTGTTAGTAAGGATACCATAATATAGTAAGTAAGTATACCATAATAAGTAGTAGTTCTAATCCGGCCACAGATGTACATACCTATTGCTACCCTTAAGGGCTAACATGGTCGCCTCTAAAAAAGCATAACAAGCTTTACATCTAGCGAATGTTACTGTCTTTGTCTACACAGACCCTTTTGCCGAAATACCTGTAGTCTAAAAATGATTTATTTATTCGCAAAATGCCCTTTTCTTAAATTGCTTTGTTCGATCAATGACACGTTTTAACTAAGATATAAAAAATTTACTGAAATAGTTGAACATTCTCAACTAGAATGACACTATGACGATAGTCTCTTTTTTAATTTAGAACACTCAGTTTAGAAACAAATGCAATAGCGTATAAGTACTTATTATTATTCTAATGTATAAATAAACCCTATGCTTCTCAGAAATTATATAGCATTTTAATGGTGAAAGAATTTTTGAAATTGGTCCAGTAGTTGTCGAGTTTACCACATAGTTGCAAACACAAATCAGTCCATCCAGTGCTGGCGCCAGCGCGTCACTGGACTAACGTCGTGTAAACCAGTGTAATGCCGTAATTCCGGTTGGTTCCAGTTTGTTTTGCAGTTGATCTGCATGCTGCCAAAATTTGTAGGTCAACGGAGCTTGGGAAAAACACAAACACTCTCGGGAAATGTGACGTAGTCAGTGCGGACAAACTTATCCTGGTCGTAAGCCAATCGAAAGGTTCGAGAGGAATTGCGCTAGTTCGAAGTTTAGAACGCAGGAATTTGTTTATGTACTCGTAACAGTGAAATATTGTGTGCGGAGGAAACGTGGCAGTTGTCTTTGATCGGAATGTTTTCAAGATTTCATGTGAACAGTGAAGACGTGAGATTTTTAGGTTTATATACGAACGTGTTATGTAGCCCATTAAATTTTGTAAAGTCGGAATGTATTTTATGAAACTTTATGTTGTGCCATAAGACATGGTATGGTAATAAATCCTATTTCAAATATCGATAACAAAATTTTACTTTCCGACTTTATATTGTCTGATAATTGCGACCATCTCTGTTTGAAGGGTTCTGGGTTCTATTCCCAGCGGTCCTCTTTGGATGTGTATGTATTGTAGATATATATTACAACGTAGGTACCTACTTATAAATAGAGAATGATAGTTTGAGACGATCAGTACTAATTTATTTATTTTTAACCTTCTATAATTAATGATATTTAATTGAGAATAATTCAATATAAACAATTCACAATTATTTGATGTCTGTACAGACAGACTTATAACGAGACGAACTCAAAAGCAGTTTCTTTACCCAAAGTGACTAACATAACTAAACGATATTGCATCACTAAGGATAAATGAACGTCCAATTGCCTGCGTTGTGCCTATTCTTATCAACAATAATTCCCAGTTAGTTACAATTAGGTACTCGTTACAAAACGCCCAACCGGAAAGATACATGGTATCTTTTACCCTTACACAATACCTAGGTTGAACTATAACAGACTAATTGCATTCTAGCCCACATTTACTAAAATTCCAGAAACTGAATGGTAAGATATGATAGTGTCCGATCCAAGATATTAATGTTGAATATTTATGCGTTTGCCGCCAAGTGAGGTTTGATAGCTTTTAATATATTTAATGGGTCTTAACTCGGCCGTTGGCGGTTGAGATATGATATTGCGAAGGTAACGTGTATGTTGTACAATACAGCTATAGTTATAATGATTATTACGAGGAGAAAATATAACAAGTCTCTCAATCTTACATTGAGAATAAAATACTTAGTATAAAACAATGTATGTAAATGTATGTGCCCTAAGTCTGCTTCTTCAAAACCACGCAACAGATTTTGATGCGGTTTTCACCATTAGGTAGAGTATTTCTTAAAAAGGTTTGAATATAATAAATAATGTAAATTCTTATGTAATTTGCCGAGCTAGGCTATGTAGATTCCGCATTTAACGCTTAGCGAAGCGAGGGCGGGTTGGTTAGGTAGTTGAGAATAAAAAAACCGGCCAAGTGCGAGTCGGACTCGCGCACGAAGGGTTACCATTATGTATAAAAACGCCAAAAAAATCTGGTCTGTTGTATGAAAGCCTCCTTTAAATATTTAATTGTTTTATTGTAGCCACATATTACCCACAACGCCATCTCTTGGACCGAAAGGTAACTAAACTATCGCTGAGACGTCGAAAGTATAGGTGCCCACTTAAATATTTATTTTATTCTGTTTTTTAGTATTTGTTGTTGTAGCGACAACAGAAATACATCATCTGTGAAAATTTCAACTGTGTAACTATTACGGTTCTTGAGATACAGCCTGGTGACAGACGGACTGACGGACGGACGGACGGACGGACAGCGAAGTCTCAGTAATAGGGTCCCGTTTTACCCTTTGGGTACGGAACCCTAAAAATTAATAAATTCAATATCACATTTTTTTTTAAGTTACGAGACTGTGGTCGTCATATCCGTATATCTGGTTACCCTAATTACAGATAACAAGTCAGTGACCCCACCAACAAATGGCTATTATTTAATCAATATATTTATGGCGACGACAATTTGTGGTCGATTCATCCGACGCGGAGGTAACTCGATCGATACTAAATCTTCGCATGTCGGACCATAAATACGGCAACAAAAGATAAAAATTACCACGTCGTAAAGTCAAAATCAATATTAATGGGAAGGTAATAATTTGCAAGTGCCAAACATTTCTTTAGTAGTGGGATTTACGGTAACATGTTCGGTTCATCTAATTTTGGCCACCTTAGCTGAGTTAGAAATAAATCGAGGAGTCTTCAAGACAGAGAGACAAGACTCAGTCTTGGGTGTAATTCTCAACTGAGACAAAGTTTTATGTGTGTGACTCAGAGTCAGAAGTGATGTGGAGAGGGTATGAATGTGTTAAAAAATTTAAAATTCCTATATACTTTTTAAATTTACAGAATTTTTTTAGGTGACATCCCTATCGGGAATCCCCGAAACAATTGCAGGAGATATATGCGAAAGAGAGACCCGAAGGTGCGACAGAGAGACCCGAGTCACGTTCTGTAGTTTACCGCGCGTCGAATTAGAGTTATAGTAATGAACATGATATAAATAACATTCATAAATGGCTAACAGCATATCCTCCGAGCAGGTATTTGAATAGTTTTATTTGAGAGTTATTGCACCTGTTTGCCTGAAGCCCATTGTTTTGACCTTCGATTTATATTCATTACAATTAATGATATTAAAATAACCTACAGTTTTAAAATTATCATTGCAAACACGAAGCATTTTAAATTATATGGCAACGGTTAGGTACTTGTATACTTGTAATTAATTTATATTTTATATTTCGATCCAATTAAAAACATCATGCTAACGGGAATCTTCTGTGGTGGGCAAATCATTTGACAGGTGACATTTGACATAGGGTTGGCGAACATCTTGATACATTGTTCCTATCCGGATAAGATTTTAATTCACTTCGCTGTGAGTGGAATATCACCGCTATAATTGAATGAAGGCACGCGACTGGAGTAGTTAAGCACATAAATGCTTACAATTTACGTTTGCAGAAAACGAAAATAAAAATGAAAATCGCGAGGCCGCACCACGGTTTTTTCCCGCGGCGATAACCGCGTAACCGCGCAATTCGCATACATTACCAAAACCACAAGTGCAGCCGATTGTATTGCTTTCCTTGAATTATAAAATTTACGCGGTAAGAAACCGCGGCGGTTTAGCCGTAGTGCGGCCTCGGCCTTAGTGGGACGTCGCGTCAGCAAGACGTAGTAAGCACGGAAAAGACAAGATTTACCTAAGCACGACGACGACTTATTGCACATGAGCTTAATCCCGACGTGAGGTAATGGTTTACGTAATTAGATAATATGTTACAAAATAAGTATACGACTAAAACTATTGTGTATATTTTTGTAAAAAGCAATAATTATTAGCTACGCGACTCCGACGCAATCCACATTTCGCCGACACTGACACTGTTCACTGACAGCACGCGCATCGTAGACCCGTCGCCTCGTGTGCGGAACTTGGTAATTATATAGGGCGTCGACTCACGAGCGACGCATGGATAAGATTCTGGACGCTTGCAAATTGCGTTGTGTGAGAACGGCCTAAAACTAAGATAGGTATCCAATCCGTCTTTCATAGATCCCATCTGCACTAGACATAGGTTTGCAATCATCCATTTTATTTCTCGATACGAAAATAAAGATAACTCATACAAAATCGTTTTTTGATTACGTCATCCGACTAAAAGACGGATAGCTCGGTGCACGTCGCTTCAGACGAAGACATTTGGCAAATAGGTGTAATCTGGCGTTCAGTGAGCGCTAACGTATTCTAACGTGTTATAACGTCTTCTAACATGCCCGAGTTATGTAAAACTAGACGCTGAAGTTGCACGTACCGTCAAGAACTGAAGTTGGTAAGTAATTGGATGGAAAATAGCCGACCGACAGGGTTGCCAAATTATTAAAATTACGGTACCTGAAGAGTAGGTAAAGTAAGAAGAAGTAAGTTCTTACTTTACCTACTATGTCGCCACGAAGAATTTTTAATATTACATTATGTACCACGTATGTGAGAGCGTGGATGAAGATGTATGTGTATAATTTACGTTTGTGTACTTGCTTGAATGCGTAGGTACTATGTGTGTGCATGTGTGTTTGTAACTGATGTACCTACCTAAGTTATAATTCCTTTTAGAGCTATCCACTGATTTTAAATTTCGAATTAGTGGTCGTAAGTTGTTGCAGCATTTGATGATAGAATATTATAAGCTTTGTAAAAAAATCACGTAAAGCGCTAGTTTTAGAAACTCGATAGGCTACGTACGTTACACTCATAGGTGTAACCAAGTTCGGGCAGAAGGAAACTAGCCCTCCCCTGGTTTACTTTTTACCACAAAGTGCCTACAATCGGTCTGTCTAAATTTTCATTGAGTAATTTGTCATTTCGAACACCAAATACTGAATTGTTCGGTAAAAAGCAAAACTGGCAACCCTGCTGAGAGATGCTTTGTGATATCTTTTTGCAGACAAAACTTTTTTATTTGCATTACGTTCATCGAGTCCATAATGAAACGTTTGGTTATTTCGTGACCTATTTTTAATTAGTAAAGTGAATTTGCAATTAAACATGTTTTCTCGCTGAGACAAAGTGAATGTGTTCTTGATGTTAGCTCTTACCAACGTGTAAACTGTGTAGAACTATAATCGTAATTCGTATTAGAAACACAACAATGTTGAAATGAGACATCACAGAAATGACCTATAAACAGTGGGTTTCTCAGACCATTCGTAGTTGACATGTAACAACCAATGAACAATACGATTATGGATTTACTTGTGTAGGATGGCTAGGACGGTTCCCATATAATCAACACTTGTACCATTTCCACTGGTATCTGTGTTCCATGACCCATATCTTTGGATCAGAATCGAATTCGCGACCCTTCGCTTTAATATATAAGTTAGGGTAAAGAGCCGTATTTGTAAACGTAAAAGTGAAGGTACCTAGACTTGGAAAACTACTTACTACTAGCGTTAGAATTTAACTTTAACTTAAAAAATAATACTATAGCGGTAGAAAATCGACAAAGGTAAGCAACTGCGGTCGGGGTCGGTAGTTGGATGGATCACCGCTTGTGGCAAAAATTCTTGAGCGCTTCTGTGCTTCGGAAGGGCACGTAAGGCCGACGGATAGCAGTCGTTAAGCCATGTCGGAGGCCTTCGGGTGGGATCAAAACTTCCGATATTTTGGTTGGCCACTAACCCCTCCTCCAACCCGCACGAGAGCAGCGTGGTAGAGTAGCCATGCTCTAGGCCTCCTTAATGACAAGGAGAGACCCGTGCTCGCTTCGTGCGTGTGTGCCATAAACAGGTTGCAGTCAATTCAAAATTAATTAATTATACTATTAGTAGAGCTAAATTTATATATGTCCAATGTCCATGGACAAGTGGACAGAGCCCTCTTCACGCTATTTGTTCTAAATGCCGGGGAGCGCTCGGTTCGCTCACGAGATTGAACTTTTCTATTCACTCCAAGACTAATAAATAAAACAATAAGTAAATACTGGTGTAAGAAATAATGTACAGGGATATCTAAGTATTAACTTAGGTATCTAACTTTTATTTATCTTTTAATCAAATAGGTAGGTATAAATAGGTATAAATAAATGAGCGTTCGGAGCAAAAGAAAAGTTTTTTTAGCCAACCATAATTTCCTGTCTTAAACCATTCTTAAACCGTCAAAATCAAGTCAATACGTTTTCAATTACTAAAAATTTTTGGGTGAGTTACAACACAAAATAATTTTCCATAATTATAAAAAAAATTACAAACTGTCCCACGGTGTTCCACCTCGCTGCTTCATGGCTGACTCTGGAAGCATTCGCACACATCCGTAACTCAGCCACAATGCCTGTTAAGCAAGGGCTCTGACGCTCTAGGACTTTTTAAGATATCCCACACATCTTTCCAGACGCTCCAAGAAGTCAAGGATGCGCCTTAAACATCGAGGACCTTTATTCAACGGATGACAGTATGACCAGCTCCCTGGACCTATCTTCCAGAGATCCTAACCTTATAAAGGAGACAAGCGCCGGTCATGTCCCAGCCGACTCCGCCCTTCTCGCCTGCGACGATGGTGCCTACATAAAAATCTCTTCCCCTTCCTAATTGCTCTCCGATCCCGCATTTCACATCACCAAATCTCGCCTCATCGCCACTACTCTCTGCTTTTCTCTTTTTTCTGTATTTCTTTATGCACCCCGCTTTTTTCTCTTTTTGCACATCTACCTCTATTTATTCTGTTTTGCTTTGTCTGTACCTGTGTTATCTATCATTCCTTTACTGTAAAATTACTCCATCAAACTTTAACTTGTTTTAATAGCAGAAAAGCCATCAAATATAATCTAATATTACATCCCTAATACTCGCCTAGCTAGATTGTTTTGTAAAATTGTAATACGTGGACCCGCATACTTTTAGGCTCGCAACGCATCCGTGACACCTTTAATAAATGGACACTAACTTACGATCAGGTAATTTATCTGTTCCTTTACCATTTAGTAACTATCGCATAATCGTTATTGAACAGGCCGCTTTACGCCTATACGGCGTAAATAGCGCGGCGCATTTGATTTGTTGTAAGGCACATTAGCGTTAAATCGAACCCTGTTTATTGCAGATATTGCATTCCTCGCCAATACGTTACGCATTTTGTGTGTGTTCGTATTTCGCAATCAATAACAGAACCACTGCTGGGCATGGCCTCTTTTCACAGTTTAGTTCATGGTCAGTCTACACGCTAGTCAAAAATATTGTCTGAACATATTTGGTTGGTTAAGTTTCGTTGAATTTGAATAATGAATTTAAATTCCCTTTCTTGGCCTTAAATTTTCTTCTTGGGCGTGTATCCCTGTCTTGTAAGTTGTCCACGGCAACCAAGACACAGGAAATCTTAGTGTGGGCTTGTGAGTTTGAAGCTTTTGCTGGCTGGTTAGGGACTCCAGCCAACCTTGAGTCTATATTAAATTAATGTTACACCTTATCGAACATTATGATAAGTATTATGTCTAACACCAATAGTAGGTAGCACAGCGAAAAAGTAGCAAATACGTACAATACCGTTCGATGTTGCGATCTAGACGCCTGAAGGTAAGTACGCTTAATGTTCACTCATATCCCTAATAGATACTTTAGAACAATCTGACTCATCTGAATATTAAGTTTAACTTTGTAGCGGACTACGACTTAAAGATATCTTCAAGCGGTATTGAGGCCGCACAATCTGAAGCCCACAGAATGTGAGATTTGCATCCAAGGCGTATTTATTTACGAAACACAGACGTAGGGAAATATTGAACAGGTTATTTCTACCGTGAAATCTTTCTTTGTCTCTCTGAACATACAAGGGATATACGTCCAATTGATGATGAAACTTCTTTCTACATCGAGTGGAGTAATCAAAGGGAGTAAAGAGTTCTTACACTTACAAAATAAGGCCTAGAGCTCACCCGGGGAAGTACCACCGCCCGCCAAGGTACTCATTACCATTCCTACCGTCATAATAATTGTTTTTAAGAGCAATTGTGTTCCGGATAGGAAGGTGTGGAGCCGATTCACTTTTTTAGAGGCGACCATCTCAGTCCTCAGGGGTAGCAACGCATCTGTGACCGAATTGGAACAAGACTCATACTAATCATTACTAACTGGACAATACTAATATTAACTAACAGGACTAACTATCACTAACAGTCCCTGTCCTCACACTTATTAACAAACTAACCAACTAACATTCTAACACCATCTTCTAATTGGACTAACCACCCTAGTCCCTAAATTGGGTCTTTTTCTAAGTCGGTCACAATTGCCATGGGCGGCAGCGGAAGGGTGGTGCTGCATGCTCGTTTGCTACCTTAATTCAATAAAAAAAAAAAAAAATTCTAACACCATGTCCTAACTGGGCTAATTTTATTGTCCTAGTCTTTAAATTGAGCCTTGTTCTAGGTGGGTCATAGTTGTACTAATGTAAATATTGCGCGTGAGAAGCTTTTACTAAACATTTTCAATAATATGGCGGTAATAATAAAAAATAAATAAGACATTGCAGGGCATACCAATCAGCTAACAAGAAATACAAAATTATCCATTGCATGTCACACTGCAATGAACAAAATTGGATCAAACCTAAAATGTAATAACAGCAGTATTTGGAAAATTTTCACAACCATGGGTATAACTATAATTTACCAATTTGTACTGACTTTACTTACCTATTTCCGAAAAAGTGAGTTGCCTTGCCCAAATGAGATGACTTGACGTATTCGAAAAAGTGAGTCGTCGTATCCGAACGAGTTGACTATACGCATCCGAAAATTATAGAGAGAATGTTTGCATGAGTGAGTCATGCCTCCTCCTCCTTCTTTTGAAGTCAGTTAAAAACGGATTTATCTTTCAAAGATGGGAAAGCATTGGAAACTATTCTGATGCTGCATTCATCCGACGATTCATCAGAACCGGCCAAAGAGTTACATAAAAAATTTAGGCGTCGAATGTAATTATCTACGTAAATCTCTTCTTTTAACCGATTAGGTACTCACAGACTTTAAATAATAGCTTAGTTCAAAAGCATCCTACATGCCATGTTGAAATGCGTCCAATCACATTAATTTAAATTTATTTATGGGCTAACAGACACGCTATCGGAGGTCTTGCATTGTACACCATAAGGGGCTAACCATTAACCCTATATATCTCACACTATCGACTTCTTAAAACAACATCAAAATCGTCTCAGCCTTTCTACCTTATAGATCTGACTCTAGATTTCCGTGAGTAAGTAGATGTGTAGAAGTTAAAGTTATGATTTCTCGAATTTAGACTTGTTCGGTGTTGTGTATGTCATAGTTGTAATAGGCGGCAGCGAAAGGGTAGTGCTGCATGCTCGTTTGCTATCTTGATTCCATAAAAAAATACTTAAATTACAACGTTATAAAGAATTCTAAATGTGTGGCTAGCGTTCCGATGTTAATCTGCAACAGATACCTACGACATCATGATGAAGCTTATGTAAACTATTTTTTAAGTTCAACCTCCAAAAATACAACTGCGAAAATCGCATAAAATGTTATTGAGTTCCTACCAAATATAAGTGCGATGCCCAAACATAGATGGCAGACAAAAATAAAAAAATAATAATAATACGTATATTTTAGCTTCAATTATATATATATTTTTTTCTTCCCGCTTTATTTTATTTTCAATTTATTTTTATATTCTATAGATCCTTCATACAATTTCTTTTGAAATCTCCTCTGTATTATATTCCCTGTCTCCTCGTAATCCTTATCTTCTTGTATCTTCTATGTAAAGTCATAAACCCGTTAACTACATTTTAAAGTAGAAGATACATGTATTGTATGACATGTATTGTACCTAGTTTACCTTCTGCACACTACCGTAATCCCTTACTTAGAGTGGTCCGTTTGCGGCGCGCGTGCGTTCGATACCAACCTTTAAAGGCTAATGTTAGATTAGATTCGCCGCGATGCATGTAAACCATATATAGATTATAATGCTCAATAGCTATTCAAATTCAAATAACTAAATTATATAGAATAGATGTTGTGATATAAGTAGCTATGTTTTAGTAGGTAATACCTACTCGTATTTATTTTATAAGATAAGAAATTAAAAATGATAACGCCCGATTGTCTATTTATTTCGAGGGGATTCGAATGTGGTACTCATCGATACTTTTACTACGTTGGCCTAAAGGTAGCCATTGACGATACGTCCATTTGGAATGCTTCTAAATGTATGGAGGCACTTACAAATGGAAATCTTCCACTCAGAAGCACTCCAAATGGACGCATCGTCAATGGCTACCTTTAGCTAAAGGATTCAGACGTGTAGAAAAAAAATAACTGTCAAATATTCAGGAAAATAGTGCAAGCGCTATTTTATCAGCGTCAATTGCATGATGTCAGCATCGTTTGACACATTTTTGATAAATATGCGCACAAAAAAATGTAATTACAAGGTTGTAGTTTCCTTTCTATGTCCTTTTAAGGTTTCTGTTATCGTTTTAAGGGTAGAAAAGAGGAAAAAAATTATGACATTGAAGTTGGATTTATTTTGTTAAAATTCGGCCTATTCCGATCCAATACCAAAAAACTAATACCATTGGTATTAGTTTATTACCCCAGTGAATTTCTATTCCGAACGAATACCAGTCATAAACGAATCCCAAAATTATTAAAATGGTATGAAGGTACAGTCAGTAATAAAAATGCTGTGAAATGTGATATTAAGTAATGTATATTTCAATCAAAATCAGTCTTATTAAACATGTTCAAGTGTAGTAACAAACAATTGCACAAATACCTAAAGAATAAAAATAAAGTTTTTCCAACAAATCACTAAGTAGGCATAATTTTCAACTTTAAAATAGGATATAAAAACTATCACAAAAAATTAAAATTACAATTAAATACTTACAAGAATAATTATATGTATAGTAAAAATTTCAATCAACAACGATTTGTATAAAAACAGACCTTATTTTATTGTCTTAACGTTCATTAAGCAAAATATCAAAACGCTAAAGGGGCTTCGTTTGCTCAACCCTTGACTGTGATTGGTTGGTTTGGATTTTTAAACAATAGGAACGAGCTCACCTTTTTTGCAGGTAAAAAAAATTGGCAAGTGATTCTTCATAAGTAAAAATGGGTGTATAAAAATTTAGGATTGAATTACGATCATTATAATAAATAATGATAATTGCTTTTTACAAAAAAAATAACCGACTTCAACCTCGATAAGCAGAGATAACTCAAAAACTACTCGCCAGATGGCGCTTAATTCAACATGTAGGTGTAAAGTTCTCGTCACTACAAATTAATCAAGCCCAAACACTAGATAACTACAGTAAACCGTTGAGGAGTTCCCTCGACTGTCTTTCGGCTTCATCAGATCGACTCCAGACCTTCATGAAATTGTAGCGCGTTCATGTACCTATGAAAACATTAACAAACACACTAGTCGTCCCTACAATTTTCGAAAGTTGCCCTCGATTTCTCCAAGATACTATCATCAGATCCTGGTGATCCTTTTAAAAGGACCCCACTGCGCATATCTACTTTACAACAAAAAAAGAATTATCAAAATCGGCCCACAAACGACGAAAAAATCGCTGAACAAACATAAAAAAAAGCATATATGTATACGGTTGAATTGAGAACCTCCTTCTTTTTTGAAGTCGGTTAATTATTAAATAGCAAAAGAAACGTTTTCTGTGACTGTACTAAGAGTTATGTTTTGGTATTCGTTCGGAATAGATTAGGTACTTCTTTTGAATGCTATTCGTTCGGAATAAAAATTCACTGGGATAATAAACTAATACCAAATGGTATTAGTTTTTTGGTATTAGATCGGAATAGGCCTAAAATTCTATATCATCAAATTCCTTCCACTTGACATCGATTTTTTTATTGTTTTTAGCGTTTGATAAAGTTAAGGCATTCAAAACCCTACACTAGGATTCTCTATGTCGTAGATGCCATGGACAACAAACAAGACAAGGAAACACACCCTGACCGCCGAGAATGAAAATTTAAACTCATCGCTCGAATTTCTGCCTGGCTGGGTTTCGAACCCAGAACCCATTGAACACAGCTATCCGGCGAGTTAACCATTGCGCCATTCCGGTCGTCTACGAACAAACCCATGCATAAAGGGTTATACACCTACCAATTTCATTTTCAAACATGCCACACATACGTTACTACTATTTTACTACTTACCATTTATCCCTATATCGTATAGATCAACGTAATTTACTTAGATTTGGTCTCACGACAATCTATTCCCCGCTGAGCCGATAAACCCAGATGTTATCTCATTAGGTCACAACACACCTACAGACAGGAAACCTCTCGGCATTTCAAGGCGTCTACGTATGATGCAACTGGTTATTTGCAAGTCAGCGTTCGTTGCGCTCACTAACTAGTGAGTTAATTTTACGTAGCGATGAAAAACCGCTTAAGCTTGGTTTCAACCTTTTGGTGGTTAGACATTTTGTGCAATTATTAGGCCTAGTACTATTAGGCTTAGCTTAGACCTTAAACCCATGATTGTCTCAAGAGTCCTTTATAGTTATAAAGGCACCATCAGGACAGCCACTATCATTAGCGGCACCCGCGTACAATACCGTTTTGCACAAATTACACACCAAGTTGCGTCGCTTCAAAGTTACCGGCCACGACACGCCACGACTTTAAGCATAATACCTACTCCACCACGCTTCTCCGAAGCGGATTGGTGAGGGAGCTAAGTTGGCGCAAGTAGCACAGCACACTGTGAGGAGGCTTATGATACTAGCCAGCATACGCGTGCCGCATGCCCCGCTTGGGAAGAGCCTAGAAGAAACCTGGTGTCAGTTATTGGGACAGATCTCTCACTTTCGGCGATAATAACAGCGATGCTGGAGAGTCAGGAAAAATGGGATGCTGTTGCCAATTTCGCAAGTCAGATCATGACATACAAAGAGTCAGCGGAGCGCGAGCGCGAGAATGACCCATTGGCACCCGCACCTCACCGAAGGCGCTTAGGGCGGCGCGGCGGCGCAGGGCTTATGCCCGACGTATGCCGCCGCCATAACACGGGACTGGCGGGGGATGGATCGGGGGACCATCACCCGCCACAACAGTTCCAGAGCGATGAGGAACGCCGACGTGTTCCGGCGTTCCTTATTCGTAGTGATTGGGAGTCCCAAAACTCCCACCAAAGGATCCCTCAGTGTCTTCTCCGATGGAGAAGACCCAAGAGGGATCAGCGCCACGTGGCACCGCTGATGGAGTTGCGGAAGTTATTCGTTCCCGCGACATTGTCTCTTGGCGGCGAGGAGAACACCTTCAGGTTTTAGTGGGTAGGCACCGCTATTCTTTGCCGTAGTTGGTGTTAGTCCCACATAACCATTCATCCCCCCGGAATGGATGGTATGCATAAAGCATTTCCTGAAGTAAAAAAAAAAAAAAAGTAGCACAGCACGACAGTGAATCTCTCCCTATAAATACCACTATTGGCGGGGGTGACGCTACTTTTATTGCAATAATATCTCATAGGGCCCGTATGCAGTGAATCCAGATACCAGAACTGGAATATTATTTATAACTACCTACTAAACATCACTAACAGTCCCTGGCCCAGTCCTTTTACCTATTAATGAACTAAATTTTCCTAATCCCGATTTGAGTTTTTTTTGGGTTGGTACCTAACAGTTGTTATGGGCGGCAGCCGAACAGTGTCCGATACTCTTTTGGCATCTCAAATCCACGAAAAAACTTAAAAGTAAAGCACCTCTAGCAGCCTTGTACAAACCTAACTTAATATCTAACAAAACATCGTTATTTGATATCAATTCCCACACAATCAAGTCGGTTAATGATACCCAGCAAGAAGTAAATTAACAAAAACTGACGTATCATTTAGATGTAGGTAAACTTCGACAAAAACTATTTCACAACGCTATGGGCTTGCAATTTCGAAACGTTGACTAACATTTAAACGTTTATGGAATTACGCGTACACCGAGATTGTGCATAAAGTCATGGTTGTTTTGGCTAATAATGTGGTAAACGCCTATTTAATACATTAGGCAAATGCCAGGACTACTGAAAAATCTTTTTTTTAACTAAGGGCGTAAGAAGAGCTTTCGTTCAAGTCTTGCGATGCGTTAGCGATTTTTTCGGTGTTGCTGCCTTACTAGCCAATTTCGTTACAAACTGGTATGGTTCTGAAGAAAATATTCAATTTATTACTTATAATACCTTTACACGTTTTAGGGTTAAAAGTTATAACGATTGAATTTATTTTATGATCTCTATAAGCAAGATTAAAGTTTCATGTCCCGTCCCATGAAAGAATTTAAAGCACAGAAAAATTAAAATCGTACCAAATCATTGAGAGCCAAATCATGTGATAAATTCTTACAATATCACTTTATGCGTGCCGAGTTCCAAACCAAAACTGCCCTGAATGACAGGCTCACACAACGTGTTATCTAACGGAATACTCGTATTCTTGCAGAAAAAATACACTAAATACAGAAAGGCACCGCTTCGGATCTCGGAAACCATTAACAGTTGGTGGTTAACAAGGCATTTAGTTGTGGTACATTACCATCCGAACCTCGTAACATTTGCACCATCCGCCGTGTCTCAACAATATCATTAACCGACCCACGAACGTATTTACAGCCGCTGCACCAGCTAAAAGGTCGAGCCACATATAGCTTATAAGGCTCTAAACAATAGCTCTGGGCATTTCAGACGTTGAGCCTTTTAATAGTTGATGATACTAAGATCTTACCAGCTCTACGCGACGTAAATGCATGGATAAAGTATCTGAATGACAAATATGTAACACAAAGTAAATTGATAAGAACAAAATGTAAATGTTGTTTGCAGTTTTACTTTATGGTTCTTAGTATTAATAGGAGGCAGAAGAATTTAGATACCTCGTCAAACAACGTCATTTTTAAGGATTTAAGTTAGTAAACGAGCGTATAACAGGGAGCGAACCGATAACAAACGTGGACAGCAACAAGAACAAATATCTACTGGTAAGTTAACCGATTGTGCGATCTGTACTGTAAATTGATCTTGTTAGTTTCAATTTAGAATACCGAAGCAAATTAATAATGTTTTTTTATGTCGACCCCCCAACATTGTCATCATCTCTAAGTGTTATCTGCCTTTACCTGCTTAACAAATGAAAAAGGGTCTCCTCTTAGAATTAAAAGCTCTCCATTCCAATTAATGTAAACAAAACGAACACGAGTACGAAGTACGAGTACGAACAAAAGTATGTGGAATACATAAATAGTAAAATTCGTACTGCTATGTTTAAACTGAAGATACTGTATAAAATTAGGAAATATATTACTGAGAAAATACGGGTACTCTTGTGTGAAGCGCTTGTACTCTCCCAGCTTAACTACTGCAGCTCCATCTATGGTCCAAGAATCACGGCCAGTACAGAGCGAGCGATTCAAAGAGTACAAAACGCCTGCATTCGTTTTTGCTTTAATATCGGTAAAAGGGATTTTATTACGCCATATTTAAATAACGAAGGCATGTTAAATATGAAAGCAAGAAGAGAACTTCATTTCGCCTGTGTTGCTCAAAGGGTCATATGGAGCAAAAGACCTGAATATTTATTCGAAAAACTGGTATGGGTTAAGGATTTGACAACAAGAAATCGGCGTAAGGACGATCTCCTACACTTGCCTAAGTTCAAAACCTGTCGATATCAGGGGTGTTTCAGATTCTCTGCTGCAAAAATCTGGAATGATTTACCACCTCCAATGAGACTTAAAATGAGTTCTGAGACATTCAAGTTAAAGTTTCGATCGGCTTTGTTAAAGAAACAAATTGCTGCAGAGAATCTGAATCATGCTTACTGGAAGTACTTGGACCTAAAAATGTTTTTCTGAGTACAATAGAACACATACACGTACACACACACACACACACACACACACACACAAACACACACACACACACACACACACACACACACACACACACACACACACACACACACACACTTAAGTATACAAGAAGGGTGAGAAGTGCTGATTTTCTATTTTTTTTGTTGTTTTTTTCTGTATTCATATTAGTTCTTGTTGATTATTTTTGTTTTTTATAATTAATTATTCTTTTTCTTGCATAGAGAATACGTGAATGTTTTAACTGTTTGTTTTTTGTCTAAATATATTGCGTGGAGCCGGGGACTACTTACTGTTACTCCCGTCCAACATCACAGGGATAGGGTGTGGCTGAAAAACAGCGCCACCTAGGATGGCTATGTCGCTGTCCTATGTCGGCTCAAGCTGAGCCACATCCTATTGCCTCATTCATTTAGTTTTGTTTTTCCTTTTATTTTATTTTATTAAATTGTTATTGTAATTTTTTGAGTGTGGCAATAAACATTTATTATTATTATTATTATTATTATTAATACCAAATTTCCTGCCAGATGCCTTCCTCACTTTCAAGAACCTCTTGCTCCGTCTTTTCAGCAAATTGTGTCCACACCTTTATCCAGGACAGATCTCTCCCTGTTGCAATCGTTAGGTACCGAATAACGCTGATCCGATACCTATCTGACTGAGTAATGGGCCGATTGTATTGTTTTGCATACATTAACCGCTTAAGGAACTTCTAAACAAGAAAATATTGTCGGGGACAGCACTAACTCATCGAGGTGATTATAGTATCGGCCACAGCGGAATATTTGTAGCCAATTATGAATTCAATGGGAACGACATGCTTCAGAGAGAATTTCTTAGATAACCCGAGAGGAATTCAGAAAGCAGTGAATGTTACGACCTCATTACGGCTAGATGCCTGGATTTGTCTGAATGATTTTTATGGAAGGGATAATGGTCCAAGTTCTCTTGTGTGGTCTTATTTTAAGCCCTCAGGCACATAAATGTACCATAGCGATTACTGAGGACTGACTAATGTTTGGCTGGATGGCTGGTGACTGTCCCGCGTATTACGAAGTTAAAAGCTGTGGCTCCAGATCCCTTTTTCATTTTCATTAGTCCAGTCTTTTTTTAGTCCAGTCCTCATGTCTATAAACGCACTAACCAACTAATTTCTCAATAACACCACCACCTAACTAACCAATCTAGTCCAGATTTGAGTCTTGTTCTGAGTCGGTCACAGTCATTATGGCAGTGAAAAAGCTACACACTCGTTTGCTATCTTAAATCTATAAAACTTACAGCCAATTTTCTATAAAAGCCAAGGTAATTAAATTGCCAATATCATAGACTTGAGCAGGAATAACGCTGTTAGTTAAATACGCTGATAAAATATAATTACAAGTGACCCCACTACTCGCTACGCGGGAGTATCCGAGATAACGTCGCATTGGCTTGTAAGTAGACGCATAATCGGTATATCATTTACGAGGTTAAGCGTAGAACACACTGCTTAAAGGTTACGCATTGAATATTTATGGCTCCCTGGCTTGTTTGACTCTTGAACGAAGATCTAGAATAGTGAGATAGGTGCAGCGAAGGAATTCTTATATAAGTGACAAGGAACCTAGTCCTGGCTTCGCTTCGAGGAACATTCTTAATTCTTTGAAGCATAACTTCTTAATGGACGTCGGATATAGGTAGTTGCGTTAAATGTTTTAGGCAAGTGTGGTGGAGGAACATGAGTGAAGATAATGAGAAACGGTAAATACGTAAATCAACACAAGGTTTAAGCTTGTCATATAGGCTAGCTAGGATGTATCTAACAAATGCGTCAATTGTGAGTATTGACGTATATTTCGTCTTGAATATTCGAAGACGTCCGGAAATAGTAACTACCTCATTAAATGGAGTATTTTTGTTCGAAAAAGAAAGTAATACTTTTTTGAATTTCATACTATGAAGATTCACTTTATCTGCTCCTAGAGATTCCGCGTAAGAGTTTTTATTTTTCAATAAATATCTAAAGCCACTATTATTTTAATAAACGAATAGAGAAGACGTCGGATGGTAGTTAGTCGCCACTGTTGGACATCAATAAACTAAAACTAATACCACCGCACCGATACAAAAAGCAACCTGCAACGACATATAGACTTCTGACATTTGGGGTTGCTTGTATCTACGAATCGAATTGCAATAGCGTTTTCCGATCCTTGGACTTCTGATAGTAACTATAAATTACTTGGAATCGCTCGGCAACAGCGAATAACTCTCGAACAGTGTACATGTACACAGAGTCTTAAGGATGGCCCAAAAGGTCGTCGGCTGTAGAACACGGCGCGCAAGTTTCCTAGTTTCCCGCCAGTGAAAGCAAACTGTTAAGTATTGTGCAACTATTCGATAATAAATCTTTAACTGCCTTAAAGGATGCTGTAACCACTAGCTCTTGCTATTAACGGCTTGCGCATGCGTGCGTGATTAATTTGTCAGTTAGGACGTTGGTAATTAATTGGCTGAGATAGTTGGGTAACCGACATATCCTGAGCTGTGATGTTTCCAAAGTTGCGTGAGTATAACCCATTAGAAGCGAACAGCTGGACATGAGTCTCTCTCGGCAACTGAGAAGTGACGTAGCTGTTACGCTGCTTGAGATCGGATTATTGCAGCGATGGTCACACATTAACTAATCCAAATAATTGTTAGTCCCGTTTAGATTTTACCCTTAAGTCCATCACAGTTGTCATACACGGCAGCGGAAGGTTAGTGCTGCATGCTCGGTTGTTATCTTAATTCTAAGGCAGTTCTCACATTACGCTATTCATACTGACAGGCCTGTCAGTACATAGTGTCAAATACATACTAATTTTGGGTAGCGTTGCAGTAGCGTATCTCATGAATAGCGTTGTGTGAGAAGTGCCTAAGTATTCCATAACTCGAAATTGTATTCTAAACAAAATCTTATTTAATTTGTACCTTATAAGTCACCTAATAGTGGAATTTTAGTCAACTCATTCCAATGGAAGATGTTGATAGTAGGTAGTACTTGCGTTTTGTGGTTGGTCAAGATTTGTCACATGAGTTTAACTGATGTAAAAATAAGAACTGCCTTCATGTACGTCGAATTAAAAAATTAAAGATAATATAGGTACTGATGTCACACAAAACAAAGTGTGCTAGAATTCCAAGCGAACCTAATCTAATAAGGACCTTTATTAGGCATTCTGACTACCCTAACACCTAAGAGTCAAGCTAATCAAGGTTGGGCAATATCTATCGTAATATGAAAGTAATAATGTCCGTAATGGCATATTCTATGGCTTTCATTAAGGCCGATACGTGATAATGTTTAGGTAATAATGAGGTACGAAGTTTGTTGACTATTCTGAAACTTTGGACGGCTCTTTCTGACTGATTCTTGGCCTTATCAAACGATTTCAAAGCTGGAGGAGGTTGTTTGTTATTTTGTTTAAGTACCTATATGTTACCTCATAGCTTTTGACAAGATGTTCTAATTTTATGATTCTCTTTTGATTAGTGCATGTAGAGAGAAATTCAAATGGGCGAATTTGAGTTTTTGAGTTTGGGCCCAGTTGAATTTCATAATACGTGTTGAATTGACTTTGACTGGGTTGAGGGGTCGTCATTACAACTTATCGAAGTTGCAGTCGGTTTTTAGAAGCTTTCAAGAGCAAAAGCGTAAAACTTGATATCCTTATCAACATATTCGCACGATTTACGTGAATGTTTTATACAAACCAGTGATTAATTCCGCGTACGTAATTCCACGAGTACCTATAACTATCAATACGTTCAATTCGATCGTCGGGCATGCACCTGGCGTAAGTAATATATAGTATTGTATGCCGCTTGTCTCAATAAATCAGTTCTAGGTTTAGTGTTTAGGTTTTTGACAGGCTTCCAGCGGATACAAACGTTGTTTTGACCGACTATTTACAAGACCAACGGCTTTTACTGTTCAGATTCTTACATGAAACGGTAATGAGGCTCTTTTTACATACTATAACTTATTAGGTGGTAGAGCCTAGAGTCTAGAATTCGCCCGGGGTAGTACCACCGCCCACTACGGTATCTACTTATTATCATTTCCACCGTGACAATAATATTGTTTTTAGAGCAATTTTGTTCCGGATAGAAAGGTGTGGAGCCGGTTTCACTTTTTTTAGAGGTGACCATCTCAGTTCTCAGGGGTAGCAACTGGACAATTATTTACATTAACTAACAGGACTAACTATCACTCACAGTCTCTGTCCTCGCACTTATTAACAAACTAATCAACAAATAATTCTAACACCATCTGAACCATCTGATCTAACTGGATAATTTAGCATCCCTGTCCCTAAATTGAGTCTTGTTCTAAGTCGGTCACAATTGTCATGGCGCCATGCGCCAGCGGAAGGATGGTGCCGTCTGCTCGTTTGCTACCTTAATTCCATAAAATTAAAAAAAACGGAATTCAAACTTGACTTGAAGATGCTACTCATATTATGACAAGTTTTTATTTCTTTTGCAATATTTGTATATTCTATTCAAAGCTTGGAAGCTCAATTAAAATGACTTGTTTTTACTCTAAGATTGAAAATTTTGCATACCGATTGCTTTATTTGCGATCACAATACATTCCTATGAAAAGCATGACCAGATTGTTCAGAATTGCCTCCATACAAGAGAACTCATTAACATCCTTAAGGCAGCTTGCCCGCTAGGCGTGACGACAAGCCTAGAGAGCGGCCAAGCTCCGACTGTCTCATTGTCGGCACTTCTTTGTATGAGAGCGGTATAAAATCTTCAATAGCGTGCTCCAGGCTTCGTAACGTGTGTGCAATATCGCCACACTGTTTTAATTTTTTTACATACCTAATATCTATTATAATATAAAAATCGCATTATTGTAAACAGGTTTGTTAAACAAGCACTAAAGCCATTATGAAATGCCAATCAATCGGATTATACAAAAGCAGGCACATAAAGGGCAAGTGAACTTTATCAATAACGCGTTTCACACATCATTGGGCAATAATATTCAGAAATTGCCCATTTCAGACGATTAAGATATCCGTCTGCTTCCCGAGGTACTAAATACGAGAAACAAAGGTTCACTTAATGGGACCTTATTATTAGGTAGGTACCCTAAGGTTTGAGATTTGATAACAGAGAATGCTTCTTGTACAAATCCCACCTTGTAACCTTATCCCTACTATTACAATGGTACCTATACCTAATATAAAGGTTAATTTTAATTAAACTCAAATATGAATTGTACAAGATGAAACAGGAGGTAAATTCTGAAAAAAATAATCACGGATTTAAAATATTTACAACACACACTATCAGTTTTAGCAGAGATATCCATGGCCAGGCGAGGTGTCATTCTTCTTGAGTAGTGGGATGTAATTAAAACTCATTCAATATTGAACGCGAACGCAGTGGAAAGGAATCAATCACTATGTAAACGAGTCACCTGTGTTGATCATGAGCAAACCGCCTAAACAACCCAACTACTCGTGCCATGTAAAGCAACCAAACTTCAAAGAACACCGAATGCCTTAACAATATCTCTTAATGTAAATCATGCTGTCCGTTTTAATTAAACCAAACAATATCTTAATTATAACATTTCCATCTAAGATTTGTTGCATTGCAAAACGGTCCGTTGAAACGGGAAAGGCCAAATATGGAAATAATCCGTGCCTGGCAAAGCCTTATTTTGAAGACCCAAAGAGTATTTGAGGCCGTAATACCGATTTGTCGGCAAAAGCATAGGGTATTTTATTTTAAGATTACAATTACATCTGGATGCCCAGAAATACCTACACCCGCGGCGAGTGCGAATGAAACTAACATTATAGACTGCGACTTCGATTAATGTACCTACCCGCCTACCCGTACGTACATAGATAGTGTAAATTACAATCTATAACTGTGAATAGGAAGAGAAGTTCCTTGAGAGTTCTTGCTGCTTCTTCCAAGACCACTTACTATAGGATACGCAAACCCAATTTTGAATAAATAAAAGTTCATTTCATTCATCAATTCAATAAATTTTAAATTTAAAGAGAGATCAAAAGATAAAATAAATGACCATAAAAAAAACAATTTCGTTCCAAAAAGCAGAATCAAATTAATACCAAGAAACATGGTTAATATTTTTGTAATCGATTGAAAAATCCAAATAAACGAACGCAATAAAATTTTAATATCAAAAATTAACATCAGTAACAATTTATACCAAATGGTGCTTTAAGCTTTAATTCCAGGCTATATGCGTTGACATTTGATAACCATCCGCTTTGCGAAATAATAACCAATTTTGCATCTGTTTCTATTGCTACACGTTGAAAAGGGACGGGGCATAGCAACCTGCAAGATGCAAAGAGATACGTCGGTGCAATTGTAATGCAAAACGGGTCTTTAACTAAACGCGGTTAAAATTTATCTGATTGACATCTGTCTTCGACAAGCGACTGTCGACCGGCGACTGTAACCTGCTTGTAATGACACGCCGCTAATGAGTGTCAAGCTGTTTCCACCGTAAAAAGTAAACGGCATTCCTGTTCGGATTCAATAGATCGATCTTGAATGGTTTCTTCACTTACCTGGCCCCATCTAAAATCCTCTGGAATTATAGATATTTTGTTGTTATTCCTATTTAGGATGAGTAATTTAGGGTTTATGATTTTATTGGCTGTCTATAGGTACCTACCTATAGTTGGCTGCAGAGATTTAAAAACAATTGGCAGTTCGATTTTGGAACATTGATGGAAGAAAGAACGCAGGTACGGCGTAGATACGTCGATGGTGTGCATGGCATTATAAAATGAAGGAGGATCTTGAAATGTAAAGTCTAGGAAGTGTGTAGATAATATTAGGATACTGGATAATATAATAATTTTTGTGTTCTTTGTAAATAAACAAATACAAACAATAAATAAAATTTATCTATATACCTACTCTATTTAAGAATCTATAACGAACAATTACTGCAGTGTAACTTTAAGAACCAGTACCTAATCCAATTTCGGCACCGACAACAATTTTAGCTCGTTAGACAATGGTGCTACGAAAGGTCGGAATAGGTGCAGACTGTAATTTAGCGTTTTTGCGAAACAAGTTTAATTTCCATCGATATCGGTGACGTTCATAAGATATACGCTTTATTAAGTTAAAGTTAGACCGTGGGTCGCTCAGCTAATTGTAAGGCAAGTGAGCGGCCCGATGCTAGTGTTGTCCCAATGAGCGGGCGCTATTCGCTCTCGGATCGGCTATAAATCCCGCGACACATCGCTTGAGCAACGCGGGCCGGAGGGCAAAGGCGTATTTAGCTCGATTACGCATAATGCATGTAAAATCAATTACTTTATGGCTTCTAGTTCTACTACGGACCTAGTAAGAGTAAGTCGAGTCTTTATTTATAGCTACAATGTAACCTGACCAGTAAATGTACAGTAATTGCGTCGTAAATACCTAACACGACTTCCTTATAACTTTTGAAACAACCGTGTTTTATTGGATAATCGGTATTTAGACATGCCTTATTGATCGATGTGCCGGTTCATAAATAACTGCTTTTGAAGTTAGTTGAACCTAATAGACTACATGATCTTTAAATTGGTTCCTCTTATTGGTGTAAGTAAAATTCCTCGCCGCATTATTAACTTCAATATAATGACGAATTACTTCAGTAGTTTATTATATGAATGTTTAAGCAGCTTTATTGTTATTTGGAAACGTCTTACCTTGGAGATTATTTATTCGGCTGTTCTTTGAAAAATATCAATTTACAAATTTACATACCTTTGATCTTTTATTTCACTTTTATTTTGAAAATGTGATGAGTAGTACCAATAAAAATAAATTAATTTTAAATAAATGACACTGCATTTTCATAGGAAGTTCCACAGTAGGATTCCATTGGACAACATACAAAGCCAAAAACACACACCTAGAAGGAGAACAGGAGCTCTCTGAGTATTAAAATTTTGTCTCGCAAATTCAAATGACATAATTAGTCAAGTTAAAACGAAACACCATAAAATTTACAACAATAACAAAAATTAAAGACAAGAAACAGAACCAAACTATTATAATGGAGCCGAACATTATCCCAATCACTAACAAGTCAAAACAAGAAACATAAGTTTACCTGGCACTAATAACCCTAATTAATGATCCGATCGGCTTTGTGCTATCTCATGAGCTAGCAGTTAGATTATGGAGTGTCGTCAGAGTTGCAATCTCCGGGTGCTGATTATCTGCGGTCGGTAAATCTGTTAGCTCCGGAAATAATTACCCTCGCTCAGGTTACAGTGCGGCGAGGAACATGATCATGATGACATAAGTGATCAGTGTTGTTCTGATTCGATGAAGTTTGTTGGTTTACAGTCAGTGTTTCTCATAATAGCTAGAGGGTATTATGGTATGGTAAGGAAGGTACACTTTAAGTAGGTATATTTTTAATGATACTCGGCTCGTTACTTCAATAAAATTTAAACAGTTTACTCTGTCTGGCCAAACTCGCTATCCTTCTCTCTAAATAGGCATGTCTCGAAATCTCGCAGATAAACCTATTGAAACATTTGCTAAATGATGGACCGATTTTGATGCGCTGCACCACTCGCCGCCATTGTTTGATTACAAGAGCTGGTTAGGGCTGGTTAACTGTTGCACATCGTAGTTTGAAGTTATTGCATAAAGACATCGTTTTAACATTTTTTAAATTTACTTTTGGACTTTCACAAAATTTATAAATTCAATGAAGCGTTTTCGAATACCGTCAGACATGCAAAAATTGTATGCAAGGGTTTTTTTTTTTATAATCTTTATTGATTTAAAGGGGTTTTGTCACGCAGTGACTATGCCACCCCCGTATGGCTTAATTACATATTATTAACCAGCGTAAGCTATAAAACACAGCGGTAAAGTTTTATCAGCATTTTGGCTTCGCGAGATGACGGAGAAGCCAGAATGCTGTTACAACCGCCAACATCGAATGTAGTTGAGATTTGTAATGATTGTCTTACTGCCTCGTTACGAACGCATTCCTTCAACACATGCTGGACGTCTTCAACGACGTCACACTCTGGGCAATTAGGCGAATCTGTAATCCCAATCAAAAATTTAAATTTATTCGATGGAATGTGACCGCACCGAAGCCTTAGCATTGAGATAACATCTCTTCTACTGCACTTATATCTATCGAACCAGGGGAAACGAGGAGGCTGGCACTGAATAGTTTTGTACCATATTCCTTTTGTGCGTGACCGTTCATCAAAGTACTCGTGCCATAAACGTGTACAATTAACTTTAACTTCACTCAGGACTTCATTGTGTAAAGGTAAACAGCTATATGGTATGCCGTCACTAATAGCTTGCTTCGCTGCTTTGTCGGCCTCCTCGTTTCCCTCTATTCCAACATGGGAAGGTATCCATTGGATAAAGACTTCCTTTCCGAGAGCACCCAAACTGCAAATGGAGTCCAGGATATTGTAGGCTATCGGAAATCCTCGAATATTCGAGGAAAGCCGAGCCAAGTGTAAAAGGGCACTTTTAGAATCTGACAATATTATAATTTTTCTTGCCTCTAATGATGTCGAGTATTGTAAAGCTTCAGCTATAGCAACCAATTCACAATGCATTATAGATAAACTGGAACTTATGTTAAATTTAACTGTAATATTTGCTTGCGGGTCGAAAAAGGCAGCCCCACATCTGGTCTGATCTTTTGAACCATCTGTATACTTATAACATGTAGAAGTCATTGAAATTAGTAGATAGGTATTCACAGCATCTATTCCGCATATCAGCTTTGTTAGCATGCCTCACAGCTGAATCTATACCATCAACCAAAACTATAACATTTTTGGAAAGATCGTATCCTGTTATCCAATTACGGAGTGAGTAAGATGGCAAATTGGATTGCGAATGCATCGGATAGTGACAATATTTATTATGAATTTGAATAAGTAAGGGAATTCTTTTCCTGGTCCAATATGCACTATGACACAAAGTTCTCAATTCCTCCAAAACTTTTATGGTTGTATTATTGTTATCGCAGATAAACCTATTGAAACATTTGCTAAATGATGGACCGATTTTGATGCGTCTGCACCACTCGCCGCCATTGTTTGATTACAAGAGCTGGTTAGGGCTGGTTAACTGTTGCACATCGTAGTTTGAAGTTATTGCATAAAGACATCGTTTTAACATTTTTTAAATTTACTTTTGGACTTTCACAAAATTTATAAATTCAATGAAGCGTTTTCGAATACCGTCAGACATGCAAAAATTGTATGCAAGGGTTACACCTCTGATCTTATCACATCAGATCTGATCGTATTGGACTAAACCTCATGATCAAAACTTGATTTTCGAAAATATTTTTTTAAATAAATGAGGCAATATAATCATATTCAACCATTTAAATGTTCCCTTCAAGTTTTTGCCTACCGTATTGTATTACCGATTCAATATACCTAAATAGCGGATAATTCTTTACACCAAACATGTTTGCGAAGTCGTTTATATTCAAAGATTTATCACTTAACCACTGCGTTTAGTATGTCTATTTGATTTCGACATACACACAGACACGCAGAACAGAATACATTTACCGATGACCTTTATTAAGCGACAATCGAAGCGAAACGAGAGCTCCCGGATTCGATTCCCGGTCGGTAGTCATCAATTACGGAAATGTAAAAATATAATTATCATATTAAAATAATTCAGGTTTATTACAGTATTTTTTTTAACAAATACGAACATAACTTTGAAATGGATCTTATTTTAAAATAGCTTTAGAAAAATTGGTTTTGATGCCTTTTCAGTGGGCCCTTACTTGAATACTGTCCTTTCTGTCTCGGTCTGTGTAGGTATGTGTTGTCTGTAGCAAACATCACACCATAATACCTACTAGTGTAAGGCTATGAGTGTAGCGTTATTTATTATTATAATGAGCAACTCCGCAACATCGTTCGCATATCACATATGAAAGTTTTTCCGCGTAAACTAAACTCTAAACTCCAGCCTGTTATATAGTCTATGGTACCGGGCGTTCAAGGCAAATCACAGACAGCACAATCATTCACTTCACTTGTTCAGATGGAAGCAAAATGTGACCCAAAGGTGCGCCGGCGCACCCACAGCATTGCGTACAGTACAATTTGCGTATTCCCAAAAAGGTTAATGTTATTTACTTAAAATGACTAAACATTACAAGTTGGAGTGAGATATTTTTGGCTAATCAAATAAGACAATGATGTGCAATATTATTCAGAGTAAACTTTAGGACATAAAATTCTGGTTTAGGTTAGGTTTTAGGTATGCCGCTTTAGAAGCAGAGCGGACCATTTTCTTCGCCCTGCAATTCTCTCCCAAATAAACACCCGATTCTTTTCAGAACTCTACCAATCTCGCCGTTTCTTTTTTTCAGTCCATAAGTATAATAAAATATCTTTAGCGACACTGCATACCGCATATATCTCCCTGCAATATTTTAGCTAAGATTTAAGATTGCAGATTAAGTATAATCAAATATATCTACATGGGGGAATGTTGAGAGAATCGTATCGAACAAACCTGTGCACTAACTATAAACCATGTTCTTTTTACTAAAATTGAAATATTAACAATATAATACCCCTTGTATCACACTTTAGATCGGCAATAAACTTTAAAATGAACTTTAATCAATCTTACCTTTCCCGTTTCGATATTATCAATAAATTATGTTTAGCAAAGCCGGTCCGGCGTCGATCGTAAGGAAATTACATGAATCGATTGTGGGACTTATCCGTATTGAGTGGTAGACACGCCTTGCTGTAAATTAGAATACAATATCGACTGATAATACCACCTGATGGTGTGTTCGCTATCATACATGGACATCAGACCACCATGCGTAAGTGCTGTGCAGATTAATGATATATGATTTTAAACTTACCTAACTAGCGAACTTAAGCTACGAAGTAGGTACGTTTGACTGGTTTCATACAAACTTTCATCGCTTATAGAGACCATATTTAATTTTATATTGTCCATGCTGCCCACGTCACAGAAAACTTTAGAGTTTAGTGTGTAAGTAAGCGTTTGTTTACAGAGAATTTTGATCGACGCGAATTGCAAAATTGCGTTACACAAACGCACAAATGACACCTGATGGTAGGCGAGTGGTGGGTCGTGGTGTCAATCAGATTTGGATCTCTGTACCCTGATAACTTTAACTCGTCTAGCCGGTGAGTTTCCACGGCAATAAAAGGCTCGTCACACGCAGCTAGTACCTAAATGTGAAACGCCGGCGAAATCTTTACCCAAAAGGACACTTTTGAACAGCATGTAATTAAAATGTGACAAATAACCAAATTATAATGTGATATTGGCATGCTTTACGACAAATAAAAAAACCTAGGATTATCTAATAGCGTTTAATGGCAGCCGTTCGATATGGCCATAGAACTAGCTAACTAGGTAACTAACATTAGAGATGAATGTTTTGTGTAAAAATGTTAAAATTGTGTAAATCGGGATTAATTTCTATGTAAAAAAATAGTATTGTAAACATAGGTGTGTTTCCTAAGCCAATAAAGTAGACATGATCCATTTTCATATCATTGCACATCAAGCACTAATATAATGCAAAGATTATCTTAAAAATAGAATCATATACTACCACTTAATACATTGAGGAAGTGAAAAATATACAAATGCAATCTTTATACCCTGTTTCAATCCAACCGGCCAATTACTTATAAAATGTCAATCAGCATACTCATTTGACACTTTTGACGCTTGACATGACATTATCAATAGTATTCCAATTTCAATCAAAGTAACTTACACGCCTCTTCAATAATGTGGAGCGACGCGCGACGTGCTCGGTAGTTGGCCATTAATGGGTTAAATCCAACTTACACTTACGATGATATAGTAGGATAATATGATTGACAGTAAGTCATCATAATATGTACTATGTCAAGAGAGGTATGGCAAAAAGTTTATGTTAAGGGTAATTAAGGTTGGAAGTTGGAATAAACTTAGGTTTACCCGGGTTCACCCTTTGGGGGTCCCTTTTTTTCGCGTGTTTCCAATACAGTTCAACCTAACTTATACCTATCCATAATGGGTTGCCTTGTTTCTAGCCGATGACAAATAGGATATACCTAAGTTTAACCACCGGTGTATAGGTATACCTAGTTCTAGCCGACGATAAATAGGATACACCTAGTTCAAACCACACGTGGCCGGGTACACGTAGTTGTACCCGGGTAGAACTAGGTGTAGCTGCACTTCGGGTATTACCCGTAACATTTACACCTTAACAGTCTATTAGAGCCGTATAATACGCGATAGAAAAAATAATTTGCTGTAAAATGCTACTTATACATAAGTAGATACAACTATCAAACATACCTACTTTAATATATAGGTAGATTTTTTGGTAATTTTTATACCAATATTTATGGACTGTTTCTTTTACCACAGACTTATTCATAGAGTTATCACTCACACTTTTTTTAGTTTACCGTTTCTTTGCAAAATTGCTCCAAAATAGGTACCTACTTACTGTATAATGAAGGAAAGGAAACCGCGAAGGAATACCCCATAAAGATGTGAAAGAGCCAACAACTCCAAACTTATTGATCTTCTTATATCCTCCTATATACTATGTCCATATCATCTTCATCCAACATAATGAGAACTACACATAAAAGTATTAAAAAAATTAAGTTCTAATAGATTTAAATGCACATAGTTTAGATAAGCCTGAATGATGTTTATTTTCCTAATATAAATAGAACAAGCTGTCTTTTCCAACAAAATTTACACTTCAATATCGTGGTGCAATGGTATCTTCAGCATTCAATACACCAATAAACGTAAATGCGGTGCATTAGCATACTAGTACCTGTCTCGCGGCGTTGCCTACGCCGGCTCAGACAGTATCGCGGACGGTCTCCAAACGGGTTCCACTTGCGGTCTGATGCTACCGATAATGGAAGCTCTTGCTTAAATGCTTAAGTATAGCTACAGCTTAAATCTGTCGCGTTTATACACGCGAAGTTGATCGAAATTAGCCGAAGATGAGTGTAAGCATCGTATCACTTCGTACTTTCTTAAACTACTAATTATTGTCGGTTTATTACACGAGTAAATGGGATGGAGTCGCGCGGAGCCGGATAAAGATAGGAGGGTAGAAAGTAATTTCGAACAACTTCGTGCTTCCGATCGGGCATCGGCCTCTGTGTTATTTATTATTTACATAATGTGACAACCCTGGCGCATCGACTTCGCTACGCCGAAAACAATAAACAATAGGGGCCATAAACATGTCGCGCAACAATAGAAACAATAGGAGCGCGGCTCTCTCAAAAGGACGCACGACGCTTCGACCATTACGGCAATAGTCATACGGGCGAAAGTCGGTTGCAAGGAACGTTCTCGAACTTTATTTCGACGCGGGTCCGGACTTCGCGGGAATATTCTCGATTGTCGTGAATGGTGCGTGAGTGGTATAAAAAGGGGCGATCGTTCAGCCGCGGACATTCTAGTTTCGGAAGCGGAACCAGGAAGATACCAGCGATACCTACGAGCGATACCAGTGAGAAGTTAAGTGATTTCTACGAGCGATACAGTGTTCGTCGAGTGTGTTTACGAGTACCTACGTGCATAGTGTTGTGGTGTGTACTGTGTACAGTGTGTAATTGTGTTTCTACGAGTTCAATAAAGTCTTTGTGGTACATTTTGGCATTTTCTCGAACCCATTACTCCTGACACGTAACAATAAAAATATGACTATGTTCTAAGTCTCTGTCATATTGACGCCACAAAAGTCAGCTGTAAAACTTAGTGTAGGTATATATCCAGCATTCAACATTTGGTTAGATGAGTTGTCTTATGTGGGGTCGGATGTAGTCTATAAGATAAAGTTGGTTGTATGTCTGTCTACTGACACGTAAATGCTAATTGCCAGGCCCCTTGAGTCTAGTAATAGCAGGAAAACGGAACGAGGCACAACAACACTCCAGAAAGTGTACAACAGCCTTATTTTGCAATTGTTCCACCTTTTTTTTAGCCCAGCCCTTCCCTAGTTTTCAGTAAAGGACTTTTCAACTGTGAAAGGCTGGTTTTACGTGAGTACTACTTAACTCTAATTGACCCATATTTTGATGACTCGGATTTTTCATTTCTTTATTATATTTTGTTTGCAATCTAGTCGACAATTTGTATAGCTTAAGTAGTGTCGTTTTAAAAATGCGACGCTTTATTGTAAAAATATAGCTACTTTGTATTTTTAATTAATATCATAAAATAACGGTGCAATTTTTTTCATACATTTCAAAAAGTATTGTGAAGTATTTTATTTACGTCTGGGTGTCGCATTGGTGTACGCTGATACGGTAATATACGAATACGAAATATTTTATAAATATAAATAAACATTGCCTACTAGATTACCTACTTGCAGTGTAATTTTGTACATTTTAACGAAAGAGGGGTGTTATGTATGTATATTGTAAGTGCGTGATGTGTATCTGTGAAAAGTCCTGGATTCGATTCTCAAATTTCGATGAGCATGTAGTGTTAGTATTACAAAAAATTAGTGAATAAAATACACGATAATTTTTGCAATGCTGCGTTTACAGCCTTCGGTTAAGAATTCGACTTCATTCGGAGGGTTCGGGTTCGAATCCCAGGACACGCGACTCTGACTTTTCGGAGCTTGCTATAACAGTGAAGAGTAACAAAGTGAGGTAACCTGCATGCCGTAAAGTTCGTAAAACTCTAATGTGTGGTTAGTCTGCCAATCCGCACTTGGCCACTGTGGTGTACTATACTATGGCCTTAAGTGTCTCATTGTGAGAAAAGACCCTTCTTCAATAGTAAACCACGATGGGTTGAGATTATGATGAATCTTAGAATAAATGAATATTCACAAGCAATAGCTACCATTCAAGGTTAAACAAAAAATCTTACAATACGAGTGGTTTCGATAGATTTTTAACCAAATAAAATATCGTTGAAGGTATTTGTCCAAACAAAATCCGTACTCGACGCCATTTTCTCGCGGGCTATTTGTTTTCAATTTTGCATATTGTTAAACTATTTGCCGTATTCACAGCACACCTGCATTCTACAAACAGACGGCATACGTCATCGCTGAATATTTATGGAATTCAATTAGGTAGGTTTTCTTAAACCCCCTGAATTGTTTTGTCTCGTGCATAATCAAGTTACTAATGATACAAGACCTAAAAATGTAACTTGGTAGCATTTTAATCAACAGTTACCATAATTAACTTACAAGTCAGTTTTTCGTATTCATCTTATGAGTACTTACGATCATTCATTGTTGATTGTTTGTTGCTGATTGTTGATCGAAGGAAAAAAACGTTTAGATTATTTATCGTGTATTTCTGCTTCGCTTTCGCCTACCTAACGGGAATCTCTGTGTGCCAAACTGGTGACATTCGAACTCAGCCAAGTTCGCCAGGTTCATCGTTGTTCAATGACTGACAAATAATAATCGTTAAAATAACAATTCAAGATACATATTGACGTTATATAAATCCTCGAGACTTTTAGGTACATTTGAAGCAATTGCTCCCGGTGAGTGAGCGGTAGGTACAGGCTGCACACAGACACGCATTTGGCTCTTTGACGTAATGCTATATCTGAGCTGTTACATTGCCAGCGAATGTTACATTGTGAATGACTGTTGATTCGTGATGAAGAAGCGCCCAGAAGTTTGTAACTTGGGCGCGCACACTATTAATAAACAAGCAATAAAAACTTACTTATCTATTCCAGTCAAGAATAGAACGAGTCAAGAGTACCTAAAGAATGTTTGCCTGGAAGACAGAGTCACTATCAAATAAACTATGGGGTAATGAAATAAAACACTCGTTTAAATATTTATATACAACTAGCTTTCCGCCCGCGGCTCCGCCCGCGTGGAACTCAGTCAGTATGTCACAAAGTTTTTCCTGCGTGAATCCCGATCCCGCGAGAATTCTAGGATAAATAGTGGCTTATATATAACATTCCACAACTTCCACTACCCCCCAGTAAAAGCCCCATTTGAGCTCGCGAGTTCATTCGCGAATAGGAGCTTTTCCCGCGTGAACGTCGATCCCGCGGGAATTCTGGGATAAAAATACTTATATGTTGCTCCATAACCTCCTTTATCTCCCAGTGATAGTCCCATAAATAAAAAAATCTAAGCCCGCGACTTGGCGCGAAGGTGTTTTTCCCGCGTGTATCCTGATCCCGCGGGAATTGCGGGATAAAAAGTAGCCTATAAGTATGTTGGTCCACAATCTCCTCTATCTCCCAGTGAAAGTCCCATAAAAATATAAGCCCGCGATTTGGTGCATAAGAGTTTTTCCCGCGTAAATCCTGATCCCGCGGGAATTTCTGGATAAAAAGTAGCCTATATGTTGCTTCAAAACCTTCCGAATCTCTCAGTAAAAGTTCCATTAAAATCCGTTCAGCCGATCCGGAGATAAGCGTGTACAAAGAGACAAACTTTTTTTATAACTTTTCAACCCCTATTTTACCCATTTAGGGGATGATTTTTTAATAAACTTTGATACAGGTTTTTCATTATTTTTTATCATAATTCTAAACACCAATTTTCATAACACCTGGTTTACAATTGACGGACTTTCATACAAACTTTGAACCCCTATTAGACCCCCTTAGGGGTGGAATATCAAAAAATCCGTTCTTAGCGGATCCCTTCTAACTATAAACTACTACCCTGCCAAATTTCATCTCAATACGTTCAGCGGTTTCTGAGATTTCGTGATGAGTGAGTCAGTGAGTCAGTGACCTTTCGCTTTTATATATATAGATTAATGTACCTGCGACGATACAAACTAAACAAAACAAATTCTCTCAACAATATTTGCGTTGTGATTCACATACTGAATCATTTTGGTGACTGTTTGTGTTGTGTTATATATCACAATGTTTTGTTGAATTGTATAAATCATGCGCGAAGCTCCTGTAATCTTGCGTGACATTTATCTCGCGGGGTGTAGGTATTCTGAAAATATGTAGAGAATATTTCGTATTTCGGGCGATTCACCACGGCAGAAAATATTATACAATGTAGAATGTATAACTAACTTGCCTACCGTAAGACCTATACTGAGTGAGAAGACTACAGAAATAGTCGCCGCATTATAATACTATGTCGGTATATGACGTGTTTATTTAGGTAGGTACAGATTGTTTGATTTTTTTACAATACAACACACGTTATAACTTTTTTGGTAGATATGCCATCTAATGCGCGGAATAAAAAACGTTATGCCTGAAATCTCAGTTTGAATCTAAAATTCATTATGTAAAAATTAAAATTTTTCTTATTAGGTATGATGAAAACCAAATCAAAATCATGAAGAGAGTGGAGTTGCGCTTTAAGAAAAATATATTATAAAAATCAGGAAAAATCTATACAACAGTACAAACAGCCACGAGAATTTACCATCAGCGAAAATTTGAATACCAAACTTGGAATAAGAAATATATGTTCAGTACATAACTTCACATAAAGCAGAGTAATGTTATCTATTTTATTATCTGTGAGTAGATGGCAACATTTTTATGTATAGCTTCATCATAATCTTAAATATGGCAACATTTTTTTTCTCTTCCTTCTTGGATTTTTCACTGTCATGGATGCCGGTACAATTCTTGTTAAAACTTGTAATAAATTCAAGTAAAAGTATTTACCGCTACGAATTGGTTTTTATTAAGTCCAACAAAGTGGTCCTTCGAGAAACTGTAAGTACGCAGTGCACAATCTACTCACAGTCTACACTTACATCGATCGACGTGACTTGTGCGGCGTGGGCGCACGTGCTCGTGCTCCGCCGAGTCTGCTTTATAGTGTTTGGTGCGTGCCCTGGGGCTTGGGGCTCGACGCCGGCGGACGTCTCAATCAGAAAACAGCGATTGAAGAAAAATTTCCACGATGTCAGACGTCAAAAAGTGTAAATTGCTTCGTGCATCGTGTAAGGCCACGTTGACGCGGATTCAAAATTTCATCGAAGATCCCATTAATTTAGCCTCTGCTACGGTGGACGTGCTAGAGGCCCGGAAGGATAAGCTCGTTACTTGTCTCAAGCAGTATGAAGCCGTCCAATTAGACATACTTAGTGTCGATGAAAAAGACGCCGAGGATGTTGGGGCGTTCGAAGAACGTTTTTTCTACACACTGGCGAAAATCAACGAGAACATCAGGATGCTCACGAACTCTGATACATCTCAATCAACGTCCACGTCATCATCAAAATTGCCCAACGTAGATATACCAACCTTTGACGGCAAGGACTTTACTAAATTCAAGCCTTTCTATGAGCTATTCACAGCTGTCATTGACAACAATGCAGCGTTGACAGACGTGCAAAAATTGTTTTATCTCAGAAAATATCTTCAAGAGGAGGCGTTATCAGTCATTATTAATCTTCCATTAATTAGCAAGTCATACAGAGAAGCTAAAGAACTGTTAAAGAAGCGTTATGATAACAAATCTCGTTTAATATGCAATCATATAAATTACTTGTTGGACATACCATCAATTCATAAGGGTACAGCGGTCGCTATACGGACATTTGTATCTCAGGTAAAACAACAGCTTTACGCATTAAAAAATTTAGACGAACCAGTCGATAACTGGGATCGTCTCTTGTTATGCTTGCTTTCTAAAAAATTGGATACATTTACTCACCGTGCATTTCATCTTGACAGAAATCCAGAAGTTCTGCCAACGATGGCAGAATTTCTTGCCTATTTGGAGAAGCGTGCTATGGCGCTGGAGGATACCTCCCCGTTAGGCCATAATATTGAAAAATTGAAGCCTGCAGTGCGGGTAACTAACATTTCAATTAATAATTCAAAACCATTTAATAATTCATGTGCATATTGCCATAAAAAGGATCATGCTATCTTTGGCTGTCCTAAATTTAAAACGGTCCCTATAGAGACTCGCTTGGCCTTCATAACTGAAAACAAGTTGTGTCACACTTGTTTGAAGCCACACACAGACAATGTCTGCAAATATAAATTTAAATGTAAAATTTGCAAGGAATCTCATAATACTCTTTTACATTCCAATGAGAAAGAGACTCCTATCTCATTATATTCTAAGAACAATTCTTTGAGTTGTAATGTTTTGTTGCCTACAGTTAGAATTAAAGTCACTGACAAGTTTGGTCGTGACATTGTTGTTCGTGCTTTACTTGATAGTGGAAGCCAAGCTTCTTTTGTAACTAATAGTTTAGTACAGAAATTGTCAATTGTACCCTTTGTACAAAATACTAATATAATTGGTATCAATAATACCTTCACAAAAATTAATGAGGTTGTCAACTTGTCAATTGGTTCATTGATACATAAAAACATAAAGTTTAATATAAATTGCTATGTAATTGATAAGATTACCACACCACAGCCACACCAATTTTTTGATATATCAAATTTAAAGATCCCTCATAATATAACATTAAGTGACAATGAGTTTAATATACCTACTGAAATTTCTATGTTATTAGGAGCTGATATTTACTTTAACTCTTTATTGAATGGTTCTATAAAATTGTTAAATGGACCAGTGTTGCAAAATACTGTTTTTGGTTATGTGGCTGCTGGTAAAATTTGTTTACCCAAAGAAAGTCTATGTTCAAACTTAGTTTCAAACTTTGCTATTTGTGATGAAAGGAAATTGGAAAATGTAATGGAAAGTTTTTGGGAAACTGAGAGTTTGTCTACTCCACATTCTAATACTACTTTAGATGAGTTCAATAAGTCAGAGGTTATTTTTAACAACACCCTTCAGGTATACAATAATACATTTTATGTTGACTTGCCTTTAATATCTCCCAAAGAGGAATTACAACTTGGAGACTCATTCTCAGTTGCATTGCAAAGATTTTTATCTCTTGAACATAAATTCAAATCAAATCCCTTGTTATTAAAAGAGTATAAGCAGTTTATTGATGAATATGTGGCATTGGGACATGCTAAGGAAGTTGATATTAATTTATATGATGTTTATGGTGGTTCTGTTTATTTTCTAGCACACCATGCTGTGTTCAACCAAGATAGCAAAACCACAAAGTGTCGAGTGGTTTTCGATGGCAGTATGAGATCTACAAGCAAAATTTCTATAAATGATGTCATGCTGAACGGGCCTGTGGTGCAGGGTGAGCTGCTTGACATTCTTATATTGTTTCGCACATACTTGTACACTTTAATTTGTGACATAGAGAAGATGTTCCGTTGTGTTTATATCAATAAACACCACACTAGCTTACAGAATATTCTCTGGAGGGATGATCCCAGTAAGCCAGTGATTTGCCTTCAGTTACAAACTGTGACATATGGACTGAAAGCATCTACCTTCTTAGCCACTCGATGCCTTATAGAACTAGCAAAGAGATATAAAGATAAATTCCCACTTGCTGCTCAAGCCTTGATCTCAAATACATATATAGATGACATCCTTACTGGTTGTGATGACTTAGATCAGCTTAATTTGTTAAAAAATCAGCTTATCAACCTACTCAAATTGGGTAATTTCAAATTACATAAGTGGTGCTCTAATAATACTTTTATTTTAGATGACATACCTACTGAACTTAAATACTTTGATGAAATTAATTTAAATAAAGACAAAATCATAAAGGCTTTAGGTTTGAAATATGATGTACTTTCTGACCATTTTTACTTTCAAACTCCTTCACAATGTGATGGACAATTAAATACTAAAAGAAAAGTCCTTAGTTATATAGGCAAAATATTTGATCCATTAGGTATAATTGGACCTATTGTAATTGTAGCTAAATTAATTATGCAGACCTTGTGGTCTATTAAGATAGGATGGGATACTATCCTTCCTGCAATTTATGCCCAACAGTGGGATAAGTTTATTTATAATTTAAAATTGATGGACAAGATTTGTGTTCCTCGTTTTATTAAAACTCATCAGTATTCAACAATAGAATTAATTGGTTTTGCTGATGCATCATTAAAGGCCTTTGGATGTTGCCTTTATATTAGAGTTATAAGGTCTGATGGGAGTGTGGAGGTAAACCTGCTCTGTTCCAAGTCACGTGTAGCCCCACTAGCTAAGCCTCTAAAAATTCCTCAGCTCGAGCTAAACAGCGCAGTCTTGCTTGCACAAATAAGCAACAGAGTGAGTAAATTACTTGCCTCCAGATTTCCTCATTCCTTACATTTATATAGTGATTCTCAAATAGTTCTTGCTTGGATTCAATCAGATAAAGTCAGGGCTAATATTTATGTTAATAATAGGATACAAAGTATTAACAGCCTAACAAGTAAGTTGTCATGGCACCATGTACGCTCATGTGATAACCCAGCAGATCTCATCTCACGAGGAGTGGAGCCACAGTGCTTACAGACTAATACTTTATGGTGGCATGGTCCACAATTTTTAATGAACCCTGATTATTCTCATAAGCAAGAAATGTTCAATATACCAAACATTTTGCAAAAGGAAATTCCTTGTCTTGTGGTAAACAAAGAACCCCCGGTACCATTTCATTTGTTTGATAAATTCTCAAATATTAATAAATTACAAAGAGTTGTTGCATTTATATACAGATTCTATAATAACTGTATGAAACGAAATATTATTAAGGAGTCAAATTTAAATCCTAATGAGTTAGAATATGCTTTATGTGTGATAGTGCGATGCATGCAAAGAAAGTTTTTTTCTAAAGAGATATCATCTATTTTCAATGGTGACAAGGTGAAGTCTGGCATAGCAAACCTACACCCATTCATAGATGCACATGGTTTACTTCGCGTGGGTGGCAGGCTGCAGAATGCAGGCATTCCACATAATAAAATGCACCCTATAATTTTACCAAAAAATTGTAATATAACTTCTATGATTATTCAAAGAGAGCACCTGCGGTTATTACATGGAGGCCCTAGATTAGTCCTGAGCTCCCTTTCGCAAAAATTTTGGATCATTAATGGCATTCGAGAGGTTAAAAAGGTAATTCATAGCTGCCTAAAGTGTGTTAGAATGAAAGCTGTCACAGCCAAACAGCTCATGGGCTCTCTTCCAGCAGAGAGAGTTACAGCCAGCAGACCCTTTCAGCATGTCGGCATAGACTTCTGTGGCCCTTTTAATATAAAAGTGTATAGAATGCGAAAACCATTCGTAACTAAGGGTTATGTAGCTCTATTTGTTTGTTTTTGTACTAAAGCTATCCATATAGAATTAGTATCTGATATCACAACTGCAACATTCTTAGCATGTTTCAGTAGGTTTATTTCTAGAAGAGGCATGCCCTCCAAAGTATTTTGTGACAATGCTAAAACATTTAAAGGTGCTGAGAATCAGCTAAAAGAATTGTATAACATGCTCTCTTCAAGAGCTCATAGAGACTCTGTAATAAATTATTGTAATAAAAATTATATTCAATTTATATACATTCCAAGTTACTCGCCATCGTGGGGTGGGTTATGGGAAGCTGGGGTCAAGAGTGTCAAGCACCACCTCAAACGTGTTGTTGGCAACTTGTGCTTAACCTATGAGGAATTAAATACAGTTATGGTGCAAATAGAAGGGGTTTTGAATTCTCGACCTCTGCTTTCCAACCCCAATGAAGGAGGATATTTAACCCCTGCTCATTTCTTAATTGGAACAGCTTTGTGTAGTTATCCAGAGATAGATTTATTAGAAGTTCCAGTAAATAAATTAAAATTTTGGAACATTGTATATAAAGTCGAGCAGCATTTTTGGAAATCATGGTCAGCTGACTACCTTACACAATTGCAAAGCCGTCCCAAATGGAAGCATCCTTGTAGCAACTTAAAGATAAGTGATATTGTTCTTATTAAAAATGTAAACACCCCTCCTTTGGAATGGCCAATGGCCAAAATTGTAAATGTTTTTCCTGGTCAAGACCAAAATGTAAGAGTAGCTGAAGTAAAATTTAATAATAAGACTTATTTAAGATCAGTTAATAAGCTCTGTCCTTTACCAATAGACTAAACTTAACAATTTAAAAAGGATTAATAGTTGTGTAATAATAAATACTTTTCTTTTCAGTATTTACCTACTATAGAAAGTAAATATTGTACTTGTTTCTATTAGATAGACTTAGTCCTTGTTGTTGTAATTGCATAGTTAATAATAAGTCAACTTATGTAATTCATAATTATAGTTATATAAACATGTAATAGTGATGGTCTATCCATTGCATTGCATCCATGCATTGTTAGTAGTATAGTTTTCTAGTATTACTTATGTTAGGTTATATTTTTCTTAATAATGTTGTTATGTTATTGCATCACATTGCCATCTTCCCGCCCCAACTATGTTCAGTACATAACTTCACATAAAGCAGAGTAATGTTATCTATTTTATTATCTGTGAGTAGATGGCAACATTTTTATGTATAGCTTCATCATAATCTTAAATATGGCAACATTTTTTTTCTCTTCCTTCTTGGATTTTTCACTGTCATGGATGCCGGTGCAATTCTTGTTAAAACTTGTAATAAATTCAAGTAAAAGTATTTACCGCTACGAATTGGTTTTTATTAAGTCCAACAATATACAAATACAAACGATTTAACTTGGTTTACAAATGGGGACTTGATGTCCGCGCCATCGATCAAACGAGATTAAATTTACCGAAGACTAAGGTATTGTTTATATTTAACGATATAACTCATTTTTAGACAGCCGCTAATCCCGCGTAAAATGAGTTCTGTTAATTTATTGCTTTTATATAAATTAAAACCATTTAACGTAGACAATTGGATATTGGCATGTGTTGTAAGTTGTAAATGCTTAATTACGAGCATAACTGATGTTTTCAGAACCTTCTTTTAATGATGTAGGTACATTTCATTATTTCTTATGATTTTTTTAAATCAGTCACTCACTTATCATTGACGTTATTGTGTTCCTGTTGAATTCTTGTGATAACTGATACATTACCATCAGATGGCAATGTATCAGTTATCGATTTTCAGATATCCTCATAAAAGAAAGATGAAACTATAATAAAACGCTGGGCTGGGGCAACGTCATGCAAACCTCTAAGCTTGAGAGTACCTACTTACTTTAACTAAACTCTATAAAATAGGTTATGGATTTAGTTCGTAAACTTCACAAAAAAATATCCCTAGTAAGGCAACCCAGGTATCACCAATGGCTTGAGGTCCCAAAACCAACCGCACCTAAGCTGATATGCATTCAACATAATAACAAAATTATTTTTATTAACACACGACAAGACGACACACCCAGACCGAGAACGGAAATTTAAACTCATTATTCAAATTTCGTCTCTCTGGGAAATGAACCTAGGACCTTTGGAACAGCGATCTGGCGTGATAAACATTACGACATTAGGATCGTTCAATTGTATCCTAATAAGCATGTACCCCAGTAAGGGGTAAGAAACAAAAACGGCACAAAAGGCAGCCTTATCGATGAAGCGATGTCCTTCAAGCAACCTTTGGGAACTACATTCCGTTTGCTCGATATGGAATTTATTTTAAATCCATCTCACATAAAACCCTAGTATCAGCCCTTGTGATTAAGTTACTTTGAAGATTGACGGCGAGTATTTAGAATGCCGTAATAAATTTTGCTTAAAAGCTAATTTGAACTTTGAGCACAAGTAATAAATTTGTTTTTAGCGGGAATTGGCAATTCCATATTCTTGATGACTCAGATATCCACTACTTACAAGTACTTACTATCCAAGAAAGCAGTCAAAAGTCTTAACCACAAACGAGTAAGCAACTACAAGCGAACATAACGACTCGATCGTAAACCCAAACACTCCTTACATTGTAACTTATCCGCGGCAAAAACCAATTAAGCCTCCATTGAAGCTGTCAAAAATTTATGGTGTAATAACAATAAATAAAGGTGTCGACTAGATATATTCACAATAACCCGATGTCCGTTTATGGAGTCTAAGTCACTTCCTGATTTCTTGTTGCGGTACAAAGAATGTGTAGAAAACTTAAGATGTTAAGCGTACCTATACATATAGTTAAGAATATTTTAGGTCTACCAAACTCGAATATATCTATCACTAAAATTCTAGTCAAGATTTATTAAATCTTTGGCGGCTTCATCATATTTAAAACCCTGGGTCAACCAACCCCATCTGTACGTCTGGTATTCGTTCACAGTTCTGGCATCGGTCCGTTGGTTGATTGCACGTAATTTCCTCCCACGCACTCGAAACTGTGGAACAAACCTCCTCCGTCGGTGTTGCCAAAATGTTAAGACGTGGGGTCTTTCAAGAAGCGGACCAGCTATGTGTTGGAGACATCCCTGATGCCATTGTCCAGTGACAGTGATCACTTACCATGTGGCGACCAGTTTGCTCGTTTGCCTGTTTGGGCTATTAAAAGCCTCACCCAATCGTGCAGACAGCTGAACAATGGTCGAAGCTATGAATCCAAGTCCCTCCATTTAAAAGTTGCATGCCTCGTTGAAGCCTTGGGCATCAGTACACCAATGTGTTAGCTTCAGCCCATTAATCGGTAAATTCAAATCAATATTGCAACAATTTCTGAACAGAACGCAAAATCAATTCTTCGATATTAATTTTATTTATTTCGTTGAAAGTTTCAATCATTCCTTGAATCGATTTGAATCTTTGTTTGGATACCGTGCCCCAAGTTATATACGAGTACCTTATCTAATCTGTGGTTATAATGAATGTTACTGATTGCCAATTCTGTCTTATCCGCATTCATTTCCATTTGTCCCGTTGAAATGATCTCATGATAAGGGTTTCTGGATGGAATATGTGGATTTTATCATTACAATTACCTTTTTCAATAGTTAAGTTGAGAGTTTTTGCGCGAAATGAAATTACTTAAGCGTTTGCGTTTGAATGTAGAATGTGGATATCTTCCATGGACATGAAGACCTTTTAGGCAGTTCTCACACAACGCTATTTGCAAGCGACTAGGATCTTGTCAGTGTATGAAAGCGACGCGTCTACGATGCGTATCCTGTCAGTGAACAGATACAGCGAATTTTGGATTGCGTTGCAGTCGCGTAGCTAATAAATAGCGTTGTGTGAAAAGTGCCTAAGAAGTGCCTAGACTTATGTGTTGACTATTTTTGTAAAGACATGACATTTCGACATTCTTTCGCTCGTTTACCGTTATTACTTACAGGAGCGCATCAGAAAAAGCGCTTTTTGCAACGCGAGGGGTCTCGGACTCGATGCCCAACTGGAGCTAACATTCTAGGCAATTATTAATGTTGTCCATGCTAAACGACATGAGGACTTCTTGTTATGAGTGTGAACGTTTGTTTTCATACGAAAGTACATAAATGAATGATAAAAAAGGATGAAGTCGGTAACGGCTTCGAGTCAACTTTGTAACTAAAGTTTTTCAGTCTTTCAAGTAAGGTAATAATACGTACCTACTATGTAGTTGTTCAATAACATGTTCATTTGAAATGGACAACCCAAAATTGAGAAACAGGCATCGAAACGATCAATTTGGTTACACACAAGTAAAACATATGCTTAAAAGCTCTTCGAATTGTCGTGTCTGTGTCTAATTTAAATGTGTCTAATTAAGTTAATATAATAAAATCGACCAAGTGCGAGTTGGACTCGCGCACGAAGGGTTCCGTACCATTATGTATAAAAACGCCAAAAAAATCTGGTCTGTTGTATGAAAGCCTCACTTAAATATTTACTTTAGTTTAACTAATTTATCGCTGAAGCGTCGAAGCCATATTTCGACTTAAATATTTATTTTATTCAGTGTTTTAGTATTTGTTGTTGTAGCGGCAACAGAAATACATCATCTGTGAAAATTTCAACTGTGTAACTATTACGGTTCATGAGATACAGCCTGGTGACAGACGGACGGACGGACGGACGGACGGACGGACGGACGGACGGACGGACGGACGGACAGCGAAGTCTCAGTAATAGGGTCCCGTTTTACCCTTTGGGTACGGAACCCTAAAAATCAATCACAAGGAAAACAGCACTTAGGTACATAATAATTTTATGCAATATTTTATTTCATTACATTAAAGTTGTTAAGAGCCTTAAAATTTCTGGGCAATGCATGATTAATGAACGTTGTACAGCAAAGTACATAATATGAGCTTAAAGTTTTCCGTTGTCGTAAGTTTTGAAAGTTTCGCGAGTGAACTATCGGGTAATGCGCTTTAACGAAGAACTTCAAGCGATGGATTGACCTACAAAAGTTGCATCTGCCGATGTTACTATGTTCCTTAGGTACATCTATGTCTATCGACCTTTCTAGTTCTACTGGACATATTATTATGACTAGCTTCTGCCCGCGGCTTCGCCCGCGTGGAATTCATTTATATCGCGAAACGGGATTTTTCATACAAACTTTCATCCCCTATTTAGGGGGGGGGGCTTTAGGGGTTGATTTTTGAAAAAAAAGTAGCCTATGTGTGACTCTGGGTCTTCAACTATTTTCATTCCGAATTTCATCCAAATCCGACCGGTGGTTTAGCCGTGAAAACGTCACAGACAGACAGACAGACTTTACAGATAAAACCATATTTATTTTTACGTATCGTCAATTTTCGAGCTGGGCAATATTTTGTACCGTCCCGCCATTTATCATCAAAACGTATTTTGCCACTAAATCGAATAACAGCTATCCGCACAGTATTCTAGGAAAAAAATGTGCAGAAAAAGTCACAATGGTCCAAAATTCTGAACATGTGATATTTTTACGACAGCTCCCATTTTTCGCTGAGGAGTCCATGTTAAACAGGGAATTGAGCCGAAGCAACCAATAGAACAATACTGAAACACACACGTTAAAAACTAATGGGTGAATGTTAACATTTACTACTATCGGTTTCCTGTTTTTGCTGTCCGGTTTTATTTTTGAACTATTTTCTATTCTACATCGGATATAAATCGTTCGTTTATTCCTATCGATCAGGAAAATCCTATTTTCCACGCTAACAGGTACCTGCAATACATAGATAGGTACTTACATTAGTTATTAGAAATGTGACATCAGAACTTTGGCCTTTGTTTACTTGCAGCTAAATCTATGCCCATTTACAATTATTCACACCCTGTATTAATAAAACCAGTCAAAACACACAATCAAAGATCCGACTCTCCCCCCGAATGTACAAAACCTAACCTACTTACATCACAACTTGTAATAAATAGCCAATTTATTTGTAGCTAATCTATTTATGATTGCACGGCGGCAAATTTTCATACGAAGCCATAGAAAAGTTGTAACAGCATTTCGTTTCGGCCACGGTAATATTACGGAGCTCCCGCCCCACTTTCCTAATTCCGCTAAATTGTACCCAGCCCGCTTGCATTACGGCCGGCGCATTCAACCCACAATGCCACAACTTGAGTATAATACTCGCGGCTACATCTAGAACGCGCTATTCAGCTATTGTGTGGATACCTTGAGATTGGACGCTTTTTGTCGTTGCTTCTTATAGAAAATGCAGATCGATTAATTGCTGAGACTGTAGTTTGAGCTTTTAAGGTAACAAACATAATCATCAATGCATGAAATAATTGTCCCATTTAGGGTCTCCGTAAGCGAACAAAATATTTTAGCCATTTCAAATGTATTGCCAGAATAAACTTAACATGAATAGATAAAACTGAACTATCCCAATTGACTATGTCATTGCTACTTAAAATACATGAAATCCTAATGCAAACCTCAGGTAATCTCAGTCAGTGTATAGGTACCAAAGAATATGTTTGCAAAAAAGTATCTACCTCCGAACTACTAACATTACTGAACGCTATTCAAGAAAAAAACGCCAAATCGTCGTACGTAGAAATCGCTCGTTTGTTTAGACTTTACACTGACCTATTATTATCGTTGATCTTATCGTCGTTCCCTCGTAACAATACATGTTTATAGGACAAGCAATGGGGGTCTTAGCCGTTCCCCTTTTTACCCGATCCCTAATAGCTTTATACTGCTTATAATATGTAGCCCCTAATAGATACTTTGGTTTCAGGAGGCACTTAGATTTTAGAGGCAATTCTATCTTTTGCGCCGCGCACATTGGCAAATTGAACCATTTTTAGATATCGCAGTATTGTATGTAGATGGTTACATTATGATCGAGTAAGTATTTTATTGACTTTATGACGCGAAGTACAATTACTGACTAGGTAAGAATATGATCTAACGCTATCAAATGATTACGCAATTGAAGCATTTGTAAATTAGCAGAATCGCGCCTCAGGTGCTTCAAAATCATTTGACAGAAGCGGCAATTCACGGTTCATCAGTTAGACGGTGATTGATTGATGGAACCGGGGATAATCCTACGCACCCGAAGTTTCAAATAGTTTCCCCCTAATTGACGAGATGATTGAATTACACTTTTATAAATAGTATTCATACTTTGTGCTAATAGTCAATTTACTGAACTCATTTAAATACAATTTACATTTTTGGACATGACCTTCTCAGACTCCAAAGATAGCAATCATCTGTTACCGAAATAGGACACTCTTGCTAACCCAATCCTGGTTCCTTTGGATCTTGTTCTAGGTCGGTCACAATACTCACAATTGTATTGCTGCATGTTCGTTTGCTACTATAATTCCGTAAAAAATAGCATCAGATGACTACTGCTTCATCGCTCTGACCATGAAGATACATTTTCTCTGCAAAGTACGCTTTGTATTCGCGGAAACTATCAACCTGTACTCCATAAAGCCTACGAAGAGTAAGAGCGGACGGGTTTTATTGTTTGAATGAGGACTTTGATGGAATTCCACTTTCAACGATAATTACTGGTTCTTTTATTGTTACCACGACTTTTTTTGAACATAAAATAAGCATCCAAGATTTGTACCTAAGTGTTAGCAGGGCCGCTGTAAGCGGGTGTGCAAGGCAGCGGCAAATGGACGACGGAGGGACGGCACGAGATATTACTTAAAAAAAAATTACTTGAAGCGACGACAGGACTGGTGCAAACACTTTTGGAAGCGGGCTCTCATGCGGCTAGTGGCGGACTGGCGGTGCTGAGTGTTAGAACGTTGCACTCCCGAACCGAGGTGGCCGGAAAACCTTATAATTTCTTGGTTGTTGTACTTTGCCAATGCAGTAGAGATTTGTGCCCAGCCATGGGACAGTTGTTTAATGCAATGCTGAAATTATGGGAAAATAAGCGCCATATCTGGTTATGAAATAGTTTCACACATTTGTGACGCATATTGTGTTAAGAAATTCACAGAAAATTTTGTCAAACGCTAATTTGACTGCTTCTCACAATTACAATTATTACACGTTTAAACACCACACGAATAATTTCAGCTGCCTTCCACAATGAAAAGTCGAGCTATGTACGTTTGCAATTTGTCCAACGAAACAAAGTCTCGTGCGTTTATGCTGAAATCATGAAAACGCTAGAATTTAGCTACACAGCAACATTTCACGTGGAACGTAAATACAGAGAATGGTGCCCCCGAATTTAAATGACATTTACGTAAGTAAAGAGCGTCTTCGTCGCTCCCGCCATTTCTAAAGTTTAGTGTTCCACATTCAAATTTGAAGTTTTCTTCACCGCGCCGCCATTCGTGGAATCTCGAACAAGAGAGGATCTTGTATTCGGAATTTGAATGTGCCTTATGTTATATTATATTAGGTATGTTGTTTCGTATCTCATCATTGTTTTGACTGGAAAGTGGAAACTTTATATCTGTTTGTTTAAAGATAATGTTCTGAGTACTTCTCAGATAACTTTTCACTAACCTTTATAATTAGGTAAATGACTTCCTCGTTTATTTTATTCTTTAGGCTAAAGTAACAACTCTATATTGATTTATAATTGTATAGATACATAAATTGTATTATATTTTCAATGTAAAATAAATCTTAATAAAGAAGAAAAAAAAATTAAAACGAAAAAAGCTTAAGTATTAAAACGCGCTAAAAAGAATATTTTTTTAAACTTTTCCGATCAAGTTATGGTTAAGTAGTAGTATACGTCACCAACTCACTACACAATTTATATGGATTTAAAAGCTTAAAAAAATTGAGTTGCAAGATTTAATCTTTACGCGGACGATCTACAAATCTACACTCATGCGGTTGTAACGGACATTAATAACGCGGTTCACAAGATCAATGCTGACTTAAATGTCGTCAGTAATTGGTCTCTTAAATTTGGCATAAAAATCAACCCGGGCAAATGTCAGGCCATTATTGTAGGTAGTCCACGTCAGATGGCTAAATTCGATATTGACTCAGTGGCACCTGTCATGTTTGAAGGACACGTCATTGCCTATTGCTCCAGCGTTAAAGACCTTGGCATCTACATTGACAGCACTCTCAGTTGGCGTACGCAGGTTGCTGAAGTCTGCCGAACCGTAACAGCCTCTTTGTCTTCCTTGAATCGGCTAAGACACTTTTTACCAATTGAGACAAAGGCCTACCTTATTCAAGCGCTCATTTTTCCAATCATTGATTATGGTGATGTGTGTTATTTGGACTTGAGTGAGGCTCTCTTAAACAAGCTGGATCGTCTCATCAATAATGCCGTTCGCTTTGTTTTCTGTCTACGTAAGTATGACCACATCTCTTCCTATCGTTCCAAGCTTAAATGGCTCCCTATCCGTAAGCGACGGCAAATTAGGATTCTCAGTGTACTCTCTTCTGTTCTTTTTGAACCCCTCTCACCTGAATATTTAAAATCCAAATTCCAGTACCTTTCTTCTTCGCATGATCGGCCACTTCGCTCTGTTGAATCCTACCTCCTTTCCATTCCATTGCATCGTTCAGATTTCCTTTCCAACTCCTTCGCTGTCCAGGCCGCCCGCTTCTGGAATTCGCTCCCAGCCGATATCAGAAGACCGGCTAGTAAGGTAACTTTTAAAAGAAGACTCCGGACTCACTTAATGGATTGACATCTTGGTAGTCATAAGTCGCAAGCTCGTCATCTCTTATATATATAAATATATATCTATATATTAATAATTGTTTCTTTATATACCTATATAATTATAATTATATGTATAGTTGTATATATATACGTATAAATATATATTATTATAATAATATAATAAAGGTGCAGCGCGTCTTCTCTTCTCCAATGACACGATATCGGCGGATACACCTGAAACTTTAGTGGCTTTACAGAGCAAACATCCTCAAGCAGACTCCTCAACATTTTTCCTAGATCCACCTTCCTCATCTCAACCCTGTCTAATATGTAATGAGCGTGATGTCAATCTTGCAATTGCATCTTTTAAACCGGGTTCTGCAGCTGGTTTAGATGGCATTTCTCCGCAGCATCTAAAGGATCTTACTTCTCCCTCTTTGGGTGATGCGGCAAAACGCCTTTTAACTTCCATTTTAAAATTTTCAAATTTTATGTTATCAGGCAGTGTAAATAATGAAATCATACCTATTTTATATGGAGCACACTTAATTGCTTTGACAAAAAAAGATGGCGGTATAAGACCAATAGCTGTTAGCTGTACTTTTCGCCGTCTAGTTTCAAAGATTTGTGCTTCTAAAATTCTTGTAAAATTAAAAAATAAGTTTGAACCAGTTCAACTAGGTTTTGGTTCAAAAGGTGGATGTGAGGCAGCTGTGCATGCATTACGCAGTTTTCTCACACAAGATCCAAATTTCGAAGTGATGATAAAAATTGATGTTAAAAATGCATTTAATTCCATTAATAGAGACGTATTTCTAAGCGAAGTTAATAAACATATTCCAGAAACTTACCCATATCTTTTAGATTGCTATCATCATCCTTCAAAATTGGTTTACTATAAAAACGAGATCAACTCATCAAGTGGCTGCCAACAAGGTGATCCTCTCGGTCCCGCAATTTTTAGTCTAGCGATCAACCCAATTATACAAAATTTACAGTCAAAATTTAACATTTGGTATTTAGATGATGGAACTCTAGCAGGTAACGCTGATTCAGTTCTTTCAGATTTATACAAAATTATAAAGGAATTTGAATCTATTGGCTTACAATTAAATTTTAATAAATGTGAAATATTTGTTTCTTCAAATGTCAACGATGCTTCTGATATAATTCAGAAATTCGTGAAATTGGCACCTGATATAAAAATTCTCAATGAATCTTCGCTTTACCTGTTAGGTTCTCCTATTTTCGATGACGGCGCGATTAATTTTATTCACAATTCAGTTACTAAATTTTCTACGTATTCAGACAGACTTTCAAAACTTAACAACCATTTCTCTTTTATAATTTTAAAACATTGTCTTTTTTTACCTAAATTTATTTATTTTTTAAGATGTACGCAGTTTTGGAAATTTTCAAATCTTTTAGTTGATATTGACGACCTAATTAAAACTGACTTGGAAAAAATTCTAAATTTAAAATTTACAGAAGATTCTTGGACTCAAGCGGCATTACCTATTAGATATGGCGGTCTCGGCGTAAGGAAAATTTCTAGCGTCGCTCTTCCGGCATTTTTGTCCTCAGTCCATAGCACGTCAACACTCGTAGGTAATATTCTGCATCATAACGATCAAAACTACGGTGTTGCGTGTTTGGAAGATGGCATGAATGAATGGAGGACGACGTCTCTAAATTTTCCTTCAGCATTACATTTACAAAGAGCTTGGGATGATTTGCTTTGTAAGCATACGTTCGATTATTTACTAAATAATACTCAATCAGATATCAGTAGAGCGAGATTGAGAGCTGTGTCAAGTTGGGAGTCTGGTCAGTGGTTACAGGCGCTTCCATCTGCTTCCATTGGCACTCTCTTAGATCCTGATACTTTGCGCATATCTGTTTGTCTGCGTTTAGGTGTCAAAGTTTGCTCGCCTCATACTTGCTCCTGTGGTGCAGTTGTTGATGCTTTGGGGCTCCACGGTCTCTCCTGTCAAAAAAGTGCTGGCCGCTTTTCCCGTCACGCCGCTTTGAACGATATTATTAGAAGGTCTCTTGTCACAATAAACGTTCCTTCAGTGTTAGAACCTAACGGTATTTTTAGGAAGGATGGCAAGAGGCCTGACGGTATGTCGATCGTGCCGTGGACTATGGGACGGCCACTAGTGTGGGATGCAACATGCGTTGATACACTGGCTCCTTCTCATATCCATGGTACGAAAGTCAGAGCCGGTGCTGCGGCGGAGGCGGCAGAGAAGAGTAAGCACTTGAAATATGACAATATTTCAAGTGCTTATTACTTTTTCAAAGCATTTGGGGTGGAAACTCTTGGTCCGTGGGGTCCTGACGCCCACTATATTTTCAAAGTAATAAAAAATAAATTAAAGGAAAAAACTAGTGATCCAAGAGCTGGCAGTTTCCTCGCTCAACGTATTAGCATTGCTATACAGCGAGGAAACGCTGCCAGCGTATTGGGGACTGCACCACAGGGTCCTAGTTTATTTAACTTATTTTAGTTTTAGTTTTGTTATGTTATTTTTGTTATGTTTATATTTTTATGTATGTACCATAAAATTGTTATTTATAATTGAATAAAATTAACAAATGTTTATATACCTATATATATTATTTGTATGTATTTATATAAGTAAATATATGTATATATATGTGTTTAGGTATGTTATGTGGACATGTTATATATATAATTATTTTTTTTTTTCTCTTTTCTTCTAGTACCGCTCACTGTGTTTTTCTGTTTGGCCTAAAGGTTGGCTGGTAGAGAATGCAATTAGCATTAAGCCCGCCTTTTGTACCGTTATATTGTAAATAGTGGTCAATAAAGGTTAAATAAATAAATAAATTTTACCCTACAAACATTGCTACATCGCAAGTTAAATAAAAACTTAAAAAATTGATTTTTAACCGACTTCTTTATGTTTGTTCAGCGATTTTTTCGTCGTTTATGGGTTATTCACTGGCTTCATTATCTCGGAGTTACATGTGCTATATTAATTTTTGTTCAAGAATATTCGGTAAAAGGAGCACAGTACGACCAGGTCACCTGATGGACTGAAGACCTGAACAAGGCAACCGGAAACCGTCGGATTCAGAGGGCTCAGTCCGTGAGGCACCAATTAGAGAAGACCTGTGTCCAGCAGTGGACTTCGATAGGATAGATAGAGAGATAGTATATAGATATAAGCATACGTGCGAAGCCGAGGCAACTCATCGTGATGATGAGGATGTGGGCCATGATGGGTTTTCATGGCCCACTATTGAGCACGGGTCTCTTCTCAGAATAAGAAGAAGAAGAAGGTTAAGGCCATAGTTCACCACGCTGGCCAAGTGCGGATTGGCAGACTTCACACACCTTTGAATTTTGTGAACTCTCCGGCATGCAGGTTTCCTCACGATGTTTTCCTTCGCCGTTCGTAGCAAGTGACATTTAAATGCTTAAAACTTGTTGGTAAAAATAAACTCAAATAGATGTAGTTACAGGCCTCTTAGAGAATGTAAAAAATTACACCATATTGTAACAAATACAACGACTGAAAGGCAACTAATGGAAAACTGAGGATTTAAAATAAAATTCCAGTTACAAATTCACGAAACGTTCCGCATATGCAATTTCATTTTATAAAATCATCGCGAACGATTTTATTAAATATGCATTTTGGAAATAAAATCAAAACAGATGTTATTTTACACTTTGCTTCAGCGCTTACAATTTGAACCAAAGTGTAAAAAATTGGTTTTACAGAATTTGAAGAAACTATGGTGTGGTGGTGAGCTGTAATGGTGAATACCGTTTTTCATTCTATAAATATTTTTAACGATATTTTATTTATTTTATTTTAAATAAATCAAAACCCGACTTTATTAAATGCATGAGAACGGTTTACATGGCATCACTTTTAACCAACTTCACAAAAGACGAGGTTCTCAATTTGATTGTATTTTTTATTAGTGTTACGTACTACTAGGTACTTTGTAGTGGTCGAACTGATTTTGATATTTTTTTAATTTGAGTTATCTGACGAATTTTGGAGTTTTCTGAACTTGTCGTTTTTGAAGTCAGGTTTTTTTTTGTAAAAAGGTTATAGCCCAAGCAGGCAAACGAGCAGACCGAGTTACCTGATAAAATGCGATCACCGTCGCCCGTGGAAATTGGCACCAGTGGCGTCACTAATGCGTTGCCGGCTAAAAATGAGGCGATGGACCCGCTTCATGAAGAACTCCATATCATTTGTCTTTGTTATGTTTTCCTACAAAGCACCAATGAATGAAGTAGTTAGATTTATTAAAAACAGAATGTGTCCAGGTAATTCTCGCAACTATTACTGGCAGGCTACACGCCGCTGTATATTTACCATACAGTTAGTGTGGCTATTAATCTGGCTAGATCTACGCTAGCCCGCGGTGCCTCCGACTGGCCGATTATGTCCGTAATACAGACGCCTATTACAGATGTTAAAATTACACCTCACTCGTGGCTAAATACTTGCCAACCTGTGCTCCCCTTCGTTTGCCACGACACGACTACGATGTTTTATAGCCTGAAGGGCTGAGGAAAAAGCGGACGAGCCACCTGTAAGTGGTCATCGTCGCCTATGGACGCCTGCAACACAAGGGGAGTCACCTGTGCAACGCCGGCCCTGAAGGAGAGCTCTTTTTACGCCTTTCTTGAAGAACCCCATGTCATAGCGCTCCCGGAATACCTTAGAAGGAAGCTCATTCCACAGCTTGCAAGTTCGCGGCAAAAATGATCGTGAAAATCGAACTGTAGTCGTTCGACATTCGATATAATTTTTAGTTTTACAAAGTGAACGGAGATCGCTGAGTGATTCGCACGTTGGATTTAAGAAGAAAACCCGGCGCGAGGCGGCGGAATTGCGTGCGTATCTATTAACAATTAAATACCACTTGCTGCGCTAAAAAAACTGAGAGTTCTCCATAAAAACCTCAAAGGTATGTGAAGTGGACTATCTAAGGCCAGCTTGTGAGTGGAAACCCGAGACCAAACGTGGGATTTTTTTTAATAAAGTATATTTAAGTATTTTAAAAATAAGCTGTAGGTATCTACCACATCTTTACACCACACACCACTACATTTTTTTATTGAGTAAGTATATTTATTTCATGTATTAATTACTAAAATGAGTTAGGTCTATTTGTCCCTTAAACTATTGGGTCTAAAATAGAATCCGAAATACCACCACCAGGTAGGATCGGCACTATGCACTATGCAACTATGCGCAGTATAGCCATCAATAACATAATATTGTCTTATATTTCCGTAAACTTGTTCTGAGTATTAACAGTAACTCCTTCAAAATACCGTTCACCAGAACACTATTTACCGGCAGAAATAATTAGATAAATACCAGTTTATTCTAATTGGCCGTCGTCCATAATTAGTCAACACTTGCACCGGGAAACGTCGTGTGTAAACGGCGTCCGCATATTAAAACGTGGGCGATTGAACTACACGAAATGAATTATCGATATTTTATGCCGGCAAGCCGACATCTTAATTAGGAAAACGCTAAACAATGGCCAATTCAGATCGATTCGCGCCTTAACTTTATTTACGACTTTGGCGCGTCGATTCATTTAAAAACGCTCCAAATTTATTAATTCCGGATTATCTGTGGAATCTTGATGTTATTGCTAATTATCTTATAATAACATTTTTTATGTCGTAAGCAGGTTAATCAGGCAAATCACCTAATGGAAAAATATTATAATGGATATCAGAGGCGATATTACCGCGTTCAAAGAGAAAGCAATCAACTCGCTTCTTGTAAGATCCCAATATCCCATGTTAGGTATATGCTCTGCGACGCCTATGCGCGAAGTTCGTTCTGTTATAATTATACCTACTATGTACCTACCTAGGTACTTGGCATATGTTTAAATCACCAACATATCGCGCTCTTGCGTCGTCCGCAGAGGGTGATGGCGATCAGGGCCACTCGAGGATCTCCAATGAGGCAGCATGCGTGCAGGCCGGTAGCATTCCCTGGGACCTAGAAGCCAAGACCCTCGCGTCCTTATTTACTTGGCGCGAGGAGGCGTTGGCCCGGGGTCACTGGCCGGCACCGAGTGAGATCGCAGGACACTGCGAAGAGCTGTGTCAACGCGCCATCAGAGAATGGGGCCAGAGGCTGGAGCAGCCAAGTGCTGGGCGTAGGACCGTCGAGGCAGTCCGTCCAATTTTAGGCCAATGGCTGGCAAGGCGGCACGGTCCGCTGACGTTCCGTTTGACACAGGTATTGTCCGGGTATGGTTGCTTCGGTGGGTATCTGTGTCGAACGGCGGGTCGCGAACATAAAAGTATCATTATAATTTGTAAAACTACCTATTCTATAAGTTGATGCATTTTATAAGACACTAGCGACCCGCCCCGGCTTCGCACGGGTGCAATGCTGATACTAAATACACTACAGAAAAACATAATATATGGCCTATGTCACTCGCCCCGGCCGGCCAGTACCGCCGCAAGCGCTACGTCCCGCAATTTTAAATCTGTAATATCTTCGAAAATATTCAAAGAAATTATGTGCTGTAAAAGGTAATAAAATGTGCTGTTTAAGGTATTTAATTAAATAAGGAATAATGCTGTAGTGCTTAAAATCGCTTCGAAAATTAGCTATTATTTGCCGTAAAAAGTAAATGACAAAAAATGGTTTTGTGGGATATCGATAAGAGATAGACATATACCATCGCGGACTTTTCTGTAGACCTTTTCAAGGTGTACAATACTTAGTACATTATTTTTATAAATCCTGTAAGGTTAAGCCTGAAGAAAAGTAAGAATTTACGACACCCTGAAAATAACAGTATTTCTCCATTATTTAATAGATGTTATCTTTAATATAAAAATAAGTCGGGTTTTCCTTCCTGACGCTATAACTCCAGAACGCACGAACCGATTTCCACGGTTTTGCATTCGTTGGAAAGGTCTCGGGCTCCGTGAGGTTTGTAGCAAACAAAATTAACGGAAAATTGCAACAGAAAAGGAGGAAAACAGGGAAAATCATTTTTCACCTACCTACAGCGCCATCTCTGATACATAGCATGTACTACAAACCAAAATTTTATTCCTTTTCAAATACAAAACGAAAAAAAATTTATTAATCCCCAAACGAAATGTTACAAAAAACGAAGCCATCTGGTGGCGAAACGGAGTTCGCCGGGTTTGCTTGTTATACATAAAAACCTTCCTCTTGAATCACTCTACCTATTACAAAAACCCGCATCAAAATCCGTTGCGTAATTTTAAAGATTTAAGCATACAGACAAACAGACAAACAAACAGACAAAAATAGCGACTTTGTTTTATACTATGTAGTGAAACATTGGACGCCGTCGCAAATAGTAGGTATCCTGAACTGAAACTTAAAAAATCGTAGCTTTCCTTGTATTGTGAATGCCTTCGGAGTTTGGAAACTGGGCTGGTGGCAGTGAGCTTTTTATAAATAACATTGTTATGTATGCAATGGTTTGTAGATTGCGGGAAAGGGATACAGAAGGGTTGGTATGGTTGCAAGTGAAATGATGTGAAGAAAGTGAACTGACCTGGGCTAGTCGTGCGTCGCTCGGTACGTTCTTGTGGAGACTGCTCCAATCTTCCCTTGTACCGGTGTTCGTACATTATCTTGTTGTTTTCACAAGCACTTCACAATAATTTTATGAACGTTTAGCAAAATATTACACTCGCGAACGCGATATTGCGGTAAGAGCTGTCCAGCACGAAAGTTTTCGAAGGCTTTATCGGTGCGGGTCTTTGTAGAACTAAATTGTTAAGTCAGCGGGTGTTGCATTCGGAATTGCGTCTTGTTGCGAATGCATACGATAAGTGGGTAGGTACATAAAACTGCGCATACCAGAAATAGGGTGTCACATGTAAGTTAGGAAGAAATGGTTTGCGCGCATTTATAAATAGAAAACGCAAAATTAATGCAAAGGGCATTCACGAAGAATACCAATTTAGGCGGGAAGTGTAAGCAAATGCATTTACGGAGGATGCCACTTTGAGATGAGCAGTGTAGGTAGACTAGGTAGGTATACTTTTTTGTGCTTTTTCACTTTTTGGTGGTATTTCTTAATAAACTTTTTAGTTTCAGCTGTATAGTGGTCAAAGTGGTTTTTTTCGTAAAAGCTGTCGGAGAAGGCTTCTGCAGTTTGCATGTAAGTACAAACAAGGTGATATGGTAGATATAATGTTGGTGGAGGCTCGTTCACAAACGGGTAGTAGAAAATGTAGAAAACCCCCAATTTAGTAATATATGTAGATACCCATTACGTTTCCTAGCCCTTGGGCTACTTTTAGTGCCTCAGGAAGCTAAAAAAGAGTTATAAAGTAACAAATGCAAAAATTAAGATGTAGGATTTAGGTTTTTGAATTTCAAAGCATTATTTAGCGGCGCGCCGCGTGACTGACTCGAATATAAAATTATGCCAAATGCTACTAATATGCCACTAATATCTGGCATTACGTCGCAGCGGTCTGCAATTACGATTAATTCGCCGATCGCTGTATCGCTATATCGTGCGTCACGTTACTAATGTCTAGGTACTTATTTTGGCAATTGTTAATTAATTTGTAGCTTATTTATAGACACCAATCACTGAGTTTTGCTAGTGCGCCAAGGACAGGAAAATAAATATTGTTAGGGGTAGGTGCTGATGTAATAAAATTCAATAACAATGATTTTTTTCTGTTTAAAAAAAACGCTTCACACTCATAGCCCCACACAGCCCACACTAGATTCCCTGTGTCGTGGGTGCCATGGACTACACACAAGACAAGGACACACACCCAGACCAAGAACGGAAACACATAATTCAAATTTCCGCCTCACTGGGAATCGAACCCAGGACCCTCGGAACAGCGATCCGGCGCTTAACCAGTGCGCCATCCGGGTTGTTTGTCTATGTGTTTATTCTCGCTATATCAGAAGCGGCCTAACCGATTTGGATGCAGTTTTCACTAATGCATTGTAGTAAGTAGGTATTTAATATATTTTAACGATTTACAATTAAAAATACAGCTTCACGAATCCCACCGCAATATTAGTTCTACATTTATTTCTGAAAAAAGACGCGCTAACGCTAAAAGCGTAAAACGTTACTTACTGTACTTAATATACCTAGTAATTAGGTTGTCTTTAAATTGTATTAGCGCAGCGCAAGTGAACAGTTTGACGCAAAGATATTTTCGTTGCCACCGTAGCGGGATTATATTAACGTCTTGGCGCACTAAACTGTTTAAGAGTTATTTTGTTCGTTTCTCTAGTAATAAATTATGGCGCAACTCGGCTGGGTTAAGTCCTGAATTAATTATTTTCTTTCCTTACGGAAGCGATAGTTTTTACGGAAGATAAATGGAGAAATCCTAATACTGATTAGTAGTTTTCCAGACGATATGCCGATGTTGTTTTTGCCAAAGCTCTACTTGGAAAACGATAATGGCTCCAACTTAGCAATGCACTTTACGCGCGAGCGTACGAAGAAGTGGACGTGTTTTTGCTGTTCTGAGTGAAATAAATTAAAAAAGTGTGAATTTACATAAGTGTTCGCAGCTTGAGTTACATCGGCATATTCGTTACATACCAACCAAATTAACAATTACAAAATTATGACCAAGAAGTGTTTATAAAAGTGCTAAATAACGAAATAAAGTTTAAAATCTTCCGTTGTTTACTCAACACTCGAACGACACACAAGTTGGAAACAATAGATTGGACTTTGAACTCATAAGTGCAAGTGTTCCTACGGATGATAAGTTACCATACCAAGTTCATTTTTGCACGCTTATAACGAAGCCGCCACAGTCGAGTGGTATATCGGCCTATTGGACTTCACGCTACTACGCGACGACCTCAAGATCGATTCCACCTACAACATCTTATTTTTAGTTCTTTTTTTTTGTTAATAACTGAAAGCTTAAAAATTCATTTTTTCACATTAATTATATATATATATTTTTAGTATATTTTTTTATAAAAAAAAAAAAATATTGCTACTCATAATTGCTGCCATGTCTGATGAGGGAAATCATTGGGGCTGTTGCAAACAAATAATTGCTGGTGATGACTTTTTGAGATGCCAAACTTGTTCGAAAAAATTTCACTTAGGATGTTTGAGTGACATTGATTCCTCTACTCTGAATAATCCATCCTGGGAGTGTTCTACGTGCAGTACAGTTTGGCGCACACAGAGAAACAGTGTTACCAATACTACGGCCTCGAGCTCCAATGTGACTGTGAGACCCTCCAAGAGGCTTGCTGTACACTCACCGCCTGCCGCTGTAGATGCTACTCTGGTACATATTGGAGACGTTGAAAGCATTGTGCAAAAAATTGTTAAAACTGAATCGGACTCACTAGTTTCTAAATTACACGACACTATACTTTCTGTTCTTGGCCCTCAACTGCAATCAATCAATCAAGAGATAAAGGGCCTGAAAGCCTCAGTAGAAAACATTAACTCACAACTTGAAATCCTATCCAAAGATAATATTGAGAGAAAACAGGATATTGCCGACCTGCAGACTGAAAACAAAAACTTGAAATCTAATGTCGATGATCTCAATCAACGTGTGAATATATTGGAGCAAAACGCGCGTTCAAATAACGTTGAAATCCAGTGCTTACCGGAAAAAAAAAGCGAAAATCTAGTTGAAATTATACAGCAACTGGGCAACGTAGTTAACTGTGAGATTAAGACAGAAAACATCCAGCATTGCACTCGCGTACCTAAAATAAATAGAAACAGCGTGAGACCTAGATCTATAGTAGTACAATTTAACAATATAAAAATAAGGGACCAGTTTATGGCTGCAGCAATAAATTTCAATAAGAAAAAACCAATCGAGAGCAAGCTGAACAGTACTCATCTGGGTTTGCAAGGCCCCAAATCGCCGATCTTCATTGTTGATCACCTATCTCCGAGCAACAAAGCCTTACACGCTGCAGCAAGGGCTTCAGCTAAAGATAAGGGCTTCAAGTACGTTTGGGTTCGCGGAGGGCGAATCTTCGTAAGAAAAAGCGACGATTCTGATTATATTGTAATAAAAAACTTTGAGAGTCTAAATAATTTAAAATAATCTCTGAAGTACATATTTCTAGTTTCTAAAGTTACATTTTCTATAAGAATAAATTTAATAAATAATATTAATACCTTTAACTCTGTATTGATGAAAAGCACTTTAAATTGTTTATCGATATATTATCAGAATGTACGGGGTCTTAGAACGAAAACCCAAGCCTTTTTTTGTAACCTCAGTTGTTCCAGATATGATTTGATTATTTTAACTGAGACTTGGCTCAACAACAATATTTTAAATTCAGAACTTTTTGACGATAACTATGTGGTCTATAGAAGAGACAGAGGGGAGTCAGGGGCTAAAAAAGAAGGTGGGGGAGTTCTTATAGCTATCTCAAAATTGTTAAGGTCTAAGCGGCTGTCTTCATTTGAGACCGACAGTGAAGACCTATGGATTTCTGTAGATATTGGCACTCCAACTAAGCCTAACGTAATTGCGTTCTGTGTAGTTTATTTGCCACCTCCAGTGCTGAAATCTACTCTTGAAGCTTTTTTAGACAATCTTTCAAATATAAATGAACAATTCGTCAGTCAAAAATGCATTGTGGGTGATTTCAACCTGAGTAATATTGACTGGGAGTTGGCAAAAAAATGTGACACTTACCACACTTCTCCGCTCAATCAGTATTTTTTGGATTTCCTTAACTTAAATAATTATCAGCAATACAACAATATTAGTAATAGTATGAATAGGATCTTGGATTTAGTCCTTTTAGACTTTTCATCTCCATGTACTGTATCCCATGCAGTTGACGTCCTATCTTCCGTGGATCCACTACATCCTCCTTTACACATAACTATAAAATTTGCATGCGAAAATAAATTGCCCTATAACGAACAGTTTATCAGATATAATTTTTACAGAGCAGACTATGATATAATTAACGCCTATTTGACTACAATTGATTGGGTTGAATTATTCGCTGAAGAGAGTGACGTAAATAAATTAGTAGACATATTTTATTCCGTTCTTTGTGATGCTATAAATAAATTTGTACCTACATCAACTACTAAAAATAATAATAAATATCCGCAGTGGTTTTCACCTCTATTAATCAAACGTTTGAAGGAAAGAAATAAATACAGAGTAAAATTTAAAAAATATAGTAATCCTCTAGATTTAATATCGTTACAATTATTAACTGAGCGTTGTGCTAAAATTACCACGGAATGCTATCATAATTATATAAATTTGGCCGAAAACAGAATATGCACAGATCCCAAATTTTTCTGGTCATTTGTGAAGGAAAGACGCGGTGGTAGTAGTTCGTATCCTGGCACCTTTACAGACGGCGTAACCGAATGTTCAGATGGGTTAGATATTTGTAATATGTTTGCTTCCCAGTTTATGTCAGTCTTTAATAGTGACGGTTATGACCGTATATACAATAATTCTTTGGATAATCCCTGTACAAACCAAATTAGTAATGTATTTAACGAGGCACTCACATCAGTATATATAACTAGAGATGCAATTCTAAAATCCTTAAATACATTAAATCGAAATAAAGGAGCAGGACTTGATTATATTCCACCCTTCTTTATTAGAAAATGTGCTGACAATCTAGTCACTCCATTACACTTTATTTTTAATACTTCTCTCAGATTGGGTGTTTTCCCTTCGAGGTGGAAGACGGCAAAGGTTGTGCCAATCCACAAATCAGGAGATATTCATCTTGTAAGCAATTATCGACCGATTTCTATTCTGTCAAGTTTGGCAAAAATATTTGAATCGTTAGTATGCCCCATTATACAAAAACATTTTGAGAAGTATGTTTGCGATGAACAAAATGGTTTTCTCAGAGGTCGCTCCATTAATACTAATCTGGCGTCTTACGTTGAAGATTTAATCGAATCCGTAGATGATAAGAAGCAGGTCGATGCCATTTATGCCGATTTTGCAAAGGCTTTTGATAAAGTTCATCACAAGATCTTACTCACGAAACTAAATTCATATGGAATTTCAGGTGCTCTCTTGGATTGGCTTCGATCTTATTTAAATAATCGCTCATTTTTGGTTGTGGTTAATGGTTTTAATTCTAATTCGTGTAGCATATCGTCCGGCGTACCGCAAGGATCGCATCTCGGGCCGATTTTATTTAACATGTTTATCAATGACCTGCCAGCTTGCTTCAGTCATTCCACTCCCTTGTTGTTTGCGGATGACTTAAAATTGTACAAAGTAGTTGAGAGTTTGGATGATGTAGCATACTTTCAGCAAGACATAAACGCACTGGTAAGTTGGTGCGAGACTAATAACATGGAACTTAATGTAGCAAAATGCTTACACATCAAATTCACTAGGAAAAATAATTTTATCCCATCAGTTTATTTTATTAATGACAAGCAAATTTGTGAGACAGGGACCATCAAAGATCTGGGAATAACTATAGATTCTAAGCTTACTTTTATACCACACATAGATTCAATAGTAAAAAAAGCCTCAAGAATGTTGGGTTTTATTATTAGGTATACAAGATTTTTTAAAAAAACTTCTACAAAAATAATTATGTACAACTCGCTTGTAAGGACTATATTAGAATATGGGTGTGTTGTATGGCGTCCCCACTTTGCAACGCACATGCTTCGCATAGAACGGGTGCAGAAGAGATTTGTAAGACATCTCGAGTTTTCATCAGGAAAACATAGACAAGATGAGTATTCTTATAATGCGTCTCTAGATTACTTTAAAATGTTAAATTTGAATACTCGGAGGGACGTTAGTGACATGGTCTTCTTGTACAAATTAGTAAATTATCATATTAATTGCCCGCGTCTCCTCTCTAAAATTCAGTTTAGAATTCCCCGTAATATGCCCAGGAAACAAACTTTACTCTTCGCACCCCCCCGACGTAAAACTAAGTTGGGATCTAACTCTCCTATTAGAAGGTTAACTATGCTATACAATAAATGTAGTGTATCCACGGATGGTGATGGTAATGTCGATGTCGATATTTTCAATATGTCTCTTCCTGCTTTCAAAAAGGCAATATCATTATGTGCTAATGTCTCATAATTTTACCTAACCACTTTCAAAAAGGAGGGTATTTATATATATGTTATGTGTTTTAGGCTTTTTGTTATCTTAAGTGCTTCTGTATCTATCATATGCTGTATTTTTTAAAAAACCTCACTTGTAGTAGTAGTAGTAGTAATAGTAGTTTGAATTAAGCTGTATGTATTTCTTAAAACCACACTTGTGTCTTTGGCTTATAGTTAATTTAGTTTTAATAAGATTGTCTCTTTTCCACGTTAATATTTTTAGTGCATGCGATGTTTACCTTTAAGTGGTAGTACATCTATTGGTTGTTTGTCATAAGTTTTAGTTTTAGATTTACTAAGATGTATGAACCGTTGGTGAACTTATAAATAAATAAATAAATAAATAAATAAATAAATGCGACCCATTGAAGGTTTTTGGCATCCTTCAATCGTTATCCAAATGATTGTATATCTTCTTAATATATATAAATCTTGTGGGTGACTTATTATATCTATATTTATTTTATTTATCTATTTAACTATGCATAATATTTATTTAAAACATTATTTATTATTTTATACACCTAATAATATTTATATTAATTCTATTTACACACACACATACATTCACACATCAAACACACTAACATATTCATACATTTATAATATTTATTTTATTCTATAACAAACCCGGGTGATACGCGTAGTATGCAGCCGGCACCGCCTATGGCCTATACCATAAGTATAGTTACGTAGATGCGCGCGCGCCGCCTCGGCCGCTACTAACTGGCCAGTCGGTTACCGCTCCCTCGCCAGTCAGCTGTTAACCGTTCTACGCGACACCCGTGCCTCTCTCTTGCGCTAGCATCGTCATATGTACTTTCCGATCCAATCTAGACTACCTAGTTCTTTCTTCTTTTGCTTGTTACTGTACTGTGCTCTCCTTCTGACTTTCTTTCTTGTGTGTTTTGTGTATCCTACTCTTGTGTGTTTCGAATACAACGCTCTGTGATTTATCGAGCCTAGACATTTTCATTTATTCATCTACGCACGCATACCTCACGCACATAGCTATAACTGGTGACCCTTCGACGCGAGCACGAAATAAAGAATGTCGACTTCTAGCGGATCGGACACGCCGCCATCGCAAGTGAACGTTACGACACGAACACGGCAGAAAACTAAAATGGCGGAACGGGTGACGGAGCCAGAAATTGTAACTCCGAGCGTTGTCGTGTCACACGATGTGAAAATTCCTCCATTTTGGCCGGAGAAACCTGCAATTTGGTTTGCCCAGGTGGAAGGACAGTTTGCGATACGCAATATAACGGACAATACCACGAAGTTTTACATCGTATTGTCAAATTTGGACCGTAACTGCGCAGCTGAAATTGAAGATATTCTCATCGGGCCTCCGGATTACCAGCGGTTGAAACAAGAACTAATTAAACGGTTGTCAGTTTCCCGCGAGAATAAAGTAAAACAGCTATTGATGCATGAAGAGCTAGGCAACCGTAAACCGTCTCAATTTCTTCGGCACCTACAACATCTAGCAGGACCTAGCATACCGGATGATTTTTTAAAAACGATATGGACGAGTAGACTGCCTGCCGCGATGCAACCCATTATTGCGTCACAGCCCACGCTGTCCCTGGATGCCTTAGCGGAACTGGCTGACCGCGTACACGACCTGACACCGCCTACTCATCATGTCGCCGCCGCGGCTTCATCACCATCAGCGTCGTCGCCCATCGAAGAGTTGACTAGACAGGTTTCTGAGCTCACGCGACAAGTAAACGCTCTTACCACCGTGGTAAATCAACGGTCGAGACCACGGGAACGCTCAGCACCACGACACAGAGACCGGTCAACATCGCGCAGATCTGATTCGTGTTACCGTCGGTTTCCAACGTGTTGGTATCACAATAAATTTGGAGCGCAGGCCAGGAAGTGCATCAAACCGTGCGACTATACGACGGGAAACGGGACCGGCAATCAGTGATGGCGACAAATGATTGCCAACGGTCTACCGGTCGCCTATTCATCACGGACAAAAATTCTAAAACGACTTTTTTAATAGATACTGGAAGTGATGTTTGTGTGTATCCGATCAAAGAACTTCGCGAGTGCCGTAATAAAACTTCATTCCAATTATGTGCTGCTAACGGGTCTGCTATTGACACTTACGGTTACTTACAATAAAATTAAATTTAAATCTTGGCTTACGTCGCGACTTTCCGTGGCGCTTTGTTATCGCTGATGTAACTAAAGCCATAATCGGTGTTGATTTTTTGTCACATTACCAACTAAGCGTAGACGTAAGTAACCGTAAGCTTGTCGACGGCTTAACAAGCGCTAGTGCTCAAGCTGCTTTAGCTACACCTAATAGTTTAGTTCATAGTGTTAAGGTGTTGACTGGCGGGGACCAAGCAGGTATGTACTTACCTATTCTATCACAGTACCCAGAGATCACGCGGCCGGCTGGTACTCCGGGTGTCACCAAACACTACACTGTACACCATATTCGCACCACTCCCGGGCCTCCAGTGTCGTGCTCTCCACGGCGGCTAGCCCCGGACAAATTAAAAATCGCGAAGCAGGAATTCCAAGCGATGCTCAATAATGGTACCGCCCGCCCTTCCGACAGTCCCTGGTCCTCCCCACTACATCTAGTATCCAAGAAGGACAACGGCTGGCGTCCTTGCGGCGATTATAGGTTATTAAATGCAAGAACTATCCCAGACAAATACCCTATCAGACATATACACGATTTTTCGCACTGTCTGTCTGGTTGTAAAATCTTTTCAACGATAGATTTAGTTAAAGCCTATAATCAAATTCCAGTTGCCCCTGAGGACATACCTAAAACGGCCATCACAACACCATTCGGCTTGTATGAGTTTCCCTTTATGACGTTTGGTTTGCGAAACGCCGGACAAACTTTTCAACGGTTCATTGATGAAATGACGCGTGGCCTTGAATTTTGTTTTCCATACTTAGACGACATTTTAATATTTTCTAAGTCACAGAAGGAGCACGAAGACCACTTACATCAAATATTTTCTCGTATGAGGGACTACGGCGTTCTTATTAATGTCAATAAGTGTGTCTTCGGCGCGCCAAATGTGACATTTTTAGGATACAGTATATCTGAAGAGGGCACTAAACCATTGGAGAGCAAAATTCAAGCCATTTCCGAATTTCCTGTCCCGAAGACGGTTAGGGAGCTCAGACGATTTTTAGGTATGATCAACTTTTACCGGCGATTTATACCAAACGCCGCGCACGTACAGGCTCCACTAAACGCTCTCCTAACCGGCTCCGTTAAGGCTTCGCAGCCAGTCGACATAAAGGGCGACGCCCTGCACGCCTTCCGTGAGTGCATTAGGACGTTAGGTGAAGCAGCACTGCTGGCCCATCCTGACCCACAGGCCAAACTAGGACTTGTGACAGACGCGTCTGACACCGCGATAGGCGCTGTGCTGCAGCAGTTTAGCGACGGACATTGGCAGCCCTTAGCATTTTTCTCCAGGAAACTCAGCCCCTCACAGGTAAAATACTCTCCGTACGACCGTGAACTACTCGCCGTCTACGAGAGTATTAAATATTTTCGGCACATGCTAGAGGCCACACACTTCACCGTCTATACTGACCATAAGCCCTTATGTTACGCATTTCACCAGCGAAAGAACAATTGTTCACCACGTCAGTATAGACATCTAGACCTAATATCACAGTTCACGACTGATATACAACACATTTCGGGCAAAGACAACGTTGTAGCTGATACTCTTTCCCGCGTGAACGAAATTCAGTTACCAGTCGACCTGGAAGTGTTAGCAGAGTCCCAAGCCACAGATCCCGAGCTGCAAGAATGCCTACAAGGTGACACATCTCTTCGACTTAACAAAATGTCAATCCCTGGGAGTCGTGCCATGCTGTACTGCGACGTCAGTACAACGACGCCCAGGCCTTTCGTTACTTCGAATTTAAGAAGGCAGATTTTCCAGTCACTGCATTCCCTCAGCCACCCCGGCGCTAATGCCTCCGCTAAACTCGTAGCACAGCGCTTCGTTTGGCCAAATATGCGTAAGGACTGCCGCGAATGGTCCAAAACATGTTTGGCATGCCAGCGCACAAAAATTACACGTCACGTCGCATCGCCTGTAGGTAGACTTGACTTGCCTTCGTCACGTTTTAAATACGTCCATATCGATCTGGTCGGACCATTGCCTCTCGATGAGAGATTTCGTTATTGTTTGACAATGGTCGACCGCTTCACACGGTGGCCAGAAGTCGTTCCTCTCTCTGACATCACAGCGGAAACGGTAGCGAAAGCATTTATTTCATGCTGGGTATCGCGATTCGGCTGCCCCACAGACATAGTTTCTGACCAAGGTAGGCAGTTTGAATCTGCACTTTTCCATCAGTTGTCAAAATCCATCGGCTTCAAACAACGGCGCACATCGTCTTACCATCCCCAATGTAACGGGATGGTTGAGCGCTTTCACCGTCAATTAAAGGCCGCTATAACTTGCCACGCAGATCACGGTTGGACCGAGTCCTTGCCATTCGTCTTACTCGGCATAAGAAGCGCGTTTAAAGAAGATTTAATCGCTTCTTCAGCCGAACTCGTCTACGGTGAACCACTCAGGCTCCCCGGTGAATTTTTCGGTGACAAGGTCCCCGGCTATACCACTGATATTACTGATTTCTCAGCGAGAATCAAGTCTTTCGCTGAAAAACTCCGTCCCGTGCCACCGCAACACCACTCTCAGAAGAAAGTCTTCGTCTTGCTACATGTAGCCACGTATTCCTCAGGGAAGACGTGCTACGTGGTTCACTACAGCCTGCATACACCGGCCCACATGAAGTTATAAAGAGAGACTTGAAATTATTTAAAATTCGACTCAAAGGCAAAGACGTGACAGTATCCGTAGATCGTCTAAAACCGGCCTACATATTGTGTAACGACCTGAAACCACAACCTATCCCTGCCATCTCTCCCCCTCCCCCTCCTTCTCCTTCTCAATCTCCATCCCCATCTTTAACATCAAAAACAACGCGGTCAGGAAGGCAAGTCCGCTTCCCGGATTATTATCGTCCGTAGACACGGCCTCTGGAGGGGAGTGTTGTGGGTGACTTATTATATCTATATTTATTTTATTTATCTATTTAACTATGCATAATATTTATTTAAAACATTATTTATTATTTTATACACCTAATAATATTTATATTAATTCTATTTACACACACACATACATTCACACATCAAACACACTAACATATTCATACATTTATAATATTTATTTTATTCTATAACAAACCCGGGTGATACGCGTAGTATGCAGCCGGCACCGCCTATACCATAAGTATAGTTACGTAGATGCGCGCGCGCCGCCTCGGCCGCTACTAACTGGCCAGTCGGTTACCGCTCCCTCGCCAGTCAGCTGTTAACCGTTCTACGCGACACCCGTGCCTCTCTCTTGCGCTAGCATCGTCATATGTACTTTCCGATCCAATCTAGACTACCTAGTTCTTTCTTCTTTTGCTTGTTACTGTACTGTGCTCTCCTTCTGACTTTCTTTCTTGTGTGTTTTGTGTATCCTACTCTTGTGTGTTTCGAATACAACGCTCTGTGATTTATCGAGCCTAGACATTTTCATTTATTCATCTACGCACGCATACCTCACGCACATAGCTATAAATCTCGTGTCACAATGTTCGTCCGCGATGGACTCCTAAACCACTTAACCGATTATAATAAAATTCGCACACCATGTGCAGTTCGATCCAACTTGAGAGATAGGATACTTTAAATCTCAAATTATAGTCGCAATTTTAATTTATTTCTAATTATTTGTCTCTTATTATTTGTGACAATTGACATGGCAGTCTTATTCACAGATGAACAGACACCTAGCGCCACACAAGAGAACTAAATTAAGAGTGTTATTATTTGACAGTCACAATTATATGTAACAGATGTCGATACCTTTCGACTGGGTTGAGTAAGTAATCAATCGATGGCGCTGCTGTGGTAAATCTAACTTGCACCCGTGCGAAGCCGGGGCGGGTAGCTAATTGGTTTATATAAAGTACATTTGCATGCAGCAGCACCCAGAGCCACCGTAAGCGGACGTGCAATTCGTGCATTGCACGCTGACGACACATCAGGGGAGGCGGAAAATAGACGTCGGAGGTGCGGCGCGAGGTATTCAATAAAAATGTACCGATATCCGCTTGTTGGTTAAAGTGACGATGGGGGTAGGAAGGTGCAAAACGGTGTTGCACCTTAGACACCCCACTGGATCAAGAGAAACGTGCGCCCATGCGAACTTCCGCGTGTTTAGGCCGACAACGATTAATTCTTTCATGTTATTGAGTTATCCACGGGCGATGGGATAACTATAGGTACATTGTAATGGGTTCGACTGACAATCTTGTAACTACGCCTTTAGACCGTGATTCTAAGCAATATGGAGAAAAAAAAATATCTAATGGAAAATCCTAATTTTTTTTTTTAATATTTTGACATTTATAAGAGAACTAATGCCTACTTCATAAATTGGTAAGTACATAATGTAGGTAACCAAAATAATAATAATAACGCTTCACACTCAAAGCCCCACGGTAGGATTCCGTGTCGTGGGTACCTTGGACAACACACAAGACAAGGACACACACCCAGACCGAGAACGGAAATTTAAACTCATCATTCAAATTGCCGCCTCGCTGGGAATCGAACCCAGGACCCTCGGAACAGCGATCGGCGTGTTAACCATTGCGCCATTCGGGTCGTGTTTTTCAAATCCGACTAACGGGTCCAGAGTTCAGAGTTCACGTTCAAAGATATAAAAAATCCTCATCTTTATTTATTTATTAGGTACATTAATATATATTTACCCACCAATGTTACACACTGTATGAAATAAGTAGGCACACTCACAGATTTACAGCAGAGGCGTTGTTAACCTTAATTATAAAATACCTACCAATTAATTTGCAGTAAACGTTACTCCACGTTATTTAGGTAGGTAGGTAATACCTACCGATTCTGAGTCAGTTAGTAGGCATGTAGATTGTAGGTACCCGATTAATTACGAAATTTACGATGCGAATTAAATATTGATGGTCATTCAAGAATTAGTCATATCTATAGTGTCATACGGATTTCATGATTTCTTAAATTTCCTATCCGTGGTTATTACTTTTGTGTCCATGGAAGAGTCGTTTTTATTACCCTCTGAAACGTTGCCTGAGACAGATAAATTAATACCTACTTTATGAAGTGAGATTATGAGTGAAATTATCAATTTAATGATAAGAATTTACTTCTTTATACAGGTTTTGCAGGACGTCACGAAGTCACAATATTAACAGTAGGTATTAATAGTCAATATTAATAGTCCTAAATTTTGAACTCGGTGACAGTTTTCACGACTCGACTCTTAACCGTAAGACTCTTAAGACTAGAGAACTCAAGTCTATATGAGCTCTTGAACTCGAGACTCGAGACTCGAGTCTTCTTTAGCGCTCGAGTCCTTTTTACGTGGCGAGTCGCGCTCGAGTTCTTTTCCGCTTGGAGTCTTTCTTTTTAAAGCAGCCAATAAAAGCTTTATTTTGTGAGATATAACTATGTGTAACCAGAAGGAGATGTCGAAAAATAACTTTAGATATATTAAAAGTATAGATATAAATTTTAAATAAATCACTGTCAGCATTTCGAAGAACAGTTTGAAGAAGACTCGAGCTCTTTTAAGACTCAAGCTCTTTTTAAGACTCGAGTTCTTTTTAAGAGTCGACTTCAATTTTGGCGCTCGAGTCTTCATGATAGGACTGAAGCTCGGCTCGACTCGAGACTCCGAGTTCTGTTAGTTCACTGAGTCCTAGAAAATTGAGCCGAGTCTATCGAATTAAGACTAAAAGACTCGAGTCCTTTACAACACTAATTCAAATCCATATTGAACACTTAACGGAGTAAGTAGGTATAGGCTACTATGGTATAGGTTCGTAATTAGTAATCCCAGACATTAAAACATGAGTCATTTATGCCTTCCTATGACCTTTGACATGGTTTAATGATAGGACTGAAGCTCGGCTCGACTCGAGACTCCGAGTTCTGTTAGTTCACTGAGTCCTAGAAAATTGAGCCGAGTCTATCGAATTAAGACTAAAAGACTCGAGTCCTTTACAACACTAATTCAAATCCATATTGAACACTTAACGGAGTAAGTAGGTATAGGCTACTATGGTATAGGTTCGTAATTAGTAATCCCAGACATTAAAACATGAGTCATTTATGCCTTCCTATGACCTTTGACATGGTTTAACGACTACTCTCGGCGGTAAAGCAAACTTTTTATAGCTAATTAACATTCCGATTTCCGTTCAAATCGCTAAGATACTTGGTAATACTGATCCACCCAGTCTTAACATCCTCATGACACTAAATTAATAAAATTAGATACATAAATACATATATTATCTACTTACAAAGTAAGTAGGTAGGTACGTAACACGCCAATAAATAATAAATGGAAAGCATCCACTACATCTCTACAATGTTGTCCGCATAATGATAAGCTCGTGTGCTCAGACTGCTCAGACAGATAAACTTTAAATGGTAACGAGCGACTAACTACGGCACTTCAGATAACTGATCGGTTTTTATCATCAATCAAATTACAGTTGCAGAAACTGCGCACTTGTAATAAAGTTACCTTACCTAAAATGAGTTGAATTTTACTTTGTCTTAATTATTTACGAAACCAACAGTGCGTGTCCCACTCGCTCTTGACAGCTTATCCCCACAATATTCCGTTCCTGTGCCTACTGTGGTATCCGTTAGAAGCTTGTCAGAACTTTATCGTAATAATGCCTTATCAATTGATTCAAACTTGCATTGCAACAAATCTTCACCTTTTGTTATCTCTGACCACCCCGATTTGAAAGCAAATACACCTTGCTCTCTACCGTATCTCGGCGGCCAAAAATATTGACCTCAATCAAATCCTAAGATCCTAACACATCATGGTGTCTGAAGAAGCGACAAAAGGCCTCTGCTTGGTAGATTGAACTGAAACCCATCTGGCTTACTACCGCCCTCTTGTAGTCAATCGCCAAAATGCATGTTTGTCACGTTCCAGCTAAGAGCTTTAAAGCCACGTTTTACTTTCTTGCTCTATCCTTGTGTATTCGATTTGTTGTAAGTTAAGTCAAGTGAAGACAGTGACCAGTTAATATCAAATGACTTTATTATTGGGTTATTAATTAACATAAAAGATAGATAAATATAAGGTTACACAAATAAAACTCCCATCGTAATTAAATGTAGTTAAGTGTATTAGCAACGTTGGTACATGAGATTACTGAATAATACTGTCGTGGGTAATGCAACGGTGTTCGCTTACAACATCTTAACAATACGTGTCCCGTAGTACTTAGTACAAAATGTCTCCGATCACCGGTAAAAACAGTGCACGCTCTAAGATGCAACTTACAATAATTCAATACAATTTCAAATACGCCTCTATTACATCTATAAATTCAATAACTGATTAATATTTTAAGGACACTACCGATAAATATAAAACGTGAGCATTCATACAGATAGGAGATACCCTTAATATAATTTAACATTCGACTAGTTTCGAGACATACATGGGTCTCATGGGGACTTGTTTTGTTCCGTCAGTGAGTGAACAATGAGGATCGCCGTTTTTGTACTCACCAGTTGGCGTCACCGGCGAGTGAGGTCCTGCTGTCAAAGCCCACCCATACATAAACAGTGACAAGTGATATTCAGACAAGTGAGAAGCGACAGTGCCACAAACTTATCTGACCCGGTGGCCAAAATTGGAACTAATGCAAATGTTATACTGTTGTCAGACAAAGACAAAGACACTAGTTAGCGCCCTTCTTACCGGGTCAGATAAGTTTGTGGCACTGACAGCCAGACCTCACTCTACACTAGCGCCTCTAGCGGCGAATTCACACGCCTTTACCCTCATTGAAGTGAATCTCGCCAATTAAATATGGGTCAAAAGTGTGTTTGAAGATAATAATCATACAATACACTTTTAATGAATATTTTTTAAAGAATAACACTGCTATGCAAACATCATACATTATAAAATTATTTATGTGAAAAGTGCGTTTAACTGTAGTCTGAATTCTTTAAAAAAGATCTCTATGTATTCCTTCTCAGTCAGTCTTTTTCATTTATTTCGTAGTGATTACTATGAATAGATCTCTTAATTTTATTCGGATCTATCGCTGATAGTTACTTGTAACTACAGTCCTTTGTAATAAAAAAAAACAATTTCGTGACGTAATAATATTAAACTTCAACAAAACTGTCTTCTGTAATTATATTTTACATGGCAGAAATATTTAATATGCGATTTATTGTAATAGATTTTGCAAAATTCATTTCATTTATTCATACACTCACGCACGGTGAAACAAGTCTAACGCAACGAGTTATTAGTTCATTAAATTTAATTCAAATCGCGTTCATTCAAACATCCCGAATCCCTTGCCAGGTTCGCTACGAAAACAGATAAAAAATATTCACTACCTCGCTATAACTTCCATATTACTAACAATGTCTAGTACCCAATTACATTATTCGGTAAAAAATACTTAACTAGAAAACGTGAATCTAAGAACAAACGGGATACCATTTAACTGTAAAAACAATTACTGCAAGCCATTAGAGCACTGATCTCTATAATATAAAGACATTACAATTTTGAATCTCAAACACGTTTCGCATAATTTTGACGCCAGTAACATTGTTTTGAGAAAATTTTGTTCCTTGAAACGTCCGCATGATGGCGCTGTACGAATTTTCATAATAAAATTGTCCAATGGCAATACAAAGTACCGAGTGTATTTATATTGTACAGATCAGTGCAACAGTAACTGACCTTACTGGCGGTAATCACTTACGACACGAATGTACTTTACGACAAATTGGTAAAAATTTCAAAAACCCTTAATTCCATTTTGAGTCTCTTTACATTGTGCAAATCCATAGTAAACTGTAATAGAAGTTTTGAATAATTCGAGCAAATATTTAGTTTAGTATGTAACATACCCACCTAAGGGATGTAGGCCCTTCGTATTAACTATTGGATAATACTACCGCGTGCTACAAAAATAATACGTGAAAAACAGATACACATAAAAAAGAAATAAAGGAAACAAAAGAAAACACAAAATAAAAATCATCCATTTAATTTTCTGTGAAATGTGTATAATATAATTTGTTTCTGTAAGAAAGAATATTTTCTATTTTTTCTATTAAACTCTACATACAACATGACATAAGACAAACTATTTTATAACTAAAAAAATGTCGTAACGACAAAACAGGAGACTTGTATTTGTTAAATAATTTTCATAATAAAATTTCAAAAATATAAATAATCGAGTATTACTGTTCCAACAACTCTATATTGTCCATGGTTGACCATAGACGTTAATATATTTTTAATTAAGGTGTTACACTAGAGCTACTCCGAATACGTTGCCGAAGTACCATATAATATAATATTAATTAGAAAATCTAGAGATCCTTAGCGTGTTGGAAGTTGTTAACGACAAAAATCAATTTACAAAGCGGAAAAGAAAAAAATAGTCTTTATACAACAATGCTTACATAGAAGTGGTACATATAAAATTTATTTGATAATACATCTACACAATAAAACATACTATATCTGAAACAATATAACTATCTACGGCTACAATTGTCTAATATTCTCGTATAAATAAGAAATAAAAAATACGGTTAAATAAAAACTCCTTAACACTACGTAACCAAAACTTATTAAAGTGTGAAAAAATTATATTTATCATATAAAAAAGATTCGCTTCATAGAAGCGAGGTCGCCCTGGCAAGCATACTGTTATGGAAAACACTGTTGTACATTCGCTTAACCGTTTACAATAAAAAATATCATACAAAACTTACATACACGAGTACTTAAAACATTATAATGCACTGATTGAGGGTAGTTTTGTACCAGTTTACTCAGTCATCGAGTCGAGACGCGGACGTATCAAAAATGCATTTGTTGTGCATAAAAATATATCTAAAAGAACATTCTCACAAAATCCCTTACACGTCTATATCGCCTAACGTTATGGTGTATACGAATTGATAACTAAAATAAATAGTTAAACTAATTATAAAACTAAATTGAAGTAACGAGGGACACGAACCGAACCGATACTTAACTATGGTCATATGCGAGCGACAAACACGACGAAACGCGAGGTCATTCGAATAAAAAAATGTCAAAATCTGTCTCATTTGGATGTTGGTAAGTTGCACATACTAAAAATACAAATACATTTCATAATCATAACATTTTTTTTAATATCAGTTCTTGACGAGTTTTTAAGTTAAAAAAATATGCTTCACAATGAACAGATAAAAAATACCAACTCACTAAGAGACAGGAAATGGGGATGTCTTTAAATAAAATATAAAAATGGCTCATGGATTGACCTTGAAATGTTAGATTTTTCATAATTTTACATTTTTATGTCACAATACGTCGCGTTCCGTCAGATACCATCACTTGTCGCCCACATAAAATAAAGCCTTTCCTTCTGTCATAAGCGCCTGTCAGGCTTCAGAGATCAGTCGTTAAAGTCGACTTCGCCACAATAGATACACCTCATGCGATATTTTTATATAATTTTGTATTCGGTATTTAAATCGTGGAACTGTATAAGTTATACTTAGATATACAGAATGCTACATCAATTTATGTTTAGATAAATAACTTAAACTGATATTACCGAGCATGACAGTAAAAAAATGTTGTCAAATTGTCAATATACTTAGCGGAAACAAAATATAGCGGAAATATAGCGGAAATACCGTGCGATATGGTAAAATGTCATGGTTAAACTTTTAAGTCAAATACAAATCGTCATTTTGCCTTCATTGTAGTCAAAGTCCACGATTTAATACATCTAACAGCATTCAATCAACGAAATGCTTTCATGTCGGTAACAAAGTATCTACTTCGTATATCAAACGACATAACATACAAAAACCCTTTAACGTGCCATTTTCAATATTCTATCCACACCATAAACCTCGATAAGTTGCCTAGCATTGCCTAGCAACTGTCAAAAGGTCACATCATAGTCTTACATTACCTATTGACTTATCCAGATATTATGGATGGGTAGAATATTAGGAACGACTACAAATCGATAGCCACTCGTGCGTCTAGTTGCTGCCTCGGGATGAATATGAATCCGTCGATATTTAACAAATAAATAAAGACAAAGTGATTTGTATACCTTGTCTACTATTCATTATCGATTCAGTATGTTATGTAAAACAAAATATGTTTTACCAGCATTTTCTTTATTTATAAATGCTATATTGATTCATAAAAACGTTTGTATACTCATAATTAACTTACATATCATTGTTCTGACGTCATACGACCTTAGATTCTTATTAAATAATTATTTATGGATAACTATAAAATTTTCAGGGCATTACAATCCATAAGGAAAAGCAGTCAACAGATATACACTGACTGTAAAATTATACGATACAAAATAATACCGGTACATATCATAAATTATTATTGACACGGTAAAAGAATAGTTAGCTTCAAGCACTCTATACCAAAAATGTTGAGAAACATTCTGTATATAATTATTGTATAACCAATTAATGAATAGTAGACAAAATATACTATATAAAATGATCGATGTCGCGTTTTTAATACGATTACCGCAATCATGATTAATAACGCAATGAGAAATCAACATTTTAAAGCTCACAGGCGCATCGTGGGCAATGCTACCTACTACATATAAGACGGATACTCCTTAAGATATATAAGAGGACAATAGACACTTATATTACAAAGTACATATAAAGGGTCGTGGAATGGATACAAAATATTACAAATTTATGACATTATAATACTCGTTAACTATAGCCCATAATCGAATCGAAATCGATTTTGTACAAATCGCTCGCGAATATGTAACATTTTTCTACTCTAAATAATAATAACAATGTAATATTACAATCCTGATTATAATAGAAATGTTGTTAAATAGGATTGATTGGTTTACGATTGAAATTACATTAAACAATTTAAACATCCACTCGCTATTCACAGCGCATCTCTGCGAAAGAGATAGAGAATGAGTCTGTCTCATACACCGTGAGCTCAATTCGTGTATCATAGAAAAGTCCAGTACACAACATCTAAGAGAAACCCCTTTTAAAATACGTTAATAATACAATGGCACGACTATATACATGGGGAATTGACATGATCTCTTTACAAAGAAAACTTTAAACTTTAAACTACATTAGGTACATATAAACGCATTTATCCGTAATTATAACCCAGCTTATATAACGTAATAGAATACGATAGTATAATGTAACAGTTATATACAGTGGTCCAAAAGACTTGTTATGCCGATATGCGATAGTGTAAAGGTGTGCACATAATAAGTCCAACTCAACTCGGAACGCATTCAATTGTGAGCTTTATATTTTGTTGCTCACTGATGAATTTCGAACGTACATGTTCTCGAAACGGAAAATACTAAACACAAAGAAACAATATGTAGATAATAATACTAAACATTATGTTGTAAGCATTAATTGAAAAAATAATTGAAATCAGTGCAAATTATTTATTGCAGATTCAAAAACATCGAAGGATCGAACTGAATTAACACAAAGTTTACACCGATCACTATGCGCAATATCAAGATCACTCGGACCACTTCGTCGACAGACCAACTACAATATTACGGATTATTGGCAGTAAGTTTCCGTAGGTCGATGAGACCCAACGCCAATAGAACAGTCGATTTTCACCCTTACGACTATTCATTGTAGTTCGATTGTGCATTACAGATACATGTCGCTAAATACATAATGAAAATGTATAAAAATGTATCTAATTTTAAACGATAATCGACTGCCAATTTTTTTTATCATTTTCATTCAAGTCACGAATTATTCTACAAATCCTCGCTAAGGTGGGCATGTGTTATTGAATGTTTCAATAACTAACTTTTTAAGGACTGACTCCATTCACACAAAAACTGTACTTTTATGCCTTAAAATAAAACGTTCTCATCACAATATGAGCAATTAAATGCGCCAACACAATCTATTTAAAATCGTGCATCTCGAAATAAAAAATTGTTATTAAATGCTAACATAAATGTCATAAAATTCTTGCAAAATTTTTCATCGTGCAATATTTAAACATAGACAATTTGTTTGCTAGCCACGCGATATATCTCTAAGTTGTGCAAGAAGGGTAACATAGAAATTATACCTTAAAACGATTTGAAAATACAGATAAGTACAAAATATAATTGACAATTTTCCGAACCAAACATAAATCAAACAATAGTATCCCTTATGTAATCAAGCCATAAGGCAGCAAAACAATACTCTGCGATTTATTAGCACTGACATAACCTTTATAGAGGAACATACTTGTAACGTCTTTTAGTCAAGAGGACAGTTTCGTCTCTTGTTTTCATTCGAACCGGTCAAACAATACTGCGTTCGCTTAACCAATTCAAACAAAATTAAAATGCAAATCTAGCTTGCTCATATTAATTTGCCCGATATATTACGTTCAAATCCTCTATAGTTCACTGAATATGAATATACTTTTACTTGACATCTTAAACATCAAGGTCACTTACGAGACAAATAAATAAAAAAGTAACTTAACTTATCCCTCAAATAAATACACTTCAAATGTCTCAACTCAGACATTACAAGCACATTCCTTCCCATCAACAAAACCCCAATCCAAACCATCAATCGGTAGTCAGCGCCGACGCAAGCCGTCGCAAGCTAACCCGGAGTCAGTCGTACCTGGCGGTCTAGCAGCTAGTCTAGCGGCTGGTCTAGCAGCTAGTCTAGCGGTCTAGCGGCTGGTCTAGCGGTCTAGCGGCTGGCGGGCGGCGGCAGCTGCGCCTGCACGCCCTGCAGGTTCATCGGCCGGCCATTCGGGTTGCCCATGCCCAGACCCTCCTGGTAGTTGTCCATTGGCGGTATGTCATCGTTCTGAAACGGTGTTTATATTTGTAAGTCTACACACTCATAGCTCTATATTCTCTCACACTCATTGTCTTAAGTTGTCTATGTCGTGGACGCTTTGGACGATAAAAAAGACAAAGACCAAGAACGGATATTTGAACTCGTTCAAATTTCCGCAACGATGGGAATCGAACCCTGAGTTATAGTTAAAATGTTAGTAGTGTTAATTGTGCTTATATACGAGTGCTAAGAATAAGATTGCATTTGTTAACAACTTCACTCTCATTCAAGAAAGGACCAAAAACAAATGGCAACTTTCTCTTTTTTCCCCCAGATTCCGAAGATGAAAAAAAGCTATTTTTATTTCACGTTCTTATATTGTCAAAATCTAAATACATAAAACATCAAAAGAAGGCATCAAAATGAAATCAACAAATTACATTCATTTAAAAACATTCTTCTGTAGCTCTCGGCCAATAATCATTTATTTGATGTATCATTTATTAAGTCAGTATTTGTAACTTTTGTACTTGATCTACTCATAAAATACTATACGCAATCACTTTCCAATACAATTTTTTTTCAAGGTTAATTAAACAGTGTAAAATTCTCAATATCTAATTATAGCTCACGGGTATTATATTTGATTGTGTTGCACATTGATCTTGCATAGTATTATCAACATTCTGATTGGCGTTGATATCAAAAGCGATTATATTCGATAAGAAATGCAGACAATTTTATGCACAACATATTATATGTTACACATGTCTGAAACACTCGAATACTTAAAAAGAGACCCCAAGTTCAGTAGGAAATAAAAAAACTGTACAATGAAGCGCAAGAATGTTTCTGTCTTTCACAAATGACACAATCCATGATCGTTATACTATACCACAGAATAAGCATTTACTTCTAACCAAATAAACACAGAAGCTGTATGATTTCAGATTCACATAATATATTACATTAAATGCAGGTATACTAAGCACAAACCCTAATTGCAATAGGGTAGTTGACAGTAAGAAAATATTTTGAAGATTTCTATTTTTTATGGTAGCTTATTATTTATAAATGAGGAAAATCGATCACATTGATGAAATAAATCATGATTATTTAATATTTTTAACAAATTAAATTCCGAAAATTCCGTCACTAGCCACGTGACAACGAACGCCAATGACGAGGCATGACGTCACATGGTGCAATACAAAACAAACTTGACAATTGACATATCGTGGTAACCGTGGTGTTAAGTTATTACCTACTAGCCGACCACGATAATTAGGCGCATGTCAGTTAAGACGTCATTGGAAATAGGGATGGGAATACGTAGTACATTCTGCAGTAGTACCAAAAGTACCATGGTGAATGTTTAATGGAGGTACAATTTTTTTTATGGAATTAAGATAGCAAACGAGCATGCAGCACCACCTTCCGCTGCCGCCCATAACAACTGTGACCGACCCAGAACTAGACTCAATGAGTCTCGTTCTAATTCGGTCACACATGCGTTGCTACCCCTGAGGACTGAGATGGTCGCCTCTAAAAAATGTAACCGGCACCACACCTTCCTATCCGGAACACAATTGTTCTTAAAACAATTATTACACGGTAGGAATGGTACAAAGTACCGTGGCGGGCGGTGGTACTTCCCCGGGTGAGCTCTAGGCCCTACCACCTGTACTTGGTCAGTTACTGTACCTGCGCAAACATCTCGGAAAACGAAGTTCACATCAGCCTAGTCTAAATGACCTTAATGTACAATTGTACACGACTGCGCCTCACTAGGGGACGCGCGGGGCTAGAGCGGGGTGGGGGGCCCGCGTGACTGCTATCTGACATGCGCCTAATTATTGTGGTCAGGTAGTACTGTGTATTCGATTTGTTTTTCTTTTGCTTTAAACCTAACTTAATTTAACGATATTCCAGAAAAGAGTTTATTACAATGGAAGCAGGTTTTGTTAAAGCGAATAGCAGTAATTTGCCCAGGATCGATGTTGTTATGTTGGGTGTATTTTTCGCAACCAGCACCAATTTTTGCTCTGCAGAATTCCGAAATATCAAAACTTCATTGTAAGTATAAAACAGTACATCAACAAAATAATAAAAGTAACTAGCCTACCTGATAACCATTCAGTAGAAGTATCTAATACCGATCAGATAATTTCATATACCTAGGTTGTACAATTAGTTTATTTGGTGTTTTGATAGTTGAACTTTCACACCGAGGCACTATACAGTATTTATAATACTTGTGATCCATTTTGTTAAAGTAATTTGTAAAAACTTGTTAAACACCCACTCAACTCAACGAAAGCGAAACTCTTTGTATTGCACCTCGTGACGTCACACGAGTCGCCATGACAGTTTGACGTGTTTTGTTGAGGTAATGTCAAATAGTTCATAAAAATATAAAATAAAATATGTTACTGGTTGTATTTAAAGGAAATATTAATATTTTAGTTAAATTAGACCATAAGGAACACTATGAATTAGTTTTTCAAAATTAGTCAACTACCCTATTACCTGTAACCAATGCCTTCATTTGTATTTATATTATATTGCAGTCTCAAACAAACTAATGAAATTAAATTATCAAAAAAAAATTACACTGAATATATTGAAAATAACATTGAAAGCATTAATTTTATCAATGTTTTAACTTTGACAAAAAATCTGTTATTATCAATACGGGTCTTATTTCCGATGCAATGTATGTGCTACTATCCTTTACAAATGCATTCGAAAATTTTTAAACGTTAAGACATGATTTTAATTTACAAATGAATTTAAATTATGTAATTTGTTAATTATAATGTGACCTAATGAACTGCAAGGGGCTTACTAAAACTATGCAATGAATGAGTGCACCAATGAATGAAGTGGGATATCATTTCGAAAATCCCCAATCGAAAAGCGTTTATTGATATAGTTTTTTATATTTTTGTATTGTCAAAAATATTTAATTAAATGACATTAAAATTTGTACTTTTTCACTTTTCAGTTTACTTTTTTATAGGTCCCTAAAATGATCAACAAAGTAGCCGCAAATGTACAACATTATTGCCAATAATTTCAACCAATGATATTCCTCATAACCCCCTATGCCTTCAGCACCCACAAGGGGACGTCATCACCCACTTTGACAAAGAGTGGCGTATTAGAACGCGCCCTGAGCGTTAGTCACAAATCATACACTAGTACAGATGTAACGCTCCAAACATTGCGCGCTCGAGCAATGCACACACACACAAACCGCTCACGGACACGAAACATCGAACCACATTGAACCACTATCGAACAATGTGTCAGGGAACGGTGTCTATGTGTGCGTTACTCGAGCTGCTTTATAAAAACAAATGCATGATAACATTGATAACGCTACCTCTGAGAAGTTTACAGAATCAGATAATTATCTAGATGTCATATTAATTCATTTTTCTTCATAAAAAAAAACATTAAAATTTCAAGTGTCCGATAACACCCGAGTTTCCCCAATGAAACCTTACAACCTTCCATCTGTACTAGCGTACGCTTTGCGGTTTAGTAGTAGCATGTGTGTAAAGCGTGTATGATCAGCGATGCGGTCTAACCTCGCGATGGCGCCGTATGGTGCGGTCCTCGTACCGCGTGCCGCCGGTGGACGCCATCGGCCGGCTGAGCGTGCTGTTCGCGTTGCTCGGCGAGTGCGGCGCCGCGCCGCCGCTCGGCGTGCCCTGACCTACAGCCGCGCCCGCACCGGGGTAAGTTAGCGATGCGCTATGTGGTATGTACACGACTGTACGAGCCCGCGGAATAATGTTGCTACGCAGTTGGAAAGTGCTGCCGATAGATGGCGTTGTTACTATATTTCAGTATCTATGCGCTTTTTCTCAAGACCTTTATTCTGTTCCAATAGATAAGACAGATGGCACTGTTATGTATGGTTAATTAAAATAATTTGCAGTATTTGTTTTTTTACAAAGCTTTTATTTTGTGCTAATAGATGGCGGTATTATATACATGGTTTTATTGACGTAATGAGGGTCGCCGTTTTTGTGCTCACCAGTTAGCGCCACCGGCGAGGTGAGGTCCTGCTGTCAAAGCCCGCCCATACATAAACAGTGACAAATGACATTCAGACAAGCGAAAAGTGACAGACAGACCTCACTTTTCACTAGCGCCTCTAGCGGAAAATTCACAGGCGTTTACCCTCATTGAATCGTTTGAAGGACGAGAATTTTTGTGCGAAACAATATTATTCCATGGGATCGTACGCCAATTTTGCCACGGCTTAGTCGAAACAACGAAACTGAATTACTGGCAAGTGAATCATTCAATTTACAATCAATCAAAGCTTGTAACTTTTAACTGCAGTAAATCAATTTGGTTGTATCAGTAATATCAGCGCAACGGAACTTTTGAGCTACTTTTATTGAAGTTATGTTTAAAAAAAACATCCACATAAATCAGCTCAACTCTAAAAATCGATCGTATAACCAACCCAAAAGTTCCACAACGTAAGGGTCAGCTCACACCGAGACGCGACGCGACGCAACGATACTGGAAGAGGCCAGTGATTTCGCGCTGCGCCGCGCGTCGCCGCGAGACGCATCTCAATGCCGCGAGGTGCATCGTAAAAGTAGGCAATCTTGCACGCCGCGCGTACCGACGACGCACGGCTGCGTAGCGATGCACCGCGCTACGCCGCGAGGCGTCACGAGACGCAGCGCTGCATGAAGCAACGTATTCTGAATTCTCACAATGAAATGTGTATCTTTTCGTGTAGAAAATAAAGTTCTATTTTGGGCCGCTCTTTGAAAGACTGCGCGCAGCGTCGCGTCGCGTCTCGTCTCGGTGTGATTTGACCCTAAAGCGACAGATGAATATGAGTGACGTTATGTGAACGCACACTACGCGAGTTACCCAGCGCTGACGTACACAATACGCACAACACAGACATAATTTTAATATACATTGTGTTTCTATAATGCATTATTAAATGTTAATGAACTTCTAATTCTGTATGGAATTCTAACCATGTAAGGAACATTAGTAAAAATGAATATTTGTAAAAAAAACTAGTGTGAAGTCAAATGAAATAATTCTCGACAAATATGAGTAATAATAGCTGTAAATGTCCACTTTTAAACTGCATTTGTATTGCTATGAAATGCCCTACAATATGTATGTTTTATTTAAAATAGTTTTCTTTGTCATATTGTATACAGTATACACTGTTCGATATTAATTTAATTGCAGTGCTGGTATTGTTGATTATTCAGCAAGTGCTGTATTAGTATTTATTCCATGTCATATTTAGTAGTGAATGTATAATATACAGTGTTTTAATCATAGTGTTTCTTTTATACACCTAGGGCTATACAACAGTGCAACCCAATCACCAGTCAAATATAAAATTTCTGAATATCAATATTGATATCACATACCAATTATATTCTTATGTCTAAATTGACTTCAAACAAAGACCACTAAAGAGCGATATTCAACATAATAATATAAATCTCTCTTAACTCAAGAGATTAACCAATAGTCTGATTAATAAAATTAATAATTTAATTCAACTGGCAATTGAATAATTTCGTTAATTAATTATTTGCATTATGACTGTAACAACAGTTTGCATTGCCCATGCCATAGTCTTTTACCGAGGCAATATTTTTACATACACAATAAACAAATGCTTACACACACACATATCCCCACACTAGGGCCAAAAGACATCACAAGTCCCCACGAAACCACCCCAATTACCAGACACACACAGACATTATCAGTCTTTACGTCCCTTACAACCTAATCAAAACTATAATCACACGTAATAAAAATATTTTTCCCCAAGTAGAAGTACACGCGATCTCACCTCTACGGCGACAATTTCAAACGCCGTAAGCAGAACATTCCTTACAACCTAAACTGCACCCTAAAACCAACTAACAAAGTCGTCATTCCCTAAACCACAGCCGTACGATCTCACCGCTGATGTTATAGGAGGCCCGTAAGTAAAATGTTCCCTGCAAGCTAAACTGAACTCTAATCGCAGGTAATAAAGTTGTTTCTGTCATCTCACCGCTGTTGTTGGAGGCGCGCGGCTGCGCGGCGCGCGCTGTCGTCAGGAAGTCGTAAGTACCATATTCCCTACAACCTAAACTGCACCCTAATCCCAGCTAACAAAGTCGTTATTCCTTAAACCGTAGCTGTGAGATCTCACCGTTGGTGTTAGAGGAGGCGGTACTAAAGTTTTTCACCATGTATAAGTACACACGATCTCACTACTACGGTGACAATTTCAAACGCCGTAAATACAATATTCCCTACAATCTAAACTGAGCTCTAAGCGGAGGTAATAAAGTTGTTTTTCTTTATCTCACCGCTGATGTTGGAAAAGGCCGTAAGTAAAATATTCCCTAGAACCTAAACTGAACTCTATCGCCCGGTAATAAAGTAGTTTTTCCCTCTCACCGCTGGTGTTGGAGGAGGCGCGCGGCTGCGCGGCGCGCGCGGGCGTGAGGAAGTCAGCCTCGCGCCAGCCGTGCTTGCGGTACACCTCGCGCAGCTCCGCGTGCGACCACATCGTCATCAGCACTTGGCCTGTCGAGATAACACGGCAAGGTATAATTTATATAACTAGATTTTGTCTGTACATGGAAGATATTTAAGAAAATAACCGACTTCAAAGTCAATAAGTGGGGATATTTAAAAAATGTTGGTCAGATGTCGCTCATATTTATTTGGGACTACACAACAAGCACAAGCTTTGATGGTTTACACAATAAAAAGTTATGCGGTAACACACATAATAGAGTAAGAGCCCGCGACGCGCAGACCTTCGTTATATTATAAAAGCTGAAAATTCTTCTATATACGTCCCATATACAGGTATAAGCAAGCCCAGCCTATGCAACCTGGGTCGCGGTGGCTTTGGCAGGTAACAGGTAGTAAAGGTGGGTAAAATTGTGTTTCAAATTTGTGATAGCATAAAACTTAGTTTTCATATATTTTAACTTACAATCATATTAGAAACCACCTCGTCTATTGGCGGACACTTAGGACGGTGGCAACCCCTTGCCAGACACCCTCACAGTGTAATTATTTATAAATCTACTTTCGTCATAGTATAAAATCTGACTTTTATATATGTTATTCAGAAAATTATACGAATAATGTTTCCACAGTCCGCAGTCACTTTCGATGGTTCCCCTATCTTCCCAGACACATTGAAGTCTACTCCAGACGTGCGCGCGATGAATATACATGTAGGTTGGTGCGAGTGAAATAGCACGATATATACTCTAAACTTATCAAGAAAATTAATTATGTAGATTTATAACGGATTAAAAGTGTAAATTTTAAAAAAATGATGTAAAAAATTTTTCTTAAAACAAATTATAAAATCATTCAATTTTGAAAATTATCATTAAATTTTTTATTCAACTAAATCATCATCAAGAATGAATTCAAGTGAATTTTATGGAATCAAGTTATGATTTAAGAAAGTTGTAAAAAATATCTATTGATATTTTTTTAAGTATTGTGCAGAAAATAATAAGAAAAATCGGCAGTTGATGATAAAATTCTAGAAGTTTAAAGTTAAGGAGATAAATTTGTATGTATGTTGGTTTTACTATAAGGAGAGAAAATAATTTAGATCGTAATTAAATCAGTGGAAAAAGAATTAAATTATACATTTAATTATAGCCATTACAAAACAAAGCAAAAAATAAAGTTTCAAACATTGTTATTGTTAAATTAAAAAAAAATCAATTATTTCCATCGTCATCGTCGGTATTTCCATTATCTTCATCACTGCTACTCCATTCTATGGATTTGTCCTCATCAATGACACTATCTTCAACAGCTTCTGTAATAATTAAAGCAAGTTAGAACAATTATGAATAGCCGATGATTTGTTTATGAACATTGAACATTATAACATACCTGACAAAGTTTGTAGAGAATCACTGACATAATGAGGTAGCTGATCTCCTTCAAACCATTTAAAATGGTATTGACCACTTTCCAGTACCCAGCCATTATTTTCAGGTTTACGTGAAGTAGGTTTACTTAAGTGAGCATTGTTCCAAATCGCACAAATATAATTAGCTCGTAAAAAATGCTGCAGTAGCTCATTTTTACAAGGTGGTAAACTGCTAGCATCAAAATTTCTCAATTTTTTTCGATTGAAAGCCTCATTAATATCAGATACTTTATACGAGTCTATAAACATCTGAACTCTAGCAGCATCAACATCAATTACATTCCGAGCATTATATACACTGCATATATATTTCTGAATACTATTAAAAACGTTCTTTCGTTCATCGCTGTCCTCCATTAATTCAATTTCGCCAAACTTAATAAAAGCTTTTTGGTACTCGTCGAATTTTTTTAATAGTTTATAAGGTCTCAATTTTCCTTTTCTAAAAAATGCCGGATTGTAATCGCATCCTGTAATGGCGTGGAAACCAGTCAAGCTTCGACACATGGATTCTCCTAACTGTGCGTGTATCTTCGTTAGATCCACGTACCTTACATTGTTTCCAGTGCCCGTCAGCATCCAAACGATTGAATCATTTTTTAGGCGATGTAAATGAGCAAGCATTATAGCGGCAATATCAGTGTCAACAGTTCGAATGACAATATTTGCTTTAAAGTTGTAATTACAGACATGAAATATTATTTTGGTATCAGCTTCCTCTTGTTCCGGGCATGACAATTCTTCATTAATACCTGATACAACTTTCTGGGAATCATTTACTGTAAAATAATGGCATTTTCTAAAGTTTATATGAATTAATGTCTTACCAATGAATGGTGCCATTTCATCAGTAGCCCAATGCAAAATAAAAAAGTTTACAAGAGCTTCTTTAAAATTTGAATTTTTTAGCTCTTTTGTAAAATCACTTGGTACTTTTTGGTCAGGTGAAGTTATAATATAGTCTAATTGTGCTGATTCGGACCGCTGTGAATGCTCGTAATCTTTAATTGAGGGCGTCAAGTATTGATCAAAGATTACATCAACTCTCGATACCTTGAACAGTGAAACCATTTTTAAGAATTGCTTTGAAATTCCTCCAAATAGTTTCGGGACATTTTTCATTGTATGCAATAGAAAGAATCCATCAATAATTAAAACATCAATATGACGTGGAGGCTCATGTTGTACCTCCTTCTCCAAGCACTTCATCAGAGCAGCTTTATCCGTTTTACAAATCGTGCCATCTAAATGGCACATTGACAATGGTACCGACGTAATAGGGTAGGATAAAATTTTTGATATGTCAACTTTATAATCTATAGATATACCCAGCATTCGCCCAAAGAAATCTCGTTGGATTTTTACTTCTTGAATTTTACCAAAAACTTTAAGTTTCTTTTTTTTTTCATAATCCTTGGTAAAATTATTGATGGACACTTTTTTTATAGTACTCTCAAATCTTTTGATATCCAATTGACATTCAGAAATAAATGTTTTACGATAATTATCTCCATTTGATTCAATATTTAAAAGATATTCCTCAACCGATGGCGATGCAAATTTTCCTGTAGAAATATTGAGTAATTGATTTTTTGGAACTTCTGGGCTGAAAGGATTAATAAATCGTTCGAAGGTCGATACAAATTTTTGTAGTTGTTGAGTGTTCTTCCGGATATTGTGACTATTTAGATCTGCTGAGACATCTTGATGAGTTTGGAGTCCGAGTTCGAGATAAAGTTGACTTATTATAGTGGATCTTATATCGTGGTTCCGAGCCCACCTTTGTCGTGCCGAAATTGAATTTGTAAAGTGTATTACACCAGTCAGCCTTCTTGCAGCATCTGCATTTATAGTTTGCTCCAAAACCAAGTCAATTGGTTGTCTTGAAAATGGCTTGGCGGTTCTTTTAATACCAAAGAAACCACGTTGGAATCCTTCATACAAGTGCGGATGTGTTTCAGATACTGTCAATAAATTGTCGTTGTATTTTACAGTCCATCGCGCATAATTTTGCTGGTTACAGATGAAAAACAAGTTTGTTATTTTCGGCAATACAGCTTTAAAAAGATCGAAATCTCCAGTACGAATGCTTCGGGATAAGTTTAGATAATGACGTATAAGATTTATGTATATCATATAAAACTGTGCCGTTTTTCCATGTTCCCCATTAAGGCTTTGTTGCTTGTAGATTACATACTTATCCATCAGCTCTTTTACATCTTCATTTTCAATGATAAAAGATGATATTTCACAGGATTGTAGTCGTTTTATTTCCTCGATCATATCATCTGTTAAAGTAATTTTATCATTTTCTAGGAAAGATTTAAAATGAAGAATTTCTAGTCCTAATGAAACCATAGGATGCAACCGTTTGCAACGGTTAAAATGTTTTCCATCTAAAAATCCATTCACTGAACCACTTGCTAATAAATTGCTCTCAACCATAACATTGCTTAATCCACAGTCACAAATAATTTTACCAACGGCCTTGAAGTAAGCCATCATAATGTGGAACGGCCCTAAATGGATAAATAAATTATCAAATTGAGGTTTTTCCGTAGCCTGTAATTGAAGAGCAACTTTGGCTATCGCAAGATCGTATGTTACTTGTATGTAAGGTTGCTGTAAGTCTTCACTTATTTTTTTACTTTGAACCATCGTTTCTAAAACTACAGATGTACTGGTTGGTGACGCGTTTATTGGAGTCAAATAAGAAATAACTTGCTGCGAACTGAAACCATTATCAATCCGACTATTAAAGCCAACCCACATAGGAATATCAGGTAATTCAAGAGCATGACTTATCATCCAGATATTGTCTAATTCTGCATATTTTTGGGAGTGAATACATTCAACAGATTCAATATTATCAACCGTTGATTGCAACTCAGTTGTCATTTTTGGTTTTTTTGGATAAGGAGCTTCTTCAATGACAATTTCTTCAAAAGTTCTTCTTCTTCTCAGCCTTTTTTTTGGCGAATTGGTTTCATTATTAGGAGCTGGAACTTCGGATTCATTAGATTCTTCAGTTGTATTATTTGGAGCTAAAGCTTCGGATTCATCAGCTTCTTCAGTTGTATGTAACTCGACGTTCTGATAAATAATTCCCACTGTGTCGTGTAGAGTATCCTTTCCATTAGTAGTTTCGACAAAACGATCGAAATTGTCATATGCCACACCAGCAAAAAGATCGGGGTTCTTTTTTATTTTTTCAGGGCATAATGTAGACTTTGCCATTGAAGTATATGTAACTTCTGTTTCGAGCTCTTCAATGCCTTGATAACTTAAACAATGCCCGTATCGGTTGATTATGTCAATAACTTTCCTGCTGCTTGTTATGCTCTTCAAAGTCATTCCCAGCATAATGTGCTTTGATGTTTTCACCTGGCCATTATGGACTCCATAAATAATGTCTTGACAATAAGAACGCGCTTGACGAGAACATTTCATGCTATTTTTCCGCTTTCGATTACACCCACCAAGAACAGTTAAATAAAAATCCAATAAGGGTTCCGGTATGGAGACTTCTCCTGTTATCAAATGTTGCGCTGTTATATTTTTAGAAGGTAATTTAATTTTTTCTATTTCCAGAATTAGTTTCCTTAAAATTAATGCAGATTTCTGTAAAATATTTTCTGTATGTAAGCTTTCGAGAACTGTATCATCTATCGCTTGTAAATAGTTCGGTGCGATTATTTTCTTATTACGAATAGTAAAAAACTTTATATCTTTAGAATATACATTCATAATTTTTTCTGCAAGGTGGTGTGCTGTGAAAACGAAGTTCATTTCAACGGAATTATCTTGATAAAACTTTTTCAATGACTCTACATACAACTCATATAAATGTATCAACAAATAACATCGTCCTTTTTTAATAATATCTTCTTCGACAATGCTTCCAATCTCGTTAAAAACTTGTCTGTGATACTCTCGATTGTAATGCCAGTGACTTTTACTAGATGATTTTCTTTTAGATGATACATCATTGTTAAAATAAACTCGACAATCAGTATGATAATATATTTTTGGAGCAAAATAATTGTTCAATGTAGTTAAAAATTCATCAAATTCTTCTAAACCTTCAATATTGGAAAAAATACTACCTTTAAATTGGTTTGTTTCGGCTGTATGGAGTGGAAGCATTTTCGAGCGCACTTTTTTCTTCCGTTTATTACAAAATATACAAACAATCGGAGAGTAATTACTACTGCCAACATTTTCGGGTTGAGTATTTACGTCCTCAATTGCATCGTTAACTTCAACAACATCTGGTTTACTAATCTCAGGATTTTTTTGATAGCTTGTCGCTTGTAATACCTCTGATTCACTAGTTAAAGTTGATTCTGAAATTGCTGAAAGTTCTGTATGTTGAGGCGATGAATGAGATTGTTCTGCGGAGATTGAAGGCTGGAGCTCTATTAATTCAGAAAATAAAGTTTGGTCTGATGGTGTCGGAGATTTTGTTGCGAGTTCAGTAGTTAACTCAGGTACTACCGGTGTATCTGGAGATGAGTTGTCTACACTGAACGACTTTTTGTTTACTCTTTTTTTCTTTTTTAAATCTGCAGGCTCAGAATTGTAGTATCGTTTTTTAACGCCTGTGAATGTTTTATAGCATTCCCGGTGATAACCTCCACCTGTATATTCATTAGGTAAAATAATGTTCGCATATTTAAGATTATATTTTTTTCTGACATTCAAAACAGATTGACACTTCTTTAATGTCTCTTCAGAAAGCAAAATTAATTTTCCCTCACTTTCCTTACAAATAAAACAACTTAATTTGTTTTCATCCGTTTCTTCTGTTTCCATTATAACGCTTTACCACAACACCCTTATTCAATAAACTTTACAAATTATTTATTCAACGGTTTCTGTACGGTTTCTTATCTCTGAAATGGCAAATATTTGGAACTAACTCCGCCATGTTAAAAAGTCATTCATAAGTACGTTGTGGTCATTCATCTGTCAGTTACTAGTGTGCAATGATTGGTCAAATGAATGTCAAATGCGTCCGACAGCGCCTCTTTCATTTAAATCTTAAGATTGGTTTACTATACGGAGTACGAGACAGCTGATGCGCAGAAAGAGATCACCGTGGACCGACCATGCTATTTCACTCGCACCAACCTACATGTATATCACGGAACACACTCTGTGTTCCGTGATGTATATTCATCGCGCGCACGCCTGGAGTAGACTTCAATGTGTCTGGGAAGATAGGGGAACCATCGAAAGTGACTGCGGACTGTGGAAACATTATTCGTATAATTTTCTGAATAACATATATAAAAGTCAGATTTTATACTATGACGAAAGTAGATTTATAAATAATTACACTGTGAGGGTGTCTGGCAAGGGGTTGCCACCGTCCTAAGTGTCCGCCAATAGACGAGGCGGTTTCTAATATGATTGTAAGTTAAAATATATGAAAACTAAGTTTTATGCTATCACAAATTTGAAACACAATTTTACCCACCTTTACTACCTGTTACCTGCCAAAGCCACCGCGACCCAGGTTGCATAGGCTGGGTTTGCTTATACCTGTATATGGGACGTATATAGAAGAATTTTCAGCTTTTATAATATAACGAAGGTCTGCGCGTCGCGGGCTCTTAGACCATAATGGTTAAAAGAAGCCACGACACAAGCCATCTTATAATCAGTGGTCTTCATCACATCACCAACAACACCAAGGTTTTCCATAAATTGTTGGCGTCAAATCGGATAGCCCACCGAAACGCCTATTGGAGTGCGTACATTATTGAGTTGAAGTTAGTCCCATGCGCTAAAGGAAAACGCGTTGGCGATCTTTTTTTATTACCGCTCCTTCTGCGTTTTGCCTGCTTTGCGAAAGGTATAATCAATCACAAAGCGGGCCATTATAGACCAAACCGGGACATTCTACCTCAAAGCGAAACATTCTGATCCTCGCCAGAGAAGGGCTGTCCGCCTCATATCGACGTCACTCACCAGCAAACTTGAGCACCCGCGGCGTGTGGCGGTGGCGCTGCTTGGTGAGCGCGAGCAGCCGCTCCACGCCGCCCGCCTCGAGCAGCGAGCGCGAGAACTCGCCGCTCTTCTTGATCACCTCGTTCAGCGTCGCTAGCACCGCCGCGATCGTGTCGTCCGACGTGCCCTGCGGAGGACACAAGCGGAGCGGTGTTGAGTTATACGTTTAGGTGACGTCATGCCAGAATTGAATCCTGACATCGAAGATTATTACAGCGCTAAATGTACAAGATCAAAACATTTTGCTCAAGTTTTATAACATTTGTAACATATTAAGTATTATAAGTGGCTTTTTTTTTCTTTTCAGGTCAAGGTCAGGTCTCCGCGCTGTTAAACAAATTTAGGAATTACGTTTCTGATTTTTGACCTCCTCCCCCATCATTCGTAAGAAAATGTGACGTCACTTAATTTACAGCTTTGCATCTAAAAATAAAAAAATATGAAACTAAAACATTTTTATGTATGACGTCACGAAATTTTCGATCCCTCCCGCCCCCTAAACGTGTGACGTAATGTATGAACGGCACCTAGCAGCGGTGGTATGTTATCCTCATCTGATCGTGCTTCTGGTTACCGCTGGGCAGCTTCACCAGGATCGGTAGACCTGTCTCCACATACCCAACACCTCACATACAGGGGTCGTCCTCACCTGGTCGTGCTGCTGGTTGCCGCTGGGCAGCTTCTGCACCAGGTCGCGCATGGCGTACTTCCCGATGAGCTCCTTGTTCCGCTGGTCGATGGCCAGGTTGCGCAGCGCCGTCGCCACCGCGCACACCACCCGGTCCACCTCCATGCGGAGTAGCTCCACCAGGATCGGTAGACCTGGTGAAGAAGTTTGGAGGTTAGAACAAAACATCTTTCCTTGCCCTGAATGTACGATGTGAATAGCCGATACGTTTGAAAAAGCTAAGCTACAACCCACTACTAAGCACGGGTCTCTCCTCATGACTGAGGAGGACGTTTGAAATGATATGGACATTATTACAAGTTGTGTGTGTGTCTCTCTCTCTCTCACTCTCTTTGTGTGTGGCTATGTATGTGCCTGTGTGCATGTGTGTGCGTCTCTCCGTCTGTGTGTGTGTGTATCTCTCTCTCTCTCTCTTTCTCTCTGCGTGTGTGTTCTACATACCCTTCTCCTTCCGCACAGCGGCGCGTATATCGATAGAGGGCTGCCAGTAGCAGGCGGCGAGGTTCTGCAGCGCGCCGGCGGCCGCCTCCAGCGTCTCCGGGTTCGAGCACGTCTGCAGCAGCGCCATGTACAGCGGCACCACCTGGCGGCAGCGGTGTGATGTTGCGTTACGTTACCAATTATTGTCAACGAACAGGGTCACCAACTGGGATTATACAGTGACGTGAACTAACGCCCTTGCCGCACCTTTAAATAATTAAAGCGACCGAATACAAAAAAAATAGTTCGTTGATTGTTTACTTGTTTGTTGAGTTTGTTTAAAACCCGCACAATAATAAACCTACAATTTGTACGGAGTAATATTTATGATATTATTTTTTTAGATTCAAGTTTTTTACTGTACTTGAGATTGTTTTTATATAACTAAAAACAAAATAAATAACCAAAACAAGAAAAATCTATAAAAAAACATGTATAATCACATAGTCTCACATTTTTAACACAATCAACTAAGAAGACATACTTCTCACCAACATAATATCCTGCCACAATAGCACCTCAAAACTCACCTCAGGCGACCAAAGCATCTCGGTACCCTTAGGCACGCTGTACCCCAGCTGGGTATTATTCACGGGGTCACCCAGCGGCTGCGAGTCGGGGTCGCTCTTGCCCAGCGGGCTGGTCGAGTTGGACGACGACGACCCCTCCTTTTTCTTTTTACTGCCGCCGAAACATCCCAGGTTCTCTCCTGTGTTGTAAATTATCGTTTATGTAAATGTGAGGTATGTTCTAAGCGCTTCAAATACTCAGGTGTAGTAAGTTTTTTTTTTAACTGCTTAAACATACGCCATTTATAAAAAAAAATTGGTATAATGTGGGCTCTCGCCTCTTTTAGAAAAGCGTCTTCGATACCATTGATTTTACTGTATCTATACACGAAGGAACTGCATACCATCAGGTGGCTAATATGTTCTTTGTAAACTAAATACATTCATAAAACTAATACTCGTCGTACATACCTTTTGATGCACTAGCCTGTATCCTAGTTTGTCCAGACGATTGTGTAGGCGGGGCTCTTGTATCATACAATGGATCTTCAATTTCTTGACACCTATTAGAAAAAAATTGTCAAAATTAGCGTCATGTTCTAATTTTCTAAAAGATCGGAACCCGCGCTCTACGCGTTGGCACACGCACGCCACGCGTACTCACCCACACAGTTCCAACACACAATACAAATACACCAACCTGTAGGCCAGATTCAGCAACACGCACACGCAGTTCTCGACGATCTTCGCACACGCGCTACTCGCCCGCACTCGCACGTCACATAGCACGCACACGCAGTTTCAACACACAAAACAACCAACACACCAACCTGTAGGACAGATTCCTTAGCACGCACACGCAGTTCTCGACGATCTTGGTGCCGATCGCGTTGTGCGCGAGCGCCGCGCGCACCGCGTGTAACAACGCCTCCGCGAGGCCGGGTAATGCGCGGAGCCGTCGCCGCGCGTACTCGCCCGCACTCGACGCGTTGCGGAGCACGCCGGATGCGTTGCGGAATACTGGTGATACGGAATAACAATAGCGTAAAGCGCTGCGCACATTACGACTTGAAATCGGGCCAATTTAAACGAAAACATTCAATTATGATTTTTATGTCTTGGTGTTACAGTTGAATTTTCATTGTGTCGGTTACTTCATTTCAGTTCGGACTTGGCCAGGAGTGGATGACGAAACCATCTTTCAACTATACAAAAATAATAACCGATTTAACAAATAATTAAATGTAAATAGCGAAAAAAAGTTACTGGCCGGTTAGACAGCGGCGATACGGCTGCATAAAAAAACAAATGAAACACAAATCACAATACATACTAGTAGACCAATACGTGTCCCCGGGGTTGGTGGGATGCCAGCCGGAGTGCGGCACGATCACCTTGTTGACGATCACCTGCGCCGCGTCGTCGATGATCGACTGCTTCAGGTCCTCGCACGACGACATGTTCCATATCACGCCCGTCACTAGCTCCTTTACCTGGTGGTGGATACGGGTTTGTGTTAGTGCAGTGGTAATGGACGGTGTGTGGTCGAAAGTCGACCTTATGGCAATTGAAAAAGGATGTACTTTACATTGACACTAAGAAATGAAACATTTATATCTTTTTTTTGCGATACTGCTAATGATGTTGCGATCAATAATAGTTCATAATAAAGAACGTAGATTTATTATGACAATCTTGAATAAAATATGGATCAAAGCCAAAGGGCTGTTAGGACTTTCACTAACACTGCCCCCTCCCCCCCTTTTCCTCTACATAGTTAGGCCCATGATGACGGCATTAATCACGATGATAGCTATGACAGGGCCAGTCACGTCACAGTACCTTCACGTCGGTCGTCCTACACCAGCTACAACAACACTAACGTCACAGCTACTCCACGACACGAGCCGCTCTAACACTAAAGTCACAGTTACCTCCACATTGACCGTCGCTCACGAGCCGTCCCATAGTGACGTCACAGCTACCCTCATAATATATCGTCCGTTGCTTACGAGCCGCACTACCACTGTCGTCACAGCTACCTCCATATCAACCGAGTGCGACTCGAGCCGCGATAGCGCTAACGTGATAGTGCCCACCATGTAGGCGAAGCGACACTAGCCTACTAGCGCTGACTTCACAGATACCCCCATATTGACCGTTGCTTACGAGCCACCCCTACAGTGACGTCACAGTTACCCCCACATCGACCGGTGCAACACGAGCCACCCGAATAGTGACGTCACAGTTACCCCCACATCGACCGGTGCAATACGAGCCGCCCTAACCGTGTCAACACAGTTACCTCCATATCGACCGTTGCTCACGAGCCGCACGACTACTGATGTCACAGTTACCTCCATGTCGAACGTTGCTCATGAGCTGCACCGACAGTGACAGCACATGTACCTCCATATCTGCGGCGCGACACGAGCCGCGCCAGTACTGACGTCACAGTTACCTTCATATCGACCGTACGACACGAGCCGCCCCCACAGTGAAGTCACAGTTACCTCCATGTCGGCGGTGCGACACAGCAGCGCCATGAGCGCGGGGATGCCGCCCGCGTCGCGGATGGCGCGCTTGTTCTCGTCGTTCTGCCGGCCGTACGACAGGTTGCGCAGCGCGCCGCACGCGTTGCGGCACACCTCCGGGTTGTCGTGCGACACCAGACGCACTAGAGGGGGGATGCCGCCTGGAAGCGAATGTATGATCGTCGCTTTATTGTCGTGGTCATGCCGCATAACACCTAGCACACGTGCAATAAAGTGGAGTGCCGTGAGACGTCAAAGTTGCAAATCTCGCAATCCATTTCATTTTTTTATAAAGATTCACTAACTTGCCCTAGATTCAGAGGTATAAAGCTTACGGCACTCCACTAATATTACTTACCGACTATTATTTGACGATAACATTATGAGGGTATTAACACTATTAAAGTCATTTACAGTCATTAATATTTGTAAAAATTTAAATTCACTTATGAATAACAAATTGGATTATAAAATTATGATTGTTCAATAATTAATTTTAATTTCTATTCATTCATTACATAACATAGCAACTCACCTAAACTCCTAGTCTTCTGTTTGTTAGGATCGTCCATATACGTCAAGTGTTGTAAGTACGCGGCGGCGTTCGCCTTCACCACGTCTGAAGGTGAGTTGAGGAAGCCGATCACTTCGGGTAGGTTGGGGTCGCGCCACTGAAGCCCACCGCCCTCCTCGCGCCCGCCCACGCCCACACCCACGCCCACGCCGCCGTGGACTGGACAAAAATGTTCAATAACAATATGCACTTCAGGTTCCACATCGTAAATAAATAATAAATATCGCTACACAAATCAAGAAATACATACCTAACGCCATACCAGCCATTTGCTTTTGGAGTTCCTCTTCGTCCCCATACATGGACTGACCGCCGGTGCTGGCCAAACTTAGACCATTTTGCGAATCCTGTAAAATAACAGGATTAATTTTTAAATGTGCAATGGAACGCAGAAACAAAATAAATTACATAATGTAAAAAAACAGTTAATATTATGGAATTTAGCGCGTTAATTAACGCATTAAGATGCAGATGAAGCATTAGAATGGTATCATATTCCGTTCGCACTTGATCTGAAATTCGTTGCAATTGCCTGTCACAAATACCTCCTTTCCGCCTATACGATTAAGGTACATACATTTAACATTTAGGGACTCCGCAAACTGACTGCTGCCACCGGCGGCTGTGGAGCTGTGGCGCTTCTTTTTAGGTAGAAGCGCGGTCCGGCCAATAGCCGCTTCGGCTGAATTCTGCTCACTGTTATTGGAGCTGTTGGCTGTTGGCCGGAGCGCGCTTCTAAAAAGAAGCGCCACAGCCGCCGGTGGCTGCAGTCAGTGCGGGGACCCTAACGGTGGCATCTAAAAGCCCTTAGTAAATTTTGGTTACAAGCGAAACTAAACCGTGAGCACAGGTCATAAGGTTCATTTTAGCAGCGACTGGCACAGTAAGTTACGTCACCTTGAACTGCTGCGGCTGGTGCGCTTGGTGCAGCGGCTCATACATTTAACATTAACGCTGTAATCTAAAAATGTCCTAGGTACATTTTGTTTCAAGCAAAACTAAACCGTAAACACAGGTCATAAGGTGCATTTTAGTGGGGAGTGGCCAGTACAGTTACATACCTTGAACTGCTGCGGCTGGTGCGCCTGGTGCGGCGGCTCGTACGCGGCCGGGTAGTGCTGGTAGCCGTACTCCGCCGCGTACTCGCCGCGCGGCGACGTCACGCAGTAGTGCCGCCCGAGCTGCTCCAGCGACGCCGAGTCGTACCTTTTGGTGTTATTGTTATTATTTGTAGTTATAGCGTCTACTGTGAACATTTCAGGTGTCTACTTATTTCCGTGCAAGGGATAGAGCCCTCTGAAACTCAGATGGACAGACAGACATCGAAGGCATAAAGCGGCCGATATTTAAGTATTTCATATAAAACAATTGAATAACGGATCTCTTAAAAACAGATTTCAAGGAATTGAGAATATTAAGTGCAACTGAATAAGTATCATAAAAATACTGATATATAAGTTGTCAAACCTTTGTTGTAAATGCAGGTTGTGTTGTGAAGGGATAGCGCCCGGGGACGCGCTCCTCGGGGATGCGCTGCCCCCTCCTTCTACATATTCCTGTGAACAATATTATGAGTCAGAAGTTTTAATATTATAAATCAGTACTTTCAATACATTTTATTCATAATCGGAATTAATAAGGACACTTCTAAAATCATTTACGTAGGCTTAAACCAACCTGCGCCATGTAAGCGAGCGTGGGCTCGACGAGGTAGGTGGTCTGCGCGGGCTGCGCGGGGTACGCGGCGCCGTAGTGCGCTGATACACCACAAACCACACCATTCTCTCCCACCTAACCAACCGTAAACACACCTTATCCACTTCACAATAAAGCTCAAACCAACCTGCGCCATGTACGTGAGCGTGGGCTCGACGAGGTAGGTGGGCTGCGCGGGGTACGCGGCGCTGTAGTGCGCTGACAACACAAACCACACTATTCTCTCCCACCTAACCACCAGTAAAATACACCTTATCCCCCTCACAATAAAGCTCAAACTCACCTGCGCCATGTACGCGAGCGTGGGCTCGACGAGGTAGGTGGGCTGCGCGGGCTGCGCGGGGTACGCGGCGCCGTAGTGCGCGTACGCGCCGTAGTGCGCCGCGCCCGCGCCTGCGCCCGCGCCGCCCGCGTACCCGCTCGCCACCGACACCGCCTCCATTACCTGGTTAACAAGATTATGTTGGATTCACTTGTACGTAATAGAATCTATCAACTTATTTTTCACTAAAATTCACGTACATTTCGTGACGTTACCTCTAAAAATGTTTTATTTTAGGATGTAAAATTGTAAAGTAACTGATGTTACACTAGGGAGAAGGCGTGTCTCACAAATTTGACCAGTTGTTATGAGGACGGGGAGGGAGACAAAAATCGTGTCACTTAATTAATGGATGCCCCTCCCCCAAGCCCACGCGCAGACCCTCTGAGCTGGTTGAATGATATAGAAGATGGTAGGGCCGGACATTATCTCTTCATGTACCTATCCACCAAAAGCACACAAAAGCAACCCCTGACAAATCAACCAGCGCACTCACATGCGGATACTTCTGCGAGGGCGCCATGGTGAGGTGCGCCATGTGGTTGTAGTGCGCGGCCGGCGACGACACGTACTGCCCGTAGTCGCCGTCCACCCCCCCGCCCACCACCGGGTAGTCGCCGGCCTGGAACAAACAAAACGGCATTCAATAGTAACTTTAAGACCTTTTTTATTTCTTATAAGGTAGTGCTGGACAACGATCCCACCTGATGGTAAGTGGTTATGAAGCCATAGACGCACTAACTTAGATAAAGCCTATTCACTCTCCTCTTGAAGACTCCCACGTCATATGTATGCGGAAACACTGACGCATGCAAGTTGTTCCAATCCTTCTGACACTACGCGACTGCAACGCAATCAAAAATTCGTCGATACTGACATTGGTCACGGAAAGGATACGCATCATAGCGTCGCCATACATACACAGCATTACCAAGATTAACAAGATCCTAGTCGCGTCGCACCCAACAGTGTGGTTGGTGTATTCACGTATCTAAGTAGATGAACCCCTAAACAGACCATTATTCTGAAATCTAAGTCTGACAAACGAGTAAATCAAAGTATAGGTAGATCATTGATGTATAAGTATCTAGATGGATAATCGAATCCGCGAAGACCTGTCAAAAAAGCTGCGCCAACTATTGGCGCAGAAGTACTTTCCCGCCAATTAGTGCCGATCGCGCCGCTTTCGTGTCACTACGTATTACGCGCGCAATTTAAATAAACAAATAAGAGGGATAACATGACGAAATGTGCTATTAAACTGTGCCGGAATTATAAAGGAAGGGTAAAAAGCTCAAAAAACATCACATATCATAGGCAAGTAACCAATAAACATATTTTTAATTAAATTTCAATTTTGATTTTTATTGTAACCAAATTACGTCATTTTTTTGTCAGTGTTGCTAGTTTCTATTTTTATGCTCCCGACTTAACATCATTTTTGTGGGTATATAAATTGGTTTATGGTTACGTGTATATTATTTAGTTCATGTACTTTTATAAATCGATTAAAGAAAGGTGGTGTTTACCAATACGTTTGTGTTTATTTATAATAATATAACATTAATATTCGTATGTTTATGAGCCCATTTTAATGATTATTTTTGCATTGGGTCGAATAAACCACTTTTAAAGGTACAAGAGTAATGTGAAAAGGAGACGATCCAAAATTGTATGTAGTCTGGGCCTGGTTTTGTACCAGTGATAAAATAAGATAAAAAAGAAAAATAAACCAGTTTTGACTAATCAAATCCACGAACTCATCTTTATTTCATTGCAAAAAATATTTATTAACTCCACGTGACGAAATTATTCTACATAATGGCGGGCAGCAGACCAAAGGATTCATAATTTTTGACGTATGACGTTAGCTGTCAATATGCCTTCTCTATGCTTGAACAATGGCTCGAACTCAGAGTGAAGGACGCCATCTTGCAAGTGTTGCAAGTAGTACCTACCGAATAACTCGAAATTAATTTTATTTTAGCAAGTCATTTATTGCGATTTGTGAATTTATTATATTTTTAATGAACTTTCTGTATTTTTTGGTTTTTCATGGTTTAGTGTACAAGATCAGGCCCAAAATGGACCATCTCCTTTATTTATTGAAGTTTTTTTTAATGATATGCATGTAATTAACTTTCCAAGTAATTTTTTTATTAAATTAGATAGGTAACGTAAATAATTGGCTCTTCTTTAATTAAGTTACCACCTCAAATTAAGCTAAAAATTTGAGGGGGGGAGGGGGCTGACGCTCACATCTTCCCCCCACCATTTTTAAATCTAGGAAATGCATACTTTTTTTATTATAAAAAAATCAAGTTTCCAAAAATTATAAAGTGACTACCTCAAATTAAGCTGAAATTTTTTGGAGGAGAGGTTGGTGACTCCCCCAACTTTCCCCCCAAATTACTTTTTCGCTATTGTTAGTCCTGTTTGCCTGTTTGGCTGCATCTTCCGCAGCGCCGGAGATGTCACGATTCAAAATTAGGCCCAAAAATCAAATTAGATCTACTTAAGTTATTTATTTTTTATAATGTAGTTTAAAACACACACACACACACACACACACACACACACACGTCCACACACACATATACATACACTTAAGACTTCGAGCGCTTACACATTAACCAATGAGACCACATAACCTTAAAATTTTTAGAGATTTAGAAAAATAATTTTAAAAAAGTAAGTACTTTATGAGAGCAATATTTAGTTTGGGGGGACGAATGAGAGTGTAGAACCCGTCCTCCCTTCAAATTTTCACCTTAATCTGAGACGGTAACTTTACAATTTTAGAAAAGGAGATGGTCCATTTTGGGCCTGATCTTGTACACTAAACCATGAAAAACCAAAAAATACAGAAAGTTCATTAAAAATATAATAAATTCACAAATCGCAATAAATGACTTGCTAAAATAAAATTAATTTCGAGTTATTCGGTAGGTACTACTTGCAACACTTGCAAGATGGCGTCCTTCACTCTGAGTTCGAGCCATTGTTCAAGCATAGAGAAGGCATATTGACAGCTAACGTCATACGTCAAAAATTATGAATCCTCTGGTCTGCTGCCCGCCATTATGTAGAATAATTGCGTCACGTGGAGTTAATAAATAATTTTTGCACTGAAATATAGATGAGTTCGTGGATTTGATTAGTCAAAAATGGTTTATTTTTCTTTTTTATTTTATTTTATCACTGGTACAAAACCAGGCCCAGACTCCATACAATTTTGGACCGTCTCCTTTCCAACTACAAACTGCGTAAAAAATATTAATTTAATTAACTTAGCTGGTTTATTACAACATTAACATAAACAACTGTAATTAAATTAAGTAGGGTTTTTTATTTATTCATGAAAATAACCACTCCATAAATTAAGTTTAATGTGTGATTTATGGGAAAATTTTAGTAACTGGTATCATTGATCACGCAACATAGACACTAGACGAACGTGAAAAACATCGCCTGCACGCACACATGCTTGATATTGTTGCCGTGTTTTTTTTGTCTTCATTGTAGGGCGACGCTCAATCTACCTATTTATTGCATCATTGAGGTAGATATATTTAAAAGCTTCAGGATTCAGGAGCATTCAGGACTGACACATTTACACAACAATAAGTCATAAATAGAATGATTAATGGGCCGACGTGTTTGTTACAAAACAAACAACTGAGTTGAATTTATCGTCATTTGGAAACAATAACTTCGTCTAAAATGCTAATGCCAAAAACTGACTGACTCCACTGGTTAATCGCTGCGATTAATACCATTCAACGACCAAATGATACATACTGCCATACCGGTACAATGCTAGAATCAAATTCTCATTTGCATATACCAATAGCGTGGTACCGCTATATTCAACGAGTGGAGTACCTTGGCTTTATTAACCCACGCTCATTATGGTGGCAGCATTGCCAACTGCTCCCTTTAGTACTAGACACGAGCTAGCAAAACGATTTGAACTTAAAATTGTGTATTCAATCACACGCAATAGACCAGGGTTGAAAATTAAAGGTGCCATATAGGTACAAGACGAGCGCTGATGAAAAGGGCATTTCTCGGTGGTCAATACTGGGTTGTCATACTGATATGACTAGTGATATACTGTAATTGTTCTAAATATTCATTTGAAAACTTTAAGCGTGTCCGAACGATCAAAATTTTAGAGCGAGGGTAACGTATTTTTTTAACCGATTTAAAAAAGGGGAAGTTCTTAATTCGACTGTATTTCCTGTGTGTTATAACTTTGCACTGGATAAATCGATTTTGATATTTTTGGTATTCGAAATGTTGTGTTCCCAAACTTATAACGTTGGTTCCACATAAAATTACCCGCGTGGTAGTTTTGAGATATCTCTTCTTATCGATTTTGAATTCGGTTACTTCTTTGTTCTTGTTCTTTGCAGACAAGTCATCGGTTGGTGTTTAGTCACAGTGACCCACCCATGGACGTGGTGTTTCGGTAAGCAACTGGGCATTCTTTGAAAACCCCGAGACGCAAAGCGAAACTAAAATATAGCATCATTCTGCCTAGTTTTTTGCGTGTAAATAGGGTAAGATGTTAATTTTCTTGTGTGAGTGCGATAGATTGCATTCAATGGTCTCAGTGTCCTACGTATACGTTTCACTTGTAATCTCCGCAACACGCTCTCACTGTGGGTCAGAGCGTTCCAACCCGTCGCATCTGTAAAGTACATTGCGTTCGCGATATGGTATTCGTTTTAATTGCATCCACACAATTGCCAGCTTTCCGCCCGTGTGATTAAGTTACATTGCGGATTGACGGCGACAAATTAAAATGTCGTAAGTAAATGTTGCTTGCAAGCTAAACTGGACCGTAAGCGAAGGTTATAAAGTTGATTATAGGGTGAAGGAACAGTTCCGTATTCCTGCAGATTCTGGCATAGGTACCAAGTACTGACCTGCATGGCGAGGTGGTGCTGGTGCGCAAGCGCAGCCGACAGTTCCGCGTCCTCGGTCGACGCGTCCGACCGCGACACGGGACTGTGCTGCGGACCATACGCGCCCTCTACCGGCCCGTTGCTGCAACAATACAATATTTATATTTAGTTTGGAGAACGATTACAGTAAAAAAAACACTTTATAATTTAAGTTGCTTAAACATTTTGTCTAAGTTTATCAATTCCATTATTGTTTGTTTCTATCGCAATTGATGATTGAAAGATTCGATTTTGTTTTATTTGCGGTAACGCTCATATCCTGGCAGTTTGTGTCGAAATTAAGAAGTTGAGCTACCAGGTAATTCGGTCGGTATGTAGATGGGTGACCGCTAGTAACAACAAATTGTTGAGCTTTTACATGCTTCATAGAAGCACGTGTTATTATTTGCACAGTTATAAGAAGAAACTCTGACATTAATGTATTGAAAACATCAAGTGGTTCAGTATCCATTTCTATTCAAAAATACGCTCACAAATGCTTTTTAACCGACTTCAAAAAAGAAGGAGGTTCTCAATTCGACCGTATATATGCTTTTTTTTTATGTACGTTCAGCGATTATTTCGTCGTTTATAGGCCGATTTTGATAATTCTTTTTTTGTTGTAAAGTAGATATGCGCAGTGGGGTCCCCTGATAAGGAAACCAGGATCTGATGATGGCATCTCAGAGAAATCGAGGGGAACTTTCGAAAATTGTATGGACAACTAGTGTGTTTGTTCATGTTATCATAAGTACATTAAAGCGCTACCATTTCATGAAGATCTGGAGTCGATCTGATGAAGCCGAAAGACAGTCGAGGGAACTCCTCAAAGATTTACTGCAGTTATCTAGTGTTTGGGCTTCATTAATTTGTAGTGACGAGAACTTTACACTTACATGTTGAATTGAGCGCCATCTGGCGAGTAGTTTTTGAGTTATCTCTACTTATCAAGATTGAAGTCGGTTATTTTTTTTGTAAAAAGCAATTATTTAAATCGAACACTCCATCGGTGATATAACACCTAAAATAAACTCCATTCAAATTTGAAGTTTACCCTTCCTATATGATTACAATAACACAATAACAAGCACAACTGACCCGGCCTTTGTATTCGCCGTAAAGAGTAACATTTTTGTTCTATGTATAAAACTCCACTTTACAAGACTTCTAAGGTTATATTATTGAAAGCTTCTTTACTGCAGGTATTGAAGTGAGCGGGCAAAGTTGGACAAAAGGATTGGGCAGACAATAGGCGGGAGTTTACAGACGAAGCCTTAAAATCTGGTTTGAAACTGTCATGAATTTGTGATTCAAATTTAATAATTTAGCAAGCGATTGCATTAGGTGATGTTCTCTTTAATTAAAATTGACTATGATTTATATTACGTATGAATTAAATATGACGAGACAACGTTAGAAGTATAGTTACTAGTTAGTCCTCTTACAGTGGAAAAATCCATACTAATATGTGCAAAATTAACTGTGTTCGTCTGATATCTTTTCATGCTTAATCCACTGAATCAATTTACATGAAACTTATTACGTATGAAATGTAAATAGGATCGTCCTTAGAACCTCTCGCTTCGCTGACAACTACTTATTAGGCTAGAGCCATCATAAAAATGAAGGGTTACTACTTTAATACTAAAACCAAATATTGTTTCTACCCGCTTCTTTGTTCATAATTTTATAATCTCGCAAAACTGTGTTCAACTTTGTTAAAAAATTATGTAGTTAGTAACGTGTACGCTTGATTATGTCACTTAAGTTCTCATGTAAATGAATTTTTCATCACCCTATTCGAAAAAGACGACTTGGTTCGGACTTACGGGGTTCCAAAGTTGCTGTTTTCTATTCAGCGGGCGGGAATGAATTTTCATACAACTTTTCCTGCCGGCTAGATCTTTTCCGTCCTATTTTGAATTTAGAACATTTTAGTATTTTGCGCTAAAGAAATCGAACGCAAATATTGTTTGAATAAAGAATGTCTGGTACGACGCGAGGGCCCCGCCAGCTGAATAATAAAAAAAGAAATCAAATTAAGATTTCGTTTTCAAATTAAAATTAAGTTTTCGTGCATTTTTACGTATTATTTTCTATTATTTTCTATTATATATAATTACTAGCTTTTGCCCGCGGCTTCGCCCGCGTGGAATTCGTTTATATCGCGAACCGCGGAAGTGGGGAAGAAGTTACGTCATCAACTATCTTCCTGGGAAAATTCATCGAAATCGGTCAGGCGGTTTAGAATTTTTAATACAAACTTTCATCCCCTATTTCAAGCCTTTAGGGGTTGATTTTTGAAAAAAAAAGTAGCCTATATGTGACTCTGGGTCTTCAACTATTTTCATTCCGAATTTCATCCAAATCGCACCGGTGGTTTAGCCGTGAAAACGTCACAGACAGACAGACAGACAGACTTTCGCATTTATAATATTAGTATGGATATGTATATTATTTTCTCATAGTGGGTGATGAAAAGTAGAGTGTATCACTCGGGTGCAAGTATATTTTTGGCTCGGGCGACGTACTTTGAATCCCTCGCTACGTTCGGGATTCTACTAAAGAATCCCTCGCTACGCTCGGGATTCTACTCTAGAATCCCTCACTTCGCTCTGGATTCAAAAAACGCCCTCGCCGAAAAAATATTACTTTGCACCCTTGTCATACAATCTACTATTGTAAATTCGTAATGAGAATAAAGTTTCTTAAACCACAAATATATTTATTTATCGCTCCTGTCGTGACCGTGACCATTCGACGTTGAATCCACCCTAGTTGTGCGAAGGATAGCCACCCTAAACTGCTATTAATATTTGTCTACTCACTGATGTTATGCACAATGATTAATGTTGCTTTTAGCGTCATATCGATGATCGCTCTAGAAATGTTTTACACTCGGCAGATTTTGCCATACTTTATGTCAATATAAAGATTCTCCGAATCTCTTATCTTCTCATATCTTTACATTGTATAAAACAAAGTCGATTTGTCATGTGACACACTTGATTTTTAAAATTACGCGACGAATTTTTGATACTGCTTTCGAACGTATAATTTTGGAAACTTTCATTGCTAATACTGTCCAAAATGAGATAAAATCTATGTATATCAAAATGACATACTATGAAATCGTTAATATCAACAATATCCACATAATATCTTACTCGTACAATAACAATGTATTGATAACAATTTGATATTAGGTATAGGATATGTATATCAATTCTAAGATTCCCGAGTTCAACTTTTTCTAGAATGTTAGTACCGAGACTACTGAGGCATTATTTTCACAAGTGAGGTTTAATTGTTCGCAAGTGTAAAATAAAATGGTAAACTTTCGGAGGTCTACATAGAAAATATTTAAGAAAAACTATTTATTATTGTGGGCGCTTACTAATTAACACAAAGATTCTCTACATTTTACATTAGAAACTAAAATATTGGCACATGTACCAGGATAGCATAAACATCGCGGAGATAACCTCCAGCTTATTTCCCGCTAGTTCTCTAGTGCACATCTGCACGTGAAGCTGAGCTCCCACGGGACAATCTTCATTATAGCGATAATGGGTTAGCTTTGAACTACCCTACTACTCTAGTCTAATACATTTTACCTTTATTTGTAGGTAGTCGTATAATGTACTCTGTCAAATGCAATATGGGAATTACATTGCGCCCCTATTGTCTCCGTTAGTTTATTTGTTTACTAGTAAATCCGCCCTCGCTTCGCTTCGGGAAACCAGTCCCTTCAAAAATCTCAATAAATTTTAACAAATTATGTTATTCCGATGTCTAAGCTATATTACTGCAAAGTTTCATGAAAATCCGTTCAGTAGTTTTTGCGTGAAAGAGCAACAAACTCACACACACACACTCACTCACATCCTTACAAACTTTCGCATTTATAATATTAGTAGGATATTAGTAGGATTAAATGAGAGAACCCTATAGTTAATTTAAATAGTTTTTTTAAGTAGTGTTTAATAAAGCTTAAGTATTCAAATCCGTATTTTAGGGTCATTATTAAAATTTTCGCCACGCTAGAAATCTAATCTCGGAACCGTCAAATCATAGATCGTAATTATGGTATCCATTGCTATCATGAGATTTAAAAGCCAAGTCAGAAATTTACATAACCAGGATACTGTCCTCGTTCCAGGACTAATCTAACAAACTACTAGCAGAATATTTTTCGTAAACGTGACGATTACACAGGAGTGTCCATTAAAATGAAATTAAGTAATTACTCGTTCGCCGTGCATCAAATGCACTCTGACGAAAACAGGTCAGCTTCCAGCAAGCAATTAACGTGCCACAGTACATTTTATGTAGTTAAAAACCATAATCACGTCGTATCTTAATGACATGCGTTTACACACGTGTAGGTATAAAGGTTTATAAGTATGATTTCCTAACAAAACGTTATACCTACGTAAATAATTTTGATATTAAAAGGTATTAGATTTTTATATTAAAAGGAAGTCATTACACGCCTTTGGTGGCAGCGGTGGGATCTCATTTTTCGTTGTACATAATTTTAATTGGTAATTTCAAATAATTTGCTAAGTTATAATTAATTTTGAAGACATTTAAATCATTATGTTTTGAGGCTAGTGTAGTTGTATATAAGCGAAAGTTAACTCATCGAAATATCTAAAACGGCTTGACAAAATGAAATTTGGTAGCGACGTAGTTTATGATTATTAAACGTCCATTAAGAACGAATTTTCTTATATTCCACCCCTAAGGAGAAAACAGATTCCCTACGAGCCAGTCCGCGTTCATCTGCTAATAATTTATATATCCATGCTGGCATATAAAGAAAGGGCGAAAAGAAAGCGTGGTATATCGAACAGTTGGTTATCAGAAAAAAATCCAATTCTCAGCACAGTAAATACTTTATTTCACTTTTTAACAATTATTATATAATTGCTTATTAGCCAACTAGCATAGTTTCAACAACTAGACAACTTATCACCTCGACGATTATCGAACGACTGGCCGAGCTCCTGACTCAATAATCCAAACGCTGTTTCAACCCCACCACTCTCAATCCTTTCACCGGAAGTTGTCACAAAAGAGTGGCGGGGTCGAGTAGTGTTGCCATTTAATAAAAATAAGATTACCTTTCATAAAATTATTACGAAATTAAGATTACATTTTATAAAATTATGACATTCGGCCATCCTACGAAATGTGTAGCCTCCCGGCACACTAAAAACATCAGGAACTCTGCCAATAAATTACTTACTAACTTAAGTTACTCATTACTATTTTGAAGCGAATAGAATAAAATCTTAATTTAATTTTGATTTAAACAAGTATAATCTCATAGAAGTACCTATATTTTAGTCTAAATTTAAATAATTAAGGTAGCTTCTATACATTTTAAAAGATTTCATGTGACTGTTAAATTATACATACAATTATTCGCTCGCATGGTCAAAGAGAATTAACAATGAGTTGTTTAAGATACATGACATTTTTCTGGTGGATAAATAAGTGACTACAACTAATTAAAATCTATTGAATCTTAACAAATTAAATCTCATAAAATATCTAAAGTACTTTTCCATAAAACTAATTTCTATTTTAAACCAAAACAACAACAGTCAACCAAAGCAATTCACGAAGTGAATCAAAACCAAAATCAAAGCGTAGGTACTTATTGTAGTACTCTAATTCCTTTACATTTCAATATAACAATATAAAATCGAAACAACAAATTATCAAGCGCGAATTTAAAATACAATTGAATTTATTAGGATGTATTAGTATCTATGAAATATTGAAATTGAGATATTGAGAATATTATTATTGCTTGACCAGAAAAATAGAAAACCTGTCATGAGGGCTCTAAAGTTTAATTTTATATGGCAACAGCACAGCCAACTGTAACTATAGTAACGCTCGTGTTATTATTGTCATTTTGACAACTATATCGGAAATGTTATTTATACGAAATGTTATTTTAGCGCATAGAAAACCACTTTTCTTTTACGAATATGAACAGTTTTTGTCATTTTAGAACTAAATAGAAACTCAAAGTAAAAAGACAAACACAGTAAAAAGACAAACACGAGACAAACTGTGACATTCAAACTCACTGACAAGCAATTTACGATTGACGTTTAGAAACTAATCGTTGCCAGTAAAATAAATTAGTTCCATGAGTTTACCGCAATATGGCGAGGTTTTTTTATATTTCTGGTCAACTTATAGTATCTATGACTTCAGCAAATTACCTGTTGCAAATGAATCTTACTAACTACTAACGCCATCTATTAACAACATCCAGAACAAAATATTTAGCAACTAACAAAACATCGATCTTTCCGTGGGAATGAGATGTTTTACCCCGGAAAAAAAAAAAAAGTATCCTACTGCACCTTTCACCCTCCCAACTATCTCCACACACATAAACCTTATCATAATATAATAGCCACATTGCGACGTGAAAGAGCCACAAACAAACAAACTTTCACATTTATAATATTAGTATGGATTTTGTACTAAGTATGCATACATCATTTGAAAATTCCTCTAACTAACTTTCCATACATTCAACTCCTATTTATAAAAAAAATAATGATGAAAAGTTTGATCAAAAATGTTACTATTCAAATTGTCTGAATCTCTCGTATTTACATCAAAGTTCACTCATTTCTTACAGTCCAGCGAGCATCATTGATCACTCAATCATTATCCAGCGTACATCATTGTTCGCTCAATCATTATCCAGCGAACATTGTTCGCTCAATCATTATCCAGCGAACATCATTGTTCGCTCAATCAGTATCCAGTGAACATCTTTTTTCTCCACTTCATGTTTAGTTCTTTTCCTTCTAACTTTCCTCCGTTTTGCGTCCTTACGCTTCCTTGGTGGAGTCGTAGGTGGCGTACCTCTAACTTGGTCATCGTATGACGTCATATCTGAAAATCTGAAAATTCCTCTGACTAGCTTTCCATCCATATAAAACAAAAAAAAATAATGATAAGATCAAAAATGTTACGATTCAAGTACTTCATTTACCTAAATGCATTAAATCCCTAGAATCATGTCTAAGTCTCTCTTATTTACATCAAAGTTTACTCATTTCTGTGGTGTATTTAAAATATATATTGTAAAGGGCGCGTCTCTGGTATGGTATGGTGTGGACGACTATCCCTTTACCAAAGTTTCTAATAGGTGTTATTAGAAGAGATAGGGAAAGATGTAAATGGTTTGAATGGTTTTAATTAACACTATGTATACTAAGCTAGATTGACAAAATATCACAACTGGTTAAATGGTTACTATACTAGACATTAATATTAAACTGGTAAATTGGTAATTGGTAAAATGGTTAAATGGTTAGGAATACGAGGCGCCTGAGTGGCTGCTGGTCACGTACTCACTCAAAACTCTTATTTTACTTATAAGATTAACTTAAAACTAGGGCAAGTGATCGCGCGGCAGTTAAAATGCAAACATGCAAAACGCGCGACCGATGAGCTGTTCGGTGCAACTCCGAACATATATGTTCTAAATTTGTATTAAATGTAATTGTTGTCTTTAACTTCAAACCATGTAATAAATATGGATATTGTGGTTTGCTCGTATTATTATTTAAAAACTATACAGACCAATTTCTTCCAGTCCAGCGAGCATCATTGCTCGCTCAATCATTATCCAGCGAACATCATTGTTCGCTCAGTCATTATCCAGCGAACATCATTGCTCGCTCAATCATTATCCAGCGAACATCATTGTTCGCTCAATCATTATCCCGCGATCGTCTTTGTTCTCCACTGTTTAGTCGTTCAAAGCGCGTTCAATCCCAACTGACAACAATACAAAAATTAAAAAGTAAGTAAAAGACCCGCACAAAAATAAAGTCTCATAAATAATAAAATAGAAGCGTCTTTTAGTTTTTCTTTATTGGGGGTTCTCGCTTGTATAACTATGCTATCATTACCCATATTCTATTTCCAAATATCACGTAAAACGTCTAAAACTCAAAATAGGTAGTATACATTTAATATACATAGATTAAATTGCAATTACGAGTTAAACTCACATTTAATGCTTTAAAAGTAAATCAGTAGTCAGTAAATAAATATTTTTATTATTGATGTAAATGATGATCTCAATAAAAAGTCTTATGTAACATATGTATATGCATGATTTGCATCTTTGGAGAATAGCAGTGTAACAGTTTGTGCATTACCGGAGAGTAGCCCCTATCAAATGCAATTTAATAGTGTCGTATTTGTACAGTAGGTATCGAAATAATTCCTTTTTACCAAAAAAATAACCGACTTCAACCTTGATAAGCAGGGATAACTTAAAAACTTCTCGCCAGATGGCGCTCAATACAACATGGAAGTGTAAAGTTCTCGTCACTACAAATTAATCAAGCCCAAACACTAGATAATTGCAGTAAATCGTTGAGGAGTTCCCTCAACTGTCTTTCGGCTTCATCAGATCGACTCCAGACCTTCATGAAATGGTAGCGCTATAATGTACTTATGATAACATGAACAAACACACTAGTCGTCCATACAAATTTTCGACAGGTCCCCTCGATTTCTCTAAGATGCCATCATCAGATCATGGTGTCCTTATCAGGGGACCCCACTGCGTATATCTACTTTACAACAAAAAAAAGGAATTATAAAAACCGGCCCATAAACGACGCAAAATTCGCTGAACGTACATAATAAATAAAAATAAATTTTAACAAGCGTTATACTTACTTACTTTGCATTTTAATGTAATTTTAATTCCAGTTTCCTCCCTTTTTTTTTCCTAAGGGCGTACATGCCTGGATTTTAAGATCCCGCATGATAGGTACAATAGGTGGTAAGTATAATATAATTATTTACATTAGTATCATGGACCCTGTCGGGCACGGCAACTTAAAAGAGAGGAGGATGCTTTAGCGTCAATTTCAGATTATTATCAGCTATTAATTCAATTGCATTTAACTTGTTCCATTGCCAAGTAAATTAAAAACAAAATGTAATGACGTATAAATATTGTCGTATTAATAAATTCTCATAATAATAATAAATAATACCTATATTGTATCGCTATAATTAATGAATAAATTGAATTTTATTCAATAAATAAATAATAAGTGTGAAATTTAAAAAAAAATTAAAGTAATATAATGTCATGTAATTCGTTGTTATATCATTTAGTAATAATTTCAAAAATCAGTATTTAATACTGAACATTTTATAGAAGTTTCTATTAAATTCCATTCACTGAATCATTATAAAATAGTCCAAATAAATTACTAGTCCATATCATGACTAACTGCAGGATATAATGCCTTCACTCAGAAATCGATTCTGTGACGTCTCACTAAGTATAACTTAAATCTGCCAAGTATCATGATATAATTATGTCATGAAATGCCCCTCGAGACAATATCACAGATCGGTAGGTACCTACCTCAAATGTTACATACCTAGTAACTTGTTACTTCAAAATTATCAAAACAAATAATTACTTTCTCATCTTAATATTTAGGTACAACTGATTGATAAACTTCAAGACCCATTATTGATAATTTTAGTTTCATTGTATCAAAATTCTCACTTCATTAATATTCAAACTCAGATAACTCAAAAAAAATAAATAATTGTGACTACTTGGTTTAGCTCAATTGACAAAATAATAGTAAACAGATTACCTTTTTACCTTAAAACCCATACGGTAACTCTAGTAATAACTTAATGGAGTACTTTTAGTTGTAATTCCATCCGTAAACGCACCAGTAATGGACAAAAAATAAAGTACTTAATCCTTTAAAATAAGGACATGAAATATTTTATTTTAATTCGTAACACTGTGACATATGTACAATAGATATCGAGCTCTCTAAGTTTAAAATTTGATTCAATTCGGTTTGTTAGATAGACAAAATAACGTGAGTGTTCATGTGATCCTCAATTGATACTAGCAGCTTTTCTTAAGGAATTTGTTGGTGTAGTGAGAAAAAAGTTTCGTCTGGAAACTAGTATTGTTGTATTTTAATCAAAATCTGTTTTATTTCTTTTATTAACCATGAAATTAAGATAGCAACGCACAGTGTTCTTACTCCGGGAAATGGTTTTTTTTTAATATATTTTAATGATGTTTATAACTGATGTGCTGTAATTGAATAGTTCCAATAATGGACAAGTGTCGAAACTTAATTTTACTTTCATGTATTCTGATTATTAACTAGTTTAACTAAATATTATTCCTTGCAATTTATAAAAATTCGCATATGTACCAGTAATGGACATATGTGTCCATTATTGGATATTTTATAGAAATCCTGTAATGGACTGTGATATAAAATGATAGAGATTTTTTTTTTTGTTTAAAAAAAAATGTCTCCTAAGAAAATTATTCGCCTTAACAAATGGGCTGGGCGCTATCGAAGCAGTAAAAAAAAAAGGTTAAAATTATCCGAAGCAGCAAATAAATCGTAAGTATTGTACTGTATGTAATTGTATAAATTGTATGTGTTGTATAAGTATTGTGCCTAGAATAAACTTGCAAAACAAAATTACTGGTAAAAGTCCGATTTATTATGTTCATTATTGGATGTCCACAACTAGGTTATGTTCATAACTGGATAAAAACTAGATTTTTTTTTTCTCAAATAAATTGCAACCAGCTTTGCTGTATCTCATGCGTAACACAGTTGATTATTTAAAAAAAATGACCGGACTTTACGCTTTAAGAATATTCAGTACTGTAACTTTCACAACATTGGTAAAATTTCAAGAATACTAGAAAAAGTTTCTTAAACTGTCCGTAATTCTGGTGTTTACCTTATGTTATAAAAAAAACTTTAATTCAATTAATTTGTTGTCCCGAAGATATGTTATATTGAGTTATTCTTCCTGTTAAATATTCTGTTATAACCAGTATTCCGACAACCAACAATCAATAACCAAAGCTCATTTATGAACTCGACTGATTAATTAAGAAAACAAACAATACAGATCACCTGCTATATTCCGTCAGATCCGCAGCAGTAACTCCAGACAGGCATAATGGGTTACCCTTTTCCCGGAACAATGGTTGCCAAACCTCGTCGTCCAATGTCACACGAATGCACTCCACCTCGCACGCAACTTTCGTGCCGTTCCACATAACACGCGTGTAACCTGCGCGAGCTGCTCTTGTTTCCGATCGTCATTGAAATAACCTGTACATCCTCGAAAGCTGAACTGAAAACTAAGACAGCTTCAAAATATTACGTCACATAGTAAACAAAACTTGGAAAATTATTATTGTGTTTCACTTTTAAAACAACGTAAACAAATAAGCTGTACTGTAATTGAACATTTTTTTTTTTTGATTATAATTCGAACTACGTTACCAGTGAAAAACCAAACCGTTCAGTTTTTGAAATTGTACGCTAATTATTTTTGTACTCGTTAAATCGAATACTTCGTCCAGTTGAGCACCAATAAAGCAAATTATTTTGTGAGTTTTTATTTAAAATAACCCTTTTCAGCAATATGCGGCGCTTCAAATCACCACACACCAAAATCATTAAAAGGATACTCATTCTTGCCAAGCTATAATGATAAGAATTTAACACATGTCACGAAAGGAAAGAACACGTATATTAAAAGCAACTTACTGCACTGTATAGGTACCATACCATGTTTTCAATTGAAAATATATTTATATACTATAATATATGTATATATAATCGAATAACAAAATCTATCACATCTAACGTTTATTTTTCTTTTTAGGCACGACCACGACCTTATAGTACCTTACCCCCTTTTTCTTTAACAATTTTGTGAACGTAGATTTTCAATTTTAAATCGAAAACATATTCAAATTCAAATTCACAAAAAAAAAAACACAAAGAGCCGATCAGCTGAACTAATATTCGTCACTATTACATACTCTACTCAAATTCACTTCTTATAACACAATACTTCAAATCGTACTTGACCCTCAGGCAGCCTAGTAATCTAACCCCAAATTTACCCTCATAAAATTTCAAAAAAGGGAACGTAAATTATTACCATCTTTCATTGTGTGACACTTGGTTAAACTACACTTAAATCAAAGCCTTGCAACTTTGGCTTCGACCAAGGTATTTGAATGATTTGTTTTTTCAGCGAAAGAAAACAAAAGAAAATAAAGTCGCTACCAGTGCTGCCTTAAACCATTATAACCGGAGATTCATGTTACTATTAATCACTCAAGATTGTTTAACAAACTATTTGACACACACACACAATCCAGTTTACACAAGAATTTAAGCAATGAAATATTCATATTTCTATAGACCATTGAAATATCACCTCGGACGTAATGAAATAAAAATTATGCCATACCAATACTCGCCGTCTTACTTGAAAATCCTTCATACCGATACTTGCCATTTAACTTCAAAATTATTAAGTTTTACCATGGCATGATCTTCACATCTCTTCACTTGCCATCCACGCCTCACAATATTATCATCTGACAATTATAACCTGAAAAACTTAAATAACCTAGCCCGCCATGTGTGGGACGTGAAGTTACATCTCACTTCTGAAATATCAGAAAAAAATCCAATTCTCAGCACAGTAAATACTTTATTTCACTTTTTAACAATTATTATATAATTGCTTATTAGCCAACTAGCATAGTTTCAACAACTAGACAACTTATCACCTCGACGATTATCGAACGACTGGCCGAGCTCCTGACTCAATAATCCAAACGCTGTTTCAACCCCACCACTCTCAATCCTTTCACCGGAAGTTGTCACAAAAGAGTGGCGGGGTCGAGTAGTGTTGCCATTTAATAAAAATAAGATTACCTTTCATAAAATTATTACGAAATTAAGATTACATTTTATAAAATTATGACATGGTCGTAATTATATTAGCACGAACACCCCTACACACATCCTAAGCCCATTATCTCTTGCAGCTAACCTCTAATCCCGCTCATCAGTTATTCTAACGGATGCATTAATCAATACGTGTACCTACTAAGTACATTGATTTAATCGATCAAAAGTAAACCAGGATGGCTTAATAGTTCCAACATAATATTAAATGACTTGCTTGGTAGTGTATCTTGAAACCATGTATAAAATTAACAAAAACTTTATTTCGTATTTTTCTTATGAAAAAAAAAGAAATTTTGACGGAATTACGTTAAAAAGTACCAAAAAGATTCAAATGAATTATGAACACAGTGCAAACAATACGCGTTAATAGACTATTGATATATTGCGTGACACAATTTCAATTCAATACATCAATCAATCCCCTTTCCGCTATCGGCTACAAGTTACATGTTTACATTTGTCTGTTTGTCTGCCATAAACAGTGTCACTTTTGTTTACAATTTACAAGGACTGATTTGCTTTGTGTTATTCATTTCCGCGATGAGTATACAAATGTTATGTATCGTTGTCAACGAGGTACGGCGAAATAGTTAAATCGTTTTAATTGCAAGCCAGAAAAAGCGATATCTAGTTAATTAAAAGGCGCGAAATGGACGGATTCCACGTGAGGATGAAGAAGTAAAATGATTCAGTTTATGTTTTTTATCCCGTTCAGGGGGAATTTCCAAAAATACTCTCTTAGTGCTCCCCTACACTCCCCAAGAAACATATATGCCAAACTACAGCTTCTTGCATTTCTCAGTTTCGGCTTGTGTGTCAGTCAGTCACTTAGTCAGGGAAGAATTTTATATACATACTAGCTTTTGCCAGCGGCTTCGCCCGCGTGAATTTCGTTTAAACTTCACCCCTTTATTTCACCCACTTAAGTGTCATAAACGTAAGAGTAGATAAAATATAGGTATACTTAATCAGAAAGCTTCGAACTGCTAAGCTATCGGAAGTTACACGTGTTATTGTGAGGCAACCATAAAAGATAGACATATGCTGTCGTGGAATATTTTTTATATAATTTTAAGGAGAACATTTCCGTCATACATGATTTCTGTGTAGCTTTAACCATTAAGGTTGCACACGCAACGGAAGCTTGAAAATGGAGTAACTTCTCCCGTTTCCCCAACATTTCCCTTCACTGCTCTGCTCCTATTGATTGTAGCGTGATGAAAAGTATACTATAACCAGCGCGGGAGTATGAAAAATAATTGTACCAAGTTTCGTTAAAATCCGTCGAGTAGTTTTTGTTTCTATAACGGTTATACATCAGACAGACAGACAGACAAAAATTTTACTGATTGCATTTTTGGCATCAGTATAGATGCCTAATCACCCCCTGATAGTTATTTTGGAAATATATTTAATGTACAGAATTGACCTCTCTACAGATTTATTATAAGTATAGATTATATAATACAGTTACATACCTAAAAATGATGATTAGCTGTACTTTTCAAAGTTTAGTGTATTTTTAAAAGTTTAGACTGATTATCTATTCGTTTTAAAACCGGCTTTTGAGAGAGATTGAAAATGAAGGTATTCACAATTTATATCTTAAGGTACTGATTTTATGAGAGATTGTTTAGTTCTTATTTCATTAAAATCGACTCGACTAAACAAAGAAATTACATTCTGATCAACGATCACTGTAAGCCGATTTCGATTAATACAAACAAATCGAAGCCCGGTGTTGACTTAAATGTATATTTAGCTTAAGCCGGAACAAAAGAAAATGTGTACAGCGACCGTATGGCACAACTACACAGTTCGTTGCTTTATTCGGGAGATGCAGAGAAAGAGGAATAAAATGCTTAGAAAACTTTAATACACGAGCTTACCGCTTACCACTCGTGATTCAGAGAGGAGGGAGGGGAAAATCGGATTTTCGAGGCAGATTTTAAAGGGTACAATACAACGTAGATAGTCCATCCGCTGTCTAAGGTAGTAGCTTCTTTATGGAATTAATGTAGCAAACGAGTATGTAGCGCGTAGTTTCATCCATGCAATCAATTGATTGCAGATTAAAATTTAATCTGGTGCATGTAGCCCAAATCTGGAGGCCGGACTATTTATCATCTGTTTAATTAATTCGGTATCTACCGTTGTTTTTCAAATGCAAAATTTAAATGGTCATCTTGTAGCTAATGTTAAACTAAGACGTTAATATTTATCTAGCAGTAAGTTACCGCGCCCCCTCACAAACCTTTGTACATTGCATGAATTTTCACTGCTTTGATAACTATGTAGGATTGTTCAAAAACTTGGCACAATCATTTGCAAAGATCCCTCCTACACTTGTGCATACACGTATTCGCGCGAATGTGAGCAGCCTTAAGTGTACCGGACAGGTTTGCCTGTGGTTAAACTTATCAGATAAACTTGAGCTACGTAGTGGACATACTCGTACATGCGCAATTCTGAAACATACTCGCTAAGTTTGGGTACCTGTACCGTTTAACTGTACGGATAAACCTATCAGGTACATCCATCCTAGCTTGTATGGCTGACTGTTGAGGTGAGGTTGGTTGTGAGATTTTGACACACGACTCATAAAATACTGAGAAACCATGATTTATACTATGGGGACTCTTTATGAGAAAAAAGCGGAAGAATAGTACACGCTAGATTACCCCCCAAATTCATCAAGTTAAACCAGCCCCCACGCAAAGTGTTTGGAAGACATCGAAAACAGCGAAATTAGGGGAGTATGGCGGTTATGGTTGCACTTTCGACCCATGCGGTTGAACGGCTTCCTTGGTCAGTGGTCATATTAGCGAAATGAGGACATCGATCAATATGGCATGCAACAAAGTAATACTTTTGTAAACTGCAGAGGTAACAAAATGCCAAGGACGTGGTTATACGATACGATACTCGTAACATCCTTGCATATGCAGACTGATTACTTCATGAATGGTTATAATTATCACTACCTGATGTGTGTAGCTCTAGGTAACTAGTTAATGCATCGCGGGCATCAAAAGAGAGTACTTTATAAATCTCGCTTTCGAGTTCCATTTACTTTTCGTTCCCAACCTAATTTAATAAATGATAATTGGTAGAAAGTCCCTAATGGATTCAGGCTGAATCGGCTGTGAGATCTGTAGAGAGGTATCGCCATCATAATCATAACAGATACCTATAATTAGTGACTGTATTGGAGCAGACTCGAATACTAACCCTACCCAATACCAGCAGACCAGATTTGTAAGGGGCGACAGAAGCTGGCCCATATTTCATGGACTAGCTACCAACATCTTATTAGGACCAGCCAAAAAACTATCAGTCTGCTGGGAGATTGAGAGCTAATACATTCTTTTGTTCTTGAACAGAAAGGCGACAATGACCCGTTACCATCAGATAGCTTATTGCTCGTTTTTCAGTTATTTATATTAAAAAAAAACAGACATTATATCACAAACATTTCATTAACCTTCAACAGGTCAAGATCCTCAGGACGAACGATCGATCGAACATCGGTAGGTATCGGTAATCGGTAACTTCGACTGATATTATCGCTCGCTAATGGTGTTGGCAATTGTGAACATAATTGCGATATGATGGAATTGTAATGGTGCTGAGTTCAGGGCATTCTAGTGGTTGTTGCTGATTTTATCATATTTCAACCTTTACACGAAATATACAGCGATTATTGTTAGATTCGATTGGTTAAACTATGGTTTACTGCTTACTGCGTATACGTGGTTTTATTTCACACACAGTGATTGCAACGTAACAGAAAGAAGAAAGTTGACAATTAAGACAGAAAAAAATAAAACAAAAAATTGTTCAGACTTTTCTTTTACACAAGTGTTGCCAACATTTAAATTAACATAGGTAGATACATAAGTTATATGTATCTAATACCAAATGAGGTACATTATATTGTAAGTATTTTATCACCTTCCTACTCCTGATCTATTGGATCTCTCTGACCTTGTTAGTCCTGATCACTTTGCAGGTTAAAACTATCTTAACACAAAACAATCATATTGACATGTCGTCATTTTGCATATTTTCTCAAATCGACAAGCCAAAAGTTAAATAAATCATTCTTCTTATTTAATAAATACAATATTCAAAGGTTCTTCGAAACATACAAATTAATATCTACCGGCAGTAACAACGCCGTAATACCGAGTAAGTACCTTGACCAAAGCCCTCAATGAAACTGCGCGATTCAACTTGAACTTGGACGAGTTCAGAATTGTTGTGCAAAGTATGCAAAACTGCTGAAGTAGTTCTAGTAGGGGTAAGTAGCGGACACAACGTGTTGCTAGAATTGGATAGTACAAAGATATTTAATACGTGGGGTATCTAATGATTTGACTTTCAATACATTATTGCTAAGGACTGCTTACAAAGCACTTGCCTGCCTAATTTCGGTAATTTGATTAATCTCGTGTTATTGTTACCTATTATAATTTAGTTTTGGCTACAACCCATTAATGACGCTTTATTGAGCACGAGTCTCTCCTCATTATTGAGAAGGCCTAGAGCATACTCCACCACACTGCTCCAGTGCGGCCCACCCCTGATTTTACTTTTACTATTAACATGGTGTCCAAAAACAAATGGGTAATGTCAACCATCTGGCACTAAACTCTGACCCAGTCGAGAATTGAATCTATGATACACCTAGCAGGTCACCAACCATCGGTCATTGAACCCCGTGTCAAGTATCATTGTGCATCCCGCACACCAGCTACACAACACCGGACGCAACAATTATCTACTAATAATCCACTCTGATTTCAACACCTCGTGCAAATATCCCTGCTTAGTAGTGTAAATTACGTTCGCGTTCGATATACGATTCATTTTAATTGCGTCCCACACAAATGCCAGCTTTCGGGTGCGGTTCCACTTAGGCGGAGCGGAGCGCGATTCACCAATCACATGGCTTGAAATCCACACGAGGCACAGTGAGATGTGGATTTCTAGCGCTCCGTAGGAATCTCGGCTAAAAAGTAGCCTATAATATGATATACATACTGGAACAGCAGATCGACCGATCGCGTATCTTCTCTGAGTCCCGCAAGGGACTCGAGGAATCACTGGGGCTATGTACCCCCTCGTGAGGTTGCCCACGCGGCCCGTTAAGACGGGCCGGTTCTTGGTGTGGGGTGTGTCCCCCGTGTCGCCCGGGAAAGCCCTGCGGTCAGTTGGTCGAGCGTGGAGCTGCGCCAGATCCCGCAGGTGCGGGAACCGCGACGCGTCGACACGCTCGAACATCCTGCGTGCCAGGCTGCGGATGAAGTCGTCCAGGCTCTCGACTCGAAGGTCCCTCTGGATGACGACGTTCCTCACGTATCGCGGAGCGCCGGTGACTCGGCGCAGCGCGATGGACTGCACTGTACGCAGTCTCCGGCGCTGTGGCTCACTCGTCAGCGAGAACCACGCAGGAGCCGCGTACGTGAGGCGGGGTCTAATATAGGCCTTGTAGACCCCGATATTCACCCTCAGAGGGAGGCTCGAGGAGAGCACTGGTCGTAGGATGGTCATCGCGGCTCTGGCGCTCGCAACCGCCTTGTCGACCTGGGGCCTCATGGTCAGTCCTTGATCAATGGTGATCCCCAAGTATGTAGCACGAGGGGACCACTGAATGTCCTGTCCGTTAAGCTTCAGAATAGGGTCGCGGCTGGTTGTGGGTCCGATCCTCACGGCCTGCGTCTTCCCTACATTCACCGACAATCTCCACCGGGCGAGCCAATCGGGGAGGGCATCAAGCACGCGCTGCATCTTGACGATGGCGTGGGGCATGGTAAGTGACGTGGTAACGTCCGCCACGTCATCGGCATACAGGGCGAGCGACGCCCCCCCTGCCACCGGGATGTCGTCGGTGTAGCAGGCGTAGCAGGCCGGAGACAGCAGCTCCCTTGCGGGACCCCGGCCGCGACAGGGCGCTCCGTTGATAGGGTACCCTCTACCGCTACTCTGAAGCTTCTGTTCTGGAGGAAACTGGAGATCACCTTTACGGCACGCCTGGGCGCCGACGACTGCGAGATTGGAACAGCAGATGTAACATTTGCCTATGACTTAAGTAAATTACAAGTAGTATTTGATAGCGGGATTAAGAACTTGCAAATAAATTTTACTAATGCCTTCTATTAACAACATCAGGAACTAAATATCTAATATCTAATATTACAAAACATCGATCTTCCCATGGGAATGAGATGTTTTTCCGCGGTAAAAAGTAGCCTACGTCACTCTCCACCCTCCTAACTATCCCCACACACATAAACCATACCATATAGTAGCCATGTTGCGTCGTGAAAGAGTCATAAACAAACAAACAAACAAACACACTTTCACATTTATAATATTAGTAAGGATTAATGGCGAGAATTTAAAATGCTGAAAGTGAATTTTGCATACAAGCTAAATTGAACTTTGAGCCCAGGTAAAACATTTGTTTTAACGGGGAGTGGTAATACCACATTATCGACAACTCGGGATATAGATAGACCTCGACCGATTGATGTTGAGCTGTTTGATGAATATGGTTAGGTACTCTGTAGCAACCTAAGTCATTCAACAATATTCCTTAAAAGTATTAGATCGATGCATAAAAGACGTAAAATTGATCTTTAAAGACGTTTCATACACACATCAAAAGTGTCTAGGGATCAAGCATTTTTATGCGGATTTCTTGAGATTGAGATGTGGCTTTGTAATAAATTTATGATTTTATAAATTTATATGGATCCTTTTTGGTGCATTTCATTTCATCGCCAACAGCGATTAAAATCCTGCCAGGAAGTCCATCCTTATAGTGGTGGAACCATCATGGTATGGGCGGGTATTTGGATCGGCGGAAGAACTGAGTTGATTTGGATCAGAGGCAACCTCAACGCTCAAATTTATGCTGAGACGATTGTATCAGACGTCATCGTTCCTCTACAAGTGCAAATCGGTCCCTTATTTCAGTTAATGCATGATAATGCACGACCGCACACCGCAAGAGTTGTAAGACAGACTCTCGCCGCAGCTAACATCAATGTCCTGCCCTGGCCTGCTCAGTCGCCAGACTTGAACCCGATTGAGCATGCATGGGATATGCTACAGAGAAGAGCTCTGCCGAATATGGAGGGTATCCAGTGGCAAGAAGACCTTTTTTTGTTGTTGCAACGAACATGGGCGGCCATTCCACAGCGTGATTTGGATGAACTCATTTTGAGTATGCCAAACCGATGTTCTTGTGTTGTTAGTGTTCGCGGTAGAAACACGGATTATTAATTGTTTAAGTTACCCAATAAAATTTTAAAGAAAACTGTTATTTCAGTCTTTTTTTCGAACTTTAATGTTAGTGGTTCAAATGTCAAAAATCCCTTTATTAGGAAAATGGCAAATTTCTTTATTAATGCAAAGGTGACTTGGTTTATCGTTACTGTGACAAACGAAAACACTTTATTTGATGAATCCTTAAAGAAAATTTTAATTAATATCAATCAGGAGAAAAGTTATTGCAAAAATATATGTTGATCCCTAGACACTTTTGATGTGTGTATTTTGGTCGAAAAAGACAACAGATATTCATTCTAAAAAACCATTCCAGAAATATTTGACAGGACCTGTCGAAAACTACAATTAAAATGTCTGCAATAAATTCAGAAGACACCAAATGTTATGTGCATTACAAATATAACCTTACCAACTGGACGCGTTAAGGTAGCCATTGACGATGCGTCCATTTGGAAGTGCCTCCATACATTTAGAAGTATTCCAAATGGACGTATCGTCAACGGCTTCCAAAATTTCAAAGATTTCCTTTGAAGGTACTTCCATATCAATGGATGTCCTCCATTCGGAAGCACTCCAAACGGATGCATCGTCAATGGCCACCTTTAAATTGAAAATTACCGTTTTCTCTTCTTTTTTATTTGCAGCCATATTACTGAAGTCCATAGACGACAGTGAACACTTACCATTGAGTATCTCGTCTGCTCGTTTGCCTTCTATTATCATAAAAGCTAAAAATACACGAACAAAGCACGCACATTGTAAAACGTATCTAATCATGACCGCCTCTCCAACTTATTTATCATAACGAAGAGCTGTGGTACTAAATATGAGACACGTGCCTCTCGCTTCATTATGACGAGACTTGCGCCAAACGAGTTTGTATGAGAAAACATTTCGTTTGTCAACTTCTGAAAAACCTAGACACAGAAAGGAGATGGTCCATTTTGGGCTTGATCTTGTACACTTAACCATGAAAAACCAAAAAATACAGAGAGTTCATTAAAAATATAATAAATTCACAAATCGCAATAAATGACTTGCTAAAATAAAATTAATTTCGAGTTATTCGGTAGGTACTACTTGCAACACTTGCAAGATGGCGTCCTTCACTCTGAGTTCAAGCCATTGTTCAAGCATAGAGAAGGCATATTGACAGCTAACGTCATACGTCAAAAATTATGACTCCTCTGGTCTGCTGCCCGCCATTATGTAGAATAATTGCGTCACGTGGAGTTAATAAATAATTTTTGCACTGAAATAAAGATGAGTTCGTGGATTTGATTAGTCAAAAATGGTTTATTTTTCTTTTTTATTTTATTTTATCACTGGTACAAAACCAGGCCCAGACTCCATACAATTTTGGACCGTCTCCTTTGCGTCCAAAGTGTGAAGTTTCTTTGATCACAACTGTTTAATCATAGAACGTATGCACTTTAACGGGCTTTTACAAAATGTTGAAATTTTACTACATTTTTACAGCTACTTTATAAAGTAACACAGAAACACTGACTGGACTCATCGCACGACCTAGTACTTCACGCTAGGCCTACTACGTCGCGGTAACTACACAGGCGTACGTTATAATGACAATGTTGATAAGTGTATGGTTAACGACACCAATTATCACTGCTTGGCATGCATGTTATTAGCTACTTAACTACACAATCTCAAACAAAACACTTGGAACTCTTGGAAGTTAAGTTGTATTGTAACTTCCGAGTGCATTTGGCAACGATCTGTGTCATCTATTTACCCAAACACATTCAAACTGCGCCTCTTAAATTTTCAATGTAATACCCACATGCTCTAAACTCTAAAGTCTATAGTCCCACTGTTGCCGTTTTTTAGGGTTCCGTACCCAAAGGGTAAAACGGGACCCTATTGCTGAGACTTCGCTGTCCGTCCGTCCGTCCGTCCGTCCGTCTGTCACCAGGCTGTATCTCATGAACCGTAATAGTTACACAGTTGAAAGGAGGATGGGCACAAATGTATGGAATCTGGTACCGGCACCAATCGGAGTAAGTGATACATCGTTGGATAGGTATTTTTGTGTAGATTGTGAATAACCATAGCGCTTGTCCCGGTTCATTGTCCGATCGTAGTAATCTTACTTGAAAATATTTTTAATTATCAGTACATATAAAGCTATTCGAACTAAATTTTATCGTTTATTCTATACGTAGGTATATACTCGTATATGTTACTGTAAAAGCCTGAACCACGGTGACTCTTAAGATTTACCGGTCAATTTTAAGATTTACCAGTCAATCGTAAGATTCACCAACACGAGTTGATATTTTTTTTTTACTACCATTTATTTGATGAATCTTAGGATTTACATTTAGGCATTGTAAATATTATCGAATTATGTGCGTTTTAAGCATTTAAATGACACTTGCTACAAACGGTAAAGGAAAACATCGTGAGGAAACCTGCATGCCGGAGAGATCGCAAAACTCAGAAGTGTGTGAAGTCCGCCAATCCGCACTTGGCCAGCGTGGTGGCGTATGGCCTTAACCTTCTTATTCTGAGACTCCTCTCAGTAGTCATCCGTGCTCAATAGTGGGCCATGATGGGTTGAGAATGAGATGGTGGTGATGATGATGATTTTTATTTGTTAATTGAATAAGCTCAAAATCTGTGCAAACATCATGAAAATCAGTCGAACTATGCCAAAGATATGATTTCTTAAATTCTAATTCGAACTAAATATTTCGTCTTCTAAAGGCTATATTTCAAAACGGACAATTCGTACGGGTTTGTCGCCATAGTAATTTTTTGTACTCTTGAAAAGACCTATCAAACGACAGTAAAGTCATTTTGATTGGACATGGGTACCAAAACGCCCATCCTCCTTTTCACAGATGATGTATTTCTGTTGCCGCTACAACAACAAATACTAAAACACTGAATAAAATAAATATTTAAGTCGAAATATGGCTTCGACGCTCCAGCGATAAATTAGTCGCTCCAAGAGATGGCGTCGCTTGTGGCTAATATATTATGTAGTCCGATGCATTTAGTTACCTGCCGGTCCAAGAGATGGCGTTGCTTGTGGCTAATATGTAGTCCGATGCTTTTAGTTACCTGTCGGTCCAAGAGATGGCGTTGCTTGTGGCTAATATGTGGCTACTGATGTAAATGTAAATATAGTGAGGCTTTTATACAAAAGGCCAGATTTTTTTGGCGTTTTATACATAATGGTACGGAACCCTTGGTGCGCGAGTGCAACTCGCACTTGGCCGGTTTTTAGGGTTCCGTAGTTATCATAAATAATCATGTAACCTGAACGCAAACTACTCGATTCGAAACAAATATTGTTCTGTATAATTAAAAAAATCCCTAAAATACTTCATGATAATATTACAGGATGAATACCTAAATATACATCAAACATTAATATTATCAATTTTCCCCTACATTTTTAAATGTTAATCACCTTTATTTACTTTCAGTGTTTAAGTAAGTTTGCACAGGTGTTTAATATTTTTCATTAGTACATAATTTTAAATTTATTATATTCATAAGTATCATAACAGATAATAATTATACTGCAAAAAATAAGGTAGATATTATTTATAAATGAATAAGTTTTGATCTTCTTCGGGTTAGCTTTGTGCTATGTGACGTCGCAAATAATCCCAAATTAGTATCACTTATCACTTATCAGACAAAGTCATAAAATTAAGCAGAGAGGATTAAAACGTGTTTTCCCATGGAAACGAGGTATACTTATAGTGGTATTTATCCGGAAAAAGGAAGCTTAAGTTATCACTTCCCAGTCCATGTCCCATCTCCATACGTATATCAGTTTGATATAGCTCTTATTCGACGTGAAAGAAAGACAAACAAACGAAAAATTTCGTATAAATAACATAAGTATGAATAAGAACCAGCTTGTTTGGTCAAATTTCAAACATTCGCATTCCACGCCGCCAGAAATCAATCCGTATTAATAACTACAATTTCCACATTCTCGCACAAAAATTCCCCCTACCAAACATAACCTAGCCCACGCGATATTTAAAACTGTAAGAAGAAAAATAAACAGGCTGAAATAATTTCAGCATTCTTCTTTGAAAGCAATAACAAACTTTTAGTGTTAAGCGGCTTGAATAAATCATGATCGCTTTAAGCACGAAACTGGATTTTTTTCTCGTGCCGGAAAATATTGTTGTCGGTAGAGAATTTTTATATACACAATATTAAGTAAAAACTTGTTACACTCGACTGCGTTTATATTAAGGACATTCATGTGCTACTTGTAATTTTTCTTAAGAAATGCTTACTATAAATATATGTACCATTTGTGAATATTAATACTACGAAGGTATCCAACACACATATACGAGTATAAACAAATAAAGTAATGTTACTTAGTTATTGTTCACCTACTCATCTTTTTAATTAATCAGCTTCCGAGAATTCCTCGCACTCCAATTTGTACAAACGAGTTCAAATATTGTTCCAGTTAAAACGCTCATAGCCCGACGGCTTGCATCGAATCCGAGATTCCGAGTGATCAACTGAGCACCACGGTCGGTAGTTGGATGGGTGACCGCTAGTGCCAATCATTTCTTGTGTGCCTTCGGGCTTCGGATGATATGTAACACCATCTACTAACTTGACTAACCATCCTAGTCCCTTTGAGTCTAGTTCTACGTCGGTCACAGTTGTTATGGGCGGCAGCGGAAGGGTGGTGCTGCATGCTCGTTTGCTATCTTAATTCCATAAAAAAAAAACTTCGAACGGCATAAAGGTTTCTGGCTCCTAAGTTGAACACTAACTCCTCCAACTAATTTTAACGAAGCCGCGTGGAGTATTCATTAAGTCTCCTCAGTAATGAGCACATAGCCCCTGCTGTTAAACTCCTAAAATTCCTGTATCTGAGCAAAAGCACAGCCCTGTCATGCTTTTCTCGAAGCGATTCAGGACACTTTCAACGTCTCGGCAACTTCATTGTGAATAATGCAATTGAAGTGAGATGCGAGACAGAACCTCTCCTAGTCTCTCACTTTAAGAAAAACCGTAGCTGAAGTACAAGCAACATTATCCGAAAAGCAAAAAGGAGTACGTCCCAACAAAAGGACATAAAATCTCATCAGAAATAAAATGAGAAATGCAAGTCTCGTAATGCAGTCCTTCCAACGGAAAAATTGTGACATCACTACATAGTATAAAACAAAGTCGCTATTTTTGTCCGTCTGTTTGTTTGTTTGTCTGTTTGTCTGTATGCTTAAATCTTTAAAATTACGCAACGGATTTTGATGCGGTTTTTTGTAATAGGTAGAGTGATTCAAGAGGAAGGTTTTTATGTATAATACATGCATATATTCCCACGAGAACGGGATCCACGCGGGTGAAACCGCGGGCGGTCTGCTAGTCTAAAATAAAACCAACCCAGCTTTGCCTTTAATGATGATACAGTTTAACTACACCGTTTTAATATTACAATAACACTTTCGAATTTAACGGTTGAATATTCTTATGGCTTTACAAGCGCGACTGAGCGTAGATTTCAAAGAAGCGTCACTAATATTTGACAAGCAATTCAATATCCAAATATTTTCATTTGGAATTGGTTTTTAACCGTACTTCAATTCAAAACCAGGAGGAAGTTCTCAATTCGTCTGTATATTTTTTTTTCTTTTGTGTTACCTCAGAACTTCGCACTGGGTGAACCGATTTCGATAATTCTTTCAGCATTCGAAAGCTAATGACTGCTGTCTGATCCCATAAACTGAGCGACATCTGACGGTATATTTTTGAGGTATTCTCAATAATGAGAATTTAATTTTAATTTTTAATACTCGTTACCTCATAACTTTTGACTGGGTGTTCCGATTTTGATGTTTTTTTTTGTTTGAAAGGTCCCTTTTTCAATTGTGCAACTTCTGGCGGGTGGTTTTTGAGTTATCTCGACTTTGAAGCCGGTTATTTTTTTGTAAAAAGTTAGTTATTACAAACTCTTTTCAAACGTCATCCATCGCTTTCATAAAACCCTACGGTGTGAGCATAACTAATTACCTATCTAGCAAAGATATTCTCATAGTCAATCAGACAGACGTCTTGCGTGCTGACTTTAAAAAAAAATATATATCTGAATCTATCTACATAGTTACACCATTACCGACTGTAAATAACACGTGGAAACCCAATTCCACAACACGTGGAATCCCAATTCCCATCTCATTCCAATCAACCGGAAAACCGAAAAGTTCCCGAGTATGTTGGATTCACTGCGAAATCTAATTTGAAACCGATCGAGATTCGATAATAAACTTTTTAAAACGAGTTATCGCACTCTATACACCGACCAAATTATCTCGACATAATTCACTTTTATCGCGCGCCTATCTATCCACCTACCTACTCCAATCCACGATTTACAACGCGTGTTAGCAAAATCATGATATCCAATTCGGTTGAACTGTTTCTGAGATTAGATTAATAGAACAATAATAACTAACTTTGTTCAAAAATCCACCGACTTCAAAATCGATAGGTAGAGAATGTAGAGATAGTTCAAAGGCACTACCTTATGAATAAGAAAGTAAACTATCAAAATTGGTTCACCCAATACAAGTTTTCTGCTAAAACAAAAAAGTACAGTGAGATGAGGACCTCCTCCTTTTTGAAGACTGTTGAAGTTAGTATCTGGACAAGAGAAATAACCTGCTGTCAAATCTAGAATTTGCATGATACTGTTCAATTCAAGTACCTAACATACTAAGACAACATAATCGCATAACGTTACACATAATTATTAGGTACTGCGCACACATATCGCGCTATAAGAGAACACATAGGTACGTGTGACCTTTGATACCATAATCTTCATAATAGAGACCTTTCGAGACTACGATTACATTGTATTCGCGGATCCCCCTAATTTAACAATACTGGCGTAACTCAGCTTTGCGCGAGGCACTAATGCTCAGATCTTAAGCTTTTGCGCTAAGTCTTAGAAAAGATAACATTATTCAATTGATACAGTACTCTTTTGTTCAATTTAAGACCGTTTCATATTCATGAATTAACATAAACTGAGCAAAATTTATGTTAAAGCTTCATAATCAACGCGTTTGAGGTAGACGGGATGATGGATTTTAAATGCAGATTAGTCTCCGATTCATTTATGTTAACGACCACTTTACTGTTTGCAGTTACAATAAACAACTTTATCCGTACTAACATTATAAAATCGAAAGTGGCTCTGGTATCTTTGGAGTTGGTGGCTGTGTAAAGGAAAAACGATAGTTTTTATCTCACTAATAATGTAATGGAGACTCGGAAGAAAAAACTAACAAATAAAAGTCAAGAACTAGTAGTAAATAAAACATAGGTACTTAGACATGGATTTATTGAACAGTCGATCGAAATAATTGCTTTTTACAAAAAAAATAACCGACTTCAATCTTGATAAGTAGAGATAACTCAAAAACTACTCGCCAGATGGCGCTCAATTCAACATATAAGTGTAAAGTTCTCGTCACTACAAATTAATCAAGCCCAAACACTAGATAACTGCAGTAAATCGTTGAGGAGTTCCCTCGACTGTCTTTCGGCTTCATCAGATCGACTCCAGATCTTCATGAAATGGTAGCGCTTTAATGTACTTATGATAACATAACAAACACACTAGTTGTCCATACAATTTTCGAAAGTTCCCCTCGATTTCTCCGAGATGCCATCATCAGATCCTGGTGTCCTTATCAGGGGACCCCACTGCGCATATCTACTTTACAACAAAAAAAGAATTATCAAAATCGGCCCATAAACGACGGAATAATCGCTGGACGTACATAAAAAAAAAGCATATATACGGTCGAATTGAGAACCTCCTTCTTTTTTGAAGTCGGTTAAGAAGAAGTTTAAAGTCGAATGCCAAACATCAATTTCTATAGATTTTAGATTAGAAGATCAACAGAACAGTAAGCGCTGTTATCGAAAGAAATGTATCCGTAGACATGAATTAAATAACATTAATTATCGACACTTCAAACGACATGTAAGGCAGGCGGTAGGCCGAAATAGAAAATCACTCAGACTTAAAACTGATACCTGCAAACGATATGCCTTTAACCTGTTATTTTATCGTTTTATTTTCATAATAATCTCATCCGATTACGGGTTATCTTGCAACATCGATCAATATTATATTTAGGTGTCGTTTATCTTTCAAATTTATTACCCCTATCGAGTTTTCTTGCGATTTATTTAATACTCGCGGGAATATCCGATTCAGAGATATATTCTGGGTTTTGAAATGTTCGAAAATTTTAAAGCAAAATCTTTTGAAGATCCATTGGACGTCTCGAAAGAAACTAATTCTAATATACGTAATGGATTACTCAATGGAGTGTTCGTCATATTTCACGACACACATGATAAAGCACGTGCACAAGTCGACGACTACACTCCAAAGTTGAAAGTAAAGCGATAACGTTACGTACGCTGTGTCGCTAATGCTATACTCTTACTTATTTAGGTAAGTCATCCATCATTACATAATACATATCAAAATGTTACTGTTCCACCTGCACATGAAAGATATATAATATGAAAAACCTATTTTTGGTTGCCTTTATTGACGCAATACTTATATCACAAAACAATGATTGTTAGAATATTTGTCTGCTTATCTCTGCCTTTGTGTAGGTGCCCTACGGTAACCTCAGAAACGACCTATTTGAATGCGGTCAAAGATTCATTTAAAAGATTCAGTTCAAAAATAGAACGACTAATAAATAATTTTCTACTGTGGCTGCTCAGAGACAGATTTCCCCAAACTATCGAATAATTTTCTATGCGAATGAAACATTCATTACGAAAGCAAGACATTTTACAGCTTATTTATACGGTAACTTGTTACTTGTAGCCCTTGATGCCAAAACAGTCGGTAGTAGCATCAAACTTGGCACACATCCACGAATCTTCCGAAACTTGAGCACTCAATCTAGCGATTTACCATTCGCTGCCGGGGGAAAAAGTGAATGAACCTCCGCGCAGTTGTTGATCGCGCTCATTTACTACACGGAGTAAACAAGTTTTGTTTTTCCATTATGCCCATTGAACGTTACTTCAACTTCTGTAATGATCTAAACAATTGCTTATTTGAATGCTTTTATTTTGGCTTTAAGTACGTATGATGAATCATTATTAAACCGTGAATTTACATGTTTTTGTAGAATTTAAATACCAAATGAGCAAGCAGCCTTCCCCAGCTACACATGAAAACTGTTACCGACGTAGAATAAAACTCAAAACGGGACTAGGAGAGTTAGTCCAGTTACCCAACGTTATTAAAAACGCAAGTTGATGAGGACTGCTGCAAGGACTATTACTGACAGTGAATTCTGTTAGCTGTTGTCAATATAGTACAGTTAGTAATTTATTAGTATGAATCTCATTCTAATTCGGTCACAGATGTGGTGCTCCCTTAAGGATTCCGATGGTCATGTCTAAAGTTGTAACCGGATTCACATAATATAAACGTTCATAAAGGGTCATTGCATCACAAAACCTTGTAAAGACTTAAATATTCGAATCCTCCTCGCTTCACCAACTATCTATTTGCACAGTCGGTCGTACTCAATTTCCATTTGCAAATTTGTCTACTGCAATTTTGGTAATTGAATTTCAAGACTCAATTAATTAAATGGATAAGTCGTCTCTCTTCCAAAATCATTATCGGATTACGTTATTAAATTAAGTGGATATCAAACATCCTCGTTACCAAAACGTTAACGTTTCAATTCTATTATTCGTTTAGGATGCCAAACATTTAATCCAATCACGATTTGAACAGTACAAACGAATATAACTTCAACAAAAAACCTATTTCAACATCAACAAGTAACAATATTATTAAAACATTCGTTGAGGAATTCATCATCAAAGTATTTGAAGTCAATTAAATATTTATAATTAGGCATAATTCAAAACTCATTAGATCGTACTCAAATTTCAGTTTCATAACACAACAAGCTTGGTTCGAACATAAAAAGAATCATCCAAATCGGACACCCAGAACAGAGTTATGAAGTAAAAAAATACAGTTAAATTAAGATCCTCTTTTTTGAAGATAGTTAGAAATTGAGAAAATATCTGTTATGTCATAAAGGTCTAGAATTCCAGTATTGATGAAAACAATAAATTTCTCGGCGTCTGGCACCATAAGTTGAATTCGCCGACAATATTTCAAAGTGTAAGTGATACTGATAGTCTTAAATTTCCTATTTCTGTTCTGATAAATAAATGTTGTTCGCAGGAAAGACATTTGTCATGGCTAAACTTGGCAGTGGTCACCTTTTGTCTCTCGTGACTATTTTATTTTGATATGGGTCCCATTACATTTCATTATCTGGTCTAGAGGACTTGGAAATCTCTTTTAGGTTTTGCTTTGATATGTGTGATGTGATTTTATCATGTATTATAGAACGAGAGTGTATCCGTTACGTCAAGGAAAAATATGTATATGTTGTTGAAATTGGTATCCCTATTGTAGAAAGCGTATAAATATACCCCTTAATTGCATTATTGAACATAATGGTTCTGACTGTTCTTTCCTATTTCCGAACCAACCGCCGCTGACAAAATAAAGATAAACCATAATTTTCTTATTTTGAAACAAACTACAAGATATTCAAACAATCTCTACGTCAGCATATACGATAAAATGATGCGTACTAGAGAAAACTTTTAGAAACCTCGACAAGTTGAACTCGTAAAAGCGTTAAAGACAAACCAATCCAGAAAACAAATGAAGACCCCAGTCCTTAATACATAAAATCACATTTTGCAGATGGCTTGTACTCAGGATGACTACAAAGTTTGCAGGGACAAAGCTCTAAAAGCTTTTAAGCAGAATCGCTCATTGTATATTACACAAGCGTCGAATCTAAATCCCGATGAAATCTCCAAATCCCGAGGCTTTAGTAGTTTGCCAATCAGATGCTATAGCGAAACGGGTATGTCAACATTGCGTATCGAGTTATCACACTAACTTCATACTCGTTTGGTTACGTAAATAGTTAGCTGCGCTGCGTAACGAAGCAAATAAGTATGAAATGTCAAATATCCGAGTCAAATGTGTTCAGTGGAGCTATATAAATCATCAGCGCATTTTATAGCAGCCCCACAGCTGGCTTGGGTCTCCTCTTTGTGTGATGGGTATATTCGAAGTCTACGCCAAAGTCTGGCCAAGCGGATTGACGAAGTTTAGTTTCACGTTTGAGAACATTATGGAAAACTCATTGGTGATCAGATTTTCACATAATAAGTAAATATGAAAAAATCATGATACATCTACATTTAGGCATTAAAACTTTTAACGCTAAATCGATTTAGGTGGTACTCAGGTTCTTCGAGAGTTCGCCCCGATACTTTAATCATAAAAATACAAACCATTGACATAATTTAAACGATGCTTGTAGTTTTCCGACGCCCACGCGAGCCGCGGAGACGCGGGTTGGAATCAGTTGTATTATAATTTTATATCTTGCTACTCATAACCTTTTATGATAATCTGTCTATTTGAAGATTCAGAATAAGTGCGCAATGCATTTAAACCCTTAATTTGTTATTCATGCCTCAATAATAGATGAATCCTCCTACTGCTGCCTACTTTATTATTTGCTACGTCATCATGTATAAACATTTCTAATTTCATGTCACTACTGTAAATAGAAAATCGCCGTAACATACGTTGTTTTACTATTTTAAAATTGTTTTTTGAAATTGATTAGCATGATAGTAAACTAGACAGTAGTTAGCGTGAGTACCCCACCAATCTCGATAACGCGGTTAGGATGTCTAAGGCTCTAGACAGACGGGCTGCATTTCAACTGCAATTCAACCGCAAATTGCAGTTCAGGTGCAGTTTGAATGCAGTTGACACGACTGCAATACAACTGCAAACGAAACGCGCGGCCCAATTGCAGTTCAATTGCAGTCGGTTCAACTGCAAACAAACTGCAAACGAACTGCACCTTACCCATCCGCCCGCACTACTTTTACACACTCCGCCCCCCGCGCATAGAATCAGTAGCAGAAACAACTTAAAAGTGTGCGCACGCGTTGTCTGTCCGTAAATAAAATAAAGATGTCGAGCGACGAGGATGGTAATACAGTAAATGAATCAGTACCATTTGATACTGACGCATTTATAAGTGCAATAAAATCAAAACCTTGCATTTGGAACTATAAAATTGAATCTTATAGTAACAAAATTGAAAAAAACAAAGCATGGGCGACTATTTGCGAAATGTTTACCCTCGAATTTGAACAGAAGAGTAAGAAAGAGAAAAATAATATTGGTAAGTATTTTATTACCCGACTGTGAAAGGAAGAGGGTAATTTTTTTCGAGAGTATGTACATTATGGCCGTTTTTTTCTGTCGCCCTACAACCTAAACGGCTGAACGGATTTTGACATAATGAGGTTTCGTTGAATTCTTCAGGACTGTGAGTGACGCAGGCCATTTAAATGTTCAAAATGGCGCCCGCAAATGTAAAATTGGGGGATATGTTTGGATTTTTTTCTTTGTGTGGCCCTACAGCCTAAATGGCTCAGTGAAACTTCTTCTAGACATGCGAAAATATTTGTAAAAGCATTTCTCTTGTGATCTCAGTTTTGGTAATAAAGTATAAAAATCACCTTCATGTTTATGTTGCAATATTAATTGGACCCACATTTTACGATTTCTCTTGAGTTTTGATGCACGGCGATGAAGTAAAAGTAGCAGTAATGCTTCATCAAATCTTGTAATCTCGTTTCTCGACATTTTTATTTTATCTACAGACAAACAACGCGTGTGCTCACTCTTTGTTTCTGCTACTGATTCTAAGGTGCAGTTCGTTTGCAGTTTGAATGCAGTTGAAGCGACTGCAATTGAACTGCAATTGGGCCGCGCGTTTCGTTTGCAGTTGTATTGCAGTCGTGTCAACTGCATTCAAACTGCACCTGAACTGCAATTTGCGGTTGGATTGCAGTTGAAATGCAGCCCGTCTGTCTAGAGCCTTAGGCTCTAGAGCCTTACAAATATTTTCGCATGTCTAGAAGAAGTTTCGAAGAATTAACAGACATCTTAAAAAATAAAGTATGCCGACAAGACACAAATATGAGAAAAAGTATATCGGCAGAAGAAAGGATTGCAAATTGCAAGTTCAAATTCGGGGGTAAACATTTCGCAAATAGTCGCCCATGCTTTGTTTTTTTTTCAATTTTGTTACTATAAGATTCAATTTTATAGTTCCAAATGCAAGCTTTTGATTTTATTGCACTTATAAATGCGTCAGTATCAAATGGTACTGATTCATTTACTGTATTACCATCCTCGTCGCTCGACATCTTTATTTTATTTACGGACAGACAACGCGTGCACACACTTTTAAGTTGTTTCTGCTACCTACTGATTCTATGCGCGGGGGGCGGAGTGTGTAAAAGTAGTGCGGGCGGATGGGTAAGGTGCAGTTCGTTTGCAGTTTGTTTGCAGTTGAACCGACTGCAATTGAACTGCAATTGGGCCGCGCGTTTCGTTTGCAGTTGTATTGCAGTCGTGTCAACTGCATTCAAACTGCACCTGAACTGCAATTTGCGGTTGGATTGCAGTTGAAATGCAGCCCGTCTGTCTAGAGCCTAAGCCGTTTTCTGTCTACACTCTATCCTCTTTCACCAAGTGCACGTATCACTGGCTACGCCTAGGGCCTAGATAACGAAGAGATCCTCCCTGACGCATGTTATTTAATTACAATCTATATAAGGGTTTTACAATTCGTTTATATTTTAGGGAAATCTTTTAATTATCTATCTTTTTTGTCTTTTCAAATATCTTTTCCATGTTTATGCGTATTGGGAAATAGAATAATCTTATTTGTATTTGTATGTACACAGTAAAGTGCACGAAAACAGCAATTCACTAAGACAACCATTGTAATTGAAAGGAAACACCGACGAGGTGACGTAGAAAAGCGAACGTCGTAACAGACTTCGTTCTCACGCCAGTTTACAATACAAAAGTTGTAGATATTCCTGATGAAACACTTGAAACGTTCAGCGGTTATACAATTTAAAGTGAGGTAAACAACGGTTAAATTGGGGAAGTACACAAGGCGGGAAGCAGCCGCATTGTCGATGTAGTGATTGTTCCCGCGACCACTTGTTTAACGTGGCCGCGAACATCGCCAGAATCCAGATGAAACGCTGTCGGCTTTATTTGTTACTTATATTATTTATAGTAATAAGTACTTGTATCTTGACTTGTACTTGCACGCAGATGCAAACCTAATGATAGCATCTCATATAAACCTCTGTGGTTTCCTGTTGCTAATCAATACCAAATTGTTCATAAATTGTTAAAGATCGTTCACGATTCATCTGCCGAAATTTTTACACTACTTAATTCTTTGATTCTGGACAGCACACAGAATAGATTAAATCCAGTTAATATATTCTCTTGGGATAATTTTAACGATACCAGACTCCTAAGTTGGCAATAACTAGTAAAATATTTTTACTCCTAATTTAGGCAATAATCATACATTCACTTGAAGCTTATGAGTCCTACATTTACGTAGATAGTAACACAAACGTAGGCAAGCTATCCCAATCCAGTGGAATATGTATTTACAACGTAAGGTCCTAATTTTTTACCACAAGACAATGCCGGCATCCATTACCGGCAGTGTGAAATGTTTCATAATCTTATCATATCTTTGAACCATTGTCTCATAATACAAATTAGTCCAGTAATTAAAAAGCAACAAACCACTAATTAAATTATAAAAGTAATATTGGCGGTCGTCAACCGCAAAAGGAAATTGTAATTAAGCCAGTAAAAATATTCGGCCGAATAAAAAATCATATTTGTATCAATTAGCGAATAATGTTGACGGCGGTCCGATTTAATCGATTCATTAGCCTTTAACTGGCTATAACCAAAACGAATAAACGACGAAAGCCATAAACCACTCGCGACCAACTACCTCACTAAATATTTCTTGCTTTTTACGTGAATTATAATGAAATTACATTGCATACCAATTAATGGATGTAATCATGTAACGTTGTGATCCTGTAATGATTGACAAGTTGACAAGCCAATTAATCTATATCTATCCTTACTAATATTATAAATGTGAAAGTGTGTTTGTTTGTTTGTTTGTTTGTTTGTTTGTTTGTTTGTTTGTTTGTTTGTGACGCTTTCACGTCGCAACAAAGCTATTATATGGTAAGGTTTATGTGTGTGGGGATAGTTAGGAGGGTGGAGAGTGACGTAGGCTACTTTTTACCGCGGAAAAACATCCCATTCCCATGGGAAGATCGATGTTTTGTTAGTTACTAGATATTTATTTTCGGAGTTGCCAATAGATGGCGTTAACAAAATTCATTTGCAAGTTCTGAATTACGCTATCAAATACTACATGTAATTTACTTAAGTCATACTTAAGTCATAGCTCTGCCTCGAGAACTCCCCGCTCCGGCTGTGTTCAGTGTACCGCCCGCCCGCTGGCACTATCCTGTTGGCTGATGTCCGCAAGTTGCTGGACTCGCCGACACCGGTGGTGGGCGCGGGCGACTGGAACTGCAAGCATCCGGGGTGGAATAGCCTAGCTGCCAACAGAAGTGGAAGGCTACTTTTTGATGCCGCTGAACAGCACGGCTACACTGTCGAGTGTGTTGCACACCGTTACCGCGGCTCTGAATAAGAGAGAACGCGTGTGTGCAGTATTCCTCGACATGGAAAAGGCGTTTGACCGTGTTTGGCACGACGGCTTTCTCTACAAGATCTCGCAGCCGTCGGCGCCCCGGAGTGCCGTTAAGATGATCTCCAGTTTCCTCGAAAATAGAAGCTTCAGAGTAGGTAGTGGTTGAAGACGCCGAATCCACCGAGCGTCCGATCGCAGCCGGCGTCCCGCAAGGGAGTTGCCTGTCCCCGGGCTGCTACGCCTGCTACACCGACGACATCCCGGCGGCAGGGGGGGCGTCGCTTGCCCTGTATGCCGATGACGTGGCGTACATCACCACGTCGCTGAATAGAACCCACGCCATTGTCAAGATGCAGCGTGCGCTGGATGCCCTCCCCGAATGGCTCGCCGCGTGGAGACTGTCGGTGAATGTCGGGAAGACGCCGGCTGTGAACATAGGAGGATACCTCAACAGGCGGGACCCTACTCTGGAGCTTCATGGACAAGATATCCAATGGGCCCCACAGCCCAAATACTTGGGCAAAATCGACGGAAGACTCTCGATGAAGCCACAGGTTACGAAAGCCGTCGCGAATTCCAGAAGTGCGATGGCAGAAACCAGTGCTCTCCTCGAGCCTCCCTCTCGGACTGAAGCTCGGGGTCTACAAGACCTACATCAGACCCCGCCTCACGTACGCGGCAACGGCGTGGTACGCGCTCGCCAGCGAACCGCAGCGCAAGAGGATGCGCGCAGTTCAGGCGATTGCGCTCCGCCGGCTGACTGGTGCGCCGAGGTACGTCAGGAACGCCGTCATCCAGAGGGACCTTCGAGTCGAGAGCCTGGACGACTTCATCGAGCGATTGGCACGCAACATGTTCGGGCGTGTCGACGCGTCGCGGTTCCCGCATCTGCAGGACCTGGCGCCGCTCCACACCCGTCCACCGGACCGCTGGGCCTTCCCGCGCGACTTGCTGGTTGCGCGGGACGGGCCTAGCACTGACTGATACTGGGGCTTCGTAAGTCGTCGCCCGACGCTGATCGGCTCCTGCTGGGCTTCCCACCAGCGGGATTCACCCGGTAGGGGCTCGATCGCCTGGGCGGCGCGAAGATGAACCCCATCCCGTTTAAGACTCTGTGGCCTGTAAAAAGGTCACCACTCACCGGACTTGACCTATTGGTTAACCACAGATGGACAACCAAGGGCCTTAGGGCCCAACCCAAGGACTGGCCCGTTTTAACGGGCCGCGAGAGACATCCCCTAAAGGGGAACTAACTGTCCCGAGGGCTCCACACACCTCAGACAGGGTGGAGTGAAGAGAGCGAGTAGTAGGCTACTTTTTAGCCTAAATTCCTACGGGAGCGGGACCTACGCGGGTGTTACCTACGGGTCCCGAAGCGAAGCGCGGGCGGTTCTCTAGTACTTATAATAAATCTGTAGAGAGGTCAATTCTGTACATTAAATATATTTCCAAAACAACTATCACAGGGGGATTAGGGATCGATACTGATGCCAAAAATGCAATCAGTAAAATTTTTGTCTGTCTGTCTGTCTGTCTGTCTGTCTGATGTATAACCGTTATAGAAACAAAAACTACTCGACGGATTTTAACGAAACTTGGTACAATTATTTTTCATACTCCCGCGCTGGTTATAGTATACTTTTCATCACGCTACAATCAATAGGAGCAGAGCAGTGAAGGGAAATGTTGGGGAAACGGGAGAAGTTACTCCATTTTTTAAGCTTCCGTCGCGTGTGCAACCTTAATGGTTAAAGCTACACAGAAATCATGTATGACGGAAATGTTCTCCTTAAAATTATATAAAAAATATTCCACGACAGCATATTATGTCTATCTTTTATGGTTGACTCACAATAACACGTGTAACTCCCGATAGCTTAGCAGTTCGAAGCTGATTAAGTATACCTATATTTTATCTACTCTTACGTTTATGACACTTAAGTGGGTGAAATAAAGGGGTGAAGTTTAAACGAAATTCACGCGGGCGAAGCCGCTGGCAAAAGCTAGTTCAATATAAATTATGATGACTTTTGATAAATAATCGTATTTTTTAATTAAGCACTTAGCAGTGTCAGCAAAGTTATTTAAACTCTGGGAGTCTCGAACCAGAGAGGCCGGGTTCAAATCCAGCATGCACTTTTAATTTTCAAAAATTAAGTGCATACTAAAATTTGTTTATCAATTACTTCAGTGAACAAACACTTTGTGAGGAAACCTGCACAACTGACAGTTCCCCATAATATCTCAGAGCTATAGAGAATTTCTACCAATTAACAACTTCTAAACCCTTATCTCTCGTTCTCTTATCGTTTTTGGTAGTACGGCAGAGTCTGGTTAGTCACCATCCCTTTTGCTTCTTTCAGCAGCGAAATAACTTACTCTGTTGCACCATTTACTTATTGACCAATTAACTTCAAATAGCTTGTTTGGAAATATTTTATTATTAATTTACAATGATGCAATAAATAGGTAGATTGAGCGTCGCCCTACAATGAAGACAAAAAAAACACGGCAACAATATCAAGCATGTGTGCGTGCAGGCGATGTTTTTCACGTTCGTCTAGTGTCTATGTTGCGTGATCAATGATACCAGTTACTAAAATTTTCCCATAAATCACACATTAAACTTAATTTATGGAGTGGTTATTTTCATGAATAAATAAAAAACCCTACTTAATTTAATTACAGTTGTTTATGTTAATGTTGTAATAAACCAGCTAAGTTAATTAAATTAATATTTTTTACGCAGTTTGTAGTTGGAAAGGAGACGGTCCAAAATTGTATGGAGTCTGGGCCTGGTTTTGTACCAGTGATAAAATAAAATAAAAAAGAAAAATAAACCATTTTTGACTAATCAAATCCACGAACTCATCTATATTTCAGTGCAAAAATTATTTATTAACTCCACGTGACGCAATTATTCTACTTAATGGCGGGCAGCAGACCAGAGGATTCATAATTTTTGACGTATGACGTTAGCTGTCAATATGCCTTCTCTATGCTTGAACAATGGCTCGAACTCAGAGTGAAGGACGCCATCTTGCAAGTGTTGCAAGTAGTACCTACCGAATAACTCGAAATTAATTTTATTTTAGCAAGTCATTTATTGCGATTTGTGAATTTATTATATTTTTAATGAACTTTCTGTATTTTTTGGTTTTTCATGGTTTAGTGTACAAGATCAGGCCCAAAATGGACCATCTCCTTTTCTAAAATTGTAAAGTTACCGTCTCAGATTAAGGTGAAAATTTGAAGGGAGGACGGGTTCTACACTCTCATTCGTCCCCCCAAACTAAATATTGCTCTCATAAAGTACTTACTTTTTTAAAATTATTTTTCTAAATCTCTAAAAATTTTAAGGTTATGTGGTCTCATTGGTTAATGTGTAAGCGCTCGAAGTCTTAAGTGTATGTATATGTGTGTGTGGACGTGTGTGTGTGTGTGTGTGTGTGTGTGTGTTTTAAACTACATTATAAAAAATAAATAACTTAAGTAGATCTAATTTGATTTTTGGGCCTAATTTTGAATCGTGACATCTCCGGCGCTGCGGAAGATGCAGCCAAACAGGCAAACAGGACTAACAATAGCGAAAAAGTAATTTGGGGGGAAAGTTGGGGGAGTCACCAACCTCTCCTCCAAAAAATTTCAGCTTAATTTGAGGTAGTCACTTTATAATTTTTGGAAACTTGATTTTTTTATAATAAAAAAAGTATGCATTTCCTAGATTTAAAAATGGTGGGGGGAAGATGTGAGCGTCAGCCCCCTCCCCCCCTCAAATTTTTAGCTTAATTTGAGGTGGTAACTTAATTAAAGAAGAGCCAATTATTTACGTTACCTATCTAATTTAATAAAAAAATTACTTGGAAAGTTAATTACATGCATATCATTAAAAAAAACTTCAATAAATAAAGGAGATGGTCCATTTTGGGCCTGATCTTGTACACTAAACCATGAAAAACCAAAAAATACAGAAAGTTCATTAAAAATATATTAAATTCACAAATCGCAATAAATGACTTGCTAAAATAAAATTAATTTCGAGTTATTCGGTAGGTACTACTTGCAACACTTGCAAGATGGCGTCCTTCACTCTGAGTTCGAGCCATTGTTCAAGCATAGAGAAGGCATATTGACAGCTAACGTCATACGTCAAAAATTATGAATCCTCTGGTCTGCTGCCCGCCATTATGTAGAATAATTTCGTCACGTGGAGTTAATAAATATTTTTTGCAATGAAATAAAGATGAGTTCGTGGATTTGATTAGTCAAAAATGGTTTATTTTTCTTTTTTATCTTATTTTATCACTGGTACAAAACCAGGCCCAGACTACATACAATTTTGGATCGTCTCCTTTTCACATTACTCTTGTACCTTTAAAAGTGGTTTATTCGACCCAATGCAAAAATAATCATTAAAATGGGCTCATAAACATACGAATATTAATGTTATATTATTATAAATAAACACAAACGTATTGGTAAACACCACCTTTCTTTAATCGATTTATAAAAGTACATGAACTAAATAATATACACGTAACCATAAACCAATTTATATACCCACAAAAATGATGTTAAGTCGGGAGCATAAAAATAGAAACTAGCAACACTGACAAAAAAATGACGTAATTTGGTTACAATAAAAATCAAAATTGAAATTTAATTAAAAATATGTTTATTGGTTACTTGCCTATGATATGTGATGTTTTTTGAGCTTTTTACCCTTCCTTTATAATTCCGGCACAGTTTAATAGCACATTTCGTCATGTTATCCCTCTTATTTGTTTATTTAAATTGCGCGCGTAATACGTAGTGACACGAAAGCGGCGCGATCGGCACTAATTGGCGGGAAAGTACTTCTGCGCCAATAGTTGGCGCAGCTTTTTTGACAGGTCTTCGCGGATTCGATTATCCATCTAGATACTTATATATCAATGTTAATTTACTTACCATTTCCATTATTAATTTACTTCACATTCAACACAGATTAAACAAAAATATTGACGCACCAACTTCACAACAACAATGGCTTACGCAACAACAATTAGGAAGCCCCAGTTGATTGCCCACAATTTACTTAACTACACTTCGTAAGTGGTTTCGTTCAAGTAAATCCACAGAACGCTGTCAAGACGTGCTAGTGAATGGCGTATTGATTAAATTGTGATTCGATACTGGCACCCTTGGCAGGAGCGCTCCGTCGGTTTAATCTTAACTTTACACCGTCTGCAATAGTTCACGGCGTGAACTTCAGACTTTGAAGTTATCACTATGTATTTCAAGGCGTTTATCTCTGGAACGACTTATGTATACTTAGTCTGGCCATAAATACTGTTACACTTAAAAATAAAAAAATATTACATTTGAATTTCGAATCTGTCATTTTTATACGGTTGTTCATTGTGTTTTCTCATTTTGGCGCCAATACATTGTATAATATTTTGCAATATTAAAATGGAGTGGGGTGATAAAGAGAACCGAATCGCTGTGATTGCATTACACAAAGTAGGTATGGAGCCAAATGCAATTTTTAACACTCTCCATACCCTTGGTATTAGTAAAATGTTTGTGTACCGGGCTATTAATAGGTATAATGAGACTTCCTCTGTTTGTGACAGAAAAAGATCTGGCCGTCCACGTAGTGTTCGTACGAAAAAGTTGGTCAAAGCAGTAAGGGAAAGAATTCGAAGAAATCCTGTCCGAAAGCAAGAGATTTTATCTCGGGAAATGAAGATAGCACCTAGAACCATGTCGCGCATTTTAAAAGATGACTTAGGACTTGCAGCCTATAAGAGACGCACTGGTCACTTCTTAACTGATAATTTAAAGGAGAATAGGGTGGTAAAATCGAAACAACTACTGAAGCGGTACGCAAAGGGAGGTCACAGAAAAATTTTGTTTACGGATGAGAAAATTTTTACAATAGAGCAACATTTTAACAAACAAAATGACCGTATTTATGCTCAAAGCTCTAAGGAAGCTTCCCAATTAGTCGACAGAGTACAACGTGGACATTATCCGACTTCAGTGATGGTTTGGTGGGGTGTTAGCTATGAAGGAGTGACTGAGCCATATTTTTGTGAAAAGGTATCAAAACATCGGCACAAGTATATCAAGATACCATTCTTGAGAAGGTAGTTAAGCCCCTTAACATCACCATGTTCAATAACCAAGTATGGTCCTTCCAGCAAGACTCGGCGCCGGGTCATAAACCTCGTTCCACGCAGTCTTGGTTGGAAGCGAACGTTTCGGACTTCATCAGAGCTGAAGACTGGCCGTCGTCTAGTCCCGATCTTAATCCGCTAGATTATGATTTATGGTCAATTTTAGAGAGTACAGCTTGCTATAAACGCCATGATAATTTGGAGTCCCTAAAACAGTCTATACGATTGGCAGTGAAGAATTTTCCCATGGAAAGAGTGCGTGCTTCTATTGATAACTGGCCTCAACGTTTAAAGGACTGTATTGCAGCCAATGGAGACCACTTCGAATAAGTTTTATATATTTTTAATTGTTTAATATTTATGTACTAAACTAACATACTGTAAAACTAATAAATGTTATTTGCAGTTAAAAAAAATGTTTTTTCTATATTACAATATTTATGGCAAGACTAAGTAAATGGAACATTTGTAGGTAACGTTTCTAGTTCTGTTGTGGAGTTTGAAGCAGACTAAGGAAGTTATTTCCTATCTGACGTATCGCCTTTCTTGTACAGCAATGTAATAGTGCATAGCAGTTTCCCAGTCTGATAGGATAGATTAATCTAAAAGAAATTGTTAAAAAAATGCTGGAGTGAAGATATATTCTCTCTTCTTTCTTTATATCCAAACCAAGTTATTAAAGGCAAACATACTAGTAGCCTTCAAGCCTCCAGCAGCTACAGTACGAATCGTTTGGCACTCCTGTAAATCTAGCCTCATCATTACCAGGTGGTGCCCGAAAGCCAACATTGCTGATCACCACGATAACCCTTGCCTGACTTAAACCTTATCACTGAAAACCTTGTAGGAGTTAAATCCTGCCAACTTTCCTAATAGTATAATTATTACGCAGAACCCTACACAAAGCTCAGTAAAGGATTGAAGGTAAACTTTAGATAAGACTACCCTGTGCAAACACAACAATTAAAACCTTATAAACTACGCGAAACACGAACGACGACACAACGAAATGATTTACATCGCACGCACTTTTGCACTTAACACATTGTTAACACTGTTGAAAGGTTCAGCAATAGAAGCAAAATTAATTTTCCAAGAACATGAACCCCAATAATTTTAGACACTTTGAAATTCTAGATTTCCAGCAGCCGGGCACGGGTCTCTAATATGAAAATTGTAATCGACAAATTCGACAATTATACCCATATCGAAACTTTGAATTGATTCCATTATACAAATAACAAATTTCAAAACCCCTTAACACACACTATTATTGTAATTTAACACCGCATGTTTATACTATTCGCCGTATGTGGATAATATTAATTGTATGTGCATAACATTCAACCACTACCACTTTTTCCTTAGTATATCTTCCCCTTCCTCTTTTTTCCTACACACTCATATCACATTAGGTAGATTTCTCTTCACTACATAGTATAAAACAAAGTCGCTATTTTTGTCCGTCTGTTTGTTTGTTTGTCTGTTTGTCTGTTTGTCTGTATGCTTAAATCTTTAAAATTACGCAACGGATTTTGATGCGGTTTTTTGTAATAGGTAGAGTGATTCAAGAGGAAGGTTTTTATGTATAATACATGCGTATATTCCCACGAGAACGGGATCCACGCGGGTGAAACCGCGGGCGGGCCGCTAGTATTACAAAAAGTAAACCTATACTAATACGAGTATATCATCAAATCATCTCCTACTTTTGGTGGTCTATCATTTTGTCTCACTCCAATCGTCTATCTCATCAATCAACTGTAAATTGTAATGGTACAATCATAAAACATCTTTATGGTTACTGTATAACGTAAACATCTCCAAAATTGCTCCTGCTATTACCGGCTACAGTAAACGGGTCGCTAAAGGTTATTGAGAGATAATCGTATCAGACCAGCCCCGCAGGCTCGGAGTTCCATCTTCTATCTCTGAACCGTAACGAACTTCTTTCTAGATTACTGAGCCGTTAAAATAACAAAATAGCCAGTAATGAGATAGCCGGTTCCACGCGACCTCGTTCAACAAAATAAATGACTTACAGGGACGTTCGGTTGTATTGTAAATATTTAGCGAAAATTTTTACTAGCTATGTAATTCAAATGAAACAAAACATTACATAATGTAGGCAGGCACCTCACTCAAGCTGCTGTAAGTTGCAATGCAAACCAAAAACACTACAGACTAAGGTTTTCTCGCGGCTTCTTCCATGTTTCAGTCAGAACCTTTATAATTATTCCAATGCATTATTATCGAGATAAAAATTATCCCATATCCTTTCCCCGGTTTCAAACTATCTTCATACCACATTTCATCAGACTCTGTTCGTCATATTAAGCGCCAAAAGACAATAGACAGGAAGAAAGTGTTACGGGTGTGCGGGTTGTTAAGTGTGATAGATGAAAGAAATTTGATATTATAAGATTATAAGGTGTTTAAAAATACTTAAATAAAAATAGAACCGAGAATATCGCCAACATCACGGCGAGTCTTCTGAAATCAATGAAAAGTCTCGGCTAACAAACTTCCATTTCATCTTTCAGTTGGGAACTCTGCCGCTAGTTCAAACTTTATCAAAGTCCAATGAACCGATAGAGAATGATGGAGTGACTCGCTGAATCGGGACTTTAGTAATTTGCATTTTATGTATGACTTCAAACTACACCCATAATATATAATCGACAGGATTGTTCAACGGGGCCATGAATATATAGTCGTCGGTCGGTACACTGGTTTAACCTAACAATCAGTGGTATGGAAGTCGCAATTTGAGATGTCGTCTTAAAATTAACACCTTACTGACTATTATATAATCATTCATTGGTGAGTTTGTGATACATGTTTTAATAGCGAACCAATAAACACCAACTTAACAATAACCAGAAAACACAATCGTTCATTTAGTCCTATAAATATTAAACAACGAAATTCCTATTGGTATTTTCAGTGCACCCGCTTTTTGACAGCCACTTCCGTACAGTGCGCCCAACTTATCTCTGAAATGGCAAAAATTGGAACTAACGAAAAGTCATTCATAAGTACGTTGTGGTCATTCATCTTTCAGTTACTAGTGTGCAATGATTGGTCAAATGAATGTCAATTGCGTCCGACAGCGCCTCTTTCGTTTCAGTCTTAAGTTGGGTTTACTATAACTGCAATATCGAACAACAAAAGACGAGATAAAATTTATGGCGGTTGAGTACCATGACGTCATTGTACACAATAACCGTAACATCTTAGAGCACTCAATGTACTCGTATACAAGTATCACATATCAAGTTTTTCATTGATATAGTCAAGGGTTTTACTGTAAGTAAATGGGAAAAGCTCTTAGCTTAGCTTGGGATATTGGGAGCGATATAACCACATCTTAAACATTGGTATGTATGTCTACACATTTGTTCCCGCTAATAAAAAAAAGTTATTTCGTACATTTAAAACTCACGTTGGTGGATCTAAGATAAACCGGTAAATCTTAGGCTTTACCATGTCTCGGGCTTTTAAAGTAACATAAATATAAAGGTAAAAACTCCAGCTAATCTCATGGACGAACCCAATAAGACTACACACATTACAAGCAAAGCAAACATTACAAGATGGTATCGAACCCAACCCTTACTTGACAACCACTCAATAAGCTACAGGGCTACAGATTATATAATACGACCTTTTAATACTCGCGCATTTAGCAAATCCCTACGATTGCCTTCCAACGATCAACCGTTTCCAATTTCACTGCAGCCTTCGCGAATGTCATTTGAAATTTCGAATGGATAATTGAAATGAAAACGCAGATTAGGCCAACGTCCCGGTGGATAAGACCGATGTTACTTCTATGCCACAGGGTAGGGTTGTCTGATAGTGTACATACATAATTAAAGAAATTGCGAAATTGATAATATCCAATTAATAATACACACAGAAAAAACTGGTCTTAAGTCCCCAGCCGGAACGCAACGAACTATTTCGCGGCTGACTCGATGAAGATGGTGAAAGAGGGGGATGGAGCTAGCCGAACAGTTTCATTACACAGCAGCTTAAAATGCGTTTGAAATTAATCTGGGTGATACAGTGTCCAGCAATCTCATTACTCTCTAATTAGTAAGTACCTACTCTGAATAAAGGCCGAAGCGCCGTAGTCTTGTCTGCTCTTGAGGGTGCCAGCTTAGACTCAAAAATGGAGTCCTTTACGCCCCAATTAACACCAAGTGTGATTATTGCAAAGCATAAACTTATTTTCCGGGAAAAAAAAACTTTGCCAACCCTACAGAGGACGGACCGCGGCCACAGCCGAAATACAAGCCGGCAGAGTTTTGATTCAGCTTCAATATTCAGCATTCGCATCGCCCGCTGACACTTAATTAACCGTCGCGCTGCCGTCCGGAATCGACAAACCGTGTCACAACCCACAGGTAAAGCAATCTCGCCGTGTAACCCTTTATTGCTCTTAGTTAACTTTTACAAAAGAACGACATATCTCTTTTGTATGCAGGAAAGATATTTCAAATTCAATTTTCTTTTTAACATCCTTTTAAATATTGTTATGTCGTTATACATATAACGGAAACTTTCAGTATAATTTTCCCCAACTTCAAGCAATCTGATTAACCTTGAAAATTTGCACAGAGGTCAATGGCCGATGAAAACTTTTATATATTTTGATGTTACCATCGTATTATATGTTCGGATTGCCGGGTCCTCGACATCCCCATCAAAAATTAAATAACGCAAATCAGCACGCCCATCTCTGAATAATTGATGCACAAGCATACAAAGGAAATTACCGATCCAACCAGAAATCTGCTGCCAAATATGAAAACTGCGGTCAACACGGAACAAGATTCAAATGGGGACTAGGATGGTTAGTCCTGTTAGCACAGGATAACATTAAGGGGGCCTTTCCACAGACCACCACCTGCAAATGCCAGGCCCCGAGAGATCTCCAGGAAGACCAATGAAAGGGATTGGTGGATGACAAAAGGCACTCTAAGAATGTTAGACATGCCATATATTATCTATCTGTTGTATAATGCACGCTCGCTTTTCCTTCCATTAATATTTCATACAGCGTAAGATGCTACGCGCTACGAGAGCTACGACACATTTTGTACGCTCCTAAACTAATTACATCGGCAGTATACATATTTTTTATAACCCACAACCCACAAACGAGCTAGCGAGCCACCTGATCGTAAATGGTCACCGCTCATCATCACCACAGAAAGACCAAGAAAATCAGAACATGAATGAAAAGAAAAAAATTTGTTTCAGACTACTTCCATAAGCCCTACACGAGTATATCTGAAATTCATTGAAATCGAAATTCGAATCCGAATAGGTTTATGCAAATGAGGCGGACGTGACGTCACGGGCCCCATTCTCCAGGCCACCAGCAAGCCGTCGACCACCGACATTTACTACGTTAATAAGCCATTTTATTTGGTATTGAATGGAGGTAACCTAGATTTTACTCGTAGCATGAGCATTTTTATTTTATTATTTAAGAATATTACCAGTGCTACATACCTAATATCTCAAATCAATTTTCCATTACTATTATAATATAATAACTTACACTGTTATAAGTTAGACCAGACCAGTGCCTCTATTATGAGTTGTTGTAGTAAACGTAAAGGACGTTACTATTGCAGTTGACGTTTAGAATTTGTATGAGAATTGTAGTTCAGTATCGTAACCGCTAGAGGCGTTGTACGGATTCTCATACAAATTCTAAACGTTAACTGCAATAGTAACGTCCTTTACGTTTACTACAACAACTCATAATAGAGGCACTGAATATGTAGGTAGTACAATAGTTTTACAATGGTAAAAATTGTTAAATACTCATTTCATAGTTGCTGCTTACAATATTATGTCTTTATCAAAAGTATGTAAAGCTACACGTTTCGTAGCAAAAAATATTCCACTGTAACAAAATCACTAAAACGAAATCTGACTCACGTGGGAAGTCCCATATTTGAAATATACTCGTATATAACCATAACAATTTTCCTAACGATTTCCCGCTCAATATAGGAATTCATTTACCAGTTTTAGAGTTCCGTAGTCGACAAGCGAAAACAGACACTAATATTTTTTTATTTAATGTTTTCGGCATAATAAATATGTGTATCGATTACCTTGCCATAATATATTACAGTTTTTAATTAAATAGTGTCTGAGCTGAGCCACGGATTAAATTATATGTATGGTGAAATTATAGTTTCTAGCTCACTTTTTATTGGAGGCCTAAGGACGATAAAAGAATAAAAGTATCGTAACAGTGGTTTGTGTGCGTTCCACAATAAACACTCACTCGTGTTTTTATGTCCGTCAAAACTATCGAGCAACTCAACTACAATCATGTCTAGCACACCAACCTTATAATATTGCTCCCTGATGTTTATTGGTCGCTCGAGAGCTGGTTTACTGTCAGTTGAGAAAGAGGGTGTAAGGTTTATTGAAAGCCTCTGGGAGTTATGATAACGCCAATATAGACTGTCTTCGCCTTGGAATAGATTCCCACACATATCCTTTCTAAAAGGATCCAAAGGGATCTGAAATGTTAGCTTATCCCACACTTTTGCTGGCGGTGTACTCAGGTAAGTATTACAGCCATGTCTATATAAAATTCATCTTTTCTATTCAGATCTTGTTAAACTTAACGCCTTCAATTTGAATTGAATTGAAGTAAGAAATACCGCATCGTATAAAAATAAATTAAAACAATTCATTTAAAATAGGTTACCAAAACTCACAATCTCAAAATACTTTCACTGTTAAATTATTATCAGATCTCACCAAGAGCACTTAGCTCAACTCTACTAACCCATATCTTGGATAACGTAACAATGAAAAACTCGGCGGTGACTAAAATTTAAAAAGTGGCATTTGAATACAATCAAAATTAATAACTCCTCCCGGTGGAACAATCATTTCTAATTGCGTAATGGAAACGTGCTGTACCGACACAGCTTAGCACTGTACAACAATTAGGTGAGTACTGTACAGCACTAAATTAACATTCCTCAGTCCACGGCGTTTTATTACGGGACGCAATTAATTCAACATAAAGAGTGGGAGTCCATCTTGCGACCGAGGGGAGCCGACAAAAAAGGCGGGCAGGGGAAGAAAGCTCGGCCGCTTGCGAGTGACACGGCTGTACAGAATTTTTTTGCTCAGTCCGTAATATTACTCTCGTACGTGAAGTGTGCTACAATTCATTTATCTCAAGTGAGATTTGGTTACTATTTTTTGCATGAGGTCTCTGATAAAGATAAGAAAAAGTAAAAATAAGTCGGTACGTTGAAAGAAAAAGTTAAATTTAAATTTTGCTTTCAGCTATTTTCTTAGAAATTCTGTAGCTTCAAGAGTTTACTAGAACGGTTTACCAGAACCATTCTATTACCATCGTCCATTTCTATTTAGATAAGGAGAACATTAACTCAGCGGTGTCTGTGTGTTACCTACCAAAATTCAATTTGATGCTATTTCGAATAATACCTAGAAAGTCAATTGGAAGGTGTCTAAGCACCTTAGATATATTTTGTTAATTTACTTCTTTTCTTTTCATGTTTTTGTCAACATAGGAAATCCGTTACAAGCCAAACGTTTTGACCGCGAATATTGTGGTGACATAAGGTAAAGTTTTCATGTTAAATCCATCATTAAAAGTAAATATGAAGAGGCACAAGCCACACACAATTCCCTGATCGACCGTATCCCGACTCCCGGCAAACTTCCAGCGTCGAGAACACACAGGCGTTGATTGAAGTACACAATTCAGCAGTAGTTGTAGATAAAACAACTGCCAGAACTTATATAAATCCAAGAGGGAATTTTCAGTTGACTTTTGATGCAGTTAGCTCTCTACTTGAGTATACAGTTATACTAGCTGAAAGTTCTTTTTCAGTGCATCAATAGCAAGTAACCGTTATGAATGCTTCACAGCGATCCCACTTCATGGTAAGTCGTGGTAAAATACATTTTCAACGCCTATCTTTAAATCCCTTATCCTTCCTTGGGTTTCTTTTTCTGTTTCTGCGATGGTAGCAGAGATGTTGTGAACGGTGTTAATTTATTTGTTTTTGTTTAATAGATAGCGGCAATTTTCCTAATGGTGATTTGTTGCAAACTATTAACATTAATCTGCTTAATCCAAGATTCACCGTAATTACTATTTTGGGCAAATCCTGACCCCACAATACAGGATTACGTTTAGTATACGGTTTCTAGTCAGCCATTGCCATGCAATCACAGAGGATAAAGTTTTTGGGTCAAGCCAAAATGCTTAGTCTTAGTCTGGATAATCCTCGTGAAGAAGTCGACGTCGCAGTTATGTGTGCATGTCCATGACCCAATTGCAACAAGGTGTGTTATAAAGGAAAAAACGAGACTAAGAACATGTAGAAAGTCAGTGTAGGTTTGCAGTCAGAATACAAACTTCCTTAATTCAATCCGCAAAACGGGTGAACATAAGGGTAGTAGGACAATGAAAGGTGGAGAGAATTTTAGATGCGTAAATTTTTTGTTACCTTATAAAGCCTTTTAGAGGGATTTCAAACACCATTTACGCTGGGTATGTGTTCAGGAATTTTTAAATAACACACACTGACCGAATCAATACCAAAGATTCCTTACGAAGATTTTGTCGTGGTGTAAAGAAATTAATTTAAAAACCTTTATCGCCATAGTAATAAAGATCAAAGTTTCACAAGCTTGTATAACATTTTATTGAATCAGACAACGCAGTCATTTGATCATGCAAACAGAACTAGGTACACAAAACAATACTATGTATCTGTGCGGTCAGCCTGTTATTGTTTTCGCATACCGACACCAAACACTATATCTACGAGTACGATGGTCAATACCACTATGACCACCATCCGTTCATACGATACAAATACAATGCACATTGTTTTTACGGAAAATCTAACTACAAAGCCACAAGATAGTGAGTTAATGAGCGATGGGACCATAGAACTAAAAACGTTTAACGTAAACATTTTTAAGAACCCAATCATAATACCTAAAATGCAAGAAGACACCATTCAAGTCAACATGCCAACCTTGCCAATTATTTATTTATTACTGTAGTAATTTAATGCTACGTTTAACCCTCAACGAAAATATGTATGATAAATAGCTCTATATGTACCAAACAGCCGAGGAAATTTCCAATTCCAAATACTCATACTAATAAACAATAACCTTTCGTAGGAGGGGTGAGGGCAGCCAAGTTAGGGGCTAAGCGCACAAAATACGAGTAATCCATATTCTAAGCTCTTAAGCTCCTAAATCCACCTCATCTCACACCTATGTACGTATGTACACGAGAATAGGTTCCACAGTTCGTAATACAGAAAATTATAGATACACAAACACAGTATGCCTTGTGCTTTTGTAAAGATTCTTATCGACCGCGAGTGATCGATTCTAATAAACAGCAAAGAGAGTTAATATCGATGATCTGCAATTTTTTTTTAATAATAACCGAGTAGAGGAGCTATGTATTGGTAAGTAGTCGCCGTCGTCCGTGGAAATCAGCAACACCAATCGCATCATCGATGCGTTGCTGGATAAAAAGATAATAGATGAAAGATAGGAAGCAAAACTGGCTGAGTCTCATGCCCCCATTCGAAACACGGAAGTCCCTTCGTTGCCGATTAAAATAAGAGAGTGGTAGCCAGCATTGCTAGATGACCAGTTTCTATCATTGCTGATTGATGGTCTTTCGTCACCATCAAGAACGTTACAATTAACGATATGTCACCGCAGTAAGTTACATTTCTTAAAGTATCTACCAGTAATTTCTAAGCTGAAAGGTGCGTGAAATATTTAAAACTCAGGTGCGAGAGACCTAATCTCAAAACATTAGGCTATCGTTCCTTACACCCCAATAACTGAGATGAAAGCGAGTCACCTGCTTCCATATTATAAAAAATTACCAAACATTACATTAAATAGTCAAATTCATGAGCATACCTATTTTATGATAATTTTTGGATCACGTCATCTCCCATCTACTCCTCTGACACATGTACGAGTTGTGGTAAAACTGCTAATTGAGGTTAATTGGTGAAGTAATGAACAATTCATTCCGAACCAGCTTATCGCCATGTTACTCTGTATGAGCATGCCATATCAATGTACTGCATGGCAGGTACTAACACAGTCTTTCGGTACATGACGTGGTTTTTGGGGAATTCCATGTATTCTATATTAATATTACAAAGAGTTCAAATTTTAAGAAATGCTGCCTGAAACCTGCGCGCCGGAGAAGTCGAAAAACTCAAAAGGTGAGTGAAGTCTGCCAATCCGCACATAGCCAGCCTTAAAACCTTGCCATTCTTAGAGACCCGTGCTCATTAGTGGGCCATGATGATTTAAGATTAATGATGAATAAAAATTATAATGTAGGTATATTGCAGCATGTAGTTTCTAAAAATGAGATGTCATAGGCATTATACGAGTACCAATGGCATGATGCTTTTAACATCTTTCATGGTAAATTAAAAATTACCTTCAGAAATTGCTTCAAAAAATAATAAGTTTAGCAAAAAAGTCTAGTTTAGAATTACTGTCTTGAAAGGCTTCAAATTACCATTCTCAGTAAACACAACTATCAAGCAGGGTGATGAGTTATCAAAGGGATGATTATAAATTAAACCGGAACATCTCGGCATCGTCTTCGGAACTTACTTTTAAAATGAAAGATTAGTTATTTTAGACTTTATCGATTCCATTCGTGAACCTGTCTAGTCGCTTGATAAAGGGCATGTCATAGCTGTCTTAACTTTGTGGGATTAGTAGTAAATTATAAAAGTAAAAGTAGTACAAATTACACCGCAACAGGATATTGGCGTTTGCGTGACATCTCAGCTACAAGGAGACTTAAGCCCTGCAAGTACTTAGATACCCTTGTACCTATAAATTCAGCAGAAAACCTATAGCCAACAACAACATTTTCCTAATTAATACAGTGACCCTCTGATATTAGAGCTGACATGGACAGAAACAACTGCCACAAATGTACAGTGCAGACAATGGACAGGCGTGTCGAGACAAGTTCGTGAGTAAGGGCTCAGTCAGCGGCTGGATAGTTAGTTAGGGGTTGAGATGAACAATGTCATTGTGCGCGTACCCCGGAGATAAAGCCCTTTACTCCGCATAGTCATGTGCCTGTGGCAGCAGGATTTACCGGAACCGCTCTACGTACTGTTATATGTTGCAGCGAATTGATGGAAACGAAAAGTTTACCAGATCCCTGGGAGACGGTAAACTCAAGTAGTGCATACTAAATTATATAAGTTGGGTATATTAGGTGACAGAACCTGAGCAGCGGGCTTCCGTCGTTCTAGTTAGATTACTATGAACTCCCTAAGGTTTTCGATCAAATGTCTGTTTTCGTCATGTCCGACGTGAATATAGAAATTCTTGTACTTGCACCATGCCTTTTGATCCAGTTCATTGAGTCGATTAAGCAATTACTCTTGATCAAATGACAAAAATTGTTAAGCTGTTCGAATACTGAGATGACTGTCATATCGACACGTATATACATAGGTATAACGTTATACTATGTTAATGTGCTCTTATAAAGCGATGCTTTTATAATCAATTCTTTTAGATTTTGGGAGAGTTGAAATGAAATATCGGGACACAATATTCCCATATGCAACGTAACGACTAACATACATAACAAGCTCATGAGTACGTCAGCAATAACAAAGGGTAAGACAATGGAAGCAACCCTAAGTCCGACACGCGTATCTAAGTAGCATACTCTGCCTTTCAAAGTAGGGTTACCATGCTTTATTTAAAACTAAAATTTATTACCTCGTACACAAAATTCTAATCTATGTCCTATTTAGTACTTTAACACGTAATTAATACTATTCAACGTTTTTAGGTCTATTATTACATTTTATTGCAACAACCCATTACATACAGCCTTAAATATTGCACTCACGTTGTAATTGCTTGGATTTACAACGTACTAAAACACTCGCAGTCTGAATTAATTGTTTTGATGCTGTGAAACCAGATATAATTTATACAAAAGTTATAATAAAAAAATCTTTTTTCTGGAACAACAGGTACCAATGAAAAAGGCACCGAGGTGATCATTAAACTGCCTTAGTTTACTCCTCTTTTGAATAAAGAACTTAAACGACCAATTCAAATTGACTTTACTTTTATTCAGCACTCTACACATTCTTGTATTTTAATTTCATCACAACAGAATCAGTTTGTTATGGTTATGGTACTAATGAGTATGAGTCATAGTCATACCAACATAACGGAAACAGAATTATCCCAACCACCGCGGAATCAAGTTCTAACGCATGTCGCCTAACTGGGTGCAAGCGGAAGTAGTGACCTGCTCAACAAAAACTTGCTTCAGTAAGTTTTATTGGAAAACTACATAAACTTATTCCTTACTTTCTCATAAATAGAGATGATGACAATCTGCTTACGAGTTATTTAATTGGATTAAGCTGTTAATTAAATGATTGAAGATGGGTTGTTAAAAAAATGTTGTTTAAGAACACGATAAAAAGATGATTGTACTTGCTAAGTACACTAATAGGGTGTAAAACTCTTTAGACCCCTATTGTAAGTGGTCCCTTTAAATGTCTGTACTTAGTCTGGTTGTGTGTGTGTCATGACTTTGTGTCACATTATAGTGAGTAGGTTAGAAGTTTCGTATAAACAGACGATCAACACACGTATCATACGGGAAAACCTTGACACAGTCAGGTACAATGAAAAATAACCTGTAACAGTAGCAACACTGAGTTACGGTAAACTTAAAGAAAATAAACACAAACAATCTGACAAGCAAACATCTTTTGGTCAAGTCTCTCAGAGAAATCAAGTTTTTTTCTTAATTTTCCGCAAAGCATAAATAATTCTGACAATTTTTGGTTAGACTCATAATTAAGCTTCACAAATACCTATTTTTGAATTAGTCGTAAATCGTTCAATCTTCGGACACTAAATCTATAAAACCACAAAAAAAAAACTGGCAACCCTATCACCAGCACGTATGCCGCTGCTTATTTTATATTCGTACACGTATAAATATATCAAAATCCACGAGAGCATACTGCAAACGCGGCACAATTCGGCGAAGCTGAAACTTGTGACGTGAATGCATTCCCGACGAGCGCGACTATTGAAACTCAGCGAGACTACGACGGAGGAAATTCGGTTTACTAAGTTAGCATCGTCGACATAATTAAACTTTGTACTCGTGTACGAGGTCTTTTGTATTAAACGAAAATCACAAACATTGGAAGATGTGTTCATATATTCTTGGTGGAATACTTCGCATCAATGATAGGAAACATTGATAGTTACACCAACGATGATGACTCTTGAGTCGCCGGGAATACATCATCATCGTTGAAAATAAAATTGCCACTCCCCGTCAAAAACAAATTTATTACGAGTGCTCACAGCAAAATTTAAAGCTTGTAAGCAAAATTCATTCTTGAGTCATTAATGGGTTTCAACCAAGTGCTCAATCCCAAACGGAATAATGATATGTCATACTTGGTACCAAGAGATAGATGACAATGTGTAACGTTGGTTAGCAGCATTGTTACAACATTAATTAAGAACATAAAAAAGTATTTGATACATTCTCTTCCAAAGAAATGCCGAATGACATAAAGTAACCCGTGTATTTCGAGCAGACAAACGAGTAGACGGGCAGAAGAACACCGGACAGCAAGTGACGATCGCCGCCATTAATTGAATCATTTACCTAATACCATGGGCCTATTGATGACTCGAAGAAGCGAGGAACCCTATTAATAGCTTGGTCTTTGTCGTCCAAATTACATTAAGTTATTTTACCTAAAACATGTTCTAGTACCGTTTGTAAAATTTCCGGATTTCTATCAAATTATTTTTGTAACAGGTATCCCATTAATTATCTGGTAATATTTTCATGGTAACCCTACACACGGCGTACGAACGATTACATACAAAAATAGTTTTAATACAGTACGTAACACTATACGCTATTTAATACTACCTACATTCACTACTTCAACGCAAGTAATGAAATGAATACAACCGTCTTGGTATATAACCTCTGGCGTCGAGACGGCTTGTTATAGCACTAGTTGAAAAATTCCATTAATTTTACATTAACTTGGTCTCCGCTTCGCTAAGTAAAGCATTATAATAGATTGCGGTTTCGTGCCTAAGGAGATGGAAGCTACAGACGTGCAGACAATGTTTCTTTATGAATAACCGACAAACGACGTAGCCATCCGATGGTCAATGGTGACCGTCGCCTATAAAGGTTAGCTACAACAGTGGCATTACAGATGTGTTGCCGGTCAAAAAAACAGTCAAGAAAAATTCAATTTACTATGGTAAGTATGGTAACAATCGAGTTGAGCCGTGACCACAATCCAGGCAACAAGAGCCCCGTTTCTACTAATTTATAAATGCTTCAACATAATGTGTTATGTCAAACTATTCAATCAGACCCAATTTATGGATGTATAAATTGGCAGAATCGGGACTCGGGTCGAAATACACGAACGTACAAATTACGCATTGTGAGTACCCAAATCCTAGTGCAGCTGAAATTGAAGATATTCTCATCGGGCCCCCGGATTACCAGCGGTTGAAACAAGAACTAATTAAGCGATTGTCAGTATCCCGCGAGAACAAAGTAAAACAGCTGTTGATGCATGAGGAGCTAGGCAACCGTAAACCGTCTCAATTTCTTCGGCACCTACAACATCTAGCAGGACCTAGCATACCGGATGATTTTTTAAAAACGATATGGACGAGTAGACTGCCTGCCGCGATGCAACCCATTATTGCGTCACAGCCCACGCTGTCCCTGGATGCCTTAGCGGAACTGGCTGATCGCGTACACGACCTCACACCACCTACACATCATGTCGCCGCCGCGGCTTCATCACCATCAGCGTCGTCGCCCATCGAAGAGTTGACTAGACAGGTTTCTGAGCTCACGCGACAAGTAAGCGCTCTTACCACCATGGTAAATCAACGGTCGAGACCACGGGAACGCTCAGCACCACGAAACAGAGACCGGTCAACATCGCGCAGATCTGATTCGTGTTACCGTCGGTTTCCAACGTGTTGGTACCACAATAAATTTGGAGCGCAGGCCAGAAAGTGCATCAAACCGTGCGACTATAAGACGGGAAACGCGACCGGCAATCAGTGATGGCGACAAATGATTGCCAACGGTCTACCGGTCGCCTATTCATCACGGACAAAAACTCTAAAACGACTTTTTTAATAGATACTGGAAGTGATGTTTGTGTGTATCCGATTAAAGAACTTCGCGAGTGCCGTAATAAAACTTCATTTCAATTATGTGCTGCTAACGGGTCTGCTATTGACACTTACGGTTACTTACAATTAAATTTAAATCTTGGCTTACGTCGCGACTTTCCGTGGCGCTTTGTTATCGCTGATGTAACTAAAGCCATAATCGGTGTTGATTTTTTGTCACATTACCAACTAAGCGTAGACGTAAGTAACCGTAGGCTTGTCGACGGCTTAACAAGCGCTAGTGCTCAAGCTGCTTTAGCTACGCCTAATAGTTTAGTTTCTAGTGTTAAGGTGTTGACTGGCGGGGACCAAGCAGGTATGTACTTACCTATTCTATCACAGTATCCAGAGATCACGCGGCCGGCTGGTACTCCGGGTGTCACCAAACACTACACTGTACACCACATCCGCACCACTCCCGGGCCTCCAGTGTCGTGCTCTCCACGGCGGCTAGCCCCGGACAAATTAAAAATCGCGAAACAGGAATTTCAAGCGATGCTCAATAATGGTACCGCCCGCCCTTCCGACAGTCCCTGGTCCTCCCCACTCCACTTAGTATCCAAAGAAGGACAACGGCTGGCGTCCTTGCGGCGATTATAGGTTATTAAATGCAAGAACTATCCCAGACAAATACCCTATCAGACATATACATGATTTTTCACACTGTCTGTCTGGTTGTAAAATTTTTTCCACGATAGATTTAGTTAAAGCCTATAATCAAATTCCAGTTGCTCCTGAGGACATACCTAAAACGGCCATCACAACACCATTCGGCTTGTATGAGTTTCCCTTTATGACGTTTGGTTTGCGAAACGCCGGACAAACCTTTCAACGGTTCATTGATGAAATGACGCGTGGCCTTGAATTTTGTTTTCCATACTTAGATGATATTTTAATTTTTTCTAAGTCGCAGAAGGAGCACGAAGACCACTTACATCAAATTTTTTCTCGTATGAGGGACTACGGCGTTCTTATTAATGTCAATAAGTGTGTCTTCGGCGCGCCAAAGCTAACATTTTTAGGTTATAGCATTTCTGAAGAGGGCACTAAACCATTGGAGAGCAAAATTCAAGCCATTTCCGAATTTCCTGTCCCGAAGACGGTTAGGGAGCTCAGACGATTTTTAGGAATGATAAACTTTTACAGGCGATTTATACCAAACGCCGCGCACGTACAGGCTCCACTAAACGCTCTCCTAACCGGCTCCGTTAAGGCTTCGCAGCCAGTCGACATAAAGGGCGACGCCCTGCACGCCTTCCGCGAGTGCATTAGAACGTTAGGCGAAGCAGCACTGCTGGCCCACCCTGACCCACAGGCCAAACTGGGACTTGTGACAGACGCGTCTGACACTGCGATAGGCGCTGTGCTGCAGCAGTTTAGCGACGGACATTGGCAGCCATTAGCATTTTTCTCCAGAAAACTCAGCCCTTCACAGGTAAAATACTCCCCGTACGACCGTGAACTTCTCGCCGTCTACGAGAGTATTAAATATTTTCGGCACATGCTAGAGGCCACACACTTCACCGTCTATACTGACCATAAGCCCTTATGTTACGCATTTCACCAGCGAAAGAACAATTGTTCACCACGTCAGTATAGACATCTAGACCTAATATCACAGTTCACGACTGATATACAACACATTTCGGGCAAAGACAACGTTGTAGCTGATACTCTTTCCCGTGTGAACGAAATTCAGTTGCCAGTCGACCTGGAAGTGCTAGCAGAGTCCCAAGCCACAGATCCCGAGCTGCAAGAATGCCTACAAAGTGACACATCTCTTCGACTTAACAAAATGTCAATCCCTGGGAGTCGTGCCATGCTGTACTGCGACGTCAGTACAACGACGCCCAGGCCTTTCGTTACTTCGAATTTAAGAAGGCAGATTTTCCAGTCACTGCATTCCCTCAGCCACCCCGGTGCTAATGCCTCCGCTAAACTCGTAGCACAGCGCTTCGTTTGGCCAAATATGCGTAAGGACTGCCGCGAATGGTCCAAAACATGTTTGGCATGCCAGCGCACAAAAATTACACGTCACGTCGCATCGCCTGTAGGTAGACTTGACTTGCCTTCGTCACGTTTTAAATACGTGCATATCGATCTGGTCGGACCATTGCCTCTCGATGACAGATTTCGTTATTGTTTGACAATGGTCGACCGCTTCACACGGTGGCCAGAAGTCGTTCCTCTCTCAGACATCACAGCGGAAACGGTAGCGAAAGCATTTATTTCATGCTGGGTATCACGATTCGGCTGCCCCACAGACATCATCTCTGACCAAGGTAGGCAGTTTGAATCAGCACTTTTCCACCAGTTGTCAAAATCCATCGGCTTCAAACAACGGCGCACATCGTCCTACCATCCCCAGTGTAACGGGATGGTTGAGCGCTTTCACCGTCAATTAAAGGCCGCTATAACTTGCCACGCAGATCACGGTTGGACCGAGTCCTTGCCATTCGTCTTACTCGGCATAAGAAGCGCGTTTAAAGAAGATTTAATCGCTTCTTCAGCTGAACTCGTCTACGGTGAACCACTCAGGCTCCCCGGTGAATTTTTCGGTGACAAGGTCCCCGGCTATACCACTGACATCACTGATTTCTCGGCGCGAATCAAGTCTTTCGCTGAAAAACTCCGTCCCGTGCCACCGCAACACCACTCTCAAAAGAAAGTCTTCGTGTATAAAGATCTTGCTACATGTAGCCACGTATTCCTCAGGGAAGACGCGCTACGTGGTTCACTACAGCCTGCATACACCGGCCCGCACGAAGTTATAAAGAGAGACTTGAAAGTATTTAAAATTCGACTCAAAGGCAAAGACGTGACAGTATCCGTAGATCGTCTAAAACCGGCCTACATATTGTGTAACGACCTGAGACCACAACCTATCCCTGCCATCTCTCCCCCTCCCCCTCCTTCTCCTTCTCAATCTCCATCCCCATCTTTAAAATCAAAAACAACGCGGTCAGGAAGGCAAGTCCGCTTCCCGGATTATTATCGTCCGTAGACACGGCCTCTGGAGGGGAGTGTTGTGGGTGACTTAACTATTATATCTATGTTTATTATTATTTATTATGTATATTATTTTATTTATCTATTTAACTATGCATAATATTTATTTAAAACATTATTTATTATTTTATACACCTAATAATACTTATATTGATTCTATTTACACACACACATACATTCACACATCAAACACACTAACATATTCATACATTTATAATATTTATTTTATTCTATAACAAACCCGGGTGATACGCGTAGTATGCAGCCGGCACCGCCTATACCATAAGTATAACTACGTACGTAGATGCGCGCGCGCCGCCTCGGCCGCTACTAACTGGCCAGTCGGTAACCGCTCCCTCGCCAGTCAGCTGTTAACCGTTCTACGCGACACCCGTGCCTCTCTCTTGCGCTAGCATTGCAATACGTGTACTTTCCGATCTAACCTAGACTACCTAGTTCTTTCTTTGATTTCTTTCGCTTTCTACTGTACTGTGCTCTCCTTCTGACTTTCTTTCTTGTGTGTTTTGTGTATCCTACTCTTGTGTGTTTCGAATACAACGCTCTGTGATTTATCGAGCCTAGACATTTTCATTTATTCATCTACGCACGGATGCCTCACGCACAACGCTATACCTAGTTTGCACAATCCACGTTTCAAATGAAGTTGGCACAATCACGTTGGTTATTTACTTTTTTGTCGACTATTAACGCTACAACCATAACCTAAAGCCAGTCACTCATTCGCGCGTATAAGTGTAGGACGACCGTGGCAAATGATCATGCGAAGTTTTCACACATTCCTGATTTTCCAAGCGGTCAAAGCGGTTTTTAATCGCACATCAAAGCGCGAACTTCGAACCTTCGCACAAGGCCGCCGTAAGCGGGCGTGCAAGCCGTATCCCTCACCGCACGCGGGCATTCGTACGAGGTGCGGCAAATGGCTCACGGAAGGGCGGCACGAAATATTAGGTATTCTAATAAAAGCAAACCGGTATCAGCTTGGCAGTTGAAGCGCCAACGGAGGGGAGGTGCACAACGGTATTGCACGTGGGCACAACATATTCGTACAAACAAACATTCTTACCAATCTAAGCTAAAAGCTAAGCTACAAACCACTAATGGCCCACTACTGAGCACGGGTCTCTCCTCATTACTGAGGAGGCCTAGAGCATAATCCACCACGCTGCTCCAATGCGGGTTGGTGGAGGGGTTAGTGGCCAACCCAGTGTCGAAAGTTTTCAGGCCGCCCGCAGGCCGACATGGCTTACCAATCTATGTACTTACAAACAAAGAAACAAACGTTGACGCGCATGCCAACTACCAACTACCAGCTAACCGCAGTGTTGAAACGCATACCGCAGATGTTAGTAATACTTAATTAACCCGCGCCCTATCCAATGATACAGTCCATTAGTTTTCACATAGATTTCGCTATTTTGAAACTGGAATACGGAATTTGCCAGTTTGTATAACGAGGCTTAAATGATGATCAGATTTTAGGCCTTATGAAGTTTTAGGGCGGGTTAGGAATGTTAGGATACGGGATAACTAACTTTAATCTCATACACATAAATCATGAAGTCGAATGAGGCGATAGATGCAGCTTCCCTTCAAGATTGAGAAAACTTATCATGATTGATATTCCCGAACGAATTACGTGCACGTTCAATATTGAAATACAAAAGGGTTCACGATTTTGAATTGTATTACCGATGTTCGACCCAATATCATAGATCATGGCCAGGGAGTGACAACTGATTGTTTAGTGTTCGAGATGATAATTATAAGTTTAAAATCATATTATAATTATGGTGAATATTATTAAAACTTAGTGGTAGGTGGTAGGACGTCCCATCGAGCTCCTAATCCAGGGGAAGCAATCGGATTTTCAAGACAGATTTCAAACGTATTTCGTCCGAGGTCTGGAGGCGAGGGGGGGGGGGATTGACCCACCCTATCCCTATCTGCCTAGCAATCCGGTATCATTGATGCCTTTGGAGCTACTGATGTATAAGAGCATCGGGAACTACTTGCCATCAAGTGCCCCATCTACTAATTTCTAGCTTTACATAATAAAAATAACAATAGATGTACAACATTACATGTTACTCACCGGTACAATGTCCCGGAGTGTATTTTCTTCACGCCGTCCATTTCTGCTGTGGTATGCTTATCATGTCTAAACTCCAGGGCCGGTTGCTTAATGGCTAGTTAATGGTATTAAAAGTTAGTGTCATCATGAGATGCTCGCGAGGCGTGAGGCGTATGGTACCTGAAACAAGGAATTGCATAATGAAATATGTAGCTAGACGGCGACAACTAATTCATTAGGATTTAGGATAGTCTCTCTATTGTAGGACTTGTTGTGTAATTTATTTTATTCTGGGTTCCGCAATAAATGAAAAAAATGGTAAACCTCGTCGGTTTTAGGTTACACAACGCGTTTCATCCACTAAATCAGGATGTCTAAGCGTGGGATGGCAACCGTGTGCTTTGTAAATTTTGTAACGCTAAAGTTATTTACATACAATACTTTTGGCAGAAATTTACTAAAGAAATTGTAATACAAAAGCTAGTAATTAACAATACAAATTTTAAGTCATTTACGTTACAAAATAATAAAGAAAGTAATAAATACCGCAGCTTTGGCCGCTATTCTCTAAAAATCTCTTCTCTCTATTCTCTAAAATCTAATAATCGTCTTAATTTTAGTAAGTTTTCATTGCTACAGAAATGACATCGTGAGATTCATGAGGTCAACGATACACTGACAGCCAATTTTATTTTTCTTCATTACTTAATTTTCTTGAAAAACACCATTAACTTTGAATATCTTTAAAAACATATCCGGAAGTCCTTACCAAATCATTCGAAAAACGTCTGAGTCGTCATTGCATTCACGCGTGTTCCTAAAAACGATGTGTCCTTGACATTGCAAGACATCTCGACTTTACAGAATGCATATTGATTAGTGATTGCATAAAGAACAATGGGATAACAATGGCCTACATACGTACATAATATAAGTTGTTGGAATGACGTTCATGTTCAAACATTCGGTAACTCTATAGTTATTCCTTCGACTTGTGTTTTTTTAACCCTCTTTCAATCTTTTCTCCGTCACAACTGTCTCCTCAAAGCTAGTTCATTTTTAAATTCTTAATCAGACAGACAGATCTTGTCCCTTTTCTTCATAGATTACTAAAAAATTTATGGTCTTAGACCTGACAAAGAAGCAGGCAAGCTATCAGATGGTACCTACATGGTCATTGTCGTCTTTGGCAAAGAACTGCATAGGGGTGTGGAAAAGCAATGCCAGCCCTGATGAGAACTCCTCTTTATGCGCCTCAATTCGTATCCCTCAACCAATCCGCACTGAAACAGCGGGGTGGAGTATGCTCTAGGCCTCCTCAATAAGGAGGAGAGGCCCGTGCTCAGTAGTGGGCCGTTAATGGGTTGTAGCCACAGTTCGTAGCTCCTATAGACAAGCTCCATACAAATAAGACATAACTAATTCCATGGCTCAAGAACAAATTGCCCCTGCTGAAACTTGAAACCTGGTTGAAATTGAACCAGGGGCCAACCATAGCAGGCACGGTTCCTACTTCTGACTACCAACTGGGCTTCAGGGTCATCTTATACTAATATAAAGCTTAAAAGTTTGTTTGAACGGGGTAATCTCAGGAACTACTGGTTCGAATTGAATTTATATTTGAATTCTATTTGTGTTGGATACGTTTATCGACGAAGGCTTAAGGCATTACATCACGCTACCAAAAGGAGCGGAGCAACAAGGTACCTACCCGAAGTGAAGCGAGGCTACTTCTACTAAAATATAAATCTTTTATACTGTCCAATAATTTTGTACTACATCATGATTCTCGCACAGATCAAAATCAGGTAAATTAGCGCAATAGGTATTACAAAGCTTTTTGCACGACACCATTCGCAGTCAATCCTCTTTTCTTATTATCCCTTCTCAGTGTGACGCGGCGTATCCAGATCAGAGGTCCCACAGGAGATCGAATTTAGATTGTAGCGACAGATTCGACGTCACTTTGGCTTAACTAATGGCTCGTAACTTGTAGCGTAAACAGAGTATATTTCCCGCGTCCCACAGTGTAACGTTTCGTTAACGATGAAGGAATTATATCCGTTCCCTGGTGGATCTCTGTTCAGTGACTTCCGCCGTGCAAACAATCTGACAGACAAGGAAAATTAAACAAAATAATATATATCGGGAATTGGCCATATCGATCTACTTTTCGTAGGCCCTCCTCTTTTTCCTCTATATATGTTGTCTTAACACCTAATCTATTTTCCAGTAAAAGTCCCATTAAAATCGGTTAAGCCGAGACTAGGCTGCGGTCCCGGACAAACAGAAAATAATTTGTTTTAATATTGTGTAAGTAACTACATAATATATGTGGGTGGTGTACACAAAACAGTTATTTTAAAATCACAGACAGAATTTAATTTACATCGATAGTAAATGATAAATATTTTTGTCCATTGAGTTTCACTATCACTACGTATTATAAACAGTACCTGGTTGACCGAGCTTTGCTCGGTTGAAAATTATATTTAGTATGAATCGCAAGAAATACGAGGAATTCCGCCATCTATTCAGGAGTCAAATCATACAACTGTTCACTGAGCACAAAATTCATTTTACTTATGTTACGGCCAAAGGATCTCAACAGCGTGTTTCACAAAGTTGTACAGCGCCATCTAGTTTCATACTACTGAAATTTCAACACGTTACAAACAGTACCTCATAGAAGTTAACTGTGTGAGCGAATTAATTGCATTTTAAATAGGTACATACTTAATTAGATAAATTCATTGAACTTTCCTTCGTACTTTTCGCAGGCTTAGGCAGTCCCCGACTGAAATTTTTATTTGCGATAAAATGTATTGAATGTTTATGATAATTAAACAACATAAATAAATATACTTTTAGTTTAATGAGCAAGTTGTTAGGCGTACTTAAAATTTTATTGATTCTATTTACAACAATAGTAATTTCATCGATCTGACCATTATTTATTTAAAACTTTATTAAAATATATTATTAAATCGATAATAACAAAACTAACATTTATTTACAAATATTCTCGTAAATATCACAAACGCACGTTAAACTATCACTACGCGTCCTGCGAGGTCAAGCGAGATAATCGCACTGATTTTTAATTTTATTCAAACAGAAAATAGGTAGGTATAACGCAAAAATAGCGCTTCAACGTAAGTATTAGCCGAACAAAAATATATTCGAGCGCCATCTAGTTTCATACTACTGAAACAAACATAATGTTTCATAGATGGCGTCAGTATGATGTTTTTAAAATCTCTTTATCCCGGGAACCGAGCTTTTCTCGAACCTGGGACCTTGATAAATCGATTCCTTGAGCCGAAAACCCCCTAATCTGTAATTTTCATGAAAATCTTTGCAGCCGTTTCCGAGATCGTGATTATATATATAGGTATAAATAAATAAATAAATAAATAAATAAATAAATAAATATACAAGAATTGCTCGTTTAAAGATATTAGATAAACATAATCGCTCGACTCGCATTTCACATGTCAGCACGCAACATCCTACTATAAAACTACCACAGGAATTTTCATAAGGGTTTCACCAATAAATGGAGTGATTCATGTAGTTCTATAAACACAAATGCATGGGCGTTCAGAATTGGACGTTAGTCCAACTATTGTACACGAAACATGACGCCAAATTCCGGGACAATCTTGGATTTTCCAGCAATATCACAACCCTATACCTGAGTCTTCGAGAATATGGTATTGCCAGTCCCCGTTAAAAATAAATTTATCCCCTGTGAGCTGTGCTCAAAGTTCAAATTAGCTTGTAAGCTAAATTTAATTGCAACATTTTAAATTCTCCCTGTTAATCTGCAATTCACCTTATTACAGGGACATAAAGCTGGTATTTGTATGAGATGGCAATAAAACGAGTTCCATTAAAACGAAATTAAACATAGAATCGTATATTGGTAGTTACTACCGCTGTACAACAGCTGTACACATCATGGTGTAGTTAGCGCTATAGATCGCCATTAAATCACGCATTGTCATTTATGTCGCAGTCAAATGTATGCAAATACATATTTCATACTTTTTATCAAATTGACATTTCTTATAAATTGTGTTGTGTGTATTAAAGAAATTTTATCAATGAAAGTAAAATAAAAGTAAGTTCTAAATGACTATCTTCAATTTGAAGTTAGGTATTCCAAAAGATCTGAAAAAAATAGCTATCTGAAACGCAAACAAAAAAAATGAAAATTAACATTTCAAACCGAACAAATTGGCCTCATTAGCTTTCATCGCGAGTCATCATTAATTGAATCAATTTCAAAACATTAATATTCCACGCTGGATCCTAGGCAGGTACTTTTTGATGAAGAATCGCAATGTCGCGTCGGAGCAATCTAATGGAATTCCATAACAACAGTCGCCGATGACGTCACAGGCGGTCGATTTTCTCCGAGCGTCGACCGTCGCTGGACAGACGGAACAAGTTACATATTACGATATCGACAGACGGAAACTTGCACGCCATTGGCGATTTAAAGCAAATTCAAAAATGAAATAGTATTGGACGATATGAGATTTTCACGTCACATTTCTTTCTTTTCCCACTTGACTGACAGCACATCAATGGTGAGTTTTGGTGTTGACTGATGACCATGAGCAACGGTCATCATCATCACTCACACTCACCACCATAAAAATGCAACAAGCAATAATAGCATAAAATATGAACAAGACAAAAACCGACTTCAATTAAAAGTCGTACAAAATTTTATGTAGTACTTACTTTTTTTGACTAAAATTTTTATGCAAATTGAAATGAGAACAATCGGGAAATATATTTCATTCCCACTCACCCAATAAAAGATTTCGATGGCCGAGTCTTTTTTATATGTCCATGCTACCAGCGAAATGATATCAATAGGCTGGGTATACATGTACATATGTATAGGTATGTGCGTGTTATAAAAAACGAATGTAAAATTAACAAATCACACCTACATAATTTTCTATTTTAAGATTTTTTTACATTTTTTTGTCTCTTTGACCGCGTTTTCGTCGGACCGTGGGAGTTGAACATCCGTAAAATTTAGAATACGTACAAAATTAGACATCAATTTAGTTCTATCACAATCTGGATAACATGTTTAATTTGTTGTGACTGAAAAAGATATGTACGCTTTTTCATGTTCTTAATAACAAATGTAAAAGCTTTCGCATGCCCTCATTGTTAATGTGGGTGGATGAAGGGTGAAAAAATCTATTTTTAGTCAATTAAACATTAAAAATAGAATTTTGTTACAGGCATATTCTTGTAAATATCCGTTTCTCAACTCATCGAACTCAACGATTATCTACATATACCTAAGATTAGAAATAAACTCAGTTTCAAAGAGTCATTTTACATGATTTTACTTACTTATTTTTAAGTGAAATTTGTATGAAATGTTCTTCGCGATTATTTTTACCAAAATTGGTATTAACTTAACCACTCATACTAGTATCATAATGCTAAGAATTAACTGGTAGAGAACGTGTTCAGGCATTAATTCCACCGATACAAAGTCACAACTAGGAATAAATCAAAATTTATCAATATCAAATACCATAATATTATATTGACAAAGTCTCAATCACATCTGAAAGAACGCGTTTTGACTGAGAGCTCATCGGACGGTAACATTTGCGTGTAATTAGTCAGTTGTTACGAACGAGTATCAATATCAAGGTTGAGGATAACCGGCGGACCGCACACGCGAACCATTCATTGCTATCTGTTATTCATAATTACTACAGGAACCACTATCTTTATGCGTACAATAGCCTTTACTTTTGAAGACAATTGTTAAAAAAAAGTCGCAGCAAAGGCATGAAAACATCCAATACTTGAGTTGACCCCTAATGGCACCAACTGGAGCAGTGTGATAGAGTATATAATGCTCTATGCGTCCTCAATGACATATACTCAGTATTGAGCCATTGGCTACAATCCATTAATGGCCCACTACTGAGCACGGGTCTCTCCTCATTATTGAGGAGGCCAAAACGCTGCTCCAATGCGGATTGGTGGAGGGGTTAGTGGCCAACCCACGGTCGAATGTTTTCAAGCTGCCCGAAGGCCTCCGACACGGCTCGACGACTGCTATCGATCGATAACAACCGGGACCGACGGCTTTACGTGCCCTCCGAAGCACGGAAGCGCTCAAGAAATTTAGCCACTAGCGGTCACTCATCCGACTACCGACCCCGCCCGCTGTTGCTTAACTTTGTCGATCGCTTAGGATCGACGCAAGCCGCCGGGCTATGAGCGCTTCATTGAGCCATTAATGGGTTGAAAATTGAAATAATAGTCATTCCGTGATACATACTGTACGTGATATACATTACAAGAAAAAAACCGTTCCGAACATGATTTCATATAGTTCGACAGTAGACAAATAACATCTAAAAAAAACTGTTCTCTTAACATATTAATATCAAATATTCCATTAATGTTAATTAATTAGTCTAAAAAAACACAAAGCCCGTACGTAAAACAAAGTTAATTCCGCTGTTAGCCAACAGACATTTGGACACGACACGACACGCGTGTTTGCATTGCCGACTGCCGACGTGTCCACTCCCGCTGTCGGATACTTCAGTCATGGCTTCAGTAGTTGGATGACGCTTGTGTCGCCGAAGCGAAACAGTCCAACTAGTGTCCACTGAATCAATTGTCCCCTCTTGCCACGTACAGGGATTAAATGAGATGTGGAAACGCGACAGAGTACACGTTACACGGTGTTTAAAAAATTTACAACAGTCGTGCTATACCTGTAAAAATCTATATTTAAATATAGTTTATGATAAATAAAATATTTCATAACTTTTATAATTTGTTTGTCAAATGCAATTTAGGAGCTATCAACTTACTATAAAATCAACGAGATTAATCGATATAAAAAAATTGAGAACTTTTGGAAATCTCACATGAAAGGAAAGATTCGAACTTATATTTTGGCATAGTTGCAATTGCAACTATCGTTGCTATGGTAACATGATTATTGCTTATTTTCGTTACTATAGTAACGAAGCATGGGCGGATTATTATGGCTTTCTGATTTTATACATTACTAGAGAACCGCCCGCGCTTCGCTTCGGGACCCGTAGGTAACAGCCACGTAGGTCCCGCTCCCGTAGGAATCTCGGCTAAACAGTAGCCTATTATATGATATACTGGAACATGAAATAATATAACAATTGCAGCGCACGCGATTTAAGGTATTTCAATAGTGATTTTTATCGACGGTGGTTTATGTTATTGAAGTTTTCGCAAGGATCCCTAATTTTTTTCAAAATAAAATATAGCCTATGTTACTTCGGAAAGTTGTACATTCATAATGGTGAAAGAATTTTTGAAATCGGTCCAGTAGTTATTGAGCCTATTCAATACATACAAACAAACAAACAAAAAAATATTACCTCTTTATAATATTAGTTGAATTAAATTATATTATACATTACAACTCTTAACTATCCCATAACTGGGCACGGGTAACTCCTCACATATGAAGGGTACAGAGGTACATACCATAGTAGTTGACTATGTAATTAATTGCAGATTGGTGGACTACACACAGGTACAGATAAATAGTTTTAGATAGTTAATCGAATTACGACTTTTTTAACATTGTGTCTCAATTTATTTTGTTTTTCTCGATTGACGGCTTGTCATCGTCATTTCAATACAGTAATAAATAATCGTGATTTGCATACATAACCTCTACAAAAAATTATTCAAACCTTTTGCATTAATTAAATTGACACCTGAAAATTAATTTAATATTTATCTGGCACTGACACTTTCGCTATGACTGTATTTTGGTGTTTATTTCTTAGCTGGTGTGCAGTTCTAAAACTTCTCAAAAAAATGGATAAGAGAACTATTGTAATTGTTGTTTGATACATATAATAAATCTTTTAATTGATCGCTGTCCGTAAATTGAACACATTCGAGAATAACTATTACAAGGGGTCTTTATCAACGAAAATTCAACAAATCATTGTTTTGGGTTCTATTGCCAAATAATTTTATTATTATTTCGTGGTTTTGTTTAGTTCGCGCTAATATCATTATTTATTTAATTCAATGTGATCAATCTTTTGCTAGTTTAGCCTATAAATGGTTTTTTATATGTATGGTTTTCTTCATCTGGTGTGATGATGTAGAGGAGAGAGCGAAATATTTTTAGTGATCTCCGGAATGATTTTCTCCAGACGTGCGATTTTGCACCTCAAATTCTCCTTGATAACTGACAAAACTGTCAGATGCCACAGCGGATTGTAAAGTTAAACTTAAATTTCGCTAAGCGTAAAGTTATATTACACCTGGTGCTACCTTTCGAATCTTCGACAAACTGACGGTCTCAAAGTTGCGACCCTAATTGATCGCAATTGATGAGACAAAACCATTTGATGCCACGATAACATCAGTAAGGAATTTCCGAAACTCAAAGGTGCTTAAATTTTCATTAGAACAATAACTCTCTTTCAACATTTTATAAATGGCCTTAATTTCGGACACTTAGACAGGGCGTTGACCTCATCAAGCCTTTCTCCCTTGAAATCAATATTCGGAGTAGGTACCTCTGGCGTGGGTTTCCTCCTCTAGATTACCACTTGTATTACTTATTGGTCACAATTACATGAATAATTCTTATCTGTCACAATGCTGCAATTTCATCACCGGTATTTCTCAAGCAATTTGCCGCACATTTGGGGATTATCCTTATAATAAAAAGTCTATCTTAAAAAGGAGCTTCTACGCTTCTTTATGCTCTTTAGGGCTCCATACCTCTAAAGAATAAAATAAAATAAACCCTCACTTTGTTGTCTGTATTTCAAGACCTTTTATCCAAGGAACGCGTCAAGCTGAAATTAATATCAAATACTGAAGTCTGCAATCACTCGGAAAAAAGGTTAAATTAAACTTCTAGGTCATCGAAACATACGGCCATTAGGCGTTTAGGTCGCATAATATTTTGATGCTCGCAAGATAATCAAAACTTATATGGGTCTACTTATATCTCTTTTATATCCCGTATGGTAATACACTTTTATACGATGGCACCCAAATCGACGACATAGTTAAAAAAATGCAATTAGCTTTATCAATTAAACTGCTTGTTTATCAATAAAATGACTTCATCCTACTCATAAATATAATATAGTGATGCCTATGAATAACCAATCAGAAGTATAATCAGACAAGGTAATATTTACAAGGTATGCAGATACAATATCTGACTCGATAAATCCACAATAACAAGGTCATATTCTCGATAACAGCACAAAGAATGACTTTCCAAGTCGTAGAAAGTTTATGTCTCGAATGCTTGATACAAACGCGCGTTTCAAAGGATATGTGTGACGATATGCGATAAAAATTCGATCTCTATCACGTACGTGTTTAAACTGGTAGATTTATCGCCTGGGAAACCACAAAGAAAAAATCGAAACATGATAAAATAGATATCAATGTGACAGGTAAATGATGATAAGCCGTTTATGGTTGTCTGCCAGTAGCATCAAGAAACCTGCTAATATTCCCAAAGATGTGTAGTTTACAAGTGCCTAAAGCATTGCAGTTCCCTGATGAACAGAATGCTAAAAGTGAATGCTTTTAACTGGTCTCACAAAAAGGTATTTTTAACAGATTTCAAAAAATGAAAATGTCGACTGTATTTTTTTATTTCGTCTTAACTTTGTACTGCGTATTCCGATGTTTATGAGTCTTTTTTATTCGAAAGCTGTTATTTGTCATGTGGTTCCAGGATTTTTTCCATCAATAGCCGCAGACAAGCAGTCGAGCTGCGAGATGGTACGTTATCTCGGTCACCCATGCACATTATTGCACATCAATGACACCAAAGTCAGCTGATGCTTCTAAGTGTCCGAGGAGACTTCGGGAAATATGAAATATCAAAATGTATGAAGATTGCATGAAAAGATATCAAGTTCTAACCATTGTTACACATTTGGATGGTTTCAGATTAAGCCTTATACATGTATAGTTGTATAGCTAACAAAATCTCACAGTGCTTAGAGCTCTAGTGTCTTGGGAAGATTAATCTCTGAAAATAGGTCAGAATTTCAGCTGAGTAACAGTTATGCCATAAATTTACTGAATATTCATATCCTGCACTGACACGTTCCGGTATTCAACTAATTTGCAGCATATTTGGAATCATTACATGCCTTCAACATTAATTGTGCATTATCATCACATAGATGTCATAGATAATTCGATCCTCTCTACCAATTCTATGGGCAATCGCGTTTTTCCCTACTTTTTTGTTTCTCAAAGCGACGCCTGAACAAAATAAAAACACGAAAAACTAAGAAGCCCAAAATTTTAGTACGTACCTACTGTTATTTTAAATAATTTACTACCTCCTTATTATAGTCTTATATTTGGAAAACACTGCCTCTGACAAATCAGCAAATTAATAAAGTAATTTAACCACAAAAAGCAATTAACGACGTAACAAAACGTAAAGATCATTCGCAAAGGCAATACCCGTTCCACAAGTAAATCTAACCGCACGCATTCAAGATTCCCGAGACACAAAACTGGGGTTGACAAAGACGTATAAAAACTTTAAGAGTAAAGAACTTAATTAATGTTGTCGCCCTAAACGAACAGAAAACGTTCGTTGCATTCACACCGCGTACTTAAATCGCGGCTAATTGCTTTAGCAATTATCTGGGGAAATATGGAGTCGGCTGCCGACATAAAACATTTGCGGCGACGCACAGCATCCACTACGAGTAAACTATTTGTTTTTTGTTGTATGTACTAGAAGAGCGGCACGTTATGCACAAGAATCGTACCACATATCAATGAAAAAATGTAGCAACACTTAGGGTGCGGTTCCACTGAGGCGGAGCGGAGCGGAGCAGTGCGCGATTCACCAATCACATGGCTTGAAATCCCAGCTCATTGCGCCTCGTGCGGATTTCAAGCCATGTGATTGGTGAATCGCGCACTGCTCCGCTCCGCTCCGCCTCAGTGGAACCGCACCCTTATACTTGAGTCGGCGAGAATATGGAATTGCCACTCCGTGCTTAAAACAAATTTATTACGTATGCTCACAACACAATTCAATTTAGCTTTTAAAAAAACAATTTCTTAAGGTATTTTAATTCTTGCTGCCAATTTACAGTGAACCTTAATCACAGGCGAAAAGATGGCAATTGTGTGGGTTCCCTTTAAAATGAATTCCACATCAAACGCGAACGAAGTATAAGTACACTCTTGACGGTAAAAATTGATTGGTATCTAACCAAACAAAGTACAACTTCCTACTAATATTATAAATGCGAAAGTTTGTAAGGATGTATGTGTGTTTGTTGCTCTTTCACGCAAAAACTACTGAACGGATTTTCATGAAACTTTGCAGTAATATAGCTTAGACATCGGAATAACATAATTTGTTAAAATTTATAGAGATTTTTGAAGGGACTGGTTTCCCGAAGCGAAGCGAGGGCGGATTTACTAGTACTCAATATACCCGCGTTGGGACTCCACATCCCATGTATCGCGGAAAAATTGGACAAGTACCTACTCTTACTAACACCCTTCTCACGAAAACAAATATTTATGTCACACAAATATCTGCCCTGAAAACCGAACCTGGAACCTCTCGCTTCGCTAGCAGGTCCATAAATAAGAAGCCTATAGGATCATCAAATATAATAAGATTAAATAACTCTGTTTGTATATGAACACGGCCATTGCTGAGTTTGTTTTTGAGTCTCGTGCATTTATGAAATCGCATAGCCTCCTACCGGCGGCTACCCACGGGAATTCAGAGGTAAACCCTCACCTAACGCAAAACTCGCCGACAGAGTAGCCTGTGAATAGCTTTACCGTTTTAACTTCAAAAGACCATTTCTAAAAAGTCCAGTCATTTTAGGTGCAAAGCAGAATTTTTTAAATTTGTTTTAAAATTAAGAAGCTTACCGACTACTAATTTCATAATATTAACATTTAACATGTTTTTTGTGTTTATAATATCCGAACAAATAAACCGGGGCATATTCATAAATGTATATGAATATGATAGACAGAAGATCAAAATCCCGGACACGTACGGACAAATCACGATATGCAGTACCTAACACTATTTGCGAAATTATTTCATCTTCCTGAAAATAATAATTCTTGACCTTTGCGACCCTTTGTTATCAGAGTTATGAGCTAGAGTCAAATAACATTATGTTTAGTTAGATTATATTAAGACCTATAATAAGTCTCTTATTTCGTCTTGAGGCTATTTGAAAGACGACGAGTATCCGGTGAAGACTATAACACCAGTCCCAGCCGTCACCACTAGGGAAAGACATTGAACCAAGTTTGTAATGATTTTATCCAGAGAAATGGCCCGAAGAGGTCATATAAATGTACCAAGATACACTTCTTTAGAGGAGGCCATCTCAGTCCTCAATGGTAGCAACGCATCTGTGACCCAATTAGAACGTAACTCTTACTAATATGAACTAACTGGACTAACTATAACTAAGCTAGTCAATAAATCGAGTCTTGTTCTGGATCGGTCACAGTTGCCTTGGCGACAGCAGAAGAGTGATGCTGCTTGTTCTATTGCTATCTTAATTCTAGTGCTTTCCACAAATGGTTCACTGTCACATTCGTTGACCAAAATGGTACATCTAACAGTTTCGACATGAACAAAACTTGGAGAAAGTCCCTTAAACACTTCAACAAAGTCGTCAAATTGAACCGCACAAAAGCGCAAAAAGGCGTATCAAAGCAACTACTTTTATTCAACTTGTAAACTACCCTGACACGTGCAACGAAACAAATATTACGTCACAATGTAAACAATTCTTGTTTATTCCACAAATAAATCACAACTGGTAATTCCACACTGATCTAGCAGATAACACCCACGTGAAATATGACACAAGTGACAGAGTAGCAGAAACCTAAATTAGTCGACAACAAATCTCCGTCAAATAGATCAGGGGCCAACACAAATGATATCGTACGACATTGGAGTCCTGCCAAACTCGGCCACTGTCAGGATGGCACAATGAATGGTAATGCAGCCCTCGAGCAAGGATTTATCCTGATCATAACATCTCCATACAGGGTTCAAAGTATCTACGATAATTGAATGATATTAATAAGAAGGACGCCAGAAGAATCCTGATTACATAGTAGATTGTATGACAAGGGTGCAAAGTAATATTTTTTCGGCGAGGGCGTTTTTTGAATCCAGAGCGAAGTGAGGGATTCTAGAGTAGAATCCTAAGCGTAGCGAGGGATTCTTTAGTAGAATCCCGAACGTAGCGAGGGATTCAAAGTACGTCGCCCGAGCCAAAAATATACTTACTCCCGAGTGATACACTCTACTTTTCATCCCCCCTATTAGAAAATAAAAGGCGCCTCAAATTCAGGAATAATACTGTCACAGTCACTAAACTAACTAAACCGACTAAACCGACTAACCCGACTAACCCGACTAACCCGACTAACCCGACTAACCCGACTAACCCGACTAACCCGACTAACAGGACTAACCCGACTAACAGGACTAACCCGACTAACAGGACTAACCCGAATAACAGGACTAACCCGACTAACCCGACTAACCCGACTAACCCGACTATTATTTAACGGGCAGGAAAAGTTATATGAAAATTCATTCCCGCCCGCTAAATAGAAAACACCAACTTTGGATCCCCTTAAGACCAAGTCGTCTTTATATATAGGTGAATAGGTGGGATGAAAAATAACTTTTTGGCGTCTAGTCAGAGTTTTGTGGTTGTATGTTAAATGGTAAAACAAGTCAAAAAGAGGTTTCTGATGTCCATTGGCGACATCGACCACTTACCATTAAGTAGTTCGTCAGCTCCTTTTTGAGCCGAAAAAGTAAGAGAGTTTAAGCAATTAAATAGGCAGACCAATAATAAAGGGAAATACATGAATATGAAACAAACATTGGCAAAAGCGAACTCGCCTATTTCTATACATATCCATCCTATCATAATTATCATAACATAACATAATACCCGCACTCGCAGACTTCAATCAGTTAAGATTTTTTTACAGCATAATGATTTGATGTGGAATATAAGTAAGTACACATACCTAAACCCAAGAACTAATAATCGCCCTAACGCTAGAATACGACGCACGACCGTCGTATTTATAAGAACTATTTTCCGCAAAAACCCGCCGATGTTATGAATCACGCCGCAAAACGGAACGTGATCGTTTATAAAACAAAATAAAAGCCTGGCGCATGCCATCGCTGTTACTAATAAATCCAGTTATCCCAACTTCACCCTCAGCCCAGTTTCCGCCGCGGCGGAGACTTATCGCTAAGCAAAGTCTTCCAGACAACCTTTGGGTAGGAAAATAAAAAATTGCGTTCTTTATGAATGTTACGCGCGTGTTAAGCGAGCCATAGACGCTAGGACAGCGACTGTCAAAGTGTAATCATGATTACCAGATAAGATGACATCTCCAGTCGCGGAATGGCCTCGCAAACAACACGAATTACCTTTACTGGAAAGGACCTCACGAGGGCATTTCCGGGCCCCAAGATGTCATGGTAATCTGTAATTTTTATGTTTACATTGTCCCTTCTCTATCCTAGAGTGTACCTGACAGGTTTGCCGGTACTGTTAAACTTATCACGGTAAACTTGGGGTATGTATGTAGTGGAAATATACGTCTTTCTCAAAGTGGGCGATTATGAGTGCTAAAGTCCTAGAAGGGGGCAGTAGTGGTTTTTAAGTTTCGGTAAAGAAAAAGGGGGGGGGGGTATTAAAAAAATATTGATTTTCAAAGTGGGCGCTAAACGACATAAGTTTGAGAACCTCTGACATACATGATATTAAATATCGTTAATTATACTTTAAAAGCTCCTTAAATAATGTCGGTTTCAGTATTCCCGGGCTTAAAATTTGTGATTGTGTGAATGGCTCAAAATTTCTCACTCGCGGATGTTGTCGGTATGGTACAAGTATCAAGATTCAGCGTTTTCTGTTTGCGCGTGAGCTTACTTTGAATACCCCTGGCACGTGCCGTCGTGGCTTTTCAAAGAGTGCAGTGGAATTGGAATAATCTCAAAGTAAAATATGACTTATTACCACTACCTAAAATACGTTTTTATTTTTCGCGCTGCCGTGTTAGACATTTCCTATATTCTTTGAAATGAGCCGCCTTCTTTGCTGTTAAGTATTGTTTTAATTCCACAATCACTAGGCAGTGATTGCGATAATTTTGATTGATTAGGACGTGCCCCTTCTGCTTTGTTCTTAATTTGAAATGTCGAGTAAAAGGCCAAAAAAATTAAATGCAAAGTCAAAGTAGGAGAAGTGTTGCCTCTTAAATTAATTTAAATATATATTTGCTTGTACCTCAGAAGTGTCGGAACGAATCACCTAAGGAGCTTTTACTGTAATTACGAAAAATGAGCAATTAAATGTAAGCCCGTGATATAGAGTGAAAAATTTATGATAAATGTTTCTGTAAAGTTCATAAATAAATGTCAAATGAAACTTACTTTTTAATTTAAAACTAATTATATACAATTTATCAGAATAACTATGTAGTAGAGAGTGGATTACAGAAAAGCGGCTGCTCCTGGGCTACAGGTGGCCATGTGGCGATTTTAAATGAAGCATCACCACGCAACTGGTGCTGATGGCTGTGGTCGCTGATCCATTTGCAGTTTGCACACAGTCTTTTAGATACTAAATGTATGCATAATTTAGTTATAAAAATGAAAAACAAACTTTTAGGAAACTGAATCTATTATTTATAAATGTAAAGCAATAAATAAATCACTGTACTGTTAACTGTTAATGAGTACTTAGACTAATCCCTATTCTGTCTGTAATTACTTGGTCAGGTTTATTATACAAATGTCATCAGACCTTGGAACAAAATTTTTAATTAAATCGAATGTCTTGAAATTTAAGAAAATTTGGCTGAAAGATTCCATTATATATACATACAGCTAATATAAAAGTGTAAAAAGCATGTGCACTGCTTGCTTCTGGCCACTGTTGACTGTAATCAGTGGCCAATTTTCACATAGTCTAAATCTACATGGAGTATGATAATAAAAAATATTGAGGGTATAGGATCTAAGGTCATCAGATATTTTGTGCTTCTGATTTTCAATATGACTGTGCTAGCGCAGTCTTACAAAATAAGTTTGATCTATTTAACTAGTCGTCAGCATTGATAATTTTTTAAAGGTGAGTAAATTGGAATTTTTAATAAAAAGTTAAGCCACTCTTGGTTTATCAAAACAAACTTTACGTGAAAAATTAACATAAATTATAATAAAATGGTGTGTTTTGAATTCAAAACATTAAAATCTAATTTCTAGACATGGAAAAACCAACTTTCTTGGATTTTCCAGCCATCTAGCAACTCTTACAGAGAAATCACTTGGATTTTTGATTTTTGACAGTTCTAAAAGTAATGCAAAATTACTGTCGACATCTGAGTAGCTTAAAATAAAGAATTGGCACTCTCTGCTAAAACAAATGTGCACAAAGTTCAATTTAGCTTGGAAGCAAAATTTACATATGTTTTAAACCCTTGCCATCCACTTGGACACTTGTGCACCTTAACCATGGAGCGGAAAGCTGACATTTGTGCGAGAAGCAATTAAAATGAATTTCAGATTTAATGTGAATGCAGTGCTCATATAATATTCGCACACTCAATATATATCATAACCACACAAAACATGTGGTGATGTCATTAAAGGCAGTTAGAAAAAGCCTATTCACTCTGCGAGTATATATTTGTTGTTATTCTGTTCAGGAGTGGTTGTGACCAGCAAGTAAATATAGATTTATAACATTCTTAACTAATACTGCTATTTTAAATTGCTGTGGGGTTTATAAATGACTTGTCATAAATTTACAGTGAAAAATTATTATTTGTTGTTCTAAATTTGTAGTAATGTTCTAGGGATGGAAATGTATGAAAATACATTAAATTATTTTTACAAGTTCTACTTAGAAGCATTCTGCTTTCAAATAACCCAAATCAAGCATTGCACCTAGGCTTTTAAATTAATAGAATACACATATACCAACCCAGCTCATGATTTGAAGCTTATTATTTACGGAACATCAAAAAATTCTGCGAAAACACGTAACGTAAAAACGAATCTTGAGTTAGCTTATAACTAAGGATAGTTATATATGTGTACAGATAGCTTACTAATCACGGGCCTCCGGCTTATCCTCACGTACAACTCATTATTATCACAAAACGACACGTAAATAGCACAGTAGGAATATATACCGAAAATGGCCACAAACATCCAAACTATACGGACTTCATCACCAACTCATAACTCTTAGTTAAATGGAACGTGAGATAGGTTTTACGACATCAATTTCCCATATGAATGCACTTTCCAACAGCTTTTACTATCACACGGCCCCTACTATTAGCAAGTAGTACAAACGGCATGAAAAATACTTGATGACTGACGTACTCTGGGCACTGGGAGCGGTCAAAATGTTCACGGCGGAAGAACGCAGCAGCCACTGAAGCATCCAGTACACACATATAGCACCAAACAATGTCACTGAATTCAATCCATATAAACAAATTTTATCGTAAATCACTAAAAAATTATAATACGCGACAACGAAGCGAAATCTATCGTCCCTCCTCCCTTCACCGTAAAATTACCATAGACAACATTTTTTCGTAACTACGAACGGCAACGAAGAGCGAAGTGGCAACAATCTTCCTCTGAAATGTCTATGGACAACATAGACCACAGAGTACTTTAATTTTGTATGCGCAGTGTAACAAACACGATAGTGATTTTATAAAATAGATGTTTGAATAATGATAGAACGACAATATTGTTGTAATCTCAGGCTGTAATTATTTAAAACAATTATAAAATTGAATTTTACCTATCGCCAAGACAAATCCAGAAAAGTGCGGGAAGAAAAAATATATTTTATTAAAGTCAACTTAATTTACCGCTAAAAATTCCAGCTTTATAATTATATGTATGTTGAAAATATATCAATGTCGATCGAAAATTATTTATTCTAAACACGATTAAATAAGAGCGTTTCCATATTTTAAGATCGGTGGATCGGTGGATGAAAAAAAATACTGTGTTAATTATTATTAAAAATCGTTTGTATAATTAACATTACACTAAAGCCATTCTTTATTTTTTAACGACTGTTGTAGAGAGACATAGGAATAATATTATAATATGTAATGATGAAAAAAATTGCTGCCTATTATCCTTTAGTACATAATATCTCAATGCTATTATCTAATGATTTTGATTTTGCATCCATTTTGAATTTTAAATTAATATGATCCATAGACTAAATTGCTGACTTCTAAAAGTTGCCATATAAAAATATTTATTTCACTTTTTGGTAATTGAAAAATATATACATTAATTATTAAATAAAGAAATACACACAATTTTGGGACAATTTTAATTTAATCTTTGAGTTTTTAAATAATCCTATTAAAAAGTACATTCAATTACGTTTTAATATTTTTTTCCTTCATTTGTTCGGATAAGCGTACAGAAAATTTTAGATAAAATAGTGAAACTGGATAATGACCTTGTCTGAGTATAAGTTGTGTATAGTTAACTTATTATTAGTGGCTGACCCGTAAAACTTATTATTTCCCTTGCTGTACCTACTATTATATCAAGACAAATTTTATTAACATCTGTACATCTATCAGAGTCGCTTATTCTTAAGTAATGTTATATTTTGCAAATAACATTATACAAAATGTTATTTCATTTATAATAACACATAACGATTAAAAATTACGTGCAAGTACAAATTGTACGTCTGTTCTATAATTACTTTATAGTTTAAACAAAATATTTTTAACCGACTTCAAAAAAGTAGGTGGTTCTCAATTTAACTGATTTTTTATGATTGTTACATTTGTTACCTTAGAACTTCGACTGGATGAACATAATATTTTTACGATTCTTAGTTTATTCGAAAGCTGTTGCTTATCGTGTGGTTCCATATAAATTTGAGTTACATCTGGCGTGTGGTTTTTTAGTTATCTCTGCTTGTCAATGTTGAAGTCGATTATTTTTGTAAAAACTTATGATTATCTAGTTGTCAATTTCCTTCATTACATTTTTACGTAAATAAAATTTCAAGTATTACTTTATTTTGTAAGTTACTTTAATGAGTATCAAAGTTGTAATTTATTTTAAAGTTTGTCGTTCATAGCGTAGTCAAATAGTTTGTACATAAAAGTAAAATCTCCTCTATACACACGCACACCCAAGTAACAAGATAATGACTATAATAACCACTTTTATTTATATGTAATAAAATCTTTCGGTCTATCGCCTATAGTACAGCACATGCTTCGTATAAAGTTGAGTGTGGTTATGAGTATCCGAACGAGATCTTACAATTCTCACACTTTTGTTGTTTTTGTGTAGAAAAGGAAATTTGTGAGAATCCATCCCATGTGTATTGGTGTACATATATTATGTATATTGTGTTGTGTGTGCGTGGTGATTTGTGTTATATGCTGATAGAAAGAAATTAATTAAATGAGTTTATTTTGACGATGAAACTTACATAAATGTGAAGAATCAGTGTGTTTTGTGTTATCTAGTGCTAGTGAATCCGTCAGGAGGCGGTAATCATGTACGTTTATTCGCTATTTGTGGATTCTGGATCTCGTCTCGTCGATGTACCATAAACAAAAATGTCAGCGATCCCGATTTTTTGTTTCTCACTGCATACCCATCGTTATACCTTAATTAGATCACACGAATGATATAAATTAATGTTAGACGCTCTCGCTGGCGGTGTTGTCTCGTTCGAACGGCGTGCCCGTAGCGATAATTCGGCCATAATAAACGTGCGTTCCGTGCGCTTCGCGCCCGTCTACACCCGATCTATCTCATTGTTTATGTATGGAGAGTGAACCTGGAATTTTTATGGCGTTCGGTGGTGTAGACTCGTTTTGATCGAATATCTGGATCGGATCGGGGGCTGGGGTCGGCCGGTGGCGCGGCCACGGACGGCTACGGGGCGCCGCGAGCGTCCGATCGCCAAGGTTCCCCGAGATCTCTATTTATAATAATCTTTCGATCGTTTGCTGCAGCATAATGACATTCTTGTAATGAAGTGCCGCTCCGTGGATTTGTGGGACATGTGCCAATTATTGCGCCCGTGACGAAAGCTCGCGGATCGTTTTGTATGTATACAATTGCAGTACACAAATGTTTACTTTAACAATATCAATCTTGTTCATTGTAAAAAGTTCTCTGCATACATTTTTCGCCCCATTCAGTTTCCCCATTGAACAAGATATAGGTTAGATACATCAACTTCTCATCTCTGTACTATAAATAAAAGCTTCTCTTTCGATTTCCAATCACAATTATTTTCCCTCGCAAAATGTTTCATTTCAGGTAATATCTCTATTTGATGCACCATTCAGGCTTGAACATCTGTTCAGTTGTCAAACATACTATTGCTAAAGTCTTGTGTAAACAAGAATGTTTTAACTGCAAATAAAGCCTTCAGCTGTCGTGTTTGTGTAATACATCTGGGTAACGGATCCTTATTGTAAATCAAAGGTAATTTTTTGATTAACACATACTTACACGTGATTATTATTAATTTATGTTTGTATGTGGTGAGTATTCGACACTTGTTTCATAAGTGAGTCTTTAGTGCTTTCAAACGCATTCTGGGTAAGAGATTTATTTAGACACATTTTCAAGAAATTACAACTATGTGTTTTGCAAAGTTTTCGAAACATACATATTTTTCGTGCCTTTTATTTAAGGTGTTAATAAAAACCCCAATTTATTCTCAGTGTGGATTAAATTCTTTTCACAATTTAACATTATGTTTAAACTTTCGTTGAAAATAGAATCATTTAAGTATCTAATGTGATCCATCAGTTTTCTGCCCGTCCAACTACATGTTATCACTTTTTTTAGGTTTGTGGTCCCTAAATATTGAAAGTAAAATAGTAGTAAACACAAACAACACTTGTGTGGCATGCTTATTTTCTCCCTAAGAAATTAAATAAACTCCTGAAATAACAAGTTAAATCTGTACAAAACTATAATTAGTTCACTCTTTTACCATTGCTTAAGTTTTACAGGTCCTCCCATGACAATTATAGAGAAACAATAAAATGGATTTGGGATGCTGATCACATACCTTTATTAATAAATAAAAAAAACATAAATTTAATAGATAAACTATTTTTTAGTTACAGTATTTTTTAGAAGATGGTTCCGTTTTAATAATAAACTCATCATGTACATAAGTCAGTTTTTAATCGTTCATTTCAAGAGATATATTATCAAAACATAGTTAAGTATTTTTTCTACATGCTGTTGACAATGAAATTATTATTATCTTTATCATCATTGTCGGATTGCAAACGGATTGTAAAGAAACACCTTTTCAGCATACAAATCCGTTACTGCAATGTGCAAAATATTCATGTGCATATCTGATTGAAACACTAAATTCAGGATTCCAGTTTGTAACGAAAAATGCTTATTTTGTCTTTGAGCACTTTTGCTTATTTATATTTTTGGCCCTAATAAGGTGGCCTAGAATTCAATTATCCATTTCATAATGGAAGACAAAGGTGTCAAAATAGGCGACAGAAAGAAATCACTTACCCTGTTGAAGCTTGGTAGAGATTCATTTAAAATTGTATTGTCATTTAATAACCAACTATAGTTGGGCCATTTTAATAGGTCACATTTGACAGTTCGTCAAAATTTTCCAAAGTAACCTTGTAAGGGAGGCACCCCATAGTATCTAATAAATTCTATAGTAGATATTGTTAAACTTTTTACACTTAAAAGTAAGGAACTGACGTCGTTGCAAAGTTACGTCAGTGAACTCTTTTTCTTTTTAAATATCAGGGATGGTACCGAAAGAAACAGGTGAGTAGATAAGTTGAATTCGAGAAGTCGAACTAATCGTCAAAAAGTATTTCACGATTACAAAATAAAATGTATTTCAATACAAACAAATATAATTTTATTACATTCTACGCCAAAAAATATGTAATCATTCATTTATATAATAACGTCTGGCTCAAAAGTCAGTATCTAGAAACGTGAAATGTTACAAAAAAGTCATGATTTCATTTCGCGCCATTATTTGACGCATTATTTTTGTAATTTTTTTTAGTTGTTGTGTGAACTGTGCGCTTATTAATACTTTTTATAACAATCGCATTCAATTTACAGATGTTTGAAGTCCTTATCGATTTATTCAATATAATCGATGTTTTTCAGCAGGTTATCCTCACTATGAACCAAAGACAAACAGTTGTCAAATGTGGCCTATTAAAATGGCCCTACTTTACCACTAGTAAACTAGTGCCCTTGGTTTGTTAGACATAAATGCTGTAGTGCCCACCCTCGGAAAACAATTTAGATGGAAATGTTCAAAATGACATTGTTTTCTTTTGTGATCATTGGAGAACACAGATATAAATTAATTACATGCTTTCCGAAATCAGTAGGAACATAATTATTCACAGACAAATCTACAAACAGACTAAAATTCTAAAAAACACTGATAAGAGATTGTTTATATGGATCTATTGAGATCTATTTTATGTTAATAAATACCCCCAATAATAGTTTTTTGAAATATCTTCATGTACAGTGGTTGATGACAATTATATTAAATTATTAAGTTGCAATAATCTTGTTTTCATATCTTTGCATAATCTGTGCATGGTTATTCAGACATAATATTATCTTGATGGCCTGATTACCTACCACTCTTGCCTGAGTTAGTTGTCAATTGATTTGTGAGTCTTTGACTTGGTTAGATTAACTACTCCAAACAATTTGTGAGGATGAATTCTTATTAGTTAAATACCTCTTTAACTATTTATATTTTCTTTTTTTCTACTTCTAGCATAATCAATGTGAGTTACACTGCACGCTGGTTCACTGGTTCACTTTTTGCCCTTTTTTATGACTTTTAGGTACCAAAATAAAATGTTGGTAATATGTAATCATAATTATAGATCATACGCTTGTTAAAATGATAATTCTAAAAAAGGTCAATTTTGTTAAATGCATAGATACCTATATTTTATTCAAATTATATAACTATAATATGTTAATTCAAGCTACCTGTATTATTTTTTCGTATAAAGTTTTAGCACTTACCTACATAATTATAATGAAAATGAAAATGGATTAATATTTTAATATTTAATTATATACTTAATTAGCTATCAGTAATTTTATTTAGGTTTATCATTGTGATCTTAATTATGATAATGTGTGCACTAGGCGTTAAAAACGCGGCGGTTATTTTGCAGGTCTTAGAACAAAATTTTCGTTTTGTTCTATTCTTATGGCCTTATACCTACCATACTTACGAATTTCTCTGGGTTAGTTTTTGTTTGAAGGGCTCCTGGTACTTGTTAAGGTCCTTGATGTCAGAGCGAGACCAGAAAATAGTTGTATAAGGGGCTTAAGAGAGGTATTAAGAGAGGCTTAACCGCATGGTGAAAAGAGGAGGGCAGGTCTTGGTAAATATCACATTATTTTTTCCACAGTAAATTTCTAACATGTTCATTGTTTATCTATTGGTAATCACATAAAATAACAATATTTTTTTTTAATAAATCCAATGCAATCTAGCACATTTTAATTATTAAAACTAGAAATAAGTACTTATATGTGCAATCAAGCATAATTTAACTGGTTACACTAGAAATAAGCTTATGAAAAATCTCATGTGATATTAAGGAGAAAAGGGGGGATAAAAACCAAATGACGATGCCCCTATCGCTTAACATTAAAAAATTAAGTGCCCTACAATGGCAGATTTCACCTTAACCATCGGATCTTTCGAAATTTTGGCCATAGCGTTGTGGCTGTTCAAGTTGTCATTGTTAATTGTTGTATTGATACATACCAGAGATATTAATTTCACATTGTCTGTTCTCGGCAGTCAAGTTGGCGAAGGCACGTAGGGGCATGATCAAGGAGAAGGAGAAAGGCGGCGGCGCCCGCCTCAAAGATGAACCCAACGATCCTGCTGAACCAGGTAACTGTTGGAAATTGGTTTTACTGGTTTAATGCTAGAGGTATACCGGAGCTTAAGTAAGAAAGTCACAAAAATATAATATTATGATACTAGAACAATAGATTACTAGAGATCACATATAGATAATACAATGAAAAGGATACTTAAAAACCCCAAAAAAAATTCTTGAAACTGTTCTCAAAGATTTTCCTCTAGCTCTAAAACTGATATGTTTGGTGATGTAATGATTTAAAAGTACATATTTATACATAAAATGTTTAATCAACATCTTTACACCAATTGGTAAATGCTGTATGTGATACTGGACTAAGGTATTGTCAACAACATTTGAAAGATGCAAACTGTAGTTATAAAAAAGTGCACATTATAATTTATTGAAGGTTTTACAAATTGGAGGACTTGGTCTTATGACCAGAATTTTCTCTGGTAGTATTAGTGTCAAAAAAAATGTAACCCTGAATTAAAAGAAATCACAGAAAAATCATAAAACATAGCTTATTAAGGCTAATGTCATTCTTTCGGTTATTGTTAATAATCTCTAATATTATCAGTTAATTACAATAACAATTATTGTATTTAGCTATAATAGTTATAAATATATAATATACTATCTTAAAGCAGTATTTTCTGTAGAAATGATAAATAATTCTCAATGGTGAAAGCAAATCTACAAGCATTCCAGTGATGCATGTAATTAATTCATTTCTCTTTACAACAATAATAAGTTTAATGAACTTAATTTTAAATGTGCGTTTAAGAATGAATATTAATGTTACTATGAATACTGTAATTTTACATTTTTAATTTCCAAGGAATATTCATCCTGGGTCATTCAAGATCATTAAATTTTATTAGTCATAAATAATAAAATTTAATGATCTTTTTTGTACTACGGAGTTTTTTTTAATACTGAGTATTTATTGTAACAACATGATAGAGTTTAGGTCTGCTTAGATGACACCAATTCCACTCAGATTCAACTCTGACTCAACTTAAAGGAAACCATTGATATATGACCCTTATATTGTCGTTGTCCTTACGGTGGAATTTTCGTTAAAAGCGATGTTGCGTGATACATCTATTTCGATTATTTTGAATAGATAGATCAATGAAAATTGAACCATAAGTCTTATGGTGTAAAGCTCACATTTCAATGCTATCCTACAAGTGAGTTTCAGTGTTGGGTTGGTCCAATATGCTAAGACCTTCATTCATGTAATAAATGAAAATAACCCTGTGATCCCAGGCCACGGGTCCCGACCGCCATCGGCGTCACTCCCCACGCCAGCGGCGCTGAAGAAGGAGCCCGAGGACCCGCCGCACAGGGTCAAGATGGAGCCCCACAGCCAGTCCGGTGACGACTCCGCCCCCGACCTCGGCGTCGATGGCATCAAGACTGAGATCGACGGCCTTATGGATAGCGACGGTAGGTTGAATTTTGATTGCACTCACTTATTTTTTTAATCTTGAGGCTACTTCGAATTGTGGATATGTCACAAGCCTAAATCACGCTCTCGAAGTTTATTAAACCGCTCACATATGAACAAAGTTACGAACGTGATCAGTTGGAGCTTGGTCGTTCCCCAGGCATGACGCTTCGTCAGGAGGGAAATCTCTAAACGCGAATGGAATGTTCTAAACGCGAGAATCTGAAATGTGGCATCCATGTTCCTTGGGGAGTGTAGGGAGCAGTATTAAGAGAAGATTTTTCCCCCTCGAAGGGGTGAAAAGGGGTATCAACTGAAACAAAAACTCTACGCGGGCGAAGCCGTGGAGGGAGAGCTAGTCCTTACTAATATTATAAATGTGAAAGTGTGTTTGTTTGTTTGTTTGTGACTCTTTCACGTCGCAACATGGCTATTATATGGTATGGTTTATGTGTGTGGGGATAGTTAGGAGGGTGGAGAGTGACGTAGGCTACTTTTTACCGCGGAAAAACATCTCATTCCCATGGGAAGATCGATGTTTTGTTAGTTGCTACATATTAAGTTCTGGAGTTGTTAATAGATGGCGTTAGTAAAGTTCATTTGCAAGTTCTGAATCACACTATCAAATACTACATGTAATTTACTTAAGTCATAGGCAAATGTTATAGACTACTTTTTAGCTGAGATTCCTACGGGAGCGGGACCTACGCGGCTGTTACCTACGGGTCCCGAAGCGAAGCGCGGGCGGTTCTCTAGTACGCTATAAAGTGCTATAGTACTGTAGCTCCAGTTATCCAATACATGGTTATATCCAACGGATGAAGCGGTGCGTGAAGCTGCAGACAAACGTATTACCGTTTACAAGACAACGTATAATTAGAGTCACAAAATAAAATATATATGTCAAAAAAAATAATACGAAACGAGAGCTCAGCGTAATAAGCGTCAACGAATTTATTTTGCGAACGGTACTGAGCTAAAAGTGATATACAGTGTGTCCGGCTTCGGTCTGTACAAACTTATAGGGCGTGTAGTATGTGTTATTTTATGAATAAAATTATTCTACATACTAGGTCTAAACCCGACTCCCCTCGATCTACAGCCATTTTAATGTTTTAATATTTTTTTTGAACCATGGACATTTTTCATTGGACACACTGTATTTGTGGCGGAAAGCGGCGGGGAGATGTAGTGCAAGGAAGGTTCAATTTTCTCTCTTTATCTGGTTAGCCTGTTTTTTCTCACCCTTCCCCTTCTCCCTTCTATCCTCTTCCCCAGCCCAGTCTTTCGTTCATCGCTTCATCTTCTCTATAAAAAAGTCCTTTGACAGCATAAGCTTTTCTACTTTCGTAAAAGTAATGAATAAGGCAATTTGAATGATAGTCCAAACCGCATCAAAGCCCGTTGCATAGTTTAAAAGATCAAAGCGAACACGAGAATCGACTCTGCTTTATACGGTGTTAAGAAAACCAAGCAAATTTTTTACACGTATGGTCCGCAATGTTGGGTGAATTATTAATTGATCTCATTTATTAAAACGCGCAAAAAACATCATTGCGGTCCGGTCGCCCGCTTTTTTTATCCGCTTTGGACATTGACCACAGACATGTTGTCCAATATTGTGATCTGTAGTTCTCAAAAGGATTTGTAGAAATAATGTAATGTGTATTAAATGTGTAGGCTGTTGAGACTCTGTTTGATATTGAGAATAAGTTGACTTTATAGTCACACATTATAAATGTCATTGTATAATATTGTCTTTGATATTTTTCAATTAACAAATTAAAACAACGTGACCGCATTAGGACAAGATTCTTAGTAACAACTAACAATATTATTATATTAATTTAACTATAATTTACTTCTGGTTATGTATCGGACACAGTTGTCACAGGCGACAGCAAAAGAGCGGTGATACATGCTCCTTTGCTGTCTTAAGTTCATAAAAAATATCGGCTAAACCGATCACTATACGCAAAAGTTATGAATGAATAGAATAACTTATGTGTTTTGGCTTAAAAGGATTTTATTGGCGATTAATCTCGAGATGACAGCGAGAAGGTTGCCTACCTGGCTTTAGGGATCACAGTTATACCGGATCATTTAAATATCAATATTCAATACTCCAACGTGACAACTACCCGAAAAACTGGCTGCATGTATCGATCCTAAATGATTGACAGAGACGAGCAAAGCGGACATAGGAGGTGGGTGGGTGACGGCTAGTGGCAAAAAAATGTTGAGCGCTTCCGTGATTCGGAGGGCACGTAAGGTCGTCAGTCGTGGTTGTTACCCTTAAATAGTAGTCGTAAAATAATTCCCGAGGCTGTCGGCCGCATTGTAATTTTTCTGACCCTAACCTCGGTAGGTACCAATCTTCACTGGAGTACCTGGATATATGAGTTTTCTTTACTGACCCAATAACCTATTGAAATATATTTTAATGGAAACCCGCACACCAGGTAGTGCTCCATAATATTCTTAAAAGATTGTGAAACTTGGCCACACTTATTGTGACAGGGAAATGTGCCCAGATATGTCACAATTTTATAAGTTGCGATGATTTTTAGTTTTTTATTGTAAGTTAATGCGTAATGCTACAATTCTACCTGATGGTAAGCGGTGATAGTCAGGAATGGTAAAGCGTACAAACTCATAAATGATGATGAATGAGATGAAGCCAACTATGCTAATTCTGTATTCAAATTTGCCGCCAGCGTTTATCTGGATGTTATCAACGTTATCTTATATCAGCATAATATGTGCAACGCGCGCCTATTGCATTCAGGTAAATCCCGTACAGTATTATCGGCGTTGTAAACACTGATATAGCAGATAGTACAACGCATAGCAATGGTTGGTAACGTTGTTAGGTTGTTACTGGGTCGACTAGATGCTATCTGCGCAGTTAGTTGCATAGTGTATCAAAGCAATGTGTGACACTTGCTTAATTGATATTCGATAATGTTAGTATTTTAATCTTTGACAATAGGTAATCATGTGCTATTATTTTATTTGAAAATGAATCTGTTGAAGTTTGACTGGGAGAGAATGCTTTTAGCATTAAGTCCGCCCTGTTTCTGTACAAATAAAATTTGGTTAGGAATAAAATTGCCCTTAAACAAAAACAAGTACCTTTGGCATAACAGTATTTTTTCGTTGTGGGTGTAAGTGGTGATGGATGGATGGATTATGGATAAATTATGTGAAATATTAACTTAAATACGTTATTTTTTTTAGTTAATTTACGCACGCAATTTTTTGGCAAAGGGAGGCTCAGCCCGGCGAGAGTTCATGTGTGGAGAGCGACCGAGCTCTGATTTTTCATGATCTGAACTTGTGTATTCGAGTGGTGTAGAAAACTTCAAAAGCGTGATCCAGGCTTGACGTGACGTCGTGGTGTGACGTATGTGCGATGCGCACCACACAAAATGTCACAATATTTAATAACATTACCAATTAGCAAATTTTCTTATGTCTTACCTTTACACCATCTTTATTGTGTGTTGTAAAGTTGTAACAGCTGCAAAAATATAAGGAGAAATAAATTTCGCAAGCAACTTTAAAACGAAAATGATTTTGATTTCTAACTAGTGATAAAAACTTGGACAGACAGCTTAACGGAAGCGATCAAAAAGTTTTGTCACTAGCGGTCACATATCCATCTATTGACAGGATCGACTACTTTTGTAGGCTTATACGGTCGACCAGTCATCTACATATTGACATAACACATACACCATTGGTCAAGAGTGCTCCTGACAATCACTTATACTATAAAATTTCATATTAGCATACGCCGAGGACTTATTGGAGTTTTCTCGTTTCCCATTTGTATTTTCTTGATAAAATTGAACGTCTTATTAATTGGCTTTAGCACTAATTTAGGACGGGTTTTTCTTCATAACTGAGGAGACCTAACTAGGTGGAGGATTAGATTTCAACCCATCACATCATATCGAACATCTTAATCCCCTCCCAGGTCTCCGACATGGCTTCCTCCCAGTCAAATCAATCAATATCCGGCTAAATTACTGTGCCTGGAATTTTCGGAAAACCGACAGCCGAAACTTAAAGATTATAACAAACAAAATTAAATTGCGTGCACACAAAAAACAACTGTGACGTTTTTATAAAAGTCGTATATTATATTTTTAATCAGACAAAGACTCCATTTTCAATGTCGAGTCCTAGATGAATCTACTAAAACGCCAAAGCATGTCACTAATCTCAAGTGTTGGGTGCTAAACCGCTCGCCTCGACCGTTACTTTTTAAGAAGCCATTAAAGATAACATCTACTCGGATGCATACTTGTTAAATGTAAATTACCTATATCGTTTCGAACAAAACGCTTTCAACCAACTGCTAAGTAATTTCTTATTTATCAACCGTTACATAATGAAGTGAGGTGAACTTTTTTAGTTTAAGTAATACGTTTCGCACAACCGTTTGTTATTTTTTTTAACTCCGTTTACTGTTGACATTTCCATTTGAATGTACCGTTTAAATGATTGTATTGCGTTTTTTTTTCTATGTGGATACGGCGGTTTTTTGCTTATTATACAATAACTGACGTAGGTCTATACAGCTGTATATTATACAATTGCTGAGTAATAAATGCGTGTGCGCATCACGTAGTTATAAAAGCCACTGTTCATATAATTACATTACATACTTTATCTATTCAGTTTTAACTGCCCGTTACGTATCAGTTCGCTGAATTTAGGATTAATTTTTAAAAATATTTTAAACTTAAATACATACTCAAAAGAAAAACTTGTTGTGTATTGGCTAGGAGCTTTCTTTTCCTTTCTTTCTTTCTTTTCCCCTCCTTCCTTTTTTTGGTCGACAACGCGTCGATGTTTCTTTGGGTATTAATATTATCGATGCCAATTTGCGACAGTATTGCTTTCTTCACTAAAGAGTAACGAAGATGCAATGCTTGTGAATACGAGTAGAAGGTACTTTTATGTTCTTTTCTATCTATTGGAAGAAGTAAAGGTTAGGGCGTAAAGGCCTACCTACATAATAAACAAAATCACTTATGCACTTATAATGTAAAACTAAAATGTAATAATACCGTTCATCAGCTCTATTGACATACAACCAAGGTTGCCTGCTGGATAAAATTCTCTTCATTTTTTAAAGATAAATGAGTGACTTGAATAAACGATAATATTGTTAGCAATATATATTTTTATGTGTATGTCTGTTACAGGTGATCCCACAAAATCCCCGCCCTGTGAGCTGGGTGGTCCGGGTTCCCTGAAGTCAGAACGTCTATCGTCAGACTCCAATGATATACTGGATCCGCAGACTGGTCTCAGGGGATCCACTGGGAATCTTCAGGTGAGTTGAGTGAACTTATAACACTTTAAACATATTAAGAGAATACATTTTTTTAACTGTAAGTATTATGTGTATGAATATTTCTATTCTGTAGCCCAAAGATTCTCATAAAATTAGCCAGCTTGAAGTCCGAAAAGTGTAATTGGTAGTGGAAGGGTGGTGCTACATGCTTTTTTATTACCTCAATTCCATGAAAAAGTAACTAATTGTAAAAACCAGTACCACTGTTTTTAAGATTTTAAACTTTTATCATCGCGGACACACTGTTTTTGTTTTAATTTACCACATAGAGATATATACAAGCGATTACAACCCGAATTTCTATCATAATTACAAATTTAACATTTATACATAATACAAATTTAGTTGATTTTGGATAAAATACAGTACTAAATTTTTATGGGGTTTCTCCAGGATGGTAACCAGAATTGTCGCAACCCTAACGGCCCTGAAAACATGGGGTCGTGTCGTATGGGGGGTTCGGGGCCCATGGGACCCGGCGTGTCAATGGGACCCATGTCCAGTGAGGCCCAGACTCTACCTTCAAACGTGATAAGCAAACAAGCGGGAAGCATGGAGGTAACATTGACCGATATTGGCGTTTTCTTTTGTAAAATTATATACGTGTGTTAAATTAAGGTAATTATTTATTTTGAAATAAGAACAGATGGCTCGTTATTTGTAGTGATAAGATGCAGCAATTAGTCGCAAATGGTATCCGAATTATATAACACAAATTAATTTAGCTAATCCACATCATCTTCAAAAGCACCTAGCATAAAATTTAAGGAAGGATTCAAATTTATGGAAAGAGATAAGTATATAACAAAGTTAGGCTTCTGTAAATAATAAATGAATGATTTAAAACATTTTGTAATGATAAGATTTCGAACAAATCGTTCTTTGGGTCAGGGATAGATGTACCAATAATAGGTAACTTCCAAGACGTACCTATTCAAATTATGATACATTATCACCTCATAAGTAACTTATAATGCGAGTGAGGTAAAACAAGGGTGTTTCCCCAGCAGCAAAGCCAAATCTTCGTGTTCTCAACCCTCCTGGCGAACAAGGGTGCGGAGGCGGTGATATCTGGTCAGCACCACTCCATCATTGCGTATCACTGCGCTCAACCCGGTACCAAGAAGTATTTGGAGGTAAGACTTGACTGGTGTTTATTGATACAATCCCATGAGCTGCAAATGATCCTTTATAAATCGATAAGAATAACATTCTTATGTTGAATTTTACATGTAGCATTTATATTTCAGGGTCAAATATAGGTTCATATAACAATTATCTGTTATCTTTACTACAGAAAGATTCTTTAACCATATTTTTATTAACGTTTTCAGAAACATCCATTAAAGATGGGTCAATTCAATAAACAAAGTCCAGCCCAATGGCTAAACAACTTGGCCATGGCAAAGACACGTGGTGGAATGAGAGGTGGGCCAAACATGATGGGGGGTCCAAATCAGATGGGTCACATGATGGGAGGCCCCATGGGACCTAATATGGGTCCCATGGGACACGGTGGGATGGGACACATGGGCCCGAATATGATGGGTCCAAACAGGATGGGTGGACCCGGTAACCAGATGATGATGATGAAAGGCGGGCCCGGCCCCATGGGGCAAATGGGTCCGGGCATGGGTCCCATGGATGGGTTTCCAGGGGGCACCCCGTCCTGTGGTGTCATGGACGGCCTCGGTGCTGATGGTGAAATGCCCTGGGACACCGTGAGTATAGTAACATTCTTAGATATTTAAGTATCTAATTCGCTTTGTGATTTACTTAATACCTAGACTTCTATTAAATGACTACAATGAAATATTCGTAATTTATTAGTTTGTTATGCGGACAAGGTTAAAATTCGGACATAATTTATTCACATAATCTTGGTATGAAAATTGTTATTACCGTCCAAAGTCTTACTTTTTACGCCAATTTTCCTTTTATTTTTTACTCTTTTAATTAGCTTAATGTAGTATATGTTGTATTCCGTAAAGAGCGCTAATAATGGTGTATGTTTCCAGAAAAACCAATCTGTAATGTCGAACGGTATGGCCAACGGGCCCTCTCAGTTGCCGCCGTGCTCAGAGGCCGGCGGCAACGACGGACCCAACGCCTCGGACAGTTCCGCCATGTCCTGCCAGCCGGGACCTAAAGGTGGACATTATTTATTTCTTGTTCGTTAATACTTTTACTCAAAATGGGGTCCACATGAGACACGCTAGGGTTGGCGATAAAATTAATATCACGACAGCAAATAGATAGGATTTGACAAATAAGTAGTATGCAATTTTAAATATTGTGTAATATTGAGTAAGAATATGGGGAGAGATGTATAGCTGGAAAATTTTGATCACTGATAAAGGAAGTTTTTTACTCATTGCTACTTCGTTACTTCGAACCAACTGATGGTAAGTGAGTAACATGGCTTTACTTAATTTATACCAAATTACTAGAAACTGCCTGTCGCGTGTAGACAACGTTTAACATTTGAAGTAGCAAGCTTGGAATATTCTACAATGTTCAGCCGTAGTGTCCGTGTCGGCAGGCGTGAAGATCCCGGACGAGAACCTGACGCCGCAGCAGCGCGCGCACCGCGAGGAGCAGCTGGCCACCATCCGCAAGATGCAGCAGATGCTGTTCCCCGAGAGCGGCGCGCCCAGCCAGCCCGACAACGCCCCCAGCGACATCAACCCCCCCCACTCCACCGCCAACATGCCCGGCCCCTACCCCCCCATGTCGGCCCACGGGCCCATGGGCTCCGGCCCCAACGGCCCCATGGTCTCCATGCCCACCAGCATGAGCTCCGGACCCAGCTGCACCATGTCCGGCCCGATGGGCCCCAACGGCCCCATGGGTGGACCGATGGGCCCCGGCGGACCCATGGGACCAAACGGCCCGATGGGCCCGATGGGCGGAATGGGAGGGCCCGGGGGAATGGGGATGGGCGGTCACAACTCGATGGGGCCCAACGGGATGATGGGACCCAACGGGCCGATGATGCCCGGGATGGGGCCGAACGGTCCCATGGGACCTATGGGACCCTGCGGGATGAAGAATATCAGGGGAGCGTGCGGTGGGCCCGACATGAAGCCAGGGATGTGCAGTGATATGCACATGAGCAGGGGTTGCGGTGGTCCCATGGGGGTGAGTGTTCATTTTCATATTTTCCCAACGAATATCTGCATAAGAGATGTAACTTGCATAATTATACTTATTTAATTTTGATGCTATTCGCGTTGATTATAGTCATTTTGAGGATTGGTGGACATACTAGCAAACATAGATCGATATGTAATATTATGTTCTTTATTTGCAGCGGATGCCCAATCCCATGGGTGGTATGGGCGGGCCTAAACCTTGTATGATGAGCGGGCCACACATGGGCGGGCCGAGGATGATGCCGGGACCTAATTTAAATGCAATGAATGGTAAGCAAACTTGTAGAATAGATATATCAAAATGTGCAATCGTTAGTCCATTATCATATTTACAATGTAAGCATAACCTTATAGCTTAGTTGTCAACTATTTATGTGGAGCAAGGTGGGTTTGTTGGCTGTCTGGGACAAATGATTTTGTGAGAAACGATACTTTGAGAGGCCTTATTGTGAGTGTTAAAGTCTCCTATGACACAGAAAGTCCTATTGTTGGTGTGTGAGTCTATTTACTAATTTATAACCTGTGCTTACAGTTCCATTTAGCGTGTAAACAAAATTTACTAAGGTCGTTTAAAATTTCGCCGTCGTAAATAGCGTAGTGTGCGAAGGGCCTTAGGGTGCCATTCCACCAGAGATGTGCTATGCTACGTTTCTAAAGATGCGTTTGAGATCTACCAATCACATACATTGGCCCGCTTAAAACCCCGTAAGGGCTGAATATGATTGGTGGATGGCAGACGCATTCATAGCGACGTAGCACGGCGTAGCGGCGTAGCAACGACGCACATCTCTGGTGGAAAGGCACCCTAACACGTCAGTAATAACACGGCGTCGTCGTTTGTTGCAGGCGGTATAATGATGGACGGGGGCATGATGGGCGGCATGGTGGCGCACGGCGACTGCGGGCCCGACCACCACGGGATGCCGGTCAACGGGCCCATGTGCGACGAGTACGGCCGCGGCCGGAATGTGAGTTGGTTGTGTATGACTTGGGGAGTTGCTTGCCGGTTCTCCTTGGAATATGATAGTATCAAATTTTGACGAAGAAGTACTGATTTGGTGTGGGACTGGTTTCGCAATGTTGATGTTATGAATTTTGTCATCAAGAAATATCTTGACCGATGGGGTTTAATTACTGTCTATCAATGAGGATGGAGATCCACTCTTCGTTTCCAGAAATCCTTATAAATAACTTTGGAATGCTTCTTGACGCGAAGCTTCCGAGACTGAGCTAAATGAGTAGCACAAATTTTTTCGCTTCAAATAAAACTTGAACTATTCTGTTTGTGCGTAAGCTTTAAAATGTTTATCGGGTGTTTTTGCATGGAAAATTATTTTTCCTAGTAATTGATCGATCTTAAGTAAAAATGTAATGATTCCAAATTTCACCATTCTCGTACAAGTCAGGTTGGCCGAGTGGTCTAAGGCGCCAGATTTAAGCTCTGGTTCCCGAGAGGGAGCGTGGGTTCGAACCCCACACCTGACAACTTTTACAAAGTAGTAACTTTCTTTTATTTTTTAACTGACTTGATAAAAAAAGGAGTTTCTCAATTACAGTGTATTTTTTATATTCATTGCGTGTACCAATTTCGTTTGGTCCCATTTAAAATTTAGGTTAGTTTAATTCTCAATCTGAAGAGTATTTTTTGAGTTATCCCCGATAAAGCGTCTTTAATTGACTTCGTGTATGTTGAGGATATTTTCATTTCATTATTAGTGAATGTTTAAATCCGTTTTTTTTATGCTATTCTAAAATCAAAATATGAAGTTGAGCGATTAACCAACAAGGTTATTCCAAAATCAAAATATGACCTTCAGCCATTTAACAACAAGGTTATTACAAAATCAAACTATGATGTTGAGCGATTAACCATCAAGGTTATTCCAAAATCAAAATATGACCTTCAGCCATTAACCAACAAGGTTATTCCAAAATCAAACTATGACGTTGAGCGATTAACCATCAAGATTATTCCAAAATCAAAATTTGACGTTGAGCGATTAACCAACAAGGTTATTCCAAAATCAAAATATGACATTGAGCGATTAACCATCAAGGTTATTCCAAAATCAAAATTTGATGTTGAGCGATTAACCAACAAGGTTATTCCAAAATCAAAATATGACGTTGAGCGATTAACCAACAAGGTTATTCAAAATTCAAACTATGACATTCAGCAATTAACCTCCAACCCTGTGCCCCCCAGATGGGCCCCAAGCAATTTTTGAGTTATTCTTTGATGATGCTCTCATTTTATTACTCATCAATGTTAAAATCGACATTTTTATGTTGTTTCAAAACCAAAATTAGACGTTCAGCGATTAACCAACAAGATTATTCCAAAATCAAACTAAGGGTGGTATTCCACTGGTCAAAGATCTTGGTTCAATTCCTATATCCAAGATTTCATCCAATTTCTTCGACGCGTGTCAATGCCAATCATCCAATATCTTGGTCCAATATTCTCTTCGAGAAAATTCAGAACAGAACAGAACAGAAAAAAACAAAACAAAGAAACAAAATCAAACAAAACAGAATATCAAAATCTTTGATCAAATTTCACCGTTATTCATAAATTGGATGAAATCATCCAATTTCTTTGTCCAATACAACTTGATTCAAAGAAATTGGATGAGTGGAATACCTTCCTAAGACGTTTAGCGATTAACCACCAACCCTGTGTTGGCAGATGGGCCCCGGCGACCCGGGCGGGCTGGGCCCCGGGCTGGGCCACAAGCCGCTGCGCAGCCCCAAGAGCCCGCCGCCCAACGACATCGACTGGCAGAAGCTGCACCACCAGTTCTTCGATGACGCCAAGCCGTGCGATAATGATCTTAGTGAGTGCTTTTATTTGTTACAGTAGCAAATTATTAATGTTATAATTAGTAATGGTTATGATTTTTTAACCGACTTCAAAAAAGAAGGAGGTTCTCAATTCGACCGTATATATGCTTTTTTTTTATGTTTGTTCAGCGATTTTTTCGTCGTTTATGGGCCGATTTTGATAATTCTTTTTTTGTTGTAAAGTAGATATGCGCAGTGGGGTCCTTTTAAAAGGATCACCAGGATCTGATGATGGCATCTCGGAGAAATCGAGGGCAACTTTCGAAAATTGTATGGAGGACTAGTGTGTTTGTTCATGTTATCATAAGTACATTAAAGCGCTACCATTTCAAGAAGGTCTGGAGTCGATCTGATGAAGCCGAAAGACAGTCGAGGGAACTCCTCAACGATTTACTGTAGTTATCTAGTGTTTGGGCTTAATTAATTTGTAGTGACGAGAACTTTACACGTACATGTTGAATTCAGCGCCATCTGGCGAGTAGTTTTTGAGTTATATCTACTTATCAAGGTTGAAGTCGGTTATTTTTTTTGTAAAAAGCAATTATTTGTGTAAGTGTTAAGTAAGACTTGTTAATAGCTCAATAGAAAAGGGGCAAATGAGATTAGGGTATAACGATAACATGTAATATTTGTATAACGAAACGATAACTTAGATATTGTTGATTTGTCAAAAAATATCATCATTTTGTTATGGATTTCTTTGAGCTTAGATTTTCTGTAATATTTGGTTGGTTTCATACTCGACAGTTAGTGGTAACATATTTATATAATGTGTGATCCAACTTCCACCTGATCCACCAGAGGTGCATCTCAGGTTTTAAAACTATATGTGTAAAACATCTTGCTGGAAGCAAAGTTTAGAACAAAACCTTCGCACCGTAGTACTTTCCATAGTGCTTTCAAAGGTTTATAGTCTGCCGAGCCGCTCTTGCATTGCTAGGCCTTTCAGAGAGGCGATTAGTCCCAGCAATGAGCAATGAGACAGTACCGGTAATAACTAACGGTATATACCATATTGCAGGTACACAAGTAAAATCCCCGTGCTCAGAGCGCGGCGGCTGCCTCCCACCGCCGCCCTACGGCGCTTCGCCCCTTCACCGGTCGGCCTCCGTGCCTATAGGTCAGTCTTGTGACGTCTGGGACCAACAGCAAAGCAAAAAGGAAGAATCCAACCAGTTCTGGCCTAGGAAACAGCCCCAGACTCCAAACCGGCAGGCCAGCATAGGTAGCCCCCTGCGTAGGGCTTCGCGTAAGGATTATAATTATACATTACGCAATATTATTAGTTTTTAAAAATTGGGCATAATTTATTATCAAATATATCATGTGCTTAAGATAAATTATTTTTGCCGCTATTAACGAATCATACTGTATTCACAAGGTGCAGTAGGTTTATTTAATATAATAATTAATAATTCCTTAAAATGGTTTTAAAGTAGGTTTATAGAAAATGTCAACTGGTTTTCTCAATTTTGATATGGTTTGGTAGCTCAAGATGTGCAAAATTAATAACAGATCTCCTTTTCGTAATGGGCCTTAACAAACGCAGCTTAAATTTACTCGGAGTTGAAATGTTTTTGTCTTTTTCTAACCTTTGACTGTCTAACTTTTTAAAATTCTCATGACAGGGGAAAAAATTTAAACTTCGAGTAATTTTAAGCCGCGTTTATTAATAAGGTCCAACATGTTTATTCTAATGATTTAAAACATATTAATTTTCAATTTCAATATTCGACCTCTAAGCACACACCGGCTTTCACCAATCACCTATCTTCACTATTAACCAACAAACACATCCACAACAGCAACGCAGTCCCCGTCGCACGGCGCGGGGCTGCCGATGTCGGCGGAGGCGTCGCGCGCGGGCTCCGCCCTCTCCAGCCCGGCGCACTGCAAGCCACCGCAGAAACAGGATGCGCCCGGTACGTACACCCGACGGTCTGACGCGCGTGCGTGCGTGCGTGCGTGCGGGCGTGCGTGCGTGCGTGCGTACTTATATGTTATGTATTAATGATATTTAGGGATACGAGTCTTACAGTTTAAGAAAAGCCTATAGAAAAGTAAAAGTATATCTCGTTTGAGAAGTTTATGAGGCCTCGGTTTAATTATTTGGCTTGTCAATATACAAGTATACAATAAAAATCGACTTTTATTCTGTTTGGATTACGATGACATTATTTTTCACGATACAAAATCATTGTTGAAATACTTATATTCATTATAATTTTAATTCATAAAATTGAATTTTAATTAACAAAACTGTCTTATATAACTTTTTGGGGGTATTCATTATTTTAACAAGTTTCTAGACTAAATGTATTAGTAAGAAATAGGTCCATATAATGATGGATTTGTAAACATTATTCAATACTTCTTTTCGAGTCCAGATTAAATATTTAAAGCCATAGAATAGTAGATGTGCATGTTTTTTTAATTTTTTATCTGTGTTAGACATTTTCCCAACCACACGTTTACTTTATAAGCATTTCACACCAAATGAACGTTTCAAGTAACTGGTTTGAAGTGCGCTTGTTTTTTTACTTTTTTTTTCTTTTGTTTTCTGTAGTTGTAATGCGTATTTTTTGTTTTCCCCTTTCCCCCGCAAACCGCTTGACGCTTGAAATCCCACCGTGTGACGAAATAACATCGAACATAAATAATTGGCAACAAAACAACATGATAAACGGATACGATCGCAATGATCATTGGAACGATTGGAAACACTGGACCAAACGTTGGATCAAACGTTGGCCACGATAGAGATATTAGAGAAGTTGGACGACGGTGTGTTTGTCCGAACTCTCCAATGTTTGGCGGCGCAGCAACAGAAGAAGGAACCCAGTCTGATGCCGGTACCGTCCCCGCAACAAATATCGTATCTCAACCAGTTCGAAGGTAACTTGATTTCATAGGTCGTTGACAGAAATCATTCCGCCTAGGTCAATTGTAAATGTCTCTAATGATACGAAATTTATATAGAAAACTTCTTTGTGCCTTTGCAATTGGTCTGTGCGATTGTTTCTGCTTACGACCATCGACCATCTGCTTGTGTTACATGAAAGATGGCCAGGTTTATTAAACTCATCTGTACCTTATAAAGTATACAAATAGAGACGTGGCCATCTTTCAAAATGGCAAGATAATAACGCTGCAAATATGCACAGTATTTTTCGTTAATTAGAAGTAGATTCGTTGTTTTTTTTTTTTGTAAATTTGTGTGCGTTTATTTATGTTTCACTTCTATTTGTTCTCATTTGGTGGTGGTTGGTGAAAATGTGCTAACATAATACTTTCATACTCTATGGCTAATTCGTTCTATCACTTGTCCGTACGTTTCGATGTGTTTGTTGGCGCGTGTACGATGTTTGTGACTAACGTATCTGTTTGTTGGTCAGGACAAGAGTTAACGATACAGAAGCAACCGAATACGTCGTTGAAGGACAATGGACCGCCGTCGAATAGCGGCGGACAGACGCCGCAGTCCAGTTCCAATCAGAAGTCGCCTGCTGGGTGAGTTTTTCCAAATGTTCCTACGTGCTATAGTGACCTAAGGATTTATTGTTTACGTTACGTTAAGGATAAGGTAGGGAGGGGATAAACCGAGCGTGGCATCATGTGACAGAAAGGAAAACTGGTTGTAAGCTTTGTGATGTCACAAATGCAGCAAGCTTGGAGACTTAGGGGGGGGGGGGGGGAGAACACCACATATGGCACATATCAAAGTGTTCAAGCTAAGACTGTTAATTAGGTGGAAATTGTGGGCTCAATGAACATCATTAATTTTCTACGTTAAACGGCTACATACACTAGGTCGCTAGTAATAAATAATGTAATTTTACTTATTACGTGCCAACGTTAATGTCTAAAGGAACTTCCCTTTACAATATAATGATTTATTCCAGCATGATGCCCGGCACGCCAGAGCCGCACTCGTCGCTATCGGAGCAGCGAGCGGGAAGGTTCTCGTTGGAACAGAGTCCCAGCTTCAACAACCCGCAGACGCCCACCGGTGGGAACAAATGTGGACAGGGTATGCTGTGGTTTTTATATTAGCTTTTAATGTATGGTTGTTAAAGTATTGTATGTAATGTGATTGGTTGTTATCGTTTTAATTGAAGTATGAATTAACAATAACAAAATCATGTAACAGTGCTAATGACATTAGGTCACTATGTTTTATAGGTAATATTGCATAAAATTTTCAGACTGAAGTCATTGTAAAGTTACGCAATAGTATCTCTATTGCATATGTTTAGAATTTATGAATTAATAAAGCATCAATTGACTACAATTCCATCTAACGGTAAGTGACGTCATATACCCACAATGAGGCCACAATAATGATTGCAAATTATCAACACCAAATTACTTCCAGACGAGAAGTCCCGCCCGAGTCCGTCGTCGAACCGGTCGAGTCAGGAGTCGGCGAAGACGCCGCAGCCGTCGCTCAGCCAGGGCCCGTACGCGCCCGCGTCGTCGGCCGCGTGCGGCGGCAAGGGCGGCTGCAGCGTCGTGTCCACCGCGCCCTCGGGCCCCATGGAGGATAGCATGGCTTCTAGTAGTGAGGTATGCTGTGCTCAGTGTTATAGTATTGTGTCTAAGTAGGGGCCCGTAGCCGCCACTCAGCCAGGGCCCGTATGCGCCCGCGTCGTCGGCCGCGTGCGGCGGCAAGGGCGGCTGCAGCGTCGTGTCCACCGCGCCCTCGGGCCCCATGGAGGATAGCATGGCTTCTAGTAGTGAGGTATGCTGTGCTCAGTGTTATAGTATTGTGTCTAAGTAGGGGCCCGTAGCCGCCACTCAGCCAGGGCCCGTATGCGCCCGCGTCGTCGGCCGCGTGCGGCGGCAAGGGCGGCTGCAGCGTCGTGTCCACCGCGCCCTCGGGCCCCATGGAGGATAGCATGGCTTCTAGTAGTGAGGTATGCTGTGCTGAATACTAGATTCCACCCATAAGACCTGTAAAGCTCTATCCGAAAAGGTAAAGCGATATTCCTTCGGCAGCAAGGACTTGTGTGCTCAGTCGACTGGATTCCACCAATGGTTTTTCATCATGACTTGTTTGTTAGACATATTGTTCACTATTGCCCGTATACATATGAATAAATTGAATTTGCATTTATATGAAACATTGAACTTTCCAGACTACGATGTCAGGAGGTCCGAACAGCACGAGTCTACCGGGCCCGTTCCCGGGGCCGTGCAGTATGAACAGGCCGGACAACATCCCCATCAACCCGAACCAGGGCCCCAACGGGCCCATGACGTCCACGTCTTCCTTCGACCCGATCTCGTCGCTCGCGCAGATGTCGCAGCAACTGACGAACACGGTCGGCGGCGGGCCCGGCCCCGGAGGCCCCATGGGGCCCAACGGCACCGGCATGGGGCCCTTCGGCTCCGGCCCGCACCACATGCAGCACCACCACTCGATGCATCCGCACGCGCATCCGCATATGATGATGAATGATTTGGGTGAGTGGATATTTTGGTTTGGATCTGTTGGAATTTTTTATTACGTTTATTGAGAAATTATAGTTTGTGAAATATATGTAATACATATGACGTGTCTCGCATGAAAAAATTTATAAGGGCAATTAAATTCGGCTGTTTTTCGTGTTTTTCATGAAGGATAATTAGCTCAATCTTTTTCTTTCTCACACATTCCGCAATCATCAATTGCATCCATAGTTACAATAATATAATTTGAGCGGATCCTAAAGTGCAATTTGCGGTTAGTTTGACATCTTTGGCATTGAGAGTAAATTATTATAACCTACATCTTTACTTTTAGGATGCCACATGGACAACATGGGAGGCCCGGGTATGGGTGGACCCATGGAGGGAATGATGGGAGGCGGGGACTTCCCACCCGACATGAACTTAAGTCCTAAGATGGGCGGGGGACCAATGGGTGGGCCGATGGGGCCTATGGGGCCGGACGCGTCGATGATGGGGCCTCGGATGAGCGGAGGCAAGATGCCCCCGTTCAATGGAGCCAACGTGCAAGTGAAGGCGAGCGCGCCAAACACGATTCAGTACCTGCCGACCAGGCCACAGCTAGCGTGCAATACGGGCCCCAGAGGCCCCCCCAGTCTCGACTTCTTACAACGGGTTACTAATCCTATTGTAAGTGAACTGTTTTTGTCTTTTTAATTATGGTATTCAGTTCCTATTCTAGGAAAAAAATGGCTAATTAATGACTTGTACAGTGCTAATGTACTGACGAAAAGGAAAAATAATGCAAGGCATAATTCAGTGGAATCAAGTATGAAGCATTGAATGTGAGTTTTCAACACACTTGCTCGTAAAGTTGCTATTTTTTCTTTAGGCTTACGCCCGGAATGCGGTTTATTACACACTAGTGCGTTTTACTTTTCATTACCGCACTAGTGTTTTTCTTATTCCACTTTTTTTTTAATATCCGTAAAGAGGTTGTTACCAAAAGATTTGTTATTTTGTAAATAAATAAACTTGTTGTACTTAGTCAAAATCTGATAAGATAAGATTATACTTCATCTAATTATCTATTAAAGCATTTAAAAAATACAATATTTTAAATCATTAATTACCGTAAATTCTTATTAGAAATACATAATTATTTAGTTTAATATATTGTGGCTGAATGTTCGGTGTCTCTGGACTTAACCTGCGCGCGCATAGTTATTCAACCAAAGATACGGCGCGCGAAAAAATAAACCGCGCCATTTTGTGTTTTGTGCAAACATTTGTTCGTTTATAATTTGCTGATTTGTGACTGAAAAATGTCGATACCTAATTGTTTTTTTCCTCGCAAGTGTGTTGAAAAACGTCGTATGATACGCGTGTGCTTTGTTCATTACAGTCTTGGCTCTATTACAGCCCTCGCCTTGCGGCTCGGGCTCAATTCCGCCTCGACTGTAATGACCAACTTCGCGCACTTGTATCATAATGTACTATTGTTACACTGTGTTTAACTAGTGCTTCCCTTATTTTTGAAACTTGTACCCTATAGCGGTATACTAAAATGTGCCGTTGAGGTGTGACGAATTTCAGGCACTAAATTTTTATGCATGATGGCATTAAAATTACAACATTATTATAATAAACATTATTTAGATTGTTGTTGTGTGGCATATTTAAAATTCTAACATTTTTGACTATAAATTGGATAGTAAATGCCATACTTAATAATAATAATAATACTCTTTATTGTACACCAAAGCAACATGACACAAAAGAATAAGACATTTGTACAAAATGTGATACAAAAGGCGGTCTTATCCCTAAAAAGCGATTTCTTCCAGACAACTTTAGGGTAAGAAGTAAAAGACAGTTAATAATAATAATAATAATAATACTCTTTATTGTACACCAAAGCAAAATGACACATAAAAACAAGACATTTGTACAAAATGTGATACAAAAGGCGGCCTTATCGCTAAAAAGCGATTTCTTCCAGGCAACCTTAGGGTAAGAAGTAAAAGACAGTAAGTATAGTGAAAGGGGGCAGGGTGTACCAAACTAAATAGATTTAAAGCTAATAAAGAAGACATTAAATTAACAGTAAAAGAATATATAATCGTGTATGTATAAGTATAATATTATATAATAAATGGCAGCATGAGGTAACTGAACGATAGCGAAGAGCAAGGAGGGTTGAAGGAAATTGGAACAATTCTACTGACAGAGTTGTAGATAATGATCTTTAACTAATTTTTTAAAGGAGTTTAAGGTGCCAGCAAGACGGATTGGTAAAGGTAGGGAGTTCCATAGGTGGACAGCAGTGACTGAAAAGGAATGTTGATAGAAGGATGTGGAGTGTGAAGGAGTACTAAGAAGGAGGTTTTTAGAGGAGCGGAGGGATCTGTCGTGTGTTGAATCGAGGAATTTGAAGTTTTGTTTTAGGTATGGGGGATATTTAGTATAGTGAAACAGTTAGTATAGTGAAAGGGGGCAGGGTGTACCAAACTAAATAGATATATAGCTAATGAAGAAGACATTAAATTAACAGTAAAAAATATATATAATCGTGTATGTATAAGTATAATATTATATAATAAATTATTATTTTGATAAAATATTCTTAAGTAACGAAATCACTAAAATCCCCCAAACTACTGTAATTATTATAATTTAATTATTATTGTACAAACATAGTCTATACACCCAACGTGTGTTTCCCGTGGCCCCACAGATGGAGGGTGGCAAGGGTGGCGTGCAGTACTTCCCGGGCGGGCGCGGCATGGACATGGACGGCATGCGCGGCGTGATGCGCATGCGCATGCCGCACTACCCGCCCGGCTTCAGCTCCCCTCCCAAGCTGCCTGACTTCCCGCCGCCGCCCGCCATGTGCGCGCCCCCCTTCCGCGCCAAGACCATGGGCCGCATGGCCAACGCCCAGCCGCTGCCCCCCTCCATGGCCGGCGGCTTCAAACCCCAGTTCCCAGGGCCCTCCACAGCCGACCCCAACTACGCCGCCCAGTTCCACAACTTCCAGCAGCAGCTATACGCCACCGGCAACCGCGCCGCCCAGCCTCAAGGATACCCCCCCTACCAGCCGTCCAAGTGATGTCCGAGTGACGCGGACGCGGCTAGCGCGCGGGACGCGATGCGGTGACGTGTCGGACTTACATACGCAACTTTAGTTTTAATGTGACGTGACTGAGCGAGCGTGACCCGGGACGCGAACGTACTTAATACACACTTTTTAGTTCACCGGTGATTTCGTATTCCGTTCGATGGATTCGGTTCAGCCGCGCGCCGCTGTCGGATTTTTCAAGATTGGAACGTGTCGACATTTGCATAGTGATTTATAATTTTCTATTAGCGTATCGATTTCGCGTGGATCGTTAATCTAGATTCTTGACTGAGTATATTTTTTTTTACTTTAGCGAATGCGGAAGTGTTTGTACAAATTGTACAAATCTAGATGTGTTATTGTGTATTCTACATAATTTAAAGTACAGTTTAGACATATTTTTTTTGCTTATGGCAATAGTATAGTTTATCTTTTTTTATACACAGACGCCAGAATTTCAGTGTATTGGTTCCTTTACTTAGCTATTTTTTATATATGATTCCTATGCACACAGATATCTAGTCAATTTTGAAATTAATGCCCGACCCTGTGTTGAAGTGTACGTGTAACAATCAGTCCACAGTTTGGTTACTTTTGTGAACGAAGTACATAATATTATTATTTTTGTCCATTTTAGTTTTAGAACGTCCAATTATTTTTAGTGAATTGGTATCTATTTTAATTATTTTGGCTCAGTGGCCAGTATAACTCCGGGAACTAATTAGTTTAATTTAACTACTATTTTATTTCGGTAATTTGATCTGATAGCAATTTTTTTCTGTCTTCCATACCTTTTATTAACTGTTAAAAACGTAACAATAAGGGCAAATGCGCGCGTTGCGTGCGTAGCCAACGGTTGCAAGACAGGATCGCAGAACAAGTCGAAGGTAGTCTTACTTATAAATAATTAAAGGTACTTAAAAACTGATGCCATATCGTTTGCCACATGAATTTAATTTTCGTGATATTATTTTGAACTGTCTTATTTATTTTATTATCGTCTATTGAATCTGTACGAACAATGCCAAACGTTACGAAAGCAATGTGTTTGGTGGTAGTTGGATAGGGCAAGTATGTTGATAGCTGCACGCATGGATGTGGCAGTGGCCTTTGTATGTAATGCCTATAGTTTGAATTGTATTTGATGCAGTAAACAGACCGGTTCAATGTTGCAGGTCTTTGCAAAAATGTTTGTTATTCATTGATGTATTTATGGGAATAATTTGATGTCAGCTAATGCTTTTTCATATTTGAGTAGTTGTGTATAACTACAGGACTCTGAATGGATTCGGTAATCAAATCCTAAGGTACTTAAGAAGTTTTCATAACATTTTTCAAGTATTTATAATATTTATTTTCTTAAGAACATAATATTTCAATGTATGAAAAAAGCTATCACATTTTTTATTGTTATCAATAATCCTGCTCATACACAAAGAAAGAAGCGATTATTCCAAGCCAAACGCTCATATCCATCATATACATAATATAGTGATCATAAAATAATATAATGGAACAAGAATCTTAAAAAAAATGGTTTTAGTGATTTAGCAATATTATTAATTTAACAGCTATGAGCTGGTATAATTAATTCGTAGTGACTTTAGTTTATTGCATCGAATATAAAAATTGACCTATAGTTACGGAGCGATGACGCCGGCTGGCGCTGACTCGAGTATAAACCTCATTGAGGTAAAGTCGAAGGGTGGTGAAGTGATAATCTAAAATGTTATATAGGTTATTGATCTCTACATCGTATCAGTAAAGATTTTTATGTTATTGATATCCTTTGGCTGCGATGGTTCGTCTGCTCGATTGTCGGCTATTTGCATAAATATTTCTCATAGGAAACAAGTATTATGGTTCTCGAAATTGAACGTTATGACCTAGAGATAAGGTTAATTATATAAAATTTTAGATTATCCCTTTACTCCTCTTTGACTGTGCGTCTGTGGGGTTGAGCAACACATGATGAGATTACGAAGGGCGTGGCAAGTTGGCAATATTGTGGGAAACAGCACAACTGTCCAGTAAGACACCCGCTAGAAATTAGATAGTGGTAATTTAAATGTAATTATAATATAAGGTAAACAATGGTTCTTGTTTTAGTATTAAGCGAAGAGCAATGATATAAAATAGTTTGTGTAATATTGGATAAGAAATGAAATTAAGAAGCAAACTATTGGTTGTGATTCTGACACAATTTGTTAAGTTGTTCGTAGATTTGTCACATGGAGAGTATTTGTGGAAACTTAACTGACTTAAGGCCCTTTTTTTAATTTTTATTTTATGTTTTTAGATATTTTTTACTTGTCGTTCTCGTTTGTACATCGCTAACAATAACTGTACAGAGTACTTTTGGACTTAATTTAAGGCAATAAATGTATTTATTTTATAACTCGTGATGTAAGAATTTATTCTTAATTATTATAAAAAAATATATAATATGCTTGTAACACATGTTTTATTTTTATAATAAAATACATTACCCAAAACGGTTAACGATCTGGCCAGGATAGCAACAGTATGCGACCTGCAGAGTGCAGTGACCTGCGTGGCTTCATAGGTAGGATACTAAGTAAATTTTGGCTGATCCCAGTCATCTGTGCGAACTCAGTCGCAGCCAATTGCAGCCAATAATATGCCAAATGTAAATTCAAATAATTCAGTTTCTTTATATTAAAAATAAAGCTAATTTTGTGTATGTCTACAGAAGAATAAATGAACAAAGTGTGTGAAAACTTAACAACTGACGTTTCATCTTATCTTAGACGTCTCTTAGAAGCTAAAATAATTTTATCGTTACATAAGTAACTATATAAAATAAATATTTGCCAACGCAAACTTGACTAAGTTTCCCGAGGCGATGCGCGGTCGGGTTTACTAGAAAATAATATAGCTCCTTATTAGGATTCTCTGTATCCCGGGTATACAGGGTGGCATGGACAAATCAAATAAGAAAACTCATTATATAAGGCTAAGCGTCCACCGATCGGTATCGGACGCATCGCAGTAATCGCATTATTTTTTCATACTGCGTCCACTGTATCAGCAGCGATCGGATTGCCGACGCAAGTAACAGCAATCGGATTGCCGATACCAGTTTAATTTCAGCGCGCGGGGCGCGTCCACTGATCGTCATTCCGTATGACGTCATCGGCACGCATCGCAAATCGCAAAAGTTGCCTCTCGGAGAATCGGCGTCGGCATTGCCGATGTGCGATCCGTACGATGCGGATCAGTGGACGCACTTGTATGACTTTCTATACAAAGAATACTACAATCCGTTTAATGCGATGCGTCCGATGCGTACGATACCGACCGGTGGACGCTTAGCCTAATGCGATGCGTCCGTTGCGTACGATACCGACCGATGGACGCTTAGCCTAATACAGTACTTACATAATTATTCATCACTTCATCAGTCATAATATCTGTCTCGGTCAAGAATCCAACCCTTTTCATGCAGGTTCAGGCATCATTAACACACAAACTTATAAAATAACCAGACCCAACATAGTTTTCAACACTACAATGACGTATATAAGCAATAGTGTCATCTCTTTCTCTCCCATAACACGTACAAAGTCTATCTCGTTTTATTTTTGTTGTTGCTAGTTGCTACCCACACGCACACATACACAAAATGGGGTTGAAGCACTCCCGCCATTTTGTTAAGCTACAAGAAGCGCCATAGAGATAATACACTAGAGTGGGCGAGCCATAATTATGGCTGTCCATACATTGCAATTTTTGCCCTCGGTTAGAAAGAGAAACAACGATAACGATAAATACCTATCGCTCTCCGATGAGCCAGAAAGAGAAAGGTTACTAAAGATTTCGTCTCTTTTTATCCGAGGTACGCTCTGAAGCCTGGCTTCTGCGCTCTATATAGTGTAGGGTACCTATTTACATTTTAGATTCGGTAAAGTGACGTTTCCAGTGTTACCGTTTTTATTATCAAAAAATAGTGATGTAACCTGGACGCAAATGATTCGATTTAATAAAAATATTAATCGGATTGTAATCGTTTCGTATAATTTAGTAAATCGCTAAAAATACTGTATGAAGTTATTACAGGATCAATAACTACACATAAAAAATTAATTATTTTTTAATTTTATTTCCCCTAATGACATCATATTAATAATAAAATCTTTAAAAAATACAAAAAGCGTTGGTTTTGATGACATAGCGACTTATTGTGTTGTTAAATAATTATATTGCTGAAACGATAGCCCCAATACTGGGTTATATAGTGAATTTTTGTGTCAAAGAAGGTAAATATGCGTTGGTTTAGCGCACTTTGTATGATTTGTATTTATCTAATTTGTGCTAAACATTAATAATTAATTAAACATTTTTATACTTTTGAAAATTCAACTTCTGAATATTTATTTACGCTTTTTTTTAATAAAAATATTGTTTTAATTTAAAACCAGTTTAATAATTGTTTTGTGGGGGTTTTGTGTACCACAAAATAAACCTAGCTATCTTGTATACTTTTTTCTATATTTCTGTAATCGTATTACTTAAGGTATATTTATCTCTCAGAAGAATAATATTAAACATATTCCGAACATATGGTGCCGAATTTTGTTGGCATCCAAACAACTCTTCCAGTTGCATCTATCCATTTTTCTTTGACGTGAGGGTCTTTGGGAAAGCTAAAAATATTTTAAGTAATTTTAGCGATCACAGCCCTGCAGATAAGAATAATATTATATTACTAGCTCATTGTGTCACAAAGTTTTTCCTGCGTGAATCCCTACCCCGCGAGAATTCTAGGAAAATCGACATATAAGGAGGTTTTCCCGCGTGAATTCCGATCCCGCGAGATGTCCGGAATAAAAAGTAGCCAATATGACGCTCCACAACCTCCTCTACCTCCCAGTGAAAATGCCATAAAAATCTGAGCCTGCTATAGATATGTCACTGAGTGTTGACGAGAAGGCAATTGTGTACTCTAGTCGGTATCCCTTTCTCGAAAAAATACGATCACATGCGTTTGTCAAATAAAGAAGCAAAATGGAATCACATTATGTGCAATAAATTACTGCATTTTATTCGATTTCATTATTTCTCATAAAAAATGAATGAAGTTCGCCGGGCCAGCTAGTATCTAATAAAATGTCGATGTCGATAAAAAATTTCCCATCACTTACTGATATAGCGGAGAATTTATACCAGAACAAATTAGATGACGCGTGTAAGCTAAAGCAAGCTTCATTGCCCATACCTTATGGTTGATTTCAGATTAAAATATCTGTTAGGTTTTAAGTAATTAAAATTAAATTACAATAGTGACACGAGACGTCCGTTCTTGAACCGATGACAGCGATGACTGAAGGCAAGTTTGGGACACAACACAAACTAGTGACCCGCGGGCCACGCCTACATCGCACTTCCACCTATTTTTTCTGTTCCGTGCTTAATTCCATAAAAAAAAATTAGATACTTGTTTTGTGGTATTACCATAATTTATGGTACTACACTGTGACCGAACGATACCTAGTACCTAGTTTGTGTGCGACGCTATTGAGCCATTACTCTGAGCTATTGAGTGATTGAGTGCTAGCTATTGACTATCTGTAATCACAACTGTAATGTCTAGGTATAGACAATTTTAAATCGATATACTCTGTGATACGTTACATTGTATTGATAATTTGGAAATTCCAGTAAAAATAATGTGAATTTTCTAAATAGTTTAAATTCCGTCAGTAAATATTACGTAAACAAAAAAATCATTGTCAACAAAATTTTATCGATTAAAATCATCCAAACGTAACCTATCCTTGATGAAAGTGGAAAACTACTCATTCATTTATTCGAAATTAAAAAAGTAAGAGGACTTGTCTATGGAATCACAGAACGGAATCTTGTAAATGATTAGGCCATTTCATAAAACAAATGTATAGTTACTCGCAGAAAATATCTTCGGGACAGTTGTATTTATTTCAGCTTTGCATTTCAATTTAAATTAAATTGTGAGCCGCATTGTAGGTCCACAGGAAAGGATTCATCTTCGAGTATTGCGGAAGGGTTAGCAGTCTTGATTCTGCAATAGAAAAAGATTTGCATTGAAAGAAGACATAAGGTAAACATCGATTTATTTTCACCTAAAGTGGAATCAGCCGTTGTAATTAAAGAGAAGTGCTCGTTACGCATTTATTGTTGTGCTTTGAGTGTTTATAATTATTTTTAGTGCATCCTTGTACGAAATGAAAGTTTGACTTATGCCACATATTCTTTTGAATGGCAGCTGGGGGACGTACTTTAGTTGCGAGAATAGTAGGTATATAATATGCGAAGTAAACGTCGTTTTGATTATTTTGGTTCCTCCAGTTGATAATCCTATCAGCTGTAAAGTATTTTTGACGTGCACTAGAAGTTCATAGAAATAGGGTCTCGGGTTGTTTTTTCCACAATAAAATGTCAAATTGTGAACTTGTCAAAGCTGGGTTGAGTCATTGTTGCAATCATTCTATCGCCTAAGTTTTTGTATAAGCATTTAAAACATTGTTTACAAGTACATAAATCCCTCTTAGTAAGTTTACAATATGTTTTGTAAAAAATAATTTTACTGATTTTTCTAGCATTTTCTAACAGGGATACTGTTTTCGATAATGTACTGTATGTGTCAAAGAAAAAACAATCTATGTGGCAAAAGCCTTTATTCAAACATTCTTTTGTGAATCATATCATATAGTAAATACCAAGTAGGTACAATCTCCATAATAAAAACTTTTGTTTAGTATCTAGTGTATAGTTACTTATTCCAAGGACTTGTGATATATGTAAAATCAGGTTTTGTTGTTATTGTGTAGCTCTAAACGCCAGAGATGTCACACTTTCTCTTAAAATTAAATTTATGCATATTATGCTTTGTAAATGGGAGTAAGAAAGAAAATATGTTTTCATTGTTGTAGGTGCATTTTAACAATGCTTTATAAAAAATATATATTCCAGGTTGAAATAAGAGATTCAAACTTATAATATCAATTTTCTTTTATTTGTTATTATGAGCATGTTAATCACTTGCTTTTATCTACTTACTAGCGGCCCGTCCGCGGTTTCACCCGCGTGGATCCCGTTCTCGTGGGAATATACGCATGTATTATACATAAAAACCTTCCTCTTGAATCACTCTACCTATTACAAAAAACCTCATCAAAATCCATTGCGTAATTTTAAAGATTTAAGCATACAGACAAACAGACAAACAAACAGACGGACAAAAATAGCGACTTTGTTTTATACTATGTAGTGATACAAATTATTTGTATTGCTAAGTGAACTCGATAATACCTAATACAGACTGAGATGGTTTAATATTATATTTATAGTAAAATTCAATAATATGTGTGAAAGGAATATATTAAATAATTTATTCTAGGCCAATAGCAGAGTTTGGTCTTTGTTTCTTCAATTACATAGGTAGTCATAGATCGAAGTGGACTATGTGTGTCTTAAGTACTTAAATTTTAAATGACGACTCTGGGATTTTAAAACTTTTATACACAGTTCTTTTACACAACAAAGACAAACTTTATGTTATATATTTATTGTTTAGGTATGAGTTATAGAAATATTTTTAAATATAGTAAAACTTCTTTTCTAAATATTTCATTGTGAGGTTGAGTGTCAATATTTTTCTGAAAAAGAAAATGTTGTTTGGTTAGTATTGATGTTCTTTAGATGTTCATATTCATAATACACATAGCCTACAACATATATATTTTTTATGGAAACTGCTTAAATAGTGACTTTAATATTCTTTGTCAGTGTCTATTATAAATACTCAATACATCATACATTTAACATATAGATAGCATATAAGATAACAAACAGCCCTTTGAAATCCACAACTTGACATAGGAATAGGACTCCTTTCTGTCAAATCCTGGGTCCTTCAATCCAGTCCTTCACCAGTCTATCTAGTTGAGGACAATTTCTGTTCCTTTCTCTGAGTTGTAGCTTCCATTTAAGGAGTTTTAGATACTATCAGTTATCTGTGTTTTCATACATTATCTACCTACCTATAAGAATTATGTACTTATTAAGAAGATTAATGTATACAAACTGGCTATTTTAGATATTACATTGATTTACTCGAGATTCAATAAAAATCATTAATGTTTCCCTAGAAAATATATGATATGGGGAAATCAGTTTCACTCTTCTCTGTTAAATTATGTCTTATTTATATATCAGTAATTATGAATTTTTAAAGGCACCTTTTTAACATTCTACTAATGTTAACTAGGCCTCTCATTTACTTAGCATATATGTATTTGTAAATTGCATTATGCTAATCTTAGCTCCATTCTTTATACAAGATTTTTGCATATAAATTAGGATGCAGGATTTCAGCATGATTGGGTAACAAGTCAGGGATTGCCAATTTTGCATTAGTACACTTAGTGATAAACCAAGGTTTTTAAGGTGCACAAACATTTACATGTCTCTAATTTGAGTATAAAAAGGTATTGACCCACATGATGCCTTTCTAATAGTCTCTGCTTGCATAATACCCATCACCAATGCTTCAATCATTGCTGGCTCCTAGTCTATCAAACATAACATTCTACACCTGACCACCTTAATGAGCTATTATGCATTGTATTTTGTTTTTATAGCCTTCATGCTCGTATTGCTTTGACATTCTTTTGGAAACTCACTGATAGTACATTATTTTGCTTGTAAAGTAAGAAAATTATATAAGTATGTCACTTGAATTTTTTAAATAATATATTTTATTATCAAGATCATATCTTATATTTGGGGGATTTTTCTTTGACATGTAAATAAAAGACTTTTTAGTATGAACTCATAATACGACAATCAAAAATAACAATTTTAGAAGTTTGATAAGTTGTATGCATGTTATCTATATTTCCATAATTACTACCCACTCTTGACTTACTTTTGTATAAATTGTTAGTATAAATTTGTCAGGTTTGTTGATATTTTATTGAAGGGTCAAGTTAAATTAAAAAAATTACTTAAGAGGCTCATTAATTCAACTTCATTATCATTAATGATAATGCAAATCAATTTTAAACTTTAGTCCAGTTTGTCGTTATTCACAATAATGTCATTATTTTTTTCTGTTGTTGACATCGAACTTGTAAATTATTATTTTATTGTTGAGTTCATAGTAATACAAAATTTCTGATGTTTGGAGATTTTAAATTCATAGTTGTGATACAATCTGACAAAATAATAACAGTATACAATGTTATCTAGTAAATTGATAATGAGGGTAGGCTGTTAACTTATAATCCATACTATATACTATAATATTATAAATGTGAAAGTGTGTTTGTTTGTTTGTTTGTTTGTGACTCTTTCATGTCGCAACATGGCTATTATATGGTATGGTTTATGTGTGTGGGGATAGTTAGGAGGGTGGAGAGTGACGTAGGCTACTTTTTACTGCGGAAAAACATCTCATTCCCATGGGAAGATCGATGTTTTGTTAGTTGCTAGATATTTAGTTCCGGATGTTGTTAATAGATGGCGTTAGTAAAATTCATTTGCAAATTCTGAATGACGCTATCAAATACTACATGTAATTTACTTACGTCATAGGCTAATGTTATAATTATCTGATGTTCCAGTATATCATTTATAATGGGCTACTGTTTAGCCGAGATTCCTACGGGAGCGGGACCTACGTGGCTGTTTCTGTTCTCTAGTCTGTGTTCTCTAGTATTATATATTATGATCTCTAAATGTTATGTTTTTTAATTGTGTAATATTGTTACAGGTCTATTAGACTAAGCTGACTTGTTAGCGTTTGCAGAGGAGTGTTCTATAACCGGCTCTCAGAGCTAGGATGTCAGTGTTGAATCAGAGTGGAGAAGAACAGGTATTTTCATCACCTACTTACAACACCTCTTTCTCTATTTAGACAAAGATGACTAGACTTGTCAGAACAAATGTCTATATATATGTAATGTATAGTAATTTGTTAGCTCTATTTACATCACTGTCATTTAATTTGCTTCATGAATATAGGATTATTGAAGGGTATTCTGCAACATTTAATGGCCAAAGTTTCTGTTTACAAACAGTGAAAAACACTTCAGTTTGAAGTTTGAAATAGTTGAGTGTATGTATTGTAATATATTTTATTTTCTTGAAGGAAAATCATTGTACTTCTTCAATTGAATCTACTTATTTAGGTTTACATTGACATATTGTCACATAGCTTAACTAGTTTCCTTCCTGGTTTTTGGTAGGTACATTTACTTCAGAATACCTCATATTGTGTCAGTTTGTGGTTTATGTATGAATATTGATGACAATGATAAGAAAAGAAAAGAGGTTTTAGACCAGAAAGTTTATTGATATTTAAATTATTAGTTATATTTTCAATTTAGACTCAAAATAAATTTTTGAAGATAATGATATGTTTCATATTATTTGTTATTGTTTATTTAATCTTTAACATCTTATTAGTATTAGCTAAAATGATATGGGGTACATGCACTAATTTTCTGATTGTAAAATAATGATGTTTCCATTGTACACAGGTGGAATGTCCCCTGTGTATGGAACCATTGGAAGTGGACGATCTTCATTTCTACCCGTGCACATGTGGATACCAAGTAAGTTGTCGGCTTTCAGCCAGTATTTCTTAACCAGTAATCAAAGACCATTACCACTCATCATTAGACGGCTTGTCTGTCTGTATGTTTGTTGTTTGAAGGACTTATGCAATTCAATCACTGTTGCCAAAGTTTACAAGATTCCATAGTTAAAATTATCAAAACAATCAACACACACACATACTACATGCATACACAGCAGCATTTTTCTATTGTTAAATCAATTATTTGTGATAATCATCATCACAGCCCATAACTATCCCACAGCTGGGCATGGGGGTCTTACAATGTCAGATGTTGATAATTACTGTTCCGTAATTTACGTACATAAAGTAAGTAATTTTTTTAATCATAATTGACTTAAAGCTATTTGTTATACATATACTGAGCTCAGGTCTCTCATCGTTGAGGAGGCCTAGAGAATACTCCACCATGTTGCTCCAGTGCGGATAGGGTTGGCTACCCCCAGTAACCCCACCAGGGTTAGGGTGGGGTTACTGGCCAGCAGAAGTAGTCAAGTATCAGAAGTTTCATGTCGCCCGAAGGTCTCCGACATAGCTAATGACTACTATCTATCGTTAAGCATCTTATTTTATTATTTCTTTTATCAACAGCATCACCTTTCATCACCATCATCAACTTAAAATGTTGTTATTTATTTACATAAAATTGTTGTTATAACAAACCAATTATGCAGGATTAACAAACATAATTAGGTACATTACTGTATAGCTATTATAAATCATAATTTATAACTTGTATGCATGAAATGACTTAACATATTAAGTTTACTGTTATTATAATTTATGCGATCGTTTATGTAATGCGTAATGCTTCCAAAAGAAACTTTTCGCGGAACAAACTAGCTAATTTGTTTCTTGTGAAATGTTATCATTTCAATGTATTGATGTATTAATGATTTATGTACATGGTATATTTTAAGAGCAGTGATCCTCTAGTAATTTTAATGTTTTCTGCACAGAGACCAGGATTTGAATCCAGTACTGTAATAAAATCATTAACATTGTTGTAACCAGTCATTGCACAGTACATGCCTTCTTTTCGTTTACGAACAGGACCACTTTCAAAAATTGTTTAACCAAAGTTTTAATTTTAGGTGTTAATATATTTTTTTATTTATTTACGATCTGATTGGTGCTGTTGCACGCTTATTTACTTAGTTAATTCCATACGAAATAAATATAAAAAGTTATATTATTATAATACTTCAAGCTTACAATCCTATCCTACTAATATTATAAATGCGAAAGTTTGTAAGGATGTATGTGTGTGTGTGTGTGTTTGTTGCTCTTTCACGCAAAAACTACTGAATGGATTTGCATGAAACTTTGCAGTAATATAGCTTAGACATCGGAATAACATAATTTGTTAATAGAGATTTTTGAAGGGACTGGTTTCCCGAAGCGAAGCGAGGGACTTAATATGTTAGTAATACTAGTTGTCAAGTTATTTCTAAGATAAGCAGAAACAAATGCACTGAAAGAAAATCTTAAAATCTCTGATAAGAGGTCTATTGCGTTTAGATGTCGGTCAGTTTAGGCTTAATAATATCCATTAATTTACTTCAGCTAGAGACTAATATGTCCATCCATCTAAACTGCTTGACCGATTTCGATAAATTTTGTCAGGAAGCAAATGGTGCAAGGTCAAACATAGTCTACCTATGTATGTACATATTTTAAAAACCAACTCCTTAGTGGCTGAAATAGGGGAAACATTTTAGTAAACTAGCACAATATAAAATAAAAAACAAAAAACGGAAAGGTATTGTGCATCTGTCAAATTGAGAATTTTATGAGCATGATGACCTTTTAGTAAGAGGTCAATGACGTTTTACCTGTAAACTTGTAATCTTCGAGAGCATAAACATTACTTTTATAACATTGTATTGCATTGTAATGTCCAATGTCGTAATAGATAACAAATTGTGATAACGGTCTTAAAAATAATAATATTATCGTGGAAAACGCGCTTTGTCAAAATATTGTTAGTTGATCAATATTTTTTTTACATTTGATATGAAATAGGGATGCCCGATCTGAATCGATCTTTTTAATATCGATTCACGGCAATACGATCTACCGATTTTTTGAATCGATTCAACAGGTTGCGATCTTCGCCTGGATCGAATCGTATGCCTCAAAAATCGTATGAAAAAATCGTATGATTAAAACCGAACATTACCTTAGTATTTGCAGCCTAAGCTAAGCCATAAAGTAAGCCATAAGTATGTTACATACTAGTGTTCGATGACTGAAGTTTAATTTGTTGATTCATTCCATAATTTTATTTTTGATAGGATACGAAGTGCACGATTTTGTGAGAAACACATACCTATTATTAAAAAAAATAACATGGCCCCGTCGGTAAAATCAAAATTAATGTTAGACGCAGATAGTTGAATCTATAAAACGAATAATTATTTTTCACAAAAAAATATCCGACTTCAACATCAACAAGAAGAGATAACTCAAAAACTACTCGCCAGATGGCACCCAATTCAACCCATCTAGGTGTATAATAGTTCTCGTCACTACAATTTAATCGAGCCCAAACATAAGACAACCGCTTTAAATCGTTGAGGAGTTCCCTCGAATTTCTTTCGGCTTCATCACATAAACTGCAGAACTTCATGAAATTGTAGTGCTTTAATATAGTACATAATAAAAACATTACCAAACAACTAGTCGTCCCTATAATTTTCGAAAATTCCTCTCGATTTCTTTGAGATATCATCAGATCCTGGTGTCCTTATCAGCGGACCACACTTGGAATATCTTCTTTCCAACAAAAAAAAAATTATCTTAATTTGCTCCTAAACGAAAAAATCGCTGAACAAACATAAAAAGCATAATTATAATATGGTCGAATTGAAACTCTCCTTCTTTTTTGAAGTTAAATTGAACCTATGTTCCACAATAGGTTTTTATTTTTTAACTAAATAAATAATAACGCTGTTTGGAACATAAAATCTAGCATACTTTCCGTGGTTTTATGTTACCTATTTAAAAAAATAATATGATACGATCTTCAGAAATCGAATGAGATCGATTCATAACGCTGCGATCCATTAAGATTCAAAAAATCGATTCAAAGCAAAAAATCGGGCATCCCTAATATGAAATGATTACTTGCATTGATGTAAGGAAATACGACGTACAATACATTCTTCATATCGGCTCCATCAATATAGTTTGTGTGATGAAAAATAATTTCTCCTAGCAGATGTAAATGTAGGTAAGTGTAAAACTAAAAAGTATCAAGCGGATTTTTTATTAAAGGAAGAAATAATATAAATTAATAAATAGTCATAGTAAAAAGTGAACATATTGTGAGTGATATTGTATGTACCTATGTTATATTATAACCTGTGTTTACAGTACAATTTGGCTTGTAATTTCTAGCCGTCAATCTGAAATTATCTTAATGACATGGGCGGTAAGCTGGCATTTGTCTGAGATGCAATTAAAACGAATTTCGTAGCGACCGTTACCGTAGTGTAACTACATAGTTGATAGGAACTCAAAGGTGTTGTAACTTGTTCCAGATATGCCGGTTTTGCTGGAACCGTATTCGGGAGGGCGAGAATGGGCTGTGTCCGGCGTGCCGGAAGGCCTACCCGGAGAACCCGGCAGATTTCACTCCACTCAGTCAGGAGCAGGTCAGTTTTGTGTTCATAATCTTCAATCAACATACTGACTGACAGACAACGCACAGCCGAAATTACTGAAAGCACGCAGCTGTATTTTGGCATGCATGTTCCCTTGTGGAGTGTAGGGGAGCACTAAAAAAGAAGAAATAGAAATTTAGAAATTAACCCCCCCCCCCATCCCTCTCCCGCCCCTATAAAAAAAACTTAATTGATATAAAAATTCTACGCGGGCGAAGCCGTCGGGGAAAAGTAAGTAAATTCATAAAATTACTCTCATAATGGTCTATGAACTAACTCAAATGTGACCAGCTGTGACTAGGAACGCGGAGTGGGGCGAAAGTTATGAAATTCGTAGAACACAATTTATGGATGTTCCGCGAAATAATATTGGCTACAACGAAGTCTTCCTTTCGCAGGTGGCGGCAATAAAGACGGAGAAGAAGGCGCGCGAGGCGAAGCGGCGCAACAAGACGCTGGAGTCGCGGCGCGCGCTCGCCAACGTGCGCGTCGTGCAGAACAACCTGGTGTTCGTCGTCGGCCTGCCCGTGCGCCTCGCCGACCCAGAGGTGCGTCGCTACACACACGCACACACACACACACACACACACACACACACACACACACACACAGCACAACAAAATCCTCTAATAAGCTGATGATCATCAAACGCCCAAACAGATCTTTATTATGTTAGGATTGTAAAATAAAATCTACACTAATGTGTCATGGTGACTGGCACAAATAATAATTATACTCTTTGGATTAGTTTCTGGTACACTCTGGTATCTAACTTTGTTTCCATGGAATTACTGCAAAAATAACAATTTGTCCTTCAACCTAGCCCGACATTTGCCTCTCAAATGGTAACTGCAATGAAATACAAATCATCAGGTAAGCTGACGTCATGGCCTCAGACAAAACATCCGGTGGCTATCATAGACTGAAAAATTGATAACTTTGAAATAACAAATGAAATGATTTGTATTCATGTATTCCAGTCCTACGACACGGCTATAAAAACACTCGATATTTAAAATTTTATTTTTATAAAACTATTTTAGAGTCTCAGTGAATATAGAATTGTCAATCCCTTCTAAAAACAAATTGACTTGTTAGCAAAATATGCTTAAGACCACAATTTAATTTAATTTAATTGAACCACACAAAGGCGCATTTGTGTGAATTAAAACGAATTCCATATCGAACGCAATAATTAAGGAACTATTTTTAGTACAGTGATATTCAGCTCACTAAGCTTAGCTCTTTTGATTTACAGATTATTATTTTGTTTCAGATCCTCAAACGGCAAGAGTACTTCGGCAAATATGGCAAAATTCACAAAGTAGTTATAAATCAGAGTCCTGCATATGCAGGGTCACAGGTTAGACATTTTTATTAACTAAGAGCAGATTTTACCAAATTTCATCCATTGAGTTCTTTTTGTAACAATTTAGAAGTAGCTAGTCTATTCACGAGTGCTATGCCGAATATAAATATGAAGCAAACAATATGTTTCTGAGAAAAAACAGCTGTATTTTGACAGCTGTTTTCATGATCATTTTATCATTGTCATTCGTTTTGATAATAACATTAAATTGACGTTTCAATCAGGCCTATTATTTGTAAATAAAAACAGATAATAAATAATTGTACTTAGTTATTTACCGCTTTCACTTCCCTCCAGGAAACTCGCACGAAAATTGTCATTTCTCTTTTAATTTGAGGTTAGAAATACATTTATATGGAATTACAATTAGTGTCATCCCCTTCACTAGTCTCACGTCTTCAAACACAGCCTAATAACCGCCAACTCGTCGTATGTGGCACCCACAGCAAGTGCCGTCAGGTCGACAAATAGGGGATGTGGATGTAATGTACAAAACGTGGTGTCCACAGCAACATCTTCCAACACATCGTTATAACCCTCAACCCGCAAGTGCCGTCAGTTCGACGGTATTAGACAGCTAGGACATTATAGCTAGGACTAATGTACTAAACGTCCCCCCCTCCCACAGCAAGTGCCGTCAGCGTCCGCGTACGTGACGTACGTGTCGCCGGCGGACGCGCTGCGCGCGATCCAGGGCGTGAACAGCGCGACGGTGGACGGCCGCGCGCTGAAGGGCTCGCTCGGCACCACCAAGTACTGCGCGAACTTCATGAAGAACCAGCCCTGTCCGAAGCCCGACTGCATGTATTTGCACGAGCTAGGTGAGGAGTAATGATAATAATAGAAGTAGTATGAATGAAATTTATGTTTTTGTAAAAAAATAACCGATTTCAACATTGAGAAGCAGAGATAATTCAAAAACTTCAAGTCAGATGTCGCTCAAATTATTACGTATATGGGACCACACGATAAGCACCAATGCAACTTTCGAATAAAACAAGAACCATCAAAATGTGTTAACCCAATTGAAATTTCTGAGGTGACAAACATAGAATAATGAAGTCAAATTGAAAATCTCCTTTTTTGAAGTCAGTTAAAAATGTATCTTTCTAGAATTACAAAAGTCGGACTTATTAGATCCCGCCTCAATAACAAAGTGTTATAAGTAGCAACTAATGTCCAAAACGTAATAATTACGCTAAGGCTAAGTATAATAAGGTCCATATTGCTATGGCAGGTGATCCGAAGGCGTCGTTCACGAAGGAGGAGATGCACGCGGGCCTGCACCAGGTGTACGAGCGGCGGCTGCACCAGTTGCTCGCCGCGCAGGCGACCGCCCCAGGTATGGTCCACGCCCACGGCCAGTGGTGGGCGAGTGGGGATAGGTGGTGCGCGATGTGGTTGTGGTTGACGTTTTGCACCTCAGTACTTACAGTCCACGCCCACGCCCACGCCCACGGCCATTGGTGGGCGAGTGGAGGATACGTGGTGCGCGATGTAGATGTGGTTGACGTTTTGTTGTTGTTAAAGAAAGAGTACAGTCTCCGCCCACGCCCACGTCCACGCCCAGTGGTGGGCCAGTGGGGACTGTGTTGCTGGTGTGGTTGATGTTTTGTTGGTAGTTTAGTATAGGATGAGTGGCTTGGTTGGGGACTGTTTGATCACTGGATTAAGTTCCAGCTCGTCTGTCCACGTGAAGACCAGGCCCACGCTCACCGCTGGGCGAGGGGGACGATGTGGTGCGCGACCTTACATATATCGTTACTTTTCGTCATTATTAAAGTCTAAGGGTGCGGTTCCACTGAGAGCGGAGCGGAGCGGAGCAGTGCGCGATTCACCAATCACATGGCTTGAAATCCCAGCTCATTGCGCCTCGCGTGATTTTCAAGGCATGTGATTGGTGAAGCGCGCACTGCTCCGCTCCGCTCCGCCTCAGTGGAACCGCACCCTAAGGGTGCGTACAGACTATGTAACATGTTATATAACTTCTGTTTTATAACACGTCCACACTATCTAACATTGTTGTCTAACAATGAAATATAAACAAGACACAATGTGTTTTTAATGACATATCGTCCACATTTATTAAACATGTTATATAACTGTGTTTTATAACATGTTTTGTTATATAGTCTGTACGCACCATGAGGCGTTTGATCGGGTTAATATGAATTGATCAGAGATTTTATTACCATCATCATAATATTCGAAGAGAACCATCACATACAAAGTAACACCCCTTAATGGAGAATCCTTCCGCTTTACCAAGATACGGGACAGGACTCTATACGATTTTTTTCATTGTATTGCATTATGTGTCAATGAAAACATCTCAATTCTAGTGAGTTGAGATGTTTTGAATCATAGTTGATTTGCGTAGGGATGGATAGTCGCAAGTCAATAATTTTAATGATTATGTTTATTCCAGGTAACTCTAGTACGAATGCAGAAAAAGGCAGTTCAAAGGATGGTAAGTTTGTTCTCTATGTTTATCGAAACCGACTGTCCCTATGTACAGAATTGAAATGAAATAAATAATGTATAGAAAAACTATAAAACGATTTCAACAAAGTCTCGGTGAAACAATTTTTTTTTGTGTTATGACGATTTACGTCGTTCAAAATATTATTGAAGCATCGAAAGTGACTCTTATATATTTCAGTTCCAAACTAAATTAAGAAATATAAAGTAAAGTTCAATAAGGATATTATTAGTTTCAGGTTATTGGTGAATGTCCTTACTATTGGATTAACCTGACAAATAGTCAACACTGGCACATATAAATATTTTGATTGCAGTAGTTATGCTTACTTTTACAAACAATATCTTTTTAACTAACAATTGTGTGTACGAAATAACCTTCAAATTGCGTTGTAAACTACTGCATTTAGTACATAGGGACAGTCGATACATGTTATTTAAACAAAATAATAACTACGTTTTATCGTTGCAGGTAACAATTCGAACTTTATACCGACGACAGTGGTCACGTCTTCACACATAAACGTAGTCAGTACATCTAAGTGAGTACGAAATGTGTAATTTTATCATTACAAATCATTTTTATTTAGTAAAAAGTAGATTGTCATTAGAAGGGTAACTGCCGATTGGATTATTTACTTTGTCACTAGATGGAAGACACAAGAGTATAATTTATTGTAAAACGTCCGATTTCACTTAAGTCCACAACACGTCTTATGATGCGAGAGTGGTGCAATGGTGCATACTGGATTCAAAGGGTCCTGGGTTCGATTCCCAGCGAGGCGAAAATTTGAATGATGGGTTTGAATTTCCGTTCTCGGTCTGGGTGTGTGTCCTTGTCTTGTGTGTTTCCACGACACAAGGAAGCCTAGTATTAGGCTATGAGTGTGTAGTGTCATTTATTTATTACTTCGCTTCGATACCCGTAGGTAACAGTCGCGTAGGTCCCACTCCCGTAGGAAACTGCTAAAAAGTAGCCTGTAACATTTGCCTATGACTTAAGTAAATTACATGTAATATTTGATAGCGTGATTCAAAACTTGCAAATGAATTTTACTAACGCCATCTATTATCAACTCCGGAAATAAATATCCAGCAACTAACAAAACCTCGATCTTTCCATGGGAATGAGATGTTTTTCCGCGGTAAAAAGTAGCCTACGTCACTCTCCACCCTCCTAACTATCCCCACACACATAAACCATACCGTATAATAGCCATGTTGCGACGTGAAAGAGTCACAAACAAACACACTTTCACATTTATAATATTAGTAAGATAAGATTTAGTAATGTTCATAGGAGACGCCGACCACTTACCATCAGGTGGCTCGTTAAAGTCTGTTACATCGTAAACTGTAATAAAATATCCTATGAGTAGGAAAAATACAGATACATGCGTGCCTCTTTAGATGTTAAAGATTTTAATCATCATACGATGGCTCAATGTGTGTTTTCCTTAACCAACCTTATTCTTATTTTTCCTCAATTGTTAGACATACTTATGATTGAATGTTTTATTGATGCCAATATGCATCTTCCCCTCTTTGGCTGTTTGATGCAAAAGCTCAAAAAAAGTATAATTTATTTTTATTCTACATATTCTCCTGACCCCCTTTATAAACGGAATACTTATTTCGTATACCTCTTTATTCTTGATCTGCTTTAAAAAACCACAAGAACACAAAAAGCAACCAAGACCCAGTTACCATGCATGCCTCTCATATCATCCGCAGATCAAAGAAGGACTCGGTCAACGGGAACATTAGTAACGGCAACGGACACGGTAACGGACACGGCAACGGTAACGGCAACGGCAACGGTAGCAATAACGGCAACGGGAGCAATAGCAACGGCAACGGCGGCAAGGAGGCGTGGCCCAGTCTCGGCTCCTCCCCGCCCGCAGACAGCCCCGCCAGAAAACAGCCCAGCCCCAAACCACAACAGACTACGGGTGAGTTTTGTGATATCTTTTTATTCATATCCCTTTATACCGTCCATCAATGCCAATTAGATGATGGTTCGCCTACGAAATCAAAGCTAAAAACCGTCCGCGTAAATAAGATACAGAGTTTTATCTGTTTAGGTACTGCAATAATACAACAGCTTGACATAGAAAACATGTATAAGATAATGTTTAAATATTTGCTAAGTAAAGTAAAGCTTTTGTCCAAAATGTTTTCTATGTCGAGCTGTTGTATTATTGCGGTACCTAGAGATTTAATTACAAAATGTATCCTATTTAATTTTATTTTGTCATTAAAATATAATTTTATTTCACAATATTTTTTTCTTTTCTTTTCAGTTAAATCACAAGAAAACGACACATCAGAATCTTCCAGTCCTACACAGTTACAAACACAACAGTCGCAAACGAAAAATAGCAAAGAGAATCACACAGATAGCAAATCGAGCAGAAATAACAAAGATAGCAATAACACAAATAGCCAAAATAGCAAGAAAAACAAAGAAAGCAAAAAACAAAAGAATAGCAATAGCACCACTAGCAACGAAACGAGTGAATCAGAAACGGTAGACACAAAACAGGTATATAATAATAGCACACAAAACACACACACAACCAGTTCGGTGTTCGAGAGTGATACACAGCAGAGCTATCTATCTAACGAATTGGACGAACTCGAGTCGGATAGACACAGCCTGTTAGAGAACCACGACTTATTGGACAATAGCGATCACAGTTTGCTCGAAGACGATAACACACACAATCTTCTCAACGATGCAAACAATGAGGTGTTGATGATGCAGAGGCATAGAGAAATGTTGGCCGGCCTAGTCGATAACAATCACATGTTACCACATATGAAGAGCCCGTTGGTGAATGGCTATGGACTGTTAGACAGGGAGTTATATTTAGGTAATGATAGACAGATTAGTCAAATTAACCAAGGGCTCCTGGAGAAAGAAATGCTGTTGAGGGAACGGAACCGTAGTTCAATGTTAATGAGGCAGAACGAAATGCTAAGACACAACGTCATGGTGGAACCAAAACATTATATGCCCACTTCCAGTATAGGACTTGAGTCAGCTAGTGAATTATTAGGTAATGTTTGTGTATCACTTTTTTGTTTAATAATGTACAGTGTTATAAGTGCGAAATTCTGGTTGTGGGAATTTAAAAAACTAGTAAGTATTACGCGTTGTGGTAATAAAGAAAAGATATAATGCATTTTGAGCCACAAATTCATGCAAAAATCGTAGGTTTATGAATTTGGATACTTGTAGGAATACATAATTATTATAACATTTTGTAAGAGATGCATTGTGATGCAGAATGCTCTAATAACTTTTTTTTCATTACTTTAACTGGTCATTGATGTTTCTTAAAATATCACTACACGAATTTCGCTTTTTTGAGTAAATCATCAACACAATGTGATCTATTTTTCACAAAGTAACAAATGTGTTATTTGCTATTTATATAATTTCAGGTGCTAATTATCATCCAAATGCCAATATGCTTCCACCGTTTGGTATGCGTTTAGACAGTTCCATGTCGAATACAATGCCGACAAATTCATTAGTAAACTCATTATCTGCGAGTTCGCTCGGCTCAAACTCGATGGTCACAAACTCACTGGTCTCCAACTCGATGGGCGGAACAATGGCTACAAACTCGTTGGGCGGATCAATGGGGACAAACTCGCTGGGCGGCTCAATGGGGACAAACTCGCTGGGCGGTTCAATGGGGACAAACTCGCTGGGCGTCTCGATGGGCACAAACTCGTTAGGCGGATCAATGGGTACAAATTCGTTGGGCGGATCGATGGGGACAAACTCGTTGGGCGGAGCAATGGCTAACAACTCGCTGGGAGGCACAATGGCTACGAACTCGTTATCGGCCAACTCGATGGGCGTGAACTCGATGGGCGGAGGCTACATGATGCACAACCAGCAGTTATTACAACAGAGCCAACAGCAAATGGCACAGAGCGGGCTAGTCAATGGATTCGATGCGCCACAGTCAAGTGTGAGTAGTACTTTCCTTTTTTCCAACCTTCTTTATTACTTTTGCTTTATAATTGAGTCTGACTCACGATAGGAGACAGGTAAAGCCACATTACTCTAACACTGCAATTTATGTTACCTGAGAGCCTCTAACTTAATGACAACAACATGGACTGACGGCTACAGGTGTCCTATAAATTGCCCAAGTCGTTTTTGCCACTAGCGTTCAGCTATCTATTGACCACGCCTGCTTTTGTTTAACTCAGTCGATCACATATGAACGACGGTAGGCGCCACACTTTGAGCACTTACTATAATAATTTTTTGAACTTATTTTTGTCCACATTATTCCTTTTGTTGTTTTTTGTGTAACTAATTAAAGGTATGTAGTGTGACAGGGAGGCAGGTAAATAAATTCTTAGGGTGATTGCATAGTCAAGCTTTCTGCCAGCGCGGTTAACGGCGCTGGTCTCTTTTCACTATAAAACGTTACAAGTGACTGGTAGCTCGTGACAGTCGTGACCCGCGCGCCGGTCCACCGCGCTGGCGGTAAACTTGTCTATGCAATCACCTTTAATCGAAAAGCACCTCCATATGATACCAGCTATATGTAGAAATGTGTTTGTATCCCCAGAACGAGGGTCGGTACCTGGCGGAGAACATGGACAAGTTCTTCACGGACTTCCACAAGGCGCAGCAGATGCGGCTGGTGGCCGACCGCCGCTACGACACGCCGCAGCAACAACACTACCCGCACAACATGCTCAGTGCGGAGCGGCTCGAGATGGAGCACAAACAGAGGTTGGTTGTTGGATGGTAATGTTATACCAGTTATAAGTGTTGTGTTGCTGTATGTAACAATATGTAAGATTTATACGTATGTCACGCGGCTTACCTCACGTTACTATTTTGTCGGATTCGCCCGATTAGTTTCGAACCGATTCCGAGGTTCATCATCAGGAGCCACCGGCGACGAGAGCTCGCTTGTGACAGTCAGTCACAGTAAAATGTATTCAAACACTCGCAAATCATTCAGTACTAAAATGTAATGGTGCGTACAGATTATGCAACATGTTATATAACTTCTGTTTTATAACACGTCCACACTATCTAACATTGTTGTCTAACAATGAAACATGTTACAAGACCGTACACATTAAAACAACATTGTTGTATATGTATAACAATGTTATATAACAATTCAAGGCGTGTCATTTCTTAAAATATAGCATATAACATTGTTGCAAAAACTAATAACATGTTGTATAACTTGTTTTTGTAACACATAGCGTCCACATTTGTAAAACATGTTATTTAACTATGTTTTATAACATGTTTTGTTACATAGTCTGTACGCACCATCATATTTATGTTTATACCATAGACTTTCAGAAATTGCTGTTTGCCCACAATGGGAATATCATTACTTCATCATCATTATTAAAACCAATAATGTGAGGAATACTAACTATAATATACAGTACACCACATAGACCAAGTCAGTACACAGTAAAATGATATAGATCTTGCAACCTTGAAAGTTGAAAAAAATAAAATTAAAATTATCACCGTTTTATTTTCCAGAATGAACAACATGAGGGACAGCATGCGAGCGAGCGAGAGCAGCGTGGGGCGCGCGGCGGGCGACGGCGACGACGACCTGGACTTCGACCCGTTCAAGGAGACGCAGAAGGCGCTCGCCGAGATGATGGAGACCGAGATGATGCTCGGCACCATCTCCAGCGGGTATGGCTTTGTTATTTCAGTGTGTTGATGTTGCACAAAGAGCGTGTCATGTGTTATTTAAAGCCGCATAATAAAGGGTACATGCTCTGATTCGTAGCTATGAAAGAGGGAAATAGGGGAGTCTTGTGTGTCATGTGTTATAATTATCATCATACTTTATAAGCGTCCTATTCCTGGGCTTTGGTCTCCTCCCGCATTATAAAGGGTACATGCTGTGATTATCGGACTACAAAAAAAGAAAAGGGTTTCAGCACGTCACTGAATTTATTTATTCATAGAAAGTTCAAGAGTCTTAAGAGCTCATAATTCGGTATACGGTCACGAAAGAAACCACGTCCTCTGGCTAAGTGAGCCCCATTTCTGTTACAGCGACAATCTGGAGCGAGTCAGACGTGCGCGCCTCGCGCCGCCTGGCTTCGGCCACGTCAACGCCTTCGGAATGGGCGTGCCCCGACACCAGCCACACCATCAAGGTATGAAATACATGCATAAGTGGATATGTGATATTTTCCATAATCCACGAATCTGCTCGAATGTTTGAAAATATTGTAAGATACTTGTTAGATCTAATAATCTTAGATTTACTTAGAAATGTATCATGTTCGTTTTTATAATACAACAATAAACGGAATTGATGCAATAAAACGAAATCGTGATGATAAACAAATAAAAAAATATTTACTTAATAGATTTTTGATATACAGTAGTTATTTGAAGTATTCTTCAAGCGTTTATTGCCTGTTTTAAGCGAATCCGCTCGTCCATAACAATATCTCTAGACATAACAATAACAAGTTATACAATAAAACTTCCAGGTTACAACAACACAAACAACGCGATCTTCTCAGACTGGACTCAGATGGACCCGGCGATCATGTCCACTTCAGTCAACTTCGGCAAGAGTACGCAGCCGCAAGCCGCCGCCCTCTCCCAACAACAGCAAGAACTATTCGCCCGCTTCAACCAGCTCAATGTCCAGAACGGCAGCAAGATGCCCCTCATGCAGCAACAGTGGCCCCAGAAAATGTCCTGGGGCGTCAACAACGGCACCTCCTACGGCAACATCCCCCTCCCCCCAGGCTTCGCCCCCGCAAAACCCCCCCAGCGCCCCACAGAGTGCATCGATGCCAAGTAACGTGCAATACGACGCTCGCCCACCTCAGCGGATACTATATTTTCTAACGTATTACTGTCTCTTTCCGTTGGTGATGTGATCGATAAATCTTTGTATTAAGAGAGCATATTTTAACGAGAGAAATATGATAACAAAGGAATTTGTAAAATAAATTAACCTATTTGTTTTATTTAAAAAATTATGTTTTTTTTTTGGATGTATCACAGCTCGCTGTCCCCGGACGGTATTATCATATTTCTTAGCGGTTTCGTTCTATTAGTTCTTTACTGTCCTTTCTTGACTGAAGATATATGTATATTCGTTATTATATATTATATAAATGCTAGAATCGTATCCCTGTTACATCAAATTATTTTTTCTATATTAAAATGTGATGCCAATAACACGATTCCATTTGTACCTTATTGAGACATACTCCTGAACAGGTTGACAATTAAAACTAAAATAATCCCATTCTGTCCTTTATTACACAACCAAACGCACCAAGTATGGCTAGTACAACCTTTTCCTAAACATATACAATAATATGTATTGCCTAATTCTGATGCGGCCAGCAAAACAATAAACAATGCAGAATAAGCACAGGAATCTAATATTCCTGGAAAATTCTCAAGATGGCACATTTTTGCGCCAAACAGCGAGTAGACGTCCAATTCTAGTTAAATACACTTGCAAGAAAGATTGCCGAGAAGATGTACTAATCAAATACTTCGTAAGACACCTCTCCACTTTAGCACCACGTCTCCGGCTACACATTGCTACGCTACTATTTATCTCACGGTACAGATATTTGCCTCCGGTGGCAATCGCGCGGGGGCAACTGGGAATCAATCAGCTACAGCACGAATTAGCAGTAATAAATCAAAGAGTCAACTTTTGGAATAAAACGAACAACACTGTTTACTTTCAACCATTAATTCATTTCTTATCTTCACGAAAATTATTAATGTTAAGTACCTATATAGTTGCTCAAAATCGCGATTAATCCATGATCAATCCCACTTCTGATAAGCTTTGTGTCAGTCAACATCGTCAACACTGGCGGGAACACGGAATAGAATTTTTTTTTTCTGTTCCGTAGAGGCGGGAATAAAAAATCATAGACACAACTTTGTTTTTCTAATTTTAATATGCTAAACAGGAAAATAAAAAGAATAAATATTTATCGCTATGCGTGGCTATGCCTTGCCGTCTATATAACCACGCGGGTCAGGCCCGTCCCATGGAACTACCTGTCCGTTGTGCCATACGAACTGACCTCCCGACTGCGGGTCGAAAGCCAGCTTTAGAACAATCTCCGCAGCCGCCTCAGGAGTCACTGATCCCGCGCCTTTCGTCATATCCGACATTACGTATCCTGGGTGCACGCAGTTTACTACGATACCTAAAATAAAGATAAGGATTGTATTATTTGAAAGTTCCTGAACACTGCGTATTTTGGGATAGAAAGATTGGTGAATGGGTGATTTGAAACATTTGAATAGTTAATCAATACATAAAGTAGAAATTCAATTTCTATGTACTGAATTTTATCGAGATTTGCGGGTCGTGTAATTTTCAGTATTACCATAGACAAATGCAACCGTCAGTATTTTTACCATTTGTTACGCTAAATCCTTGTTAACTTACACTTAAGTACTTACCTCTAGTAGATAAAGTCCGGTTAAGCGAAAATGTGTAGGCATTTACTCCAACTTTGGAAACAACATACGGAGAATCCCCCCAACCCATTTCCACTTCCTTGCCGTCTTTAACGCTGTCGATATATTCAATCGTTAACTTAAACAGTTGTTGAATAGTTAAATCTGGTGAACTAAATTTGTTTCTGAGGTCTTCAGAAGGTATTCGAGATAAATGGCCAGACGAACTCGAAATATTGATGATATGCCCATTATTATTCATCAGGGGTAATATTGCTTCTGTGAAGGTTACCACACTGATTAAATTGACCAGAATTGTTTGTTCTGCTTGCTGTAACTTCGTTTCCTTTGCATCTTTGAGGAAAAGTACACCCGCATTGTTTATCAACAAATCAATTTTCACATGTCGTTGTCTCAGAAATTCAACGAATTTAAATACGCTTTCGTCGTTAGTTACATCAAGTTGGTGGTATTCCGGGGTCAGTCCAGCATCTTGTAGCTTTTTACAGGCGTTCCTCCCTCTTTCTTCATCTCTCGATGTAAGGTAGACGGTGCCTTTGAATCTTTCACATAGACCTTTTACTAAAGCAAAGCCAAGTCCCTTATTAGCTCCAGTGACTACAGCTATTCGCTTATTGGACATTGTAAAATAGTACTTAGAATTACCTATTTATTACAGACAGATGTTCTTTACTTATCTCGAGAACTTGAGCGAATATTATCACTCCAAATATTTATTTCGGTTACGATAAGTTGTTACGTAGGTACGATTATAGTGTTATCATTTGGTACTCAATAACTAGGTACTTTCTATTTCCTCCACTGTTGTACTATATTACGGGTACCTATCTATTAAATCTCTACAGGCATGGCGAAGGCGTAAAGATCTTTTTAGAATCTAGTCAATTTTATTCTAACCAACAGCTGACTCTACTTCCCTTAAATTATAATCATTTCATAGCCGTAGACTCGTCAGATAGCAGTGTGCTGACCTGCTGACACGTGTCATGACGTCATGAGATAACTGTGTTCAACTGATTCCACGGTAAAATTAGTTTATAGTCAATTAGGGGTCTGTTTTTATTGTTTCGCAGTCAATTAGGAAGTAATAACCCATAAGGTTTTATTTAACTATTGTTTCTAGATCAATCTAAAAAGTTAGGGTCGTGTAAAAGTTTCTAGCGTCCACTTAACTTGTAAAGTACCTACCTACTTAGGTAGGTACCAGTACCATAGATTCAATCCCGACCGTGGTAAAAACAAAGAGCATAAGGTAAAAAAACTCTAAAATGTCATCTCTTGTAGACAGTGACAGAATGTTATAAACATTTTGATCTTGACGTTTATGTGTCACGCTTATCCTATAGGTAGGTATTAATTCCATAGAGTTTAATTCGTTTCAGTAAAATGACATTTCCAGTGTTACCGCTTTTTATTATCACAAAAATAGTGATGTAAACTGGACGCAAATTATTCGATTCGATAAAAATATTAATCGGATTATAATCGTTTCGCAAATCGCTAAATTACAAGATCAATAAATACACATAAAAAAATCATTTTTATCATTTTCCCCTAGATTTTTAATTGTTAGGTGCTTTTAGTGCATGCATGTACTAAAAGCATGCATGCAATGATGTTTAATATTTTTCATTTAATATATAATTTTAAATGAATAACTTTTCCGTGTTGTTCTCTGATTTTTAATTATATTTTATTAAGACACAAAATAATAGACATATTGAGAAAAGAAAAATCGAATAATCAAAACATCGTTAACCGTGTGAGTAATCACTATTATTGAAAAGCTGGCAACATTATTTGGAAAAGTGACATTAGCATACGTCATTTTACTGATTTTACTGAATCGAAAAAGTCGGAGATGTGCTTATCATTTTATCATGCTAGACCTAGAGGTCTCCTAAAGATAACTTTGTTTTTGCATTAAGTTTTAGCTAAAGTCGTAATCATTCAGTTCAGCTTTTAAGTTTGTTTTATAAAGTATACTACTTCACCAAAAATTGTTGATATTTTACGAATTGGCGGTTGAAGCATCCAGGGTACCTACTGTAGAAAAATCATACCATAGCAGGCGAGAAGTTCTGCACTTCATGTAAACAAAAACATTCATGAAGCTTCTAGAAAACGATACTATAATGTCGTTGTGGCCAACCAAGAATCTGTTTGGAGATGAAATAGTGCTGCGTTCCATTGACTGGATGGAGCAATTTCCTTGGAAGAATGAGAGCGTAGTAAAAGCGAAGAAAGATAGGTATGAAATACGTTTGAATTCAAAGGACTTTGCACCGGAGGAAATATGCGTAAAAGTTGTGGATGGTTATATAGTTATTGAAGGGAAACATGACGAGAAGAAGGATGAGCATGGTTTAATATCTCGTCAGTTTGTGCGTCGCTATGTGCTGCCTGAAGGATGTAAGGCTGACTGTGTGGAGTCAAGACTCTCTCCGGAGGGTGTCCTGATCATTTCTGTACCCAAGCAGCAAGTTGCCAAACAGGACACTGTGATTCCAGTAACATATGAAGGGACAAAGCCAAAAGCAAAACTTTGAAGTTGGTTTTGGTTGAGTTGGTATAATATTTAAGATAAATTGGATAAGCTACAAAATGTGAATATTTACTTAAGAAGATGCAAATGTGATTAAGAAGTTCTATTTTGATAAGGCGTGCTGCTTGCAAGATGTTCACAATGCATTCCGTCATAATTAATTAGGAACTTATTTTTTCATTGGTCTGTTACTCAATTTTTTATTTTGCTTTGCAAATAATTCTTTTTACTAGAAAATAAGTTTTTCCAGCACTATTTGATAGCTCAAGTAGGTAATGTGTTCAAGTCACTAACTATCCATTGACTTCCAGCGAAGTGAACGTACTATGAAGTATGAAATCATGGCAGCTTCGGCTGTCGTTGGAAGCCAATGGGTAAAAAGTGGAACAGATGTAGTCATTTTAGGTTCTTAATAAATTTATTGTGCATTTAGTTTCCTTTTAGCAAGCAGCAGCATAGAATAACAAATTTTTATTTACAGGGATAGGTAGTTTTAAAGTTTAAATGGTGTTATCTTCTATTTGTTTATAATAAATGGGAAAGATAATTAATTTATGTTTTATTTTGACCCTCAAAATATAAAAATACCAGATAACTAAGAGATTTTGCTATGCATAAGTTTAAATAGTTCATTCCTTCTGATAAATATCCTTTCAAATCTTTGCTTGTCTTAATCATGAAGGTGTTATCAAGATCTAAATTTGATGATGCTCCTAGAGTTTGAGGCCACAAAATATTCTTGAATTTTTCATACCATATTTTTTTATTTTATTTTTAAAGCACATACAGTGGAACCTCTATAACTCGAACCTCGTTAAGTCGTAATCCTCAGTAAGTCGAAAATTATTTTTATTACCTTCCGCTGAACCTCCAAATCCGCAATATCTCGAATTATTTAGACTTTATAACTCGAACAAAATGTTATATCCCTATGAGGTATTGATAGTACATATCATTGATGTATAAGTACCATACATCAATGGTACATATTTATACTTTATAACTCGAAATTCAAAAAACAGACTCCGTAAGTCAAAATTAGTAAAATATAACCGTCCAGTATATATACGTCCAGTATATAAACGTCCAGGTGGGCGGCACGCAGCCCGGGGGCAGCGCAGGCGCGGGCTTCCATTTTTTTTTATTCCTGATAAGTTAGCCCTTGACCACGATCCCACCTGATGTAAAGCGGTAACGCAGCCTTAAGATGGTAAAGCGTGCTAATTTTATAAAATTAACTAACTTTTTACAAAATGTAACAGGCTTGAGAATCGATAAGTAGCAGTTACTCAAAAGTTACTCCCCAGATGTTGCTCAAATTTATACGGGATCACGCAACAAGCATTTTCGAACCTTTCGAACAAAAAATGAATCATCAAAATCCGAACACCCACTCAAAAGTTATGGGGAAAAAACCAAAAATGAAATTTACTTTATTGAAAAGTAGTGGACCCGCCCTGACCGGCCTCTTTTTTGCTGCTTTTTCTTCCAAGTCCATTTACCGCAGCGAATTGTTGCAGCGATGTGACGTACCTAGTTCAAATATCGAAAAGTGTAGGTAGGTAGGTACCTGCTTATGTGAAAAACCTACTTCGAATAAACTTCACTTCATTCATTCGTTCATTAATTAGCAAAGTATGTTAGAGATTTTCAGATTTGTCCACGATAGTTAAATTGTATCATGCGTTACTTTGCGAAACTCCAAGATTACAGATTAATCTACTTTGCAACAATCCATGAGCAAACTCGTATGATGATGACGTGTATATTTTAATGCATGATACAAAATATTTAAGATCGAAAATGTTATTAAAAACGATATATTTTTTTACTTATAATGCAATTAAAAAGCCTGTTGTATACGACCATAATGTCTGCGTGCTGTGCACGTCTTGTACGCCCGCTACGGCGCCCCAGCTTCCATCATCGCACCACTCGCCGAAGATTGAAGTTTCATCTAAATCGCTTGGATTCGTGGCGAACGACTGCGGTTCGATTTTCACAATCGTTTTCGCCACGAACTTGCAAGTTGTGGAATGAGCTTCCTTCCACTTCCTTCTTAGGTATTCCCGCCCGAAGCGCTATGACATGGAGTTCTTCAAGAAAGGTGCTAAAAGAGTTTAGGGCCGGCGTTGCACTGATAATAACTCCCTTGGTGTTGCTTGTGTCCATAATCGACAATGACCTCTTACCACCACGTGACTCGTCCGCTTTTTTGTCGGTCCTTCGGGCATAAAAGTGAGTGACTAAGTATGATATACATCTAGCAGTTCCAAACAAAAGGTACCTACCGAATGGCAGCCGATTATCTAAAGAACAGGATTTTCGTACTTTTGCTATTGATGATGAATTACACAACGTGGTTACCACCATACAACAATAAATTAAATTTTATGTACTAATGATTACCTAAGCCACCAAAAAAATTTTCAATCAAATACCTCCTTTACTACTGTAGCCACAGCATTTTTTTTTTCAATATTCAAAATTTCAACATGCTGTATCTATTATTATTGTAATAGCAGAAGATTGTTGCCGCTCTTGTCAAAAGTGAGTGACTGATGTTTAGATAGGATGTTCTATTTTTCCCTGTATTTTGTGCTATTTAGTTTGTTTGAAAAAAACATTTTTGGAAATAAGATGTTAGGCGTTTTTTTGCTAAATGTAGTATGTTCCTTGCGTGAAGCAGGGCTCGTGGTTTCATTTATTGTTGTATGGTGGTATGGACAATTTAATGGACAATAAAGCATAAACCGTGGTTGGCTATTTCGAACTACCTTCCGTTTTAAATATCGTTTTAAGTTCCGTATTTAAATACTGCATTCAAACTGCATTGCATAGCAACACCAGCAACAGTCATATTAAATGACCTAAAGATTATACGTAATCAGAATCGATAATAAGTATTACGTGTTAACGAAGATAAAGATTTAATACATATCTATCTACTCAAGTAGTACCTACCTACCTACTTAGGTATTTAAATGTTATCTCCAATTTATTAATCAAAATAAAGATATTCCTACCACCCTATTTGTTATTACGTACTTGATATACCTATTATTGTAATATCATTTCAAAAATTTGTAAATCTGTATCTTTTTGCAAAATGCTTCTCTCATACACATTCGGAAAGAATCACCTTAATCAAATCACTTTTCTGACATAATGTTTCATAATTTTATCAAATTGACCTTGTAGAAACAGTTCGCCGGTAGCTGCTAGCCGGTATTGACGTCCCTTGCTATTACCTACAGGTGTGTATTCAATATTTATATCTATCTTCACGAACGAGTTAGGTGCTTAACACGTTCAACGCCACCTCAATTTTCATGAAGTTCGTAGCGATGCCGCCTTACAAAAGCATGCGGACACTCCAGGTCGGCATTACTTAACCAATTTATTTTTTTAATGTAAAGTTGGAGATTTTAACCGGGGGCCACTTTAAAATTCTTTAGTTTGTTACCCAAGGGTTACGTACTGTGAATCCCAGTAAATTATGTAGGCAATTTTTTTTAAATATCGACGAAAGATTCAGAACACGCCTGGCGTGTTCAAGGCGTTGTCATAGAAATTAACTAAATCTAACTTATCTAACTTTCTTCTATCTAACTATCTTAACTAACTAAATCTAAACTAAAGCACATAAGAAGCGCTTAGGTACTGCTTTTTAAAGATAAATTTTTCTCGATCCTAAATTCACAATCGTATCGGCATATAGAACACAGTCGGGATCAATTCATTTAATTGTCTTAATTGGGATTGTTAACATTCCGGTGCATCGTACAGACCTATTTCTTACTCACAGAAGAAAAAAAATCACTATCGCACCTTAAATAGGTGCTTATGTCGCAGAGAATAATATGGAATTGACACTCTCCGCTAAAAATCAAATTTATTAATAAAGGGGACCAATTTTGATCCTGATTTATATAATACAATCTTATAATGTAGAGCGTAGTGGGTGGGTTGACAGCTATTTATGTATACTTAGATACGAAAAGTCTTAAAAATAGTGAAGCTCAAAAAATTTTAAAGGTGTCATTTTCAGAGAGCGTACGGGATAGCAAGACACAATGAGTGGCGTCCAACCAGAATCCCTGGCGGAATACATCCTGGTGGAATACCGCTGGGTGCTGGTGTTAACCGTCCTCATGCCCCTGTCGCTGCTGTGGAAGGTCTGGTTGATGGTCCGCAGCTGGGTGGTCTTCAAACTCAACAGCGCCCCCAAGATGCACGACAGGAAAGTGAGGAATGTACAAAAGCAGGTAAGTTCAGCCCCTTATACAATTTAGTTGTAAGTAGAACCTACATGACCACCTTTATGTGAGTGCGTGACCTGTAGAATTGTATAAGAATCATGTAGGTAAAAGCGCAACTTGTAAGTAGTCAGGGGCAGTAGCCCTTAGTAATGAATATTTAAATGACAAAGATGCGTGTAAGTGACCAGCTCTGCAATTAGGTTCGCAATAATCTTTGACTTAGGTAGACTTACTGGAAAGTCTGTACCTAAATATATTTTGGTATCTATTTGATTAAAGTTTGATTCCAAGGGTAAACGAAACATGTCACATTTGAATTTCAATTTGATCGTAGATATCATGAACAAAACATGAGCATAATTTTATTTGCGCATATGTTTGTGGAGTGACTGGGGAGCTGAGAAAAATGTTACAAGCTTTCAATTGATATTTTCGTATGTTGGGATCAAATCTATCACCCTCAGTTATAACTACTTCCACTTACTCTACTTCCGATGACAATGAATTTTTACGATAAGCGTGACCGAAAACAGCGCACAGGATTAAATACCATTATTCGGAACAGTTAAAAAAATACTCGTCAAATGTCGCTGAAAAATGGGACCACGAGACAAGTAGGTACCTACTAGTTTTCAAATATTAAAATCTATGAGTTTCATCCAAACGAAAATATACCTAGTTGAATTGAGAACTTCCTCTTTTGAAAGCGGTTAAAAACTCATTGCTAGACATTAAGGGTGCGGTTCCACTGAGGCGGAGCGGAGCGAAGCTGTGCATGATTCACCGATCACATGGATTGAAAACCACGCGAGGCACAATGAGATGTGGATTTCAAGCCATGTGATTGGTGAATCGCGCACAGCTCCGCTCCGCTCCGCCTCAGTGGAACCGCACCCTAAGCATTAGCATTATAAAAACGTGTTGTTAATTCATCAAGCTGTTTTATTTTCCAGATCAAAGCGTGGTTATCCGGCGAACGCAGCAGCAAGCTGTGCACGGCGCGGCCCGGCTGGCAGGCCATGTCGTTCCGCCAGGGACTCTACAAGAAAACATTCACTAACATCGATGTTAACCTAGTCGATATATTGGAGGTGGACACGAAAAACATGGTAAGTAGCCTACTACTTAAACCTACTTACGAAAACATTGGTTTTCATCGGAACTGCATAATACTAATTTGAATTTTAATACGTATTTAAAACGTGAAGCAAAAATTTTGAATCCCTTTTTACGAAAATTACACGAAAGTTAAAGTTTATTATAAAGATGGACTGTAGAAAGCTATAATTGTTGTACCTACTATAATGACGCATAGAATTACATTAAATTAATAAATATAACATTACACGCACGATTATAAGTTCCCTGTAATGCCTTACATCATTTTGGAAAAGAGCTGCTACTCTCCAAACTGCTGCACCGATTTCTACCAAACAGCAAAACACGGGCGCGATGAACAAGGGCTGCTCTGCAACAGACAGTTACACAGACACACACAAGACAGGTCAACCCTATAACACCCCTCTTTTTTTTGAAGAGTTTTAAATGAAGATCATGATCTATTAAACGATATAATAAAATTCTTAACCGTTTGCAGACAGTTCGCTGCGAACCCCTAGTAACAATGGGCCAGTTGTCCCGGACCCTACAATCCTTGGGTCTGGCCCTGGCCATCGTCCCGGAGCTGGACCAGCTCACGGTGGGCGGCCTGGTCATGGGCACCGGCGTGGAGTCCTCCTCGCACGTACACGGACTGTTCCAGCACATCTGTCTCCAGTATGAACTGGTGGTAGCTGACGGATCGGTTGTTACTTGCAGTAAGGTGAGAAACATTCATCATCATCATAATATTTACTCATCATGGCTCACTACTGAGCTCGGGTCTCTTCTCAACGTCTCATAATGAGAAGGTTAACACTTGGCTGGTGTGGTGGAACATGGCCTGTACCCCTCAAATAGAGAGAAGTCCATGTCTAGTTGTGGTTAGCTTATGTAGATTGCGGTGATGATGCATTGCTGGTTAAAAAGAGAAGAGGAAAGAAAGAAAAAGGAATTTGGATTAAATAAAAATAATTTAATTTAATTCATACTTGGCTCAATGTGAACAAAGTGTGGATCACATTATGTATTTTGTTTATAGGACGAGAATGCTGATCTGTTTTACGCGGTGCCGTGGTCTTACGGTACTCTAGGATTTCTGGTCTCCGTAGTCTTGAAGGTGGTGCCGGCTAAAAAGTAAGATATTCTCGTTAATACTATATTTATACAAAAAAATAGCTCAAGAATCAAGAAACCTCAGATTATAGAACCAAAATTTTGAGCTTTTGAATACAAAAATTGTCAAAATTGATTCACTCAGTACAAAGTTATGAGGCAACAAAAAAATACAATCGAATTGAAAACTTCCTCCTTTTCTTGAAGTCGGTTAAAAATAAGACAAACGTTAATTATCAGAATCTCATACCAATTAATAGGGAACTTTAATCCAAAAACACAATAACTTAGGTAACCAAAATCTCATATTAATTATTTGATGGTAGAGTTTAGAGTTCATCCAGGGTATGTATATATGTGTACCTCGTGTATTTATTGTTTGGTGTAGAGAATGTAGAGCCAGTTACACTTGTTTAGTGGCGAACATCTTAGTTTTTAAGGGTAGCAACACATTTGTGAAAGTGGAACGAGACTCTTACTAACCTCATACCTTAGTACGGACTAATCCATAACATCCTCTGCTAACTGGACTTTCCATCCTAGTCCCGATATGAGTCTTGTTCTTGAAGGGCAGTACTGCTTGTTTATTATTTTAATTCCATAAATAAAAAACTTTTTAATAAAAGTCCTGATATTACGTTATAGGCTAGTTCGTCTCGAATACCACCCATACACGAGTCTGGCAGAGCTGACGCACCAGTTCAGACAAGAGTCGCTGAAGCCCGAGCCGCACCAGTTCATCGAGACCCTCATCTACGACAAGGACAGCGGTGTCCTGATGCTTGGTGATATGGTTGATGAAGTTGGTGCTGACGGAAAGGTATGAAACTAGTAGGCTTGCTTTACTTCGGGAAACTATGCCTTAGTACCCGCACTAGAAAGTGTCGAAAAATACGGGAATCTTTAAATGGATATATGCCTACGGATTACTATTGCAGTTCCTTTGTAATAGAAAAAAATATCAGTGCAAAGTTTCTAATCAGTTCCTTTTTATGAGCAAAATAAAGGAACTGTTTAGGATTGCAATGTCATTGTAGGTCATTTTCTCTTTTCACCTTCTTTATCCTCTGTGTTATCTCTGTGTTATCTCTACAGTACGTATAATGTAAAACCAACCATTTTGAAAATTAGATATTTCGCTCTCAAGCTCTCGATTACTCCTATGCGATAAGCCCGTCTTTTGTATTTCGTATTTAAATATAAAAACATCTAATTTAACAAACCCTTAAATTGAAGTCATCAAAGGTGCTTTCACTTTCTAAGATTTCATAAGTCTTGCGACTCGATCACAAGAGAGTTTATTGACTGCTACTTAGTTATCATTTTCAGTGATTACAACATAATGATAATTAATTGACCGATAACTGAAAATACGGCGTAGCAGTAGGTATATGACGTTACCACAGGTGTTCACATCAGAAAATATGATATGGACAAAGGACATCTAAGTATCGTTAATTAAAGTTACTTATCATTAAGATATCTTCACGTCCTGTGTAGATTATTGTCCATTACAAAAATGGTGCAAAAAGTACCCATCAGAAGTCACTCAATAGGTTCACTCGTTCACTCCACGGAACATACATATATGTTTCGTGGTTCACTCAGTAAAAAGTTATGAGGTATCACATAAAAAAGAGAACTACTTGCAGTCTTTCATTTGAAGTATTTCGATTCAGTTATTGAATTTGGTGACAGCCCAGAGCCCAAAGTTGGCTCCAAATCGGGAGGTCCGAGTTCGAATCCCAGGGCATGCACTTGTGACTTTTCGAAGTTATTTAGGTACGTTTTAAGCATTTAAATGTTCTACTCGCTATAACGGTGAAAATAATATCGTGAGGAAACCTGCATGCCGAAGAGTCCACACAATTTAATGGTGTGTGAAGTCCGCCACTTCACACTTGGCCAACATGGTGAACTATGGCCTTCTCATTCAGAGAAGAGACTTGTGTCCAGCAGTAGGACAATTATGCGTTGCGATGATGATGGTGATATCGAATTTGGCAGCATTCTTGTTTCAGCTAAATCAAATTGGGAAGTGGCATTCAGAATGGTTCTTTACGCAAGTGAGGAGATACCTGACCAAGCAGAAACGTGGCCAGGGGACATTCGTCGATTACATTCCTCTGAGGGACTATTATCACAGACATACACGCAGTTTATTCTGGGAACTTCAGGTTGGTGATCTTGTTCGAAAATACTAAAATTCCTTGTGTGTCAGCGAATGATTTCAAATATTTGCATTAATTTCGTCATGAAGGCTGTTCCAATATAATGAGGCACCGTAAAACGTCGTTGATGCCTTATCATCAGGTGGTTCGTGTTCTCCTTTATCTGTAAATTGTATAAATTAGTTTGAATCCTAGTTTATAGTTTAGTTGAGTTAGTTTGCTCCTGGCCCCTTTGGTTACCTAGCTTCGCCACTGCTTAGAACTACTTCTCTCTCGAAGGCATGCCTCTTTTTTATTGAAGCTGCGTGACTTTAGTTAATAACATACCCTATCTTGTTTACAGGACATAGTCCCATTCGGCAACAACGTGATATTCCGTTACCTGTTCGGGTGGCTGATGCCGCCGGAGGTGTCGCTGCTGAAGCTGTCGCAGCCAGAAGCAGTGGCGCGGCTGTACGAGAAAGCACACGTGATTCAGGATATGCTGGTGCCTATAGACACGCTGGAGGAAGCTGTCCTGCTGTTTCATAAGGAGTTTGAGGTAAATGCTCTCATAGACGTCGTAGACGATAGTTCTAAAAAATATTTTTTATGTGTCCATATAACTTACAAAATTAAAGTGATAGTAGAATTTTTGAACAGTATTTATATTTGAAATAATCATTATATTCATTTTATTGTCCTAAATTTTACAGGGAAGTAATAAAAAGATTCGAATACATGAGACATGTGTGTGAATATGCGTGTACACATGTGTGTGAATGTGTTTGTAAACCGGTTATAAAGGCTCGGTTGCGATCGAAGTACTTGTACTTATGAACCCTGCATAGGTGCCTGACCAATATGATCGTTTCTCTGAATAGGATTGATTTATTATCCTTCTGCAAACGTCTTCTTTTACAGGTATACCCTGTTTGGTTGTGCCCGTTCAAATTGTTCAAGAACCCTGGCCAGTTGAAGGTGAGCTCTGGTGGCGACTGGCAAATGTTCGTCGACATCGGCGTGTACGGCGTACCGAAGGCGAAGGGATATGAAACTGTGAGTACTTCCGTTAAATATCACTCTATATTTACACCCACAATAAGGAAAACGTACTGTTACGTGTCAGGAGTACTGGGTTCGAGAAAATGTCAGAATGTACCACAAAGACTTTATTGTAATCGTCGATTCACAATTACACCACGTACACACCAAAACACTATGCACGCACTCATAAACACACTCGTCGATCTTGTATCGCCCGTAGAAATCACTTCACTTCTCGCTGGTATCGCTCGTAGGTATCGCTGGTTCTTCCCGGTTTCGCTTCCGAAACTAGAATGCCACGCAGTCGACCGAGTGTCCTTCTAGAATCTATTTCTAGAATGTTCCTAACCTAACAAAAAACCTTGTTTCGGGAAATTTTCAGGGTTACAAATGTACCTAGATCGTGAATAGAAAGTCATTAAATGTTTGGACCAATAAATATTTCGGCATAAGGAATAGTTAAGTATCTATATCAGAAATAATCAAATTTTATTCGACACTTTTAATTCTTTAAACTAAATTAAGGGTTGAGCAATGTCAGGATACAATACTTGATTGTAATATAGGATGGGTATCTACTACAGAGCGTATTTAATTCTTTGTCAAATCAGGGACATGGATATTGAGGGATCCAAATCAACTGGTTTATTGTTTTCAACTTTATCATCATGCGGGTCATTTGTTGGTTCATTTTCTTTGCCTTTGAGAAATTTTATGTTTTATAATGGAGTCGAAGCCTGTAGAATAAATTATGATGTGATCAAAACATTTGTGCCGACATTGGTTTTAAGACTTTCACAATGTCTTCGTTTTAATTTGTAAAGATTGTTTTTTTAACGCTACACTACACACTCAAAGCCCCACACTAGAGTTCCCTGTTCGTGGGTGCATTGGACAACACACAAGACAAGGACACACACCCAGACCAAGAACAGCTCATCATTCAAATTTCCGCCTCGCTGGGAATCGAACCCAGGACCCTCGGAACAGCGATCCGGCGTGTTAACCATTGCGACATCCGGGTCGTCTCCTAATAGTTCTCCTAAAATCTGTCCTTTTACAAAAACCTTTATAGTTATCTCTGTGAACTTAGGTTTTCATATCTTAGGACTAATAAGAAATGTTCTAGATTCTCTACATCTTTTCCTTTTTTTTTTAAATAAAAATTATTGTAATATTTTTACATTATTACAGGTACCCTCAATCCGTCGTATCGAAAACTTCGTGATCCAAAAGCGTGGCTTCCAAATGTTGTACGCCGACACCTACACAACTCGAGAGGAGTTCCGAAAAATGTTCGACCACACACTCTATGACAAGCTGAGATATTCTCTGCCCTACTGTAGAGACGCCTTTCCGGAAATATACGGGAAAGTCAATAGGAGTGTTAGGAAATAGACAACTTCGCTCAGTTATTTATTTTAATAAAATTCTGTTTTACTTATCGACGTAGGTTTATTCTCAGCTTCATTGTATAGTTTGTAAAAAGATAATTTTGAATGAGATGCCATTTTTTTATGCATTTAGCAAATTGCAAAACGGTTTTGTCAATACTAATAGCAAGCAATATTATTATAAGAGTATGACCAAATGACCATTTTAAATAAAACGTTTTGGTAAATATGTCACGAGCTGAAAATGATTAGCTCATAATGGATGAAAAGAATCGTATAATGTATGGTAATTGGTATTGGTAATTGGTAATATTTTAGAGTCTTTAGACTGAGTTCTTCATGAGAGACGAAAAAAAATATTTGTGGGTGCCCTAAGTAGACACTTAAGTAGGCGAAATACTTTTGAGAACAAATTATAAAATGCAGTATTACCTAGGGAAAAGAACTCATTGATTGTTTAATGTTTATTGTTAAGCTTACCTACTTTTTGCTGGCTTCACTCTGTTGTTACCGGCGCTCTGTCTATAGTTTATTGGTCCGAGATTTAAGGTATACGATAAGTAGTGTAAGTACGTTACTAAAATCTTTGGTTTTATGTTATATTTGAATATTAATAATATCTAAACGTTAATATAACCGAAACAGGTAGGTAGGTCAAAACGTAGGTAAGTAGGTACCTACCTACGTTTTGAAGTTTCATTTCCCAATAAGAAAACGAAAATCGTGAATCTGATTTCATTGATAGTAAAAAAAAGTTCTACTTAGAAAATATTATTTATTCTTAGAAACAATATCAGTCGGTACCTCCTACCTACTTTATGGACGAGTAAATACGAGTAGGTATTATGAAATCGCAAGAAAATAACCTAAAGTTGATCGTAGCCAAAAATATCATCGGCAAAACATGATGTTTATCGCTGTTATTGGAAGAAGGTGGTAGTGAATGAGAGACAAACATGAGGAGTAGTATCGTGGTAGTCAGTGGCCAGTAGGTCAAGTGTAGCTGATAACAGATCGACCTCTCTCGAGTTACGAAAACGTACACATCCTAATAATATCAAGATAACTATAAATTAGTTAACAGTAATAAACATACTTACCATGTAATCGGAACTTAAAAAAATAAAAATAACATACCTACCAAGGCCACTCATCGTAGGGATTTGTGGAAGCGATGGCGTAGATGACATTCGAAAAGTGTTTGTAAAAACCAAGTTCGAAATAAATCATTTCATTTCATCTCATCTCATTTCATTTCATTTCTAGGTATTTAGTTAGGTACCTACATCTACATACTTTTATTTTTCACGGGTGCTTAAGCAGGATGCCGACATATTTAAAACGTCTATTTTTAGGGTCTCGGTACCTCATAAGGAAACATGTAACTTAAAGGTTAAATATAGTCTGTTTTTACAAGAACCTTTATTTCAGGAACGCGTGGGTCAAGTTGAAATTAATTTAAAATACTTGTCTTTAATCCTTTGATGCCGACAAAAAATCAAACAAAAGATACGGCCGTTTGGTTGGACATTAGGTAAGCCTACATAGGTACCGTTTATACCGCAAATTTCAAAGCTCGCAGCAATTTACCTACCTACTTAAAAACGATAGGCTGTTAATATAGATTGAGGCAACGTATGGGAACTTTCCCGCTGTAAAAAATAAGGAAAAATTATTATCGTTACAACACGAAAAAAAAACGTAAACGAAACGAACTATGTAACTACTTTTTCACAAGTTTGTATGGACACCTTAGTGCCACCGTGCAACTCGTACTTACTTGATTTTGTAGTACTTAATTGATTTTGAGCCTAGAGTTCGCCCGGGGTAGTACCACCGCCCGCCAAGGTACTCAGTACCATTCCTACCGTCATAATAATTGTTTTTAAGAGCAATTGTGTTCCGGATAGGAAGGTTTGTGGAGCCGGTTTCACTTTTTTAGAGGCGACCATCTCAGACCTCAGGGGTAGCAACGCATCTGTGACCGAATTGGAACAAGACTCATACTAACAATAACTAACTGGACTATTACTAACATTAACTAACAGGACTAATTATCACTAACATACCCTGTCCTCGCACTTATTAACAAACTAACCAACTAATATTCTAACACCATCTACTAACTGGACTAACCATCCTAGTCCCTTTGAGTCTAGTTCTAGGTCGGTCACAGTTGTTATGGGCGGCAGGGGAAGGGTGGTACTGCATGCTCGTTTGCTATCTTAATTCCATAAAAAAAAAAAAAATACCTATCGATAATATACCTACCTACCTATTTCAGTTTTACACTTTTTTACAAAAATACCTACACCGACTCGATAAAAGTACAACGATTTATTTGAGCTCGTCTTCAAATGTTAATATTCTTACAAATGTCAGGGTTCTCATAAAGTTGTAAGCAGGCGGTTGGTTTTTATGTTATGGCGTGTTTTATGGTCGCGATGCTGTTGTGGCAAACGAGAATGACCGCTGGAGACCTGGGATTCACCAACCTGGAAATAATATAGGTCTTGCTGACGTAATCAGGAGTTATTTCCTTATAACAATATCCACAATACGAGTATAAACTCTTATTATAGTACCTACTTAGGTCTGATTCGGTCACAGATGCGTTGCTACCCTTGAGAATTTGACGTATATACAACAGTAAAGTACAATCATAGGAAGTTAAATAAAAACTTATAAAAATCATACACATAATTTTATTCATTGAATGATGCCAAATACATTGAATGATGTCAAATATTGAATAAAATTATATTGCAATGAGGTGACTATTGTCCACAAATATATTATAGTCAGTGGATGTAAAATCCCCAAAGATGAATAATACGACCCTTGGTGGATAAGCAATATCATTGCTCTACTATGATCTTTTATTTATCAAGTAGGTAGATACATAGGTAGGTACTTATTACATCTTCCTAAATTTAGTCATCTAAATCAGGAGGCTACTACGAAATCCGAACTACGAACAACCGAATTCGAAACATCACACGTCAGTAGTTTCGTTTAAGAAAATTGTATTGTATGAAACTGACGTGTGAGGTTTCGAAATCGAACTTCGTACGTTGTTAGTAGTTCGGATTCCGTAGTAGCCCTCCAGATTTAGGTGACTAAATTTAGGATGGTGTAATAAGCCTATTAGTGTATGCGTACCTAATTTACTATTAATTAAAGTTGGTAATGTGTTTTAAGATCCACAGTTATAAGATTTTATCTTAAACTAACACGACCTAGCATTAACACGAGTCTGAAGTTAAAAAATTTTGGAGTTAAATCGAAATCGAATGACCTAAGATTAAGTATATACTTAAATCTAAATCCTGCCGACTATGGCTTTTCTTTAAGAGAAGAAACCCGAGGTGTCATGAAAGCGGCAAGAATGATGAATCAGTGATGAATTAAAGGTAATTAATTATAAATGTTGTCAGATGATTATAATTGTTAATGATTAAAACATAAAATATGTCATCATTAACTTTAATCATTTGCTCTTATCACAATAAATAAACTGAAGTTTTAATTGAATTCCAAGTATTAAGCCATAGGTAAGTACTTATCTAAGGTTCTAAGATGTAGAGATCTCATATTTGTTATTTCCAAATTGTCTGACGCGTTATGCGATAACCAACAGGCTAGTATAATAGACTATTTTACTTCAATATAAATATACACATTAGGTATAACGTAGTACAAAACTTGATGCATTTTACCACCCATGAAGGTGGAGTCGTAGACAAGCATTAACTCAAGAAAGAAAAAAATGTAGGTAACACTTAAAAGTGGTCTAAATTGCCACGATATAAGAAGATCGAAGAAAACTTAGTACCTAGCTTCATTTAATAGACGATATGTCGATATTAAAATTATGACGAAGTAGGTAATCAGATGATATTGTAATTTTAGAAAATTATTTGTTCTATCTATGTATGTTCTAAAATAATCATCAAAATGGTTGATCTATATAGCTCCTGTTTTTTAAAATCATCTTAAATCTTCTGAGCAAAGTTTCGTACATACTGATAGATGCAATTTGGGGCCGAAATTGTGTAAAAGTAATATAAGTAGGCGCCCTTCAGAATTAGATTTCGACGCGTTGAACCAGTGTTATCTGCATGGCATCACGGCTTTTTGCCGTGGGACGACGCTCCCACTGTAACTTTGTTTTAACTCTACCAGCGATCTTTTTATGAAAATAGTCGATGTAGGTACAAGAAAATGAGGTTTTCAACCCTCACAAGTACAAATACTTCATTGACCCTTGAAACCCTTGAGGAGAGTTTAAAAATACTTACGATGAAATTTGAAAAAATGTAGGAAGTACCATTATTTTGGTATCGACATTTTCGTTTTTCCAGATGGTATCGTAATCTATAATTCTATCAATTTAGCTTATTTCAGTTCGTAGATAACAATGCTTGGTTGTGTGACTCCTGTGACTATGCGCGGTACAAATCACACAAAAAATTAATCATTATCAGGACTCGCGAAAATCTTTGTGCGTTTTTAAGCTGTAGCTAATATTAAGGCGTATTTTTTTTAAGTTAACCTTGTTCGATTGACGACTGCACAACCCATTAACGGGAACTTTTTCCCAATGTGTCACAATGTTGCACATTTGAGTGTGACTCAATGTGAATGATTTTTGGTGACCCTGCTTACACAGAGGTCCGGGTTCGATTCAACTCGGGCACACATTTATAAAACAGATGGACTAATGGATGAACAGACGAAATGTTCTTGGTACCTATGTAGGTGTTTATTAGTTATTTTTAGTTCGATGTTTTAGAAATGCCTGTGGAGATCTCACTAATTTATTCATGTGCTCAGGATTTAACTTCGTCGTTTCTTCTCTTCTCTTGAATAGATCTCCTTCCCAGAAGAAGTACCTAAATTGTTGACGTCAATAAGCGCAAAATGGATGATTATAAGGAGTTAAAGCGTGTCTTACTTCATATTAAGTTGCTCTATCGATAAAAAGTAGGTACCTACTTTATTTTTTCCCTTATATTTAACTTTTACGATTGCTTAACAAAGTTTTGAACAAGTTCCTAGTGAACTATGGCCTTCTTCGGTCTGCACATACCGATGACATGCGCAGAACGTTATCAGTCCCTCTGACCCGACTATCATTGGTCGGCAAGACGCCGATGCGACCGCGCGCATCTTAACAAACTAACATCCGAGTCTGATTACGAAAAAAAAATCAAATTTTGATTTTCGAACAGTGAAAGTGTAAGTGGACATAGACAAAAACACAAAATGAAAGCGTCCTTAGTTTTGCAAATAGTGATGTGCGTCGTATCCCGGAATTTTATCAACGGTAAGTTTGCTTGTTAATTTTATTAATTTGTTAACGTCTCTAATTAATCGTAATGAGTCACGCCGAACCGCGTTTTAGTAAATAGGTTAAGATGCATCTGTGTAAATATTTTGTTAAATATTTCTGTGTAGTTAATCGAAGTGATACGATTGCTGTGTTTTCGCGTTCACTAGATAATGAAATTGGAACCCAAAAATTATTCACACTTAAGTTAGTATACTTAGGTAAGATGACGCCAATAAAAAATATTTTTTTTCTGGCGTTAACATTAAAACCTCCTATTTTTACTTATTGTGGAAAGACACATATTAAGTAGGTACATAATTTGACAATAAGAAGATGAAGTAATTACGAAAAAATAACATTTTTCTTGTTGAGGGGGAAACCTTCAAAAGGTACTCGGTGCCATGGGAGCGACACAGGGTTATGTGGGATTTTTACCGCACTAAGACCCCCCTCGGTGGTCTTCCTGAGTGGAGAACTCTGGGATCTCCAATGGAACGCAAAGGGAGTCCTCCAAGCGCGATGCCCTCATGAGGGACAAATGCCCCATCCTTGGTCTTCACAGTTTACGGCGGTACCTATGCGCCCACACATACCACCGTCCTTCCCGGGGCTGCAGTTGGGCGGTTCCAGCTCCCACTCTAGCCGCCCACAACTCCAAAAGCTCCCTTTTAGTCGCCTGTTACGACAGGCACGTACCGAAGCTTGTATTGCTACCAGGTCGTCGAATCTGCAACCTCTTTAAGCTAGGATCGGTGGAAAACATTAGTAGTCAAATGCGGCATGTTAAGATGAAGATGATGAAATTATTTTGCCGATGTCTTTTTTCGGAATTTGTACATTCGAGTGCCGACGTACAATAGGTACAGCTTACATGGGAGTACCTACCCACTTAGATGAATACTTATTACGTCAATTACTTTTTACATAAATATGTGGATACGTTATTTAGAAAATTAAGTTGATCCATATTTTTTTATGTTCTCAGTAATATAAATTCTTATCAATAATATGAAAACCTCTGTACCTAGTGACCTAGCGTAGAGCCTTAACCCTCTACCGCATATGGCACCATATATGGTATCATGACTTTGCAATTTTTTTTCTCCCTAATCAACTGTCTCGCAAATACGTTGTTACCTAATTAAATACGTAGAGATATTATTTAGCTTTGATGAAAAGTAATTGGTTTGCCTAAAATTAGATAACATTCAAATGTGTGCTTATTTTTGAGTGAGTGGTCGATGTATGTCTCTTGAGGTGGACGAAACTCAATTTCAAGAAAGGAAAACTAATATAATTATAAAATTCCCAAGAGTAAGGCAGATGTACATTATGTCAAAAATACTAAAATTTCATGCAAATGCTCTTAATGTTAGTCACAATACCGGTAGAAGATACAAATGGCATCCCCCTGCACTTCGAACCACCTTTGCTGCACACTTTTATATGTTTAGGGGACCAATACTTTACAGTAGGCTAAATAATCAGTTAAACATACTACATACATCCAAGTACATCTGCAGGATCAACGTCCAACAATGGCTGATGCAAATGAATTACGAGGATACTGAAAAGTTGTTGACTCAACATAAAGTTTAACACTCACACACATACATATTCACGCACACACACACACACACACACGCAAACACATTCACGCACGCACACACACACACACACACACACACACGCACACACACAAGCACATACATACATGCATGCATGCTCGCACGAACACATGGACATACATTCACTAGCTCCATTTGAAAAAAATAACTTAAGACTAACATACATACTTAGAGTAATAAAACTAGCCAAAGTAAGTAACAAACCACTGAACACTCACCGCTATAAATTGCATTGTGAATATTGTGATACAAAATCTATCTAAATTACACTGGTAGGTATCTAGTAACTAACTGATTCTGGATGTAAGGGGAGTGACTAGCCACCCACGACACAGGGTATCCTAGTGTGGGGACTAGAGGTCACCAAAATACTGGATTATATACTGAACCACTGTATATGATACTTGATTTTATTATTGTAACCATTGTTTTATGTGAGAAATAAAGTATTATTATATTATTATTATATTAAATTATTTCGTTTAATAAAAATATTTTCATAATTAACACAACCTCCACTAAGTTAATCAATAATAAATTTTCCTGATTTAAACCGTTTTCCACTGTTTTCACACGATTTTCACCTGGCACCAGATATGGTTTCGTATGCATTGAGACAATTTTTGGTTTGGACAAATATGGTTCAATATGCAATAATAAAAATTTTACACTGACTATCACATACACGATATGACTATATTTTATATTAAAACTGCTATATACTTGTTATTTTGTTTCTGTAGAACGTAGTTTTTAATGCCTTTTTAACCGACTTCAAAAAAGAAGGAGGTTCTCAATTCGACCGTATATATGCTTTTTTTTTTATGTTTGTTCAGCGATTTTTTCGTCGTTTATGGGCCGATTTTGATAATTCTTTTTTTGTTGTAAAGTAGGTATGCGCAGTGGGGTCCTTTTAAAAGGATCACTAGGATCTGATGATGGCATCTCGGAGAAATCGAGGGCAACTTTCGAAAATTGTAGAGACGACTAGTGTGTTTGTTAATGTTTTCATAAGTACGTGAAAGCGCAACAATTTCATGAAGGTCTGGAGTCGATCTGATGAAGCCGAAAGACAGTCAAGGGAACTCCTCAACGATTTACTGCAGTTATCTAGTGTTTGGGCTTGATCAATTTGTAGTGACGAGAACTTTACACCTACATGTTGAATCGAGCGCCATCTGGCGAGTAGTTTTTGAGTTATCTCTACTTGTCGAGGTTGAAGTCGGTTATTTTTTTTGTAAAAAGCAATTATTTACTAAATGAACCTTCGTCACTTTCATGGTGAATTTTATGGTAAATATTGAATATCCCCTTCCCACAGAGACAATATTCCGAAGATGAAAATCTGGCAATGATTGTAGCAATTTGAAGATATTCAGTTATGCCAAATACAAATGATGACAGTACTGAGTACACAATATAACGACTAGATACACTTAACGAGAAAAAAAGTCAGTATACCCTCAATTTAGTAAATAATAAGTCTTCACATGAAAAACATGAGTTTATGCACATGATTTGGCTGTATGTTATCTACATTTGCTGTAGATGTTTAATTACCAAGAGCTGGAATCACTTTCGACTTCATTTTAGACAATAATATTTTTTCAGTTATTTTTTAGTATTTATTTTATTACTTTCTTATTGGACTCAATGCATACGGAGACATATGTATATGACCGAATGATTTTTTACGTGAATGCATAAGCAACCATATATGGTTTTGAAAATTAAAATCTAAACTGAATAATTTAGATTTTTTATTTCTCGACATATATATTTATTAGTATATAAATAAAGAGTTTTACATAGTTAAATATTTTTTAATCATCTCCTTCATAATTCATGCAGAAGAGGGTTTAGCTTTTCACCCCGAATCCAACATAAAAAAGAAAGTAGGAAAATGTTGACGATAGACCTAGTAACAATTACACCTATAGTCCTACAATCATATTTTGGCACGTCTGCGACAGAGACAACGCGTTACAGTTTGCCTTACCTGTAAGGCGCTGTCTCTGTCACCCAGACGCCAAAAGATCCTTGTACGACTATACTCGTATTGCATAACTTGATTGTCAAATTCCGTGACTTGACTTGGTAGGTAGGTAGTCTGATTTTTCAGGTGTTAAATAATTCGATATGGATGTCATGGAATGATGATTTATTTGAATGTAAGCAAACACTGTTCAATTATTAAGAATAAGTACTTACCAAAATTCGATTCGTTAATTTTAGCGTATGGTTTAAGAATTTTGCCACAGTCCACAATTTTTTCCTATTTTGGGACATGATATACTTAGGTACCTAATTATGTCCACGTCTAGCTGTTCTAGTTAATCTCAATCTACTTCTAAGTCATTATTGAAAGTCATCGTCCTGTGATTACTGGCGCCTACAATAATTTGTACCATCAGTCTAGGATGCTTCCAGCAATTTAAGTCTTCTCTATGTACCTACTATCTGTATTTTTTCGTCTTGTGTTTTTTCTCTTAAAGTAGCCAGTGTTTTACGGTTTTAAGATATTATCCATTTACCAAGTAAGTTTTTCAAACCATCTGCACTAATTTGTGTATTCGATATTTTTTCCACCAGCCATTGTCAAAGTTGAATAGAGGAAAATCGAAAACATAAAAAGTCCTTTTATAGACCTGAATTTCTGAGAATCCCGTAATAATAGATATACTTAATTTAAACTCTGTAATAATTTAGATATGAGAGTACGTGAACATATAATTAAAATGTCTGCTCGTTTGTGTAGTCAGCAAATAAAAGTAGGGTAAGAGAGCTCAATTTCCCAAAAATAGAACAAAGGTCAAAATCTCGAAAACGGTAACTTTTACTAAAGCTATCTTTCATTTTACTTTGTCGTACAACTTATGAGAAACAATGTACTATGAATAATATTATACTGGTGTATATTTTCATGCAACAAGCACCTCCCTCCCCCTTAGATAGGAACATGCAAATGAAACAAACAAAATATAGGTACCCCAAAATACAAACCACCACCAGCACGAGTTTCACCCTTAAACAGGGGCATGCACTTAAACTGTAATGTGCAACTCATATTTCGTAAAATTTGTTTTAAAACCAAATCATTCACCGTACTACCTATGCGTCTTCCTGCTTTAATAAATTTTTCTCTTGAAATAGGTTTGCAGTTTTCCGTTTAAAATCCTTTAAACAAATCCAAGAAATTTGGTTATGCAAATGTTAACACAACCTAGGAAACCTTTTATCTAGACAAATTGAACACTTCCCCCGAGACGTCTCGTACGTACAATTTTCAGTGCAGAAACTGACGTAAAGCTATCTGGTACAAAGTTTTCAAGCAAAATCGTTTCGTTACTAAACTCTTGGAACAGACATGTACATAGATAAGAGGAACAAAAGTCTTATACGGAAATCTCAAAACGTGTTTAAGATCCTATAGAACTACTTTCAACCATTGATTAAGATATACACCCTCTGCAATTTACCCTCTACGTCATGCAATATGTATATTCATGCTAATCTCTGGAATGGCTGAACGGATTTTTATGGGACTTTCACACGGAGGTGGTTATGAGCAACATATAGGCTAATTTTTATTCCGGAATTCCCGCGGAATCGGCATTAAGTGTAATGATTTTTAGACATCAGTAATAGTTATTATTTGTTGGGTTTGTGGGTAGGTATGTACTACTTACAATGGGGGATAAAAATAGGTAGGTAGGTACATTAGAAAAATGTACTTAATTAATAATTTAAGGTATTCATTTCCCATTTAGTTTTCCATGTACCTACCTACCTACATTCATGAAGCTAACATCGTACAGTCACCATGATCAAGTAATCACTACATAGTATAAAACAAAGTCGCTATTTTTGTCCGTCTGTTTGTCTGTATGCTTAAATCTTTAAAATTACGCAACGGATTTTGATGCGGTTTTTTGTAATAGGTAGAGTGATTCAAGAGGAAGGTTTTTATGTATAATACATGCATATATTCCCACGATAACGGGATTCACGCGGGTGAAACCGCGGGCGGGCCGCTAGTTCGTATATATTAGTTACATTATATAAAGTTAGTAGTAGACTAAGTAATATGCAAATAACATCGGAGTGATTTAATAAAATAATTTATACAAAACATTGACATCAGCACTTACGAATCTATGCACGTCTTGTGATCTGTCCTTGCGAGTAAAGATTAGGTCCGAGTCGCGAGCAGTAGTAAGTAACCCGGTCACTTGAACCCATAGTAAGTTCAATTTGTTTATTGGATCGAAACCCAAACCGTTTAACCGTTCAGCTGTTGATCGACAACTCATATACATAACTGCTAGTTTGCTTACAAGAAAGTGTTTATTTTGGGTGTTTTAAAATGGTCACTGATGCGAAGACTTTTTGAAACTATCTCCTGAACCCATGAGGTTTATTAGATCCCCGCCCCGTATATCTGTACTCATATTATAAAGCTGAACAGTATTTTGTTTCTTTGAACGGGCTTATCTCAGAAACTACTGGTTTGATTTAAACGATTCTTTTCGTCATGGATAGTCGATTTAATTTAATTTAAGTCATGTAACGTCACGATACGACCAAAAGGACTGGAGCAACAAGTTTCCCGAAGGAAAGCGTGGGCGTCTATTAGTTTATTATTAAGATACAGTCGATCTTTTACAAACAGTATACGTATCAAATAACTCGTAAAGCAATAAAATTGGGATAAGTAGGGCTTTTAATTTGAAGAGAATCCTTACAACCAAAGTTTACTACGAACACCTATGTTGAAACTTGAATCCCTGATCAAATAACATGAAAACAGGACGAATTAGTTCTAATTTCGTGACATAAAAGTGTTATCCTGGTCTAGATTCTGAGCAGTAAACTGCATCAGTTAGGGTCATCCGGATTATCAGCAGGCGAATGTAAACAGATTGCAGGGTCGTGCTCTCAGATGCGCATGCGCCTCCTCATTGAGGAAATTATTTGAAAGAGTCGGTGTCGTCTTGGATTAATTATTTGTTATTGTATGTATTCGTGTATTGTTTATCAAAATGTCATGGAAGAGGATGGTAGTAAGAAGGTGGCTTTGGACATTTATCTAGGGCAGTTTTTTGCAGGAAGGTAGGTAATTTGTGTTAAAAATAGAGTTTTTTTTTTATTATATATGGTCAGCATTTTAGTAAAGATCATACCAACACATACCAACACCATAATTGAAAGCTTATGTCTAAATCCCTAAAAAATTTCAATTTCTTAAGATTGTGAAACTTTTGATAAACTCTTCCTAAAACATACAGTGACGCTGTCCTTCCTGCCTATCTTATGTAATTTTCAATAACTGCAGCTGTTCCCAACCGGACTTGTCCCTTTCATCAAATATTCAATGCTCTGTGGTCAATCAGGCCTCAAGTCTAATAAGGTAGCGACAAACGGCCACACAGAGAATACATCGTGGTATTCGAGCAAACACGTCGAGCGGGCACCTCATTAAACTAGATTGGACAATCCGCTCACCTACGTTAACTATTTTAGTTTAACTAACAGATAACCTCAAGTGCAGTATCCTCGCATGCATTATTGTCGTTGACGAGACGGGAAATAAGGGAATGGCCTGGAATTACCAATATTATAGAAGGACAGAAGTATTTGCAATGCATGATGACAATTGTAAACTTTATTAATAAGTACATATTATAATTAGAATTATATGCTTCTGTATTTTGTTTTCCAGATTATAAAGTAATAGATATGTATACTAGTAGTACGTACATAGTACAATGGGCCGATCTTTACTTACTTGAGAAAGGAAAAAAAAAACAAAAAATACGCGGGTACACCGAGAATTCCCTATAGATTACAGCTACAACCTGCGTTCAATTCGTCATGTACGTGTACGTCAGTTACGTATAATTTCATTTATCCTACTTCCAGGCTTGCTAAGTTGCTAGCAAAGCTAGTTCTAGGCCATCAAGACGCATCGGAATACGAAACAAAAGAGGTCTGTCTAATTCAATACGTCAAATAGGCTCACTGGGACGACATACAGATAAAGTTGTAATCTCATAACTGCGGATAGGGTGGAGGTCATTCGTTCACTTCTTGGAATTTACTCACATCGATTACAATTTTAACTGATTTGAACACGTAACTTGTTTGGGATTCCGTTGTCAATTGGGAAGTCTTACAATTTTGTCCCGTCCTGTGGTTCGTTCGTAGGTACCTACTTCTAAATATTAGGTTGTGCAAATCCTACTTCTATTTTTTACCTATTGGTAGATTGGTAGATATTTAATAAATCAATAACAGGGTTGAAGAAAAATGAAAAAATAAAAAAAAATAAAAAATAGGGTACTTATATTATTCTCATCTAACCTACGGTGTGGGGTATTGTAAAATAGATGTTTTGTTCAATACTTTAAAGTTTAAATAATGTTAGGGGATTCCTTCCGGAGACAATTTTTTGATTAACACAGGTTAAAGCTTTAACAGTGTGAAATATATGGGACATAGGTGAGCCATTAAATAAAGAATCCTCAAAGTTACGTTATGATTGGTTGTCGGTTATGCTAGATTCATACCCTCTTTATCGTCGTTTAGCTTTAAGTGACCTCTAAGTCACAACATTACAATTTCGATTTCGTTCACTTACTATTATCGATATTGCGTAACCTCTAATAGTACATTATGATATAAGTGCGCGAAGTTGGTCATTACAGTCGAGGCGGTATTGCACAGCCCGAGCCGCAAGGCGAGGGCTGGAATAGAGCCAAGACTGTAGTGAACAAAGCGCACGCGTATCATACGACGTTTTTCAACACACTTGCGAGGAAAAAAACAATTAGGTATCGACATTTTTCAGTCACAAATCAGCAAATTATAAACGAACAAATGTTTGCACAAAATGGCGCCGAGGTTTATTTTATTTTTTCGCGCGCCGTATCTTTGGTTGAATAACTATGCGCGCGCAGGCGCGCAGGTTAAGTCCAGAGGCAAAGAAAACCGCTATTCAGCCACAATATATTAAACTAAATAATTATGTATTTCTAATAGGAATTTACGGTAATTAATGATTTAAAATATTGTATTTTTTAAATGCTTTAATAGATAATTAGATGAAGTATAATCTTATCTTATCAGATTTTGACTAAGTACAACAAGTTTATTTATTTACAAAATAATAAATCTTTTGGTAACAACCTCTTTACGGATATTAAAAAAAAAGTGGAATAAGAAAAACACTAGTGCGGCAATGAAAAGTAAAACGCACTATTGTGTAATAAACCGCATTCCGGGCGTAAGACTAAAGAAAAAATAGCAACTTTACGAGCAAGTGTGTTGAAAAATCTATTTGACGATTGATGTGATGAATTTCTTCCCTTGACCAGCCCTGGATTCAGAAGAGCGTGCAGAGCTGGCAGAGACCTGCTGTTCTCACGGCGAGAGCTTCGCCGTGACAGCGTCCTCGGTGGGCGCCTGCTCCGGAGCCGGCCCGCCAGACGACATCGACCCTGAGAATCTCGAGGAGTGCCTATCCTCCGTGGCTAGCTGTTGCAAGGACATGTTTAAGTATGTTCAAAGTTATACGTATTTAATAGAAAAATCGATTGTCTTGTTTACATAAAATAGCAGATAAATCGAATAAACAAGGCAAATGATGGTCAAATCGTCTCGCACATTTACTTAAGTTAAACTATTGTAAATGCATATGTGCATAATGCATATAAACTGAAAAGAGAAACAAATAACAAATCAAAAGTATGGTGGATGGATAGTTAAAAGAATAATATAATGAATACTAGAAGTCCCTCGGTGGGCGCCAAGTTTTTATTTTATTAATACCTTTAGATTGAGATACCCAGTATGTATTAATTTACCTAACTTAAATTTTAATTATAATTTCAGGTTGAAACAACAGTGCAACGCTGGAGCGAAGCTGGCAGCATCGAAGCGATGTAATGTGCCTAAAAGTGATTTCGCGAAAGTACGTAACGATTTTTATTAATTTCCCAGAAATATAATCGTTTAAAAATACTCATTTCACTCCCTTTTCTTGGTCTGGATATGAATGTCCTTGTCTTGTGCGTTGTCCATGGTACCCACGACACAGGGAGTCCAAGTGTGGAGTTGTGAGTGGCCATCGTCATTAATTATTATTTATTTTATTTTGTATCTAAATAGCTGGCAAATGAACAGATGATCCATCTTAAGGTAAATAGTCACCGTGGCGTAAATGTCACTGACACTAAAGGCATCAATGATCGCATCCCTAATAACAATTCAAATAATGCTAGGTCATATTTTGTACCTACATATCTCATGTTAAAGAAGGACGTCTTTTTTGGCTAGTTCGAGCAATAAATCCTAAGTTAATGATACACTTGGCATAAGAATGCCTAAAGACAACTCTAAACATTTCATTTTCAGACCTGTTGCAGTGAATGCATGTTCGGAAGGCTCACTGGTTCGTCCGAGGGCAAGGAAGGCTGTGGTAGTCCAGCTGATGAGGAAGTCCGACCGCTGAGGGCTTTGAGACAGAATGTGTACTACCAGTGCTGTTTGGTAAATGAACAAATAACTATCAAATTATACCAACCTACATACTATACTATATCATCATAGACAACGTTAACGGGAAATAAATCGACTTCAACATCGATATGGTATTAACTTTTTACAAAAAAATAACCGACTTTGAAATCGGAATAGATAGCTCAAAAAACCAGTCAGATGTCCACTAGCTCAAAAACTACTGAAGGGATTTTAATGAAAATTGTACTTTTCCCTTTGTTGAAGTATACCTAACTTTAATTAAAAATAATCGATATGACTTTTAGTTTAAGAGAAATTCGTGGACAAACATACAAATATGCAAACTTGCAAACATACAAACACACACTTACCAAATTAAGCACACGCACTTGGAATTGCCTTATTGGGTCATCATACTCAAATATTATTCAATTTCAACAATATTACGTACATAAAATGAAAACATCATCTATAGTAGAGTTTATAAGCAATATTTTTAGCGAAAACAGGTACTTTTACTTATACTGGTTCTTTATTGAAAGTTAGTAAATAAACAATCTGTACATATTGCCTGTAAACAAATAACACATATATTTATAATTTAAAAGGATTTAGAAAATTCTATCTGAACGAATTCGACAATTGTTACGGATAATTATAAATTACAGGAAGCAGCTGAAGAACAGGAAACAACTACCACAGAAGAACCCACAACTACAACACAGGAGCCTACAACTACAACACAGGAACCTACAACTACAACAAAGGAGCCCACTACTACAACGGAGGAACCCACAACTACATCTCAGAAACCTACAACTACAACACAAGAGCCGACAACTACAACAGAGAACCCCACAACTACATCAACGAAGCCTACAATTACATCTCAGAAACCCACAACTACAACAGAGCAACCAACAACTACATCAGAGAAGCCCACATCTACATCTCAGAAACCCACAACTACAACAGAGCAGCCTACAACGACAACACAGGAGCCTTCAACTTCTACAAAGCAGCCTCCAACGACAACAGAGCAACCTACAACGCCAACAGACCAGCCTGCAACGACAACTCAGAAGCCTACAACCACAACAGAACAGAAAGTTGAGACGACTACAACAGAGAGGAAAGTTGAGACTACAACTGAGAAAAAAATTGAAAAGGAAAAATGTAAGGAGAACTCTTGTCAGCATGTTTGTAAGGACGACGACGGCAAAGTTACTTGCTTCTGCCGCGATGGGTATCGGCTGCAAGCCGACAAGAAATCGTGTAAAGGTATCGCTTTATATCTGTGTATTTGGTGTTTGTGTGTGTTTATGAAGCATCCTCTTAAAGGTATGGTTTGCATGTTTTTTTTTGCGGTTGCATGACTTTTATAGGGCAAGGTAAGGGGGCTTGTAATAGTGCGCTATATTTTTGCATACCTAGGTACAGGTAAGGTAAGGTAAGGTAAACTAGAGTTAATTTGTATTATTATTAATTATTTGAAGTAGATTTCAGCATGCCTAGTAATTAAAACTAAAGTTTAATTAATTATAATTTTGTTTAAATTATTAGTTACATTATTTTATGATAATAAGTAAACTAGTATTCCTAATTATACTTAGGTAGGGATGCTCATTGTCTGAATAATTCATCAATATCAAGATTGAAGAATTTGTCTATCGATCAAGATTATTCGAGAACTTATTCGATGTTCTTGTTCCGCTAATTTCCAGACATCAACGAGTGTGCAGAATCTCTCGATGACCTGTGCACAGAGAAGGACACAGTCTGCCACAACACCGAGGGCTCGTTCAAGTGTATGCCCATCAAGAAAAGGGAAGTGGGCCTCAGCTGCCCGCCTGGCTTCCAACGGAATGTCGTTAACCAAGTTTGTGATGGTAAGTCATTTTGAAATCGATTGTGATACTATTTCTAAGGGGGCAGAGAAACTTACTTAAAAGAATATGGGAATAAAATGTGAAAAGGTTTTTTCGAAAAAAATTGTTGAATAAATGTAGTTTTTCTATTGTATTAGTACCCGGATAGCGTAATGGTTAACATGCAATATTGTCGTTCGATGAGTTGATTTGTGTTCGATTCCCAGTGACATGGTTTCAGTTATGAATCCGAACGCCAAGTTGAGATAAACAGCGGCACCTACGTTACAAAAATTAGTCCTGCAGTGGGGCTGTGAGAGTGTAGCGTTTCTATTTTTTTTTAATTTATATAACCCAAAAATTGAAATACTTCTAACGGTACCTAACCAGGCAATGACCATGCAACACCAAACTTTTCATCATCATCTTGGTCTTTTACAGATATAAACGAATGCCGTCTCCCCCGGCCGCCGTGTCCAAAGTACCTGTGCGAGAACACGATAGGGGGCTACAAGTGCGGGGGCAAACCTGGCAAGCCGTTCGTGGAGGCGGGCCCCGGAGCACCCTCAAGTACCACCGAGGGTCCTACTTCTCCCACCGTCAAGAACGATATCTGTCCTCCTGGCTTTAGGGCCGGGGATGACGATGAGTGTATTGGTATGGAATTATGTTTGTTTGGTTTTAGGAATAGTTTCTGTGGTTTTAGGGTCGAGTGGAGACTTTACAAGTAAAACACCCTAAAATATACTTGTTTCTGTCACATACGGAAAGTTTGTCTGAGAATTACAAGGAAGACTTAGACCACAGACGATATTCTGTGGTTAGACCCGCCCCCAAGTAAGTTGAACTATCAATATTTCAATTTGGAAGTCGTATAGAATAGTTATAAAAGACTTCCATACAGTGATTCAGAGTTGAATGACTTATAGTGTGAAGTGAAGACCTTAAAACATAAAACATAAATAGTTACGTAGAGGAGCATAGGGCGCTCCCGACCAAATGGACTAACAACCTGAAGAAGACAGCGGGTATCCGTTGGATTCAGAAGGCTCAGGACTGGTCGGAGTGTTGCTACTTAAGGAAGGCCTACGATTTACAGAGTAAACATAAAGGCTAATGGATAGACGTTACCACCAGACATCGACGAGTGCGAAGAGCGTCTGGACGACTGCCAGCGGCTGTCGCAACACTGCATCAACACGCACGGCGGGTACTTCTGCCAGGACCACGTGTCCAAGCGCTGCGCGCCGGGGTTCAAGGTCAACGCTGCTACCGGGAAATGCGAAGGTACGCTTCAGAATTTTTGAATATCTTTGTCGCGGCACATACTTATTGTAGCATTATGGTGGAGGTCATCAATAAAAGGTTTCAATTATTAAACTTCTTTGCTGAATTTATTTGATTTAATGTATGGTTGTTGTTTTTTATGTAACTGACTACTAAGGACATGAGATAGATACATGATGGGAAGTGGTCACCGTCGATGACAGACTTCACTAGCACTGTCGGATGCTTCATCCGATCCGTTACGCCGCAAAAAATGAATTCCTGGGTCAAGAGTTTCCTCCACCCTGGATTACTAGCTGGTTACGTTCTTGCAGACAGGTAAAATAAATCCCGGATTAAACAGGATTGTTTAGAGTTCAGCGACCTCTTGTTGTTTGTTTGAGATGGATTCGATCTTCTTTGGTCTTTGCAACTGCTTGGGTACACTGTCTTAAAGTTGACGGCTTTAACATTATAAGAAAATTGCAATTAGGTTTAAATTAACAAAAATATTTTAAAAATACGGCATAAATATTAAGTTGTGTTGTAAATTCGGCAGATATCGACGAGTGTGAAGAAAGCAGCGAAGTTTGCAAGCGAACCGAAGTGTGCATCAACTTGCCTGGAGCTTACAACTGTAAATCCAAGATCAGCACATTGCCTAAGTAATGGAACCTTTCCAGACATGTTTATAAATCTCTAACCGCTTTTTTTATTCACATATTTATTGAATAGAATATGAATGTTACTCCAATGGCCCACTTCTGAGTACCACTTCTAATATACCACCACGTACCACGTGTTAGTAGCTAAACAAATTTTCGGGAATTTGTGTACCGCCCGAAAGCCTCTACAGTAGTCTACAATATCTGGTCGTGAGTCATTTTAACTGATAGACTGAGTTACTGGTTATTATAATACTAACGAATGAGTGTTTATTTCATACAGGCTCGCCACTAAAGTCTGCCAAGAAGGCACGAGACTCAGACCTGGAGGAACTATTTGCGAAGGTATGATAAATACATAATTGCTATAAGTATTTATCAATAAAAATTTGTAGATTTATTGGCCGAATTAAGGTGGCCTAAGGTGAATACTGACCCCACCTCTACACCAGCAGACAAGATTACCGAACCTAGCCCTTGCTTGTTGATATGGCTGAAGACTGACTGGCTGCCACCACTTCTCGGCTTGGATCAGTTGCCAAACGACTTGTCGTGTTCTATCTGGGCTTGAAATCCAATCCTTCCTTAGCTTTTTCTTTCGTTTTTAACCAAATTACCGTGAACAGCAAACAAACAGACAAAAATCTTTGGTAGAACTGATAAACATTGTAACCACTTACCTCCAGTTACTATATGTATGTCACACACGATGATTGCATGGTTCCAGATATCGACGAATGCCGGGAAGGCACGCACCTGTGCGACCAGTTCCAGAACTGCATCAACACGTTCGGCGGCCACGAGTGCCGCTGCAAGAACGGCTTCGAACTCGACTCGTCTTCCAGCTCCTGTGTGGGTACGTTCACAGTTCGTTCTTGAGTCTTCTGTTCGTCGTAGACTTAGGATAGGATAAGAATAACACGACAAGACTGATCATGGTAAGCTTACCTGTCACAGGCAGATTTTCTTCTTGTGTCCCTTGAAAAGGGTGGCGCCATTGTAGCAGGAGAGGAAACTTTGTACTTAATTATTTTAGAGGACTACAGTAGTTCAGGTTTTAAATACTTGAGTTTCATCAACAACTTTAGTCATACAAGTACCTACTGTTGTGGAGGGTATTTAAACTGTTAGGTATTTATTTCTTACAGCTGGACAATCAAATATCCTATTTCTATTCTATATAGTCTCCATGGGTCCTCCAATGTTAGAAACCTACTGTGGTAACTCAGTTAACATTCAACATATACGAATTCATCTCTCCATCTCGCCATGGAAGTACCAATTATGTCTTCTACCATACTTTACTCGTCTCTATAAAATTTCATCTCTCCAAGGGAGGACCAATTGTATCATCTACCGTATTCTCGTCTACAACATTCTGGACCTATCTTACCATTCCAGACATAGACGAGTGCGCGCTGAAGCTGGACGAGTGCGGGCCGGGGCTCACGTGCGTCAACGTGCTGGGCTCGTACACGTGCACGCGCCGCACCACCACCACGCCGCCGCCCGCCTTCTACGAGTACGAGTATTATGACTCGTGAGTTATCTCAATCCTCTTTTAATATTATAAATGCGAAGGGTTGTAATAATGGATGTTTGTTACTCTTTCACGAAAAAACTACTAGTAGACGGATTTGGATGAAACTTGGCAGTGTTATAGCTTATGTTCCAGAATAACACACGCTACTTTTTATTCTGAGATTCCTACGGGAGCGAGACCTACGTGCTTGATACTTATACGGGTCCCGAAGCGAAGCGAGGGCGGTTCTCTAGTTTTATATAATTTCCTATTTAATAAATATGTGTTTGTATAATAAGTATTACCACCGCATAATGACATTCATTTGATGGGCACTTGAGTTCTATTAACCTTTGGAAAAGAAATCTTTCACCAAGTCAGGTGGCATTGGGGAACGACTGTTCGGTTCGGATATTTTATAAATTTATACCGTGAATGTCAAAGTAAGTGGCTGAACGAAACAAATTATAAAATGTTTAGGTAACTAATTTAAGCGGTAGTGAAATTTTCGTTTGGTAACCTTGAAATAAAATTTACCTTATAGAGAAGAAGATAACTCGACAAGCACAGGAGAGGTAGCAACGATACCATCAACAACGCCACCTACAACTACCACGAGCACTACCACTACCACCACGACCACTCCTAAACCTACCACCACCTCTACCACCACAACCACTACAACTACCACTCCTAGGCCAATAACCCCACCCCGACCAAGATATCCCTACCATCGTAGAACACCTCCCACAACAAGAAGAACACCCTACACTAATCGACCAGAAAGACCGTTACCTACCTACCCCGCTTCCACAGAATCTATTGTCCCTCTCACTCCTAAACCTCCACTTACTCCCAAACCTCTCCCTCCCAAACCTCCTACACCTCCTCCTACAACTCCTTTACCTCCAAGACCGCCAGTATACTCCAGACCAGTCGAAGTTGACGTTCCTGCACCAACAGTCGTGGACACAGTAGAAAGAGACAGATATCCAGATGGAAGTTACTCTATAAATACGGCGGATATCCCTAAAGATCGATGGACGAATGTAATCGGAAAGGAGAGTCCAGAACCACCACCGAATCCAGATTTTGATATAAACAATCTAAACTGTTTGGATGGCTACGAGAAAAATGAAAGGGGAGAGTGCGTTGGTAAGATATTGTCTATTATGCCATTTTTTTATTAAAATAACATTCAATGGAGATTTTTCAGCTTGCTTGTATGTACCAACTGGCACCGAAGAAGAAATTTCCTTGCACATACATAATTGCATAAAAGGAATTAAATTCCGACCCTTGCAAATCTAGATTTAGGTTGTCGCATTAAAGTTTGATTAAATTATTGAAAGTAAGATATGCGTACAGAAATCGAATGTATAAACTAGTTTTAAGAAACAATCTAAAACCCCATATTTTCATTTTTCTTTCAGATATAGACGAATGTGAATCTAGTAGACACGTGTGCAGCAATCTAGAGGTTTGTAAGAACACGGATGGCGGCTACGTCTGCGAATGTATCCCGGGCTTCGCTAGGGATGCCACTGGCTGGTGTGTTGTCTCCAGTCCTATCACCACGCCCAGAACAACGACGCCTAGAACCACTACGCCCAGACCTACTACGACTACTAAAAGAACTACCACGTCTACAACAACGACAACTACTCCTAGGCCTACAACAACGAGTACTACTACTACTACTTCTCCTACTCCTACAACTTCTGCTACTGAAAGGCCTACTCCAGGTATAGTAATATTTTCATTATATAGTAGAAAGTATTAATTTCAATGTGTTTTTTGCATCTGATGGACAGGGTAAAAAACACAAACAGTTTTAACATTTTTGTGGGTCTGTCTATCGTCTTTCTCTCTTTCTGTTTGTCCAGACTAATCTGTGATTCAGACTTTCATTAAAAGAGAGGTGAGGCTATAGGGTAACATAAATTATGATTTTAATCTCGGCCTTCTCACAATGAGTATTATTTAATAATACTCCTCCAATGCTACAACAATTTTATAGGTGCGTCTATTATTCTAAGGTCTGGTATATAGTATATGCGGTATGGTCTGGTAATATCTTACATTTTGCGTTTGTCATGATTATAGTAGTGTTTAAGTAAAACCATAGGACTCACCTTATCCAATACGTGTTCCAGGAGTGTTCCCAGACTGGACGTTACTAGCCCCGCGACCGCGGCCGGAGTGGCCATACTCGCCGCCCGTCAACTGCGAACTCGGCTACAAGTACAGTGCTACTCAAGGGAAATGCGTTGGTAAGGATTTCATACCTAGGTATATTGAATCGAATCGAGTTTAAAAATCGATTTTTAGGAATTGTCTATATCGATACGGTTTTAAATCTCTGTATTTCGTAGTTAATCTGTTGTCTAAACATTTAAATATCTTTTTATGGACCGTTAAATATGATTTTAATTTCTCAATAATTAACTACGATCCCAACTGATGGTAAGTTCGGATAGAGAGCGCACTAACACCAACACTTTCTATAATTTATCTGCCTCTTACTATAGATTTTAAAATAATTATGTATAAATAAGTACTATAATAACTATATCAAGCTTTTGCGTTTCAGCAGACAGAAGTAAGTGCTCATTATTACTTATTTATATATCTACTTACGAAAAATATTGCACTATTTATTAAAGGTTGCATTTGAATTAGGTTAGGCTTGGTTAAGTAGTCCTGTTGAGCCAAGAGGCTAACAGTTAGTGACTATTTTTTCGTATGCTTTTTTGGCATTAGGTATACTCAAAAGGCTGTAGGGGTCTTGTTATGTTATGTTATGTTATGTTATGTATTGATAATGTTATGTTATGAATAATACAGATATCGATGAATGTGCAAGCAATAGAGCATCGTGTTCGCCAAATGAAGATTGTGTGAACACTCAAGGAGGGTACCGATGCGTGTGTGGCTCCCGATGCCGCGAGGAACACGACTCTAATACTTATGGTAAGAAGATTAAGGATTAATTTACTACGCTGTGATTATCGATGGAGATCGGCTAAAGCTGAAAGCTGGACGACCCGATTCCCAGTGAGGCGGAAATTTGGATGATAAACTGTTCTTCGTCTGGGTGTGTTCTTGTCTTGTGTGTTGTGTGTGTGCCATGGCACCCTCGACACAGGTAATCCTAGTATTGGACTATGAATGTGTAGCGTTTTTAGTTGTTATATTAAAAACGGATGTATGTGCGTTGATGATGATTGATTTTAGTCACGACTCACGGCGACTATTTCATCTCCTTACAGTTAGTCGTTGCTTGTGCTAGCTCGCTATGACTATATGAGAACAGCGTTATTACAATAAAATTTTAACTGACCGCCGCCGATGGTCGGGTTTTTAGAATGCTACCTAATACCACAGTTCTGTTACTGGGCTACCAAGTTCGCATTAATAACATTTTCGGCCTTGGCGGAAAGGATGTTACTTGAGAAAATGTTTGTTTGTTCCTTGAAAGGAATATTTCCATGAATCTCTAATACAATTTGATCGATTTGCAAACTGTTTTATGTACAGAGTTTATGATTCACGGGCGATTATTCCCAGGTAAGTGTTATAGAGTTAACTGGCTAGGGGGCGCTTGTTGTTTTTTGTTCTACGTCTGGGTTTCGTCAACGTTTGTTGTTAGTTATTAGATGTGTTATGGGCTACAGTGCTAACTCGTTATGAGACGCTGCAATGGTGAAGGTAGGTACGCAAACGAATATTCCCATTTATTTTATCTACGAAATACTTTGACTAATCCGGATACTGTGTTTGCGTTTGGGTGAGGGGTTGTTTGTTTGTGCAATGTTAAATGTGTGTGTAAATAAACTCATAGGTATATGTACTAAAGCCTCTCGTTGTTATCTTAGCAACAGCTAAGGTACATCAACAGTCTTAGCTTATCATTTTAACCATTTTGTGATTACCCGATTTTTTGCAGCCATAGGTTTTTAACTTTCCGTTTTTAATATCTTAACTACCTTTTTTTCTTCCAACTACCCGAGATATTTAAGAGTAAAATTCAGAAGAAGGTTGGTGAATTTTAGCAATGAAATGCCTTTTACCTCTCGAAGGTAATATGACATAGAATTAGTTTTTCTATTGTGTCATAGCAGTTCATTTCTTTAGCAAAAGTATACCTATTTCCTTTTCAGTGCCTTCTCGCGAGCCAGCACCCCCCGTTAGCCGAGGGGATTCGAACGTGATAACAGTGGGCGCTCAGTACGGCCAGCGTGGCCCACGGTACCTCCGGCCGACCTTCTCACGGCTGCCCGACACTGGTACGCTCGTCGCTACGTGCCCTTGGGGGTACAAACTTACGCCCGAGAAGTATTGTGTTGGTGAGTGTAAAGTTCAATAATTAATACCTAGTTAAAGTTTTTGGACTTTCTCATTTCCTTTCAGGTGCTTTCAATCAGACGCATAAACCCATAGACGAACATTACAACACATACGTATGTTTGTTGTGACCTCTTTAAAGTCTTCGTATTATGGCTACCAGGGGCGCCTGGCAATTGGCATACCAGATTATTAGAGGCTACAACAACCACAGGTAGTTTAAATGTGGTCCAGGGGAACAGCGTTATCTCCTGCCGTTATGAAATCTTCGATAGCGTGACTTATGGTGTTCCAGATATCGACGAGTGCAGCCGCAACCAGTCGGAGTGCGGGCCGCAGCAGCGCTGCGAGAACTTCCCCGGCGGCTACTCGTGCCAGTGCCCCAGCGGGCACAGACTCGTCGGACAGAACTGCGAGGATATTGACGAGTGCGCGTATGGAAATGTATGTAGCTCTTATTGTACATACTAAACGGCCTGTACGCTATTTCTATTGTTGATAACTCATATGGCTCTTAAGGCGTAAAATGGTTGTCATGCTGTACCTATTAAGGTTCAGAGGGCGCCGGTTTTGAATTCCAGCGGGATGGAAAATAAATGATGAGCTGAAATTTATTATCGGGGTCTGGGTTTGTGTGGTGTCAATGGCATTCACGACACTAAGGCGAGTGACCTTAGGGATTTGTTGAAGCGAAGGCGTAGTTTGACTTTCGATAAGTGTTTATACAAACCTAATTCGAGTAAACTTCTTTTCATTCATTCATTCCTTCATCGCTAACACTAACGTAAAGTCAAGACCACTCACCCTTAGGCATTTGTTGAAGCGGTGGCGTGGTTTGACTTTCGAACCATTTTGTGAACCTACTTCGACTAAACTTCATTTCATTAATTCCTTCAGCCTTGCTCGTACTACTCCCGCTGCGTGAACACGCCTGGCTCGTACCGCTGCGCGTGCGCCGACGGGTTCCGCAACACGCCGGCCAACGACAAGGTGTGCGTGGACGTGGACGAGTGTGCGGAGGGCGCCGCGCGCTGTTCCCAGGGCTGCTCCAACGCCTGGGGCGGCTACCGCTGCTACTGCTTCTCCGGCTACCGGCTTAGTGCTGACAACAAGTAGGTCCACTTCGGTGATATGATACGGAGTAAGTTGTATGCGTGACGAGAGCGTTACGAAAAGTGTGATCGGGCGAGGCGAACAGAAGTTGAGAGGGAGATATACCAACGATGTGCGTGGACGTGGACGAATGCGCTGCTCCAACGCCTGGGGCGGCTACCACTGCTACTGCTTCTCCGGCTACCGGCTTAGCGCTGACAACAAGTAGGTCCTCTTCGATATATGATAATTGAAGTTAAATTCCTTTATGCACGCTTGACTTGAGGAGTGAGGTGAATGAGTGATGAGAGCGTTACGAAAAGTGAGATCGGGTGAGGCGAACGGAAGTTGAGCGAGAGATATAAGTTAGTGAAGATAGAGAGAGAGAGAGAGTTAAGTTTCGTATATTACTGTAGGGACAAGAGAGAGAGAGAGAGAGAGAGAGAGAAGTGAGTAATGGCCGACTCTAACCGTACCTAATGATAAGTTGTGTTGTTATGGGTGGTGGAGCACATTAACTTAGACGCAGCCTTTCAACCCTTGATTTGAAGACCATTGTAATAAGATGGGCTTCCTCCGGGAGTCAAGAACGTGCTTAAATCTATTAAATCTATTATAACATTGTTTTTGTCCAGAACATGTGTGGACATAGACGAGTGCGCGGAGTGGGGCAAGTCGCGCGCGCGCGGGCGGCTGTGCGGCGGCAGCTGCGTCAACATTCCCGGGTCTTACCGCTGCTCGTGTCCCTCCGGGTACCGGCTCGCGGATGACGCGCGGAGCTGCATTGGTGAGTGTGCACTCTAGGGCACATTTGTCTTTTTTTAATCTGTGAAAAGTTTCGAGAGATGAATTGTTATAAGTTTGGGATTTACTTGAAGATTTTGCCTACGGCTTCGTGTATAAAATAAATTTTCGCCAGTAAATTGCCGAGGCTTTCAGTTACGTAGGTAAATATATCCAAGATTTAGCGGCAATAAAGTAACTGCTTTATTAATTTACAACTTCATTCTTATTTCAATTGACATTTCGCATTTCAGTATACATTTTTATTTTTAAGTTACCGTCATCCATTACTGTTAACATCTTTCATTCAAATTACATCTTTCATTGCAGTTAACATCTTTCATTGCAGTTAACATCTTTTATTGCAGTTAACATCTTCCATCCAGTTAACATATTACATCCAGTTAACAACTCTCATTCAACGTCAGTGTACGGTGCAACCGTGCATCTGCTGGGGTCAGCTATTTTACGCGACACGCGCGACCCAATTTAATCGTAATAAATATATTTTTTAGTTAGTTCGCAATTAGCCAGCAAGGGCCGCGCGTGCTCGCTATATATCACGATATTGTCTTCCCATTCAGTTATCATTAAAATCCATTCAAGTTCACATAGTTATAAAATTACTTCAATACAGTCTACTATCATACAAACAAGTCTCTTATTTTCTTCTACTAATATACTGAGTTAACAAGAGCTCGTACATTAGTATATGGTCCTTCGAGTGGTTTAATACCGCGTGTGGAAGCATACGGTCCTTCGAAAAGGGGCTTACGCGTCGTAAATACCGCGTGCATACCACATGGAGTGGTGAAATACCGCGTGTGGTGATACCGCGTGAGTTGGACAACAGTGTATATCAAGCGTTTGGTAACAGCAAGGTTATCAAGGACAGACTTTCATGCAATATCAAGATTGCAGTGCAATAACAGGATTGCAGTGAGGATACAGGACCCTCGGCGTCAGGTGCAGCAGGGAGCACATCGGGAGTATTCAAGGAGTTATCAAGTAAGATCGTTACATTTTTTATATAACTACAGCAAATATGGAGGATATGTACAAAAATCAGGTAGAGCTGCAAGTGGCTATGTCCAAAATAATCACTAATATTAAAAAGGATTCTAGAGAGCGTAAGTCTGCAGATTATTTTAAAAGGCGATTGGAAACCTTAGAGGCTTATTGGGCTGATTATCAGTATAACCACGATCGTCTCAGCGCGGTAGGCAGCAGGGCCCATCCGTATTTCACGAATAATGAGTATGCGCAGGTATTGGAAATGTATAAAACAGCTAAGTTATACATCCATGAGCAACAGCAAGCCTTTAAGGAGAGGAAAGGAGATGAACCTTCTGTTTATCATCAACCACAGGAATCTCAGCGAGGAGAGGTGAGTAGAGAGGATGAGTCGGAACAATCAGGATATGAGGATGCCCATCAGCCAACAGCTAAAGGGCAAACGTCTAGAGGTACATGTAGTAAACTGGATGACATGCTCAGACGTCAGTCAAGTAACTTCAGAGCGTTCCTTCGAACAGTATCAGGTATCAATTTAAATATTATCTCGCAGAAATGGGAACTAGAAGACGCTCTACGTAGCTTACAATCTCGGTGGTCAATAATAGATTCATTGCATTGGGAATTGGACAGTGAGTTAGAAGGGATGGATGTAGCATACGAAAAATCTTATACGAAGCATGAACGTACCTACAACGAGCTGAAGAAAGAGATCAATTGCAAGCTGTGGTCAGTCTCACACAAGGAGAATTGGACACCAAAGATGGAAATTCCTAACTTTAGTGGAAGTTATCAAAGCTGGGTCTCATTCAAAGATCTATTTACAGAGGCCATTCACAATAATATATCTATCTCAAACGCACAAAAAATGCAATTTTTGAAGGGCAAGTTAAGAGGAGAAGCGGAGCGTTTGATTCAACATCTGCCTATAAGCACCGAAAATTATCCTATCGCATGGGATATTTTAAACAATCGTTACAACAACATAAGGTTAATATTCTCAACACATGCAAATAATTTGTTAAACCTACCGGCCACTCAACAAGTTTCAGTTAACCATATCAAGAAGATACATGACACTACTCAAGAGTGCCTCAACGCAATTAAAAATCTTGGAGTCGATACAAGCGGCTGGGATCCATTAATCGTACATATTTTATTACAAAAATTGGATACTGAGTCTCACAACGGCTACTTAGAATCTCTAAAGAACCCGCGTGACTTGCCGAACCTACAGGACTTTTTAAAATACTTAGAAAATAGATTTACAACGTTAGAATCTTCTCGAAAGAAACAGGAAAATTTTAAACAACCTAATAATTATTCTTATAAACCTATTTCTAATTTCAAACCTTTTAAATCAAATCATTATAACGTTAAACAATTAGTATCTTCTACATATAAAGGAGGTCAGTCACCCAGCAATAATAACAATTCTGCAAAATTAACATGTCCATTGTGCAAGGAAACGCATGGAATTTATTTTTGTAATAAGTTTTTAAATATGACACCACAAGATAAACGAAAGACACTAACAAGACTTCGGCTATGCCAAAACTGTCTTTATTCACATTACGATAAGGCCTGTACTTCAGAAAAAAGATGTCGTGAATGCAAAGGTAACCACAATACGCTTGTTCATGAGGCATTTATGAATTCGGCAGTAAATATAACAATTGCAGACAAAGATCAAGCATCTAATGAAATTTCAGTAGTGCAACAAGGCATTAACACCAGTGAAATATTACTAGCTACGGCTGTAATTAAGGTCCAAGCAGGGGACGGGACTTTTCATAAGATGCGAGCGCTCATAGACCAAGGCTCCCAAGTTTCCCTCATATCCGAGAATGCGACACAAGTTCTAGCATTGCCAAGAAAATGGTGTAAGGGAATAATATCAGGGGTTGGGGCCAAGGAGAGTAGCTGCAAAGGTGTCACGGAGATATCATGCAATTCGATATATGGAAGTTTTACTTTCAAAACCGAAGCATTTATCATGAACACGCTTATCAAAAATTTGCCCAGTTCCACGTTTAATAAGCCAGTATGGTCTCATTTAGATGGCATACAGCTTTCAGATCCTGACTTTAACATTAGCCGACCCGTTGATATATTGTTGGGAGCAGATGTGTATGCAAATATAATACTGGACGGGATAAGTCGATCTGATCAAGCCGGTCTACCGATAGCCCAACAAACTCGCTTAGGCTGGATCCTCTGTGGTAATATACAATCATGGCAATGTAATGTGATACTTACTCCAATAGACGAAATTAGAAAATTCTGGGAAATAGAAGACATCACGGTCGGTCAATCATCCAATTTGTCAGAAGAGGATACAAAATGTGTACAATATTACAAGTCTACCACAACAAGGCGTGAGGACGGTTCTTACGAGGTACGGATACCATTTCATGAAAAATTTGAAGAGCAGTTAGGCACATCAAAACATTCTGCGATAGCTCAATTTCATCAATTAGAGCGGAAATTCAAAAATAATTCTAACATCGAACATCAATATAAATTATTTATAAATGAATATAAACAACTCGGTCACATGAAGCTTGCTACCGGTAATCTGAAACCTAATTATTATATGCCGCACCATTGTGTTATGCGAAGTGAGTCATCTACAACTGCACTTCGCGTAGTATTTAATGCTTCTACAAAAACTAATTTACTACTAGGAAATAGCTTAAATGATTTAATGCTTAAAGGCCCAAATCTTCAACAGGATCTTCAATCTTTGCTGCTTAAATGGAGACAATTCCGTTATGCCTTTACAGCAGATATAGAGAAGATGTTCAGATTCATTTGGGTAAACGAGCAAGATCAACGTTTTCAGAAAATAATTTGGCGTGATTCCTTCCAATCGCGTTTAAAGGAATATCAGCTGTGCACGGTCACATATGGCACCAAGGCCGCGCCATTTTTGGCTATGATGACGCTCAAGCAGTTGGCTGAGGATGAGAGATTAAATTATCAAGATAATCAGGCTATACAAGTTTTGGAACAATCATTTTACATGGATGATGTTTTACACGGGGCAGATACTGTAGAATTAGCATTAAAATTACAACAAGATTTGATCAAGTTATTAAAATCAGGGGGATTTAATCTTCGGAAATGGAAATCCAACACTCAGGAATTACTGACAGATAGATCAGAAGGAATACAGGCAGAGGAGAATTTTGAGTTCAAACAGCAGGAGTCGACAAAAACATTGGGCCTGCGATGGAATCCTAAACAAGATATATTCACCTTCCAAACACAGGTTGAACCAATGAAGAAAACACCAACCAAACGATCAGTGCTATCTGATATATCCAAATTATTCGATCCGCTTGGATGGTTGTCACCAGTATCGACCAGACTCAAATTATTGTTTCAAAAGGTATGGATTTCTAATATACAATGGGATGATCAGTTACCAAAAGATATTATGAAGGAATGGATTAAGATCAGGGAAGATATGGAACATATAAATGACATAGATCTAGCACGCTGGTTGTTTACGTCGGAAAGAGGAAGCCAAATAGAATTACACGGATTCTGTGATGCTTCCAATAAAGCGTATGCATGTGTTATTTACTTAAAAACCATGTTCAATGACAATGTCAAGGTATCACTGGTAGCAGGGAAAGCCAGGCTCGTTCCAGCAAGTAAATCTACAATATCCCTGCCTAGAAAAGAACTAAGCGGTGCCCTTCATCTAGTTACCTTGATGGAGAAGGTACAGAAGTGCCTAAGCAATCACAAGATCAGCGTGTACGGCTGGGTTGATTCGATGGTTGTTCTCGCGTGGCTCCAAGGAAATCCAGGACGATGGAAGCCATTCGTCGCGAACAGGGTAAGACGTATTATTGAGATCATACCTCCGAATCAATGGCGATACGTTAAGTCAGGAGAGAACCCTGCTGATTGCGCCAGCCGCGGAATGAGTGTGGTTCAGCTAAAAGATCATTCTTTGTGGTGGAATGGACCGTCATGGCTACCTGAATTTAGTATCAGCGTTGCTAGTAACCAGAGTGAAACTTTCACGACAGACGAGGAAGCCAAAAAATCTAAGCAAGTATATTACATAACAAACACATCAAGCATACTTGAAGAATTATTAGCACGATATAGTTCTTTTCAAAAACTAACAAGAGTACTAGCATGGGTTTTACGGTTTATAAAATTAATAAAGAAAAATAACAAGGAAAAATTAACCTACCTTACCCTAAAAGAAATAAATAGCGCAAAATATACAATAATCAAACATATACAACGGTCAGAATTTGCAAGTGAATTAAACAGTTTACAACAAAATAAATCTTTGAATGCAAAAAGCAAGTTGTTGCAATTTAATCCGTTTTTGGATACCGAGGGAGTTATTAGAGTTGGGGGGAGGCTAAACAAGGCAAATATTGATCCTGACATGAGGAATCCAATAATATTACCGCATAATAGTCTTCTCACCAATTTAATCATCGATCACACACATATACTTTCGCTACACGGAGGCGCTCGAGTTACTTTAGCGACCATTCGTCGTAAATATTGGATCATTGGTGGCAACAGGGCTGTCAAGAGCCGACTACGTAATTGCGTAACATGTCGCAAACATAGTCCAACAAAAATTACACAGTTGATGGGAGATCTACCTACACAGAGATGCAACACGGCTAAACCCTTTTATAACACCGGCGTGGACTTTACCGGACACGTATTTGTTAAGGCCAACAAGGGTCGTGGTATCAGGACCACAAAGGGCTATATCGCAGTGTTCATTTGCATGGTGACGAAAATTGTGCATTTAGAGCTGGTCTCTGACCTTTCTTCTTCAGCATTTTTGGCCGCTCTGCGGAGAATGGCGGCTAGAAAGGGATCTCCACGTCATATCTATTGTGACAATGGAACCAATTTTGTCGGGGCGAGCAATATTATGGCAAACGAGTTTCAAAACATACTTGAGACCTTTGATCAAGATTTTATCAAGGATTTAACAAATATGGAAATCGAATGGCACTTTAACGCACCATCTTGGCCTTCTGCAGGTGGCTTGTGGGAGGCGGCGGTTAAAAGTGTTAAATTTCATCTACGAAGAGTGATAGGCGAGCAGAGATTAACATACGAAGAGTTTTCGACGATTCTGGCTCAAATAGAAGCTGTATTGAACTCGAGACCTCTCTGCCCACTGACTGAAGATGTCGATGATTTAGAAATTCTCACCCCTTCAAGCTTTATAAACATAGATCAAAATATGAATATCATGGAGACCGAAACGGACATGCGTACTAGATGGTATCTCACTCAAAAAATTGTACAAGACGTTTGGAAACGATGGCGTGTTGAATATCTCAGTCAGCTGTCAGCACGAAGCAAGTGGAGAAGCAATCAACCTAACTTACAAATAAATGACGTAGTAACGATTAATGATGCTAACCTACCCCCTGGCAAGTGGGCGATGGGACGCGTCGTCGAGCTACATCCCGGAGAAGACGGCCAAGTGAGGGTTGTCACATTGAAAACAAAAGGCGGTTTCATTAAACGACCAATTATAAAACTATCAGTTCTTCCTGTAAACAAAACACATGTCGAACAAGACTCAGTACCGACTAGCAGATCTAATATCAAAACAAACAAAGACCAGGCGAAGCGATCGGATTGCAATTTCTTATCCTTAGTTACATTAATATTATTTTTCATGAATATGTTCAGCACCGGACTATGCTCGTTTAATATATCTGTTCTGAAAGACGATCAAGGTCTATATTTTGATAAAATATCGGATATGAGATTAATACGTGATGAATGGAAAATAATTACTTACTATAACATGGATTCGTATTGGCAAGGAATTAAAGCATGCAGTAAATATATAAATTACCTAGGGCAAATGTGCAATCAACTCAATAATGTTTCCCATTGTGACGTAATTTCTTTACAATTGCAACAAGAATATGCGGAATTAGGTTATTATAACCAGCTGTTACTCAGTCAGCATTCTAGCACGCGTCGGGTTCATCGTAAGCGCCGGGGCCTCATTGACGGTGTCGGGTATCTGGCGAACAGCCTGTTCGGGGTATTGGACGAGAGATTCGCCGAACAGTATAAACAAGATATACAATTGATTCATAACAACGAGAATCACCTGGCGGCACTTGTGCGAAATCAAACGTCTATAGTAGAGGCCGAATATAACATTTTAAAAAGGAGTGAAGAGTCAATTAATAAACAACACAAGATGATAAATTATTTAACACAGCAATTTGAACGCTTTCAAAGGGTGTTGAAAATGGAACAAGAGAGAAACCTTATAAGTAACGATTTTACTTTAGGGGCTATTACGGCAAGCAACATGCTGAGACAATTATCTAATGTGCAGGAAACATTATTGGATACTTTAACACGTTCGCTGCGTTACGAGATCTATCAGATCTCTTACAGGTTTTCGGAACTGTGCGTCGACTAAAATCGTGTTCTTTCACTCCGTGCGGGTGGCTCTAACTTGTAAAGTTCTTTAAGTATGAGAAAGACAAATATACATATTTGCTTCCTACTTAATGGTGAATTCCAGGACATAAAAAAAAGAATAAGAGATGGTTTAGGTCCCTAACGCACAGTATTATAATTATTTTAATTCCTTGCGTTACGAGGCATGTTGATACTCGTAAAATCGTAAGCCTCGTAGACGCAAGAGAGGGAAGGTGGGCGGCGCGGGCGCTGCGTAACTCGATTTAGTGTTGTCCTAGTATCGATGTGAGCATAGAGAGAGATAGAGAAAAATTATATTGTCTTTCGCCATAGAAAATACCTACAGTAGCCCAATCACTGAATTTACAATTCTTGTTTTTATTTATGTACCTACACTTAAATATTCGATTAAATTCGTCGTTGATATTTTTATGTAATTTATTATAAAGATTAATAGGATCATTATGTTCAATAGTAGCCGGTTTAGTCATTTTAGAGTAAATGTTATCTTTAAAAATTGACAATTTATGTTTTGTTATAGGCCTACATTTAATTAAATGCTTTTTGTTTGCGACCATAGTTTATAAATAAACTTTAATAAAACTTTTTCAATCGACAACTGAGATATTATTTTATTCCGATCACTATTTACTACACATATTGAACTATCTTCGGTTGCGGTACGAGATACAATCGATACCTAATTTTATTTTATTATTTGTAGTTTATTCGTATGTCATAACTGCGTCCGCAGCTAGCAAAATATACAGCAATAGGTTATTTTTGACCCATAAAAATTTCAAAAATATATCATTGGTTTTTTGGAAGATATAAATTATTTTCAAAACTGTATTTTTAGGAGACTGATTAGGTCTCTAACGCACCACAGGCCAGGTTAGTTAGGAGATCTTTTAGGTCTCCAAAGCTACTAGCGGAAAGTTCTTTGAAAATGAAGACGCAGCGAACGTGTTAACAGATATTTACCAAGGCAATCTCAATTTTCATTTAATTTCTCCTGAACAACTAAAAGCTACACTTAACAGCATCTCTAGTCATCTCACGAAAGATCTAACGCTACCTATTAATAACTTAGATAATAACTTTAGAAATATTTACAACTTATTAAAAATCAAAGCAAGAATGTCCGAAGATTACTTAATATTTGAAATAAGAATACCTTTGGTGACTCGGGAACCATACGAAATCACAAGAATACTATCAATTCCGCAGGCTATTAGTAGCACGGTAATGGCTCGAATTGTCCCCGTAGCAGAATACGCTGCTATTAATTTAATAAATGAAAGGTTTTTAACCATGTCCGAGCAAGATGTCATGGCATGTCTACACGACGGCGGTAGTGGTTACCTGTACTGTTACGCAAAGGGACCAATTTATCATCTCAAGAATTACGAAAATCTTTGTAAAACCAACCAGAGTTCCAGAAGCTGTCAAATCAGTTATACTACATGCGCCAATGAATGGACAGAAATCAATAAGATAAATTCCTACTTATATTTTTGTTGTGGGGTGTGTCCTGTCAGAATCCTATGCGAAGACCAAGCAACAGTAAGCCATATCAAGAAGGCAGGTATTTTAAAAATCGACCAAGGATGTTTAGTTAAGACTGAGAATTTCGCGATTCACGCTCATAATAAGGGTTCCAGCAACTTACACACCAACAATAAGTACTACGTGCAAGATATAGAACCTATAAATCACATCCTAAACATAAGCTTTCCGACTCCTATATTACTCAACTACTCATCTTCGAGGGAAACACAATTAGAGAAAATAAAAGGGCAGATTGATAACCTCAAATCTAATGAAAACATTTATGATAAAATATCATATCATGATGTCCACCATTACACTGCAATCTATGTCCTCATGGGGATTGTATTGGTTCTTGGGGCTGTTATGGTGGCGCGCAAGGTCCGTAGGAAACAATGGGCGCTAGGCCAGCGGGCGGTGGCGAGGGTCGAACAAGCGATCCCAGAACCCACCGTCACCTTCCAGTCTTCACCGGCGGGCCCATCAGGTCTACAGTCGATGCAAACTGTTCGCAGTGTTGGTGATGTTAATCAGTGTGTTCGTGAATGTGTTAATACAGTGCCACGTGAAAGTGTATACGGTGTTCCAAAAATTCCCCAAGTGCATAAAGTGAATCAGTATACAAAACCTATGCGCAGAAAAATAATATTCACTTAGGGACTTTAGTTCTATAGAATAAGGACTAAATGGAATCACCTTGTAACATCATCACCTACATACACTGCACCCTTCATCTTCTGCCCCTGGGAGCATGTACGGTGCAACCGTGCATCTGCTGGGGTCAGCTATTTTACGCGACACGCGCGACCCAATTTAATCGTAATAAATATATTTTTTAGTTAGTTCGCAATTAGCCAGCAAGGGCCGCGCGTGCTCGCTATATATCACGATATTGTCTTCCCATTCAGTTATCATTAAAATCCATTCAAGTTCACATAGTTATAAAATTACTTCAATACAGTCTACTATCATACAAACAAGTCTCTTATTTTCTTCTACTAATATACTGAGTTAACAAGAGCTCGTACAGTCAGTTAACACACCTCCCATCCTCCCCAGATATCGACGAGTGCGAGAACGGCGAGGCGCAGTGCGGGCGGCCGGAGGAGGGCAACGTGTGCCAGAACACGCGCGGCAGCTACCACTGCCACCACATCCAGTGCCCCAGCGGGTACCATCTGGAGGGACGCCAGTCAGTATTGGACTTTGTGTATTATTTTAAGAAAAAAAAAACGACTCCCCTGGTGTTGCTTGTGTCCATAGGCGACGATGACCACTTACCATCAGGTGGCTCGTCCGCTTTTTCGTCAGCCCTTCAAGCTATAAAAATAAAGTTCACATGTTATAAACGTTCGAATTTTTTTAACCCCGGATCGAGGAAAATAGTGTCATTTTTAAATATTAAAAATAGAGAAAAAATAATTGTTGCTTGTTTGAATAAATGTTTCATATTTTACTGTAAAAAGTAGTGTGAGTCAAGTCTCCTAAGGAGTTTCTTGCTACAACTTTTGTTCACGGTACATGGCAGCGGTGAGCATACTGTAATCATAATTACAAATTAGAATTACATTTGGAAGCCTTGAATTGCCCCCTCGAGCATCTTTTCTAGTACCTAGTTAACAACGTTCTCGACTTTGGATTACATTTTTACCCATTACTTACACATACATGTTTAAGCGATAACGTAGTTTGATGTTAAAAAAATATATTATAAGCTTGAAGTATCTATTGTGTAAAGCTTATATTTTGTCTATCGTTCCGCAGTAAATGCACGCGCATCCAGCGCGCGTGCCCCATCTCGGACTGGGGCTGCCTGCAGCAGCCCAGCACCTACAGCTACAACTTCATCACCTTCGTCTCCAACATCTACCTGCCCATGGGAAGCGTCAGTATCTGCAATCTCTGCATACATTATTTAATATTATTTACATAAGAACTTAAGAATATTTACTGTTGGTTTGCTGTCTAATAAAAAATTCTATTACTTAATCTAGAGATTATAGAGTCTAGAGCCAGAAATATGTCGCATAAAATAACCGAGTTAAGAAGTTTGTAGGAAAATTGTAACATGTTTGTTGCAGTAACATTATAACCAAAAAAGTGTTAGAGTTTATTATTTTAAATACTTACAGTGTGAGCTGCTTATTTATTTATTTATTTATTTAAACTTTATTGACCCTTATAAATAAGTGGTACAAAAGGCGGACTTAATGCTACATAGCATTCTCTACCAGCCAACCTTCGGGATGTGCAGAGAACAACGAGAAATGCTTCAGTATTTTGTGCGTACAACGTATCTTCTACTCAACCAACAACTGTCTTATTGCTGGGAACTTGTTATTGAGGCGGTTTAGAGCAAACTCTATCATGCTGCTCCAATCCGGATTGGAGGAGGGGTTAGTGGCCAACCCAACCCAAGGCCGGCCCAAGGCCCAAGACAAGGCTAGACTATCTATCGATAGCAACCGATATGCTTACTGCTGAGTTATTCAATTATAAAACTGCCTATATCATAGTAGGTACTTGTCTAAAGCCAAACACCATTGACAGGTGGACCTATTCACGATGCACGGCCCGTCGTGGCACGACTCGGTGGTGACGTTCGAGATGCGCATGGTGTCCGTGCAGGCCGCGCCCGGCGTCGAGCCTGCCCAGCTCAGCTGCTTCGAGTAAGTTAACCCCTGGCCAACCTAGGTCTAGGGTTTCTGAGGTCTTTCCTTCTAAGGGCGCTTTTAGTGTCATGCGGATTTGCTCACGTACGCGGGATTGCTCCGCATGCGTAGCACCCGCAAAGAACAATTTCATATAGAATTTACTGTAAAGCGTGAAACACGCACGCGGGATGCGGGACGCTGTGCGGGGCGTCATCCCGCAGCGGGGCATCCGCATGCGTGGCCTATCCATACAACTTTGAACTTCAGTACCCATTTTAGAGTCGTGCGGGGCGCACGCACCGTATCGTACTACTTAATCGTCTACGCAACCCGCAGAAGACTGAAACTTAAACTGCGTATGATCCGCAGCGTGAAATTTCACGCATGCGGAGCAATCCCGCGTGGGTAACCAAATCCGCATGACACTAAAAGCGCCCTAAGTCAGATCTTCTTAGGTTTGTCCTCATACCTAAAGAGACTTTTAACATTTATTTCGTCATGCTGCTCTAGGCGTCATTAGTGGAGCGGTATGCCAGTAACCCAAATGTTGCAGAGGCCACTCGAACGCCCGCAATTCAGCAATGAGGTGGACATATGTGTCTGCCTATAAGGAGTCACATTTTTGGTCTTGCTCTCATAATTTCAGGAGTATAGACTTATAGACCACCACTCTAGCCAAGTGTGGATTGGCAGACTTCACACGCCTAAAAGGACATTACGGAGAATGTTTAGGTGTAGGTAGGTTCCTCAAGTTTCCGGGATAACATTGATGACATTGTTATTCTCTCCTCACCTAACCACGCCTACTACGAAATACACCACCTTCTGCTACGAGTATGTCGGCAACTCTCCTTTCCTCACCTCACCACGCCCTACTCAACCATATTAGTAAAGACAACCCACACAATCTCTCCATTAACCTAACCACCACCTCCCCCAGAATGCGGCCCACAGCGAACGTGTGCGTGATCTCGCTGACGTGCTCACTGCAAGGGCCGCAGGTGGCGGAGCTCGAGCTCAGCATGGCGCTGCACCAGCGCGCGCGCTTCGCCGGCTCCGCCGTGGCCCGCCTCGTCGTTATCGTGTCCGAGTACGACTTCTAGACGCGATGGTTATAGTGCAGATTGAATTGTGAAGTGATATCATGATTGTAATCTAATATGTAATCATGATGTCAGTTTAATGGGGGCTTAATACGAGCTTTACGTGACATAACGCGCTCGCTGCGTAAAAGCGAGTTAGCTAGTTAGTACGGGATCGAAGCAGAACCATTTACGTCCAGTGATGGTCCAGTGGCTCTGCTTCGATCCTATACAAATTTTACCTAATTCGCATTTACATAGCGAGCGCATTATGTCACGTAAAACTCGTACTAAGCGCCCAGGATTGTCACCTGCAACGAAATGTGTGATCAAAATCTGGACGCTCGGATGTGCTCCCACAAGCGTTTTCCGAGCAAAGATAGTTGAAGTGTTCTTAGGGAGTGCGTTTCCGTGTCTCCAGATTTAAACTGCGATCATGATTACATTTTGGGCAAAATCCACCAGGTGAAAATGTAATCTGTACCTAATAATTACCTTTTGCTATCGACCTACTTTCCAATTTCCAACATACTGCAATCATGATTACAGATTACAAATAAATGCTGTCTGAGTAAAGGTTGCTGAGGTGTTCTTGGGGAGTGCAGTTTCATGTCGTCCCCCATATACATATATAAAGTAATCCTGATTTTATTTTGGTTGTAGTGAACCAGATGTAACTATTTGTAATCTATAATCGTGGTTACTTTTACCCATGAAGCAAGTATAGATTTGCTTCATGCTTTTACCCATCTCTGCCTAAACTCCACCAGACTTATCATGATTGTAGATTAGATAAAATTGTAACTGGTGCGTTTTAGTACAGAGGTAGGTAAGATGTAATGTAATCAATATTTTGCTCCAGGCCTCCAGTATATTTATATCATCCAGATTTTAGCCATTTTAACAACTTTGGCGTACTACGTATTTGTATTGCATTGCAGAGTTGATTCCTATATATTTTTAGGGGTACAATGTTCCCATCCCTTTTGAGCTATTTCTGCTATGGTGTTAAGAAGACGAAATACATAGTTAAAATCTAATTCACATTTGTAATAGATGCCTAAATGACGCAAAGCAAAGTGATATTTGCTTCAAACATCTACGTAGACACTGTCCCAACCGTGGTCCCAACGATATCCTTTTACTATGACTAAATAGTAATGACAGGACGCTATTCTACCTACCTTTATTTTATTTTTGTGATATATGTTACACCAATAGATGATAAATTCTTCCTATATCATGTATGTTTGTGTATGAATGATCGTGTAAATATCCTTAGTATCTAAATATTTTTCTATTGCTTTATGGTAAAATGATCTGCTATAGTTTCTCATGGTACTAGTAGGAAAATTACAGGAATAGGTATTTTACAATCTGAAATATGTCTGTTATAAAATCATTAACTTAATTAGAATTTGTAGATAAATATGTAGAGTAAGTAGTTATCTATGATTATAATTAATTAGCCGAAGATAGCAGATTAGACATTTGTATCGCCTGACAATTTATTTGATAAAAATATTTGATTTCCAGTCTTATATTAATCTATAAACAGTACCTAATCTAAAAGTATAATCATAGGTACCAATTTTGCAGTAGGTACTGGTTTTATGAGTACCTATCTTCGTCATTTCAACCGATTTTAAAACAGGGAATCTCTATTTGGTGCAGATATTTTATGCACTTGTTAAAATTGACTAATTTCTAAAAGAAAGTGTAGATTAAAAAATGTGGATATAATATTGATTTTTATTATGATGTTCGAGAATGCAACCATGTAAATTGTATCTTACATTTTATACAAACTAAGTTCTAACTATGACAAGACATTTTCCAGTGATTACAATATGTAAGTGGTAGTTTTATTTATTTATTATGCTAAAATAAATACAGTGAGTTATTTTTTGTTTTATTTGAAAGAAAAGCAGCTTGTGTGCCTAATATACATCTTGAAAAATATACACTTATAAAACATACCAGTGAAATACTGAGCAGGTGAATTATTTAAAAATTAATTATTTTCTGAGATTATTCCTTTATTACATTTAGGGATAATTTAAATAAAACTAAGTTTTGAAATTGGGATATAGCGTTTTTAATTAATTAAGCACAAGCGTTTCTTTAATCGCACCGTTTGTCGGCGCGGCCTGTTCAGTAGTACCTATAGGTAGTGCATTAGTAACTGATAGATCTCACAACATAACCACATACATTCAAAGTATATCTAAACAACAACACAACTTCATTTAATAACGTTTATCTATATACTCGCTGGTCCCTATACCGTCTCGCTCCAACATGCCAAATAATAAGTCTAACAATGTTTAATAATCATTATTATTATTTTATAAAAGTATTTAACTGCTTCGATAGAGTCTTTTATTGCGTATCTTAAATACAAAAATGTCTACGACTCGTGTGAAATATATTTTATATGTTAATCACTAGAACACAACGATACGAGAGTGTGATTAGAGGCAAATAAAAAAATCTTTCAAAAAAGATATTTGAATATCTAACGAAAAGTCGTATAAGGAAGGCTCAAAACAAAACAATATTTACAATATTCCATCACGAAAATATATCTAACCGGAAGCACTTTAATCACAAAATAAAAAATACAAGTAATAAAACTACACGAACGAAAAAATCGATTTACAATAAATTGTCCTTATAGAAATAAAACAGAGAAATTAATAATACCAAGTAAATAAAAATATAATATTGGAAGAAATAGTTTTGCAAAACACAGTTTCGCAGATCTGTGCAAAATAATAAAGAAATAACAATTAAATTGCATTTTCCTGTAAATATGTATCTACAAAATATGTCATAGAATGTCCAAATATTGACTTATTAATTGTACTTGATTATAAAGGGAAACTTTGAATAATTCATGAGGTCCAAATATAGAGTGGTCCATTTACTACTTGTATCAAGGAGCTATCTAAATTTCTAAGTTGCAGCCAATTGCAATTATTATTATGTAGCTTTAGTTTATACTATTGATTTCACCGATTACTATTTATCAAACATTTTGGTGAAGTTTGCTGTACCCAAAAAAATATTATTAATTAATATCACTATATTAATTTATGTACATAGTTATTATGATTGCAACATTTTGCACAACAAATAAGTGTTATAAACATGTTGACAGACAATATTAGCATTCTTTTATTATAAATTAATACTTGCTTTTAATTTTATTAATAAAAAAACATATGACTACTAATTATTCTGTGAATTGACTAACAACAAATATTATGTTTTATTGTTCTGATTCAATGTATTCTGATATCCGGCTACCCTATCAATATTTATTCGGAACTCGAATTATTTATGTATCGTAATAACTTCACTGCATTAATAAAGCACCTCTTATAAAAATTAACAGATGCCATTAACCAAACTCTGAAGTTTGGTTAATGACTGATCATAAACTTTAACATTTAACCTGTCTATAAGTTGACAAACGAAGTGTTAATAAACGTGTTAGGTTCAGTTAAACAGCAATAATTACACTGTCAAATAAAAGACAAAACCCACAAGCAACTTTCTCCGATAGGGCTCATATTTAGGCACTACACGCTAAGCCGTTTGGCTTTTACCGCCAATAAATCGTACAAACTTATATATTTAATAATTGTACTCCACAAGAACAATTACATTCAATTAACATCAAGGTACTGGCAAGTAAACAATCTACAACATCAATAGATTTAGCTAGTACACATTAACAACAGTTAATAATTTAATTTTAATTTACAATAAAAATGGCATAGACAACAGTCTCGATAGATACATATATAGCTGAGTCTAAAATTGTAACGTATATACATAAATAAGGGGGCATTCGCTAAAATCACGTGACTTGCAGTCGAATACGTCAATTAAAAATAGTTCTTATCACGATCACGTAAGATCTATTTTAATTACGGTAAATGACCTCATACACATGGAAGCATATATAAATCTGATATGATACTGTAAATTCGTGCATTGTATATAGAATTCTCTATAACTTTTATACAACGGTGCTTGACCCGAGGCAATTTGTTGTCAAAGTAATCTTTATTTAATTGTGAAGAACAAAATATTCATACTTAATGTACACTTTGTGACAGGCAAAAATAAACACATCACCATGAGTTAATATTAACATAAATTAATAATTAATTATTAATAACATCACACAACTAATAATAATAATTGTATATTGCGTTATGCGATATCACATCATGGTCTTTGTGACGAATAGACACCATTTCACACACTTGATGCATTGACATTTCGATTATAATACTAATGTTTTTATACAACATAAATTCTATAATACGTTCACATACTTCAAAGTATTTGAATTCGATTAATTGCAAATATATTTAAAAAATAACATCAATTTTATGGCAAAATATAAATTTTATCATGAACGAAATCTTAGAAAAATAAAATAAAATATTATCGAACCGCTAATCGTCGCTAAGTTATAACTTCTCGTAGATAAATAAAGTTGACAAATGTTGTCTAAGGTCTATTATCATGTTTTCTATACAGCCAATGTTTCTTTAGATTCTACATAAAATTCCATAAACATAATAACGAATAATAAAACTTCCATGCTGTTACAACTGTAGAGACCAATACATTTCTCTCCGTCTCAAGTATGTCCATAATAAAATCTGCGTAAAATAGCTATAAACAAATCATGACTTAACAATAATCTGAGCAAACATCTCCACACATAGAATATATAATATAAACGACCTCAAGACGGCACGTACCATTCACTGTACATTACTCCGATACGATTATAACCGAACAGGAAGCTCAATAAAAGCTAAAAGAAATGGCATTATTTAATCACTCTGTCAATTAGAGTCATCACTCAATTGCTGACGATCTCTTTGAAAAGTAAAGCATGCTGTATACATATAGCATAATATAATTATGTGTTTGTGTAAGAAATAATTTTTACCTAAGTTTTTATAATTATATCAATGCAATAACAAATATCGCACTCCACCATCAATGATTGCTCTCACACCGCCCAAAAATAGAGCTACATAGCGGCGACTCACGAAAGTAGCAGCTACACAAGAACCGGCCTAATCATGACCACAACCATTCTGCCAAGAGTGCATGACTAAGAAGAAGAATAAGAAATATACAGGAGTTTTAGTGTACTTTCTTTGTGAGTGTGCATGTGTGTCTGTCGATTATCTAAAAACACTTTTTATATTAATAACCGGCAAACGCACAAACGTGCTATATAAATAAATGGTAAATGGTTATTTTACAAAATCAGATTCATATCAATTGAGAGTACCTGTCTATGTATGTTGTTTCACTATTTGTGGCCAAGTGAGTGATGACTCTAACATCAAGACCTTAAGTTATAAAAATATTATCTCCTTACGCTACTAGGATATCGACTGATTGTCTAATGTCGCTATAAAAATGTGAATAGTTATTTGAAACTAATATAACTATCAAAAATTGTATATCTTTACACGAGTATCCATCTAGTTGTCGACAATCTCTTCACCAATGTTATTGCACTGTCCTACATGACTGTACATTTTAGGTTAGGCCATCGAGAATCTATAAAAACATATACAAACATCTTATTTGAAATGATTATATAAGTTAGTAGTGACCCTGTCAGCAAAGCGAGAGGTTTTTTGTTCGATATAGGCCAGGCCACACCCGATATATGTAATAAGTGTGAGTGAAGCGATGATCTTAAAAAAACTAAACTTTATAAAATGCATAGGATTGGCTTCAACCCAGTAATGTTCGATACATGATACCGGTTTCCCCTCACAGCAAAGAAGGCCTAGGCCTTATTCCACGCTGCTCCAGGGCGTATTGGTGGAGGGGTTAGCTCGAAGGCCTCCGACATGACTTAACGACGGTATATAACGAGCAATATTGGTATAGGTCTTCTCGATGGCTAACTCATATAGCTTCGGCAAGAAATACTATCTTACTGTTTATCGGTAGTAAAGTAAGAAAAGAGACAATCTAACTTCACACATTAAATGAAGACAATAATTTTCAAATTTAACCTTATACATATATATTATTTCAAGCCGAACACTCGTAATACACTTTTAAGCAAATAATTCCGATATAATAGAACATATCACTATGTTGTGACATACAAAAACAATATAGGTACATAATATAATACACTTTCCAAAATAATTATGGATAAATTTGATTCAGACACAAACAAAATTAAACTTAAATCTAATGTAAATAAGGTAGAATTTTGCTTAAAAGTATATTCAATTAGGCAATCAATCGACGCGCCTATGGCATATGCACCGTAGAACATCGTTAGAACGGTTACAAACCAATACTTAGGCTTATCTCTTGGGGTGAGCGGCTCTGCGCTTCAATATCGACACTATAAATATTATAAGTCACTGTCGTCGCAAGAGAACCATGAAAACGTAGATTTAACCAATCCTGAGAGATATAAGGTATGCGCGGAAGGTCTTAAAATAACCTTCTGGTAGTTTGAGGGTTCCCTAAAGAATATAATATAGGAGAAGAAAAGTAAATAATATAGGAGAAGAAAAGAAGAAGTACAATATAGGAGGCTCTAATTGAGGTCGACGGAAACCCTGCGCGCGGGCTTCCTATTTAAGTTTTATTTAGTTTAACCTAATTTAACCCAACTTATCTTAATAGTATCTCGTTTTAACACAATACGTGATTCCTTAGGAACTTAATTAAATCTACCTTTTCAATATTTCCCCTGCGACATATACATAAAAATGTTGATCAATTTGTTTAGACATTCAATACATTAATAGGACAGGTTATGCGTTGATATGAGTTTATTATATTTCAGTCGTAAGTGGATTAGAAAAAGCACCTAAACAAATCCATCAACGGGAGATACGACACGAGTGTGCTATGCACGTTACTAAACACCTATAGAACATCTATGACGTGCGATATACTTAACTAACTACTCCAGAGATCATTTCTTCTTGACCGTAGAGCTACTAGCGCAACTACTCGACCGGGTTTGGACCCCGTCTTTCTTTAACAAACTGACGCCAAAGGCCGGACATTTCTTCCGTAATGCTTTAATTTTATACAGCTTGTTGCCTTGAGAATTGTTCGTCTCCTCGTAGTTATCGGGCGTGACGTCAGCTGTTATGATTGAGTTAGAAACGCAATCCATCGGCTCAGGGCTTTTGGACTTGTCCCGTTTCCGTCTGAACCTGAATGGCGAGTCGAGGGAATCCGTAGAGATATTGGTGACGTTCGTGTCACTAGAAGACAAGTCTTGAGTAGACTCCAAGCCTTTTGGGGCATTGCTCTTTGGCAACTTTTTCCGCGAACTAGAATTGGACCGGACTATCAGCTTCTTTCTATTCGAGTTTGTAGGTGTGACTTTCCCCGTGACCTTGAGATTCGGTTCAGACGGAAGGCGATTCTTGCCGTTCAAATGGCAGTTCTCTGTTAGAGCGGATAAGGTCGAAGTTACGTTGTTAAGATTAACCGGGGTTTCGTTCCCGATTTTGGTCACGCTAATCGCCTTGCGCGTGAACGTTTTGATCGGACTCGCACCGTGAGTGTATCCTACGGGGGGTCTCGCTAAATTGGCACGTTGTCCGTGGAAGCTGCTCTTACTATTGAACGGGGACTTACCTACTGTCAGTTTGTTCGCTTGGTTGGCACTTCTTGTTGGCGGGAACGTCGAAGTCTTTGACGCGTAATGCGACTTCAAGGCCGAGTTCATCGACCTCGGCTGGGGCTTCAAGTTGGTATTGTTCGCGTTCCGTATATTGTTGGTTGGCATCATGTAGTTCATTTTCGGCGCGAACACAGTTTTGGTTGGCATCATTGGCGTCGCCGTCGTTTTGTATTTCCCGATCACAGCTGTCACGTTGTTCTCCGAGTCCGTTTCGTTCGCGTTTAGGGCGTTGGCATTGTCCAGCTGGAACAATTTTATATATATTTGATAAGGTAAGTAGTTTTCAAGAAGAGAGTCACAGTAGTAATAATTATGTGTAACGTGAATACCAGAGACAAAAAAGGCAAGTAGCTCGTAACCTTCAAGAACAACAGGTATGAAATTCCGTGTAAACGAAAGAGATGCACGTATCAAAATTTGCTCACTAAGGGCGTATTCAAGTAGAACGCTGCTTACCGGCGCCGATCTGCCGGAACCGATCAGCGCAGGTAGTCGGCGCAGGTAGTCTCTATACTTTGTGCCGAACCAGCGCCGATAAGCGTCGAACGTTGCCGACAAGTTCCGATCGAAGTTATCTCAACGGACCAGTACCGATAAGCGCTGACAGATCGGCACCGGTAACCAGCATTCTACTTGAATAAGCCCTAACTGTTCACATCGCATACTTGCCGTCAGTGTAACGTCTGTTTAAAACTTTAAACATAATTAATACCCCACTCACCCGGTCCCCGGCATGCAGTATACTCTGCAGCGACACGGGCCTCTCTGCCGCTGTCTGCGCGGGCGCAGGGGGCGTGGCGGGCAGCGGGCAGTACACGCCGCGCGCGCACACCGGCGGCGCCGCTATGTTGTGGCGGCGCCGGTACGCCGCGCCTTGCGCGTGCATGCGCGGCTGCACGCTGCAATGAGAGATGAGGGAACTTTACTATGGGAAACTAGGGTAACAGTAGTAATTGGCCATCGTTACGTATATGGCCACTTAAAATTTTAATACTTTTTAATAACACCACGGCACGTTGGACAGTTGTCTAACATGCAGCCGACGACGAAGTCACGTTTGACAGTTGTTTAACATGTCCCCGTAAACATCACGTTTGACAGTGGTCTAACATGTCGCCGTCGACATCACGTTTGACAGTTATCTAACCCACAACCGTCAACCTCACATTCAACAACGCCGCTAACCCGTCCAACTTCCAGCAATACTCACTTCTCGAGGAACCACTGCTGGTGGCCGATGACGGAGCCGGGGCGGCACACGCGCAGCCAGGCGATGGCCTCGCGCGCGCTGAACCCGTGGTGCTTCATCATGTAGCACGCGATCAACGTGCCTGTACGGCCGAGACCCGCTGGAAGGGAACGGTTGTTGTATATTAACTTTTATTTATTTATTTATTCAAACTTTACGCACGATACAATTTGGTACAAAAGGCGGACTTAACAATTAAGGATACTCTCCTAGTCAAGGTTCAGCAAGTGCGAACTCAACGAAATGGCGGCATGAATATAAAAATAAATAGGAACGTAATGTAAAACAAAGTTGAAGAAAATTCAAGTCGCATCGAAAAGTAATCATAGTGACATTATCAACATTAAGTGACAATATCAACGAGTCCAAGTCAACTAAATATGCATTGTTGGGGAAAATTCAAAAACTACTCGTCAGATGGCGCTTCAACATGGGACCACAAGCGCCAGCTTTTGACAAAAAAATAAACATAGCTCAATAGCCTTTCATCAGATGTCATTTTAATAAATTATATATGGGACAAGACAGCAAGCACCAGCTTACAAATACAAAAATAATTATAAAAATCCAAAATTAATACCAAAATTACCTTTACAATGCACAGCAACAGCGCCCTTAGCGACCTCCGCGATCCGAATGAACCGGTTCACGATCAGATCGGACGGCACCGACCCGTCCACAAAGAACAGCTCTCGATGTTCGAACCCGTGAGCGGTGAACTGTCTCGCATCGTACGACTTCTTGTTCAGCCGTACTATGGTGGTGACGTTGTGCCGTTTGAAGTAGTCGTGGTAGTGTTCGGGACTGTGGAGCGGATAGCCACGGTCGAGCCGCGAGCGGTGGTGCGGACCCGAGAACGCTAGCATCTTGCCTGGAATTATCCAGTTCAGATCGCCATTTTCTACTTTCTGGAATTAGATTGGTTGGGGTTTGTTAAAGAATCACATTTATTACACTTATTTTTATTTATTGAACAATTTATAATTATACACAAATACATTGAATGAGAACAGGAAATCTAGAAATAAAATTCTGTACAAAGGTAGTGCTTACTTCTAACAGAAATCTCTACAGCAGAAGAAGGAATAGGTTTGAAACTTATTCCGTCAAAGTTAAGTACAGGTTACATAAGTTTTCTATATGAATTGGAAGACAAGCAGACAGAAGAGTAACACCTAAAATCCATCCATCCATCAGCTTTTCTGCGTCCACTGCTGAATGTAGGTCACCCCTAAATAGCACCTCTCTGATCGGTTCTGAGCCTTTTGAAGCCAGCGTATTCCCGCTGTCTTCTTCAGAACTTCACCTGGTCATTGCAAGTTATAATACGTCTTCATAATAATCTAGTATTTCAACCAACACACCCACCTCATAAAACAAATACTCCTCAGCATCGAAATTCTCGAAGTCAAAGAACTTGGCATCATGAGCGACCTTGATCCCATTGAGCACGTCGAGCAGCGATATGTCGAAGAGCGGCGGGCCGCCCGACGCGTCCCTGAAGTTCAGGAGGGTCCAGGTACCTTCCGTGAGTTGCTTGTATACCGCTGCCGGGTTCGCGTCTAGGTATATTATCTGTGGAATTTACGATGTGTTTTTTATCTGTATCTAGCAAATATTTTTCTTTTTAACAACTTTTTGATACTCGTATGATATTCAACGTACAGTCGTACAAGGATCTTTTGGCGCGTGGATGACAGAGACAACGCCTTACAGTTTGCCTTACCTGTACCCACACGCCAAAAGATCCTTGTAAGGCTATATGATATTCAGTTTAACTGTCAAAAGCAGTTGACTTCTTGGAAAAAAAGATCCTACTAGTTCAACGGTTCTACTACTCAGAAGAACTACTGGGAACCACCCCATGACTGGGCATAGCTTATAGTATGCGCGCTATGGATAATCGTCTACGAAGAAAGGGTAATGAAGGAAAACTCTTACACTTTTTTGGCCTAGACCCCATACAAAGTCCATCGTACCGTGCGATAAGGAACTACGTATGTTCCAAAATTATTTTTGTGTACGCTGGCTAAAACAAATGCGAGACGAGTATAATACGTAATATAGAATTCGTGGTTTCAATAAAACTTGTGCAAAATCCTTAGGTATAGGAAGCTAACAGAGAACCGAGGTTTTATTCATCGCTAACTTTTCATTCCGATACCTTCTCAAACCATTCCGCTAATTCCTTTTGTCTTGTAGTTTTTATTAAATAATCGCGTTTGCGTGGGAATACGGTCGTCTTGCTACCATAGAAGCGGAACGCCGCCCACCCACTTAGTACTTAGTACATTATATTATACTTTGTTCGCTTTCGATACGAAATCCGTTTCTATTGCAACCCACACAAATACCAGCTTTCCGCCGCTGTGATAAGGTTCATTTTAAATGGACGACGAGAATTGAAAATGTCCTAAGTAAAATTTTTCTTACAGGCTAAATTGAACTCTGAGCACACGTGATAGAGTTGGTTTTAGCATGGAGTGGCAATGCCATATCCTCCGCGGCTCAGGTATAATTTTCATGACGCCAGTGAGCGCGGCTCCCAGTAAGTAATCCCCGATTAGTCGATGATAGTATTTTTCCGCTGGCATTTACCGGTGCTTGCATAGAAATAGATTTTCTTAATCCGCCAGTTGACGCAAAGGTCGTGGTATTAGTGATATAATTTAATAATGCGCTGAATTGTAAAATGTACCTACATGGAAATGCAGAATGGAAAACACTAGTCGCTACTAATAGATTTGAACGTTGAATTCCTGAACAAGGGTGCTTATCTTCGAACCCACCGTAACCTCTTATTATCCAAAAGTGAAGGGAAATAGCGTAAGTAAACAAATCTGATAAATAAAGATTTTCATAATGTTCTCAAACATGTGAAGTTTAGCAATCAGTGCCTACTTAGAAAGCGTGCTAAGCTGTATTCCTCAAATTATGAGAGGGGACAAGTTATGGGTTGCGAAATAACGAAATATAAACTGGTCTTCAAATGTGTTTTTGATGTCCCTTTAAGAAAAGTACCATGAATCATATTTTAAGCATGTGTGGATTTTTTTTAGGTTTTCATCCTATTCAAACAATAGATATTTATCGGGACCCTATTACAAAGTTGCTATCTATTTATCTATTCGATAACTTTTTGTCAGTTATTCTGTGCCTTTGTGTACGCTAAAAAGATTAACCGATATGGGTCATATGAGTCCAGTGCTAGGGCGGGTTTGAAGTTTAAATAAACGTTAACTTGCATGAGCAGGAATTATCGCTTGCCGCTCAGAAAATGATTCCGCAAAATTGCGTCGATGCTCGCACTATCATCGTGCCGATTATAGACAACTAAACGAATAACGATCATGTCCGATTGTGTACTCCATTATACGCATACATTGTTTGCCTTGTGCAAAGCATGCGAGCTAAAACTGAAATAGGTTTACGATACGAGCATATAAACCGTGGGCACTTAACGTTTATGCGATTTCCAAGCAAAAAGCCGGTGCCCACGGTTATTAATGCGATTTCTTCTAATTTCCGGTAAACAAAATACGGTTCAAATGTTGGTAAAATTGTACTTGAATATTATCGTAATGGTGCAACGTTAATGTGTAAAATATGCTCTTACATGACTGCTAAAACTACTGTATTGGAGCAGCTTGGTAGAAAGCTGCAGGCAACGAAAATTAAAATATAGGTATGTTTTTTTAATTAATTAATTTATTAAACTTTATTGCCCATATAAGGAGATTATGATACAATTCATATTAGTTGTTCACTAAAACCGATATTATCACTGAATATCGATTTCTTCCAGAAGATGGCAAAGGGAAAAATCAAAAGATGAAAATGTATAAAACTTTGTTAAAGTCATAATAGAAATGAGTATTGTCATAGTGTATGTAAAATAAATATAATTTTATGTTATCTTAATGTTGAATTATAATTTCTCTCTGAAGAGCGGCGCACAGCTATCTTCAACAAAAGGTATAAGAAAGGCTCTACAATTTTGAAGAGGGACAAGTTTACTGAGAGATATCATCAAATCGCTATCTTGATATTTTCGGGTATATTTTGTAAACTGAATGAACGAAGCGCAAAATGAGATATAACCCTCACCCCTTTTCAAGGCGACGCATTCAAGCGAAGCGGGTATTGCCCTTATCTACTAGATAACAAGGTTGCGTAAAGATTTACGATATTTACGTTCCTTTAAGGATACTAGAGCCTTTCAGAGTGATGATAAATGTATTTTTTAGAAGATATTTCTGCAATATTTTTATTTTATGGGTTTTTGATAGCCAGCCGCTGCAGACCATGGCAACTGTAACCGACACAGAATATGAGTCAGGCAAATCAAATCGGGACTAGGATGGTAAAATTGGTTAGTTTTAGCTTAACATTAAGGATACGTTAGATTGAAGACATTGCTTGCATCACAGACAATAAAATCTGGTCGGTTTTGGAATTTAAAAATATTTTGAGTTATTTATAAAGTAGTGGCTTACGTTTTATAAAATTACGAAATTATACTAAGTATGACAAATAGTTAATAACAGGTCATACGAATATATCTTATTTATCATGAATTAATGAAGTATAACGCGACTTTGACGACAGGAGTACATAACCATGTCAACTAACGTGTTGTTTGATCCGCTACATGTTTTATTTGAGTTTTAAAGTTTTAAAATTTCAAAACGCTAACAGTAAATTCATTTACAAAATTTCCGTATTACATCTTAAATATTTATTAGCAAAGTGTTCCGTTTTTTCAACAGAATTACGAAACATTCCAAAAGATAAAACTATGCCCGCTGCGGCCAACATCAGTATCACTCACTGGTCGGAAACAAGCAGGCCTTAGACAAAAGGCACTGTTTATCTTCCACGGGCATATTTGCCAAAGAAAACAAACTAAGACAATTTGTAATCTGCGGAAATGATAAAAGCTTCGTGGAGCTTTTACCTGACCACAAATTTAATAACATACCTATTTACTGATACGAAAAGATCTTAAAATTTTTAGACATTATTTGAGCTTTCGTTTACAATTACCATAGTCATCTGAAACTTGAATTAATATTAAATCCGTTTAGGTGATAGAATTATGTTTACCTACTTGAGGCACCGCACCGAGAACATGGAATTGATATTCCCCGCTAAAACTAATTTATCAAGTGAGCCCACAGTTCAATTTAGCTTGTAAGCAAAATTTACTTAAACCATTATAAATTCTCGCCGTCAAACTACAGTGAACCTTAATAATAGGGTCGGAAAGACGACATTTGTGTGGGTTGCCTTTTAAAAGAATTCCACATGGAACGCAAACACAGTATAGCAAATAATCTCCCGAGACAAGGATAAGAAAGGCCACTAATCCCTGCTGATTGAGTTCCAAACCGCCTTAGTTATGCGGAGATACCTGAACTCCGTCGTTCACCATTAACAAGTTGAAGCCAAGACTAGCCAATGATTACTTCGTCTTTTTATGTCAATGGTCGAAATCAGTTATAAACCAGATATTTTATATACTCGCTGATAGTGTGCGCATTAAGACGCTAAGGCTATTTCTAGGTACCAACACTAGATATTACGTATGCCACACGATATAATCTTATTACGCCATTTCCCTGTCGGATACTCCGTCACACAAGCCGTATTTACGCGTCAAGAAAATGCCAAGAACAACAATAATGTCTGGGCCTCTATTGTATTAATTAAGACTTTGGGTCTTACGTAACAAAGGTTAGGAAGTTCCAAAAATTTTCTGTTTAACAAAGATTTTTACTTGAAAATTTACATCGCTGGTACAGGGCATATTCCACCATGCTGGTCAAGTGCGGATTAGAAGACTTCTTACAGCTCTGAGAACATTGTAGACAAGTCTCCTTTGGGTAGGTTTCCTCAGGATGTTTTTTTCCCCGAGGCAAGTGATAAATAGATTCTAATACGCTCATCATTTTCATTTTGATGGACGAAGATAATCTCTTATCACCAAATTTGTCTTCTCGTAAGTATAAAAACACACACACATTTAATACTGCTAAGATAATCATGAACAAAAACATCGTTTTATAGGAACGGGTATATATCTATACCTACTATCGTTCGGTTTTCATTTCATCTCAGGATAGCTCGGGGCTCTGAATCCTTTGCCCTATTTCTTGATACCTTACACCGCATAAAATTCAATAGGTATGTACATATGAACGAAATCTAATATCTCTCAATTTATTCAGCCATATAAAATCTTATTACGATTCTATGATGCGGAAGAATGAGTAACCAAGAGCATGTTATAGACGTTTTTGTAAGACTATTTTCACGAAATTATCATTTAATATTATGACGGCTTATACAGGGTGTCCGGCTTCGGTCTGTACAAACTTATAGGGCGTGTAGTATGAGTTATTTTATGAATAAAATTCCTCTACATACTAGGTCTAAACCCGACTCCCCTCGATCTACAGCCATATTAATGTTTTTTTTTGGACCATGCACAGTAAAAGTACTATAACTTAAGAAGTTTAGGTCCAATCTTCTTCAAAGCTAAATTAGTTTTTACTCACTGGTTGGGGCCATCGATTTAACAGCTAAAATAATTCAAAAACTGACTTCTACATTTTAAAATAATAAATAAATGTAGAATTTATGATAAAAATGACATACCTACACACAACACCAGACTCGTATCATGAAGTTATTCTTAATGCTTACAGCACAATAAAGCTACATACTTTCGACTCCTGAGAGTTCTCCATATAATTTATTTTTTTCATAAGGTGATGGCCCACTCCATCAATGAGTAGCAGCCAATACAAATCTCAACAATACCAACCCACATTGAATGGACAACAAAACAAAGGATTAAACTCGAATTTCGATATTCTCAAAAGGTTATGTTTGTGGATTGTTTTTCAGGAACCACGTCCTTATGCGGTATAGTTACGACGAAACCTCAAATCATGCTTACCTGATAACTCCCAATGAGGTAAGCTGCGTTGAGCCGAAGGGTTTCATTATTGCTGGTGTAGAAGACGATTTTCTTCTTGGGATTCCTCTCCAACTCCTCATTGAGTTTGTTGCAAAACTGGTACAGGTGACAGAGGTGGTAAGGCCCGAAGTCGAAGTAGAAGTTCTCGTAGACGATGTCACCTTCTATGTGGAAGTACTTGCTGTTTCTTGTTGGCTTCGGTTTGTACCCGGTCTTCAGAGTGGCGAAGTACAATCTGTCTGGAAGATAACAGATATGGTAGTGCGATACTGGGCTTGATAAGTCGAGTTTGAAGATTATTAAGTCTAGCTTGATGCTTATTAAGTCAAGTTTGATACGTATTAAGTAACGCTTGATGTTTATTAAGTCAAGTTTGATACGTATTAAGTAACGCTTGATGTTTATTAAGTCAAGTTTGACACTTAGTAAGTCATGCTTGACGCTTATTAAGTCAAACTTGAAGCTTGTTAAGTCAAGTTTGATGCTTATTATGTTGAGCGTGAAGCTTATTAAGTCTGAATTCTAAATTGAATTGATGACAAGTATTTCTGGGAAAGTGGTTAAAACGATACATAAATAGTTAACTTCACTAGAATTGTCAAAGGCCCAAATACATAATTATTTTATGAAATACTTCAAAACTTGCGAAGTTATCAAGTCCCGATGCTTTTAACGATAACGATCATAACTAAGTATAGTTTAAGTTAGGAATTTGTGAAGTTCCCAAGTAATTTGAAAAGAATAAGTGACAAATCATATTTCGTAAACTTGTAAAGTAGTTATGACAACTTCGATACTAGTTTGTCATGGAAACTAACTTTGTTATAACAAAACCTATTATTCTATGAGAATATATTAATATTAATATAATTATAACGATACCTTATTGTTATCGTAGTCATTGTATGACAAGTATACCAAGAAAAAATGTACAAAATCCCTTTATTTCATTCGACAACGTAACGGTGATCTGAGATCTCTTTAGTATTACTTATGTAAATGAGGGACGGATACCACTTATCATAATCAAAAAATGGAACTAATGTACAGTCAAATTTTGAGCCAAATTTTTATATCAACCCATGATAAATATCCCACTACTGTGACTGGGCCTTCAGTCTCCAGTGAATTTCAAGCAGTTTTAAAACAATGTTGATAGCACTGAGACTGAAAAAAACTGGGTTTAATGATTACGTGCATAAGTATATTTTATTGTCAAAATACCTAGATGAATAAATATTGCAGAATTTGTATTGGATATTTTACATGATTTTGAAATATTATTGATTTATAGGATTCTAACCCAGGTATTAATTATTTTAAATCACACCTAATTTCAAGTCCTATTTGAAATCGATGAAAAATTAAAAATTTATGGCACCCGTCCAAGTGATATTAACGCATCTTAAAATATGAACACCACAAACCGAAAATAATTACATAATATGTAATTCGACCGATTGAATACGATAAGGAACAAAGAAATAAATATAATTTAATCTTAACAAATTGTTTCTTTATTCTGTTTACAATGTGGCGACAGTTCTGGTAACTGTAACAATAAACAGACTTCATAAAACATATGGTGTTTTATGGACCCGAATGACAAACTATTATTTGTAATTGTAATGTTTATAGTAACAAAAAAACTGAAGTTTGAATTGGACTTACACACGAAGAGTTTCGTAGCTTTCGTACCACTATAATATAATATACCTATGAATGTTTACCTATAGTGTTTCAATAATCCTGTTTTATATTAAAGCTATTTGTTTTATTTTGTATCTTCAGTAATTTTGATTGTTCCGCATAGGTACATACTGTAAAATGTTCACGTTACATTCCTTGTAACAGTTTAAGGGATAAAAAAAGTTTGGGAGAGATTGACGTACAATCGGAGTCTTCGTAATAGCAGTAACTATTTTCTAATCTGTGGTAATAGTCCCGTTGAAACTTGACACCCTTTAAGTACTGAACTCAATAACTAAACTAACATTACAATATTGAGTTATTTAAACTAAAACTTAGAAAAACCGAGACCTCGCATGCTAGCTGACTATTCGAGTGTTCATTTATTACTCATTCCTAACTTCGCCAGACTAGACTGAATTTATTATTTTTAATTTAGTCCTGCTCGCATAATTTCCTTTTCATTGTTACAAAAATGTATTCTTTTACGTTCTTTCCGCCGACCATATTACATTTTTAACATAACCGAATAACTTCGGACGTTTAATATATTTTTTACGTGAGTTACAACTTGTAATGAATTTCTTAATAACATTCTGTATAACCAGTAATATATATTTATATTCGATCATTTCTGTAAGGAGTGACAGTCGAGTGGTTTGAACGTTGGGTTCCCGAACAAGGTTTGGGTTCAAATCCCGCGCGCATATCTAGATTAAAAAAATGTGCGTATTAGAATTTCATTATCTCTTGCTTCCGTAAAGTGAAATATTGTAAGCAAACATACTTAATTATTATTAAACTGAGAGTTCTCCATAACTGCTATTTAAAGAAACCAAGCAAGACCAACGGCTTTACATGCCCTCCGAAGCACAGAAACGCCCAAGAAATGTTGCCACCAGGGCACCAGCGACTATCGACCGCCCCCGCTGTTACTCCATTCAGTAAAGTAAGCTACCTACTTAGAATCGACGCAAATCGCCGGGCTATGAACGTCACTAATGTACCACTGCTCTAGGTACAATAATATTCCAAGTCCAAGTGAATTATACACGCGTGACATAACGTGACAAATAGGTAGGTACATGTAACACCTTTAAGTAGTTGACTTGTGTCAGAGTGTGAAGACTACCCTCACACAAAATCTGAATGCGGTCGTTTCCGTCAGGAGGGTATGGTGTCTGCTTCATCTATGTACCTACTTGTCCTTTATTTAAATGTCGTTTTTTTTGTACACTGTAACTCTGACGGAATAAATATGTTTTCTTTCTTTCTTTCTTTCTTTGTATATACGTAATACCTATTGCTTCTGTTACCTATGTGCAATTGTATGATCTACGAATATGCCTGATGGTCATAAGGACCATAGGTAGTAGTACAAAGGGCCCTTGCGCTTAATAGATTTAATATAAGTGAAATGAAAATGCAAATATTTATGACCAAGGTTATACTTTATTTTAGATTTTCTTTCTTAATACCTTTGGAAGAAACTTGATCACCATAATTATATAATGTACCTACATAATGACACCTCATGTGAAAATAATAACTTATGTAACAGGCAGAATAACGATATAATTACATTAAAATTAGTTCTTTTCAATCTCGTTTCATTTCAATTTCAACTGTAAAATAAAATAGCAATAGCAATACAATATAATAATAATAGTTATTTTTATTTAATAATTAAAACCATAACTAAATACGTAATACGTAATAAGAAAATTATAATAAGAAAATTATAATAAAAAGAAATCTACTTAACTTGTACTGGTGGTCTGCTCCCTTCCAAAGTCAACCAAGAATTGACCAAACCACGACCAAGTCGTTGTATTTATGTCCTTCAAACGGTCAACCGACCAAGTCAGTTGATGTAATAAACGTCACAGTACAAAACTGAATATAAATTCCTAATAATATCGTAATAAAGTACAAACTAATTAGAAATTAATTTTAAAGGACCTTTTAATTATCATAACATGTATTTTCGTATTTATTTATTTTAACAGTATTTTAATCGACATGTGGCAATAGGTACAACTAGCGACACAATTAGATTTTGTTAAAAAGTATTATCTGGAACCGACAGATGGCGCTCACTACAATTAGTGACACAAGTTATAGTAGGGCCATTTTAATAGGCCACATTTGACAGTTCTTCAAAATTTTACAAAGTAACCTTGTAAGGGAGGCACTCCATATTATTTAATATTCCCTACTAGACATTGTAAAAATTTTTACTCTTTTAAGTAAAGAACTGACGTCGTTACAAAGTTACGTCAGTGAACTCTTTTTCTTTTTAAACATGAGGGATGGTACCAAAAGAAACAGATCAGTAGATAAGTTGAATTCGAGAAGTCGAACTAATCGTCAAAAAGTATTTCACGATTACAAAATAAAATATGTTTTAATGGGAACAGAATTAATTTTCTTACATTTTAGGCCAAAAAATATGTAATCATTCATTTAAATATACATATAACGTCTGGCTCAAAAGCCAGTTTCCAGAAACGTGAAATGTTACAAAAAAGTCATGATTTCATTTCGCGCCATTATTAGACGCATTATTTTTGTCGTTTTTTTAGTCATTGTTTGAACTGTGCGGTCATTAAAATAGTTTTTATAACAATCAAATTCAATTTACAGATGTTTGAAGTCCTCATCGATTAATTAAATTAATCGATGTTTTTCAGCAGGTTACCCTCACTATAAAGCAAAGACAAACAGTTGTCAAATGTGGCCTATTAAAATGGCCTTACTTTAATGGTGTTTAAAAGAGAAATGTGTTCTATATTCGTATAATAACTTTATTACTCATTTACTTAATTCATCATCTGAATATTAACGATTTTGTTCCCATTTTAAATTGTTTTGGAAATACGTACTTGTATATAAAAATAATCTATTTCTATTGTTATTTGATTAATAATTTATCTATTAAGTGAGTCAGAAAAATCCATTTGTTTCAAATAAAATAACAGTAGTTACAATTGCAACTAAATTATTAAGATATAATTAAAAGCAATTACATTAAGAATGTGTCATATTCTATCACGCTCAAGGTCCTTGCAAAGACCGCTCGATGCCTTTGCCCAAAAAGTGTGACGACCGCAGCTGGTCTAGTCAGAATGTATTTTGAAAAGCCTGAATAAAAAAAGTTTAACATATCCCAATGAGGGAAAAAACTGAAAACCACTCGAAAATCTGGACAGTAAGTACAAATGGATAATCGCGTTAAACATGGTATAATTTATTTTATATTTACATAATTATGTAATATAATTCCAGTTACATAGAAATTAAAAGTAACACTCGATGATACAATGAAGCTTCCCTCTTAATTTGTTCAAAGAAATTTCATAGTCAAGTCGAGAAATGTTTCATAGCTGTATATTCCCCGACAACACTTCAGTTTAGTCAGTTACTAAGAACCACTCAGTTTGAAAGTTCAGCCGTCTTTGTTATACTGTTATAATATCACAACGCCGAACTTTCGTATGTTCCCACACGCGTAACGAAAATTAATACTTACATAACGAACTAAGTAATAGACTTGTATTACCTAATGGAGGTCCTTACGCTGTACTATTCCACACTACCTACATACTTTTATTTTTAGAATATTACTTAATTTATATTCTTGTTGTCTGAGAACAAAATATAACAAGATATTATTTATGGTCAGTCATAAATTTTGTCATATTAAAATAAAACATCTAAATTCTAACCTAAGCAAATAAAAAACACCTACAGAACTTTTGTCTACGAATGATTTATCGTTAAACACTAAAATACAAAGAACAAAAGGGCATACAAAATGGCGAGCTACAATAAATTTTATTTCAACAACAGCTGACAGATAAAAGTTCACAGTGTAGGTACTTACTAAACTCCGCGGTCAAGTACCATGAGTTTGTTTACAAAGGAATAAGTTAGGGAAGCAAATCTAGAAAATTCAAATACCCCGGGAATATTAAACTTGCGTACCTATTCGAGAATTCAGGGTTTGAAATGTATTCAGTTTTACTTTCTTTGTCAATAGGACAAGTTTTCCAATTATGTTAGCAAACAAATATTACTTAGTGTATAGGTAAGTACGTACGTATAATACAACTGTAACTGATGTCTATCTATACATTGAATATTGAGAAAACCAAATTTAGAGTAAACTTTTTGTCATTGTGTCAGATATAAGTCCATGCGGTTATTTCCGCTAATAAAAAATGTCATAATCTATTTTAATGCGCTTTCCGTTTCAATAACGTAAGTCTGGCGTAACTGTAAGTGTTTTATTTCAGTCCATAAAAAACATGTGTCCATTTAAAGGTCCTATTTAAGGTCCTAACCAAACACATTTTGTAGTGCGGCTATTCGCGGTAGCAACAGTGTCCAAGTACCTACACAGCCTACACTGATAAAAACTCTGTTATACCATGATCTATTGAGCCGATTTATACATATAAAGAACCAACTTTTGCCCAGAGCTTCATCTGCACGATACACTATGTATACAACAACACGTACAAAATTAGATCACAATGTGATAAAAATTTGATGAGTTTATAATATGTAAAATAATAAAACCTCCTACATCGTTCGCCGATTCTCAAACTATCTACATACAAAATTTTATCTGAATCGATTCAGTGGTTTGAGCTTATAAAACAAACAGACAGAGTTACTTTCGCAATTATATACAACATGGATGTAAATACACCGCACAATAAAACAACAACGAAGACAATGACAGAAAATGAAAATTGTAAGATGTAGAGAGCAAGAATACTCGAGCTTACGAATGACTAAAATTAGACAATGCTGAACTCACTCCCTTGTCTGTAACTGGATTTCTCTTGCAGTTTGCAACTGTCTTTGTACCTAGGTACGAATATAGATATTTATACTAGTGAATGCCCTTGCTTCGCTTCGTGAAAGTTAAATAGATTTTCCCCCTATTTCATCCCTTTAGGGGTGGATTTATGAAAAAAGTAGCCTATGTGTGACGAGGTCCTCAACTATTTTCATTCCAAATTTCATCCAAATCGGGCCGGTATCGGTAGTTTAGCCGTGAAAGCATAACAAACAGACAGACTTTCGCTTTTATAATTTTAGTATAGAAGTATGGAGAAATAAGTGTATGTTTCAATTTCGAACAAGCCGATTTCAGCAATTAGCTCATGAATACCTCCACAACTTTGCTCATTTATTTAACTTAGCTATCTCCTACTAACGATACTAATTATAAGTGAAACGCATACATACTAAGTGAGTAAACGATTAAACGTTGCTCCTGATGTAATTGTAATCTGTAATCATGATTACATTTTGCCCACCTGTCACCGTCGTTAATGCCACATGAATAAAACCAAACCATTGCCGATGTGTGGCCGGACAAGAAAGAAGAGCGAACAAGTACCTAATCATCCTTCAAAGCATCTCCTGAAGTAAGTCACCCAGTAGAGTCCCCTTTAAGGCCTTTACTATTTCCCCTCCAACGAGTCGTTTCCAATATCGACCGCTAAAAAGCTGACCCAATAGTGATAATGTAAATACGTACCTAACGATGGACTCAACTAACCCAAAACTGACACACTTCAATAATAACCCATTTAGATATTATATTTCCAAGTTAGAGTTAATTGATTATAAAACTCATTGCTGCCCCTCTGCTGAGGTTGCTAGTACAGATAGCTCGCCAAGTGCTGGTAGGCTTTACACACCTTTGAGAACTTTATGGGTGATCTCTCAAGTACAGATTTGCATACGATGTTTTCCTTCACCAAAGCAAGAGACAAGAAATTTTGAAAATATTGTGACGTATTAAGCGGAACCCAGGCCTCGCGTACGAAAGTCCAACAATCAAATTATGTACCTACTTGGCTATCACGTTTTACAACGCTGCCACGTAATTGTGTACAAAAGTGTGCTCCACACAATTTTCCTCGGGGAATAATAGTCTCGGTTGTCAGTGACACTCACATTTCGTAAAATACGCGTCGCTGAACACTCCAAAACTCCAAACGTATTGTCTTCGTTTTTCTCTGAGCAGCGGCAAATAATTAAATAAACTACAACTTTTAACAAAATACATAGCAGTATATGTTATAAAATGTTTCAATTACTTTTTCTCAAGTAACGTTATCTAGACCAGGGTCTTTCATTCTCAATCTATTACATTCACATAGGTAATTATGATACACTTATGCATGTAATTTTGATTAAAACCCCTTCTTAATTTAGCTAAATTGTAAACCGTATTTTGCCTGAAAAACCAAAAGCACTTGCAACATTGTATCTTAGATATATTTTGCAATATCTACATCTCGTTCCACTTGAATGACAACAGTCTCATAACAAACAATGACTATACTTTAGCAAAACCAAATTCAAAGTGACTAATTACGCACGACCGCACGACTGACGAGTGCACTGAAATATCAGAGGCTGTGATGCATTAGCACCGCGCCACATTCTGAGTACGGCCTCTTTTCCATCATATTGTTCATTCCTTCGCAATTGTACCGAATAAGAATACTTAATAGAATCTACTAGATTCGATTAAGCCTTTGGAGGATTATGATGGAATACACGTTACTTTACATTTTCTTCTTCAACTGATTGAGGTATTTGCATTCAGTCAGTAAAAAGATATCAGTATCAGACTATCTGAGGATCAATAGGAGAAATGATCTAGTAACGTTACACTGAGCGCGACGGTGGCAGGTGCTATTGAAACAACACGGTCGATGTCAAGGCTAATCGAGGATTTCCTTCCCGCTCCACTGGACCGACAGATAACTGAATCCGGGCATAATGCATACGTCCGTGTTAGATGATATGGAAGCGATTTGTGGATACGGACATCCAGGTGAAATATGAATTGGCTTTAAAGATTAATAAAGTTGCAAGGCTTCTCACGGATGGAATGTTGCTCGGAGGTTACGAAGCGTTCTTATTACGAAAGAATTTTAGAAATGAGTCAAGCAGTTTTTGAGTTTGTTCCTTACAAACATTAAAATTAAAACAAAAAAAAACTTCTACATTCTATAGGTAAGAGCGGTTGAATAACGCCCCACACTCACAGCCTCAAACCCAAACCCTAAGGATTCCCTGTGTGTGACCAAGAAAATAAATTTAAACTCAACATTTAAAAATCTTTCTCGATGGGAATCGAGTCCGGGACCCTTCGAATGACAATCAAAGTGACATGTCGCTTAAATTCATATTCCTGCACGTATAGTGTAAATTATGACACAATCTAAGTTTTCTATAGTGGTAGTCCCATATAAGTTTCGAATCTCATCATTCGGAGCAGAGCTCCTTATCATGGTCCAGTAACCTGACCAAAGATCTTCCTTTGCAAAACCTTTCTTAAGGCAGCTAGGTATAGCTTTCTTTACACATTTTGAGAAATTTCAGGTGTCTATAGGAATATTACAATTCAAGGGATTGAAACCCTTTGACAACATGCAGAAAAGTCTTAGCAATAGCATCTCGTCAGTACCCTTTGTTAGAACCCTAGCACAGACTACATCTAAAAGTAATCCACCAAGTGGTGAATAACGATCGCACCGAACAAAAGCTACAAGCTTCAGGCACTCGAGGTAACCCCGCCCTCGTTTCTTATCGCACCGGTAACTGATTTGCACTTCAAGTGGCTTTTATTACCTCCACGGCTTTACAGTGTATGGTCTAAGTAGGTCTTCATCAAAATAGAACATTAAAAAACCTACCACTATGTCTTCCAATTTGCTGTTGAAGGACTATGCCACTATGAACATAAAAATAACTCCTTCGATCACCCAAAGTCTCCCGGTCGATTTGAAGCGAGTGGTAGCAAACCAAAGTGGTAAAACACACTACCCTCAAGAGTTAGTGGTATATAACTGAGTGGCCCAGGGCTCCAAGGGGAACATGACATCAGCAGGGTTCTTGATGCACGACGAGTAAGGAGGCTGGCTTAGGTTACAGAGTGATTGCACATTTCTTTATTTTAATAGCTGTCAAATGAAAAAAAATGAGCCACCTGAGGGTAAGTGGTACCACCTGGATACCTGGCGTTCGTCCACAGTTCGGTTTTCGCGTCATTTTTTGCCTCGTACGTGTAAACTGTGGAACGAACTTCATCCCTCAGTATTCCCACACTGCTATGACATGGGTCCTTCAAGAAGCGGGTCTATCGCTTCCTTCGAGGCCGGCAACGCGTTGGTGGCGCCCCTGGTGTTGCCAATGTCCATGGGCGACGGTGATCACTTACCATCAGGTGACCCGTCTGCTCGTTTGCCTGCTTAGGCTAAAAAAAAAAGTGGTCACCGACACCAAAAGCAACACCAAAAGCAGCATTTCCCATACATAATAGGCAAAGACAAGAGGAAAAGTAAAGAACGAACGACTCAAGCCAGAGGCTGGTATCTGGCAAGCTGGGCTGCAGAACCACCAAAAAACATAGAGACATAGAGAACTTCGGGGTTCAACTGGATTATAAGTCCAGCGGCCTTTAAAAGAGTTGTGCACCTCCTAAGTTTAGCAAAGGATGACGAAAAAGGGACATCGGCTTGGACTCAAACATGAAGAAGCCAGTTATACCCCATTAAAGAATTCTTCACCGTTAATATGGTCATATATGTCGGTCATAATTATGCTAATAGTGCGATTTAAAAAGTACTACGAGGTACTATTAATCATTATAGTAACAAGTAAGAAAGCTTGACTTGCTAATTTACTTCAAGGGCCATTAATTGCTTGTCAGGGGTTGTGATCACAAAATTACCATGCACTACCTACGTTATGTAATTTATATTGAATACGTTGGTACTTTCTTGTACAATTAAATGAATGGGGAAAACGGAAAAATAATTTCATTTAAAAAAAATTATTTCTGTTTTCAAATATGCAAAATTATTCAGAAACTGCTCACTGCTACGAGATAATAAAATTAGGTATCATATCATTTAATTTTTTTCCAAATTAAATATTATGAGCTTTGATAAATTTACGGTCTATATCAAAGATTATTTAGATTATGAGTTTCAATTCATCTCAAAGTGTCTCAAACTTAGCGATGGTCGTTTTTATAAAAACGTTTTTGAGCAACGATGCCAGTATACGATGCCGGCATCCGATGCCGATATATTGAAAAACGGATGCCCGCAACAACGATGCCAACCTCACCGAATGCGAGCGAGACAGTTGACAACGCAAGGAATAGCGTAGCGTAGCGACGTTGACGATGCGATTCCTTGCACTGTAGGTACACACACAACCTACATATTCCATAATTTAAATAGAACGATGTAAATTTTGTTTAAATTATTAAGTTCAAATACGGGTGGAACTGAATAGTTTTGAAAATGATGTCATGATATTACTTAATCTTCATCAGAATATCACCATTTTTTGTGGGGCTACCTTGAAGCTACATGTAGTACAGCAAATATAAATATATGTACATTATTCACGAACAACAAAGAATTTATTTAACTTGAAATGATCTGAAACAATTCTGCTCATCATTTCCTCATCCGGAAGGTTCTCATCCGATCGTCACATTTTATTAACAGTATACATTATATTTTTATACTGAATTTTTAAATATAATAATTAAATTAAAATCAGTTTATAAACAAAAAAGTTATACTAAAGCCTAAAACATACATAAAAAAATACAGTAGAATTGATAACTGTCCCCTTTTTGAAGTCAGTTAAAAATTAAAAGTCGTAAACTCGTAACGTTAAATATGCAAGCAACAAATGGTATCATTCATTATGGCACCGTTACCGAGCATCTAAACGCCGCAGCGCCGATGTGTATATCAGCTGGCACCTAAGTCGCATGGGCGCATCGATGCCAGAAAAAACGATGCCGGCATCGGATGCGGTTTGCTTATTACCGATGCGCATCGATGACAAAATATAGCGAAAACGCCCATCTCTACTCAAACTCAACTTTACATTTTCTAACTTCTATTAATCTATTCATATTAATACTTAAAGCAAAGGGTTATGAAGCCTTTTGCTAATCAAAAATAAGCAGTGGACCATAAAAAGGTCGATGGATGATAACGAGTGAACTCGTCCTGTCTTCTACTTACGCAAGCTTCACGACACAATCGTTAGCGTGATTCAAGAAAAAGTACAGCGCCATCTAGTGCACTAGAACGAAGACACAAAATATATAGGAAGAGAGGTAAATAGAAAGTTTACGAAAGTGGTATACTTACATTCTAAAGTATCTGATAAATAACAAATGATACGGGACTTCCACCACATTTTCCATTTTTGTGGTAAATACTGTAATTAATCACGCTGGCATAAAGTGTATTTATTCACAATTTATACATTTCACTTTTGAAAATATTCTGAAAAAAATCTCTTTGTCTCATTTGTGCAGGTTCCCTTATGTTTTCGTTCTCCCATATACCTAAGTGATAATGTATTTCTTACACGCATAATATTTCCTCGTAACATTTGTTTTCAGATACAGATATAATCTATATATATAAAACTCTTGCGTTACTGGGTGGTGATTGACTGACAGACAACGCACAGCCGAAACTATTGAACGGAAGAAGCTGAAATTTGGCATGCATGTTCCTTGGAACACTAAGAGAGAGTGTAGAGGAGCACTAAGAGAGGATTTTTGGAAATTCGACCCCGAAGGGGGTGAAATAGGGGGGTGAAATTTAAACGAATTCCAAGCGGGCGAAGCCTGCGGGCGAAAGCTAGTAGACTATAAAAGTTTTAATTTTATAGCCTAAAACAATAAACTTAACATTTTATTAACACTGAAAATTGTTACACTTTTCCCCTGATTCACAAACTCTAACTATCGTAGGGGTAATTCCCGAATACTTAGCTAGTAACTCCTTTGCTTACTAGCCTATGACTTATATATGCGTAGTTTTGTATAAATTCCCCAGCTTAATGTATTTTTCGGTAACAGGCAGGAAGAGTCCACACCGGTACACTAGTATAACTTTAGGAGTTAATAAAATTGCTAGTTATATTCTCCAGACATTACAGATAGGTAGTTTATAGAAATTGGACAGCTAACATTAAAGGCTAATTCTTCTAGATAACATAATAAAATTATCATGAGCCTAGCGACAAATAATAATCAATTAATCATGTTCACTACATGATATTGTAACCGCACAAATATGTAATCTTTCCAATAACTAAATTATGCAACATAAACATACGACAACAATCGCTTCCATTCAGATGTAAACGCTGAACGAAATCTTAAAAAACGCTATGACCTTGGCCATACCGAACGTGACCACACGTCCCGTGTTTATCGGGACAGACCCATTTTTGGGTTGTTTATCCCGGTGTCCCGAAACACAATCACAGAAAGTTAAAATGTACCGTTTTTTTTCAAAATGGATTGAAAATTTGTTAAACCTGACCATTTTTGTCGTGATTCGCGGAATTGAGTACCTTGGTGTATTCGCAGTTATATACGATTAAACCCTTAAAGTCGCAGTTTGCGTTAAAATATTTTTAGCGACAAGGACACGGGATGCAAAATGGTGCACGCAGTAGCTCAAACAGGTGTAAAGGTTCATAAGACCAAGAAAGAATAATGGCAAACTGCCATACTTAGTTTTATTTTATTTTCAACTTTCGCGTCTTTGAATCACTACATAGTATAAAACAAAGTCGCTTTCTCTGTCCCTTTGTGTCCTTAAATCTTTAAAACTACGCAACGGATTTTGATGCGTTTTTTTTATAGATAGAGTGATTCAAGAGGAAGGTATAACAACATCCATTAAATAGTTATTGCACCCGTGCGAAGCCGGGGCGGGTCGCTAGTGAACAATATTCTAAAAAATCCACCATTAATTTCTGAGCCCAATTATACAAGAATTTTTCGCAAGCTTACTCCAGAACCAGAGTATTTTGATATTTAATTTCCAATAATATGTATCTATTATAAGCATAGACAAATGAAGATAGGCTGCCTGTATGCGGAAGTGTCCGATGGTTAGAAAGAGAAAACGAGAGCAAAACACAAACTTCAACGACAATAATTGAAAAACGATTCAAAAGTTGCCAGTTCTTTTCATACTTATTTCTACTATGATTAAATGACATTTCATAAGGGTAAAGAAAACATACTTTAAAAATATCTAAACTTAAGCTTTCAAGCAAAATGTTATTTATTCATTAAAGATTGCCCAAACTACTTACTTTATAAAATACTGAGTAAATAAAATTACAAAATGATTATGTCTGTCAAAATACATTTTCTACCATTAAAATATAAAATAATTAAATGGTAACATTTTTCACCCAATGGAAAGGATATCACTGTTATTTTAATCAATTAACTTTTTATTAATAATATTATTTAACGCTGACCAAGACGCGTACAGACATTATTGATAAAATATGCAGAAAAAATATTAAATTACTTTGTTATAAATGACGTTTTAAGACGCTACAAAAAGTAAAAATGATTTTTCGCCCTTGTTCTTTACGAATACAAGATGTCCTGTTTTTAGCCAAACAAAAAATGGTCACGTTATCCATACCACAATCAGACTTGAATTACCATTACAGATCGTGAATTATCAAATGCGACATCAGTTCCAATAATTCATTTCCATTCGTTATTCGAAATACAAATGGTTCTTTTATTTATACGCTATATGTCCTTGGACCATCCGCGGTTCAGATTATGTAACAAGGCCACGCTGACACCCGCACCATACCTTTATGTGTTCCGTAGTTGCAAATTAGAGCTATATTCCAGTTGAACCAAACACCAACGTTAAGGTCAAATCATTTAATGCTACGATCGGCCGCCAAAAAACTTCAAATCGCTTTTCAGGGGGGGTTATTTGTGGTTAAAACTGCAGTCAAACTTCAGTGAAGCACCTACTTCATACAAGTTTACTTACTTGACTATTCTCTACGAGGAAATTGAAAGAATGTCATCACGAAGATGTTTATAAAAATCCCAGATTAAGAAAATTTGGACTTGAAATTATGCATAAAGTTGCAACATGACATTGCAATTTTATGACAAGTAAGTACCTACCAGATGTAGGATGTACGGTATGTATGTAGTTGTACGGATACGGATACTAAGCTCAGTTTAGCCCCAGATAACTCCTCGACGATTAACAGCACAGTACCTCAAATTGCTTTGCATTTAAGACCCACTTAGCATTATATGTATATTATTGTGTTTTAGTTATTCAAACGAACCACTTTAAAACCATAGCAGACATAAGCCAACGGTTCATTGCCAGTTTTCAGTGGGTCAATGATGAGTGAAGCGTGAAGGTCGCGTGGACGGAGACAATATTATAAGTAGTATACCGAGTGATGTAACACGATACGACGGACATTGATGTCATGCTCATAAAGTATATGCGACTCCCACGTGTTATAGTTAAGGAAAATAGGATATTAATTGTTGTTATGGATCCTAAGACCAATTTCATAAGAAACATCACCTCACCTGAAACCTTAACTTTGGGCGGTTTATTGACTCCAAAGCAGCAGCTAGTAAGCCAGGTATTCTGGCAAAGGTACGGCGATACTTCACACCAACACAGATGCATAAAGTATAGGTTCTGTCATGTGTGGAGTACTGCTGTCACATTTGGGCTGGTGCCCAATGCTACCTATCAGCTTTGGATTCGATGGAGAGGCATGCAAAGAGGCTTATAGGTGACCTTGAAGCTGGTAAAAACCAAGCTCCAAAATCTAGAGCTTTAGTGTTTTTTCCTAGATTCATCTTAAATGAACTTTAAAATGGTTTTTAAACGTTTCTATTTACCTTGGCCCTGTAATTACATGGTTGTTTCAAATCTTGTGAAATCATTTCAACTTTTTATACTTAACTGATTCTCGTGAAACAGCTTTATAATATACATTGATCTCCCGTGGCAATTATAAAGTGTGATAATTTCAATTTCATTACGAGACTCTGAAGTATTAAGAAGTGGAAAATCCTTCAAGAATCTTCTTTAGTTTAGACTCATTCTATCGATCAGTAATAAGAAAAAAAAACTTTTATAAGAGTCATCGATGGCCCATTTGTTTGCGACAATTTTCAAAGGGTACAAAAATAGCAAGCGAGACACGAATTTTCTTAAAACACTATCATAGTGAAACGGCAGAAAATGAAAAAATTCTCGCTGAATTAACGACCTATCTCAATTACGCTACTTATCAAAGTTTTCAAGTTTCAGCATTAAAAACGTTAGGTAAGACGGAGACGGGAGCACTATTAAATTATAAAACTCCTCGGTGTTAAACTAAAGCAACAATGTTTATGCTAATCACTAACTACATAGTATCAACGGATTTTTATGCGGTTTTCACTAATTTTCATTAATTTGTTTAATTGATGTTAGGAATTGAACTGAATCTACCGAGTAAGTAAATTACACTTACCTATGCATTATTTTAATCACTTTATCAAAAATGGTAAACGAAATCTGATTACTCTCGATCAATCTCTTACAGACTTAAATCTATAATAATCATAATCATGTATGTAGGAATATGAATTGTTCTGCAATACAGCATTATACAGAAATAGATATAGATGATGTAATGTGCATTATTTCACTAACACTTTGCAGCTATTATTTATCACCGTACACAACAAAAGCTTTATGGAAATTACCTACAATGTGTAACTTATGATGTACTTGAAGTTACAAAGGGACCTCAGATCATAAAGGCTATTTTCATTGGTTTTTAGATTTGTGGATAGTGCATGCCACTGCGTGTTCCATACGAAATTCGATATAATTGATACCCACACAAACACAAATGCCAGCTTGCACGGTTGTGATCAAGATGAATTGCCGTCAGGCAAGAATTTAAAATGTCGTAAGTATATTTTGCTTACAAGCTAAATTGAACTGCGAACACAGTTCGGTCAATTTCATATTATCGGGGATCAGATATAGACTCGCATGGAGAGAGACCGCATGTGGTACATTTTGTTTACTCCTTGGGGCCCGCAAGCGAAATAGGTACTAGAGTTTTTGTAACGCATCTCATAGGAAACATATGCAACTGGGCCCCCATAACATATTACTCGATGCGGGCAATGCGGGCTCTGCAACTTTATTGTTAGAGATTTCTGTAACGCATGCCATAAACAGTTCATGCCACAGGGTCTCCATTGACGGTCCGCGTGAGGAACGTTTTCATTATTAAATTTGATAGGGCTCGCAAGCGAAGTGTTGGAGATTTCTGTAATGCATGCCATAGAGAACGCATACCGCAGAGCTCTCATAAAAAGGGTCTATATGGAGTCTGTATGGAATGTCCGCACGGGGAAATTATCATTATTTGATGGGGCCCACAAGCGAGATGTGGAAGATTTTTATAAAATAATATGCAATGGGGTAGGACCCGCACACAGGGAAATACTTCACATAGCCTTAATTCACATTTTATCAATGGCTGAGATGTATCCTCCCACCTGCATACTGTATTGTATACTGACAAAAGAAGTCACGAAATAAACTAGTAGTGGTAGCAACTAACCTTTGATTATTTCTGTAGATGATATGATGACATCGCTCTCATCCATTCTCACTTTGTAGCACAGGAATGCTGCTGTCTTCTTTATTTTGATGAATATTTTGGGCCGTTTGATTTATTTTTGTTTTCGTGTGGAACACTTTATGGGAACATCTTTCTGAATATGGGATCTGGTGACAGGAAAACTAAACTTCTGTGTACCTGAAAGTTTAAGTTCTTATTAGATGATACATATTTAGGTCTGTTTGTAAACAATCATCATTTGATATTATATCACCAGGGAAACACTGCATCAGTTCAACATTTTAAATACAACTAATTCAATAAAAAATCAGGAGTAATTATTATATTTTAAAACTGGTAGATGCTCTCTCTTGGCTCGGGGAATCGAATTTGTTGCATTATTAAATATTATTTTCAAATTTTTGCAACATTATTCATTGATGCTCCACTTCTATTGATTGTATTATGATGTTATAGAACCTTTTCAATACATAAGACTATCCAACACAAAAATAATTTTTATATCGTAACAGTAGTTCCTGTTCCTGCTTTATAATATTCATATGTATAGATATAAATAATTATAGGAAATAGTAGTAGTGACTAAAAAAAATATCTATTTTTTTCTAACTGTAAATTATCACTGCCACCCATAAATGTCAGTAACACTAGGCTTATTAGCTTATCACCAATGTGCTGCTGACCAAGAACAATATAACAAGTATGAAATTAAAAATTGCTCATAGTTTTTCTTTTACCAATCTTGAATTGAGTTCAATGGTTTCACATTCAAAAATCTGTAGTGATTCCTTAACACATTCTATAGACATGGGTATACCCAACTTCTGATCAAAGGGAGGCAAGTTTTAATATTTTCAAAGGCTACAAGGGCCTTATCCGAGATCAAGGAAGAGGAGACAGCTTCTTCTACCTGGTTACACCCATGTCCATAGATTTTAACTCATGAGAAGTATAGCAAAAGTATAATGATTAGCAATAGCTCAACTTATATTCTAAGAGACATGACTCTATAAAATCTATATTGTAAATAATTTAGGTAATAAGATTTATCATCACTACATTAATTACATTCAATGTAATTTTCAACATTTTTTTTTTTTTTTTTTTTTTATGGAATTAAGATAGCAAACGAGCATGCAGTACCACCCTTCCCCTGCCGCCCATAACAACTGTGACCGACCTAGAACTAGACTCAAAGGGACTAGGATGGTTAGTCCAGTTAGTAGATGGTGTTAGAATATTAGTTGGTTAGTTTGTTAATAAGTGCGAGGACAGGGTATGTTAGTGATAATTAGTCCTGTTAGTTAATGTTAGTAATAGTCCAGTTAGTTATTGTTAGTATGAGTCTTGTTCCAGTTCGGTCACAGATGCGTTGCTACCCCTGAGGTCTGAGATGGTCGCCTCTAAAAAAGTGAAACCGGCTCCACAAACCTTCCTATCCGGAACACAATTGCTCTTAAAAACAATTATTATGACGGTAGGAATGGTACTGAGTACCTTGGCGGGCGGTGGTACTACCCCGGGCGAACTCTAGGCTCTACCACCTGACTTCATTTTACCGCAACTAAATGAAGTTTACACAAATTATCTTGTATCGCTTATCGAGGCAACTCCTGGTTGCACTGATTGCTTTTTATGTAACTATATGTGAATGTATTACCAACCTATTAAGCTCCTTATTAGAAAAGGATTTATTTTTTAACACGAAAGGTAAACAATTGCATTCTCAAACTTAGAGATTTTCATAAAAATTACATTGATAAAAACTTTATTAGAAGTAATAGTAATTTCTATTAATATATTCATAGATTCATACAAGTCATCTAAAACTATCCCATAAATAAACATTTAAAATTTTTGGCTACATAACTGCTCCAATCTGTAATTTTGAGAAAAAAATGTTTCTTTAAAAATCAATTAAAGCTTGACAAGACAAAACAATTGATAGTAAATTAGTAAGAGACAACTAAATGATAGGCCCGCACCAGGCATCTCATACATAGGGAGCCTACAATAATATAAAGTCTATTCAAAATGTTTAAATATTGTCAGCTTCACAATTCCAATAGGAGTACCTAAGTAATTGGAAGCACGTAGAAACAGCAAGCTATAAAACTTGTGCAATGATAAGGTGGGAGCAGAATTTAGGGTAAACACCATACATCAGAAGCGGTATTACCTGCATACTATTCACAAATGAGTGTAAGTAGCATTCCTACAACAACCAGTTAGAAAGTAGTCTTATCCTAATAGGAATCAATCATATATCAACATAGGTCCTAGATACTAGAACAGCTTATTTAGAAAAAACTGATTATAAATAATTCAAGCATACACTGAGAGAACTATTCGTGTTTTGTGAATAAAATTAGAATGAAATCGAAATTATTCATACCATCTGTGCTTCGAGTGGGGTATCAAGGGCTTCAACTTAGCCTCTAACCTTGGCTGTCGACAAATCTGGGCTTCCGGCGGGTTTTCGGCGTTTCAAACCAACTAGCACCACACACAACACTACACGACTACAGTTCCACTTTTACTTACGATATATGCTTGTACAATATACTGAAACACGAAAGAATTAGTGCTTCGTCTAGTTTCCCTCTCATTCTAGTTTTTTAAACGGTGTCCGACGGAACAGTACGCTTCTTTGACAATGCGTAGGAGTCTGTTTATTACGCGGCGTAGGTCGATTCCTTTACTCAAATGTAAGGTCACACCACCTGCAGCCAATTCAAGTAGCCTTCACCGTTCTTTAACAGAGAATAGCCATTCTTTTCTTCTATTTTGCACTGATCAACACCATTCCGCTCCACTTTCTGTGCTACGTCTAGCACGTCTACAATATCCATCCACTATATCAGACAACATGTAAACAGTATCACCGGCCGTAACAACAAATTACACTAATAAATAAGTCAGGCGAAGCAAGGTCGCGGATTGTCGTTCAACTTAGATGCAAGTAAAGTATGACGTATTGTATTTATTCGCCGGGCCGAAGCCGACCCAAATGAAAGCAACAGACACAGACAAACAGACAAGTGAGACAAGCAACAGCACTCAGCAGCCGTTACGTTAGGAATTGCTTGGAGCTTGGAGAGTGGAGACTTCAAGTTGAAAAAGCCAATTTTTAATACGTTTCGTTTCTCTTTCTTTTAAATGTCATATGTTCGTTCGTAGATTATACACTGATAAAGATATCAAAATCTCAGCTTGTCAAAAATATATTGTATTTGGCGCCATCTAGTATCTACTCCTACATCAGATCTGTAGAATAAAAATAGGAGCATTTTGTAAGACCCAAATTATTGTCTATGATACAACATAAGGGTTGGTGAACATCGATACACTTGAAAGGGTGAATTTATTGATGTCATTGACAAAAATGCTGATAAATGTGCGTTGTCATTGTAGTATGTAATTTCTGACAGTAAATACATGATAATATAAAATAAATGTGCGCCAACCCAAACCTAAATCATGGTATGTAATATGTATTGCTTGACCAGGAAAATAAAAAACCTGTCATGAGGGCGCTAAAGTTTTCTTTTATATGGCAACAGCACAGGCAACAGTAACTTAGTAACGCTAATGTTATTATTGTCATTTCAACAACTAAGTCGGAAATGTTTTTATAGGAATAAATGATATTTTAAAGGAAAGTTTATTTTAGCAAATAGAAAACAACTTTTCTTTCACGACTATAAATAGTTTTCGGCATTTTCGCAAACATTATGCTGTGAAAATAATAAAACAAACTATGACATTTAACTCGCTGACAAGAACACTGACAAGCAGTTTACAAGTGACGTTTAGAAAGTAAGCGGCGTTGCCAGTAAAATAAATTAGTTCCATGAGCTTACCGCAATATGGCGAGGTTTTTTATATTTCTGGTCAACCTATAACTGAAAAAAGAAGGCTATACTAGAGAGTTACTCAACTCTGGGATCCGGGCATAACATTTGTCATAAACACAGCGATAGTCCAGAATTGCTAATTTCCTTAAAGCCAATTTCCTTAAATGAAGGATAAATATAAGTGTCTGTCGAATAACTGTCTGCCGCAGTGACTATGAGTCGCGTGGCGCTACCACAGCAAGAGGGTACATTTGAAAATATGTTCACAATTATTAACATTAAACAACATAGCACTTTATAGGTTAATATTCTCAGATATCTTGTCCAAGACTTCTGTTTGTAGTATCCATTTAGTTTTATTATTATTTCAGACCGTATTAAAATAGGTTCAGTTACGATAACGTACCATACGCTATCCTAGATATAGCAAATTATCCTGCCATAACAAGGCCATAGCATGATATCCTATCCAGTCCTTTGATGATAAATAGCAGCCTTCGGCCCTTTCTCTATCACAATAACACATTATATTAAATAAATCATATTAATAGTGTCGATATCGCACCGCACCATTAACTTCCTAAAGAGTTTTTATTGGATTATGAATTTTAATCTTATTCATCTAAATAAAATAATTATTAGCAAAAACACAAGGATTATTAACATTTTATGTACATATAATAAATAAAGAATTAATAAAACTGAAGTTACACAAGTAAAATTTTGTACAAAATTTACCTACCTACTTAGGGGAGATGTGCTCAAGACGGCATACTCAGGTAAGATGACACACCTACTATATTGCTTTAAATATTCGCGCTAAGAGTGCAATTGTGACGTTAACGGGAGTCTACATAGATGTCGCTAGTACTCAAATTCAGTATGGCGGAATAAGAACGCGGACTGGCAAGCAGTGCACGTTTTTGTGATTTTGATATGCTCAAAAGTTTGCTTTCGGTTTTGTTTGATGGTGAAAATACATGTAAGGTAAGGGTCTTTACTTCAAACTAATTTGAATTGTAAAAATGGGTTATTAAACTGCACAAATATAGCTAAAAACGCATCCTAACGTAAAAGGTATGGTCGTGACAATTTAAACCATAATTTTGTGACCGTTGGGTAAAATGACATACAGGGCGTGGGTGTAAGATGGCATACTATGTCATCTTATCCGTGTAAAATAGGATAGGAAAACTTACCTGTTTTCTTTTTTTATACAGAATGTTTACTAATGAACATCGACGCGAAAAAAAAGGCTATTGAAGCTGTGAGGGACAATCGAATGGTCTGGCTTTTAGCATTGATAAGACGACATACCCTTAAGGTGTAAGATGACATACAGTAACCAACTTATCTCTGAAATGAAGAGAGGCGCTGTCGGACGCAATTCGAGAGGTAGTTACTGACAGACGAATGACCACATTGTACTTATGAATGACTTTTTAACATGACGGCATTAGTTCCAACTTTTGCAATTTCAGAGATAAGTTGGTGGCAATGTACCATGTCATCTTATCCTATACATATGTCATTTTACACATGTCAACCTAAGTGCCATTGATGTTTGTTTTCAAAGTTAATATGACGTTGATTGTTCTGAATTTTAAATAATTTTGTTGATTATGATACCTTTTAGAATATACGCAAGATGCTGATCTCATATGACTAAAATTATTTTAAATATTTCCCTTGAAAGAAAAAGTATGTCATCTTAAGCACAATTCCCCTAAGTATTTACGTACCGAACTACTTATTTCAACTTTATTCCTTTATCACGAATGTAAAAAATAAAAAAACGAAATTACAAAATGAGATATCTTTATTTATTCGCATCTTATATTTTTATTATAATTTATAGATAATAATACAAGCTATAAAGAGTAAGTATGTTCAGATGTTTAATTGTTCGTTGACCACTTTACACCTGTCCTTGGCAGCGGCCACCGCTCCGATAACTGCAGCTCGGAAACCTATAAAAATAATCAAACTCAATTTTATTAATTTAGTTTAGTTTTTAGTTATTTATTAATTTAGATTTTCATCCATCAATATTGCGATCACACGATTTAGCACCATCATTAACCTAGGCCTGAAATGTCACCTGTGTGGTTTATCAGCGCTAAACGCTACGTGGCGTGGCATATTTTTCTAATACCCATATTTAACAAGCCGGGAAGAAAATCCTAACATGAGGTGGTCCACAAGTTGATCAAAGCTCGAAAGGATGTTATTTAGAACATTTACCAACTCATTAACCTAGGTCTGAAATGTCACCTGTGTGGTTTATCAGCGCTAAACGCTACGTGGCGTGGCATATTTTTCTAATACCCATATTTACCAAGCCGGGAAGAAAATCCTAACATGAGGTGGTCCACAAGTTGATCAAAGCTCGAAAGGATGTTATTTAGAACATTTACCAACTCATGTTGGTGAATCTTAGGATTAACCAATATATCTTAGGATTCTCCGTGGTTCGGGCTTTTTTTACAATAATACATACACTAAAACATTAAATAAGTATATGATTTGTGTTACGTGTCAGGAGTACTGGGTTCGAGAAAATGCCAAAATGTACCACAAAGACTTTATTGTACTCGTAGATACACAATTACACACTGTACACAGTACACACTACAACACTATGCACGTAGGTACTCGTAACACACTCGTCGAACACTGTATCGCTCGTAGAAATCACTTCACTTCGCACTGGTATCGCTCGTAGGTATCGCTGGTATCTTCCTGGTTTCGCTTCCGAAACTAGAATGTCCGTGGTTGGCCGATCGCCCCTTTATGTATACCACTCACCCACCATTCACGACAATCGAGAATATTCCCGCGAAGTCCGGGCCCGCGTCGAAATAAAGTTCGAGAACGTTCCTTGCAACCGACTTTCGCCCGTATGACTATTGCCGTAATGGTCGAAGCGTCGTGCGTCCTTTTGAGAGAGCCGCGCTCCTATTGTTTCTATTGTTGCGCGACATGTTTATGGCCCCTATTGTTTATTGTTTTCGGCGTAGCGAAGTCGATGCGCCAGGGTTGTCACATTGCCCCCCTCTTAGTCATGCTCGTCCCGAGCATTATTCGATCCATGAAATGGTGCCAATCTGTCCACGTGCACGATCTTCGGCTTTCTTCTGTCCCCCTGTCTGATCCGGTAGGTCACGTCGTTAATCCTCGTGACAACTGTGTAAGGGCCTTCCCATCGTGCTTGTAGCTTCGGAGACTTCCCTTTCTTCCGCAGTGGATTGTGCAACCATACAGAATCTCCCTCCTTGAAACCATGTTTCCGAGCATCGCGATCGTACCGGGTTTTCATCTTTTCGCTGGTCTTCAAACATTGCTCCCTTACAAGATCATGTGTCTCGTCCAATTGTTTCCGTAAGTCCGCGATGTATTCAACGGTTGGTTTCGGGGCATCTGGCGGTGTTCCGGTAAGCAAATCCAACGGCAGACGCATTTCTCTTCCGAAGTTAACTTTAGCGGGTGTAAATCCCGTAGACTCGTGTATGGCAGACCGATATGACATCAGGAACAGAGGAATGTACCGATCCCAGTCTCGCTGATGTTCCTCGACGACCTTGGCCAAGTGATTTTCCAACGTTTGGTTGAATCTCTCCACCATGCCGTCAGATTGAGGATGCGCCGGTGTGGTACGTGTCTTATTTATTCCCAAAAGTTCACACATCTCCTGGAATAACGTCGACTCGAAGTTCCTGCCTTGGTCGCTGTGTAACTCCAATGGTACACCAAAGCGGCATACTACCTCCTGGACAAGTTTCTTGGCCACGGTCTTCGCCTCTTGGTTCGGAGTTGCAAACGCTTCCGGCCATTTACTGAAGTAGTCTTGAACCACTATGATGAATCTATTCCCGTCTTCCGTCTGAGGGAATGGCCCAGCAACGTCTATGGCGATTCTCTCCCAAGGGGCTCCGACGTTGTACAGCTGTAGTTTCCCTTTGGATCTAGTGCGGGGCCCTTTCACTGAAGCGCACACTGTACACTTTCTGCACCAATCTTCAACGTCCTCTCGACATCGCACCCAATAAAAGCGTTCTCGTATCTTTACGAGGGTCTTCTTGATGCCGAGGTGCCCACCGGAAGTGCCATCATGTACCAGCTTCAGCAAATCAGCCACTTTACTCCTAGGACGGTCACTGGCTGGCCTGTCGCTGTCTGCAGATTGCATGATGGTCGTCCATTTTCCCACATGATAGTCCGCTTGAGTAGTTCCGGTCGAACGATGGATTTCGATGCTCCCGTGTCAATTGTAAAGCGACAGGGTATGCCATTTATTTCTCCAGTAGTTACGAGGCTGTTCCCGTCACAAGCTTGTGATACCAAAATAGTAGGGGCTCGACGAAGTCCAGCCAGTGCCCGCCCCGCGGCGCTGGCGCCTCTTAGTTTAACGGCTCCTGGGTGTCGATTTGGGTAGCGGTCGACACCGATTTCGGTTGCTTCCGAGTCCGGCAGTTAATCCTTATATGACCTCGTTCACCGCATCCGTAGCAGATAGGCCCAGTACGAGGTTGAATCGCTGCCACCACTTCGCGCACCTTATAACCTTTATAGTCACTTCGTACCGCTTCTACTTCAAGGGCGTGCGCTAAAGCTGCTTCCAAGGTTGCGTGATGACCCAAGCGCACCGTTGCTCTCACTTCGGGATCCCGTATGCCGCTGACGAAGGCCTCTAATACTTTGTCTTCGACGGGTGTGGAACTCGACGCATAGGCTCGGCGTACGAGGCGCTCGATCTCCGTAGCCCATTGTTGCAGTCCTTCGCTCGACCTCTGTGACCGGTCTTTGAGCTGCGCACGATATACATGCTCAAGGTGCTTCTCCCCGTATCGAGCTTCCAATGCCTTAAATAGCGACTCCAAGGTGCGTCGCTCGGCGGGCAGGTTCTCAAGGACCAGCAGTGCGTCTCCTCGAAGAGCAAGGGTGAGTGCCGCCAACGAGTGTTCGTCCTCCCAGCCATTCCCGCGTGCAACTACCTCAAATTGGTGCCTAAATGCTGTCCACGAGGTCGTGCCGTCGAAACTTGGGACCTTAAATTTCGGGGCCCCAGAGCATGAACTGGTTGCTGCCGTGCCCAAAACCCTTATTTTCTGCAGCTTGTTGTCCAAATCTCCGAGCCTAGTTTCGTAGGAGTTCATCGACGCACTGAGGCTGTTGATTGACGCGTCATGGCTTTTGAGGGCTTGGTCATGCTCGGATGTACGCACTTTTACCAATTCCAGGTCCTCCTTCATGACGTTTAAATCTCCCTGGAAACCATCCAGCTTTGCGTCGATCGCCTCCATGGTTTTGCGCTGGCTCTTCATGTCTTCGCGCAGGCTCTCCATTGCTTCGCGTTGGCTCCGCTGTATGGCTTCGCACTGGCCCTCCATGGCTTCGCGCTGGCTCTCCAATTTGCTTTCCAGGCTCTTCATGGCTTCGCGCTGGCTCTCTATTGCTTCGCGTTGGCTCCGCTGCATGGCTTCCATCGCCTCGCGCTGGCTCCGCTGTATGGCCTCTAATAAAGAGGCCATATCGAATGCACTCGGTGTTGGTACTGATGCAGCTGATGTAGTTGAAGGTCCAGCGGTGGTCTCCGTTTCCATTCGGTCACGCCCCGGCGACTCCATCCGCGCGGCATCCAATGCCGTCTGCCGCCGCGTACGAATCCCTTCTTCACTTTGAGGTACAACAGGCATTCCGCTTCTGTCACCAATTGTTACGTGTCAGGAGTACTGGGTTCGAGAAAATGCCAAAATGTACCACAAAGACTTTATTGTACTCGTAGATACACAATTACACACTGTACACAGTACACACTACAACACTATGCACGTAGGTACTCGTAACACACTCGTCGAACACTGTATCGCTCGTAGAAATCACTTCACTTCGCACTGGTATCGCTCGTAGGTATCGCTGGTATCTTCCTGGTTTCGCTTCCGAAACTAGAATGTCCGTGGTTGGCCGATCGCCCCTTTATGTATACCACTCACCCACCATTCACGACAATCGAGAATATTCCCGCGAAGTCCGGGCCCGCGTCGAAATAAAGTTCGAGAACGTTCCTTGCAACCGACTTTCGCCCGTATGACTATTGCCGTAATGGTCGAAGCGTCGTGCGTCCTTTTGAGAGAGCCGCGCTCCTATTGTTTCTATTGTTGCGCGACATGTTTATGGCCCCTATTGTTTATTGTTTTCGGCGTAGCGAAGTCGATGCGCCAGGGTTGTCACATTTGGTTACAAACCATTCTTTTCTAAATGATATGTCCCCTCCGCGGTAGAGCCGGCCGGCGATGTAACGTTGTCCTTCATGATAGCAGGATGGCCGCCATTTTTCAACATGGCGGCGGATCCGAGAGTGGTTTGCGCGGCAAGACGGAGCGCGAGGTCCCGTGGGAGACCACACCGCACACCACCCTCTGCTAACGCCTCTATCATCATATAAACCTACAGGGCCCAGAGGCAATATTAATATTAAAACGTGAGTATTAGAGAGCCTCTTGCTGCTTCCATAAAAAAAGGTTCATCCGTTCATCATTAGGTAGGTGTTATTGTTATATCAATCAATCCTATAATTGGGTAAAATGGGAATAGTAATATTAATTGCCCTCATCGTCATCACACCCCATAACTGTCAAAACTGTCCCATTACTGGGTTCGAAAATCAGTTGACCTCAAGAGACGTTAAATGCAATATCAATAATGCAATAGACTTCATACAATACACCCTCGAGAATATTATGAATTTTTACCTATGTTTTATCAGATTTTAATGAATGTTTCTTCGTGATGTTTTATGATAGGACTAGATGCATCTTGCACAATGTAGACGCTACCAATTACATTTAAAACTATTGTATTCAAAGTTATACTCACATAGGCTGGTCCACTTCCACTTAAAGCGGTGACCGCATCCATTTGGTACTCCGGTACCTCCTCGCAGGAGCCCACAGCCCTGAACAGCTCGGCTGCCAACTGAGCGTCTTCTGGGGTCGCGCGAGACCCTCTGGAGAAAGCCGCAGCCCCCTCCTTCACCAAGGCAGGTGTGTTTGGCATCACTCTGATAACACGCGCTTCGTGGGGAAGAACCTGCAAACAACATTTCCATGATTTACTTTCTTCAAAGCTTTTTGCTATCCCGAATCGGAAATACCTTTTCCTAAAATCCTAACAGGGCATAAAGTGATTTGACTGTTATTACTTATTACTGACTGTTTTCGAGTTTTTACGGATTTGCTTGCCTTCATTTTATGTTTTCAAGGGAGGTACTCACTCTACAGGTTTTACTATTTACTATATTATCTTATTCTGCTTTAATGTAATTAACTACCTACCTTAAAATGGAACTGACAAGCCATCTGATAGCAAAAATGATTGGATTTAAGTAACATGAAAGGTATCACTAAGCTTAAGCTAATATCTTACCTTTTCGATGGTGCCTGTTGAAACTCCCATAGCAACTGATATAAAGAGCTTGTTTTTCGCCGCTGGCAGATCTCTGACTTCCTTCAAGGCTGGCGAGACGACATCAGGCTTCACCGAAACGATCACCACATCTGACCGTTCGACTACAGGTTTGTTTTCAAATATCGCAGTTGCTCCCAATCCCTGAAATAATTAAGCAAAACTTATTATAAATTATGTCCTGTTACAGTTTAATGCAGGGGTTTGTTAAGCGATACCAGTGATGATTTCTATATACAAGAAGTGATGTTTGTTGGTAATAAACCTAGTACTCTATGAATACAATTGTATCCATTCTTTCTAATTTGGCAAACGGAGATCTCCCGCCAGGCGAGACGGCATGCCTGGGGGGCGGCCGAGGCCCCAAGTGAATGTACTCGAGGCGTGGTATATATGCCGGTGATGTAGAAATCTTCGATAGCGCATTTCAGGCTTTGGTGACGTCACCGTGTGACGTGTGTGCGGTGTCACCACACTAATATAGACGTGTTAGGAGAATTTTACTAGTCTCTATTACTAGGATTTTAACTTGCCACAAATAAATTCTTAGGGAACATACTACGTGACCTATTTTTTTCACGCGAAAACTACTGATTGAACTATTGAACTTAGTATTGGTCACTATTGGTGTAACACATAGGCATGAATACGTGTAATCTGTGACATAAGCTTATTTTAATAATACAAACATTATTATTATGTAGGGTAGTTATATTTATAAAATTGACAACGTGAAAAATTGCCTGAGGGCACGACAATGCCCCTGCCAAGTCGAGCAAAAAAGCGCCACGGCCGTACCTTCCTTTTCTAAGCATAATTATATTTTTCATTCCACATCACAAATTGGCCAGTGGAAGCAATCGAGTAGCAACAAATACGCCATAAACTTAAGTTATGATTAATTTAGAATCCTCGGTATTAAGAAAGTATTAAAAAGTTATATTTACAGTGAAACTACACGCGTGTACGTTAAATGCGTTCGTATTATGTTTGCAAATAAAGTACTCGTATTGATAACAGCGCTGATAAATGGCAGTGTAGATAATAGGGGTCGGTACAGCCAAGGGCGGATGTTGTTTGAATTAGTGACACAGGTTACTGTAAACCGGTCAAGTGCGAGTCGACTCGCAACGTAGCGTTCCGTAACAAAAAAAAAATCGGCCAAGTGCGAGTCGGACTCGCGCACGAAGGGTTCGTTACCATCATGCATAAAAACGCCAAAAAAATCTGGTCTGTTCTATGAAAGCCTCACTTAAATATTTAATTGCTTTATTGTAGTCACATCTTACGCACAACGCCATCTCTTGGACCGAAAGGTAACTAAACTATCTACTAGATTCTAAAACTACTTAAAACCATTTAAATATTTATTTTATTCTGTTTTTTAGTATTTGTTGTTGTAGCGGCAACAGAAATACATCATCTGTGAAAATTTCAACTTTGTAACTATTACGGTTCATGAGATACAGCCTGGTGACAGACGGACGGACGGACGGACAGCGTAGTCTCAGTAATAGGGTCCCGTTTTACCCTTTGGGTACGGAACCCTAAAAAGGAAGGTATAGCATAGGTTGGTACTATCACACCATGGTACGGCCCGATCGCCGTTGAAAGGGTTGTGGGTTCAATTCACGATGCCGAAAGAATGATGAGTTTGTTCATTCTTTTCTTGTGTATTGTCCATAACGACCTGGATAAAGTGTTTTATTGCTGTATAGCTACATATTCATTATGGTAAATTTTAGAATCCATATTTTTCAATTTAGTTAAAAAACCGGTCCAGTGTAAGTTGGACCTGCAAACGTAAGGGTTTTGTAGTTAGTACCGACCGATACAAACTTTAATTGGTCATTATCAAGATAAATATACAAAAAATCCATTTTTTAGGTGGCTTATATGGAATCCCTTTGGTTTTTTTTATATTTAACGATTTAATCGTATGATAGAGGCTACAGTAACACACATTTTGTAAAAATTTTGGCGTTTACTTACCTATTTTTGTTCAAAAATGTGGCATAGACCGAGGAGGCTTATTAATTAAAAGGGATACCTTTGTCATTCTTTTTTTTACGGAACCCTAATATACAATGCTCTATGTACCTACAGTGGTGATTACTTACTCACGTTACACCATTTCGCAACTAAATGAAACATACGAGTAAAGATGACGTCATAATGATGTACTAAGTACCTAACGAGTAACTTAAGTTACTTAATCGAGGTATGTATGTATACAAGGAATATACTTTCTAACGAAGGAGTTTTATATCTCTGTTAAAGTGCAAGATCAGCAGCAAATGGTGATGAGAGAAGGTACATCTGTACATTGATGAACAAAATGTAATTTGTGTTTTTTTCTTTAATTTTCATACCTTAAAAGCTTCTGCGCTCGCAATATCTGATGGATGACAACTGGCTGTTATTTCATCGGGTTTCGCTAATCCTGAAATAACAAGAGATATTCACGTTCGATCAGGAGTTCGTTCCGCCTATGCTATTAATGTATACATTTAAGATTGACGACGCGCTTTAATTACAAAAAAAAATAACCGACTTCAATCTTGATAAGTAGAGATAACTCAAAAACTACTCGCCAGATGGCGCTCAATTCAACATATAAGTGTAAAGTTCTCGTCACTACAAATTAATCAAGCCCAAACACTAGATAACTGCAGTAAATCGTTGAGGAGTTCCCTCGACTGTCTTTCGGCTTCATCAGATCGACTCCAGATCTTCATGAAATGGTAGCGCTTTAATGTACTTATGATAACATGAACAAACACACTAGTTGTCCATACAATTTTCGAAAGTTCCCCTCGATTTCTCCGAGATGCCATCATCAGATCCTGGTGTCCTTATCAGGGGACCCCACTGCGCATATCTACTTTACAACAAAAAAAGAATTATCAAAATCGGCCCATAAACGACGGAATAATCGCTGAACGTACATAAAAAAAAAAGCATATATACGGTCGAATTGAGAACCTCCTTCTTTTTTGAAGTCGGTTAAAAATGGCCTTAGTAAATTTTGCTTTTATGCTAAATAATAAATAAGTAGCACAATTTGGTTTTGGCGAAGACTGGCAATTCTGTATGTCGGTGACTTAAGCATAGGTCCATAGTCCATATTGCTAAATTTCAAAAACTACGAAGACGAGTGTTCGCCTACTAAAATATATAGGTATGAGTATATTCTCAACGTTGTTACTTATCCTTCTTCCATAATATTTTTATTGATAAGATTTACTTTGTCAACCATTGATTTCTGTTACAAATAATGTTCTGATCTGCTATAGTTTTACCTGCGGATATGAATCCATTGGCCAGCGCGAACGCCAGCCTCCCTCCGCCGATGAATCCAATCTTCATGGCTTCGCTTATAGATACTGTAACACATCCAAAAAACTATGTTTTATACATATACTTGTACTTGTCTATATATAAGTACACTAAAATAAAATGGAAATTCCTGTGATTTCAAAATAGCTGTTTTCTCAAATCATCGTCATCGTAACTAATAACTGTCTCACTGCTGTAGGTACACGGGTCTCTTCTGCAAATGTGATGGGTACAGGCTATAGTCCACGCTGGCCTAGTGTGGATTGGCAGAACAATGGTGAATTCTCAGGTATGCAAATTTTCTCTCGATGTTTTACTTCTCCGAAGCAAGAGATAATTACATTTCCTACATTTTTTTACAATTAGAGTATTAGCAGGATTTGAATCCAGGTTCTGATTCGTGATTCCAGCATTTAGACCACTCGGCTATCATTATTTTGTTTAATGTCACCACAAGTGCGTATACAGAGACGCGGTTGTGTTCCCGCCAAGTTAACGAAAAAGCGCCTATTTTATAATTTTATGGCAGAAGAATTACGGTTCGAGATTGGGCTTTGTCTATATTATATTATGCATGTATTTGATAGGATAGTTATTAACACGAAACAAAAACAGAAACAATTTTTTTTATTTATTATAATTAGTCTTTTTTTTTGTTAATCCGGGTTAATGACTGAAAGTTAGGAGAGGTTCTAAGATAAAGGGCTATTTATCCCGTATTCTCATGTACCTAATCGGAAGTTACGCGGGAAAAATTTCTACATGAATGCAGTCGCGGGCACAGCTAGCACGCAATATAGTGCTCATCTTCAGATTATCTAGATCTTAAGTGTGTGTACTTAAGATAAAGATAATTGTTAATCATAGAACAGAATGTCAATGTAATCAAAGATAAATCTAGTTTAGGTATAGACGTTAAGTTCAGAATGCGAGTTGTACTTTTTTGATACGCATCGATGACATTAGGGTAAAGTTGTAAACTATGGATGCGAAAAATAATTTTACGGGACGTACAAGACATAAGGAGAAGAATTTGATTGTGACATCATATCTGTATCTACTTATAATATTGACTGTCGATGTGAGCCTGATGATAATAATAATAATAATAAAATCGTTTATTTCAACCACAAATACAAAACTGATGAAAAATGATGCGTCTTTAAAATCTTAACTTACCTAATAATCATGACATTCAATCGAGAACTTTTATCAACATTCAGAGTTCAAGTAGGTCATTCATCATCGTCTTACAGTGAGGCCTTCAATAGTTTTCATTTAAAGAAATAAAAAAAATCGTAGAAACACTGAGAAAAAGCCTTGCACTTGACACAAAAATGTTACAAATGGATTTGTAGGCGTCATAGAATTAAAATTTCTTTCACCTAGTTTTTTGGATTTATTAAGAGCATTTTGGTAGTAGGTAATTAGGCATGAAGATGCTTATTTTTATGGTCCTAAGTTAATTGGACTATTAAAAATTTTGGGAGTATTAGAATTTAGGACGTGGGTTTTTTACTAAATTAGCGCATTTGGTTACGATGAATATGGCGCCTAGTTATGATGAAAAAATAAGTGAGGAAAATAATATACATTAATGAATAGCTGAAGCGTACAAAAAAGTGCAAACGAACACACTCACCTATAAACTAAAACTCATATGGTACATGGAGTAAATGAAACCATAGGTAACGTTTTATGAGCGGTTATTACAGAATGTGATGATTTAAAAATAGACATAGGAGTAACTCACTGTATGACGCAATGCAAACGTTTCAGATGTGTCTCGTATGAAGCCAAGAAGCTGACTGACTCCATTCTCGTTATCACTGATATAGCATTGTTATCAGTTTGGACAATATAACTCTTGTAGCTTTTTATGAATCGATACACGGACTTGACGATAACATCAAATTAATTGTATTTGAACAACTTCGTGAGTATAGAAACTTCCTGTACGTTGATATGTTTTATGCGTGGGTTGATTACTATAATAGGATTTTAAAAACATTTAAACAAAGACCTAAGAGGAATGTATGTATTACAAACAATTTTTAAAGTTTTGCAGCAGAAAAGGTCTAGAAGGAAATTCGGGAAGAATTTCCAAAAAGCGTGAAGTGATTGCATAGAAGAAGATTGTTGAAATTATTCAGCTCGAAATTGTATAATGCACGGTTCCTGTGATAGTCTAAATTAAAAATATTAACTACCTATAAAGACAAGCATCACAGCATAATTTAACGTCACGTTTTGTCGTTTGAATCGCCACCACAGCCTTGTGGACAATTTACGTTGCTACACGTGCTAATAGACACTCATAATATCTAGATACCTACCATTGATTGCATTTTATCATGCTGCACAGCATATAAATGAGTCAGAAGCAACGCCACATTATTAAAATAAATTACCTACTTCTATAATAAAACTGATTACTTCAAATATAATATCTAGAGTTTATCTTATACTTTAATGTTATAAGCTGAAGAGTTTGTTTGTTTGAATGGGCTAATCATATCGATCATAGATCACTCTCATAAATTGATAGCTTAGTGGTTAACGATTCGGCCTCTTATTCGGAGGAACCAGGTTCGAATCCCAGGGTATGCATCTCTGACTTTTCGGAGTTATGTGAGTTTTAAGCATTTAAATGTCACTTGCTACAAGCGGTGAAGGAAAACATCGTGAGGAAACCTGCATGCTGGAGAGTTCGCAAAACTCAAAGGTGTGTGAAGTCCGACAATCCGCACAAACTTGTACTTGGCTTCTATTCTTCACATTTCAGAAAAGAAATAATAACTACGTACTTGGTAAGTCGTAAGATATTGCTAGTTCTAACATTCAATTGTAAAGCAATTTATCCAATAGCTGGAGTGATCGATGAAATTATTATTTTGTCCTTGCTATGCAATCTTGTGTAAGTAGTCACGTGTAGTGCAAGAACTCGTTTAACTAAATGCACACGACGACAAACACCTACACACTTATACCGGATAGACTAGAATAGATAGTCATATACGAAGCGTGGGGTCCTGGTTTCGAATACCGGCTGGAGCCCTGTAGGTAACCATAGGTAGATATTTCAATTCAGGTCATGGGAGTGTTTGTGAGGTCTTGAGTTACCTATCCATGCCACCTGCGACACAAGGAATAATAGTTTGGAAATGCGGAGATTTCTGTTTGTCTGTGGGATTTCTGTCTGTGGGAATGGGTGTGTAGATAACTGATAAACGAACAGATGAGAAACCGGACAACCTCACAAGAAGTGGTCTTCCTTAGACTGCAGCCCTGTGATGTTCACAGGCATTTTTTTAAATAAATGTTTCTAATTCCCCCCGAATGAGTATAAAAAATATGAAGATATTTTTTGCACTGAACGAGAGAACGATCTCATTTCAGTGTAGAAATACAATATCCGAATCAAAACAGCGTAAGTGTGTAAGAAAATACCGACAAATTATAGATTTCTTTCGAATGTGTCGTTAAATCCTAGATTACCTATGTAGCTACGTAGGACGTAGGACTGCATTTATGCATGTTAAATGTTGACGTTATTATTAGCATCGTGGAAAATAAACAGCACGTATCGTTTACAAGGTCCGCGAGTGCACTCTGATCTCACTTGACATGTCGATACATATCTACCTATCGTCTATAGTCATGTGCACATTTAACATTAGATAACAACGTGTTAATAACTAGGTACATCGAGTAAACTCGTATTTGCTGAAAGAAAAAACTGGTGGTTGTAAATTAATATAATAAAAATTAAATTAATTAATCGTTATGTGCGTCTCCAAACTCTACCTATCGGACTCACAAAAGTGAAGGAGCAACTTACGTGAACGAGCTTATTACAATATGTCAGTGCAAACTGCATCAATTGAAGTAAGCCTCGGGATTCCGTTCAAAAATTAAACATAATCATGTTTGTAATATAAAAAAGTTCACGAAAATTATTGTCTTTCAAAAACGATTTTTTAACCGACTTCAAAAAAGGAGGAGGTACTCAATTCGTCTGTACGTTTTTTTTCTTACTTCGCACTGAGTGAACCCATTTCGACAATTCTTTTATTTTGTTCGAAAGGTAGTGCTTTTAGCGGCGTGGTCTCTTATAAATGATAATTGAACGACATCTGGCGAGTGGCTTTTGACTTACCTCGACTTTGAAGTCCGTTATTTTGTTTTGTGAAAAGTTATTATTTACACTTTTTTAATCTATACAATTACCTAATGTATGTACCTATGGTTTTTTATCTATTAAATTTTTACTGTTTTGTGAATTAAAAGTTATCACTACATAGTATAAAACAAAGTCGCTATTTTTGTCCGTCTGTTCGTTTGTCTGTTTGTCTGTATGCTTAAATCTTTAAAATTACGCAACGGATTTTGATGCGGTTTTTTGTAATAGGTAGAGTGATTCAAGAGGAAGGTTTTTATGTATAATACATGCATATATTCCCACGAGAACGGGATCCACGCGGGTGAAACCGCGGGCGGGCCGCTAGTGTTAAAATATAATAGCTTAAGTAAGTACAAACTTGACATGCTTATCTATATTCAACGGCTTCTGTTACGTTAGTTTATATTGATAAAATATTGTCAAAATATTTGATAAGGCTTAAGGTTAGTTTATATTGATAAAATATTGTCAAAATATTTGATAGGGCAATTGGATCAAAGTGGAATAAAAGAATATTGAGTTTTGGAGATCTTTTTGCCAAAATCGGGGGTCAATGCAAAAAGTCACTTGGACCACTCTGGTTCTACCTTACACAAATGTGAAATGGTAGCCAAGTTCCATATAGGTAATTCATATAAATGTAGGTTGGTTGTTGACTTCAGCTACAAAAAGAGTGAGATGTAAAAGGGTGCCAAGATCAGTGGTCAGACCTAAATTTATTTATAACGATAGGTATAAAATAGTTTATAACTACTTTAAATATCATTTCTTCTATAACTTAGGATAAAGCCTAAGTTCTGACTTGACAAATTGGGTGCTAGAAAAGTCGATGCTAGCAACAATGCAGGTAATGAGTATTCACAAAATTTACAGTGGTTTTTTGTGACACATTACAAACACACGAACCAAAAACTTACAAGTACAAGGCCTATCATGGATATCATCGATCCCATTCACATAAGAATAGGAGCAACTTACGCCTATGACATGAAAAAAAGACAGAACTGGGCTTTAGAGCCCGCCGAAGAAATGGACATAACATAAAAACATACATGCATACGCTCGAACACATTAGATACCCTCCTTGTAACGCCGTCGGGTAAAAACGAAAATAAACCGTTTTAGACATAATAAATATCAATAACAAAGATAATAATAATAATAACAAATTAGGTTAGGTATTAGTTATACCTAACATAAATATTGTAAATAACATTAAAATATGGATTCCATCTGAAGTTATTCTACTTGTAAGTATTTAAAGATAATCTGAGAAGTTATCGCGATTTCTAATTATTAGCTCGTGGAAATAAATACTTGGCCATTTATAATTGCAGTAAACAAGCTATAAAATACTAGGTACTGCTAGATAGCCACGAACTGAGCATAACTATAAACATTTTTAAATTAGTAAAATACATTGGAGGTCGGTAATAACTAATAAAGAACGGAATTATAGGAAAAGGTGCCTACGTACATAAGTATATGTAGCAAATTATTCCAACTATCCTTCCCTCTACGAAAATACCAAGTCGTCATGACGAAGCAAAAGCTAATATTTTCGCGAATCACTCGCTCGGTATGAATCCCCCTGAATCCCTCGGATTAATTTCTCTATTTTGGTAAATTAGTGAAATAATAGAATGAGGAGAGGATGCTCTCGCGGAATTTGGAACGAAAGATTGTTCCTTCGTTATCAGAAAAGGGTGAAGTCCGGTGTATAATATGATTATTGATATAATGATAAATAACACTTGATGCATGAAACGTAAAATATTTTCAGAAGTAGGTAATGTTTTCAACTTGACTTGCATTACCTGTTAGTTAAAGCTGTAGAGGTCTATAAAGCTTTTAAGAATAAATCCATACTAATTCTTTTGTTGATCTTTTTTTTATAAAAATACGGCCGAGTGATTTTGTAATCTTTAAAAATCTTTGTATTTTACTGAACTTTATTGAAAGAAAGAAAAACTTTATTGAAGCGACGAACCAAAAAATATAAATTCTTATCGATCAACCCAAGGTACGTACCAAATTCTTTCTCTTAATCAAACAATTTCTAGTAGGTAAGTATGAGGTTTAAAAACTCTCTTTACTGCGATGAAAAACTTAAAGTATTTAAAAATTAAGCAGGTAAGTAGGTAGGTACTTACGTTTTATCATTGTTATAACTGGACTCTGTCCCGATAAACAAACAAAACACACACAATAACAACTTATTAGTTAATCATAATAAAAATCTAATTGCATCGTTTTTCACAGTAGGTAATAAAATAAATTTAGAGTTCTAAGTTATAAAATTTTATATTTATAATTCTCTATTATTTATTTACGTTAAATATGCACTTAGAATACACTACACACTGGATATGTTATTGTAGGAGTGCCTGGCAATACTACGCTCGATTGGTCGCTGCCCTGTAGATATAAACATACTGATAGGGAAAATTAACGCAAAATGACATTACGAGGAAAACCATGGGTTCTGTGCGTTTTATTATGGGAACTGGGTGTAAATTTCTTCTGAAAAACCGATAATATAGCATAGCATTATTAGCATATAATGTATATCTGCCTATTATGGGCATTTTAATTTACTGCAACTGTCTGATTTTAAAGGCACCGCTATGGGCTTGATTGCCCACGGCTAGTTTCAAGGCGATTATACACCGCGTTCGATATGGAATTAGTTTTAATAGCTACCCAAACAAATGCCAGCTTTCTGCCGCTCTAATTAAGGTTCACTATAGATTGACAGCAATAATATAAAATGACTTTTGTAAATTTAGCGCACAATATAAATTAAATGAAAAATATTTTTCATCACACCTATTCGAAAAAGACGACTTGGTTCGGACTTACGGGGTTCCAAAGTTGCTGTTTTCTATTCAGCGGGCGGGAATGAATTTTCATACAACTTTTCCTGCCGGCTAGATCTTTTCCGTCCTATTTTGAATTTAGAACATTTTAGTATTTTGCGCTAAAGAAATCGAACGCAAATATTGTTTGAATAAAGAATGTCTGGTACGACGCGAGGGCCCCGCCAGCTGAATAATAAAAAAAGAAATCAAATTAAGATTTCGTTTTCAAATTAAAATTAAGTTTTCGTGCATTTTTACGTATTATTTTCTATTATATATATCGGCATCCTGACTGATTTCTAGATGATCTTCTCGTGTGGGCATCGTGGGAAGTGTTGGTTTAGTCAAATAACGTATCTCTCTCGTCAGGACGTCCACTCAGGATATCAAATGAAACACAGGATTGAGCCATCATGTAACCAACTGCTTTATTCAATGATCTCTCTTTGGCTCAATATGAATACTCGGTTTGGTTTGCTTTGGTATTGATTGGATTTACTTCGCGATGTTACGATATTGATTTTAACCACTCGCACACGCGGTCACGCGATATTTAACTCTTTTAGATTCCCGGCGTTACAATTAATAAGGAATCTTTTCAATCACCCGTACGACATTCATTTCTTTTTATTATTCTTTTTCTAATGACCGATCAACCGCGCCATAGAGTATCGATTCGCTATGGATCCGCGCCTACCACAGATTAAATAGCACCAAACGAATAACATGGATTAACTATTCCCGACACGGCCATCGCTGACAGTCACCCGTCCCTGGGTGATGCTCCATTCCGATATCATCGCCATCACAATTGCTCGATCCGCGATTTTCAATTACTTCAAATCAAAACAAAACTCAAAATCTTTAACATCAAAAATGACTATTGCTGCTACTGCTGCGAGTGGATTTCAAAAACTTTATGTTGCATTTTTTAACCCTGACTACCGTAAACTACCACTCGCTTCGCTAGTGTCGCTATGGAGAAGAAGCGAGTGAGAAGAAACTCCATAACATAACAACACTTATTTAGAACAAAATTACCAATTTATTATTTGCGCGATTTGTTTTAACTTTTACTCGGTACGTCATCGCGATAAAACCGTATGCGTTTCGGCATCTTCCCGTGATCCGTCCTCGCCCTACCAGCGGAACACGTATTAGGCTTTGAAGATTACCTGTAACAACCAAATACACACGCGAGTATCTCTTTACGCTCGGCCCTTCCTGACCTATTATAAAATCATTCTCATTCGAAATACCAGTATCATTTTAACCTGAGCCATGTACCAAAGTCGTAAAACAAGAAAATTTCTCAACGCCTTCAAATTAACCCCTTTAACGCCAAGGCTCTCTCTTCGCCTTTACAACTCTACAACAAGGTAAGCTTTCTCTTTCCACCCTTGTGGAACGAAAGAACCATACCTACGGCAAGCTTTCTCTTTCCAGTCCTCTGGAACGAAAGAACCAAGCCCATCTCTCAACACTCTCTCTTTTTTTTCTCTCTTTTTTTCTCTCTTTTTTTCCTTTTTTTTCTCTTTTTTCTCTTTTTTCCTTTTTTTTCTCTTCTTCCTCTTTTTTTTTTCTTTTTTTTTCCTTTTTTTTGTCACATATTTTGATGAAATAAATGTATTTTCTTTGTTCTTTCTTTCTTTCAAACACAACTGGGAAGCTCTCTTTTTCCACCTTTGCGGATAGAAAGACCCAAACCCTTGATCAGCTTCCCCATTCCATCCGTGTGGAACGAAAGAAGCAAACCGATGGGCAGCTTTCTCCCTCCATCCGTGCGGAAAGAAAGATCTAAAACCCTTCTCTAAAACCGAAAGAGCCTGTGATACAATTTCCCTCCTTACATTTCATATCTAATTTTTATTATTATCAATATCCTCTTCGACTGGTACATGACTCCTGAAAACTTCAATAAGCAATCGTGTGCTAACTTATGAATTTTCTACGCAAAGTCAAAATGTTTAACGACCCGCACTCAAAATTTTGGAAATACAATTCAATAATTGCAGCATATTTCTTTATTTATATCCATCCTGTCAGTAGTGACATTTCAAATTAGAATTTAAGCCAAGAACTTTGTAAATTAAATCGCTGTAATATTAATAGTCATTAAAAATTTGATGACCTATTTTGTCATAAGTTGGCAAATGTGCAACAACATTAGAGTGATTATTCTTTACTGAACATAACATCTGTCTCGTACTGAATACTCGTTACCAGAATTATAAGCAAGTTCAACCAAACCATCTTTAAGTGCTCATTGTGCTCCAAACCCGCTTGGTTGCCCGGTCGCCTTGGGACAACGCAGACATCCGCACCACCGCTCAGCTCTCGCCATACTCTTTCTCCGCTGCCTGGGACGGTGTCCGTTCGAACCCGATTGCGATGTAGCCAGAATCTTTGTATTTTTCATCAGCTTCACTTCTGGACAAAGAAAGACAAAAGACAGAAAAGGAAATGATTGACATTTTATGTTCCTACAGGAACCCTTCAAGTTGCTCGACAGCGGACTCAAGCAAGAGGGAGGTTACTAGACAGACATGCTTCACAACAAATACAAACAAACCAATGATTATACTGACGGTCAAGACAAAGTTACGCACCCGAGAAGACTAATCTTCGTGAACACATTAAAATTAAATTCATTAGCGTTCGCTATATTTTTTTTAATTTACTCAAGAAATAACAGATGATGGTAAGTGATCACCAAGTATCCAGGTGGTGGTGGAATCTGGGTTGATAATCGTGTTGTGCGGTAAACAGAAGTTAACTCTAACTTTTCAACTAAACGGTTCTTATAAAAACATTCCACATTAATAAAGAGATGTCGGACTACTAACAAATGCCTATTGCTTTCAAATTTCTGCAACGGAAATTCTCTACAGTAACAGCTGATTCAAGTCATGAATCAACAACCGTCACATATAATGGAACATTACAGGTAGAGGTATTAATGAAATTATAGGTATCCTCCGTTAAATTTGGCTTTACAACAATTTAATCCTTCAACATTCTTCTAATCATTTAATTGAACAGTATCTTATTTGAATGACGATATCCTATCTGATGTGTATCATTGCATCCAATGTTAATGTAATATTACCGAACCTCTAAAATATGAATCTTATTATTTTGGCTTCTTCCATAGAGCCGATGCCAAAGTCAATAAACACACATACGCACAACGACGGGAACAAATTTAAAATCATTCAAATTCTCACGTTCCAAGAATCGAACCTAGAACCTACTAACGACAATCCGATATTGCAGCCACTTCACCACATAAGTCGTCTGACGTACATCTAAACCTTTTTGTAACATACTGTCATTCAAATTGTGAATATCGTTCTTTTAAATAAGCTACATTCAAATGTCATTGTCTATATAGTCAAAGTTATCTGTCACGTCAATTTCATAACAAAATTATGGATCTAAAATACACAATTTTATTTCTATTATTACTGAAGAAACCGGAAAACAATATCTTAAGTTAAGTCATAATGTAAATAGAATAAAAAGGAGTCCCCGACCAGGCGGACTGACGACCTGAAGCATTCGCTGGATTCAGAGGGCTCAGGATCGGTCAGAGTAACGCCAGTTAGGGAAGGCCTACGCCCGACCGTGGAGAAGTAAAGGCTTATGGATACACCCATAATATCACTGTATAAATTCAAGAAACACCAGGGAGTACCTACCTACAATAAGATCATTGGGATATTCTTTATTTATTGAACAATCTTACAATGAATTGATATTTTAAATGTTCCGTTCTTTTATTTCATCCCTGCCAATTTCTAGTCTCCTGTCACCGTGTGAGGGACACAAACCGACGGACCATGGTCTGTACCTTAGCGAATTGATAGATTTCACACATCCTTGGGAACATTTTAAGAAAAGAAATCTAAGATGTTCAGGTCTCCTCACAATGTAGGTGTTAAAAAGATCACACGACAGTTATTTAGCAATATTCAGAACTTTAAAAGCAATCGGCACCAGAATCTAGAAACAAAACTGTTACCGACTGACCGCGTTATGTGTTATTGGTTCTGTAGAGCACGTCCATGCAGGTTGACTGCATTCAGCGCGGCGCACGGCGCTTGCAACGGCAGTAGCTCCGCAGTACGTTACTGTGTAGCGGAATAGCCACCCTCGCTACAAACGGCTCTGACACTGCTCCTTTTCAAAATTTGCTGGGTTGTAGCTTCGTTGATTATTCTCACATTTTTTACATACCTGAAAGACTAAATATGACGTTAGTTTTATGCTGTTGAAATCAATTATAATTATGGATGATTCAATGAGAATACGTATCTGCATTTCCATTGTGTAACACCTCTTAGTTCCCGCTGCAACATGCCATTCAATGCCTTTCAAAATTTTTTTGTTTGGATAGTTTAGGTATTTTGTGTATGGAATAGGTATCTATTTTGCTGTAGAGACAAAATACGCCAATAGCTATGTCCTTTATCATCGTTCTCCTCTCTGTTTAAACCAACACCGATCCCGCTTCGGATATCGGCATCCTGACTGATTTCTAGATGATCTTCTCGTGTGGGCATCGTGGGAAGTGTTGGTTTAGTAAAATAACGTATCTCTCTCGTCAGGACGTCCACTCAGGATATCAAATGAAACACAGGATTGAGCCATCATGTAACCAACTGCTTTATTCAATGATCTCTCTTTGGCTCAATATGAATACTCGGTTTGGTTTGCTTTGGTATTGATTGGATTTACTTCGCGATGTTACGATATTGATTTTAACCACTCGCACACGCGGTCACGCGATATTTAACTCTTTTAGATTCCCGGCGTTACAATTAATAAGGAATCTTTTCAATCACCCGTACGACATTCATTTCTTTTTATTATTCTTTTTCTAATGACCGATCAACCGCGCCATAGAGTATCGATTCGCTATGGATCCGCGCCTACCACAGATTAAATAGCACCAAACGAATAACATGGATTAACTATTCCCGACATATATATATATTATTTTCTCATAGTGGGTGATGAAAAGTAGAGTGTATCACTCGGGTGCAAGTATATTTTTGGCTCGGGCGACGTACTTTGAATCCCTCGCTACGTTCGGGATTCTACTAAAGAATCCTACCTTCTACTCTAGAATCCCTCACTTCGCTCTGGATTCAAAAAACGCCCTCGCCGAAAAAATATTACTTTGCACCCTTGTCATACAATCTACTATTTTACTGGAGAATGGCAATTCCATAGTCTCGACGACTCGAGTAGGTATAGATAGATCATCATAAACATCTTTATCATCTCAAATCATCATAGCCAACTATTGTGAACGGGTCTCTTCTCAGAATGAGAAGGTATATGATGCTGGCAAAGTGCAGTCTTCATACACCTTTGAGTTTTGCGATCTCTCTGGCATGCAGGTTTCGTCACGATGTTTTCCTTCACCGTTACAGTTCATGACATTTGAATGCTTAAAACGCATATAACTCCGAAAAGTCAGAAGTGCGTGCCCTGGGATTCAAACCCGGAGCTCCCGAGTATGAGGCCGTATTTTTAATTTTTTAATATCTTTAATATATGCAATTAAATATTTGCATTAACTAACCCTAAAGTGAGTACCTAAAGTTTAAAATCATGTTACTAATATTTTGTTTACTAATGTTACCTTCGATACCCAACAACGCATTTATTGATTATGCAGTATCTGTCCACACGGCGCGGCGTGGCCATCAGGATGTGAGCTCGTTTCATACATATTTATTTACAAATGATTAAGTACAGTCTACAGTCATAATCACTAAGTCCATTAGCCGACATCGATAACAAACATTTACTGAGGTCGTATTTCTGACGAGCTGTTGCCCGCGACTTCGTTCGTACATAGGAGATTTTTATCCCGGAGTTCCGCATGAATCCTGATACCGCGGAAACTCCAGAATAAAAAGTAACCTATATCTTGTTCCACAACTTCCTCTATTTCCCACTGAAAGTCCCATACAACTGTTCAGTCGTTTCTGAGATAAGCGTGCACAAACACACGATCAGTTATAAAAGGTAGAGATACTTAAATATAGATTAACGAACTAACTAAAGATGTACGTGAAGGTATTTTTAATCGACTTCAAAAAAGGGGACCTTCTCAATTCGGTGGTGTATTTGTAATTGTATTTACTACCCAATTTATATTTTTTTTGTGATATTCTTATATGGGCATCGATCTACTTATAATAAAGAACTTGATTAATTTTATAGATTGATGATTAAGTATAGAGATGAAATTCCACCGATTTGATGAAAATGTAAAGTCCAGTTAGAAATAATAATACATACACCTGTTTTCGACGTTTACGCAAAATATACTAAGATTACATTAAGTACTCAAAGAGATGAAAGATTGGTTTAAAAAAGAGTTTAAAATTGATGAACGGCCAAACTGCGGGTAACAACTAGAGCACACATTTATGTAGGTAGGTAGGTATTCAATGTAAGTCAATAACCTGAATCTAATCACGAATGTCGTAATTTAAGACACATCACACGCCACCTGCCGTCATATTGGTGTGATAACGTAGATACGTTGGGCAAATATAAAATATGATTAAATGTATCTATTTTAATAACTATTTCTAGAACATTCTCTGTGTCGTGCTGACGTGGTAATACAACGAGGACTTCCCTAAAATCTAGAACCTATTAGCATTTCTTCCCTGTCCCCGTGAATAGAGAAAAAAATGGCTGCACCCGTACCTATACAAATAAACTACAGTACTCGTAGGTGAGCAATACGGCTGCTTAAGTAACTTAATTTTAATAGCTAGAGCGAATTCTCGGTAGTATTAGTGGTAAGTAATGTAAGTATCCCCGCCTGTCACGCTGGAGACCGGGGTTCGATTCCCCGCCGGGGAGAGTTATTTTATTTGTTTTTTTTTATGTTTCGCACTTCATTTATTTCATTTTATCCACATACCCCCATACAAGTGTTATTAAAAGATTATATTATTTTATATTTATCGTTAATTACTATGAATCACGAATATAAACATACATACGTAGGTAGACAGCAATAAACACAACAACTTCCTGAGTGGACCAAATTTTAAAACCATAAATTAATTAGTAGCTGCAGCATTCTAGTGTTGTATTATTTATATAGGAAAACATAGTTTTAGACTTTAGAGACATCGATGTAATCTATACTAATATTATAAAGCTGAAGAGTTTGTTTGTTTGTTTGTTTGTTTGTTTGGTTGAACGCGCTAATCTCAGGAACTACTGGTTCGAATTGAAAATTTTTTTTTGTGTTGAATAGACCTTTTATCGAGGAAGGCTTTAGGCTATATAACATCACGCTGCAACAATTAGGAGCGAAGAAATAATGGAAAATGTGGAAAAAACGGGGAAAATTATTCATTCTCGAGGGCTTTCGTTGCATGCGTTGCGAAAACGATTCAAGATACCAAAAATATATGTATGAAAGAATTATTCCTCTTGAAATGATCTAAAAAAATGTCCACGACAGTATATGTCTATCTTTTAAGATTAACACACTAGAACCGTTTTTATGGTAATCAAATTTGGTCGAACCCACTGCCATACGAAACTTGCGCGTTTCCAAGTTTAATCTGAATTAATCTTGCTGTGATCCTTTGCTACTTTGCTATTATTTTGTCGTAAGCTTTATTTCTAAGTTTAATTTAATTTAACCTGAATTAATTTTGGTGATAGTTTATTATCTTCCCGAAATTCCTACGGGAGCGGGACCTACGCGGTTGATACTTACGGGTCCCGAAGCGAAGCGAGGGCGGTTCGCTAGTTATTAGATAAAATGTTTAGGGGGATATTTAAGAAATAAAAATAGCCAAAAATCTTTATTTTGGAAAAATAATACAATAAAGTAGCTAAAAAACTACATCAGCCATCTACTGGCACATTTCTGAACTATTTTCATTTGAAGTCATAGATAAATTTAAATTTTTATACCTTTGGGTCTCGCCATGGAGGATAGAACTAAGGAGAGTCATCTTATATGGGAGAAAAGTTGAAAAAGTGTCCAGTTGTATGCGCTAAATAACAGTTCCAAAATCCTCCACTGGTGGCGCTGGTGGATTCACAGGGTATGGTATGAATGTAGCAATCGTAGATGAATTGATTGAATTGAAGTATGCCGAGTTCAACGATTGCTACATTCATACCATACCCTGTGAATCCACCAGCGCCACCAGTGGAGGATTTTGGAACTGTTATTTAGCGCATACAACTGGACACTTTTCATATACACAGATGACCCTCCTTAGTTCTATCCTCCATGGGTCTCGCTAAATAATTTGTCACAGATAACAATATTGTACACAGAGCATTCGTGGTCTACAAATGTTGTCTATGGTACTCATACAAAAAGTGAGCTTGTAGCTTAACAAAATGGCGAAAGTGCTTCAAGCCCATTTTGTCTATTTGTGCGTGAGTGTTGCAACAACAATAATAAATGAGATATACTTTGTACATATCATGGGAGAGAAAGAGATGAAATTATTGCTTACATCCCGTCTTTCTTTGTAGTACCTACAGTCTGTTTTTTTTTCACTACGGACTAAATTGACATAAGCTGTGTTGCTACTTTTTTGTAAATCCTTAATAGTGATGTGCCACGACCGTAACCTTACGTAATTTTCAATCTACTATCGTTTTTCAGTAATAATTACAAAAATATGTCTTTAAAATTTTAACAATATGGTGACAACCGTAATTTATTGTTATTGTTGTTGAATGTATGTTAATACGTATTCTTCAATTATAAATAAATAATTGTCGTATTTACTTAGTGAAATAAGTTATTAAAATCAATAAATATATTTTTTTATCTATGATGCTCCATATTCAAAACGACTTTTAAAAGATTCGTCTATTGTCAAATAATAATAAAATTATGTGGTAAGAGTAAAAAGTTACGATTCATGAAACCGGTATCGTAGTACAACGCTATATCTAAAAAACTGGTAACATTATTTCGAAATTTGACATTTGCATGTGTCAATTTAGTTCGTAGCGAAAAAAACGGACTATAGTAAAAATTATGTTAGGTCTGGTAATCTGGTTGTTTATTATTTTTTATAATTCTGTGAATATACCAAAACTTTATAGCAATAAAAGATTGCAAGATAAATACTTCTTCTAGATTTCTTTTTTGTAATCGACAAAATGCAAAGGTGATAAAAATTACTATTCGCGTTGCTTGAATCATTATAATTGTTATAAATAATTTTTCTTGACGTGGTAGAATCAAAGGGTAAGTATGTGTGAAGGCCTTTTTAAAGCATTCGTTTTCGTTTTGTTAGCTCAAATTGAATGAGGGTAAAAGCGTGTGAATACGCCGCTAGAGGCGCTAATGGACAGTGAAGTCTGACTGTCAGTGCCACAAACTTATCTGACCCGGTAAGAGGGGCGCTACTATCTTTGTCTGACAACAGTTTAATATTTGCATTAGTTCCAATTTTGGCCACCGGGTCAGTTAAGTTTGTGGCACCGTCACTTCTCAATGAGGGTAACCGCGTGTGAATTTTCCGCTAGAGGCGCTAGTGAAAAGGGAGGTCTGTCTGTCACTTTTCGCTTGTCTGAATTTCATTTGTCACTGTTTATGTATGGGCGGGCTTTGACAGCATGACCGCCCTCTGCAGTGGCGCCAACTGGTGAGCACAAAAACGGTTACCCTCATTGTCTGAATGTCACTTGTCATTGTCACCATATTATACAGTGACAATGACAACGGTGGTGAAATGAAATGGTGAGCATAAAAACGGCGACCCTCATTAGTTTTGTTGCTTTACCTTTACTACATTAACAGACCCATAAACAGCAGTTTATATGGTTCGGTTGTTTGTTGGTCTAAGTTGGTCTCCTAGAACGACAGATTAATGCTCAGGATTAATGCTAGTCGACATAGACAAGCGACAATGTTTGTCTATGTCAAATTGACAGAAATGACATTACGTCATGTATGACAGCTGAACTGAAGGATGTTTGACATATGGCTGTCACTTCGTTTTGTTTTATCTTTCATTCATTTTCTTTTTTCATTCGCATTCGCGCTCAATGCGTTGTACTTGTGTACTGCGACGCGCAATGCTGCTGTGATCGCCGGTTGTCTATGGGAGTGCTCGCTCGTACGTATCGAAATCAGTGGCTAAGTAATTAATGTCCAGTGTTTTTATAGAAATTATAACATTTCTCGCATGACAGTGAATAAAGTAAGCTTTTAATATGGCGTTGGAGGGTGTGAAAAGTGAAAAAAGTGAGGAAAACAATGGTAATGTACCAGACGGCAAGGCGAACGGGATCGACAACAGAAGTAAACAGGTATGTTGCGATTACATTTTTGCGAGATTTTCGCGTTGTTTTAGCTCATTAAATTGCATAAAAATTCACAGAAATAAAGCAATTTAAGAGTATGATGTGCTTTAGTAATGTGCGTTGTTTTGACTGGAGTTTATTTTATAGACCGCAGAAAAGTGAGTTTTCGCGCAGCTCAACTACTTACATACTGTATTGCGGGCGGAACCTCGCCAGGGACCTATTTGAAATAGATGTCAACGGGGATATGACCTATTTTGGCTTGATGTTTACCCAAATACCCATTATCCATGCGTTAGGCACACCTTCAATCTATTTCGTTTACTTATCGGGGAATAAATGTCTCATAAACATTATAACATATTTAACTGGTGTATTATGTAATGTAACCCAGATTTATGGGAATAAATTGATATTGATAATAGTAAACTTTCTCATTTATTAAATTTTAACATTAACTACCACACTGTTTTGTTTATCCTTTTAAGCAAAGCCAATTAATAAATACTGCTCATTAAAAAAAACATAAATGAACTCTTTGTTTTTTTTTATGTCATGACTTAAAATTGAAATGAAAGTTGTCAGGATTTAAAATGAATGATGTAGTTTTAGCTAAAATGAAAAAAAAACATTGAGGTGGCCAATTACAATTATTGTTCAATGACACTAAATGGCCAGAGGAGTGTAAAAAAGGCCAGTCCAATTGACCTAGCCTAGTGACATAATTGGCTGCAATACATCCATTAAGGATCTTATCTGCAGCAATTTGTCTACTGGTGGCCAAAATATTACACAAACTTGTAGTGGTACCCTAAATAAAATCACAACTCCCTTCTTGTTTCATCATTTAACCCTTATTGATAAGTCATCATCGATAAATTAAAAAAAATCTATAAACACTTTACTCTCTTCAAGAATTGAACCTGGGATACTTTTAATTACAGCCAGAGTTACAACTAGCCAACTCAAGGATTTTCAGTTTCATAAGTAAAGTTGATTAATTATTTGCGTAATTCTTCACTAAACACTCCGTTGTACCTTCTATCTATAATAATAACAGCCTCTAATTGGCTATCAATCTGCAATCATAATGCAGAATGTTAACATTATTATGTCCATGACAACATCTATAGTGTTTGTATTCATGGGATTGGCAGACCTTGTATTTGTACTTGAAGTTGATAAAACCTGATTTTACTAGTATAGTGTATTTGCCAAATTGAGTAAAAATTTACTTCATCAGAAAATTACCATGTTAAAATGAAAAAAAAGTATTGTACAAAAAGTAGGTACAGTGGTGGACTGTGGTATTACCTCAGACTAATTTTAGTTTTAGCACCTGTAAATGTGTCAAATAAACATCTGTCCCATCCAGGAGTTGAATCCTGGATCCTTTGCTTCACTAGTAAGGCTATTAATTAAGCTATGGGGTGGCCTCAAAGAAATTTTACCATTTACATTACTCTTGGTCACTAAGTCCATCCTGCTTGAATCCTTGTTGGTGGAAGTGCAGTTTGGCTACAACCCATTAATGGCCCACTATTGAGCACGGGTCTCTCCTTATTATTGAGGATGCCTAGAGCATACTCCACCATGCTGCTCCAGTGCAAATTGGTGGAGAGAAGTGCAGTTTACTACAAATCAAATGGAGAACTTTATGATACCCTCTTTATTCAACAGTCTGGCTTAACTTGGTTGTGTAGTTAGCAACTTTCAATGGAAAAGCTCTGGAGTCATTTCCCTCCCTTTAACGAGGCAAAGAAGAACATGGAGTTGTTATAGACTCCGATATATTTTCCATGAGTGGTATACTTTCCATGTAGTAATGATATGTTGGACAGTTAACTGGTCTTTCATTCGCTGATGCGTTCCTTGCCATCCATTGCCACGGGTTCTGCAGGTACCAAGGATCTCTTCTGTCATCAAGCATGAACTCGTAAGGACTACTGCCTCCTGGTGATTAGCGGGCCCCCCTGTAGGTCATTGTACCCTGACATAGTTCCAACAAAGAGGAAAAAAGTGTTTTAATTATGATGTCAAGACTTGCACAACGTAATATCCGCACAGGTCGACATTCTTAATGTTATGCAGACTCACAGCGTAAGTATAGGGTTTAAAAAGTATGTCAGGTTATGCGTACTCAGGCCGGTTATGCAATCACAACATGTTACAAATCTCTCGCTTAACGTCGTTTTGTTATTAAATTGCTTTTTAATGATACGTGGCGAATAAACGAGCTTAATATTTGGAAACCCTTTTTTGTCTGATGTCTAAACATTCAAGTAAATCTATTTAAGCCTTTGATTTTTTAAGCATTTAAATAAAGTTTTTGTGCCGTTTGGGATTTCGGGTGAGAAAATATATTGTTTACTCCCATTTGCGTTACCTTATACCTTATACCTTAGTACCTATGCCAAAACTAAGCGAGCTTTATCTTCCATCTATTGTGAGTTGCAAGCATTGAAAGTTTTACAAATAAGACGTGGAAACAAAACACGAACACGTCTTTATGTGAGCGCCGGCATGTTTTCAATACTTAGCACATCCATGCTGTATGGTTTGTTTGTTTGTGGCGTGATTTTAACGCCAAGGGTTGAGATTACGTGTGTAAAGAAAAGAAAAAGCGTTTTTTTCGTCAACCATTTATTATGAACCTTAAAGTTCATTAACCTCTTGCTTGGGACTTTAAAATAAAACGTTTGCCTTATCCAATTTATATCTTGTCGATGCCCATACGATACTTATTTGGCACGAAGCAACAAAAAAATCTGCTTTAATTATTAGTTAATAATAAAATAAATATCACGATGGTATATGTATATTCAGATTGATATACCGTTTATTCATTGAATATCAATATGATGCAAATAATGGAAAAGCTTACAATTCATTTTATTTTTACCCAAAATTTCGTTGGTACACAAAACCAAAACGTTTGAACACAACAGTAAGTTCATACAATGCATAGCATAATAATGAGTGCATTAATTCGAATAGCCTCACACTAGGGTTCTCTGTCATGGGAGCTATGGGCAATATACAAAGACAAGAACATAAACACAATCAGACTAAGAACATAAACTGAAAATCATTAAAATTTCCACCATGTTGGGAATCTTGGGAATCGAACCCAGGATTATTTAAACAGCGAGCTGGCATGGCAACCATTGCTCCATACGAGTGTCTATGAATACTAGTTATAAAAAGTCATAAGAAGACTAGTTAAACTTGGCTGAATGTCTATAGCTGTTCGAGTTTTTTCAATAGAGGAATTTATGGCGTTTTAAATCTCTCAGCCACTCTGCAATGTAAATTGTAAATTGCAGAGTTCGTGGAGTCGAATAAGCACCTCTTTAACTTTATTACGTGATCAGAAATCCTAATTTGGCTTCTCCAGCTAAAGATGGTTTTGTACCGATATGTATGGATTTCCAGTCCGGTTTGCGGTTTCGTTTTTATTAGTTCTTTCGTAGCGTCGAATCTGGCAGCGTAATGGGCATCAAGTAAATTCGCCTTTGGAAGTTTTCAACGTTATGTGTAAAGTTCCAGATAAAAAGAAAACTTTGCTAGAAATAATTGAATAGAATCTTTGTTAGTTGTTCGTAGAATGTAACTATCAATGACATAATTTTTTTTAATGATATAAAATCATTCGATTGTTGGTTAGTCATTGCTTTAAAATACGTGTGGACATTGATATAAAGTGTGTATTTTACTCGATTCGTGTGGAGAACCTCCTCTACAGTAATATTTTAGAGATTATGAAAAAATTAAGTTCAGATAAAGACATAATACTACTTGCTTTTTAGAGATCCATGCAAACTTTCTACCACAGTTGTCCGTCAGTCCGTCTGCGGATTAACGTTAGAGTAGCAAATGAGCATGCAGCAACACTCTTCCCTGCCGCCCATGACAACAGTAACTATGATCGATGCAAAACAAGATTCAAATCGGGACTAAGATAGTCAGTCTGTTAGCAAGCGGTACTACTAAAAAAGTTGGTTAGTTTTTTAGAAGGTAAGATACTTACCTCTTAGATCTGCCTATTAGATATTCTTTTCATTTATCTAATCTGAGATATCTGACACATCGGTATATTATATCTATCTCCATAGGTCAAATTTTTCTTATCAATATTCACTATCAGGTTGATATTATCATCGCAGTAGATTCGTCAATGAAAGAATTGCTTTGGCCACGATGCTATTCATAATTTCATACGCATTGCGCAAAAAATGACGACAATTTCTGGTGCAAGTGCAACATAGGTACGGTGTATGTTTGTTTTATGTACAATAATTAAACAGTTGCTACCTATTTGAATTTCGTCTTAATTCGTAACATTCCACTTCACATTCGTTAGGATTCCCTCTATCGCGAAAAACGAACTCATCTTTCAATTTCCACCTTAGGGTCGATTCAGACATATCAGTGAAGTCTCAGTTCCGTCACAGTTCCGGCAAATCTTTCATACATTCTCGGCATTGTCAGCACTGACAATGCCGAGAATGTATGAATGTTATATATGTATGTTACTGGACATTTAAGATCCTTTGACGGCAGTCCGGCATGATCACCATTGAGGCTTATTGATTGTCATACTTTTTCAACTAGTTTAAGTATTTTTAAATCAATGCATTGAGTTGGTACCGACTTATAACCTGGAGTGTCCTGGAGCATAATTTTAGCGTGGGTTTAATTTTAATACTCGTATTATATGATGCCAATTTTAATTGGTATAAAAATAAAATTAACATTGCAGCGTGTAATATTAATTACGTGAGATAGCTTTATTATAGGTACTGCTTTAAAAGAACAACATTTAATATTGTAAGTTAATTGCCACTCAGCCAAAACTTTTACATCAGATTTCAATGATGACAAAGTTGTCCAATCTTACGTAAATCGATTTTGTTCATGTTAAAGCAAACGCTGTAATAGCCAAGTGGTTTGAAAATTCTACGACTGCAATGCAGGCCTGGGTTCGAATCCAACTTACATAAATTTTCGACAATTATAAGAAATTAAGTTTTACTTCGATAAAAGTAAAATCCGGGGGAAACCTGCATTACACATGAATACGTAACATTTTCAAATTGCCTCAAGGCTACAAATTCGCACTTGGCCATTGTGGTGGGCCATGGTGTTTCTCCTTACGTTGTGAGGTGAGACTCGAGCCCAGCAGTGGGACACATTAGGTTTAGATGATGATGATTATCTTAAAGTATCAGATCTATCTAGAGTGGTTACGAATGTATTTCTAGCGGCTGCAATTTTATTGACAATCCGTATCAAAGGTCTGTAAACGCTCAGATTGACAACAGTTTAGCTGTTAACGTAACCTTTATCACGTTTTATTGGGCCGTAAACGATTTACACGAGTACAGTCAAGTACATTAGTGTATAATGTGCTACGTGTAAAGGAGTTTTACGAAGATTTTTACGTGAGTTGGAGCCTAGTTGATGTTTATTAGGCGTTGGTACAATATAGTAGTAATACGCGAACTGTAACCGTAATTACTCTTACTCGTATAAATCGTAAAACTTTAGGTTCTTATGTTTATGAGGACATACGATGTTTTGAGTGTATTGAAATAAATAGCTTTGTATCTTTTAACAAGGGTACAGACGTGGTTATGTGCACGCCGATGTCACGTTAGGACGTAAGGATAATACTTTTCGTTTGAGTGCATTTTACGATGAGTATGTATATCACGCACACACATTCAATTCTCGGTGACAACAGTGAGAAAAAAGCGTATGTAGGCAAGCGAGTGTACGTATGTAGGCATATCGGCTACGCATAAACTTGTGTTCCTATAGCTGCTAGGTGCAATATGTCTTGATGGCCGAGTTAAATGAAATACGGCCTCGACCGCAAGTCCCCGTTGAAATGCAGGGCTCCCCATGTGTCTGACGGGTCAATATAGAGGTGACATACATTCTGCATCAACAATGTCAAAACCATGTTTTTTTAATGTTTACTTATTTATTATAGAAAATAGCAATTCAGTTCTGCACTTAATTTGACTACTGTACTTAACATTGAATCACATCTATCGAAGCTAATTGTACAGAATCGATACGAAGAGATTTCAAAACCACAGGAGACGTCTTGTCTCCTGTGATTCAAACAGAACAAAACTAACCAGCACATATAAAATACTTAGACTTTTAATTTTAACTTTGGGGTAATAATCCAAAATTTCCGAAATAATCAGACTGTGATAAGCTTTCAGTTTTAACTTATGAAATAAGATTTAATATAATTAAAAATTATTAATAGCATCGAAACGTTCTTAAATAATTTTAAAATTATGAACAGTATCCAAAAGTTTTTATATAGGTATGTGAGACAAAATGTCTTTTCTGTTTGCACAATTTTTCGCCATGCAATTCTAATGCGTTTTCTACAGCCTTCGTAAGTAGGAAGTGTGCCATCACGTCGCTATACAGTCTACACGATAAGTAGTACTATATTTTATGTTACTATAATAATATGTAATGTTCCTATCTGTTTACAATCTACGGTGCCGTGTCACAGCTCATAGGTAGCACCGGCACGGCCTTGATAACATCCGATTCTCGTGATTTTGTGAGAAGCTCCTCCCATACATTTAATGTTAAATACACCACGCGCGGTCTATTTATATCGTGATGTTTACAATGTAAGTTCTTCATACAATTTCCCAAGTAGTTATTAGCGTAAGTGAAGTGTTTTCCATTCCGTTCCATACAATGTACAGATGGATGTGGTAGTATAAGCTACAGGAACAATCCAAATGATCTCAAATATATGACAGGGACTTACCTACTTACCAAAAGCTAACAATATTTTCCGTTCCTTCGACATTCTTTAAATTGTATGCTACAAATTCCAGAACCAGACATGAACGCGAGCGAGGAAAATATGAAAACATCTACAAACATTATATTCAGACTTCACATAAAAAGAACATGGACAAAGAAAAAGAAATCAAATGCTCTGTAAAGATCTCTGAGAACGCCACACAAAATGACTCTGCCTCAAAGTCAAGGTCAAGGTTGTTCAGTGACGTTAAGGCCTACTGCTAACTGCAGCAGCTGTCCCACCTTGCCGCGTCTATGAGAAAATCGTTTGATGTCACCTTCGTAGATAAACACTGCTTCTGCAAAACACTACTTTATTTAACGTCATTTATTTTTAAACCTACATTGGATTCATGTGAGTTTAGCACTTTTTGAAGATTCAATCCAAAAATTTCTACTAAAGATTCTCCTCTGCCTGGTAGATAGTCGTAATTCCAAGGAACTGCCAGAGAAACCCCCTCGCAAGTGTTTTTGTAACATTTAAGGGCAATGTTACAGTGTTAACTTCCTTAACAACTATTTCTAGGCATCTTTGTCATTGTCATATTTATCTACAGCCTTATCTGCAAGGTTTGTTCTTCTGGGTACTTGATTGAAGAATTGAAAAGGTAGAATTGGTTAGAAAGACTGTCGAATTTGTAGGTACTACGTTATTTGTGATTTGAGTGGTACTCGATAAAGTTGATACAGCAATAATCGTGTCGACGCTATCGTGAAGAGTGTGACCGGCCTTGAGGCAGTCGCGTCGCGGGGTGACGTCATCTCCCCAAGGAGAAGATCGATTTTGCCAACCCTCGGCAAGTGCCCATTTCTTTAAGACCCGTAAGGTCAGGTTCACAACAATATAATTGTGGTTCTGGCGCGAATTTGCAGACGTCGAGGGGCCTCGCGAATTTGGCTGTGAATTGTTTGTTTCCTTTGTGCTGACGACCAGCTACTAAAGCTACAATTGTTTTTGTACACCAATTGTGAAATACGCTTCTATTTCGTATCTGTATTCTTTATCGCAAACAAAATTCGTCAACCATGTGTTCTGGGTACGAGCTTACGTAATGCTTTTGTTGAAAATTCCCGGAATATTATGTTTATCACATTAGCAAGTAGCTGTACCGGGAGCGTCGCGAAATTTAATTAAAACTCCAGGAATATGTTCATGTAACCCTTTCACCAAGGTCTTCCTTCCGGTAATTCGAGAGTATTCGCACTTCTAATTTGGAAGCCCCAACTGTGCTTGCCTCATGCGTCGATTAAACTCTACCCCAATATTACATCAAGGTAAATATGACACGTTGTACTTTAGAAAGCTGACATCATGTAGAGCTTTTGTTCTGCTCATTCTTCATGTATTTGTGGATCGTGTTTTATGATTGTGTTTAGTATTCATGATTTGGTTCTGGTGGTGCCATGCTGAATTTAAAATGCGTTGAGCCTTGATTTATGAAGAGGCATCATTTTGTTCTTTGAAGTTTTTAATTTATATACGGTAAAAGAATTAAATAAGTGATAACTGTACTTGAAAGACAATAATTTTGTTATACTGTTATCCTGACCTTTCTCAGGGCCGGTTATAGGGTCGTGCAAGAGGTGAAGTGCCAGGGCAGTCGTTAGACCTTAGTAACCTTTTTTGAGGTTTCATAGCCAAAAAAAGTATAGTTTCCAAGTGAATGAAAGCCCTGATCAAAAGGCGTCGCAAGTTAATCTCGCTCTATCCGGATTAAGGAGAGGTGCCGTTGATACCCTCTCTACGTGGTTGAATGTATTGGTCTTCTATATTTATAACATCTATGTAAAACTACATTCTGGCAATAAAAATGATTTGAATTTGAATCTATTTGGTGTACTTCATAATTGGAATGGGATCAATCTATATAATGGTTGATAATGCCCAAATAAATAAATTCTGTTATCCTTTCTAAAAAATACCAGTGCTAATAAACAAAACCCATGCACATGTGTACAAAATAACTGATATTTAATTAAATATGAGCTGGGATATTTTTGTTATTCAATAGTGGCGTGCCGCATCAGCAAACGGAAGCAGAAGTCATTCAGCGTTGACAGCGTCATACTCATGAAAATCCCTGATATTCAGTTATAGTGCTGACGAAAGTGAAACGAATGTAGCTCCAATTTTAATAACGTTATTTACATGCATAAAACAGGGTAACCAATGTAACCATGACCGCGCGCTTCCTGCCTGCGTGAAGGCAAATTTGATTACCTATGACGCTACAGTGCTTGGAACCCTCCGTGATAGTATGTGAAAGTTTAGTGTTGTATGGTGATGTAAATAAAATTTATCTATACAGTTAATTTTTGCATAACTGTACCATTCGGAAGAACGAAGTAGGTATAGAACTTCACAGATACTATACTTCATTTGATTTTCGCACTTTTTTATTAAGGTAGGTGTATTACTTTAAATACTGCATGATGAGTATAGTTGGCATTTATGATTTAGTATCTGCTTAGATGGTTATTAATTAATGAAGCATTAAAGTCCTTGTTTGATGATAATTAATTATCATCAGTTAAGGTCAGGACCATATAATTATCATAACATGGTTCGACGCTTAGTTTCTCGGAAACATACACGTACCAAAACAAATCAAAACCGAATGATATTATATGTAAATATGTAAAATTCAAATTAATTACGAAAACATATCTAAATGCATTGAATTTCATAAAACAATATTCAGAATAATGCAGCCATGCGCGTATAACCATTTCCGACATTGCAGCAGCGAGGGGGATATTTCATTATTCCAGCACCCGACGCACCCCTTTTGATGCCCCTGACAATTTGCACTGCCGATAACTAGGATGCTGGCAATCGACAGGAAATCCAATGGATGTATGTTGACATTTACCTTTACACATTTGTTATATCTATGTACCTAAGCTATGTATTTTGTACTTTGGAATTAAGCTCTGTTTTTCAACTTTTGCATTTTGTAACAAAGTATTTCAATTTAAAAAGTTAATTACACTTGACCATCAAAAACAATGAAATGGGCTAAACACGTTTCTGTAATAGTCCGTAGGTACCTCTATTAAAGTATGTAGTTTAAGCCAGACGCCGTTTTACGCCTACAAAAGCCTACAAACAAATGATTGGGAAATGTCGAAAGCTTCCATAATTGCGTCTTCTTATTTTAATGTATTATAAAAATATTAAGGCAAATTAGTGTAATAAGTTGTAAATTACTTGAATCACTTAAAATTAGGGACGTTAAGCTTTCCATGGTCGCAGTGTAATATATTATTAATGATATTATAATATGGTTACAGCTTAAGCCGTCTTGTGCGCTTCGGTAAATTTGTGCTCATAATTCCCTCTGGGTTTATCTTTTCACGTCTCAAACATATTTATTATCTGTTAAAGATAAATTGCATGGAACAATATTCGTTAAAAGCTGCTTCAAGCTGGTTTTAGTAAAAATATAGTATAACAGTGATATAATATAGTAGCGTTATTATTCTAAGGTAATAACAGTGATATAGTGGAGTGCCGTAAGCTTTTAACCTCGGAATCCAGGGACTATGAATGAATCTTCATAAAAACTGTTGGACTGTATTTCAAAATTCACAAATAGAAAAGTTAAAAAAAAATAATTCACCGATCTTTTTTTTATTTATTTTTTATCTTTGTTGGTAAGTTTGTGACCCCATAACTTCGTGTTTCGTAAACCGATTTTGATGATTCTTTATTTCCTTGAAAGCTGGTGCTTTTGGTACGGTCCCATTTAAATTTGAGCGACATCTGACGAGTAGTTTCGAATTAACTTGAATAATGTGTAAGGATGTTTTGTAGTGTGTACTTATGGTTTTTTTCTAATTACTTTTTACTGAGTATTTAAATTTTGATGATTCTCTTTTTATTTGAAAGCTGGTACTTGCATTGTAGTCTCATATAAATTTGAGCGGCATCTGACTAGTAGTTTTTGAATTATCCTTAATAACTTTTTTGTATGTATGTTACCTTATATCTTACTATTTAGAGTTCCGATTTTAATCATTCTTCTTTTAATGGAAAGCTGGGGTCTTAGGTTAAGTCCCGTAAAAATTTGAATTCCGTCCGACGAGTAGTTTTTGAGTTACTCTTAATAATGTTTACTATTACACGTTTATAATTTACTAACTAAAAGGCCAAAAACAAAGTTCAAACTGCTGCAGTTCGGTGAGATTAACGTTATTTCACAGTAGAAGCGCTGAAGCTCGGCTTTCCTGCAAACTGAAAGCCAGTGCAGTTTTTAATTACTATATGTTCTTATTTTGAGTTTTCCAGCCACTAGTTGGTCGGAGGATTTATTAATTACGGGACTGTACCAGTCAACTATTAGTTTGTGAACACGAGTTCTGCCTACGTTGGTGATGTTTTTTAATGGGATTGGGCTAGGGTTTCAACTTCATTTTATTTCGTACCCAAGTTATTTCGGTATATCTCTGATTGGAGGTGATATTGATAGACATATTAATTGTGTCTATACTTTCATTCATAACGACTGAAATGGACAGGTGGAACTTTTTTCCATGTTTTTTCAATTCATATTTTGATTTCAGAAGCGATTGTTAAATTAAATAAAGGACATTTACATTTTTTGGAAAAATGTTGGTATAACGGAGGATTATTATCATGATGATATTTAGTTAGTAGATGATACGTAGTAAATAAAAATACAAACAGATCGTTTAAACGTTTAAAGTGGTCATTCAGCAAACTGACAATGAAAGTTACACAACAACGTCAAATGGATAACAATCATATCAATTGATATACGGGAGTCGTAACGAGATTGTGGTGCGGACCTATCAATTGTATTCCTTTTGTTGACTAGTTGACGTAACACATGTGATACTGGTATATATGTTGCATAGATTATATAACGCAGAAAGGAAACACTAGAAGGCACGTGGAACTAAAGTATCGCCTCAGTGATCATGGTGTAGCGATGCTTGAAGAATAGGGAAATATGCTCCATAATTTTTAACTCAACTTGTCTGGTGTATTGAATTGTAATGATACCGATATCGAAGATACCAATTTAACCGTGACCACGACCCACGTAACTGGGGCGAATTTTCAATGTACCAACACAGATATCGTAGATAGTACTTTTCGTAAAAAATATTTTGGTTCAGAGATAAATAAAAAATCTGAAATAACAAAAAGAAACAAAGCTGTGGTAAAATATTGAACTGAGTTGTAAAGGTAAAATTATAAGAGTAGTTGCCAACTTTTATGGAACTCGTTAACCGTGAACCAACAGCCCTGATAAATTTGTTAGTCTAAGCCCCATTAGGTTATATTTATGTCGGTGTCAAGTTCTCGTTTTAATGTAATGAACTTTTAACGTTGTTTGCTGCGTGAATTTTATCCTTAGACATCTTTTTATTTTCATGTAGCTAGAAGTTAGCTGAAGTATACGCTCCCTTGCATTGTAAAGACAATTCGTTTTTATAGATTCAATAAGAGTTTCCTTAGATCTAAATTTCCATTTAGATATTCATTGCCCATTTATTCTCGTGTAAGAAACTGTATAGTCCATAAGATGTCCAAGAAATTATATCTTTACAATTCAGATTGGGTTTTATTGTACTGTTATCGTCTGTGGATCTGTCTAGGGGACCATTGTTTAGACGAAGCCGTTCTGGGGACGTATAGACTTGCAAAGTAGCAGGAAGTGATTTCTGAATCTGACACGTCATGCGCTCTCCTGAAGGGAATAATTTTCCATTTTAACGTATCCTTTTCCTATGTGATGCATTTGGCACTCAAGTTCTTCCATAATAATCTTTAGCAATATAAAGGTATAGAACTGTATTAGTTTTAAAATATTTTTGAATTGCGTCACAGCCTCGTGAACACCATTTTCTATTTGACATTAAATTTCAAGAGTCTTGCTTGATAGGTTGTTAGCATTAGCATAGTTAGACTTTTATTAATCAATCAATAGCAAAATAACTAAAACGCCGATTAACGTCAAGGCTGCCTTATAGGTGTTTATGTTCTGTGACCGTGTTTTTTGTGTTAATAGTATTTTTTAAGTTAGTATTGCAACATTTCTACTGGTAACTGGAATTGAGGTCGAACATGGTGAGCGCTTTAACTTCGTTAGAGCCTTCTCTTGAAGCTACACACTTCAAAGACGGCGAGAATGACGACGCAGGCAAGCTATTCCAGTCCTTTGATGTGCATAACGAATTTTCTTCGAGGTTTACTAGTGTACCTAAAAAGCTTTCTGCACACAAAAATATTCAGACTAAAAAAATGATTTATATTTAATAGCTTTATTCTCAATTGAGAATGTTATCAGATTCATCATCGCAATCCATAACAGCTGTCCACTGCTGGGCTTGGCACTCTTAAGGCATGAGGGGTACAGGCCAAAGTCCACCACGTTGGTCAAGTTTGAACTGGCAGAGTTTACATACGAGTGCATTTGAGAACATCATGAAGAACTCGAGATGTGGTTTAAGATGTTTTCCTTCACTGAAACAAGTGATAATTAATTAAAATGTATAAAACTACACATAACATTTTTAAATGCTACGGTAAATGATTATTTTGTTTTGTTCGCGACTCCAGTGTTTTATCACTGCTTATTGCATTATTATTTCAAATGTGTACCTCTCTAATTAAACAATAGCGTCTTAAATGAAACATCAAAGTCAAACTAACGTACCTTTCCACATTGTTCGCAAATTGCTTACCGATAACATCTAATTATATTATGTGCGGTGGTCAGTGAGCTTCATAGACTACTTTGTTTGTGTTCAATCGTTTGTACCAATTAAATGTTTTGAAATCGATGAAATATGCATCTTGCGAAAGTCATATTGACCTTAAGTTACCGCTTGGGGTTTATTTATACTGCATAAGAGCTGCTCGTTGGTACCATGTTACTTCATTAGGTTGGCTGAATAGCTGCAATGTGGTATAATAAGGCTTACTTAACCTTTCTCCCCTTTCTTAAAGTGGCGTTGCCTTTCTACAAACTCTACTTTTAAATTAAATGGGTTGTAAATAAACATTAAAAAATGACCAGTCTTCAACTCTTCAATGATTCTGTTAGCGTTTTGCATTAATTGAAATGTGTGTATTGGAATACTTACACTTAAGGAAATTTTCTAGATGGTGTGAGTTGCTACTTGGTAGGACATATAAAAGTTTCAAAGCCTTGGTCATATTGGGAGTAGGATCTGACTTCTGCAAATTCTAACGTCATGTTGCAATCATGTTAAAAAGTATAAAGGAAACAAGGTCTACCAACAGTACCAACGCATCCACACAAAGTGATCAATTGTAATCTTTGAAGTAATACGTCGACCTGAAGTAAGACAGGAATACTGATGATGAGTGACAAACAGTTGTTGAACGACCGTTAGCTATTTCCATCTGAATGCTAAAGGAACTTGTAATTAAGCCTATTTATTAAAAAACTTTAACTTCAATTTTAAAATAATGTTTCTTCTTAGCTACCTTATTTATACTAACCAGGTCTTAACCAGGTATTAAGTAGAGCGAGGACTTAGCATCTAGTAACGGTACGTTCTACGGGTCGTACAAGTACTTGTGTATGAAAGCCGAAAATAATCGATTGCTCCCCGATAGCGATAGAGGCGCCATCAAACAACAAGTGGGTTTTATTTTCGTCCGAGTTTTCTAAACATACAACATTTCTGCTACATGAAATTAATCTAATCATTCTCAGAAGAATTCGTATCTTAGTTAGAACACCTTTGGAGAAATGTCTATTAACTGAACAACACTTTACATCTTTATACTTTACAACATTAACGTCGAAATTTATCGTACAGCTATTCCTATGTCTATCTAATCAAACGTTATAATTAAGTCATCGATAATTGTTTCTTTTTCTTTTGAGTTTGTTAAATATTCTTTAAGTTATTTTGTTCTATTATTCAATAATTTTTTATCAATAGCAGGTTCTAGAGCATTTATGATTTTACATCGTATCGGACAACGTCGTCATACAACAAATTCTAATAAATCTGCTTCTAGCATATCCGAAAAGTTTACTAATGTAATTACCTATTGATTTACGCATTAATTATTTAACAATTTGTACCTTAATGATATAATGATCACTTTCAAAGAACATCGTCGGTGTGAATAAATATACATAGTTTGCTGTCCACAATTGAACCAGCAAGTCAAATTTCACGCCTCATAGGCACTTCCAGTAGAATGTTGCGTGACAACGTGAACTTTGCGTGACCAAAACAAATGCGTGTGGCTTGCCACGCGCTATTTTAATTACGTTTTGGGTGCTTCCACCTGCCCCAGGTTGTCTTTGATCCTCTTGACCCGTGGTTTATAGTGACCCACTTTGAAAAACATATATTGAGCAACATGTGCTTAACATTTTACTTTGTTTATTTGACGTTTTGTTTCTGATATGCTGTTTAGATAAGGAATTTATTTTAGACTATTTATGCGAGTCAAAAAACAAAACAATGATAGATCAGTTTCATTACATTTCCTCAAAATGACTAGCTATTTTGTAAAGTAGATTGTAATTTTTTAGTGTCTGAAATTATTCTGTGATGATTATCTTTACATCTAACAAAAATGTAACTTATGTAACTGACCGCTATCTGTACATGAAAGTTTTATGACAACAACTTAATTAACGCAATAGGGCCTAAACAATGATTGTTAGATTTTTTGTTTGTCTGAGCGTTTGTACGCGCCCATCTCAAAAAGGCTAAGAATTATATGGGCGTGGTTTTTACTAATGGACTGTGGTAAGCTTCACTTAAATTGAAGTGTTTTATTTAAATGACATCACAATTTTAAAAAAGTTATCGCATCAAAAAAATCATGACAAACAATTTATCAAGAGTGAACCTAGGGGACGGGTTTCTCGAAGCAAAACAAGGGCGTGCTTACAAACATTCGCTATCACTATAATTCATATAATTCAGCGTTACACCGAAACCTCGTAAAGCACCGAAATTTTCCATGTAATACTCATCTTTTTGATGGTTTTCACTCTAAATGGTGCGCACGTTAGCCCCGCCGTTGATGGCTTTTGGCTAATTTCATTTGGTTTACGAGCGTGTTGTTTACATTCTTCCACCGGCGGAATGTCTGCCACCCGTCTGCTGACCTACAAAGTGTTAGTTCTCTTTGTCCTTTCGACATGTTCTTGTTATTATGACTTTGTTTTGAAAGCTCGGGTTTGGCGGCTCGAGTACCTGTTTTTTCCAAGTTGTACGATTGATTGTTATGTAAATACGAATGTGTTCTTCTAGATAGCTGTTGTTAAAGTGGTTTAAGTCAGCACATGGACGATGAGTTTATCAATTAGACACGTTCTTACCACGGATGTCATACTCACAAGTCTTTAAGAAAAGCTTCAGCATAAAAATATCGTACAAATCATTATTTATTTAGATATTAAGGGTCTCCGACAACACATCACAATTCCTTTTATATAAGTTTTAAAGTACATAAGTGTGTAATACGAGTATAATAAAATGGTTGTACTGTGTGTTTGTGTCAAGTATATAAGTATGTGTTTGTGTCACTTGAAAACACGTCTCCAAAAGCAGTCACCGAACCAGGATAATAACTACTTACTCGATATAAAATGTAACTGGCAATTGTATCTTGCGATTGACTGCAATTTGTTAAAGCTAATGTCCTGTTCATAAACTTATGAGACACATAAATCAAAGGCAGTGACAGTAATAATATACGGAGAGGATGTTAAGCTAACCACCGGACGCTTGAAGTATCAGGCAATATAGGTATCCCTCGCCAAAAATTTCGGTTTACGACATTGTAACTTTGTAACGTAATGTCTTTGTATTCGGGCAATGACCAGCGTATATTAAGTGATACGTGCAAAAATTTTAGTTATAAAGGCAGATGTCCTGTCTTATTCCTTGATTTCTTCAATCTATGCCAATGTAGCAAAGCTGAAGAGTTTGTTTGATTGTTAAGTTATTCGGACTAGGTAATTTCAAAGGCTAATGGTTCGCGTAAAAAATATTGTTGAGTTGGATACGCCTATAGAGAGGGGCTGTATGTAGGCTTTATACTACGAATATACAGAATATATATATATATATATATAGAATATATTTACACTGCGAATAGAAGCGAAGCATCTGTGAACAATATTGCAAACTAGCGAAAATGTTTAAATATTTGCAAAAGTAGATATTAATTACAATTTCGCCGAAGAGATGCGAATAAATGTAAAAGTAGCGGGTTGTGTAAAAATAAATATAAAGTTTCAAAATAAAAGAAAGAAGTTTCCTAATCATAGGTTTGGTGACGTGATACCCGTCAAGTGGGATGTAGCTAATTCATCTTAAATTTCACGTATTAGTTCTGTTGAAACTCTAAACCAGTAATGATATGTTGTTCACGATATTGAGATAAATGCTCGCGTTCGTATTAAATTACATTAAGGCGTAGATTTAATGGACAAAAAGAAGAATTAAAGCGAACGGAGAATCAATTATTTTTGATCGTGACGAGAGGTAATCGTGATTGTTTTTTTGGGATTCCGTTGACAGTGTGACAAATTGAATACTATCAACCTGCTTCCTCTGTCTGTGTCAAGGCTCTATGTCTTATATGGAAATAAATAGACACCTGAATTTTCTCAAATTGCATGTTACTGAGGCCGCTAATATAACAAATACTAGTAAAAAAAAGTGGGATAATATATTATGATCTACAAGTTCCTTAGAAAAAGAGCTTTTTTCCATTTATCTAGATATATTTGATATTCATACACAGTTTCCGCTTTTTTTCATTAGAAAAGCTCTTTAGTTTTAGCAAGCTTCCTTATAGTCCCTCTGATGTGGTTATTGTTCTTGAAGCTTTGACCTCTTTCTTTTCATTAAGTTTGCTTTCTTCTACACACAATTGGTTCAACGTTCCGAGTTTCTATTTAATAGCTAGGTACTATTAATAACTTTAATAAAGAAACCGATGCTAACATTGACAAGTAATAAAATGAGATCGTCATCAAGTAGTGAAAGTAAAGTAAATAGGTACGCATTATTAAAAAAAAATGTATCTAGTTGGTAAGAGTACAGAATTCTCGTAAATATGGACTTAGTAGCTGTTGGCCGCAGCCTGGCTCGCGAGGAAATATGTACTTTTGACCGATTTTCATACAAATTTTGTACCCCTTTTTGACCCCCTTAAGGGTGGAATATAAAAAAATCTATTCTTAGCAGATGCCTCCTAATCTATAAAGTAAGTTCCTGCCAAATTTCATCTTTATACGTTAAACGATTTCCGAGATTTCGTGATACGTTAGTAACCTTTCGCTTTTATTGTATATGTACATAATATCGATGTTACTAGTCAGTTGAAATGTTCAGCAGCTAGGGACATTTCACATGTCAAACGCGGCAATAGCACATGCATTGCGGGATGCAGTAGGTATAATCCAATACAGCGGCCTCATTTCGGTGAACGAAAAACAAACCGGAGCTAATCCAATACTTCCTATTTCTGCGCTAGGATCGTCTACCGTTATTTCTGGTGAACTGGTTTGGCAGACGTTATAATGAGTCACGGTAATAGCATCACTTGGCCATCTAGACTGATAATTGGAATATTATAGAAATTATTGTTTTGTATCAAAGTTATGATTTTTAATACTGTTAGGTATATATGTTAGGAATGCTTACATACTACCACAGATTTTATGGATGTTACATTCATAGATTATATATTAGATAAACATTATAATGTTAAGACAGATTACTCTATCTGAGAAGAAATCTGGTATTTTTATGGCATGCAATCAAAAACGAATTCCGTAACGAATTCGAACGCAGTAGGTATAAATATCTATACAATCATGTTCATTCATAAATAACCCCGCATTAGGATTCTGACAAAAACGATTCATCTATTACCAAACATTTAAGTATCAGTCATATAAGTATCTAACCGGGAATCGAACCCTGGACCCCTCACTCCTAACTGGGCTTAACAAGTTCAAATGAAGTCAATGTATTCGCGTACATAATATGTTTGTTAAATTGAACATAATGTGTAACCATCGTAGTAATCGATCGGCCGTTTAATGGCCACTGGCATTCCGCAATGCAGTTTAATCTCTATGGCCCAGTTCTACCGTTCATCCACAGGTTCAACTCAAAACTAACGTTGCTATGTGAACTATGGTTAAACTTACTCACGCCTAATGGTTAGCATTTGTATGCGATTTCTAATTTGATTAATACATTTATACAATGTTGAGAATAGACATGACATGTTAACAAACAAACAGGTAAACTAAATTACAAATTAGAATAAATTCAATAAATGTATCCTATGGCAGAGTCCAAAATGCTGGCGGCTAGCAATGGTTTTTAATTCAAGTAGATATAGGAAAAGTTTAACTTGAACGAAATTTAGCTAAAAGGCGTAAGAGTTAAAATTTACATCGAACTCATTGTATTGTTAGTGTTACATTTGTTACACAAACGATTCGGCGCAATAGTTTGTAGAATTTGAATATAATTTGGGTTTTCGTTCCAATGGCTTGTTACGGTCGCAATGTGGCATACATATACGAGTAATACATATTAAAATTTGATCAGATTTAATCGCCCTACGTATGTTCTAATTGGATGAAGTGCATGCTGTTCTTGGCAACAAGTATGCAAGTATACAGAAGCTGAATACTGGGCCGGCTTTTAATATACTAACACACGTTCTCATCGCCGTGTTTATAACGTACTCAATCAAACTTCGACCAACGGATCGACTGGTTTTTTAGAGGCGACCATCTTAATCCTCAAGGGTAACAACGCATCTGTGAATAATTGGAGAACATTTACATCTAGGATATAACTATAATAAAACAGACGATGTCTGTATAATTTATATGAAGATTGGAAGCAATAATAGTTGAATATAGTTTTGGGGTACCTACTGAGCTTCTTTGCTTACCACCAGATGATAAGCAACGATAACTAAATTACTAACCGTTACTTACAAAACCAAGGTTAGACTTTTATAGTGGATTTATTCTTTAAAAATACTCTGTTCTAGGTAAATTAACAAACCGACAGCTTAGAGCAATTTTCCTTCTCGTTGACCACACGTGTGGTCGGTCCACCTGCCTGGTCGCCGGGCGTGACGTAATCAGATGACCAGCGACGCGGAACTAAAACAATGGTGAGGCCCCTTACTGACGGAGTTTTGGCCACTGCAACCGTGGGCCGTGATATACAGTTTGTGTAGTTCAGTAGTTCTGTAGTTAAAAATCAATACGTAAACTTTTAAAAAAATAACACCGACAAAAAATACTCGTCAGATGCCGCTCCAATGTCTATACATAAGTAGTTCTATATAGGTATAACCTAGTAGTTATACATAGGTATAACCTAGACATCAAGAACCTGTATGTTGTCTCCGTGATAAGGTGACATAAAAAACAGTCAAATTGAGAACCTCCTTCTTTTTTGAAGTCGATTAAAAATCAGATTCGTGTGTGATCAGGTTCTGATGAATGAAAACGTTCAATATTTTTTTTACGTTCAGCATGTTTTTGTTCAATGACGTTTTATCAGTTTCGAGCCTTCGACTTCGATCGCGTGATCTGCATTAACCGTTTATTATTACTTGAATGAATATGATTGAAATCAAACTACAGTCTTATGATGGACTTTCTCGGTTATGCTTTTTATCAATTTTGTCGCGGTCTGTGGCCTTAACCCTCCTCATTTTGAGAGGAAACCCGATCCCTGTTGTAGAATTTTAATATCATTAAAATTAAAGTGGTTAGACTAAAAGAAAGGTTGCCATACAGATAAAACCTACTTTTAATTTCGGTGTAAAAATAAATGGATTACATTTTGTTTTGCTTTTTACAACAGAAATACTCTCACTTGCATATTTTTAAACGACTTTCCGGTCATTGCCCTTTACCACAATGCTGCTATAAAAACTACAACACGATTTCAGTTAAGCAGATTCGAATTGGAGTTAAACGGATTCAGAAAACCATTTTAAATAGTGTCATGTTAGTGTAATTTTTTTTTATCTTAACGACTTTAAAAAAATGAGGAGGTATACTCTATTCGACGGTTTTTTTTATAACTTCTTAGTGGGTAAACCGATTTTGATTATTTTTATCGAAAGTGCTTGTCGTCTGGCCGCTATTTTTGGTTGTTACCTCCTAACTTTTACTGTGTTTTGTTTTTTATAATTTTTTTTTAATCCAAAGCAGGTGTTTGTCGTTTGGTCCCATTTACACTTGAGCGACATCTATCATATTATATTTTTTGAGTTATCTCTAGTTCTCAATATTGAAGTCTGTTTTTTTAAGTTTATTACTCTAATAAGTGATTCTCATTTCCAATGGATATCAGTACCACTATACGCGTCACTTATACGTTGTGTAAGGTTTCGCGTATTTATGTGTAAATTCTTGTACTTGATTTAAATAATTTAATATATTTTACTGACTTTTTCAAGATATTAAAGTACTGTAGTTGACATTTGTTAAATAATTCAACAGGAAATGCCGCTATATCTAATATCCAGTCTAATAGTTTATTTACAGTCAAAGAACTATTTCTAAAAATCTAAAATAAGGATTTTTAATTATTTTTAATAGTTTTAACTCTCAAAATAAAATAGCGGCATTACCTATTGAAACAACGGAAACGCCAGCGCCACCTATTGTTAATTGTGGATGGCGTGGACGGATCTTTGGCTAACGGTTGGAGATTACAGTATTTTTAACGGTCGAAGTGTACGGACTACTCAGGAGCTGAGAAGTGTAATTGTAATAGAGTGTAATCGTAAGAATAAGTGTGTGCGTGTAAAATAACGAAATAAACGACTGTGATTATAACTGGAGTTTACTTGGAGGTTACCCGACCTTACAACTCAGCAAGTGGGATCGCCAGCTCATTTAAATAGCGTAAGTACAGGCCATATTTAAAAGATAACCAGGTTCTAGAAGAATAACCAAACTTGTTTTGAGTAAATTTTAATGACGAAATCTTTCGTATAACAATAAGTGAAGAGAAATTAAATCTTTTTACGTTAGTCTAATAAATGTTTTTTTTAAAGATATTTATCGTGTATTCGTTTTAATGTAAACAAGTTTTAGCAAATTTTTATGAATGAAATTAATTTTATAACCGTTTTAATTTTTAAATGTTTCAACACATCATGTATGTTAATGTTATTTATCGTATACCCGTAATGATAATATAATACTTACTATTTATACTAAAAGCATGTGCAAATAACTATTTTAATTGTTGTTTATTTGGAATGGTCAATGACATAAGATATGGTTTCGAGTTTCAGGGAAAATGGATAAGTCTGTGGATCGCCGACTGACTACTTCTCGCCGCGAGCAGAGCGCTGCGAGGCCCAGTCGAACATGCAGCCGCAGTCGCGTCAGCAGGCGCAGCCGCAGCCGCAGCCGCAGCCGCAGTCGCAGTCGGAGCCTGCGAGAACGGGAGCAACAACTACAACGCGAGCGGGAACGCCTGCGTGACATGGAGCACGCGCTTCGCAAGGAGCGAGGCGAGGACCGGAAGAGGCGCAGTGAACAGCGATCGCGGCGCCCTGACGTCGAGCAACGTGACGACTGCAGGAGCTCGTCGCGGATGCAGCCGCGTGGTGACCGGGATCAAGCGGAACGCGACGCTCCTACAGGACGTCGCTCAAGGTCACGTAGCCCTACTTTTTCATCTAAAGACGTTTTTAAGATCATACAGTCGTTTAAAAATAATATAGCGTCACAGCCATCCGAACCAAGTGCACAGTCGAGTCATAGGTTAGATTATAAAAATATTTTGCCCGAATTTGACCCTTCAGTCAAAAACCAACGAATGGACGCTTGGCTCAAAAAGGTGAACGAGTGTGCCTCTGTGTACGGCTGGGACGAGAGAACTATTATACATTTCTCTATGCAGAAACTACAGGGACTGGCCAAAATTTGGTATCAAAGCCTCAACACGATTCTGTTTACGTGGCCTGAGTGGCAAGATAAATTACTCAAAGCCTTCCCCTGCGAACAAAATTATGGCCAGTCCTTGGAAGATATGCTTAGACGCAAGAGTAGGCCTAACGAACCAATTGATAATTATTTCTACGAAAAGCTTGCCTTAATAAATCAATGCGATATATCCGGTAAACGCGCTGTCGATTGTATCATCCATGGACTAACAGACAAAACTACAAAATCCAGTGCTTTAGCGTTGCAATGCTCTGAACCTGACCAACTCTTGCAATTTTTGTTAAGCAACCGCGAGTATTCCTATCCTACACCAGGTAGGACAAGATACGCTGAAAATAATAACGAGCAAGAACAGCATAGTAGAACAACTAATAAGCAGAATGTAAACTCTTCACTATTTTGTTATAATTGCAAAGAGCGAGGTCACCCCTATCGGAAATGTACTAAACCCTTAGCTAGGTGCGAACACTGTCACAGGGTAGGTCACGTAGTGGAGAACTGCCGCATAAAAAACGAGAACGTGTCGGCAAAGGTAAATAATATTCCAAAAACTATGTGCATAACAAGTTCCAGCCCTAACTCTAAATACATTAAAAATGTCGTGATTAATGACATATCTTTGGAGGCTTTTGTGGATTTTGGGAGTGAAGTTACTCTGATATCAGACTCTAGCGTCGCGAGATTGGGTGTCGACCATGACGGTGTACCTTCTGTAATGAAAGGGTTTGGGAATGGATTAGTGCAATCCTTAGGTTCCGTTTTACTTAAGATAACGATTGATGGTGTGACTGCCGTTGTTGTATGCAAGGTCGTGGAAGATCGATTACTTGACAAACCAGTTTTAATCGGACAAACGTTTTCGGAGCAACCGCACATTGTTGTAATTAAGGACGCGATTAAATTACAATTCTTAGATGTAGGCACAGAAATTCCCACTCACTGCGCAAGCAATGACGAGAGTCGTCCAATACGAGTTAGAATGTTAAGGCATAGTACGTTATATGGAACAGCGTGCGTTAGAGCTGCTACGGAATTGGCATTCAACGGATATATCTTAATACACACGAAAATTGTGGGTAAACCTGGCGACCAGTATGTTGTCCTTGGCGGTATTCACCATGTTAAGGAAGGGTTCCTTAACGTTACAGTCGCGCCTTGCACTACACCATGCTCGTTGTACGAAAACTCTATATTCTCGCGTGCAGAACGGGTTGAAGTAGTTGATAGAATGCCGCCCTTATTGCATAATCTTGATAACTCTATTGATAGTGTTCATAATGTAAATCAGATCGAGGAATGCCAAATACATTTCGGTGAGTCTGCCCCTGAGGAATATAAAACAAAACTTTTTGAGTTGCTGCGTCGTTACGAACATTGTTTCGCTTTCAACTTGTCAGAGCTAGGGTGCACAAATGTAACGGAAATGACGATTGAATTGAATAGTGACCGACCGGTAGTATACAGACCATATAGGCTCTCACACCATGAGCGTGATAAAGTTCGGGGTATGATTGATGAAATGTTAGAGGCCGGGATAATCAGGGAGTCCGTTTCTAACTACGCCAGTCCCATTATATTAGTTAGAAAGAAGGACGGGAATGTACGTATGTGCATAGATTACAGAATGTTGAACTCTATCACCGTCAAGGAACGATACCCAATGCCCATAATTGAGGATGAGATATCGCGATTATCTGGTCAGGTGTGGTTTGTCACTTTGGACTTGATGTCAGGTTACTACCAAGTTCCAATTGCGGAACATCACAAACATCGAACAGCATTCGTCACACCAGATGGTCAGTATGAGTTCAACCGTGTACCGTTTGGTTTGGCGAATGCGCCTGCTGTGTTCCAGCGTATGATGAATCACGTTTTGGGCCCAACACGTTTCGATAAAGCTACTGTTTATATAGATGACTTATTGGTTTATGGCAAGGATCTAGACGAGGTAATGACGCGACTAGAGGAAATACTGCAACTCCTGAATAATGCTAACCTTAAGTTAAACCTCGCGAAATGTAGTTTCTTGCAGGATCGAATTAACTATCTGGGATATGAAATTAGTTGCTCGGGTATGCGTCCAGGTGAGGAAAAGATAAAGTGTGTTTCAGACTTTCCCCAGCCCAGCAACGTTCACACTGTTCGCCAATTCCTAGGGCTAGTTAGCTACTTTAGGAAATTCATTAAGGGTTTCGCTGAATTAGCTTCACCTCTAACGAAATTACTAAAGAAGGACGTAAAGTTCGAATGGTCACATGAACAGCAACGGGCTTTTGAGGCTTTGAAGACTATACTGGTTGATAGACCAGTCCTTTCAATATATAATTATTCCGCGGAGACCGAGCTCCACACAGACGCCAGTAGAGTAGGTCTCGGTGCCATTTTAATGCAACGTTCTGAAGATTCTCAATCTTTTAGACCAGTAGCCTACTACAGTCGGCAAACTTCTCCGGAGGAAAAGAACTTTCACTCATACGAGCTTGAGACCCTGGCCGTAATATGTGCTTTAAAAAAGTTTCGAGTCTTCCTTTTAGGAAAGAGTTTCAAAATCATTACCGACTGTAGTGCACTTCGCTCTACGTTTCAAAAACGCGATCTCATACCCCGTATTGCGCGATGGTGGCTTGCAATTCAAGAATTTGATTGCGAAGTAGAATATAGGGCCGGTACCAAGATGGCACATGCGGATGCTCTATCGAGAAACCCGGTAGTGGACACCCCAGTACAGAGCGTTGTACAATTCCCTTCCGTACTGGCTATCAGCGATGAGGACTGGCTCCTTACTCTTCAATTGGGAGATACAGAACTAGGAAGGATTCGGGATATTCTTAATTCTAAGTTAGATTCAAAAGGTCTTGATTATATCAAAGAAAATTACCTAATTAAAGACAATAAATTATTTAGATACTTAGATGGCGACAGATCCAATCTTAGGTGGGTGGTACCCAAAGGTGCGAGGTGGCAGGTGTGCAAGTTAAATCACGACGATATAGGGCATATAGGTTATGAGAAAACAGTAGAGCGCATTAAAAAGTACTATTGGTTTTCGAAGATGTCGCGGTTTGTCAGAAAATATGTTAACTCTTGTATTGAATGTGCGTATGCTAAGCGTTCCGCAGCCACACGTGAGGGGTTGTTACATCCTATTAACAAGGTTGAAATACCATTTCACACTTTGCACACCGACCACCTCGGGCCATTTGTCAAATCAAAGCGGGGACATACTCATCTTCTGGTTACCGTTGATTCTTTTACCAAATTTGTATTCATAAAAGCAGTCAAAAATACAAAAACTATGAGCGTGATTAAAGTTTTAGAGGATATTTTTGACACATTTAGGACTCCGGATAGACTTATTAGCGATAGAGGTAGCTGTTTCACTTCGCATGCGTTTAAAAGATTTTGTTTGGACAGAGGAGTGAAACATATCTTAAATGCTGTAGCGAGCCCAAGGTCAAACGGGCAGGTAGAGCGTTACAATAGAACCATTTTGGACTCGCTAACAGCACAGAATCTAAACAATGACGAGAAGGACTGGGACATTAACATTGGTAGAATTCAATGGGGGCTTAATAATACAGTTCAAAAGACATTAGGAAGGACACCCGCCGAGGTTATGTTTGGCACAACAATGAACAGCGAGAGTAACCCAATGTTAAATGAGATAACAGATTTAATTCGGGAACCATGCGATCTACCGTCAATACGTAGCGAGGTGAAGGATAGGATTGACAGAGAACAACAAAGACAGAAGGAGTATTATGACAGAGGGAGGAAGTCTGCACATATTTACCATAAGGGAGATCTCGTGAAAATTGCAAAAGTAGCCTTCCAAAATGACGGAAAAAGCACGAAACTGCTCCCAAATTATGAAGGGCCATTTAAGGTCATAAATATTTTAGGAAATGATAGGTATAAAGTTGCACCTATACCTGGGTTTGAGGGAACTAAAAATAGGCGCAAAACGACGGTGGCTGCAGATCGTATGCGACCTTGGATACACATAGCATCCTTGGATCTGGAAAATGATAATGATTCGGAGGCAGTGGATGATGGTAACAGCCTGTCAGGTTCAGAGAATTCCCCTTAAACGTTAATGGATGATGATAATGGATGATATTTTAAAGATAATTAAGGCACAATATTTTTAATTGTTTCAGGTCAGGGGCGACAAGTGAGTTCGTCACCTGACTACATTAGAGTATGAAAAGGGTTATCAAGAGTGAGATTAAATGGGCTCGCTACTTGACCACTAAGGGTTGAAACATTTTAAATGGGTTATCAAGAGTGAGATTAAATGGGCTCGCTACTTGACCACTAAGGGTTGAATCATTTTAAATGGGTTATCAAGAGTGAGATTAAATGGGCTCGCTACTTGACCATTAAGGGTTGAAACATAATGTAAAATGGGTTATCAAGCGTGAGACTTAAAGACTTGCTACTTGACTCACAATTGATAATTTATTAATTAATAGATAATAATAATAAAAGGGTTGTCATATTATAATAAGCAGTGTAGTTAACTATTAGATATGATTATTGTATAATACATAAAGATCTTGTAATCAATTATTCACAAAACGGAATAGACTGTATTAAATAGATTAATTATGTTTTGATAAATAAGTAAATCTTTATTTGTATTTTATTTAGGTAAGGTTTAAGTTGTTGTTAATTTTCCCTATAGTAAAATTTTTGTTTAACACAATAATTTCACGTTATTGTTAATATTACATCAATTTCTTACAAGAATTACTAATTTGGCCGAGTGTAAGGTTTCCAATTGGGTCGTGTATGGGGTCATACACGTGATCAGGATGGTCGAGTGTAAGGTTTCGCGTATTTATGTGTAAATTCTTGTACTTGATTTAAATAATTTAATATATTTTACTGACTTTTTCAAGATATTAAAGTACTGTAGTTGACATTTGTTAAATAATTCAACAGGAAATGCCGCTATATCTAATATCCAGTCTAATAGTTTATTTACAGTCAAAGAACTATTTCTAAAAATCTAAAATAAGGATTTTTAATTATTTTTAATAGTTTTAACTCTCAAAATAAAATAGCGGCATTACCTATTGAAACAACGGAAACGCCAGCGCCACCTATTGTTAATTGTGGATGGCGTGGACGGATCTTTGGCTAACGGTTGGAGATTACAGTATTTTTAACGGTCGAAGTGTACGGACTACTCAGGAGCTGAGAAGTGTAATTGTAATAGAGTGTAATCGTAAGAATAAGTGTGTGCGTGTAAAATAACGAAATAAACGACTGTGATTATAACTGGAGTTTACTTGGAGGTTACCCGACCTTACAGTTGATTATATTATTATTAACAATAAGTCACATTTAATTTAAAAAAAAACTTAATTGAAACCGATTCATCCGTTCGGGAGCTATGATGCCACAGACAGACACGTCAAACTTCTAACACCCCTCTTTTTGTGTCGGGGGTTAAAAAGGGGGACTTGCATTTTAAGTTACTGGATAAACTCAAAATTTTTAACTATATTCATCCTAGACGTTAAGTTTACGCATGCGGGATAGCGGCGTTTAAATCACTTAGCTATTAGGTACTCCGTCTAGTTACAGTAATAATCATAAACTAATCAAAATTGGACAGTGTGGGATGTGTGTAGGCAAGGATCGCCCGACCGGCTAGACAATTGAATGACGTTAGACATGCATGTTGTTATTGAAATGAATTTGTCGAAACTTTTTATTTATGTGATGATGGTTATCACACTGGCTGCAGCAAGGACGATGAACTTCCCTATCGATGAGTTATTTCACAAAAATAAACTTCAGCAACATCTTTTCACGTAGTACGGACGTAGTTTATTACAGCATATACACATTATTCTCTACACTTTGTACATTATTACATTTAACTACCAATTATCTTTACAAGTATACATTCGGGCAGAACCTCCCCTTAGAACCGTTACAAAATTAATGACCTCCACAACCTTAGTTCGCCATATTTATATCCTACCTTCAACCCCACTTTACAATTAAATCGGAAGTTAACAACACTTATATAATCTCAAACAATAAACGAATTTATTAATAAATCGTAGGAATAAACTATTATACATAGAATTATTATACACACAATAATATAATTATTGTAATTAGTAATTAATGTTGGGTTATATCGGGGTGCCGGAAGTAGAACTTGTAACACTCGGCCATCCTGCAACTGTCGTGTCTCACGGCGGTCATCATTAGGTCATCATTGCTAGTCTGTTCGCGTCCCCATTTGTCACTGGTCTACGGCGGCATCTGAAATTGAAACACCGAACGAGTAACTGGTTCTTGTAATTACTGCAAATTTAATGGAGATAGAATGAACATCTTGTCACATAGAAGCTCGCCATTTGTACTAAGTAATAGACTTTTTTGTCAAAAAAAGTTAAATAAAATGAAATTTATTTTTCTTTGGTGACGTTTGTATTTTCCTCAATCGCATATTTTTTTTCTGTTTATATAACTTTTATTTACTGTTTATATTTTTTTCCAACACAGATTTTTTTTTACAATCTAATGTTAAGTGAAGCCCATCAAAGTAGAAATCTGAAAAGTGCATTCAAATCGAATAAGCAATTCTAGAGGATTAGTGTGCACAAACCTACAGTCAAATAGACAAAATTAGGTACATATTTCTTTAATTGTAAACTGAATTTAATCAATAAATTCTATAAAATTTCTTCGTCTCGTCTCCTTTATTTACCTCCGCCTGCAGCCGCTCGTAACTGACACCGATCAAACTGTATTTATTTATTTTATTCCATTGCTATTAATTATAACTTACACAAATTTAATTTTATTTCACACAGCTTTGATTGATTCACACAGCTTTCAATTTAATTTACACAGATTTTTAATTTATTCATACAGCCTTTTATTTAATTCACAAAACTTTTATTTTAATTCACACAGCTTTTAATTCCATTCACACAGGTTTAAATTCCATTCACACAGCTTTTAATTCTATTCACACAGCTTTTAATTCCATTCACACAGATTCTAATTCCATTCACACAGCTTTTATTTCTATTCACACAGCTTTTATTTCTATTCACACAGCTTTTAATTTCATTCACACAGTTCATTCACACAGCTCTTAATATCTAACATTGTTTTCAATTTATCCTGTTTTTTTTTCTAAAACTTATTATTTCCATGTATGACTTTAAAGATACATATATTATTACAAATACTATAAGTATTAGTGAAACCCAGTTAATCTATATCGTAATTGTACAAGAATTAAGCACCAGATTAGAGAGCTCGCACTTAGCAACTGAATGCCCTTTGTGTAATTTTTAGTTTATAATCTGGGTCGCACAAAGAATAGTAATAGCACTACCTAAAGAGTTGTATTTCATCAATGAATTTTGCCCTATGCTTGTCCATCACGAATCAGAGTAGCAATCACACACACACACAGCAATCAGCCACAATTACCAATTTTAAACGAACACCATAAAATAAAATGTCTAAATATACACACACACAGCAATCAGCCACAATAACCAATTTTAAATGAACACCATAAAATAAAAATGTCTAAATATACTCTTCTGACATGGACTTATCAAGAGAGCGGTTGTTTCTCGTTATTAGTCAGAAATAATTCCACGAACTTTTGAGGGTAGATTTAAAACAAAATAAATAACAAAAGAATAATTCGCTTTACACTACAGATTACAAATATTAATGTTGAAGTGTGTTGAAGTGCTTTCTTTTTATTTAAATTATGGTACATATACATAATAAGTATTTTATTCTTGTTGTTACAGACGAAAGTATGTAATGTTTTAATTTTGTTAATTGTTGTGAGTTGCTTTATGCAATAACACGTAGGTTAAAAACTGGGAGCGACCATTTTAGAGGCAAATTCAAATTCTTATGCGAACCGACTCCGTTTTCTCATAAATACTAGGACGTCAAAGGGGAAAACACAAACATATACAAAATATTTTTAAACATTTTCAAAAAAATATAACTATCTATGAAGCTATATACGATGGCTGTACTATATATGTGATTTAGTAATAATAGTAAATATTAACGTGTGTGTAATAAATGTGAACGTGTGGTTGGTCATATATAAACTAATATAAATATTAACATGTAATAGTAAATATTAACGTGTGTGTAATAAATGTGAACGTGTGGTTGGTCATGTGATGATTGTACAAAGGCCTTATCAAATAAAATTATAAAATTGGAGTTGGTTTTTTTTTCTCTTATAATAAGTAATTGATTAATAAATGCCCATGAAGAAGTATTTTTTATCCTTCGTGTCTTAATGTAATAGTATGTAATTGAAATTATTGTATTGGTGCACTTATATGAAATCGTCAAGAACTGATTATATTATATTTATTTGTTTTTTTTTCTTTTACGTATGTTTAATAAGCATAAATAGCAGCATCTATTTATTCTATATACACGTAATAATTTTATTTATGACTAATGAGTGATGTGTACTGCTGTAGGTATTTAATCTCGCTATAAATTAAATTCTAATAATATATTGTTGAAGAACCTTAACAAATAAATAATATAAGAAGGTGATATAAGTGGAGTAAATAAACCAATAGATAATTAATATCTATTGAAAATAAAGCAAAAATAAATCTTGTCTGTTTTAAATTTTTGTTTCATTGTCTTGTAAATATAATGTTTGAATGCATATAGGAACATAAATAAGCAATTATTTTATTGAAATAATATTTACAGCATTAACACATAAAGTTACACCTTCAATTGCGTATATAATTACTTATTACTTTTTATTTGTTACAAATTATTATCATTAACATTACAGGCGCTACGTCCTAATGCATTAAGTGTATTTCATATAAATTTCTTAATAAACAGAGTAATAATCATATGACGAAACGAATTGACGTATTTACTTGACAAAATTATTAATTGGCATAATTTAAGAGATAATACGTGATGAAAATAATTGTGTTGAATAATTTAACACTTACAACATGCGTTGTAAGTAATATACCAATTAATTGAAAATGTAATGTAAGTAGGTAGGTATATCACAAAATAAATGTATTAGGTGGCTCGAGTTTGCGTATTGATATTATTGTGAATAACGATACATAAATAAATTAATAAATCAAGAACATAATTGGATTGAACCCAAAATTTCCTTCAATAAATATGGTAACTGTAATTAAGACGATGAAATATACAGTCTATTAATTTTATTTCGGCACACATAGCACGTTGGTACATAATTATTTGATTTGAATTACTCATTAAATATTCATGACCCATGTAACAATAAATAATATTTTGTCAAATTCCCTCTTCCATGAGAAAGAGTCAATTAGCCATAGCTATAGCTATGCTATATAGCTATGCTCTAGCTTTCGTCAATAGATACCAAATAAATATTAAATATAAGATACATACGTATAATACATAGATACGTTAACCATATCACTGTACAACAGTGATGATATTGACCTATAACTTATTTACAATACTCAGCGTATACATATGTTATTGTAAAGCAAGTCGGTAAATGAGGATTTGGCTGCAGTCAATCCTGAGCGTGCTACCAGATCATGTTTATGTCAAAAGTGTATTATGTAGGTATGTTGTCACACCAGAATGTATGTTGAAAGAGGTCCAATCTAATTCGCAAAATCATTATAACTTAAACAACAAAAAAAAATAACATTATCGCATGTTCAATAAAAACTTATTGCAACTTACTATGGAGCGCTTGTTTCTTTTAATCTTTTATATCTACTTAGGTTAATATATTTCGCATTTCATTTTTATGGGTTTATTTATTACAATTTATTGCACACCATAACAACAAATTGGAATAAAAATATTGCAATTTATATTTCTTGTGCAGAAAAGGCTATAGCAAAATTGCGATTTCTTCCAGAGTACCTTTGGGAAGATGATAAAGGTTTTACTACTTAGGTTAGCACATATCTATTTGGGTATGGTTATAAGTTTAAGTTTTTCATAATAGCCCTACAACCTAGTTGTGGGGACACACAGCATTTCTTTAGTAACCTCATTGATCTATCATGCAGTTCTACAGCATTTTCATAGTAGCCACACAGATCAACTATGTAAGCACACAGTATTTTCATAGTAGCCATACAAATCTGCCAAGTAGACGCACAGAATTCTCATAGAAGTCACACAGATCTGCCAATAGTCCTACAACCTAACTATGGGGACACACAGCATTTCTTTAGTAGCCACATAGATCTCCATGCAGTTCTACAGCATTTTCATACTAGCCACACAGATTCACCATGTAAACACACAGTATTTTTATAGTAGCCGTAAAAATCTGCCAAGTAGACGCACAGAATTTTCATAGTGGTCACACAGATCTGCCATGTAGTCACTTTTTTTTATATAGTAGTCACACAGATTTATTTATTATGCAAGATAACGGCTTCATATTATTAGATCGATTGCTTTTATTCTAACCACACAGTCTTATTGTTATTTTGCTATTTATTTCCTTTTTGCATTTACTTTTGAAAATACTATTCTGTTCTAATGCTGACAAACAAATTTCTATAGCTCAATTGTACACCCTACCCTGTTTCCAAAGTTATTTATGTATTCAGCTTAATAGGTTGTCTAGAAGAGATCGCTATTTAGTGATAAGGCCGCCTGTTGCACTAATCTCTGTGTGATATTGAGTTATTTAGTTCTACCCCGAATAAGAACAAACTACGGCAAAAAAACAATTACTTTTGAAGGAGCACAACTTTACAACAAAATACCCTCAGTTGTAAAAAAAAATAACAAAGTGGAAAGATTTCAAAAGAGAATTAAGTCAGTACATTATTGAGAATCATGTTTAAATTATCTTTACGGGTAATATGTATACTGTATTCATTATAATGTTTTAATTATTATGTTTGCGAACGATTGTATAAGTGCTTTGTGTTGTCGTGTAGATATACCTATCGTTAGGTAATGTTATCTTAAAGTTTTGTGAAATAATAATCTGAAACGGTTCAGCAACCACTAACCAAAACATTCAATATTTAAGAACTGTCATAAGGTTTTATAACCTAAGAAAGACACCACTTCCTTCGATTAAGACAAAATGAATATGACGTACCTGTTCGTTTCTTTGTTCCTTGGATCACAAGAAGTCCCCGCCGCATGCCAGCGAGTACTTTGGTAGATATGGATGGCGTGTCAAAAAAAAAAATCTCCGTTCCTTTGACCAAGATAATATGGGCTGTAAAGGAAAATATACCCACTTCTGAGGTGTGATGATGGTTATCACACTGGCTGCAGCAAGGACGATGAACTTCCCTATCGATGAGTTATTTCACAAAAATAAACTTCAGCAACATCTTTTCACGTAGTACGGACGTAGTTTATTACAGCATATACACATTATTCTCTACACTTTGTACATTATTACATTTAACTACCAATTATCTTTACAAGTATACATTCGGGCAGAACCTCCCCTTAGAACCGTTACAAAATTAATGACCTCCACAACCTTAGTTCGCCATATTTATATCCTACCTTCAACCCCACTTTACAATTAAATCGGAAGTTAACAACACTTATATAATCTCAAACAATAAACGAATTTATTAATAAATCGTAGGAATAAACTATTATACATAGAATTATTATACACACAATAATATAATTATTGTAATTAGTAATTAATGTTGGGTTATATCGGGGTGCCGGAAGTAGAACTTGTAACATTTAATATCCTTTTTTATAGGGAGATAATTTATAGACAATAGGTACATGTACAACTCGATTCTCGATAAATAGGTACATACTACATAGGTAATAATTCTACTAATGGATTGTTGATGTTTGTTTTTGTCAACGTTTTTCATTGCCTCAAATGTAAGAGTCACTCAAATTGTGTCATAGTAAATACGTAATGTGGCTTATGTGGCATATGGTCAAGTGAGCTTCCTGTTGTACTGGGTATACTCGTACTAACACTGTGCTAATGTCTTCTGTTAGGGACTAACTTTACCGTTGTACGCATTGAGATACTATATGTACTAAAGGTTGTACGCTACCAAGCTTTGTATCGAGCCGGTTTACACTCGGGCCCGTCGGATACAGGATTGGGAACGAATATGGTCGGCGTAGGATCGAGTGATCTTTTAACGACTTGAGACACAAGTGTATTGAACCGATCTGTCTGTAGAATGAAGTTGTTTGCAAAATGATTGTCAAATAAATAAGGCTTTCGAGTGGGAAAGAAGACTGATCAAGACTTACGAATCATTAATCGTACTTTTTCTTAGGTTCCTGTGTTAGGATTCCAAACGTTTTAAGTTAAGTGTATGACGTAATCATAATAGGTAATTACAAAAAATTATTCATTCAAAACTTTAACTTTGGTTAAATATACTTACTTCAGACAGAAATGAATGAATGTAATTGTAATTGTTTGAATGTAACCATGTCTTTCTTCTTGCAATTATCAGTGCAATTAAATGAAATAAATACAAATTTACATAAATACAATTAAATTAAATTAGGTGGTATAGCCTAGAGTTCGCCCGGGGTAGTACCACCGCCCGCCAAGGTACTCAGTACCATTCCTACCGTCATAATAATTGTTTTTAAGAGCAATTCTGTGGCTCTAGTGAAAAAGGGTATAAGTCTAAAAACGTAACTTTACAGGAGACGCAAAAAACGCCCCGCGCGCACCAAATTACTTGTTTAAGTACGTGTGGCATTTAAACAGCTGTCAATCTAAATACATGTGATGTGTTATATAGGTAAAAAATGTATGCTCTTTCTTATTCTGGCATTAATTTTTACATAATCTGAATAGTTTTCAAAATAGCGACTTATACTTACCACAAAACGAACGACACAAGGGTATAAAAGAAGTAATACCCCTTTTCACATACAATAAAAGTTAATTCACATAAGTGAAAAAGGATACGCATTTGGAATTATTTGTGTGATAATTAAGAAACAAAATCAGATATTTATAATTGGAGTAATTCAAAACAATGAATTAAATGTGTACATACTTTTCATTGACACGATCAAATTTTAAAAAAATCCAAAAAAAATAACTTGTGTCCTTTTTCACATAGTTATTAGACGTGCCGTAAAGGCGCATGTAGACTTACGCGAACCTTTTGTTTAAGTTATATCCATTTTATGTAGTTTTGTTTTTTTTTAGTAAAAAGTGTTTTAAGAGGTAGGTGCCTGTGACACAGTTCATTTTTAAATCAGGAAAACAATTAGAAAACAAACAAAAATTTATTTATCAAACAACTACCTAGCAAAACTCATACCTATACAAAACACCAATAAGTTCGTATATTCGACACGCCCCTATAAATTTAAATTTAAAGATATCCAAAAGAGAACTCAGTTGATCTTAACACCTAAGCCATCTAAACACTTGTAATGTTTAACACTAGATAACGGCTTAGTAAGCACATCAGCTAACATGGATCCAGTGGGTAGGTACATGTCTCAACTCCATGTCGTTCTTGTCCCTCAAAACTTCCCTCACGTAATGATATCTAATACGTGCAACGTGCACAGGGTCTTGAGCTAAGAATACTCGTATAGCCCCTTGGTTATCGACATGAACAGCGTACCTCATGATTTTTAATTCCTTCACCAAGCTGTTGAGATACACAGACTCCTTCATACTTTCGGATAGGCTAATATACTCTGTCTCGTTCGTTAAGCTACGCTGCTTTCGAGATTGCCACGATATACAGCCACCACCTACAATAAATGCCCCCTTCATAAATGTTCCCTTCAGATAACGCAACACACGCTTCGCTAATTTCCAGTCGAATTTTTCAGGATTTGTCATCTTCTGGCTAAGTTTACTCACCGCATTAGCAATATCAGGTCTTGTTGCTTTCCCTAGGTAATTCAAATACCTATTAGCTCTCGATAAGGCCATGCTTCGCTGCGCTCATCTCCACTTTTCTCTTCTTTCTGTTTGGAATTTATCTCCATAGGAGTAGCACATTTATTGCAATTTTCCATGCAAAAACGTTTCAACCAATTTTCAACATAATTTGTTGTGACAAAACAATGACGTTGTCATGTCTTTGAATATCTATTTCTAACATCTAACATATTATATTTTACTTCACCATAGTCTTTCAAATCAAACTCTTTCGAAAACTCATTTTTAAACTTCGTGATTAAACCCCTTTCTTGACTTGCGATCAAAATGTCGTCGACGTAAACCAATAGGAATAAATATATATTATCATGAAGTTTAAAATATAGACACGATTCATTAAGACTCTGCTTCAACTCTATATCAGTCAATTCCTTGTTGAGCTTGAGATTCCATTGACGTCCAGCTTGCTTCAAGCTATACAACGATTTTCGCAATATGCATGAATCGCAACCACTATCCAATTCTAAAAGCATGGCCTGCGCGCGTTTCTTGACCCCAATGATCTTCTCCTTCTCGATTCATAAGCGTAACTAAACTTTCTCTTAATAATAATTCTGGTAACTCCATAATAAATCTCCTCGTCCAGGAATCCATTTGAGTAAGCAGTATTAATGTCTATTTGGCGTAATCCCAAGTTCAATTCAACTGCGAGTGCCATCAACAACCTTGCAGTATCCAGTCTAGCAACAGGCGCAAAGGTTTTCTCATAGTCGACTCCATACCGCTGGCTAAAACCTTGAGCTACTAACCTCGCCTTCTTCTAAGACTTGTCGATATTTTGCTTCGTCGTCAAATCTTAACGACAGCCAACGACATTCCTATTCTGCGGTCTTCTAACTATCTCCCATGTACCTTTCTGAACTAGGCTTCTGACTTCAGGTAAAATTGCTTCTTCCCATTCAGATTTATTAACACTCTTTAGTGCATTCTTCAAACTAATTTCAGCAGAACCTACAAAATCACACAGAAATTGCTCATCACTGAAAAATCTTCAACTTCATTTTCATCAACAGAAATATTTGGTTCTGTAACTGCGGTAATTCAATAAATCTTTCTCGAACGGCCTACACTACCTGTACGCAATATTCGTGGTCTACCAGGAGCTCTCTTCATCAATCTCTGTTGATTATCACGACTTGTTCGCTCCATACTTCTTCTTCAGTAGTCTCTACTTGTTCTATCTCATTCTCGCCCCTATGTACCGTACCCCGTATGAATCAGTTATTTCTTTTCTCACGAAAAATAGCAGTAACTTTTTGGTATAGTTTAACTTATGTCAAATTGCATTTGGTAATATAAATATTTCATTCGTGAAAACGGATATCAAAAGACTTATTCGGGATTTTTATCGTTTATTTTGGTGAAAACGGATTTACATCAAGTGATATCGTTACTCACTTAACAATTTTTAAGAAACAAGTGTACTTGTACCGGTATTCACCAAATGAAATGAAGCTCTGAAAATATATGTTTATTTAGATCAAAAGACACAAAATAAAAAAATCATAGTTCTGTGTAAAGAAATTAGAATGCACTTATACCCTACTTTTGCAATATTTTTAGTGTTAGTTAACCCCTTTTTCACATTGCTAACTTCTTTATTTTTAAAGATAGGCAAGATCTGATTTCACGAATCGGTAGATCTTTTTTTTCTGAACATTTTGGTATAATTAACTCATTTTCGTCAAAATCGGACTTATACCCTTTTTCACTAGAGCCACAGAATTGTGTTCCGGATAGGAAGGTTTGTGGAGCCGGTTTCACTTTTTTAGAGGCGACCATCTCAGATCTCAGGGGTAGCAACGCATCTGTGACCGAATTGGAACAAGACTCATACTAACAATAACTAACTGGACTATTACTAACATTAACTAACAGGACTAATTATCACTAACATACCCTGTCCTCGCACTTATTAACAAACTAACCAACTACCTAATATTCTAACACCATCTACTAACTGGACTAACCATCCTAGTCCCTTTGAGTCTAGTTCTAGGTCGGTCACAGCTATTATGGGCGGCAGGGGAAGGGTGGTACTGCATGCTCGTTTGCTATCTTAATTCCATAAAAAAAGGTCATCATTTCTACTTAATGGAATGTGCGAAAATAGTTTTTTAATTAATTAATTACAAACGCGGCGATTCATTAAGGCCATAGGTGTTTTCTACCATAAAATTTAATCATACTAATTGCGAATTAGGACGACGCGTGTGCGTGATGGTTGAGTTATATAATAATTGATTGTGACAAGGTTACAGGGAGTGAATCACAATAAAAATGCTAATTTTCAACAGACAGCACAGTTCTTTTGGATAGTGTTTTACGTTGATTAATATTTGATACTACTTAAAGATCTGGGAGTTGTTTTCAAATCTCGCGTAATTAATTTGCAAAAAAAGTATTTGCGGATTACAAATTAATTATCGTGTGTGGGAGACACGAAATCGTGAGGAAAATTGCAAACATAAATGAGGGTTCTCCATGATGTTCTCAAAGGTGTATGAAGTCTACCAATCTTTGGACAACGTGATGGTCTATGGCCCGTTCCAATATGGGGTCGTACTAAGACATGATTTTAAAAATTCCCGCCTGAAGGAATGGAAAATGGATAAAATAAAACAAAAAATACACGCAGATGAAGCCATGTGGGGACTGCTAGTTAATCATTCGAATACATTCGTTTTATTAACCTCGAGTTGAAATACAAGTAAAATACAGAATGTTTATCTCTAAATTATATTTTTGTGACCCAAAACTCAAAGCGGAGGTTGACCTTATTCCTTTGAATGGCCACCTCTGTTTTTGACGTAGATATTATCCAATGTTTGCGTTCTTTTGTACTGACAAATAGGCCATGAATGCTGGCCTGTGTGAGTAATAAAACGAGTACCTACTCGTAGTTTACCATTGCCTCTCGTTTCCGTTTTTGTAGTGTGGGGATCACCTTCGTAAGCTTTCCTTGGTTAGTAATAATATTTTCTGACGAATAAGTAGTTACGTATTTCCTCTATACCTACCCGTTTTATGTCAGCTGTGTGTGAACGGTGACGGTGTAAACTAAATAATAAAACCCTACAACTATGTTTGAGTAACGTAGGGATAATATTTATGGAGCAGAAACCATACCTCCAATAGAAGGAGTAAGGATATTCGAAAGGATACCTACATCACGACAGCAATAAATGCAAAGTCAGAGTATCGCCGATATGAAAAGTCAGTTCAGAATTCACTAAATACTGGCTGATAAGAACAGCAACATAATTCGTTAGTTCCAAATTCGAAACGACATTAAATAGCTTGCGAATATTCGGCAGCCATTGCAAAACAGGTTATGTTAAAAAGGATTGTGTCATTCGTTCGAAATACACGTCCGATATTCGGTGTTAGTATTGTGAACAGGTTGTGATAATTAAAATATAAAATTGGCATAAGTATTGCTGTTAGTAAGAGGTAAGAGGTCACCGTCGCCCATGGACAATAACATCAAAAGTATCACAGATGCGTTGCCAGTTGACTGCAAGTTCTACTAATTCCAAATATGGCATTAATACGACTGCAGTGAGGTGCCTCAGACGTCATGTAGAGACGATGTGGGTGACCTTGCAGTTATCTTAATCTATTCCTATCCCTATCGCTGACACGAGCGCCTGACGAAAATAAGGCTTAGTGATGCAAACGCTAAACATACAAGGAAAGATAACTTTAACTATTAGTACTATGGGTTTATCGATATATTCACGACAGAAATAAATACTCGCCGGTACTGCAATTCCTTAAAGCGAGGTTAAACCACGATTAGACATGGTTTCATGTTCCGAAGTCATCATTCTAATCGTAAATCACAAAGTCTCTAGTAGGTTTGGAAAAGCAACAAACAGACAGACGGAAGTTATTTTGGCGTTTATAATATTGTGTGTTTGTTAGTACCTATTCGTATCCTTAGGAATTTGTGGCATCGGTTTTTCTCTTAAACCTGCATCGGTCTTATGCAGCATGAAGACAAATTGAAATAGCTACAAAGTTCATAAAGTATTAACTACTATAACTATAATTAACAAGTCCAAGTCATTATAAAAAAACCGCACGAAAATCAACTCTTTCCATAAATCTCTACTGTATGCGAAATATTGTTCCTATCTAGACTTCACCTTCAAACTCAGACAATGCCCCGCGCATCATACACTGTCGAATGACCTACATAGCGTAGTAAAATCGATTTCATGTCGTAGATGCTTTTAAAAGGGGGCATGAATTAGTTTTGAACGTTGCATCACGCGTTTATTTGCGGACTTGACACGGCCGATATACAACGCGCAAGCTTGCAGCGCGGACGCAATGACGTCATGGCATAAGAAAACAAAATGCAAGTTTTAAACTGGAATAAGGAGCGAGCCAGTTATGGCCATCTATAGTCTTCAGGAATGTGTCGAAGTTAGGAGCAGTCAAGGTAAACTTTAAGTTGGGTTAAGGCAAATATTGTGGTTGGAACGTTTTTGGTAGGAGTTTTGTTATCTCATGCCCATGAATGACATAATATGGATTTAAAATCATGCTTTGAATAATGTTTGTGTGTATGTAATATGCAAGTTTTAAATCTGAATAAGCCAGTCATGGCCGTCTTTAAAATGTCTTAAGAAATGACGCGACGTAAGGAGCTTTCAAGGCAAGGTCTAGTATGTCTAGTATATCTAGAGTATAAAAGAGTGCTTAGCTTAGGTATATCAATGAAAATATAACAATTAATGTGGTTTGAATACATTTTATAAAGATACAGGTACTCACAATATGTAGGTATTGTGTACACAGACATTCACCTCAGTTGCGTGATTACTTAATCGTATCATAATATCAAAAATAAATAAAAACAATACAGACATTCAGGAAAAGTACATAAATTACAGAAATTATTGTAACAATCTTCTTCAAAATTTAAAAAACGAGCACGATTGTCAGCGGTTAATAGAAAATAAAGGTAATATTAAATCAACCTGGAAAACAATAAAAAATATATGTAATTTAAACCCCAAAATAAATAGTAATGATTCTCTTCTAAATTTACATCCAGACGCTGTATCGTCTTTAAATACAGTTAATAAGTACTTTTCATCGGTAGGTGAAAACTATGCTAAAGCGATACTTGAAAATTCAAGCAATGTTAAGGATGTACCTTACGAAGTTACAGGAATAGTGAATAAAAAAACTGAATCGTTATTTTTGGCACCAACATGTGAATCCGAGGTTCTAGAAATTATCAATTCTCTTAATAATAGTTCTGCTATGGACTGTGATGGTATAAGTAATTTAATACTTAAATTATGTAAAGCACCATTAGTTAACCCTATCACTCACATGTGTAATTTAAGTATGACGACAGGGACAGTACCAGATATTTTAAAGAGAGCTGATGTATGTCCCATATTAAAAGCTGGGGATGCAACAATACCATCTAATTACAGACCTATATCGCTCTTAAGTTCCTTATCTAAAGTCCTAGAGAGAATAGTCAACAAAAGACTCATGAAATTTTTGGAGAAACATAATCTTATCTCGGATCGACAATTTGGGTTCCGTATGGGCAGATCGACAGAAGATGCCATCACTCAACTTACTGATTTGGTACATAAAAAGCTCGATGAGGGTACTAAATGTGCTGGTGTCTTCTTAGATCTGGCCAAAGCTTTTGACACTGTTTCTCGGCCTAAGCTATTACAAAAGCTAGAAGTTCTTGGGATTCGAGGTCTTCCCCACAAATGGTTTGAATCATATTTATGCAATCGGAAACAGAGGGTACGTGTTGGAGACATTGTTAGTAATTTTTCTGAGATTAACTTCGGGGTACCTCAGGGTAGTGTTCTAGGCCCTAGTTTGTTCGTTATTTACATGAATGATTTATGCAATATGCGGATCCCTCAAGCTGAAATCTTCTCATTCGCTGATGACACAGCCGTAATATTTTACGGTAAGACATGGCTCTCTGTTAAAGCAAATGCTCAAAAAGGCCTTGAAAGTATCACTAAATGGCTCCAAAGACATCTATTAACCCTTAATATAAATAAAACGAAAGTGATGTCTTTTAAAATATCATCGCGACCGACAGCAAACTCAGATTTCGTTATAAAAATTCACAAATGTAGTAGCGATATTGACCAAAATTGCTCCTGCCCAACACTGGAAACTGTCACCTTTACACGGTACCTTGGTGTTCTTATAGACTGTAAGCTTACCTGGGCTAATCAAATTGAGGCGGTAACTAATAGGGTACGCAAACTCATTCCCATCTTCAGGCGCCTTGGCTCCATAGCTGATGTAAGCACAATCAACATGGTGTATCAAGCGTTATGTCAGTCTATTCTTAAATATGGCATCATTGCTTGGGGAGCGGCATGCAAAACACGCATGATACGTCTAGAGCGAGCTCAAAGAGCAATTTTAAAAACGTGTTATAGAAAACCGTATATTTTTCAAACTGACGCATTATATCAGTTGTGCAAATTTTTGAGAGTCAGGCAATTATACATACTAAATTTAGTACTAAAATTTCATCGCCATGCATTAAATACACATATTAGATCATCTCGTAAAGTAAAGTGGAACATACCTAAAACAAAAACTAAATTTGCAAACAAATCTTATTTTTATATGGGTCCATACATATATAATAAAGTTAATAAAGCGCTAAACATCCTAAATATGACAGGAGGAAAATGTAAGGCTATCATACGAAACTGGCTTGTTACATTTAATTATAGTGAAACTGAAAAAATTATGGTTAGTGTAATATAAAACAACGACCAAACACGCAAGCACATAACGAACACGCACACACACACACAAACACACACACACATACACACACAAACACACACATAGCCTCTATGCTAGTGGAACAATAACCTTATTATTATAAAATTTTGTATGTTGTTTTTTTTTTCTTTTCTCTTTTCTGTTACTATATTTTTGCATTATTTTATTTGAGTTATTATGTTTACTATATAGTTGATACTGAACAAAATATTGTAACATTTTGGGAAGGTGTTGATTATTGGTTATCCACAACACAGGGAATCCTAGTGTGGGACCAACGATCCGTATTTTTCTTCTGATGTAATTTTTTATGTGAATAAATATAAATAAATAAATAATAAATCGTGTAGTTATAGTACAATCCACAATGAGTTAGGTTAAAAATAAAATCATATGTTTTGAATAGGTTTTGATTGTATGCTTCATACAAACTCCCACTCGGATCACATCCATACCGATTAATCCCACAACGTTGTCAAATTATTAATAGCTTATTAGAAACTATTATTGAAATACTACGAGACGCTTCGCTTCGGGACCCGTAGGTAACAGCCACGTAGGTCCCGCTCCCGTAGGAATCTCGGCTAAACAGTAGGTATATGATAAACTGGAACATCAGATATAACATTTGAGATGACATAAGTAAATAAGTAAGTAAATAATATTTGATAGCGCGATTCAGAACTTGCAAATAAATTTTACTAACGCCATCTATTAACAACATCCGGAACTGAATATCTAGCAACTAACAAAACATTGATCTTCCCATGGGAATGAGATGTTTTTCCGCGGAAAAAAGTAGCCTACGTCACTCTCCACCCTCCTAACTATCCCCACACACAAACTATACCATATAATAGCCATGTTGCGACGTGAAAGAGTCACAAACAAACAAACAAACACACTTTCGCATTTATAATATTAGTATGGATCCGTTACATTACATTACAGGTGTGTGAAGTATGCTACGCATACTGCAACTTTGTGTGTATGTGTTGTATTTACATAAAAAGTCTTTCAAAGCTCTAATGCATCGTGAATTGAAATGTAATAATAACACTGGTGGCACAAGGACTACAAAGCGCACGTCGCAGTATCAAATTCTAAGACATTGGCGTAGATAAACGTAACGAGTTTGATCGTATATGTCAATCACCTAAACCTTTATCCCAAATATCGCCACGAATCGCATTCGTTTCTTTTTTAAATAAATAAGTAACAGTAGTCAAGTAAACTAATGGAGCAACCATTAGTTTACTTGACCATTTACTAAAGCAATGATACAACTGGCAAAACATTTCCAAATGACTAACCAAATGATACATAATGTGACACAGGACGCGGCGACGTAATCACGACATTTTCTCCAGCCCCTCTGTTTATCCACCCACATTATGGATATTAATCGAGCGGACAGTTTAAGCTTTGCCACCCAGTAGCCTTTATAAGAGAAAATATCAGAAGTTCCTCCAAGTTTTATCCTCCAAGTTGATATTTGATGATAGTTCCAATTTGTAAATATATTAAACGGAACTAATAATGTATTTGGACCGTATGATGTAAACTTGATGTAACCACATTGAATAACCTGTTTTGCGTTTTAGCGGTCACTGCCGCTGTCGGTGAATTTTGTATGTAATTTGGTCTGCCCTTTTATTTTATGTAGGTAGCTAGTTACTGCCCACGCTTCTTTTCAGGGATTCTTTGCCTTACTATGCATATTCACACAAATTACTATAAATTAACATACCTGTTCCTCTTGTGAACTAATTAAAACAAAACACTATCTGTCTTGTTAATAAATGTAGTGTAGAGTTATCCAATTAGATCAATTTGAATATTAGTGTAAGTATGTGTGGTATGATATGGATGTCTTTTTTAACTTAACTAAAGAAGACATCTAAAATCAAGATAAAGTATTTCTAACATAGTTTTCGGGTTTTTAGTCATGCATATAGTAAGGCGAGTTAAGTAAGGAGGCAGACTTCGGCGCATTGTTTTGGAAATTCTTTAAGGCAATGTCTTCAGGCGTCAGTGTCCACTTACAGTCAGTTAATCTGCCTGCTTCCTCGTCAGCTTTTCTAGCTAAGGTCTCCTATCTAATGCTTAATCATGCGTTGCTCCCGGAATATCAATTACCCACTCACTCGATACGGTGCTTATAGGATAAACTTCATAATCTAGCATTAGAAGCCAGAACGTCGTGAATCTACGTGTCAACGCACAGCTTATCTCGTAAGTCCTCTCTGACAGGACTCTAATAGATCGAAACGATTTGTCTTGTCTATATCCAGCTAAGCTCTTGCACACCCCGTCCAGTAACCATCCATTTTTAACGCCAACTAGTTTTTCTAATGCCTAGCTTTTACCTGGAGCTTCGCATGCGTTGTGTTCCTCAACAAAATATGCGGCTAAAAATGACCACTGACATGAAGGAATAACAGCCCAGACCCAAAAGTACCCGTCGGCTTTTCATTGCGTACCTGTTATTTGCTGATATGATATACTCGTAGTACATGTTCTCACTGTATTTAAATTTTCATTAAGATGAGCCGATCTTGATCTATATATAGTATGTAGGTATAATCTTTATTTCAAAGTTTCAAATTATTTTACTGTTTGCAACTCAACGCTTTGATAAATAAAAATAATTCTTTTGTTTGTTTCATTGTATACTTTTATGAGTTGACTTTGAAAGCCTGCCTACTACAAAGAGCTTTCCAAGGAACTAGTGAGCTCCGTGGAATATTTGCGATTTTATGCAAAAAAAAGGGGAGCACTTTATTCGCCTTTGTCCCAGTTCCTTTGTTGTCTGTTTGCTTTTTTCCATGAATTAATCATTATTGTAGAAGGGTGGGTGCTAAACTGGGAGAAAATATCTGATGAAATGTTTTTGAAGAATAGAAGAGTTTATTTTCAAATTTCTACCAACAAGAACTGCTAGTAAATGACAAAACAGTACCTTCTTCAAGTATGACTAAAATCCCTTCGGATGGTGCTCTGGAATAAAATAATTAGATTATAGAGCTCAGATTACGGAGCTTTGGTAAAGCGTAAACAGTCCCCTGGGAGAGAACTCCTTCACGTTTAATCACACGAAGCATTTAATGAGGGTCCTTTTGAATCAGAATATTTAGTTGGGATCATTTAACATTTAGATCCAATTTAGTTACTAAGCTTTTTGGAAAATATTATACTTAACGAGGAATTTATAACATGAACCATCAACGAAATTGAAAACAATGAGAAACATATTTTAATCAGCTACGTTAAAATTAAAAATAGCTAACGCTCAGTAAAATTGCATCACTGAAATATTCACAACATTGGAACGTTACGTTAATATTCAAAGATTCATATGCGCTACAAAGTACGCTTATAATGGCGATCGGGTAGTTTCGATCATAATCGGATTAAGTGAACATATTATTCAGAGCGGTAAATTGAATAACGTATAATTGGGTATTCTATTCACGTACACGAAGGGCCTAGTCCGTCAGCAGCTGCTGTGTGCCGCTATTGTTGGATGGGTACAATCTTTGTAAAATTTATGTTGTCACACTCCACTGAGCGATTATTGCTTGATCATTTGTCACGGATCACATTCGGATACGATTCCGAAAACGGGACTCGGATGTGGGATGATCGTGTTGACAATGGCGTTGTTTGCGTACGTTGGAATGATTTCAAAGTGAAAATTTTATTACTGTTAAGATTTGGGTGTCCTCTATTTTAAATTTTTCATCATTGCTATTGTTTTTTTTTCCTTTTATCTGTAGTGTCTTTTCTATTCTTTCTTATTTATTACAATGTTCAAGCCATATTATGAAAGTGGCCAAGTGCTCATTGGCAGACTTACACACCTTTGAAAACATTATGGAAAATACTGTAGTGTATAATTTTCTCACGATGTTATCCTTACCTTAGCAAGAATCGAGGTCTGTAACAATAAGACATAGAGGACAAAGCCTTATGAGGTATAGTGACCTTGACTTTGTGTATTCTTAGAAATAAGTAAAGCAAAGATATTAATAAATATTTTACTTAAATACACAATGTTTGAAGCTTCCAAAACTGTTTCCATCGATCCTGTTAATGTCCGTAAAGATCTAAATGATAAAATTGTAAAATTGAATGACGTAACTGTAATTCGACGTAATACCACAATAGATGATGTACTGTCGAGTTCACGTGGGCGAGCACAGTAGGCACCAGATTTAATACCGTAAATTGTGAAGGCCATTTATTGTATTAAAGAATCAAGAGGCCTTAAAAATGAGGTCTATTAACTCATTCTATTTTTAACACGCTTTTATTAACTTCACCTGTATGTTTGTATGTATGTTTGTATGTAACATTTCTGTTAATATCTTCCGTGCCCCTCAGGCGTTTTGCTTCAAATTCATAACGCACCTATAAACAGTTGATCCCTAATTTTCTAGACCCTTTCCACGCAAATCTATCGCGGATTTTCCTAAAAATAGGCGTTTTTCCTAACTTCTTTAATTTCCACCTTCCCTAGCCTATAACTTCCAAGTTTATCATCCGATTTCTTCCAAACCGACTTCGTTGTGCTTGTACAACTGCCCTGCGTCGATCCCACCGCTTTTCAAGCCAATCCGACGAAAAAAGTGAAAACCGAGTCATAGTGGTAGATCTCGTACAAGTTAATTTTATTTGTAACCGACTTCTTTGGGCGCGATTTTGACCCACTTTAAACGGCCAGATTTCGTTCAAACTTTGTAGATTTATCGAGTTCCGATGACATTACACTATTTTGATAAAATTATTCCAATTTTCAATATGCAAAATAAGAATTTAATTTTTTTTACTCTCACACTAATGCCATCTACCCATTTGCTACTGCCATCTACCCATATTTACGGGCAACTAGCTATAACTCCGTATTCAGATTGACTGCGTACATTACGTTTTACTAGGTAGATGGCGTTGTTCTTCTGTTTATTTGAATTCTAATTTATTACGGGAGTAATAGTCGATAGATCGATAGAGATCAAATAATAGTTTAAAATTATAAAAACAAGCTATTATAAATAAACAAAACTAAAAAGGAGAAAATAAATTATAGTTTAAAAAAACTAAAAAACACGCTTTTTATAGTTAACTGAACTAAAAAAATTGAAAATAAGTTTAAATAAATTTAAATTAAGAATAGTGTTAAAAATTTCAATAAATATGAATTAATAATAGTGTAAATAAAGAAAATATTTTATTTAAAAAAAAGCGTGGGGTGCATGGTGTCATTTTGATAATATCTTAAAAAGCACCCCACGCTTTTTTTTAATAAAATATTTTCTTTATTTACACTATTATTAATTCATATTTATTGAAATTTTTAACACTATTCTTAATTTAAATTTATTTAAACTTATTTTCAATTTTTTTAGTTCAGTTAACTATAAAAAGCGTGTTTTTTAGTTTTTTTAAACTATAATTTATTTTTACGTTGACCATCAGTTGGAGTAGGAAATGTGATTTAGTAGGAAGTCTGTTTATTTTGTCGTTAACTCCATTTGTTTTTTACTATGTTATTATGTCTTCAGAATTAAGGACTTGCAAAATTTTCTTACTCTTCTGCAAATACTTTCTAACTCTATTTTATTAAAGTTAAAAATTTTCTATTAGTAAAATGAACAAAACGTTAAACAGCAGTAGGTTTTACTGATGCTATTACAATTAAATCGATCACGAAATTTCAAAGCTTTCAAGAAATGGTACGTGTATATTTTATTTTCCTTAACTAGCTATGTTTTTGTACTATCGAGTGAATCTCAGGAAACGAGCCGTTTAGTGTTTCTTCTATAGGTACAGTACAGGAGAACGCATCGTTTCCAACGTACTGTATGTGTGTAACGAATCGTGCGCACTTTCTAGCTCGACCAGTAGTTTATAGGGTTGCTGACATCAGAAGTAGAATTGCCATAAATAAACAATTGTCGCAGTACATAAATATGTCGTACATGCTTGTATTTATTGTAACATTCACAAATCAATAATGAGGCAATGCGCTTGTAAATAAAGCGAAAAATAAGAATTATTTGATATGTCTTAAGATTTAAGTGGGGCCATAACTCTTATATTATATTTTTGCAACAACATAATGATAAATAGTAACAAAGATTAGATTTTGTAGCTTATTTAAAGCATTTTTAATGGTTTGTTAAATCAAAACACTATTCAAAGAAAAGAAGAAAAACAAAGAAGTAAAGTCCGCAAATAACGAACACATACCTAGTTGTTTCCCTAGAAGCACAAGATGCAGGCAGACTGTCAGGTAAACTAATCGTCTACAAGAGTAAAAGTACATAGTTCCAAGTTACCTGAAACATATGCAGCAATAGACCTTTGAAACCCGTTTGATATTTACACTAAACTAAAAAGTGTTGAAAACGAATCAGGTGCCTAGTGTGCAACAAAACGTGAATACCCTAGTAGTTAGTAGTTAATCTGTAGGACAGGTCCGAACGCATCGGCAGGTGTCTAGTTTTTCTATGGCCCTGTGGATTGTGCACACTAAACGCCACTATTATAAAATGTGAAGATATTTCTAACGGGGATTTAACCCGCGATCCTGTTACATTGACCAGAAATGTCACTTGCTTAAAATAAATTTAAAGAACTAAGCTAAAAATTATAGGTGTAATAATAAGAAAAGGTAAAAACAAGCTTTATTATTCTTGACAGTTGTTGGTTAACTGTTGAACAGTTCGTTTGTTTGGATCCGGACTAAATTGTCGTTGGAAATAAAGTTAAAAACTCATAATATAAGAGAAATAACTTCTTCTTCAGCTAACAAGATTGGACCCGAAGATACAAACATTGCAGTGCAATTAAAAGTTTTTGAAAAGATGTAGGTAGATTGGCTAAAAGTAGTTTACAATTAAACTGTCGTGTTTTACAAAGCAGTAAGTAATTGTAACGGCTGCTAATAGATCGTTTATGAGAACAAAGATCAACAACTTGAAATGATTGCAATTAAATTCATATTCTCCCGTATTGTTCCATTCATAATGCCCGCTCCCGTATTCGCTTTGTATTGTGCTTGTGCATTGTCGACATGATTATTCTCACGGAACAGGTAAGACAACTATAAATCATTTTTATATTCTCCGACCATTACGTAAATTGTAGGGCACTTTAACGGTAACATTTTAATGTGTTACTCAAGTTATTAAATCATGCTGGAACTCAACATTAGTTTTTACCACTTTTATTGGTAATCCGGAGATTTGCTTTTGAAAATTTCTCCCAAATTGAGACACAAAAGGGTTCTTTGGATAAAGTTAATGACTACAAGGTCATTTTACATTAAACAATTATCGCTTCAATGTCCGATAAACAAAGTTTGCTTTGCATCAGAGAAGAATACACCACCGATTCTGATATTTAATTAGTAGTTAGGTTAATATTGTAGATCCTGCTTTTATTTCGAAAGGATCAAGGAAATATAGAAAAACCTTTTTTTATGTTTAGGTCCAAATTTCAAGATAATTAGAAACAATAATCAAATTTTGTAGTAATACTGTAAACAATAATAGTTACTGTAGGCGCCTGATAATTATGTTCGGTGCGTCTTTGCTCCTCCTTTGGTGAAGGCGCTCACGTGAGGACGTCACTACCAACGTCACACTGACCAGTGGACCCCCGATCACCTCTGCGTGTCCTCCAATCGCCCTTCTGACCGCGGTGCGTGCGCGTGCGTCCAGTGCGTGACCGCTTTGACTCCTCATTGAAATTTTGTATAATTTTATCCTAATATAACGAGTAAAGGAGTTCTTAAAAGTGGCAATATTTCTTTTATTTAACATAAGAAAACTGGCGACCGTGACAGGACATCGTAATTAAGTCCATTTTCGAGAAAATAATCTTCGAGGATCCAATCTACATCTGAAGAAAGAAGCTGCACCTCCTAGTCTACAGCCAGCACGACGGGTCAGCGCATCTAATCAACTGTTTTGGGGTCCTTTCATCACGCCGGTCAGCAGCATTCACCGCCAACCGATCAGCTAAGTGTCCCTGTTATTTTCCATACCTATATCCTACATTCCTTTTACTAGTCCATATTTTATCCAATTCAATCCTTCATCTATTTTCTCCCTAATTGGCGAATTCTAGCTTTCATTCTGTGCGCCGTTACAATTATTTTAACTTTTAAAAGTTCCGATTTTCACGCCTATAAGAAAATTGCTATTATTTCATCATTGTGTGTTAAAGGATATTTAAACACATTCAATTCATTTCATTTGTGTCATTTTAATTCCATTTTGATTTAATGCCAATAAAACTTTCCATAAATCGAATACATAAGTCGTCTCAAACTACCTACATATAACGCAGTATATTGTACATTCATGTTTAAAATAAATTTCAAATTAATAACGATAATTTTACAACTACAATACAATTCTATACATAATTACGCAAGTGATTTTTGATCTTCTTATACCTATTAATTTACCTACAATCTACATATTAATACAAGTACTTAACAAATCAATTTCAACAATATTTCACAAACTTCATTTCTGGTTAAACCAATATTCCCAATAAGTTTTGAATTATTTTTAAAGCCCAAATTGTTTGTGATTCCAGGAGAATATCGCGCGGCTGACTTGATTATCGGCTTATCTACAGATCTACGCGCTACGCGGCCGGCGCGGGCGCTCGATGCATCGCTCAGCCGAAGTGCAATAGCTAACCGGTTTTGTACAAAGGAGCGGCGTAAGACGCAATATTCATTTACTTGCATTGGATTAACGTTTTGATTCGCATCGTTATTAAATTCTCTAGCGTGTTACTTATTACTCCGTTGTATAATTTTTGTCGTTTACAATCATGTCGGACGCAAAATTGAGAGAACTTAATGCTAAACGCAGCTCAGTTAAGGGCCGTTTAACAAAATTTAGAAATTATTTGGCTTCTGTTGAAAATTTAAAATCGATAGATAACACCGAGTTGGCAAAATTAAATATTCAGCTATCCAAAATCGAGAGTTTATCGTGCTTGTTTGAGGATTTGCAAAGTCAGATAGAAGTTTTGAATTCATCATGTCATGATTTTCTAATTTAATTTATTAATTATTGATAAAAAGTATGGCAATAAATGTAAGCAGCGACAGATAATATTAGAACATTATGTTTTGACGTTGGCAACCCTGGATATAAAAAAAGGCATTATGGCGGGAACGCGACGGAGGCTTCTTGACAATTGTAACATTAAGATCTAATAATTAAGAGTAAAATGTGTTAGTGTACATTTATCGTGAATAATATCGAATAATACTTAGTTATGAGAAATGTAGATAGTGCACCGACAATAGTTATGTAATAGGAGGACATTCTCAATGTAAACAGCGTGTGAACAAATATATGTAACCTATTCAAGGAATGAAGATGACGTTTTATTACAATTAATGCTTTATCCGAATGGAACCACAAGGGGAAGTTTACAATATTTCAGAAGTGGGATGGCCCATTAAAAATAAATAAAGATCGTGCTGGTAAAAGTAAATAAATGACAACCCAAGAGGTCTGTGCCATATTGTGAAGTTATCAAATAACCTATTGTGGAACCCGGAAGGAAAAACTCGAAATTATTGTGTGAAGGCTTCATGAGGCCCAAAGGCGGCATGCATCATGGGCCTACAGTGCTGATCTGCAAGGTTGCTGGTTACCAGGTGATCTGTATTGTTTTATCTATATGTCTGGTTATGACTAAATAACAAACAGAATGAATATCTTGATAAAATGTCTGCGGGACAACAAATTAATTGAATTAGAGTTTTTAAATGTTTGTTTAATAACATATGATAGAATTGCAACCAAGAGTACTTTATTAACTTATTACTAAAGTTACCTTAGGGGTTGTAAAAGACCCATTGATGGAACATAAAAGAATTATTATGATTTTAACCAAAGTAGTGAATACCCATTCAATTAATAATGAGATAATCTATTTAGTATTATTTTGTCAATGGGTTATTTATTAGTCAATCAGCTTTTGAGTTATTTTGGTTAGGAGATAAAAGCAAAATCTAATTTATGTAATTAGATGTTGATGGAATGAAACTTATACTATACTTTGAAATGTAATATTGAGTTCTGAGTAGCAGAATGAGAAAGTTATGGTGCTCATAATTTTGAAGTAAGTTACTAGGAGTGTAACATTTAAGGTGCTCATCTATGGGATTATCACATGGGGTTTGATCATATAAAAGTTTATGCAGATTTAAGTTTAGTGAAATAGTCACATAATAAACAACTGAGTTAATCAAGTCTTTAAAATATGAGTTATAATATGCAGTTAGGCATGATATGCACTAGGAAGCTATTTAGACAAATTAATAATGACTTATTGAATGAGATATAGTGGAGATTTCATGTAAAAAGTTTTAAGTAAAAAAAAAAAAACATTAAATTTTATGTCAAACATTTAATTGTTGAAAATTTAAGTATGAACGGTATTAATTGTATCAAAATTAACATTGCAAAGATTTCTCAATTATTTATTTATTTGTTACATCACACTAAACTCATTTACAATACACATTAAACTCATTTACATATTACATAACTCATGCCCAATTTAAGACATTAGTGTTATTTCAATTACATGTGTAAAAATCTTGCATAAAAGAAACAACAAGCGTTTATAAAAGTATCAAGCAACAAACATTTATCAAACATCAAACATTTACATTAAATATCAAGTCAGTTCTTACACATTAAACAAATTATATTATTCTTAAATTTATCATTAAGTTAGAGGAGATGGCCAAAAATTGTATGGACCTGTGCCTCAGATTGCACAGACATGATATCTATGTCATTTAATAGTACAGATCTTAACTAAAAAGAATAAATAAGTTGCATATAGGTATAATGTCTTGAATTAAAGTTAAAAAAAAAAAAAGATTATATCACTGTTTTATCATGATTCTTTATTTTACCTAAACTTATGATTTTATGTATGTTATATAGATTGCTAATATATACTCATCTCAGGTGATAATAAGTCATCACATTTCATCTTAAAGTACCTAATCATATAACGATTACAAATATGCAAAATATAAAAGGATATGACAAAAGAGTGTGTCAATGGTTCTTGATAGAATAATAACGCCAGAAGGAGTAGTACCATCACATAGGAGGGGTGTTGTGAGTACATATAAGTCAAAAAAAATATCTTCTGCAAATGTTGTAACGCTACATTATTGATATATTATACTCTGTTGTATATTTAATTATTGAAAATAATTCTTGCAAGTTATTTTTTTTTGGCTACTGAAACTGTGCAATACACGCACTGCTTTCGGCGTTCTATTGTTTTATTTTTATACATTTATTTTACAAAAAAAAAATATATTATTAATAGCAATATTAAACTTTTGTGATAAAGTGAAATCAAAGAAATTGAAATTCTTTTATTTTGATTATTTTTTTAGAGACTGCTATGAGATGTAAAATTATAATTAGAATTCTTTATTTGTTTTATTTAAATTCACTGAAAAACTTTGATATTGTACAGCTTGGGGTAAATTTCGGCTAGGTCCTTTGATTTCATGGGAATTAATCATGAATATGTTATTGAATTAAAAAAATAGAGTGCTATAATTTTGAATTTAAATAATGGTACATAAATTTAAATAAAAAAAAAATCAATAAACAATTAAATTAAAAAAAATTCAATTATATTTAAGACTAGTAAATCCGCCCTCGCTTCGCTTCGGGAAGCCAGTCCCTCCAAAAATCTCTATAAATTTTAACATATTATGTTATTCCGATGTCTGGGCTATATTACTGCAAAGTTTCATGAAAATCCGTTCAGTGGTTTTTGCGTGAAGGAGCAACACACACACACACATACATCCTTACAAACTTTCGCATTTATAATATTAGTAGGAAGGATTAAAATGTGACAGGAATGTATAATTTTACATGAAAGCGTTGCCAAACAAAACTTCTAAATTTATTTTCTGTGCTCAAATATAGGTAAATTTTAACCAACTTCAAAAAAAAAGAGGTTTTCAGTTTCACCTGTATGTATGTATAATGGTGCGCGATTATCTCGCGTTTGGTTGGACCGATTTTGATGCGGTTTTCAGAATAGTATTTTTCAGACTTAGGAGAAAGTTTTAGGCATATCGTTTGGCTGAACCGATTTTGATACGGTTTTCAGCATTGTGTTTATCAGACTTAGGAAAAGGATTTAGGTATATTAACCGCGTTTAACTGTTCCAATTTTAACTTTTCGGCGTTAAAGTCGGTCCTATTTTGTAAAAAGGTATTCAGAATATATCCACTATATGCAAATCACCGTAAACCTATAAATAAAGAATTAATACATAGTAATGCTATATTACGGTTATAATGGGGAATGGTTATAGGTCATGGTATAGTTTGGGAGTAAGTAAAAACTGATGAACATGTTATAAGACAATACTGGGACAATTTTTTTGTTAGAAAAGGAGAGTGATTGTCAATTAAACATCACTTACTAAATATATTTTTTTTTTTGTGAAACATAAAAGGATATTTTTTTATATATAGTAAATTGGTATTACCAAAGATTAGTAGCACTATTTCTGACAGAGCATCCAAATATATTTTAGTAAAATATTGCAGTTGTATTTTCGAGATGTACCTTCGATTTAGTATTTGACAACTATGGTTCTTTACGGGTCAAGCTTTGGGGTGAATGGTGTGCTATGCTTGTGCACCAGGTTAGAAGTAGGAGACCAGTATGCTATGCTTGTGTACTGGGTTAGGAGTAGGAGACCGGTATGCTATGCTTGTGTACTGGGTTAGGAGTAGGAGTGGTGTGCTATGCTTGTGCACCAGGTTAGGAGTAGGAGGCCGGTATGCTATGCTTGTGTACTGGGTTAGGAGTAGTTGGGGGGGAGGCCAGTATGCTATGCTTGTGTACTGGGTTTAGGAGCGGTGTGCTATGCTTGTGCACCAGGTTAGGAGTAGGAGGCCGGTATGCTATGCTTGTGTACTGGGTTAGGAGTAGTTGGGGGGGAGGCCAGTATGCTATGCTTGTGTACTGGGTTTAGGAGTGGTGTGCTATGCTTGTGCACCAGGTTAAGAGTAGGAGGCCGGTATGCTATGCTTGTGTACTGGGTTAGGAGTAGTTTGGGGGGGGAGGCCGGTGAACTATGCCTGTTCACCGGGTAAGTAATGAACTATGCTTGTTCACTCCGTTGGTAATAATACTATGTTTGTTCATGTAATTTGGAAATGCAATATGAAAGATTCAAATAAGAAGTTTTTATTGTAAATGGCGCCACGCTTGAACTATGGGTTCAAATATAAAGAAAAAGTGAAATGAAAGAATATTAATTTTATGCTTAAGTGTTGTTCATTATGGGTTTGCAAGATGTACTTTGTTTTATGTTCAATTATTTATGTGTGCATAATATGATTTATGAAGTCGTAATTACTTATATATGACATAATTTTGTTTGATGATATCAAAATTATTATTTATTTTCTACGTATATATGAAAGGCATAACATGATTCGCTACATATTTGTAAGTTGCTTTATGTGAACGGATTACGTCTCAAATATATTGCGCAAGTTTCAGTGAGGCGCAATGAAGGCCGATTGTGAATCTTCCCGCTTGATACATCTCCGAGGCGGTTATAGAGCAAGCTGGGAGTGTTCAAGTTCCCCTAACTTAGATGATGAAGTTCGTAGAGGAATGGCAAGTAAAACCTTAGAAGACTAATAATGGCGACCACGGGAATCTTCTAGAAGAGCGGTTAAATGGGAATCGAAGTATAAGCATCTAGTTTAGATATAAAGCCATAGTAATTACAAGTATAATAAAATAAATGAAGTAGTCATCTATTACGGAAGTGTATTGTGACCCTTAACTGTCTTACTATCATCAATATATATTATGTAATTTGAGTCGGAGTTATCAAAAAAATATATATATAATTATGTGAAAGTTTGTAGTCAATTTTATCGTCATGTTTTGGAAAGGGGTGCTTCTGGAGCAAGTTCAGACTATGATCCCATATCTCAATGGTTCTTTACTAAGTTACAATTTTTGGAAGGAAATAAAATATACACGGCTTAGTTAGAGAAGTATTGTTATTTTAAAGATTTCATAATTGCACAAAATAAGTGGTCCTCGTCCTTAGAGGTAACCGAGACAGAATTTTATAGCTGAACTTGTTAATTAAAAAAAAAAACATTGTTATAATCAATAGTGGTACCTTTTCTCTGCATCTGTGTGTAACAGTCATACAAATCTGTGTATTATTTTATATAGCTACTCGTTGTAGACGATTTTTATAACATTAAGCAGGCAGTAATTTATGTATTGATAAAGAACCGTTAAATATAACGTAAAGTTTCATAGCCTTTAAAGTACCAAAATGGTTCAGGTAACATGTTTTGCTGCGAAAATGAGAGAATTTATTCAAATCACTTGATACACTGGAGACGTTTCTATTGGATATAACTCCATAGCAGACTTGCAAGAATATTCCTTATTAGAGGATGCATATAGAACCTGCTGGTAGAATCAATGAAAAGATATTGCACAAGTGTCTGAGTAAATTTTAATGAGGTTGACAGTACCGTACACAGCTCAGTGTACCTAATAAGTAATATTGTACAATATCCTTAAGAAACTATTAGTAAGGATTTCTTGAAATAAGTTTGATAATAATAGCAAATGTACAAATTAACTAGAAGAAGCAACACCTGAAGGTACAAACTTTTCTTATTGATAGTTGACTGGTAAACTTTATGATTTAATATTGAATTGAATTTTATAAGAATAAACATACATTAGAATAAGTGACAAGTAATATAGATTCCAAAAGGGTTTATCTGTGACAGTAGCTTATAACGGGTGTTGTTTCTAACATTTTGTATAACATAGATAAGAGATGTCCCACTGTAGGTATATATATTTTGTAATATGACAAAAGCCTGTGATTTTGTTATTAAAAAAAATAGTATTGCAATATAGCGGATGAGATTAAGCCTTGCAATGAACAACTGGAGTACTACTTAGCTGGACAACTGGGTAGAAACAATTAATGTACTTAATGAGAATCAGTTCAGTGCCATAAACCGAAATTAGATTTGGTGTACCTCATGCAAGTGTCTAATTTTCACTTTATATGAATGACACTCTATACATTATTTGTAAATGACCTTTCATTAAAATTGACGTCTAAAGATAATTTTGAACATTGAAAATGTAATAATAACACAATTGACATTATTATTTAATAGATCAAAGCTAGATAATTTAGAAATTATTATCAAAAACTACAATATAACTCAAATTAATGTATAACGGTCAGCAAATGAAAGAAGGAGATATTTTTTAGGGATTCATTTAAATAGAAATTGTATACGGGTACCACGAATACCTACGTAGCATAGGTCTTATAGGTATAATAGTGTGGTCATTTTGGTGCAATTGATCGAATATAAAAAAAAAGTATTAGAGTTGTTCGGTAAACCACTTTGGGAATAAGGTAGACCACCATAAAAAAAAGCGTCATAATGTGTGTGATATAATGCCCTGCCACAGAATATTAGAAGGTTAAGTTTTTACTAGTAGTACCAATAGAGAAATGTTTTTATGCAATTATTGAATTTCTTAATAATTAATGAATACTCAATATTTATGTATACAGAACCATTATTCAAATAATGAAATGGCATGAAATTAAATGTTCGATACAAGGTGACATTTAATACAATTTTAGTTTAATTTTAAAGAGTACAGGGGACTAAATATTTTTGTAGACACCTATATGTATATACTATTTACATTTACAACAAGTAAATGAAAAAAAGAGTTGTCTAAATTGATCAGACCATATTATAAACTAAAACCAAAGTTAGTTAACCTAACTAAAACGTAAACCTAACCTAATTAAAACCTAAGTTTTAGTAATGAATAAAGTTTTTGGAAATAGGCACCTACATGTCTTCAATAGAAATAGATAGATCTAGTGACGGTGACTCGGAATAGTTTATATTCTTGTTATAATATTAGAAAGTAAGTTGTTTGAAATCTGATGTTGTTTTATGTTGGATTTAATTCAGTTTTATTATATAATTTACTCTTAAAAATTATAAGTATGAAGTGGTGAATGTCATGATTTTATTTTAAAAAGGATAGGTGATATAATTGTTAATTATTTTAAGTTTGCAATTTATTTGGGGATGTTTGAGTTGTGATTCTAATGTTTTTAGCCTTGTTTAATCAAATACGTTGTCCTAAAGTATAGGGTGTTATAGCCTTGGCTAAACAAAAAAAAAAAACATTTTTGTAATAATACTTTAAAGTAGTACGAACTATTAAGTTGGTAATACGTAAAGTAGTTTTTTATGTTTAGTAATGGAGATTGTTGTGTGTGCCAGGAGGCAACACACCGTCGGATGGCCGAATGTCATGATTTTCTAATTTAATTTATTAATTATTGATAAAAAGTATGGCAATAAATGTAAGCAGCGACAGATAATATTAGAACATTATGTTTTGACGTTGGCAACCCTGGATATAAAAAAAGGCATTATGGCGGGAACGCGACGGAGGCTTCTTGACAATTGTAACATTAAGATCTAATAATTAAGAGTAAAATGTGTTAGTGTACATTTATCGTGAATAATATCGAATAATACTTAGTTATGAGAAATGTAGATAGTGCACCGACAATAGTTATGTAATAGGAGGACATTCTCAATGTAAACAGCGTGTGAACAAATATATGTAACCTATTCAAGGAATGAAGATGACGTTTTATTACAATTAATGCTTTATCCGAATGGAACCACAAGGGGAAGTTTACAATAATCACAGATGGACGATGAGCTCAGTGAGCGTGACACAATTGAGCTTGAGTTTGCTTATTTAATTGCTACCGCGCAACAATTTCAAGCCGATCACAACGCAGCTACAGTTACTGCAGCTAACCAAGCTGGCGCTCGTAGCTCCTCGTCTAATTGTTGCCATAATCAAGCGGGAATTGGTTTCAAACCCCCTACTTTGCAAATAGGGAAATTTGATGGGAGTTATTTTAAGTGGCTTGAGTTCCGAGATCTTTACTGTTCACTTGTTCATGACAACCAACAAATACCTACGCCCATCAAATTTTGCTACCTAAATTCTTACCTCGAAGGGGAAGCGGCTCGCGTTATAAGCAATCTAGAAGTAACTGAGTCCAACTATCTTAAAGCTTGGGAATTGTTGTGCGAGCGCTACGATAACAAAAGGTTACTTATTAAAAGCCATTTAAATTCTCTTTTAAATTTTGAAATTAAATCAACGGAATCTGACAAGGTACTACGGTCTATTGTTGATAATATCAATAAAAATTTGCGTGCACTGTCTAGTTTGGGAGAACCTACTTCATACTGGGACACTTTAATTATCCATATTGTCTCTTCGAAGCTCGCTAGCAAAACGAGCATGAAATGGGAGGAGCACAGAAATTCCATTTCTGAGTCTCCTACTCTTGAGCAATTTACCAAATTTCTAAAGGACCGTGCAGACATTCTTGAAACTTATAATCACAATTATAGGTCAGGTGGCGATTCAATGTCTAATAAATACAACAAACCTCATAACAATAATAAAAGAGGTCAACTTCATAGCAGTACCTTTACTGCGCATTTATCTAATTCAACTAATATTACTTGTGACGTCTGTAAGGGTCCTCATCGAATTTATGAATGTTCCAATTTTAAGGCTAAGACTGTCGAACAACGGCAGGTCTTAGTAGCTAAATTAAAGCTTTGCAACAACTGCTTGCGTTCTGGCCACAGCGCTTACACATGTCGCCTTGGCAACTGCCGCAATTGCAAACGGCGTCACAACACTTTGCTTTGTAGCAAACAATCTGCTTCTCATGGGGACGCCCCAAGCGCGCCTCGCACTACCGCTAGTTGTGAGACTCAAACTAATATGACTGTGAACTTTGCTAGCAATAACGTTAATAAATTAACACTCTTGTCCACAGCCATGGTTATAGCGGTCAACCCACAAACCGACAAGTGCGAAACAGTGCGGGTGTTACTCGATTCTGGGAGTCAATCTAGTCTCATTTCCAAATCCCTTAAGGATAGACTAGGTCTACAATCATCACCGATGAAGCCTGTAAACGTCATAGGGGTCGGAAATTCTACCTCTCACTGTGTAAATGAGCTTTGCTCATTCCAAATTAAATCATTACACAGTGACTACACTGCGAGGTTGACATGTCCGGTGCTACCCGAGCTTACAGGCGACATTCCAAAATCTTTTATCAATTCCAAGGTTTTCAATATACCTACAGGTGTTCAGTTAGCCGATCCAAATTTCTATAAACCGTCTCCAATAGACGTGTTAGTCGGTGCTGATCTATTTTGGCAAATCGTAGGTAGCGAACGTCAATCTTTAGGTTCTAACAAACCGTATCTAATCAATTCGGAATTCGGTTGGATTATATCAGGGTCTATTTATCTTGGATCTCAATTTTCAAATACTAATTCTACTATTAATTGCAATTTTCAAACTTCAACCGATCCAAATGATGATATTCACAAACTACTGAGTCGTTTTTGGGAGCTAGAAGAGCTTTCACCTACCAAGGTTCTAAGTGAAGACGAGAAAGCATGTGAGCATCATTTTAAGACTTACACTTCTCGCGATTCTTCAGGTAGATTTTGTGTCCGCTTACCTCTCAAAGACTCACCCGATTGTTTAGGTAATTCTTACACAATTGCTAGAAATAGATTTTTCAATTTAGAAAGGCGTTTTAGGTCTAATCCCGAACTCAAAATCCAATATACAAATTTCATTAACGAATACATCACGCTAGGTCACTGTTCTGTTTCAGACGATCCGAGGCCAAATCCCGCTTATTTTCTATGCCATCACGCGGTATTCAAGCAGAACAGTGAGTCCACGAAGTTGCGAGTTGTGTTTGACGGTTCCGCTAGTACCTCCTCCGGCGTATCGATCAATGATTTACAACTTGTAGGCCCTACGATTCAAGATTCTCTCTTCTCCATATTATTACGGTTTCGTCAACACAGATATGTGCTGACGGGTGACATCGAGAAGATGTTCCGTCAAATTACTTTGCACGAAGACGACCGTAATCTTCAACTTATTTTATGGAGAGATGATGAGTCACAGCCTCTTCAAACTCTTAGGCTTAATACGGTGACTTACGGTCTCGCAAGCGCTAGTTATCTGAGCACTAAGTGTATTTGGCAGTTAGGGGAGGATTGTAAAGATGATTCAGTCAAACAAATAATACAACACGATTTCTACATGGACGATCTAATTACCGGTGCTGATTCTATTCCACAACTACGTAACATTTTAAATTCGGTTGTTTCAGTCTTGCGATCGGGTTGCTTTCCACTTCGAAAGTTCAAATCTAACGTTCCTTTTATCTTTGACACTACATTGACAGACCCACAAGCGACGCTTACGTTCAGTGAGTCTACGAATAGTCTAGGTCTACAGTGGATACCATCTTCTGATACGCTACACGTAGTTATAAATATCTTCCAGAAATTAAAGCTCATGTGAGTGTGTTACCCACGCAGCCAATAATCGAATTTGATAGATTTTCTAATTTTATGCGATTAAAACGATCATTTGCCTATGTTCTACGTTTTATCCACAACTCTAGGTTTCCTAAATCCAAATTAAGCGGAGCCCTTACAGTAGAAGAGCTCCGCAACTCGTTCAACTTTCTTTGTAAATTTTCACAAGCTCAATCTTTTTCTAATGAGCAAGACGCCTTAAACAAAGGCAATTGCATTTCTAGCAAGAGCATCCTTCAATCTCTAAGTCCATTCAAAGACGAACAGGGTGTTATTCGAGTGGGTGGTCGACTTGACCGTTCTAACTATGGCTATGACAAAAGGCATCCTATTATTTTACATGCTAAACACCGCCTATGTATTCTTTTATTTCGTTTTGAGCACATTAGACAGATGCACGCAGGACCGCAGCTTTTACTATGTACGATCCGTGATTACGTATGGCCGATAGGGGGCAGGGTTCTTGCACGACAGACGTCGCGTGGTTGTGTACGATGCAAACGCCTCTATGGTAGGACGGTGACACCAGTAATGGGCCACCTTCCACAAGAACGCACAACACCGGCGTTCCCCTTTCAAACTGTAGGCTTGGACTTCGGTGGTCCTTTCTACATCTTAAATCGTAAGGGTCGCGGCGCAACAACTTTCAAGTGCTATTTGTGTCTTTTTATTTGTTTTAGGTACAAATGTGTTCATTTAGAAGCGGTCACTGAGCTCTCAAAGGATGCTTTCATAATGACTTTGCGACGGTTTATCGCGCGGCGCGGTAAACCATCGCAAATATTCTGCGATAACGGTCGTAACTTTGTCGCGGCCGCCAAAGAGTTATCTAATTTCTTTGTCGAAAATTCAAATAATCTAGCTGATTTTGCTGCAAACGAAAATATACGGTTCAGTTTTAGTCCGCCGTACGCCGCTCATTTCGGGGGACTGTGGGAGGCCGGAATCAAGTCAGCTAAGCATCATATTAAACGCGTAATGGGCAATTCACATTTCACTTACGAGGAACTGTCTACCTTGTTCGCACAGGTGGAAGCTATACTCAATAGCCGCCCCTTGTGTCCTATTACTTCCTCTCCTCACGACTTCCAATCTCTTACCCCAGGGCACTTCCTGATCGGACGGCCGTTGACTTCGCTGCCTGATCCGGAGCTTCAAGAGGAGAATCCAGCCCGCCTGCAGCGCTACGCACGAATCGAGCAAGCCCGTCAACACTTCTGGAGGCGTTGGCAACAGGAATACGTCAGCGAGCTGCAGCAGCGGACCAAATGGCGCTCCAACATCCACAACACGCTGAAAGAGGGAGACCTTGTGCTGCTGCAAGATGACAACGCTCCACCTCTTCAATGGCGTATGGGGCGTGTGACGAAGCTCTACCCTGGGGTCGATGGCGTAGCTAGAGTCGCCGATATTGCTACGAGCAGAGGTTCCACGCGGCGAGCACTAACTCGACTATGCCCAATGCTACAAGGCACTACTACTGCAACACCAGGAGGTGTTGCAGGGGGGGAGGTTATGTAGGCGCCTGATAATTATGTTCGGTGCGTCTTTGCTCCTCCTTTGGTGAAGGCGCTCACGTGAGGACGTCACTACCAACGTCACACTGACCAGTGGACCCCCGATCACCTCTGCGTGTCCTCCAATCGCCCTTCTGACCGCGGTGCGTGCGCGTGCGTCCAGTGCGTGACCGCTTTGACTCCTCATTGAAATTTTGTATAATTTTATCCTAATATAACGAGTAAAGGAGTTCTTAAAAGTGGCAATATTTCTTTTATTTAACAGTTACAATTCATATCCTTATTCTCCTTTTATTCTAGACACGAGCACTTTTAGGTCTATTGTTCTAGTTTGTTCGCCTTCGCTATTCTGCGCTAGCAGGCTTTGCATTGTGATTGTTGCGGAGGTATTAACTACTGTGTTTCTACTGTAATAGTTACTATCTGGTTTGTTGTTGTTGCAGTATTTTTTATTTTATATAATATATAATGTGATTGTTCCGTTACATGTATGTATGTCCGTTTTCATGTATTACTTTACTCCAAGAGTTCAATCGTAGTGGATGTTCACAGTCAGTTATAAAAATTTCAATTCTCTGGGAAAATCGTGACCATGACAAAGAATCAGTCTCGACAGATCAGTTTTTCTTTTCCTCCCCGTGTCGAATCGACAACACAACACTACAAATACAGATTTTCTTTTCCTCACCGTCATCAGTCCAATCGTCCTTTAAAACTACAACACTACAAATGTTTACGAATCTCCACCAAATTATGTCTAGACGAAATCACCTTGATGCCTGATTTGTGCGTGTCTATCTAGTTACCTGTAAGTGAGTCAAGTGTCTCACGCTCCATCTCGTCTAATTGCGCCGGACCAATGGTCGGTCGTGGGAAGTTCCCGATTATTGTTCTCTCTCCGCTGTGGGCACCAAGTCGCGCATGCGTGATATCATCCGCCTTTACTATTGTCGGACTGACTGTGGTTTGGCGATGTTGTGGTACTTATTTTTCTGACTGCTTTGATTTAATTATATTGAGGTATTTATTAATACTCTTGTCGTGGGGTTTTAACTGGATAAAGCAGGGACTCTGTTACCGAATAGAAAGTTTTCCTTCAGGAATACAGACCATACAATTCTAACGAAATGTAGAAAAGTCCATTAAGATTAGTTTGATCGCTAATGTTCTGGTGCATTTATTAAAGTAACAGGTACATTCTGTATCTGTACAAAGTATCTGTTGTAGAGCTGCTCAACTCGAATAATTTCAACAATAATACAAATCCGAATATTTAACCCTTACTTTGGATGATGTATTTTTTTTTGTTCCATTGGGCTCAATGCGCTTAAAACAAACACGATAAGAAATATGCATTACAATTTGTTTACTACCTTATATGTCTTAGTCTATCTGCTATCAGTAAGACTGTTTCACCAGCATTAAGTTTGAAGACAGAAAAGTGACTTTTAACCTAGATTTTCGACGCAGTATCTTTTGTTTGAGGTGACATGACTGCTGCATTTTCCTTCAAGAGTATTTTAGCTGACGCTGCGGACATTCTCATTATTATCTATGCAATTAATTTATAGACGACATTTCAGATAGAACCGGAATGGATTCAGGAATTTTTCACGAAGATAAGATTTGGAACTTATGCCAAAGTTTAAATTTTGGTCTAGGAAATCCACCTTTGTTCATTTTATTTTATACATGTTGAAGATTTTTAGGTACGTAATACTAATTATCAATAATACGAAGGAGTTTTTTTATATTATTTCTAGTTAAATTAAAGAAATAGCAAATCATTTTCCATCTTCTGCCCATCGATGCGTGCTGATATTATGCTCATTAAAGTTTGAATTGAAATAATACAGTAAGTATTAGTAATGTTTATTTCACCAGCAGTGTCGTTTTCATTTTTCTTTTTTGCCACATGTTCGAGTTGCATTCCTTTGACGTCACATGTGTGACGTCACCACGCCGTACATTCACCCCATGTGTTGTGAGATCTGAAACAAAAGAAAACTTCACTCTAGTATTATTGTTATGGCTTGGCAAGCTATTGAGCACACGATTTATAACTGCGATAAAGCTACTACGAACGGTTGAAGTTTTACTGGCTAGTTTTGTACCTACCTAATAAAGTTTGATGTCTTACTTATGATCGGTTTCTGTTATCGTCATTTGCTTTTTTTTTGTACGCTACTTTAATTTTCTTCGTAAATTACATTCAAGTTGACTTCAATTTACGATAAAAATTTAAGACGGGATCAAAACACACACCTAATGTTACACGTAGCTTAGGTACTGCAACGCCAGTCTAAAATTATTGCTATAGGATAGATATTGTGTTACCTAATAAATACTTTTCAATATATATCTTTACAAAATACAAATTTCATCGGAATGATATACCTATCCCACCAACTCACTCACCAACTAACATTGGGTACTTACACCGTCTGCTCAAGTGTAATATTATAATGACTTGAGTCTTGTTCTATGTAAGTCCCAAGTGTCATGGCCGGCTAGTAGAAGTGTGGTACTGTTTAGCTGTTTGCTGTCTTAAATCCTATAAAAAAGTTTTTAATGTGTATTCTCGTGACGCTCTGATTCATTGGAATCCTCGGGATCAGAAATAAATGCTCAGATCATTTACTTTGATTAGTTTAATTACAACAATGTGATGATAGTGTTTGCTGATTTTAAATTTTAATGTCTTTTGTTCTTTGCAGGTATGGCATATTTATCTACGGTTGGTTAAGCTGATTTATCGCGGTAAGGAAATAAATGTTTTAAGTAAAATCTATTCTAGCTAATATGCTTCTTATCTTGTAATAGTTAGCGATCACGTACATTAATGACACTACAGGTATCACCGATGCGTTGCTTAGAAAGAAAGAAGAAAAACAAAGACATCTTGCTCAAGCAGCCAACTTTATACTTTTACAACAACATACTTTGTTCGCGTTCGATAATTCTATATTGCATGCCAATTTTCCGCCCCTGTGATTAAGCTTCACTTTGGATTGGTGACGAGAATTTAAAACGACTTAAGTAAAACTGCTTATAACGTAAATTGAACTGTGAGCACACGAAATAAAGTTGTTTTAGTGGGAAGTGGCAATTTCATTGTGTCTTCAGCGACTCAAGCATAGAACACGACAAGTAGTTTGCTGGATTGACACAAGAGGGTGGTTGCTAGCCAATCGGGTTTCTGTCCTACCACTAAACAGGGGCGGGCTTCAGGTTTACCTATAGCTTCTTATTTCCAAAGAAATGTATTATTCTTGCAACTTTTTCAAGAGAAGTATTATTTTTTTCTCTTAAAAAGTTACAATTACAACCCTCTATACCTATAGCATTATAAGACGAAGAAGATTTTATTCAGCTGAGCAATACCAATTTCACTTGGGTGAATAAAACTTTGTCTTGGCAACCATTCGGCTCCAAGATTTATGACATCGATTGAACATGCCTGTGTAAAGTTGGCAGTAATGGCAATGTTTCAAGTGTCCGTTTGACGGCCATTTCAAACTTAAAGGGGATTGAAGAGACTGTTTGAATGTCCGGGTACTCCACGCAGATATTAGAATGTATTACTTGATTGTCAATAACTGGCTTGAAAAGTTCTGATGTTTCTTTGAGAGAACGTTATGAAAATATTAATAATTTTGTGGTAACAAACAAAAACAATAGTAGTGTCACACACAGAACAAAACATACATTGTACCATTTTAATCCTCCTCCTCCTCATCCTTACAGGTATAGTAATACCTTTTTTTTTTTTTTTTGTTGACGAGGGGGAAACCTTCAAAAGGTACCCGGTGCCGTGGGAGCGACACAGGGTGATGTGGGATTTTTACCCACTAAAAACCCCCCCGGTGGCCTTCCTCAGCGCTTGTGGAGAACTCCGGGATCTCCAAAAGGAACACAACCGGGGTCCTCCAAGCGCGGCGCCCTTATATTCGGGCTCTTCCCGCGAGGGACTAAGGCCCCATCGCTTGCTAGCGCCTTACAACGGTATGCGGCCACACATACCGTCGTCCTTCCCGGGGTTGCTAATGGACGGTTCGAGCTCCCACTCTAGCCGCCCGCAACCCCGAAAGTCCCCTTTTAGTCGCCTCTTACGACAGGCAGGGGATACCGAAGCTCGTATTCTGGTCCCGAGCTACAGGGACAGGTATAGTAATACCTAAGTATCTTGCTCTGGAGAAGTAAAAGAACGTAAACCTCACTTAACGAAAACCAAACTATGTTAGTTAACCTATTAAAATTCTAGGCTAGGTCTATAAAGTCTGTCCCTGTAGCTCGGGACCAGAATAAGAGCTTCGGTATCCCCTGCCTGTCGTAAGAGGCGACTAAAAGGGGGCTTTCGGGGTTGCGGGCAGCTAGAGTGGGAGCTCGAACCGTCCATCAGCAACCCCGGGAAGGACGACGGTATGTGTGGCCGCATACCGTTGTAAGGCGCTGGCAAGCGACGGGGCCTTTAGACCCTCGCGGGAAGAGCCCGAACATAAGGGCGCCGCGCTTGGAGGACTCCGGTTGTGTTCCTTACGGAGATCCCGGAGTTCTCCACAAGCGCTGAGGTAGGCCACAAAAAAAAGGTCTATAAAATCTGGACGTGCCGCGTAATACGGGACATCTGGCTATTGCTACACGAGTGATTTAAAACAGCTTTTTTGAGTAGTATGTACTTATTTGACAAATCATGTCCAACAATATTATTTGGTTCATGTTTGGTTCTTTCTAGGGTTAACAATTGTGGGTTTTATAGCTCCCGCAAGCTGGGACAGAGAAAGGATTTACGCCCCGGAGATATACGGAGATATACGATTTTACATAGCTTGTTTTTGATACGTATAACACAGAACGAATTAATTATAGAGTCTGTGGTACTATCACTTCGATGTCCCCTTGCGCAATGCCACATGGAACCATGCCGGGGGGTCCACCATATGCTATCGATAGACATAGTACGATTATGGATAATCTAATTCGAAAACAATACAATACATGAATGACGTGGGTGTCACAATCAATGAAGAGTGGTATTAACATAACGGTAATTCAGTTACTTCTGCACGCTATCTCAAAATATTGAGCTACACTAAGCGCTGCATGTGTGCATTTGTACTTAAAAAAGATTTTCAAACTAAATTTTAACCCCTATTGAGACCTATTCAGTAGTAGTAGTGTTAAAGCTCATATCTGAATTCTTTCCTATGAGTTCTTAAGAACAGATTTCTAAAAATCAATGTTTGGGGATCTTTCACATTTTGGGAAATAGGCGCATTTTAAAGTTAATGCTTGGATAACAACAATCTTACCTGAACCTGGTGAATGTATTAACTTAGTAAAAGCCAAGTTACCTAATATTTTCTGTATGATAAGATTTCATCTCATCATCAGTGTTAAAGCTCATATCTGAATTCTTTCCTATGAGTTCTTAAGAACAGATTTCTAAAAATCAATGTTTGGGGATCTTTCACATTTTGGGAAATAGGCGCATTTTAAAGTTAATGCTTGGATAACAACAATCTTACCTGAACCTGGTGAATGTATTAACTTAGTAAAAGCCAAGTTACCTAATATTTTCTGTATGATAAGATTTCATCCATAACTAACGTTACCAGATGTCCGGAATTTTACAGGACAGTCCCGTTTTCCGGTTGTCTTTCCCGGTGTCTCCAAATATAGTTCCGGGACGCAAAAATGTTCCGTATCTTCTTAATAAATAGAGTGAAAAGTTGCTTGGTCTGTTTTATCATGATTCGCGGTTACCTTTGGATATTCGCACAGATACATGTAAGAATCCTTAAAACTGTAATTAACAAAACTGTATTGCAGGCGGATTCTCATGCAGTTGTAAATGTTCACAAAACTTGGAAGTCGACGAAAGCCAACTATGTCCCGTTTTGCACCGAAAATAAAATGGGCACGTTATCCATGACTACTCCGGATAGAGGCGGTGACACGGAAAATTTTCACTTACATGGCTACGGTGAACGAAGTGTGAGATTTTCGTTTATTTTCGGAATATCCACCTCCGTACCTCGTTTCTGGTTAGTCGTGGAAACTCGCGACAAAGAACCTTGGAGATATTGGGACTTTAGCCTGGCTTACATTTTGATTAGTTAATAAATCCGACGAAGAAATAAGTATCAATATTGTTAGATGGAGGATGTATTGATACTATGATGTTATCTACATATGTAGATTATGTTACTGTAAAAGCACAGGTAAAAGCCCGAACTGAGATGAATCCTAAGATTTACCGGATAATCCTAAGATTCACCAACATGAGTTCCAACATGATTCCTTTGGTGAATCTTAACATTTAGCCATAACATTTTCTTGAAGCAAAATATGGTTGACCATTAATTAATCAACGATACTTATTTATATATAAACTCATAGCCCGGCGGCTTGCGTCGATCACTCATAGCCCGGCGGCTTGCGTCGATCCTATGCGATCGACAAAGTTAAGCAACAGCGGGCGCGGTCGGTAGTCGGATGGGTGACCGCTAGTGGCAAAAATTTCTTGAGCGCTTCCGTGCTTCGGAGGGCACGTAAAGCCGTCGGTCCCGGTTGTTATCGATTGATAGCAGTCGTTAAGCCATGTCGGAGGCCTTCGGGCGGCTTGAAAAACTTTCGACACTGGGTTGGCCACTAACCCCTCCACCAACCCGCATTGGAGCAGCGTGGTGGAGTATGCTCTAGGCCTCCTCAGTAATGAGGAGAGACCCGTGCTCAGTAGTGGGCCATTAGTGGGTTGTAGCATAGCATAGCACTTATTTATACTCATATTTTGTGATCAATCATGGATTATATCCAATAGGTGTAAAGGTAAGTCATACACAAACTAGAGGAGATACAACGCTCGTACCTGAAGTTCGTAGAGCTCTTAAGTTTTTCTGCACCTTAAACATGTTATAGAGATTGTATCGATTTTATTATTACACGAAGGTAAAGTTTATATTATTATTATCCGTTATTTTGTTATTGCCTTTTACATCAAAGATAATAATAAGAAATAAGAAAATCTCATGAAATTTACCAACGCGATTGAAATTCAACTAGTTTATGATTGATGGAATAAATTAAGCAAATTTTTTATTTAAGGGATTTAAATTTTCATGTTAGAGGAAGTAGGAAATTTAGTTATTATAATCGATTTCCTTTCAGCTTTGAAACAGGTACTAACCTCTTGCTTTACTTTACCGTACCATCATAATTATCTATAGTGCTATAAATGAAGCACCTAATAAAATGTTGAGCCATGCGTGCATATTTAAAGTGATGAGGTCGAGTGTCCTCGTTCTTGAAGAATTATGATTGTTTTCTATACCCGAGCACTGACCACTATCTCTCATTAACTAGGAAGCAGTATCCATCAGATAGTGATGATAAATTGTTATTGCGAAGCTGGGTTTATAGTATCTAACAGATTACTTCGGCCCTTTCTCCGCATTGTTTGTAGATCAGCGACTGATATAAATGAACTGGTAACGGATGGAGTTTCACATCAATGTAAAAAAGAATAAAATGGAAGACATTTCGATTTAACTAACATTCGCGAAGTGCTTGTGAAAAGATCTGGGTCAAATAGGTATTAATTTTGCATTGACGTTTAAAATAATTGACGGTTAAATTTTTTTATAGACTTTTGATAGTACTATAACAGCTGTGAACGACTTAGATAAGTCTCGAATCGGAAATAGGATGGTTAATCCTGTTCGCAGAAGGTGTTATTACGAATGTTGTTCGGTTAGTTAGGTAAGTATGTATGTGTGTATCAGTATAAAGACAGGGACCGGGAATGATAGTTATTAGTTATTTTGAGTAATGATCTACTTTTATATTGTTAGTTGTTCTACGAAGATCACAGATGATTTGTTGACCCTTGAGGATTTAGATGACTTCTAAAAACCAACCAGATGCACATCTTTTCAACAGGCTTACAGTTACTGTTAAAACGATTACAAAAGGTACAACAAGGTACTATAAAAAAAAGCTACTTTCAATGGTGAGCGGTGTTCCTCCGGGCGAATTCTAGGCCCTCACACCTATTAAAGTAGAAACAGTTATCAAAACATCTTCCATGTACCCACAGACGTCGTTAGTTACACAGTAATGTGATTCTACATAAATATCAAGTGATACATTACTATTTGAGTTCGCATAGGTTATTATCCATTAGTTACACCCGATCGACCTGTATGCCATTCATGCAGAACACTCGTCCACAATACGTGACTCGGGTACAGACGAAGTGGTTAATTCGACGCATTAGATGCATCGCTGGTACTCGTAATCTGTTGAATTTATTCGGTGTGGTGGTCGAGGTGCGGCTTAGACCGAGTTTTAAGGATTAAAAAAGAGATTAAAGGGTAAAATATATAAATGCAAGTTTGAATTGATACGAATATGAATGGCTTTAAGTTGGAATCTAAGTTGAACAATGTAAATTTTTAATCCATACTAATATTATAAATGCGAAAGTCTGTCTGTCTGTCTGTCTGTCTGTCTGTGACGTTATCACGGCTAAACCACCGGTCCGATTTGTATGAAATTCGGAATGAAAATAGTTGAAGACCCAGAGTCACATATAGGCTACTTTTTTTTCAAAAATCAAATCGGTTCCCACGGGATATAAGATTTACTGTCGACACGAAAGAGAGAGAAGATCTGGTTAGACGTTTGACAATAGAGAAGTACAAAATGACGTCTTCCATCTAATACTTAGGCCGGATCTTCACTACACTGCCGGTCGGTTTGTTCGCGGTCCGGTATCGGTGTGTCAAAATCTTATCATTTTCACATACAATCTGTCTTCGGTTCAGTCACGTTGTAGAATCTATTGCAGAGATTTAAAAAACATAAATGAGCCCTTTGTTCGGCCTTATATTGTTTTAATTCTATTTGTCTAAAAAATGAAAAACTACATAGCGATGCCTCGCTTTCGCTTACTGTAATTGTTTATTCCGTCTCTGTCATACCACATATACCGGGCGTCATTATAACAGAGTACGTAATGTTAAAGTAATAGTGAAAATAACCAATATATCCAGATTTACATAATCAAATATGATTCTATTTTACTTACTTATTTGTATGGAAAATTAATCTTTAAAGCAACAACTTTTTTCATCACATTTTAAGTTGGCAATAAGAGCCGAGACGAGAGAGATATCGAATGCCGGATATTAGGGATTCTACTGTAAAATGAAGAGATTTTGACTAAAATTTAATGTAGGTATCATACAATTCACGAGAAACGCCAATAAAAATTTGTACGGATTTTTTTCATATTTCGTAATAATTCTCAGTCTGCAAGTAACTGTGTTATGTAAATAATTTTATTAATAAACACTATCAAGACATCATTAATGAGTATATTAGAGGAAGTTTGAAAGTAGCTGATATAACTGAAAAGTTGAAAGGAGGATGGTTGGCGTGGTATGGACATGTGATGAGGCGAGAGGAAACGCATGTGACGAGAAGAGTTCTTGATATGAATGTGGATGGATGGAGGACACGAGGATGGCCAAAGAAAAGATGGATGGACTGTGTGAAAGGTGATATGAAAGATTAGGGAGTTAGTGTAGAAGTGACGGCTAATGGGCAAGAATGGAAGAGAAGAACATATGCACCGACTCCAAATAAAATTGGGATACGGGTAGGAAGATGATGATGATCAAGACATATCATTACAAATTAGATTCTTTCTGTCGTTGCCGGGGAGTGATGAACCGGAACATGACTCGGAACGATAGTATGAATGCCCTCATACTCATAGTTTCTAAATATAAGTACCTATACTTTACCGTACCGACATCGGACCGAGAACTGTGACCTGCTCTAGGTATAGTGGGAATCGGGCCTAACCGAGCAACAAAGATTTTCATGAAATTTAGTCTACAGGCATTGAGATACTATGTACTAAAGGCGGTTTTGGAGGCGAAAAATCGATCTAGCCAGGTTTCGTTTTTAGAAAATACTTATTATTTTATCGATGTTTTTGATGTGATATTTGTACAATGAGAATGACAACAAATAAAGAATTACAATGACAATGGTGTTATTTTCGTTACTAAGGAAACTGATATTAGGGTTGACTTTACAGTCCTACAACGATCTTTTGGCGCGTGGATGACGTGTAGGTGACAGAGACAGCACCTTATAGGGAAGGCAAACTGTAAGGCGCTGTTTCTGTCACTCTAACATCAGCCACGCGCCCATGGAGGATAGAACTAAGGAGGGTCATCTGTGTATATGAAAAGTGTCCAGTTGTATGCGCTAAATAACAGTTCCAAAATCCTCCACTGGTGGCGCTGGTGGATTCACAGGGTATGGTATGAATGTAGCAATCGTAGATGAATTGGACCGATTTAAGCAAAAACGTTCCAATCCACACGAACCTTATTTCGAGATAATTGACTTTAAAGTTTATTGCTGGATTGCAATGTTTATATATCAATAACCGTACTACACGTTCACCGTTCACGAAATAAAATCACTCTAAACGCACGTTTGGTTATAATAATTCTGTAAGGTTATATTTACCACAATATTTTGTACAACGTAAGTTGTTGAAATTCTCAATAATTAACTACTTTACATGGAGGATATCCTCCATGCTACTTTAGTCGATAATGACATTAAATTTTTTAACTCGGCATACTTCAATTCAATCAATTCATCTACGATTGCTACATTCATACCATACCCTGTGAATCCACCAGCGCCACCAGTGGAGGATTTTGGAACTGTTATTTAGCGCATACAACTGGACACTTTTTCAACTTTTCTCCCATATAAGATGACTCTCCTTAGTTCTATCCTCCATGCACGCGCCAAAAGATCGTTGTAGGACTATACAATATCTTACAAATGTACAAATGTAGGGCTTACTCCCCTACATCATAATAGGTTTCCAGCAATGAGGATGAGTGGGAATATTTTACATAATATTTCGTAACTCAGACCAATAAACTATAGACGGAACGCTGTGAACAAAAGAGTGAAGCCGGCAAAAGTCAGCCGAAAGCTCACATCGAAACCAATTGAATGCCCTATGTTGACAGTTTGAACGCAACAAATTTAAACTTTATTTTTTGGAACACAAAGCTTCATTCATATTTTATTATTTAGAACACAAAAGTCGATTTGGTGTGAGTGCCGCCGTGTGTATTACAAGGCTAGACTGACTTTTTGCTGGCTTCACTCTTTTGTTCCCGGCGTTCCGTTTATGGTTTATTGGTTTGAGTTTCGTAATAATTCCCACTCCGTAATGAGCAGTGGGTATTAAGTAAACAATTATTCCATTTCATTTATTTGTTAAACAATTTTCATATTCTTCTTCTATTAAGTTTAAATGGATTTCAAATATATGTACCTATACTTCTTAAAGATGGTGAAGGTCTGATGACGGGTTCTGAAAACATAGAGTGGAACTTCTTAATAAATTGGAGTGGTTAAGGATACTGGTGGTTGGTAATATAAGCATAGTAAAACCAGTCCATATTTGACCATTTTAGGGTCTGACGATGTGTTTCAAGTTATCAGTTTTTCGGAATGAGGTGTATTCTACCAATCAATCCCATTAATTTGATACCCATTCTGCGGTTGTTATGAAGTCCTAATGTGTAACCCGCCATTTTGTATCGGCGCCCATCTTGAATTTAGGTACAATCATAAAAAATGTATTATCCATACTAATATTAAAAATGCGAAAGTCTGTCTGTCTGTCTGTATGACTGTGACGTTTGCACGGCTAAACCACCGGTCCGATTTGGATGAAATTCGGAATGAAAATAGTTATTCACACGTTAGTTAGTTAGTCACACGTAGGTTACGTTTTTTTTTTAAAAAAAATCAACCCGTAAAGGCTTGAAATAGGGGATGAAAGTTTGTATTAAAATTCTCTTTCGCGATATAAATGAATTCCACGCGGGCGAAGCCGCGGGCAGAAGCTAGTAGATCATAAATAGTAATTCTTGTAAAGATTTGAAGAGATGGTAGCAGGATTTGGACAAACTGATTTACGTAAAAATCATCTGAATAGGTCCATCCGTTAGGTCTCTAGATTATCACAAAGGAACAAACATACAACACTACTAAACGTTATTAAACGTAATCCTTTGCGCTGTGCAGTCGTAAAATCGTAGGTACTAGTTATTTAACAGACAAACATCAAGAAGAACAATTATTACGATAACAAAGACCAAATACGCTAATGATTTCAATTTCACACGCCGAACGTTACAGCTAGATTTGAACAATTTGTTCAGTAATCAATTAGATTTCATATACCGTTATAAAGGTAAACAGAGCCGTCAGTTGATGGTTGAACGTCCTGAAATTGTCAATTGAATGACTAAAAGCTTTTAGATGACTAAGATACACATAATGGGTTGTACAATAAAAGTTCCAGAGAAACGCGACCTTTTCAAAACGGACACTACCATTGCAAATATTTAATGGTCTCGTGCACTTGTGCCACTGCGGCAGGGTTAGCGATGATGTTGTTGCCTTGTTGCGAAAATATTAAGGATATGTAAAAAAAATAGCGTAGGATATACAAATTAAAAAGAGCATTTGTGAACTCAAATGTAAAATTGACTTGAAATATGTAAATGTTAAATGAGAAAAGTAATCATTTTACGTGTTATTCCTGTTTATAAATAAGAAAAATAAACCCAACTATAATAGAGTACAGAGTATACAGTTCGTTTCCCATTTTTTTGCCACGAACATTATCACCTTATGGCTTCACCACAATCGAAAAACTCAAAGTTACCGAACTCTCAGCAAAGCTCTGAGCTTCTAATGGGTAACAAGATAAACAAGCCGAAACATCTCACTTAAGCATTTAATTTCACGGTTACTTTATCGCTACATCGCTAGTAGTAGCCTGTAATACCGATGCCTTATGTTGTTACTACAAAGGCTTTTGTGAGTGTTCTTTACTTACGTACTAAGAACGGACAACTTTCGCTGGAACACTTTCGACTTCGTTACAGCAGATAATAACATCGAAATGGGGTGATCCGCCTCATTGGGCATTACGTCTGTACCTTGTTACGTGGTGTGGTGATCGGCTGGTATACCACGGAGGGAAACAAAGTTAAGATAGAGACATACTGTCCATAAATGGAGTGTTAAGTGTATGTAATGTAGTTCATGAAACATTAATTTCATTCATTCAATCATCAATAAAATTACGCATCATTATATTATATCATAGTTTTATTAGTCTTGGAAGAGAAAAAGCGGCGGAATAAACTCCTCGGCACATTTTATAAAAACAATCCTTATAAGTGCGATTTTTTTACGTATGTGTAATACTCGTATATCATACGCGTGTCTATTTTGCTTATGCAATGCAATATCTATTATTAAATTTGCTTATGTTCAGTTTTGAACCTAAAGACGATTGAGATTAGATTTATTTTCCTGTAGGTAGGTATAGCAAAATAAATAGGTATAAGTACTGGAATTTGATGAGTGAATATGCTGCTAACTTAAATTTTAACTTTGAAAAAGATAAAGTTTGTTACAAGAAGCATTTGACAGTTACAAAGATTTAAGTTTAATTTGAAGCTTTTTATTATAAAAGCTTTTAATTTTTTTTATTAGAACCTACTTAAGTTTTGAAGTAGAACTTTTTAATTAGGCATTTCACGCAACCGTGAACCTTGACTTTAAAATGACGTCATTAAAGGTAAAGTAGGGCTTTATTATTTTCATAAAATTTTCTTTCAAGAAAGCCTCTTTTCTTTTAAGAATGCCAACTAATTGAAAGTAAATAATATAGGTAATTTAAGTACGCTCTATATTCTTTATGTACTTTTGTATGCATAACACTAACTTTACCTTCATAATTTTCCGAAAAAATATACAAGGTCTAAAGGTAAATATAATCTAGTCACCAGTATCGAAGACTTAAGGGGGATGAAGTATGGTATTTTTCGTCGACAAATCACTATCCAAATTTTCTCTTGCCCCCTCTATGATAAAATTGCCGGCAATTTTGTTTTTTTAATCTCGAAGCTCGGGTGACTGTACTGTTTTAATCATTGCTATCGATGTAGACGTCTTAGGAGGCCGAAAGATGTCTCATTTGAAAGCTTACAATGCAAGTAAAAGTAAATTTAATATTTTTCCCTTGTTTTTTTTTAGTTTAGTACCTTTTACATGAAAACTAACCCGTCAAACTGCTTTGTTTTTGTAGTCTCGTCATAATAAAGGATATCATCAGTAATAAATGTTAAAATCAAAGCTATAATTACAGTAGTTACAAAATATACAGCTTTCCCGATGCAAAGCAACTGCAGTTCCTAGTCTGAAACTGAAGTAAAATGTAATGCTATCTTAACTTAAGTTCTCACGATCATAACAATTAATGTAGGTTGATGTTAATAGTAATATCTTGATAATAAGAGTAACGTTAATGTGTACAAGACGTATAATCACGTAGTACAAGAGGGCCATTAAAACGGCCAACGAAATTAAGTTATTATGTACAGTTGCCCGAAAAAGTCTTACAAATATTTTTTCAGATTTTTCTTGCGATGATGTTTCTTTTCATCATTATAATAATTTGTTATAGTTAAGGCAGTAAAAATAAAGTTAAGTTTATTACGAAGAATTACCACACATGATATGAGTATATTTTTGTGAGAATATGTCCCGATATAGAAAATATACCGTTGATCCGGCACAGATTGTAGTAAAGCCATGAAATAAACAAACAGTCCATATAAAGGAAGTCCATTGAGTATAATTGAGCTAACGCGACAAGCGATGACAGAACCGTTCGGTGCCCTAAATCCTGTGAGTACGGTCTGACCAGCGTGACAGCACATCCTCCTCGTGTGACAGTTTACGTACAAATTGATCCACGTATAGGGTTGCTGGTGACAAATTTATTAACGATGACACGGTATTGTAGGTAACAAGTAAATATTCATAAGTTTCAAAAGTTTTCTTATTTGAATCATATTTTGTGATAATGTTTAAAAGGTTATTTTAGTACTTCATCATCGCAATTATATATTTTATAAGTCTCTGTGTTTTATAATGCAAAAATATTTTCGAACACTCAAAAATAGCCATCAAATGTTCATAGGTTTACTTTATTTGTATTCGGTGGTATCATAAGTAATTTAAGTTGCCCATTTATTTTTTATTAGAGGTAACTTTCATTATTCAGGGTTCTAACAACATTCAAACTTCAGGTTCAACTTTAAATTTAAGGATTCAAACTTTTGTTTTTATGTGGTCATCGGGAGATCGATTATATCAGTTTCAAAATACGGAGGAAAAATTTTTTTATTGATTTCTACGAATTGAATTTATAGTTATTTTATATCTTCGCAAAAAATATTGTTTCTAATTTTGTCAAGTTTTGGAACACTTTCCTCCGGGAATGTACATGTTGTGTTTGACACGTGTCATGTTAAAACTAGGCTCACGTTTATATGGTTTGTTGGTACCGACAGCTTTAATAGCCGTGGATTGTATTGAACAAATTAAGGTCAAACAAGAGAAAGTGTTTAATTTACCTTCGCTGTTGTAGATAAAAGAACAGCACACTGTTTTATTTTCGTAATACGATTTGATTAAGATTAATACATAGTTTTCTCCAAAGCTTTCTTTCGATATTTTTGCTTATTTGTTGCTATGATTAGTCATCATCACTAGGAAATAACTAATCGTGTGCTGGTGACAGATGGGTATGACTGGATCGTTCGAAATAAAAATGTTTTTTTGGATGCCAGGCGCCATTTGAATATATCTCTTATTAGTGAGGCCGCAGACCGGCACCACATATTACTCGCAACATAATATTATATTGACAGCGTCAAAATTATTGCTATACATTTACGCGGCGACAAACGTATTGAGTATATTATATGCACATCGGAAGCACAATTGTAGCGTCTAGTTGTATTGTCTTTCATTTTCGTAACGTCATTGTTGACATTTTTGAAGCACGGTGCCACATAAAACGAACGTGTTCGATCTTCAATTCTTGTGGCGCGAAAAATGCCTCGCCACCAACTGCACCTACTACAAATGTGTCCTTGATGTGCGGGTTTACATGCAAATATAGGGGGGCGATATAATTATATGTCGCGTTTCAAATGCGGCGCTACAATTATTGTAATACAAACGTATCTCTGGTGCGGCCGCACTTAGAATATCGAAGGTTTGAACTAAATTGTTTTTAATAAACCTTAATCTGACATAAATTGCAAAGTACCTTATGCACTGTACGATGATTACGATGACCTTATAGTTTTATTTTAGTGACATCATAACGAGTAATACCGCATAACACCAAATAAAATAGCCTTGAATGTTTTTATAAAAGTAATTATTATATTTATTGTATTATATTTTAAATAGCCTTCAAACTAAAAGACGAGCTACACTTCATCTGAAGTGGTCCAAGTCGCTCATGGACATCGGTACAACTAATGGAATAAAATGTGTTGCCGGACATGAAAGGAAGAAATTGATAGAAAGTTTTTTTTTTATGGGAGTTAATCCAAACTCTATAACAATCAAAAAGGACACGCTTGCTTGATATGAGCTCCTAAAGAATACGTAATCAGACGCGCATTCATTCACATGAGTAATAAACATTACGACCTGACTCATGGAACCGCCTGGCTGACTGGGTGACATAATTAGGTCAAGGCTCAATCGCTTTCGTAATAGCAAGTGACAATAGGTACATTTTTATACGAGCTTTAAGGAAATGACCATAGAATAATTTATTTTATTAACATTTTGTCATTTGTCGTGATGGGGACTTAATGACACGTACTTTGTCGACAATTAAAGTGTTTACTTCGAACGGTTTGTACGGATTAAACTGTTGAACTCCAACGACATCTATGCATGTCGAGAATGCATAGTACCGCTTATATACCTGGAATCCATTTGTCTTTGTTCAAAAGATAGAACCCTGAGATAGAGTGTAGTAGCGTATTTTAACATACCTACTACATGGTGTTGTTCCCGCACTTACAAATCATTTATCTGTGGCATAATAAATATATTGAACGTGACCACCGATATTAGCCGGTTGGTGAATCTGTAATCGTTTGTCCAATAATCAACGAGTATCAACAACACTATGTGGTTGGCTACCCTGCGATCCGTCGACAATTCATCTATAGTCATAGACACCGTCTGCTTTATTTATGGTAGTACATAATTAAAATTATTTCTCCACAAGAAAACATCCATTAGAAATAATAAGTGTAGGTTTGTTTGTTATGTATTACAAGGAATATTTATTTATTTATATAAATTTAAATAAACATAATATCCTTAATTATATAAGGCGAATTCTGGATCGGTTGTCTGTGGCACTCCGCAACTTTTCTCTCAGTCTTGTCGATGGAATCGAGCTGTCTATGATCCGGCTGGTGACAATCAGTCTGGTTTTCGCGTGGGTCCGGGACGCACACCTGGCCCACCGCCGACTCATGTAAAGGGGTCACGCTGCTGCCTGACGCCATTTTCTGATAGTAATGTGGTAGACTGGACACCACGTTTTTTTTGTAACGCGCTTCACGCGTGATGTAAATCTCGGTTCGCGATCTGCGCCCGCGACGCTGACGCCTCGTTACGTGGAGAGAATCAGGTGAGACATATCACCACGGCGACCACCATCGTCACGCCACGCACGCCTCGCCTCGAACACGCAGCTGCCAGCCGTGTGGCCAGCTCCGCCTGCGTTCACTGATCTCCCGGATTGGAGGCCAACCATCGAAGGCGACGGCGCGCACCGCCAGCTTCTGCCAGCACCTTGGCCGCGTCGACGGTCACGCTCGCCACGTGCCTAACCTGTACATGCGCACACGCACGCCACGTGGAATCCCAAGGACTTCCATCTGCTTGCCTGCCCTGACGGCCCACAGGTTCCTGGTAACAGCTGCTTCGAGCTTCGGAATCACGGAACACCGTCGGGCGACGCCCAGGATAATCCCCGAGGTCCCGTGGGAGCTGACACTAGTGCGCGGATTACCTTCCCGTCCATGGTACCATGCGTGAGTTGACCTTTATTATCTATTCTGGCCAGAATCTGTAGAATCAGTGCGCGACGTAATATTTCAGGCACCGATGCCATTTGCCACGTAGACATTTTTTTTTTTTTTCTCAGTACTTAACCTAACTTCTATTACATGATTGTTCATTTGCGGGCCGAGCCGCCATGTATCCGCGATTATCTAATGTAGTGAGTAATATCCAAATCTAATTCTTTTTATTCTAAACAAACCTCCCACAGGATAAGTCAACAAGAGGTCCTTGAACCAATGGTCCAATGCTTAGTTTACCGAGAACTGAAGGACACTCCATTTCTATTATATTTTAGTGTAATTAACTTGTTCGCGTAGTCTTTTTGGTAGGTCATCATACCTGTAGTGATTTTACATAGCACATGTAAATTAACACACATTCATCCTAAAATAAATACCCAGACATTTCTATCAAATTTCTTTCTTACTTACCTTCTTTCTTTTTTTATACGCGACAATGGCGCCCGAACTTATTTGTTTTCGCTTATTCTGTGGAGTTTATTTGGAATAATTTTAATATTCACTAAATTTTTGATATTGTCAAAAGATAATTTTTTCAAGTTGTCACATATTACTATACGAGAAATCTGACATTTCACTTTGTACCTACTTTATTAAATAAACAGTGATAAATATATTCGCAGCTGTTTTATGATATTGTCACTCCGAAACAATATCGATTTTTGGATTCAAACTTTACAAGTTTATAGACATATAAACCTTATAAGTTTGGGGAGCAATTGCAGTTACCTATGGTGCTCGCAATTGTATTTCGCTAAATTTTAGAGCTAGCATTTTGTTCATGCAAACATTGTTTATTTACTAATAGTAGAAGATCCGAATCTGTATCGACATTCACCGGGTTGATAATAGAATCAAACTTATTTTATAATAAATTTCGTATATTAGAAAATATATTAAAAATGGGTTGAAAACAAAAATCCTGGACAGAATATTTTTAATTATTTTTTAAAAAATGATTTTCATAAAATGTTGTACTTATGATGAAGATAATAATAAAATTTTATACTGGACTTAAAGTATAGAACATATAGAATGTGCAGACGTAGGGTAGACTATTATTTACCTGGACGAACTACTGGGTAGACAGGTATAAACAGGTATGTCAATACTAGTTACTTTTCACTCGATTTGATAATAATCTGCACATTCTATATGTTCTATACTTTAAGTCCAGTATAAAATTTTATTATTATCTTCATCATGCAATATTTTTGAAAAATTATTTAAAAAAAATAATAAAAAATATTCTGTCCAGGATTTTTGTTGTCAACCCATTTTTAATATATTTTCTAAGATACGAAATTTATTATAAAATAAGTTTGATTCTATTATCAACCCGGTGAATGTCGACTTAGATTCGGATCTTAGACTATAAATATTGTGTAGTCATTATTTTGTAAAAATGGCAACTCCTTTAAGTGAATATTGTGACACAATCGAAGACCAGACTGAGGATCCTAGCTTGAAAGAATCTTTTAGTAATATAACTCATAGGAAGAAAGTTTCATCGCAGCCACAGACAACAACCGCTTTGCCCCATGATCCAGTGAATTTTAATCAATCGATTCAAGGTACACCGAACGTAGCTGACTGCTCGAATATGGTTACTTATGTAATCCGCGATGATAGGGCGCACTGGCCGCGGTTGGGAACGGTTCGTTTCCCGCCCGCTCCGAGCTAATAAAATCGAAAGTTGTGGTAAAAAGTGCTCATAATTACCCATGTTATATACTAAAAGACGCGTAATCGTTCAAACATTATGAAAATATAAAAAATATGACAATTGGACTAAGTTTGAGTAAGTTTAAGACAAAAAAGTGAATTGTAGGTTAGGTATGTGACGCAGTTGTAAACAAAATCAACTTGTACTATCGAGTGACGTGATATTGTAAACGTATTGTTGTGTTTCGTGTGATGTCTCCATCTGACGATGCCCTTGAGGAGCCGAGCCGATTCCCAACGGATCCCGGTGGATCGAACAGTGATCTAGCCACTGGCTCCTCCACAACACTCCCGCGTGTGCGCCGAAATAAAGCTGCGGCTTCAAAAGAGAACCCAACCTTGCTCTTGACGGCCAGTCAGGTTACCGACTTGACCTCCCTCTCCAAGGTCGTTACATTTCTCTCGTCGGCAATCACTTCTGTTGTTCGTGAAGGGAAAAATGTGACATCAGCTAACAAGCGCCTCATTCTCCTGGCCGCTGAAGAGACCCGCAAAGCTGTCGCTGCCTTTGAGCGGCTTGCGGCGCCAGCTGCTGCTGCTGCATCGACCCCTACCTCGACACCAACGCAAGCCACCGATGCTAAAAAACTACGACGTGAATTGATGTCCTGCATGCGGGAGGAAATTGGCAAGCTCAGGTTTGAGCTCACACACAGCGTGGCCACTGCACCTCTTCTCGACACTGCGACTGCTGCTCCGAGTTCTACGGTCTCCTACGCGCATAAAGCCGGCCGGTCTTCACAAGCTGACCCTGGCCGACACTGGCCCACACTAACATCTACCGGTATTCCGGCTCCGGAGACAACACAGAGACCCTCACCGCCGCCCACGCGACCTGCCATCATCGTGGCCTCTAAAACGCCGGTGAACTCCAAACAGGATGCGATCGAGGCCTTCCGTAAAAGTATATCTTTCCGGGACGTCAAATACGCACCATCTCGAGTAATACCCATATCCAACAATAAGCTTCGCGTCGAGTTTGACACAGCTCGGGATTGCGATGACGCACTGTCGCGCTTGACTTTATCCACGGAGTCGCGGGTCACAGCGGAGAGGGCCCATAAACTCAAGCCGATGTTTATTTTGAAGGGCGTCTCCGGCGATACTCCTAGCGATGAATTAGTTAAAATTTGTTTAAATCAAAACACGGAATTCAGTAATTTCACCGACAAGGATATAACCTTACGTTTCAAACGCAACAACCGTAACATAAAATTATACAATGCAGTGTTTCTAGTGAGTCCCGAGCTGTGGCGAGCGGCCCTTTCCATGGGGAGAATACGAATAGACCACCAAAGGGTGCACTGCGAAGATTTCTCTCCATTCACACAATGTCATTCTTGTTTACAATTTGGACACATCAAAACCAAGTGCCCCAGCGACATAAAGCGTTGTTCGCATTGTTCTGATGAGGGTCATGTGGCTGACGACTGTTCAAGTTTGCAGGAGGCACCTAAATGTCATAATTGCCTCTCACACAATGTTAAATTCAAATCAAATTATAATACCCAGCACAAAGCAACTTCTTCATCTTGTGCTGTGTTTCAATTTATGAAGAAACGCATTGAAACTAAAATAGACTATGGAACTCCCTAAATGTATAATACCTTAGACTTAAATTAGCCTGTATTGTACATGTATACCTGATCCTATTGCCTATAGTGTATTGTGTTAATAATGAATGATTTGGTCTTGTATAATTTAGTGTTCTTAATTAGTTGAAAAAAGGTGTTCTTTTAATTAGTAGGCAATGTGATTGTTAAATTTAATTATTCATTTAATTTAATATTATTATACCTATGACCGATGACTTATTCTATTGTATCTACATAGCAAACTACTCAACTCAAGAGTAATTAAATGATAAATGAATATCAATATAGAACTCCCTTATTGTAATTAATACCTTAGACTTAAATTTGCTTGTATTGTACATGTATACCTAATCTTATTGCCTATATTATATTGTATTGTGTTATATAGCAATGAATGATTCGGTCTTGTATAATTTAGTGTTCTGAATTATTTGAAAATTGGTGTTCTTTTAATTATTGGGTAATGTCAAAGTTGAATTTAATTATTGATTTATAATAATATTATTATACCTGTGACTTATTCTATTGTACCTACTAGCAAACTACTCAACTTCAAAAGTAATTCATACAGTATGCATGCATGTGTTCCTTTTTGTGTAAATATTATTGTTACAGTTCTTCGTCTCTAAGCGCACAATTCTATATTATTGCTATAAGTATAAAATATACATCTATGATATATAATTTTATTTTTTGTTTATAGTAAGTATATATTTTATTTTATTAATTAACTATTTTCCTAAGTTTTGAAATTGCCCACCATAATTATACAATCACTTTCAAATATAAACAGTTAAGTATTTAAACTCACATAAAGTAGTTCATAGACATTTGTAATTTATATGTGTTTATTTACAGTTATATGTTATATATCCATTAACTCATTTAATATGCATTATGTTATGTGACTCAACACACCGTTTGCATTTATTATGTGCTTTAAACTTTGTGCGCCTTGCGTGCTGGAGGGGTATACCTCTCAGACATGTCTAGGTATCAGTAATGCACAATTGGGTAGGTGGAGTAACGACTCGTATCAAATAGCGGTCATCCCCACCTCCACAACAACTTAAGGTATAAGTAAAAGCTTTTTATTATTGATAATAAGTATCTATTATATATTTTATTTTCTATATTTTCCCTAATTTATAATACAGTGACTAAGAAACGAGCAAAATATGCGCGCCTTGGCTGCGGAGGGGGTTGCTATGTATCAATTCGCAGGCTTCTTTCCTTTCGTTACCCCGGGTTGTCCGCATAATGCATAATTCTATAAGCTTAGGAGAGTTGTTACACGCACTTTATAGTGTGTGCCTATCTCCCTTGCATGTAACAACAGAAAAATATGTTTTGTAACTATGAAACTTTTATTTAGAAAATTATGTTAAATAAGTGTGTCAAATTTAGATTTAAGCAATTCATGTAACTTTTGTGGTTCAATAAATAAAAAAAAAAAAAAAAAAAAATCCGCGATGATAATTTGAAATCATGGAACTTAAAGTTTACTGGCGACTCAAGTGTAGTGGATTTTTTCTTGCGGATTGACGACTTTATGAGAACTAGAGATGTTTCAGAATCAAAAGTAGTCAAATGTTTTTCAGACCTTTTAAGCGGTAAAGCCCTTGAATATTATAGACAAATTAGGGATTCAGCGGTCACTTTACTTGACATACATGATAAATTCAAAACATTTTTCTCATCTTTTGACAATGACTTCATTTTGGAAAAATTAATTAGAGATCACAAACAAAGTCCAGGTCAACCCTTACATATTTATATTTTAGATATGCAAACAATGAATTCAAGGCTCGCTACACCTCTACGAGAGAGCACCCTTATTGAAATCATTAAGCATAATTTGTTACCGGTTTATGCACAGCTGTTAGCTGTCAATGATATAGATACCATTGACAGGTTAATTTATTTAGGAAAACGTTTTGAGGCCTATGCCGTTCAACCGTCATGCAGTTCTCCATCTAGACATAAAAGTCAAAAACATGTTACTGTTGTCAATACTAATTTTCAAAAAACAAATATTTCTGTCACATGTTGGAAATGTAAAAAAGTTGGTCACTCATATAAACAATGCAAGACAATTCCTGGCATTGTTTGTTTTAAGTGTGGTACTAAGGGTACACTGTCTTCTGCTTGCTCCAAGTGTAACCCACCCTCAGTCTCCCACCCTGTAAAAAAGTATAAGCCTAAATCAAAAAAACTAGTTAGCTCAGGAGTGACTGGTTCTGATACTCACAAACAACACCTAGGTACAGTTACTCCTGGTGGTTCAGTAAATAATAGTGACAACAGATTTTTTTTGGAATTTTTAATTGACGGTAGAACTTGCAAAGGACTCTTAGATACAGGTGCAAATCTTTCAGTCATCGGTAATGGTTATCATAAACAATTTTTGGAATTAGGTTTTAAGTTACAGCCTTCTGATCTGAGCGCTAAGTGTGCTAACGGCTCTGAGGTTAACACAATTGGGGTAATGTCTTTGCCAATTAGTTACAAAAATAAACGCTTGATATTAACATTTATGGTTATACCAGATATTTCAGATAATTTTATTTTGGGAATGGATTTTATATATCAATCCGGAATCTTTGATTCACTTAATTTTAATAATATCACACATTCAGTTAGTGATGTTGATACACATAAACAAACTTCAAATACATTTTGCGGTATAATTTCTAAGAGTGAACTGTCACCGTTAGAATCAATTGAACTTAGTAAATTAATTAATAAATTTAAAACAATTGATACTGAAACAAAAGGTTTAGGTATGACAAATATAATACAACATAAAATTATGACAACTGGATCCCCAATTAAACAAAGGTACTATCCCTTATCTCCGGCGAAATTACAAGCACTTAACGCCGAAATTGATAAAATGTTACAGTTAGGGGTGATTGCACCATCTAAATCACCATGGTCTAATCCAGTTGTGATGACTCCTAATGGGTCCCCGAGACGATCAAGTGCGCTTGACAAGTCTACGTGCTTGAAGCGAATATTGATCGTTTACGGCGTTGACTTGACGCATTCCTTCAAGCGATCTACGGCTTGACCAGAATTGACAGAAATTTTGATTGACGCCGCTTGATGCACCTACGCTTGATGCGACTTGACAGGACTTGACAAGCTTTTTTCATTAGCCGCCGAAACTTCGAAGATGGCGGACATGGCGGATGACGAAAACTACCGAGACGTGGCCTTGGCAACAAGCGCTGACATAATTACCGAGCGCGATTTTGTGCTATTGCTAATATCCCTTTACAGGGATTATCCTGTACTTTGGAAAATTAAAAGTAAGGAGTATGCTGACAAAAATAAACCTATAAAAAAATAAAAATACCCCATCGCCTCTTTCTTGTTTTTTTTCCTTAATAGATACCGCTAGAGTTATAGCAAGGAATGCCATATCTGCGTTAGAAACCATTTTTGTTTTTGCGACCACAACTTTCATGGGCACAGGGCTGCATGCGACTAAGGCACACGCACTTGACGGGACTTGATGGCACCTTCAATAGGTGTCAAGTCCCTCGTCAAGTGAAACCGTCAATCACGTGAGACTTGTCCAGTGCGCTTGATCGTCTCGGGGACCCATAAAAAGGATGGCTCACTCAGATTTTGCCTTGACGCCAGAAAGTTGAATGACGTCACGATTAAAGATTCATATCCATTGCCCTATATAGCTTCGATATTGGATAACCTCAGAGGCGCTCGTTATTTGACTTCGATTGACTTGTCAGCTGCATACTGGCAAATTCCACTTTGTGACTCAGATAATACAGATGGCAACGGCACCTCTTGTCAAAAGACTGCTTTTGTAGTTCCTAACCGTGGTCTTTTTGAGTTCAAGAGGATGCCTTTTGGTTTGTGTAACGCTGGTTGTGATATGCAACGTCTAATTGATTCTCTATTTGAACACAAGTACGGCGAAAAAATATTCGGCTACTGTGATGACCTTTTGATTGCAACCAGTTCTTTTGAGGAACATATAAATATTTTGAATGTGGTATTTCATACTTTGCAAAAAGCAGGTTTGACAATTAATTTTGATAAGTGTGAATTTTGTAAAGACGAATTACGTTATCTAGGTTATGTTGTGGGTTCACAAGGCTTGCAAACAGATCCTAAGAAACTGGACTGTATTAAAAACTTTCCCAGGCCAACCACGGCGAGACAACTAAGAGCTTTTATAGGATTATGTTCTTACTATCGGAGGTTCGTTAAGAATTTCTCTACCATAATTGCTCCTATGACTGCACTGATTGGTAAGAAAAAAGGTAAAGAAGCAATCGCTTGGAGTGATGACGCCGAAAAGTCGTTTGTAACTCTCAAAGAAGCTCTCACTCAAGCACCAGTTCTTGCTTGCCCCGATTTCTCCATACCATTCCAGATCCACACGGATGCCTCATCCGTGGGAATTGGCAGTGTGCTCGTTCAGGAAATTGACGGTATAGAGCATCCGATAGCATTTCATTCTCGTCTCCTTTCGAAAACAGAGAGAAACTATAGTACCACTGAACGCGAATTATTAGCAGTGGTGGACTCGGTTTTACATTTTCGGCCTTATATAGATTGTAGTCATTTCATTTTAGTTACTGATCACATGTGCCTTAAGTGGTTAAAAACACTAAACAACCCTTCTGGTCGTTTAGCCCGTTGGTCTATGCAATTAGCATGTTTCGATTTTGAAATTAGACATAAAAAAGGTACTTTGCATTTGGTCCCTGATGTTTTATCTAGAGTCGAATTAAACGCAATTACGTTCACAGGAGGTAATACCTCGAATGATGAGTGGTACAATAAATTATATAAAAACGTACAGAGTAATCCAAAGTTTCATAAAAATTATCAAATTAAAGATAATATTTTATTGAGATATAGCAAACCACTATCACAACTTCATGAAGAAAATGCTTGGAAAATTGTTCTCCCTCAGGACTTAGTACAGGAGTGTATTAAACAAAATCATGAAATTAATTCAATACATCCTGGTACATTTAAAACAGTTGCTAAAATTAAAGAAAATTATTTTTGGAAAAATATGTATGCTGATATTAAAAGTTATGTGTCTAATTGTGAGAAGTGTAAAGCTTATAAACACTCAAACAGTATACCACATGGTCACATGACAAACCAAAAAAATGTAAGCCGTCCTATGCATACACTTTCTATTGATATAATTGGTCCATTAGCCAAAGCATATTCTGGTCATGTTTATATCCTGTCAGTAGTTGATGTTTTTACTAAATTTTGTTGGCTTCACCCACTTAGAACAGCAACCACTAAAACAGTAACCTCTTTTCTTGAATCCGAAATTTTATTAAAAGAAGGCATACCATGTGTTATTATTTGTGATAATGCTACAATTTTTCAAAGTAAGGATTTTAAAAACTTTTGCCTGAGGTATTCAATACCTAAGATCTTTTATAATGCATATTATGCACCTCAGTCCAATACCGTTGAACGCTACAACCAAACCGTTCAAACCTGCCTTGCTATTTTGGTTGAGGAAGATCAGAGAAATTGGTCAAAATTTCTTCCTCATATACAATTATTTTTGAATACCACAGTAAACCTTGCTACTGGTTACACACCATATCTTTTGGCCAGAGGTCGTGAACTCATCGCGGATGGTGCGTTGCATACCTTAAGAGGCAATACACCAAATTCGATCGATGACATTCAACTCTCGCCCAGGACCACAACAGCCCAGTCCCTAGATGAACTTACAGATATCTTCCAACGTGTAAGCTGTGCATTGACCAAAGCATACAAACAGAACGCACACAGATACAACCTACGCCGTCGCGAGCTCAAATTAAGCGTGGGTGACACAGTGTGGAGGCGTAATTTTGTACAGTCAAACGCAGCTAAGTTTTTCTCAGCTAAACTAGCACCGAGATTTGTCAAATGTAAAGTAATTGGCAAACTATCTGATGTTGTTTACCAATTAGAGGAAATTGACACAAAAAATATAGGGAAATATCATGTTAAGGACATTGTAAAAGTGCCTTAGTTAGGTGTGTACTAAATCAGCAAATCTGATTTTGGAATACAAAGGATTCGAGAATAATCCTCGTTTCGTTGACAAAACTGTTTTTTGTCCATTTCGAGATTTTGTCTATTTTGACTATTTTGTCTATTTTGATTATTTTGTTACAAAACTAAATAGTTTCGTGTGTGTATATTCTTAGGAATATACTACTTTTGCTCTGAACAAATTTGGTTCAGTAGTTTGATTGAAACAATTGAAAATAAGTTTTTACTTATTTCTTGTTTTTGTTTGGTACAAAAATATACTTTCCAATTTTGTTACAAAATGAAAAGTGATGATGTATCCATACATTTTGAGGATCCTGGATATACATTTGTTATCCATTTTGGTTCATTATTGTTCACACAATAATTGAAAATAAGTTTTTCTCTAGAGACTTTTTATAGGTATTGATACCATACTGCATGCAGTATTTGTATTGTTAACATGAGCTCATATTTTCCTTGATTAAGACTGCACCCAGCCTACATTCCAATGTAGTGCTGATGTTATTTACCCAGTTGCCTGATCAGCACTGTGGAGATTACTTGTTAGGTATAAAGTTAGTCCATACTTATATAAATTTTCTATTAGCGATAGATATTAGGGTTATTAAGTCTAGTGTAGCTTAACTTAGAGTTATACAGTAGTTAAGTTGTTCTTATAGGTAATGTTGAGTAGTAAATAAATAGGTACATACTAAGTATAGTATTGTTCCTCAGTACTATACCATAGTATAAGTAAGGTGTTAGTTATATCTAATATACAAAGTTTTAGTTATAGTTTTGGGCCCATAGTTTAAGATAATAGTTTATACTCCAATGGTTTAGGACTGAGATAGTAGGATGTAGGTTCCATAGTCCAGTAGGTATAAGATTTAGTCTTTTCTGAGTTTAGGTTTTATTCTTGTTTATAAGAAAACTTTTACATAAGGTAAAAAGTTTTTTTTTTCGGTTACCTCGGCTATGTCGGCTAACTGGGTTAGCCTCTTTTGTTCGAAGGGGGGTATTGTAGTAGCGTATTTTAACATACCTACTACATGGTGTTGTTCCCGCACTTACAAATCATTTATCTGTGGCATAATAAATATATTGAACGTGACCACCGATATTAGCCGGTTGGTGAATCTGTAATCGTTTGTCCAATAATCAACGAGTATCAACAACACTATGTGGTTGGCTACCCTGCGATCCGTCGACAATTCATCTATAGTCATAGACACCGTCTGCTTTATTTATGGTAGTACATAATTAAAATTATTTCTCCACAAGAAAACATCCATTAGAAATAATAAGTGTAGGTTTGTTTGTTATGTATTACAAGGAATATTTATTTATTTATATAAATTTAAATAAACATAATATCCTTAATTATATAAGGCGAATTCTGGATCGGTTGTCTGTGGCACTCCGCAACTTTTCTCTCAGTCTTGTCGATGGAATCGAGCTGTCTATGATCCGGCTGGTGACAATCACTCTGGTTTTCGCGTGGGTCCGGGACGCACACCTGGCCCACCGCCGACTCATGTAAAGGGGTCACGCTGCTGCCTGACGCCATTTTCTGATAGTAATGTGGTAGACTGGACACCACGTTTTTTTTGTAACGCGCTTCACGCGTGATGTAAATCTCGGTTCGCGATCTGCGCCCGCGACGCTGACGCCTCGTTACGTGGAGAGAATCAGGTGAGACATATCACCACGGCGACCACCATCGTCACGCCACGCACGCCTCGCCTCGAACACGCAGCTGCCAGCCGTGTGGCCAGCTCCGCCTGCGTTCACTGATCTCCCGGATTGGAGGCCAACCATCGAAGGCGACGGCGCGCACCGCCAGCTTCTGCCAGCACCTTGGCCGCGTCGACGGTCACGCTCGCCACGTGCCTAACCTGTACATGCGCACACGCACGCCACGTGGAATCCCAAGGACTTCCATCTGCTTGCCTGCCCTGACGGCCCACAGGTTCCTGGTAACAGCTGCTTCGAGCTTCGGAATCACGGAACACCGTCGGGCGACGCCCAGGATAATCCCCGAGGTCCCGTGGGAGCTGACACTAGTGCGCGGATTACCTTCCCGTCCATGGTACCATGCGTGAGTTGACCTTTATTATCTATTCTGGCCAGAATCTGTAGAATCAGTGCGCGACGTAATATTTCAGGCACCGATGCCATTTGCCACGTAGACATTTTTTTTTTATTCTCAGTACTTAACCTAACTTCTATTACATGATTGTTCATTTGCGGGCCGAGCCGCCATGTATCCGCGATTATCTAATATAGTGAGTAATATCCAAATCTAATTCTTTTTATTCTAAACAAACCTCCCACAGGATAAGTCAACAAGAGGTCCTTGGTTAGGTTAGGTTATTTGGTCAAGAGGTTAGGTAAAAGGTAGGTTTATTCTTCACCTCGTTCGCGTCATCGTTGAAATCGTTCTTAAGATTTTCCTGTCCGATAGTGCAATTGTGTTGTCTTGGAGCGTTGAAATGCGTTTTGTATGAATAATTTATGTTCTTGTAGTGTACGTCGTTGAGTGAAACGGTTCTCTTTATGATAATAGATGTTATTCGAGCGTTTCCAATGATACGTTTTTTTTATTTTTAACAATAGATGTAATATTACATTGGATCATCTTAAGATTAGACGGTTGGAGCGTGAGTTTGCAGTCTTACGCTACTGGTAATTCAGGCATTGGCATTGGTATTATTCCATTATTAGACTTAAGTACCTATTCGTTGTGACACTAGTTTTTGCATGGGTTCTGGTTTTTCACGTGGGACGTCCTAGTTTGAATCTTGAGCTTTTAATTTTTCAGATGTAAACGAACAGGAGGATAACGAAATTAAATGAGTTTTCAAATAAAATTCCATCCATTCCATTAGAAAAAAATACTGCTAACGATTACTACTAGAAGGATAAAAATATAAGACCACGAGAAAATACCCACTTTCACTTTTGCTAAGTGGTACGATAACGATATTTCAATAAAATAATTTGTCATTGCATGTTTCAACTGTTTTATAAATAGAAAGAAATACAACATTGCTATTCGTCTTAGATATTTTATTTTAATAAAATAATAATACTGGTTACGTAATACACCTATATAGCTGAGCTAGCATACCATATTACGCAATATATATTTTAATAATTTATAATATCAACAATTTCCGTTTATTAACAACTAGCTTCTGCACGCGGCTTCGCCCGCGTGGAATTCATTTAAATTGCGAAACGGGAAATTGAGTTCAGTTGTTCAGATTTTTCATACAAACTAAATAGAAAAAAAATAGCCTATGCTAGCTATGTGTGACTCTGGGTCTTCAACTATTTTCATTCCGAATTTCATCCAAATCGGACCGGTGCGGTGGTTTAGCCGTGGAAACGTCAGACAGACGGACTTTCGCATTTAAAATATTAGTATGGACTTGATCGTTGCGCCATCTGTTGAATTTAATCCAATCAAATCGTTATTCCTGGACATTCTATTTCTGGACTTCTGAGAACTTTAGACGGGATCGCAAAATATGGATCGTTATAATATATGTAGATATATTCTATTGAAACAACTAGCCTCGCATGGTTCAATTAGTAACGATTTATAACGCTTAACGATGATTTAATTTGATTGATTTGCTCTAGATTACAACCACAGAGCATACCAATGATGAAGACAACTGTAGTTCACAAAGTGACAGTGAAACATCACTGTATCATCACTGAAACATCACCTATATAACAATATAGGCCGGATATTTTTGTTTGTTTTTGTAAATACCAGTAAATAAATTAATATGATTACGTACTGTTTGACATACCTTCACTTTAGGGAACCAGTCCATTAGTATCCCCACTTGTAGTTACCTAGTAGTAGTAAAATGACGTAATAACTGAATTGTAAAAATACCCACACTATCTGATTTCAAATTCAAAATTTGAATCGAACGATCCAAATCCAAATAGATTAACGAGATGACTCATCGACTGTATTGTGGTTCATTTCGTTTGTGTCACGACACAAGACACCTCCCGATTGCCTGTGTAGGCGGACAGGTCGGGACCATCCACCACTGAGTCACGTACAGAGACCGGTAACTGGAGGTACTGTACTGATCTAGGAATTAGATTCATATCTCTATTAGCACTTCTATTAGATGTGTCGGGAATGTCGGGATGTAGTTGAGGTAATCTAGCTTACAAATTGATCGAACTTTTGATTAAAGGTGTCATGATTGTACTCTTGTTGGTAATGGTAAATCCACTTACGTGAGGACGCCTACACTTGTAAGTTGTGGATATCTATAGTAATATATTTATTTATTAACACTTTACTATACTTGTATCTAAAAGTTCCTAAAGAAAGACTTAATGCCAAAAGTTATTCTCAATCCTTCCTCAATCTTCGGTACTTAATCATTATATCACTGCTTAAAAAAGTAGGAGGAGGCCAAAACTCACCTCGTATCACCACATCTCATATCAACACCTGCTGATCCTGCTCCTTACCAGCCTTTTTAATAGAGGTACAAAATTACTCCGTTACGTTATTGTGTGATAGTTTTGTTTATCATTTATATAGTACCTGCTACACAATATTTTTATGAGAATCGAATACCAATGTCTAAGTTAACTATTCGTAGACGCTAAGAAAGGTGCTACAATTTGAATGCCATGTTTGCAGTCACTTAGGCGTTATCTGAAACATCGCGCGCTAACCATAACATGACTCGAAAGTGAGTACACGACTCTGAGTTGTTTAATGTGGACTTAAGCACATTAGCACGTAGCTTTTGATGTTGCGCTTATATATTTTTTCATTTTATCATCAGCATTACAAAACTCTTCCGTTACTGAGTGAGTGAAGCGCTCATAGCCCGGCGGCTTGCGTCGATCCTAGTCGGTAGTCGGATGGGTGACCGCTAGTGGCAAAATTTCTTGAGCGCTTCCGTGCTTCGGAGGGCACGTAAAGCCGTCGGATCCGGTTGTTATCGATAGATAGCAGTAGTTAAGCCGTGTCGGAAGGCCTTCGGGCGGCTTCAAAACTTTCGACACTGGGTAGGCCACTAACTCCTCCACCAATCCGCACTGGAGCAGCGTGGTGGAGTATGCTCTAGGCCTCCTCAATAATGAGGAGAGACCCGTGCTCAGTAGTGGGCCATTAATGGGTTGTAGCCAACTGAGTGATTGATTGAGTGAGTGACGGACAAACACAACAAGCTTGTTTGGCATGTATGTATGTGTTTCTTGGGTAGTGTAGTGTTGGGGAGTTAAGAACCTTCTCCTTTTTTAAGTTGGTTAATAAGGTGTTACTCCCAGGGTCTATTCCTGTCTTACAAAGAAAATTTTCAATGGAAAACCGTCATTCATGGTCGTCAGTCATGGTTTTTACTTATAAAACTACCAAAAATAGTAATTTACATAATTCTTAACACGCTTTTATTAACTTCACCTGTATGTTTGTATGTATGTTTGTATGTAACATTTCTGTTAATATCTTCCGTGCCCCTCAGGCGTTTTGCTTCAAATTCATAACGCACCTATAAACAGTTGATCCCTAATTTTCTAGACCCTTTCCACGCAAATCTATCGCGGATTTTCCTAAAATAGGCGTTTTTCCTAACTTCTTTAATTTCCACCTTCCCTAGCCTATAACTTCCAAGTTTATCATCCGATTTCTTCCAAACCGACTTCGTTGTGCTTGTACAACTGCCCTGCGTCGATCCCACCGCTTTTCAAGCCAATCCGACGAAAAAAGTGAAAACCGAGTCATAGTGGTAGATCTCGTACAAGTTAATTTTATTTGTAACCGACTTCTTTGGGCGCGATTTTGACCCACTTTAAACGGCCAGATTTCGTTCAAACTTTGTAGATTTATCGAGTTCCGATGACATTACACTATTTTGATAAAATTATTCCAATTTTCAATATGCAAAATAAGAATTTAATTTTTTTTACTCTCACACTAATGCCATCTACCCATTTGCTACTGCCATCTACCCATATTTACGGGCAACTAGCTATAACTCCGTATTCAGATTGACTGCGTACATTACGTTTTACTAGATGGCGTTGTTCTTCTGTTTATTTGAATTCTAATTTATTACGGGAGTAATAGTCGATAGATCGATAGAGACCAAATAATAGTTTAAAATTATAAAAACAAGCTATTATAAATAAACAAAACTAAAAAGGAGAAAATAAATTATAGTTTAAAAAAACTAAAAAACACGCTTTTTATAGTTAACTGAACTAAAAAAATTGAAAATAAGTTTAAATAAATTTAAATTAAGAATAGTGTTAAAAATTTCAATAAATATGAATTAATAATAGTGTAAATAAAGAAAATATTTTATTTAAAAAAAAGCGTGGGGTGCATGGTGTCATTTTGATAATATCTTAAAAAGCACCCCACGCTTTTTTTAAATAAAATATTTTCTTTATTTACACTATTATTAATTCATATTTATTGAAATTTTTAACACTATTCTTAATTTAAATTTATTTAAACTTATTTTCAATTTTTTTAGTTCAGTTAACTATAAAAAGCGTGTTTTTTAGTTTTTTTAAACTATAATTTATTTTCTCCTTTTTAGTTTTGTTTATTACATACATATGGCGCCAAAGATATTCATGAGCGCTTACGCCTTTTGTTATTCGTAATGCTTATACTCGTTTCTATTGTTACGATCAATTGTTACATACGAACATGCAGCTTAAGTTGTATTAATTATAATAATTATAATTAGATAGGTATAAAAGTTTTTGCGGCTTCTTAATTTGAATTAAAAATAGTATAACGAGGTTTAAGTATGTACTCAGTTAATTTTTTTTTAAATGTTGGTTATATTGGTTAAAATTATTTATTTTTTATTTTTGTCTTTTCGTATACTTTTTTGGAGATTTTAATGTCTGGTCAGTGATTGACCACATTTTCACCTGGTAGAGGTCAAAACCTCTTTGAATTAAAATTATTATACGTCCGTCCCGTTTGTGCGGGTATCAACATTAAGATTAGATAGACGTAATTTGCAACTTAAATCACAAAAAAAGATCTTGGATTTCATCACGGGAAACTGGATCTGCTCCCCCTGGATAAGTGATTTAAGGAAATTGACTTTTAAATAGCATTTGTCCCTAAGACTCCTCTTCCGAGTTCAATTCACTTAACCTTAATTCAAGAAAAAAGGACACAATAGTAGGCACAACATTTTTACGGAATTCTATATTTTTTTTCAACTTCTCCCCAGATTTAGATTGCGATTCTGACTTTGATTTCGACAACAACTTTAACTTTATTTTTTATGTTAAACTCCACATAAATTTGCTGTGTCTTTTTACTAGCGATCTTTCGTTTCATGGATTTTAAATTATAACGATTCTAAAGACCCTTTAAAGGCTGGGATTTTACCAAGTGCTAACGAAAAAACATTGCATTTTGCCTTATTCGCCATCTACTGAGAAGACGAAACAGATGCTAGGAGTTACTCAAGTTAGGTTTAGGTTAGGAAGCCTACATTAAGACAGAGTGCACCTGTAAATATGTACGTCTTTTTTACCTACTACGTCTACACGCGCTTCAAAACGAGCTTCCATGCTCGTATATAACGCCAGTCTGAAAGCCCCAAGAACATGAATGTGAATAACATTGTATAGCAACACGTTCCTCATCCGTTTGTCTGGCGTAGGCGGACGGGCGCGGAGTTCGCTACGGAACAGGTTCCGGCGAATCCCGAGTTCGATATTCAAATTTGAACGTTATGATTCTTTTTGGGTTCCATAGCCAAATTTATATTTTTCGGGCTTTTTTGTGAATTCTACGAATGGTGAGATGACTCTTCTTGCGTGCGTACAGTTGATTGAGCAATTTGAACATGATACTTATGACAATTCAGTATAGTAACCTTTTCATAGTCATAAATAATCGGTGAATCGGTCATAGTCATAATAAATATTAATTTTCCTTTTTTTGTTCCAGGTAAAACTCGATGGAGAACTTCAAAGCACCAACCGAAATGTTCAAGTTATGTCGTCGACAAAACCAGTCTGTGTGAATTTTAATTCAGTGAGAAATATCAGGATCTTTGTTTATTAAATAATACAGGTAAAATAAAAATAAAAATGACAGTATGTTTTCGACACCATTTAGGGTTGCCCTACATCCGGCATTTCCTGAAATACTATTATACAAGACCGGAACTATTTTTGCTAGCAGCAGTTGAAGTCCAATTAGTTTAATAACAGTCGGAAATTTTGCATTGTTTCAATTATTTATGCTGGTGTCCGGGAAAGCAAACGGTATATTACCGATAACCAATTTGGGGATTTAAAGCTTACGGCAATATGTAAGTAGGTGCATCAAACCCTAGTATGAGACAATGTTTTGAAACATGTAATAAAGTAATCGTGTAATAATTAATGAAGCATTATATTTTATCTCCAATTAGCGTGCCTCATTACCCCTTTCTACGTTCAGAGATTAAAATACAAACGCGTGGGCAGTGTGCATACATAATGAGGTACCGGCCGAAAACAAAAGATTGTTAATACGTGTTTAATGATGCACTTCCTTCGTAGGTAATGAATTATCATTTTGTATTCACTATGAAATTATCGTTATGTGTATTCGGTCTATTGGGGGGTCAGTATGGTTGTATACCGTACAGTGTATCGTGGGAATTCAGTGCAGATTCTTAATTCGGGAGTAATAGTTATGTATCGGTACCTACTGTACATCACCGTATGGAGGTAAACAACTCCATGCAACAAATGAGAATTATTTTTCACGGAAATATCGATAAAGATAAATTTTAAAACAAAATTAATATCAATTTAGTTAAAGAACGCGAGTAGAGTTGAATACAGTTGAACGGTGACATAGTTCTTATTTCATAGGGTTGGTTACGAACGCTTAGCTACATGAGCGTTGTACTGTTACAGCCAATTGCTGCTAGCAGCGCCCTCTTAGGCGCGGATAAGCTCATTGTTCCACTTATAATTAAGGTATTGAAGTAATTAAGGTAGTCATTCTGGATGTATATTGTTCACGCCAACGATGGCTAAGTGCTTTTAAAAGGAATAAAGGAGTGAAAGAATGCACTCCGTAGCCTTTTTAATACATTTAAGCACGACCAGTCGCCGAGACAATGCATTTTTTACGCATTCTCCACGGATTAATACGAGAAAAATTATTAAGGTTGTAACAATGCGATAAGGTTCAAATTCCTGTGTCGATCTCTTTAGTTGGTCCCTAATCTTGTCATGTTTTTTAAGAGAGTTGGCACCAATTTTGAGTAGGTATTTGAGGCAAGCTGAAAACTTGTCTCATAGCTCTCCTTTTACACCCCAACACAGTACTGGAGACCTGGCTGGTCGGTAGCGGTAGCTAGACCGATCACATTTTTTTTAACCACTGCCTTTCCAATACAATAAGAATTATCATTATCGATTCGTCCAATGCATTATTATGAGGTAACTCATAAAACATTGAGTAAGAAAAATACAGTCGATTTTAGAACCTCCTCCTTTATTTGAAGTCAGCATCAGAAGCTGTGTCAGAAGTCCGTTAAAAAGAAACAAATACAATAATTTGTAACCACGTTTGCGGCATGAGGCGAAGTTACTATGGTTTATGATGAATCTTATAGAATCCTTGACTCCTGGCTATGGTCGGTGTAGAATCTAAATCTATGTAGGTACATCAAGTAGACCATAAATTAATTTAGAGTTTGTTCCCGCTAGTTGCCCGAGGTCTGATTTTAGTACCAGAGTAGTACAACGACTTTATAACAAGAACATGAAACTTTGTAAGCTGCGAAAGTTTCATACTACAGTTTGAATTCTACAAGTATTTCACTTGGGATGGGCACTTATACTTCGCGTTTGATATGGAATTCGTTTTAATAAACGCCAGCTTTCCGCCCCTGTAATTAAGGTTCATTGTAGACTGACGGGGAAAATTTAAAATGACTTAAAATTTTGCTTACAAGCTAAATTGAACTGTGAAGACATGTAATTTCGTTGGCTTTAGTAGAGATAGGCGTTCCCGACGTTCGTCCTAGGCGAATCAAGTATAAGCTGCATTTCAGCACTCTGCGTTTCTTCTAGCCGAAGCTTTTTCCTAACCAAACGGATTTAATATTTAATAGCGTCCAAATTAAACGCTGAATTCTTCAACTTGGAAAGCGTTTCAGAATTAAGTGTCCTCGTGGTGTTTTACTCTGTTTCTTTACAATTTATTTTCTTCCACTAATCTCACGTTTTCCATTAGAATAAACAGAAACATTATCTATACAGCTGACCCATTCGTCGATAGTGACCCTATGTGCGAAGCGAGGGGTTCCAAGTTTGATAACAAAGTGGGGCAGACACTTATGTGAAAAATATTTATATTCCCGGTGTTTTAGAGATCTCATATAGGTTTCTGAATACTTTTATCTATTTGTGCGTATTGCATACCTTTTATGGTATTGAGGTAGCGGAAAGAACATGCAACACCATCCTTCCTCTAATTCAAATCTTCAAGATCAACTCAATCTTATAGAGTACTATTTGTAGAATACCTACTATAAGATGTTATCTAAAATCAATGTAAAATTTTATTCATGAACGTACCTAATTCAATTTGATACTTTGAAGGCTCTCACTGAACTAAGCTCTAGCGTAACTGAATTGGGCAGTTTAGTTAATCGAAAGCTTAACTAAGTTGAAACTTGAAGCAGATTGGAGAAGATTAAGCTTGAATAGTTTGGGATTTACTTGACGGTTCGGTTCTTATTTACGCGGTATTAATTTCGGTGGATGTATTGTGCCTAGTTGCGGTGATAGCCTAGTGGTTAAGAACTAGGCTTCCTTTTCGGAGGTTCCAGGTTCGAATCCCAAGGCTTTAACTTTTCGGAGTTATGTACGTTTTATGTATTTAAATGTCACTTGCTACAAACGGTGAAAAACATCGTGAGGAAACCTGCATGTCGGAGAGTTCGCAAAACTCAAAGGTGTGTGAAGTCCGCCAATCCGCACTTGACTAGCGTGGTGTGGACTATGGTGGTGTGTCATGGTGGGCCATGGTGGGTTGAGATGATGATTGTGCCAAAGCTTTTAAAAGCCTATACATTCATATCCCTGCTTTAGAATTGTGAAGCATGGTATGGACATTATAAATGAGACATCACAAACACGTAACAATAACCATTAACAACAATTCAATAAAAAATGCATAACTGATAATTAATTTTAATTGCAGACCTTAAGGGGAAAACTTGAATTTGAGGTAAAATCCGACATTAAAAATGTTCGTTTTGTAAACGAACCCAGGACTATTCGCTTCATTCCGGGATGACCATTGCATCCACTGCGCCAATAGCTGTCGTTAGGTAGGTATAAGTCTGGAAGTGGGGCAGCCGCGTACCGCGCACCGTTCCACTTTCCTCGCCGCAAACCTCCCAGTTCCCTCTTCCTCCGTTTTATTTGTACTCCTTTTATTACGTTGTAAAGTTACAAAGCACTGTGAGTTTGTCGGTTGGGCAATTATTGTATTTATCCCTTCGTCGAATCTTCATATAGTACATATTCGTATACAAAGGGTACTCAATACTTAAGGTATAGAAGTCCCCGTCCCCGGTATTATCATTGCTGGAGTCAGTCATTCAGTGAGAGCTTGGTAACTATTGCTTACTTTCTTCCTCTTCTTCTTTCTTATTTCTTTGCCAACAATGCATCGCTGACGCCTTTGAAGTACCTAATGGATTTGCGAGGGTGGTGTGACCATGTAGCATCAGGTAGTTGTTCTGCTCGTTTGGCTATTTACATAAAAACCTGTTGTTAATTTTTTATTTATTTATTTATTTATTTTAAACTTATTGCAATACCTACTAATCTAGGTTTACAAAGGGCGGACTTAATGCCTACAGGCATTCTCTCCCAGTCAACCCTGGGCGACGGTGAGAATATGTGGCAGGTGTTAACAATAAATAACACATTAAATAAATACAACATATAAAATTTTTACCTATTACATACTATAATTATAATAAAAAAAATATACATATAAAATACCTAAATATACATACATATATATATACATATAATATATAAAATTACATACATGTTGTACACAGAAAATTGTATAAAATTCTCAGAAAATTGGTGATTTTAAGTAATGTTCTCGGACAAGTCTCTTGAAAATACATTTGGACTGGGCTTTTCTTATTTCGATCGGTAGGGCGTTCCAAAGTAGAATTGCCTGAACGGTAAAGGAATATTGATAGAAACAGCTACTGAATCGAGGAATATCCAATTTGAGATTTTCAGAAGATCGGAGTACTTTATCATGAGTAGCACAGCGATAATGAAAATTTTCCTTGAGATAAGTGGGCGTCGCTGGCTCCTAAAGGATAGAGTACAGAAGAAGGAGAATTCTAGAACATCGCCTGTGCCGAATAGGAAGCCAATTAAGCTGACGGCGGTACTGAGATATATGGTCAAACTTACGAAGCCCAAAGATGTAACGTATACAATTATTGAGGAGGCGTTCTAGTTTATTGAGAATTTTTGTCCTTGTCTAAAACAGATTTAATTAAAAATAACTAATTTCAGCATTGCACGGATCGATGTGGGTAAATGGGACCTTGACATGCAAAACCATCGTACTGGGAGGAGTTTTACAATGTTTTGTTATTGAATTTTTCCTTTTCCTTTGGTAAATAAATAGTACGAGCAAAAACTGTTTGCCTGAAGAATCATTTTCCCTAATTCTTCTTTCAATCAATCTGCTTCATCCATATTCTGTTATGTGTAGAAGGCTTTGTGCCCTTAATTATTAATGAGGAATTTTATTTCGGTTTTTTCGGTAACTATTTAAAAAGCGTTCTGACTTAGAAAAATGTAGTTTAGAAATTAATTTACACCGACCTCGGTAAACGTGCGCATCTAAAAATTTTCTACCTTGTTCCTAAAAGTAGGTATGTAAAGTATATATACCAATCAACACTTGGGCAGCGTGATGAACTATAGCGTCTAGTACTTGCGTGATCAATTCTAAACCCCTAGAATATATCTATACCTAGAATATGGAATTGCAACTCGCCGCTAAAACAAAATTTATAAATACATAATTAGGTATCTGAAATTTGAAATTCTCGCAATAATTCTACAATGAGCCTTAATCATAGGAGCAATGAGCGGAAATCAGGCATTTGTGATGGTTGTCATTGAAACGAATTCTATATCGAATGCAAACGAAGCATAAGTTCTGAGACAGTTCAGGGTGGCGTACTGAATATCTTATTGCACTATAGATAGCGACTAGAGATCCGAGGAAATGATGTCAGCTAGATTGCTATTTCTCTATGCATAAAAAATCTATTCAGCATCCTAGATGATGTACAGATAGTTAAATCGACCGGTAATCTTGTAATCTCCGCGTCGCGAGATAATTGCACGTTCGTGAAATGCACACATTATAGGTATGAACAGTATGCATGTTATTAGCAGTAACGCAGATCGCGTGATGGTTTACCGATGTTCTATGTTAATTACGATCGACGTAAATAACTGCTGGTTAATGTAAGGTGTTTTTTATCTGCGTTTTTTCTGGTCTGTGGTTCAATTATTACGTCACCTTATATGCCCTTATGTTTTGTAATTGGTTGCTCTTCTTTCTTTTTTCCTGTTCTCTTATTTCTTGGTCGGAAACGCATCATTCATGTCATTTATGATTGTCCTGTCCAAGGGCGTTGGTGACCACTTACCATCAGGTGGCTCTTATGTTCGTTTTTCAGCTATAAACATATATTATTCTCTTCTCACTTTTTTACCTGACTGCGTCAGAAGGAGGATTCTGACATTTGCAATGACATTTTTTCAATGGCGCCCGCAAATGAAAAAGCAGAACAGGTTTTCTTTTTCTAGACGTAGCGTAGTAGCAATAATGGGTATCAAATTAAAGATCGTGAAAAGACCATTTCAAGAATATCATAATATCTGTATGACATTTATGTTACTGTTTTAACACAACTTGTCAAAAAGCGTAACAATTTAAGCAATCAGGTTTTTTGTGTTTATAATTTTTTTTTTATAGAATACGCTACACACTCATAGGCTACACTAGATTTTGCTAGGTCGTTGGTTTATGGGCAATGCATTTTTACAACAACTTATACACCTGGACCCAGAGCCATGGACAGCCTTCGAGGTAAATAAAATTACAAGTACAAAACTTCTCTCTTGAAAGTCTTAATGTTTTTGCGATCGAAATAGCAGACACCAGCTAGTAAATACCTACTCATTACAGTTAATGTACTACATTTAGATATGTACTTTGAATCTCACGTAAACCAACCATTTGTACTGAGGTTGATACTGGAGTAAGACAAATAACACGTAGATAGAACCGAGTTTGTTATTACAAGTTAGCCGGGCGGTATTTTCATTTAAATTGTACAAAGTATCTCTGTGCGTTGTTATTACAGCGCTGGAGTAGCCAAGGCAATTACATTCGTGAATCACTTTGGTTTACGGAATCGCAATAAAATATATAAATAAAAACCCATAAAAGTTGCTAATTTTGTTTGAGTCAAATTTTCTATTGAGTTTCCCTAATTAAGTGATCGTTGTTAAGTGTCTGCCGGACGCATTGCCGTTGCAAGAGAATTATACCTACCATCGAGATTATACCTCGTGTTTAATTAAATTGGAAAGAACCTTTGCGTGTCTTGTAGGAAATACATATCCACAAGGAAATAAACGCTTACTGAATACATGCATCCTCGTACTGTGATTACCACCGTGTCTTGAGTGGCACGGTCGTAAAACCCTAATAATATTTTAACAGCCATAACTGGAGAACAAATTTAAATAGTACGTCATATAAATATTGCCCTGGCTGGATATCAAAGCCAGGATCCTACACTTTGCAGACAGCGTCTCTACTAACTAGTCTACGTAGTCGGTAACGACGGGTTAGAACAACTTCTATTAACTTTGAGCGAAAGCTTGGACGCAATGATTGACAGAAATTAACTTGCTTTTACAACCCATCAAGATACAACGGTTTTACAAATTGCATTTATTACCACCATGTCGTCAAAACATACCATCAACGTCAATAAAATGTCTTAATCGATTATATAACTTGGCTGGCGGATACAAACAATTAAAACATTTCGATTAGTTACGCTGACATAAAAATTTGGAAACTGAGATTCCGATGCAGTCTGCTTGAACAGAATCTTGATTGAAAAGAATTGAACAGAATCTAAGCAATAACTTAATAATATTAAGACACGGATCTCTTGTCAACATTCAGGAGACGTAGAGCCTATTCAACATAAAGTGCCTTCCTCCAAAATTCGGTTCCCGGATCGGAAGTTCGGTATGCTCGTGAAATTGTCGTAAACTGCATTCCATAGTAAACATAATGATAATCTTTGTTAGAACGCCGAAATTGTAACAATTGACCATCTTCATTCGTTGTGTATCAAAATTAATATTAAGAAAGACATAAGTATTCGAAGATCGAAGACCATACCACAGATTAGATTACTGAACAAAACGCAACAACCCCACTTAGGTAAGGTAAGGGGAGTTCATTGTCAAGGCCGCAGCTGAGGTTGCGTTCATTGCGGCTCGCAATAAACACTGATCAGCGTTGGGAAGGTTACGCATAAATTACGGTACCTATTTTACTACTGTTCTACGGTACTACGTACTTCTCAGATCAACGCTTGTTTGCGATTGTGGCGCAGGTACCTACTTTCTATACGTACGATTCATGGCTGGTGATTATTTTATTTTTATGGAAAATGAAGTTAGGAACTAGTGAAGAAGAATAGTGAAGTTGGGAAGGGATACGTTTCGAATTTTTTATAATAATTTTTTTTTTAAATAGTTGTCATTGATGTTTACAATTCAAAGGAAACTATACAAAAATATTAGTCTCTAAAAGAATCATTGAATGAAACGCTAAAAATATCATCAATATCGATTTGTCCAATCGAGATATATCGTTACCGAATGAACACTCGCATGTTATATTATTATTTATCTTCAAGCATTTTAGCGAAGTTCTTTTTTGATCAGGTGATTTTTAATAATATTTACTAAGTAATATTTGACATGGAGAAATAATCTTGTTATTTTTTGCAAGGTTAGACCCTGCTAAGAAGACTTTACATATTCTCCTTAAAAGCCCTGCGATGTGCTCTAAAGATGATTATGGCGCAAAGCCTCTTCAGTTTGCTGTTACCAGAACGATGCTAAGCACTGCTAATTTTGTTCTTCAAACGCTTTTTTGTTTAAGTAGGGTGGCAAGGGCCTTTGTCTATGGTATAAGAGGTTTCATGGATGTGTGTTTGGTTTCGAAAAAATTTATAATCTTGTGGGGTGCTTTTGTGGCATCTAGGTACCTATGTAGGTACCTAGATGCCACAAAAGCATCTTATGTAAGTTGGTACGTAGGTTTTTTTTGTAGCATAGCCAGTTTTTTAAAATGGTGTAGAAGATTGTCACGATATCCTAAGAGAGAGGTCCACATTGATGCTCTTATTTCCACAGTATATTTCGTTCAGGAACCTGGCGCCTTCTGAGGACGTCTTTTTCCTTTTCTTCTTCCACGTGAATAAAAAATTTCTCTTTTCAATCGGTGGTATCCACTACAAAGTATTAGTAATATTTTTTGCTCTTGTTAGTAGTTTTACGTAGACTGTTTTGTTCCTCATAACGTCGCTAATTTAACTTATAGCATAGAATAATTGTTGAACTTATTTTAGACTCGATCAATACACCAGAAACGGTCTATATTCATAACAGTAGTATGAATCAAATCCACTACGCAGTGCCGACTGGGCCCTTTCAAGAGCCCTGCTATTTTCGGAATTCTGATATGGCTACGAATGTTCTTATCGATCTACTCCCGTTCGTTACGTACCTTCAAGAATTAATTGCTTCGCGTGTTTTCGATTTGGTAGCTGATACGCCTGATAGATCAAATTGGACCTAGATTCGTCAGCAGAACGTTCAATGTTGAGGACACATTGCTAATGCGACTTGGGTTTCAGCCATACCATTTGCATAGCTCGCCATTTCTCTATTGCATTTGACGGAAATTGCATAGACCGAACGGCGAACACATTTAATAGAATTCGCAGATATTTCTAGTAGCATCATAGTATGAAATTATGTCATGTATACATATATTATACTACTGGCCTTTAATGTACTTTTTACCAGTTATGTCTTTCAACTGAAATCAATAGTATTTAGTGAATACTCTTCGTATTAGGTTAACTATTGGGCAATAAACTTGGAGGGCAATAACTTATGGTATGTGGGCTCGTCCTGATAAGGTGGTTCCATCAACAATATTTCTATGGAATTATGTATTGCTCTGTATCAACGGGGTTCGGATAGTAGGTATAATTATTTATTTACGTAATATAAACCAACGTTAGACGATCTCTAGTTATACCTACGGAGAAATTTATTTGCTTTATTAATGAGCTTGTGGTAAGATTTTCCGAGGCTTATGATAATCGCTGTGTATTTCTTATACATATTGCTTATAAGTTCGCCCATATTAGTGTTTTCTTTCTACAATGTACATATTATTAAAACATTGGGAACCTTATTGTTTATACCAATGTATCAAGAAAACCCTTCACATACCTAAAATCACTTATTCAGCACAAATAGAATTGACCAACAGTAACCGTAGTAGGGCGAAACCTACACAAATTCTAATTTATACTTTCAGATCGTAAATCCTATCTGTGTGGAGTCTGACCTGTTTTCTATAGAGGCTGGCAGAGCGAGCTCCGCGACGTAACAAATCCGAACGAGATTTATGAGAGGAGTGAAGGTTTTGGTACTGAAAGTAGACTGATTTATTCATCTAAAGAGGATTTTCAGAGGTCTCTCGCTATGATACTTTTTATATTGTACTTTAACTGATTCGCTTTGGGCGAGCAGCAGAGATTTTTTATGATGATGATAGAGGGAACTGTGGAAGTAAGAGATCGTTTTCTGAAAGATCCGAAGACGTTAAAACCACCGGTAGTCGCCTAACGCGCGCCTCATTTCGGCGGAAATCGTCAATATTATCTGTGTATAAAACTCATCCGTTACTGAGTGATTTGCTCAATCATAATGCGATATTTTATTTTTGTTTTCTCGGCAGGCCCTCTCCAAGCTCGGCCCATCCATCGGTGAGGAGCTATGAAGGCCACTAGGAAACTATGAAGGCCAACAGCAATTTTGCATTCGAAAAAAAGAGTTACTGACAGACAGACAACGCACAGCCGAAACTAATGAACGCAAGAAATTGCCATGTATGTTCCTCGGGGAGTTATAGAGATTTTTGGAAATTCCGACAAAGGAAATAGAAATCTGGATAACTGCAACAAAAATATCACGCGGGTGAAGCCGTGAGTGGCGGGCTAGTAAGTTATTAAACCTTATTTAAATTTTATGTAGGTACATATTTAAGATTGTAATTTAGTGGAAAAGTGTTTTTTTCTTCATTTTATTTCAAAGTTCTCAAAGAATGGAGAGTATTAGACGACACCCGTTTACCAATATTGCAATGGTTTAGACTAAAAACATGAAATTCAAAATCAGAAACTACCAGTAGTAAAATATAAATAAGAAAAAAATAAAAGATAATCTTGTATCATTTGCAAAATCTGCCGCCATTGGTACATTTTATAGCAAACCCATTAAGATTGGCGAAGTTATTTTTAGTAACCTTATAATTAAAATATATCGTGTCTTTAAACATATTTTCCAGTCGTCAGCTGCTTAAAATAACCTTAAACCAGCTGACTAAATTTTTAACTAAATTTTTGACTAAATTTTTAGAAAAAAATAACATCTTACCAAAATATCAGTCAGGTTTTAGAAAGGGGCGAGGTACTGTAACAGCTTTACTTGATGTAACAGACAATATACTTTGTGCTCAAAATGAAGGTATGTGCACCCTGCTTGTACTTCTAGATTTTTCTAGAGCTTTTGAAACAATAAATATCACATTACTTATGTCTAAATTAAGTTATTACGGTTTTGACACCCAGGCTCTTTGGTGGTTCAATAGTTACCTCAGCAATCGTTTCCAATATGTGAAACTATCTAAGAGTGATGGCACGTCGGTGGTTTCAGAGCTAGGCGCGTGTAATAGGGGAATTCCTCAAGGATCTTTGCTAGGTCCAATCCTATTTATTTTATACTCTGCAGACATCATAAAACATATCAACCACTGCAAGTATCATATCTACGCTGATGATACACAGCTTTATATTTCTTGTAGACCATCCGAAATTGATGATGCAATAGACAAACTTAACGAAGACCTCTTGAGTATAGCTAATTGGTCCAAAGAAAATTCTCTTTTACTTAACCCTGCAAAAACAAAATATATGATTTTTGGGAGTAAGCGTCAGTTACTTAATATTAATTCTTCATTAAATATCTTACTAATGGGTAAGCCTATTGAGCGAGCTTTTGAAGTACGTAATCTAGGATTACACATGGATTGCAATCTTCGCTTCGAAAAGCATATTTCAACTACAGTTAAAAATTGTTTTTATAAATTAAAGTTGCTTTATAGGATAAGGCCATTCTTATCGGAAAAGTTACGTATTCAGCTAGTTGAGTCTCTAGTGTTATCCAAATTAAATTACATGGACGTAGTTTTTACCTCCCGCTTATTAACAAAAACTCAACGGCTAATACAAAGAGTCCAAAATGCCTGCGCTCGTTTTAGCTTCAACATTCCGTTTAGAGCTCATGTGACTCCATACTTAAACAAACACTCAATTCTTAAGATGCAGCATCGTAGGAAACTACACCTAGCTTGTCTTCTTTTCGGTCTTCTTAAGTATCAATTACCGTCATATCTCTATGATAAATTAACATGGGCATCCAGCCGTTCATCTTGCGATCCGCGTAAATGTTCGAAACAGCTTATAATATCGCAACGTTGTAGCTCAGCCGCTTTCAGGGGTAGCTTCCGCTATGCTGCTTCAAAATGCTGGAACAACATTCCGCCGCCTATAAGGAGCCTGCAAAGTATTCAAGGTTTTAGGTTACATTTAAAAAAATATATTTATGACCATCAAAAAAGCCAGGAAGCTTTAGTACATGACACAAGTGCTATATAAACTACTCATATTTATTTACCCTCTAGTTCTGCTCCGTTTTCTGATGTATATTATGTATATAGGATGTCTCTCGTGCATTTTTAACCTTATAACTTTCTTTACTCTCTCACTAACTTCTACACACTCAGGGCCTTGTTTAAAGCATATACACATTCTGTTAATCGGTATTTTATACTTTGTCTATATACTATATAGTATACTTTGTTTTTGTTTTGTAATATAAAACACAATTGTTTTTCTTCTTCTGATACCATTGCTCAGTGATTTACAATAAAATAAATAGTAAATAGGTAATTCTGTCTTCTGACAACTTTAATTAAACTGACATGACACTACTGACTAGTGACAGTGACAGTGACTTGTCTGTATGAATTAAAGACATTCATAACCATAGACTATATAAAATAGATCAGTGCATAGAAGTGGTGAAACAATAGATTAAATATTTTTATATTTTAAATATCCTTGGAATTGCTGCTTGGACAATCATGTTGTCACAGTATGGGACCAGCGGAAGACCAGCGCTAGCTGTTCTCGGACAGCTAGCATTATGCTGAGCTGGATCCCTTTCCGGTAAATATGTCCTACACAGAATTTTGTTTAATTGTTTTTTATTTAGTTTTGCTAAGTTAGTTATATATTGTTTTAGGTAGGTATGTTGTTTTTTATTATGTTTAGTTTAGTTTTACTTTTATTTTTCTTTTTGTTTTATTTTGTATTTGTGTGGGTGTATTTACTTGAATAAATCCTCTTTCTTTCTTTCTTTCTTTCTTCTTTCTAAACTGCATCTAGTATTGCATTAAATTCACGTAATATTTTTCGTATCAGGTTTATTGATCATAATTTTTATAGCTCTACTGCAGATTATTGAATCTGCAATAGAGTTTTAAATGCAGTAGAACTATAGGGTAAGTCCGGGGTAGTTGGCCATAGTTTTTTTAAAGCGTTGTTATAAAAAAACCTTACAGATTACGATATAAAATTTTATTTGCAATTAAACTTTGAAGATTTAGCTTTAAGTTATTGAACTCAAAATTAACAAATTCTAATGAGATGACCTTAAAATATTCATTTAAAAAAAAAATCGCAATTGGCCATCTCACCCGAGGTGTCCGGGGGTGATGGCCATAGTATTAGAGGTTAGAGGTCCATTACTAAAAACTAGCTTCAAAATAGGTTTGGTGTTAATCTATGCTTAATCAGCCTCTTTTTCAATTGGCGATATTTTCACGGGCACATATCTTTAAATTCAATACAATTTTCATGAAATGAAAATGCACATGTTGCATTGAATTCAATTTTCTACCCGAATTGTTGTATAATAATTTTCATCACAACCGCGACAATTTTTTTTCTTTTATCATCGTTTTTATATTTTTAACCTTCATCAACATTAATCGCACTCTGTCACTACTATCAGACAGACTTAGTATACCTTTTCTTTGCTTAATTCTTTTTTCCATTTCTTCTTTTTAAACTTCTATTATTTTCTTCACCTTAATTCTTTTCTCTGCTTTGTGTCATCTACCATTTATTTTATATTCTTCCGAAGTTAAAAGTGTTATTACCTCTATTTGCTCATTCACAAATGTTTAGCGTACATTGCATACAATGGATATGAGCAACCAATTTCTTGTAATTTTCTTTTCCAAATAATGATGTTTGCCCCATGGACCCTTTTTTGTAATTATTCTTCTTTATTATTCTCTTTAAGGTTTTTCTTGATATTTGGTACTGGATAGCAGTAGCATGCACAGACATTATACACCGTGAGTATATGTTAGCTATATGGCCATCACATACCGACTACAATTGGCTGTCTCTCCTTTTCTCCCGGGAGAGATGACCATGCATTAAATGCAAACAAGTCAAAACAAAACTCTAGTAATTTTGAGGTTAGAATAAAGCATCATTGGTATACTTATCAACAAAAACAAAAATTACCATTATTCTAAGAAACTGACATAGTACTCGTGTAAAACATGAACCATCTAAGAAATATTTGCACTACACAAAACAATAAACGTGGTTTTTACTTACTTTTTAATTTTTTTTCGGTAAAATATTCGTTATATCTTAGCTCTTAAGCACGACGCAAAGCGAACTGAGCTCTTACTAGCTACATTAAGTGAAGGATTCAATGTTTTTTTTCGATTGGCCAACTCTCCCGTATGGCCATCTACCCCGGACTTACCCTATATTATAATTTTATAATATAGATTCAGATCAGAAGGATTTTCTTTATTGTTTTACAGTCAAAATAACCATTAATAGATAATGGAAAATTTCTTAATTATTTACTTGTACATCTATTATGGAAGTAGTATGGAAATCAACAAAATTTCATGTGTCTTGAAATAAAAAACATATTTTAAGATTATTTGTATGGATCCACTTTGGAATCTAAGTTAAAAAAATATATCATTTGTATAGAGGTTTCAGTAACACAAGTTCTGTAAAAAATCAGGTCTGTACTTCTATTCTTTCAAGAGATTGAGTCATGGGAAAGTCTGACGGACGGACGGGCAAAGACTTTGGAGGCATATTAATATTTTCCGTTTTATCACTTTCGTTTCGGTTTTTTACCATTTTGGTCCGGCGCCCCAAAAAGATAACAAAGAGAAATGTATTCCATTAATTTCAGAGAAATTCCCTTCATATTTCCGAACATATCAAGGGCATAACAAAAATAATACCGAAAATTCATTTCCTCAACCTGGTGTTCTCAGAAGTTATAAGGTTAAAGTTTTCTTTGTTTTTGGTTTGGCTTCCTCTGACCTTTACAAAAAGGTCAGAGCAAAAATGAAAGCGATCTTTATTTTATCTCCAGCTATAACAGTTTTTTCTATGTTCTTGCCTTTCATTTCTTGTAATAACCAAGTAGAAATACCGCGTGTAGGCGTGCTGAGGGAAAAATTTTGGCATTGAGGAAATTGAAATAGTTTATCGGGAAGCTGATAAAAATTTTCCGTAATTTATAGTTTTTGAATATCTAATAAATTTAAATCTTGCATCTTTTTACTCGATTTTTTTTTGAATTGTGTCTTTCTGATTGTCTTGGCTCTGAAACAACTGAATCGATTTTAATTCGGCTTTCTTTGGAAGATATAGGTGGTTATAGGACAGCATATATGTCAATTTTTATCCCGAAAGACTTACGGGATAAGGATTAACGCGGGAAAAACTCTCACGCGAATGAAGTTATAGGCTTTTATAACTTGAACAACTCGATCTATTTGTAAAGTCGTCTCGTATGAAGTTCCATTTAACGTAGAATTAATTAAAACAGCGTGGAATATGACGATGATGAACAAATAAATTATAATCGAAACATCCAGCTGTGTAACTGGAAAATAAATGTGGAGTGTGTGTCATTTGCGGCTCGTCAGAAAGTGTTTTATGTCGGCGTGTCGTAAAGGTTTACGGCCGGCGTTCCCGAAAACTTGAACAGTCGTAAAATGGAACCTCTTTTTTCTATCCATCAATCTTCATTCAGCGATCTGCTAGAATTGGCGCTTCTGCTGATTCTTTTAACTTTGGTCCTGAAGCCTAGTTGATAGTGAGTCTGAGTGACAGGTTCCTGCTTAGATTAAATTCTGTTCTGCAACAAATATTGATGTGATAGATAACGTTTGTTTACCGGTCGTGGGTGTTTGTCATGTATGTTGGTATGTCCTCTCGCTTCTTCTTTGCCCAGAACGCATCAGTGGTGTCCCTTCAAGTTACTGATGTCTAAAAGCAAAGCCTACTTCTGACTTAAGATACGTTTTTTGTCGTCACATAAAATAACTTTACCAAAAATAACTACTTCAACATCGATAAGTGATGAAATGCAAACATTATCCTTCTAGTTGAAGTCAATATTACGCATGATACAAATTACAAAGTTATGAGGTAACATAAAAAAACAATCGATAATCTCCAGTTCTTTTGTAGTTGATCAAAAAGAGTCTATCTACAATCTAAATTGGCTATAAAAGTATCGAAGGATGAAGCTCAACAACATGTTCCTAATCCATAAAACCACCTGCTTTCGTGCTATCTGGTTTGAACGCGAGGGTTATCGGTCTACAAACATTGCTCACGCCATTACAACTTAGTACATCAATATAAACAGTTCAGTGGCCTTTGTTTCGTAATACCATCCGATGTTTAGCCTGGAAATGCCAGTGTGACCTTGCCACTGAAATACTGTCATTCACTATCTATTTCAGTGTAATTAATCCTCAACTTGAACGTACTATTGTAAATATTGATAACGTTGATCTATGTATGTATGTTATGTTAAGAATACTGTGCATTTTTTATGTACAATTATTATTTACGTACAGGTACAAATACGGAAAATGAGTACAAGTTAAGAATAATTTTGTAACCTTTTTTTGACAAGGGGGAAACTTTCAAAAGGTACCCGATACCTTTGGAGCAATGCCGGGTAATGTGGGATTTTTACCCACTAAAACCCGCCCGGAGGCCTTCCGCAGCGCTTTGAGGAGAACTCCGGGATTTCCTAAAGGAACACAACCGGAGCCCTCTAAGCTCAACGATAATGTTGTAACCTACTGCTTATTTTAAACTGAAATCTCTTCCGATCTCGCCCATGACCCTGGGAATCCTAGTGTGGGGCTACGACTTGCGAGTGTCTAGGGTTATTTATTATTATATACAGTAGGTACTCGCATTGTTATAAATTTTTTGAAATAAAATCTATTTTGCTATCATACATTTTACTGTGACTAGGTATTACTAGGTAATAGAAGATTTCTCTTGAGTTCTGGTCCTGTTCTATTATATTTCTTACTCATTTGATAAGCACCAAAAGCATCCGGCGAATCAAAGATCCCTTCCATAATGAGCTTGGGGTTCCTAATAATCTTACAAATGATATAATTGACCGTAATGTTAGCGAGTAAATTCCCTGCAAACACAATAGCTCAAGATTGACTGTGTACATAGAGTACCGAGCGCCTGATACAACGCTATTAGCAACGTGCTCATGAATGAATCTGATATTCATAGAGCAAAGGCATTGAAGCCGTAGTTGTGCAAACAGTATCAGAAATAGGTTTCTGTACAAGCAGAGATTGTTGTGTGCGATACCGATACATCTTGCTATTTATATTTGAAACTAGGTCTTGTTGGCAGATTTTTCCGTTGAACATTATAAACTTAACGCATTGCATAAATTTAATGTTAAATGTTGCGTACTTTCTAACATCATCTACTAATTGGAATAATCATCATAGTCTCTTTTTGAATCTTGTGCTAAGTTGGTTACATTTGTCATGGGCGAAAGCGGAGGTGGTGCTGCTTGCTCGTTTGCTACCTTAATTCCTGAAAAATATTCAAGTAGACAGCCTAATTAAAACAGTCGACGATGGGACACTTTTTATGATATTACTTTTTATGATAGATTTTAGCCGACATTTAGCAAAAAAGCCATGATGATGGTAAGTGGACCGTTGCCCGAGGTCATCAGCGACATCAAAGGTATCACCCATGCGTTATCGGCCTAAAAAGGAAACGAGCGAACCGGCACTCGAATATGGGGTTGCCACAGCAGTCTTTATTGCAACCATAGGCTACATCAATTACCCACCTATGTATATTACAACTGTTACAAAGAAATCCGTATTTCACAGCAGACAGAAAATCTATGAATTTATGATATCAGGATAAATGCCCTTTAGAATCCCATGTTTTTATTACATCTTTTCTATTATTTTCACGTGCAAGTCTTCCATATTCGTGTATGATCAATACTTGGTGCGAGTGTAAACCAACTGCTTCGTGCTTTATATACCACAGAATAATGTTACCGAGATCACCAGAGATAAACCAGGATGTGATTTGGCTCAACAATTAGATTAATCAAGGTGCTCCCCTCGTAACAGCTCGCATGAGCGGTTCCGTATACATTTTACGAGCGGAAGGAGCGCAACCATCAAACAGCGCCGCAATCGATCCTTTATGTAACGCAGATCTGTTATAAATTTCTATTCCTAGCAACCGGATACCGGCAGGGCTGAGCAGGTGGCCATCGATACTCATGGGACGTAACCCGACGCTGGGTGCACAAGGCGAGCTCGACTAGCGGTCCGTATCCTCTACTGTACTGGATAATGTAGCCTTGCGACAGACCAGACGATATTGTGTTCTACGTGTTACGAGATAGAGTTGCGTTGGAGGCTTGTTGCTAACGGCTGTGGACCGATATGGTCTGGTGCTGTGTCGGATGGTCATGCAACTGATATGCGCGAAATATCGCAAGCATTAAGCTTCAGCAAGCGTTTGTGTTTCAAATCACTTGGTTCATGAATTTTAGTATAAGACCCAATGGTTACTGTGCAGTACTGCCGTCCGCTGGGTTCTGGATTCGGTCCCCAGTGAGGAGGACATTTGAATGATGAATTTAATCTTCTGTTCGGACTTAGGAATCTAGCTGTAAGTGTGTCAACTGCTAATGATGACTTGGTGATTATTTTTATGTTCTTTTTATAATTTCTTCTGTGAACGTGTTCTCGTGTTAACGCTACCATATATCTATACGTGATATTATTGTTCATATTAGTACAACTAGTAAATCCGCCCTCGCTTCGCTTCGGGAAACCAGTGCCTTCAAAAATCTCTATAAATTTTAACAAATTATGTTATTCCGATGTCTAAGCTACTGCAAAATTTCATGAAAATCCGTTCAGTAGTTTTTGCGTGAAAGAGCAACAAACACACACACACACTCGCTCACATACATCCTTACAAACTTTCGCATTTATAATATTAGTAGGATTACCTTTAATTAGCACAACAACACTAGCATCATTTCATAACGTAAACAATGGTGCGTTCTAATGATCAGAGTTTGTAGCTCGCGTAATGGCTTTTCATAAGTTTTCCTTTGTTTCTTTCAATTCAGGCTTATCGGTAGAAATTGTGATTTCTAACATGGAATCTTAATTAGCGCAGCTATATGTAAATAGGCAAATGCTTTTCAAACTGTGACGTATGTGCGTGATCAAACTGTTTGAACATTCTGATGCAGAATTCGACGTTCTTCTACCTGACAGCACTTGGTTCCGATTCGATTCGATTTCAATACGATGCATGGTGTAACGATTCTGTCGCCTTTAAAATAAAGAGAAGACGTGTTCGGCTACAAATCTTCGTGTCACTGTCCGAGGACTCTCCACTAAATGGCAGTAGCCGCTATTGCTGATCGTAATCATCTTGGCTTGCCGTGGTTCAACCATTGAAAATACATGTCTTAAATCTTGGATTATAAGATTGGTAGGTAGGTACCTAACGTTAAGTCAACATATAATGTATCATTTGCACATTTTAATGTTATATTTTATAATATTCTTCAAAGGTATTTATCTTCAAGGGTGGAATGGTATCTGGCACGTCATCATCGGTGTAGATGTTGGAGTATGTGCGTTGGAGCGAGAGGGAACAGGTTAATTGTTTGTAACGGGCTTCATTCGGAGACTGTTAAACAGATTAAGCATAATGTGTTTTGCGAAAATATGGAAAGTATTACGAACATATTGCAATTACTACATTTTGCAATTACTACTCACGAAAGCGGCTTGAAATCCTAGGTACTAATCCTATCCTTCCTACTTCCTACTAATATTATAAATGCGAAAGTTTGTAAAGATGTATGTGTGTTTGTTGCTCTTTCACGCAAAAACTACTGAACGGATTTTCATGAAACTGCAGTAATATAGCTTAGACATCGGAATAACATAATTTGTTAAAATTTATAGAGATTTTTGAAGGGACTGGTTTCCCGAAGCGAAGTGAGGGCGGATTTACTAGTGTAGTATATTTGCGTGGAATATTGCATAACCACGATTTTTTACTTTTTTTATATATATGATTTTAAACTTTTTTTATATAGTCGTAAGGTAGCAAACGAGCATGCAGCATCACCCTTCCGCCGTCGCCGGAAATAGGATGGTTGGTACGATTAGCAGATGACGTTAGAACATTAGGTACTATTGATTAATTGCCTGGCTTAATCTGAACGTCGCAGTTCTCTCTTTACATTTCGTCAGTCATTACTGAAGGCCGTCGTCCAATCGGAAGTATTACGTTACGGCCGGGAAGCGTCTAATGGCCAAACGATTTTCTTCCCATGATCCGAACTAGGGACTCGCCGTGTAGCAGTTTATGGCCAATTGTGCTCGGTATTTATCCAATTGCCCGATTGTTTCCTTGAACCGTGGCGTGGTTTAAGGTTGACAGTTTGACACCTTTTAACTATTGTATAAATGTGAATATGAATTTTTTCAATTACAATTACAAGACATATGTATTGTGAAGATCACAGAAAAGGATATAGAGCAATTTTCGCTTTAAGACCTATAAATATCCGCTGCAAAAATCCGATCAAACCCGAATAACATCTGCCACATACATAACTAGAATGGATGTTTGGACCCCTAGATTCACAGGCACAGTCGCTACCAACGAGGCTATGGGGCTATTAGAATTAGTCTAACTTTTGTCTAACTTAGTGATTTTTCAATTTACTAGCTAAATTTTATAATGTTTGGTGGCTTTGGGGACGCCGATAAGATTTTTGCCTAGGGCGCTCTCGGCGCTTAATCCGCGTCTGTTATGACCAGTATGGTAGGAAGCTAGGAAGGTACCAGCCCTACGAAGATATCAGTTGCCCAGGTCAGATTCTACACGTAGGTGGGCGCAATGTGCTTAATTATTTGCTACTGTGTAGTGCGAGACTAGACCAGATCAATTGCTTATTGCTCTTGACCCCGCTGACCTATATTCAAGTAAGTGGCGGGTTTGATTGATTGTATTTATATACTAGCTGCTACCGGCGACTTTGAATGAACCAACGTTGATAATTCTTTTTATATTTGTGTGCTGCTGTTTGTTGGTAGTCGTGTGCTCCCGTGTTTTGAGCGACAATTGACGAGTCATTTTTGAGTTATCCCTTATAGTATGTCTTTAATTGATTTCTACTACGTGATGTTGTCGATTCACTTCATTTGTTTTTATGTGGTTATTGAGATTGCCATTGTACATGTCTTTCTGTGGCTTCGCTCACGTGGTTTAAGTAACGCGTGGGACTATTGCCAGGATAAAAATTATTCTATGACTTTTTAAGGCTCTCAAAGGACAGACTCGCTTACGACGTAACAATAAAATAGAAAAGACTAAGAATGGTTTAAACAAAAATATGCGTGTCATAAATTATAATTGAAAAATAATTTTCTTAAATAAAAAGGTCTCAGATTATAGAACCAAAAGGCAGATAGAACATTCGCAAAGAAAAGCGACGAATAATGTGAAGCCGCTTTTTCCCTATGTGTGCATGACAACCTTAATGTCAACTAGCAATTGCACCGTATGGATACGTAATTCTTTGTGTGTGTGAGGTTGCCAAGTGAAAAGTCGTAATCTCCCGCAATTTTGTAAACATTGTTCGCCATATTTTCAGCTTAAAACATTATGCACAATTAAATTGGCAAATTATTTATTACTAGTGAACGCTTCGGTAAGCCCATAATCGATAAATGAGGGATGGTATATTCTTTAAATTGACGTGATTTCTTATTTGTGTACCGATTCTAACTAAATGTTAACCCAAGCTCATTTGAATACGTCACGTCAGTGAAAACTGCATCTAAATTTGTTAAGCCGTTCCTGAGATTAGGCGGAACAAATGCACAGAAAAACAGACAAAAAATTAAAGTTTTATTGTATGTAATAATAATAATTGATTTTAATTTCTTCTGATAATAATTTCTTGAGCGCCTCCGAGCTTCGGAAGGCACGTAAAGCCGTCGGTCCCGGTTGATATCGATACATCGATAGATAGCAGTCGTTAAGCCGTGTCGGAGGCCTTCGGGCGGCTTGAAAACTTTCGACAATGTGTTGGCCACTAACCCCTCCACCAATCCGCACTGGAGCAGCGTGGTGGAGTATGCTCTAGGCCTCCTTAATAATGAGGAGAGACCCTCAGTAGTGGGACATTAATGGGTTGTAGCCATATCACTAGTTATCAAAAAGTATTATATAATAATTATGTGTAAATGTTCTTTTAATATACTTACCTATTTAATTTAATATTTTAAATATGTTTAATTGTTTTAATTAACCTATGGATTTTTGTCTCTTTGGGTAGATATTTTTAATAAAAAAAAACATCAAAATATCAATATACTTATTTATTATAACAAAAATTCGGTTTTGATGATTTTTTATGTCCTTATTTAGTGAGATAGGTACACGTCATCCTCACTAAAATGTAATGAGCGAACCACGCAAAATTAATTAGCCAATTAATATCTTGCCTGCTTTTCCGAATAATATGAACCCATTTTTCTCTTGTTACAGCATCTGTCGGAAATCTGCAAAAATTATAGTTATTAGTTATTAGTAGGCTAAGCAGAAACTAAAATATTATATAATATTTATCATACATATTATTGGCACACGTGACATTTTCAGCAGTTAGAATGCTAATTTTATTGCCTGACTTTTAGGTTTAAATAAATAAAACTATTTACTTTCAAAATATTTTTTTTTCGATATAAATTTATAAATCAACCAATGTCCAAATAGTCCATGCATATTTCCCCAAATTTAGGGTAACCGATTTTCATTTAAACTGGTGTACAAATGAATGATTGTTGAGGTTTTGTGTTCCGAGCGAACCGAAAAAATATTATTATAAATAAATAATAAAATAATGAACAATTACCTGTGAAAAGATATTCCGTCTTCTTTTCTTTGTTTTTGCGAACAACTTTTAGAGAATTTAATAATGCAAGACGGCATTATAACTGATAAAATTATTTTAAAAAATTTGACACTTGCGACGTTTATGCTATTTGACGCTTTCCGTATAGTAGAAGATCCGAATCTAAGTCGACTTTCACCGGCTTGATAATAGAATCAAACTTATTTTATAATAAATTTCGTATATTAGAAAATATATTAAAAATGGATTGACAACAAAAATCCTGGACAGAATATTTTTTATTATTTTTTAAAAAAATATTTTTCATAAAAAATGTTGCATGATGAAGATAATAATAAAATTTTATACTGGACTTAAAGTATAGAACATATAGAATGTGCAGACGTAGGGTAGACTATTATTTACCTGGACGAACTACTGGGTAGACAGGTATAAACAGGTATGTCAATACTAGTTACTTTTCACTCGATTTGATAATAGTCTGCACATTCTATATGTTCTATACTTTAAGTCCAGTATAAAATTTTATTATTATCTTCATCATGCAATATTTTTGAAAATTTATTTTTTAAAAAATAATAAAAAATATTCTGTCCAGGATTTTTGTTGTCAACCCATTTTTAATATATTTTCTAAGATACGAAATTTATTATAAAATAAGTTTGATTCTATTATCAAGCCGGTGAAAGTCGACTTAGATTCGGATCTTAGACCAGTAGTACTGACACGAGATTGTATTAGCTTTTTATTTTGTATTTGCTTTGGTAGCTTCACTTTATGCTAGAACGACTACATCTGCCTTTTGGTTCTATAATCTGAGAAAAAGGTGTAAAAATGTTCTATCTTTGATTTAAGATATCCAATTAGTGAGCGCAAATTGAGTTGTGCTGGATAAAGGAGTCGATCGGGTGCGAGTTCATGTAAAAGTTAATGAGCTAATTGAAATGAGACGCTAACGGTTTGAGACGGCAATATTCAGTCTTTCAGGTTTCATTAATTTAGTTCAATTTATATTCGCGTGGAAATATTATTTTTTCATCAGCAACTTTGAAAAAAATTAAAAAATTATAACATCTATCAACAATCGAAATCCAAATCTGAACTTGTGAGGCTAGCTAGAAGATGAAATTTCAATCCCACAGACTAATTTGTAGTGGCTCTGCCTCCAAAGCGAGGAGTCCCGGATTCGATTTTCAACTGGGGCAGATGTTTTTGACTGCCTGTCACATTTTTTTTCTAGGGTTTTCTAGGGGTTTTTCTAGGGCTTTCATGGGTGTTACTGATGCATTAATTTACGTTAATTAAACAAATACAATATAAATTATTCGACATTCACGTGAATGAAGTCTGGAAATAATATGAACTATTGTACCGTGTCTATATAAAATGACAGGAACTTCGTCAACTTTAGTTACAGGACCTATCAGGCGGAATACTAATATGTAAGTGGCGCAAGCGAGTTCTACGATACCCGTAACTTAGACAATGTCAGGTTTGGATTTAATTTCACCCTAATCTGCCATGTATTTGAAAGCTGGTAATTTAGCGACGCGCTTGGCTTGTTGAACACTTTAAACAGCTGTCAGCCTGGTCTAATCGTTTTTATTATTGTTCACTGAGTCTTGACGGGCCTGATAATTAATTCTGCTCAGTTTCAGGGTAAGGGTTTCACGGACTTTTTTTGATTAGTTGGCGTCGCGAGTCCTGAAAATCCCGACCGGACCAGACTTTTATGTGATAGATAAATAATTTTGTTAACAGTTCGAAAGTGTTAGTGATGTCTTATTCGTATTTTCTATATCGCCAGAGACACAGAAAAGCCTAGTAGTAGAATAAATGTGTTAGGAGCTTTGAAAACAAAATTTTAAGAAGATGAAAGAAGCCGACCTAATGACGTCTTTAACATTTAATTTATTTGAAAAATGTCGTTAAGTTGAATCTACAGGGTGTTCCGTTATGAATGGATAATACAGCACCTGCGTGTAGAGGGCATCATGCCGGTTCAGATAAATAAATGTTATGTTCAGTAAAAGTCTTTCCGTTTCTGAGATATTCGACATTTTCGAAATTTTAAAATTATTCCACCCTTCGCCTTTCTTTTTGACGCCAGGACTACAAATGAAGACATTTTTTGTATCTGTTTTTTGGATAGTATTCCTGGATAGATGTGCTATCGAATGTTATCAATTATTTTTATAACAAAAGCACGGATTCTTTTTAAATTAAGATTTAATACCAACTTAACGTTTTTTCATATTTCATTCTTGACTTTTACTCTGCCGTGGTTAAAAAAATATATGGTGGCTTGAATGCCAATTTCAAAAAAAACTTGCCCATTTCACCCAGATTCTGAAATGGTTTGTTACAGGGTATAATCCACCTTTAGATTTTAAATTATTTTCTTTTAAAACGAGATAGACCCCATTTTTATGATACTACAAGTTAATACCAAAATTTGGTTTGTTAGCTTAATAAGCTTCAAAACCATCCCAATTCTCTTGATTCACCATTATTGGTCAAAACAATAATTTTGAAGCCTTATACCACTAGAATATGACTAAGTCTGGTTACTCTGGTACCACCAGAATAAAGAGAGCAAATAGCCTCTTACCCTCTAATAGCGAAGAGAGCAAATAACCTTTGAACACTCATTAAAAATAACTAACTATTAACTAAAAAATAACCGAAATAATTCAAAATCGAGATGCTAGGTGGCGCTCAAATTTATAACGGACCACATGACAGGCACTAGGTACCAGGGACCAGACAGCAGTCTTTATTTTTCGAATGGCGAAAGAATTATCGAAATCGGTTTTCCCAGTATGAAGTTCTGAGGTAACAACACACATAAGAAAAAATACATGATACGAATTGAAAACCTCCTCCTTTTTTTAAAGTCAGTTAAAAATACTTATCAACGCAAATGATCATTTGATTGCTTTGTTTGGTTGCTGAAACTAACATTTTTAAGGGGTTTAAGTATTAAGTAGGTAATGAAGTAAATTAAGCTCAAATCTCTTAAATTAGAGCACATGTTTTGTTCTCTTGACAAATAAGGGGCAGTCAAGTGAATTTTGATGGTTTTGAAGCTAATTAAGGTAACAAACCAAATTTTGGAATTAATTTGTAGTATCATAAAAATGGGGTCTATCTCGTTTTAAAAGAAAATAATTTAAAATCTAAAGGTGGATTATACCCTGTAACATACCATTTCAGAATCTGGGTGAAATGGGCAAGTTTTTTTTGAAATTGGCATTCAAGCCACCATACATTTTTTAAACCACGGCAGAGTAAAAGTCAAGAATGAAATATGAAAAAACGTTAAGTATTAAATCTTAATTTAAAAAGAATCCGTGCTTTTGTTATAAAAATAATTGATGGCATTCGATAGCACATCTATCCAGGAGTACTATCCAAAAAACAGATACAAAAAATGTCTTCATTCGTAGTCCTGGCGCCAAAAAGAATGGCGAAGGGTGGAACAATTTTAAGAATTTTGAAAATGTCGAATATCTCGGAAACGGAAGGACTTTTACTGAACATAACATTTATTTATCTGAACCGGCATGATGCCCTCTACACGCAGGTGCTGTATTATCCATTCATAACGGAACAACCTGTATATCATCTTGGAATTATTTATAAATATTTGCAAACGTAGGGTAAGGAATCAGTATCCTGAAGTGAAGATAGCGTGGATTTACGCATTTATGAAGTCATATTATCATGAAACCAATATTTAGTTCGAATAGAAACGTGAAAATAGCATGTTATTTCGTAATCATTAGGTTCATAATTATATTTTTTGTTTCTGAACATTTGTGACACCTAATTGAAAATAATTGTAACTTACATAGACTCTAATTGAATTTGGTTTTGCGAAAAACGAAAAAGCACGAGGAAAAAAAAGAAACGAGAACTAGATTTTTTTACTAATTTCATAGACATCATTGATAAGTTTATTGACCCCAGTCATGGGTTGTAATGAACCTATCTAGTACTCGTATACCTATCAATCTATCTGACAATAAAATTGTTTATTTTTATTTTGACTACTGAATGTAATTTGTGGTTTAATACTGTAACTAATATTCAATTAGCTTTGCGAAATAGTTTTCCATGAATTAAAGTACAGAACAACAAAGTCAATGACTACGAAAGAATCCCATAGGTTCGTTTGACAAAAAATCTATACCTACATAAATTGTAACTGATCGACGTCTGTACGTGGAAAATGTTGGACAAAAACTATTATTAACGGGTAATAGATCCTATAACAATGTTTTATAGAAGTTTTCTGCGATGTCTGATGTCTGCGCGTTTCTTCGCGTGTCATACAAAAGTAAACCAATTTTGTTGTGATTTTTACCGATGTTGATATTCTAGGAATCCTGAGGTCAAATTTTGTCGTTCTTTCTTTTTAAATGTGTCACAAATAGAATAATATGTCAGTTAAAGGAATCTTAAGGTATAAATAGACGATCGAACTTGGTCCGGGCCGAACCACGAACATGGTGCGGTCCGAACCATATTCGCTCGTGTGGTGCATGGTCCGCCGGACAAATATCGGTGCGGCTGGTTCGGAGCGCTTGCACATCGAACGCGGTGCGGTCCGGACCAATTCGATGGTGTGGACGGCGCACCGAACCACAGTGTTGCCGTTCTGGCGACTTTGTCGGAATTTTTGGGAAGTTAGCGAAAGAAATTAGCGGGAAAAAAATATTTAGCGACTTCTAGCGGATTTTTGACTCGTAGTTTTGGCGACTTTTTCAAAACCTAAAATAGAAAACATAACAAATAAAGTAGTTAAATTATTTTAAGTTGTTTACCTGCTTTGTGCAGGGGGTGGGAAGCCACGATGGCTACGATTTGCGATTCGAATCGATTTGCATCCCCCCCCCCCCTAGTCGTGGTAAGCCTAGCAATATGTAGCGGATTATTTAAGGCAAAATATCAGTATCTAGCGGAATTTTACTTTATTGTGCCACTGTACGATAACACGTCGCGACGTTTTAGGTATCAGAAATGGATTCCAGGCAACGCCTTGGAGTTGTTGGAGACACTGTTATTAGTACGGAGAAAAAAGCAGTTATTGAATTGTTGGAGTTATATAAAGATTTTCCATGTTTATGGAACATCTTTGTTTCGATAGAATAGGCGGCATGTCGAGACGAGACGTGTTCACCCAATGCTAGCACACAACGATTGGACGGTTCGGAGTCCGGTGTGCTCGTCTGTTGTGTAGAGCGCACCGTACAGTTCGTGGTTCGGCCCGGACCAAGTTCGATCGTCTATTTATACCTTTACAAGTATCTACATCAAATAAAACAAGAAAATTCAAACTTAGATACAATTTCAAACCAGACAACTTATGTTTTTATTGGATTAACTTGATTATTGGATTAACTTGAATATTCAGCTTGACGAATAAGTTAAGATTCTTATCAAATAACAATTTAGCATTAAAATCAGTCGTCCACGCGCGATCAGATGCAACGACTATAAATAGCGAAGGCTGCGTACGATAAGTTTTATAGCGGCCGCTTATCGTGTTGACTTCTTAAACTGCTCCACTAAGCTAGATCCTATTCTAGATATTCACGGCTCACTTCACTTTCAAATACTTGTAATGGAAACGATCACTTGTAATTTCACAATTTTATCGCTCATCTGCTACCGACGGCCTTATCTCAGTCGGGTCCATTGTCAATCCGAGCTTTGGGCTAAGTTGAAGATTGTACATCTCTTTGATTAATGTGGTGACTTTGTTGTCATAGATTTTGTAGATGACTGAATATCATCCAGAATTGTACTAGAAATACATGTAAGAAATTTTTTGAACAGCTTTCTAACGCACTTTTTAAAATCTGATACCTAATCGAAAATGGATTTTTGAGTAATTTTCTTTTGGTAAGCCTCCAGAGCCAATGTGAAGTGAGTTCAAATTTGGCAGTTCAGCAGTGAAGAAAAATATTGTAAAGAAACTTATTTCATAGATAATGCATAATATCTGGAGTTCTAAATTCAGGCATAACTGCAAATCCCAGTACGTTCACTACGTTATGGCCCATCATGTGAACGGTTAAATAACTGTAAAAAGTAAAATAATGTTGCCAGCCTAACGGCTTGAGGTTGTTTCGAATAACGTAGTTAAAGGCTTGAACGGACAAAATGAACGCAACAACCGCAAGGGCGGGCCAATCGCGACCGTCATCTGCGTTAGTTCAACAATATCGCTCGTGGATGACCACGATGCTGACAAGAGATCCATCAACGTTGTAATAATTACACGCCTTATCAACTAGGGTCATGTCCGTTATTCTGGAATCAAGTTTGTTAATGCTACTTACGGTAGAATTTAGGTTATTATCCGTATTAGGGTATTATTCGTAAATTTATATTCACTGTTGTATTTAGGTACGTAAAACGTTATTATCCTATGTAATTGACGTAGCGTTATAGCGAAAAGAACTTTCCCATAATCATTTTTTTTTCAGAAATTTCGCAATTTTCGTTCATGACGCTAGCAGCAGAACAACCAACCATCCGAATTATAATTACACATCCTAAAAATAAGGGCTATGTCCGTATTTTTTCGCCTTTTGATATTGTCAAAGCCAGGGTTAAACGAAAGCCAGAATCAAATTTCGCTCACAGAAACTTTGAAGAACATTGGACAGCAGAGGAATTTAATCGGTCATATCCGACGCGGCGAATTTCTCGGTCGCTTGTATTACCTCGGATATGAAACACTGCGTGTTCCACCGCTCCCTAATCAAGATCAAGATTTGACAGTAGATTTTTTGTTTCTCTGCCAAGTTCAAGAACGTTCCGACGAGCAATTTGTCGCGGCACCCAATTAGAACCTTATTTCCGTTTGATGAGGCTGCAGTAGTTCATAACGCCCCTTCTCACTATCGCACTTTCTAACGGCATACGCTGTTCTCTTCCAATAATAATACTCATTACTTCTTTTTTCAAGCCGCAACACTCATTCAATTTATGTTTTATGTAATAAGCAATTTTGGAATTGGATACGATAGCCAATTTGACAAAATAACCGTCGGAAGAATATTTCTCCGCATCCAAAGCATTGTGTTCGGGGCATTGTGAAAGGAGTATTATTTGTATATTATGCCTGGCCCCAATTATTTGATCGTGGGATGGAACATGCACTATTTAATAATTATACCATTGAACCTAGAGCCTAGTTGCTCAGTGTACTGGATCCATGGTTGGGTCGGATTAAAATAAGTGACGATGGATGCTCGCGCGCTATTTTGCTTTTCATTATAATATTTCGTGTAGCTAAAGCTACTTTGTATTTAAGGCTGAAGAGTAGAGGCTTTGTTTGGGTAAAGTTATTGTTTGTGCTATTCAACCGTGATTACAAGTTACAAGTAATAGTTATTCATTGATTTATACCTTGTTTATTTGAGCGTTTGGTCTTGGAGACAATTATTTTTTTCCTTAAATTATAAAGACAATTATTACAACTTTTTTGTAACATTACAGTAGTTACAAATCCGTTCTTTTTTAACAGTAATTTAAGGACCTGCAAGTCGCAATTCCCGATTCCCGGCGAGAAGGAAATTTAAACGGTGAATTAAAATTTCTATTTTAGATTTATGTCTTCTCGTCTTGTGTGTTGTTTATGACACCTACGACACATGGGATAAGTATAGGACCTGTGCTATGAGTGCGCATTCCTCATTATTGAGATCAATAAATAACACTAAAAGCCATATTAGCACTTTATATAAATAATGTTTAGATTTCAAGGATAGGATGTGCCAACCTTGTACTTGGTTCATAGGAGATAGCGCTATTTTATGGTTTTCAGTTAGATTGATTAACAGGTTTTAATGAGACAGTGTTTTGCAACTTTGACACTTGCATTTCATGTCCAAATATGTACCTGAGTATTTTTTCACTCAGCAACCTTGTCTTTTTTTATGGTCAGTATTTGTGCGGAGCCTCCGCGGTTTAGATCTCTACGGTAGACGACATGAGTAAGGGTTTCTGTGAGTCCAGCTCAGCTGTAAGTCTACGTCCGTCTGAATCAGTTGCTACGGCGAATGCACCACCACATATACCGGTGCGCGGCGGCGCGTGGCCTGCGCCGGCGCTACCAGTGCCGCAATGGCGGTCTGGTGCGGCGCGCGCATTTTGCCGCTCGAAAGACGCGTCTACTCCATCACATTAGTGGTGCGTTGGTCTATCCGCTGCTCCTTTGGATTGTACTGAAACATCAACATTGATAGCATCAGTTTGATGTTTAGCATCGTCATGAAGGAATAGATTGTGACGGGTTTTTTAAATTTGCATATTTAATTGCTGATTATAATCCAGTATTGATCCAGTATAAATAAGTATTTTCTAAATTAAACAAAAACATAAAATGGAACTTATATACGTTTGTACCGAACTATCGTATCAAATTTCAAAAATGAATTGTGTTGATGTTTCATTATGTTCCCTGTGTATAAAGTTCTGTGTAATATTATCTTGTGATGTTGAAGTGATATAAGTTGAGAGGAGAATTACATATATTCACATGTCTGATGGTTTGAAGATTTTGCAGGAATATTAATGTGTAAACGACAACAGGAAAAAAAATTGTGACGTAATCTCTCACAAATTGCAAAGCGAATTTTCTAACATTACGGGTTTTATTAGATATGTACGGTAAAAAGGGTTAGGGAAAGCTTGTGTGGGTTTCTCATTTCCTGAACCTATTAACTTCAAAGTGGGGAAGACACATCAAATAAGCTTTATTCATAATAAAGCTCGAGTGAAGTGTTGGTTAAAAGCTCTGCGCTGCGTTTAAGCTCCGTTATCGGATATCATCTTAATGAGAATACGAATGGCAATTCATCAGGGAATATTTTAAAGGGTCGTAACGTAAAGTCCTCGTTTTACTTTAAATTGTTTAATTGTCTGAAATTAGTATTAGGTTAGTTGTCAGGCTTCGTAAATGATAATGATCGTGCTCTTCAGTTAGCCGTAAATGGGTTAAAATAAATACTAGTTTCGTTTCGATTTTAATTTCGTTTGAAATATTTGACTACCCTGTAAATAATTTACACAAATTAGGTTAATTAAAAATGACGCTCAATCACACGACTTACTCAAGTTCGAATCATGCAAGCTCCACTTTTTGTAATCACGTGCATGTGACTTTGTTATCATTTATTTCGCTAAAGAAAAATAAATCTGCGCATTTCAGAGTCATAATATTACTAAAAGTATTCCAGCTCTGTTAATCTGCTTGACTTATTGTGATTTCAGTACCTTTTATCATGGGAGAAGGTTGAAACCCGACGATTATGCAAGTTATGGGTTATAATGATGATAGGTTTTAGGATTAAGGTGCATGATATCTCTTGTGTTCATTAATGGTTCGTGTCATGTTCATGTCTAATGTTAAAAGATGAAATTATTGAAACCAAATTTTTTTTAATGGTTCTTGACATAATGTCTCAAACCACAATAAATAGCTAATCGCAGTACCGTTAATCGCGAACCTGACCTAATCGATTCCGTTTAGAATGCTCCATTGACATCGAATCGAATTGGATTGATGTACAATCGGGTAATGTAACGCTTTAGCCTAAGCCGAATAAATGACTAGGTATCCAAAGTGATCTGAGAACACTATGCTGAATACAACCAGTCAAACTACCATTCTCATCACTTAGTTTCCTGTTTTACTATCATCCCCAATAAAATTACGGACGACTTGTATGGCGAAATAGTAGTTATGCTGGAGTACCGTTAGAAGGGTTGAACTTCTGTTGCGTCTCCAGCTGTGTTTTCATCTTTGTGTTGTCCATGACATCCACGACAAAAATAATCAAAGTATGAGACTATGAGTGTGATAGTTATTGTTATTTTTATCGGCACCGTTACGCCTATCATAACCCTTCACCATCACCATTCACTGCTATCAATACCACATTTAATGGATGCGGATGAAAATCCGCAGTATTTTGTTTTTCACATCTCCTCTTTGAATTGTTCTTTTTTTTTCTATACACATTTTCAGGCCGAACTAGGTAAATGTACAATAGTGGTTATTTCTTGTGCGAACATTTATTTCATTCAGTATTTTGCAGTTCATTCTACGTTCTCAAATACAAAAGTATAGCATGATGGTTTTTAAGATAAAACATTTTATCTCTGTTGCCTCCAGTCCGCTGGCTTGTGGCGTTAATTTTGGATGTCGCCATTAGACAGGATAATCCTAAATATTTCTTATTCTTGCTGCTTGCTGTCAGTAACACCATCCGCAGACATTTTTAAATTCGTGTAAATCGTTTCCCATTTAATCTGTGGAATTAATTTTCAAACACCCTTTCCCAGTGCTCCTCTAAACTGTACCTAGTACAAAACCACGATGCGATTTTCTATTAATCTCTTTAGTGTTTGAGTCTGTGCGTTACCTGTCATAACTATGATAGTGTTTTATAGTGTAAGCTCTTGCCATCCCACCTACACCTTCAGTATTTCAATTACCCCTGCGGCCATCAAGCTAGTAAATTTGAATTAATTTGATCGTTGAAGTTATGGACAACTAGAAACAGAATTTATGACAGTTTAATTAAAATCCATTTCAGTACTATTCTCTTTAGGACATCTTTCTTCTGACTTATTTTCTTCTGGCACTATGTCTGTATTACTAAAGATGTCTTAGATAATAAATGTAGCAGGCCAATACATTTATTTGCTTAGCAGCGGGTAACCCAAATAAACCGTAAATAAGAAACACGATCAGGTACGGTTTGGGCCCGTGAAAGCGAAGGGCATACTTACTGTTACAGTTAGCCAGCTTTTTTATTTTACGAACTGCGAACCTATCTACCAATTAGTTTTTCTACTAGTAACAAACGATCAGCGGAAAAAAAGTTTCTTGTTCGATACTGCTTTTGAAAGTCGAAAAAAAATTTAGTGTAATTTTGCGTCTTTTCTTTACAATATAAGTTTCCAGAACAAGAGTAGTTTGACTGTTGCCTGAAGCAAAAGTGTGGCATTGGCAGAAAACGAAGTAGCCTTCTTGTAAAGGATTTTAAAGAATATTTCCTTAAAAGCGGATAGAAACAATAATTGCCGGCCAACGAGCACTGTTTTCTTATTTTAAGTTCTTATATAACTATTTCTCTATCCTGAATATCTGAAGCTCCGAGTAAGTAGCGATGTATTTGAAATTAAGCATTCCGTTTCAGACTTTGTGAACAAACTCTGGGAAATATGGTGAACTTTAAGTTCATTAGCTACTTTTGCATTCGCTATTTTTAAAGTTTTTTTTTATTAAAATTGTTTCAACTGTATGTTCTACCTTGTATCAGTTTTTCTTTTCATCTCATTGTTCTGATGTTGGGCTTGGGTATATTTTTACAGCTTGAGGGGTAAGCCGCAATTTCTTATAAAAGTCGCATACAGACCTAAACATACTCCAGAATACAACGCCGCTGTCACTAACAAAATTTATATGTTCTTAGCCCCTGGGTAATTTGTTGTCAACAACATATTCACTGATTTACGAGTAAACAAGTTTTGCAATGAATCTCTTATTTTTTTCGTTCGTGTTTGTGTCAAGTTTTTACATGACTTTCGATTTATTGAATCCCTCTATATTTCCATAACAAATATGTCGCTTTATCGAATATTTTTTATTTTTTTCGGTGTTTATAATGTTCTTTATAATCTGTAATGATATCAGATTCCACATCAATAATTATACTTCGTTTCCTGTAAAGTGAGTTCTATCACGTCTTCATATCTTAGCGTCTACCCCCTTTGGCTTTGAGATCGAAAGCTATTAATATCTTTCCGTCCTCATGTTTCTTGGCTGGCAACGTATCGGCGATATTCTTGGTGTGGTTGTTCTCCATCAGCAACGGTACTATCAGGGAGCCTATCTGTTTGTATTCAGATGTACCTTTTGAATGATAAATTTAAGGTAACCGTGATTGGCGCTATGTGCAATGTTTTTTTTTTTTTTCATTTAAATAATTAAAACTTGGCTCTTCGTTTTCTTCCTGCTCATTTTCCAATTTTAATTGTAATCTGCGTTAATTGTCCTTTTCTTTAATTCTTCCATATTAGTCACATCTATAATGACTTCGCCATCTCTCACATAATACATCCATCTTTTAAGATAATTTCTACAACACTTACACGTGTAAAATTTAGGTCTCCTATTAAGCTGGATGAATATCGAATGAATCATTTATAAAATCTAATGTAGTATGTTATGTCTATAAACGTGATACACTCAATGCAGTCCGACACTGAAAGCTCGCTTGTATAGTCGAGTAAAAGTTAAATAATACGACATCGTGATATTTCAGCTTCTGAGCGAGCTTTCGAGCCTGTGCTCGTGAATGAATGAATCACTTTCTATAAACCTAGACTCTCCTTTATCACGAGGTCAGCAGTAAAACGTATAACGCGGGAATTATCAATGGTATTATGAATTGTGAATGTAACGTTCCGTGACTATCTTTCGCATTCATATTTACTATAATATCATCGCATCGTTGCGGATCAAAAAGTGCAAAATACAAAATACGCGTTGTATGAACGTAACCGCGCTTACTTACACGCGCTCGAGTGTATGTGTATTGTACGAATTGTTAAAGCTCTGTGTCAAAAACTTCGCATAATTTTGGAATGATGCACTTCGTTCAATGGTCGTGACTGGCTGATGAATAATCTTTACTGGATTGAAAAACATGGGCGAACTCCCACAGTGGCGCCTCCGCCTCGGCATTATCGTAGTATCCTCCGACTTACATTACGAAAACGACGAGCTGAAATGTTTCGAGATTGATCGTGCGATGAGCGATTGACATAAACCAATTATAAGCAAACAATGGCTTAGCGTGTAAAGTTATAATATTTTTTTTATGTCATGTATTAGGGTAGGTAATTTGTTTTAAATCTTGGTTCTGAAGAAGAATCGTTTCGCTTTGGGAAAGATTTGCTGAAAAAAATGCGTAGAGTTCTTTATATAACATGTAAATTCCATCCATGTCGGTTGATCCTTTTCTGAAGGTACTGGGTACAAACTCACTCACAAATGAAGTAAAATTCTAAAACGAATTATTACGGGATCTACTGCGTTAATAAATACTGCTAATAACATTGTTTCTCAACCACCTTGACTGTACAGTGCCTCTATTATGAGTTGTTGTAGTAAACGTCAAACTGTTACTATTGCAGTTAACGTTTAGAATTTGTATGAGAAATCCGTACAGCGCCTCTAGCGGTTACGATACTGAATTACAATTCTCATACAAATTCTAAACGTCAACTGCAATAGTAACGTCCTTTACGTTTACTACAACAACTCATAATAGAGGCACTGATTTCATCCCTTCTAATATTTACTTAGGGGTGCTTATAGGTATATTTAAACATACATAGGAGTACCTACCTATGTTCTGTCCAACTCAAAACTACGTACACGATGGATCCTTTGTTACTCCCATGATATTGAAACATAATCTAACACATAGATGTTTTGTTTACAGATAGACCCGAACACAGCGTTCCTGCGAGCCGCGCGCGCCGGGCAGCTCGATACAGTGGTCGACCTGCTGGACTCCGGCGCCGTCAAAGACATCAACACTTGTAATTCGGTAAGCTTTACTTTGATTGCTCCTCAACACTAAGCTATTGATGGCCCCATGACGTAATCAGGTGGGGGCAGGTGGGCAGAGGGAAGTAAAGCGTCTTTCCCTGTAACTCGGATTAAGGATCTACGGTTGCTGTAGGTGTCTACCGTTTGAAAATCGATTTTTCTCCTCATCAGGAGTTAATTACGCCAATGAATGGTGCAGGGTATTAGGTCTGTCATCAGAACAGTTCCTAAGCGACGGTTATCAAGTGGGACCCCATTGCCACCAAGTAGGATCTGATAATGGAATTACAAAGAAATCGAAGGAAATCCTCGAATTTTATAGGTATGTGCCTATGCGTTGAATACTTTCTCATATTACTTGTTCATATAGAAGCTGTTTTTTGTCTTGGTAAAATCATTAAACTTTATCTTAGTTGAAGTAACTATCCACTCAGTATTTGTGATGTTGTTGAGATGGTTAAATCAAAACGAAGTAATTTACACATTAGAGGATGTCTTGGGAATGACACATGTCTTTTTTGCTTTGAACGTAGTCGTGTATCTTGGCATCGATGAAATGTTTCACAGTTACAACGGGAATTTTCCTGATGGAATTGACCTGTCCCATGGTGCATTAGTCAATGTCTCACGATTTGCTGAGGAACTATATGGATGTACAGTACACTTTATATTATGTAGCATCAATTATTTTGTTAAAGTGTGTGGTGTATGTCTGTGTAACGTGTATCTATGTACTGATCCGTTTCGATTTAGTATTATTGCATGTTACGTACCTATACATTATAGATGAGCTTATAAAACTTGATTATTTTGCGGAGTTTTTACGACGCTAGTCGCTAGTGATATGTTTTCGTAAGCTCGCAGTAAGTATAATAAATAATAATAATTATAAACGCTTATACATTTAGATCCTCGCAAGAAGATTCCCTGTATCGCGGATGGCATGACCAAAACTGCCTACTTACTGAAATATTAGTAACATTCCTGACCCGAGAACAATAATTTATTTCCCGGCCGAGAATGGAAAACGGGATCCCTATTTTCGCAGGCAGGGACTATAGTAACTATACTACGAGATCGTCAGTTAAAATAGTGATGTGATGTTTAAATTGTTTTATTGTAACCATTTGTATCATAGCATCACAAAAAACCCATCAAAGTCTACTAAAAATTTCTTTCACGTCTTCGAGACTTTTTTCCTAGACATGTAACAACACACGCTGTCTTCGTCTCGGCTAAATAATTATGTTATCAACGTATAATGAGATTAACAAATTATTTCGCTTTGTTCGTACATAGTAAAGTGTCAGCGGTGTCACAACATAGTATCACGAGGCGAGCAGTCAGTGGCCAGCCAACTATCTGTCGGACACGCAACGCTGCAACGATTCCCCTGACATTTCAATCGTCTCTACACGACTGTTATTTGTTCAGCGTTCAGTGAAAAAATATACTTTCGTTTCCGCGGTTTCCATGTAATTGAACGCGCTGAAAATGATTGGTTTTTTTTTGGTGTAATGCTCCTCATCTTTTTAGGGTTGTCTTTGGTGAAATTTGATACAAGATTTTTCAAACAGGCACACGGTTGGGGTATTTTCTCTGTTATGTTATATCTAATATCTTTAAACGAGCAATTCTTGTATATTTATTTATATGTATATATATAATCACGATCTCGGAAACGGCTGCAAAGATTTTCATGAAAGTTACAGATTAGGGGGTTTTCGGCTCAAGGAATCGATTTATCAAGGTCCCAGGTTCGAGAAAAGCTCGGTTCCCGAGATAAAGAGATTTTAAAAACATCATACTGACGTCATCTATGAAACATTAGGATAACTTCTATGAGGTACTGTTTGTAACGTGTTGAACTGACGCCATCTATGAAACATTAGGATAACTTCTATGAGATACGGTTTGTTTGTTTCAGTAGTATGAAACTAGATGGCGCTCGAATATATTTTTAATATTCATTCTTACGTTGAAGCGCTATTTTTGCGTTATACCTACCTATTTTCTGTTTGAATAAAATTAAAAATCAGTGCGATTATCTCGCTTGACCTCGCAGGACGCGTAGTGATAGTTTAACGTGCGTTTGTGATATTTACGAGAATATTTGTAAATAAATGTTAGTTTTGTTATTATCGATTTAATAATATATTTTAATAAAGTTTTAAATAAATAATGGTCAGATCGATGAAATTACTATTGTTGTAAATAGAATCAATAAAATTTTAAGTACGCCTAACAACTTGCTCATTAAACTAAAAGTATATTTATTTATGTTGTTTAATTATCATAAACATTCAATACATTTTATCGCAAATAAAAATTTCAGTCGGGGACTGCCTAAGCCTGCGAAAAGTACGAAGGAAAGTTCAATGAATTTATCTAATTAAGTATGTACCTATTTAAAATGCAATTAATTCGCTCACACAGTTAACTTCTATGAGGTACTGTTTGTAACGTGTTGAAATTTCAGTAGTATGAAACTAGATGGCGCTGTACAACTTTGTGAAACACGCTGTTGAGATCCTTTGGCCGTAACATAAGTAAAATGAATTTTGTGCTCAGTGAACAGTTGTATGATTTGACTCCTGAATAGATGGCGGAATTCCTCGTATTTCTTGCGATTCATACTAAATATAATTTTCAACCGAGCAAAGCTCGGTCAACCAGGTACTCGAAATTATAATAGGTTTAAATAAACGGAACATATCTAGCAAACAGTAATTTTGAGAACAAATTATACCCATCTATTGTAATCTCCAATAGAGCAAATTCAATGAATGATGATAATACACCCAGTTAATGATTATGATTTGGGTACAGTAATGATGTCATTCTACGTAATACAATTTTCAAAACAATGCGTTTGTCAATACAAATTTATAGCTAGGTAGTCTAGGTACTAACACATTGTCCCAAGTGAAGTCGAAACTAGGTCGCACACGAGCTCGACACTCAGTCTCCCGGGACCGCAGGTATTCCTCGTTATTGCAACGGTAATGGGGCAAGTGGCTTGCATATGCGCACTAGGTATGTCGAGGTGCGGGCCCCATTGATCATAATGTATGATATCCGCGTTTCAGCTATTATAACTGTTTGGCTTCAGTTTTATGGCGACTGGCGAGCCGCGAGGGGAAGTTAATAGAGTTTTCCGATTGGAAACACGGTGTTTCGTAGAAAGATAGGAATTCACTTGTCGGAAATGGAGGCTAGATGAAATCGATGCCCAAATTAAACATACTACTAGCCAGGTTATCAAATGTTAAAATTCTCCAGTCATTGTGATACTAGAAATTCTAAATATACAATAGTCCTGGAAAAGCCGCGAGGGCTGCAACGGCCTGCAGCATTTAATTTTGTCAATTCGAAAAGCATACCTAAATTTTTCCAGAATTTCTTGAGACTTCCTTCCTGACACTCCTGTCACTTGGCAGGTTCTTTGTAAATTAGTTCACATCATCAATTAGGAGGATAAACTAAATTTAGTCTTTTAAAATTGGTCGCGCTTATAAGAGACTTTTCTAAATGTACGAGTATATGAATTGCTATCTTACAAAGTACAAATTCGGTTTGACAAAGAATTTCGAACCCATGTTTGGGCAGACGTCCCAATTAATCAACTGGACCCATTTCAACCTCAGGGAACGGGTTGGAAAAACGATGGAGAGATGTGCTCTCTGAGATTTTTATGCTTTGGATCAAACTACCTTATACTACCGTGTAATCTATTGAGTAATCTGAACTAAAATAGCTTCGTTACCGTGAAACTAGTACCTATCTGTAAAACTGTGATGTGTACCATAACCTTGCAGTCAGAATGCAGATCGTATCCGTTACATCCAATGCGTATTGTTGAAATGTGCCAGGGTCGCGTTTTATGATATTAGCATTACAAATGCGGTACTGGTCTATTTTATATATGACAATGTTCTGTTACGTAACTGGGAACATGTATGCCCCTACAGTCGTAACTAGGTGTATACCTTGTAGTAGTTCTCGTAACATTATGTACATAGGTGTGTGTTAAAGGTCTTTTCAACACACTTGCTCGTAAAGTTATTCCACTTTTTTTTTTAATATCCGTAAAGAGGTTGTTACCAAAAGATTTGTTATTTTGTAAATAAATAAACTTGTTGTACTTAGTCAAAATCTTATAAGATAAGATTATACTTCATCTAATTAGGTATCTATTAAAGCATTTAAAAAATACAATATTTTGAATCATTAATTACCGTAAATTCTTATTAGAAATACATAATTATTTAGTTTAATATATTGTGGCTGAATATTCGGTGCCTCTGGACTTAACCTGCGCGCGCATAGTTATTCAACCAAAGATACGGCGCGCGAAAAAATAAACCGCGCCATTTTGTGCAAACATTTGTTCGTTTATAATTTGCTGATTTGTGACTGAAAAATGTCGATACCTAATTGTTTTTTTCCTCGCAAGTGTGTTGAAAAACGTCGTATGATACGCGTGTGCTTTGTTCATTACAGTCTTGGCTCTATTACAGCCCTCGCCTTGCGGCTCGGGCTCAATACCGCCTCGACTGTAATGACCAACTTCGCGCACTTGTATCATAATGTACTATTATATGTTTGCAACTTCGTCGCAGCGTTTAGGAATGGGGCTATATCCGCCATGAGCCCAAGTCAGAATGATTTGCTTTAGGTGCTTGCACCCTCTAATCTAGAACTATGGTGAACTATGGCTATGATAGTACATTCCTTTTGACGGCAATCGCGGGACTCAGAATTTTCCAGTTTAAGCGTACCGTACTCATGTATGATGGTTGGGTTTAATATCCGCTGTTACCCTGCTGAATTCGACACAGAAATGTTTTACGTGTTTCGTTTCAGCGTTTGGAAGCCGGAAGTAATGCCAGTTCTTCCATTCGTTTTTGGTTGACAACACGTCGGTGACACTTTTGGTGGTACTGTTGTCCATGGATAAAGGTTTTATCACCATTAGATGATGGGTCTGCTCCTTTGTCGGCTATTCACGTAAATCGTAGGCAGTTAATACCAGAAATGTCAGACGCAAATTACAGTGTTGTACTCTAATTTACAAGTGTCACTTAATACGTAGACTACGTAGTTACTTTGAACATGCTCATTTGGTTACTTGACAAAAGGTTTTTTGTGCTTACTAAGATTAGAACAGCACAAGCAAATTACATCTAAATGACTTCACGTTGTAAAATAAAATGTGTTGGGTCTCATTTTGGTCATGTTTCCTTTTTAGTTGTTCGGTGACCTTGACGCAACTGGTGTTAGGTGGAAATGACTTATTAGGTAGTTAAAATAATTTAGCGTAGATACAAAATTATCTTAAAAATAAATATTTAGGTAAGTTTAATTTGGTAGGGCTTATGTAAATTATGTCTGTCCATGTCTCTATGCTCTCTCTTGCTTGAGTCACCCAACAAAACTATTCGTCTTACTCCAGTTAGGTGCTCACCCAGCACTTTCTTTCTTTTCCAGTGTCTTGAGTCGACTATTATGGTACCTATTTAATTATGGTATTTGTGTCATGGTTGACTGTGACCAATTACCATCAGATGGCTGGTCATCTCATTTTCAGCCATTTCTGCGCATAAAACAAACTTTAGTTTGGTTAGGTTAGGTAAGGGTAATAGCTAACCATTAGTTTTGGTGTTCATGAAAACTTTATTTTTTAAGAAAGTGTTGACTGTACCCATTCTTACAACCAACATTTCCGTTTGTTTATCTTCACGTCCTCTTAATGGTCTTCGGTGTCTTTAGAAAGCTGAACTGCCCATTAAGTACCCAGATTCATTAATTATCAGGTCAAAGTAATGATGCTATTTTCAAGCGTGCACGCGAGAAGTTTCTTACTTAAGGAAAGGCCTAGGTTGGTCTTCTTAAAATGATCTCACTTGATGTAGGTACCAATTAGATTTATTACAGTTGGTAGGTACATACTTTTGAGAGGTTTTTTTCTGTTTTCGACGAGTGCTTTGGAAGGCGCCAAAGCCTTATCCTGTACATCTGAGAGTTCTCTGTGTTTTTCAAAAGTTAGGCAAATGGTAAACCTTGACCAAAACACTCGCTTGTACAGGAAACTCAAGTAGTGAAATATGCGGACAGTTTTGGGTCGTAAATATGAATGATCAAATCTGACAACAAGTAATGGCCGACTTAATAGAGTTCTCAACCCCTCTGTAAGCGTTAGATCGAGCCACATTACGACAATTATGCGTTATGATTTGAAAAATAACTACGTGCTTATGTTTTTATGTTTCTCAGCGAGTAACAGCGTAATACAACTCACGGTTCAGTGGCCTGAAGGCATCAAAAGCTTTAGACAAAAGGTTGCAGCCGGCGTTAGCTGGCGAGGGTTTAAATGCCTCTCGCATAATTATACCGCTTATAACACCTACATCTCCCCTGCACTCAGTGGTGCATTACAACGACACTTGTCTCCCAGGAAAATCTTGTTAAGGTGGGTTTACGTGGGTTCCTTTTGAGTATGTTAGCTGTAAACGAGGTTAAAGTACCTAGTTCTCGTGGGGAATGTTCATTGCAGAACTGCAGAATTAACTACGTGTCATATCGTTACGTGTTGCTATAGGTAATATAGGAAAAGTCTCGTATAAAACGGAAGCGTAATGTGATATTTCCTTTCCGGGATACGTACTTGATTCTAATGCAGATGGAATTCAATAAAAAGAGCAATATATCTAAACTCAAGTAAGAGAATATTGAGTTCCTCGAAACGCCTTTAGGTACTACCTATTTCCAGTGAAGCATTCCTTAAGGACTTAAGCTGCTTAATCTAAAGACATAATATTTTGGCGTACGTAGTTTGCAGCAACGTCTGTGGTGCATAATCTGCCCAAATCATGCTCAAAACACAGCTGTATTTAACGAGAATATGATACGCATAAAGATAAATTGACCATTTCATAATAAAAAAGTACCTAATATTGTTGGTTCAACCACCATTAACATTGGTGTTGTTATACATTATTACACACACCATTATACATTCCAAGAGAGAGAGAAACTAATAAAAAAAAAAATAACGGACTACACCTTCAACTCGGCACTAGGATTTCCTTGCGGGTTCTTTGTAGAAACAAATGAATCAAATACCCACATTGATACCACTCATGATTAAAGTCACTACCGACCTGGAAACAGTGTCCATTTCAACAGGACATTATTTGTTGTACCTTGGCCATGTCGCATGTTTGGATAATAAATGTGGAGCGGAGACAATAGTCAGCAGCTGCGGTCTACGAGCGGGGTTTTAGCGCCTCCTCCGTAATTACACTGCTTTTAACTCCTCATATCTGCAGTGCTCGCTGCAGTGAGTGCATCGTATCGTAAAGTACTAGTACTGTACGAAAGTTGTTTCTGTGAGATGCTATGGCTACGTTGTTTTTAGGTACCTAGGTCTGTATATGTTTAGGTATGAGAGGTACCTGCAATTTATTTAATGTATCTATCTATTGATTAAAGTAGGTACGAATTATTATACAATTCTTTATTGACCTTTGCTTCATACCGCTTCCTTCCCGAAAATGAGATAGAGGGAGCTGGAATTTTATGAGTATTGAAGTAAACGTTTTATTTACTTAATTGAACTTAAATTAGCTAAACTTCCAATTCCAACTAATTCGAAGTTTGTTGGAATTGGAAGTCCAAGGAATTCAAAGTCTGAGCAAGTAAAAAATTCTAATTTGCACTATGCAATAAAGCGCAAGATACGTTGCATGCGAACCACGTAGCAACTAACTTTGATCAAGTTACCTCAGCGCTCTTTTACTTAGTTTGATACCAAAGGCAAGTTCGAAATTTCAAAAGGCAAGTGGGTCCAACTGTAAGTTTGTATTTGTATTGTAATAATGTTAACCAAGTTGGTCTGGAATGACTTATTCGCTTCGGGAAATGTTATATAATTTTATGCTTAACTTAAATTGAGTTGTATCAGTTGCATGATCTAAATATAGCTTCAACTCTTAGTGCTCCACTACTGAGCACGGGTATCCTCGTCATTGAGGAGGCGCAGAGCATAAACCACCACGCTGCTTGGCTGTTTCAGTGCAGATTGTGGGAGGAATTAATGGCCAAGAATTGAAAGTTTTATATCGTAGTCCTCCGACATGATTTGAGTACTGCTATCAGGAATTGCAGCTTTACGTGCTCTCCGAAGCACGGAAACGCTCAAGATTTTTCCCACTTGCGGTCACTCAACTCTCTTTGGGATCTGACTTTAATTTGTCAGGAGTAACCTTCATAATTCGTTGTAACGTTATCAATAAACTAGAGTGACGCGTACCAAAATTAGCAATTTACTACAACGATACGATAACAGCTGGATCTAGCAAAAAATTGGTATTAATATCGGTGCTATAAATGTAGTCGACCTTCAAAGTAATACGTTCTGCTCTGATGCACGTTGACCATTAGGATTTGTTTACACGGTGACTTATACGTTTGTGCGCTGATGTGTTGGTCCAGTTACATCACGAAGTTTATATGAATGGTAACACATACACACACATACCCCTGCACTAGGACTCCCTGTGTCGGGACTGTCATGGATAATACACAAGACAAGATCATACACGTGTTAAGAACGGTAAAAAAAACTTTCTTCGAAATCCAGCCCAGACCCCATCGACCGGCGTTTTGGCATGATAACCATTATGCCATATGGAGTGGTAGGACAGTGGTACGACTAATATTCATGGGAATAAGCAGATCTCATGAAAATATTACAAAATCCAGAATGTTTATTTTCTTCTTTGAGGCCGAAGAAGGGTAACAGTTAAGAAAATAGAAACATGAATACTATCCTCGCAGCTTCACCCGCGTGGAATTTTTGTTTCAATTTATCCACTTTTATCCCTTTGACAGTTTTTAAAAATACTGTCTTAGAGCTATCCTACACTCCCCTAGGAGCGTAGGTGCAGATAATATCAGCTACTAGCGTTCAGCAGTAACGAAAGAGTTTTATATGTATAAACTGACTGATTTCATTCTAAAATATAAATTAAATAACCTACTTATGAGATAATTTATCTTTAAAATAGCCTCCAGTAACCGAGTAACATGTTTCTGTTATGGATACGAAAATATAATATGCTACTAAGAATTCATTCGGTACGGATGATATGAGCATTTAATGAGTTTCGAAGATTAACAAATGGAATTCAAGAGTTATGCATGTTAACTAACCGGAATTTTTCTATTAGCTTATATTAGCTCCACAAATATGATTCCCGGAAACGTGTATCTACCTACTTGGCTGTAATATTTTAATTAAACAAATAATTATCTTTGTGTATAATTGTATACTATTAGACTAAAGATTTTTATTAAATAGCATCAGTTCTGTGTATATTATTTAATAATGATAGTGCATATTTGAATTTTTAACGGTAGGTACATGTCCAGAAATAAAGTCATGTTATTACCTTTTCATAAAGTCTGCGTATTCCTTGATCAGCCGCTATAACACTCGTGTTCTGGCTTGGGACTTAAGATAACACCTTTGGTCTCTCTTTTTTCTTAGTTGGCACCATTTACTATCCAAAAAATAAATAAAAATGTCAAACTATTGAAATAAAACCCTATTTGTGCATTTATAAATTAGCAGAATCGGGGCTGAGAGACTGTAGTCGTTTGTCGTTGTTTGTCGTCTATTTACATATAAAATAAAAAAATAATAATATTAATCGACTAAAAGCGTGCTGACGCCTTACTAATGTTAAATTCAAATTAAAAGCATTCGTGTAGATAAGTAACGCGGTGCGCACGTAAGTTTTTATTCAACTACAATTACGCAAAAGTGCTTTATCATGTAGGAGAAACATTGCGGAAGAAACTCCTCTGCATATCTTTAAAAATACACATAACTATTTGCATATTGCATTTATAGTTCCCTAACCTGAGCGGAACTAGTTCCAGATATAGTTATACAGGCAGATACATCCTTAATTACGAAATTAGTTACGTTGTTTCTTATTCTGGTCGATGTTTGATTTTGTTTTCTGTTTGATTCCAGAATGGTCTGAACGCTCTTCACCTCGCTGCTAAAGATGGACACATCTCCGTGGTTGAAGAGTTGTTAAAACGAGGTGCCGTAGTCGACGCCGCCACAAAGAAAGGTAAAAAAACTCTCATTATTATGTTTCTTTTAAACAAAAAATATAATAATGTTGAAGGTTTAGTGTCATGAGCGCAACTAGGGGTCATGGGGGTCACACAAATTGCAAAATTTTTCCTCGATTTGCCTCGCCTATGTTTAGTGACAACAGTTCAGATTTTGTTTTAACCGCTCTTGGTATACTTTTATTACTCACGTTTAAAAGTACCCTTAAGTGAAAGAATTTTAAAAATCATAAAATTATGGATAGTAGCTTTGTTTCTAAATTGTTGAAAAGTTCTACATATTTTTAACTAGCGAACCGCCCTCGCTTCGCTTCGGGACCCGTAAGTATCAACCGCGTAGGTCCCGCTCCCGTAGGAATTTCGGGAAGATAATAAACTATCACCAAAATTAATTGAGGTTAAATTAAATTAAACTTAGATATAAAGCTTACGACAAAATAATAGCAAAGTAGCAAAGGATCACAGCAAGATTAATTCAGATTAAACTTGGAATCGCGGCAAATTTGATTACCATAAAAACGGTTCTAGTGTGTTAATCTTAAAAGATAGACATATACTGTCGTGGACATTTTTTTAGATCATTTCAAGAGGAATAATTCTTTCATACATATATTTTTGGTATCTTGAATCGTTTTCGCAACGCATGCAACGAAAGCCCTCGAGAATGAATAATTTTCCCCGTTTTTTCCACATTTTCCATTATTTCTTCGCTCCTAATTGTTGCAGCGTGATGTTATATAGCCTATAGCCTTCCTCGATAAAAGGTCTATTCAACACAAAAAAAAAATTTCAATTCGAACCAGTAGTTCCTGAGATTAGCGCGTTCAACCAAACAAACAAACAAACTCTTCAGCTTTATAATATTAGTATAGATGTGCATTTAAGAATACTTATTGGTAATAATTACCACCTATTTCGGTTTTTATACCAGTATTTGTTACTTGGTAGTACCTAAACGGGTGTAATTGTAAGATACCTTATCTCGCCTTTTGTGTACTGACAGATGAGGTAAAAAAAACTATGGAAGCTTTATCTAGTCCACAATCAGTATTCAGTTACGATGAAAAATGAAAGTTACAAGTGATGTGTGTCAGCGAGCCAATCTATTGTTCCTGCGATATCGATCGTGATGTTGCGGCAATTAGACGCGACGGGTAATCGATTAGCGGAAACTGTTTTCTATTTACTATGTAGGTTTTTACTTACTATTTACCTTTCACTGTTGTGTTTCGAGATATTGTGGTGTTGGAGCTTTTGGTACTGAAAGCGAGCTTTTAAATTGACCAATTTTACGTCTCGATGAAGTCTGATTCGCTGAAAAGTCGGAATATGGGCAGTCTTGTTAAATGTAGAGTGGTTAGCTTAGAGTGGTAGTAACCTAGTGGTTAGCGAAGCACTTTTACTGTTTAGCGGTCGATCCATCAAAAGCGGCCGAGTTTCCTAGATACTGACAATGTATACAATGCATACAATGTACTTGTATATGTAGTTACCTCACGATGTCACGATGCTTTCCTTCTTTGTTATAGCGCGTGAGATTTAAAACTTTAAATCGCACTTAATTCCGAAAAGTTAAAAGAGCGTTCCCTGGGATTTGAACCATTAGGCTGTCCACCGCTTATATAATTATTTTTCATCTGCAAACAAATCGCATCCAAATACTGACCGTGCAGGGTGCCGGGCTATAAGCGCTTCAATCTAATGCATAATTTATCTAATGTTATTTTAAATCCTTCCAGGCAACACAGCCCTCCACATAGCATGCCTGGCGGGGCAGGAGGCGGTGGCGCGCGCGCTGCTCGCCGCGGGCGCGAAGGCGGACGCGCAGTCGGCGGCCGGCTTCACGCCGCTCTACATGGCCGCCCAGGAGAACCATGCGGGCTGCGTCAAGATGCTGCTCGCCGCTGGTGCCAGTCAGACGCTGGCTACCGAGGTGATTGCTTGTCTTTAGATGGATCGGTGTGCTATAAGTAGATATGCGTTACCAGGCGTTACCAGACTACTCGATTAAGTGTCCGGCCAAAATTACCAGTAGGTATCCAGCTTTTATAAGGGGTCTTTGCAAGATTCGAGCGGAGCAAAGTTTGTCCGACATTTTTACACAGATGTCCTGTCTGACTGGTCTTTCCGAGTATTGTTCGTATAGTAAAGCGACTTGGCAACTCAAGTATGACTCATACTGTATGAGGCATGCGAGTCGAAAAATTAAGAAGCATTAAGTACCCCTCACATTGTGAAAGTAGATCTGAGCCCAACATTGGGGCAATTATGGGTTGTGATGGTGCATATTAATTGGTGAATTATAGTTTTTAAGTTTTCCAAGGGGCTCCGTGTTACACCGCAGTCTACCGTTAGGATTTCAATTCAAGACCTAACACTAATCGATCAATGCACCCACCCCCAGGATGGGTTCACACCCCTAGCAGTGGCGATGCAGCAAGGCCATGACAGAGTGGTAGCAGAGCTGCTGGAGTCGGACACGCGCGGCAAGGTGCGCCTGCCCGCGCTGCACATCGCCGCCAAGAAGAATGACGTCAAGGCTGCTACTCTGCTGCTGGAGGTAAGTTTACGTCAGATGTAACTGTCAAACTTAAGAGTGACCAACACTGAACAATAGTCAGGTTCAGTGTCGGTTACAGTTGAAATAGGCGGCAGCGGAGGTTGGTGCTGTCTGCTTGTTTGCTACTTCACTTTCTTAAAAAGCTGAAACAAATTACGTTTTATTTCCATCTGTTCATAAATTAAAAGTTATGTCAGTATAAAGAATCATGCCTATGCAGCCTATCAATTTCCGAATGTCTCTACTGGTTTCCGAAAATGAAGCGAAAGCAAGTATGAACTAGTAGTTCATATCAAACATTATGTCACATAAAAATTTTGATGTAACGTCCCCAGAACGAGCACAACCCGGACGCGTGCTCCAAGTCGGGGTTCACGCCGCTGCACATCGCGGCGCACTACGGCAACGCGGGCGTGGCGCGCGCGCTGCTCGCCGCCGGCGCGGACGCGGGCCGCGCGGCCAAGCACAACATCACACCGCTGCACGTCGCCAGCAAGTGGGGGCAGCTGGCTATGGTGGATCTGCTCGTTGAGAACGGTGCGTCTTTGGTTCTTCACGCGTATCGATCAATGAATTTACAATTTTGACAAAGAAGAAGTTGTCATTGGTCCTTGTAAGTGTTGACATTGATAGTTGTTAAGCCAAGTTGGATGTTTTGTTAAAACTTCTGACATTGTGCTTGACCAGAGTAAACCTTCCACCAATCGGCACTGGAGGTACGTAAGTCATTATGGGCGTTTAGTCAGTTTATCGTTGATGTCTTACCATAAGTTGAATTTGCTCGGAATTTCCTTGTTTCCCTGCGCCGTTTAAATAATAAATAAATATCGAATCTCACTATAACAAGTGTGTGTATTTATCAGGAGCCAACATAGCAGCGGTGACGCGCGACGGACTCACCCCCCTGCATTGTGCTGCGCGCTCCGGCCACAGCAACGTGGTTTCGCGGCTGCTGCAGCACGGCGCGCCCATCACCAGCAAGACTAAGGTGAGGGTCTGTGGGTACAGTGCGGTCGGGTATGGAAGTAGTTAAAATAGTATCCCACACAAATGTCAATGTTTATGCACCTTTACGCCCCTGTCATCAAGAGGTAATGCAGATTGATTGGGAGGATTTAAAATGCCGCAAGTAAAGGAGATGTTTCAAATCCGGCCCACAATATGTACAGTACCTCGAAAAATCGAGAAAAATCCATGGAATTCGGGAAAATTAAAGATAAATTACCTAAATGCATACTTTTCTGGTACAAAAATTGTATCTATCATTTAATTTTATCAAGTTTCAACATGGCGTCTTACCAATTTGTCATTGATCACAGATCACGAACTGTCTACTGTCACTTTAATATGACAGAAATGTACGTACATATGTCAAACTTCAATCAAATCAACCAACGTGACATGTGATGACAGCTTACCGCCATGACGGATTTTTGTTTTTGTGTTGCAATTTCAATTGTATATTTTTGTGTTGTACCAAAAAACTAAACCAATTTGAAGTGATTGGATAGTTAAAAACTGTTTGAATTGCGATTCTCCATATTTTAGTATGGTGTACAAAGTGGTGGCCGGGGCTCCATACATTTTGAAACAACTCCTTTTGGTTACAAGCTGAGTTGAACTGTGAGCACTGGTAATAAAATTGGTTTTAGCTTGACTAGAAATTCCGTATTCGGGACGAGGTAGTGTGTGGATTTTGTTGGGATAAAATCGTCCCTAGCCGGGACTAAATTGAGTGTATTTTAACTTGAAATAAAATTAATATTTACACTGCTCTATTATACTTTTCTAGAACGGTCTGACCCCATTACACATGTCGGTGCAAGGCGAGCACGTCGAGACCGCTCGGGTGCTGCTGAGTGAAGGAGCGCCCATCGACGACGTCACCGTCGACTACCTCACCGCGCTACACGTCGCCGCGCACTGCGGACACGTCAAGGTGAAACCTACTTTATTGTCGTTGTGTTAAAGATCAATTTACCTTATTCGGGGGTAGATAAGTGTTTTGGACGTGTGGCGGCGATACGTTATTGGCTGGGATGATAATAACGAATCGTATTGGTGATAAATAGTTGGAGCTTGAGTATGAGCTAAATACTGTCAATACGGTTTCAGGTAGCAAAATTACTGCTCGATCGAAATGCCGACGCGAACGCGCGGGCACTCAACGGGTTTACACCCCTCCACATCGCCTGCAAGAAAAATCGACTAAAGGTCGTCGAGTTACTACTCAAATATGGTGCCAGTGAGTACATATATTACGTTCGTTTTATATAAACAGCTAACTAACGAAACGAGTAATCTTATGGGAAGTGGTGGACAGAAGTCCACTGTTAACACTGACCATTTGGCCTAACTATGTCCGACTTTATCCGGACGCTTGGTAACACTACTCTCAGTTGATTCACGGCTTAAAATAAGCTTTATTTCCCCCGCAGGCAAATCAGCAACAACCGAGTCAGGACTGACCCCGCTACACGTAGCGTCGTTCATGGGCTGCATGAACATCGCCCTAGTGTTACTGGGCGCGGGAGCAGACGCGGACGCGGCCACCGCGCGCGGCGAGACGCCATTGCATCTCGCTGCGCGCGCGCACCAGACTGATCTCGTGCGGGTGCTGCTACGGAACAATGCTAAGGTAATGTCAACCTTATGGCACACAACATACGGTACACATAGCGTCGTTCATGGGGTGTATGAACGTCGCGCTAGTACTCCTGCGGGCGGGAGCAGACGCGGACGCGGCCACCGCGCGCGGCGAGACCCCACTGCATCTCGCTGCGCGCGCGCACCAGACTGATCTCGTGCGGGTGTTACTGCGGAACAATGCTAAGGTAATGTCGAACTTATGGCAAAAAACATACGTTATACGTACGTGCAAACGTCACACGTGACGTTGACGTTGCTGAAGCCTCAATCACGCTATCGAAGATTTCTACATCGCTCTCATATATACAACATCACGAGAGCATTTACTTGGGGCCTTCCCACCAGGCATGTCGTCTTGCTTAGGTGGGAAATCTGCCTTTGCCAAAGCTTCACCACTTCAATGAAGACCTGATAATCTTATAAAATGCCGTCTACTGTAGAATCTAGAATAGTTCTTAGTTCTTCTAGTTCTTTGCTATCCTATACCAGTTCTAATTGTCACCGGTCCCCAGGTGGAAGCGCGCGCGCGCGAGGAGCAGACGCCCTTGCACGTGGCCGCGCGGCTCGGGCACGCGGACATCGCGGCGCTGCTGCTGCAGCACGGCGCGCAGGTCGCCGCCGCCACCAAGGACCGGTACACGCCGCTGCACATCGCTGCCAAGGAAGGTTGGTGGGGTGACAACGCATGTACGTTACACAGTGACGACACGAAGTCACGAATAGCGTGATGCTATTGAAAATTTCTACAGCGCTCCAATGTACAGCATCTACATTGACGAGTTTGGGCTCGGCCAGTAGGCCACCCTCTAGACATGTCGTCAAGAGTAATAAATAAAGCAAAAGGTGATTAAAAAAAAGGCAAGCAAGTAAGCCTTGGTCGACAGTATTAAATTTTATAACATAGAGCACACTGCATTCCGTTTTCAACTGTTAACTTACCCCTTAGCGTATTAGTTTTAATTTTTTAACTATGATTCATTGCTCGACACTAATCGTCTTGTCAAGTCGTCATCTATTTGAGGCGAAGCTTTTTAACTTAACACATTACAATATCATACAATATACTACATTACCTAAATTCTGCAACACAGGCAAAGAAGAAGTAGCATCGATCCTACTCGACCACAACGCACCCATCGAAGCGGAGACCCGCAAAGGCTTCACGCCGCTCCACCTAGCGGCGAAGTACGGCGACATGGGCGTCGCGCGGTTACTGCTCGCGCGCGGCGCGCAGCCAGACGCGCCGGGCAAGAGCCACATCACACCGCTGCACATGGCCACGTACTACGGACACCCGGATATCGCGCTGCTATTGTTGGATAAAGGTATGGGGGAGAATGGAAGGGGATGGGGAGGGTTTTGTAAGACGCCGCTCCACCTAGCGGCGAAGTACTGCAGCCCTACGCCCAACGGAGTTGTGTGATATGTGTTGTGGATTGGTTGTCATAATGGACTGTCTTTCTAAGAGTCTCAGGTTCGATTCCCAGGAACTGGCTGGGGAAGTTTGAATGTGTGAAAATTTCTCTTTTTGGTCTCTTGCTGTGTGTGTTGTGCATCGCACTCATATATGGAATCCTAGCGTGGGTCTATTAGTGAGTAGCGTTATTATAACCATCTATACTTTATAGATCGTCATAATAATATAAGGAAATTATCTGCCTGCAGAGGACCACACTGCATTGCGAATGATGTTCTTGCATGTTTCACCGTCTTCAATATACATAATATAAATTTAAAATAATCGTTTTCACAGAAGTTTCCAAAAATAGTAACTCGATTCGATGTGTGTGTGAATATCACTAAAGAATTTTATCAACGCTCATTTTATAGCAAAGATTTTCTCCAATAATTCTGTTAACGACCAGGCTAATTGGGAGAAAATCACCTTTAGAATAAACAAAATCACAAACTTTTTAAAATGAACCAAGTGTGATTTATTCATTCATTATAGTCTCTATTTCGTGACGCATAAAGTGTGATTTTAGTCGTAAGTTATAGCCTAGCTTAGCTAGATAGTAAGCTAGTGTCTGATGTAGGTGCGTCGCCGCACTCGCTGGCGAAGAACGGCCATTCGGCGTTGCACATCGCCTGCCGACACAATCACCCCGACATCGCATTCGCATTGCTAGAACATGGTGAGTATACTGTTTAGTATCTATACACTTACATATTTACTTTAGTTCATCAATAGTACACCATAACATAAAGTATCTACCAGCAGCCTTCTTTGAAGGTGTATGCAACAATTGCCGTTTGAAACTGTCATCTCATTAAATTAATTGGGAGGTATTCGGAATGGCTATTAGAGTCAACACAATATCAACATTACACATCAACATATGTACATTTTACACATCAACGTTAGTTGTTGTTAGTTAACACTTTAAACGACTTGGTATTTGACGGTATTTGATTATTTAGGTCTTAGAGAGTTGAACTGACATCATTACTAAGTACTGCCTATAAACATAATTATTTGTGGCTAATGGTACACCGTACAATACAATACAAATACTCTTTATTTGTATGCCTGATTTAGACACAAACAAAGAAGTATAAAAATATGGTATACAAAAGGCGACCTTATCGCTACAGTAGCGATCTCTTCTAGGCAACCTTTGGGAAGAGGATAGATCGTTGGTATTACACAGATTGTAAAATGTACATCGGGAAAGGCCGCAAAACTCTGAACAGATGGCGCTACTAGAGTATAAGAAAATTTAACAAAGTTTGAATTTGCAGATGATAAAGTGTGTGTTACAAAACAGATGCAGACCCGGGCGTGAAATCAAAGGCGGGTTTTACACCGCTGCATATGGCCGCACAGGAAGGACACGAGGATTGCGTAGAGATGCTCATAGAGAGGGGCGCTGATGTCAATGTGCCTGCTAATAATGGTGAGCATTTATTGTAATAAGGTCTATACTATGGTTTCTTCTTCTTAGTCGTTATCTTCATTGCTGAAGGTCGTGTCTAGCTTGAAAGTATTGGTCACTCGGTGCACTATGCTTCTCCAAGATGTTCTGTCCTCGGCGGTTTTTAGGGCTTGAGTTATCGGCAGGCCTGTGAAGGTCTTTACTAGGTCAGACCAGCGGGTAGGTGAGCGACCGCGTGGTCTTTTCCCGTCGACCTTGCCAACTACCATCAGCTTTTCTAAGCTATTAGGGTCCCTTCGAGCAACATGTCCAAAATATTTGAGAATCCGCTGAAAGCACATAGCGGACAGTCTTGTGGTTATCTTGAGCTCCTTTAGTATAGACACGTTGGTCCGGCGAGCTGTCCATGGAATACGCAACATTCGCCTCCAACACCACATCTCAAACGCATCTATTTTATACCTCTCTTTCTTTCTAATCGTCCAGGATTCGGCGCCGTAAAAGAAGATTGAGAAGACCAACGTCCGCACCAGCCTCACTTTGGTTTTGCGGGATATGTTGCGGTCTTTCCATATCCTAGTGAGTTTAGTCATAGCTGCCTTGGACATTTGGATCGTTCTGGCTATTTCCTTCTCAGTACCACCCTCGTTAGTGAGAAGAGAGCCGAGATAGACGAACTGGTCAACGAACTCCAGGTCTCCGAGTTCATTGGAGCGAATTAGCAAGCCGGGTCTATCTACCATCAAGATTTTCGTTTTCGCCTTGTTGATGGTGAGGCCAACTAACTCACTTTCTTTCTGTATCCTGGACAGCAGTTGTTCTATGTACTATGGTTTAAGTTGTTCCAATCTGGTCGAGGAGTATGGTGGAATCTTCGAATCGTTCAAATCTCGGGTCGTTTCGGAAAGATAAAATGGTATGCGATTACATTAACAGTCCGCCAAATTGTTGAATTGGGCGCCTTTTTCATGAGGCCGCTTTTGAGCGTCCGATATACACATCTACTTTTATTAATAAACGATGCCTTTTCGGTAATTTAAAACCAAGCATGGATTACTTTTAATCTCTGTCAATTAAACGTTAATGTAGGTAATAGATTTAGATATGTTGTTGGCATTGACCGATAAATTATAATTAGAGGAAAAAATAAAATAGGGTAAACTGAGGAGAAATTGGCCATTATTTCGTATTGAAATTTCGAGTGGCCAGTTACTTACAGTGACCAATTATTCCTCAGTTTCCCTTACCTACCCATCCATCATACACCCAATCAAACAACAAACGTCTGTCCGTCCAGGTCTAACAGCGCTCCACCTAGCGGCGGGCGAGGGCCGCACGGGCGCGGTGAAGGCGCTGGCCGCGGCCGGCGCCCGCGTCGGCGCGCGCACCCGCGACGGCTACACGCCGCTGCACGCGGCCGCGCACCACGGGCACCTGGCGGCGGCGCGCGCGCTGCTCGAGTGCGGCGCCGACGTGCATGCGCGCGCTGCGCACGGGTAAGTTGTTGATTGAGGTCGACGGAACCCCGCTGTGAGGGCTCCCGTAATTTTTATTTTAATAAACGATATACGCGTATTTGAGGAACATGTAATAACATAAATATGTTTTTTAGATTCACCCCTCTGCACCAAGCGGCGCAGCAAGGTCACACGCTGATAATCCAGTTACTGCTCAAAAATAACGCGGACCCGAACACACTTTCTGCAGTAAGTCTATTTTATTTACCATCAAATCGTAACAATTTTAAGTTAAAAAACAATTAGAAATTCCCATAACTTTTTTTGCAACCTGAGGACAAATAGCCAGAATATGACCCATCTTTTGTCATCGGTTACGGCGGCACATGGATGTTTGTAACCAATGGCATCGCCGAAGCCTGATTGAACAAAGAGGTGGAATCCCGCATCATTTTGGGCTGTCCGGCTTCCGCGACTGACACACGTAGAAAACAATTAATTATCATTAAAATACGAAGGATGGTTGTTAAGCATCGCGAATAACGCGATTAAATTGTACCACGAAGAATGAGTACCAACAGACTTCTAGTGCCGTAGACCTGTCCGTTGTTAAATTTTTGCAACAAGCAAAAGAGTTTGGTTTGCAGATAATCAAATAGCCCTTACACCCCCATTTCGTTACAGACAGGACAAACAGCATGCGCCATCGCGGACCGTCTTGGATATATCAGTGCGGTGGAGGCTCTACGACCTGTTACAGAGAATACGCTTAGTCAAGCTGTCGGCGACACTGGTGAGTCTTTATGAATTTTGTTTTAATGTTGTTAGAGCTCAAAATATTTAAAAACGTGTTCGATTACTTGAGCTGGCATACAGTTCTGCAGTTTTTAGGCGGTTTGCATACAGTTCTTGATGATGTTGCGTCAATATAGATTTCATTTTAAGATGACACTTCTATTAAACTATTATGAAAAATATTGCATATGCATACTTCTGTGTGTAGAGCAACGCTTATATAATTAGCATTCCTGTAAAAAATATTCAAGACATGATAACATATTCTTTTCTTTAACTGTCGTTTAGAAATTATGTTCAGTCGCAAACACTAAGAAATAGTGGCAAGAGTGCAACGTTGATAAACAAGTTGTGTGTTGATCACAAAAATAATTTTTACTGTACCTTACGTCATCTGTGAGCTCATCAAAAGCTAAGAATAAATATGAAGCAGTAATGTTTGTGTTATTTCTGGTGCGTCGTCACACGCTTTGTACAGAAAACTCGTTTAAGGAAATTTTATTTCCTTGTGTGTTATTCGACTATGAAGCCGGTAGTACATTTGAACCTGCTTTAATACAGCTATTGCTGTATTCAAAAATTAAATGTTCTTAAAAGTCAAATAAAGTTATATCCTAATATACATATTATCAGGCATCTTTAGTAGAACTATACATGTAAAACCTGCTTTCCCATCTCTTCAGTATAACTATACCTTTACCTATTTAACCATATCTGAAACGATTGCTATTCATTTATATTAGGCGTTATTACCTTTACATCAATCTATACAGTTAGGGGATTGTTTTTGTATAAATTGCAATGATATAAGTTTATTACAATAGTTATAGATAGTGTGTTCTATAAATTGACTAGATTATTTAACAGTTGTGTATGACCTATATCTATGGGCGTACCCAGATGAAAATCAAACAGTTGATAAATAAGAATATTAAAAAAAAAATAACGTATTAGCAATATGTCCTGATATTATTAATCACAACCCCTTAACTGTACGTACACGATTTTAATTGATATTCTTAATGACGGCGACTTCCCGCCTCTAACACGGCGGCATTTCTATTTGATTCAGTTTTGGACCCAATTACCAGTAATAAAGTTAATTTAGTCATCGATAAGCTATGAGGAAACGATGGACTAATTTCGTGTAGAGCAATTGATGAGGACCTCTGACATGGCCTGACCACATGGTGCGGATGTACCATTGTACCATTGACGATGCACAGTTGGAATTTGTACGTATAATCGTATCGTAAGAGTGAAGGTAGGTATAATAATTATTTAGTCGATTTCTCAATTTTTGAACGACTACATATCGTGTTCTACGAATTTCTAGCCAATATTATGTACATAGGATACTTCCATTTGCTAGATTAATATAGAGGTACATCAGATGCTTCCATTTTCTAGAAGAATATAGAGGACGTTATTGAGCTATATATCGGCAAGTTTTTATCCCGAAATTTCCACGGGATCGGATTTAGGAGGGAAAAACTCACGCGCCAATAAAGTCGAAAGCATAGCTCGTATTTAATAAAAAAGAACAATTCACAGAATTTGATAAGAAATAAGCGCAATAATGATTGCATGCAAATTTGAGTTGGTTCGCGTAAAATCGAACATTAGATCTAAATGCGATCGCGACTGCGCAGCTAAATTTAATTATATCCGCTGCCCGCAGTTCATAATAAATTTTCACTAGAAATTTATCAACACTGCATCGATATGAGGAATGACGTCTCTAACATAACCCGTAATAATTTCCTGTGTACTTTTATCCATGTGGTATGTTAAATTTTCGTACCTCATGATGCAGTTATTTACGTGACAGATAAAATGTTTGTTCTTGGATTGTGGGTTTCAGTATCCAGCTGAAGTTATGCTTGATTGTAATTTGACCTTGGGCCAGACTCAGTTGCTATAAGTATTTTATTTTTTAGATAAATAAGCTAACTATTCGTTTTAATTAAAGAATCTGTCAACAATGTGTTCAACAAAAATATATAATAATCTATTCAAGTAAATAAGATTTATCTTTTATTGGTTATGAAACGGTAAAAGGTACAGTTACTGGTGCAGAGGTCTTGACCTCACTAGTCTTCAATGTATAGGAACGTGGAGATATCCGAGCGTATCAGCTTCAGTTACAATGTTAATGTTATTCAATACGATTACTAATTTCTTTATTATTTCTATGACTATAAATAAAAAGTAATAAAGTATGCACCTCGTTGGATTTCTTCCCCTCGATTAAAAATTATTTTCTATGACCAAAGATGTTAAACTTTGTGGTGATTGGTCACGATAATATGTACGACAGTCGCGCTTTTTCAAAATTACTGTGTATGACTGTGGATTCCAAAGATTATTTTATTATAGAGATGATATGATACACAAAGAAATAACTGAATGAGAGCAATAAGTTAGGCCAAGGGCAAGTAAATAAAATGACATAAATTAAGGCTTTTTGACAAATATTCGTTTAAACTCGCATCGCGATAGTTTGGAATTTTAGAATTGAAGGTGTAAAATTTATAAAACACCTAGCTTATGTACAAATAAGCTACTTCAACTCTTTTAAATATTATAAATAGTTTATTTTAAATGGTATTTAAATGGGAAATCTGTGTATGTGAGCGTTTATAATTTTAATTATATTATAATGATATTCATGTGTTTTATTCAACGTTTTAAATAGTATTTATCTAAACCATAAAGTTTTAACTACCCTCTGTTTGCGTATTTATTCTTCGTCATAGTCAACATCTAGAAACGTCCGTCGATTTATGATACATTTCCATCTTTAATTGTTTTATAATAGCCATGTCTCTACAAATACGAATTAGCCGTTTAAACTGTTTGAAACACTGGGTGTGCAGTGCTGCTGACGTCACAAAGCAATCGTAAATATGCCGATATGTTTAGTCCGATGCTCAACAATGGCTGATTTTACGATTCGTTCTAGAACGTTCGACGCGACGGTCACATTTCTAAATGCATTCAGTGTGACCAACTTACCGAAGCGACGTGAGTAAATTGAGGTGTAGAAGGACGTTATCGTAATTTCTTCAAATGCTAATTCTATTACAACTATGAAATTATCTTAGTTAGCCAACATTAGCTGATTCGTTTCAAATTGCTGTTAGCCTAGTAAATATTTATTAAAACATATACCTAATTCAATCATAAGTTCCGGATTTAATTTTTAAAGTACAATTTTTCGACTTAGATATAAAGTACTTATAGATATTACGAGAATAGTAAAATTAATAAAATATTAAAATATAATTATTTATCTCTATTCTAGACACTCGGTGTTTGAATATGTAAACAAATGTTGAAATATTGATCCAGTTGCGTCGTAGTCGCGGTGGTGGTGAAATACAGCTTGTCAGATGGTACGGCTTTATTATTTATTTTAATAATCGACAAACAGACAGACGAGCAATCTGATATTAAGTGGTCACCGTCGTCCATGGTCGTCAAAATTATGACCGATGCGTTGGCGGCCATGAAAAAAGAGGCACGGCACGAGGAGGAATGAAAAAAAGGAAAGGAAAGGGAAAAGGAAGAGAAAAATATAGTAATTTTATCAATTACTTGGATAAAAGAAAAGATCTGTAAGTTTCCTACACACCTTTATACATGAGTATAGTTTAGGAACTATTAGGATAAAGTTATTCAAAGTGTGAAGTCAGAAATCAAAACTTGGACAGCGTGGTGAACTATTGCCGGTACTCCTCACAATGTGAGTGTGAGAGAAGGCGCAAGCCCTGCAGTGTGATAGATATGGGTTGCAAATCGACCATGCATAGAGCTCGAGTCATATTGATTTTCATTACACTTTAAAATAGTGGGCGGATGCATAAAGCCGATAGTGGAGTCTGCTCCAAATACGGACACGTCGTAATATTAGCGATGACCGAACCAATGACTGCTCAGAGTGACATGCGGTTCGTTGAGACTTGACAAAAAATATACAAGTTGAGAGACTTATACTGAGAGACTAGTAACATTATAATTAAAATTATATGTATGATTGATGATTGAAATTAAATTATCCGAGTGATGTTCTAATATGATGACTTCTTCTGAGACTAGAATAGAATTTGAATTTGAATTTATGAAAACAATATACCAAGTGAAAACCGGTTGGACCGATTTTGATGAATTAAGTATCTAGATGTCTAGATGATTTAGATTTAAAATTCGAACCGGTAGATGGCGTTATTATTGGTATTAACTAAAATAACAACACTCTTGGCTATATCACAGTGCTGTAATAAAAAGTGTCATAAACATAAGCATAAAAAATTTGCACAACGTAAGCCAGATCTAGTATAATAAAATATTGGCGATCCTACAAAGATTAAACCAATAAAATTAAATGCGTATGTATTCCAACTTGTCCGTCGTGTAGCTATTCAATCTAATGTCGAACGCAGCGCCATGCCAAGCCGTAAGTCGTACGGCAAGCTATGCAACCTACAAACTTATTGCTCATTTGAAATTCAAATAAACCATAACTCGTTGACCGGCAACTCTTTTATAAATGTCCAGTAATGACAGGGATAAAGTGCAATTTTCTTTTACAAACAAGTCCTTATTGCGTCGATTGATTAAAAAACGTGGTTATTTTTATCACAACTGTATCTAACGCGATCGATAAGCATACATAACATAGTTAGGACCTTATGCTACCTATACAAGAACAATCTTGTTTTGTATACAAATGTAACTAAGTTGAAGACTTTTTGTTTCTTCCAAGAGCCAGTCGGATTTTAATAAAATATTTTTGTGTATGATAGCTACCTTTTAAGAAAAGCTATAATTTTAGTTTAAATATTGCTTTAATATGCCTAAATTGGAGTTTTTTGTAGCTCTCTTATCTCGCTCTGCCTTGATAACTCAGACCAATCCTGGCTGATATCAGTTTACTTTTATGCCATCCCTCCGTGGTCCGGTGGTCCATTTGCCGCCCATTCACCTGCGTACCGCCCGCGTGCGGTGCACACCATACACGCCCGCTTGTGGCGGGCCTGGTTGTTGCTGTTTACTCTATGATAACAGTAATATTTTTCACTTAGAATGTAATACTTGGTACAAACCACCTGATGATTAGTACCTAAGCGATTTGAAGCGATTTGTGCTCGTTACTTTAAGGCGTGGCAAAATAATAATAGTTGTTAACATCAAGAACTATTCATGAACGCTTATTATCTATTTAATTATTTTTATAATTGAAACCAGCAAAATTTGTTATTTACTGCACCTAATACTAGACTCCGTATCTTGTCATTATGCATTACCAAGCGATTTTCAAAAAGAGGGCAGCATCCATTACTTGTCAAGTTCTCATGCTTGCGCTATCGAGCTCCATTACCCAGCTATTAATTTCGATGGACGAATTATTGGAGCTGCGAGTTTATAAAACCTGATATGAAGGCTTGTAGTTTACAGCAATGCATAAAGTATGTAAATCTAAGGCTACGTAGTAATTTATTATCAATGGCTTGTATAGATAACGAAGATGAGGTTTTAAAGTGTGTAGTTATAATTGAATGCGTTCAATTCAAGGACTCTTTAAATGCAAATTATTGACATACGTTTGGACGTGCTATTTAATGACAATTTACAAATTTATTATGACGATTTACAAAATTCTAAATTGTAAACCAAATACTCAGCCTAGTGTCAAAATGCCGCATAAGCCGCATAGTTGTTAGGCAGCCAACTTCATGGTTATGTTTATATAAGATATTAAAAATGTCAATTTGTTACCTACTTTTCGTGACAATAAAGCCCATATAATTTTAGTACGTACTGTATCAAAGCGAAGTGGTAAAGGTACCTCTACATACCGGCTGTGTTCCAAACGGGCATTGTAAGCAAATCACTGAATGTGACCTACTGCGATGATGCGCTCATGTTATAATATCACTTAGTAATGCATAATTCATTCCAGTCCATATCAAACAACGTCCGTCAGTGCCGGCAAATCGACTACAAATTATAGTTTTCAGTTCTTCAAATTGTGTGGGGTGACCATGGTTTGGCAATTTTAAATACAGTTGTCGGTCGTATCGGATATGTGGGGCGTGAGACATTCTGAAAATACCACGGTATTATGTTCAAACATAGTAATCTAATTTTACTACACGGTCAGATAACAGTCATAATTTTCCGTTGTTAAGTGAGATATCGTGTGAATGTATGAATCATGAAGTTGTTTTGTAATGATTACGTTCTGCCGTGTTCTTTAAAATTGAATGCCAAGGTTTTTGTATGTGAAGGGATACCCGGTTTTTTCTGTATGACAATAAATATTTCTGTATAATAAAAAAAATATTCATAAGATAGTACTACATTTTAATACTTAATTTATCTTTTTCCACTTGTCTTCTATTCTTATATTTTCAAATAAATTTTTCACAGGTAATTTTTCTCCACTTCCAAAATATCTCAGTAATATTTTATAAGTTACTAGCTTTTGCCCACGGCTTCGCTCGCGTTAAGAAGTATTATTATTCATTAGGTATAGTTTTTGCGGCTTATCTTTTGTTGGCGCTATAATACTATCCTACCTATAAAATAATAACCTATAATGAAATGAAATAAAAATAAATAAATCCTTAAACCAAACGAAAACAAAACATTTGTATTTCGGCATAATTATGTATTTGTATCATACGGCGGCCGCTCATCATCGGGTTTAAGTAACTCAGTGAAAACACAACGATCGCGCGTTTTAGAATACTACTAACGACATCTATTGTCAAGATTTAGAACTAAAAATTATTTTGTTCGTTTTAATTTATTCGTTCCATTAGGTACTGATAGGTTCAAACTAATACATTTACATCCTCCATCATCCCTTATTTTATCCCAAGGGGGGTTGAATTTATCAAAATCGTCTAAGCGGACGTCTTTATCATAGTAGCTCCAATCTTTAATTTCAGTTAAATCAGTCGAAAATCACAAACTTTCATTCCCTATTTTATCCCTTCGGGGGTTAATTGATCAAAAGCGGATGCCTACGTTATAACATCAACCTGCATGCCAAATTTCAGCCCGATCCATCCAGTGGTTTGGGCTGTGCGTTCAGTTCAATCAGTCGAAAATCACAAACTTTCATCCCTTATTTTATCCCCTTAGGGGTTGAATTGATCAAAATACTTTCTTAGCGGATGTCTACGTCATAACATCTACCTGCATGCCAAGTTTCAGCTCGATCCGTCCAGTGGTTTGGGCTGTACGTTCAGTTCAATCAGTCGAAAATCATAAACTTTCATCCCCTATTTTATCCCCTTGGGGGTAGAATTGATCAAAATCCTTTCTTAGCGGTTGTCTACGTCATAATATCTATCTGCATGCCAAATTTCAGCCCGATCCGTTCAGTGGTTTGGGCTGTGCGTTGATAGATCACTATATAAGTCAGTCAGCCAGTCAGTCACCTTTGAGTTTTATGTATACTTATAGATTATAGATTATTTTATAAGACAAGTAAAATAATTACATTGTCATAATATTTTTTGTAGTTATTCCATGTATATTTTCAATAGACTCTCCCTAATTCTGGGACATGGTGGCCCTACTCAACTCGTTCAACTAAAATTTCAATGCATCTTCGAACCAATAGTCATTATCTAATCTATGCACAATAGATGCCGTTAAGTCATATGTCAGTGTGTCACGCAGATGAGTGCATGTGTTTCTTACGTAGAGCGTTCTTCTCTCTGTACTTAGGTATGTGGTGTCTAAGATTTGATATAAAGTAGAACTTGTGCAGTGTCTTGTTTGGGAAAATTTACTCGGTAAGTTTTTTTATGGAATTAAAAGTAACTTTAACGAGCTTACAACCCTTCCGCTGCTCCCCATAACAACTGTGACAGAACAAGAGTTTAAGGAACTATAATGGTTAGTACAGTTAGCAGACTGTGTTAGAACATAAGTTGCTGAGTTTTTTTTAGTAGGTTTGAATTTTAATTTTGAAACGGTAACTGTCCTTACCGTTTCAAAATTAAAATTCAAAATCATTTATTCATGAAAGTATTACCGATACACTTTTTGAGAGTTAACAATGTTAGTGTAGTTAGTCGTTTGAGTCTCGATCTAATTGGGTCACAGTTCCGTTGCTACTCTTGAGAACTTAGATGATCGCCCCTAAAAAGCTAAACCTTTCTAATCGGAAGAGAATGCTGTTAAAACTTATAACACACACAATCAGTAAATGAACTCTTGGCTCTGCCACCTGTTTATTATGTTGTCTGTCTGTCAGCTATAAGGTGACTTTGTTGTCTTGGAGGATATTAAACTGTTATAAGACTGAGCGAATGTGGAAGTGCGCTGTTCCGGTTTCATCCGCCGACAGGATAATAATCTCCATAAGGAAGTTAGTTGTACGTTTGACTGCAATTCTACATAATAATATGTATTGCGTGTTGTTAGTATTGGGATTATCTATTTAACATAACTTTTTACAAGAAAATAACGGACTTCTAAATCAAGATGTTGAGTTGCTCAAATTGATATGGGCTTAGAAGATAAGCACTAGCTCACGATAAAAAAAATTAAATGCAAACTCAGTCACAACTTAAAATGTTAAATGTAAATTAAATTAATTAATTAACTTAATTAAATACGCATTATTGAAAATGACTCAATAACTACTCGCCAGCTGATGTTAATTTCTTTTTCTCTGCTCGTTGCTTTGTGGAATTATATTATGTTCAAATTATTTATTTAATTTGGTAACATCTGCGAGTGAATGAACATTTTGACACGTCCCTTGAATAAAATTCCGTAACAATGGTTCACACTCGGAAATAATTCGATACAGTGTGGCTATAAATAATAGCTTGGGAGGCGGAGACGAGGTGGGTGTGACGTCATCGGTAACGGATTTAGCGGATCCAAACTGGTAATTTAGCTGTTTATATATATTTCTCTCCAGAATCCACAGATAACACAATCGATAGAAATGACAGGAAAAAAGATCATATCATAAATTATCAGATCATAAATTCCTAATCAAATCATACATAGTGTTATTTACATATCTTGTTCTTTGTACCTTCTAATTAATGTTAGGAGAAAATGTGTTTAGTAAGACTTATTTTAATTTATTATAATTAGTGTAGAATGTTAACAATTTTGTTACGGCGGCGGCTCTACATTTATGTATAAATGCTACCTCGCATAATTGAGGATCACTGTCTTGATAAAAACATTATATGTAGTATATGACCTCATGCGTTCAAGTTAATTACAAGTTACAAGGGTTACGAATGTTCTTTCAGACGCAAGATAAAACAAGTTTATTATGATTAAGAATACTATTTAATAACATGAAGTAAACGGACTAATGTTTCAACCTTAGAAATAGTATTCAATTAGTATAAATAAACTTTGCTGTGAGCATATTTTATGTTGGAACGAGTATATCTTTAGACTTGCTTACCTTTAAACTATGTACCTCCATCCCACAATAAAACCATGTACAAACGTGATTCAAAGTATACAATATACAACTAAAATCTAAGTACGTACTACGTATCATTATGGGTTTCGACTGAACTATTCCTGATAAAAAATAACTAAACAGGGTTTACTATCAATAACAACCCCCTGCTTGTACTCATAACTAACTAACTAGTGTTCTAACACCGTTTCTTAACTGACTAAATAGTCGCGATATGAATCCTTTTCTGTATTCGTCACAGTTGTCATGGGAGGCAGCGGCAGTGTGCCCGTTTGCTGTCTTCAGCATCATCATCTCGACCCATCATGGTCCATTATTGATTACTATGATCATTTACTATTGTTTGCAATCTTTATCCCATTCAAATACAATAACTGATCCCGCGTAGACAATTGTTCATCAGGATAAATTGACTACGATTGGTAGAGTCAAAATTTCCGACAATCCAGTTCAATCAATTGGAATATTCATTTTAATTTGTTAGATAAGAAAAAAGGTCAAATACCTACAGTAACGTTATCCGACGCATTGATAAGATATGCCTTGCTATCTCCCTTAGCACGATAATTGTGTGGAATATCTTTTAATCCTGGCTTTAGTTGCGTGTTTAACGCGATCAAATTTTACATACATTTGGAGTGAAAAATTCTTGAAAAATGAGGTATTGAAGTGAGATGAAACACGAATCGATATTAAAAATATACTAATATACTAGATGTAACTTTCTTTATGAGTTGTGTAGCAATTTATGTCGTGCTCTTGTATATCATAGTTTGTGTTTGTTATCTAATTGATGGTGTTCTCACCTAGCAAGTCCTTAAAATTAATTTAAAATAAGTTACAAGGAAAAAAATTAAAAACATAACTACTTATATTGTTGCGTTTCTAATTCTCCCACAGTACCCACAAGATGTTTGGAAATAAAAAAAACTTTATAAGATTCTTGATCTTCAAACTTGATAATTGATTTGTGGGTTTCATACGAGAAATCGCTGGTATGGCGATAGCACCATCTGTTGAGTGTCCGATATGGTCGGCCTGGATTTGCAGGAATTCCTTTAAAACCATTAGCCCATTTTCAATGTAAATACACATTTTTTTGTTGTTGAACGTGAATTGTTCAACAATTATCTTTGTTGGTTGTCTAAATAATTGTAAATGTAGAATTTGTATAATTGATAATGTGAAAATATAGGTACAATGAAACTTTCTTCCTCATTGATTAATGGTCTACTAATTATTTGGTTAAAACTTCGTAAAAATCTTGTAGTACTTTAATCTGGGGGCACGGTAGTGCCCCCACCAAATCGAGCGGTATTATATTTTGGCATTGAGACACAAGATTGGGATTTATTTATTATTATCTTTCTTCATGATGATGCACGAACATTTCCTTATAGTATACTTATTTTACTGATTGCATTTAAATTATTGTTATTTGAATGACAACTGCAATAGGTACGAGCGAGATCTGCCTTGACATCGGATATATGATATCGTATCGCGAAATGCGTGTGGTGACTGTGTTTACCACACGATTGATACCTAGCTACCATTACGAAATACCTAAATGGATCATTGTCTATGCATGAGGTTATTTATTAATAGCAAAGTAATAACGAGGCGATTGATGACAATTTTTTTGAAAACATAACTGACTTGAAAAAGTAGAGATAACTGAAAACTATCCGTCAGATGTTGCTCAAATTTATATGAGGCTAGACATGAAACACTAGCTTTCGGATACAAAAATAATAATCAAAATCGGTTCATCCAATGCAAAGTTATGGGGTAAGGTTACACACATTACAAATGCAGTCGAATTGAAAACCTACTTTTTTGAAGTCGATTAAAAAGAATGAATTCATTCTCTTTTCCGAACAATTCTTCCTTAAAAGATAATAGGTTCAGAATTCACATTTCGTCAAATGTTCACATGTACCAGGTATTGCATGTTAGGATTAGGTATGTATAAAGGCTGGTAGATGAATGGATAAGTAATTAACACATGTTAGCTGTGGTATTGAACTTTGGCGAAGTAATTTCGCTTTTACGGGTCATTGGACTCTATACCACACATTTTTGGCACGAGTTATGTAAAAGGTAGCTGAAGTAGTCATCGTATCGTTAAGCGCTAATTTTAATTTATATAAAATGGCGTTATTGCATTTTAATTGTTGACTGCGCATATTGCTGCGTATTATGTTTGTTATGAAATGAAGTTAGTTGTAAACAATATCTTTTTCTGTTCAATCTGTGAATTGGGCTTGCTTGAAATTTTATATATTTTTTGAGTGAGATAATACTACTTATATAAAAGTATTCATTTGTAAAATTTCTGGAAACTTTGTGCATTAGAAAGTATTACAGTACAAAAAAGAAAGTCATAATGTCATAATACTCATAATATAAAATATATTTAGCAGAAAAAGTTGCGCGGACACATTCGTAGAAGAGACCGTCATGAAACGAAGACCTGAATAAACATTTCTAGAAAACACAAAGCAGCGGCTAATTAATTACGTGGAAATATGAAAATAATACTTAATTAAAATTAAGCACTTGAAATAAATAATATCATGTCTAATTTTTATAATAATTGAATAACGCACCAAGTATTCTGCGGGAGACGTGGTCTATGTCAAAGTTTTTGCATGCAAACGCACGTGAGACGCCGTCAACGATACAGCGGGTGGGCAGTCTCCGTCGACCTCAGAGCTTATCACGACGTGCGACCAATCCACTCTATTAAAAATCAATCATTGTAACATTCAAACGTTACAATAACAACGAGGAAAAAACCTGGATATTTACACCTAATCAATCGCCGGTCAGTTGAAGTTTGCGCGCTAATTAGTGTGAATTAAGTGCCGAAAAATCAGTTGCTAGTATTCTAAGAATTTTGTGATGTAATTGTGAACAGTGTGTTCGTTAATGGTGTCTTTGTTCGACGGTCAACCGACCCGTGTGTTACAAACAGTGCTTTCTCAGAAGAAAACGAAAGTGTCTTACTGACACCATAAGTCGGGACTCGCTCGCTTGCTTGGTATGTTTGAATTTTCTTATTTTTATTCGACAATTTCTGGATACTTTTTTATATATTAAATTCTGTTTGATGATACTCTTAAGACATGCTTAGGCGTTTCGAAGAGTTTGTGGCTGTTCGCCAAAATTTATTATTACTTCACCAGAAGGAATTTTAATTTTACGCTTGTATGTACGTTAAATGAGAAGTTATTTCTGGTCGACGGTGTTACTGAAGGGCAAAAGCCGAAATTTCCGAGACATCGCATTTTCGAGAAACTGCTTAACTATATTTTATGCTCTTGTGCTATAACGAGAATTAAGGTCAACAACATGAGTTTATATCGATTATATCATTATTATGACAACATTGACATTTAGCGAAAACTCGGATATTCGCGCGGGGGAAATATCACGGCATTTACGTTTTCGTTCAACGAAAACTTCTATTATATGCTCTTTGTATAGAGCTTGTTTTGTTCAACCAGTGAACATACTGGACGTAAACCGCGGCGTACTATTTTTAACTTTTAGTACTGTAAAGATAATGCTAAATTGCACATACTCTAAGCATGTAATAAGTTTCTGTTTGACGCCATCTGTTGCAAGTTTCTATGTCTGCACTTGTCTCTATAGAATTTATGAATGAATTGACTACATTTCTGCTGGTACAGAGTGGTCTGAACTCGAATGCACCCACTTATAACTTTCAAATTCATATAAATTAGGAATTCAATTTGGTTTTTGGCAAAGAAAAACATTTGAGGAAACCTGCGCACCTAGTTCTCCATAATGTCCTGAAAGATTTGTGAAATTTATTAATCCTCACATCACAAGAGGATATACAGCATCCCAGAAGTGGGACAACTATGAATGGCGGTAACGATGAAGCTACGTAATAATATTGTTTAACTAGACGTCGATTCGTCATTTATTATTTGTTAAATCATTAGTCATCAGTATCACTCATCGTTTAGGTATGACATATCTCATATAAATTCATAATAAGGCTTCCACGGTTAGTGACGTGAGGCTCCAAAATAATGGCGTCGACCTTTAGCTTGTAAACGAAAACATAGTGGTATCACAGCATAAGCAGTTACAGTTAGCCGTGGTCTAGCTTTTGACTACAATCCCATCTGATGATAAGAGGAGTCGAAGATTTTGTGCACACTTTTTTTTTATTGAATTAAGGTAGCAAACGAGCATGCAGCACCAGCACCACCCTTCCGCTGCCGCGCATGGCAATTGTGACCGACTTAGAACAAGATCCAATTTAGGGACTAGGGTGGTTAGTCCGATTAGTAGATGGTGTTAGAATGTTAGTTGGTTAGTTTGTTAATAAGTGTGAGGACAGGGACTGTTAGTGATAGTTAGTCCTGTTAGTTAATATTAGTAACTATTAGCAGACTAACTTATAAAATCATTTTCTCAATTCTTTGGAGTCTTACGAATTCTTGATACCAGAATCGTATAGGTATCGTTCAAGAAATTCAAATAAATTAAGGCATAAATTAAAAGTAAAATATTTAGTCGATAAGAAATATAATTCTAACAAGTTAGTAGACTCTACCGTCCAAAATTAAATCACTTACGATCAAGTAGCATAGCAGTCAGGCATGAACTTATAATTATTATTCTCTTTTCGTGATTTTGAAGAAGATTACGTTCACTGAGAATTAAATAAAGAAAACCCCTTTCCAAAATCCTCTTCCCCAATATCCTATGTATTTTGGAAGCGTGTCTCCTAAAGTCTAAAGATTTCCGTTGATCGACTGTAATATTCCGAAATGTTCTCTGTAGACTGTGGCATTATGTACCCAGAATGTTTTTGAGTTTGAAGTGACGCAATATCATCGGCCTCCGCGTATGTTCGTGTGTTTAAATATCTGCCGATCGCTACATGTGATTTTAATTCGTATAGTTTACACACTAAATCACATGTTGCCGTATCAGAGAAGGTTAACGCGTTCTCGTATGAGTTATCTCATAGGGACCTGTTTTGTGGTTAAGTATGCGTATGCGCATGTACCACAAAGTTGTAGCTAACAGAGCAGACTGTTATTATGATTATTATATGTTATTATATTTATTCAGATTCTAAAGTGTTTTAGGTTCATGGTTGTTTATTTGAAGTGGTTATTTTAAAATTAGTTCCTACTAATACGAAGGTTGTGATTTTGGTTGGAGTAAAAAATAATTTTGATAATTATGACCAGTTCTTGAATGGATGGTTTACAAAATTATACCTGAGTTACTTTAGTAACGAACTTTGAATTAAATTCATTATTCATGTCATTAAACTACTTTAGATTAAAAAGTGGTTTGCAGTCATCTGATTAAATAAAAAGTGTTTCGTGTGTGTGTTTTTGCTGTACGTCGTGTCATTGAACCCTCTTTTTTATGAAATTGAAAAATATCTTGTCATATCTAAGTATACAGTACTTGTAAACCCGCTTTCCCTCCGCTTTGGGAAACTTATTCCTTATGTTTGCAAAGATTTACGTTTTCAAAATCACTTACCTTGCAGTTATTGCGTTCGTAATGCTATTTATAGTTTAGAGAAAATTCGGCCTCCGTGTCAATAATGTATTTATTGACACGGATATACTGATATGACCCCGTTGATCTGTTTCGACAAGAAAGAAGGACAAACAAACACCTTTTGCATTATAATTTTAGTTTAGTTTATCATATACGAACGCCTTCGTGTCTTGCCATTAGTTCATTCGTATAATTTCAGGAATAGGCGTGATTTATGATTATTTAAATTGCACAGATAACTTGCAGTAGTTTCAGAATTATTGCTCAGTATCTAAACACGTCCGACAAACACAGTGCTTTGAATTTAAATCAAAACTGTTGGTGTGATTAATGAGATCTAGTATTGACGAAACTGATATGTAAATGAAAATATCTCTATTAATCACTAATACAGGTAAGTTAGATTTGGATACAGTTTTTGAAATTATCTGTAACAAAAGCACAGACAAACAGATAAAAATTCTATAAAATCATGATTATGGGAATTATTTCGTTAAACCTATCCTCCTAAATACCCTTAGTAACATTTTTTCTCAAACATACTCCATGCAGATACATCGATGAATAAGAATTTTATACCCATTTATTGCCGTATCTGTGATATTTTACGTTGTCTTCTATAAATACAATACAATACATGTCAACGTTTGTTTATTATACAATACAACCTGATGTGACTGTGACCTTTGGTCAGCCTTTGGTACATAAATTCTTGCAAATTCGATTCCATATTACTTTCTTAAGCAGAGCTTTAGCAGACCAATTGAAAATAAATGTTGATCAGAGCACATTTGCATATCTTTTCTGGAAATATTTCAGCCGAGTCAGGCGAATCGATCTAACTAGGTTTATTTTGAAATATAAATCGTCTTACGTATTAAAACTAGTGAAATTGTACTACGTTTAAGAGCATTAAGCTGCGACAAAAAAATCAGTAAAATAATATATGTTTTTTCCACATCATGTCATCAAAAACACAAAGTCTCCTAAAAGACAATTTCGGAAAATAAAATATTTAATTTAGATTTTTTTCTTATAAATAAATTGTTACTGGACTAGGTACAATACCAACTAGCAATAATAGATTATTAATGTAATCTTATTAGGGCTTTGTCTATGTAAGTCTACCTCCATTTATTTACTCTAATAATCACTATGTCTGTGCTAATAATAATATTTTATTGCAAGAATGTAGTAAGAATTAGGTCGAATAATTGATAAGATCTTACATTCAATTAAAGTGGTGTGTTACATAATGTATTGTATATCTAACTAATATAATTTTACATCAAATTATAACCATTTTACTTAATTAAATGAATTGTACATTATAACATTTCTTATATTCTCTATTGACTCTACATTTTTAGACTTAGTTTCTTGTACCTATTTTAAATTTAAAAAATCTCATGATACTTTATTAAAATTAAAAGAAAGAAATGTGAACCACTATTGATAGTTATGAATTTGGTACACGTCAGGCGTGTCATGCCTAATATTAATTTACCTTATTAAATAACAAATCCATACAAATACGTATTGTACTCACCAATTTTGCTGTTAGTTTAATTCTTTTTATCTTTGCGTTATTATATGTAACAGTATTTAGTAATGTGTGCTAGAAAATAGATGCAAAAGAATTTTCCCATCAGAACGGGTCGCGCCTTAAGGCTTTCGATGGGGAGATAAGTTGATAGGCACTTCCATTTGTACATAGCACGTGCAAAAATATGTATTACGAGAAGAACGGTACTTTATGAATAACTTGGATGAGTTTATTATAGGTATTCTCCATTAAGAACTTTGTGTAATCCCGAATTCGTGTGTTCCCAAACGCGAAATAGTGAACGGATAATTAAATTAAAGTTTTTAGAGGAAATTTTAAGAAACACTTACAGAGACATTGGTATGTATCGAAGGTATATTGGTTTTAAAGGCAAATTAAAATATAGGCCAAAGGGCGATTTGTGAAAAATCGAGGCTATTTGCGTCTCGATTAGGACAAATGTTAACAACTCCTGAAAATTGGTATATACCTGATTACATTAGGTGTAACAGATGTCCACACACGGACTTGCGGTCATTGACATGAAAACATGATAACATTAATGGCACTAGGTATGTGTGATAATGCAAATTATTTTATCTTTTTTTACGTAAATAAATTACCTACTTGTGAATTTTTGGCGATAAGAATGATAATGCCAGTAGCAAATAAGCAACAGTTAACACAGCACATAACTATAAATCGCGTATTATCAACAATGCTGTATCGGGCGGATATTCACACAGAACGGAAAATTATTGTGAAATATTTAATATTAATTTTTTTAAACCGAACCGTACTGTACAATAGTGTACTGTAGGTACCGTACTAATAGTGTAACGTACACTACCGTACTGTACGCTTCTGCACCCGTACCCAAACCTACCGTATGGTACCGTACACTAGCATACAGTAACCAATATGCCATAACTTACTGTACCATACTATACCGTAAACCGTACAATACGGTTACCAAATATAGAAATTTGTTTAAAACAAGACGCAATTTTCGTTTCAAAAAAATTTCACAACACGTTTGTTTCATCCTCTAACTCTACAAAATTTATCACAAAACAGTTTAGAAGTTTCACTTAAATCTTCCAAAATCCCATAATTTTGAGCGTACTGCCTTGCTATAAATTCTAATCGAAAACAGCTGATCATAATTGGTCGAATAAGTAAGACCTAATAAAAAACTTAATCTGCAATTTTCCGGTTGCACTTCGCTAGTTGCAATGCTTGCAATTAAGTGGCTGACTAAGGTCGCGAAATGTCTCGTTCACTTGATGAATTGCCGCGTCTCTAAGTTTCATGGTCTAGTATTATAGGGGTCACCTAGAGATAAATTAAGCGAATAATTAATGAAATTATGAACTTACTTCTCATGATTAAATCATGTGTGTAGATTTTTTAGTAATAAAAGGGGTTTCGGAATAGATATTCCAACACCTTTAGGTATAAATAACTGAGTAAATCCTGAGGATGCTTTGTCTTTTATTATTGGTTGTGATAAAGGTTAAATTAAATGATAATTATCATCGAAGGCGTCAGACTTGCCAACATACTTGTAGTTTGTAGTGAAGAACCTTTTTAATTTGTGCCGTTTAAAATCCCAGTTTCAGAAGGCTTTCAACAGACTCTTTGACCTAAAAAGTTGACCTATTAGGTACGGGTTAACGGCTATTGAGGGCTCAGACGTTTTACACCCTCCAATGTGTCTTGTATCTATAGTTAATAGGTATTGTCCTTTGTTATAAAGGGTTTATTTCTCTTTGTAACCTACTTACCCACCTTTATTTTTGGTCAGTGATATATTTTTTGGGTGGATATGTGTATCTGTATTTAAGTAGGTACTGTTAGATAAATATTAATAGATACGGCTATTTTAATTAATCCTGTATGTGAAATGGTTATCGTGCCAAGTCGCCGCAGCCGTTCGTAGAGAGAGTCCTTCTTGGGTTCGATTCTGAACGAAGTAAAAATTTGAATGTTTAAATTTCCGTTCTTGGTCTGGGTGTGGGTGGGTCTTTAGGTATTATGGAAAGCTTGTAATATACAAGGAACACCACATTCAATTATGCAGTAGCTAATTAGTGTAGAAAGCCGACTTGGTTGGAAGGTGCTGGCTTCGGGCGCGTCCTTTTTGCGTCTTATTTGCATCTATCTTTAACTAATTGTGGTAGCATAGATTGAAGAGCTTGGCAATTCTCGTTCATTTGCACGTGCTTTTGCATTTTTGCAGACTCTACTTCAACCTTGCCTGTAAAACGATCGCGGATTCGATTTGCGACCTAGACAGACAGTTTCCTCCAAAAATACTTCTTCCTTTTCACCCTCTTGAGGGGTCATCGCTGGGATTTAAACTATATTATGATCTTTCCCGGCTGTCAAACTATCTCCATATTAAAATTCATTTAAATCTGATAAGCAGATTGAGCGTGAAAAGGTAATAGACACGCATAGTTTTTACTACATTTTGGAGCATTTGGTTAGGAGTGGTGTAGAGCAATCTTGCTCGACGCTGAATAAAATTGTGGTCTATAATTTTATTACACTATAAGGAAACAAGTGTCAATAATTGCTTCTATTTATATAGGTAATATAATATAGTTGTATTGGTCGCGATTGATGATTAAATTGGTTAGACGATAATTTTGGAACATCAGATGGTGATTAACTTTATACTTATTGGTATTAGAAATTATCTAATTATAAGAACTTCTGTGAAGTGAAGGATATTTTTCGAGTGTTGTTCCACCACAGATGAACCATAAGCTAGATTGCATGTAGGACCTGCTTTGGAGATTTTTTTTTATTCTTAGTGATTTTATCAATTGGTACCATCTTGAACCAGAATCACGTCATATGTTTTATGGTTCGGCTTATACAGCAAAGGGCATTTTTTATTGTTCCATGTTTTTCGTATTTTTTCTTGCGAAGAGCCATTTTGTCCAATAGGGAAGAATAAGATGCGATTCTTAGCCCTTTGGAAAATTAAAAAAATATAATATTTGCAACATGACAACTGTATGCTAGTGGGTAATACATGGCGTTACTAACTCCAAACGTTTATTTCAACAGGTTGTTATAATATACTGTAAGGGTATTTATACTGTTTATTTATTTCATTAATTTTTAGAGTAAAAATGCTAATCTTTCCTTATAGATTTTGGTCTCCATGACGTCTTTACATCATATACGGAGTTACAAGGGTGGGTGGGTGCCTTGGAAGCATCAATGGGTTGGAACGTCGCCAACGATACTGTAGCGAACTGCCACTTAACCGTCGCCTGATAAATGATTTTCACGCCATGACACCATTGTGTTGTTTGAGAGGCGGATCCGTAAAGGCTATTTATATGAAAGCGCTTTCCCTATCTGTCCAGAGATGTCGCTACTTGTCTTAAATATTCTTACACGTAGAATTTGTATATTTTGTTTGAGAACAAATTAATATACTGAACGAAGGGTAAAACGAAAATGTTAAATTTTTAAAAGACTTATTTGTGTACTTAGACTAATGGTAAACTTAGTGGAGTGTTTTAGTATTATAAAAAATAAGACCAAGCATATTTTTCACCACTACTAAAACGTATGTAAGCAATAGTTTTATCCCTTTCGCTCCAATGAAACGTACAAAATCTATCTCGTTCTATTTTTGTTGTTCCAACACACACACACAGGCCATAGACAACATTTGTAGCCCACAAATGTTTTGTATGGTGATTGTCAATGTGTGCAGTATTTCTATGTAGTTGTAACTGGTACGCTTTTTTCTCCCATAAGTTGGGTCTGCTTATTTTTTTTATAAGTCTTATGATTTAATATTATTAAAAGTCAAAATAATATTTCAAAGAAGAGGAAGTCAAAATGTAATTTTTGGTAGTTCGAAGTTGAGAATAATACAAAATTATTTTACTATAATAAGGAACCAAAGACGTTTTTGCTTTTGAACTTTCTTTTCAAATTCCTAACAGATGGGTAATATTTGAAAACTGAAGCAAAAACTAAATTTATAGTAAGCGTAAGGCCATCTGGTGAACATCGCCAAAACCATTTGTGAGAATTGCAACACAATGAACTGGCTAGTTACAGCTACTGCATCATAGGTGTCGCTGCTCGTATTAAATACGACTCGAACGGCTTGCCGTACCAGAGATCAGTGATATAGAAATGCGCCAATATTTTTTTACACGATTACCCTATAAACATAATAAAATAAAGTTAGTACCTTTAGAAAAACTCAATAATTATTAACTCTGGTCTCATGCACTTCAAATAATTCATAAAGTTCTGAACGTGGAGAAATAAGTAATGAGAATTAAGAAATTCCCTCGTCAAGAAGATTCCCACTGGCCTGAATATAATTTCAGACTCGTTTGAAGCTCTACTTTTGTTTACTTTTGTTTGAAGCTCTACTTTTGTTTACATAACAACTCTACTTATTCCTTGGCAATGGTATGTAAGATTTGATTGTTATTATTATAAACTACGTTCAAAGTGGCTATCGTACTACCGCTAATTGGAAGGCCTATACTATAAACTTGATACGTAGAGGAAAATTTCTCATTGCTACTATTAAAAAAGATGTGCCTAAAGATAGTTTTCGGGTGACGTCATTTTGCAATTTCATGGTTCCTAAAATCACATACAGCTCGTATGAAAGCAAACCTCGACCTTTTATCATCCCTCAGATCCAACCTTATCGTGGTCAGGTGCGCTCGAACAATTGCCACAAATGTCAAAGCAAATTATCTTCTATTCAAAACGAATAAGGTCCAACATTTGAGGATAGTAACATGCGTGTGCTGTTAGAAAATGGCCTTTATGGGGTACTAAATAAGATCGTATTAACGCTCGAGTCGGTCACGCGTCGACCATGACACTGAATCGAATGACGGAAGCCAATGCGAAGTAACAAATCATGGTTGACTGCGCGCAATTTATTTGCGACGTTGCGACTTTAATCTACTTTTAGGAATTGATGATCGTGTCGCCATCGAGCAAGAAACGCTCGATCGAGAGATTAAATTGGTTATTCATTATACGATTTTAATAAACTTCATTAATAACAAGAATGCTAAGTCATAAGCTATAAATAAATTGACTTTAAAAGACGTCGTGGGAAAACATAATTTATGGTAACAATTTTCAAGCAAACCGACCTTAGTATCAGGCATCGTTGGCTACATTTGGATTAAAATAATCAAATTCATGAGAAAAAAGTAAGTACCTACTTAACTACGTCTTTTTAGTACTTTCCACTGGCGTCACAAAACGATGATAAATGCGGTTTTCCAATGATTTTCTTAATTATGTTATCTTTATTAAAATAAAAGATACGCAAGAAAAATTCTATACTATATTTTCCTATAGATAAATAGTCTTAAAAGTCTTTAGATGGATACAGTTTAATATTTTTCACACACATAATATATTATTGTTACATTAAATTAACTAATTAGCCATTACATTTTTGCCATTTATAATCTGTAATTTTAACTATAATTTCAATTGTTTTTGATGTTCGTAGCAGTTACTTAAAATCATTTATTTGTATCAATAAGCGATATCTAGTACGTAATATGCACGGCTTATATGTATAAGGGAGATGAAACACGAGAAATAATATTTTAAATAGGGATGTCTTTTAAAATTCAAATCATCTCATAAGGAGACTTAACGTATTTCAACGCCCCAACTTAAGTACGCTTTAAAATCCTTCTTACTTGTGTAAGAGCACGCGCATATCCGTCCATATTGGCCATTCAGTTCAGCTTCATATAGGTAAAAACTATTTTCTAAAAAATAGATTGGAAAAATAGAAAGTATATAATGCTCCAATCATAAAATATGTTCTGATGTTTTATTAAATGATAAAATTTCACAATTTCCTGAAATTGTTACTCGTTAGACGTATTTTATGAAATTATTAATGTTATAACTACAATCCGTACCATAGATTATGTCCAAATGTATTAGCAATTAGGTGTACCATAGGAAACAAATTAAAAGGAGTTTCATTTATAAAAACATGAAAGTAACAATAAACGATTATTACATATTTTTATCAAGTCAAAGCGGTCATAACATAATCACAAAACGAATAAATTATGAAGTCGAAATGTCGTAAAGTCGGAGTACAAATTTACAAGTGTGAACACTACCGAAGTAAATCAAATGTAGTTATATTATATAGTTCTCCCTATGTGCATCGTATTTATGTACTGTACATTTGTTTCTTATTCATTTCAATATCACAATGGTATTTTTTTGATTTGATTTACACAAATGTGGAATAATAATTCGAATTTGTTTGAATTGTATTCCATACAAATTCTAGCTTTTCTCCCCCATGTGATTAAGTTATACTGCAGATTGATAGCGAAAATTTAAAATGCCTTAAGTAAATTTAGCTTACAAGATGAATTAAACTGTGAGCACAGGGAGTTTTGTTGGTAGCGGGTGATAATTCCATATTTTCAGTCGACGACGAACACAAAACGCTAGGGCCACGATTCTGTTCGTAATGCTTCGATAGCGTCTCGATTGAATAGTTTGATACAACATTTTGTATTATAAATGTGCCGAAAATGTGTCTAAACTATTCAATTTTGTTTATGGAATGTGCCAAAATGTGTCAATCAATTCAATTTTGTATACGGAATATGTCAAACTATTCAATCGAGATGCCTCAAGCATTTATAAATTAGCAGAATCAGTAGTAAGAGTGAATCAATAACACAATAAAAAAATATAACCAGACACATATAGGCGCACACATCGCATCGCAGCCGTGTCATGTGTGTCGAAGGAAACCTCATAAGGAAGGCTCTGATTCTAAGCCGGTTTGGACGTAGGAAAACGGGCGAACGAGGTTTTCTATATCGTTCTGGTTTATTTACGAAAACCCACTGTACACAATGTTTACAGGTGTTCAGAATTAATTTATATCTAAGAATTTATACCAGAAGAGTTTTATCTTTAAGTACTACCTAATTGTAAGTACCTAAAAGCGAAAGGTCACACATTCTTGATAACCGCCTGACGTATGAATATGAAAAGTTGCATGGAAGTTGTTTATAGTTAGTGGACGTCTGTTAAGCATTTTGTCATATTCCTCCCCGAGTCATTGAAAGTGTAAAAATCAGTCGAATTTACTTCTACGCGGGCAAAGCCACGGGCAACAGCTAGTACCTAGTTTTATAGCCTGTGGATTCTTTATAGCCTGTGCATGTGGAATTGGTAACTGATTGAAACTTTCAACTTTTAACACACTAGGTTATGTTTACTGCAGCACATCAGTGAAAATTTGTTTTAGGTCAGTAAAAAATATTACGCGAAAATGAGTTGAATCATTTAGTACATAGCAAGCAAGAATACTCGTATATCAGTAAGATGGTGCCCTGGGCTAGAGGTCTATGTGTGTGTGACCGGTGTATGAGGAAAAAAGTAATACCTATGTTCTGGCGAGAGACCCTGGGTAAATTAGATATAGGACCCCCATAGAGCAAGGTATGTTACCGAATAGAATATGTTAGTAATTTACTATACTTGTTACACAAATTTTAGTACAATAATGTAGTTGTAATACAAGATCTATTAAAAAGGCCTTGTAGTCATTGCGACAGTAGAATAAATGTGTAATATCCAGCCCTACATATTTTGACCTCATCGCTGTAATTCATTCGAACTTGACCGAATTATCACATTCTGAGTGTAATGTTTGTTCAAGTGGCAGGTATTCTTTCATATACATAGTTGACATATGCGCGGATGGTATCTGATGGCATTACTACTTGGTCTCTACCACCTACGTACATTATCGATGTGTTGGCCGTAAAACATCGACCACCTTAAAGGTACCTACTTACCATATGGTCCTTACCACCGACAGACATAGGACATAATAGACAGACATAATATTATAAACTTAGTGACGGTCGTAAAAAGGCATAGTATCTAGCTAGACTTCTATAGGCACTCATTTTCACTTTTTTAACTCCTGATTTAAAAAAGAGCTGTTACAATCTGACCTGTCCGTCTCTCTGTCTGAAAGAAAGAACCGATTTGGGTGGGGGTTTTTTTAATTGAAAACTACTTTATTTGGCATTTTAGCTAGCGACGTTAGCTAGAAATCAGTCCAGCAGCAGGAATATCATTTCTTTTCCAACAAAAAAAAAGTTTAAAATTCACCCCCCTATTTAACCCCCTTCGGGGTGGAATTTCCAAAAATCCTGTCTTTCTTAGTGCTCCCCTATACGCCCCAAGGAACATATATGCCAAATTTTAGTTTCTTCCGTTCAGTAGTTTCGGCTGTGCGTTGTCTGTCAGTCAGTCACTCAGTAACGCAAGAGATTTATATAGATTTACGGTTATTATTGAATCTGACTATCTGACCACTGTAAACTTATGTAAAATTTAATAGTAAACAGCCATTTGTTACCCGGGTAGACTTTTAATCGCTACTAGCGTCATGCATGTCTAAGCGTTAATAAATTTTAATACCTACCTACTACCTACCTAAGCTAGTTAGAATTTGTAGCGCAATTTCATGGCTTAGCCCAGTCATAATATATGCGGTGGCATATAATATCTGGGTTTGAATGTGAACCGGCGCAGTATTAAAAATAAATAAGTATAGAATTGAATAAAGCAGCGGTTCAATTACCGTAGTCTCGTAGAGTCCTATTCGAAGTTGGATATGGAATTGCCAACCAAACAAATTTACTTACGGCATTTTAAATTTTCGCCGTCAACTTGAAAGAAGACCAGCAATTTTCTTAAGGACCTTGGGCCTGGAATATGAACAATCACAGGGGTGGAAAGCTGGTATTTAGGTGGGATGCAAATAAATGAGTTCCATATCGGACGCGAACGTAATGTAGTCTGAAACACGCGTAATATCAGTAAACTTCTGCTGACAACAATAAAATTAATGTCGATCATAGACATCAAAGCAAAATTATTTTCTGATACTCGACCTGCCATTGACCGACCAATTAATTATTACGTCAAATTAACTTTTAACGATTTATTTTCCTAATGGCGCATTATTTTCTGGTAACGAATGGTTTGTATTGGTAATAAATATAAATGACGAGATTGCGTGCGGGTGGCGCATGGTGGCTTCATCGAGATATAGGTGTGTATTGTGGCGACCAAAATCGATATAATTATGAGGTGAAGCATGAACTTTTTTTTATGAACAGCAACAGAAGATACGGCTGCCATCCATGATATCTATGACCGACATACAACAGACTCGTATCGGGACTAGGTGGGTTAGTCGGCAAACGGTTTGGTAGTTCGGTAGTAACTAGTTACTATGTATTAATTAGGACTCCCCAGTCTAGTAGTTAGTCCTGTCAGTTGCTAGTAAGAGTCATATTCTACGTAATCACGAATGTGTTTTTGCTACGTTTAAGGACTAGGATGTTGATTTCAAAGAAATATGTATATTACCTATTTTAAATTCAATCGCTGTATTAGCCAAGCACAATATTAACGCAACGTTGCACTTTAACGTGTTATTTTAGCATCTAATACACTAGGACTCTTTATGTTATTGGTACCATGGACAACAGAAATAAAAAAACATCTCAAACCGAGATCAAATGGCCTCGCTGGAAATCGAACCCAGAACCCTTAGACATTAGCATTCTGCATAAATTACCATTGCGCCATGCTACTACGTACTACTGGTCATCGGTTGATATCATTTTATATTTTATCGTCCATTCGACTAAATGCATCGATGCATCGATTAGCACGTGATCAATATACAAATCGATTGTTTTCACTCCACTATTGTTGTGTATAGTCTGGATTACATAGCTAGCCAGCTAGATAACGAAGTAGAGAAATCGTCAACAGTCACGTATTTCCTGGCTTTAGCCACAACCATCTACCGATCGTCCTTCGGTGGGCGGACAATTATGAGGTGTAGTCCACGCCCGGAAATGTATCGATCGAATTAAAAATAGATTCTCAATCGGAGGGCAGCGTTTTAGACACTTGAAAATGTTAATGTAAGTTACTTAATTTAGAGATAAGTAATTATTATTAGTTAGTTTTTATGTGCGCTCAATTAGCACTTCTAAACAATGGACCTCTTTGAATATTTAAATTTGTGGTGTTTTTATAGCGCACATGAATGAAATCGGAATATTGATTCCTAAAACAAAGTCGGTGCCATGAGCGTCCCGTCGTAATAACTGCACAATTTCACATTGGAAAAGATACATTGACGAAATAATAATAAGTGGAAATTAACATTGTATTTAGGAAGTGGCCACAGACGGAATATTAATCCGTGTATTGGCCTTGATTCCCAAACGAGCGTCCCGATTTGGCGGGCGGGTGAGCTCACGCGGCGCGCCTCACAGACGGTAGACCGCGAGTGACTCGGTCGTACGAGTTGGACGTAGGATTCATTAGCGAGCTTCGATTTCATCGTGACTCGCACTGAGCGAAGACTCGCATTCAGTCAGTCCCTCAGTGCCTCCGAGCCCGCGGATGCAGTCAGCGTTGCTAGACGCGCGCTAGTTTCCGAACGCAGAACTGCCGCGCGCGCGAAATTCAAAATTCATAAATAGAATACGGTAGTAATATGACAAAATGGGTGTCGTGAAAAATCAAAAGAGCAAAACAAAAACAAAAGCCGACGAAGTGAAAAAGAATGAGAAGAAAAATGTTGTCAACGGCAAGTCGAAACGGGATGACGCGAAACCGAAAAAGGATGATGCGAAAGTGAAAAAGAAAAAAAGAGTGTCGTGTTTACAGTGTTTCAAGTCGCCGGATGATGGTACTTGTTGATTTTTTTTGATACTATTTAGTAAGATTAACTGAAATGTTTTTATTTGTTTAGCTTATCTACTTTATCTGGTCATCTTCTATTTGTTTTTGTTTTTTTTTGTTTAATTTGGATGCCCCTTGGTCTGGTCCTGGTCTTCTTGCTCTGCCTCGGCTGATAATCGAATCATCATCCGCGCTTTGCAGGCAGCATTTCTACCAATTGGACTACGTGGTAATTAAAATTATGTGTAACAATTATTATAAAAAATAGTAGTATTGTCAACATAAACTTGAAAATCAGTTAGGTAATCAATTAATCTCACGTGCGTGCGTATTCTTAAAAATATGAGTAAACATTTCTCTTCACGTATTCGTAGGTATATGGACCTAGTTAAGCTTATGGTGTGATTTTGGTATTTACGTCTCTAATAAAACTATTTGGTTCAGGTACATTTAGTTTCCATGTTTTTCTTATGAAGTTTGAACGTATAAAATATTTTTCAATCCATGGGTAGATATAATACCAAGGTTGTGTTAAACCTACTCTGATAAAATCAGTTCACACATTTTTTTTGCTAATGTCTAAAGAAACAAATAGCCACAAATAGCGAACATACTCTATATAACAAGTCCATAGAAGTCCGTGTGTTATTAGTTGAAAAAAAATGTGCATATTTAAAAATGATCACGCGATTCCGACGGCGGAAATGAAGCCACTACACAAATAGAAGCGGGCGGTTGTTGTAATTGTCCACAATGGTGATTATGGCGCTATTTCCCGTTTTCATTGTAAAATGTCACATGATTGTTTCTTTTCAAGGGTTTTTCAAGATCAATTTTAGATTCTTTTTTGCAATTATTCATGAGAGGCATTGAAGACATTTAATATTAAAATTGTAATTAAGTAGTTACTACGAGTATTTTAAGTTTACTTACTTAATTACTCCTATCCGCTGAGGTGAGAAGTTACACTTTACATCAACGAAACCCATCAACAGATCTTCAACATTTTAAGGATTCATTAAAAAAAGTACGCTAAGCAATTCTGAAACAGCTTAGTTTCGTTTCCTGTTTGAATTTAAATTGATTTTTATTTATAGAAGTACATAGTAATAGTAACCATTCTCGTGTTTACAAAGTTATTCTCGCTCATTAAAATCAACATGTCCTTCCATCGCCACTGGCGCAAGTTCCCAGTTCCCAATTACAAAGTATTCAGCAACGTTACTCGTACAGAATTTATATTACAAAACACCGTTTATTTCGGGGAATGTAATATTATTGAAGTTCGGTGTGATGTTTATGTTGGGTTTATGATATGCTGCGACTGCAAACTGGCTCATGGGCTTCTGACGTAATGTCGCGATGTGAACCAAGACTTGGTGTTCTGAAGAGTGTGGTTTAAAGCCACAGATGCTGTTTTGACCCTCGTTTTGGTAATATCGCTTTAGTTTTATAAGTAGGTCAGGAAGGTTGAGTAGCCAGAAAATATGAATTAAGAGGGTTCTGAATTGATTTAAGTTTTCTGAATGATATATATATAGGTACTACTTAAATTTACAGTTATTTTTCCGTTTCTTTAAACTCAAAAAGTAAGATTCTGAACATCGATGTCGTCCGTCTATTACCGTCTATTAACATTATTTGTAGACACGTAACAAACGACCACATTGCAAGAGCCTTTGTATTTGCTCTTGTTCGATGACGAAACAACAATTCGGCAACCGAATATTCACAGCATAAACGATGATTGAATGCAAACATTCGATCATAATCCAGGGAGCGAATCGCTACGACCAACCGTGCCCTATATATGTGCAGTGTATATTTGAAAAAGTAGGTTTTATTCACACAAAAGTATGTATGTACCTAGGCGCGTGCCTTGCGCAGCTTGCGCTGTCATGTGCGTACGCGACGACGACGTAGCCAGCGGGTGAACGCACGCAAAGATTTTTTCTTAGTCAGTTAAGGGCTGCCAGCATTCGGGACTGTGCTGTCGCTACGTATCCAGCAAAAGTAGAGAATTATGGTCTTCAATAGGGCCGAAGTTGGCTTACTTCATAAATATACTCTGGTACGACCAACCGTGCCCTATATCTCTGTTTATGTCCCGGATAACGAACTCTTACGTAATCTCCCTACAGTTGCCAGATCGGTCCGGGATAATCATGTTTATAACGACATAAACAATATTTTGGACGTTTATGTTACTCACTAGCTGAGTCCGCGATATTTCGCTTGGGAGATTTTTCAGCGGTAACTTTAATCCTGTGGGAATCTTAAGATAAAATGTCTGTATGTTGCATTATATTAGGTATCTCCCTCTATCTTCGAGTAAAAGTTCAATTAAAATATTTTTAGCCATTCCAGAAATTAGCGCGTTCAAACAAAAGATGTAATAGACGTGTCATCAAATAATTTTGACTTTTTTTATATGAATACCTGCTAATTTCCGCCGCAGGCTTCGCCCGCGTGGAATTCGTTTAAACTTCACCCCCTAATATTTCACCCCCTTCAGGATGAAATTTCCGAAAATCCTCTCTTAGTGCTTACCCTTACACTCCCCAAGGAACATACATGCCAAATTTCAGCTTCCGTTTAGTAGTTTCGCCTGTGCGTTGTCTGTCAGTCAGTCACTCAGTAACGCAAGAGTTTTATATATATAGATAACGCTACAAACCTATGGGTTATGGAAAGAGGGATCCTAGTGTAGGGTATAGCCACTACACCAGGATCCCTCATTCACATCAGTAGTGTAGTGTACACTAGGATTCCCTCTTTCGTGGATGCATTACTTGTGTAATTTCATCTTCGTAAGATATTGTGTCGCGTGAACTCGCGTGCGATTGGGCCACCCCTGAGCCACGATTCTGCTAATTTATAAATGCATGAATTGGGTCACGTTTGAATAGTTTGACACAGTTTTATAAGGAATTTTTCAAAAATGTGTCAAACTATTCAATCGAGCTGCAATTGAAGCATTTATAAATTAATAATAATAAGCTTGTATGCCTAGCTTTAGACATAAAACCGCAGTCCAGCCTGCACATGTTTTCAACCCAAGACATAATGAATCAATCAATAAGGATAACGTTAATCAATAACGTAATCAATGACGTTATCACGTGCCAGGGCTTTTCACTTGCAAATCTGATCAAATTGCGTAGTTGGTAATCTTTTTGCATAATTAAGTCCTTGTTATGTCATCGGCAGCAGGTACTTGTACCTATCTATTATTGAGGTGTGGATTACGAAATCTAATGAACTTTTCTTTTTGTAGGGCTTGTTATTAGTATTCATATTTAGTTGTTTTTAAATCGCAAAAAAATCAAATACAAACACGATGAAGGGATAACTAATAATGGGCGGTTTCACTTCTTTAAAGTAACTTCTTCCAGATCATGTTTTCCAAATGTCATACGAGGATACAAAAGTGCAACTCGCGTTGTATCAACGCAACGCATCTATAGTTATAATACCGTGGAACATTATAAATGAACGTACTAATGTTCCTACAACTACCTGAAATATATTCATGATGCAGTCGTTAGAGATGATTTAATGTACATTGTTTTCTGATTATGATCCCTATGTATGTTACATAGTCGAGGTAGCGATGTACGTATTGAGCGTTTTTAATGTTTGACATTCAATTATCCTTGTAACAATGTAGTTAGCAATTGACGAATATCAATTGATGCACTAGGATTCCCTGTGTTGTGGGTGGCATCACATATCATAGACTAGTACCGATGTAGAGCTTAATAATTTGCACGGTCGAGCAACGCACACATAGACACCGTTTACGGAAGAAACGTGCACCAAACCAAACATCGTTCAATCGTGGTTAAAAATGGTGCACTATGCTTCAGCCTCCCATGCCAGGCTGAGAAGTGACCCGTGCAACCCGTGCTCAATAGTGTGCTATGATGGGTTGAGGTGATTATCGTTTTATACCTACCTATTAAACCTATAAAGATGGATTGCAACAGATAGATACATTTACTCTTAATTGACGGTTGTTCTTGTCCATTGCGATGATCACAATATTTTACCGCGTAAAGTTCTTAGAGTAAAAAAGAATTTAAAGGTTAAAAATTTCTGTCTCTCTTTCTTGGCGGGTCCCCATCGGTGAAGCCAACAAACGGTGACCTACCACCAGATGCCCCGTCTGCTCGTCTATCCGCTACAAACATAACATAAAGAAATCTCCCATACATTACGCACATCCCAATCGATACCTCTCGGTGTGGTAATCCTGCGCCGTCCAAAAATATTTGAATAGTCAATATCACTTTTGAATGCGCGTGACGTGAGCCAGTCAAGGCTGCGTGATGTTTTGGTTTACATCATCGCCGCCACATTAGGGTACTACGGCCCTGGCTGTAAACAGCTTCCGCGCTCAACTGACACGTTTGCTCGATTTTACTGACGATTTGACGATAAGGTCGATTTGTAGAAGAAATTTGATTAAGAGCCTTAGCTTCTTCGCAATCCATCTGATTATTGTTCTCCTGTGAGACGTACAGGAATAAGTCATCCACGCTGATCCGGTACGAATTGTAAGATTACATAGTCTCCCTTTTGAAAATTATTGATAAATGGATATGGATTACATATTTCGGTTTTCCTCTGGATGGTTTTTCTCCGATTTATCTATATCTACCCTAGATTTGCACGAAGAAAGTAGGCATAAATTTCTGGTCATATAATTTATAGTTTCAAGTAGGTACATTTGAACCTAAGAAGATCTAAACGCGTTTAGAAAAAAATGTATCCACACATTTAATTCTTTTCGTGCATGAATGGATTACATTCGAATTTTTAGCGCAGAGCCTGTCTCTAGGTTTTATTACAGCGACAGTATTAGGGTCGATTCAGACATATCAGTGAAGTCTCAGTTCCGACACAGTACCGGCAAATTTTTCATACATTCTCGGCATTGTCAGCACTGACACTGAGAAGTGTCAGTGCTATTAGTATGAAAGATTTGCCGGTACTGTGACGGAACGGTGACTTCACTGATATGTGTGAATAAATTGGAGCGCTAAAATGAACACACACGCAGCTACCTTACATTGCAAATACGAGCCGGAATTAACATAATGACTCAGTTACAGAAAAAACGTCTGAAGTGGTAATAACTAGCCGAGATCCGTAGTCAGGATGTCGAGTTAACACCAATTCACACGCTGCCAGTTGCCGCCGCTATGATATCACGCGGCTACTGAACAAGTCATATTGTTACAGTAGGTTGCCGTTAATGAAGATAGATTTTCATGAGTTTCGTAAATTTGCACGAAAAAGTATTTTGTCATTTCGCTATTCACCTTATGATACTTAGGTACTTATTTCTTACAAATAGAATTATGTTTACAAATATACTAAAAATTGTTGGAAATATCGCAGGATCTAAGTTCTAAACTTGCGCCAGATTTTAAGTTAATTATCCTGGTTGAAATCGCATCTCATGAATCTACAACGCTTTCATATTTTAATAAAAAATATTTTTACTATTATACTGAAGCCCGTATAAAATTATCTTTCAGTACTGTCGCGCTGAAACACATTTAGTAAAACGTGCCTACATAATATTTTCCAAAAACATTTTTGGTAATATTCGCTGAACGCTTTTACTGGCAATACACGTAATAAACTGACGTCATAATGGGCATAATTATTGCCCGATGTTTATTCCCCGACATCGTGTAATTCGGTCGTTAAAATCACAGTCAAACATCGCGACCCGACGACATAAAAGAAGCGGCGTTACTCAGATGTGGTCGTGAGTTAGCAGCTGTCAAAACACCAATTAGTTTTATGAGTTCTGACCCTCTCCAACCAGATTGCCATTAACGATTGCGGAATTCTCATCTCAAATTGAGTATGTCAGTCAAGACTGCCACGAAAGTGCTATTAGTTCGCACAGCATCTAAAATACTTATGTTAAGTTCAAATTTGGAATTAATGGTTATGGTTATTTGAGTGTACCTATATTTAATTAAAGGGTTAATAATAGCCGTGGAACACATTTTTAACCCTTTATAAAGGGAAAAATTTGCAAGAATACTGTAAAAAAAAAATTAATCTGTTTGATAAGATTTTACCTAAGGAAATTTCTTTATAAAGTTCGTATCCTCATATTTACAATAAAATAAAATATTCTTTCATTTCAAATTGTATGTACATAGACCCACAAACAAATCAATATTTGTTGACTTACTATCTACTGCATAACAATTGTACCTTATCAGATACGAGTATAATATAATTACATACTTTAGATATTGATTTATTATCAAATTTTTTATATGTGACATGCATCAGGCTACGGACATCATACACTTATCAAATGTAACGTGAAGACCGTGACCAAGACTTTGAATAGTGCGTTTGAATTGGAGTACAAACATAATTGTAACAAATAACTTCCGTCGGATACAGATTGGTATGATCGCGAAAGACAGACGACAAGCGAATTCTTACACGGATCTTTCAAATTTCCATTTTCTAATAAAACAGCCCATAAACGAACATATCGAGTGTATTAAGTGGTCATCGTCGCTCGCAATACCATTTGTATCACCACTAATAAAAAAATGGTTTAATTTTTACTCCCGAGTGTCTGTCTCAATTTTAAATGGCTTCAATCTTATGTAAGAAGCGATTGTACCTTAATAAAATAGTTGTCGGAGTTAAGCAACATAGACCATTCTGAGTGGTGAGATTGGTGACCCCCCTGTGACCCCTTTTTGCCAATAGATGATCCGTAAGTGCTTTGCTTTAACATATTCGGTCACGGTTGTTGCAGTTGTTGTTGTTATTTTAGATATTAGGGTAACCTTTTGTACCCATATCAATACGCAATATTGTTGTAGAGTGGAGTTCTTAGTGTCAATAGCTTTTACCCCGAATTGATTGGTTACTTAACTAAAATAATAAAGTAAAAAAATTAAAAAGGCGCAAGGTATAAGTTGACAAGTAAAAATAATTAGATTCAGGTATAGTGGAGTTTCCATTATACTTATTCCTTTGCAATTTAGATACAACTAACATTCATTACACGGGAATATACTTTGATCTGTTCCACAAAACCCACCTACCCCCAGATAATTCGCTTTGTAAACAAGGTCAGTAGCACCTAAGCTCTAGTTCGTTATTGGTAGTAAAATAAAATGCTTATTAAAATAGTTTATCGCTTACAGTGAAGCACCGTCGATATCATCCTTGCTAAGATACACATCATTGTATTCGCGGCCTCGTCAAGGGCGATACACAAGCAGTGATATAATCACACAGTAGCACGGCAGTTTGTGACACTGTGTCTATACTGCAAAGTACGTACTGTCCATTAAGACACGTCACGACGTACACAGTACACACGGTGTTTGCCTGTTTGCGCTGTATGCAATGATTGCACATTGCACGATTGTTTTACTGCGCGCCTTCGGTTGTTTACAGGACACGCGATGGGCAAATTTTACTGTTGTATTACTCAGTGTTAGGTACACGTGATTCTGAGTATTTGTACGTAGGACACAAAGTATTTTTCATATTTTACTGAAAGGGAGTTGTGAGTAGGTAATTATTATTTATTTCACTGTATACAAATAAACAAATAATATTTTTAGAAAGAATTAAATGGAGAACAATCTTAGTAGATAGGTAGGTACATTAACAAGCACATTCCGAAAATATTATTAAATTAAAAATCATTTTCTAAGAAAGCAGGAATGACATATTATATCATATTATACATATACATACCTATTTACCTAAGTTTTAAAATTTTCCCAAAAGTCTTATAGATTATGTTAGCTATAGGTAGGGGCTCGGGACCAGAATACGAGCTTCGGTATCCCCTGCCTGTCGTAAGAGGCGACTAAAAGGGGTTCTCGGGGTTGGGGGCGGCTAGAGTGGGAGCTCGAACCGTCCATCACCAACCCCGGGAAGGATGACGGTATGTGTGGCCGCATACCGTCGTATGGAGATGGCAAGCGATGGGGCTTCTTGTCCCTCGCGGGCAGAGCCCGAAGACAAGGGCACCGCGCTTGGCGCTTGGAGGGCTTCGGTTGTGTTCCGTTTGGAGATCCCGGAGTTCTCCAACAAGCGCCGAGGAAGGCCACCGGGGGGGGTTTTAGTGGGTAAAAATCCCACATAACCCTGTGTCGCTCCCACGGCACTGGGTACCTTTTGAAGGTTTCCCCCTCGACAAAAAAAAAGGTATTAAATATTATATAAAAATGTGATTCCTTTTGTCATCAGACGTATGATTTGTGTAGGTATGTTTAAATTTTAATTTTTCATTGACTTCATGGGTGTGGTTTTTATTCACCGAAAGAATTGATTGACAAAATAATACCTACTGACGAATTATTAAGAGATTAGCGTTACAGTGTGCCCAACTTATCTCTGAAATGGCAAAAATTGGAACTAACGAAAAGTCATTCATAAGTACGTTGTGGTCATTCATCTGTCAGTTACAAGTGTGCAATGATTGGTCAAACGAATGTCAAATGCGTCCGACAGCGCCTCTTTCGTTTCAATCTTAAGTTGGGTTTACTGTACTAGTGATTCCCTGAATGTTTTGTCAAAAGGTTATTGACAGTATTGACACCAATGAGTATTTATTTAATTCCTAATATGTAGATACTTACTTAATACTTATTGTAATAAAAACGTAAGCCCTACCAAATTTATATCTATACCTTAGATTTATTTTATAGGTGCTTATAGTTACAATATGAAAATGCTAATAATATTTAAGAGTAGGTGATTCTTTGGGTATATCACGTAGGTATCTTTTCGTTAATTTACCCATGTATACCCATTTACATAATATTCAGTTGCGTTCAATTTATTATTAGTAATAGAAGTGTAGATTGGTTGCATTCGTTTCCAAGGTTAGGTAAAACGATTAATTAACTAATTACCGCGAATGTGTTTTATTTTGCTATACCTAGCTACAGTAATAGCCGTTACGCTATATCTATTTTTATCGATGAATCTTACGATGTAAATGAGGGTACTACGGTACGCGTGTAAGAAACTAAGAAATAATGTAGCGTGCACTTGTTACAATTTATTTAACAGGATTATTAATTATGGGTAGTAATTTAATTATATTTTTAATCTATGGCGGATAACTTGAATTTGTATGTTATTTACATTGACAAACTAAAGTGAACCCGCCCTTGCTTCAATTCGGGAAGCCTATTTAATATCTCTTAATACTTAATTAATCTATACTAGAAAATTTTGAGTGATTTTTTAAACTAGCTAATTAAAAAATCCACAAGTTCTAATTTTAAATTCGAAACTTCGTTTACAAGCAATTAACTTAGGCACCCGTTCTATTGATATGAACTAAATTCTGCTTAGAGTAAGACATACCAGCCGTGCGTAAATGGCTTACCGACCCTGCGATGAGGTAACGCGTGGAAAAATGCCACAATAACGACGGGAACACGTTGTAATCCAATAAAAGTGAGGGCGGTGTCGATTCGTTCCATTAGCATGCATCGCGCGGCGGCTTAGCGATCTTGTTTACTGATGTATGATTGTGTCAGCAATCTGTCTCGTGTAAAAATAATGATACTCATTATTTACTTATAGCCCCACACTATGGTTCTCTGTGTCATGGGGATAATGGACAAGAAAAAATATACTCACATCCAAATCGAGAACAGAAATTCAAAGGCATCATTTTAATTTACACCTTGTTCACTTTGAACGGTGGCCTGGAATAGTTAGCGTTGCACCATACAGGTCGTCAATTACTTTAAGGGTGGAATTCAAAAAAATCCTCTCACAGGTCGTAGGAGCAACTTACTCTCTCATATTCAAGCATTGGTAATTTCGGCTTTGTGGAGTCAGTTCCACGAAAAAGGCCTTGTTCTTTTTATAAAATTCATATACATACATAGATTGATGTCTTTACGTCATAAAGTTAGCTTGTCGAGTAAAAGACATTTTCTATTTTCTACATTGAGTTACTATGATTTTCTACCCATTAGTGGCCCATTAGAACACCGCGAGAAGATATGACGTGACATTGACGAGGCAAAATTCACATAATATCGTTACAAACGATGCCGTCATTGCTATAAAGGTTCGTGATATATTTCTCCTTGAAAGTACACTATAAAAGTCTCGCGTGAACCCACTTTAGTGCCCACTCACCTGTTATTAGTAAGATTGAAGATAGTGGGTGGTTTTCCTTTGCCAGTTTTAGATCTGCGCGCATCCTCTAAATAATTCTCGATTTGTAAGGCTTTTAAATTTAATTAAACCGTGAAATGAATGTAAATTAATATCGTTAAAGATAATTAGTTATCCATATTGATCTGAAAGGTGGGTGAAGTTAGCCAATCTGATCGTAGTCAGCGTGGTGACAAACTGTATCCTTTACATAATGATGCCTGAACTCAACAGGAGACAAGTATTCTTATTTCCAAGGCATTTACCTAGGTAAAGTCTAGTGTGAATGTATTTTGATAGTAGGTCTTTAGCACCGGAAGTCCGGAACCCTTATTATTGATACACATCTGTAAGCTCGGACTTCTAATTGCAATTTTAAAATCAAGACCAAACTTGGCTTGGACTCTAGTATGGATACAGTTAATGAAACACGAAACCGTCACCATAATTATAATAAATTATTTATTTGCTATCATTGTACAAACCCTGCTCTGCTGCTGCTGCGCAAAACATCCAATTTTCTATAAGAAAAGTGTCGTTTTGGGTGTTTTGGTCGCTTAATGAAACGCGCCCAAAGAAAAGTTTTAAAGTCAGCGATTTGAACACTTCTTTTGAAATCTTCTCTGCTATTGACTATATTCAGCAATAAGTTTGATTATAATTATAAAGACGTTTTGACGAAGATTTTGATGGATGCATTTCATTATAAAGACAGAATACAAGTATATAAGTTCAAATACTCTGAAATACGTTTTTGTTAACGCTTTATAATTAGTCTTGGAATCATCGCACAGTCAAATGATAATTATGTAATATGTATGCAAAATCGTGACACTCGCACTCACACATTACGAGTACAGTGCTGACGCCAAAATACACAAAGTGACTCAGGTGGTCGAAAACACCGCTCGACACATTTACGTGTATGTACGTATATTATACCTACTGCATGAAATACTCATTTAACTCATATATGATTAAAACGAATGGTCGTTATGTAATATTCATATTATTCAGCTTCAATTGTAGCGATGTGTTATTTGTGTTGTCAATGGCACCCACAACACAGGGAATCCTAGTGCGGGGGTGTGAGTTTGTTAGTGTGTATTTGTAGTCATTGTAGAATTTACTGTTCAATTTGACTGAAATTGTCCCAGCATTTTAGAAATTTTATAAAAATTTTATTTTACCAGTACAATTTACTTTTCAATTGATAGAGTGCCTTTTACTACGTCAAAGTATTGATTGTAAGGAAGACAAATTTACTGCGACCCTTGCGACGGTATTTGACCTATTCAATTAAGGGATCAAAGAAAACCGGAACCGTCGTGCTTGAATTAAAAGTTCAATTGGTGTGATGAAAGAGCTGGGAGTACTTTCATGGGGCCAATATATTATGTCAGTAGCAATTAGGAGCAGTGGAACGTACTGAGACTTGAGACCTAATAAGAATTAATTTGGTGACATTAGTTATGGCATAACTTTTTGGAATGTACAATTACATATACTAATCATGGAAATCTCCTCATGCCAGACGAGGTCTAGAGCCTCCATCATGCTGCACCAATGCAGATTTGTGGGGAGGTTAGTGGCCGACCCAAGGAATTTCTTTATGTCGCTCGAAGATGTCCGACATGGCTTAACGACTGCTATCTGATCAGTAGTATCAGTACGAAAATGCTGTAGAAAATATACCAGTAGCGATCATGCATCCAAGTTCTGTTGATTTTATCACTCAGGATCGCCACATACCTCCAGGCTGTTTATAACTTTATATCCATAGAACCTGGTAAATACTAAAAGTTAAAGTTTAAATCGTGAATAATAATAACAGAAGTAATTTGTTGAATATAGATTTATAGTATAAAACAATTTCGAGACAATTCATTTGAATAATTCTCCAAGTTGCTGTATAAATTAAATAATACCTTTACAAAAGGTCTTTTATATAAAAGTCAGTATTAAAATAAATCCAATGAACCGAAACTTGATTTAATCATTATTTGAGTTCAAAGGATCCACTATTCCCCTTAGTTGCTTTAGGATTGGAAATGAGTTCAATAGCGGAATTATTCTATTGTTAGACTTATACTTTGTGTAGTATTTGATTGATCCTACATCGTTTGTGACAGCAGTTTGCACAAGAAAATGACAGGCTCTCTGGTCAACAGTGGAGTCCGCTTCTCCACTGGCAGACTTTCGTTCTGCTGAGTTAGTAGGTCTGGGAAATAAGGAGACCCTTGATACCCGGAGGTCACTCGTCTCTATCCGTGCAAAAGGCGCAGCAGCTATGGGTTCCATGTTCCGACTTCTGGCAGATTTTCAAATTCAATCCTCATTTCATTTGAAAATTTCATTTCAATTCTTTACTTAGCTAATGCCCTTTTTAACAACCTAGTTAAACCTACCTGCCAATTTTTTGCTTCTGAGTTTATAACCACCTCCCTGCCAAGTTTCGGCTTCTAAGGTCAAGTAAGTCGAGTTTTAGTGTTGAAAAAATATTAAGGTATGGCGCATAATTAAAGTGTGTAAGTCACATAATGCAAGTAATATTGTTGCATTGCATTTTGTTGATTACCTATTAACCATTTAGTAATAAAACTATTGGGCGAATCCTGAGCGTAGTATCTGGGCATCTCTGTGGTAAAATTGCATTGTCACGGGAACTAAAGCAATATGCAAAATTTTATGTCCGTAGAGAAAGAGGAACTACTTCTAGCTGAGGTGGCATGATGGCATCATTTGACCCGTACTTTTATGTCATATTTACAAACATTGCAAGTAAAATAACAACTTGAAAAAATGCATCTTTTATCTCTACCAATATGTCGAGAGATAAAATGATGTACGTAGCGTAGAGTTACGTAATGTATGGAATGTATGCCGAAACACTTATGAACAAGATTATTCGCTTCCGTATTTTTAATGTGGGATAATATTTTAAGAGCCATCTAAGCTAGGGTTGTCAGATGGCCGGGAAATAAGCCAGTATCCTGGGAATTTCGCTTCACGTCCCATGATCAGTACTTCAGACTTTAATGTCCCGAATTCCGAATTATTAACTTACTTGCTTACCTTTTTTACTAGCAACCTAAATACATTGATTTCCTGATAATGTTAACCTAAACAATGGGCCCTAAGTGGATCTCAATATTTGTATCTAATATTTTTACAATAACAAATATTGATTTACAAATACAGTAAAATGATAAAATATAATATTGTTTTTATGTTTTTATTTTAAAATTTAATATATGCAAGTAGAATCATGATGAAGATCCAGTTAAATATCTGTTTATTTTCAAATACTTCTAGAGCCGTCTGCCCTGTAGCACATATTTTTTTTGGGACACAATAATTGTCTAGGCAACCCTATTCAGAGCAACTGATACGTAAAACCGATCACGTTGGGCGTGTGTTGTAATTGCGTCGTGTACGTAAGATCAAATAAAAGCATCCTTCACATACGCTCTTAAGAACATAATCGATGTTTTTGTTAGCACGGTTGTACGGGGTCTATTGTGTGTGTAATTAGACCTCTTATGATAATCGGCGAAGATTTTCTGCGTCATGTAGAAGCTATTTTTTATTAACGAATGGTTAGTCATCGCTTTGTTACTGCGTTTCTTCAATCAAAGGTTTAGATCTGATATTTTAATCTAAACAGAACAGTTATGGATCAAGTACAGGAAAATATATTCTCGTTGTTTGCATTTAGCCATAACTAACTTTTCTACTGCTGATATTAGGCCTTCTCTTAACATGATTAGGATTCTCTTCCAATAAGGTGTGCCCTATGATAAATTAGGTACCTACCATCAGATGGCTTGACGGCCATTCAGGTGTATGACTTATACTCATTATTGGCCCACTACATACTAATCCTAGCTCCTCATAACTGAAGAGACCTAGAGCATGCTACGAGTATAACGATTATAATGAGGAACGACGACTCAACATGCCCTGCGAACTGCGAAGCACGCAAACGCTCAAGAAATGTTTACCACTAGTAGTCACCTAATTAGATAGATAAGTCCTCAGGATAAGTCTATGTAATCATCCTTTAAGGTACCTGAATACCATTAACATTTACAAAATAAATGTTACAGTAATTTTGAAATGTCATTTGTATTTGACACTTGACCTTTTTATGGACTGAAAAGAGCTACCATTACAATTTTGAACGTTATTAATCTACTATGTTGGATTCACATGTTACTTTGGAAAAGTTCCCAATGAACATTGATTTTCCTTTCTGATTCTAAATATATCAGTTGTGTTTATATCTCTTACTAATCGCTAAAAATACAAACGTCTATAATATGGCACGTTTGGATTAAGACGCTCCCTCATTCCGCGTTTGTAAAACAACAATCCATTACTAGAGTTTGGGCGTTAGATATCGCCTTTTGTCTTCTAAGATTCGGTAGGATTGAAAGAGCAAACTTTACATTGCATGAAAATTATTTATTGAAACCATACTTTCAATTAGTATGTAGATAATTCAATTTGATGCTTATGTGTGGGAAATGGGAAAATGTTAAGGTAAGTTTCCTGAAGCGAAGCGAGGGTGTTCAGTAGTCTTCGAGTCCGACCATCAATTAGGTACCTTTCTAGGTTTCTAGTTTTGCTGACAAAAATACAATTCATACTCGTAGATACCTAGTATCTGCAATCTACAATAGAGTAGCAGTCTGGTGGTAGAGCAGTAATACCAGCAATGCCAAACAGTCTACCGTGGTTGGGTGTCGTCACGCTATGCCAATTGGTGCGGTCACAAGTCAGGTTACTCCGCACTCGATTGGACATTCACTCCCACGCTGACATCACTGTCACATATCCGTTACGTAACGACAATAGCGTGGGTAACACAAAAACACAAACGTCTATATATTTTTTGTTATAATTGCAATATTATTAACGCTCTGTAGTTATAATACAGGTTTCGTGAGAATGTATTGTTGTGGAATCACATGCTAGTAGATGACTTTTTTTCTTATTGTTTGCGACGACTTTCGTGTACAAATGACTGTCTTAATTATAAATGAAATATTTGATTGTTTAAACACACTTAGAATTATAGAAAAGTGAAAAATGAGGTACAGTACATACATGTGATGATAAGCTGAGCTTTAGAGGTCATATTTTGAGTGAGGCAGCTTTTAACTATTATTTATGGATAGGTAGATTTTATGAATATATATTTGGCCTTAACTTTCTTTAAATGAAAGTTCACTCAAACACAGCAGTGGGACAGTTGTAGGATGATTAGTGAATGACTATAAAAGTTTTCATAGGCCTCTCCTAAAAAAACAGCTGTTCTATGAAAGAGCGAACTTACCAACTTCCGATCTCCGTTCGAAAAATTCCTGACATTTTAATTTCAAATATTTTTAATGTATTCGAAGCAACTTAGTTTTTTAATTAATTACGGTTATTAAAAAGGAAATTAAAATCACTTCGAAAAAGATGAAAGCTGATCAGAGCGAATATTATATAGAGATCCAAACAAGCCAGACAGAGTGCCTAAATTCCGGATGTAAGCATTTGGATGAATGGCAATGGTGAATGAAGTACCTTATACCAAATTGCAGGCACGATATAACAGTTTTAATACCACTCGTATATGCATCGATGCATACGACATGCCGAAAACTTGAATCGAAGGGAACGGCAGTGAAAATTAAAATATCGAGCATGCTACGTGTCAATTATAAATTAGGGCTGCCACTTTGTTGTTATGGTAGTGATATATTTTGATTGTTTTGTTTGTAGGTATCACCCATATTATTGGCATTAATATTGTGTGTGTGCGGGCATTTTGGCTGATTTAACTTACCTATAATGAATATTTATACTGATGAATACAGATGATTGATGATCAAAAAGAAACCATGATAATGTAATACGATTACATATAGAGTCCAACACATGCCGCCTCGAACGTTTTCGAGAAAGATTATAGCGTTCTTGACGAGGCCATTACCGTACCTGTCATCGCAATCTGTGGTCATGATCTCTCATATCTCTCTCTCTCTTTGTCTCTCTTCCTTTCTTTCTCTCAACTCTGGAGCGTTGACAACCCTAGGTGTCGTCATGCCATCGTTTCCTATGCTTATTGTGCATGCATGAACGCGCCGAGCGCCGAATCCGTACCGCGGTAATTATGGACTTCCGCGGCCCGCGCACGCCTCGGCTGGCGCTTTCTATGGACCCTTAGCCCTTCGGGTTTATATCCTATTGCATTGTTATGCTCGTTGACAAAGAGTTACTTCAGCGTTGTATGTAGTTATGGTTTAAGGATTTTTGACGTTAATTATCAATATTTTGAAAAAAGAAAATTGTAAGTTTACCTAATTGGTAGAATGTAAGTGGTGTATATTGTAAACGTATTTCAGAAGGTAGTTAAAAGGTTTACATCAATGTGTTCACATTATTAAGGTTTAAAAAATTAAATGGCATGAATATAAAAGTAAAAGTTGAAACAGATTGCTAATTGGCGTAGCCGAAGTAGAGCCCTACAGATTCTACTTCTCTTCTGTACCTACATGTACATATTTTTTTGATAACTTGTTTATGAAAGCTATTTTTAAGCCGTAAAAAAACAGTGTGTAATAATGTTTATCTGTTTGTTCCAGGCGGCTTGGAGGGGAAGTACAGGGTCGCGGCGCCCGAGCTCATGCAGGACACCTTCATGAGCGATTCGGAGGACGAAGGAGGTACGAATACGAACTATCTTGCTATTTTTATAAAAAAAATATTTTGAGGATTTCTCGTTCGATGTTAATGTGGGTGTCTTGAATGATACGATTACGTTACTATTCATAATTGAGACCATGTGGATCGTAGTCAAGGGCTCACTAATAGGAAGTAAAAAAACAATTTTATCATTTGCTTCGGCGAGGAGGGAGGGAGAGAGGGAAGGAACACCATGAGGAAAACTAAAAATTTGGCAGTCCTCCATAATATGGCTATGGCCTGTGCCCTTTACTTCATGGTACAGTTATGTTTATGAAGAATATATTAAATAACATAAGGATTGTGTCTATAGTAAGTTACTTAGTCTGTCTTTCAAGAGAGAGGTTTATGTGATAGAAAATCGATATAGATGTGACGGCAAGTTGTTTACTCTGGGGGCTTGGCTGTTTGTGATGTTTTAATTATGGGTGAGTGACTGAGTGTCTTTGTTGCTCGCGTCAGAACTCTAAGCTATACAAGGCTACAGTTATGTGACTGCTTGGGTATTATGCAGTTGATACGTTGAAATAAGTAGGTATAAGTATTTTATTAACCGACTTCAAAAAAGAAGGAGGTTCTCAATTTTTTCGTCGTTTATGGGCCGATTTTGATAATTCTTTTTTTGTTGTAAAGTAGATATGCGCAGTGGGGTCCTTTTAAAAGATGGCATCTTGGAGAAATCGAGGGCAACTTTCGAAAATTGTAGGGACGACTAGTATGTTTGTTAAAGTTTTCATAAGTACGTGAAAGCGCTACAATTTCATGAAGGTCTGGACTCGATCTGATGAAGCCAAAAGACAGTCAAGGGAACTCCTCAACGATTTACTGTAGTTATCTAGTGTTTGGGCTTGATTAATTTGTAGTGACGAGAACTTTACACTTACATGTTGAATTGAGCGCCATCTGGCGAGTAGTTTTTGAGTTATCTCTCCTTATCGAGGTTGAAGTCGGTTATTTTTTTTGTAAAAAGCAATAATTATTAGGTATGTAAGTAATTTTTTTACTATGACCTATAACCTGTCTGCGAAGCTAAGGGTCCCGGGGTCGATTTGTACTGGGACTGCCATTTAGGTGTCAGGTAAATACTCGTAGTTTAGTTGTAGGTGTTTATGACGTATCACCTACTATAATATTACCCATAAGGAAATCCTTGGTCGCTCAGAAGGTCTTAGAAATTGGATTTTTGAGGCAGATATTTTAAGGGGCACGGCATTTCTAGGTAACCATTTCATCTGAGATTCAGACGAGAGGGGGCGATGGACTCTACCTGATTACGCTCCTACCCTCCACACCGCCTGACAATAGATCATAATCCTGTGTGCGGGTGGGGACTCCTACCCAAGTTACAGTTAAGTCCATAAGTACCTGACCACCTCCGTATCTATTCCAGGCGAAGTGGAGTGTCCCATCCAGCAGCAACAGCAGTACCGCTACATGAACAGCGAGGCGGGTACATTACACCGCGCGCGGCCGCTCGAGGACAGCGTCACGGACGGCCACCTGTGGCCCAGCAACAATGACAGCCGCGTCGCCACCATCGACCGCCAGCCGCTCGATATCGGGTCAGTGCTGTTATGACTGTTTTGTATAGGTCAGCAGCAACAACAGCAGTACCGCTACATGAACAGCGAGGAGGGTACATTACACCGCGCGCGGCCGCTCGAGGACAGCGTCACGGACGGCCATCTGTGGCCCAGCAACAATGACAGCCGCGTCGCCACCATCGACCGGCAGCCGCTCGATATCGGGTCAGTGCTGTTATGACTGTTTTGTATAGGTCAGCAGCAACAACAGCAGTACCGCTACAAGAACAGCGAGGAGGGTACATTACACCGCGCGCGGCCGCTCGAGGACAGTGTCACGGACGGCCACCTGTGGCCCAGCAACAATGACAGCCGCGTCGCCACCATCGACCGGCAGCCGCTCGATATCGGGTCAGTGCTGTTATGACTGTTTTGTATAGGTCAGCAGCAACAACAGCAGTACCGCTACATGAACAGCGAGGAGGGTACATTACACCGCGCGCGGCCGCTCGAGGACAGCGTCACGGACGGCCACCTGTGGCCCAGCAACAATGACAGCCGCGTCGCCACCATCGACCGGCAGCCGCTCGATATCGGGTCAGTGCTGTTATGACTGTTTTGTATAGGTCAGAAGCAACAACAGCAGTACCGCTACATGAACAGCGAGGAGGGTACATTACACCGCGCGCGGCCGCTCGAGGACAGCGTCACGGACGGCCACCTGTGGCCCAGCAACAATGACAGCCGCGTCGCCACCATCGACCGGCAGCCGCTCGATATCGGGTCAGTGCTGTTATGACTGTTTTGTATAGGTCAGAAGCAACAACAGCAGTACCGCTACATGAACAGCGAGGAGGGTACATTACACCGCGCGCGGCCGCTCGAGGACAGCGTCACGGACGGCCACCTGTGGCCCAGCAACAATGACAGCCGCGTCGCCACCATCGACCGGCAGCCGCTTGACATCGGGTCAGTGCTGATATGACTGTTTGCTGTAAGCTTTTTGTGAAGCAAATGTAGCAGAACAGAATGTAGCACGGCCTTTCCGCGGACGGTGTAGGTGGTAAGAGCTTAGCGTTCACCCGGGTAAGTACAGCTGTTGTGTTCCGAATACAAAGGTGTGAAGTTATACTTTTTAACCGCCACCATCTGTCAAGAGTAGCTCAAACCATCTTAGATCGGCCACAGTTGTCAAAGACGACAGCGGAAAGGTGGTACTGCCTGCTCGTTTGCTACCTTGATTCCATAAAAAATGTACATGACAAAGTTATTGATGTTGTCATTATTACAGGCATCGTGTTTTTTTTATGGGTTCTGTGCAATCGGATCGAACCTTATTAATTTTATTCTCGTAACGTTGTAAGAAACTAAAAACAAATTCAATAATCATCAATTTATAAAATGCATAAATTAATTTTAAATTTTAATTTCGAAAACCGTAATAGAGCGAGATACAAATACATTCACGTTCATGACCCGTGACATAGGGACGGGGAATGGCACGCCGCATTGTCTCTGCCAAGAGCTTTCGAATGTCAGCGTCACCACGTCACAGGATATTTAATAATAGCGCGCGCGGATTTACTTCCGGAAACAAACCGCAACGCAATGGGAAATTGACCGCACGTCGCTATTCCATTGGTGGTTGGTGTCTTGTGATTGTTTGTGTGACTGAATCAATGACTTTTGGTAAATATTGTGGTGTCCATGTCTACGGGACTAAACATAAAATTACCATTAAATATCTTACGAAATTATCATGATTTTGTTGCTCATTTTGTACATTGAAGCAAATAGAAAGTTTGTTTATTTTGTAGACCCAAGCACATAATTACATCGTTTGGTCATTTTGTACTTTGGTGCCCAAAACGCGGTGTTGTCACCCACTTTGATAAATACTGCCTTTGAATAATAAAATGTACACTAAGCCCCATAAAAAGTGTACACAGTAACTTATTAATTGAAATCCGCAGGTTCCTGGTATCGTTCGTGGTGGACGCCCGTGGTGGCGCCATGAAGGCCAAGCGGCGCGGCGGCGTGCGCATCATAGTGCCCCCCGCCGCCGCCTCCGCGCCCACGCGTGTCACTTGCCGGTACGTACAGATGTTCATATACGTTTATATTTTATACTTGTTTTTTTTTATTTTATTCGTTAATATTAATTTTGAAGATGTGTTGAAGAGTTGCTTCCGCAATTTCTCTGTAAGATAAAGCACCTTACCGAAACTGTGGTATATATAAAAATCGGATCTACCTGCAGGCCATTCCTGAAATTTCCCTCTTAATTGATATTTCAAGAAATTATGTTCAACAACATTTTTTATTTATTTTTTGTCAACGGTATCTCTCAAATGGATCAACCGAATTTGAAGCGCTTTGCGGTAATAATATACGTCTCAAATTTTAGAAAAGAATTATCACAAATATTCGCTTATACTAATAATAAGTAATAAGTAAAGCAGATGAACAGATTATAAACCCAAGGCTAAGGCCAAATCTTATTGACTATCACTACACACAATAATTTTAACATCTGTCTCATAAGACAGTCATTAAGACACAAGGATATATTTTGTTAAACTTATATTTTGTTTAGAGTTAGCGAGTTGCTTGTGCGTGCATGATTGACTAATTTAATTAGTTTCGTGTCAACTGATGTAAACAGATTGTGTATGTAATCTTTGTAAGAATTATATGTATCTTTATACTAATTGTGTCATTAGCTGAAATAAATTAGGTTTTTGGAAGTCTGCCCGGAATACATCGAGTTATGTTATATTTTATGTAGCTTGTTGAATTAGCAGACAGTCCATGTTGGTAAATGAAGAAGCCGCGATTGATTTGCGTTATTACTGACTTTTATTTTGCGACAGAAGTACGTTGGTAAAGCCAGATTTTAGGAGGGTGGGGTCTTGCTAGGCTGGTAACTCTATCAATATGCAATGCAAATTACAGCGTTTAATTAAACTTACATTATAAGTCGCTTTATTTTTCAACTATAACATAAACATACAAAAGCATATTAGAGTAAATTATGTAAAAAATTGCAATGAATATTTCAACACAAAGCAAATAAATGACTGATAAATTATATTATCAACACACAAATAGGTATTCGCTTTCATTTTCAATGAAAAATCAAAACCATATTGAGGTTACAAACATGAATAAACAAATAAATAAACTGCATACAAAATAATAAGTTATTTCTGTATTTGTCTTTTCTTAAATGTATGTAAAATGGGGTGTGACCACAGAATCGAGCGTAAATTACGAGTGAAATACATTGGAGATGTGAGGCAGTGCTGTCTTTATGAATCATTGTTTCATTTTAACGTGTGATAATTTAAATGTTCAGCCGTTGTATTGTAACGAAAAATAATGGATGGATAAAATCAAGGTCTCAGACACCGCTTTTCTTAGCTGTCTTCAAATATCTAGTTTTAAATAATAATTGGCACGTTTAGATTTTTATTCTAACTTTTTTATCTACAGTTAATAAAATTGATGATATTTTTCTTTTCATCTGTTACTGTTTGCAAAAGGTGATTTATCTATAAGGAAAAGGAATGACGAAAAGAAACTCCTCATTTTATATTTGTTTCTAATTACATAATTATTTTACTAATATATCGATCACAGAGCGGCAACGCGACGGGCCCCGGCGGCGGCGCCCCCTCCGTTGATGGAGGGCGAAGCTCTAGCCTCAAGGCTGTTGGAGCTGCAACCACAGGGAGCTAAATTCTTAGCGTGAGTGACTATTATTATTGAGTTTGACCACCATAAGATTATTTGGTTATGACGTTATCAAACACACAATGCTTAAACTGCAGTTATTCTGGATGATGAAGTTTTAAAAACTGAGTAAAGTATGCCAATCGGCACTTGACCAGCGTGGTGGACTATGACCTGTACTCCTTACACTGTGAGGGGAGAGGGGATTAATACAGCTGTTAAGGCGTAATCACACACAACAGGGCATATTACATAATATGATGGATGAAGTTATTTACAAAAAATATAGGCGATTATATTGTTTGAGAATCAGGTGAAGCATGGTCTTACTGCGTATACCTGAGTCTGGCTCCAATATGTATGGGCCTTTATTCTTCCTGCGTCCTCGAACGAATGAATGAAAGTATGGAAGAAATGAAACAATGAATGAAAATTTATTCGAAATAGGTTCTTTACAAACACTGTTCGACCTTTAAACCACGCCACCACTCCAACAAATCCCTTCCGTATCTTAGAACAAGTGGCAACAAACTCCCAAGCCCTAATGCTGGTGTCCCGCAGGCCGGTGGTGATCGAGGTGCCGATCTTCACGGCGTCGTGCCCGGAGCGCGAGATCGTCATCCTGCGGTCCGACACCGGCGACACCTGGCAGGACCACTACCTGCACAACAACGACAACCCTATGATACAGGTAACGATGACCCTATAATACGGGTAACGATAACCCTATGATACGGGTAACGATAACCTTATGATACAGGTAACGATAACTCTATGATACAGGTAACGATAGCCCTATGATACGGGTAACGATAACGCTATGATATAGGTAACGACAGCCCTATGATACGCGTAGCGACAAACCTATGATACGGGGAACGATAACCCTATGATATAGATAACCACCGACGTTTATTTGTAGGGTTAGACAGTTTAGTGAAAGCTTTAATAATACACCACAACGCAGAGATTTAAAAACATAGATACGACCTTACGATACTACAGACCAGGAAAAATAAGTCAATTTAGCGATGAGCTCAAAATTATTTTGTTGTATTTACGTCAGCAAAACACAAGCCATACCCGTATGACAGAGAGAGAATGACTACAATTACATTACGCGAAAGCAAGATATCGCTTTATATATTTTTTTGTTGTGAAATAGAAAAATAACCTTGAGATTGAGCAAAGAGCCTATCTATGTTTTCAAATCTCTGTCACAACTCACAACATATATCCATCCACAGGAAGCGCTAACCCGCGAGCGCCAAGAGTACGGCACGTCGGGCGAGTGTCTCGGCGAGTCCGGCGAGCGCGTGACGCGCATCGTGACGTGCGACTTTCCGCACTACCTGGCGGTGGTGTCGCGCGTGCGCCAGGAGGTGCACGTCATCGGCCCGGACGGCGGGACCGTGTCGTCGGCGCACATCGCTCAGGTAACCGTGACGGTGACAACAGACAGTAGTAATAGTGACAACAGACAGTAGTAATAGTAACAACAGACAGTAGTAATAGAGACAACAGACAATAGTAATAGTGACAACAGACAGTAGTAATAGTGACAACAGACAGTAGTCATAGTAACAACGGACAGTAGTAATAGTAACAATAGACAGTAGTAATAGTGACAACAGATAGTAGTGATATAACCGTTTGCAACGTTTGTGTTGGATATTATGTCGCAGTTATTGAGAAAAGAATTGCATGACACAAAGTGGATTTCCATATCTACAGATGTTATCGTCATCATTAATCATGGTTTTGGTCAAATGCAGCAATATATTGTGTATTTGTACTATTATTACTAATTTTTTTCTTAATCCATAATCATCAAGCGCTGTTTATTCGCAGGTGCAAGCGCTGTTTCCCCCGCAAGCGCTGACGAAGCGCATCCGCGTGGGCCTGCAGGCGCACGGCGCGAGCGCGGCGCTCTGCCGGCGCGTGCTGCCGCGGCACGCCGCCGTGTCGCCGGTGCTCACGGTGGAGCCGCGCCGCCGCAAGTTCCACCGGTCGATCACGCTCACCGTACCGCTGCCGCAGTCCACTGAGAAGGTATCTCGAACACCAACTCCGATACAATCATCGTACAGATGTAAAGCAGGTGTCCCAACGCGGGCGAGTCAGCGAGTGCATACCGGCTATTTATAAAGATATGACTATGAAAATTATTCGCCAGGTGTCACTGAAATTTAATAGGACATGACACCAGCTTTCAAATTAAAAAAAGGATAAATGTCGTTTCACTTTTCATTGACATAAATGGAAAAATTTTCAGTAATATTCCTTATCTTCCCCCAGGGTGGCGGTTACGATAAGTCCTCATCAGCCAACCTCCGCCTGCTGTGCTCGATCATGGGCGGGCAGGCGCGCGCCGTGTGGGAAGACGTCACCGGCTCGACGCCGCTCACGCTCACCGACGACTGCGCTTCCTTCACCACCACCGTGTCTGCCAGGTACGTTACAGCTGATTTGGTTGAAAAAAGATATATTGCAATTAAGTAAAAGTTATATTGCAATTTGGTAAAAGTTATATTGCAATTTGGTTAAAGTTATGTTGCAATTTGGTAAAAGACATTGCTATTTGTTTAAATAAACATTGCAATATGGTAAGAGTTATATTCCAATTTGGTAAAAGTTAAATTGAAATTTGTTAGAAGTAATATTGCAGTTTGATAAAGTTATATGTATTGCAATATGGTAAAAGTTATATTACAATTTGGTAAAAGATATATTGCACTTTGGTAAAAGGTACATTACATTACAGTTTGGTGAAAAAAACATTATAATTTGGTACCACATACATTATTATTTTGTTTTGTTACAGATTCTGGCTGATGAACTGTCAAAATGTGAGCGACGCTACAAAGCTTGCAACGGAACTATACAGGTAACGTAAAGTTTATTTTTTTAAGATAACAACGTCTAGATTATTGTCGTGTCAAGTATAGACTTTTAATTATAACAAAAAATTGACACAAATTATGACCAATGACCGATACTCTGTCCCAGAGAGATGCTGCTGGTCCCGTTCGAGGTGCGCATCGTGGTGCTCGGCAAGCGGCTGGACGCGCTCGAGGGCCGCCTGCTGGTGCTGTACATCACCGACCGGTACGCGTACGACACGCTGCTGCAGCAGGTGGGTTGGTGTGTGTGGGTGTGTGCGCTCGTGTGTGTGTGTGTGTGTGTCCGGGTGTGTGTTGCGCATCGTGGTGCTCGGCAAGCGGCTGGACGCGCTCGAGGGCCGCCTGCTGGTGCTGTACATCACCGACCGGTACGCGTACGACACGCTGCTGCAGCAGGTGGGTTGGTGTGTGTGTGTGTGTGTGTGTGTCCGGGTGTGTGTTGCGCATCGCGGTGCTCGGCAAGCGGCTGGACGCGCTCGAGGGCCGCCTGCTGGTGCTGTACATCACCGACCGGTACGCGTACGACACGCTGCTGCAGCAGGTGGGTTGGTGTGTGTGTGTGTGTGTGTGTGTCCGGGTGTGTGTTGCGCATCGCGGTGCTCGGCAAGCGGCTGGACGCGCTCGAGGTTCGCCTGCTGGTGCTGTACATCACCGACCGGTACGCGTACGACACGCTGCTGCAGCAGGTGGGTTGGTGTGTGTGTGTGTGTGTGTGTGTGTGTGTGTGTGTGTTTGTGTGTGTGTGTGTGTCCGGGTGTGTGTTGCGCATCGCGGTGCTCGGCAAGCGGCTGGACGCGCTCGAGGGTCGCCTGCTGGTGCTGTACATCACCGGTGTACGCGTACCGTGTGTGTGCGTGCGTGCGTGCGTTGCACTAGTATAGATCGACGATTGCCATACTGTTTCACCAAGGGCTCTATATTACCTATCTATATTCCGTTTGAATTAGATCTGGACTTCGTTACAATTGCATGGCACACAAATGCCAGCGTTCCGCCAATGCGATTAAGGTACATTTAAGATTGACGGCGTTACCTAAAAATTTCCTTAGTAAATTGTTCTAACAAGCCTAATTGAACTGTGAGCACAGGTAATAAGTTTGGTTTTGTTGGAGAGTGGCAATTAAAAATGCACGATGACTCAACTATAGGAGCAAGTGCCCGCATAGTACTGTTTTGTATATCGGACTTACGAACTCGTTTAGGGTTAACTGGCAAACAAGTATGCATCTTTAATATTGTTGAGGTATGATAAATGTTTGGGTGTTACCAGATCATTCGATCGATCGTCGATTGACGCTTTTGATAGTTCGATAGCCTTTGTCAGTATGTGAGTGTAATTTTACGCATTTGTCCATAGGAACACTACACGGAAGTGGCGCACTCGACGGCGGTCCGTTTCCTGGACGGCAAGGAGGTGTACCTGGAGTTCTCGGGCAACCTGGTGCCCGTCACCAAGTCCGCCAGCCAGCCTAACTTCATCTTTGAGGTAGGTATTTGGTTTAATGCTTTTTAGTACGTAATTTGTACTGAGATGTGGGTGGACTTAGGCCCTTCTCACACAAGTAAAGACGTTTTTATGAATTGTGTTTTTCAGGCATTCAAAGACAATAGAGTAGAGTTCACAGTGAGGGTGAAGCACCATGAGGAGAGTCCTTCGGGTAGAATCTACTTCATGAATGAGCCCAAGGTATGTTGTTGTTGAATAGATTAAAATTATTAGTTTATAATTTAGTAAGCTTTGCCATATTTTGTATAAAATAAATAGTGAAAAGGAGGCTGAAAAATAATAATAATAACAGTAAACACTAGCGTTGTCATTTTACGTCATTTAAGGAACCTGTACATAAAGTTTTAAAATTGAAAAAATAAATTGTGACACAATTATATTTTGTTGTGCGTTGTCTATCAGTTAGTCACTCAGTAATGGAAGAGTTTTATATATAGGGTTGTCTGGGAGGGATCGTTACTCTAACGATAAGACCGCCTGTTGTGTATTCTCAGTGTTATTTTCTTGCCTCTTTCTATCTTGTTATTTTTGTTATGTTCAAATTGGTATAGTATAATATTTATAACATAATATTATAATATAATATTTTATTGTATTGTATGTATTGGATGGTGTGTAATAGTGTGTACGTATCACAGGTGGGTAAAGGCGAGCAGTCGCAGACGCCGACGTGCGTATTGGACGTGCAACTGCCGGAGCGTATAGCGCCGCGTGCCGCCAAGAGCCATCTCGACTGCCTCAATCTGGACCAGTCTGGTGAGTGCTATAGCTAGCATATCATTTAGCTTACTTACTAAATACTTTACTATGGCTTTACCCTAACGTCTGCGTAGAGTTATTTTTAAGTGTGTCTCCCCTTTTCCCATTAGTTGGGAGGGTGGGATTCCAATCTTTTTCATTTTACAAAATCCTTTCTTATATACTTGCGGAGCACCTCCTACATTCTATCAGCCTATCAGTCAGTAATATAGACGTCGTAACTTATTTCAAACATTATGCATCCTTTTTAAGATGATCTTTAATCCCAAACTTTTTGTACAGGATTTGATGCATTGAAGGACGAACTGAGCTTCCACTGGGGCGACCACAATAACAGCTCGGGTCCCGGATCGTTGCCGCGACAACACGACAAGCCACAGATAAATGGACATGTAAGATTAATTATTACAATATATCTTCTCTTCAAGATATTTTATTAATTAGACGTTATAATTTAATTTTCCATAAATTTGAGTATAAACGTTACCCATCTAAAAATCCCAAATCTTGTGAGATTATCAATTTCTGTTACAGGCTAAAACAATAGCAAATGGTGATGTCAAGTACACGGAAAAGGACAAAGACGACAAGGAAACCAAACCTCAAGGTAAGAATAAAAAGCATCATTCACAGCTTCGCAGAAACTATGTGTCCAATCGGCTACAATTTTAATCCCCACCATCAGTCAAATCGCATAGTCGCACTTACATGCAAGAATAAAATAGATAGACTAACACAATATTATCTTTATTTCAGTTAACGGTGATTCCGTTCACGTAGACTCAAACAAAACTAAAGCTACCTTCGATTCAGATGAGGATAAGACGCCAATGAATACTTTAGAAAAGGGTAAAAAGAAATCAGAGGGTGGCTCCTTCCTTGGTGGTCTTGCGGATAAAGTGAAGAATGTCTTCAGCCACAGCGAAGACAAAGAGGATGATGTCAAAGAGTCCTCTCCTAAACCCCAACCCAAACCCCGCGAAACAAAAGATAAGTCGCCTCCAAAACCAGCTCCAAGAATTATCAATGAAGATTTGCTTGACAAAGTTGAAGATATGTTTAAGGATCTTCATTCAAAACCACACATTAAAGACGACGAAGATATCAATAACCAAGTATACTCAACTAAACTTATCGTAGATGAAGAGGACAAGCCGCATAACCTCCAAAAAATAACGGAAGAAGTTTATCATCAGTATGAGCATATGCAACCGGTTGATACGCCACTTCATTGCAAGACCACAGACCCGTTTCAGTTCTACACCGGATGCTGTGATGGCAGATACAAGGAAGGAGAAAAACACCGGCACGATGAGACATCGAATGTAGCTGACCGAATCGAGCAAGTAAAGTTTGCTGCACATGAAAAACTTCAAGATATTTCTGAAAGAACTGAAAATGAGGCGAAGGATAGTCTTGAGAAAATAGCCAAGGAAAAGGATAACATTAAACAAAAAAGCAATGAGGTGATCGAGGAACTCATAGAAAAATCTGAAAAAGTCGTGAAAGATCTTCAAGATAGGAAAGAAAGTTTGAAGTCGGATGTCGCAAATAAAGTCCAGGGTGCGGAAGATGCTGTCAATGATAAAGCTGAGGATGTGAAGAAGTCTGCTCAGAAAGCGCAAGATGATGTACATTCAGCAGCTACTGATCTAAAATCAACAGTGTCTGATAAAATAGATGACATAAAATCGTCGACTAAAGACACATTACATGATGTTGTACATACCGCAGACGGTGCTAAAGAATGCGCAGAAAAGAAAATTCAGGTAATGGATTTTATCGCGCAAGAAAAGGCTGAAGCTTTAAAACTAGGAGCACAGGACAAATTATCAGAAGTCAAAGGCACACTCGGCAATGTTACGGACAGTCTCAAACAGGAGGCGCATGATGTTCAATCAGAAATTAAAGATGGTGCTAATGCTGTTGGAACTAAGTTACAAAATGTAAAAGATGATTTAAGTAATAAAGCTAGTGATTTCACAACTGGTGTTCAAAATAAAATAGAAAATGTAAAAGATGTAACCAGTGAAAAGTTAAACGATATTCAAGATGATTTGAGTAAAAAATCCAAAGACCTAAAGGAAGCAACCAAAAATAAAGTGCATGATGTGCAGGATGGAATTAGCAGTAAAGCCAATGACATTAAAACAGGAGTTGAGAAAAGCGTCGATAATGTCAAAGAAGCTACTAACGAGAAAATTAACGAAATTGGTGAATCCATTGAAGAAGTAAAAGGAAAAGCTAAAAAGAAGACCAAAGAAGGTAAAAACTTTTTTACCGGTCTAGTACATAATATCTTTGGTGAAAAAGAAAAGATCGAAAATGAAGTAAAGGACAAGGTTGCTGAAACTAAAGATTCTGCTAATGATCTCTTACAACAAGCGTCAGCTACTAAAGATGATATTGAGAAAACAGTAGAAAAGAAACACGAAGAGTTGAAAGAAGGTGCTGACAATTTAGTACAAAGCGTACACGATAAGAAGAACGAAGTTGTAGATGTGGTTAGTAATAAGAAAGATGAGTTAGTAGGTGCTGTAAACAAAAAAACAGATGAAGCGAGACAAACGTTAGAAGATACTAAACATGAAATAGTGGAGACCGTCCAGAGTAAAAAGGACGAAGCAAAAAAAGCTAAGGACGCCGTAAAATTTGCAGCTGAAACCGAACTGGATAGGATACGACAAGAAGCTGAGCATACTACGGATGAAATCAAACGCGCCGCAGAAGACAAATTAAATGCTGCCGCGAACAAGGAAGCTGAAATTGTAAGCGGAGTCGCAAACAAATGCGAGCAAATTAAGGAATCCGGGAAGGACAAGTTGCATGAAGTTCAGAGGGCGGCGAGCGACAAAGTCAACGATTTACAACGGTCGTCGAAGCAGGCTTTCGACCACGCGCAAGACTCGACCTTGAGTGCTTTCGATAAGCTCGAAAGCTCGGCTAAGGACGCAGCGAGTGACGCGCAAAGCACATGGGAGGACCTGCAAAGCACGACGAGAGATACATACGCCGATTTACGGGACGACGCGCATGGACTAGAAAGCTCCGCCCAGGATACCTTGCATAGTTTTCAGAGTTCAGCAGGCAACACTTTTGATAGCTTGGACGACTCTGTGAAAGAGTTCGCTAGTGCTACGCAAGGTGGCGTTCAAAACGCAGGTGACAGCGCCAGGGAACTATTTGGAGACGTAAAGGATAGCTTTGAGGGTTTCCAAATATCTGCTGGTAATAAACTAGAAGATATCAAGGGCTCAGCTAAACAAAGTGTGGAGGAAGCTGGGGAAAGGCTGGGCAACGCTGGGGAGAGCGTGAAGGAAAGCGTTAAGGAATCCGAGGCGGTGGTCGCCGATACGTTGGCGAGTGAGACGGATAAGTTCACGAGCAGTTTGAACGATTTGGGCAACTCTGTATTTGGATCTTCGGGCAAAGGTTAGTTACATAAAAATAGCCCTTTATGGATTTATTCAGTACTATATTTATTTATTTTAATCATTTTAATTTTCCCTAGTAACATTATTTTTGTTTTGTAATAATTTAATGTAATTTGTCTGTTTTGTAATAATTTAATCTAATTTAATAATAATTAGTCTAATCTCCTTAAATTCCTGTATTGAAATGTTCAATACTCTAATGGTGATAATATTATTTTCCAGGTTTCATGAAGGATTCGAGTACGAAACTCTTGGAATCGGAGAAGGCACAATCTTCGCCACACAAGAAAGGTTCTGGGTACGTATGACTTGTTCAATGTATTATATACGACATTAAAATATAAAGATCCCTGCATCGGAATATGTAAATAACTTATCACGCCATGGTGCACTTGACTAATTTCAGAAGGCCACATTACAAAAAGGTGTCAGTCCTTGATTGGGAATGAGTCGATTTTAGAAGATATTTTTTAATAAATTGTCATGTGTGAAATGTCGCTACAGACCATAATTTTTCATGAATGTATGAATTTGTTTGGTCTGCATTTTAAGCCAAATATTAGTATGAGCAAAAAAGTATCATGAATTATGTAACTGAAAAAAGACACTGCAATGAGGCTCCTTAATTTTAATGAGTTCTATAAAATCGATTCAATTCACAATCCTATTCAGTATCAGTCACTGAAAATCGGTTAATTGTTTCAATTGCATTCAATCTCTTTCCTTGCAATCACAAATGTCCGTAGACAGAAAATACTGTAAGACAATACGACATAACTTTTTTCCTTAAAATTATTGTTAAACATTCTAAATGTGTAAAAAGATATTTGAAATATCCCGCATAATACACATTATGTTGGATACCAATGAAAAAGAATATAATTATTTGTCTATTGTGTTGTCTGTCTACGCAAATGTCCATCGCAACGCTGTCTCCTAACTTCACGCACGCATTACAGAATACCGAAGCTTAAGCGGAAGAAATAAGGCGACGAACGAGCGACCACGAACGATGTATGATATAGTTGTTTAGTTTTACGTATTTATTACTACTACTACTAATGTTTATTGCGAAACTTTTATTTTACTAGCTATTTTAATTGTTTTTATACCTAACGAATTAGTGAGTGCTTGGTGTGTAGAAATGCTGACATTTTCGATATTATGATATAAGGGATGTTTTTGTGTACGTACAATGTGTACGTACGACGTCGTAAAGTGCGTGTGAAGTACGCAAAACTCTTTCAACGAATCTTTTTTGTACCTGTGTGTGTTTGCTTGAGGTGAACACATTTTATTTTATTTCGTTACAGTAAAATAATCGTTTCGTAGATCTGTAGAAAGGAGCACTGTACAAGTAACAACACGTTACCCAGTGATAAAGGTTATATAAGAGTAATTTAACGTCAAATCGAATTGAAATCATTTAGGGTTATTGACTATTGTATCGGCTGTTATTTAAGATTTCGAAGAAATCATATTCGCTTCACAAGTTTAGTATTAACAGTTTTGACATTTTGAATCGATAAAATCATGATAATTTGACTTTTATATAATTCGTATACAAATAAAATCATGTCTATAATCTTGCCTAGATTATCGTTTATTTTTTTATTTGAAAGTTTTAAATAAATCGATGTTTTTAATTTAACGCTTTAGACTTCGTTGTACAAAAGATTAATTTTAATATATTAACAGTTTTTAAATTGTATCGATGTAACTGTAATCGGATTATTTGCATTTTTATATAATATAAAATTAGGTATTTATGTAAAGTAGATGCTGTATTTAATGTTTGTGTTGCATAATTTATTCTATTTTAACTGTGTTTTCTTTTTAAAGTTTACACCGCTTTGTACATTGTACGTACGCGGCGTGCACGCATTTTGCGTGTGCGCACGTAATTTTGATCTTACATTGCATAGCCTTTTATTGACGTCATAGATCTGCTAGGTTATTTATTTTTTTAACATTGATCGTTATGTAACGATACATTTATCGTAAGATTGTATTGAAGTGAAACTACTGTGTCACAAAGCGACATCTATTATAAATATCTTAGCGAGTTGAGCTCATTGTTAGTTGTTCATCTCATCTATTCGAAATTGAAATGCACAATTTTTATAATGTAATGTGCTATACGAATAAGTGGAAGTCATTGCATGTTGCAAATGTGCTTTTAAGTGCTAAGTTGCTTGTGATGTCTCTCTGTAAGTTGTTAAGATATTATATGAAAATGTTCTCCATTATGTTTTGGTTTTCATTTTGCTTTTTACCAACAATTTTTTCTGAGGCTTGTCGATGTTTTACATACTTTGATGACCTTAGCTGAAAGACGTTATTTTTGAAGAGTGGATTCAGTTTAATTTATCACCTATATTCGTTGAAATCGTCGACTGATTAGCTGAAAGAAATGATAGTCGTAAAAAAGTGGTCGGTTTAATAAATGTTAATGTTTCTTAAATTAGAAATTTTGGAAGAACTTAGCGCAATAAATTGAATCTAATAGTATATTTTCATGACCTTTAGCTTTCGACCACAACACAGGTGGCGCTACAGTAGCATTAGAGGTGAAGGTAGCACTCGAATATAAAGCAAAGATTATAAGATCAAATTTCGTATACACATACAACAAATAAGAATCAGGCATTTTCCTCTCCAACATCAATTGTTTATTGGCATGTCTAGTGATAAAATTTTTCGTGAACACTAAGAAGCATGTTGAACGTATCACGAATTATATGTTTTAAGAAGAGATCAGATATTCGGATACATACTTACCTTAATTCTGGATTTGACAATATTTAAACGACTTCTTAAAATAGTTTCCATTCAACACTTGCGAAATAATGTCAATTTTGCTAGTACACTTTATATAGCTTTACATTGGTCGTTATAAACTAACTTTCAAATATGCACCCGGATAGTTATGTCATCGAAGGTTTTTTTAATGAATTTAAATCTTGAAGAACGCTTCCATGAGTCCAACTTTCATAAACTTATTGTAGAATAAAAATGTATCCGAATATCCATTTTCTAACTATACGAAATCAACATACGTGACTAAGAATACCCTCGAGCTCCCATTATCGACTATTGTACTGTATTCCACTCGAGCACACGGCTTTGATCAGATCTTGCACAAGTCGCTTACGGTAAGTTTATTTTGCAGCATTTCTTTATTTTTAAAGGTTACTTTGGATACCCACTTTCCGATTTAAGATAGGAGTTTAGAAGCAATCTTTATTGCTATTACAAACGTACAAATACAGGTTGCTAGGCGTGTCTTCAATGATAAGGAATACAGAGGTTAAATTTAAAATTTTGCAATATGGTTATTTTTCTTTAATAAAAACCTAAATCGGAAAGTGTAGATCAAACCTTAGGCTTAGTGAAGGTATTGCACAGTGCACACACGCGAAGGCTGGGCTTATTGATATTACACGATTGGGGTAGGTCTATTATTAAGTTACCCTGCATAAAACAGCATAGGATCCTAAATTATAGGATATTCTTCCTAACAGCAATATAAGAGATTACTCCCGTATTCATAAGTAATACTTCAGTGCGTTTGTTACGGGGTGTATCTCTTTATGATGATTCTTTATGTTGGTATGCGTCGATTTTGACTAACGTATTGAAGCCCATTGTACTAAAGTATTGATTGTGAGGACGAGAGGGTACGACGTAAAATACACAATCCGTGAGAATAAAAGTTTTACACCTAAACTTACAGTGTTAAGTGTAACGGCCCAAAAGTGTGTGACTTGCTTTTAAATTGTTATAAAAAACTAGCAAACCCGGCGAACTCCGTTTCGCCACCAGATGGCTTCGTTTTTTGTAACATTTCGTTTGGGGATTAAAAAAATTTTTTTCTTGTTTAATATTTGAAAAAGAATAAAATTTTGGTTTGTAGTACATGCTATGTATCAGAGATTATTATCAATTGGCTTGCATTACGTTTCAATTTGTTTTTTTTTTTATTTCTGATTTTTTTATTCTAAATTTTTAGGTGTTTCGTAGTTTTGTTTTTCACTTTGTTTGGCTGTAGTATCTAAGTAGTCACAATTGTTTAGACAAAATCTTTATCTAATCTTTATGTTCACAGCTTCTTCTCCAAATTACGCCGGAACCCATGAAGATGGCGCTAACATCACTGCTTCAACTGATTTATATTATATAGAACAGAAGATGCTGGTTGGAATGAGTATAATCTTGTGACAAAAGTATTTCACACTGATATGATACTGAATTAACTGCTAGGTTTCCATGTCATTAAACTAAATGAATATTTATTATTTTTATAACAAAACAAACGGGAAATGCAGTCCAATTCATTTGACTAGTGTGAATATACCTAAATGGCCTTCCCAATACCTGATGCCCGAATATTGTTACCGTAAGTGAATATCGTATCTACCCTCGGAATTCAATTGACTATTTGTATAACAATAATATTATAGAAAAGCGTTGCCATAGGCGAGCTGGTTTAAGTTTGAGAAACTTAAGTCGCTGATTTCTAGACATAGAGTATCATAGCGGACCCCAATCGTAGTTTCCCTGCGTTGAAGACTTGGATAAGAATTTGCCATGTACTATAGATTTCCTTCCATTTATGAACTAGGGATACGTGGCTCTAGAAGTAGCGTTATATTTTAACCGCCTAAAGTAAAGCATGTTTGTATAATTTGTCCGTTCTTGTGAGGTCTGTGAGATGTGAATAAAGTATATGATATAGAGGTGCTTAACGTGACCGAGTGTCTATGTTGGCAGTGAATGCAGTGTGACGATCGCACAGAAACTTTTTTATTCAGTTTAAATTTCATAACATCTCAATCGTAATATTACTGGATGTATACGTATTTAATGGAAAACGATGTGAAGACTAAAATAAATATGATCAGTAAAATTAACTTACGTCACTGCATTGAATTTAAAACATAAGATAAATGTTCCCAATTCGTCACAAATGTCACATAAGTAATATATAATCCTCTACGCACCTTTGAGTATAAGATTTACCTTTTTATATTTTATCGTTTAACTATTTTGCTATTATGTTTTATATACTTAAATATCTACAAATTATAAATGTGTTCAACACAATGTGTACGTATGAAGGATTGGTTCGTGTATCGATGCATTTTTATAAATGTGGGTTGATAAAAATTAATATTAAATTAACAAAACTTAAAAGTTTTATTTCAAGTAACTAATACTAATAAAATGTATGTTAAATGTTACTAATACTTTGGATATAACCGAGGCAATGACCTCTTTAAATTAAATATTATAAATATTTTGTTGTTAACCATTTAATGTGACATTACTTTGTAATTCTGAAAGTACTGTGATGCCAAAATAAAATGAAAATTATGTAAAAGTTGAGACTACTTCTGTTAATTTATTAATAGAGTTTATCTTCTCTTTATTTATTGCTTTTTAGTAATAAATATTAATGCAAAATATAACCTGTTTTATTTTATTTTTTATTCAGTGTTACGTCATTTATCAATATTAATTTTAGGATACAATAGAATTGTAATGGAAATAAATACAAAATAATTCCCATTTAATAATTTTCTCTTTGCCTAATTTTAAATTAATAAAAAAGTTTGCAATTGACGAATTAATTTTTAGTCAGTTTAATAAGTAGGTACCTAAATCACTTGATTGTAAAGTTTGGATAAACAGCAATTTTATTCATTTTAAAGCAAAACAAATGAAGAATGTAATATAATAAAATATAATAAAATATGTGTCAATAGCATATGTCTATTCTTATTGTAATGTTTTGCAATTACATTCAGCACTTAGGTATAACTTCGGACGAAAATACTCTGGACTATGACGACATTTCTGCCGTGTTACCGAAAAAGGGCACAACTAACGTTTTTTGTGAAATTGAGTTATATATATATATTCGGAATCAGGAAAAAACGGCCTATCTGCCTGATTTTTTGTGGATTTTTAGGTATAAAAGCAACAGAGATAGCATAAGCTTAAAGGGCATAACTGCAAAATTTTTAAAGTTTTATTACAATAAAAGGGCATATTGTAAGATATGCCCATTTTTCACCCTTTTATTTTAATTGATTATTATAATTATTCTAATAATTTACAGTGAAAAGGCACTATTACTCAGTTGTGCCTTTTCAACTGAAAATTATATTCTTATAATTTACAGTGAACAGGCATAACTGAGTAAAAGTGCCTTTTCATAACAACATTTTAAATTTTTACCCAATTTTTTTACAATGAAAAGGCATATTTGGTTATATGTGCCTTTTTAACCGACTTCAAAAAAGAAGGAGGTTCTCAATTCGACCGTATATATGCTTTTTTATGTTTGTTCAGCGATTTTTTCGTCGTTTATGGGCCGATTTTGATAATTCTTTTTTTGTTGTAAAGTAGATATGCGCAGTGGGGTCCCTTTAAAAGGATCACCAGGATCTGATGATGGCATCTTGGAGAAATCGAGGGCAACTTTCGAAAATTGTAGGGACGACTAGTGTGTTTGTTAATGTTTTCATAAGTACATGAAAGCGCTACAATTTCATGAAGGTCTGGAGTCGATCTGGTAAAGCTGAAAGACAGTCGAGGGAACTCCTCAACGATTTATTGCAGTTATCTAGTGTTTGTGCTTGATTAATTTGTAGTGACGAGAACTTTACATATACATGTTGAATTGAGCGCCATCTGGCGAGTATTTCTTGAGTTATTTCTGCTTATGAAGGTTGAAGTCGGTTATTTTTTTTGTAAAAAGCAATTATCTTAACAAAATTCAAAAAATATTTCAATCTCGATTTTCTTAACATTTGCAAAATGTTAGATGTGCCTTTTTTGATTACAACGGCAGATCTGTACTAAGACGTGCTGTAGCGCTTGTAGTTCAATATGGCTAGCGCGCAGTTATTTAAAGCTTCGCTAGATGACTCTTACTTCGTATGCGCTCTTCCTTCACATAAATTTACTTTTTTTTCCTTAGATTTTTTTCATTCATCGGCCATGTAAAAAAGAAGGACCGAACAATATTGCCACTTTATGCCGATATCTCATTCCCCCATAGCTGGTAGTTGCCCAGCCTGCGAAACAAAGGTGCCCAGGTTCTATTCCCAGCCGGAGCGGATGTTAATGTAAATAACACTATACATTCACAGTCCCACTTTGATCCCCTATGCCGTAGATTTCATGAACAACACAACTCTGACCGAGAACAGAAACTCAAACTTCAAATTCTTACAGCCATACTGGAATCGAACCCTGTACCGAGGATCCTTCGGACCACGTAATAGTTTGACTATTCCGTGCTTCGAACGGCGAATTAGCATGTTAACTTTAATTGCGCCAATCGGTTCGGTTCATGTGACAGATAAAATAATATATGTTTGGTCATGTCATGGTGTAGTTAAACTCCGTTCGCATCCGATCTGGAATTCCTTATAATTGTATAGCACACAAATGCCAACTTTCAGCCTTTGCGATTAACGTAGATTTAAGATTGACGGCGGGATCTAAAAAGGTCCTAAGTAAGTAGCGACTCGAATATAGTGTGTTATTTGTGTTGTCCATGCCGCCTGCGACACAGGGACTCCTACTCTGTAAGGATAGGTATGTACGATTGTGAAGTGTTTATTATTATAATTAATTATTCTTATACTGATTGCCCAATTGTTAAAGCAGTTTCTCATAGAGACACGGTCGCTGCTTGGGCTAAAGCGGTGCCTTAAATCACTTTACTATTCAAATAACTTAAAATGAGGTAATCCAAACAACCTATTCGAGACGAAACGACAGTCAAACCTGTTGTAAGCTTTCTATAATCACAGGAAAGAAGTGAAAGTAGAATCGCGCAGGATGACGGTAGTTCCTGTTCCTCCTTATTGACTTCCACAGATTGATCATCTAGTTTATAGTAGGTATACGATCGGCAAATAGCTACAGTTATTATACTTAGTTAGTAGAAGCGCTCATAGCCCGGCGGCTTGCGTGAAGCGCTCATAGCCCGGCGGCTTGCGTCGATCCTAAGCGATCGACAAAGTTAAGCAACAGCGGGCGCGGTCGGTAGTCGGATGGGTGACCGCTAGTGGCAAAAATTTCTTGAGCGCTTCCGTGCTTCGGAGGGCACGTAAAGCCGTCGGTCCCGGTTGTTATCGATTGATAGCAGTCGTTAAGCCATGTCGGAGGCCTTCGGGCGGCTTGAAAACTTTCGACACTGGGTTGGCCACTAACCCCTCCACCAATCCGCATTGGAGCAGCGTGGTGGAGTATGCTCTAGGCCTCCTCAGTAATGAGGTGAGACCCGTGCTCAGTAGTGGGCCATTAGTGGGTTGTAGCTTAGCTTTTTTTATTATACTTAGTGTAGCGGAGCAACTTTACACCTAAAAGAAAAAAATATCGAAGAGCATCATTATCAAGAAGTATCAAGCTGGTGAGGCGAGGTCTAGAGTGGTAATGCGCTTTAAAGGAGAGGAGACATGTGATGAGGAGGAAGACTTCCAAAGAACCTGGTGGCCAGTAAGTACCTAACATTTAAAAAATGAGAGCATGGCATCTTCTAAACTAGACACATGAATAAATAATAGGAGAGGGCTTATGTTTTTCAATATTGTCATTGAATGAACAAACTATTTGTAAAATTGTATCTATATTCAGCTGGAAGCTTAACAGCGCTTTTACTTTTTTCCTCGGCCTCGAGTTTTGGCCGTTGACTTTGAAGATAATTTGTGTTAAAAGTGTATTGTAGGTACATACCCTGGAACCTTTGACAGCAAGCACGTTGTGTTGTGACATAAGTATAACGTTATCCTTGTTCAGCAGAGTTCAACAACAACAGGGGGGTTTACCAGTTTACCTTTGTCTTCTTAGATTGAGTTCGTTGTATCCCCAATAATATAAATTATTCTACAATTAATATAGTATTTTTGTATTGTCCACCAATCCGCACTGGAGTAACGTGGTGGAGCATGCTTTAGGCCTTCTTAATATGTAATGGGGAAAGATCCGTGCTCAGTAGTGGGCATTAGAGGGTTGTAGGTGCCAGGTATTTTTGTATAGAATTCAACGAAGAAGAATTCTGGACTGCGCGGATTCAATAAGTACCATTTAGGTCACACAACAATTTTCTATTACTATTCTATTAAATTTCACTTTCTCTTAGTTCCAATAGATACCTATACCTACATATAGGTATACGCTGTAATACCTGAGAGCTCATTGTGGAGTGAGTCGCGTCAAATTATTATCAATTATTGATATAATTGGTAGTAAAGTGAGATTGTCTCGCAATAATGTGTCAGTAGTCATATAAAGGGCGCGGAAGAAAGTTGTAGCAATAAATAGGTTGACGTCGGAGTTATTCGTAGAAGCGCTCGGAAATATTACAGGTTGTCATTCCTTCCCTACATTCCGCTAGAAGGACGCTAAGATGAAGTGTACAGTGATTTGTCATGTGTACAAGTAGTTACAAAATACTTTATTGTGTGCAAAAACAATAGAAAAAAATACATTACAAATAGTCACTTTAAATTAATAACGAAAGCATACGATCTTTTTGCTATAAGAGCTATCTAATTTGAATAATTATAATAATTTTGTTATCATTGTTTAAAATATCAAACTAAGTATACAGTGACTTGAGGATATTCATCGATGAGTAAGAGGCCAAGGTAGATAGCGAAAATAAATATATGACGGAGGAGGTAGTAAACCTATGATACTGGTTTGATGCGATTAATCTGTACGCGATGATTAATAGTGATTCTGATAGCTGTCAATAGAATTGGAAAATAATAAAGTATGGCTAGCGGTGTAATATCTTGTAAAAGCTCCTTCTATGTTGAAATGCCGTGAATATCTAATAGTAAATAACGTGTGAGTCGCGAGTGCGAGTGGATCGATCGATAACATCAATATCGTAATGCCGTGAAGTAAATCCAAGATGTCAAAATACCAAACCAAATCTAAATGATCTAATAACGTATTTACTGAGCCAAACTGTTTGATTCAATAAACGGAGATGGTGGTGTGTTTGGCTTAGAACTAACCCTGTGTTTCATTTGATATCCTGAGCTCACGTCCTGACATATGAAAGAAGCCCACATTGCTTATTTAGTCAAGAATACCTATCTGGAATGTAAATAGTACGAATGAACGCCCACTCTACTACTGGACCCGATTTCAGATAGTGGGATAAAGAATCCTGAAATTTTTTGTGGATAAGGCTAAGATTGCCATCTGTCATGTCAGCAATTCTCATCACTGGTCCATGGAAATGAGGCTTATGTTTACGAAACATTGAATGAGAAATATTTTGATAAAAAGCGATAGAAATTTAAAAGAGGAAATTACACGTAATAAACCATAAAATTTTGAAAGTGTGTTTTGAGAAAAGAAATGACAACCTAAGAATTCTGTGTCACACAAACATGACATGTCATACAGTTCAAAATAAGTACCACAAAGAAGATCTCTGCTAACTTGAGATACCAAGGGAGTGAGAGTTTAAGATAAATTGGTTAAAGCAAGTTTTGAATATTGTGGAATACAATAATTTTTGTTTATGAGCATTCTATGTGAGGAAAAAGGAATCTGCAACAATACTTAACACAAATCCATTCAGAGAGAGTTGTACCTATTTGGAATTGCAATGCTTTAAGTGTTGTTACACTACGCTTCTGGATATCAGGTGATTTCTGTTTTGTTTTATTAATTAGGTAATTGAGGACCTTTAATGAAGTTGTTTATTGATGTGAATAATTAGAAAGTCTGTGTAGAAAATCCTAAATTGATATGCCTGTATGGTAATTCTATTGATGGGACTATGTGGCAAATCTATTGACAGGCCTCTGTGGCAATTCTGTTGATAGGCCTGAGTGTCAAATCTTTGAGAGATCCGTGTGGCATATCTATTGAGGATCCATGTGTTACCTTTTTAAAGAAGTTTTCGGGGCTTAGCTGTTCAAACGCCTCTGTGGCATAACTGAACACGAATGCCTTCGTGTTATACCCATACTGACGCAGAAGTTGAAACACATGAGGTCGTGTGTGGATGTAAGACAGCCGTAACTGTGAACGTTGATTATTTAGTAGGTCAGGAAGGACCGAGCGTGGAGAGATACTCGCGTATGTGTTTGGTTGTTTCAGGTAATCTTCAATGCCTCATACGTGTTGCCGCTGGTAGAGCGTGCTTGAGGATGAATCACGGGAAAATGCTGAAACGAATACGGTTCTTTGGCGATGACGCGGTGATGCGATGTTATACGGTGACGTCTTACCGAGTAAACGTTAAAACAAATCGCGCAAATAATAAATTGGTAATTTTATTCTAAACAAGTGTTGTTATGTTATGGAGTTTCTTCTCACTCGCTTCTTCTCCATAGCGACACTAGCGAAGCGAGTGGTAGCTTACGGTAGTCAGGGTTAAAAAATGCAAACAAAGTTTTTAAAATCCACTCGCAGCAGTAGCAGCAATAGTCATTTTTGATGTTAAAGATTTTGAGTTTTGTTTTGGATTGAACTAATTGAAAATTGCGTGTCGAGTAATTGAGATGGTAATATTAACGGGGCGGAGAATCACCCGAGGACGGGCGATGAGTCAGCGATGGCCGTGACGGAGGAGGTAGTAAACCTATGATACTGGTTTGATGCGATTAATCTGTACGCGATGATTAATAGTGATTCTGATAGCTGTCAATAGAATTGGAAAATAATAAAGTATGGCTAGCGGTGTAATATCTTGTAAAAGCTCCTTCTATGTTGAAATGCCGTGAATATCTAATAGTAAATAACGTGTGAGTCGCGAGTGCGAGTGGATCGATCGATAACATCAATATCGTAATGCCGTGAAGTAAATCCAAGATGTCAAAATACCAAACCAAATCTAAATGATCTAATAACGTATTTACTGAGCCAAACTGTTTGATTCAATAAACGGAGATGGTGGTGTGTTTGGCTTAGAACTAACCCTGTGTTTCATTTGATATCCTGAGCTCACGTCCTGACATATGAAAGAAGCCCACATTGCTTATTTAGTCAAGAATACCTATCTGGAATGTAAATAGTACGAATGAACGCCCACTCTACTACTGGACCCGATTTATATATTTATATCTAATGCTACACACTCATAGCCCCGTACTAAAATTCTTTGTCGTGGATGCCATGGACAATGTGCAACAGCAGGGAATCGAACCTGTACAACTGCCAGGAATCAAAACCAGACTCCTATTCGAGTGGCGCGGCGGTTCTCCGTTGAGCGATAAAAAAGCAACTATTTCGTCAATATTTGCACTTGTTTACTTTCGAATTTGGCGTATGCTAGGTCCACTGACCTTTACAAATTACCTCGAGTACTGACATTACTGACGCTTCGAAGAACATATTAATCGACATTAATAATAATTTCGTTAATTGGCTGTCAGTTCCTTAAACGATATAAACGATTTATATTTATTTTCAAATACAAGTAAAAAATAGGAATAAGTACCAACTTATACATTATTTATAACATAGGTAACATTCGTACCTATTTTATGTAGAAGCAAAAATGCACGTTAAATTGGAATAAGTTCCGCGATGATATTAAAAAAACAAATGAAATAATCTTTAAAAGTAGAAATGGATATTTACTAAAAAAACAACATTGAAACAGGAAATTATTTTTCCATCGTTCGATATCACTAACTTGACATGTTTTTTTTTTAATTGAACGATAAAATAACTGATGAAAAATATGTTTACTTTAAATCAGTCTCCTTGAAAACCACCTGTCAAAGCGTCGTCTTAGTGGCACTGTGTACATTAAAAAAGCACTCGTGAAAACTAGCCCTTACCTCGCGTCCGTGTGTCCGCGACCGAGTTTGAAAGTGAAGCGGGCTTGTTGCCAGGTGCACGGCACATTTTGAATGGTCGGTATATTTTTTTTAAATTTAATAATTAGGAAACATTGACATTATTGTATGATGTTAATAGAGAGTCAAAACGATCCCATCAATAGCGCGATGAACGTACTAACACACCATGCAGGAAGGAAGAAGTGAAGTCTAATAGTGATTTATATAAACTCCGTTCTCTGTTTCCGCATGCTACTGCGCAATATTTATCCACTCCATGAGGTTTTTAAACTGTGGAATGAGCTTCCTCCTGAAGTCAGGACCGCTATAACCTGGGATTCTTCATAAAAAGTCTAAAATATTTTTTTATTGGGGCCAGCGTTGCATTGGCGAGTCGCCTGGTACTTCTCATATCCATGGGTGAAAGTATCCACTTACTATCAGGTGACTCCTTGGAATTTTCGCCGGCCTTTGAAGCTGTATAAAATATTTACCGGTACGACCTATTTTAGTATTTAACACTTCTACTTTACTTCTTAGTACAATTAAGACTTTACTTTTATAGACATATCTACTTATCATACTAGACTTGATTGCAACAAGGATCATTTTATTACTTAACAATGAACATTTACCTCTGTGTTATGAATAAAGTGCAAATGAATAAAAAACTAAGTAATACAGTTGTTATTACCCTGTTAACATAATTAACGATTCTAGCATTGTATAATTTCCTTAATTAATTACTTGTTAAAATAAACATTGTTTTATCGTGAAAAATATTTTTTTTTGTTTCCATCAATTGTAAAACCAACAAAAAAAATCACATTATTGTTAACGTATACACCAGTGTATGTGTTTTTAATATTTTGGGGTTTAAGCGTAAACTGTTTTCTCTATTTAAAATTTAAGAAGAAACTAGATTCAAATCAAAGTAACCACATAATAAAACTACATTAACATACATCCTTATTCAGATTTCATTGTCTACCAAAAGAGGGTTTGAATTAATAATGAAATTAAAACTATACCCATATTTAAATCTAGTGGGTCAATAAACAGTTACAGACACCTGACTAGCGAGCGCTGCGCACGCGCAATACCGCCGCAGACCCTCTCAGTCTGCCGCCGACCGTCGACCCGATAACATCTACCTTTCACTTGGCACAAAAAAACGAAATGCTCCAAAAATAATCACATACAGTGAACAAACTGTAGTGCTCCATTGTGTTGTGTTTAACTCTGACAGATTATGAAAGTGTGAGTGAAAATGCTACAACCAAGATTTTCCGGATGTGCCCGAAGTATGGGAGGGTTGTGTGCCCTGTGGGGCGTTCTCGTCGTGATAGTACTTAGTGCCGTGACATGTCAAGGTAAGCTTTTTTAAATGTCGACCTCTCGATACGACACGACTCGTTGCAACATCTCGATATAATTCTCGATATCAGGGAGCTTTTCAATTAGCTTTTAATATGATACCTTAAGGTTCCCTATCAGCAAGTCAGTTTTTCTTTTTATTTTTATACTTCTTAGTTATATTTAAAGAACACATTTTAATTTCTTTTTTGGTTGTTATTTTTTGTGCCAGTTAATCCATCATAATCGTATGTAAATTTTAAATTTCCAATCAGAAAATTTATGTTTTTAATCTCTGCGACGATGAAAAACCTCTCTAAAAGCCTAATCTTAGATAATAAAGTTAAATTGTAGAGAAAATTCAATGAAAACTTTAATTAACGTGAAGGTAGAGCTTACGCGCAAGTTCTCCATACATTAGACATCGACGCGCGCCCGGCTGTGTTAACATTGCACGGATGAACTTACATTATGTACGTTATTGAATTACAATTAATTTTAATTTAATTTTATACATAAAATATAAATAAAATATTATACAACATTTGAATTAAATAAGTTTTTTAAAAACTAGAAAACGGTAGAATTGTATAATAATATTATTCTGTATCACAAGAGTTACCCTATTTTGTCCCAATTTTGTCTAGTTGTGGACATGTATGTCCTAATTTCTAATAAGAAAATGTTATTGCGGTTATCTAGTTGATAGTGGCCGTGGCCGTATCTACGAAGCGAGGAGTCCCGGGTTGGTGGCCCGGCAGATGTATATTTATGTGACAAATAAAATTTTGCTCTCGGGTCAGAGGTTTTATGTGACAGCTAAAGTTCGTTCTGGTGTCGGGGGTTTTTGTGATGCTGATGAGTTATTTCTGTTCTCCTTGCCATTAGTGACACAGGGAATCCTATACTCTGTCCACATTCGATCTAGAATTCGTTTTAATGTTATCCCACAATAATGCCAGCTTTCCGTCCCAGTGATTAAGGTTTATTGCGGATTTACGGCAAGAATTTAAAACGCCTTAAGTTAATTTTTCTTTACAAGCCTAATTTAACTGTAAGCACAAGCAATAACAGTTAACTGGGGAGTGGTAATTCCATATTCTCAGCAACTGAAGTATAAAGTGTATTAGCTTTTACAGACTATTTATTTTACTAAGTATTATATGCCAAAAAATATAAATTATAACTAGGTACAGTAAAAGTTAGTTTAGTGACTAAGTTTCCAAGTGATATAGCTAAGTATTTACGCACCTTGTGCAATGCCAAAGGTTCGCTGGAACGTTGTACGATCAGTTGCGATACGTAATCTGTAATTTCCTTTCACTATCAAATAAGGAAAACGTGTTAAAAGTAACAAATCTAAATACCAACTACCTTCGGTTAAGTTATAGTTATTTTATGTTTTGTAGTTTAACATGTTGATCTACAGCCGGGTGATTAAACTCGAATCTTGCAACTACCAGCTGAAATCGGTTCAGCCGTTCCGGACAGACAAATTAAAAATCATTTGTTTGTGCTTTAATTGACTATATACACACTTATTAACAAACTAACCAACTAATATTCTAACACCATCTACTAACTGGACTAACCATCCTAGTCCCTTTGAGTCTAGTTGTAGTTCGGTCACAGTTGTTATGGGCGGCAGGGGAAGGGTGGTACTGCATGCTCGTTTGCTATCTTAATTCCATAAAAAAAGACAATTTTAGTTAATATATTGTAAAGATGATTATCAACATCATTGGACCAAAAGATACATCGTGAGTACCTATACGAACTTTCTTCATAGTGGAATAGTAATTACCATACCAATATTATGAAGATACACATTATGTAATTTGACGTAACAATATAAATTCTTAACTATATTATAATCATAGGTAATTATTTTGACCGGTATTCCATAATCATTTTAAAAGTAGATATTATTAAGGTAAGTTTACGTAATATATTTAGTGAATTAGTAATGAGAAGTAATAAGTATGATGAGTACCTAGTGAATATTTTATTCAATTCAAATTAAAATTTGATTCAAATTCAACTTAAATAATTTGTGTTATATTAACCTCATATTAAAGTACCTACATCTGTTAGTCACAAGGATGCTGATGATGAAATATGGATACACAAGGCAAGAACTTGCACGTAAACTGAGTAGGTACAATAATTTAACCAGAATTTTGTATTGTACCCAGGACTTTTGCAATAGCGATCCGGCATGATAACAATTGCGCTATATGACCAACTTTACATTAAATTTATTTGAAGTAGTTTAATCAGGCGTAAAAATAATTTAATTTCGGTTTTGAGTAGGTACTTTGTAAGTCAGTTCTTGAGTATAATTAACGGCTACATAAATCAGCGGTTCTTTCACTTCACACGCACAATTTTCTCGTCGTCTGTAATTTATTTACTTCATCAAGTTTCAGAAAGTGTGAGAATTTTTATGAATAATGTTTCGTTATACAAATTTGTGAACGTAATACCTACCTATGTAATACAACCGTATCAATACACCTTGATTACTGTCATTGAACAAGTGCCTTATTTCATACCTGCAGTTATACTTACTTACCTACACACATTAATTAAATTTGTAGTTGTACAACTAGGGTGAACTTTAGGGTAATATTCCTAGAAGTGATAATTTAATTTGTGAAATAAATAACTTTATAAAATATTCAATTTAATATTTATCATTTCAATTCTAAAATTTATTACGTCCTCACAATCATAATAAAACACCACATTAAGACTAATTTTGTACCAATTAATTTTAAGGGTCTAATTAAGTAAATACTTAAGCATTTTAAGTGTCTTGATAAAACCGTTGGAATAAACTTATACACCTAAGATGGGATGATTCAAGAATGTTCGAGTGCACAAACTTATTAATCAACGTGTCGTGTGGCAACGTTGCATAAGGTGAGACCGAGCGGTCAGCTAAATGCCACTAGGTTTCCACAGAACGTGTGATGGTATATTCGTGGATAATACCAAACAGGGTCACTTAAGCTCGGTAACTTTTGAAATAGGTAATAAGCAATTTTTCACGCGTAGTAACTTGGCTTCGTACCTAACATGACAATCGAAAGTTCTAATTGAAGCTTTATCTTACAATAACCGTTACACTGCCCTAATCAAGTTTAATAACACTTAGTCCGGTGATTTGCATTGTTTATAGCCCAAGCAGGCAAACGAGCAGACAGGTCAATTGACGGTAAGTGATCACCGTCGTCCATGGACATTGGCAACACTAGGAGCGTTACGAATCGAACAGTCTATGGTTACATGGGCAAAAAAATCTTGACTGTTCCCTTCGGAATGCACCTAAAGCCATTGATCCCAGTTATCGTTAGATAGGTGTCGTAAATGATTTTTTGTATCAAATTTTATTTGAGTGGCTGATGCGTCGGGAGTTTGTCACATTATTAATTTATGACAACAACTGATGTCTGTTTATTTATTAATTATTGTCGTAAAAAATATCTTAAATTTTGTACGTCTATTAAGCATCAATGAAACTCAGATTTCATCGCGTCCCTATTAAATCGTTTATAACGCAATACGAGGAAGCGCTGACGAAGTTCCGTGCCCTACAGTGACCGCTAATTGGTTGTGCCGGAACAATCACTCTCGAACACGCATAGCCCTGAATAGTCACGATCGCGCGTCCAATTTGGAACCACTCACGAACACCAAAAGTCGGTTATGTCAATAAAATATTTTATGGTACGCGTTTCGGATTTAGGTGTACCGAATTATAATCGAATATTGTTTCCGTGTTCTCCACTTATCTCTCCCTTTTGACCTATTCTCTCTTCTTCTAAAAAAGAGACTTTGACTCTATGGATAGTTTGTGATCACACCAGTATGAATAAGTCATTTTTATTGCTTCGTAGCTTATTCTCTACAAGTACATTAGTATTATTTTAATTATAACAACCTGAATAATTATCTTATATTTTCTGTTCCCTAGTCTTAACAGAAAAGAAAACACTGTGTATTCAATTGGTTTAATAAATGTGGCCTTAAATTATTTCACAGAACATTATGATCTTTTTCGTAAATAACCGACAAATGAGCTTACAGGTCATGAAAGGCCATGCGGTAAATGGTGACACCATTTATGGTCATCAGAAACACAAAAATCACGACCTTTAGCCATTCCATTATACCAAGCTATAGAAATAGAAGGTACAGGACAGTGTCGTTATTTGGTATAGGTACCTACTTAAATCGACATACTATTGAATCATGGCTATTTTGAGGTATATAGATAGGGGCACGAAGTCTTTTTGAGTCTAAACTAATCTTCTCTGCTCGTGGAACCCTGCTAAATAATGGAAGAAACTATAATTATTCCATATTTTTGCTCGAGTCTCCCATCGTAGCGTGAGGGATACCTACATATTATTGTCCACAAAATATGTCAAATGTGGTCGACATCACACCTTTGAGAACATTGACATACATTTAGCGGCTATTCACATAAAAGTATATGAAAAGTGAAATCGGTTGGGTCAATACTTATCTTGAATTCATTTATTAATGACTTTACTTTGTATTACTGACATAGTCATTAACGATTAGGTACTTAACGCATGAATAGTGAAGGCATTGTTTCATAAAAAAAGATAAAATATCAAGACGATGATTTTATTCACTGGAATAGACAAAGAGAGGATGAGGAGAAGAGCGAATAGGAGATAAGGGGAGAAGAGTTACAGGGGATAGCAGATTGGATTGTGTTGTATAAACAAATAAATGTTCGTTGACACATAATCACGCACTGAGTTTAAATGGCATCAAACCGATATATTTATCATAAATAATACCTACTGCTACTATTAAACCTTCGTTCTTTATTGCTGGGACTTGAAGCAGAGACTCCTCATTCAGAACGCACATTTACAAATAATAATATCGTGGCTACTCAATAAATATATTTGTAGGTACTTACTCAAAATTATTGAAAATTTCAAGCACCAGATGTTGACTTAGTTCGTGGAAGAGAAAAAGTATACATTAAAGTACCTACAGTAAAGTAGATATTTTCTGTATAAAATAGTAGGTGCAGTTAACATCTTAAGTCTTCTTTTAAAAGCTGCCGGTGGAACAAGCAGTTAAAATTAAGTTTTGTTTGCAAAATATTCTAATGATTCATGATTTGATTAACATATACACCGCAAGATGCCATGTTGTAATGATAGTTCGCAATCCTATTGTATTGTAAGTTGCGATGTGAGGTGTTATAATAAATGAATGGTTCGATAAAAAAAAAGATAAAAAAACTTGTCTTTATTCAATCATAAATCATTTAATTTTCACTATGAATTAAAAGCCTTCTTACCCAATAAGTACCTTTGACTTTTCGAACTTCAAAGGGGGGGGGGGGGGGGTTAACAGAATGCACAAAAACCAAGGGAAGTTGACTTCGAATCGACTTAGATGCAGATCCTATCATCCATAAACCATACCTCCTTATTATGGAAACAACAGGTACATTACAATCAATGAGATGCCGAAGGGCCAACTGTTATATTAAATTTTTCATAACTGTTGGTCGTTCGGGATTCAATCCTGGATATTGAACTTTAATTTTATGTAATTATTTAATTATACCTTATATCTATAATAAAAACTAAACGCATACCTATGCACTGATACCCCTTCACTATGATTCCCTGTGTTGCGGGTGGCATAGACAACACAATTAACATATTTTTAACAATCGTGAACCGAGAATCGAACCGGAGAACTCTCGCTGCGTAGGCAAGACTATTACTAACGGCAATTAAACACAAACTAAGTTATAGGATAGGATCTGATTTGTTAAGATTCTACGTAGATATATAAAATATTATCCTTGAAGTCAATATAGTCAGAATGAAACGCAAAAATGTCACAACGAACCACAAATGTGGGTATTTTGGCAACATGGCGTTAATTAGGCAATTCATTGACTATTAATATGTTTGATATTTCAATGTTAAAAGTTCATAGTGCAAAATCTGTTATTTAAATTCACACATTACAGAGCTTTGTCATATTATACTACCTATACTTGAATCGCCGAGGATATGAAAGCCACTTGCCGCTAAAACAGCTTATTAAATGTAGTTACAGTACAAGTTAGCTTGTAAGCAAAATTTACTTAGGACATTTTCATTTCTCGTCGTCAATCTCCAATAATAATAATAATAATAATATGCTGGCATTTGTGTGGGTTGCCATTAAAACGAATGCCATATGGAACGCGAACGAGGTAGAAGAAAAAATACTCTAGGTACCTGATAAAATTATCTTTGTGAGATCTACCCAAAAGCTTAGTTAAGTATATTTTAATGAAAATTTCTTACAAAAGATAAACTTAACCTTTTAAAGTGAGTGAAAATAATTGCAAATATAATTTATTTATTGCTATTACAATTTTATTTCATTTAATAAAGTACCAAAAGGGTTGGGTGACAATAGGAAATTCAAATTACATTAAGTAACGCTACATAACTACATAACTCCACATTAAGTTTTCGTGTCGTAGGTTCCATTCATAATATACGAATATTAAAACACACACACACCAAGATTGAGAACAAAAATTTAAATCAACCCTCAAGTATCTGCCTTTCTGGGTGTCAAACCCTTCGAAAGGTTGTCCGGACTATAACCTGTAACTGTAACCATTACGCCACATGAGTTGTCATGAAACAACCTGTCTATAAACGTTTTACGATCGCAAATTAGTGAAATAGAACCTTAAAAGAATCCGTTTCAAAAGTAGTACATTCCAGCTCAACTATCTAAGCATCGTGCTAAATATTTCGTTCCGAATACAGTAGGTATTTCGGTCCAACTTTCGCGTTTCCGTCGCGAGTGGACGTGATCGAAATGAGCCTAACGACACCAAAACCTGCCTGACTGCAGGGTCAATATTTAAATTGAAAATGAACTGAATATCAGAGGCCTCTCTAAGTCTGCTAATTTTTATATGCTTCGCTAAGTCGTTAAGTTGTTTTGAGTTCCAGCTATTTTAAGAAGTTGCGGTTCAAATAATTAATATTAAGAAAACGAATAAATTAAGTGATTATTCGCTATAATTTTTCGCTAACGCTATTCATATATTTAATCATTAATACTAGTTTTTTTAACTTCATTAAGCATAATATGCTTATTTAATCACACCATGTCATCAATTGTACCTAATATAATATCATCTGCATTTGATATTATCATTGTCATTTGATTTTGGTACGTATAAATTCTAGAAAACGTTAAATTGTTATTGTTATTATGTCAAATAACTATTCGTTATATCTTATAGCATGTAATACCATAATAATTATTTAATTATAAAACAGTAAACTGACATAAAGTAAACACTTAACAAGTAAACATTCTTAAAAATCTAATACGTATTCGAAGTAAATCCGCTTCCGCGATGCCGTGAGCCGTGAGCCGTGAGCCGTGAGCTTCCCCGACGTGATCAAAATGGGACCGCCCGCACTGGGTCAGCGGCCCGTAGAGAGCCGCTCATAACGTTTTGTACAATCCCTAGACGAGTCGAATGTGTTACATACGTTTTGTAACTCATTAACGCTAACAGTTAACAAATAACAGTCTTATTATTTTAATGGTACGTTATTAAATAACGGTAATCACTTTTGACAAAAACCGACTTGAATATTGACATGTAGAGATAACTCCAAAACTTCTCGTTCGATGTCGCTCAAATCTAAATGAGACCATACAATAAGGAATTATAAAAATCGGAATATGGGTTAAAAGGCTTAATTGTACCGAAAGCATCTGAAGAATAGTGATGATTAATTATTCTAAAGGACCATTGGTGGAATCGTCCCCATCCATCAACAAAAATGAAATGTAGTCCATAAATTATGTCTATGGCCCTTTATAGTAAAATATACAACACTTTACTTATATAAGATTAGGTTTTGTAAATAAAATAAAATTAAATTAAAGGAATATACATTTTTAGGGTTCCGTACCCAAAGGGTAAAACGGGACCCTATTACTGAGACTTCGCTGTCCGTCCGTCCGTCCGTCCGTCCGTCCGTCTGTCACCAGGCTGTATCTCACGAACCGTAATAGTTACACAGTTGAAATTTTCACAGATGATGTATTTCTGTTGCCGCTACAACAACAAATACTAAAAAACAGAATAAAATAAATATTTAAGTGGGCGCCCATACAACAGACCAGATTTTTTTGGCGTTTTTATACAAATTGGTACGGAATCCTTCGTGCGCGAGTCCGACTCGCACTTGGCCGGTTTTTACGAGTATATTATAATCACACACACAGCACGCCGTATATCCCCGTGCTATTCCGAACAAAAAAATCAACCTGTATGTTTTCCCGATATTTAAATAGTAAAAAGTTAACCTGTCAGCATGTGAGCATCCCGCTAACCGGAATGGGCCGACAGAGAAACCTGCACTTACTGGGTCACTGGGCGACCGGACGATCGCTGATACGGTTTGATCAATGAGGCTTGATCTATACGGCTTGATCAATGCGGCTTGATCAACCGATGATGGGCTGTTAACAAAGATGTTATATGTAGATTATATTAGATTATTAGATAAAATAGGTTCATGAATACAGGATAGAGTTTAGTATTTAAAATGTTATAAGTACTTAAAGGTAACTTTACGTAATAGTTTGACGTACATTAGTGCAATGATTAAATAAATAATTTGAGTTAGAGTACGACTAAGTACCTAATTGAATTCGCTACTAAATTTCTTTCTAATTTATAAAGGGCATTTTGAAATTGACTTAATACTTTTTTAGTTGTGCATCAATTAAAAAAAAAACAAAAACTTAATTTCATCCCAGTTTATTTTCACTACGTTGTTGGAATTGCTAGGAACAAAGGTTAACAACAACGAATGTTATGAATAGGTACTATTAATGCCTTTTTCTGGTTATTTTTATTATTTTATAACAGTCTTTTATATATTTAAAAATGTGACGCTTAAAACCTGATTTGGCAAACGAAGCTTTAATAGCCGTCGGTAACATGACATTCAGTGTTACAAGTTATTGCGAATAAGATAAAAGCTATTAACATACTAAGTAGTCTCGCCAATGTCCTTAGCAAGCCTTAGTTGAATGGCATAAATGAGCGCTGTCTAAGTTTATCTGTAACATATTAAAAAAAATATTATTAATAATAGCGGGTTTTGAACATTATAAAAAATAAGGCTACACACTTATTATTATTATTATTATTTATTTTTGTATCAGACGTTTGTACATCCATATTTGTGTTAGTAACAATTATTCTTAAAACCTATGTTAGTAAGTCTTAACCTATGCTAAACTAAACTATCCATACTTATGTTAGTAACAATTTTTACTTAAAAACTATGTTAGTACGTCTTAATCTAGGAAACTTAAAAAACTAAGAAAAACTAAAGCCTTCTTGTACTCGGATGCTGCACATGGAGCTCATTCCAGCGTACCCAAAAAGGGCTATCTAACTTGTACGCCAATGTGCTAAGGATGGCGTTGCTGGTGCTTACGAGCCGGCTCATCATGGCTGCAGCACGCTTACGCACGATCGCGTGAAAATCATCCACACGAACGCTCGCAAACATTGCTGACGCACTACAATGTCGTGGCCTCCTCAACACCGCCCTTAGCACATTATTGTACTGTACGCGTAGGGCGCTGTATGCCCGCTCCGTAAAGTTAGTCCACAGACTGCACGTATAAAAAGACTGGCAGTATGCCCTAAATAAGGTCAGCTTCACTGGTAGCGTACACCGTGCAAATCTACGGACTAACATACTGCCCCGGACCGACAGCGCCCTTCGCTCCCTCTCCAGGTCACTGTCGTCACCGAGTCGCTCCGTAACCACATGCCCCAAGTATTTAAATTCGGTCACTTGCCTCAGGGGTGATCCACAAAGTTTAATAGTTGGACTAAAAGTTATTGGTTTATTTTTACCCCTGAAGACAAGAAACTCGCTTTTTTTGGCATTATAAACGAGCCCATTCTCATCCGCGTACTCCTCACAGATTCGCAACAGCTTGCGAAGCCCGTTGACCGAGGGACTCAGCAGAACCATGTCATCAGCGTAACTGATATTATTAATGGTAATTCCATCTATTGAGCATCCAACACCGGCTCCGCTGAGCCTCCCAGCCAACCGGTTCATAAACACATTAAAGAGCCTCGGCGACGTCAGCCCCCCTTGTCTCACACCACACTCCAGTTTGTATTGGTCACTTGTCGCGCTTCCCCATCTAACCACATTCGTCTGGTTACCGTACCAGTATTGGAGTAGCGATATCAGTTCCGGTTTTAGCGTCGTCTCCGTCCTAAGTTTGTGCCATATAGTTTGTGACTTATACACTCTAAGATTTGCAAAATTTCCACTTTGCTGGAAATTGAACCCAAGACTTCTAAACAGTCCGGTATAGTGGCCATTGCATTATAGGTACGGATCGATCGTAATTTTTTTGTTAATAATTGCGAATTATAATAAACTTGGAAAAAAGATCAGATCAGATCAGCCTGTGGGAAAAGATGCTATTTATTAATTATTATCTCTAAATATTTTTAAATCTATTTATGCATTTGTGACACACACATAAATGTTTCAATATATTTCACATTTTGAAACGTTTACCAAATAGATTTTGAAAGTAATTGCGTGGGTGTTGCCGCCATTACTGCACCCGTTTTGATTGATAGTGTGCTTTTATAAATAAAATTATATGAGTCACGATTATTTATTAGATCTATAAAATGGTCTTATATATTGTTTGGACAATATCAATTATCAGATTAATTTTTACATAAGTTCTGTGTAAACTTTTTTACATGTGTTCTTGCATATTTTTATGTTAGGTACATACTTGTAATCCAGTCGTTTGTTAGGTTAGGTCATAAAATGTTTCTTCATATATATTTTTAATAATACATCTACGGTTTTAATTAATATCGTAACGAATATAGAAATTCACATTCCGTAATAAATATTTTTCGAGACAGATATACAATTTCTTAATGAAACTGTAAACAATTCAATAAGACGATTAAATCTCATGCAGTATCGCGAATGGAAGCTATTAACACACTTAACTGTGTAACGAGAGTATCTTTAAGTTGCAGCTATTAGTTAAATCGTAAAGATGAGCGGGTAGCAGCTGATTGGTGCTTAAGTGATAAGCGGTAGCGGGGAACATTTAATTATTTACTAGTAAACCCGTCATCGCTTCGCTTCGAGGAACCAGGCCCTTAATAGATGATAGCTCTCAGAAAGCTGATTTTTTTCCGACTTACTTGACTGTTATCGTTGTATTATTTTATTTTATTTTTTATTTTGCTTTATGATCAAATTACAAGTAAAATCTGTATAAAATTTAACTTTATGTAATTTGATGTCAAAGCTATATTACTGCAAAGTTTCATGAAAAGGTCTGTTCAGTAGTTTTTGCGTGAAAGTGTAACACACACACATCCTCATTAACTTTCGCATTTATATAACACACATATTACTCTCAGTCCTGTTTCTTATTACTGAATAGCAATTATTAAGCCATGCCGGAGGCCTTTGACTGGTGTAAACTTCCAACTGAGTAGACAAGTACCTAACCACTCCAATATACAAAGAAGCATTGTGGTAACTTACGGTAGGCCTCTTCGATCATAAAATTAAACCTGTGCCTTTCATTCATAAACCGCCAATACGAGTATAACTTCAAACCAGAAACCGTAATACCCGCTGCCACTCAGTCCACATCCCAAAACACTTTCACAATCCAATGAAAGGTCAAACAAGTCTGTAAATGTATGTATGCGTTGATGTCTGTGTGCGTGAGATGAGTAGCGTAAGTACACTGTGTGTGTGTGTGTGTGTTTATCTGGCCGGTGTACAGTCGTAAGATGAGTAGGTCCGACCCAATGCTATCGACTTTCTAATTTCTCAGTCCGGATTGAACACTATAGATTATATTGATGTCTCAGTGTTGTGTAAAGGATTAAGAAATATAGTTTTTGTTTCGTTTTCTTGATCAATCGCGGTATTGAGTCTTATATGTACTTATTGTTACTGTCTTACATGTAGATATTGATTATTAAAAAAATAGGAAGCTATTACGAAATATTTTCGGACAAGGGTGTCCTTAATCACATGAATTAATCCCAAGTAAAACAAAGAAAAACAATTTTATTTATTTATTTATATTATTTATTACTTTATTGTTTGTACACCAGAGATATATTTTATGTGTTAAGTTGATGTTACTTTAAACATAATAATTCTTTTCATTCATTTTTATATGATTTTTAGTTATGTACATTTTCAGTTTTAACACATTTTAATTAATCAGATTACCTACTTCTACGGAAATTAGCATTTATCAACATTTTTTGCTTTTTCAAATTAATGACATTTCTTAGTAAAATATCTACTTTATATTAGGAAAAAACATTCAACCACATAGATATAAATTTTGCAAAACTCTAGCAACTTTTTCATGGAACTCTTTGGACTCAAGAACAAAAGTTAGCAATCACATGCAATTGCAATACACAAGAACTTCGCGTAACTCTAATTAAATAACAACTAGCACAACTCATTTTTAAGTAATGACTAAGGAAGCTCATTGCTACTACTAAACTATTAAGTACACTCACAATTCACTGACCCACTGAACTGATCTGAACGATGAAAAAATCAAAATCATCCTCACCTTTAAGTGACATAATTCTCACACACTTTCGAACAAAAACTTTGTAACTTCGACTGTTACGTCACAATTCATGACTTAATACTGTTAAATCATGATAGTCATTGTGATGTGTCGGGGGCTGGCTGAGTTAAACACAGTGAGACAAAAGGTCAAGCTTTAGATGTTAATTTGTTCTGGATGTTGAGTTTCTACGCTCGAGCACTTGATCGGCAATATTAACTAGATCTCAGCTCAGTGCTAAAAAACTGTCTACAAAAAAATAAGACCATATTTCAAAATGTGTGAGCTTTTATTTTTATTTAGTGACGAATCATCGTAGGTAGGTAGGTATAAGATAATGTTTTATTGTTAGGTAACATAGTTGTATTAGTTTGTTATATTTTTATGTGTGTATTTTACTATGGGCCTTAGTTGCCTGATAATAAAGTTATTTGAATTTGAATTTGAAGAGAGATTAATGTTACTGTAAATTCATTTATCTTAAACTATTTAATAATGTGGGAATTCTTACAATACCTACACTTATGAACATAATTTTTATCTGTAAGTACCCCCATTTTGTAAGAATGCTTTAAATGTTTTGTATAAATAATAGCGGAGAAGAGACGTTAATTTTATTTATTTACAAAGATACATAACAAAGATTGATAGTTATCGCACTGGTGTTAATTATTCGACCTGTGTAATTGTTTAATAGACATAATTGCAAAGATACAGTCTTGACAATTGCACGATTTATGTAATTCCGTTGCCATTGCTTCATGTCACGAAAAGCTTCTGTTTTCTGAAGGTTAAGGTCGAAAATCGAATAAATTATGTATTATCGTGATATGTCAGCTTTTCGAAAGATATGCCTATTTGTGTTTAATAGTTTTCCGTTAGAAATATTACAATCTTAATGTCACTTGTTTCGATGAAGAGAAAATTGTCAGGAAAACTATACACCTGAGAGTTTACCATGATTTTTACAAAGGTGTGCGAAGGCTACCAATCTGCACTTGAACCGCGTGGTAGACTATGGCCCGTGCCTACCAATCACATAATATCTGACACTCAGATTATAGATTTGGTTCTATAATCTGAGATCTGACATAGTAAAAGGAAAGCTTTGTATTGTGTAAATATGGGTTATATGTGATAGAAATAATTAGTTTAGGGTGGATGTTTTGCGTTTGTTTGTTTGCGTTCCTATCAATTTCCACACAAGACACATACATAGAGTTTGAGTGTGAGCGTGTGTTTGTCCGTGTGTAATGTTATATTTACCGGATAAAGATACCTATACAATACTGAGACCCTGATTGGTTATTCGAGACAAAATTGATGTCAAAAGCTTAGTTTACATTAAAACTTCAAGGTACCTACCTACCTTTGGAGTTAATGAATAATAAATAATAATAATAATAAACGCTAACACACTCATACCCCCGCAGTAGGTTACTAGGTACCTGTGTCGCGGGTGGCATGGACTACACATATAACACATTACAATTACACCCATGACCCGAGTACAAATATTTATCTGCCACATAAATATCTGCCCCGGCCGGGAATCGAACCCGGGACCCCTCGCGTTGCAGGCAGGGTCGCTACCAACTAGGCTGCAGGGTCGTCACTAGGCTGCAGGGTCGTCACTAGGCTGCAGGGTCGTCAAATGAATATAAAACTTAGAATGTTATTAAACCATTTACTTTTCAAACATGCAATGTCATATTTACATGGAATCGTATCACGTTACAACAATCAACACTAAAATTATAATTTGATAAAAATAATTTTTGTCAAGTACGACCAGGCGATAAAAAATAAGCGACTAATTGCTTTGCTATAGAAGTATTATTTTTAATTAAAAAAACATATGAAACAATTTCAAGAATCGATTTTTCAAGAAACAATCAAATCAAATTCAAAAATCAAGTTAATTCGACCAAACTTCTAATGGTAAGTCACTGGAACTTACAATAAGTCGTACAAAACAAACTCGCTTCGTCTTACCGCAAAAACAAGATAAACACATAGTACAGTTTAAAAAAACAACAGTAATTGACGGTATTATCTAAGACTAAGAGTGAATTGTTTCAGACAACTTAGTTCATAATAATGAGGAGAGAAAGAACAACAAGAATAGTTGAAATATATGCGATATTTATGGAAATATCATTCACAGAAACAAGACATCACGCATAGTTTTTACCATCAAGTGACTCAAATAAAGTTAAAATATTTGTATAAATTGTAAGAAAGAGCAGAGCAAACATTTTTATAGAATACGAAGACTTTAGAGAAATGCGCACAGAATAGAAATTTTTTTTGGAGAAAATTAAAGATTTTTATCAGAGTAAACTGAGTTATTTATTGCTATACGATAATTTTATTGGTTAGACCTTGAACGTAATAAAATTAGTGAAGCAAAGCTCGAGTTAAAATTTAATAATACTTTTACCTTCAATCCCCTATTATTATACCTAATATTTTGTAATCTATGATTATATTTTGGACATTGTAGGTTTATTAAGGCGATCAGGAAGAACAAGTTATAGTAACAGGTGAATTAATTGAGGCTGTAAGATCGTGAAACATTTTATAATAATTTATGGACTTCAGTGATTTGATTTACTGGCCTACCTCCGAGTATAGCCGCCGGCGTTATAGTAATTGTGAGTCGGAGAAATGAATGCTATCAATTTTTAATAAGTACTCGTATTATTCTACTCAAGAAACACTGAGTCGAGCCTTGGACGAGTCAAGCTTTAGTAGTTCAATTTGAATCTTGTTGTACCGTTATTTTTAGAAGTTTTGAACACGGAAACAATCTGCTCCGTGGTTTTGAGTTAAAAAACACTTCGTCAGATTATTTTTGGTGACGGATGATGTTCTGGGTTGTTGGACAAAATAGGTTTTTATCACGTTTAAGCTGAAAATAAACGTCACAAATAAAGAATGCTAATAATTAGGTATATTCTCATAATAATTTCTGGATTCTTTGAAACGGTAGTAAGACAAAATATTTTCACAGTAAAATTAGTTTTGATAGGACTAAGATTGATAGACTAAAATTATCTCTAACATCGTTAAGGGGAATTCTGATAACAAGACCTGATTTGTCTTGTCAAGTCGTCATTATTCACTCTGATCGATAATGCAATGTCTTTTTGATGTCCGGTTTTATACTGCGTGTCCTATTAATGTCCGGATCTATAACATATGAGAAACTCATTATTGCAGTTAAGTGTACATTCTAAAAATTTTAGTGACGATGGGAGTAATTGCACGTGACTGTGACAAATGACATTATTGCTCAAACAATGAACGTAGTAACTAGGTACATCATTTACGAACAAACCAGCTCGTTAAATTAAACATCTGTTACGTTTGCCCAAAATTTCACGTCACCACAATTTTGTCGTACGATTGTGTTATAATTTTGTATTATACAATAGATAAAACAGGAAGTAACTATCGACAGCCGAGGGGTTTGAAAGTTGGACTTCTCCATAATTGGGGTGTCTAGGTTCGAATCCTGTATGATTTTCAAATGTAATTTTCAATTATTATGTTTGAACTCGAATTTTATAATCCTTTGCTTCGGTGAAAGAAAACATCATGAGAAAACCTACACACCAGAGTTATCTCCATAGTGTTCTGGCCAACGTGGTGGGATGTGGCCTGTATTCCTCACATTCTACTGGTCTGGGTACGGGTCTTCTGTACCAATCGGTGGAACATTACGTTTACCCCCATCCATATATCTTTGTATGTAGTAGAAAGAATGAGAGAAAGAAAGACAGAAAGATTAGGTATACCAACAATAAAATTAGTGTATTGTGGTTGTTCTCATACAAAAATATTCGGCGACAAACTAAGTCACCGAGGCGATACAGATTTGTTGTGATTTTAACACTCAAGTTCATAACGGTCACTAATATTTTAATTAGGAGATAGGTCCACGACATTGACAGTTCAAGGTATTTTAATAACTTAATTGATTCAACTGCAGGAAACGGAAACCACCAAAGTGTGGAGGCGAGCATAGCACCAACTTGTTAAACTTCTAGAAGGTCCAGTTATTCAAGGTTACTACATATAAGTACTATTATGCATTCCTGGTTACAATGACACAAGGAAGTCGGCTCTCGGATAGACAGACGGCTTTCTACAAACATTTTTGACTGGTTGACCTTAAACAGAAGAAATCGTATGGGCAAGGTGATTAAATGAACCACTTTATGTACTCGGAAGATATGATAACCCGGGTCTTAATACTAGTCGAGATGTCTACATGACAGGTTTTTATTAAGTGGTTGTTTATCTAAATAGTAGATATGACGAGCAGAGGAGCTACCTGAAAAAGATAAGTAATAAGGAAGGTATCACTGATGCCCAGCTGGCTACCTAAGAAAGTATTCATGGGTGGTAAGGGTCCTGAATTCCTGATCCACGAGGTAGGAATTGGATTTTTGAGGCAGAATTTCTACGGGGCATGACTAGGGCATGATATCCGGATATCCGCCCGAAAATACTATCCGGATAATGGAAGACCTGTTATCCGGATAAAACGGATAGTAATAATTTTATACTATTTTGACCATTTGGAGACATTTTGTTTGCTTAATTATTACGAAAATATAATATTTTATGTTTTATTTGGTTATTTGGAGATTGCCTATGCAACTTCTACCACATTTTTTATGGTATATGACCCAAAAAATAGTTTGACTGATTTTTCAACTACCTTTTTATCTTAGCCTACGTCTCGAAAGCATTGCTTAGCTTAGCTTAGCTACGTGCTCGACAAACAACGACAGTTCATAAGAACCGCCCAATGTTGAGGTGCGACGTAACTATAATTCCCAACAACTAAAGGCGGTCAGAGAATTTAATTGTTATATTTTAAAAGCAGAAAGCCATGATGAATGAGCACTTCCTGGTGGTAAAATGATACGTCTGTTTTTATGGCTTTAAATCTCACACTCAATTTTTTTCATTTTTTTCATTTTTTCATTTTCAAACACTACCCGTAATATGGAGCTCTCGTTCAGATGGTTTTTCATCCCTACCGGCCGGATATTTGTAGTAGAAATAGAGTGGCGGACAGTCTTCACGGAACAACATCCTGGAGGAAAGGTTGCTCAAGAATTCCGATAGGGGAATAAACAAAGCGGGAGCTTCCTTAAAATGCATAGTAAGCCTATGCTTATTAGTCCCGAAGAAGGTAGTTTGGTTTTGGCATTTAATAAGACACAAGTTTAATATACTCTCCATAAGCTTACAAAGTGGTGGGGTTATTGAAATTGGCTAATAATGACCAAGATCGATACAGCTGCCTTCTTTGAAAACGGGCGGCGCGCTAGCAAGCTTCCAGGATTTTGATAATAATCCAATTTTGGAAGTAAGGCGGAATAGACGTATCAAGTATACAGGCTTTTAGTACATTCATTGGAACACCCTCAAGACCACTGGCTTTTTTCACGTCTAGACACTGTAAGGATTTGAGAACCTTTAACAGTCTCTGTCCAAGTCTTCACACTTACCGACTAACATTCTATCATCATTTCTACCATCCTAGTCCCTTAATTTAATCTTTGTTCGGTCACAATTATCATGGATGACAGCGTGAGGGTGGTGCTGTTTGCTCATTTGCTACCTTGATACCTTTAAAAATCTCTTTCTTAGTAAACCGAATCTCTCAGAGGTACCCTAATGAGGTATTAGTGGAGGTGCATACGTTGTTTCTAGCATCCACAGATGGATCTGTGGCAATAGACACGTGGTTGATCACAGAATTTGAACCAAGATTTTTGGATGTGACGGGGAAATTAAAGGCTTTCTGCTTCGCACTTATATCGGACACTTTGCAAACTCATGCATCAACCCGGAAAAATATATGACACGAAGTCTCGCAGTTATGTTTAAAAACAGTTTTAAAAATTTTAAGCACTTTACGGATTTGAGAGATTATGGATCAAAACGTTACAGTATTTTGGAAGTTATTAGACATAAACATCACTTTAACAATTCATTTTCGATTCAATACAATTTGCAGAAAATCTAAGATCAGTGGAGATCTTTCAAATGGCATCAACCGCAATTCAATTGGTCAAGCCATCAAAAAATAATTACGATATGAGACGTTCACATAAATAGACACACACAATATATAGACCATCGCGGGGATAGTCAGAATAGTGTCCTATGATCCCAAAACGTGGATATCTGGAGAAAACTCGATTTTCGGAAGTTTAAGTGAGACAAATAACTTTAAATTTTCGATAATTTTGAATTTTCTTAAGAGGAAGTCAAAAATATGCAAAGGTTTATGATTCGTTCCACTATAGGTAACAGAAAAAGTAAAATTAATACAAACTATGGTTGATTTTTTTTAGAAAAACATTAACTATCCGTATTATCCGTTTTATCCGGATAATATCCGGATAGTAAAATGAACTATCCGTATTATCCGGATAGTAAATTCGGGCGGATAATTGCATGCCCTAGGCATGACAGCCGTAAACACTATAATCGAGGTTCCGAGGGTCGTGGGTTTGATTCCCAGCGAGGTGGAAATTTCAATGATGAGTTTGAATTTCCGTTCTCGGTCTGGGTTCATTCACGACACAGGGAATCCTAGGGTGGGGCTATGAGTGTGTAGCGTTATGTATGACAATATTTAATGCGTTCATTATTCTAACATATTTAATTCAGGATCCTTAGCTTCGGGAACAGGGCTACATGTGAATGGGCCATAAGTAAATCAGAGAACAATAAATTAGAATATTCTAGTTATAACCTGTCCTTCTTTGATCTTTATTTCGGCTGTTAAACGTAATATCAAGATCAAATTGCCGAATTATGTTATATAATATCACGTTTCGTGCTGTCTGTACGTATGTAGGCAAGAGATCGTATGTAATTAAGAGCGATCTTGCTAAATTGCATTCCGTTCTAGCAGACGCGGTCGGGCGTGTCGCGTCGTGGGAACTGTGCAATATATTGTAGTATATAGTGCAAGTGTTGTAACGGGAAGTTCTGAATACGGACATGGAACTTTGGAAAATTCAATATGAAGCGGTTTGAACCCGTAATGAAAATAAAAGTTGAAAATTCACGATGTTTTTTTAAAGTAGGTACTTAATACGATTTTCATATTTTTATGGTTGATTTACTTGACTTCAAATTACTTAAAAAAATTCTTACTTATTACAAGGAAAGTTTAATTTGAACAAAATATGCATTTATAGAAGGAATAGATATAAAAGGAACACTAATTGTAGTCACAAACGTAGCTACAGAATCGACAATTTGACAACAATTTTCACACAGAAAAATATAAGTCCTAATACAATATGGGAGTTAAGTTGATAAAAAGCCCTCAAAAATAGTTTCTCTAAAATACCCAACATATACATCACTGTCCTTGTTGTTACGAATATTGTAACAATAATTCTTCTCGCAGGACTTTATACTTAGCAAGGATTAACTGCAACGACATCTTATCTTGCATTCGAATAAAATGGGTCCATTCATCACTTGGTAACAAACGCGTCATCTCCATTGAAGGTGATCAACCTTAAGCGTAGAAAGACGAAAACAACGCAAGGTGAGCCGCCGAAGTTGGGTGCGTCGGTGAAAGTGAATTCCACCTTGTGGCGCGCGGTGAAATGTGGTGAAGTAGGCCCTTGCGAATCTCTCGCCTTTCCGCTTCATTCAAGCTAACAAATTGTTCCACGGGTTTGTGTTCAGAGATTTACGTTTCGTTTTCACTGTTTGTTCTTGGAAATAAATATTCATCGCTCTTTTAATTGATGAGCAAATGGTCATAGTTTTTCAAAGATTTTGTAATGGTTAAGTGCTGGGAAGCTAACTTATTCAACCCTTTAAAGAGCTATATTAAAAGGTCTGGTGTTCATTAATAATAAAATATGACTCGCAAACTGTATAAATAATATTTTAATATACTTTTTCTTACAATTATTGATGAATTTATAAAAGATATTTGCTTTCAAATTTAGCTTTGATTGAGACATTTGACCGCTATATGGATTGCGTTACTTGGACAAATAAATAGCCGCTACGATAAATAAAATGATACGAGCATATTTTTGAATGTTAAAGGTCAAAGATCTTCACTTGTCATCAGTTATAAATAACTGTCCAGAACTCGTCAGAACAACTGAACTTTACTAAAGTTGAGTGTACAGGTCGCAAGGTGCCCATGACCACAATTTGGGCAGACTGTGGATCATTATTACTGAAATAGTGCTAGGCCTAACTTGACTGTGTTGATATTTAATGTACTATTACTTATTATGATAGTCCCAAATAAACAATTAAATTAATTTATTTGAACTTTAGCTTAAGCTACACTTAGAATCACGAAATTGTAATGTTCTGAACTTAAATGGATGCATTTGCAATAATTTTATTATGACTGCGGTCATGTCGCGAAAATCGTGAAACACGCTTACCAAACACGTGTTTCGAAGAATCAATTCAATTGGTACGTCTCAAGCAGTGAATGTTTGAGTCTCTCGGTGGTATTTATAACTATTGCAACACGTTACGCTCGGTTACTTAACGTTTAGCGAGTCAGGAAATAAACAGTAAACGCAAATGTCCAGTAGAAATACTACCTATGGACTAAAAACTAGCCACAGTATTGACACGCGCGAGACTTCACAATGCAGTTTTCCTACCGATGATTCTACAGGTATAAAGCACTACAAAGTATAGAAGATAAAGTTTTCACAGAAACTTTTTTTTCGTATCAAAGTTTCGTAATGGAGAAAGTTAAAAGCTAATGTTGGTTAAAATACCATAAATAAACAAGTCCACTTAACTAAAATACCTAAGAATGTAGGCGGATTAAGCGGTGAAATTAATTTTTAGTTTATTTCTGACTACCAGATCGTCGTCAATCATCAATTGATCTTAATAACAGGGACAGAAAGCTGGTTTTGTGTCGGTTGCCATTAACGAATTACATATCGAATGCGAACGGAATAAAGGTGACTAAAGTCATATAACTAATACAGGTACGTGTACGAGTATGTCTATCTGTTCAAAACCAACTCAAACACGCAATTGTTGAAGCACAGCAATAAATAAATGCTGTTGCCTTGCTACACCAATTACACTTAACCTTTGCGAAAACTGATTAATTTCAATGCTTAATTGGTCCAGTTTTTAATTTAATCGATTTACTAACGGGACTAATTAGATTTAGAATGTATGAATAGTAGTGCGGAGTGGATTCCGTAGGTATACCTAATGTAGGTCCTGTTAGTTTTTGTATACCTCAAACCAGACTGAGGACATTTAGACGCATGTGTTTTTTTGTAGTGTGTACACCTTTTTGACATTAATTATAACCACTGATACCGTTACTGAAAGACTGACTGACAGAAAACGCACAAATAAAACTAATGAATGTAAGAGTTAAAATTTGACATGCCTGTTCCTTGGGGAGTGTAGGGGAGCACTAAGAGAGAATGCTTGGAAATTCCCTAAAGGGATAAAAACGGGGATAAATTGACATGACACAAACTTTTACACGTTCGTAGGAGGAAAGTTTGTTATAGAGTATATAATAAATATGATTTTATAATTGTTATTATTACTATAGAATTATTAACGAAATACCTTAATCCTAAAGGGTGGCAAGACATAGTGACTGAATTCGAAGAAGACGCTTACTAACAATCACTATCTGCTCTAATTTCATAAGAAAAACTTATAACTACAACCTATTAATAATTATAATGTTATTTTTGGCTAGTATTCGGAACTACAAAGGTATAATCACGTCCCCAATGCGTCCATCAACACAAGTGCTAAGTAGTAAAGTATTAACGCACTAATAACTTAGTGTTTCCTAGAAATGTATGTGTATCATTGAAATAACAATTTGACATTACGATTGTACAAATGCAACTTGAGTGTTTCTGCAATGATGTTATTAACGTGTTTGTCTGTTTGTTTCAGGTAAATTCATTCACCAAGTGGACAGTAAAATTATGTAATATTTTGAAGGCTTTGTACGTAAATTTTGTTTTATAAAATTGATATACAGACCTTATTAAATTAGAAGAACATTTTATGTTCTGTTAAAACAAAATATTTAAAATATCTGTAGGTATACTTGAGACGCCGAGAATATGAAATTGCCTTCCCGCTGAGAACAAAATTACGTGTGCTCACATTTCAGTTTAATTTGTAAGCAAAATTTATTAAGACATTTTAAATTCTCGTCGTCAATCTACTATGAACCTTAATCACAGGGATGGAAAGTTAGCATTTGTGTGGGTTGCCATTAAAATTAATTTCATATCGAGCGCGAACGGAAGCAAATCGGATTTTCGTAGCAGAATTTTATACAGGGTACAATAGATTTGTATATTTTATCCAAGATCTGGAGGGTGGATGGGGGGGGGGGGGAACACGTACACGCATGTTGAAGCCATTAATTATAAGTGTCAAATATTGACCAGTCTTTACTTACCGAGGCGGGGCCCACTTGATCGGAGATCGAAAATATTAACGCGACGACACGGCGATTACTTTCACGCGGAGAAAGCGATTTCGTCATTATTTCTCCACTTCGTCACTCGTCATTATTGGCCGGGGTCGTTAGCACTGCCTTTGTAACTTGCCGCTGTCATCTGACCTTGATTTGAAAGGCTTTTGTTAGCTTTGCTAGGCTAAAACTATTAACGACAATAAAAGTAACTTTGTTAAGCTAAAACGATTAACGACAATAAAGGTAACAAATATTGAATTGTTTGAATACATGCGAAAGATGTTACAACGAGTTAAAAAGCTTGTGTCATTAACTTTTGTAATCAATAACCCAACTTGCTTTTAGTATTGTGTGTGATTTAGACACAAACAGGATAAGACACGCAGTAACCAAGAACTAGAACCAGTATTATCAGTCGTAAAATAAACCACTTTACATAAACTTTTGTTGTCACTGAGCCATTTATCTCATTGATAAGCGTTGATCTAGGTCCAAGTTGCATATTAAAGTTGCATAATAATAAACATTTAAATTTATAATACATTTAAATAAAGTAAAGTCCTCAACAAGTGCCTTGAGAATTTTGATAAATCCGCTTACAATAACAAATTATAGGCACCTGCAGTAATTAATTCATTCGTTAATTTTAATAACAAAATTGTTATAACTAAAGAAAGATCCGGTTCCGTTAATTGAACTTCTTTGTTTGTGGTTACCCTTGAAATTAATAAATTATCAAGTATTTTATTTTTACTGGACTACGATACAAAAGCGGCAATCAAGTTAATTGTCAAATTTACAATTCAGCGTTAAGGCGGAATAATATTACTGGTGCTTTTCATATTAGTAAACCACCCTCAAGTAAGAAGCGCTTCATTTCGTCCTTTTTTGTGCGTATTGCCAACAACCGGAATAAATAGCCAGCGTCGGAGTGAGTCTTATCTTCTAGAATCGACCGAGAGATGGTTTATTAGCAGTATGCCACTTTTGCGATACCCACTAAATCACTCAATAACACCACGTACTGTACATACTGTACGTACCTACTGTACATACCTACTGTACATAATATAATGTATTAAGAGCCCTAAGAGATGGTAAACCGTTCACATGAGCTACAGAGCTATTAGCACTTCACTTTGAGCGACAAGTGAAGTAGCGAAAGCACAAAGTGAGCGATTCACACAAGTCATTATGTTGTTGTACCAGAGATATAATATAATACTAATAAAAGTATCATAAATAAATAAGTATTAGAATATTTTAAATAATATTAACTTGTATTGTAAGGATTCATTGCAAGCATGTCCCCACATTACGACGGTAAAAGTGGGACACGCACCGAGTAACAAGCTTTTCAATTATATTGTTCACGGTCATTTCGTAATAACCCGTTTTTGAACTTATCTACGTGATACAATTCGAATCATGATATAACTTTGTATTCTGATGAATTACCTAATAAAGGTTTTATTTGTTAGGAGTTAAGGTATAATTCACCTTAAACCAAGCGTGAAATGACGACTAAGGTTTATTAAACTATTAAAAATAAGAAAAGTTATACATTGAGTTGTCATTTACTTGGTTGGAGTAAAAACTCGATTTATGGTCAATTTACAATGTTTACGTCACTACCATCTGGAAATATGATTGACATATAAGAAAATTTTGAAATGTATTACTTATATGTATGTACTTGATAGCTGATCTCAAAGTTTAAATAAAATTGGTATGCACCATTTACAATTCATTTAACTTTAGACCTGGAGCAGTGCAGTAGAATATGTATTAGACTTCTTATGTTACAAAGAGCAAAACAAAATAGCACACATTTAATGAATAAGTTTTATGGTCTTACTTAATCGATCAGCTCACAGCTCACAGGATCGGTAATCTACACAAACCTACTCTAGATAGGTACAGTTTCCTTAAAATGCTAAAATATTTCAATAATCCAAATTATAATACCTTTGGATCTTAATGGATCATCTTTTCTCTGTCAGTATTGCAACGTAACTTAACATGCCTCTCACGGGTAAATGCAATCAAGGTATCATGCTTGTTAGGATTTGCCTAACAAGCTTATGATTAGCCAATTAGTTACAATATTTTCAGTTCAGTAACATAATGAAGAATTTTGATGAATGGATGAATGAATGCTTTTAAACATTAGGTATTCAATGATACTTGAGAAATAATATACAATTAACTGATCTTTAAACGTTGAAAAAGAAGAATAGTTACCTAGAGTTAGTATCATAAAGTGTTTATATTTTTTGTTACTTTTTCAAAAAACTTTAATTATTTCTTTCCTAATAACTATAATATAACTTAGGTCTCAACATCGTCTAGAAAAAAATATTGGTTGCCTGTAACGTCGGTATACGGGTGAAAGTTTTACGTGACAACGACTTTAAGTGGTAAAATAATTTTAATGTGAATATTCATTCGTATAGTAGGAAGAAGGATGAAATAATAGTAACAATTTAAAACATTTATTTATACTGTCTAACCGTCATGTGAAGGCGGAAGCAATTTAAGTTTAATGTTTTATTTTTGTTAAATAGTTCCTCACTTGTAAACAAGATGGCATTGTACCAATTTGTGAAACGCGCTAACGAGTGTAACGTGGAGTTTATATAAGAGAAAAATTTGTAAAGGGCAATGTGTCGACTTCTTTGGTTTTATAATAAACTGCTATTTTGGGTTTGCAAGCAGTTGTGGTTATTTGTGAAGTTGACCCTGCGTTCCCGTATCTTCATGGGGTAAACGTATACAAAGAATTATATTTAAAACATTGTAACACCATCCGCCATCTAGCGCTGCTAACCGTTAGACCATTAACCATTAGTCACAACTAAGTGAGGTAACAAACTAGTTACTCTACTTAACCAGAGATGGCGCTGTACCATTTTCTGTACACTGTCACCAAGGAACGTGAGCGGAGCTTACTAACGCAGTTTCTTGAAGTGCCTCCCGGCAAACCAATTTATAAGACGTTGTCACGTCAATATCCGAGAATCATATTATGTAATTACTAAAGGTAAATTTGTAATTACTTTCTATTTACAATTTTACTATCTTCATTTATTGTGACAAAATATGACTTTAACGTATCTAGATGCTGATTTAAAAATTCCGACCACTACAACCAAATCATAAGGCTTTAAATTATTCAATTATAAATCAATCATTAATAAAGAGCGGATCGACAAAGAAAATCGAAATTGCATGCTCATTGATTCGCGACGGATCAATGTTTTCAGATAAATAAGCAAGCTTATTGTGAATTGATTCCCCTGATTTGTTGAACTATTAACCTGTTGACCTATTAGCAATGAGTCCGTTCTCACAGCTCATAAATTTGTATTGCAAGATTAGTGCCGTAACAATGGAAAGCAAAATTCGGCTAGTCCAATATCAAAACATAATTTTGTTCAACTCTCACGCTCAAGACAAACTTAGTTCTAAGAAAAGTCTTGACTCAAATTCTTCAATGAGCTCTGACTCAGAGTGTTTAACGTTTAACATAACAAAACAATTATTTTTGTTCTAAATTCAAATTCTAGAAGTAGTAAAAAAGACTTAGCTTCTATTATAATATCTACTTAGAGACACGATGGAATATACAATATCACAAAATCGATCCAGTCTCTTAGCCAAACTTCATATAGGCTAGGTCAAGTAGTTTTCGAGATGTCGTGTTTAATAAGATAATGGGCTTTTATTTTTTATACTACGTAGATTGATGAAGTAGAACGATGAAAATGTAACTAAAACATAGTTTGCTCTTAGCGGTGGCAGAGTTAAGGCGTGACTTGGTTGACAAATACATATTTACATTAAGGGTCCCCGCAGACTGCAGCCACCGGCAGCTGTGGCGCTTCTTTTTAAAAGCGCGGTCCGGCCAACAGCCGCTTCCATGGAGCAAATATAGAGAGGAGATGCGATGTAGGCGTGGCCCGCGCGCCACTAGTATGGATTGTGGTCCATACTTGCCTTCAGTCATCGCTGTCATCCGGTTCAAGAACGGACGTCTCGTGTCACTATTTGTTTTACGGTATTTCAAAGAAATTATGGTTTGTTGTTCCGTTTTGCAGTGTAAAAATAATAGTAAAACAAGAAATGTTAAGAATGGAGGTGTTTCATATCACCGGTAAGTGAAGTTTTTGCAATAAATCTTATTATCGTAATTTAATTTCAATTACTTAAAACCCAATAGATATTTTAATCTGAAATCAACCTTAAGGAATGGGCAATAAAGCTTGCTTTAGCTTAGCTTAGCTTACACGTGTCATCTACATGGTTCATTTACCTCTAGAGGTACCTATTCACGTCTCCGTAGGTGATGCGAAAAAAGTTTATCGACATCGACATTTTATTAGTTATTGTTACAATAGTGAGCAATGAGGGTAACCGCGTGTGGATTCGCCGCTAGAGGCCGCTAGTGTAGAGGGTGGTCTGCCTGTCACTTCTCTCTTGTCTATTCACTGAATAGTATTCAGACAAGTGTCACTTGTCAATGTTTATGTATGGGCGGGCTTTGACAGCATGACCGCCGTCTGCAGTGGCGCCAACTGGTGAGCACAAAAACGGTTACCCTCATTGTAATGTAACATCTTTAAAATTTTAACCTGCTTAGATAAATTATATAAATAAAGATATGTTATGCGCTAACAAACAGGGGCGTGTTAATGAATAAACAATATAATAAATTAAGTTAAATAATAATAAATAACACCTATTTGCAAACTCAGAAACGCCTGACGTTGCGATATATAATATAACAAGTAATGCCGTCGCGTTACTACATATGCAAACAAATGTGATCATTAACCGACTTCAAAAAAGAAGGAGGTTCTCAATTCGACCGTATAGGTATATGCTTTTTTTATGTACGTTCAGCGATTATTTCGTCGTTTATGGGCCGATTTTGATAATTCTTTTTTTGTTGTAAAGTAGATATGCGCAGTGGGGTCCCCTGATAAGGAAACCAGGATCTGATGATGGCATCTCAGGGAAATCGAGGGGAACTTTTGAAAATTGTATGGACAACTAGTGTGTTTGTTCATGTTATCATAAGTACATTAAAGCGCTACTATTTCATGAAGATCTGGAGTCGATCTGATGAAGCCGAAAGACAGTCGAGGGAACTCCTCAACGATTTACTGCAGTTATTTAGTGTTTGGGCTTGATTAATTTGTAGCGACGAGAACTTTACACTTACATGTTGAATTGAGCGCCATATGGCGAGTAGTTTTTGAGTTATCTCTACTTATCAAGATTGAAGTCGGTTATTTTTTTTTTGTAAAAAGCAATTATTATTTGCGATTTCAAAGTAGGTTTCTTAATGAAAGACTGCAAGTTTGTTAGATTGTCCGTCTGAAGAAATGGTTTTCCGGTTATGCGCACTTAATACTACACCCTATATAACAAAAGCTGGAGCCACCCCAATTATAAACACCAGGAATCGCAAATTGCATTTAAAATAGGTCCAACCAATTTATCGATAAAATCACGCTTGTGTCAAATCACTAAACGATAACGGGAATTATGGTTGACAAATCATTGAAAATTTAACCTTACTGCTTACAAATAAAGATCAAATTATATTTTTCACAAATATCACTTGCCACCTGGTCAATACAAAATGTCGCAAATACGTTACTTTCTTTATAGAAAAGCCAACTCTATTGCTCAGAGTCAAGATGTGTTTTTGCATTAAAGTTTGTACAATTTAGGGTATTTAAGCTTTACATATATGCGACCAATTAAAACTACTCTTGAGCAAAATGGGAGTAACCTATATTTCGTGGGAGTAACTGACCACCGTTTGTTTGTGTGCGTTTGGCGACACCGGTTTCAGTAATAATTTTGACGTATCACACTTCCGCTTAATCTATGTTTCGTGGCCGCTTCGGCTGAATTCTGCTCACTGTTATTGGAGCTGTTGGCTGTTGGCCTGATCGCGCTTCTAAAAAGAAGTGCCAAAGCGCCACGGACGCCGGTGGCTGCAGTCAGTCTGCAGGGACCCTAATGCAGCTGAAAGGGCAATACAACTTCGTTTGTATATAAAGCTCAGGACTTAGAAAGTGGTTTTTTGATGCCAGCGTTCTAGTGAGTGCATTTCCGAGTGTACAACACCACTTTCCTTTGTCCTGGAGGCATTTCTATGTGTTTACTTGAACCTCATAACCTCCTTTATTTATCAAGTATCCTTGCACACTGTACTTGCTGCCTGGACAATCATGTTGTCACAGTATGGGACCAGCGGAAGATCAGCGCTAGCTGTTCTCGGACAGCTAGCATTATGCTGAGCTGGATCCTGTTCCTGTAAATATCTCCTACACTAAATTTAGTTAATTGTATTTTATTTCGTTTTATTTTGTTAATTAGCTTAGGTATTGTTTTTTATGTTGTTTTTTATTATGTTTAGTTTTACTTTTTCTATTTTCTTTTTTGTTTAATTTTGTATTATGTGTGGGTGGGTGTATTTGCAAGAATAAATCATATTTCTTTCTTTCTTTCTTTCTTTCCTTTCAAGTTCAATGCCATGTAAGATTCACTTCATCTGGTTATATCTAGAGGTACTTTTATACTAGGATAGGTACTTTTAGATTCGTTTTAGTCACTCTAGTACTCTAGATTCGTGATCCTTCAGATGAGTCGATGTAGGTATAAATTTTTTATGTGTGAACCAATCTGAATAAAATTATTAAATATAACGAACAATAAATATAACGTAGGTACCTACTTTAAGCATACGCTATTAGGTATTATTGGCATGAGTTATTCAATGATGTTTTAAATATTTAGATTGAGCGTCGCTCTACAATGAAAACAAAAAAAAAGGCAAGATTATCAAGCATGTGTGCGTGTAGGCGATGTTTTTCGCGTTCATTTATTCTCTATGTGTGCGTAATCTGTGCGTAATGATATAAAAGTTGTGGCCAACGGTTGGCCACAACTTTTTGACACGTTTTCGCGGATTCGATGTTCCATCTAGATATTTAATACATCTTTAGAGTTATTATATTATTTTTGATACTTACATCCTAAAAATGTTTTTGCATGTTTGTGACCACGTTATAAATAACATCGTGACGATTTTCCGTACATAATACAGTCATCAATTACATTAGTCCGTCATTGTATGTAACAGACCATCTAAAACGTATCAGAATGTAATATATTAGAAAATACTACTTTCTTCAACTTTCCTCACGTACTTATTCTGCTTATCTCAGTGAAATTGGCGATTAGTTTGCCAATCTTGTAAGCATTTGAAGTTAACGGTAGATTTTACAATTTATGATATTCTGTGTTGAATTATCTGAAATCAGGCCTAGTTTTCACGCGTTTAGTGACGCGTTCATGATACGGATAGCCTTTCCAGACAACTTTTCTTATCAATTGAGTTTCTATATCTTCAACCTGTTTCGATGAGTATTTATTAGATTTCTTCGTTTCTATCCGCCGTGTTTACACGTTACAAGTTACAACACGTGCGTTGACTACCACACTGCATTAGATATAATAAGTTATATCTTTATTTGACGGCCCTGTAGCCTAGTTGGTAGCGACCCTGCCTGCGACGCGAGGGGTCCCGGGTTCGATTCCCGGCCGGGGCAGATATTTATGTGGCAGATAAATATTTGTACTCGGGTCATGGGTGTAATTGTAATGTGTTATATGTGTAGTCCATGCCACCCGCGACACAGGTACCTAGTAACCTACTGCGGGGGTATGAGTGTGTTAGCGTTTATTATTATTATTATTATTATTATTATTATTATATCTACATGTACGAAAGTTTTAGGCTCTTGACGCTCTTTAATAAATGTTTCGAGAAAAGCTACGTAGTGCCGTCTTGGCAGGGGCACTCCCGTGTCGCCAGATTTGTTGGGAATGTTAATTATGTATTTATAATTAATTTAGCTTACTGCTTTTACACGGCCAATAAACCTCAGCTATGTAAAGTTTCCTCTTCATACGTGAAGATAAAAACCATGATACATTGTTTATGTAAGTATGCAAGGTCTGAACTGATTGTAAACGTATAGGATTCAGTTGCATTTTATAAAAATATGTAGCTCATATCTGTGGCACTGTATTATATTAGTGTAATTACTTACTGAAGTATATTTTAATGCGTTAATAGTTGATTAAAAATCAAATAGAAGTACACGTGAAAGTAGTTTAGAAAGGCGGGACGAACAAAAAGGCGGTAAATCTTTCGAGGGCTTTTGCAGATAAAAAATAAAAAATGGCGGTCACTTTAGTGCCATGACATCAATTAGTGATGTGATATTAAAACCTGAGCACTGTATATTTTTTAAAGATAATAACTAACTTTTTATAAAGAGAAAACCGACTTCAAAATCGAGATAACTCAAAAGCACTATTATTCGAAAAAAAAGAATCGTCAAAATCGTAGCGCCCAGTCAATGTTTAAAGGTGATGAACATAATTATATTAAATTCACGTAATTAAGAATAACTCAAAAACTGACCGTCAGATGTCGCTCAAACTTTATGGGATTGACGGCAGTCGTAACTTTTCGAATGGCGAAAAAATTATCGATATTGGATCACCCACTAATTCTGAGACAACACACATAACGTAAGAAAAAGAACCTTCTCCTTTTTTTGAAGTCGGTTAAAAATAACGCTAAAACCAAGGCCAACAATTTAAATTAAACTTTTCGAATGCGGTAGTAAAGACCATTTAAGAAGTGCTCTAGAATGTGCTACAGCCCATTTCCATAATTCATCTGCAATTAAAAGTAACTGGTTACGCGATTGCGTGGGAACTGTGACGTCGACTGTAGCTGGCACAACTAGATTTACCTTTGTAAGTTTGTTATACAAGCCCTGTAATGTAGGGCTCATCAAACAACTCCAGGAAACTCATTTCAATTATTCACACGCTCTAAAAATAAGCAATTCGAGGGCCATCGTACCTATAATAAGCAAGAATTTGTATTTTTATGTTTTTTTTTAATGTTCTACAAATAGCACTTTGAAAATATAAAAAAGTCAACGAAAGTGTTAGGACAACAGGTTAGATTTGAAAATCAGACACGAAGTCCTTATCGAACACGTACATATGCAATACAGACTAGATTAGACAAGAGTTAGTCCAAGAAAAATCACGATACATCAAGTTATACTTGAATGAAAAAAACTAGTCACTGAGCACATTTATGGAATTGCCAATTCCCGCCAAAATCTAATTACCTATTTTCACAGTTCAATTCAGCTTGTAAGCTAAATTTACTAAGGACATTTTTAGATCCCGCCGTCAATTTTAAATCTACCTTAATTGTATAGGCGGAAAGCTGGCATTTGTGTGCGACGCAATATCGAACGTGAACGGAGTACAGTCAGCAGCAGAATAAACAAAAGAAAGTAATGACGGTATCAGTTGGATTGGACCGGATCGGCCGACCGGAACCGTCCACGCGCTACTTGCCGCCGACCTATTGGCGCGGGCTGATTGATTTGTCAATACGATTACATACGAGTACGTTCTTACTAATTTGTACTACGGTTTTTAGTGCCGAGAAATTTATAATTGTGTTTATTGGGCCGAAGTTCCTATCGCATTGGGGTTTACAGCTTATATCTCTGGATTGTTTTTATAACAGTTTTGTCATAAATTATACCAAGCTGACCAGCCCCCTTATTATGAACTCTTAATTTCAGACAGTTTACGTTCACAACATGTGGGTGAAAGAGACAGCGCTTTACAGGTAATAAGGCGCTGTCTCTGTCACCCAAACGTTGTGAACGTGAACTGCCTGGAATTAAGAGATCATAATAAGGCCCCAGGACCTAACTGCCTTATACTATAAACGCGGAGTAAAGTAAAGACTCCAGATTTAATTTTTTTTATCCGTGTGATATGATTCTCTAAAGTCAAAAGTTAGAAAAAGACAAAAACATTTAAACTAGAAGTATCTTTACACCAAGTTCAATGATAAAACAGTTTAATTCTTTTCACGGAATAAAGGTAACAGACGAGACGGTACAACTTTTCCGCTCTCGCCCATGATAACTGTGACCGACCCAGAATAAGACTCAATTACATAGTAAGTTTCAGATGCGTTGCTAGCGTTAAGGACAGATCGGTTGCATCTAAAAAAGTGTAACCAGTATTAGGTACTAACAAAAATAACCACAACTAAAGTAACCTAATAACTACCTAGGTACTAACAAATTGACCAACTAACATTCTTGATAAACTTCCTCAACCAACCCACCTTCAGGTAAGTAGAAGAAAGAAGAACTAGAATATAGCAGAAGATAGTAGAATATAAAAATACAAATAAAATGACCGCCCCAGTCACGAATTCTCGATTTGGGTTTTGTACTGAGTCAGGCATAGACTGTAGCGGAAGGATAAAATAACTCTACATACTTATTTCGTTTTTAATCTCAACCCATAATTTTTTATGGGTTTAAGCAAAAGCTTTTGCTTTTGCTCGTGATTCTGCCCGCGCAGATAAATAAACAAAATGTCAAATAATCTTTCATCTTATAGGTATTTAACATTTTAGAGGTTAACTACAATGGTGGGCTAAAATTCATTCATATCCTACTTACACCTTCTACTCATAAACGAGGAGGTTGGTACCTACTCCTAACCTCATTTCACATATCAAGTAGTTTTCAGGATATTGTATTAAATCAATTCAAAGCTTTGTCCTCGACAAGAATATTACCATCAGAACCATTCATTATCAAAATTACATAACGTTATGGGTAGTTGAGCAGTTCTGCTTTCAATCTCTTACACGATCTGCGTTGTTGGTCATCTGAGCGTATAATCTAATTACATGGGTGGTGTTGTTTATTGTAATACATACTTTTCTTCTTATTTACCAATCTAATACATGATTCTCTAAAAACTTCCAAAATCATAACATTTTTAAGGAATTAAGATCGTAAATGAGCATGCAGCAACACTCTTCTGCTGCCGCCCATTAGGTACAACTGTAAACTGTGAAATAAGATTCATTCGGGACATTAGGATAAGTCAATTAGCAAACGGGGTTAGAACTTTAATAGGTTGGTACGTTAGTAGGAATAGTAACTAGGCATGTATTCTCTTTGCAGGGTAACCACCAATATTAACTTTCTCTCGAGTCATGCACCCCTAGTGACGTAAAAGTTATAGTTGCGAAAACAATCTTACGTTTTGCTTCTGAAGTAATTCACCGCGTAATATTACAGTTACCTACTAACCGCAAACATGGCAATCTCAGCACATTTAGCTAACACTTTTATGATGCTATTGCACAGGAGATGCATATAGCCCCTTCTAATTAACTAATTGCATCAGGCGTTACTTTGTAGAACTCTATTATTTCAGACTAGAAGACAAGCTAGCTTCAGTTTGGAAATGATTTTTCTAATTTAATAAAATATCGTGAGTACGCCTTAAAGTTAAAATGAATGACATAAAAAAAACAACTTTAAGCCGTAACCAACAGTTAAGTTATGTCTGAAATTCAGAACACGGCGCGCAAATGGAATTGATTATGTGGGGTGTACATAAAACAAATTTACTGCGTTTGCTTAGTGTTCAAGATAGCTTGTATACAAAATTTATTAAAGCCATTTTAAATTCTCGCCGTGAATATACAATGCACCTTAATCACAGGGGAGAAAAGCTGGCTGTGTGGGTTTCCTTAATAAAAATCCATATCAAACACGAAAGGAGTTAAGTCTCCCCGTGACATGACCAAAAATCTACAGAACAAATTGTTAATATGGTTTCCAAGGTAACAATAATGAACATGTTAAACATTCATGTTAATGCCAGGGAATGTTAACTTAAAATACGTTAATCACTAAATTAACAGACAAACACCATGACACAGAGACCGATTGCCTCCGATACAAGCATATCGCCGTTAGCGACACCGTTATGTCCTCAACTGTCTAACGATATGGATTAATGACGGTTAGTTTAATTTAACGTTAAACTTATTATGTACCTTTGTATTACTTTGTTAGCTATGTTGACTTTATTATATAGAGCCGGATGTTCAAGTAACAGTTATGGATTGAAAAGAAGAACAAGACGCGTTAAAATAATATCTAATTAAATTATGATTTCCGTAACTAGCAAAACACAGCTTTTAAATTTTATTACGAGTATAGCATCGTTTGCATAGGTAAATAAAGTTTGGTTTGTTTACAAACCCCTTGCATTAATTAGAACAAAAAATACTTTTTTGTTATATTTCTTAATGTATAGAAACTGGCACACTACGCGGCAAAAATACCAATTGTTTGCAACAAGAAACAAACCAATTGACCCTTGATAAGTATGGTGTATACTCTAACTTATTCCAGTTGGAGAGATCAGGACACTGAAGTATTCGTATTTCATTATTTCAGCTATGCACTACAATTCTGTTCATTCTAAAATGAAAAAGAATGCCGAATTTGGCCTAAATATTTCATTACCTTTAAAGATTTCCAAGCATTCATTTCATCCAATTTAATCTGAACTAACAAAAGGCATTGCTAAGCTTAGCATACTTACGATGGTTTCGAAGTTTTGCGTAATTTGAAAGTATGTAATGAACGCACGCAGATGAACAACTTGTTATGAACTGGTTGACCTCCTGTCAGCAGTGCTGTATCGATAACTATGCTTGTTAATGTTGAGAAATTTCTGTGCAGTCTATTCAATACTTAACACATAGTTTAATGGTTTAAATCCATAAATTATTCGCCTTCTTTGTCTTTTGTATCAGCAATCATCTTTATGTCCTCCCCAGTGTAATGTTCTTTTTCGAAATCTTTTAATTGTTCGATAACGTAATTTACTTTATTGCTTGGCCAATCTTCTTCAGTGAATCTCTTCATATTTAGATTTTTTGCATTAAGGGCAGAGGCAAAAATAACTGTTCAGTCTATGAATTTTTATGAAGGGCTACGTTTCTGTTTTACTTTTAAATTTCTTCCAAGTCAAAAAGGATATTCTTTTCTCTTCCTAATTCTTTCCTTCTTTGCTTCAGTATTTTCATATTTTATATGTTTAATCACGACATCTTTCAATATCAAACCTATTGCTTGACTTACTTGGTACCTTCTTTCTTTTCTCTTCTTTCATGCCTTTGGTGTTACTGATATCATTAAGCTACAGTGATCATTTAAAACCAGCTGGCTTATCCGCTTCCCTTTTTTTATTCACTTAAAAGATATTCGTCCAGTATTTCATCCCCTGTAGGCCCCATATCCACCCGACGTGCAAATCGCCGTTCTATTATACTATCGCTATTTACTACAACTTCGGCCGTGTCTGATTCACCAACGAGTTTCAAGCCGTGATTTAGGTGACGACCACGATTTTCGTTGTACAGTAGTGATGCTTGTCACGGTTTTGTCATTAGTTACGTTTTACCGCGACGGTAACATTATAAGTTTCAGGGATATAGTTTAACTTGATGACTGTACCTCAATTTTGTATCTTGAGCACGATGAAATTATGGAGATTACTTTTCGGTAGGGAAATCGGATCAAGAATATCTGGTTGGTCTGTAAATTGGATCAGGATTTGTTTATGCAAATTATTATTTAGGAATATTGTTTAGGAATTTTTATTAGTCAGTATGTGACTAATAAAAATTCCTTTGGTTTCTTTATGGTATTAAACCTGTTCTGATGTTCGATTTCTATTTATAGTAGATACCTAAATGAAAATTATCTGCTGTATTGCTAAAATTATTTTTAATATGATTAATTGTTTTGAAATAGAATTTGCAATGCAACTGGAGACTAACTTCTTGTAATTCAATCATAATCAATTAATCATGTATATTTTTAGAATGCATTTAAGAACATAACTTTTAATTATATCACCGTTTTCAAAGGTGCTTTGTCATTTTTATATTATTAAGGATAAGACCGTTGAAAGAAAGAATAAGGTTTTAACAATAGGTATTATGAAAACCAAATCGGAAATAGCTTATACTTTTGAAAAAAAAACAACTTGTAAATTATTCAGCACTTGCGTAAAGACGAGTATTAACAACTGATCAATTGTTCTATGAAGAACCTACAGAATTTGAGTGATTAATTTGTAGTAGTCACGCAACTCACACGTGACTAATGATATACACCACGCATCGATTACCACTCTGTGGAATTCTGCTAACAGTCAGAGAATGGTTCTCGTAGCATCCTAAGTTCAAGGTATTGATTACGTTGTTTGAACTTTACAAAAGTATTGACAGTTGGCGTTTTATGTGTGAGAAAACGGATATTAATAATTAATGTATAAATTTATTTATTTATTTATTTATACTTTATTGAACCTTACATAAGTAATGGAACAAAAGGCGGACTTAATGCTAAAAGCATTCTCTGCCAGTCAACCTTAGGGCAGTGGGTGAAAAGAAGAGGGCGGTATCAACAAAGTTTAAAACCGTTCAACACTATAAATGGTATACACACAAATAAATTAAATTTGGTACATATTTGTCTGTTTATTTGTGCACGCTAATCTCAGTAACGGCAGCACGGATTTTAATGGGACTAAAAACAAACGAATTGATAAACTCCACCTTTTTTTGAAGTCGGTTAAAAAGAGTATTATAAGCTGTAAGGACGATGTTTGTCAACGACAATAACGAACATCTTAGCCAATTCTTTTAAGATGATAGCCTAAATCATGATGTCTGACCTTTACTTAGAGTCAAGGATCTTCGGCGTTCTTGCATTTATTCTTGAGGATGGGATATGTTTTTTCAAGCGTTGATTTCCACATTTTATATTAAATTATACCTACTTATAATTTTAGTTTTGAATGACTAAGTTTAAAGTATTTACTTATGTTACATGTCTACAAAATATTTGGTCGATATTGACTGAAGTAAGTTGCTTGTTAAAAAATCGATTTTATAAAATAATCTCAATAAATCTTCACTGAGTAATCAAAGTAACTAACTATAGTCCGTTTTTTTTCGCCACGGACTAAATTGACACATGCAAATGTCAATTTTCGAAATAATGATACTTACCAGCTTTTTAATAGTAGTGTTGTACTACGATACCGGTTTTATGAATCGTAACTTTTTACTTTTATCAGATAATTTTATTTTTATTTGATAATAGACGAATCTTTTAAAAATCATGGTAAATATGGAGTATCACAGATAAAAGATATATTTATTAATTTTAATTACGTATTACACTAAGTAAATAAGACAATTATTGACTAGTTGTTGAAGAATACGCAATAACAAGGTTAAGGTACATTATATAGGTATGCCTGTCGGTCATATTATTTTAAAGACACATTTTTTATTATTACCGAAAAACGATACTAGATTGTAAATTACGTAAAGTTACGGTATAGGCACATCACTATTAATGATTCGCAAAAAAGTGGCAACACAGCTAATGTCAATTTAGTCCGTAGCGACAAAAAACAGACTATACCTAGTAACTGTTTTTAGATTTTTTTGGATTTTCACGGCATTGTAGATTATCTAATCATATCTTTCACAGTATCTGTCCAGTGAGGCCTGGAAATATGTCATTCTTAATGGCAATTAATTATTATAATTGCCCGGACATTCCAAAATTTAAGAATATTACTTTGGTACTTAATCCTACAGCGAGAAAAAATGAGAAGTTTTATTTTTGCTTTTAAGATTTTGTATTCTTCAGTCATTTACAGTTTATTTTATTATTTACCAAACCTTATATTCACGTACTCATTCATTGGCATTTTCTACATAATTATAGAGTAGATACCAAAACATACTCTTATTTCTAATACTTTAAACGGCATACGAAAATTGTACAAAGTCGTTAGACAATTTATAAAAATAAAAAAAATATGTATAAGCATAGCCATTCACAAAAAGAATCCAATGAAACGAAGCGAAAGTTCGAATGCTACCGTGACGTTTGCCATACAGAATACATTTATGTACTTACTCATTTAAAACGTGTATTGCAATGTACTCGGCAGGTACATAATTATTTTTTAATATCGTAGCTTAGAAATATACTTAAATATTTTTCGCTACACCTTAAAATTATCCTACTAATATTATAAATGCGAAAGTTTGTAAGGATGTATGTGAGTGAGTGAGTGAGTGTGTGTGTGGGTTTGTTACTCTTTCACGCAAAAACTACTGAACGAATTTTGATGAAACCTTGCAGTAATATAGCTTAGACATCGGAATAACATAATTTGTTAAAATTTATAGAGATTTTTGAAGGGACTACTTCCCCGAAGCGAAGCGAGGGCGGATTTACTAGTTGTATTATAATTATAGGTGTGCCGATGCTGAACTTAAAAGAAATATTGTTATTGTTAGATATACATCAAATCAAATGATATTTTATTTATGTAGGTAACTTGGTATAATTTTTTTATTTCTTGCGTATATATATAAAAACATACTTTAACAGTAGAAAAACCGATAAAATATTCAGTGCCTAATGTTTAAATGAAAAAAAAAACCAACTTTTTCAAATATATATCGACTGTCAAACATCTGAATCGCTTTAATAAATCGTTACCATGGCTACATTAAAATATGCTTAATTTTAAATCCGTGGTCGGTTCTTTATCGTCATTTTATCGTCTCCGTGCCGTAGCGCGTAGGTGCGTAAAATTTCTACAACTTGACCTTGATTCGTTGAAAGTGGCAACCGGACGTGTGACTTGCCGTACTAAAGACAAGTAAAGTCCTGTTTAAAAACTAGTTTCAGCCTAACACGTCTTTATGACCGCTCTGGTCTACTATTAGCGCAATTTTATGAAAACTCGTGTAGGTATGTGATATGTGGATATGATCCAAATTCATTTGAGATTAGACTTACCTACCAATTGTGCTATAAAGTAGGTTAAATATGTAGGTGAAAAACCCTAATAGATATAATATTATATCTATCTCCTTTTTTAAATTTCTATACATGGCCCCTCTGAACCTCATGAACCCCAAGGTTTTCGCGAACTACACTTTTTCATCCCCAGAATAATAATAATATTGCAGATAGGTACCTACATATGAAAAATAGTGAATCTCTATAATGCACGAGTACATACTGTTTTGATTAACCTTCAATCTCTGAATGTGGTCACAGAATGCTATTATTAGTGACCTTTTGACCACAAAATTGGTCACAGCGTTAATATTCAAAAAACTCGTTCATGAATGACGCCATTTAAGCCTCTGTTCCACTTAAAACGGAAAATCATGCAATGATTCGCGATTAGTATCGTTAGTAAAAGTTGTCTACTTGAAAAAAGTAGGAAGTTCTCATTTCGCTTGAATATTTTTTGCGTGTGTTACGTCTTTTTGCTGGTTGGGAAGTGGTTTTAAATTTTTTTTTGGTTACTAAATAAGCCTAACTTTATTTTTTTAATAACTTGATTCAAAGAACATTCGAAAGTTCTCAGCGATACTCAACGCACATTATTAAAAGAGACAGTAGGTAAATATTTATGAATTGCTATGATGAGTTTAATCTTTTTTTAATGTACATACTTAATCATCTATGGTAAATATTATACCGTACCTACTACATACAACGAAGAATCACCTTAAGAAAAATGTGGGTATTTTGTAGTCAATTAGTTTTTTAACGCTTAGGTATTGGTAGCGCTTATTGATACAAAGTAAAAAAAAAACTTTATATGAAACGTTTTCCTACAAAAACGAAATATATGGGTTATCAGTTTATTTAAACAGGTTTACATGCATGTTTGTAGTAAACAAGATTATTTAATTTTATTTATAAATACCCGTCGATTAGTTGAAAAACATATAAAGAATGTGCGTCGTAGACGATTGACTTTTCTTCTAATAATAGGTACCTACCTAGTGGGAAAATGGTTATACGAGTAGATAGGTAAATTCGAATCACCTTGACTAATGAACGGTACTACTTTTATTTGTACTTTTAGTTGTATATTAGGTATATCACAAAACGGTATTAAGATGGTCTCATTATACTTCATGTGGTAGTAGTCTTAGTAGGTAAGTCTATTTTTAAGTTAATTATTTAAGCATGTTATAATTATTAAGACATTTATTAAGATTATTATTTACTATTACTACAACCCGATTAAGGTAACCATGAGTTCGGATTTGTTCTGACGTTCTGACCTACCCTGAACATCGGCTTTCATAACGGATGTAAAAATACCTAAGAAGGAACATATTGCTTGATATTTCTGATTATATAAATACGTATATAAGTGCATAACAAGCAAGCGCTTTATAAAAAGTAATGTATAAATGTAATCTCAAAAATAATTTTAACCTGGTAATTCGAACATATCTCATAAAAAAAATACTGGTTGTCTGTAAAGTCGGTTTACTGACGATAGTTGAACGTGACAACGTCTTAAGAAAATACTGATGGAATGATTGACAAATAATGTCATCAAAGTAAACAAACGTCATGAAATCGTATTTAAAGTTACAGAAATTTATCAATAAAAATAAAGAAGGAATACAGGAAATATTAAAAAAGGTAACATTTAAAATTTATAAATAGTCCTAGAAGTCAATAACAAAGTAATAATTGGATACATTACCAAAATATCTACCTCCAAAGTAAAAGGCCGATTGTGCTTCTTTGTCGCTCGTTCCGCGCTCTTGCTTGCACTTCAAGCTTTACATGGGACGCCTCAGAGCGAGGTAACGGTAACGCCGCATGACGTCATGTTTTTCGTGCGTGCAACCGGCTATATCGAATTATAAGACGTTGTCACGTCAAAAAATAATACAAGGTACATGATTTTATTTTATGACAAAAATATCCTTGTTTTATCGGATTCCTAAATACTATCTTGTTATTTATTAACGCAAAATAATGATGTAGGATGTAGCAATCCTAAGCCCAGTTAAATTGTGCGATTGTTCGTTGTCAGAAACGTTTAAATTTTACTAAATAGAACAGTGAAACCATTCATCTTCGCATGTTCACACATCAGCCATAAACTTTTTAGAACAACGTAATAATAATTAAACTTGTACCGCAACAAATAAACAATGTACAACATTCGCTTTCGAATATCTTTCACCGGCCGATGACCTACGGAAGCAATGGCAGATTTTCCCGCGCATTTCACCGCCATGTTTTTAACAAATACATTTTTGCGTTCCATTTCATGGTGCAATAAATTATATTGGTACTTAAATAAAAATGATTTTATGATAAATTCTTAATTGTTTTGCACACCGAACAGCGTGAACTAATAAAAGATACATAGTACAAAACAATATGCCGGAAATCTTGTGAATGTAAATTACGATAATGATGTTTAGAATGATTTGAATTTTTTTTAATAACTGTATCTTCTTATTCATACTATTCTTGAGAACAAAACAAAAATATAAATCACTTATAATAAACTTATAAATCACTTTAATAAATAATTCAAAATATTGTTCATGACAAAAATGATTAAAATTAACACAAGTTTTTAAAACTAAAAACAAGAAATACATTATAAAGTTCTTTCACCTTTTTGATGTAATTCGATAACAAAATTATCTCGTATTGATTCTATTAAAACAGTCAGTTAAAACCAATAGGTACCTCGACTACTTAGAGCCTACAATGGATCAATTAATTTGTAATCAGGACCTCACGCATTCTGTGACACCGTAACGACCCATAAACTCTGTCATAGACAATAGAAAGTCACCAATGTCCGTCCGATATCTATTAACATTGGTAATCGTGCGTGTGTCACAGCTATAGGAAACTGGTTTCGCAAGTATCACTAAAAAGGATTTAGAAAGTACGGCGTATCCGCTAACTCTATCATTTGAGATATTCCTTACTGTAGTGACTTTCTGTAATCTTCAACTATTTTCTGATTCAATTTTAATTCAAATATTATTATTTATTTATTAAGGTTTCACTACACTGAGTTGGAAAGAACAATTAAACTGTAAAACTATCCGTTTTGTATTTGTTACAAATACGCATTAAAAAATTAAGACTATAAATATTTTTTTTTTTTTAATTTTAAAGCCGCTAAAATCTAGATTTTTTTCCACACATTATTGGCCTAATATAAAACGGCGTGCGTAATCTTATAAAACGCAAATCGAATAACATTTAGGTACTAGAAAACAAAATGTAGGACTCGCCATGTCAACTTGAGATCGTCTGCACCTTACATGTCAGAAACTTTTTGTCATCCATTCCAACCGGACCTAGCTGACTTGTCTCACTTTAGGAGATGCGATAAGCGAAAATCCAATCCCTTTATTTATATCTAAATATTCGTTTATCACGAAATATCTTAGACTACTTGACATATAAAGGCAAAGAGATAGTTTGTATTCAGTAGACGTCTGTTAAGAACGGATTTTGTCTAAAACGGTGTAAGGGTGATAGGGTACCTAAGTGATAAACTGTATTTTAAAATCAGTGAAAAGTTCTTCAGCGTGGGTTGTACTGCGAGCAACAACGAGTAATTTATGGCAACAATATAATTTTAATGCATACACCCATCTTAATCTTTTGTAAATTGAATGATTGACTAATCGACTGCAAAATTATGTGTTACTAATTTCTTAACCTTAAATTCTTAATGCAGAGCAATAGTACAAAATAATATATATAACTCACGTTTATAAAAATCCTTCGAGCAAAAATATAACAATATGAATGTATCAGAAATATCTATACATATATATTACACGATTATTTAGTAATTTATATAGTCAGGTACTTTTCATTTTTCTTGATTTTTTTACTTCTTTTGATTGTCTAAATTAAAAAAAATAGTATCATAGGGGTTTAATATTCATTCAAGTGCCAATAGATATAGTCAATATTTTAATTATTTTCAGGCTTCCATGGCGTTTAGATTCTATTTCACTTTTCACAAGAACTCTATCAACCATACCTTACACGCGTATCGCAACTCGCTGGTGGTAAGTAAGTATAATAATTACCGGACCTAGGCACCTACTTAGACCTGCACTAGGCTACCTGATTTATGTCTTATAAGGCTAAAGAGGTACATGTATCGACGATACATTGTAGGCTTGAGTTTTTGCTCTTCTTGAATAAATAGTCAAAGTCTATTCTTAATAGATTTATCTGAGTATTTGACGCTGAAAATTTTAACAGTAACATATACTCACGTTTTTTAGAACTAAGTCCTTTATCATTTATGGTACGGATCGAAGGTAGAAAATGAAAAGTGAAAGATTTTTGCGTGACGGAATTGGGAATGTATGCTATTGTTTGTGTTATAGTGCAATAATAATAACTTCGTTCAAAACGGAGCGGTTCAAAAAAGAACCTACTAAAAAAATCTAAGACTTCATAGACTAACATAGTATTATTTTTGGCTATATATTTATGTACCGTATTTTTTTAACTAAAATCAAAATTTATTTTTTTTGCAGGTAAATACGCGTTGGATTATTGCAGCATTGAGTGGTATTGTATTTAGTTTGTAATAATGGTAACATTTTGTAATACTGCCAAGCAAATCCCAGGTACAGGCAATATTTAAAAGAGGAACTGTGACAAAGGTTATGAAAAACGCCCTTCGCACGTACGTCGACACGAAATATTATCATAAAATAATGTATATACCTAGGTACTTAAAATTCTGTATCTTTACATACTACAAGTATAAAACAAAGTTGAAATTTGGGTCAGTGTGGTAACATACCAGTTTCCCTATTATTCTAATTATTTCTTGTGGATAATTAATTTATCGGTATAGAAAAATCAATGTTGCATACCAATGAAGAATTTTGGGAACTTCAACTTTGGGAACGAGATATACCAAAATTATGTACTGTGGAATTATGTATATCCCCAATATCTACAGCTAGTGCTAGCACACTCTTTTAAAATTCTTCTAATTTCCAGAATACTACTAGATACTAATACTAACACATTGTTTCCCAAAACGAAGCGACAGCGGATGTACAAGCTTGTTACTCTTCGGCTCCACCTGCGCCTTAACGCGTTTAATAGTGTACTAAATTTGACATTACGCAGATGTAGCCAAGGGGTTAGCGTGCTAATTGTATGCGGCATTACTAATGGCATTAAACGTTAAGCGCTAAATCGAGTGTCGGTTTTTCAACACATCAAAGAGTTTTTAGCGCCGAATTTAGTGCCCTAAATATAGAGCGAGACGACACGATATGGTAGAACAAGGATATACCTACGCCTACTATGTTTTAGACGGGAACGGGACAGCGCGAAATTCGAAAATTTAATGATTGAATACGCAGATGTAGCCAAGCGTCCTTAGTGCGTTAGGCACTTCTCACACAACGCTGTTTACATTTATACGCATCGTAGACGCGTCTCCTGTCAGTCAAAAGTGTCAGATACATACAATTTTGGGATTACGTCGCAGTCGCGTAGCTAATAAATAGCGTAATGTGAGAAGTGCGTTAAGCTACGCGTAGTTCGACATTAACACTAAATATGAACGCATACACAGATGGAGCCGTAGCATTAGGTAGGTATATACGGCAACCTGCCATTTAAAGTACGGTATATGTATAAATAGTACGATATCTGGAACTACTAATCTTATCCATCCAGGAATTAAAATTTTGATACGATCCATTCATTATGCCCCAGTGGCAGTAACTAACGGTAGTCGCTTTGAGAATGAGAAGCTAGTGATGTGCTGTTCGTATAGGTCATAGAACTTAAATAAGTTGAACAATAATATTATTGAATCATGACGGACCTGGCTCTTTTTTTGTATTTACTAGTGATTTCAAAATCTTATTTAAAAAATCGCCTTAACTGACATCTTCCTGTGAAGTGTGGGAGGGATTTCGCGTATCTTCAGAATTGATTGTAAACTGCAAAATTTTGTGAGAAGCCCTTAAATTCAAATTACGGATCACGTTTATTTACAAATTTATTATTAGTATAGATATGAATAGCAACAAAAAGAGTGTATCATATTTCAATAGTTTATCTTACACAATTTATAAAATAACGGTCCACTGGCTATTACAAAAACAGGCCTATACTAAAATATCTCAATACTGTATTTCAATTACGTCCTTGTATCATTTCGTGACAAACACTATCGATGTTTTTGTCAATCTAAATTGAACGTTTAATGTGATGTTTGTTGGACGGGTGCAACATGGTCGAATCGATTACCGTAATTATTGTTACTGTCACTATAAAATAGTAAATAAGAATTGTGGAACTTTATTTAATTAAATTACTTAAGTACTTTTTGACATGATTATACCTACAGTACACCTACTAATAGCTTTCTTATTTCAATCACTAGTATGTACAAAACACACACTCACACACATAAATAGACTTGTAATACACACATAAAGAATTCTAAAGTAAAAGCGTGCTGGGTTTAAAAGTAATCACATGTATATTTTATCGATATTATTATTGTAATGAAACAGACATCACTAATTAAACTTTAAACAATGGATGATCGTGAGCGTAGCGTAGCGATGCAACGACGAACTATAACGACGGAGACCATGATATTGGCTTCGATTAGGATATAATTACGCTATTTGTGTAAAAATGCATGCAAATTATATACACAAAGTAACATAATATACATATTATTACCTATAAATACGAGTAGCATGGCGGTTGACCGTTTGGCCATATCTTAAAAACCATATTGGAAAAACGAATTTGCCTACTAAAATTATATTCCGTAGCGGTAAAAACGGCATCTTAATTTATTAAATAAATTCTTCAATTGTGCCAAAGCATAAACAAAAATTGCATATGAAATTAGTCATACTTAAAGAAATATCTAAATTTAAAAACTTTTATTTTTTAAATACACAGAATAACTAATACAAAATTAATAACAGAACACATAAAATAATTAAAACATAATAATTTAACTTTTAATAAAGACAATATTTATTGGTACGCCTGAAATTCAAATAAAATTTTGTGCCAATAATCCGTAATTTTTCCACAAACATGGTGACCCTACAACAGAAGCTCAATGTGTTACGCGGGCGCTCTCATGACCTAATGTCGGGCAAAAACTACTAAACCATACCGCCTGGTACACATGTTTGCGGTATTTAGTAATCAATTGTTTCAACACGATATAAAGCATAATTATTTCAATAAATCATTATCTTATTTACATAAATAGATACAAACATGATTTGACTACCGAAACTACAACATGTTTGTCATTTTATCAGTTTTGTCCCCATTTCTCATTTTTTTGTTCGTGACAGATTTTGATACAGAATGTGCCTGCCTTATGTTAGTTTACGGAAAGTATTATTCATTTAAATTTTACGTCTTTAATACGAATGAATATACTTTTTTTTTCTAATAGAGTGTAGGTACTTGTCTTATTCGCATTCCGTTATTTTTTATTGCGCTATGCGCCCACGTGCGTAGATATATGACAGCGGAAAATGCCTTTAGATATAACTTTACATTCTATGAAATTATTTATAACCACGTAAATATTACGAGTACTTATATAATCATTGTTGTGATAATGTTGTCCTAACCTTCAAAGTAATTGACAAATATCGCATTCAAATTGGTTTAAGTATCACAATGTCGTGCTTGGAATTCAAGTAATTACCCGTAACGATCTATTACGTAGTATTAAGTAACTTGCGAATACCAAAGATCTTACAAATAATTTATAATACTAACCTTAATAGATTTATTACGTCGTCGTCGCATACTTTAGCGGAGCTACTCAAAGTGATCGCTAATATCATTTTAAGGGATCAAGATAAAATGGTTTTATTGTGTATAATATTTACTTTGCTTCCACCCTTTAATGGTTCACTATACAGCACATAATATTTTATTTCTTCTTATAACTGAGAAGGCTTAGATATTCTACCTACAAGATAGATATTCTACTCTAAGGGGTTTGTGCCTAATTCAAGTTGTTCAGAACGATCGAAATAGCGTGAAATTATAGTGAAATCAGATAGTGCGTGTACATAGTTTTATTAAGTAAATAGTGCGAATAGAATAGATAGGTATTTGATCGTGTTTTCATAGTTATAAGTTTTACTTATTTTACTTGTGTTCTTTATAGTTTGTTTTTAATAAATATACGCGTTTTTGCCTTTTATTTGCCCCATAGGATAGTTATATAGTTAGGTAAATAGGTACGATAGCGTAAATAGATTTTAAATAGATTTCTAATAGATTATGTACGAAAATAAGAATTATTTTCTTAGGGGTTTCAATATGGTATTGCTTCCGAGGTGTAAATAGGATTGGGGTTTCGATATGGTCTTGCTTCCGAGGTGTAAATAGGCCTCATTTAGGAGTGAAAGAGATAGCATATAGTTTGAACAAGATAGCAATACAAACAAATTGTGTAACAGAGATAGCTGTATTGTAAGAGAAAGATAGAAATAAAGAACTTTCTAGAACGCGCTCGAAGCCACGCCCCCATCGGGTATAAATATAGCGAGCCCGCCGTGCGAAGTCGCATTCGGATGGCATTCGGGATCCAGAAAACAGGAAGAAAACAGGAAGAAAAATAGGAAGAGGCAACAGTGCATAGTGAACAGTGCATAGTGAAATAGTAACGGGCGGCGGCAGACAGGCGCGGGCTAGACAAGAACAGAAACGTCAAACTAGTCTTTTATTTCTCCCCCCGCACCTCATTCTCCTCATTCACCGGCACCGTGGTAGGTAGACTGGCGCGTCAATCACCAGCAATAGCAAGGTGTCTATACGCGTCGAATAGTATAGTGTAATAGTCTGGCACAAGGAGCGTCCAATAGTAGGTGCCCGGCGTGTATAGAACATTTTCTGGTCCTTCGATAGCCGGATAGACCATTTTTTGGGATAGTCAGGATAGTCAAGACGAGTCAAGCATGCCTACCACGCGAAGCGGACGCACGGCCACGCCGGTCGAGGAAGAATCGGAGCAGTCGTCGGGTACCACGGCAACGAGCACCAACACCGTCACCGCCACTACGACGACCGAGCAGTCGGCGGGAACGACTGCAGCCACGTCGGAGCCTGCGGTCACGAAGGAGGCCATCGACGCTGCCATGAAGAAGAACAGCAAACCCGCGACCATCAAGAGTGCTACGTCGAAGAAGAAAGAGAAGGCGCTACGTATAGCCCGCGCCAAGGAAGACCTGCTTGAACTCAAAGTCAAGCTCGCCGCCGCTCGCCTCGCCTCAATAGAATTAGAAGAGTCTGATAGTGAAGACGACGACAGCGTGCACACCGACGCGGACGCCGCTTCGAAGCGAGTCAACCAGTGGCTCGAAGAGACGGATCCTGCCGAAGCCCGCGCCACCACGACTGCCGCCGTCCAGCCGCCGCACGAGAAGCGGACGGAGCACGCCGCCGAATGTGATAGTGATAGCAAGAAGGACATCGCGACGCACCCAGCTCAAGTGAATCTGTCGGACCTGGCGTCAGCGATCGCCCTCGCCGCACGTACCAATACGTGCAATAGTTATAGATATATGGAGCTGCCGACGTTCTCCGGGTCTCATCAAGAATGGCTCTCGTTCAAGACTGCCTACATAGAAACAGCGAAGATGAACACGGAAATAGAAAACATAGCAAGATTACGTCGTGCGCTCACAGGACGAGCGAAGGAAGCCGTCAATAGTTTATTGCTCTACGGAGCGAAGTCGGAAGAAATAGTGAACTCGTTAGAAGCTCGTTTCGGTCGACCGGACTGCATAGCACTATCGGAAATCGAGCAACTACGAGCCCTGCCGCGCCTCACAGACAACCCACGTGACATATGTGTGTTCGCCAGTCGCGTCAACAACATCGTGGCTACACTGCGTGCGCTCAAGAAACGCCACTACCTCTACAACCCGGAAGCAACCAAGGCTACAATAGAAAAGTTCACGCCGACTATTCGATATCGTTGGTTCGATTACGCGGCGGAGCAACCGGAAGAGGAAGCGGACTTGGAAAAATTGGCGCGTTTCTTGGATCGGGAAGCAACGCGTTGCGGACCCTACGCACAGCCGGAGCAGTACGTCGAAGCTACATCGGGACATAATAGACACAATAGAAGCCAGCGGACGTACAACGCAGTGAAAACAATAGAAAAGTGCATCATTTGCAACGAGGAAAACCACGATGCAGTCAAGTGCAAGCGAATGTTGGAGGCGACGGTCGAAAATAGATGGGACATAGCCAAAGAGAAGAGGTTATGTTTCGCGTGCCTGCGCTATAGAGCAAAGAACCACAGCTGCAAGAGGAAGCGATGTGATATAGACGGATGCAACTACTGGCATCACCGGCTGCTACATAGTAATAGAAACAAGATAGAAAAAGCGGCCAACGAGACGGTGACGTCAACCTGGGTGTCCGGATCCACCGCCTATCTGAAAATAGTTCCGGTTCGTGTCTCCGGACCGGTGGGAGTAGCAGACACGTACGCGCTCCTAGACGATGGATCAACAGTCACATTAATAGAAGAGGACATCGCTAACCAAGTTGGACTTCGTGGACAGCTGCAGCCACTGCGCATAGACTCCATAGGGGAGCAGAGTGTCTCCCATGAATCGCGTCGAGTCACAATGAAGATACGAGGAACGTCGAATAGTACCTACAGGATCCAGGCCAGGACCATGAAGAACCTCAAAATAGCACCGCAGACCATCACGGAGAAAGATATAGATGGATGCAAACATTTGGAGGACCTGCCGCTTCGATATAGCCCAGCTAAGCCGCGAATATTAATAGGTCAGGACAACTGGCAGCTGCTGCTATCCCAGGAGGTCAGGAAGGGCTCCAAGCATCAACCGGTCGCGTCACTCACTCCGCTGGGATGGGTCCTGCACGGCGCTCGGTCCTACGGTACTCAACGGGCACATAGAGTGAATTTCATCGCCAGCTGCGAAGAGAACATGGACGCGCAACTTCGGGAATTCTTCACCGCCGATATGATGATGATAGAACCCAAGCAACCGTCGACGAGTGAGGAACAGAAGGCGCTCCGACAGCTGGAAGAGGGAGTTGTGAAAATAGACAATAGTTATCAAGCCCCGTTATTATGGAAAAAAGGTGACGTTTCCCTGCCGAATAATTACGAAAATACGCTACAACGTCTGCGTACAATAGAAAGGAAACTCGACCGCGATCCAGTGTTAAAGGAAAAATATAGTCAACAGATGCAAGCGCTAATAGAAAAAGGATACGCCGAGCTTGCACCCGCCGTGACGTCGAATCGAACCTGGTACCTCCCGCACTTCGCCGTCGTCAACCCACTGAAACCGGGAAAAATAAGAATAGTGCACGACGCCGCAGCCAAGACTCGAGGTGTATCACTGAACGACCACTTGCTCAAGGGACCGGACCTCATACAGTCATTACCGGGTGTGCTTATGAGATTCCGTCAACGAAAAATAGCAGTGACAGCCGACATCAGGGAGATGTTCATGCAAGTTAAGGTCAAGCCGGAAGATAGAGACGCACTTCGGTACTTGTGGCGGGGCGATCGACGTGACGACAGGCCGCCGGAAGAATATAGAATGACGTCACTCATTTTTGGTGCATCGTGTTCGCCTGCAATAGCGATTTATGTGAAGAACGTCAACGCAGCGCGATATAGAGATCAAGATCCGCAGTCCTACGATGCAATAGTTAGAAATCATTACGTCGACGACTTACTCAACAGTTACGACAATGAGGATGAAACAATAGAGGCCGCACGTCGAATAGCAGCGATACACAAGGAAGCGAACTACGAGTTGAGGCAGTGGGTCTCAAACAGTCAGCGAGTGTGCGACGCGTTGGCGCCAGGGGTGGCGCAACCCGACGTCGCGTTGAACGTCGATCAGAAGATAGAACGCACACTGGGCATCATCTGGAGACCACGAGAAGACACGATAGGTTTTAACCTCAACTTGGCCCGACTTCCCCCCGACGTGATGGAAAGTGACAACCCTACGAAGAGGGGCATGCTACGTGTACTCATGTCACTGTTCGACCCGCTCGGACTCGCCTCACCGGTCACCATCAGAGCGAAGCAGCTACTCCAAGAAATCTGGAGAAGAGGAACCGACTGGGACGAGCCCATAGATGAAGATCTCGCCATACAGTGGTCTACGTGGGTTGAACAGCTGAAGAGATTACGTGACGTTCAAGTGCCGCGATGTTACCCACGCTACAGTGAAGCTACGTCGCTCCAACTGCACGTCTTCGTGGACGCCAGCGAGGCCGCCTACAGCGCCGTGGCCTATTGGAGGATAAAAACGCAGCGAGAAACCCACATAGCGCTCGTGGCCGCCAAGGCGAAAGTGAGTCCACTGAAGCTGACATCAGTCCCAAGATTGGAGCTCCAAGCTGCCGTAATGGGAAGCCGCCTGGGTCGCACCATCTGCGAGGAGCACGATACGAAGCCGGAGTCCACGATATACTGGACGGATAGCAAGACCGTAATTACGTGGTTGAAAACGGGACCCCGCTCGTACAAGCCGTTCGTCGCACATAGGATAGCTGAGATAGAAGAGAATAGTCAGCTGAGCTCCTGGCGCTGGATACCGACTCGACTGAACGTCGCCGACGACGCTACGAGGCACGTACCGCCGGACTTCAACTCGTCGCACCGATGGTTCCAAGGTCCTCAGTTCCTGCTGGAAGAACCCTCATCGTGGCCATCTGATCAGCCAGCCCTCGAAGCGCGCACCGGAGAAGAGCGAGTGCATCACGCGCGCGTCGTGGACACGTCAATTGAATCGGCTGTACCGAACCCGCTGTTATTTTCGCGATGGGAACGCTTGTTAAGAGCAACAGCGCGCGTACTGCAGTTCATTGACCTGTGTCGGCGACCCCGAGTGCAAGCCCACTATAGGAGGCATAGAAAAAATAAGGAGCAGGACCCGACTTGGAACAAGAATAGAACCCCGGCCGTGAAAAATAGTCATAGAAAAATTCACGTACAGACGGATAGAAAATATATAGAAATAGACGTGAAATACCTACAGCGGGCCGAAGAATTATTACTACGCGTGTCACAGCGAGATTCATTCAATAGCGAGCTCCATCACATAGAAAATAGCAAGAAGGGGTTATTACGCACGCTAGCGGTCGAAATAGTAAATGGAATTATCAAGATTAAATCAAGGATAGACGCGGCTCGGAACATAGACGAACAGACACGGCACCCTCCTGTCATGAGCGGCGATCATCACATAGCAAGATTATACATAGAATACGTACATAGAAGATTACATCACGCGGGAGTCGAAGCCACTATAAACGAATGTCGGACGAAATATTGGATAACTCGGATTCGAACCGTGGCCCGCATGATTATACATAGATGTCTACTATGCCGCATGCGCAGGAGGTCGCCGCCCGAGCCGTCAACGGGTAATCTACCGCTCTGTAGGTTAGCACATCATAATAGACCTTTTACCTTTACAGGGGTGGATTACTTCGGGCCAGTGACAGTCACCGTCGGTCGCGCAGTCCAGAAAAGATATGTGGCCCTGTTCACATGTCTCACCACTCGCGCCGTGCACCTGGAGATCGCGCCATCACTCACGACGGGATCCGCGATCATGGCGCTGCGTCGGTTCATCGCGCGCCGTGGCTGTCCGACAGAGATCTGGTCTGACAACGGGACCAACCTCCATGGAGCCGACCGGGAACTGCGTCGAGCCATAGATGAAGCAACCTCACACGAAGCCGCGACCCGCGCCATCAGCTGGCGCTACATACCTCCTGGGGCCCCATTCATGGGCGGGGCCTGGGAACGCCTGGTGAGGAGCGTGAAGACCGCCCTCAACGCCACGCTGACGGGCCGCCATCCGAGCGAGGAGGTCCTCGCTACACTGCTCGCCGAGGTCGAATTCACCGTCAACAATCGACCTCTCACCCACGTCTCGGTGGATCCCCACGATCCCGAGGCACTCACGCCGAATCACTTCCTGCTGCTGGGTCCAGCCCTCAACCCGGCGCCGGGTACCTTCATCGACGGCGACCTGATACACCGAGGACACTGGCGGGCGTCCCAGCGCCTGGCGGACCTCTTCTGGGAGCGGTGGGTCAAGGAGTGCCTACCTGACCTGCAGCGACGACGCCAGCCTCACGGGAGAGGCGAACAGCTGACCAACGGCGACATCGTGCTCATCGTGGACAACACTCTGCCGAGAAACGTGTGGCCCATAGGACGAGTCATAGCTACGTACCCTGGAGGGGACGGAATAGTGCGAACAGTGGATGTGCAAACAAAAGGTGGAGTGTTGCGTAGACCAGTGAAAAAACTTATAGTGATTACTCAGGACGATCGTTCTTCCGCGAGTGATTAGTGAACCTTGTGATGTGCATACTGCGGTTCACGGTGGGAGGAATGTTCAGAACGATCGAAATAGCGTGAAATTATAGTGAAATCAGATAGTGCGTGTACATAGTTTTATTAAGTAAATAGTGCGAATAGAATAGATAGGTATTTGATCGTGTTTTCATAGTTATAAGTTTTACTTATTTTACTTGTGTTCTTTATAGTTTGTTTTTAATAAATATACGCGTTTTTGCCTTTTATTTGCCCCATAGGATAGTTATATAGTTAGGTAAATAGGTACGATAGCGTAAATAGATTTTAAATAGATTTCTAATAGATTATGTACGAAAATAAGAATTATTTTCTTAGGGGTTTCAATATGGTATTGCTTCCGAGGTGTAAATAGGATTGGGGTTTCGATATGGTCTTGCTTCCGAGGTGTAAATAGGCCTCATTTAGGAGTGAAAGAGATAGCATATAGTTTGAACAAGATAGCAATACAAACAAATTGTGTAACAGAGATAGCTGTATTGTAAGAGAAAGATAGAAATAAAGAACTTTCTAGAACGCGCTCGAAGCCACGCCCCCATCGGGTATAAATATAGCGAGCCCGCCGTGCGAAGTCGCATTCGGATGGCATTCGGGATCCAGAAAACAGGAAGAAAACAGGAAGAAAAATAGGAAGAGGCAACAGTGCATAGTGAACAGTGCATAGTGAAATAGTAACGGGCGGCGGCAGACAGGCGCGGGCTAGACAAGAACAGAAACGTCAAACTAGTCTTTTATTTCTCCCCCCGCACCTCATTCTCCTCATTCACCGGCACCGTGGTAGGTAGACTGGCGCGTCAATCACCAGCAATAGCAAGGTGTCTATACGCGTCGAATAGTATAGTGTAATAGTCTGGCACAAGGAGCGTCCAATAGTAGGTGCCCGGCGTGTATAGAACACAAGTGTTAAACGAAGGCCTGCTGTATTTAAGTACCCTCCAAAATAAAATGTTCAAAAATTGGTACCCCTAGCGATCATCCTACGATGACGACCTGACGACTAAATCAGTGGTACATTTAGGACCAACGTAAGCTGGACTATGAGCGCATAGAAAATATATTACACACGAGCCTATCTAAAAACTCATAACACATTAAATCACCACACAATACCTGATAATTTGCACTCGAATAGATTTTTTTACGGCTTTTGGTGACCAAAATTGAAATGGTTTGAAATAAATAAGAAAACACTAAACACTCATAGCCACACACTATTATTCCCTGTGTTGTGGGTGCCATGGACTGTTGTCCACAAAAAACAGGGAATACATCCAGACCGACCGATGATAGAAACATTCAAATTTCCGCTTCGCTGGGACTCGAAGCCAGGAATGATAAAAATTGCGCCATTTGGTTCGTTTTAAATTATATGTTTTCTTAATAAGCGATTGGTGCACAGAGAGCATAAAACTTGATATTTGGTCACACAAAATGCTGTTCTCGTAATAAATCGTATAATCTCGTCTTATCTCTTAAGTATCTGGTAATTATCTCGTCTCGTAATTAGTCGTTAAATTTCGTCATAATCTTGTAATAAAACAAATAGTGGTTCGTGAAACTTTGAGTAACTCTGCCTTTAATGCATCAAAATGTAACAAGGGCCGAACTGACGGCAGAATTGAAAATACAAATATCTGAATATTCAACAATATTTAAATTGCAAAATAAAACCACATTCACCGTCGCAAGTTCCAGTACTCGATATTAAAATGTAATTTGTATAATTATTATGTATACAGGCTGATTTTATTATACCTACATGAAAATAATGCGGAAGTTATTATAACTGATATACAGGATGTAGTTTACACTAAAATTGATATAGAAAGTGGATTTTAATCTTATAATGGAATATTAAGTATTTGTCATTAATTGCGTTCCCTTTCCTAATTTAATCACCCTATTGTAATTATTTGATTGTATCACAAATATTGACATGAAATGCGCGAAGCATAATTGTTTTGTTTTAGATTTTTAAAGTGATTTTTTTAAATTCAATCATCATCTTTTATTATTCAGAGACCCGCTCTACACTCTAAATTAGACAGTAATTTGTGACAAGTTAAACATTTTGTGAAAGGTTAAGTACTTCACATTGGCAGGAACGACGTTAACATTTTCTCTTACAAATACAAATATGTTTGTAATATCATACTTGATATAATTATAATATTTTCGCATTGGTGTTTATTCTCAAACATCTTTTTCATATAATTACCTACTTGTCTTGTTTCATTGTTCTCAAAAATGATTCACGAATGTTATTGCCATCTCTCAAAGATCAGGTAAATTCGTTTAGGTTATTGCACGAAAGGTCATTGACACTAAACTGATGGGTTTTAATAATTGGGAAGAAGTTAAGGTTATTCTTAACTTTGGTACAATATGCTCTTATTTTGTAAGTTACAAACTTTAGTAGGCCTTTGACCGAGTGGTATGATTTTCATATTTATTTTTTTATTTGCAAGTTGGTGCTTGTAGTCTAGTCCCATTATTAATTTCAGCGTCATCTGATGAGTCATTTTGAGTTATTTTTAAAAACCTTATTCAAGAGGATTTGAAACTTACCGATTTGGTGCACACTAATTCAATCTAACTGACCTTTTAAAAAACCGCAGTTGAAGCCAGTGCAAGAGTTACGTTACATACACAATATCGGTTTTATCGATTACCGTTACATAACATTATCGTTATATAACCGAACGACAGACAGACAGGCGCTTTACACTTCTATTATAACTGACCTATAAAATCTAATGTTTTGTATAATTCTAACCGATTATAACTTGTAGGGTTGACCTCGGTAACAATATATTATGTTGTTTGAGATTAGATACGGTGTCTTTTTAAAGTTATGGTCTTGTTTGATGACCCTGAAACAAATAAAATAGGTAATTCGTTAGACATAATTTTGTTTTCTATTTTTTTTTGTTTCTTTCAATTGGTCACTGTAGGTTGGCAGCTGAGGTTGGCAGTTGTATTTCTGTTTGTACTTTAATAAAGATAAAATTAAATCATTTATTTATAAACGAAAGCTGGTGCTTGTCGTGTAGGTTATGGCCCATTTAAACTGCACGAGATCTGACGAGAAGTTTATGAATTACCCCTAATAATGCGTGTGGTATTTCGAATAGTTTTATGTTCCTATTTTAGGTTTTGCCGATGTTAAAATAGTTTTTTTTGTTTAAGTTATCTGCGTTCGTGTTCGATGTCGAATTTATTATAATTGCATCCCTCAAAAATGACAGTTTACCGCCCCTGTAATTAAGGTGCATTGTAGATCGACGGTGAGAATTTAAAATGCCTTAAGTAAATTTTGCTTACAAGCTAAATTGAACTGTAAGCACATGTAATCATTTTTAACGGGAGTGGAATTCATATTCTCGGCAACTCGGGCATAGTTTTTCTTTCTTCATCAATGTCAAAGAACTTCTCAGAAATATTAAAGTTGTTAGTCAGCCTGAGTTATAGAATTATATATTTATGTAGTATAAAGTTGTCCAGCAGTGTCGCGACTGTTATGATTGGACCGAATTTGGACAGCGTAGGCGGGACAGAAGGACAAACAACACGTAACGGTTCTTTGTACTACATTAACAACAGCTTATTTATACATAACTAGAGAACCGCCCGCGCTTCGCTTCGGGACCCGTAGATTATAGCCGCGTAGGTCCTGCTCCCGTAGGAATCTCGGCTAAAGCCATAATATGATATACGGAAACATCAGATATAAAATTTACCTATGACTTAAGTAAATTACATGTAGGTAGTATTTGATAGCGTGATCAGAACTTGCAATTGACTTTTACTAACGCCATCTATTAACAACATCCGGAACTAAATATCTAGCAAGTAACAAAACATCGATCTTCCCATGGGAATGAGATGTTTTTCCACGGTAAAAAGTAGCCTACGTCACTCTCCACCCTATTTTTGAAATGACGTCTGGCGACTAGCGTTCGGTAGTCGTCGTATACGTTCGTTCGTTATGACGTTGTGGCAGAATGATTCCAATTTTTTTGTGTCGCATAAAAATGTCTTCAAGCGAGTGTTCGTCGCCAGACGCCATTTCAAAAATAGAGCCCCTGGCAACTCTATTGAGGAGTGTGCTTTATGTACTTCTATTTATGTATATGATTGTACATACAGTTGTAGAGCAAGAGCCCGTGGACCCCAGACCTTCGTTATTTTATAAAAGCTGAAAGTTTGTCAGCGCACACTGCCAACACAGGTAAGAACGATAGAGCACTATGAAATTCAGACTATAGTGGCTTCGGCAGGTAAACGGTACTAAAGGCGAGAAAAACACCGATTAAAATTCGTCAAATAATTAAGTCTGATATTTTGGTAATACCTTTAGAATATTATTAAAAATCACGTCATTCATTGCTAGACACTTGACACCGTGGCAACCCCTTGCCGGACACCCTTAATGTTTAAATTTTTTTTAACCTTACTTACGTTATAGTATAAAAGCTGATTTTTATTCATAATACTTACATAATAATTAGATGATATTTTCTCATCAGCTAGACAGTTTTGATAGTTCTAACCCCTTGCCGGACAATAATATAGGGTAGCTGTAGGAACGAGCGCAAGGTAGGTACGGTACACGTATAAGTGCGAGTGAGATAGTGAGTTAGGTCTATTGCGATCCCTCTCTGCGCAATCCTTATTTCTACTGCACACTTATTATTATTCTATGTAAATTTCAACAGTATTAATTTTAATAAAACTAAGAAAAGAAATTCTATTATCCAACTTCCCTTAAATTGTTATAAATTTAAATTTATTCTGTCATTTAAATTTATTGTGTTATAAATTTACATTTTTGTGTCATCTTATTTGACAGAGTAAATTTAAATTTATAACAATTTAAGGGAAGTTGGATAATAGAATTTCTTTTCTTAGTTTTATTAAAATTAATACTGTTGAAATTTACATAGAATAATAATAAGTGTGCAGTAGAAATAAGGATTGCGCAGAGAGGGATCACAATAGACCTAACTCACTATCTCACTCGCACTTATACGTGTACCGTACCTTGCGCTCGTTCCTACAGCTACCCTATATTATTGTCCGGCAAGGGGTTAGAACTATCAAAAGTGTCTAGCTGATGAGAAAATATCATCTAATTATTATGTAAGTATTATGAATAAAAATCAGCTTTTATACTATAACGTAAGTAAGGTTAAAAAATTTTAAACATTAAGGGTGTCCGGCAAGGGGTTGCCAACTTGCCACGGTGTCAAGTGTCTAGCAATGAATGACGTGATTTTTAATAATATTCTAAAGGTATTACCAAAATATCAGACTTAATTATTTGACGAATTTTAATCGGTGTTTTTCTCACCTTTAGTACCGTTTACCTGCCGAAGCCACTATAGTCTGAATTTCATAGTGCTCTATCGTTCTTACCTGTGTTGGCAGTGTGCGCTGACAAACTTTCAGCTTTTATAAAATAACGAAGGTCTGGAGTCCACGGGCTCTTAGACTATTGTGAGTTATAAGGTATACTTTCTAAGATTATCGGAATGACTGGTTACTGGTTAGGTATGCGGAAAGAATTTATACTAGATTTTGCTTCTAGGCCTAGTTTATGTGAGCTAAGTAATTCAGGATTAAGATATTTCTGTTTATGAATAATTGTGATTAGATATACTCTAGCTGGTAACGATTTCTTAGCTGAGTGAACGGTTTCTTTGAAATAAGGACGTTTGAATTTTAGTTTTTATTTTTCATCAAATTGTGCATAAAAATCGTTTGCTTCTCGTCTGTTGTGAGAAACTTCTTCAATCCGAGAGTCTAAATTAACCTAAACATAATCACTACATAGTATAGAACAAAGTCGCTATTTTTGTCTGTCTGTTTGTCTGTTTGTCTGTATGCTTAAATCTTTAAAATTACGCAACGGATTTTGATGCGGTTTTTTGTAATAGGTAGAGTGATTCAAGAGGAAGGTTTTTATGTATAATACATGCATATATTCCCACGAGAACGGGATCCACGCGGGTGAAACCGCGGGCGGGCCGCTAGTGTTTAGTATAAAATATAATAATTCGGAAACAGAGGTATTGCTACTGTAGAGAATACTGAGAATGTCTGACAAAACATGTACTGACTCTACATCAATATCTTCGATTCTCTTAAATTAAGTAATATCTCTTTCCTTCCATAAACACGATTCTGCGAATAACAATCAATATTAAAATTCACGCATTGAACGACTCACTGCACAATATTAATTAAATCTTGACAACCTGGCGAATACCAGTTGTTTGAATAAATATAAATACAATTATCTGGTTATATTATTTTATATAACAGTAGACAGGTTCTCAATTGCAACCTTGCCTTGTTTTCAACTTGAGCTGTTGTAGAAAATCCACAATCGCTAGTATAATAAGAACTTTTTTATCCATGTATTAATCGATTTTATTTAGTTTTAACCGACTTCGGTAAAGAAGGAAAGGAGAAGGTTCTCAATAGAAGCAAGAAGAGAAGCTTTCCCAGAGAAACAAACTTCTTAACTTCTTATTCGTTGCCGCAGTTACTCGTCGCTCAAATTCATATGGAACTACACGAAAAGTACGAGTATAAGGTTAAAACGAATCGAATCGAATATAAAACGAATAATCAAAATCGGTACACCCAGTAAAAAATTATGACGTAACAAAAAAGAAAAAATACAGTCGAATTTAGTACCTCCTTTTTTAATTCGATTAAATAAAAGGTTATTTTGCGCACTTAAAATTACGTTTACGCTTCAATTTCGACCAATGGGTCACTAGACTCACTACTGAGTGTTAATAATGTTGATTAGAATTTTATTATTAAGATGCGCTCAGAGCCGACGTCCTCGGAATCAGGTTTTTATTTGCCTATCGAGTTAAGCCACTTTGGAATGGTCAAGAGATATACAATATTTATATACAACAATTTTAAAACGCTGTTTATTTGTTGTGGTAGCTGCAATGTGTTCGCGTTCGATATGAATTGGATTTAATGAGGGTCGCCGTTTTTGTGCTCACCAGTTGGCGCCACTGGTGGGTGAGGTCCTGCTGTCAAAGCCCGCCCATACATAAACAGTGACAAGTGACATTCAGACAAGTGAGAAGTGATAGACAGACCTCACTCTCCACAAGCGCCTCTAGCGGCGAATTCACACGCTTTTACTCTCATTGCATCCCACTCAAACGCCAGCTTTTCGCTCCTTTGATATAGATTGACAGCGAGAATTTCAAAATGTCGTAAGTAAATTTTGCTTACAAGCCAAATTGAACTGTAAGTACAGGTAATAAATTTATTTTTACTCGTAGCAGGGGCAATTATATATTCTCCACGGATTAGGTATTACGAGTTACACAGCTGTTATAATCTAGCACCTGTTTTTAAACAGTTCCTGTTACTGAAAGCCGCCCTGATGCTAATTATATTAGATACTAACATGTAATCTAACATAGTAACATGTCACTTACTCTTTAGTTGTTAATTTCCTTTTTATGTAACACAAGGTAATGATAGCAGCAGGTGAATTTACCTGTCATAATTTTAATGATTATTATTCAATAGATTTCAAATTATGATAAAATACATATTTGTTTTTGTAATTCACTTGCTATTTTTAATTTCCATGCTAATTATGTCATAGCATTGTGTTACATAATTGCTAATAATATTTGTCGCGTATCATTTCGTCACATGTTTTCCGAAAACAGAAATACACAATAATTAAATCTCCGCCTCTCGTTTGGAATCGAACCCAGGTTCTTTAAATGGCGAGCCGGCATTTTATTTGCACCAATGGGGTCATTGAATGTATTGTTATTGAATCTTATAAACTTATAAAATTTTCGTGTCACAATGTTAGTTGCCATACTCCTCCGAAACGGCTTGACCGATTGTTATGAAATTTTGTATGCATATTCAGTAGGTCTGAGAATCGGCTACTATCTATTTTTCATACCCCTAAGTGATAAGGGTTGTCCACCCTTAACATTTTTTTTATTTTAGGACAAAAATTTTTGTTTTTATTTTGCCATAATGTGGCATTAAAAAATACACACAACCCTAAATTTTCACCCTTTTATCACCAAACCCTATTTTTAATAGTCATTTTCATAGAAATAATTTATATGGCATAACAACGTTTGCGGGATCAGCTAGTATAGTTATAGTTCTTTCATAACGGTGGTTGTCGTTGGTCTAACAATAAAACTGTGAATCTTATTGCGGAAGTATCTATGAATGTGTGATTTTGTATGTTTATTTATCTCTCTGACAAATTATAATAAAGTACTTATAACACAAGACGTTACATGCGCAACAATTATGTAAAACCTGACGTAATGATAAATTCGTTTCCTTAAGAATGTCACTTGCAACGACTTCATCTTAATGGTTTATAAAGTGGACACATTGCATGATAATAATATGGTAAAGTTCTTAAATCATGCTATAGAGCGCTTTTAAATACGCAGAATAGCCGCCTGATAAGTAAATTACACATGAATAAGGAATTACATGACATTATTCCCCGATTACCCTTCCACCATTGAATAACCCGATGTACCTACAGCGGGTATGTATGGTATGGACTGGAACAAATTGCCTGCGTCGGTGTTGCCGTCCGATTATAATCTGAGTATCTTCAAGAAAAGAGTGAAATGGCTTCTAAGTAAGCGTTCTCTAACACCCATGACTACGTTGCTGCTTTCCGTCAGGTAGGATTGTAGTCAAGCAAGCATTAACTTATACCTACAAAGTGAAAAAAATGATTACTCTCCCCATGAACATTAATAACAAATAAGGTGTCTCCAATATGATGTCGACTGAAAATAATGCAGGATCCCGCATGGTTATTGGGTTAAAAATTTACCTAATGAAGGATGATAGCAAGCTCGGCGGGTATAACTCTTAACAAAAATAAACTGACTTCAACGCGAGCGCTTACGGTGGCCCCTGATCGGTGAATCTGTGATACGTCGTCGAGTAATGAGCACATATGAATAAACAAAAGTAAACAATACTGTATTTAATGACGAGGCTTAACAATTTGGCGTTAAGAAGTCTATGGCTTTAACGAACACATGAAAATGCGACGTTAAAGATTGGTGTCACGGTCAGCAAAAGCTGTTTGTTGAGAGATGTGACAAAGTTGTCACGTGCGTGACTCGTCACAGTGATTTGTGTGACCGCGCAGAGGTATAGAACATTTTTATTGATATAATGCTTTCTTCTTTAGTCTTTTTTTAATCGCTATTTTTAGTTTTTACTCAAATACCAAATGGAACCTTGATAAATCCCTCCCTCGTCTGTGTTTCTGTCAGTCACAGGACAAGTCTTAAATCTCTCTCAACGGAAATAGAGTATTTTTTGTTTTGTTCTTGAATATCAAAGTAACTATCACAACATTTTTTGTATACAGACATTTTATTTCAAAATTAAATGGTCTTAAATACGAAAATAGAGAAACGAGTTTTGAGCTGGTTTTGAGTCAATCGGATCTACCTAAGAATTTTGTTTCTGAATACCCTTTGTATGACATCATACCAACCCAATGTCAAAACATTATACCTATAGATACTACACATAATAAAATTAAGTCCCTGCGTATATTTTATAATAATAGATATTAAATGGGTTGCAAAAGTACTAAAAAGAAAAAGTAAGGTAAGTTCTTATATAAAGCTTTATTATTTAATTTATAAATTCACCAAACAAATTATGAAACACTAACATTTATAAACTGAGTGACCAATAACCAGAAACAGTTAAATTTTCAAAGATATCCTAACCTAAAAATTTGTCTCAATCACGATTGACAGAAGCTAGACAAGCTCAGCTTTAGGATAATTTTGAGTCGTGTCGGCTACGACTTCATCGCAAATAATACCAACAAACCAAAACCACATCTGACGACATTTTGATCGTCACGACGTTGTTAACCGTCTTCGAATGTCCAGGTCGTCGGTCGTGACCGGTCGTTCTGATGATCAAATCGCTTTTTGTGGAGTTACATAATCACCCGTTTAGAAGGTACCGGTATTCAAGTGTTTGTCCAAGGCATTATAGGTCATACTGTCTGGCGCTATGAATTAACAAAATGACATGTCTTATTGCAAACATTTTTTGACCAGAATTATTGCAGCCGAGGATATGGTAAATTTCTGTAGCTTGTGACCGTTAATGCCAAAAAATTCTTGACTGTTTCTGTGCTTCGAAGACCCGTAAATATACCTATAGCAGTTGACAAGCCATGTCAAAGGTCTTCAAGCGGGATAATTACTTCCGATACTTTGGTTGGCCACTAACCCCTACACGAATCTTCACTGAAGCGTAGTAGAGTATGCTCTTGGCCCGTGGTCGTTAAACTACGACCTGCAGCCGGTATTTTTAAAAAATACCTCTAATATGCCGCCATCTTTAAATAATCAATATACACGGAAGTAAATACAAGATGTTCAAACATTTTTTACACATAACTTCTTATAATTTAAATTCATTAGTGTTTTCCTTATTGTAATGTTTAAACAATTCGCACGTGACTCAAGTGGTTATAAAAAAATAGAAGCCAACGATAATACCAGACATGGTACAGTTGTATACGGATGCCAGAGATGGCTAAAATGTAATACCATCAAAAACATAAATGTGAAATGAGAGCCAAGTTCAAAATGCAAAATTAAAATATATTATATCTACGTACGCCTTTGTTGTTGACTTCAACGACAAAGCAAGTGATCTAAATGGGTGTCAAGTTATAGACAAATGGTCAGTCCTGAAAATTATTTATAACAATAGGTATAAAATATTTTACAATGACTTATAATATCATTTCTCCATACAACTCAGAATAATATATTGAATCCTTAAGTCTGAGTTGGCTTATGACTACATCCTCGCATTTGCTTGCATTATTCGACCTCACTATTTGATGATTTGAATACTGTGTTAGCGTAGTGCGTAGTGAAAGTGACTTCTTGACGGTGGCCCGAGGGCCAGAATTGGCAGTCTGAACTGACCACTCTCTCTCGGTCATTCTTATCTTTTCCATCTCATTTTAGTTATTTCAAGTAGGTTCATAGCTGTTGTTCAACCTCAAAGAGAATATGACATTCCCACTTCCCGCTAAAAACAAATATTTATTACCTAATGGTTCACACTGTTCAATTTTGCGTATAAGAAAAATTTACTTGTGGTATTTAAGTTCTCGCTTTATCATTAAATTTTCCGTCTAAAAATCGAACTCAGAACCCTTTGGGCGACGGTCCTTCATGGTAAACTTTACCATATGAGTAGATAACCTCCTAGTTTGAACATTTTTTTCCCTTACATTCTAAGGCCATACGAAATTGTTCATACATAATAACTTCGATTTTAATTAGACAGCTCAGAATAATAATTAAGACATAAAGTCATTAAGCACAATGCGTTTATCTAAGTCATCTAAGAGATCGTTGGCGTCACACGATTTACAATCTTATGGCGTTAGACATAGAGAACATCTGAAGTCATGGGTGGAAGAGTTTAATAGCGATTATGGCCAAGTTTTCATGCTCATCGGAGCAGAAGACTGCACCATGATGCATTGACGTTGAATAGATTGTTTTTAGTTTGATGAGGGAAATAATATACAACGGATGTAGCAGAGAAAGAGGGACAGAGATATTATTCAGTCATGAAACGAACTGACAACAGATTACTGTTCCTAGGTACTTCGTAATAAAACCCTACTACTACTTACTGGACTAACCATTCTGTCCTGATTCAAATCTTATTCATGTCACATAGAACAAGTAATAGTTATCATGGTTATACATAATTATTTTTATTGTTTATGAGTTTAAAGGAGACCAGCAACTTTCTTAAGGACCTTGGGCCTGGAATTATGAACATGCATGAGACATCGCTTTTTAGATCGAGGATATTGCAAAACTGCATATTCCGTTTTTGCGGAAAATGATGGGAATAATGAAATATAGTCGTCTTACGCACCGAGCACACATAGTATCTACTTTATTTATTTATTTTAAACTTATTGTAATACCTACTAATCTAGGTTTACAAAGGGCGGACTTAATGCCTATAGGCATTCTCTCCCAGTCAACCCTGGGCGACGGTGAGAATATGACATTAGTCGTTCAATATTTTAATGATTTTGATGTTACTAGATTTTTAATATGAAATAGATGAATTAAAATATGCAAGATTATTTGAGGGTATTGAACAAGCTGTTCGCTCCAGGCCCAAATCTGATGTTCTCCTTTTCGTTTTTGGTCTGGGTATGTTCTTGTCTTGTATTGGTATCCATGACGCGCACGACATAGGAAATCCTAGTGTGTTAAAAATGAAATTTATCTTATCACAAAGAGTGTTATATTACTTAGAGAAAAGTCATATTAATCCGACCTTTACTGCAACTACCAACGAGTACTTGATTTAAGTGACTTGAAGTCACTGACTTCAACATTATTTCATTTGCATTAACAAAAAGTTAATTCAGCATAAACCAATTGTCTTATAAATATAAAAATAAATAAGTTGTGTGATATTACACTGGTGTAATTAAAAACTATAATAATAATATAATACGTGAACTGATGCCGACTGAAGAACGAGTTTGCACTAAATCTTCTGCAGTTAATTATATTTTAATCTGATTTGGACAAGTTAATTAAATAATATTTGTTATTATCTTGTTTTGAATAAAATGAAAAGCCTTATTAGTATTCATAAGGTAATTGCATTTTTGTTTATACGTTTTATCATAAATTCAATCAGTTACTTTGTTCTTTATTTGTTATGAAAAATTACGGATGGATTACACTATTACGCAAATGAATAATTAGGTACTAGATTTAATCTAAATAATGAAATGTAAGTAAAAAGGAAGTAGGTACCTACGTAAGAAGGAAATTATATAATATTTCCTAATCATTTAATTAATTATAATTATTACCTAATAAAATAACACTGACACTGACCTATAAAATGCGGGTTGAGCGATAAAATTATGTATGTGCTTCGAGAAATAATAAAGAAAATTGGTAGGTGCGCAATTATTTCAGCGGGGAGTAACAATTCGATATTCTCAGCCACTCAAGTACCTTGTGTCATGGGTGCCATGAACACAAGCTGTAACAAGAAAACACAAACATCTAGACCGAAAAGAATTAAAACGATAAAAATAATGTTATATAATCTTATCATTTTATTTAAAAGGATATGCATTTAATCGTATGTACAATCTTGGTCAGAAATTATAACATAAAGTGCGCACAGTAACCTTGATATTTGTACTGGCACCTTCGAATGCATGTTTTTATCATGTTATTATTCTATTAAGACTTATTAGATTCAGGCATTCTACAACTGTATGTAATTACTTTTAATTCTATGTCTATGATAAAATAGATACACTAGTCAATCATTCTGTACCTCGTTTTAAACATGGGCTTAACTTACCCAAATTGAACCGATTTACATGCGGATTTGTGGTACTGAACATAATAATACCTATATTATAAAACGTTGTTATACTACAACTGTAGGAATACGACAGTAAGAATCTATGAATACAATACGATCATAGTATCTATAACATATAAGGATTGGTGAAGTATCTTAGGAAGAAGAAAAAGAAAGAAATAATAAAACGAAGCAAAAAATAAAAAACAAATTAGAATACCACGAAGAATTTGAATCTGCCTTAAAGTTTGTTATTTAGCTTGTACCTCTTCGCTTACAGTGTATCTTATAGAAATTGCGTTGGAATACGAAAATGTAAAGAAAAGTCAATTTACGTACCGGACGCGGGCAGAATGCGACGTTCTGTTATTAGCATACGGTTCTGCAATAACATTCCGGGAAATTACAGAAAATGACAAAGTTACAGAAAGTAGACTATCGGTTAATGGTTTGATTACGCGTTACACTGTAACGTAACTATCTTTGTATTTGATGAAATGATAGCTGTTACAATGTGTGTGTAATAATAATTTGGGATTTTCTACGTATACTATACTGTTTTTTTACGCAAAATCGAATTAAAATTTGAACTGTAAGTAAGCTTTGCAGGTAGCGATAAAAAGGCCTGAATATATTTTTTGCAACTTTTATCGGTGTGGACATCCTGTACAAACCACTTAACAATTTTAGATGACGTTTTGCATTGGTATATAGTACATATAGTACTTACTTTATCAGTCCTTATTTTTAGATAATATTATGACTATGCCACCAGAAAAACATTGAATTCTTCTGTGGTGTTTGTTGTTACGTTTTTATTATTAAAAGTTTAATCTGCAGTTTAAGCTTAATAGATCCGTTAATAGCTAGAAAATGAGAAAACGGTCCATCTGATGATACATTGTCATTTCACATAGTCTACTAAACTAGCTCTTCAAACCTTCTATTTGAATACGATAAAAAGAAACACTAAAAACATTATAAGTAATCACCCTTTTTTTTACTTTTACGGTCTGTTCAGCAAAATATCAAGTAAATTCCAGAGTAGTCAATACAATTGCGAACTCAGATAAAATAGCAATCTAGATAAGAACCCGAACCATTTCTCATTCTTACATACAATCGTTACGATAAATGTGTTCCATCATTCGCGTCGGTGTGACAGGCGCCCGCTAATGTCGATAGCCGCCACGTGCTGATGAACGGTACAAGATCGTCCAATCATTACTGTATGGTACAAATGGTAGGCTCGTGATATTAAATGTACCATCTGTGGTATTACCTATTTCCAATGTGTCTTATGTATCGATAGAGGTACTGAACTGAATCCGAGAGAAAGATGTGTAGTCCAGTATGATATTAATTTTCACTTTAAATTAAAAAGTGGGTAGAAATAGAAGCACATAACCTAGCATGTGTATAACCGCATAAAAAATAAATAGCAAACAACTCTACTAATTTTACATTTTATCAAATTATTTTTAAAAACTAGTTTTTTGTATTCTAAGGGAAAAGATGGGCATATTTATATAATGACTTTTCCATTTAACAATATTAAAGGTCTTACTAATAAACGCAGCATAAAGTTATTCCATGTTTAAAATTATTAGTCCCTGTTGTACTCGTATGATTCTCTAAAAATAATTATACATGGATTAACTTTATACTGAGTTTATGTGTACCAACACAACCTACACCCACCAATCTATTACCATTCTCCAGTCGCAGGGCTGCTGGAAGAATCTTTATAGAAATAAGCAGTACCTACTTTTGTACGTTAACTGTTTACGTTTGTGGAGGTACATAAAACAATAAATAAAATGAATAATAAATAAAAATACTGCTTATATTGCCGTAGATAGGTAATAAGTCCCGACGCCACAAATGGCCAACGCACGCTTCATACAGCGAAATATTTCTATCCATCTCGGATGTGATTAGAAATAGTTCTGCAGTTACGGCTTCCTAATGATCCTCAACTTATTGCGTTATATAAAAAACCCTTTCACAAGATTGCCATATTTGCTTTTTAACCAAACGAATACCTTTAGATTCCATCAGTGTTAATGATTTTCTTCAAATGTAGTAAAAACGTGTTTATTTATGATAATCTAGGAACTTTAATTTAAATTTGGATTATGAAACTATTTTACATAACTTTAAAAAAACCCTGATTAACACTCTGTAAAATGAGAATATCATCAACATAGTCTCAGTTAAATATGTATTAATAGATATAAATCAAAAACTACTCGTCAGTATAGCCGCTGAAATTTAAATGAGACAATTCAGCAAGCACAAGTTTTCAATATGAAAATCAAAATAATAAAATAATAATTATTACATATTAAGTAATTATCAAAATCGGTTCATCTTACAAAAAATATCGGGTACCTAACACACCTAATCAAAAGTGGCCACCGTCCCTTTGAAATCAACTGGTAACACCAATATTACCGAACTGGTAGGTACCCAATAAATTTTTCGGCTACTAACTCGAGCAAGAAAAATTTCCTCAATAATGAGGAAAAGTTTCCTCAATAATGAGGAAACCAGTGCTCAGTAGTGGACCAGTACCTAATGAGTTGTAGCCAAAATAACTTTACAATCTAGTTGGTTATACTCCTATTTGGGTACAAATATGGTCTCGAGTTCGACTCTAGATCGGGGCAGATGTGAGTTGAGTGTTAATTAGATGTTACGGACGCGTCATTCAGATATTATTATTATTACAGTGCAATATTGTGAGGGTACCTAATCATTGTAAGGTATAAATAATTAACTAAGAGACTAATAATATTTTTTATATAATGAAAGGTGATATTTTGTTATCTTAATGGGGAATAAAGATTTTAAACAGAGGTATATATTGTTATTTTTAACATGTTTCGGTTGTAGTTCTTGCACTGCTTTGATATCAGTCAACTAGCGGGCTACCGATAGGTATCAGAAGAACTTGTTTATATGTATGCTCTGGATATTTCCATAAAAATACACATATTGTAACTCATTGTAGTTACGACAATTCAATTTACTATGGTAATACCTACTTACTTACTCCGAAATTTCGACTTATCCGCTTGTTGTGACCACGATCTATTTAACTGTTAAAAGATTGTATAGCTAAGTGATGATGTAAGTAGGTAGTAACAGTATACCTTTAACATTGCGTGTAAGTTTATGTATCTATTACCACCAATAAAAATATTTTAAAAATCATTAGGAACCTATTAATGCAAATTATCCAAAGAAACATGCGAATCGGTATATATTTATTACATTTACTCTATAACTTAATTGGTTCAGTTCATTAAATAATACCTACATAGTACCGCCTCCATTTCGATCAGGAAACCCGCGAGACCTGTTTGTATAGAAAGTAAGGCCGTTTCGAGGTCACAGCTATATTATATACTTATTTCCAATTGTTTATATGTACGTGCAATGTGCATTTAATAGTTATAGATATGGTTTTTTTTCATAAAAACAAAATTATGACATATTCATACTCTTGTATAATCATTTGTGAAATTGTCATAATGTAAAAAAATTGTACTCAAAACATTATTTCTAATGTTCTTTTCCAGGAAACAACAAACTTGTAGGAAATAATAAATATATTAATTAAGTTTTGTATACAACAGTTATTTAGAACTGATACTACAATACACATCATAATCATGGGAATATTATACCTCACCAAATAAAATATTTTCTTCTCAATTAATTGTATACTTAGGTCATGTTAAGAGTGTATGCCGAAGTCATATTAAGAGGAGACCTAAAGCCAGCATGATTTATAAGCAAGTTGTAATAAACTTATAAACTGTATAATTTATGAGTATTACAGGCGTGGATGTTTTAAATCAATTAAATTAATATCAAAAGTATTATTAAGTTAGCGTACGTAGGACGGCGATGTGGTTGACATTTTGCAAAGGTCGCAAATACTTTATTCGTTCAGGAATATTGTTACAACCGGTTCCTAAGTAAAGGTACTTACCAATAAGGTAGTCAATCTTATTTGTGATGTATAAATTAACTCTGGCTTTGATTCCAAAGACAGGCGCAAATATCTGACGCCCTGAAGCCAAATATGGCTTTATCAATAACATCTTATTTATCGATACATTTATTTATTGATACTTCAAATATCTTTATTACAAATCTTAACTGTTGGGCGGGCATGGATTTTAGTTGCTAGTTACAGTATTTTACAGCATCATTTGTATTTGACCTATGAACTTTCGTGACTTATTAACCATAAACCGCAGGGAAAGAGAAAACCGCGCGCCAAATTTGAACAGTGAACCTGTTATACGCATTTCGCTCAGCCTCGATTTGGGTACGTGCTAACAATAGTCACTCACTTTCGGTTTTGATCATATGTACACTTGTTTTCCACGTGATTTGATCACTGTTACGTTTGACCTTTTATAATATGATCCATTGTAACATCGATACGTAGTAATACGTCATACTTACTCGCTACAGGTATGGCTTACTATAAAAGGTTAAATAAATGAATTACTCGATAGATTCCGACGGAGCGCTTGAGAGCCGGTACCTACCTACTAGCTTTCTTTCATCTCTTTTATTTATATCTCTATTAAATTACGTAACTGTATGAAAAATGTAAATTACGTTTGTTAATAACTTTTAACAAAATAGAACCGACTTTAACGCCGAAAAGTAAATAATTGGTTCAGTTAAACGCGGTTAATATTCCTAAATCCTTCTCCTAAGTTTGATAAGCACGATGCTGAAAACCGTATCAAAATTGGTTCAACCAAACAATATGCCTAAAACCTTCTCTTAAGTCTGACAAATACTATTCTGAAAACCGCATCAAAATCAACCAAACGCGAGATAATTGCGCACAAATATACATACATACACATAATTATATAAAGGTCAAATTGAGAACCTCCTTTTTTGAAGTCTGTTAAAAAAGACAATCAACGTTGCAAATTAATCGTTAATGCTTCATAAACTTCAATACTAGCAAGTTTGATGTTCAATCGAACATATTTTAAGTAATGAAATTGAACACTCGTTTTGTACAATTCACACTGGCCACTTTCGATTTTGTTAGTTTGCACAACAATGAATCTATTGTGTGATTTCTAGAATTATTTTACCAGCTAACTGATAACGAATAGTTTTTACGTAAGTACTAGATAGGTAGGAAGCGTGGTGATGTACTACGGGGTTCAAAGGAAAAACTTTTTACAATACTCCGAAAAAATTTTAATAAAATTAAATACCTATTTTTAATTCTCATCCTCCTCCGCAAGGTGTTACGTTTATTCTCAATATCCTCCGACGGTCATTTTCATACAGAGACCTCCTACATTATGACTAGGTGCTATGCTCTATATGCTATATAGAGTGATGAATAAAACTAACGATAGATTAATTAGGTAAGTAAAAATAATTTAAATTAATAAAATTATCAAAAAAAGAACAAATCAGACTAGGTATATTTAAATTTCTTCATCGAAATTCCTTATCGCACAATGAGGAATGAGGCTAGAACAAAAATGCATAAAATTTAGTACCAGTCAACATCAACTTTTCTTCCTTAACTGATTACAAAAATATTCGATCGCTTGGGATTGCAAAAGCACACTAACTATTAAAAGCTGCGGCAATCAAACTTAATTTGCCTTTAATTAGCTGTGACTACAATCAAATTACAGTGCTCCGTTAAGTGTCTATATATTTTTCTGGGTCAAGTACTGTTACAATTTGCGGTAACGCACTTCGTAAAAGGCTGATTTATTAACGCAGAGATTGTAGTATGATTGGGTATTGAGAGGATTTGTTTATATTTAAACTGAATAATATAATATTATACCGGGCGTCCCACGTTTTGGGAAAATGTTCATTACGCGTCCTTTCCTTGGACGTTTAAAATGATAACTCTCAAAAATACGGTGGGATGAATATCTGCATATTCATCCTTCCATCAGCTATTACCTAAACTCCCTGTGCTGGATATGTACGTTCATAGTTCTTTTCGGACTTGCGCAATTTGACTTGTTTAGAGCCTTCTGAAATGTTGTTGAGGGGCATCCTACATGCATCCTACGAGTATACTTACTCCTGTTTTCCAGATCTGGTCTCTACACATTAACTGAAGTCAAGAAAAGTTTTATTTATAACATAAATAAATAAACAAACAAATGAATTAAGAAATATAAATAAATAAATAAAAACACACGAGTTATTATGGCAAAGATTAACTCATTAATTATTGCAATATCATCGAAGAATGCAATATCATCGAATCTTACACGAGTATTTTTATTCACCTTTAACTAACTAGGAGTTAAAATTCATTGACCAAGCTTGTTATTGGTTATGACATTTGTATTTAAAAATGGAAAATCCGTTATGGATTGGCAAATATGTCACCATTTTTTATTAGTCACGATTGTATGACATTGATCACATGTGGCTGTTGAACTACATACTTGATACGTTTATGTGATGCGTGTTCGCGTATTAGGTACCGCGCTTTGAAGTGTCGCTACTAACAGCCTTCATTTAATTCAAGTGTTTTTTGACAGACGTCAGTTAACTCGGTCAGCTAGCTTATTTGATCAACAATACTTATTACAGATCGATGCTGAAATTTTATTGTTTTATTGAAGATCTTCTGCGGTTTACAACTTACACTGTGTATCACATCCTGATCAAGTCCAACAACAAAAAGTCGGACATCCCTACTTCAATCAAAGATCTCAATAAGCTCTTTGGGGTCAATTGCGGCTCGATTGAACAGTTTGACAAATTTTTGACACATTCCGTATAAGTACAAAATGTGTCAAACTATTCAATCGAGACCCAATTTATATAAATAAGTAGGATCGGGGCTTTGGTCGTTAATTGGCCGTGGTTTGATAACAAAGTTGTACTGGTCAAACCTTAGTTTTTACAGGTTACTTTTCACTTTTCACACATCACTTTTCACAGGTTAGCTTCCAATATTTCATAGTATCTTGTATGAAAAAAAAAGGTTAGTGCTTAATTTTAGACCGAGCGCTTGCATGACTATTGTCATTCTATACTATAAATTATTCTAAGACCGTAAAGTATTTTTTTAATGTAAGTAAACGATTTTTTGGTTTTTTATTCAAATAAAAGTCAGAGGCATCCGCCGGAACGTGTCGAATTAATTAATCACGCCTTGACCTACGCGATACTTAATAATCTATTTTATGTTTTACTTGCCTCTTTTACATCCGCACCATTTGTTTCTATAGAAGGTAATAGTATAACTTAATATGTACTCTATAGTATTAACTTAAAGTTCAAAGTCGTTCGGTAGTTATTTGTATAAACTCTTTGAGACATTGATTGTATAACTTTTTGAATTGATCAGTTTTCCCTCATTTTAAATTTTGAACGCGGTTCGCGATGTGTGATTCGATTTTTAAATTACTTTCTTCGCGCACTCTCGTCTTTCACATAATACGCGTTCATAATACAAATTATTTTTAATTCAATTCAATAGATGCCTTTGCCATTTGCGTTACTAACGTGGTTACTAGGAGCCAAAATAAATAATTAAAAACAAATTTATTCATCACATTTATTTATTTGCAATTTTATGACATAATTACACATGTACCTTTGTTACTTTTAAAGTTAGGCAATGAGGGTAACCGTTTTTGTGCTCACCAGTTGGCGCCACTGCAGACGGCGGTCATGCTGTCAAAGCCCGCCCATACATAAACATTGACAAGTGACACTTGTCTGAATACTATTCAGTGAATAGACAAGAGAGAAGTGACAGGCAGACCACCCTCTACACTAGCGGCCTCTAGCGGCGAATCCACACGCGGTTACCCTCATTGAGTGGTACAATATAGCTGTACTAACATTAATAGAAAGCAAGCATGCGAGCATTACCTATTCGTAACTATGCTGAAATTTGACATTACCACATAAAAATAGGCACACGAATAAAGCCGAAAATTGAATGGCAAGTGAACAAAATGTTGGGAAGCCGAAGTGGCAATTTTGAATGACAACATCTTTATAACAAAGCCCATTTTACGCTCGTTTCTGTGTGAATATAAAGAATTATCACATTAGGTGTGTCAACAAAAACTCACTGATGTGACTGTGAAATTCCATTTATGAATATTTCACTTTTTTTACTTTCACTGTTGCTTTCATTGTATCAATGGGCGCGAAGTTCAAGTTTGGAATGCTTTTCTTTTTTGTTAGCATAAGTATGAGCTATAACTAATTATGAGCAGTATTATGTAGATTTTAAAACTTCTAAATCATACATAGTGGGACGTGTGAGAACGCTAATAAGAGTTTAAATCACCCTATCGCTTTTTAGCGCGAAATGACATTGATATCTTTTAAACAAAATTTCTAAACATATTTCCTTACAGTGTAGGTATCATACTAATACCAAACCGGTATTATAATGCAAACAATGGTAGCTTCCCATACGTGCATTGTTTTTTACTAAATATGGGATCAGTAGGAATGATTGACATACTATCATTGTTACCACGACCTTCCGTTGGATACAGCTAACATGATAGTAGTGCATACTTTCATTTTTCTTAGCCTTGGTCTAGAACAGAGATTTTCTAAGAGTGAGTCACGACCCCCAAGGGGTCGCGAAGGCCCCGTAGCGTAGGAGTACACAAGGGGTCGAGATAGAGCCGACAACCGGCGCCTATACAATCGCACCAGTGTCACTCTCGGCTAAACACTTTTGGCACTGACCTTAAAAAATTAAGTAAGTAGGCTCTATAAGCGTTCTCATTATTTAAAACAAATTTTGTAAAGTTAGTCTAAGTTTCGTGAATTTTTATTTTTTTCTGTACAACCATCACCATAAACATCACTTACGTTCACACATCAATCACCTCATCAATAATTTTATTACCTACCTATTTTTATGCAAACGGGTACTCACGATTTTTTATCGTTTAACTAAGTATATTTCGACCTAGTCTCACTATGACCATGATCTATGCAACTGGGTCGATATATCATATAATGAACCACTACAAATTATCAAGTTAAGGCGGTTTCTAGGCACGCTATCTAACCATAAAACAGTTACCACCCAAACTACCATCATACCATGATATAATTCTTTCGTAATCTGTGACCGTTTCGAGATAATCAGGAAGTTATCACTTACCACGCATTTTTGATTTACGGATAAGTTCTATAACATGTATGTGATAAGCTAACTTGGTACATAGCCACCGTGTTGCCCATAAACGATAAAAATAACACACGAAAATAAATACTTAATAATAGAACGATTGAAACAAACAACGAAGGAAAGTGAAAGAAATAACATGACAAAATGTCATTACCTGGTGCACCTAACCGACTTCATAAAAACATAGTGATCCTGTTACGGGATCTCATTTGCAGGATCAGACGGTCAGACCGTAATAACTCAAAAAAGGAGGAGGCTCTAAATTCGACTGTATTTTATTATTTATGGTCGTTACCTCATAACTTTACTGAGCCTTTAAATTTTTATGATTCTTTATTCAACTGTTGGTGCTTGTCGACAATTTTAGCGACATCTAACGAGTCGTTTTTGAGTTATCTCTACTTGTCGTTGTTAAAGTCAGTTTTAATTTTTTTTGTTAATAGTAAATGATTTCGTGTTGTGTAATATCCGTAATGCAAGTTAACAATAACATGTCCATAATTAAGAACCTATATTTTTTACTAACCTTACAGTAAAACCAACATCCTAGTTGGTTCATATCGGGTATTCGAAGCATTCGATAAACCGGACGTCCTTGGCTGTTACTGTACATATTGGCTCTTTTTTGTCAATATCTTGGCTTTTAAATATTGGCTTTTAAATGTTCATTAATTTGCAGGCGTGGCTTGATTATAATCTTTTGTAATAATAAGCTGAATTTTATTTTTTATCGGCTTATACGCAACATTTCTTAATAATCATAAGTAAAACAGTTTAAGTATAATTTTTATTGTAAATATAACTATAAACTAAACCCTGACCTACATTGTAGTTTTTGTTAATGAAATGTTTAAACTACTTTTTAAATTTTTCCAGTATTGACCGAAAATAAATTAAAGATAAACACATAATTATAGTCTCAAATAAAGGCTTTAACCCATTTTCCACTTATTGAGTACCTATCAACTGAGCACGGCTCTTTCCTCATTACTGAGGAGGTCTAGAGCATACTCCATTAGTTGGTACTTCGTAGGCCCAATAAAAGTCAAAACTAATATTTTTAGAAATAATGTATTGTTATAGTATCATGCAAAAACTACTGAATGAAATTTGATGCGGTTTTCGTATTGGTATTGTTTAAGGTGTAACTTTAAAACTATGTAGGTAGTATACATATAATATATATTTTTTGTTTTATTATAATACGCTGCTTAGAACCTAAGATATAAATTAAATAAAATATGGTACAGGGCAATATCAGTCGTGTCAAATAGTTTCAAATAACTTTTAGCCCGTGAATCGAATCAAGAATTTACTTCCATCGTTATAAACACTTACTTAATCAGTAATTTATGCTTACTTAGACTACTAAATATAAGTTCTTGTGAAATTCTATTACCTACCGTTTAATATTTCTTCATCTAAGTCTAGCCAAAACTGGATTGGTAGGACTATTACTAATGAGATAAGCATTCTGCTACCATATTTGAATGAACAAAGGAAGATAATACCTAGCGTAAATATTGCATAGTAGGAATTAGATACCTATTTGTTTGTACATAATATAATATATGAACAAAATACATAATATAATAATAAGGTTACTTACTTGTATAAAAATACAATGTTCTACAAATTCTAGAACGTTATAATTGACACCTAGTAACATGAAACAGTCAGTCGACTCTAGGGTTGTCAAGTGGATTTTAAAATAAAATAATAATTTTCAGGCGGACACGATAATCGAGATGTTATGTTAGATTTCATCTTATATAAATAAAAAGCAAAAAAAAAAATGGAAAGTCAAGATGATTTACTAGAAAGGTAATAGTGACTAACTAACTACTAAACTAAGTAACAAACTTTACATTGTATTAATATGAGGAAATTCATCATGTAAAAGTGAAATGGTAAGAAAATTTTGCATGAATATAAAAATGTATTTTTCTTCTGATGTGACAGTAATGATTGCTATAAACTCTCCTACAAATTGGGCATAGTTCTTGAAAATCGTTCTAACCCACATAGGTCGAAATTGAGCTAATTGATCACAAAATTGTACGAACTTACCTTATTACAAATGCACTTTATGACTTAGTAACCCAACCTACATTGGAAAAATAGTACTCCGGTTTCAACATAAACTTCATTCGTCAAAATGTTTGCCGATTGGGACGTTTTTCAGGAACTTCCAATTATGTTGGTAACCCTAACCAGGCCGGTCAAAGCCGTTGGCCGCAAGGTCGCACTACAAATAACCCAACATCGAGACCAATCGCTCACAGACCTAACAAAGCCTAAACCGGTATCGTAATACTGAGTCCATTTTGCACAACAATTTATAACATACCTAACTTGAAAGTAAAACTTCTTGCAATCCATTAATTCTCTTATTGCTCGTGTCTGGTTAGGAACGGACCTCATGTTGTTCATTGCTAGTATGCAGTCAGCTTTTTTAAAGTTCTAATAGCCGTAATGTACGCGCGAACGTTTGTAGTACGAAATGTCACAGATTTGACAGCTAGGAAAACCATGAAGTTGTCAAGAACTTCGCAAAATCGTACTATAGTCCTACAGGAATCTTTTGGCTCGTGGATGACGTGTGGGTGACAGAGACAGTGCCTTACAGTTTGCCTTACCTGTATGGCGCTGTCTCTGTCACCCTCACGTCAGCCACGCGCCAAAAGATCCTTAAAGGACAATGTGGGTTAAGATGACGCACGGTGAAATCGAAAGTGCATCTTGATTGCCAAGTACATTGCAGTATTCCATGTGAGGACCAGCCCTTCAGTTCTGTTTAATTCCAAAATAGCTAATGTTCTTTGAGTTTTTTCACCCATAAAAAATCAGATATTTTTTTCTCTCACATAGAGCTACTCAACCCTCATTTTTAGAATTGATTTTAGGAGGGATGTCCATGATGTACCTGACAGATTTGCATCTTCCTGAAAGTAAACATGGACTACGCAGTGGGCATTATATTGTGGAGAGTGGTACAAAATACACGTCCAAGTTTATCTATACAGTTGAACTGTACAAGTTTAAAACTTAAGCTTGGAGTAACTACGTTAATCAGACATCGAAAGTTTAATATAATAACAATTAAAACGTGTAACAAGGTTGGCCAAACAAGATCAGTTAAATACACCGGCGAAAGTTTCGATCGTTTCACAACGCTATCGACTACTTATTTTGAAACCGAGTGTCTAATATCGACTCCCCACTGTCACTAGAGAGATTGATAACAGATTGTTATATTCTTTTTTATTTTGGCTTATAATTAATACTTTTAGTAACGTATGAAAGGCAAAAGTCCATTTAAATTATTTATTACTTTTATCAAATTGTGATAGTAGCCGAACGGCAATGAATGTCGGTTTAAGGCAATTAAGTTGTATTAATGATCGGAGATTTATTACTAGAATGCATGTTGAATTATAATGTAGTTAAATAGAAATGAAAGTGCAGACAAAAATGTAAATTTGTACAATAATACCTATGATATAGTAAAATAAGGTTTTATTACACTTAAGCAAAGAGTAATAATTTACGATAAAAATGTATGAAAATGAATGACATATTTTAACTGAAATAAACGGACTGTCCCATTAAGGACCCGAACCTAAAGTTATTTATTAACTATTTACTCGATAAAAACCACAAAATACTACACTGGGAAAAATAAATGTATTTATTTTGTTTATTTGCTAAGCATTTGCACATTAGAAATCGATTTTCAAATCGTTATCTAATACCATCGTTAAATTAAAACAGCTTACATAAATATAATAATTATTTTAAACAAACATAGAGACTACCTTTATCGTTTCAACGAATTGTTTTTATAATAATCAAGCGATCTCGAAGCGTCCGAAACGTATTATGTCGTCATATAAATATCATCCGTTTCATTTGATTGTGTAAATAATTGCGTGACCGTAGTATGAATTTAATCGTGAGAATTCATCTCGTAATAATATTCGTATCCGTTGATGGTTCATAGATCTGATGTCGTTGATGGGCCCTTCTGATTTTAAAATGTTGCGCTAGTGATGTGAACCTCTTGCGAACTTGTGAATGAATGAACTGAGTCGCAATCTTCATTATCAATGTTACGAAATGGAATGTTGTAAATATTTTTATAAATATAATTATGTTAAGAAGTAATAAGTTGTAATGTGAGTAAATTTTTTACATTTTTCTTAAAATGCAATATTCTTTACCTGTTAATACTTAGGTACTTGGAACAACAATGAAATAAGTGTGAGGTGTAAATTTGTTCAAAGTTCAAAATGTCGATATAAATAATAAGTCTGTAAACTGTAAGACACTATTATTACCACTCTATGTATTGTAATAAGCTCCAAATAAAAATCCTTATGTATAAACAGCTGATTACTGAAAATATTACTAAGCTACTTACCTGTGTAATATCAAAACATTCCAACTTAATTCCTTATAAGCCGGTATATCGACTGTTGGCTCACCCACTGACACATTTTCTGTCCTTCTCCCGCTTGGGCATATCCCTTTACACCCATCCTCCTCGCGCAAAGCAAGTTTTTACGCCACGGTTTCCCGGTAATAAAACTTGGAGACAGGTTTCGAAACTCATTGCAGTAGGAGGTTATTGCCTTTTATGTTAGAAATAATAATATCGGTAGCTCTTTACGGATACTTCTTATTTATTTTGGAGATAACTTTTTAATATTCTTTCTGAATAAAAAGCTTTATACCTACCTCAATAAGTTCAGAAATCAGATCGATCAGATCTGTATAATAAAGTAAATAAACTTGAAGTTGAAATTTAAAGTTTAATGCTTTTAAAAATTAAAATCTACCTTCAAATCACATCCCCTTAAAACTTAGTTATGTGTAAAATGTTCATTTACGCCTAGCGAGTAACAGTTCGTATCAGTTCCCAGGCGGTGATAAAATACTCATTTTTAAATTTAGAACAAGACTGGTTTACTGTGGATCTTATAACCTTGGAATAAAGACGACACTAACGTTTGAACTTTTGAAAGGAAAACGTGCGAAATAAAGGAGATGTTTCAAATCCGGCCCACAATATGTACAGTACCTCGAAAAATCGAGAAAAATTCATGGAATTCGGGAAAAATAAAGATAAATTACATAAATGCATACTTTTCTGGTACAAAAATTGTATCTATCATTTAATTTTATCAAGTTTCAACATGGCGTCTTACCAATTTGTCATTGATCACATATCACGAACTGTCTACTGTCACTTAAATATGACAGAAATGTAGGTACATATGTCAAACTTCAATCAAATCAACCAACGTGACATGTGATGACAGCTTACCGCCATGACGGATTTTAGTTTTTGTGTTGCAATTTTATGTGTACATTTTTGTGTTATACCACCAAACTAAAGCAATTTAAAGGAATTGGATGATTGAAATCCGTTTTAATTGTATTTCTCCATATTTTAGTATGGTGTACAAAGTGGTGGCCGGGGCTCCATACATTTTGAAACAACTCCTTTCATTTGACATTTCTATGTTTGTAATTACCTTCGTTGGTGACCGCGCATTAAAATTAAATTTATGGTTCTTGTTCCAAGGTGTTAAAGTTCAAAATTGTAAGGGTGGTAAAAGTAGAATAATTATAGTCTGGCCGCGCTGACTTTGCGTTCCTGAAGTCTGTCATTCGACTGGGCGATGTAACTTTGAACTGGCGTACAATTAATTGTCAATTTTTTAATATCTTTTAATTGCCTTATTAACGAGTGATAACATTAAAATCAAACATTAAAATATCGACTAATTATGCCAACTTACAATAGTTGTATTAATCTTGGGCTAAAATTATTACAATTACTTAAATAACAAATATAAAAACAATACCTTTTAAAAGAAAACCACGTCAAACGGCGCTCTTTCAAGGTTATATCCATGTCATGTCAACTTTTTGTTTTTGTAGTGATGTGACATAATAACAAGGCAATTGTAATCTAATATTTTTGTAATGTTAACACAATGTTGGTAAAATATAAAATAAAACGTTATAATTTTATAATATATTATATAATGTGCTAAGTATTCAATAAAGCTAATAATATTATTATAATAAAGGTACGCCCAAACATAGCTTCGGAAAATTTGTGTTATAATATCACTCAGGTGAGTCAAATGAAAATAAAATAAATAAATAAAATATTTTAATTTTTTTCTCTTGATTACATTCAGAAATTATGATTAAATTCAATTAATTGATTCCTTAAAATTTTATTTACATAACGAATATTATTATTGAATATATTGAAACATAATTCCTATAAAAATAACAACATATAAATTGAATAAATATTATGCATAATGAATGCATGTTGTTATTGTTCTTTGTTACAACGCATAATGTCATTTATTGTACATCACTCGTCATGACGAATTGACAGACTTCAGGAACGCATAGTCACCGCGTTTCTACTATAGTTGAGAATATTACCTACTATAATGCTATCTAAAACCGGAACAAGAATTTGCATTTTCTTGTCAACGTTTGACGTTGGGTCTGGAGCTGAGCTTGGTGATTATCCTGCCTACATAACGATAATATCCCGGGTTACAATCCCGAAGGCTATTTTCCATTTCAGAAATTAATATCAAACGACAAATATATACTTGACCTCGTAAGTTTTATTGGTATAACCATATAAATAATTTTTGATTGGCTGATAATATTGATGATAGATAAAGGACCTACAAAAGCGAACCGTATCTACCTATTGCATTAACAGGAAAAAACAGAACACACGAACAGGACTGTACCTAATTTGTTTTTCTATATATTATGTATACCAAGAAACTCAGAACGTCAACTCCGTAAAGGTTTGTCGTCCAGTGGGTCGTACGCGACCCGCATTGCGTCCCGAGGCACACTAACAGACTGACATCTTTCTAATACCCACTGCGCTTTGTATTGTAGATGCTATCGTTATTATTGCGTTCCTGTTAATAAAAAAATTTAGAACGTTGTCAATATTTTATGTATGAGAAACATTTAAATTATAAATAGAATAAAGAAGGAGAAAATTAAAAATTTAATCACTCGTTATTTTTCAATTTCAAAGACAAGCACAAAATAAGGAAAATTAAACAACAACAACAACAACAAAATCCTCTTTATTGTACACCAAAATAGATTACATGATCATATTATCACACGGAGATGAGTACAATAGGCGGCCTTATCACTAAATAGCGATCTCTTCCAGACAACCTATTAAGCTTAATACAGAAATAAATTTGGAAACAGGGTAGGGTGTACAATTGAGCTATACAAATTTATTTGTTTGTCAGCAGTTAGTTAGTAGGACAGAAGAGTAAGTCTTTTAAAACAGTAAATACAAGAAGGATAGTCGAAGCAAGAGGATAGAAAAGAGTAGTATAAGTTAAGATAAAGATGAAAGATAGAAATCTTTTACGTTTTTCTTGAAAGTATCAAGTGTCTGCGCTCGTCGGATTGTGGTTGGTAAAGAATTCCACAATCGAACAGCTACTGCATTGAAGGAGTTACTGTAGAAGGATGAAGTACAAGAAGTATTAAATGTAAAGAAATTGCGCTAAGTTTGATGAAATCGATATTTCGATTAAAGTTAGATAGTAAAAAGATTTATATATCAACGATAACATTGATTTCGTTATAATTAAATAGCAATAGTCGTTTAATAGTTCATTAAACGCCCAAGGTATTGAGCAGTTACGTAAGCTGAAACTTTGCGAGCACGGGGTCACGTTTGACCCCAATATTGTTATAGAAAGTGAAGATTCTGAACTCGGGTCCAGCTTGGAAACTTTCATTTAAACTTTAAAGTTCAGTGTATTTTGAACTTAAAGCGCTTTTGCCTTTGGATGTGTGTTTGTTTTCGTAATTTTCATCCTATCGTGCAATCGTTCACAGACGCTGATCTTTTACTGATTTTGCAATTGTTAGTCGTTTACTCTTTTTTATAATTTGTAGATTATTGTATTTGTAGATTACTTATGATTTACCCTTTTCGTAAAGTTAATGTTACCGCCATGGTTTTTTTCTGGATATGAATGAGTTGATGATGATTTGTATTAATTTTAATGAGTTTTTGATTATACCTACGTTGCTGTCTTACCCTGTGTCTTCTTCGTTATAATTAATCTTTTCGAATTTATGAGTGCTTACTGCTCATATACAAGAAATAAATGATTTTGAGTATTAAGTTATTAACCTTTTTATGAAGCAGCTGTAACTGTGGATGCAATAAATGAACTTTTTCGCGTTTTCGACATATTCATAGTTACGTGTATAATTACGCACATTATGTTAAGTACCTAGGTGTTTCTAATAAATATTCTTCAATGTCCATCGTGTCACTTACGAAAGTATTATAGCATATGCCCTGTGAGAAAACCTTGCAAAACGAAAACAATAGGTTGGAGTTATCAGACACTCGATCTCACAGTTGAAAACGTACCAGGCTTTTTCTCACAATTACCTTTTGGCTTTGCTACTTCCTTAAAATTGCTTCATTGTGATACATATGTATTTAAATTTCGAGTCAAAAGTATTTTGAAGCTGATTGTATGTAATTTACTAAGTCACACGGCTATTTTATTGTTCTTGAAAAAATTAATAAAAACTCAAAATTAAAATTAAAAACATTGATTTGAGAAACATTTAAGAATTTTCCCATTGTACTTACTCCACTTAAATGTAAGTGAATATTGTTTGAAATAAATTACAATAAAAATAATAGAAATATAAATAAAGTGAAGCTTTAATGCACTACCTGTTCCTAGTTTATTTAACTTATTTTAGTTTTGTTATGTTATTTTTATATTTATTTTGTTTATATTTTTAAGTACCTATGTATGTACCATAAAATACTGTAAATATCATTTAATAAATATCAATATAGAGTTGTAAATTCGCCGGATCATTTTCAATAATTTTTACTCATTTATTTGATCTCTGTTTTTATATCGATATCATTCACTAAAATATTATTTTGGGGTTACCAGGTCCATTTCTTTAGGTAGTATTGATTTTATCTCAAATAGTTAACGCGACCTTGTCACTCTACTTTCCACGAGACATCTGGGTTAACGTAACGAATTATGAAACTGGTACCGGCGCATAATCTGGTGCATTTTTTATAGAACTTAGTAAAAAAATCTAAAAGTTTATTAGATAATACTACACAAGAAATGGCATAAATACGTATTGGAAAGTGGTTTAGATTTTATTTATCGCTCTGTGGACTTATATTGGTTATTTTTCCACTGGAAAAGACTGAATGTATTCTCCTGTGGAAAAGTATCAAAAAATTGTTTGTTCTGGGATGTTGTGTGTGTTATTGTCTTGCCCGTGTTGCTCATGTCCTCATGCCAGACACAACACGACAATACATGTCATGTGAGTCCTAGGGCAAAAAGTGTCATCATCTCAAGCCATCATGGCCCACTATAGACCACGGGTTTCTTTTGACAATGAGAAGGTCAAGAAGTGTACTAGTGTGTTAATAATAAACGTCGTAAATGAGATAAAATATTGCTTTTCTGCAATTTACCAAATTATAGAAAGATTTGGTCTAGTTAACGTAGGTAAATGACAAAGAATGATTATAATGTTAAAGAAAATTTGCCAATAAATATTGTTCTCATTGTTTCAGAAATCGATGAATTTAAATCATTAGAAGCATCAAGAATAAAAAGGGAGGGTGGTCCTGAAAACAGAGGTTAGTGTAATTTTTTTACTGATTATTATATATAAAAATCTGTAAATTTGTTTGCTATGCCTGTCTGTATATCTTGTTTTAATAGATATATTCTTCTCTGGATTTATCATTTCTTATATTGCTAATTCTTTTAAATTGTATTGCTAACTTGTTTTGAATGTTACATTATTTTAATAGTTTACATAACTTTCACAAATCTTTTAACAAATTCTTGAACTATTTCTCTTTTGTATAGTGAAAGTAATACGGGTCGATGACTTTTTGTGTACAAATTTTCTTAATGATCATGACGGAAAAATGTACAAAAAGGGTAAAAATGAAAACTAGGTTGAAATATTTTGTTACCAGAAAACAAAAAATCATCGACTGGATTACTAATAGTAGTACAAATAGTGCTAACTGCCCTAAAAAGTTGTTTTTGTATTATTATTATTTATATGTATTTTATTGTATTGCATTATTAATTGTATGTTTTTCTTTCTCTTTCAAATCTAATCCCCGGGTCGTGGTCAACATCCAAACTCAACCGGACTTTGTAAAATATTACGCACCTCCTACGTACCCCCTCCATGACTTCACATGACTTTGACGAACAATGAACGACATAGACCTGACCGTTCTGCTTATCAACGACCAGAAACGAAACGACTACAATACGAAGATCGGGAGGTATCATAGCGTTAAACCTCTCATCGGCCTTTTGACGTCCACTGCGAGAACTTTCATTCAAGATGGAGTGACGACCGAGTTTGCTACGCAAATTTTGGGAACTACGTTGGATAACGGTCGAATTTACGCGCAAGTTCTTACTAAATCGTCCTTGGTGCTTTATAACAAACCCTCAAATGTTGAAGATCCTTTTATAGTTCAGCCTACTCGTGTACATTCGGCCTTCGATGGTCAGTGGAATGTTAAGCAAGATTTAGGGTTCATAGATCCAGACAAATTTGTTCTTAAAAACACTGATTACATTGCTCCAAGTAGTAAAATGGAAATAGTTTACGCAAGTAAGCCTGCTCAAGACAATTTGAAATTTTGGAATCCTCCTAGCTCACCTGAAAGTCAAATTGATAATCAAATTCTAGAAGAGCCTACTGGTCGAAGGGTACAAGCCTATAATGAGATTCCAAAATATGATGCATATAATTACTTAGATGGTCCAGCTGATAGAAACCTTGTTGTTCAACCTTCCGTTTTAGATATTAATAATGTTAATACTCTACATCGACAAAGTAAAGCTTACGCACCGATTCCTGATACTGTCAAATCAGAATCTCCTGCGTTAGCTGAAAAATTTAACGACTCTAATATAGTTAAGGTTAAACCAAATTATGATTTGCCGACGTTTACTATTAAGAACGAGTTTTCACCAATATTTTACTATATTGATAATGTTGAATCACATCGTTCTCCTCAACAATCATCACAGCAAACAAAACTACCTAAAAAGTTGTTTGGGCAAAAAAGTGAGCCAAGGCCTAAGAAAACTTTTACATATGCTGGTTTTGCAGATTTTACGACCGTTGTTGGTGACACAGTTATTATTTTTACCCCAAATACTGAAACAGTTAGTCCCCAAAATCCAAATGAAGTTAACGTATTTCCATCTGCTAAGCCCGCAGATAAACTTGCTTCAAAAGTCACTTTTCTAGCCGCTGATATACCAATGGTCACATCCACTTATAAAGCTCATGAAGTAAATATAGCCTCTGAAACACCTACATTTGAATACGAAGTAACGGATAAAGTAACTGAGAGTGATGAAATGTTAAACAAAGCTGTATATAATGTCGATGAGAGAGTACCTGATTCTATAAGTGTACAATACAATAATGGATTTGATTTTAACATTGATGTTATTCAGCCATCAGAGCCCGCATTTACCACAACCGAAAGTACTCGTATGACGGAAGATTTGGAAGTTGCACCAATTAAAGAGTATAACTCAGAGGCAACCGAACCACTAACAACATTAATACCATCTTCAACTATTATCGAGACATCTTCAGAGTCGGCAGTAACTGAAAACAACGTAAGTCAGATTTTTACTAATTCCGAGGAAGAAACTGAAAACACAGCTGCTGAAGTAACAGAAAAAATGGAAGAAGAAGATGAAGAGGAAGGCGAAAACTTACAGAGCGATGAACCTGAAATTTTAACAACTACCGAAAGTGGACACAGCGAGGAATCTTTTGAAGATATCGAAACTACTACAGAAAGTCAATATGAAAAAAATAATGAAGATTTGGAATGTAGCAATGGTTTCGAAACCCAGTCTACTATGACCACTGAATATAAAACCTTAACTTACTTAACTACTTATTTCATTCCTTTGGAAAGCACTGAAACGACTACTTCTATTAAGTCAGACGTAGTTGTTGAAAATAATGTGGGATATCTTACAAACGTTGTTTGCAGGTCCAACATTGAAATTGAGCCTACTGTCGTTGTAAATGTTGAAGTTAACGAATCTCATCAATCTCATCACGAAGTGTTAGATTTACCAGAATTACTTACTGAAAATGGAACTAGTCCTCCGCCACAGATTGAAGTGACCACCGATAATCCTTCTAAAACTACTTCTTCGTTCGAAAACAATGCAGCCGAAATAACATCCCCAGCTCAAGAAGAACTATCCAATATTCAGTCTGATGAAGTATCACCTATTGAAGATCAGCAAACTACAACCACAACAACAACAACAGAAAGTGTATCAACGAGCCGTAGTCACGTAGAAGTAACTGTTAGTACCGAACATACGCCAACAGAATCTCATAGTTCGGAGGAAGAAGAAGATATAAAGGTACACGAAAATGAGATTGATCTTATTTACAAGACTCTTTATACAACATACACATATTTTACTACATTTTTCGGAGACCAAACTTCCAGTGTAGCTAGCCACAAGTCAATTGTTACCAATATTATAACATCAACTGTAGACTTATCTAAACTTGATCCATCGTTACTTGGCGCATTTAATGAAGATGAAATAGCACCATCCAACGTCGGAATTGGCCGGCCCACAGAATCATTTGCCATCAACAGTATTATAGATTTGGTAAAGAATAAGGACGTTATTGAATCGGTAGAGATAGCTGACAATTATAATTCTCAAACTCCAACTCCATCCTTAGATGATGATATTATTGCTAGTATTAAACCGGATGCCGTTAAGACATACTTTACTACCTACACATTCTTCACAACTATATATGTAGGCTCAGATGCTAATGTGTGTAGCAGAAGTGAAGTTTACACTAATTACGTAGGGCCCGATGAACTCATTCCTACAAAAAGTAATCCTTTGGTTGTTGAAAACACCAGAGCTCAGTTTGATTTTAGGAATTGCAAGCAAGTAAAGAGAGAATCACCTGAAAAGCCCGAAGAAAACTCCTCTGTAGAAAGTACCGTTTCTGTGGAAGAAAATAAAGATCAACCGGCTGAAGATAAAAAAGACCCAGTAAATCCAACTCCTATTGAAGTTGACATGTTATTTAGCGTAGAATCAAATCCTTTAGTTTCTGAAAATTCTTACGTTACTGATGTAAAATCATCTTCATCGAAAGGTGAAACTAAATACATTGATAATAATAATATACTAGATGACCAAATCAGTTCTGAAAGCAATATTGATGAAATCCTACCGTCTCCTACTCTTTTATTACAAACAAGCTATACCACTTTTACCTACTTCACTACAATGTATATTGGCAAAGATTCCAGTAACGTAAAAAGTAGACTGGAAACTATTACAAACGTTGTAACTGAAACAATCACCCCGAAATCGGAACCAGAAGAAGAAAATAATTTACCTATCACGTACTACACAACATTTACATATTGGACTACTTTATATAAAGACAAGTCAACAACCATTACTAGCCGAGAAGAAATTGTTTCAAACGTTGTTACACCTTCAGTACAATCAATTCCAACAGTTAGTCCCATTGATACTACTCCTATAGACATCGAAAGTGTTTTGCCACCAAAGGAATTAGAGATTCAATTAAAACCTTCATTGATTGAGGACGGCTTAGAGCAAGATGATGGCAAAGCCACGTTTTATACAACTTATACCTATTTTACAACATTTTATGCGGGTAATACATCACAAATTCGCAGTAGCTTAGAGACTGTTACTAATATTGTCGATAATACAAAAGTAGTCGAAGACAATCAATTAGGCCGAAAGGTGCCACTTGGAGCAGTCGATAAAAACTTAATTCAAGATAATGGTGAAAAACCGTACATTGAACCATCTGTGGTCAAAGAAGCAATTACACCAACCAAGATTCCTGAGGTGTCTGTTGTAGGTTCAACTGTACTATTGGGTACATACATTGATAATTTATTTGCTGAAGTAAAACCTGAAGAGCCTAGTTCACCAGCTCCAGATTCAGAGAAAAAAATATTATATTCACAAGTTGCTGTTATATCTGGTGATACTACAGTGGTGACAAATGATAATAAAACACTTAATGATAATTCTTCCACAACAACTACAACTACATCAACTACAACAACTACAGAGGGTTCTATAATAAGTCCTACTCCAGAAGTAATTGAAAGTTCTGTAGCAGAACCAGAAGTTACTACAGAATCTAAATTTGAATCAGAAGAAGAGGACGATGAAACAAATCCTAGAAAGAGAGGACGTCTCACATTCACTACGAAAAAGCCTTCATTCACTCCTGTTATAATACCTTTTGCGTCTCGAAATAGACCAACTTTCAGTCCAAAACGCGTTCCTTTATTGAGTAGTGCAACGACCATAACTCGGCCTGATTTCACACCTACTATAACTGCAACTCCGACACTAAAATCAGTCAGGCCATCTGGAGGTTTTGGAAGCGGCAGAAAACAGCCCGCTGCTCCTGGCCCTTCCAGTGCCGGTCGTAGATTCGTTGGTCGTGGAAGTTCTTCTATTATACCTTCTGGAAATATTCCTTCTGCATCAAGGCCCGGCGGTGGCTTTGTCAGAGGCAGTATTCAGCCCACATCAAGAAGAAGTGGATTTAGGTCAAGTTCTTTGCGAAGTAACAGTCTGGACTACGCAAGCAGATCGGCAGTTCCGAGAATTAGGCCAACAGCTTCATCTCGGTTAAGGGGTGGTAGACAGTCATCGTCCATTTTGTATCCACCTGCCGATCAGAATGAATTTGAAACCTCAGCCACATTACAAGAAGAGAATGCAACGGAGCCTCTAGAAGATGCTACAGAATTTCCCGTTAAGACAACAAATAATCCTCTATTCAGGTTTAGAAGGCCACTAGTAAATAGACAACCAGGAACAGCTATAACTCCTCGATCGACAACACCATCGAATCGGAGAAATGTAGCACCTCGTGGACGAGTAACAACAACGACCCGGCGTACTACTACGCGTACAACTCCTAGTCCATTGCTGTCTTTAAGAAGACAAAGACCTAATGCTTTGTTCCCAAGAAGAAATCTGTTTAGGCAACCTGAACCTGAACCCGAGCAAGAACTTAATGAAGATGATGTTAAAGAAGAAGACGAAGAATTATTGGACGAAGAAGAAGAATTTGAAGTTGATAACGATTATGATTCCTCAGATAGGAAAGAACAGCAGGTACCTACACCAGCTACTCAACCTCCTAAAAAGAATATAGTACAAATTAGACCATTTGTTTTTAAGCGTCGTACCAAACGTCAAGTAGATTATGGAAATAGGAAATTTACAAATTTCCGTAGGCCTGGAACAAAACCAGGTAGTACTCGTCGTCCTGAACCTGAACCACAAACTGAACCTGCAGCACCTTCCACTCCAAAACAGAGACCTGGAAACCGAAAACTAGGTACCACACGAGGAAATGCTAGGACTACTACTGATGCTGCTCCAAAATCATCTGGCAGGCAACCATTTATTGTTCGTGGCGCGAGTAGTTCTAAAACAACAACAACGTCTGCGCCAGCTTACCGTCGAAGCAAGTCTAGACCTTCATCACGAACTACTACTATTTCGTCACGACCCAAAGCACCCCGTCTCGTTAATAAAAATTCACAGACGGATAGAACCAGAACCAGTTCATCTCGCTCAACAGGAAGATCACGAACGAAGACAACTACAAGTAGAGCATCTAGTAGACAAAGGAACTCATTCGAGAACTTGAGTGGGGAAAGATATAACAATTACAACAATGTATTAAATGATGGCAAAATCACCATCACTCATCAATTACCTATGGAAGTAACAATCCCAGTTGTAAATGGAAAAATAACCGAGTACAAAAACGTGTTGACAGCTAAACCTAGTATTGAAACATTATTACTAAATCAAGTTTCAACATCAATTGGGCCTCTTGGCAATCCGCAGTTAGTACTTGCTTCCGAATCTACGGAGTTAAGCGAAAATGGTGTCACTAAGGTGACAAAATTTGTTTTACATGATACACCAACTACTACAGTTATTTTCACTCCTACGACAATACGCGGCCGTAAAACTTCTTACTCCCACGTACTTCCTAGTACAGTGTATAATGTAGAGGCCGTCGTTCAAACTCTATCTCCAGAGTTAAACGCAAATGTTCCATTAGCCAACTTATTACTTTCACAGCTTTTACTTGGAAATCAGCAGCCGGCAATAAATCCTTTACTTGCGTTACAAGGACAAGGATTATTACCTCAGCAACAAGTAGTACAAACACCTGTAACTGAGTACAAAGTAAGAACCACTTCTTATGTCACTACAGTTACCGATGCTAGAGAGACAGTTTTACCTATCACCTTTAGAGGTAAAGCTATATTGACCACTATAGTGGACCCTACGACTAATGTTATAACAGCCACGGAATATATAACCGATACAGTTGTTACGACTCCTACCGTTTTGGCGCAACAACCGCAATTTAATTCATTACTTCTACCATTATTACTTCAGCAGCAACAACAACAGCAGCAAGCTTTGTCTTTACAGACCACTAATCCATTACTAGGACTAGCTCAACCTGATCCCAATTTTATTCAGAATGACATCTATAGTAACAGTCCTAAACCTAATATATTGTCAGATTTTAATAGTAACGAAGACTTTTCTGAAGACATTCCGAATAGCGAAGAGGATTCTCCTCCACCTCCACCCCCACCACCAACACGTGGTAGAAACAGGCAGAAACCGGCTAAGGCATCCCCACCACAGCCACCAAAACATACTAGTGTAGTTACTATATATGTGTCAGGTAAACATCCGGGAGAATTTAGTACAGTTTTGTCTACTGTAGTAACAGATGATACACAAACAGTCAGGAAACGTGAAGCTATTTATTATGAAGATGTAAAAATATTGCCCTCGATACTGCCGACTATAGATGAACTTATAGGTTCTCAAGCTGACAATGTTCTAGAAAACTCGATAACTTTTGATACAAATAAATATTTAACAGGTTCTAACGGTGACTCTCAAATCGAAACTCAAAGTTTAGAAAGTATAGTAGGTAGCTTAAGTGATCATATTAGGTATGATGCATCACCAACGTATGTTGTTAAATTGGAAAGGCCGTCAGCAATCAGACACGATGAAACAAGCTCAGTAGACGATGTCTCATGAGACCTGAACAACTTTTTAGGTGTATAAAGTAAAATAAAGAATTAGTTATTTATTTACAATGTATCATAGTAAGTTAACGAATAGTGCCTTATAGTTTTAGCGACTCTAGTAGTAAGAACGAAATACTCTTTGAACACGATTACGACGACTTGAGACGTATGTATTTGTATGTTATTTTAATTTGTAAGATCACCAAAAATGTGCTTCTTATGTTACCAGACTTGAATTGTACAATAATAAAAATTTTACTTCGTAGGTAACTGTATAATTTTATTCACTGCCTAAGAAAAACATGTGAAATTATAGTTTATGTTTTTAATTATAAGTAGGTATTTTGTGTAATACTTGTATTTCTCTTGCTTGCAACTGTAAATTGCGGATTACGACTTAAACTGTTAAATAATAAAAAATAACAATGACTTGCTGTTTAATTTTAATTATTCAACCTTTGATTCTGAAAATTATGATACAAAATATTCATATTAAAAGAAGTTCAAGATGTTGCCAATTTTTTTTACACAACATGGGTGCATAGGCATACATGTATACACACTTTAATTATCAAACTGAAAAATGTCATTTATAGATAAAATTATTATTCAATCTATTTTTAATGTTTATTTCTTCAGTAAATTACTTACCTATACAGATATTATTTTGTATTATTTAGATTGCGTTACAAACAAATGAAATTAATAGAACTCCTGACTTCTTGACGTTGCCAACTTACATTGACTAAACTACACTTGTGAGTTGTGTATGATTTGTGACTTAACGTTGATGACTTATTTGTTAACATGACTGCGAGATGACCTCAAGAATCCCAAGTTCCAAACAATGGATGGTTCCAACCCTACTCCCGCGTCTTCCACTGCCTTCTAAAGGTGAGTTTGAGATTTTTTTACTTGTAGATTAATTAAATGTGGTGAATTAGATGCTTCAGATTATATAGCTTTAGTGTAAAATTTTAAAGATATATTTTAAAATTTGCATCTTTATTTTCATTGGTCTTTATCACAAGCATCTTTTTCTTTACATCTATGTGTTGTTTGAACTTTAGCAGTGATAAAATGCACAGAATAACAGTTTATGTAAATAGTATGTTTTAGAAGCAGACAAACTAAAGCTTTTATAGAGCTCGTGAATAAAAGATAATTAGCTTTATTATTTGCTTCCATCACTTTTAGAAGTATAATAATATGTTTGACTGCTTCATTTAGTAGTGTAATATTATTTGTATTTAATTGCTAGAAGACAGATGATTACTTGGAACAATAAATAAAATATGGTTTTTATAAAATAATTTTTCCTTTTTCTCGTTGGTCTAATAGATTTTAAAATATTGGGTTTTCATCTGTCTTATGCTACATATATAAAAATATATTATAAAATACTAACCACTGCACATATTCTTTTGAGAAGATGTAGAAATTGCTTCAAATTAGTATACGAATATCTATTCGTAGATTCTTGGAGGTAAGTCGATTTTTGTGTTTGGTCGTATTGGATTGGTTAGTTTAAAAATAAAATAAAATACTTTTTAGTCACGAAAGTAAACTTATCTATGTTGATTTTTTAGAGAAAATAATACAATTTTTTTTAGTATTAACTGATAATTATAGTACGCATTTTACTAAATGATAAACATATTGTTTTTCATCACTTTATATTATTTAATCCATCTTTTCTCCCAAATATATATAAGGAAGATATTCCTTTGAAGCACTTAATCTTTTAAACATATTTTCAGCCTTTAATACGAATTCAATTGTATATGATAATACTCCTTGGAGACCTGGAAGAGTTATAGACGAGCGTGAATCTGAAGATGATGAGAGGAAACTTAAAAATCTAGCCACAAGAATAATGTCTAATGGTGTTGAAGTTTTAGTAAAAGACAAAAGTGCAGACGGAAAACAGGAACAGGTATGAAGATAAATTATTAATGTCTTTTATTTTGATATAATTTTATTTAAATGTTGTCTTTGTGCATACAAGGTTTAATTTCGGCTTTCTCACATTTGCTTTTGTTTTCTCAGCGAACACTTAAGCTAATGCATATTTCTTCACTGAAACCATCGCACTATCAAACGAGTTCGCCATCACCGCCTAAAAAATCACTGCTATCATCTGCTGTCGCAACTGTTGTGAATCATCAGCAAATGAACACCATGTTTCCATTACAACAACTAATGAGACATAATTACATCATCAAGACATGTATGACAACATTCACATATTTGACAACAGTAGTTCAGAATAAACGGAGCGCTGTTTCAACATTCGAAACTATTGTGTCTGTTATTACAACCGAATCGTTAACGAATCTTTACGCTACTGACGTTATACCACATTTTAATCCTACGAAAGTAAGATCTTATTGTATTTGGAACCCTTATTTAGATGACATACCCCGGGTTCCAAAGGTTTGGTATTAAGAACTTGTAAATATTACCCCTAAAATTTACCACAACTACACATAACACGTCCATATTCACACCTTAAAACTCTCTTTAAAATGTTTCTCCGTTAACTACCTAACGTATCACCCTTTTATTATGTATTAATTATTTATTAGTAATATGCCAAGTTTATAATTTTCAGACAAAATTTATGGAAGTCAAAACCATTCAACCGTCTGCTCACAGCAATATATTTGCTAGTAGCATGCCTAAAATTGACAAGAGGATAGACAGTCATGAAGACGATATATATGACATCATACAACCTTCGGAAGTAGGTCAAACTCCTTGTACAACAACATCATGTTCATGTAGTCATACCAAAACAGAAGACTTAAAAACCCAATACACATATATTAACGATCTATCCACAGCGGCAGATAAATATGCTATGAAAACTACTAAATATATTGCATCGAATCTTAAACCTACAAACAAAGAAGCATTAAATATGAAAACACCCTATCATCCTTATGATTACGAAAATGTATCACACGTAACCCCAACGGACAAAGTAGTTGAAAAATATACTGAAGTTATAAATGAATATTCCGACGAAAAGGATGGGAATTCAGTAGAAGAAAGTGAATTATTGACCAATGAACAAGGACCTGCACCTCCCAAAAATAATAAAATAGTAAATAACAAGGTACCCGATAGACATAAACTTGACAAAGTGCAAAAACCCAACAAAAATAAACTTGTTGTAGCTGAGCTATTAAAACTTGGGTCTTTAGGCATAAAAGGACTATCGCAATTAGCTCCAGTTTTAGAAAAAATGACTGGGGGTTTTATCAAAAGACAAGAAACTGAAAGAGTGACGACAACGACTCCAAAAACAGAAATTACTTTGACAGCATATAATGCAAATAAAAGAGTAGATAGTGATATTGAATCGAAACAAAATAACTTTCCAATCTACATACCTGTAGATGAATTAGAAACATCTGAATCTCAAATGGCATATACGAATGCAACATTACATCAAAATATTGCATGGGTTGCGGAATATAAGCAGCCAAAAGCTCACATTGTATTACCAAAAATAGTTCAGGAGAGTCCTCTTGTTAATGGTGGTATACCGATTAGCCCTGGTGAAATCATAAGAGCAAATTCTGATGTAATTGTAGGAAAACCCGCTGTTGGAGGACCACTGACATTAGCAGCAAGTGGCATTAAACTGCAAAACCCTGTTAATCCACCTCCGATTGACAGTTTCATGGCTAATGATGAACAATATGTTTTTAGAGAACAACCTCCTCGGAACACCCAATCTTTGGTTGACGTTAAAGTTGACGATTCTTTCGACTTAAGGCCGCCTAATTTACCTAACGTTAAGCCAAAGCCATTGAGAATTTCAGCCCGACCAGGATTTGGACAGCCAGTTCCTGCAACAAGCAGCAAAATACCTAGTCATATTCCCGTTTTCCACACCACAAACGATAATCTAATGAAAACAGAAAAAATTAAAAATACTAATATAGGTAACCACGGTAGACCGTTATTTTTAGATTACATACCATCTTTAGTTAAACCTTCAAACAATTTACCAATAGCACATCACGTTGATTTTCGGCCATCAAGAGATGAAGATTCAAGCAATGAAGATATAGCGGACAATAGCCCTAGTTCTTCTGAAATAATTGATTTACGACTGCGAACTGATGGTGAATTTGTAATGGCTTCTAATTCGGAGTCAGTTAATAAGCCTTTTCTGGTTGATATACAGCCATCAAGAGTTGCAAATGTATTAATTCCTCATGGAAGTTCTACCGCTCTTGTATTTGCTGGGTCCTCCGAACCTCACAAGACTGGTGATTATGTTGATGATCCATTACCTTATCCTGAACCAGGTTACTTTGGTAGTTTTAGTATAGATGCACCTCAAATGACTAATGTACATAATGTGGCTCCAAACAACAAAAATAATTTTATTGTGATGCCCAACACGCAAGTTCCTACTCATAGTTTATCACCACTTTATAAGGAAACAACCATAAGAAACGACGTAAAATCAAAATGGAACAACAACAATAACAAAAGACCAATAGAACTGAATAAAATACCACCACCTACCAGTCATCAAGCAACTCATATACAGGTAGGCCCTCAAATAGCTCTGTACAATCCTGCTGTCTACAAAGGTGACTTTGATAAATATAACAAAAAACCTACTAACTTACATTCGGGTTCTAAATACAAGGATGGAAAAGAAATTATTGATAAAGAGTACGAAAATTACTTAGCAGTACCACCCCCTCCACCACCTAAGAGACAGTTTCATCCAGAAAGTCACAACGATAATAACAAACCGTACAACCAGCGACCAATAATTCACACAAAACCTATTCAAGATATGAAAGTATTTTTGAATGTTCAGCATCCAATAACAAATAATGCGAAAAAAGAACAACTGCCACCAAAAATTACCTCAGAAATTTATTTTGCTTCACAAATACCGAATACAAAACCGACATCTACTTACACAGTTCAGATGCCACAATCACCCACGGCTCATTCTTATAATAAAGGAATTGTAACAGAACACTATAAACCTGCCGAGAACATTAATAACCAGTACCATAATTCATTTTCTGTGGTTTCATCACCAAATTTTGGCAACAAAACAATAGATAACTTCACAGACAAAGATACTACTTATAGTGTGACATTAAATACTGGTACAAATGTAGCAAACAATAGGGAACATGGTCAAGTAATTGGTTCCAGCTTAGCAGTACCAGTCAATTCTTATACACAAAGTGAAGTTATCAATGCTAACATCCCAATTGGCACAAATTTTGCTATTACTGTAGAAGATGACCCAGAAAATCATGAAAGTTACAATATTGTTAGTAGTAGAAATCCGTCCATTATATACGCAGCGCATAGTCAGGTTCCAGTTAAGGTTGAAACCAACGAATGGAATAAAACAACAAACGTGCGAAATAATTCTGACTTTGAACGTGACAGCTATAGTACAAATAAAGAATATGACTCCAACAAATACGAAAAAGCAGATGTAACATCGTCATCCATAATACAACCATCTTTAAATAGCCACGCCAATTTCCCTATGATAAACGAGCAGAAGACGGATGTGAACCAATTAGATATTAAACCAGTTATAGAATATGTAAATGATAATATAAAATCAGGAGATCAGAGAAGGCCAGCTAAGCTTATACCAAATATACCTACTAATTCTCATGGATGGTACTCTAGTGTACTAAATGAAAATAGTTTGAAAAATATAAATAATATTAAGGTGGAAGCAACAACACGAAAAATTATTCCATTGAATTATGATTATAACAAGGGTGTAGTTCCGAAGTTTGGTGAGAAAGTTAGTAATGCTGGTAAACCTCCAACTGACTTTTGGGATAAGGCAGTTACTCCAGTTGTAAATAACTTAAATATTGGCAAGCCATTTACAAAAACTAGGGAAGAAACAAACAAAACTCTTCCAAGTGCTTCACATATCACAGTTCGGCCAAATTACATCAATTTTGACGTGCAACAGCCTGCGTATGATATACCAATTAGAGATAATAGTGATGAAACGACCACAGCGAAGGTAACAATATCCAAGAATGATGATTTAAAACCTGTATATGAGAATTCTGAAGAGATTTACGATGGAAGCGAAGAAAGTACAAACGAAGGTGAAATTGACGGTGAAGTCAGTTCAGAATCAATGAAAGTTCCTGTTATTAGTGTTTCAAGCGACAATGGAAACAATTCCAAATTTATTACTAAACCTTCACGTCCTCATGAACTATTTACTCCTCCCAAGGATGCTAGTCCTGACAAAAATATCAATCAAAGTAAACAGTCTTTTAATTCAGGTACACAAACGGAAAAACCCTTTGGTTCATATAATAAAACTACTTTCCAATCAAATTCAATTAAACCTATTTACGAAGAAAGCGTATATATGAAACCAAGGCCGTTTACAATAAATACTTTACCATTAGACCATCAATTGCAACAACCTCACTGGCAGATAAATCAATTGATGGAAAATTCGACGAACATATCTTATGAAGAAGGTATGGACTTAAATATGGGTGAAGAAATGAGTCCTTCAATCAGCTTAAAACCGGCTGTTCCAAAAGTACCTGCATCTGCAGTGACCAATTCTCATGGTAAATATAAAACACCACAAAGAAAGGTTGTTCCCGTTTATTCCAATAACACTCGCCTTGCTAATGAATCTAATATTATCACTTCTATTGTTCATATAAACGACAAAAAACCGCTGATACTCGAAATTCCTGAAAAATCAACTCTTCCTACGTTTACTATTGTCGGTAATTCGGAGATGAACCAACCTTCGAGTGAAATTATAGACTTATCGCCTCCACCACCTACAATGGATTACAACTTCAAACCATCGACAAACGATGAAATGATTATGGGTATGAGTCCTCCTCCTCCTCAGGTACCTTCAATTATACGTCTTCCTCCAAGAACGGCTCAAACTCCCAGGCCAATTATTCCAATTCGAACACCCCCTCCATATAGGACTTTGCCTCCGAGAACTCTTCCCCCTAGGCTAACAACACAGCGTCCTTTGAGAAAACCAGTCGTCAAGGACGAAGTTTCTACCTACAGACCAACATTTGATGTAATAAATAAAATAAAACGACCGAGTTTAAATCGTGACCAACCATCGTCACAGTTGTTACCACCCCCAATGGAAATGCCATCTAAGATTGTAAATCCTGTTGAAGACGCATCTCCTACAAGAATATCACTATCAAACGTCGTTTTTCCAACTCCAATTTCAACAGGATGGCTTACTTCAACTGGGTTTGACTTTTCATCAAGTTTTAATTTTGCACCTACATCAGTGTACTATGATGAGTCCGAAACATCAAAGTCTCCGGATTCGTTTGACACAGTTTATCCTGAGACTTCATCGGAAAATACTTACGACAATGTCGACGAGACTTCAACTGAAATGTCCAATCATGAAACTACAAAGAAGCCTTTAGAGGACCAGCCTAAATTTAACGAAGAATTAATTCGGCCATCAACGAAAGTTACCCAACTATTGCACCAAACTGAAAATATCTCGGCGCATGATTCAACACAGGTATCAAGCCATGAAGAAATAAATAACGATAAAATTAAGGTGATCCCACTTAGTAATAAGAATAGGACTCGTAAGCCATATCCAATTCGAAATGAAGAAAGAAAACCTAGTACTAATAAATTTAAATTACCAACAAAATCTACACCTGTGATAAAACCCAGCAGAACATTATCTCGTCCTGAAACACCATCAAGAGTAACTTCAACAAAGAAAATAATAAGACCTATACCAACAAGAACACCGCTTCATCCTATTAATATTATTGAAAGCTCTGAAAGTCCTATAGAAGAAGAATTTATAAAACCTACTGAAGTTTTAAAACAGAGCGACATCCCTACATTATTACAACCCGAAGTTTCATCAATTGTAGAGAAGACTGTGACTTCAACTTTGACCATCAAATATTTAGAAAAAACAAATTCACCTGTACCGCCCGTTCACCATTCTGGAAATGAAGTAAAGATTTTTGATGAAATACAACCAACTAAAACTGAATTTAAGACTACTGTAATTACCCATACAAAGACGCTTTCTGAGCCGCCAAAAACAGTTTCAAGTATTGGGTACGTCAATTTAACTCATACATTAACTGTGACACACACAGAAACCAGTTTAATAAGTCAATCAGAAGGGGCGATCACACAAACATTCGTTTTGACAAATACTCAAACATCCACAATCGTAGATGTAGTTACAGAAATATATACTCAAGTCCAACCTACAACTATTGTGGAGACTGTAACTAAACATATACCCGTACCACAAATTGAGCCAAGTGTGATTCAGGAAGTATCAACAAAAACGATTTCTCCTCTTGATGATATTTCTATGTCATCGGAAGAAGTCGATAATTTTATTATTAAGGATACTGAAACAACAGAAAATATACAAAAAATAGAAGGTGACAGTGAAAATGACAATGATACTTTCTTTGTCGTTATGAACAAATCCCAAAACGGTGGTAAATCCCCATCAATAAGTACTGACATAGAAACTGGTGATTATGATGGAATAACGAGGAACGAGCAAGTAAACAGCAATGGAGTATCACAAGTACTATTTGGTGAAATTTTACTAGCTGGAACACCTTATTTAGAAACAACTAACGTTATCAATCCAACAGGTAAGTCTAAATAAATAGAATAATATTTTGTTGACTATTAAATATTGAATACTTGCTATATCATTTAAGGTGTAGGATACGGCAAGGAGTGTCAACCAGATTGCAAAGCGTCAAGGAACGAGCGTTGCCAGAGAATTGACGGAATTATGAAATGCGTATGCCGTCCAGGATTTGCAAGAATGTTCCCAGATAGACCTTGCAAACGTAAGTACTAATTATTGTATTATTGTGTATGTAATTTGTGTTTTTCTACGTCCTTCAGGTCATTTAATGACAGGCCATTCCCTAATGGGGAATTAAATTATGTAATTCCTACGCACACTTTGCAATATGTATGTATGTATCCTGCGGATTACCGAGACGCTGTTAGCTTTGCGCCTGTGCTCAAATTTTTAGATAGTCTTCAGCCATATTAGCCTCTTCCGTAAACATCTTAGCTCACTTCTCCATTGAATCCAAAGCTGATAGATGATCTTCAGCAGCACCAGTACAAATCGAAATACCGACCGAATCTTTAAGTTTTACCTATAAGAGTAGCTTTTGCGGTGTGAAGTACTGCCGCAACTTCGCCATTACACTCAGTAGTTGCTTTGTTGGTATGGTAGTTGTTTGTTAGTAGTTGCTTTTATTTTTGGTTCAATGAGTCGTCCAAAGTTTAGGTTTGAGGATACTTCTGCCCCCAACAATTAGAGGCAGTCGGTGTATTCCTATGCATTTCAGAAAGTAGTAGCCAAGATGAACAGATAGTTTTTATGCTATCAAGTGCATTTGGTACCACGCATACGCATTTTAAATATATTTATGTTCCAGCTACGTACACCTATTCAGTGAGATTAGCTCTTGGATCTCAGGGTAACGAGCGCCTTCAATTTCACGAAAGCTTATCGGACAATTCAAGCAAAGAGTATCACGCCCTGGCAATGGCTACCCATGAAGGAATCAACAGGATGGTCATGCAATCGGATCTCAGAGATGTTTATCATGGCGTGCATATTACAGGCTTCCAACCTATCGAAATGAAAACTGATAGTGGAGAAGTATATCAAGGAGTGCTAAATGACTTCTACGTACAAGTGAGCATCATTCATCATTATCCACTTAATATAATTAATTGTACAAGATTTTTTTTAGTCTTTGTCTGTGATGCGAAATTAGAAAATACAGGCTTTGATAATAAATGTATAAAAAAGTAGGTATCTTTAGAAGATGACGACTTGAAAAGATAACATTGGTTTGGTTGATGGCATTTGGTTTCATTGATAGCATTTTTTTAATTAATTCCAAGAAACGAAAACCATTTTCAATGTTATTGTTTTGAATTTAGTTTAAAATGCTCATAGGCACAAAGATCTATTTCACAACTTCACAAAATTAAAAAAACCTTGCTGTGTCTTTATAACCTCTGTTCGATTTTTGTAGCTTTCCGATAATGCACATGAGAGCCGTCTTAAAGAAGTTATAGAAAAATATTTAAGGAACAATAACTTCAGTCTTGGAGGTACAGACGTTCACGCCGCTGGAGAATTGGTAGAGAAATTGGATGTCAGTGGTGAGTACTACTTGCAGGTAAAATGGTGGCACTTTCTATGTAACGGTGGTACTATCTTTCATCTCGGTTATGTTCACGGTCATAGGCTCATAGGTGACTATTTCCCATCAGGTGAATCGTCTCAAGTAAACATTATTTACATAAAAAATCAACTATGTAAGTCTTGTTGACACTTATTCGCTTTGAAAGTACTCAACAGATATTTATGAAAGTACCCATAACTTTGAGGTGGTATTTTCAGTCAGTGGCTTGCGATATTTTCACGTATAGTGACTAAACACTTGCATTTCAATACATTTTAAATCACCAATCTATGATACGGCACTTATCTTTCTAATACACTGAATGTGTCAAATAAAGTTTATCATTATAATCACCATGACCATTAATATAATCGTCATCAAAGTGACGAAGGTTTTATGCTTTTTTCTTCTCAACTTCTCAGCCTTCTTCTCAGCCAGCACTATCTATTTTAGTATATATCATAATTAATTTATTTACCCTTATTACATGTATTTATAGCAAAGATCACTGGCGTGTAATTATTGGTATAAAAACACGTTGCTGAGAGGGCTTTGCTGCTTCACTAGTACATCGGACTTCACTTGCTTTACAGATTTTGATGAATGTACTAGTGGTCAGTTCCATGACTGCTCAGAACATTCACAATGCTTTAACCTGCGCGGCACCTACACTTGCAGCTGTTTGGAAGGCTACGCAGATCTCAGCGTCAATTCTTTGTACCCTGGCAGGATCTGTTCTGGTATGATGAATGGATATAATAAGATTACCTTCGAGAAAGAGATGCAATAGTTCTAAATGACTTGATCACCTTATATTATTCACTATGGTTTGTAATATTCTTCCTTTATTTAATTAACAACTTGATATTTTCAGCTGAACCAGTTGGCTGTGAGCGCTGCAACTACCACGGCTCTTGTTACTCCAGGGATGATCATCGGGTGCTGTGTGAATGCTTCCAGTGGTACGCTGGGAGCACATGTCATATTAATCTTAAAGGTGGGTATTTTGAGCCATTTAACTCGTACTTCAATCTTTCCAATATTTTTATCACCATCACTTGCATTATTAGGTATCACTTTTTAAGCAAATTATTGACATGGATTCCATAACTGTGTTAAACACGTGAAATGGTGTTATACGTTTATTCATACCTAAATCATCTACATAAACAATTTCTAATGCCTGCTAGAGACCAAGATCTAATGGTTTTAGCAAATTAATACAAAAAACTTACATTTGACCTTATTGTTTTCAGTGGTTCTCATATCGTTAGTGGTGCTGGGAGCTCTGCTAATGGTGGTGTTGGCTGTCTGCGCGGTGGTCGCGTGCTCGAAAAGACCTCGGCCACCGCCGCGGTCTATTGTCGCGTGCATTCAAGGCATGCCGAGCTTACACCAGGTAAATCTTTGATTTAAATCAGTTTCTTTAGCTCTATGTGATTGGGGGATTTATTGTTTGGACATCATTGACCGGGCAGAAAAATTACGTATTAGATGTTTACTTTACAAGCCTATAAAAAAGTATCGACTTTTAACAAAACGATGTCTGTCCCCATCAGATGTTATATCTTTTTGGATGATAATGTGCTCCTTTTTGTTAGTGGTCACGGTGACAATTTTAAAGAAAACCGATATAGTTCGTTTCTCAACATCTTGCCATTAGTCTCATGTGTCCTATTCGCTAGTGCCTTTTATTTTAATACCATCAACAAAACCAAATATATAACAGTCTCGAAATTATTATACTGATTCACTTGAAAATAATCAAACTTTAACAAATTCCAGGGTGGCATGCCAAAGCAGAGGACAGATCGTCGGGCTTTGATCAGTGAACGGAATGAAACTGGGGACTCTTCCAGTGTCCAAAATGCTTCTCTGCCTTACATGCCATCTAAGGTAAAAATTATTTAAAGATGAGAATTTTCCAAAAAAAAAATTAGGTAAGGTGGCTCTATTTGCAAAATAGCTGACATAAAAAAAACTTCCCATTTTTTATCGATATTTTTTTATCTAGTATCCGTACATTTTATTTGATCAAGTGTAAAATTAACACATTGTATATTGTGATTGAGAGGACGTTTAAGTACATGCAGGTCTTTTTCATTTCTGTGACACAATGTTGTGAAAGGATTTTTTACGATATGTACACTAAACATAAAATAAATTTCAAATATTCTACGGAATAAAATTTCACAAGTGTCATATAAACTTAACTATGCATTAATAATTTTAAATAGATTTTTTTATGTTTATCAATACAAAACAATAATGATCATTAATACAATATATTAATAAATTCCAGCGATCATCAAACAACAAGAAGAATGCTATATCGGACCCCCCTGCGCACGCGCCTCCCCCGCCCCCCGCGCCGCAAGTCATGATCCCCCGCGCAAGGCTTCACCCACACCATTCTGACAGGTAATATCTATCTATCTATACATATAATAAACCTCTAACTGATCGCTGTTTGTTCACGCTAATCTCAGAAACGGCTCAACGGATTTTTATGGGACTTTCACTGGAAGCTCTGGAGCAACATATAGGCTACTTTTTATTTCAAGAAAAACTCTTATGGACGAACGAAGTTGCGGGCAACAGCTATTAGAAATATAAATAGAGAGATTCATGTAGAGAAAGAGTTAACAAATAGAGAGAAGTTTAAAGAAGAACTTTACTGATTTTACAAGCGTTTTTCTACAAATTGATAACAATTTTTTCGTGCATTTCCAGTCGTGACAACCTGGCCAGAAAGAGGAGCTTGGAGCTCAGCAATGAAGCGAAACTGATCAGCTACTTGGAATCTGGCGTTACCAACGCTAATGATGAGGTATTTATTATCAGATTATCCATTAATCATATAATAATTAATATTACGCATGCACAAACATCGACAGGAAACCTACATTTTCGTACCTCCATAGCATTCTGAGATTCTTATTGTGAGAGGTACATTAAATAATTACTAGTCTTTTAAAATGTCTAAGTTATCCAGATTGTCTGTCCATTATTATTCGAAAACCTGACGTACAAAAGGTATGATCTGATAAAAGTTACCAGGCAACTCAAGCACTTGTAAATAATTTACTTGAATTTATTTTTCAGATGAGAAGAAAACATAGCATCGAATCATCTTACAGTGCGAATAAAGAGAGGCACAATAAACAAGGCAAGTTTTCTTCTAAATCCGCTCACACACATATGCGCGAATACGCAAACTTACAAGTGTAGGTCGGACCTTTGCAAATTAATACAAAATTTTTGACATTATTGGTTTTCCTATCTGTCATAGCTGTGACAATTCGTACAATATTTATAATCGTTCACATAAATGTGAGTGAGCGCGGTAATATTTAAGCGATTACATCGTGGATTATCTCCATCCTTTATCAACCTTGAGGCAAACGATACTAAATGCTTTGTATGTTTGGCTACAACCCATTAATGGCCCACTAGTGAGCACGGGTCTCCCCTCATTATTGAGGAGGCCTAGAGCATACTCCACCACGCTGTTCCAATGTGGATTGGTGGTTGTATGTTTTGGCTTTGTTATTTTTGTAAAGAATTTGAATTTAAATTTTTTACGAGTTTGGATTAAAGTCAACGTTAGCAAAATGTACCAAAACTTGTTACAAAAATTAAGCGTATATTATGTAATCCTTACTATAATATTATAAATGTGAAAGTGTGTTTGTTTGTTTGTTTGTGACTCTTTCACGTCGCAACATGGCTATTATATGGTATGGTTTATGTGTGTGGGGATAGTTAGGAGGGTGGAGAATGACGTAGGCTACTTTTTACCGCGGAAAAACATCTCATTCCCGTGGGAAGATCGATGTTTTTTTAGTTGCTAGATATTTAGTTCCGGATGTTGTTAATAGATGGCGTTAGTAAAATTCATTTGCAAGTTCTGAATTACGCTATCAAATACTACATGTAATGTAAGTCATAGGCAAATGTTACATATATCTGATGTTCCAGTATATCATATAATAGGCTACTGTTTAGCCGAGATTACAGACCTACGCGCTGTTACCTACGGGTCCCGAAGCGAAGCGCGGGCGGTTCTCTAGTTATGTAATAACTATCACTTTATTAACAACTATGTAGATACTTACTTCAAAAACTTATTTTTGCAACCACTGTTATGCAAGGAACTTACCGTCTCGATTCTTCCTTTTCTTTATTGTTTTTTATGTCATAACTTTCTCCATACATATCACCTGTTACAGGGGCGTTAGTATCAGCTGGGTTCAAGGTATCGACCACCATCAGACCCGATGAAACCATGATGAAGGATGACAGAGATGATCTGTCATCTGTCAACAAAACTGATCTAGAAGCGGAGCTGTCACGCTTCGATACGCTTCGGAAGTCATATAGGTATTGTTGATGAGTTCAGGTAATGTATTCTTGAATATTCTTAAGCCCAAAACAGGAATTTTAAACATGTTGAAGTAAGTATAAATGACAATACAATACATATAGGTGAGCTACGTCGTATATCATGATGGTGTATGTTAAAAAAAATTCATTTGCTTATAAAAAAACATTATGATAACCAGTAACAATTTTCCAGTTCTAATTTTTAAATTAATTGTAAATTTCAGCCAAGAAGATATGTCTGAATGGACAGATGCGGAGAGGCGGCTTGGAGAGCTGTAAGTTTTAATCCAAATCAAATTTTTTTTCTTAAGTACTTTGACGACCCAATCGGCGCAATGGTGAAAATGCCGGGTCGCCGTTTCAAGGGTCGTGGGTACTATTCTAAAATGATGAATTTAAATTTCTGTTCGCTCAAAATTTTATTAATATTAAACGATGCAAGTTGATAAAACATACAGTAAATAATACTTATTTAATTGAAATAATTTGAACGTCACATCAATTATCCACAGGACATTGTCAGAAGCGCGGTCTGTGGGCGGAACATTGCCCGCCAGTACGGGACGGGCTGCATCTTCAACTAGACTCACTTCACATCAGGTAGGTTTATCTTCATTATTTTTTATTTCTTTACAATATCTTTTATTACTTTCATTCGTCCTAGTGTCCAAACCAACCTCCCCTGTTGTATCCTACTTGATTGTATCCTACTGATCAACGGATGTGACAATAGGGGCATAAATCTACTCTTGGAGGTCATGGGATCCTGTACGCCTCAGTTTTACCTCGTCACGTACTTACATGATATGAATGAAGCTAGGCATCAGGGCCGCTGTAAGCGGGCGTGCGAGGTGCGCATTACTCGCGAGCGGAACATCCAACGGGATGAAAATTAGTTCATGATAATAGCATATAACGATAATTTTGAGGACAATAAAATCAATGAAAAATATTTTTACCTCTAAAGACCCGATCCACCATCAATTTTTTTCTATACGAATGTGGTTAGGTTATTATGATTCTCGTGATTTGATTGTATCCATCGTAAATCCCTAAATTGTACTGTGACTGTATTGTGAACGTTTGCCTTAATCCCATACTAATTGGATGTACCCATTAGGAGGCAAACACGATGGCTGAACGGGATCTGGGCTCCACCTTCCTTCTGCCTCACGTGCACCTCTATAAACCTGACCTTGTATGTATTTTGCACCTTATTTACACTTAGATAATAATCGGATACTGGACCTTAACATTTAAGTTCTATTCATATTAGCTTCGTGATTAAATCTTTGCAATCTGGCTTCAAAAAGTTCTTTGAGTCATTTTAAGTATGGTATGTACCTATATCGACGCTTGAAAGGCAATAATTACCAAGCGACATGTTGACAACTTTACACTAGAGCAATTTAAAGTTTTTTTCTCAGAAAAAAAATCGATATATAATTGTCTATTAGTCAAAACTTCTCCATTCAAACGAATTTTAAATGCATTTTAGAGGCTAAGTAAACCCTCATTTAATGATTATGAATGTTTATGGCCAGTTCTACTGATGAGTAATCGATTGGTCTGGCAATACCCTTAATATTTTTAAAATTATATTTTACTCCACTATCGTTAGAAACGGTAATCTGTCTAATTGGGAAACTGTAATACCAATCTGTTGAATTGGAAATCTGTAGGAATGGGAATATGTACAATTGGGAATCTGTAGAAATGGGTATCTGTAGAATTGGAAAGCTATAACTAAAATCTGTTGAATTGGGAATCTGTCGAAATGGGAATCTGTGGAAATGGGAATCTGTAGAAATGGAAATCTGTAGAACTGGGAATCTGTAGAAATGGAAATCTGTAGAACTGGTCATAAACCAAGAAAACTATAGAGCTAGAAATTTAGTTTTCCTTTGACTCTATACAATTATAATGTTCTCAATAGTAATCGATAAGTGCAGATACTATTTTATTCTTCGTTATCTTACCATCATACGTTAAATGTTTTTAAAAATAATTCTTCTTTTTCAGACCAGTGACGTGTCCGAGTTCGATTCGCTTTAAATGACATTAAATTAAGATTTTATTACAACATAAAAAGACTTTAAGGTTGTTGTTGTTGGCAAATCAATTGTGTTCTTAGTTTACAATTACTGTTTTTTTCGAACTGTAACATATCTTGAATTTTTTGTGCTCAGACTTTAAGAATGCTTATATTTTAAGCTTCTATCACCACCAAAGTGAAGACTTATTTATTAATCTATTTATTCTTAGTTTCTAGTAAAACAAAATTTCTCTCGTTTTCTCCCGAGACACAAATTAATAATATTATGATTATATTTATAATTGAACGTATGTTTTTAAAACGGTTAATTATAAATAATAAACATAAATCATATTAATGCCATAATACGTGTAAGCATAGTAATCGTAGGTGTAAGTCTAAAATTGAAAATGATTTGAATGGGAAATCGGGGGATGTCATTTAAAATGTTTTGTTTTTAATACGATTTCTTGTTTGAATTGTTTTCGTGTAAGTGATGATATCAAGTTATGCAACGATTAGTGCCAATAAAAGTATTTTTTTTATAAAATAAAGGCTTGAAAACATCTTTATAATGTAGGAGAGATAAATTAATGCGAAAATTATTTTATTCCAGTTTTATTAATACGACTTGTTGTGTAAAATTTACTTATGGTGATAAGTTGTAAACAAGTAAAAGTAAAAACCTTTTGTTTTTCTGTGAGTGAGTTGAGTGAGTTGCGCTATTTGAAAGCCCCGTTTGAAAACTTTTTAATGTGATCGTCATAACGTATTGTTTTCTTTAGCGTAAATTATTTATTAAATTATTTCTTTAAGTTTTGTCCGCATAAAATAAATTTTATTACATAAAATTGATTGTTTTTTTTTCTTTTACTACCCTTATTATTATAAGCGGCCCATCCCGGCTTCAATCAGTGAAAGTTTGTTTTTTAAACATTTTAAGGACACTTCTTACACATTGCACTGCGTAATTGAAGTTATAACAGGGATTCCATTTTTTTCTTCTATTCATAATATAGACTAACTTACTCAGAGACAATTTAATTCTAATGGTGAAATAATTTTTAAAATCCGTCGAGTCCATAGTTTTGGAAGTTTATTATTACTTTCAAACATTAAAACAATACAAGTACCTATTTTCTATTATTATAATTATATTATTATAATTAATATTTGTGTAGATTTACTTAGTATGTAACAGAGGTAACGAACCTATACTGTTGCTGGGATCTGGTGGACACTATAGGTACTCGGATTTTTAATTATACGGAGTAAAATGACATTTCGAGTGTTGCCACTTATTATTGAAATAAAAATAGTGCTGGGCAAAAATATCTCGTTATTCAACTTATTTAATTCAGTTAAATATGTTAATTCAAATTTTCAAAAGATTCGTAGTTACCACGCTAAACGTATTATTACTATTCGGTAAATAGATTGTAAGATTTATAATACAAAGAAACAACATATTTTAGTAGAAATTTGTTCTCTATTAGTAAAATTATCTTCACTATCCGTTAAATGAATTGAAAATCTATCGTAAGTAAGAAGGCGAATGACCACAAATTGATACTATTAGTTTCGCAAGAGTTTATTTTAAATTTCAATTTGTAATATCGTTTAGTACCGGTATTATTATCAGTTATATCGTTTTTAAGAACTAAAGACAGTCACTATGATTTGAAAGTTGGCAATATTATTTAATGAAATTACATTTCGATGTGTCAGTTTACTCCGTTTAATTAAAAATCCGAGTATATGTAGATGAGAATCGGCAGACGTGTAAAGGGAGTAACTTAAATAAAACAACGAATTTAAATATGAGACAGCATTTTTATTTAATAATAATCAATAATATTTAGTTATCGATAGAATATTCAGCATATTATAAATACAACGTGAAACATTGGAACAGAGCAACTCAACTGATCTTGAAACTTAATACAGCGTTGCGACTCATGTCGCTAGCATTAGACTTAACATCAATTTTTCTTAAGCACACCGACATTAAAACAAAATTAACTATATTTATATATAGTAGCAGCATTGAACCCCATCTATCTACATAAGGTAGTTCGTCTGCCGAAGATATTGGCTTCAAATCAGCATCTGCAGTCGTGAGTTTAGCTAAGCTTTTATTTCTAGATCTTAATTAACCCACTTCAGTCTCATCCCTTTATTACTCAAATCCTAGAATTTCACCCTTCTCTCATTTATTTTAATTATCTCCACCAACCCCAGTATTGATACAGATCATAAAATCTTTACAGTTAAAACAATTGGAAGTGAGCAAGCCCGTCTTGATAAACTTAGTTGCGTTTTAGTCTACGACCAACTTCGAAGTTATAAATTTACAAAACGTAGCAATAACTATTAAATTTAATCTAAGGTATGAACTTTCGAATTTTATACATAGTGTAATAGTTTAATATAAAATTATTTGCATTGCCTTTAATAATAAACACAATGAATAAATTAATAACAAACAAATTTAAAATAAATGAGTATTTAAAAAACCTAAACGTACTTTGCACACCAGACTTCGTAATGTTAACTTTAAACTAATTGTAAAAAAGCTATTTTATTTCGATATCACAATAAACGAGATCTATTCAATAGCTTAAGTGCAAGTTGGCCGTAGAGATGTCGCTGTACCTTAACCTACATTTTGTACCACTACCCTAGCTATATTATCCGAGAAATTGTGCATCGATCCAAACCAAATAACATCTCAAAATGTTTCATCTTAAAACACGCTTGCTGTAATAATAAGCGAGAGGGATAGTCTCGAATCATGTGAAGTATCATCCTATTCATCGTCTAATTCAAAGATCTCGTCACGTTCAAAATTGATAACTTCAAAAACATACCTACTTACATTGTAATCTTACAAAATAGTTAATACTCCTTACTACAGTGTTAACATTGTAATGGATAAGCATGTTTTCCAAGACTAAATTTAAGCTAAGCGCTATCTAAGAGGTTATAGGTCGAAGTACCATGGACCAGTGTCGTAAAAAACCGACGGTACAGTACAAAAGGGAGTACCAAAATACTATCCAAAAGTTCACTCGGCAGATATGGCCTACATCTAGACAAATATTCAACAAACTTTATTATTACAAAGTATTGAACAAATATTTGCTTACAAATGTTGGACATACGTACTAAGTCTTATTATCCGAACACCTAAATAGTGATTAGTGATTGTAAATAGTTAGTTCAGTTAGTCAATGTAAGTAACTCGAAATGACTACAAATATCAAGTCTCGGTTGTGGACTTACAGGACAATTATAAGAAATAATAATATCCTTTGGAACTTTTATATCAGTGAATATTTCAGCTTATTTGTAAATTTCTACGTATGATGTATGTAGTTACTACGATCATATTATTATTAATCACGTTCGTATATTTGCTAGTAATTCCAAATAGGAGATAATTCATTGAAATAATCAGAACATCGCGAAACGTGCAATTTTGCTAAGCCATTAAGCTATTCATTAAAACCTAATCAACACAATTTTAAAAAGTTTAAAAAACAATCAAGAATTCAAACGAACAATAACTATCTCCCTGCAGTAAAACATAATAAACGAAGAATCTACTTCCTTGCAGTTTCGTCGAGGCTTGTATGAGGAGATTTCGCGAGCATAGTCAAGGATCTGAAAAGAATTATAAAGATTGAAGTATTTTAAATTTTAATAGGAAACAAACTTAAACAATACAACTTTTGTGGAAGAACTAAGAAAGGAAGCGATATGAGAATGGATATAAAATGAGATGAAATTTTCCACAAAAGTTTACAAAGTAGGCACCTCCATGCTCAACTTATGATATTGTGAACAGCAATATCCCAAATGTTAACACTATAAAGTAATCACACATAATGTTATATTGTTAAACACACCAGTAAAAAGCGCAAACGATGACATGAAATGGTGATGAGCAAAATAAATTTAAAAAGCAATATGATATAAATTGTGTACCTATTTGTCGGACTTTTCTTGAGAGTGACTTAAACAATAGCAGCTGCAATGATAACGTTACTGTTTTAGTAGGTACAATTTTGACTTTAAAGAGAAAAATGAGAGAGTTATAAAAATTAAGAACAGAAAGCTAAAAAGCAATTTGGTGAATATGAAAAATACAACGAAAATAACTGCTGCGTGAATTGCGCGAGTACCACACGAGTATAACCTAACAACAAAAACTATTAACCTATAGCTTTAAGTCCTACGATAATGCGGGTTAACTTAAAGTTTACATAGTAGCTTTATCAACATACAAAGAAGAAATTTTCAACGAAATTACCTTCTCTGCGCCGGCACAGGTGGTGATGGCTGGGTCGTTGGTGGTAAAGAGGCAGGGCAACTTCCAGATAAAGTTGGTTGACTATCTTCTTCTTCTTCTCTTCTGTCTCCTGAGATAAAATTAAATTTATAATTAGTACGCTTATTACTGTCAAAAACCTTAAGCTAACTGCAGTTGATCAAAAGCATATAATTATGGGTCTTATTTTTTACCCAAATAAAATACTATACAACAATCCAGTCTGATGTTAAGTGGCGTAAATGTTAAAAGATAGTGATAGATTTCTTAATGAAATGAGTGATCATAATTATGTCGCATTTTCACAAAACAAACTCTTATCTATATATATTTTCAGTTGCCTACATACTTTATACACTTATTGTTATGAATATAAATGTTTCCACTGTAAATAAATCAATTAGCGTATAGATTTACCTCGCAAAATAGGTGTATCTCCGATAAAGAACGTAGCGGCTGGAGCCTCAACAGTGGCCTCTCGAACAGAATTATCACCGCTTACTGCACTAAGAGTATCTGTACTGTCAAACATGATTGTACGTTCCTTGGCCTTAGGAGTCTTCCCATCAAGTTCCTAAAATAGAAAAATTATTATAATACATTTAAATGACAATGTTTGAGATTTAATTTTAACCATATGACACTCTATCGTATACTTACTACACCTGGAAAGGGTTAGCAGGATTGCAGCTACTTAATTCCAAGAATCTTAAAATTTTTTGGGGTAGAAAATAAAAGGTTTATATATTTTGGAATAACTTACCAAACGTTCGGTATCAGAATCTGGTTCATGAACCTCATATTCATGAGAATAATGTTCACTTGTGGACTGATGCTCCAGACTCTCCATTTGTACCGCAGTCACAGGGTCCATGGTGTCCAAAGAGGATACCATAGTGTTCGACCCTGGAGGGTGAACCGCTGTTATCTTTCTGATTAGTATCAAGCTTGGCGGGATAGCAATATACATATGAAATCATACACGGTTACAAATATTACAAGCAAGGATGTTAGCATCGGTCTGCAACTGGAAAGATGATTAATACAGCAAGCCCAATGAAGGTTACGTAAATGAACAAGTGAAAAAAGGATGCATTAGTATAGCCTCAATTATCAGGTATAAGAACTACAAAGTCCTGAATTTGATTAATAAGATGATGTTGAATTAGATCATTGTATGCAAACTAATAATAATACTGAATACATAATTACAAAATAATATTCGTAAGTACCTGGTTGAGGATTCCAATATGTAATACAATAAAAGAACCTCATGCATTTTTAATGAAACGTTTTGATTATTTTATATAAGAAGTAACAATATTGCGTAAGTAGTAATTTGTTATATGACAAAAATCCAATATATTTAAACATGTTGTCATCGCAAACATTTAAAATTTTGACTGTAACTGGTACTCACGATTTTTATCATTTTTTGTAAAGTATACTAACATTACTAACCGTTGAATACGTAACTTTTACTTTAAAACTAAACCATTTTAGTAAGATCCATTAATGTATAAATTAAATCCGTGAGTATCCATTACACTTAAAACGTTTGACGAAAGATGATAAAAAAAATGTTAATAAGTGTTAAGGTGAATTTTTACGCTAATAACAAGGGTTATTTGTAATGGAAGAGACGTTGCTTACCTCCAGAGGTCAGACTCCCTGTCATAGGCGTGTCTACTTCGTAATTGTAGGTTGCCCTCGTTGCGTTTGAGCTCGTCGCTTCTAAACTGTCAGTACTTCCCAGCATCAAATCCGCTCGTGCTCTAAGTATTTACAATAATTTCGAAACTATTGTTATTTTCTTTTGCTATTTTTATTAAAAGATAAAATGTAAATCTGTTGCACCTCTGGACTAAAACAACATGTTTCTTTTACAGGTATTAGGAAGGTGGTAATTATCAAGATACAGAAGACATAGAAATTACAGCTTGACTATTTACCGTTTACTTACCTACTAAAACTGCCAGAAGAACTTAGTTCTTCATCCTGACCGCTCCAAGAGCCGCTAGCTGGATCTGTCAAATGTTTACCAGAAAGAGATACAGTGCTGTGAGCTACCGATCTCCCGGAGGAAGGCGATAGCTCACGCACTGCACTGCTTTCTCTAGAAAAATCCAGATCTTCAGGTCGGTCTGAAGACATAATTATTGTGTGTCTGGAGGATGTCACTATTTCGCCCTCTGAAGTATGCCTTTCAATTACAGTCATTAAACTATCCATTTCTGACGGTTGGGATGCTAAAGATGAGGACATTTCGGAGCCAAAAGACATTGCGCTTTCATCAAATTGAGATGGTCTAGAAGGAATATCTACAGCACCTTCCCCTTCAGTGCTAGTTACTGTTTCTGACACTTTTTTTCCGTCAACAAATCTCTGTTGAATCACAGTTGTAGTTCGCACAACTTCTATTACGCCACCTTCACATAATGACTTGCTATCTATTTGTTCTTTCTTAGATTTTTCTTCCTGGTCTAAAATTTTCATCATTTCTTCACAGTCGCCGGGTATTGATTCAGCCGATCCATCGCTAGGCGCTGCAGCACAAACAAATGATGAAGATTTCTTGCAATCTTCTACTACCTCTTCATGTTTTGTTTGCGATGTTTCGGGTTCGGGTTCAGGAACGAAGAAAGCTCCTCGATCATCATATTTTTTTACTGTCACAATCTTAGGTGTAACTTGTTCTTGCATTTTTTGTTCTAAAGCTAATTGTTGTTCAATAAGCCTACGTATTGCTGCTGAATCAGCTAACAATTTCTGAGATGGGCTACCATAGCTTCCTACTTTTTGAGATGGACTTCCACTTTTTTGTGACGGACTTCCAGATTTTTGGGAAGGACTTCCACTCTTTTGGCCTGGACTACCACCTTTTAATGGTGGACTACTTTCAGAACTACTATCATATGACCGTTTTTCTTGTTCTAGAAAACTTCCACTAACTACTTTAGGATCTGCTAGTAAAAGAGCTTCCTTTTGTTTTGCCAGTAATTCTGCTTTTAAAGCTTCAAGGCAAGCTGATTCAAGACCTTCGAATTCTTTTAAACTAGAAATTGATATATCATCACCCTGACTTCTACTAAGTATATAACGTCGAGGTAAAGATCCATTTAATGAATCCTGAGATGAAGAAGAATGTTGTTGATACTGCTCCATCAACGCTCTTTCAAGATTCTCAAATTCTTGTAACGAGCTAATAGATATATCATCATTCTCTCCTTTAATTCTAAATCTCATTCGTGATGCCATTTCAGATTCTGAATAACTTCCATAAGAGTTACGAAAACTGCCGTAACTTCCTATAGATTCTTTTTGTGAACTTAAGCTGCCAATTCTGCTTGCGTCAAAGTCAGTCATTTCTTCTTCTTTAATGTCTTCAAGTGGAATACGCTCGTAGTCATATCTTGGGTCGCCTTCAAATTGCATCTGTATCCAGCGTTTTCCTGCTTCAATTTCAGCTAATTCTTGAGCTTGTATCCTTTTTTGCTCTAATTCGTATTGTAGTAACTCTTCGTCAGATAATGAACCCGAAGTACTACTAGTACTTTCTTGTTTTTTTGATGTCTTTGATAAATATTCTTCGACTTCAGTATCATGTCGCTTTACATACCTTTTTTGAGATGTAATTTGTACACTTTTACCTTCTGGGTCAGTTTCTTGTGCTTCTTTTGCAACTTCTTCAATTACAACAAAATCATCCATTTCGCATGGTTTATCGACCATCTCAAACTCATCACTTGTAGGAGACTCCTGTTCTTTATCAAATGAATGTAATGTCCTTTCTTCCGTCGTAATAATAAGTTCTGATCTACTACTTTCTGTGATAACATCAGATTTAAGTTCAGGTGTTTCAGATATATCATACATGTCATCGAGTACATATTCTCGTCCATTATCAGTTGAAAGTGAACTCTGGCTAGGTGCTGAGAGAGGTGTGTGTGGAGTCGATAAATGCTCATGTGTTTTCAAACTTGACGTTGAGCTTTGCTTGCTTTCCAAATTCGTTTCGGGCGACTTAACCACAGATTTTTCAGCATTGGTTTTAGGTACAGAAGAATCACTTTTTGATTTAAGAATTTCTTCATATTGTTTGGAACCCACTGGAATTATTTCTTCTTCAACATCCACAAACTCTCTACGACTTGGAGGTCTCTCTGTTATAGTAAAGGGTACAACACTGACCTCTTGCACAATTTTTTTTACGCATTCTTCTCTTATTTCAGTTTCTAAAGATCTAGGCTTACTTTCTGAAGTCTCTATAGTAGTTTTTGTAATAATTGTATCATTCTTTAGTACATCTTTTGGTTTAGGAGAAATAGATCCAAATTTTTTAATTTCTTCGTATTCAGAAGACCCAGCAGGTATAATTTCACTCTCTATATCTACGAACTCTCTCTGAGGTTTATCTACTTTAGTAATTTTGAAAGGAATGGCATGTTCTCCTTCAGTTTTTATCTTGATAACAGCTTCATGCAGCTCTTCCCTTTCAGATTCTGGTTGAGATTGAGAGGAAGAGAAATCTACTTTAGAAATAGATGATGAAAGAATTTCATCTGTTTTTAACTGACTCGATATCGTGGTATCTGAGCCTTCTTTGTCTTTTGAAGAATCATCATCTAATTCTACACTTTCGGATGTGCCTTCTATAGGAAAATGTTCAGGAATTAAGTCTTTGGGCAAAAAACGCATCTCATGTGATCTTTTCATTTTTCCCACCAGTTCAATATCATCTGACTTGTTACCATCTTCTTCACCAGATATTTCTTCATCACTTACATCTTTTAGTTTACCAGTGTGTTCTTTTTCAACTTCATGTAAAAATTGTTCCACATACGTGCTGCTTTCCATTAATTCTTCTTTTAATTCATTGGCTGATGGTACTAACGTTTCAGAGGCGTCTGATATATCAATACTAGCCACATGACTAGATCCATCCGAGTCAAGACTTTTCATACTTTCCCTTGAAGCAAGAGAGCTACCTGCTGTATAATAATCTTTCGACGTCCTAAGCGACTGTGAAGAAACATCGTGACTTGTAAGTGCTGTTTCAAAATCTGTACCACTTTGAGCTGTCATCATCGCTTCAATATCGGAAGATAAAGGCCTACCGTCAGAAGTTTCAAAACTATGATAATGGCTTTCACCTGAACTAGACCAGCCCTCAACCTCTGAAGCAGATCGTCTTTCAACGACACCTACTTTAGATTTTATATGTTTTTGAACTCTCAGTTTAACTTCAGGGCTGCCTTTTGAAGAACCTTCACGATCTGAAAAACTTTCAGTTTCTAAAATTGAATGGGGACCACTGTCTGATCTTAGGGATATATCAGCTGATTCTAAAGGTGGACTAAGTTCTTTGGCCTGAACAGTTTCTTTATCTTCAGAAATAGTAGGTTCATCCTGTGAACTTATCTTTTGTGAAATGCTATCGGATATTTGGCTGTCCATAATTTTATCTTGTTTATCTAAATTTATTTGAGACTTTTCTTGGTCATCTGCATGATGAGTTTCTTCTCTGATAGCTTCTGGTCTATCTGGGCTGATCAAAAGTTTAAATTGAAATTCAGATGGTGACTGCTTATATTTAATGCTTCCGTCGCTTTTTTCGCTTATGATTTCTACTTGCGCCGCTTCAAGAGATTGCTTGACTTCATCGATGGTTTTTTCCAAAACTGATAAGTCCGCAAGTGGCTGAGTAGACATGAGTGTATCTAAATCCACCTTTTCTGATTCAAGTTTCGTTGCATGAAACTCGGCAGAAGAGAGATCAGTATCGTAACCACTACTGCATATATCTTCGACACTTTTTTCTTTTACAAGTTTCATTTCTTCTTTTCGATGATCTGTCCCAGTTAGGTAAGCAGAATCTGCTTCAGTTGAAAATTCTGAAGGGTGTAATGTTTCTGCGCTTACAGTTGAATCTATAGATTTTTGTAATATTTCACCCTCATGAGATTCTAAAGACTTAACCATACACTCAGTATCAATGCTCTCACCGGACTTTATCATGATATCTTTAGAAGTAGTACTTATATCGTCCGATATTTCGTAAGTACTAGGAGACATGTCTACTTTGGAAGCTTTAGGTATTCCGTCTGTCTTGATTTCGCCGAAGGTTTTGATTTCTAAAACAGTATCACTGTTAGAACTTTTAGTTGTAGTACTAGCAGTGTCAAAAGTATCGGATTTGAGTGTTAGAGTTTTCTGTGGCTCCTCACCCTTACCTAAAGTAATTTTTTGTTCTGATAATTCTAATACTTGATCCTGCATTTCCTGCAAGGGTAGTTTTATAGGTGACCTAACGGGTTTTTCTTTCTTAGGTGTTTCAATTGCCTTATCATCATGTGGTAAATCAGGTGCAATTTCAGATTCCGAATGTGTATCTTGGCTTCCAGTTCGACTAAAAGTACTCTTAATTGGTGATGTGGAGACTTTAATCTCTTTTATAAAATCAACTTCATAAACCTCATCATCTTTCTTAAATGATTTCGATTTACTTTTTGGACTTGTTTCACATGAATCTCTCCTTTCAGTGGCTTCACTTTTAAAACTAGGAGCATGAGAAGCATCCGAGCTCAAATCATCGTGTTCTTTACTTTCAATAACAGATTCTTCTTTGTGATGTTCTGTTTTAGAACTCACTACCTTGCCTTTCTCGGAGACCTCAACACTTGAAACTACTTCATCTTTTTCAATAATCTTTAACGATGAATCGACGAAAGCTATTCTTGATTTCATATCTTCGTCTTCTTTGATATCTTCTAGCTCACCTGGTTCTGTAAAGTATTCTTTACCCCATTGATCATGAGACATATCTCGTTCTGAAATTTTAACTTCATGTTTCTTTCGAATCGTATCATCTTTAAGAGCAGTCATTCTCTCCTCTGATTTAGTTTGCCTTCCTGTATATAAACCTTGTTCAGTAAATTCCCTTTCCACTTTGACTATATCTGTGTCATCAGTGCATCTTAATACTGTTTTAGTTTCAATATCTGATCTTTTTGCAGTTGCTTCATGAGCTTTTTCTAATTTCTTTTGAGAACTTTCAGTTTGGTCACCATCTCTTCGAATCATAGATTTTTCTTTAACTTCATGTTCTTGACCTCTAAGTTCATGTGTTGTTTCAGTTTTTATAATTAAGGAATCGTCATCAGAAGATGATACTTGCTTAGTCTCTGAAAAAAATTCCTGTCCCGAAATTTTTCGAGTTTCTATCTCTTTATGAGTTAAAACTGTGCTAAAATCGCCTGATGTACTAAGGCCTGCAACCATACTGGATATGACGGCATCAGGGTCAATATTTTGAAATTTTAATTGGGAACCTTCTATAGTTTTATGAACGGAGGAAGATGAAGTTGAAGTTTCAACCCTTGACTCAGAAAAAAAGGTGTCAGGTGAAGTACATTTTTGCATATCTTCCATTTGAACAGCTAACTGCTCCTTTTTTATTTGATCTATAACGTCAATGCTTTTTTCAATTGTGCGATCTACAAGTTCTATAGCACCACTGGTTATAGTTGGCTGATCAACATTTACAAAAGTTAAGTTATCAGCTACATGTTTAGTTGGCGATTTAGGTCTAGCAGCAGCAGTTAGTACCTCTGACGCGTGTGTTAACATATCTGAAAAGGAAAAAAATTTTTTGTGTTATAATAATAATAACTATAATTTTTATAAAAGTCGTATATGAATTTCAAAAATAATTTTATAACATTTCACACTGAGATAAATTGACCATGTATAAACAATGAGTTGTATATAATTGTATATAATATAAATAATATATATTACAAAGGCAGTGAAAGCACCTAAGCATTTTATATGACCATGATGCAATAAAATATAATGTGGCGAAAGCTGAAGTGAAAGTCGATGGAAAAATAAACTAAGGCGATTCTGAATCAAAGCGAAACGTTACTCAAAGATGAAGATTATTACAATGTGTAAACAAAAAATTGTCATGTGAGTCAAAGACAAAAACAAACTTGTCCCACTAGGAAGAGTAAAAAGCGACAATAATGAAACAATGATATTACACTTCTGCTGTGAGTCCACTTACCTAAGGCAACGTAAGGGCTCCGCAAGAAAGAAAGTAAAATTTACTGTGCTGACAAATATTTCCATAACTCATGTGATTTTCCAAATATATTACAATATTGTACGATGGAGGGATTTTTTGTAAATTATTAAATGCAGTGTTAATGCGTTCCTTATTAATTTATCTTTTTTATTCAATTAAAATTAAGTATGTAACACATTAAAACTACAAAATATGACGGGTTTTTATTATTTATATTATTTAGTATAGTCAAATGATGTTGAAACCTTCTTCTACCTACGTGGGAGTGAAAGAGAAATACATGCGATAATTGGCAAATGAACAGTGTGGCAAACAAGGATCACACTAATTAATTTCTCTTCTACTACACTATTATGTTATGAGTAAGGTTTCGCTATGACTCTACTTTGCCACTACTTGCAGTAAGCTAATGCTTCTGTTTTTTTATTTCAATTACATTAAAGCTATCAATAAATAGGTACGTGTAATAAAATCATCTATATAAAAAATCAGATGTTAATGTCAGATGCATGTAAGTTTAATATATATATCTTTTGTGTATCGCATTCTATAAACTCATTCACGAAATCCAAATAAATACTATAGAAATTCATGATAGAAATGGAACTTTTAACTGACAATTAATAACATTTTTTATAGAAGTATACTTTTGCATACTGACCACTTTGATGTGCCTCTGTTTCACTAATAAGGCTATCTCCTGCAGATGAGGCTCTGGGAGATTGACGACTCGCATCCAGGAACGATGATTCAGAACCTATGTAGTAATATGACGAAAATTTAGCTTCTAATCAATTCTACGGTGTTACGTCGTGTTTAGCGTTCTGCAGTGGTTGTGAAGTGAATGAATAAAGTGAAACATGAACGCAACGTGGTGATTCTAATACGGAATGTGTTTAACATCAAAAATTCTAGACTCGAACACTACAAACTCTTTAATACCCACTTTCTTTTGTGGATATAAAGAAATGTACCAGTAGCATTAAAAATTTTCTTATTTTATGCGTTTCTTCCCTAAAATAATTACTAGAAGTACCCCCAATACGTCTTTATACTTAATATTTTTCAGATAATAATCCTACTAATATTATAAATGTGAAAGTTTGTGTATTTGTTTGTTTGTTTGTTTGTTACTCCTTCACGCAAAAACTACTGAACCGATTTTCATGAAATTTGGCACACACATAGAGGGCAATTAGATTAACATATAGGATATTTTTTATCCCAGAAATCCCGCGGGATCGGAATTTACGCGGGAAAACCTTCTTCGCGTATGGGGTATAAATAGCTTCTAAATATAAAACTAACAAGTCTGTCTTCCCGGAAATCCCGCGGGATCTGGAGTTACGTGGAATAAACTCCTGCGCGTAGTTGCGGGCTTAAATTTTTATGCGACCTTTACTAGGAGATTGAGGAAGTTTTGAAGCAACATATAGGGTACTGTTTATCCCTGAATTCCCGCGGGATTAGGATTCACGCGGTAAAAACTCATACCCGGGAATGAGGTCGTGGGTTCAGATGTTTATGGGACTTTCAGTGGGAGGTAGAGGAGGTTATGGAGCATTATATAAGCTACTTTTTGTTCCGGACTTCCCGCGGGATCGAGATTTACGCGGGAAAAGCTTCCATGAGCGAATGAAGTCGCGGGCTCATTAATATCTATATATCGGGATATCTATACATAATATATCGGGAATCGAACCGGCTTTTTTTGTCATGATCAACTTTATGTTGCTTTTTCGAGGGTCAGCATCGCTTTAGCTGGTCTTTATGTTTTGGCACCCGAATGAAAAACTACCAATGTAGTTTAAAAATATAATAGTTTGGAATGAAAAAACCCCGACGTTTATATCTTAAAGTCTTTTTATCGATTTTCTCAAGATCTACATAACGGATTTTTGTACGGTATGACTAAAACGTAGTAAAAAATCAACTGTTCTTAAGATGTGTGGAGTGTGTCTTAATATGTGTGGGGTCGGGATTAACGCAGGAATAACTTTGTGACACACTGAGTTCCACGCGGGCGGAGCCGCGGGCAACAGCTAGTATATTATACATTACCTCTTAGTTGTAAGCTTGTTTGTTTTTCTCCACTTTCCGGCTTCGTTTTTTCTCTTATACTTAAATCGACGGGAGAAGGAGGTGGCGTCTTTGAAAACTTCGAGGCGAGATCTGTAAATGCGTTTGAGGAAAGGAGTAGGTACAAATAATATAATTATATGCTATTGTAAAACACTGTATATTGTGGATGTTTAATAAACTCTTACCATGTGTGACATGGGTGGAATCAATTCTTATAAGGGCACCTTGCGCCGATATATCTTCTAAAAGATTTGAGCATCTTCTATTGAGCTCTTTCATATCTGGCACTTCATTATCGTCTAAAACTTGATCTTCTGGTTCTTGAGCTTTTTTAAAAATAGACTTTTTTTCTAAATCTGTACCGGATTCTGCAACGCTACCTTCACTTTTTATTACTTCGGTTTTAACTGCTTCTGTTACTTTATCTGTATCCTTGACCAAATCTTTTCCAGATTCAGTTATTTCTGATATTTTAGCCTTTTCTATTGACTTTTCATCAATTTCGCTCAGTAATTTACTCTCAGTAAATATAGAAGTTTCTTGAGAGGAACTCGAGGAAAATTTTACGACTTTAGATACTGATCTCTCTTCTTCTATGAAGTCTTTACTTATTGTCATACCATCAGAAGCATCAGAAGCTAATGTTTTTGAGACATCAAAAGACGAGTGATCTTCGGAAAATGTTTTTTCGTCTATTGATCTTGAAGTTTCCCTTACGCTTTCTATAGAAACTTTTGAAAAATCTTTACTTAAATCAGCTGTAGAATCTTTTGACAACTCATTTGTCGCAAAATCTCTTGAAGTATCTTTACTGTCGATTGAAGATTTTGAATAGTCTTTTGTTAAATCAATTGATTTCTTAGACAAATCTGGTGTTCCCCGGTCTTCTACTTGCTCTTCAATTTTTGAATCCTCTTTTGTTTCCATGGAAGTTTTAGAAGGATCTTTAACTAACTCAGCTCCACTGATTTTTGAAAAGTCAGCGGATGTTCCATCCTCCAAAACTGACTTTTGATCTTCATCGGACGATTTCGTTAAAGTTGATATAACAGTGGTAACAGAAGACTCAGTGGTTGATTTTGATACTAAATCAGAATGCAAAAAGCTGCCTACAGTAGGAACTTTTGTAGCTTTAATTTCTTCAATTTCTGTTAAAACTTTCCTTGTAAAATCGAATTTATCATCAGTTTTTGATTTTTGAGATGTATCTAATATTTCTTCGGTGTATTTAGATTCTTCACCAAGAAAGTCACTCTAAAATATAAACAAACATTAAACAAAGGTGCAAATTTACAATAAATTACTTTATGGTAAATAAAAAATTATTTTTACTCACTTCTTTTTCGGGAAAATCGTCCGCATCATCCAGCGAATCTGTTCTAATTTTTCTAGCATCAAAACTAGATGTGGGAGCTTTTACGTCAATATCAGAGCTAGGTTCAATTATTTCTAACACTTTTGCTTTGTCCATGTCTAAAAAAAATTAAAAGAAATTTACTAACTATGAAATTGGAGCCTTGAGATGATGATGGAGCCTGATGATGATGAGATTTGAGGATTACCTGATTCAGAATCCGTGTAAATTTGTTCTTCCACTTCATCTGGCGAACTTTGAACTGAAAATGTCCTAGGTGGTTTTTTCTTCGGCATAATCATAATCTCCCCGCTGTCCCTCGATAGAGACTTTATTAAACCTGGTCTTTCCTTTGTAATAATTTTAGACTCTTCAAAAACAACTTCCTTTTTACTTTCACTTTCGTGTTCTTTGACATCTTGCGCAGCATCTAAATATTCTTCAACGGTTGTCACTGCCTCTTCTATAATAGAATCTACAGATACTTGTTCTGCAATATCATGTTTTTCTGGTGTTGGTTCAACAATGAGTTCTTCTGAAGAAAGATCTACGTCTTCTGAGGCCTGCTTTATAATTATTTCTATGTTATCTGCCATTTGTTTCATGGCAGAATCAGACTTCTTTATTCCTGTTTTACATTCATCTTTTTTACTCAGAGTAGTACTTGGTTCAATTTTTGGAGGTTCTTCGTCTAATTCAGTGTCAGATTCGGCAATCCTTTCCAGAGATATTGCAGGACTTACACAAGAATGCCTCCTTTCTTCTTTAGCAGGTACTTTGGCATCGTAGCTTCTTTTTTCAGTTTCTACTATCATTTCTTTGGTTAAAGTTTTAATATCTTTATCACTCACGGGACTTCTGGCAGCAGCTGCAATGCTTCCTTTTTGCAAGATATCATCAATAACTGGTTTCACTTGTTCTTTTGTTATTTCAGAAGATTCATCAGCATCTTTAAAACCAATTTTTTTAAGATCCTTTGTGTCTGTAATTTTTTCTGTCAAATTAAACTTTCCTAAAGTGTCTGTCCTTATTTTTGTAACGTCAAATTTTGTTGATTTCTCACTTTTAGCATTTTTATCAGTTTCTGTCAATATGGTTGGTTCAGTAACTTCAGAGGATTTCTGGATTATTTCTACGTGCCTGGTGGAAACAACTGGTTCAGTTTTCTTAATCGAAGATGTGACAATTTCTTTTTCTAAGACGGTGTCCATTGGTATACTTTCAGAAAGAATTTGTACCTCCTTTGGTAGTTTTACGATTTCTGTTACAACTGCACTTGTCGTTTCTACTTTACTAATGGTCTCTGTAACACTTGTTTTTATTTTTTCTCCATCAGCTGTTTTGATAGTTTCTGTGACAGTAACTCTGGTTATTACTTCCCCAGTGGGAGCTGTTATGATTTCAGTCACTGTTGAAGTAGTAGTGTCTCCAACTGTTTTTATTGATTCAGTTACGCTAGATTTCTGTTCCACAGCAGGTTTCACGATTTCAATTACTCTTGATACACTTTCTTCTTCCTCTTTAGTCACCGCGGGCTTGATAATATCCATCGTAGATGTTATTTGTTCAGAAACTTTGGTAGGTTCAATTATGCTAGTTATCTTTTCAGAGCTTTCACGCTTCAGTTGTTCTTCACGTTCCCGGCTTAAAAATTGACTTGTGATGCTTTTATCTGCTATTGAACTGGAAATTGAAGGAAAATATAACAATATTGTGAAATACTGCAAGATGTAGGTACCTAAATTTAAAATTTATCCCTACCTTACTTCAGAAATGTGGGGCAGTTTGTGCACATATTCTTCAGGAAATCCTTCCACGTCATCTAAAGAATCACCATGAGTTAATTTTGCTAATTTTGATGGTTCTGCAGATTTTTCTGAAAATAAGATTTTCGGTCGAATAGATAAGCTTATGTCATACCGTGTTATCGTGTTAAAACACGATTATGTTACACAAATATTTCTTCCGTAGCAAGATTACTATACAATGAGGCAATAATTAACGTTGAATTATCAACGATAAAGAAAAGGTGAGCTCAATAAGTACGACCAATTTTATTTCAATTTTAAATACAACAAATAAATTATTATATTATTGTTATGCCAATAAATTTATAGTTTATATTGGCATAATATTTAGTCGGAAGTGCAGCTAATATGACGGTAGTAAATAACATTAGTAGAATAATCGAGTTTATATTTCGATTAAATATCCGCGTAGTTTAGTACTATAGCGTTTGTTTCCAATATCGTTGACGTTACTTAATTGGTCTTTATTTGAAAGGAAACAGGACAAGTTTTCTTAACAATAAGCTAGTACATACCGGAAACTTGGGTTGTTATATTAATTACTTGTTTGACTTCAACTTTTTCTTTTCCAGTATCTACGTGTGTTCCTTGCGTTGCAATATCATCTTCTGATTCTTCAAATGTGTAATCTCTTGATTCTGTTAGGCTATGTGCATCAGATAATCGTTTTTCATCTAGACGTAGTTCACTAACAGAACCTGACCCTGCTGATGTAACAGACTGTCGTTTTTTCATATCTATTAAAAAATATTATATCATGAGTACAAAAAAGTAGGCGCGCCTAAAAGCAAATTATAACGAGTCTTGAATAAATAAAATAAATACCTATTTCAGTGACTTCATCTTTAAGTAATTGAGGTTTTGAATCTGTTTTTTCTATATGGTGAATAATATTCTTTACTGATTTTACTGCCTCGGTTTCTTGCAATGGTTGATCTTTGATTTCCTCTTCCTCCGATGATGTTTTCTTGTCTGTTACGGCATCTTCAGAACTTATCCTATCCGAAATTCCTTCAGACGATTTACGATCAGATATTTCAATTTCCCTACTATCTTCCGATGAAATTTTATCTGATGGTTCATCTTTATCAGATGATCTGTCAATTTGTTCTGCTTCGGTAACAAACATTTGAAATTCCTGTTTCTGCTTTGGTAAGTCAACATCTGTTTGTAAGCCACTGAGTTTTGATATAGATATGGATTCAGTTCTAGAATGACGTTTGGGTCCCATTTTTTTGAAAACAGCATCTGATTCTCTACTAGAATCTGAGTCTTGTTTCTCTTCAATTGCCTTAGGATCTATCCTGATTGCCGTGAAACCTATACTTTCTTCAAATTTTTCGTCACCAAATCCACTTCCTGAATCTCCAGTTTCTTCATATTCTGCTCTTTCATCAAAATCGGATGAAGATACTTTAGCTTTAGCATCTGACTGATCGGATTTTAAAGATTCAGCTTCAGAATGACGCCTTGAATCTGTATGTTCAGAATCTTCCAAGGAATCAGAGTATATTCGTTTGGAAAAGAAACATTCTTGAACGGAATCGTCTTCAGGTACAGTCTCAATGAACTGCCGTGCTTTTGCACTTATAACTGGGGATTCTTTAGGGGAAACCTGTATTATATTTATTTTATTTAAACTTTACCATTTATTTAAAACTTTCATCAGTTGTTAAAATAAAAATATATAAAAATAATATATTTAAAAATTAAAATATGTATGTTATTTATCTTACCTTTTGTTGATCTGTTGATGAAGGAATTGGAACATGAACTAGTGCACTATATTGACATTCATATTTCAGAAACTCTAAGGTTTCATCTCCCATTGAAGTCCCTTTTTTTCCAGTAATGATTTCACTAGATGATACTTCTACTACCTTTTCTAGCACCTCTTTATCACTAATTGGTTTGTGTGCTGGACTAGTGCCAATTTGATCATCTAAGTCCGAAAATTGGGACGCTTCATCTAGAGAATCACTTCTATGTTTCGAATATACCTGAATAAAATTTTATATTTTAGGCTAACAAAATATTAAATTTTCAACTAATAGTACATATATATGTAATAAATAAAATTTCGTACCTTCGATTCAGTTTGCGATATAAAACTGACATCTCTCTCGGTACTTTGTTGTAAATCTGCTAAGGAATCAGCTTTGTCGTATGCGGAAGGCGCGGAAGATTCTTGGGAAATTTTGCGACCAGTTAGTTCCTCAGATCCCATCGAATCAGTCTTAGTATGTTTACTAACTTCGGACTTAGTACTAGTAAGTGACTGTTGAGGTTCCGTCTAAAATTTAATATTAATAAATTCTAAAAGTAACGGAGTGTTGTCAATTCTTTAAAATGCATGATAATATTGTAATGAGGATAAAATAAATAATCACAATTTAATGGTTCAACATCATTCCTTTAAGACCTACCAAAAGTAATGAAGCTTCTGATCACCAATATGTGACGTGCTGACGTCATATCTATTATAGACCATTTACAATGGATTATTTTGAAAAACCACTGACATTGATATCCGAGATACACGAGGCCAGTCTTTCAAGCTAGCATACGAAGCTAGCAAAACTATACTAGCTCGAGACGCTATGCTTCTTAGCGTTCTCACTAATTTACTAGGCAAGAAAAGAAACTTGTCTATATACTTATATATGAAGGCAGAGCTATAAGCTAGCTTTTTACTTGCTTGCTAGCTCACAAACTACTTTCATGCGCTATCCTTGCTTGAAAAACTAGCCTCTTGTATATTGGACATGATAGCGAGTACTTATTTTTATAATTGAGTGGTTTTAGTTCTTATACACATACTTAACTTTATAATAAATAGAATTTTATTGAAATTTTAACGTACCCTCTGCCTTAGTTTTTCACTGCTGGATACGTCTTTCTCTTCCAGTGTTTCAGTGATTTCCTCTTCACTTACTTTAGCTCGCAATTCTTCAGTTAATTGTTTCTCTAGTTTATGTTCTTTTATAGCAATGGATTGATCGTCTTTTTTGTCATCGTCATCAGATTTATCATCTTTATCCTTATCACTGGTATATGTAGGGTCATAGGTGTCTGGAATTTTATGGAGTGTGAATTTGTCAGCTTCCATTTTTGATTTGAGTCTTTCCTTTTCTACTTTTACTGTAGTTTGAGATTCAGTTTCAGTTTCTGAGTCAGTTGACTTTTTAAGAAACTCGCTGTCTTCTTCAGACGAAACTTGCACTAAAGTTGAGTCTGTTCTTGCAGTTTTTGGAAAGGTTTTCGTTTTTTCTTCATGTTTTATTTTTGAGTCAAATTGTTGTATTGTTTCTTTTACTGACTTAACGGTCTGTTCTTCTATATGAACGGAACTTTGTTGTGTTGTATGAGTTTCTATGCTGGACATCTGCCTAGATTGCTCACGAACAAATTCTTGAGTATATTCAAATCCTTGATCTTGCTGTAATGTATGTTTCTTTAACGCTTCTTTGGTTAATTTAACTGGTATTTTTGATACTTCCAAGGATGGTTCTCGGGACATTTTAGTTTCGAAAACATGTATTTTATCTCTTAATGTAGCTTCTGCTACATCTTTTTCCTCATCTGTTACAAGATCCGGTGACTTATCACCATCTTCAATCCTTTCACCATCTTCAATCTTTTCTTGCATTCTGGCATTATCCATTTCTTTTTGTGTAATCATTTCTTTTGTATGTGTTTCAACTTTACTCTCAAATGTTTGTTTTACTTCTTTACTTTCACTTGTAATAGACTTACGAGGAATTATTGTTACATTTGAAAAGTCACCAGAGGGGAACCTCATAGATTCATTTCGCATGTGCCTTTGTAAATGTTTTGGTGTAGGTTTACCAGGCGACGAAGGGTCATATTTTCTAAACTGTTCAATGGGCCTTTCAGGTTTGGGTTCTTCTTTCTTTGTTTCTACAGTTTCCTTTTGTACCTCAATTTCCTTTATTTCTTGTATTTCAGTGGAATCTGGAGATGGTTTTGAACGAGTTCTTTCCATTTTAGGCTCTTTATCTTTAACCTGTAATATTTATCGCAAAAAATATGATATTTTTAAGTAAATATTGTTTTAATTACGTACAAGTGTTTTATTCAAAACATGTTAGGTTTTTGCAGACTCTGATTTCTAGGCATAATAATTACCTACAATAAGTTATTTATGTATAAGTTCACAAAAACGAGCATAATAATTCGCAAATAATAACTCTTTGCAAATTATAGTAATATACCTATGTAACTTTAAATTTAAATACCTGTTGTTCAATGTCGTGAAACTTCTTGATGTCTGGTTTTATTTGCGTTTTTATTTCTATGATTTCTTCACGGATTTCTTTCTTTTGTTTAGAGGCCGGAATTTTACTTGAGCTAAGTTTTTTCGTTATTTGTTCCTTTCTCTCAGCTACGCTCTTCTTAATTTCTGTGAAAAAATATTATTCATCAGTTTAGACAAACAACTTCATATAAATCTCATTTTATTTGTTTATAAAGGCGAGTTTTTCATATACCCTCGTCTTCCTCGCTATCTTCACTTGGTGTAGGTGTTCTTTCAACTTCACTTTTATCAACCACTGACTTTTCTTCTGGAGAGTATTTAGCTTCATCCTGATCGTGCTCTGATTCGCCACGTTCGGGAATTTGATTTTCATCATAAATTTTGTCTTTCAGTTTATTATCTTCTTCAGCTATAAATGTAATTTATTTGTTAATTATCAACAGCATTTTACGGTTTTTGCCCTAAATTACATGGTCTTGGTCAATAATAATTAAAATTTATTATAAATACCTTTGTACGCCTCAATTTCTTCAGAGGCTTGTCTTTCTTGGTAAATATTGCGCTGTATGCGCCTTTCGTTAATAGTCTCAGACTGAGGCGCAATAATATCATCTCTTCCAATCCTGCATAATGCTAGCTCAAGAGAATTATCTGTAAAATGAACCAAGTGCTAATGAATCAAACCATGCGTTTTTTTAATAATTTCATTTAAAACCAATATTCGTATAATATTTTAAAGAGACAGAAAAACAAACCTTGAGCCTTTGTGCCCGATTGAGTCTTCCATAGCTTCAACATAAGTTGCGCTTGTTCTGCTGCTGTTATTCGTTTGGCCTGAATCTGATTGACGGTAGCAACGCTCACGCCTAATTCATATGCCAATGCTACCCAATCCTTTCCGAGTAAATTACAAATATCTTCCAATCTGATACAAACATAAAATAACATTCGTATTACAACTTAACATAAGCTCTAAAAATAGATTTCTTGTCTGACAAAGACAACTCCTTCCTATCAGAATCAACCGTTATATATTATCAAGAACTTCTAAAAGTACACTATTTACCTTGGGTCACTAAGTCGTTGTCTCCATATTAACTCTTGTTCTTCAGTTCGATGTGGCACCGTGTCCGTTGAAACAGGCGATATTCTTTCCACAGGAAGGTCATCTGGTACCATGATATTGAGTACCGCGATCTTAAACAGATAAAAATATTGGATTTTCTTCATAAATAACTGATATTTCCGTTTGACGAAATTTCGTTTTGAAATTCTTTTTAATATTAAGTACTGAAAAATTCTTTAAACTTTTCGTGAACACATTTGTATATTAAAATATATATATAAAAATGGTGCCATTTTCTACCAGTGAACCTATAGTGATAGTGAGAAATTGTACCAGACGGCAAAAATTTAATTTACCCGAAAGTATACATATAAAAATATATGGATACAAGATGTAACTAGTGATTAGCAATTTATAAAAGAGGGATTATTCTTGACATAAAAAATATTTTAGGGATTCTTATGGAATCCTCCCATTACACAAGGAACCCCTGTACACAGTCCTACTTTTAGAACAAATCATGTTATATAAGCGGTCTCGGTTAGCACTATGTGAAACAGATGAACCTATTCATGACGTTCTTGGTTATAGTATATAACTTACTGGGGAAGGCGAAGGTTCTCCTTTGGGAACCTTCGGGTCTCTCATGAACTGGCACCTGCACATCGGCTCCAGGTCCTGAGTCTTAATCATCACCGGGAATGCCACTCTGTTCTCACGGAAAGCTCGGAAAGGTATCGATAGTTGTTCACCAGATTTGGCTACTGGAACTAGATTTCCACCAAATTCTAAGTATATCGGTTTTCCTTCATGTACCTGTAATATTTGGGATGTAAGCAACTTTAAGTTAACAGGAGGATCAGGTTAAATAAATTATCTTACTAATACTAAAAGTTTTGTTTGTGCTATTGTTTCATTAATGCTAAATTTACAAAGGAGGTTGTTATTAAAAATGAAATTTGGCTAAAAGGAAGAAAGCCCAAAACGAGATGAAAGAAATAAGTATCTAAAACTAGAACAGTTTCTTCTTGAAGTCATCCAAAGTCATAACGTACCTCAACATCACGGCTTTTTGCAACTTGAATAAATCTCTCAATACGTTCTAAAGCTTTATCTTCTTTGTCATCAGTAACACAGAACATTCTCAGCTGCGCTTGGCATTCGTCAGTTCTCTTGGCGTAAACCACAAAACGTGCCATAAATGGTACATGGATTGCCTCCCTGGAAGAAATACAGTGAAATGATAGGCACATTATACAATGAAAGTTGAAGGTAAAATAAAATGAACTAAGTTTGAAAAGTAAATTAATTAAAGTAATTAAAATATATTTGCCTATATAACTCTGTAGCCATCTTAGTAGCATCTTCAACATGTCGGCAATCGATCAACCAGTAGCGAGCAGAAACAGTTGTAGTGAAAGAGACGCAATCGTTGACAAACGTCAATGGAGTGTTCTCAGTAACATCTTCCCAGTGAGCTCGATTTGTTCCTCCTGTTGTAATTTGCCCAATATGTAATTTTTGATTGTAATCTTACAAAACTTCCAAGCTTTTAAATCCGAAGTCACACGCAACTATGCACTTTTGAAATTGCCAATTAGTTTAAACATAAGCAATAAATGCATTAGCGGCTTAAACGCTGTTTGTTGAACTGCCACAATAATTTTGCCTCAATAAATGCATGCTCAAAGCTAATACTGCTACCTATTCGTTTCTTCTACAGAAATGCCATCATTAACTACGATTACATTCACTTTACAGAAAGTATCTTAAAAATGTTTAGTAAATGTATACATTTAGAATATTTTATAATTTAGACAAAAATAAACATTTGCCAAAAATGGTGTAGAACAAGGTAATAAATTGGAAAGACAGGTAAAATAATACAAAAAGAAAAATAAAATAATGTTTCCAAAACGGCCTATAGCAAACACACACACAAGCAAGGACGACACACCACACGAAACGCATAACATACCGCATCTTACTTGTTACAAATGAAAAAGTGACTTAGGTGACACATCTTGCACGTAAACCTGCCTATTTATATAAGTGCTACATTTTTGAAAATAAAAAATGATACTAAAATTTTAAACGAATCGTCAAAGATTTTGGTCTGGTTTTTCGGAAAACAGATCTCTCGAAGGACATTTGTCTAATAAAATAAAAATCTCTGATGTCAATAAGAGTGATTCAAATAGTGAAGAAATGATGTAAAAGATAAACGAAAATGATAAAATAATTGAACTGATAGGCCGTTTTGGAAAATAACAACGTTAGTACAAGCAAAATAATATAACTCTTGGGATCATTGACGCAGTATGAAATGGAAATGAAGAATATGGCACCGACTTGATTCGTAAATAATTTTCGGTACGCTAGATAATTGTAGTTGTTTAAAATTGTAAGGGTGTGGCAGCAGTTAAATTGCAATCAGCTAAAACTCCTGTTTAAATCATTATTGCTAAACCGTATCGTGTGAGATAGATCGCTGTGCATTGTTTCCATGTTTCAAATTCACTGATTTTATGATACATAGTGAATGTGAAATAATAAAGCGTAAAAAATTCAGCCCGTGCAAAGAGGAAAAACGTATGAAAAGCAAAATATGTTTAAGCATTCAAAAAGTGTCCGAGGGAAGAAAATTAATGTGTCTGATAATTATACTCTTAAACTAAACCAAATCGAGTATAAATATCGTGAAGGGGATGATATGAAAACAAGAACAGAATTAAAGGGGGGACGAAAACAAAATGAAAAAAAATAACGTGGATCTTAAACCGATTAGTCTTTGTTTTTATAGTTAGTTTGTAAAGTACCTCTAATTTTTTTACCTTCGAGAGATCTTTTGCGAAATACCCCTGATGGTGCGCGCCGAAAAGGTGGCAGCGTAGGTATAATATAGCGCCACACACGGTGAGCGTGCAACACACACAAACACACGAGAACAAAGACAATGTAGACACGCACAAAACGCACACAGGGACGCACCCTTTAGCTGCTCTGTGTATTTGCTATAAGCGATTCTTAAATATTATTATCCCTTAGTGTCCTTACAGTTTTAAACTTCAAATGGTCAAGTGTTGTTTAGAGTAGAATAAAAAATGAAAACTAGTCTATAGATATAATCATTGTTTCGTTCAACATGCTCATCCCGATGTCTAGAATTTTGGGACATGTAGTTCTAAAACGTATCAATATTTTGTTCTTTCTACTCTAGTCTTTACACTTTATGAAAGAGACAAATTACTATTATTTTAGATATAGATTGAACTATGAGATTTTGACTATCTAGATAATAATGAGTACTATATAAAATTTCAAGTTTCTAACGTCTACCGTATTTATAACTGTAAGTTTACGGAATACGAATACGAATTAAAAGGTTATAATTATTGATTTCGTCTATGCCTCTCTACGCAACTAGCGTGTTGTAATGGAATATTGGTCAATTACTATAGTTCTTGTACCTATTTATAATTTAAGCAGAATTATTATAAGCCTAGTATTCCTAAATTTTGTAGGCTGACTTACCTCCAACTTTTGCAAAGCCATATTCTTTATGTCGTCAAGATAGCAAAAAGCCATACTCCATTGCAACACTTCACAGACTTTTTCTTTAATTATTGGAAACAACTACTTAATTATTGATTTAATAAAAGCGAGAGTAGCTACAGCTACAAATTTGTGAAAAGTAAATTGGTTGACCTGATTCTAATGATAATTTTCAAGTTCAGTCAATGTGATTTTTTATCGATATTTTTTAATCTTTCCTCTTTTAAGTAATTGATAAACATGTTGCTTTACTACAATAATAATGAAAATCATCAAAGCAAATTAATATTGTAAGCTTTGTTATTTATTATGGCGAGAACGATAAACAGTTACTGCCATTACGTCCCATTGACAGAACTTTGCCTCAAGTATTGTTTCCAGCAACTAATTTAATCTGTAGTAAAGATAAAGCGAAATATTTTTGCATACCTGATATGGAGCAAAGTAGTCTAAGGGTTGGAGCTGATGATGTGCTGTACTGATTTGTCATTCCTTGAGTATGGGGTCTTGGAGCGGGCATACTGAGGGTTATAGCTTTATGGAACTTCCTGCGTCGTGGCTCTACTGTCACAACAGGAGATACAGCCACTCCTCGACCTAGTAACTTCGCCGTTAATTCTGAATCAATTATCTGGGCCTGTAAAGTAAGTGTCGAAGAATTTGTTAGTATTAAAAGATTTGGTATTATAATAAAGTCATCTAAAGACCAAACGCGATCGATAAATAAAAATCATGCTTTAGGTGATAGCGCATAGATGTGTGCAGATCAAAGCAAATTAAAATACATTTTGTTGTACTTACCTCAGAAATACAATCTTTTTCTTCAAAGACACTGATTTTATGCACATTTATTGAACATACTGGATTTTGTGTTTAATCAAGAACCAAACAGGAAAGGTGGCGAAGAGCAGACGGTGCATTAAGCAATAATGAACATATGAAATCACAAGAAAAGCAGTTTGAAATAAAACTTCATAACCACATTTCGAATAATAATCGCAGTCGTACATCACATTTCTCACACATGCGCTTTAAAATCAGGATGCAACACACATTTTACTAATAAGCTCAAAACACTAAAAATAATGGCAAATAAAATATGTACAAATCATGCAAATCTCACGCTTGGTCTTTAGGAAATAACACAGTTTCACAAACAGACAGTTATATTAACATGTCAAATTGAAGCAAAACTTATCATCACCCAATAAATTTAGCAATCGTCTTAAAAATACACGATTATGCTACTTATCTATATTAATTATTTTTAAAAGATCTCACTTAACATTGTACAAAACCACACAATCAGAAAACATGATTAACATTATATAATTCACAAGATAACCAGTAACATTCGTAGTAGCATGCTAAGAATCACGCCTAAAGACCAACTAGCGAGTACCAATCCAAAACTCGAAACTCCACGCTGTGTGAGAAAAGCTTTACACTGAGCAACTGTAGTGATTTCATATTTCAAACTTGCTTAAATTGAAAACAAAGCATTCTCGTAAAAATTACTTTATTCATCATTCATCTACAAATAATAAGTATTTTTAAGTAATTCTAAATTTATTGGGTATATAATATTACAATTACAATGTTACGCAATATCTAGTAATTTTGTAATTTAGAATCACATGTCTAAGACCGATATCTTAGGTCGATACAATTTTATTAGATATGTTGTATTTATTTTTAAATGTATTTCATGTTCAAAACATTATTATTTCTCACTATTCGCCTTTACTTCGTATTATTTTTCGTTCTACAAACTGGTAACTTCAGAATTATTCAAAACCCTAAGGGATTACTTATAATATAAATGCTATAAATCACTAAAATTCCGTAATACTGTTTGATTAATAATTTTTACTGAACCCTTATGAATCAAATAGACTCATACATAATCGTTAGCGAGAACTTAAAGAAACATTATTTACGCAGAAAATTATCATTTTCCCTTGATGAGTCTATTCAATTCGTGTGGTTACAGTAAGTAACCTATCCTAAATAATAAAAATATAATTGTAACCAAAACAGATTTTGTTTATTAAAATAGCAAGTTATACATATTTCATCTCGTAAGAAAATATATTGATAAAATGTATACATACATTAAAAAACATATGGTTATATTCGTTCGTATTGCGTTTAAGACGGAAAGCGTAAATACGAGTATAATGGGCATGAAAAAATATTGTTCTTTATAATGTAAGGCTTAGGGCATATTGCTTAGGGTAAGGCAATGTGAATATTGCTTTGGAAATCTTAAATTTAACACAACTACGCGATCCTTAACTATTGGATTTATTTAACAAACGTGAAAAAATAATATTTGGCATATATTTTTGTACTATAGGTAACCATTTATTCAGAACACAAATATTTGGCTGTAATTTTTCTACGATCCGTTTTATTTTAATCACGCAACCTATCCAAAATCTTTTCAAACAATTTGCTTATTTCAGAAAAGGGACTTAACTATTAAGCCTAGAAATTCCTCTTAATCACAATGTATCAAAATTTCAAAAATTAAATGCAACTTTTTCCAATTATTTGGAAATTCTTCTAAGGCTAAATATCGCTTCAAAACCCCACATGGCTATGGACACTGTTTTACTTGCCTCTAGTATTGATGGGTCTAATTCACAGCAACAAACCCTATTCAATCAATCGGCATTTAAATTCGACTTAAAGCTAATGTTTCGCAAACTAGTAAGAAATTAACATTATGTCTATATTGTAATCAAGCAAGTCTTTGAAATGCTAGAAAGACAAAATCATTGCTTTTAAGTCTCGCCTTCATTTTTTTAGTCGAGTGTTTTTTTCCACCAATACAAGAATTTTGCTATCCATGAAGTATGTTTTTCTTACTTATTACGGATTACGATAGTAATTCTGGCTGATGGTAAAAGGCGACTTGGTTTTCGAATGGCAATTATCTTATCATATCTTAGTAAAATTTATTCACTCTTGATTTGAACACATAAATATTAGATACTATTATAATAATAGAATAAGCTTAATACTCAAAAAGGCAACGTTGCCTTTAAATTATACTTGGGTCTTCTGTAGTTGTTTACTATAATAATATTATTATGCTACATTAAGTTATACTTTGATACAAATTACTGTCTACGCCTATCAGTATTTATGATATTTCATTAAATATACCATAAGCGTTAACTTCATCCTACATTTCGCAATATTAATATATCATTGCTTCTTGTTTATCGTTAGTATCATAATCATTATTATCGTTGTTAATACCCGCATTTTGACTCTTACAAAAACCATCTACCATATCAGAGAGAACCGTTTCTTCTTAGAAACGTTATTGACAGTGATCTTTTTAAGGTTTTTGTCTTTAACACCTGTGCGAGGTTTGAACAGATTTACCTGGAGTCCGACTTTAATCTTCTTTGTCAGCGCCCCCTGGGGGAATACTGCTTGTACTTGAGGTACGACGGAGCTGGAAACCATGCCACCTGGAATAATTTGAAATTTAATAATTAACAATGTTACATATTGTAGAATTCGTAACGATGGTGATGTCATGATAAGTCTGAATCATGAAATCGTGTTTTTTCATTGCTTGCTATATATAAGTTCCGACTGTGCAAAGTCAGAGCTCGGTCGATCATCAGGCATGACGCTTCGCCTGGCAAACTTTATTTTTGCCAAATATCAATAAAATTCTGTTGACCTTAAAGTACTTACTGCATCTAGTAGTAAAAATATATCATTTGGCATAGTTGCTTCTTTTGCTGAGCTATGATAAACATTGCTACGATAAAGCATTAGTTCTTTTAGCTAGCATTTCCTAGATCATTACCTTCAGGCCCAATAGCATGCACTTCTTGTCGTATGCGCGAAATAACTGCGAAGTACTGCGGAAAGTCATGTGTAAGGATGCGGGTAACGCGGGGTGCGTCCCATCCTTTCTCTTCTTCATTTGTTTCTGGAAATTAATGAAAACAGAACATAATTACATTAACTAGAATAAACATTATTATTTTTTATTCTCACAATTAATGTTTCGTAAAAAGTAGGTTTAATACCTTAATTAATTTAATCGGTAACTAAGTAGGTATTATTTTGAAAAAATTGTTTTCATCACCCCTATTCGAAAAAGACGACTTGGTTCGGACATAATGGGTTCCAAAGTTGCTGTTTTCTATTCAGCGGGCCGGAATGAATTTTCATACAATTTTTCCTGCCGGCTAGATCTTTTCCGTCCTATTTTGAATTTAGAACATTTTAGTATTTTGCGCTAAAGAAATCGAACACAAATATTGTTTGAATAAAGAATGTCTGGTTCGACGCGAGGGCCCCGCCAGCTGAATAATAAAAAAAGAAATCATTAAGATCGCTCGAACTATTTCCCGCGTTTTCGTGCATTTTTACGTATTGTTAGAAATTTTGTTTTGTTTTGAAAAAATGAGTTCTTCCAACGATAGTGAAAGTATCCTCCTGATAGTATAAAAACTGAAGCGAGTAATGTGATGAATACTTTATTACCTGCGAAATCCCGGGAAAAATATTTGAAAGCCTATGATAATTTTTTGGAATGGAGAAATGCAAGAGGCGCCAAGAATTTTTCAGAAACTGTGTTTTTGGCGTACTTCCAGAACTTAGCTAAAACTAAAAAACCTTCCACCCTTTGGAGTATCTACTCAATGCTTAAATCAACAGTCAGTTCTAATAACGATATAAAACTGGACACATATTCGAAATTAATAGCATATCTGAAGAGGATTTCTGATGGATTTAAACCTAAAAATCCAAAGTGTTCACAGTCAAAAATGTGGAGACTTTTCTTAATGAAGCACCCGACGAAATCTTTCTTGCCGTAAAAGTAAGTAACTATGTATATGGTGGAGTGGACTATTATAGTAAAATATAGCCATAGTGTTTTAAATAGCTGAATAATAAAAAAAGAAATCAAATTAAGATTTCGTTTTCAAATTAAAATTAAGTTTTCGTGCATTTTTACGTATTATTTTCTATTATATATATATATATATATATTATTTTCTCATAGTGGGTGATGAAAAGTAGAGTGTATCACTCGGGTGCAAGTATATTTTTGGCTCGGGCGACGTACTTTGAATCCCTCGCTACGTTCGGGATTCTACTAAAGAATCCCTCGCTACGCTCGGGATTCTACTCTAGAATCCCTCACTTCGCTCTGGATTCAAAAAACGCCCTCGCCGAAAAAATATTACTTTGCACCCTTGTCATACAATCTACTATTTCATGCTTCAACTCACACACTCTCTTTAATGTAAATACAAGGCTATTACAAGGCAGTGTTTATCCTCGAAATATCATTCAAAAGTTGTTTACTCCAAATTATTATGTCTACGACAATAAGCGTAAATGTCACATTAGATACCTTGATATTTAATAATTTTACAGGTTTGATCAAGTAAGACTATTTGGGAAATTAAAGTCACAAAAATACACTGTTGTTGATCTATGATTTTGAAAAATCACATATTGTGGTTAAATTTGAGACTTTTCTTACGTATAATCAACTGAATAAGTTTGAATTTCTCACCTTCGATCTCCAGGGTTTCATGCAGGATATCCTGAACTACGTCATCAGTTGCGTCAGCGTTATGCTCTCGCCAACTTGTTCCATTATCGGAGCGTAAGATGACGATCTCTCGCTCTTTACCGCGTAAGGACGCGTAATGAGGGACTTCTAGTATGACTGGCCTGAAGAAATTTATACTATGACTTTCAAGATTCTCTTCATCATTATCATTACTTGCAATCAAAGCATTATTATCATTAACTTTACTAACGTCTGGTCAGTGAGCGGATTACCATAAACAACAATTTTAGACACTTTTGAGCAAAAATTCAAAAGCTTAGTCTCTTTCTGACCAATTACACCATGAATGAACTCGTACTACATATAATACTTATTGAGTAATCAGTGTGTTAAGCCAATGATCTCATTCGATTTAATGGAATTTATATCCTTCCATAAGAAATATCTAGATAATTCTAAAGTTTACTTGTAATGTTTAAGACAGAACTGTTGCTGGTTGCAATTTTTTATTAAGTTTCTGTCACAGGAGTTTTCTTTACAGATATGATAGTTACCCTAAAAACTTAGCAGACACCGGTCCCATCTCCAACACCCTCGATGCCAAGGCTTCTCCTTCCATCAGCGGAGGCATGTGGTTAATACGGGATGGCTTCAAATATCTGTAACAGTAGAAGGATCGACAGTTATACTATACGTTCTATCAATCAAACTCAATCGATGGTACTTATAATAACAATAACAGGCTTGTGGATAATGGAATCTTTCAGCCTAGTTTAGACTAATTTCAATAAGTCTAATTTACTTAATTTTTTAGTTTTCCAAACTATATTTTCTCTTTATTTACATCTTAAATCAAGATTCAGGAATTGACTGACGTTTTCCGTATTGTGACTTACCTGCAAGTAATTCTGGTAGGCTGTTGCGCAGACAGCGGTGGTACTATGACCCGCACGCCACCGCCGCGGCAGCCGCGCATGGCACCGCCTCTCGCATCCACCAGGAACGATACGAGGAAACTAGAGGAAAGCAAGTTATTCGATACAATTCGTTTCAAGCAATAGAGTATCGTGAGAGTTGTCATAAAAGTTATTTGTTGCAATTTGTTACCAGCAGTATTGTGTGAGATGTTACCAAACAACTTATTTTCTTAAATTTTTTGTAATTAATTTGTTTTAATTTTTCTTCATTAATTATTGTAAACAGTAGGCGTTGTGTGAATTGGCCCTAAAAAGTAATTTGTTTGTATTTATTTACAACTAAACCTTTATGAAACAAGTTATCGTAAATGTGTCTTTTCTTTTTAGTTTGAATCACAATAAAATCCTCCTTTCTTTCTTTGTTTCTCTGTCTTTTTTCTTTGCCAACACTACAATAATGCCTTTGGTGTGCCTGTCGTCTTTTGTTAACAATTTAGTTACCTTTTTACGTAAGAAACTTACTTTTTCCACTGTAGCTTTTTCCTGCAGCGTCCAATCCAGAAAGCGCAAGCATGAATCAACCATGAATCATTAGTTCATACATAATATCTGAAAACAATGGAATTATTTCTAATTGATGGCTCATGGTTAATAGTTATTTGTGGAAATGAATCAAGACAGGAAGCAGTTCAACTGATGCCAATCGTAAACGTAATGTACTTTATCAAGGTTGACATGACAGGGTGATTACTCTTAACATTTCCCGAAGTTTAGGAATCGCCTGGTAATTATCAACAGTGATAGACATTTTGAGTGTCTCGAAGCTTGGTAGCGCTCTTTAGGAAGAACTGTATCTGCAATCGAAATATTTGCAGTAAAGTTGAAATGAAAGTTCGATAAATTACCACGCATCCGATAGATTTTGTTGCGAATTATTCAACCTTCGTTGTCCGATGATTGTCACTGAAGTGATTTGGAGCCGTACCTACATTGAATCCATGGAAATTTAGGATTCTTAAGTCTTGTAAATGGAGGAATTGCCGCGCTTCCTTACTTCTCAGTGTATATTGACTTTATGACTCATCTGCATGGTACTGAACACGTCTCTGCACTAACCAATATTAGCAATCCCTGCTCCAAACCTACTGACAAACTAACCAACTAATATTCAAATACCATCTACTAACTGGACAAACCATCCTGGGCCCTATTTGAATCTTGTTATGCGTCAGTCACAGTTGTCATAAGAGGCAGCGAAAAAGAGTTGTAAGCTCGTTTGCTTTCTCGGTTCCATAAACAAAGTGATAAAATACTGACTTGGGTTGCGTGGGATCCACATTATAGCAGTATCCCTCTGGTGCCTGCGCAGTGCTGTATCGGCTGATGCTCTTCACTACCACCTCTTGCTGCGGCTGGTAAGGCATGCCGTTCACCGATCCTGCGATGCAACATCAATTAAGCTATGAAGCGGAAAAACGATCAATTGGTGTAATAGACATATTATTTCTATGACCCCAAACCGAACTGCCCTAAGATCGACAGTGTTCTGTGAAGTATAATTAAAGTTGTCATGGACCACAGCATCTGCCAAACTCAGTCTTAATGATTTTGAAGCATATGAATTATTAGTCTTTAGAGCAGATGATATGCAAAAAGTACAAAATGGTCAAGAATGAAATTCACCTTGGGATATCTCCATAATATTCTTGTGGCTCAACGCAGACTCGGTTCTCTCGTCCTTGGTGACGTCGATGGGCAAGGAGTCATCACCGAGGGACTTCATGTCGTCAGCCGTTAGGTACCGGTACGGCTGGTCGTTCAGGATAGCGTCCTCACCTGGTGCGGGAAGGAAGTCTGGTATTGCATATTAAATAGAATTTGGAAAGTGTTATACACTGACAGTGTGTTATGGTAATGATAACATTTTCTAATGGTGATAATTAGACGAAGTCGAATGAATTATTTCTTCTTTAAGAGACGAAACATGCTAGATTTTGTTTATTGAGTAGACTTTGAAAAATGTTTCTACCTTAAAATGATAGAATGTTATGATAATTATGATATTCAAAATAAAGCTAATCCAAATCATAAAAGAAAGAAAGAAGCAAATTATACGATTGCGATTGATTATGAAATCATTAATGATAGAAAAGTTTCAAACAAATTGGTAAAAGATAAAGTTATGAGCAGACAACTCGAGATTTTAAGATCCTGATTGAATTTAAGTTCCGCTGCAATCATAAATTTGACAAAATATTGTTAATAAGTATTTATTAATTTAAAACTATTCATTAATACTAACATAACATTCATATCATCATGAAATATTAAGAATAATTATCAATAGATACCAAACTTGATCAATAACAAATATAACAAGTGCAATAAATTTCAAATCTTCACCATCGCATTTTATATCCTTACCTCCTTCTTCTTCCGAGTCTGACATGAAGGTTTCCATCATGAGTTCGGGCGCCATGACTTTGTACTTCTCCTGGGAGGCTGGCGCTATGGACGGCTCTGACACCTCCTTGAGGGTTTCCATTACTGTGACGTAGCCAAGCTTGGATGCGATGTCGAGAGGTGTTTGGCCGTTCTATGAATAAAATAATAAAGATGACTTAATATTTGAATAAAATTCATAAAAGGTATGACAATTTTACGATTAATGCTAATTGAATATTGATTTCGCTTTTAATCGCATCAAGATAGAACTTACATTTTGCTAATATCTTAAAATCATAATCACTAACAAGACGTTCATTTAAAAATTCAAGCCTTTCAGATGATCTGAGTTATCATTCTGAGCCCACATCAAAATTTTCAATAAGTCGAATAGGTACAGTCATTCGGGGTAACTTTGATACATCATCGGCGTATTTTCTTAAAAAACTTTTCCTACGTCGCATATGAGATAAAAGTTATGAGTTAATCAGTGCCCTTTTGCTGGTTTTCATACTGTCAAATTGTAAAAAGTCTTTAAAAACGACAAAATATATTAAAAATTAGCAATTTTGTTGTGTGTCAAAGTTACCACCCCTATATGGGTAACTTTGACACCGATGATATTTATCAAAAAATCTTCTAATCTACCTTACTTATAACTTTGATGTAACATTTATTAATGAGGTGATAGCCTGTTTTATGATAAGACAACAAAAAAAAAGTAGTTTAACGGGTTAGTTTTCCAGTAAAAGGCATTAAACTAAGAAAATTCAATGAAAATATATTGAATTTAGTTTTTTAAATCCTTTTTTGGTCTTCTATGAAAAAGATATTAAATAAAATGTATCATCAAGTGATTACCTACATTGTTAGCTTTGAAATGAGACATATTTCGGCTTCCTAGGACGTCTACATCGATAGCAATGATTAAAACAGTACAGGCGCTCGAGCAGCTTCGAGGTTGAAAAAAAAATGGCTGCATTTTTTTTTCATTTTATTTCTGGGAAAATAAAGAAGTCCCGGGGGCCCTGGGATGTTTGACTAACACTAAAATTGGTAAATCGCAAAAGTCAGGATACATCTAAGGGATAGGTACCTACATAGGTACATTGATACTGTCAAAGTTACCCAGAATTTGTTCAAAATCTGACTTACCGGTATTATTTGTAATTTTAAGGAAGATGCAATTGAAAATTAATAAAAATTGTTTATGTATCGAAAGTAGACATGTAAAAGATTGTATTATATTATAACACACCTTGATAGCATTAAAGTTTTGAGAAATATCTAAAAAGTTTTACGTCGGAAAAAAACACGAATAGTTACGCACGTTTTTGAAAGAAAGTTTTTATATTAGCTTTGTTTGAAAACCACTTTTTATTTAAGATTACGTTAACGACGTTCATTATGTACATAAAATATAATAAATAAATTTTATGCGCCAAATGCTTTTCACGTAAAAAATAAAAAACTATTTTGGGAGCCGACTGTCAAAGTTACCCTAAAGAATCAAAGTTACCCCGATTGACTGTACTTGCTTTCTGAAGGCGAATATTGTAAAAAAATTGGTACCCTTGCTCGATTCTTCTCAATGTTTTTAAAGAATAGAAGTCTGCTAAGCCCATGTGATAGGCTAAAATCATAACATATTACTCAATTTTGGACACAAACCTAGTACAGAAAGTGGGATAAATTTAAAGTTACTGACCGTAGTCGTAGCGTTAGGATCAGCTTTGTGCTCCAGGAGTATGTTGACGATATTGATGTGTCCTTGCTGAGCTGCGTGGTGTAACGCTGTGTATCTGTTTGGAAATAGATCATTACACAGTTTACTATAATAACACTCATAAACAATGCTGTTTACGGTACATTCTTACTCCGCAGCCTCTTGAGTGAACTTAGCGAGGCTATGACTAGAACGCATATAAAACAAATAATGATCAAAAAAGCAAATTACATCGTAGTTATAAAGATTTCAGATATGCAGCGATAATCATTTACCGTTTTCACGAAAATGTGTTTGCTTTGTACACAAAAAAACACAAATACCTTCATTATTTCTCAAATTTAAATTTATTTGTATTAACAATCCTTAATTTGCTAATGGCTCTGACTCGTGAACAGAATCCATAGAAGTCAATTTAAATGTTACGGAGATACAAAAGGTTATACAAAAGAATTATTGCGTGATAATAGTGACTTAAGCTGCAACAGGAGTATAGGCATAAATAATGGTAATAAAATAAACAAATAATGTAAATTACCCGTGAGTAGTTTGAGCCTTTACAGATGCACCGTTCTCCAATAGATACCGCACCATAGCTATCTGGCCGTAGTGGCTCGCAATGTGCAGCGGTGTGTACCCACCCTTCGTGCAGATATCCACCTGGGTAGAAAGAGTTTGAAAATTTTGAAAATATTGGTTTTTTATATCGTCTATTGATAGCAAATTTTATAGGAATTCATCTTCAAGAGATTGAATAGGCTTACTGCCCATACCGTCCTGAACGTCACTGTCACTTACCATCGTGTAGTGTGTGGGAGTGTGGTGTGATTGTAGTGTATAAGTATTAATTTACAACAAGAATAAATAAACTTTATCATAATACAAATTGAGAAACCTGATGAAAATCTTTTACAATACAAGATCTCTTAATTTCTTAGTTAATCAAAAATCAGTAAAATCCAAACCTCTGCTCCATTCTTGACCAGCAGCTGAGCCACGGGTACACGATCTTCTTGTGCGGCGACGTGCAAAGCTGCCAGTCCGTTCTTAGCTTGCTTGTTTACTTCTGCGTCATGTTCTAGAAGAAGGGAACACATTTCTGTGTGGCCCTGAGAAAATAAAATTTTGATTTGTAAAATTTTCAGTTGAGTTCAAACCTACCTACTCTTTTTGTTAACAAATTGACACGCCTTTGGCGAAGTTGGTTTGATTTCTTAGGAAACTACGACATACTTAAACAAACTTAAAATGGCTGACAAAAAAGTTAACGAGACATTGGGCATCGTCACGCACCGAAGATGTCAATAATGCATTGCCGGCCCAGAAAGAAAATACTTTTCAGTCAAAACAACATCCTTAAACATCCTTATTACAAGTATTTTTAAAAATATAAAAAGTAATAATATTACCTGCTGAGAAGCCAAATGAATCGGAGTGAAGCCAGATTTGGACTCGGCGTTGGCTAAGGCACCGTATTCCAGTAATATTGCTGCGGTCTCCATCTGATTTTTGCGGGCAGCTATATGCAGCGGAGTATGACCATTTTTGGCCACAGCCTAAATTAACAAAAATAATTTTAGAAGAGATATTGAAAATTTTGTGAATTGCCTAATTGTTCTGATAATGTTTCCGTAATTATAGTGACTAGTTGATACGCGATAAAGCCTATTATTGTGTTTAACTAAAGGTGGATATTAAGAAACAATCGTGTTATCTAAAATCGCAGCTGATGTAAGCCGATGTAAGACAGATGTATTGTTTAAATTAGGTATAAATAAAATGAGCAGGAATTAGGTACTTGAATCAGGAAAAAATATGGACGTGTCCAATCATATCCAAATAAAATTTCGCATCCTGTACGCATTCCTCAATGATCCAAATGATAATTTCAGTGAACGAAAATTTCATTATAAATTATGGTATAAAAAATTATTTGTTACAGTAATAAATCCTCACTTGGGAAGAACAAAGGAACCACTCACCTTGGCATCAGCTCCTTTCTCCAGAAGGTGTGTAGCGACCCCATGCTGGTCGTAGTGGGCAGCGATGTGGAGCGGCGTCATGCCGTTCTTGCCCGCTTGGTCGGGAGACGCGCCGTGGGCAAGAAGTAGTTTTGCCACCTGGAGAATAGAAAATAATGTTGGAAAAAAGTAACATCTTCATGACTAGCTGTGCTCTGGATTTTGATCGCGTGAGTGTTTCTTTAGGAAAATTCTGGGATAAGGTATGTTGCTCTAAAGCGTCTTTTATCTTCCAGTGAAAAACCCATCGAAATCGGTTCAACCGTTCAAGTTCGGGACTCTTGACTAGTAAAATTAATGTTTGTATAATAATGCCTCGTAGAAATAAGTGGCAATTTCTTCTAGTGAGGTAGTACGGCATAGGAATGCATAGGATTGGCAAACTCATAGGATAGTGATATCATGTCACGTTGTTTTTGGTAGAATAAACGATAGTTTTTTAATCATTAGGCATGTTATTGAATTTTACCTTCAGATTTCCGTATTTAGCTGCAAGGTGCAGTGCAGTGAATCCTTTCTTTGTGGTCGCAGACAGGGGAGCATTGTGTTCTATCAGTGCCGCTGCGACCTGGTGTCATAAATTGTATAAATAAATTAAGATAAAATAAACATTGACTTTACCCAGTTACCTATCAATATTTAATTATCTTTAAATAATGACACTTACGACCCTAAAACTAAAAAAAATACATTTGTTGTCCAAGGTTCTCAGGTTTATCGAGTATCCCTCGAATCATGGATCATTTCAGCAAGACATGAAATCCGAGTTCAAATATAAATTGCCTTACAAAAATACTCACATCAACCATTTTAAGCGACGTAGCAGCACCATCCGCATCATCCGGATGACTGTGATGCTTCGCAGCGATATGGAGCGCGTTGTAATGGTCAGCGGTCATGGCTCGCACGTCTGCGCCGTGTTGCAGCAACAGCACTGCTATGTCCACGTTGCCCAGCCGTGAGGCGATGTGGAGGGGCGTCTGACGCTCTCGAGCTTTGGCCTCCACCGCCGCACCGTTGCGAAGAAGGATGCGGATTATGTCCGTCTGAGGGGAAATTTGGGAAATGAAGCTAAACATCGTGAGGAAACCTGTATACCTAAGGGTTCTTCATATTGTTTTCAAAGGTATGTGAAGTCAAAAGGCACTTGAACAACTTGGTGGACCTTAACCTGTACCCGCTACATTGTCTTGACAGATAAATATTTGTTTTAAGGTCATATACATAAAAATAGGCCTTCTCAAAAACATCCTGCTCTGCTTTGCATCGACAAATTTTGCTGCTCCTATTGGCTTAAGTCCCAATCCGTTAAAATCCCTTGGTTGTAACAGATCTTACCTGGTTAGCCCTCGCCGCCAGGTGGAGTGGTGTCTCGCCCCTGACAGTGGGTACATCAGGGTTGGCTTCATGCTGCAGCAAGTAGATGACGATGTTCATGCAGCCCATGAATGCTGCTACGTGGAGAGGTGTTAGCCCTGACTCTGTTGTTGCTTGGATACCTGCGTTACAAAATAACTTTAGGTACCTACCCTTTATTACGTCTTAGAAATGATATAAGTGGTTGAAAACTATTTAATGAAATTCCGGTTTAAATTAGAATTTACAACAAATATCTTATAGTGTTGCTTGTAGTTCAAAGTAATATAGTGCACGCAGTTTAAAATTGGAAATCGAGGTCCTACGGGATGTGTGTCAGCAGGAATGGGCTCCTCAGGGACTGACACGTTAAAATTGGTTTTGTCCAACATGTACGGTGAAAATTTATTCTTTTAAAAGTAACATTAACCTATTACGAGCACTGAAGCAGTAGATATAATTAAATGCACGACGTTTGTTGGGACGCATCATAAGATCATACTCACTGGCACCATACTTGAGGAGCAGTTCCACCACCTTGATCCTGTTTTTCTTGCAGGCGATATGCAGCGGAGTGAACCCGTTCAGCGCACGTGCATTTGCGTCCGCGTTCCTGAACACAAATTCAATGAGGATCATTACGAGTTATCAAAATCGGTTCACACAATAAAATTCTATAAAATAACGCACTTAAAAAACAGTCGAATTGAGGACCTCCTCCATTTTTTTAAGTCTGTTAACAAAAACGTATGGACAGTATGTTCTGGATTTTTTAAAAACACATTTCTGCAATCTACTAATCTACGTTCTCAACAAAATATTCTCTCAATGCACATAAATTTTGCTTCGATGTCATCACTTTTAGCCATTTGTTTTGATGAAAAAAACAATCTTACCTATCCAGAAGCAACTTGGCTACTTTCGCGTGACCGCAGTGAGCGGCGACATGGAGAGCGGTTAGGTAGTCTACAGTGACGTCATCGACCGGCGCCCTGCGCGACAGAAGCACCCTGGCTGCTTCGGCGTGGTCCCCTTGGGCAGCCATATGGAGGGGTGCTAGGCCGTTCTATACGGAACAATACAAATGTTGATAATTATCTTCACCAAATTATGAAATTACAGATCTTGTAACATAAAATAACGCTATTATCTTTATACACAATGGATAATAAAGCCACAATAGACTGTAAAACAGCTGGTGGTCTTATCCTGGTCTCTGTGTTTCGTGGTCTTATCCGTCATACAGTTAAATAGTATAAGTAAGTCATTGCGTCAATAGTTTGCCTATCTATGATAGTATAACCATCGTGAGGAAAACAACGATAATGAGAAATTGTTATATGTTTAAAAAAGGATTATTAACGTTTTCACGAATATTCTTGTCGACATCATTAACTTCATCATTATTACAACAATTAAAATCGTCATCATTTACGTCAATATCGTCATCCCCATCGTCGTCATCGTTATCGTCATCATCACAATCATCATCAACACCAAAACATACCTTGCTCTTGCTGGTGATAGGAGCGCCTCTGTCCAGCAAGGTCTCGACAACACGCTCGTGGCCGGAGCGAGCGGCGCAGTGCAGCGGCGTCAGACCGTCTCTGGTCCGCGCTTCCACGTTAGCTCCGTTGTCGCATAGCAACGCTACCATGTTGTCTTTGCCTAGTTTGGAATAATACAATTCATTAATTTCAATGTTTAGTACCAAAACCATTCAGTTTTCAGTATCAAACACAATATAAGTTTGGTTATCTGATTGAAGACCTTTATAATTAGATTCCCAGCTAGGATTTTTTTTTGGTCTAGGTGTAAGTGTTCTTGTGTCGTGTTTTAAAGTCACTTAGGCCACAGAGAATCTTTATGTGGAGCTATGAGTGTCTAGTCTTATTTATTTACTAAAAAAATGAAAGACTCAAAACTCGACATTTAATACATTTTTTTGTATAAAAATAATTGTTCTAAAATAGCCATTTGCATCTTGTTTAAATAAATAATTTAGTTTGGAGATTTTTTTATTACTCTCTCACTCATTATTATAACAATGCGACTAGTGCCCTTTAGCGTAGATAACGCAAGTAAATTTTAAAACAACCCTTTAGAAGTTTCATACTCACTCTCAACAAATAAAAGGCTATCACTTAGCCTATTTGTATGCATACACTTACCCCACTTAGCCGCAACGTGAAGAGGACAAATGTTGTGCTTGGCCGCACAATTCACATCGGCGCCCTTGGCTAGAAGCAACCTAGCTACTGCTTCATTCCCGTAGTGTGCTGCGATGTGCAGCGGTGTGAATCCAGATTTAGATGTTACGTCAGGGTTATGCTCATTCTAGAACAGACAAAAAAATTGGTTTTATATAATTGTGTGCAAAAAGTTGTAACTGGCACATAAAGGTCCGCATCCGTTTTAACCTATCGATTGGAAACTTTTTCTGTAACTTTACATATTAATGAGACTGAGACCTTCCTCCTTCTATTGTATTTTTTCTTTTCCTCTGTTAGTCATAAATGTTTAACCGTCCAAACAGAAAAATAATCGGTTTATTTACTAGACATTTATAAAGAAAATGTTTAAACCGCTTATTATACAAGGAAAGTTATAAGCGCGTTGTTAAGCGGCTTACAAAGAACAAGAAAGCGCTTATTTCCTTTTATTTATAACCTTGTGACGATATAACACGATCTTCATTATCTTCAACATCACTTAGTTTGCGGCTTCTATTTTCTAAAGCAAGCTTAGATACTTCAATTAAGAGATAAGTTGTTTATCGTCTATTTTCATCTGTTTTATCCTCAACGCTATTTGATTCTTGACTTTACTTTACTTTATTTAAATTAATTTTGTAAAAGTAATCAAATTCTTTGCTTAAGTACACGGTCGTTAACATCTAGTCGGATATAGATCTTATTTTCTTTTTTAGCATTTATTATTTAACATAACATAATATAACATTTAAATAAGAATCAATGTTTGTAGGTATGTATGTATATGAACCTTTGTTTGAATCAAATCTTCCAATTAAATGCTAAAGCAGTTTCCATTACTGATTGTGACAAAGTTTTGTATACACATATAATTTAGACGACAGTGAACAAAGACAGCATAATGGCCTCACTCTCAATTCAATATGGAAGACGAACCAAAATGTCTGACAATATTATTAACTTAAATACTTTCACCGTTTCTTTATCTATAATAGAGCTCTTTTCTAGACATATTACCTCAAGGAGAAGATTAGCAGCCTTCACATCATCCTTCTTCGCAGCGATGTGCAGAGCTGGTAGACGGACTCTCCCACGAGTATCTGCTTCTAGCAGTACAGCAACAACCTTCTCATGACCTTGCTGCATTGCCACAGCCAGCGGTGTGAATCCATCCTAAGAATAATCCAAATCAATAAAATGGTTCTTTGTTCAGCTTCTAATGGTTAAATTTACGCTCCATTTGAGAACAACTGAACTGTATTTAGAAAGCTTTGTAGCTTCCACAATTGTATTGTTATGGTATTATTTGGAATTGTTCAGTTTTATAAAGATGATTTTACTTTGTATTTTCATCCAAACTCAAAGTAAATCTATGCATGAACAAAATCAAAATGTATAGCGTTACTTCCATCTGACTTTCTCCATCGATATAGAAATCTAATTCGAAAAAATATACGTACGTATAATCAGAAAATTACCACAAAATATCATAAAATATCTTCATAAAATTTTTAGAATCCACAATGACGTCCAATAAGTATTAAATTGATTGGATCTTGTTATTATGGCAACACTTAGCTACTAATCATGATAATGTTTTTCGAAACCTTGTGTCCTTAAATAAATAAATTACTCACCTCAGTAGCTAGGCTCTGGTTGGCACCATTCGCCAGTAGGAATTTGACAACACCATCATGGTTCTCCTGGGCAGCCATGTAAAGCGGCGTAAAGCCATTTTGCGATTGGATGTTGACCTGAAACAAGCATAGGAAATTAATTTTGGGGAAAATTTCTAGAAGATAGAAGAAACCCAGGATTTTTGGTTTATGCAGTATGCAAGAAATTTGGTTTAACTTAGAAATTATTTTAATTGTTTTATTCTAATACAAGTACAAAAAGAAACCAGAACCCAGTAGTTAGACCAGTTATTGGTCAAGATCATGAGGAATTGTTTTGAATAAATTAACTTTAATTTGTCTATTTCTTCATCGTACAAAATATGACAAACTATTCGGATCAAAGTTTAAACACATCCTCATAATATTAGTACAGCAAATTGAATTAAACTTTCAACATTGTAGATAACCAGAACATACTTACTCGTAGATACAGCAAAATTTTGTGTTTAAGCACATTATTGAAGATCTCTCATCTATAGCATCCGTTACGGTCTTTATCTTGAAAGGAAGCGGATGGGACTCGCGGCATCCGATGTCGAAGTGGTGAGGGGATGTGTATATTGAACGTTCGAGCAGAAAATGCCGAATTTCAGACGCAAGAATAAGTTTCAAATCACAGATTTTTTGATCATAGGCTCTGACAGGGAGGTATGAACTGCCTTTAAATTTCGTTTTTGTATTGTTTACGCATGCTAAGGTCGTAGTAAGTAAAAAGGTAAAAGCAAACATTTCAAAGATCTGTACAGGCCACAAGATGACACCAAATTTAATTTTTTACCTGTTTCATTATGTATATGAAATTACGTAAATTTTGAAGAACGTATCTACTACATTACATAATTTAAATTCAATCTGGACTTGAAGAATAAAAAACAATTATAATAAAAACATCAGCATCGAAAAGCAACTTCTGTTTATTCTTAAACATAAATCGGAAACAGTTAACACATTTAAAAGGAGGTCGCTGCCAATAAATACATATTTAAAATCGCAGCAATATTCTCTTCGTCGATTTCCCCTTAATTTGCCCCAAATACATAAAAATGGTACCATGAAATTAATGAAGCTAAAAATTTATATTCCAAGAAGGAAGAACGATTTGTTCGTGAAAGATTAATGCTTCGCAAGCAGTCGGGTTGTTAACCTTGTAGTAATAAAGCTCCTAATAAAGTTATTAGGTACGCCAATGTTGAGCTTGGTTTTATTTAAAAAATCAATATTTATGAAACTCTTCCGTCACTGAGTGACTAACAGACAACGCACAGCCGAAACTGCTGAACGCAAGAAGCTGAAATTTGACATGTACATATTCCTTGAGGAGTGAAGGGTAGCACTAAGAGAGGAGTTTTAAAAATGTTGCGCCTAAATGGATAAAAAAGGGGATACACGGAAACAATGGTTCGACGCAGATGAAGCTGAACACAGTGAATTAGAGTAAAGTCAGGATAAATACTAACCTTTTTGAAAGAGCCTCACAGTTTTAAATCTATTAATTTACCATGACTGTATAAACTCTGTGAATACAGCTAGTATGGTTGTTTATCTTACATTATTATCTACTTATTTTTACTGATTTAACAATTAGGTACAGATTTGACAGAAATTAATGTTAATTTAGAGGAAAATGGAAATGGCGCATCTATCCCACGACGGCATCTATCCTGATTAACCTATATTGAGAGTTAATTGACACATACCTGTGCGCCATTCTGAACCAGCAGCCTCACTACGGCCTCCTGACCAGCGAGCGAGGCGATATGAAGAGCAGTGTTGCCCTTCTTGGTGGCCGCGTCGATGGCAGCACCACGCTGCAGCAACTCTCGTACCACTTCCACGTGACCATCCTTCGAGGCCAGATGTATTGCGTTGAGGCCGTTCTGCGAAAATACGGCTTGGTAAGTATGTAATAGGGTTTATGTTGCAATAGCACGGGTTACAAGTTTTAACAGCGAATTCAGACCTTTGAGATTTTGTGCCTGATTTTTTTAATAAATCTTTATGACCAAAGTTAGGTATTATGTCTCCACTAAAATTATATTGCCAACAAATTTTGGTTGAAACGTTGAAGGCTTAAACATTAGTAGGTACCTACTCGAATGAAAAATATACCAAAATCGGATCACCTAGCAAAAATTTATACACACATAAAAATAAACAAATACAATCTTTAGTCTCTTTCTTTTTTTGAAGTTGGTTAAAATTGTCCCAAACCTACTCCTCTGAGATATTTTACTAGATATCGTTCAATTACCGTATTACAACATAATAATTATAATAAATACATAGATAGAGATAATGTTCCTAATTTCATTCAATAGCATTCTCTGCGTCAGTCCGCACTTGTAATGTATAATGTATAATAGTCTAATATTATGTATAAAGTGTATAATTTACCTACCCTACAGGTGCTCTACCTTATTGTGGGATATAAGTGTTGTATAGTTAATTAATTAAAATGCAATCTATGTGGTAAGGAAGGCAAGTGTTAAGGTGTATACATACTTACTACTTAACATAGATAATATAATATAATAATAATATTCGCTGATAATATAATCCAAACTAGATAAAGTAATAAGTATGGTCATTATATCATTTAGTACACTGGTAGCTATGTATATTTTGTTTACCTATAGCTCATCAAGAAATATCGAAAACAGCTTGACATATAAAGAAGAAGAGGAAAGTAAGAAGGAGTTTTTTATGGATTTAAGATAACCAATATGAATGCAGCAGCGAAAAAATTACAACTGTAACCAGTCTGAACAAGACTCAAATCGTGACTTAGATGGTTAATTGTTAGTAGAGAATAATAATAAGATAAAACATATTATCTCTGACCATAAAACTAAATATAATAAAATCCACTAACCACACTATTAGTAAAACATAATTCCTAGAGAGAACACAAGCTATATTCGTGACGACATTGCGTGTAGACAACACATTTGGAACGAATGCGCCAATCAAATGTTGCTTTAGTTGAACTGAACTAACTCTATGGTTATAGCTTAGTTTTATTTTACCTTTTATGGAAAGTATAGGGATTGGGTAAAAAGCAATAAATTCATAAATTCGCTGACGGCACGATGGCAAATTACGAATTATATAATAAATATATACAGTCAAAGCTCTACACTACTTTTTTACGTCGTGGGTGTATCAAAATGTGTATTGTTCATGGGGACATCATACATACTCGCATAATGACAAAATCAAACCCAAACGGAGAACAGAATGTAAACTCATAAAAATTTCTGACTCGCTAGAACCGAACCCAGAACCCTTCAAACGGCAGTCCGGAGTGGTAATTATTGCGTCAAATGGACCATCAAATAAAGTGTGAAAAAATTATTATTATGAATATAGGAACGCCCTGACCCTGACTCCCTTCTAATGTACAAGATACAATGTACAACAAGACAGTGCTTAGTGAAATAACTAACGTTTTACAAAAATAGACACAATACAAATAGATTAGAAATATATAACAGACTTCAAAATTAGGATCAGACAAACAACTAGCTTTCGATCAAAAAAATAATTATCCAAATCGGTTAACGCACGGGGTTAACCGATTTGGATAATTATTTTATATCTAAGATAAGTTATGATGTAACACGTGAGAAAAAAATGACAAACAAATTGAGAACCTAATCCTTTTATTGAAGTCAGTTAAAAATAAACTTAATTTCGTTGAATTTTACTTAAGCCTTCTTACATCTTCATCCGAGTCAAAATATTATTCAAAATTATTTTTAATAACAATTTTGTCTCCATGTCCTCTAAATGACTTCATTATATTATCTGAAATTTTACACGCCATTAATACTTCTTTTGTAAATATCTTTCCAATACACCCAACAATCTCCTTTGTTTGAAAGTTATTCGACGTGAAAATAATTAGCAATACTCCTAAATTATTTCTGGACTGCAGAAATAACACGCAGTAAAAGCTGAGAAGTCTGAACATAAACAAATAGAAGAATTGCTCTGTTGATTGAGTAAATACTCAATTTACGGGTTGTTGAGACTGTTTTTGTACCTTTAGCTTACTGTAGATGAAAATTTATGTTCAACCGCATAGCCGTTTACTTTTCAGTTTGATTCTATTTGCTTATTTTTACTTATCTTTGCCAGTGAACTTTGTCCAGAAGTTTTGTTGGCTCTAAAATGGATCAAATCATGTGTAATGGGATGTGGATGTCGGAAGCAAAAAGAAAACGATAATATGGTACCTAAATTATAATAATTTCTACAAATATGTTTCACAATTTTTCGCAATTATAATAATAATAATAATAATAATAATAATAATAATCTTTATTTAATTCCTTACATTCAGTACAAGTAGTATCTTATACTAAGCTTATTCTATATTACCAATTTCTCTTACGTGATGTAGCAGCTAATGTCTATGCTAGGATAAATCCTGTGTTATAGCCATTAGCGCCCCACCCTCGGAAGTAATAAACTTATAGATACAATAAATAAGCTATTTAGTACATCCTATTGACTAATACTCGTAAAGTTTGTGTGTTCGCGTGTGTGTGTGTGGGTGTGTGTGAGTGTAAGTGTGTGTGTGTGTGTGTGCGTGTGTGCATGTGTGTGACCTGTGTTGCCCTACGATAATAAAATCTTGGGATCAGTTATCCTTAACTGCAACACAGGTCTGATAGTTAGTAGATTATATTTTAAAGTAAATTTTCAGTTTCATCATATGTATGATTTGATAACCATTCGGTGATCAATTTTTTACATTTATTTTTGCAGACGGAAAAGATAGCTAATTTTTTATTTGCCTTGTTATATAATCGTGTACCCAAATGACAGAAAAATTTGTGTGCAAATTTTGTTTTATAATGTTTAGACTCGCAAACAGCAAAATTGCGCCTTTTGTTCTTCATGTAGTGAGTCTCATCATATGATAACATTTTATGTTGTTTTAGCAATATATTTAAAATAAATAACTGCCTAACTGATAGTACCTTTGCATCCTTGTATAGTAGCTTGGTAGGGTAAAGTCTAGGTTTAGACATACAAACTTTTAAGATTGTTCGTTGAGCTCTTTCTAATTGTATTAAATGTGTTTTACATGCTCCACCCCACACCTCTATACAATATGTAATTATAGATTGGCAGAGGGTCTTATATGCCATGTTTAATATTTTATTGTCAACTACATTTCGTAATTGTTTGAAGATATATGTCAGTTTATTTACTCTTTTTGAGGTGTAATTTATATGATCTCGGAACGTTAGATTTTTATCGATTATAACTCCTAGATATTTAATTTTATCAACACGTTCTAGACTTGCGCAAGAGCAGCTATCAGGCTTAGAGAAGTTCATAGAACACTTGTGAGCAATAATTTTGAAGTCTTTCGTTAGATCTACTGATGGATTTCTGATAGTGAAAGGTATAAATTTAGTTTTGTCTGCATTGAGGGATAAAGAATTGATATTAAGCCATTTAATTATTAAGTTTAATCCTGTCTGTGCTTTATCGAATACTTCAGGCCATGTATCAGAATAAAAAGTTAGAGAAGCATCGTCAGCATAGGCAATGATTTTACAATCCCCAAGTTTTAGACGACACAGCTCGTTTATATAGATTAAAAATAGGCTGGGACCTAGAATGCTTCCCTGTGGCACTCCGTAGAGGATACGAGATTCATCACTTATTACGTTGTCTAATTTAACGCATTGCACTCTATCTAAGTAGCTTTTGAAAAGTTCTAGCTGAAGCCCTCTGATGCCTATGTTCTCCAGTTTGTTAATAAGGTTTGTTGTACATACTGTGTCGAATGCTTTAGCCAAGTCTATAAATATTGTGATGCATTTTTGTTTTGCATCTAACTTTTTCACTATAAAATCTGTCAGATCGTGTACTGCATCCGTAGTAGAACGACCAGAACGGAAGCCATATTGCGCGTTCGATAGAATTTTGTTCTTTTCAAGATACTGCATAAGTCTATTATTAATTATTCTTTCCAAAACCTTAGATAAAGACGGTAACATTGCAATAGGACGATAATTTGTTATGTTATCTTTATTTCCAGCTTTATAAATAGGGTAGATTAGAGCTTTTTTAAATGCTTTAGGGAAAATACCGGTTTTTAAAGATAAGTTAAAAATGTAGTTCAATAAGGGTGAAATGACAGAGCTAACGTGTTTTAACACTTTGGGGGGGATACCGTCGGACCCTGGTCCACAATCGATTTTGAGAGTTTTAATCAGACTCTCAATCTCATGACAATCAGTTTCCAAAAGTACAAATGAATTATTTTGTTGAGTACACATTGAGTATTCAAGTTCGGTAGTGTCTGCAGACGTCATAGGAATTTCCTCAGCTAATTTTTTGCCAACATTTATAAAGTAAGAATTTATTTTATTTACTGATTGGTAAGGTGTAGATTCAATAGAAAGAAGATTAGATGGGTGCAAATGTTTTTTGTTTGTGTTTGTGATTGTTTTTATTTCTTCCCATAGTTTCTTAGTGTTATTCCCTGCTAATCGTATTTTCTCTCTTTCATATTGCATTTTCAAATGTTTAAGTATTTTATTACAATAATTTCTGTAGCGTTTGTATGTTATCTGTAGAATTATATTATTAGGTTCCTTCTTGGCTTTTTTATGCATACGATCCCTATTGCGAATACATCGTAGGATTCCTAATGTAATCCAAGGTTTAATGATAGTTTTTCTGTTTGAGGTACACGTTAAATACGAATGTTTAAAAATTATATTATTCAATGAGCTTATGAAAAAGTCGGTTGCAACGTTTGGGTCATTTAAGTTATACAGTTCAGAAAAGTTATAGTTTATGCAATCATTTAATACCCCTTGTAAGTTGATTTTTTGGGTATATTTAGAGTGACAAGTAGATTTAATTCGTTTAGTTTTTAAATGGAATGTGACCGTCTGGTGGTCTGTAACATATGTGTCAAGAATGCAAGTGACCGAGGATAATTTTGTCTTTAAGATCACATGATCAATACAACTTTTATCCCTGGTAGGTTTAGTATATGCCGGATGTAGCCCGTAATCTATACTATAATAAAACTGTAGGAGCACGTGTTCTGTACATTGAATATTTTTTTTAAATTTCGATTAAGGGGCACTTACATATCGAGATAGAACTCAAAAATATATTTTTTTTATTTATTGTCTGTCTGTCTGTCTGTCTGTCTGACCGATCATCACGCGTAAACCACTGGACGGATTTCATTGAAACTTGGTAAAGTTATTACCTATATACTGGTGTCTATTATAGGGTACTTTTTTTTTCGAATAATATTAAGTTTCCCTTGGGAGAGGTGACTAAAGTTTGTATGGAATTTTTTTATAACGTCGTCCGATTTACTTTAAATTTGGAACAAAGGGTTACCACTTAAATTAATAGAATACGTATTTCTCAGTTTTTCGATATTTTGTAAGGAAAAGAAAAAAAACACAAATAAATGCGGAAATTTGTAATTTTTTAAGGTAACTTTGTGACTAAACTAGAAATGATTTTAACCCCATATTTAAAAACTATTATAGCTAAATAAGTAATCTTCAATGTAAAATCAGTATTTAAAAAATAGACAGCAAAGGGCGCAAAAAATGGGGATAAAGTTGGTACAATGAGGTGCAGTGTTTATTCGAGTTGACTTAAGTTTTGCCATTTTTGTTGCGGGCTTAGATTTTTGTGAGACTTTCACTGAGAGATAGAGAAGGTTCTGGAGCATAACATAGGCTACTTATTATCCTGGAATTCCAGCGGAATCAGGATTCACGCGGGAAAAACTCCAATGCGCGAAGGTGCGGGTTTCATTTTTATAAGACTTTCACTGGGAGATAGAGGCAGTTTTGGAGCAATATACAGGCTACTTTATATCCCGGAATTCCGTGGAATCCTTATTCACGCGGGAAAAACTCATATTCGGGAACGAGGTCGCGGGTTCAGATCTTTATGGGACTTTCAGTGGAAGGTAGAGGAGGTTATGGAGGAGGTTACTCCTCCCTACCCCTACCCCCCTCCTACAGGGAAAAACTCCCTCCACTTAACTGCTCTGTAGAAGTTGTCAAAAAATTCATTAAACATTTTGGCGCGCCAAAAATACTCGCACAATGCGAATTCTGTGGCATCCTACTAATTTTATAAATGTGAAAATTTGTACGTTTGGTCCTCAATTACGCAAAAATGGATGAATGGATTTGGATGAAATTTCGTACACGGATAGTTTATAACTCAGAATAACACATAGGACACTTTTCATCCCGGAAATCCCGTGGGATCCGATTTTACGCGGGAAAAACTTCTACGAGTATGGGTATAGCTTCATAACAAATATATTAATATAAAAGTAACAAGTCTGTCTTTCCGAAAATTCCGCGGGATCGGGAGTTTATCCCGAAATTCCTACGGGAGCGGGACCTACGCGGCTGATACTTACGGGTGCCGAAGCGAAGCGAGGGCGGTTCGCTAGTAGTTTATAAGATCCAAATAATCTATGATCCTGTTATCATTGTTTGTGTCCGAAATGTCTATATTTATATCCCCAATAATTATTATATTTTTATAACACATTAGACTTGAGAGCGTAATCTGCAACGAGGAAATGAAATTGTCAGTATTTTTAAAATTGTCAATAACAAGATAAGTTACCGGTTTTGACTGGCGTTATAACAACGGGTAATAGTCAAAAATCGTTTTGGAATACTTATTGGCGTCACAATAACAATCGCGCAAGGTTACTGATTAGCAATCAGCCCCTGAAGTTTCTGGACCTCTGTAGCCACAAAGAAATCCCGATGATTATGTAAAGTTATTTGCTTTTGGCGTTTTAATGTACGGAACGTGTGGGAAGTGAATGTAGACAACGATAGGTAGTTCCTCCCATAGTTCATAAGGGAGTCCAGTAATATTACAAGAGGCATTTTAGAGAAATCTCAAAACGGGGAAAGCTCACCAATCCACCTCACGTATATAATTCATAAATATAATTCCATTTACACAACAAAAATATTTTTTAAATATATTATTATGAAATATATTGTTATGAAAGATTTCACGTGCGATTCAGGAGTGATGAGAATAAGATCAATCTCACGAAATCTCACAAAATTTAATTAATGGATCACCCCTAAGTAGCTAAGTGGATAGAAGTGGCGAGAAACGTATACAGCTAAGAATGTTAATTTACTAAAATAAATGTATTGGCATAAAAAATAATTAATTTATATAATTGTCACTACATCTAATGGAATAAAATGCTATCTATTATTAAACTGGTGTCTAAAATGCAAATGGCATGGATTTCGAATATGAGGGTGCAGTGATCTACTGATGATGAATTGATGAAAATTTGATGATGATTTCTACTACAAAAACAATGAAAATAACAAAAGAAAAATATCTGTGAATTGTGTTTGTGTTCTGTAACTAACAAATTATAATGTTAGGTTCAAAAATAAAAAAAACCTAACCTAACCTAACTTATAAGCATAATTAAGCTTACAATTTAAAACAGAGCATAATTTACTTAATAATTCAAACTTAATTGTAGAATATATAAACCTTAGCGGCTTGTTATCTAATACCTTGTATAAAATAGGATCAGACATAACCTATAGGAAATAAACTTCTAGCAATATCTAGAAGGGATTCTTTGCTCTTTGTTACATACCTTTCTGTACAACTGTGTGGAAAAAAAGAAAAGCATATTAGCGGCTAAGAAGAAGGCTGAATAGAAATAGACAGTAAAAACATTTTATTGTAATCTGCAATTAAATATAATATCGTAAAACAATTGTTTATAAATTAGAATTTGCATTCATAACAATCTTTTGGGCTTTAGGTCCAAAGATTTCTTGATTACGTCACATGAATATTTTATTTTCATTTATTTATGAATATTGTGTTTTATTGTTGTATTTATTTACACTGGAATTTTCTTACGACTAATTCTGACTGAATGAAACTACTTTACAACGAGTGTGATTTCACATTTGTAACAAAAAATGTCATGTTTCTCTTTAAAATGTTTATTTAAAGGTGTGAGTTCAATAGGACCTCTTTAAGCAGTGATAGGTATGAAAATAAACTGTGATTCTTAATTTTGCGCGTGTTAAAAACGAAAACATGATGTTTGTTTTGAATCATGCATAAGCAAGCCATGTAACAAATTGCGTTCCAATACCAATGAAGAAGTAGATACGAATAGAGTAACATAATAATAGCTACAAAGGATTGAGAACAAGTAGCTACATAAAGAAGTATTCGTTGGAAAGTAGTTTAAAATAAATGAAGAAGATGACGAAATAATTAATACAGAGGCGTAACACTAAAACACAGAATTAAGAATAATAATAATAAAAACTGAATAATAAAATAATTATGTTGGTTATTACGACAGAATTTAAGAACATACTTACAGCATTGCTAACGTTGATGTCTACTCCTTGTTCGAGTAGACTGATGATCTTCTCGATCTGGCCTGCGCGGGCAGCACGGAGAAACGCAGTGCTGGCGTCCGCCTGAGGACAAGGAATTATTATCGTTTTTATATTTTTCTTGAGATAAGTATTTTAAAATTGGCATAATAATGACGTCAAAAAAATCGTTTACTCTAGTTATTATTCTATGGGTTTCTCTAGTTACATTTTTAAAGTTTTACTTTTCCCTTTGTACTTATATCAGTACTGATCAATACTAAAAAATGATAAAGAGAACGCTTCTGTATTCGATTTCATGCAATTGAATCCCGAAATCTCCAAAAGTCTCAACGATCAAACTTAATTGGAAAAACAAGATTGGAAATTCAAATTTCAAAATTCCATTACCAAGCAACGCCATTCGGTTACTAATCACCGTCTCGTCAAAAGAACCTCAAAAACACAACCCACACTTCCCCGAATCGGCAACGCTTCAATTCCTCCTCATGCATATTAAGAATGTAGCCATTATTTTTGCTCAACCCCTCTATAATCATGCTTAAAGGCAAAGAGGTAACCAGCGTGGAAACAAAGACGATTTTAAGGCTTAAGGGTGAGCGGTGATGTGGAAGTAGTGTCGTTAGGACCCTCACAGGACTAAGGACCTCTTGTCGAGGCCCTTTATTTGGTACAGGATATGTTGGTTGCGTTTTGAGAAGGCTTGGTCTAATTGCAAGGAATGACTCTTTTGTTGAAATGCAAGGTATTGGCTCTGGGTTTTTTACTTTAACTCACAAAGGAATAGAGCTAGCAGGTGGAATGGTCATCGTTGAAAATTAGATAAGTAAAAGTATTAACAAAGACTGGGCATTCATAAGCCCTGAAGGTTTCTGCTGATCATAAAAAATAGATAATTGTTTGTTCTAAATAGAATCTGCTTTTATTTGTATTTGTAATGGTTTTCATTTTATAGATTTTTTTAAATTATTTCAAAAAAGGAGGAGGTTTTCAAATCGACTGTATTTTTTTATTTGTTACCTCACTCATAACTTTTTACTGGGGGATGTAATTTTGATAATTTCTTTTTTATTCGAAAGCTAATACTTGTCGTGTAGTACTGTCTAAATTAAGACATCTGACGCGTAGATTTGAGATTTTTCTACTTGTCCATATTTAAATTGTTTTTTTTTGTAAAAAGTTGTTAATTAACAGTCGTTCGGGCTATCACTGTCCGCTCCACGATGAAACACTAAGGAAACGTGAACAAAAGCCAAAAAAATACATTCTTTATATTTTAAATGCTGTTAACAATAAAGGATTCGATTTTGAAATTCGCTTTTGATTTGGAAAAGTTTTTGTTTGGAACATTTGTTTGGGACTTTTCAACATTTCAATTATAACAAGGGAGAGCGGGGTTTTTGGGCATAAGCAATCTTTAATTACAATTTTCCTGGCACGTGAATATAAACAAACGGGCAAAGAAGCACGTTAGACGTTGACGCATTGCGCTGTACTTTGAAGTTTACCATGTTGGTATCTGATGGCAGAGACTGATGGGGAAAGTGTCCAAGCTGACAGTGATGAAAGGGGGCACAATGAGAGTAGCGTTGCGTTTACCTTACATTATACAGCGTGAGTCACCATAAAGTGCACATACTTCTAAGGGGTCGGGATTTACTGGGCAAAAACTCCCACGCGTACAAAGTCGCAAACGCAGCTGTTGTAAATGAAAAATATTCAAAGCAACTTATAATTAAGATCGTTAGTTTTGCAATCAAAGCTTCTAATAAAATCCAAATAAATCCATAAAAAATCTCAAATTGTAAAACTAAACAATATTCGCTATAACTTTTCGAATTTTTAATTGCGTCACCCACATCGTACCGCGCCGGACGCCACGCTAGCAATTATTTCACACCCCTCGAGGGTAAGCCGCCCTTACAGACATACATATCTTGTGTACGCTCGACGAGGGCGGCGATGTGATTCGGGAATGCAAGAGTTGTGTTTGTTTGGATAATAAAAATAAACTTGGGTTTCGTCTGTTACTTTATCCGCAGGCTTTGGATTATTTTCAGTTGATGAGAAAGGGTCTTCATGTGTAACTCTCTACGTGGATCTTTGAGTCTTATAAATATCCTAATCATCATCATTCCATGACTGTCTCATTACTTGGCTTTAGTTTTCTTTGTTTTATTTAGAATTTTTCTGCTACTTACTAGTTTACCACACTGGTCAAGTACGGATTGGCTAATTTCACACACCTTTATGATTACGATGGAGAAACTCAAGTGTGCAGGTTTCCTTGCAATGGTTTCTTAGATTTACAATAAAAATACAATATACAAGGCAAAGAACACACAAAAACATATAAACTCATCATAAAATTTTTGGCCTCTTTGAGAATCGAACCGAGGGTCCCTCTAATGACGCAGCAGTCTGGTATGACCCTAACGCCTACCGGTCATCAAAATCGTGAACATTTGTGACATAAATTAAATCTCCATTAATAAAATCCCCAAATTCGACCCCTTTTCAAAATACCGCTCGATTCGCCGGCGGCCCTCTTGCCATCGAAACGTCGATAAGTGGCACGAATAATATCGAAGGGTGCGATAACAAATCACCCTTCTGCACCCCCGCTTGCTACTCTATCGATATGCCGCGTCATGTCCCGTGACGTCAGCTAGGGGACGTTGGGGTGACTTGGTTTCTTTGACATAATTATAAATATATCTGTAATATTGTCATTGTAACTATCAATAATATTTTTTTATACTTGCGAGTTTCCTAGATTTTGATTGCTTTTTTATGATAAGTAATAGCTGTCAATCCACCATCGGATGGTAGGTGGTCAGTTATAATAAAATTACAAAAATATACAACGAAATAATTTCAGATGACATATACAACGTGGTTACCACCATACAACAATAAATTTAATTTTATGTACCTAATGATTACTTAAGCCCCCAAAAAATTTTCAATCAAATACCTCTCCTTTACTTTAGCCACAGCAATTATTTTTTCAATATTCAAAATTTCAACATGCTGTATCTATTTATTATTGTAATAGCGTAAGATTGTTGCCGCACTGTGCTATTTAGTTCATTTGAAAAAACATTTTTGTAAATAAGATGTTAGGCGTTTTTTACTAAATGTAATATGTTCTCGCATGAAGCAGGGCTCGTGATTTCATTTATTGTTGTATGGTGGTATCCACCTTGTATAAGTGTTCAATGAAATATAATGAGTGCTTACATTATTTTATTAAAAAACGGTCAGTAGAAATTTTGTAAAAAAGCCTTAAAATACATTACCATTATTGTTTACGTTTAAAACGAGACGTTTTAAAATAAGATGTCATAGTTCTCTATGAACATATCCCGTTATTACGCCCTCACTCGATGAAAACCCTCAACAACATAAAATTTACTTTCTGAAATAATTTAATAATGAACTATATTGGCTTGGTCATTCTAGATTATCATGAAAAATCTTCATGGTACCTACAAGGTCTGTCGTTTAAAACCGGAATATGAAACCTTTAAAAGGTGTTTAAATTATTTCCCTTTTGCCGCCCCTCCCTCCATTGGTACATTCAACTCTATAACCGTAAAAAAACACAATACGAAAAATATTTCAAAACTTAAATTCAGTTTCAAAAACTTTGCTACTAAAATCAAATGAAAGCTATCTTTCGTACAAGTACAGTGAACGACACAAGTGTTTCAGTCTGGGAGCAGACAGTTCTCTCCGGCAGACGCTTTGAGAGCTTTCGCGGAGCGAGCTTTTAACTTCGATGCAGTAAACTGTACTAATATTGTCTTTGACGAATTAATGAAAGCTTTTCTGTTTATTGTTTGTATAAAACTCTTTGTTTACGACGGTACTTTGTTTATAATAAATGGAAGCACGCTTTGTTTCGTTACTTTAATGTGTAAGGATATAGCAGATTTTCTGTTCTCTTCTTTCTTTCTTGGTCAGCAACGCATCAGTAATGCTTATGGTTTTGTTGAAATTCATGGGTGACGGTGACCACTCGTCATCAGGTTACTCGTAAACCCATTTTTGTCATAAGAAATGCTTTAAATGGTTAAGACATTATGTACACTGTTAAATACATTAATATTTTACTTTATGCACACTTGTACGAGTATGTGTACCTACATGATTTTTGTATACATATACCTTGTTTACGTTCATAATGTTAATGTGAAATAATCCTTACACATAATGAATTATGATCGAATTTCGAGCACAGAGCGGGTTCCAAGTAGACATTAATATGCATAAGGAATAGTCATTATCATATTTTTAATATAAAAACATAAGACAGCGCAACGAGACGTGCATAATAATTGCGCACACCCCGAACGTGTGTGACAACTTGGAAGATGTCTATGTGACAACTTTAATTAAACTGCCTTAATTATACACTGATTACTGATTTCTGCTTGTTGTGTAGGTGAAGAAATACGACGAAATACCATTAAAGTTAAGTTACCAAATAAAAACGACTGTGTAATTTCCCGAGTCTCGAAATTTTCAAAAATCTTCTACCTATGCCACTAAATCGGTTCAGCGGAATAAACGGTAAATATTTTTCGAATGTATAAAATTAGTATAGATGTGAACAATTTAATCAACTTCAACATTGACAAATAGAGAATTCAAAAACTCATAAGAGATTGCTATTTAAATGAAACTAAGGGTCGTCGCAAACTGACCGCAGCCACGCGGCTGTGGCGCTGTGGCGCTTCTTAGAAGCGCGATCTGGCCAGCAGCAAACAGCTCCAATAACAGTGAGCAGGATTCAGCCGAAGCGGCTGTTGGCTGGACCGCGCTTCTAAAAAGAAGCGCCACAGCGCCACAGCCGCCGGTGGCTGCGGTCAGTTTGCGGGGACTCTAAAGGACAAGCACCAGTTTTCGAATAAATAAGAAAATCAAAATCGGTTCACCCTGTCCAAAATTATGAGCTAACACATCATATGAAAAAAATAGAGTCAAATAAGGAACCTTCTCCTTTTATAAGTCGGTTAAAATATTACACAAAATACTAAACATACACCAATATTGCAGGACACCTTGAAAAAAAGTCCGTTTCATTCATTCAAAATCACCAACAAGACGTTTTTAAAGCCAACCTGTTTCCTCAGAGAACAAAACCTCCCATCAAGTGGAACTCCTCGCTAAGCATCTGTCAACGACTGTCATACTGTAAACACTGTGCTCCTGCAAATATTATCTTACTTACCTTAAAACCTAATAAAAGTTGTGTTTCAAGCTGTGAAAAGTTATCGTTTGCAGAGAGGAAGTTATGTTCTAACAGTGATAGTGTTATTTTCGTGAAATTTAACCATATTCTTCAATATTCATCACAAACAAGTTATAATTTTGCTTAAGTTATCATTTACTACCTACTTTTGCTCGCACAATTTTAAATAACAAATACCCACAAATAATCCAAGAAAGGTTTGACATCCGCCATACATCATAATTGTCAAAGTCACAGTCACTGTGATTGACATTCTAATAGTGTTGCCATCGCCGAAAGAAAAATCAACTTGCTACTAAAATGGGAATTTGTGGTAAATGTTCAAAACAAGTGAAATCGAGTGACTTAAAAAATTGTTCGAAGTGTGACGCAAGTTTTCATTATCAGTGCCTAAACATAACCGCTGATAACTTTAGCAAGGAGTCCAAAATACACAAAGCTAATTGGAAGTGCTATAATTGTAAGTCTGTTGAAACCCGGAATAAATCAATCACGCCTTCACTACCTAAGACCTCAGTGCAAATATCAGACTCGCCAATCTTAGATAACAACGAGGATCTTAAGCAATATATTGATAAAAAGCTAGAAGAAACTTTTGTTCGACTTCTTCGTGAAATAAAACGTGATTTATCAACGGAAAGTTCTGACACTCGAAGTAAAATCCAAGAACTTACCGAGAGCGTTAATTATATGACAGACAAGTGTGACGCACTTCAGAAATCCTTGGATACCGAAATAAAAAAAGTTGGCAACTTAGAGTTAGAGAATAACGAATTAAAATCACAAGTGTCGTACTTAAGCAATAAACTGGACGAATTCGAGCAGCAATCCCGTGCCTGTAACTTGGAAATTCAGTGCGTGCCGGAACATAAGTCTGAAAATTTAAAGACAATTGTGCAACAGCTGACAGCTACTGTAGGTTACCAACTACCTGAACACGAGCTGCTCAACTTCCATCGAGTTGCAAAGTTTAATCAAGACTCCAACCGACCTCGTTCAATTATCGTAAAACTGTGCAGTCCTCTGGTCAGAGACAAAATAATCGCCGCTGTTAAGTTCTTTAACAAGAACCACCCAAGCGAAAAGCTCAATTCAACGCACCTCGGTCTAAGAGGGGAAAAAAATCCTGTATACGTCTGTGAGCATTTATCACCAGGCAACAAGCAATTACACGCGGCTGCCCGCAGGACTGCTAAGGATAAGAACTTCCAATTCGTGTGGGTACGGAACGGCCGTATATTTATGAGAAAAGACACTAATTCTAAAAGTTTTATGATCAAAAGTTCGGACACCTTAAAAGATCTGTAGTTATTTATGTCTCATCTAAGTAACCGTATTCATAAAAATTGTAATATTCGAATTCTGTACCAAAATGTAAGAGGACTTAGAACTAAAACAAACAATATCTTCTCGAATGCGCATAAACAGGAATTGGACGTTGTTCTTCTCACAGAGACGTGGCTTAATGACTCTGTATATGATCATGAAATCTTTGATAGCAGATACACGATTTTTAGGCGCGACCGTTCCTCCACATCAAGTGGTAAGAGCGAGGGTGGCGGAGTACTTATCGCTGTCTCCAAAAAATACGAACCCATACGCAAACTAAACTGGGAAACTGGGGCTGAAGACCTATGGATTGTTTTAAAGGTACGACAAGGCAATTCAGTAAGTTCCCTATATATTTGTACCGTATATGTTCCTCCCCCAGTTACCCAACATGCACTCAACCCGATCGTGCTTAACATAGCGGATGTGGTTGAACACAAAATGCCACAGAATTCGCTGTTTTTACTAGCAGGAGACTTTAATCTCCCTGGCATAGATTGGCAACTTGACATTAAGTTTAATTCTTTACTTCCAGTAAACGCTCTAAATAATATTGAGAGTCTTCTCACTGACACAGCTTCACTAGTAGGTCTCCATCAACTTAATGGTATAAGTAATGACAACGGGCGAATACTAGATTTAATATATTCAAACACACCAAACGCTTTTATTGTGTCTAAATATGACTACCCTTTGGTTGAAGAAGACCCACACCATCCTGCTCTGTACACTACCTTAAAATTGCATTCATCAAAACCACCTAGAATTAAAAAGCAGACATCGTTGAATTTTTCAAAATCAAACTTCAGTAAAATAAAAGAAGAACTAGATCAGATTAATTGGGATGACCACTTTAGAACAGACCAGTCGCTAGACGAAGTGGTAGAAATCTTTTACGATCTCCTCAATTCCATCATTTTGAAATATACACCAACATATCAAAAAGCTTGCTACAATAACTATCCAATCTGGTTTAGTTATTCTTTGAGAAACACTTTGAAAGAAAAAGCAAAATTTCATCTCAAATACATAAAGTACTCTAACCCGAGAGATTTGTTGACATATCAATTATTACGGGAACGTTGCACCACAATGATAAGTGAATGTTTACATAAATTTAAAACGGATGCTAAAAATCACATAAAAAAGGATCCTAAGTTCTTCTGGACGTTTGTAAAATCGATTAGACGTAATAGTAGCGAAATACCAGATGAAATGTTCTTAGACTCACACTTCGTCCAAGGTGGGCAAAAAATTAGCGACTTATTTTCAGATTATTTCCATTCAATCTACAATCCTATTCAACATCAAACAAATGACTCAATAACAAACAATTTTAATTGCCATCGGGATTCACTCGGATCATGTAATATTTCAAAGATGGAAATACTGAGATCGCTTGAGTCATTAGACACAAACAAGAGCCCCGGTCCTGACGCTATCCCTCCCTTAGTTTTGAAAACTTGCTCTAAACAGCTTACTACGCCCTTACATCATATCTTTAATAAATCTGTCTTAAGTGGATCTTTCCCAACCAAATGGAAACTGGCTCACATAACCCCCATTCATAAAAAAGGTGATCCAAGCAATGTAGCTAACTATAGGCCAATCTCGATTTTATCTTCTTTTGGAAAAGTTTTTGAAGCCATTGTTCAAAAACGGTTATACTATCATTTAAAACCAACATTCGATTCACATCAACACGGGTTCTTACCAGGAAGGTCGACTACATCTAATCTGCTCAATTACGTCACTGATATAACAGAGGCAATGGATAGCCAGCTAGAAGTCCATGCTATTTATACAGATTTTTCTAAGGCATTTGACGTTGTGGACCACAGACTATTAATTTCTAAACTCGGCCATGCTGGCATATGCGGCTCCCTATTAAGATGGTGCGAATCATACTTGCGAAATAGGTCACAAATTGTTAACATCAGAGGATTTATGTCAGCTCCTAAAATTGTAACTTCAGGGGTACCGCAGGGATCACATCTGGGCCCTCTGTTTTTCCTAGTATTCATTAACGATATTGGCGTAGGAATTACGTCTAAGTATGAAATGTTTGCAGATGATCTTAAATTATATAGAGTCATTCGCAATCAAGATGACATAAATTCACTTCAAGCTGACATTAATACAGTCAGCAAATGGTGCTCCAAGAATAAAATGGCTTTGAATCCATCAAAATGTTGTCACCTGAAATTCTCGCGGAAAAAATATCCCACTGGAGCCACTTATTTTATAAACAGTGCAACCATTACTGAAGTGTCCAGTACTAGGGACCTAGGTGTCATCGTAGATACTAAGCTAGATTTCAGAGAGCACATTGATCATATAACTAAAAAAGGGGCACGCCTCGCTGGCTTTGTGCTACGCCAAACTAAATTCTTTAAAGGTTCGGAAATCCCTATAATTCTTTTTAACTGCTATGTAAGGTCCCTATTAGAATACTGTAGTCCTATCTGGAACCCATCATATGCAGTGCACATTCATCGTCTGGAAAGGTTACAAAAGCAATTTTTATACCATCTCTCATATGCAAATAATCAGACCAAAACACTGAGTTCATATGAATGTAGATTGAAGCATTATAAAATTTTGCCACTGAATTATAGACGTGATACTGCGGATATAGTGTACTTACATAAGTTAATTAGTGGGAAAATTGACTGTCTCGATCTTGTTGCCAAAATCAACTTTACAATTCCGCGCGGCAACAGCCGTCTCCATACTAGAACAACGTTCAACCTTCCAATTTGTAAGCGAAAATATCGTAAGCATTCATCCATATACCGTATGTGTTCTAATTACAACAAAGTTTGTCAAGCATTAGATATTTTCTCTTCAACAACTTCCTCTATTAAAACACACTTTTATTACAATTATTTCTCAGACAGATCCTGATCGATAATGTTATGATTACCAATCAGGATCTGCCTGTCAAGGTAGCTTAAGTTTAATTTACTTTAATTAATTTTTACCTGTTTCTATTTTTTTATGCATGCAGTGTTCACATCTAGAAGGATATTCACTATACATAGTTGGCTGATACATGTATGTTAGAAATAAGTTTTTAAGTGAAATGTCCAGTTTTGTGAACCTAATAAAAAAAAAAAAAAAAAAAAAAAAAGCAGATGACGAGACCACTTTATATTAAGAAGTATTGATCTCTGCAGCTCCAGCTCATCATAAATTAGGTCGAGGACATTCCACTTCAGATATAATATGCTGTATATTAACTTGATCAGAATCTTAACCTTCGATTTTTTCCTAGAATGTGGAATTATGCTTAAGAAATTATGTTCCATGATATTAGATAAAAATTGCTTGCCTGTAATAACGCTTAACATAATTCTTTATAATATTATGGAGACCTCTCTTCTTTCTTATTCATGACATTTATTTTAAATAAAAATAATAATAAAAAAAATAACAATAGGTACTGCACTGGTCGGAATTTAAAAAATATTTTTGTTGGGTAGTCCATTTATCGAGGAAGGCTAGGATAGGATAAATGAAAAATGTTGCAATAATGGGAACATTATAATACAAGTCTTATGAAACGTTGTGGAGGCGATTCCACTAGTACAGAAAAGAGGGTTTTTGCGGGAGACTATTTAATACTCCGTATGCGTTGTATATCGTACCTATTCCTGTTCATCGTAGATTGACGACGAGAAATGTTTAAAGTAAATTTTGCTTGTAAGCTTAATTGAACGTAACAAATTTGTTTTTAGCGGGGAGTGGCAATTCCATTTAATTCTGAACAATTCGGCATCACGTCCTAAGCCCTAAGCTCATCTCCAAGCGATATGATGTCATTACTATGTTGATTAGCGGTTTCCACCAAAGCGTAGAATAGAAATATGGAGCGGAGCTATTGTGTAATCAACCAATCAGATACCCGAATTTTCAAATCTATTCTCCGACCCATTTCGGTGGAAACATTCAAGCGGAATGAAACGGATATTTTATACAAAGGTACAGAGCGGGGACATTATTAGTATTTTCCAAAATAAAAAGTGTTCGTTCATAGCACACTGGCTTGCGATTTACGATAGTAGTCGTTAAGCCATGCTGAACGCCTTTGTGTAACATAAAGACTTCCAAAGCTAAACACAACACAAACTTCACAACCAACAAATTTTACTCTGCAATTGCTGCATTTATTAATAGGAATGGGACTGTTACTGAAAGGTACATATACGAGTTTAGGATTTTCAATCCAATATTCCCACGAAATAGGGACTTGTACGGGAAAATCTTGCGCTGAATGTCTAGCGAGCACAATAAGCAATTAAATAATGTGAATGTGACGAAAGTTTGAAACGCCGTAGATTGCGAATTCCGCAGAGCCATTCGGAGCATATTTTAAACACAAATAGGTATACAGAGTTGTTGAGAAGAGATTTACAGCACAATATAATACCAGAATGGTTCCGTCGAAACATAAGTAGCAAATAAAAAATATGTTTTATTTTTACAACCAAACAACAAACACATTATCTGAAACCTTAACCTGATTGTCTTTAGTATCTATTGAAAATAAAACTTGTGAGAAAATGAAAAACTAAACACACACTTTTATCAATTCAGTGTCTGTGCTGTTAACCGTTGAGTTCCCTTGGCTGTAGTATTTGGTAACATTGTTATCTAAAATTATACTTCTATCCATCCATTCTCTATATTATGTTCCATCCATAGATGTAGCAGTTCCATCTCTATAAATATCCATGTCTATTTGAAATAAGAGATCCGTAGAGTAAAACATAATGGTACTAATTCAAAACGAATGTTGGAGGCTTTATTAACATAACAGAATCAAAAACAATCCTTATCACCAAGCGACAATTGACTTCTAATTATTCACATAGAAATCACAACGGCTCCGTCTTCTAAGTCTAAGGTTACCTACTTATTAATTGTTCTTATGTTATACCATTCCCATTTTACTAAGATTACATGTTGATTGTTATATTGTTTTGTACCTTTGGTATCAAACTGTTTTATTATTAATGATAACGGCCATAATAACATGCATTCTGTAAAAAATATCGATATTTCCGGTCAAGAGATAGAGCTCTATACCAGAACGAGAGCAGTCATATCAATAGTGCATCATTATTCATCTTTTGTTACGGAACCCTAAATATGACAAGAATCTATTCGAAGCTAAAACAGAAAGAAATTTCAAGTGACCAAGTGGTATTGATCTGAATGGCGGGCACTAAATTACATTAGTACAATTTAGCTTCGCTCGCGGCTTTGTCGCACTGCGCTAGTTCATTCACTAGAACCGAATGCAATTAACTTCTAGTAAGGGTATAATCTGCAAACCTACAATCATTCTTATATGGTTACCTTTATAATGCATACAATAAACCGTTGCACGTTTTACTAATAAAGCAATCAACAAAAAGTGGCTTCAAAATTTTATGGGTCTGAAGTAATAAAGCTACACGATACTCAAACAGAAACTTTCCAAAATTTAGCCTGATTGGCCTCACTTATATTTGGCACGACTGAATTGATGTTAATAAGACTGTCACTGAAAAATGGGTGAGGATTTATGGCACCGTATAAGCTTATTTTACCCAGGAAATTTCACAAAATTTGCGCTGTAAAATCTCTGACGCAAAAAAATTCGGGCAGAAGGTATAAAAAAATTATAAGATTACTAAAATAAACATTTATCTTTCTGGTGACCATCGGCCGAGAAACAAACCTGAGACTCGTTTTAGTTACTGACATCTAGACCATGAGATCATCTATTATGCGTTTTGTATTTTTAACCACTAATCGGCTACAGGATCCCAAGCCAAGCGAATTGTTAAATGACCCACAGGGTTAATGACCCTTAATTACCCTGAAAGGGTAATAACATCAAGGATTTCTAAATACAAATACATGAATTGGGTCTCGTTTGAATAAATTGACACATTCTGTACAATGTGTCAAAAATCTGTCAAACTATTCAATCGAGTCGAAATTGAAATATTTATAAATTATCAGAATAGGGTACAAACAACCGATATAGAGCTGACGTCATGACAGGCGGGTTATGAGGGCAGACTAACCCTAATTAGTATTATATTTCATATTTCGTTAATAACCCGGTGACCGTGACACGCCTTGCCATTAACCGAACCTAATTAGACGTTTGTCATGCGGTAATTAATTTATTAATTTAATTAATTATCTATGTCGCGATGGGTACCAAACCAACGGAGTGTCGTTTGAAGAATCAGAGGGCTTGATTCCCAGGGCGTCGTCGTCATCAATTTGAGTCATTCATCGCAACCCATAATTAAAATAACTCCTGATGGGCACGGGTTTCCTCTCAGAATTAAAAGGTTAAGGCCATAGACTACCTCGCTGGAAAATCTCTTCACACCCCTTTGAGTTTTGCGAACTCTCCGGCATACAGGTTTCCTCATGATGTTTTCCTTCACGGTTATAGCGAGCCCAGACCACCCGAGTAGGAGGCCGAATTTTTTAACAACTACCTAGGCTATAACTAGGTCACCACTAGGTCTCATCATGAGAAGAGAGAGAATTGAGATGAAATGTAACTCAGAGATAGCTCCTTAATAGTGAACGAATTTTTGAAATCGGTACAGTAGGTAGTAGTTATTTAATTTAGTAAGTTATAAACTTGAATTTAGTAAAAAAATATAAATCTTTGTTCCTTGTACCTATTGTAATATCAGTGTAAACAAAGTAGGCTAGGTACTTACGATTAGCTTCGACTGACCCGCTTACCTGCTTCCAATTTTAAAATCCTATAAGACTTTATAATCTGTGCTCTCGATTTACAGATTAGTGGCAGTGCAATGTAGGACATGTCACAGTGAACTATACTGTATCGTGACGTCAAGATCTCGTAAAGAGCGGATTGCAGGAAGCCATACTGTATGGAGTCAAGGACGACGTGTGGACTATGTTGTACGTTTATCTTCTATAAGTATATATAAAACTCTTGCGTTACTGAGTGATTGACTGACAGACAACGCACAGCCGAAACTACTGAACGGAAGAAGCTGAACTTCGGCATGTATGTTCTTTGGGGAGTGTAGGGGAGGGGTGAAGTTTAAAGGAATTACACGCGGGCGAATACTGCGGGCGGAAGCTAGTACTATATAAAAAGCTGAAGAGTTTGTTTGTTTGTATGGGCTAATCTCAGGAACTGCTGGCTCGAATTGTAAACCATTTTTTTTATTTTACCATGTTATGATCAATAGTAACGGACCATCAATGAAAAAAGTCGCAAAAATGAGAAAACATTTCATATTTGTAAACGTACAAAGTCTCCCGAAGCGAAGCGAAGTCGATCACTGGTAGAATATAACTATAGTCGACTATCCTGCAGTTTAGAATTGACCCTGTAGAGCGAAAGGTTTCAGGTTCAAAACCCAGCGCAGTCGTATGGAACTGGTAGGTAAGTGTTTGTTCTTGCATTGAGATATTATAGAATGGAGCAAGCGTAAGCAAGACCAACATAAGATAGCACGAGGACCATTATATGTGACACAAGAACAAATTCGACGGTCAGTCGTATATAGTTTATTTAGCAAACTAACTGCGTTTTTCTTGAAACCAGCACGCGAAGCTAAACAAAATATAGTATCTTGCTATCATTTTTCATGTAATTGGCGTTTGCCTTTGCTACTACTGCAGGATTAAAATTTCAAGAGGCCAATAACTCCTTAGTTTACTCAAGTATGCAACATACATAATGTACTTACCTATTATTGAGAGTATTTTCACTTGTTAGGATTTTTTACTTGTCCGATTAGCCAGCCTTGCTTTAGAACCAATCGTGAAATATTTTTTTCATGGTTCAATTTCGATATCGACCCTTTTGAAAGGCGAGTGCCACGCTTCTTGGGTTTTCAATTCCATTTTATCAATTCAATTATTCATTAGTTGACCCGCTGTAGCGTTTTCGGGAAACTTATTCTTTACGTTTAAAAATAAAAATTTAATTATTTCTCCAATAGGTTACTTGTAATGCCTGTAGCTACGGAAACTAAATAAAAAAGGTTTTGTATAGACGCCAGGATATAATGGTTTTACCTTATAGCAAAAGTGTTCCCAGTGAGAAAGGTGTGAAGTTACACTTTTTATAATTATATGACCGCCTTAATCCCCAAAGATAGAAAATAACGGAAATGGAATTAGAACAAGACTAACTCTAACTCTAACTCTCACTAACAATTTCTAACTGAATTATTATTACTAACAATAATTGCTCTAGTTCTCATACTATACGTACCTACTAGAGTCTCCAAAAATAATATCTTATTGCCACTCCCCTTTAAAAACGCATTTATTACGTTTGCTCACAGTTCAATTCAGGTTGTAAGCAAAGCAAGCAATTTAGGGACTAGGATGGCTAATTTAGTTATCAGATGGTGTCAGAACATGAGTTGGTTACTTTGTTAATAAGTGTGAGGACAGGGTCTGTTAGTGACAATGATTAGTCCTGTTAGTTAGTGTTAGTAGGTAATAATCCAGTTACTAATTGTTAGTATGAGTTTCTTTCCAATTCGGTCGAAGATGCGTTGCTTCCCTTGAGGATTGAGATGGTCGTCTTTAAAAAAGTGTAACCGGTTTGGGAGCTGTTGTCCTTCATTATACCAATCATAAAACGATGATTCATAAGGTAAAGTACGTTTTATTCGTTAGAAATGAATTCACTTAGACTATAATTTAGCCTATGAATAATTTATTTGAATAGGCAGACCCCTACTGTACCATTACTTATGAAAACCGGATACGTGAACCTTACCCTACCTTATAAAAATTCAATTCAATCACTTTATTAGACGAAATTTGCAGAATTAAGTACATATTTTGGCAGTAAAAACGACAATGTACCTACCAATCTACCTTTTTACGATAGACCATAAAAATCCTTATAATAAAAAGTTTTTATGTCAAGGGTACCATATCTATTATTATAAAAAAAAAATCAATGTTAGACGAACCCGCTGAAACAGTCTGTATCGTAAATAAAATGTTGTAATATTCTTACATTTCATCTCATAAAAAGTTTTATTTCATCTTTTGTATATAATTGTAACGATTCGTAAAAAATAAATGATACTCTATTTTATTTACACTTTATTATACCCATAAAACGAAGTGATACAAAAGATGGGCTTAATTCGGAAAGCATTCTCTTACAGTCGACCTTTGGTCTAATACATTTACGTTCGTTCTTTTACGTTCTATAAAAACAATCGTCAATCTTTTTATTAAATTCCCTAAAAGTTCTACCTAAATACAATAGTTATCATACTGTGTACTCAAAGAAGCTATGCTCTAAATTATGTTAATCCAGTACTACTAATATTCATTCACTACTAATAATCACGTTTAACCTACTAACACGAACAGTACTTAGAGAAAATTAAAAATATACTTTGATAGACACCAAAATAGACACGGACACAAAAACGAATTAAAACAACAATTTGCTTCAATAACTCAAGCCACAGATGATTAAGATAACGGCTGAAATAAACAGCGGTGCGACTGACAGATTAATGTTATTAGTACGGAGCGACATTAATTTGATTTAGAGAAGTTTAACGGCACCAGTGGCGAAACTTGGAAGACAAACAGACGCGACAAATGAGTTTATTGATTAAGGGCGTGTTGCAGTGGTGCTGGTGAGTTCTGTCAGACATAATGGCTTAGCTTATCGAAGCTTTGCTATTTCTTCGGTAGTTATTACTTTTACCTGAATGTCTTGGTAGTAATGCTATCGACCGTAGAGCCTTGCTTCGATTTTCATTTTTTATGATTTTGAGATAGCAAGCGAACAAGCAGCACTACCATGCCGCTGTCGACGACAACTTTGATGACTCAGAACAAGACTCAGAGCTTAGGATGATTAGTCAAATTAGCAGAGAGTATTTGTTTAGAATAATATCTATTAATATTAGATAATTGGTTCGTTAGAACGTAAGGGGCAGCATCGCTGGGGCAGAGACTGTACATTACTGATAAATGAATAAGTCCAGTTAGTTCTCATTACCAATGGATAGGTTCATGATGAGTAAGGATCTAATGAAGTCTAAATAGTACCGAATGTGAATGTGACAAATAAATGTTTGCTTTCGAATGGTTTTTATTTTATGACGTGTTTATGTATTGTATGTGTTTATTTATTTTTATGTCACTAAACGCTTGGTTTGTTTTAAATTATTCTTAAGTCAATCTATTTTTCTTAATTTTGCGAGTATAATTAAGGACTAATACAAATTACAAAATTCAATAAAGAGACAACTACATATTATAATTATTATGAATAAGTAAAAATAATGAATGTCAAGAGGAGTACATTTTAAAACCTGCTTATTACAAGAACAAAAATACAAATATCAACCAAAAAGATTATTCGGCAGAAATTATGAAAATATTTGGGCTGGCTACTTACACTTGCCTTTACCGTTCTTTATATATTTTTATAGCCCAGTTAGGATGATCTAAAGTAGTATTTGTTGTACTGTAGTTAACTTGTGGAAAGATTTTTTTTTTGTTTTGAATCAATCAATTCACAAATAAACAGATACGTCGATTTGAAGAACAGCTATATTTCCCGAAGCAACGCCCGACAATTACTAGATATTAAAGAAACTGCGTAGTAAAAACTGTGCAGTAATTTTATAAGATATTTAACCTTCTCAGTACGTCCTATTTATCCATTTTATGTAACAGTTCGCGTGTTGCATAAATCCGGCGTTCGGAGCTTTCGTGATTAATAGCAGTCTGTGGGTTGACGACCATATTGTACTGAGCCGTCGGAATCGATACAATAACACGTCGAATCACGTTCTGTACGGACTAATCTAAACAACTAACTTTATTGTAGCAGGTATAAACTTTACGGTAGGGTTGATTCCAATTATAAGATAATGGTTTTTATTTATTCATTTTATACAAACATATTTTTTCATTACGATATTATAAACTTCATGCTTCTCCACGGGGGGTTGATGAAGTTAGTGGTCAACTCTAGTTCTAAGATATCTCATTATTTCTATATAGGTATGATAACAAACCATTGGAAAAAAGAGCTCAATGTTAATACGAAAATGCTATTTTCAAAATTAAAAAAAAAAACAAAATATTGAATATTTGTTTATTGTAAATACTCACAATAAAATCTGTCGTTATCTATCGCTTACTGTGAATGTTGTATTATTTAGCTATTTTAAATATCAACAATAATATCTTAATGTCCCATAATATTTAATCACTTATGATTTAAACATATATAAATGGCATTACCTTATATAGGAAATTAATATAAAAACTTAACACTATTCAAAACTATTCAAATATTCAAAATCTATTCAAGATCTTACATAACAATTCTAAACTTGGACTCGAATGTCCTTGACACGACGGAATGTAGCCGTTGCGGTATTCAGGAGGTAAACCTTTACAAATCCACTTAAACTTATGTAATATTCACAAAGGATACAAAGTTTGGAGCAAACTTATATAATAAATTCAGCAATATCCACCTAAATTGGCATGCTTAGGAACTATTCTTTTATTATTATCAAATATTTTATACACTACTTAAATTTTATATAGATAAACATTTTGGAAGTCATTTTTAAAACAGTGGAAATCGCACTAAAATTAAATAGACACAGTTTTTACTTAAAAGAAGTAAGTTAATTTAATAGAAGTTACAAATATATAGCCGAGTAGCGTTTGTATTTAATGGTAATTAAAGATTATTTTACATTGTATAAACTCGCAGTTTCATATTCGTTTCAAAGTTTCAAACAATGTCTTACCTGATTCGGCGTCGCCGTTTCGGTCGTCATGTCGGCTTCGAACGACGCGAGACTACTCCTCTTTGTCGGACATGAACAGCAGTCGACAAAGCTCTGCAGCTTCACCCCGGCCGGCCTATACCGACATAGCGGAAACGATATCGATTTTAAATGTCCTTGCACCCGACGTTAAAGAGGAAGATTACGCGCTGTCATTCTACAGAAACTCGTTTAAAAATGCGTTCTTTTTTAAATTCAAATTTGGAACATATTAAATCCGCCGAAGCGCGGCCCGCGTTCCGCCATTTTCCTTCCGGATTCGTCCTCGCACTCGCGCAGCGGATCGAAGCAACACTAAATATAGTCCTAATTAGACACTAAGCAACAATTAAAGCTGAAGCACACAGACACGACAAATTTTAAATGGCATTATTAATATATATTTAAGTTATAACAGTACAACGAACTAGTTGTTGCGTTTGGTACGCTACCGCGGGGGTGTGGGAGAATTTTGCCGGCTCGGACGACAAGTGAATTGGGTGGGGTAAGAGTTCTGCGTCTGCGCGAAATTGTTTCGGTGTGCGCGTAATATGCGTACAGGCTATTACGCTGGCAAACTTTCGTCGACCTCCCTCCCCGCTCTTGGACATACAATTCAGCGGCGGAAAGGGGTGGGTTTATGTGGGTCGGGAGCTCAGGTTATGCTGGGGTATCTATTCCCAAATACAATCGATAATGCACACCGCTCAGATGTGGAAATGTCAGACATGTTGTCGGGTGAACAAAGTAAGGCGTCAAACAATTAGTCTGTTTTAAAAAGGTCCTATATAGGAACAAGTCTTTGTGGAGGATTATAAAGGATTTATAGGAATTTAGCTGTGAAGCTCCTTATTTTATAGTTTTGTCACAAAGGTGTAGTAAAGAAAAGGCAGTAACCCCCTCCCCTCCCGCCTGCCCTACCTTGGGAAATTCCGTAAAAGTATGCGCGAAATAGCACAGGGAAGATTTGTCAGAATCCTTTGTAGGAACCGCTTTGAAATAAATCAAAAGGACTACGCCATAAATAATATTAATTTAAAGCTAAGTAGTTTTTCTCTTTACCTAGTAATAGTTATTGTGTAATTATGTTTTATTGGTATGCAATTTTTTTCCTAAAAAAGTCAGTATCGTGACGTCAGCAATAGGTACATTAGCGTAGCTTAGGACTGAAATATGCATCGGTGTTACCATTTATTTATAATGTGGTGTACAAAGGGCTACGTTGCCACTGACCATCAGGTTGGATCGCAGTCAAGGGCTTACTTAAAGAAAGTAATAAGTTTTTTGTTTTCTTTAACAAAATATTTGTTTCTGTTTTCTCTCAAATAAAATATTATATCTAATTCATATAAATTGACGTCCGTTAACAATGCAAACAGTTTTCACTTACCTCGTATGGAATCCGTGGAATTACCCACATCAATATTTTCTAGTAGGTACTAGAATCCTTTAGAAGCGTCAATCGCTTCTTTCTAAGTTTCTAACTTAACAATAAAGAGGTATTGCGGCTGGTAATAGGCGTAATAGTCCCTAGTGTTGCAAATATCTACGCGGCAGTCATAACTTACCATTTATTTCTGTTATTTATTATTTTTACTACTAGCTGTTGCCCGCGGCGAACCGGGGAAGTGGGGGAGGGGGTACGTCATCAACGATCTTCCTGGGAAAATTTATCGAAATCGTTAATGCGGTGCAGATTTTTCATACAAACTTTCATCTCCTATTTCAAGCCTTTAGGGGTTGATTTTTGAAAAACGAAGTAGCCTATGTGTGACTCTGGGTCTTTAACTATTTTCATTCCGAATTTCATCCAAATCGGACCGTTCCTGTTGTTTAGCTGTGAAAACGTCACAGACAGACAGACAGACAGACTTTCGCATTTATAATATTAGTATGGATTTATGCCTTTCTCAGAAACTACCAATGTATCCTAACGCAAAGCAAACGGTTTGTCCAATAGATTTCTCTTGGGATAGTCTAGACGTAATCAATCTCTTGGACTCGTTTAAAAGTTTTATAAGGGACAAAGTAACAACACAAGAAATTGCCAGTTCATTGCTTTCCTATGACTTTACTGAGTCGAGTTACAATTGATAATACCTAATAAATATATATGATACGGAAATTAAATTAATACGGAACCACATGACAAGCATCAGCTATCGATTACCAAAAAAAAAATATCAAAATTGGTTCACTGAGTACAAAATTATGAGGTACCTAACACACATTAAAACAGTCCAAAACTCCAAATAAGCCTTCTCCTGAATCTCCTTTTTTCGGAGTCGTTTAAATTTTTTAACAAACCAAGGGTTATACTACAGCATACGTGCCTATACCTACTATGTAAGCAGATATAAAGGTGTTCCAGTTTCAAGATTGAAAGTGACTAGGAAATAAGAACAACATAGTACGGCCAATCCATTAGGGTTTACAGTTGTTTTTTCTGTTGGTTCTACGACATACTTCATTGTGACTGACCGATACCAAGTAGGTCTGTAATTTTTCTAATTTTAAGTACCTACACATATACGAGTACAACAAATACACCCACGCAAGAGGATTCTTTGTATCGGGGATGCATGGATAACACAAATAATACATCGTAATACCTGTGGCTACATCGACATAGTATACGTTACATGGTGACGTCAGAGAAGCCTGAATCACGCTTTCAAAGAGTTTTACATCGCACGCATATTATGACGTTTGTTGCAAGTTTTGCCATATTTTCTGAAAAAAATTCTTGAGTGCTTCCGTGATTCGGAGTATGTACACGTAAAGCCGTTGGTCTCGGTTGTTATGAATAGATATCGTCGAGCCATGTCGGAAGGCCTACGGGCGGCATGAAAACTTCTGACACTGAGTTAGCCACTAACCCCTCCAATAATCCGCAGTGGAGCAGCTTTGTTGAGTCTGCTCTAGGCCTCCTCAAATAATTAGGAGAGACCCGTGCGCAGTAGTGGGGCATGAATGGTTTCTATGAGATTTTTTCAAATATCTGCTAACGTATAGAGACATCAAATTACATTTGGTTTTATTGTACTTAAGTGACGAATAAACCTAAATGACTATTGATTTCGACGTTTTGCAATTTAATTCTTAACCTCGAAGTCCTGAGACGTTCCAGGTCTTCATCGTCCTTTGTTTCGTATCCTGCATACTAATGACGACATACTGGATAACGCGGTAACGCCCAATACCGAAAATAATAATGAGTAACTAAATAAAATTTTATTCGCTACATTACGTAACAAATGAGGTTCATTTATCAGTAATGAATCTACCATCCACCGAATAAGTAGGTATGTTAACTTAATTATTCAGTAAATAGTTCAGGCGAGGCACAATAAACAACGATTATTAACTCTTTCCACTCTAAAATAAAGCTTCTTTTCCCATGCGTACACAAATATCATAGCCAGACATTCGTTAGGAATCAATTGAAATTGTACCATCCATATAAACGCGTAAGGTATAGTTTTGTTCGTCGCTATTACAAGTTCTTTCGTTACTGCTAATGGTGTTTTTATTTCACAAATAAACTTGACCCTTTTGCTTGTAACAAATTTTCAGTAGCTCTAATTCTTTACATAATAGCGTGTATCTTTGAACCGTGCCAAGCATTTATTTGGTTTTTTGAGAGTGCGGAGAACCAATATTAACCTGAAGCTGAAGGCAATGCCTCCTTTAAATATTACATCGACATTGTTCAAACACCAGCATGGCGCAATCCATGCAGTGCATAGGCTCCTGGGTTAGATTCTCAGTGAGGCGGAAAATTTAATGATGAGTGTAAATGAGTTCTCCATCTGGGTGTGTGTTCTTGTCTTTGTTTTTTATTTTCTTTCTGCCCCCACGCATAGAATACTAGAGTATGGTGGCTATAAAACCCAACGCTTAGATTAGATTCGAGAGTTGAAAGTCCTTACTTTCTTACTTATCTACTCCTTGTCCGAGAACGTAGTTAAAACCATCGTATAAAGGATTACATTTTCCATATTCGAGTCCGAGCCGACCTCCCCAGCTCGTGGTGACCCTGCTGAACAACGGGCGAGGGTACTGTACCTGGTCTGGATAACAAAAGCCCCTGGACTTTGTACCATTCAATTTATTCCAGGAAAAAAAGCTCTAGGCTTTATGAACTAAAGCTATACTGGTTTGCTGCCACTCTGTTGTGTGAATCGGCCAACAAACGGTTGGGGGCTTGAGAGTCAGTACTTTTCTTTCTTTTCCCTGCCTTCTTTTTTGGATGACTATGTTACGGCCTTCCGCGTCACTGATGGTTTTTTTTATTTCTTATAATTCTTGACCATATTCCTTCATTGGTAGAGCATAGAGCATGTCATAATTATGATATCCATGGACGACAATGACCACTTACCATAAGATCGCTCGTTTATTTTTCTCGGCTATTCCCGAGAAATCAGCGAATAAAGAACATCAATTACGTAATGGTGTAATCATGTAACGCGTAATTACGTCCGCATGACGTAAAGTGCGTGATCGTGAACTTCGCAATACGAGATCGGATGTCTGTGTGTTTTATTGGACAGCTACCGACATGTACAATATGGAGAAACATAATCTACGTTCTTGTACACCTATAATATGTGTACAATTGAGCAAAATTGTGTTTTATGAGGAGCAAAAATACGACGTATGAAGAAATTTATTTTTTCATAATAATTATAAGTTAATGCTTGGCTTCAAAGATGATGATGATCAAAGACTTAATGATGTAAGCATTATTGATTGTGTCGAGCGCTATTTTGCGGAACATTACAGATCAGGTTACGGTTATTACAGATCTGATGAAAGGTTGCAACAATCCGCGACCAAACTTGTTTGATGGCGTATTATTTCTAGCAAGTAGCACCTCCGTACCTACCACATTATGCACCTAGATGTAATGAAAAAAATACACAAACATACATACGATCACCAATAAGTGTTTCGCCCCAAAGCAGGGCCTCCTTAAGATAAGTAAGACTCTACGGTAATGCTTATACCTTAATGTTGCAAAGCTCTTCAATAAGCTTTTTCTAAAAATCAACCTTCGCCAGAAAACAGCCAAGCCAATATGAATGTACAAAAGTACCTACGGAATCACTGGGTAATAGGTACGTCCTCACATTTAAATTATTGCAAAAAAAAACAGAAAAACTACATAATAAAATAGTCGCTGACTGACAGACAGCACGCCACCTGAACTAGTGCACCTAGAAACCTGAAATATTGGGATGGCCTAGAATACTGACCTCGTTCCGCCGGCAGACCAGGGTGTGGTGATAGACGACAAAGGCTGTCTGTTTGTAGTAGGGCTGAAGTCTAGATGACCAGCTACCAGCTAGATTCAGCCACTAAAGGACTTGTCGTGTTTTGTTGGGAACTTGAGAGCCATTACGTATACATTTCTTCTTTCGTCTTCTACACTGGTAAAACATAGATGAGAACTGATAACTTATCTGACGAGATGTGCCCGCGACATTGTAAATTCTGATTCCGCTGGAACCCGGGATTAAAAATAGCCTTTATGCCGCTCCATAACCTCTTCTATCCTTATGTGAAAGTTCAATAAAATTCGGTGACATCAAAAAGAAACAAATACCCAAAACGTTTGTTTTGGTTTTGTTTATAAAAACGTTTGTATTTTAATTACAATTTTTCGTTTAAGTAGGTAGCATAACGGTAGATAAAAAAGTTTGGAGTAGGTACTAAGAATTTAGGACGTCGGTACCTAATACAAAATCTGCACTCACTAGTGCATAAATAATCTTGCTTAAAACTAGTTGTTCCAGCGACTTAAAGATAAAAAGTAGCCTTATGTTGCTCCACAGCCTGCTCTATCTCCCTGTGAAAGTTCCATACAAATCCGTTTAGCCGTTTCTGCGATTAGCGTGCAGAAACAGCGATCAGTTACATAGTTAGATATAGAATAGAAGAAGATAAATAGAAGATAAAATCCTTTTCATTGCGCAATAAACAAGAGTAAGAAACTGTTACAAACACACAAAACAGATTATCTAAAACTAGCTCGTATCTTTCATTTCAGCACTACTAAAACTAGGTGATCTTGAGTGAAATTTTACAATTCCTCTGTTCTAAATAACGTTCCGCAGTTGATAATTAGCTGCAAACTTCTAAAAACCAAGCGACCTTCATCATCAACTCAAAAAGTACTCTTTAACACGATCGTAGCATTTTTCTCGGTGTAAAGTAAATAATCAAGATTGGAATAGGGTTGCCTCTGCATAGATTTTTTGTTTACTCATTGTTCTTGATACACTCGCCTATTTCAGTTCTAGGTGACGAATGGTAACAATAATACATATAATTAATATCAGTACATAATTTTTAGTTAATTCATTAAGTATATTATTTCATTTCTTTTTGTCGGTTATATGTTTAGAAAATTTAATTAAACAATATTATTGATCGAATTTTGATTATTCTGTTTTTATTTGAAAGCTGGTGATTTCCGCCTGGTCTCATATAAATATCTGAACGATATCTGACGGATACTTTTTAGGTTATCTTTAATAGTGCATTTTAAATTTTTCGTTGTTACCTCCCTACTTTTTACAGTGTTCCAATTCTAATTATACTTTTTTTGTTCAATAGCTGGTGTTTGTCGTGTAGGCACATCTAAATTTGAGCGACATCTGGCAAGTATCTATTTTGAACTATCTTATCGATTTTAATTATCCATTAGTTGGTTATTTTTTGTTAAAAGATTAATTACTTAGAATGAACGCCCAGACTTGCATCACAACTCTTTTGAACATCAGTTTAAATTAAGTTGCCACGTCAACAGTTCTAATCGAGTTCGCCAAATATTTCATCACCTTATTTTATGTATTTTTCATTATAACATTTCAAAACTTTGAAATGTATCTGATTTATACGTGAAGTTTAACCATTCATAATAATTAATCATAAGATCGTAACGACTAATTTTAACTCCAGTTCAAAGTAAAGCAAACCCTTAGGGTGTAAGACTTAAGAAAATTTAAGTGGCTCACTGAGAACCCTTTCAGAAGCTTTCAAAATTTTGTTTCAACAATGCCGCTACAATTGTTTTAGCTTGAAAAATCTCTCTCATTAATTCTAAGCGAACAAAGACTTGTTCAGCAGTTCAGAATTTGCAATGTAATCATTATTATTTTATGTTCATTTTCTTTACCAAATTACCTTCATGCTCCAAAATTGTGTAACAAAGTTGGTACTTAAAATCTAATTTTAATTAATTTGCTGTTTAATAAATTATAATAAGTACTTTTCAGCAGGGATTAATTTTAAGTATATTTAAACTATATTATTACTTACAACATACGTATAAGAAATATCTAAATAAAACAAAATTACCCTGCCCTTGCGTTGTCTATTGAAATGCAATTTAAGGTCACTTTCACTCTCAACGGTGTTCATGCGCGTTGGTTGGATTAAATTGGCCACCGAAAACCCTTTAAAATTCCATTAGATACTTTAATTGGTTAAAACCCACATTAAGCATAAAATAACACTAGTAAAAAGAAACAATCGTTTGTTAACATCAACACTCACCACCACTTACAAAGGCAACCGAAAAAATTTCCAGCGGAAAACATTTGTGGCGCATCCTTATCCTTACTAATATTATAAATGTGAAAGTGTGTTTGTTTGTTTGTTTGTTTGTTTGTTTGTTTGTTTGTTTGTGACGCTTTCACGTCGCAACAAAGCTATTATATGGTAAGGTTTATGTGTGTGGGGATAGTTAGGAGGGTGGAGAGTGACGTAGGCTACTTTTTACCGCGGAAAAACATCCCATTCCCATGGGAAGATCGATGTTTTGTTAGTTACTAGATATTTATTTTCGGAGTTGCCAATAGATGGCGTTAACAAAATTCATTTGCAAGTTCTGAATTACGCTATCAAATACTACATGTAATTTACTTAAGTCATAGGCAAATGTAATAGGCTACTTTAGCTCTGCCTCGAGAACTCCCCGCTCCGGCTGTGTTCAGTGTACCGCCCGCCCGCTGGCACTATCCTGTTGGCTGATGTCCGCAAGTTGCTGGACTCGCCGACACCGGTGGTGGGCGCGGGCGACTGGAACTGCAAGCATCCGGGGTGGAATAGCCTAGCTGCCAACAGAAGTGGAAGGCTACTTTTTGATGCCGCTGAACAGCACGGCTACACTGTCGAGTGTGTTGCACACCGTTACCGCGGCTCTGAATAAGAGAGAACGCGTGTGTGCAGTATTCCTCGACATGGAAAAGGCGTTCGACCGTGTTTGGCACGACGGCTTTCTCTACAAGATCTCGCAGCCGTCGGCGCCCCGGAGTGCCGTTAAGATGATCTCCAGTTTCCTCGAAAATAGAAGCTTCAGAGTAGTGGTTGAAGACGCCGAATCCACCGAGCGTCCGATCGCAGCCGGCGTCCCGCAAGGGAGTTGCCTGTCCCCGGTCTGCTACGCCTGCTACACCGACGACATCCCGGCGGCAGGGGGGGCGTCGCTTGCCCTGTATGCCGATGACGTGGCGTACATCACCACGTCGCTGAATAGAACCCACGCCATTGTCAAGATGCAGCGTGCGCTTGATGCCCTCCCCGAATGGCTCGCCGCGTGGAGACTGTCGGTGAATGTCGGGAAGACGCCGGCTGTGAACATAGGAGGATACCTCAACAGGCGGGACCCTACTCTGGAGCTTCATGGACAAGATATCCAATGGGCCCCACAGCCCAAATACTTGGGCAAAATCGACGGAAGACTCTCGATGAAGCCACAGGTTATGAAAGCCGTCGCGAATTCCAGAAGTGCGATGGCAGAAACCAGTGCTCTCCTCGAGCCTCCCTCTCGGACTGAAGCTCGGGGTCTACAAGACCTACATCAGACCCCGCCTCACGTACGCGGCAACGGCGTGGTACGCGCTCGCCAGCGAACCGCAGCGCAAGAGGATGCGCGCAGTTCAGGCGATTGCGCTCCGCTGGCTGACTGGTGCGCCGAGGTACGCCAGGAACGCCGTCATCCAGAGGGACCTTCGAGTCGAGAGCCTGGACGACTTCATCGAGCGATTGGCACGCAACATGTTCGGGCGTGTCGACGCGTCGCGGTTCCCGCATCTGCAGGACCTGGCGCCGCTCCACACCCGTCCACCGGACCGCTGGGCCTTCCCGCGCGACTTGCTGGTTGCGCGGGACGGGCCTAGCACTGACTGATACTGGGGCTTCGTAAGTCGTCGCCCGACGCTGATCGGCTCCTGCTGGGCTTCCCACCAGCGGGATTCACCCGGTAGGGGCTCGATCGCCTGGGCGGCGCGAAGATGAACCCCATCCCGTTTAAGACTCTGTGGCCTGTAAAAAGGTCACCACTCACCGGACTTGACCTATTGGTTAACCACAGATGGACAACCAAGGGCCCAACCCAAGGACTGGCCCGTTTTAACGGGCCGCGAGAGACATCCCCAAAGGGGAACTAACTGTCCCGAGGGCTCCACACACCTCAGACAGGGTGGAGTGAAGAGAGCGAGTAGTAGGCTACTTTTTAGCCTAAATTCCTACGGGAGCGGGACCTACGCGGGTGTTACCTACGGGTCCCGAAGCGAAGCGCGGGCGGTTCTCTAGTATAATAATATATTTTTAAACAAATTAAGAAGCGCGGTAGCCCTAGCTTATTTCTCGCTGCATCCGACGCTCCAATCAGCGTAGTTAAATTTAGCCAGTCGAAATCGCGAAGCCACCGCGGCCACTGTCGGCCAGGCTCCTCTTTATTTTGCCCACCACAATAAACCCTCGCTTTCATGACAGAAAATTTTCACTCTAACCACTAACAAAGTTAATGTGGTTAATGAAAGTGCAAATTACTAACCAAGAAAGTTTATAAACAAATAAATGATGTTACCAGTCGCAGTGCTTGTTTAGTTTTGTTTACAAAGTGCTGGATTGTCAAGGTGCTTCTAATCACGCAACTTTTTAAAATCAAGGTAAGATAACATGTTATTTTGGGAATGGTCAATGGTCTTTGAATCATTGCGATCATTAAATCTTGCGGGCGTTTGGAATTAAAAGAAAGTTCTAGATAGGCAAGATTTTTAGTTGCCTTATTGGGAAAGCGCTGTCACATATATACCTACATATTAATGCTGTACCCAAGAATAGTGGTACTTTCTATTTGAAACCCTTAATACATAAATAAAACGTTTAAAAACAAATTCAAAATGATTTATTCGTAGAACCTAATACCTTTACAAACGTATCCGCCAATGCGTTAAGATGCTTATTATGCACCCAATGGAAAAGAAACAGTGAAAGAAAGTCTTCAGCGCATCTTCAAAAAACAAAAAAAAATACAAAAAATACATATCAAATACCATAATCTTATAGTAGTAACCTTAGGTAGTACACGCTATGATGTACAAAGCTGTGAACTTGTATCAACTTGGGATTATAGGTACCTATATTGTTGAAAATCTGATCAATATAATTAGCCGTATAAAAATTTGCCTTTTTAACCGACTTCAATAAAAGGAGGAGGTTCTCAATTCGACTGTATTTTTGGGTGTTTACCCGTGGTCCAAGTGAGTTGACCCATTACCGGGTCTACGGGTAATTTTAATTCCCCGTGATCCTATCGCACTAGGGATTACACTTTCATCGATTTCTTCGACTTTTGATATCGATATAAAAATTTTATATGTGTGAGGTAACCCTCATAACTTTTTATTTTTTATATCGGATAAAATAATCATAATTATTTCTTCATTTCACAAACAGCGTAATACATCGATCGTGCTCATATTTGAGAAATATTGTTATTCCTGTTTATTATTAGGCACCTAATAATTTTAAAAACTGTGTTTGTCGGTTACTTGCCAAAACACATTAACTGATGATACCAGTGATTCTTAAATTGATACAGGTATTATTACATGTTTCAGGTAATACTAACGATTGCCTACCTATCATCACAAGACAAGACTATGAGCGTAAGTAAAATTAATCTTTACTTCCCTCAAAATAACGTCGTGCCTCTACGCTTAGATCGTTTAAACTGGTATACCCACGGAACAGAAAAAAATAGGGTATACCTATATCGACCCCAGAGGTCGAGAATACGAGGAGTCTATGTCAGCAGAAAAAAGAAAATTAGGGTCTATGAGATGAAAATGAGGATCCAATCTCATAGAAGGTTGTTACATTAATTTTGGCTTTCCATGAATTTTTACACGCTGTAAGTTATAGGTAACCTTGTACGACTTACAGCTGACTAGACCCAAAAATTTGTTTGTGCAAAAAATCACTGAGAATTTATGCTTAGTTTTGCGTGTACATTTAATAAACTAACCAACCTTTTTCTATTCGGGAAATGTAAAACATAATAAGTGTTTTTTTTTACAATTATTATACGCGATTTTGATACGCTTTTGGAAAATCAAATATAGTAGGTAGTCGATGTCAGTTTTGAACTATGCAACGGAATAGGTACCCCCTCTCTGTACCATATATACTTATGTCAAAGCAATCCGACACGACACATTAAATCCTACTAATATTATAAATGTGAAAGTTTGTGTATTTGTTTGTTTGTTTGTTACTCCTTCACGCAAAAACTACTGAACCGATTTTCATGAAATTTGGCACACACATAGAGGGCAACTTAGATTAACATATAGGATATTTTTTATCCCAGAAATCCCGCGGGATCGGAATTTACGCGGGAAAACCTTCTTCGCGTATGGGGTACTGAACCGATTTTCATGAAATTTGGCACACACATAGAGGGCAACTTAGATTAACATATAGGATATTTTTTATCCCAGAAATCCCGCGGGATCGGAATTTACGCGGGAAAACCTTCTTCGCGTATGGGGTATAAATAGCTTCTAAATATAAAACTAACAAGTCTGTCTTCCCGGAAATCCCGCGGGATCTGGAGTTACGTGGAATAAACTCCTGCGCGTAGTTGCGGGCTTAAATTTTTATGCGACCTTTACTAGGAGATTGAGGAAGTTTTGAAGCAACATATAGGGTACTGTTTATCCCTGAATTCCCGCGGGATTAGGATTCACGCGGTAAAAACTCATACCCGGGAATGAGGTCGTGGGTTCAGATGTTTATGGGACTTTCAGTGGGAGGTAGAGGAGGTTATGGAGCATTATATAAGCTACTTTTTGTTCCTGACTTCCCGCGGGATCGAGATTTACGCGGGAAAAGCTTCCATGAGCGAATGAACTCGCGGGCTCATTAATATCTATATATCGGGATATCTATACATAATATATCGGGAATCGAACCGGCTTTTTTTCTCATGATCAACTTTATGTTTCTTTTTCGAGGGTCAGCATCGCTTTAGCTGGTCTTTATGTTTTGGCACCCGAATGAAAAACTACCAATGTAGTTTAAAAATATAATAGTTTAGAATGAAAAAACCCCGACGTTTATATCTTAAAGTCTTTTTATCGATTTTCTTAAGATCTACATAACGGATTTTTGTACGGTATGATGTACGGTATGACTAAAACGTAGTAAAAAATCAACTGTTCTTAAGATGTGTGGAGTGTGTCTTAATATGTGTGGGGTCGGGATTAACGCAGGAATAACTTTGTGACACACTGAATTCCACGCGGGCGGAGCCGCGGGCAACAGCTAGTCATTTATAAATTAACAGACTACCTGAGCCCCAATTTGTAGTTTGACACATTTTGTATAAGTACGAAATCTGTCAAAAAATGCCAAACTTTTCAATCGAGCCGCAATTGAAGCGTTTGTAAGTTAGTATACTTTGGCCCCTGGTATCCGGGCCGATATTTCACGATACACTTCGATATACACAGCGAATATCGCGGATATCTGAACTCGCCTATACTGAAGTAGGTTACGTTATTAACCCACAATTAGCCAAGTCTACTCAATCACGTTCCTGTACTCCTGGTACTCAGGACATCGCACGTAGTTTTTACCCGACTGCGTCAGAAGGAGGGTTATGTTTTTCGAGTGTATGTATGTATGTATGTATGTATGTTTGTATGTATGTCCATTTATTCGGACCGCCCCACAGCCCAAACAGTTAAACGGATTTCGACATATGAGGTATCGTTGAATTCGTCAGAACTGTGAAAGTGTCATAGGCTATATGAATTTTCAAAATGGCGCCCGAAAGTGGAAGAAAAAGAGGGGATAATCTTGAGTTTTTTTGTTATCTTAGCAATATGGGTATCAAATGAAAGATCGTGAAAAGACCTTTTCAAAAATACATATATATCATATAACGTCGTTTTTACACAAATTGTCAAAAACCATCCCAAAAAGTAGAATTTTTCGGTGAAAACACTAAAAAGTCTGAAATAAAAATAGAACTCAAAAGAAAAAAACAAGTCAATATCAACATAAAATACTTCATGGTGCTGCAGGCGGGGACAAACTATACTGCTACCTACGGGTAAAAAAAGATTTATCACAAGTACTACGTTTGTCCCCGCCTGCAGCACCATGAAGTATTTTATGTTATTTATTATTTATTTATTTATTTATTAAAATCAAAAGCTTAATCTAACATTACAGGCGTGCCTAATTCGTTAGTCAGCTAAATATGGTACTTATAATTAATTGTACAATTACACATGGTTAAACATAGGTTACGAGAATTAAGATTTAAATATAAAATTAACTTACATAATAATAATTATATAATGATAATAAATGCTTAACTCAAATAAAACGAGGACAATTTACTACAATTATATAATAATAATAAATGCTAACTACAACAGTCTTAAACGAGAACTTAAAATTTACTACAAATATTTATGAACTCGTCCAATGTACAACTGAACAGATCGATCTGACAGGCTACAAAGTTGAGCGCTCGCAGGGCCCTCGTGAATGGTGAATCTCGCAGCAAATTAGTGCGCGCGTGCGGTAATGCCAAGAGCGGCGGTTGTCGCCGACGCCCGACGGTATAAGCGGGTGCGTAGAGCTTCAATTCCGCTAGCATTACCGGACTATCCTGTTCACCGCGCAGCACTTTCCACAAGTACTTAGCAAAAGCAACTTCGCGACGTGTTTCCAGTTTATTGTATCCCACCATGCCTAGAACGAACGAGGAAGGATACAGCAATGGATAGCCCGGATAAATTCCGTACATTTTGAGGTACAGAAACCTGGTAAACTTGTTCTGTATGCGTTCCATCATTAGTTTATATTTGATCTCACTTGGAGCCCATATAACCGAATTACATTCTAAGTGGCTCCGCACCAAGGCTTCATATAAGGCACGCATAGCATTGAAGTTGGAAAAGCTACATGCTTGTCTCAATATGAATCCAAGGTTTCTGTAAGCCTTTTTGCATACTTCGTTTATATGTTCTCGAAAGTTAAGATCAGAGGTAAACCGATATTGTTGATATTGTGACACTTGTTTTTTTCTTTTGAGTTCTTTTGTAAGCAGTCGGGTTTTTTGTTTTTATACCTAATAATATTTTTATTCGTAACGTTGACGTTCATGTATGTACTTATAGTGTTTCTCATTCTTTTAAACCTGCGTTTTACAAAGATCATAATTAGCCTCAATTCTATAACGCTACACTCAAAGCTCTTCACTAGAATTCCCGGTGTAGTGAGTTTGACCAAAACACTAAGCTAAAGTAGGTTATAAGCTTACCTAATGAATGAGCAAAATACTCGTATGTTGACGGACTAATCATTAAGCCAATTGCCAAGCATTATAGCCTAAATAGACGATCGAACTTGGTCCGGGCCGAACCACGAACTGTCAGAGCGCACCGTACAGTTTGTGGTAGGGTTGCCAACCATACTTTATTATAAAGTATCCTACGTTATTTTTAGTAATTATACTTTATACTTTTGCATACAAAGAAAGTATGTGAAAATACTTTATTTTCAACCTTTCTTTGATCAGCCTAGCACCTTCTGCTGCCCCCCATTGTCATGTGACTGTGACCGACGTAGAACAAACTCAAATCATTGACTCAAATAGGCACGGGCTCATTATGTATATGTAGGTACCTGCTTACTGAACGAAATGTTAGATGTCATATCAGATGAGAATGTGAAGTGCCAGCTGATGACATAATTTCACTATCGACGAAATTCTATGAAAATTATCTGTTGTTTTGTTTATAATTTAAGAATCCACGATAAATATAATAGTACCTACCTATATAACAGTAAAGCCTAGTAGTTAAGAATTCCGCCTTCTATTCGGAGGTTCCGGGTTCTAATCCCAGGGCACGCACCTCTGACTTTTCGGAGTTATGTGCGTTTTAAGCATTTAAATGTCAATTGCTACAAACGGTGAAGGAAAACATCGTGTGAGGAAACCTGCATGCCGGAGAGTTCGCAAAACTCAAAGGTGTGTGAAGTCCGCCAATCCGCAATTGGCCACTTTAATTTGTAGTTACGAGAATTTTACACCTAGATGGGTTGAATTGAGCGCCATCTGTCGAGTAGTTTTTGAGTTATCTCTGGTTGTCGATGTTGAAGTCGGCTATTTTTTTGTAAAAAGGATTAATATGAATTATTAAGATAATAAAAACAAAAAAATTGATAAATACTTTTTTCTTCCAAATACTTACTTTATTTTTTTCTCATTCAATCAATTGTATACGTTTTTTCTTGTCAAAAAAGTTGGCAACCCTAGTTCGTGGTTCGGCCCAGTGTTGTCAACCGTACGATTTAAATCGTATTTGTACGACTTTTTTACCACAAATGCTGTGTACGATCATGACCTGAAATCGTACGCCCTATATACGATCTTTTTAGTCATACATTCTTCATGTAATTTTATCGATATATATAGATCTAAAGTTTAATAGCGTCATTGCAACATTTTTTTCATGAACATATCCTTAATCCGTATAATGGGTGCGTTCCAATGAGCGACCAAATTCAAAACGCAACCTTTTTCTATGGAAAATTGCATGTTTTAAGCGTTTTGCATGCTAAACTGGAACACACTAAATAATAGTAAGGATTAATGCTACAGAATGTAGCCTACAGTTATAAAAGTGTCTGAACTTTTTTTACGTGTTAAAAAAGTGGCGGAAGTTGGAATTTCTTCTGCTTCTTCTTTGTGAGGATTCTGTGATGTTAATGTTGTATGAAACAATTAATACTTCGGCAATGAGTACCGAATTAGGTAGTAACTAAATATATTATATTCCCTTATTTTTCATGTCGTTTTTGTGATATTAATGTTAATATATTAAATGATAATACTATAATATTAATGATTTTTAACTCTCATGATACGATCTTTAAAATATAGTTGGCAACACTGGTTCGGCCCGGACCAAGTTCGATCGTCTGTTTATACCATTATTATATATAACAATCAAATTAGTTTTGAATTTGTTTTATGTAATCCTTTTATAATGTTTTCAGTTAAACAAATTGCGTCCTGTAATTATCCTTATACAACCGCAATAAAGAAATGCCTGTTATCAGCACGGCGCGGCATCGAGCCTCGTTGCGAAATAAAAGAAAATAAATAGGTATGGTTTGATTAATTGAACTAGTAGCGACCCTCCCTTCTAAGGTAATATCCTAGGTTAGATACCATTTAACAAATATTGATCTTTTTTCTTGAGGTTTTTTTGGTGTAATTGTTTTTACTTAAATTACATGAAATCTTGAACAATACCCCACCTGATGGTAGCGGTTTTGTCCAGGATGCTAAATGCAATAAATCATTAAAAGCCTATACTCTCTTTTCTTGTTTTCTCACGTTCAAGATCTCCCTGCGTGGAAACACAATATATGTGGCATACACTACATGAATTATACATCACAGCATCCTACAAACTTTTATCGTGCACATACAAATCTGCTCCGGCCGGGAATCGAAACCGGGTCCCACTTGCGTCTCAGGACCACTAACTACCAACGAATACCCAATAAGTAACATACACGTAATAATGACTTTTACAGTTTCGTATAGGTAAGTCATTCTGTTTATAACTCTTTTCACGGTCGATGTAGAAATATCCATTACCCTTGAATATTTTAAAACTAATAATAGACTATTAATTGCAGCACTTTATTTTCGATTCGATAAAAGAAATAAACTCTTTCACACTTGTGTCGTGCCGGTATGGGCGTACCAAACGAATCAATATCATTGAAGTCAAGGTTAACATACGTAATATAATTTCCTTACGAACCCTATTTGTGTACCTACTCAATTTATTGTAAGCCATTTATGTTATAGTTTTTATGAGCTTTGAGTATGAACCTAGTAATTATTTTCATCACACCTATTCGAAAAAGACGACTTGGTTCGGACTTACGGGGTTCCAAAGTTGCTGTTTTCTATTCAGCGGGCGGGAATGAATTTTCATACAACTTTTCCTGCCGGCTAGATCTTTTCCGTCCTATTTTGAATTTAGAACATTTTAGTATTTTGTGCTAAAGAAATCGAACGCAAATATTGTTTGAATAAAGAATGTCTGGAACGACGCGAGGGCCCCGCCAGCTGAATAATAAAAAAAGAAATCAAATTAAGATTTCGTTTTCAAATTAAAATTAAGTTTTCGTGCATTTTTACGTATTATTTTCTATTATTTTCTATTATATATATATATTATTTTCTCATAGTAGGTGATGAAAAGTAGAGTGTATCACTCGGGTGCAAGTATATTTTTGGCTCGGGCGACGTACTTTGAATCCCTCGCTACGTTCGGGATTCTACTAAAGAATCCCTCGCTACGCTCGGGATTCTACTCTAGAATCCCCCTCACTTCGCTCTGGATTCAAAAAACGCCCTCGCCGAAAAAATATTACTTTGCACCCTTGTCATACAATCTACTATTAACACTCAATACAGTTGTATCTGGTATAATTTCGGTTTCAGGCGATTTTATTGAATGGCAGACATTACGTGTAGAGAGCCTTCGGGCGGCTAAAATTTACTTCAGAGCTTACCACACTTGGCCACTACTCTTTACCAATTTGCACTGTACAACACTCTTGGTGACCCGTCTACTTTACTAAAACAATTATTTGTAGAGCATATATTAACACATTCTAACATCATTTATCAATAAACTATGTATGTTATGTGTATGACGCTGTATAAACAATCGTACATGTGTAACTAAGAAATAAAATAAATAAAAGAGAATTTTTGCAATCAAATGCAGCGTGAATCCACCCACATGAGCGCATTGCTTTACTGAAAACATTCACGCGTAGGAAGATTAGTCGTACAAATAGACGCACATCGAGTTTGTATGTGCAGTCCTTCCGTACATCTCACTATGTTTACATTTGCGATTTTACGTGTTTTCTCTAATAGCGAAGGGAATATCGTAGCGTATTACCGTATGTTTGTTTAAAGTAAAGCTCTTTGGAATAGAGTTGCGTATGGTAAATGTATTAAAAATTAAAATGAACCTGAAATTTATATCTATTATTCAAATTTGGTTTTACAAACACTTTTCGAAAGTCGTGCTACGCCATCGCTTCAACAATCTGCCGTGCGCTGCCTTGAATAAGCGAAAAGAAACTCCTAAGTTTCTATATGTTTCATAAAGTTTAATTTTCGGTCAATAGTGGGTCAATTCTTCATGTGAATTTTGCAAATTCAACCGTAAAGGTCTCATATAAAGCTAATTTTTGAACTCTTTTCAATGTTTAATCGAAGTGGATTCGGGTTCAATTGTACGCAGACGTCTCGATCGATCACTTAGGACTGACAAAAGCCGCCATCTATGAGCGTTTCAATATTTAACAGTACTTACTCTGAAAAATGAAATGAAATTCAAGGAAGATGTCCTATTTTCTACGCGTCGGTACTTACTAACTTCTCAAGAAGAAGAATAATTAGTAGGTATTGATACAATTTTAAACACGTACATAAGTATGTATGAAGTTATTATACAAAAGGATTGTAGAATAACACGTCTCTACAAGTACGTACAAAGTAACTATTCAAGAGGTAGGATTGTAGTATTACACTTTTCTACACGTAGGTACTTAACCCTGGAACATACGACAAGGGCTTGCTACTCTGTTTCATTCGCTCCCTCCTTCACTCAGAACGCCTTTAGAGTCTTGACGTACAGTTATAGAATAACAAAGAATTAAGAAAAAATGTACACTTCAGTTCAATGGGTTAATTTATAAAAATATTTTATTTATCAACTTTTTATATGTTGGTAAACGGTAACTATCGCCAAAGGCGTCACGGATGCGTTGCCGACAAATAAAATAGAAAAGAATAATAATTGTCCTCAATCGCCCAGACAGGACACAAATCGTGTGAGACATACCTATTTTATAAGTAAGAGACAACAAACGAGCATCCAGCATCACCCTTCCGCTGCAGCCATGACTTACTGTGACCGATCTAGAACAAGATTCAAACGGACTAGGACTAGACCAGTTATTATTAGATGGTATTAAAATATTAGTTGGTAAGTTTGTTAAGTATGGGGACTGATTAAGAATAATGTGCGCAATAGTGTGCGCATAGTATCTTTCCATGCGTTTGTACAGCATGACAGCACATTCTTTGACCCTTCTCACACTACGCTATTTATTAGCTACGCACCTCCGACGCAATCTACAGTTCGCCGACACTGCAGTGTTGACTGACAGGACCATTGAGGTACTTTAGGACATAGTATCTCAATCGACAGGACACGCATCGTCGACGCTTGTGTGTGAGAATGGCGTTTGAGTCGGAGTCGTAGGGAAAAAAGCATTCATATTAACTCCAGCAATAACAAACTTCTTTCATTTAAGTAAAAAAAAACTGGTACAATGCGCGTACAAACATACAGAAAGTTACGCAAAAATCCAAAATGTTTAATAGTATATGTTTACGAATAACGTAGGAAGCAACTGAGAAGCAATCTTTGGTATTTGAAAATTTCAGCTATTCTGCATAGTTATTACGCTACGCTCTGTTCACCGGCCATACTGACGTCAGAATGGCCGGTGAACCTAAAATGTTGTTTTTATTCTAAATTATGAAGCAAGCAACTCTCTCGACGTTGGAAGCAACTTGAAAGCAATGTTTCGACACTGTTTGAGAGCTAAATACAACTGTTCACCGGCCATTCTGACGCTCACTTTATAAACCCTTGTGATATATTTTTATCTGTATGTACATTGTACAAAGTTACGATTATGATATAAGGGTTTTAGGCGAGTCGTGGTGACTAGCCATATAGTCTACGAGTGTCGACGAGGAGAAAAAATTGGCTTATAGACGTACAAGGATCTTTTGGCGCGTGGGTAAAGGAGATAGCACCTTACAGATAAGGCAAACTGTAAGGCGCTGTTTCTGTCACCCACGCGCCAAAAGATGCTTGTAGGACTATAGACTTGATGACTCTCCAAACTCCCACTTGTGGATAAATGCCCACGCCCAGCGGCTTCCGTTATGGAATACCACAAACTCCAACCAGATGTCGTGCTCGTTGACCCATTTACCGTTTAATCTGTCGATTGCTCCATAAATACAGATAAGCGTTCGCTTTCAAACGCTGTAAACTTTTATTGCAGATGCACGTGTACTTTTATGTATTGAGAGTAATTGGTATTTTATATTTTATACTTAGGTACCTACTTAGTATTTGTGCGTACATTGTCGTATACATATAACATTTAGAGTTGGTCGTCCAGCAATACCCGCCATACCCACATCAAATTTCATTCAGTGGTTTTTATTCACGCACGCTCAAACATACTCATGCAGGTAGACAAAAATCTAAAAATATACCTACTTTTTGACCTTTCATAGATGTTATTCTCAATTGACTCCTATGAATATTACGAGTAATTCTTATAGATATAGAAAATCCGTCTATTAATTTCTCATGATTTTGAAATTTTATCGACCCTGTGGTGAGATGTTACTCGTAATGGTCTTAGCTTCCCCTGCCTCTACGGTCGAAATATCAGAATTTCAACCACATGTTCAAAAAAACCCTTTGCTACAAACCTTTTTAGATCCAGGTTTATGCTTACAAAGCTTTTGACCCCTCAAGCCGAGGTTACCCGAGTTCAAAACCTCACGCCATTCCGTCGCATTGTTACAAAATGGTTTTCAAGATGTTGTTGTAGGAACCGATCCCTTGAGTAGAAATCAGAACCAAATTACAAACTTAATTCCTGAATATGATCAGAAAACTAAATGTGAACCCTTGTCTAGTTAGTAGTGTCTGTCTTCAAGGGGTCCTAGAGACCCCGTCTTCAAGGGGTCCCGAATTCGATTCCCGGAACACATTATGTGATAAACTAGCTATCCCGTCATGGCTTCACCCGCGTGAATTTTTTATTTTAGTTTATTGTAGTGTTGAACCTTCTCATTCTGAGAAGAGACCCGTACTTAATAGTGCGCCATGATGGGTTGAGATGATGATGATGATTATTGTAGAGTTATATCATCTTTTTTACCTCTTTGAGGAGGATTTTTTAAAATTCCTCTTACAGTGCTACCTTTCACTCCCTAAGGAATATACATGACAATTGTCAGCTGATTGCGTTCAGTTGTTTCGGCGTTGTCTGTCACATAGTCGTTTAGTAACAGAAAAGTTTTATGCTCGCATCTAAAAATAATCATCAAATCAGCTCTTCATGAAATCTGATGATGATGAGTCTTACAGTTCCAACAGTGAAAATATACATAGAATAGCTGATATACCTTTTTGTACACGAATGTACAAATAATACAAATGGCAATAACAATTCTTGCTCTCTAAATGCATAACAATTCACTGATGTACCTATTGTTGGCTGTATGTTCTCATATCCGCGCGTGTAGGGCGGAATGTATAGCGGAACATGCATCACCTGTGGTTTCCACGGGTGCAAAGGAAACTGAAACGGAATCGCGACATTTTTATAATATTGTGACAGCCCTGGCGTATCTGCCTCGCTAAACAATAAACAATAGGGGCCATAAACATGCCAGGCGGACAATAGGAACAATAGGAGCGCGGCTATCTCGAACCTACGCGCACGACGCTTCGCCATTACGGCAATAGTCATAAGGGCGAAAGTCGGTTGCAAGGAACATACTCGAATCTTATGCGAATCGGGTCCGGTATTATCGGGAATGTTCTAGATTGGCGTAAATAGTAGGTGAGTGGTATAAAAAGGAGCACTCGGTCAACCGCGGACATTCTAGTTTCGGAAGCGAAACCAGGAAGATACCAGCGATACCTACGAGCGATACCAGTGAGAAGTGAAGTGATTTCTACGAGCGACACAGTGTTCGACGAGTGTGTTTACGAGTACCTATGTGCATAGTGTTGTGGTGTGTACTGTGTACAGTGTGTAATTGTGTATCTACGAGTACAATAAAGTCTTTGTGGTACATTTTGGCATTTCCTCGAACCCCATACTCCTGACACGTAACAATATTGTACACTTGCGTTGAAAACTGATTAAATGTTTATTTATATTGTTGCAAATGACACGATATTCGAATATCCGAATGTTTTTATCATGGGAATATTTTATCATGGTATTATTTTTTGAATTTTTCTTTCTATCATTCTGTGTGTCTGCCCAGACATCACGATAAAGGCACTGAATGAAACTTGGTGCGATAATCGCAGTTGCATTGCTGAAGATCTAACTGAATAAATGGTATTGTTCACCTTGATACACTGCTTAGAACCTGAGATATAAATAATAAAGTACCTGGTTGACCGAGCTTTGCTCGGTTGAAAATTATATTTAGTATGAATCGCATACTGATAAAATATGAATAATGTTCTTCGATCTTTCCGACATAATATGAGTTTAAAAAGAATTGCGTGTACTTATGTACGCACGTAAGAAGTTATACTTCTTTGGCATCATTAATAATAAATATTCAACGTTAATAATTTTGACAGCTGTCATCCGAAATGTAGGTCTCAACCAGACCTACAACTTTCCCAAAGACACCAGTGCTCCAGGAGCAGCCGTTGCCGGGATATCTCCGTTCGAAGTTTGACAGCTGTCATTGGAAATGTAGGTCTTGACGAGACCTACAACTTTCCCAAAGACACCAGTGCTCCAGGAGCAGCCGTTGCCGGGATATCTCGGTTCGAAGTTTGACAGCTGTCATTGGAAATGTAGGTCTTGACGAGACCTACAACTTTCCCAAAGACACCAGTGCTCCAGGAGCAGCCGTTGCCGGGATATCTCGGTTCGAAGTTTGACAGCTGTCATTGGAAATGTAGGTCTCAACCAGACCTACAACTTTCCCAAAGACACCAGTGCTCCAGGAGCAGCCGTTGCCGGGATATCTCGGTTCGAAGTTTGACAGCTGTCATTGGAAATGTAGATCTTGACGAGACCTACAACTTTCCCAAAGACACCAGTGCTCCAGGAGCAGCCGTTGCCGGGATATCTCGGTTCGAAGTTTGACAGCTGTCATTGGAAATGTAGGTCTCAACCAGACCTACAACTTTCCCAAAGACACCAGTGCTCCAGGAGCAGCCGTTGCCGGGATATCTCGGTTCGAAGTTTGACAGCTGTCATTGGAAATGTAGGTCTTGACGAGACCTACAACTTTCCCAAAGACACCAGTGCTCCAGGAGCAGCCGTTGCCGGGATATCTCGGTTCGAAGTTTGACAGCTGTCATCCGAAATGTAGATCTCAACCAGACCTACAACTTTCCCAAAGACACCAGTGCTCCAGAAGCAGCCGTTGCCGGGATATCTCGGTTCGAAGTTTGACAGCTGTCATTGGAAATGTAGGTCTCAACCAGACCTACAACTTTCCCAAAGACACCAGTGCTCCAGGAGCAGCCGTTGCCGGGATATCTCGGTTCGAAGTTTGACAGCTGTCATTGGAAATGTAGGTCTTGACGAGACCTACAACTTTCCCAAAGACACCAGTGCTCCAGGAGCAGCCGTTGCCGGGATATCTCGGTTCGAAGTTTGACAGCTGTCATCCGAAATGTAGATCTCAACCAGACCTACAACTTTCCCAAAGACACCAGTGCTCCAGAAGCAGCCGTTGCCGGGATATCTCGGTTCGAAGTTTGACAGCTGTCATTGGAAATGTAGGTCTCAACCAGACCTACAACTTTCCCAAAGACACCAGTGCTCCAGGAGCAGCCGTTGCCGGGATATCTCGGTTCGAAGTTTGACAGCTGTCATTGGAAATGTAGGTCTTGACGAGACCTACAACTTTCCCAAAGACACCAGTGCTCCAGGAGCAGCCGTTGCCGGGATATCTCGGTTCGAAGTTTGACAGCTGTCATTGGAAATGTAGATCTTGACGAGACCTACAACTTTCCCAAAGACACCAGTGCTCCAGGAGCAGCCGTTGCCGGGAACAGTACCTCAAAGAAGTTATCCTAATGTTTCATAGATGGCGTCAGTATGATGTTTTTAAAATCTCTTTATCTCGGGAACCGAGCTTTTCTCGAACCTGGGACCTTGATAAATCGATTCCTTGAGCCGAAAACCCCCTAATCTGTAACTTTCATGAAAATCTTTGCAGCCGTTTCCGAGATCGTGAAAATAAATAAATAAATATACAAGAATTGCTCGTTTAAAGATATTAGATTGCAGGATAACGTCACAATTAAATATCTAGGTATTCTCTAACTTTATTGATACGCTGGTTATATATCTGTCTGTCTGTGTAATCTCTTATTAGAAAACGCGATATATTTTATTCATAATTCTTCTTTGCGAGGATCAGTGTTCCGAAGAAAATAATTGTTTCTTTAGACTTTCTCTACTTTGACGCGATGATTAGTTACTAAAGTAGATACGAAGTGAATACCAATGGCTTTAACTTCAGCTTGTGGCCCAATAGAGATCATGCGCGTGATATTATTTCTATTATGTATAGAATAAAAATCATTCCCCACAATTCACTCTAACACTTCGTATGAAAATACGAATGGGTTACATTAATATTATTCATGAATAAGGTATGCCGTAAAAGGAAAATTATTCAACCCGTCACGTTGGAAATGTAACATTGCTAACTTTGTAATATTCCGAACGTGACGGTCCACAAGGGATTATACGCAGCGTGTCAAGGGCGACAGAAATAAATCCAACCCTACTAATCTATACTTACTTATAATAAATCTGTAGAGAGGTCAATTCTGTACATTAAATTTATTTCCAAAATAACTATCAGGGGGTGATTAGGGATCGATACTGATGCCAAAAATGCAATCAGTAAAATTTTTGTCTGTCTGTCTGTCTGTCTGATGTATAACCGTTATAGAAACAAAAACTACTCGACGGATTTTAACGAAACTTGGTACAATTATTTTTCATACTCCCGCGCTAGTTATAGTATACTTTTCATCACGCTACAATCAATAGGAGCAGAGCAGTGAAGGAAAATGTTGGGGAAACGGGAGAAGTTACTCCATTTTTTAAGCTCCCGTCGCGTGTGCAACCTTAGTGGTTAAAGCTACACAGAAATCATGTATGACGGAAATGTTCTCCTTAAAATTATATAAAAAATATTCCACGACAGCATATGTCTATCTTTTATGGTTGACTCACAATAACACGTGTAACTCCCGATAGCTTAGCAGTTCGAAGCTTTCTGATTAGTATACCTATATTTTATCTACTCTTAAGTTTATGACACTTAAGTGGGTGAAATAAAGGGGTGAAGTTTAAACGAAATTCACGCGGGCGAAGCCGCTGGCAAAAGCTAGTATTATTAATACGATAGTAACTCAGTACGTCTGTGAATTAGGCTTTCACGTCTACACCGCTGAACCGAGTTTAACACGTTTGCTGCTAAGCCAGGTCTTTTTGGCCTGGTTCTGGTCTTTCCCCAGTGCGAAGGCTAAAATCGTGTCCTCTCGCTCTGTGCGGGAGCTGTTACTTTAGTTGTACTCAAGGTACAAAAGAGATAGTTATATACCGTAGCTTCATTTACTTATTAGAACTCAATGGTCTATAAAAAAATGTACCGTGTCTGTTCGGCCTGGTTCGCAAGGAACGAATAGGAACATTCTTTCAGTGCGGTACCAGGCCTTGATATCAAGGCCTGGTACCGCACCGAACAAAGCGCGGCGCCCAGCGCGCCTCGCCCGGTTAGCATAGTGCTGTCACTGCTGTCAATTCTCGATAAACATGTTTTTAGTACGCACGCGTTTGTATACTGTGTAGTGAATACGTCTTTTTTGTGCAGTGTCTATCTACAGATTGATTTATCAAAATGAATAAAAAGCTAAAGTGTAAAAAACAATTAGAACTGGGTTTTCCAAATTCACCAACTCATTAAAATTGATAAAAGAAAAAACTGTGTCAACTGTTACGCAAGGCTGTGCTGTGACAAACACTTACCAGCAAAGAAGCTGATAAAAAAATTAAAAAAATCAAATCTCAGTGTAATAAATGCAACAAATCATATTGTTTGCCATGTTTTAACGAACTACATGTTATTTAAAAATATTGATACACAAAATATTTTGTTTCCCTACTGATTGAAACATTTGTAATAAAATGTAGTCGTGCGTTTTATTATACATCAAAGTTTGTTTTTTGTAATAAACGAATCGATAAAAATATTTGCGTTTGTTTTCTACACTGTAACATCACTATTAAGTTATATTATCAGTGCGTTACCACATCGAATAGATGTGGTATTTTTTGTTTTCTATGCGGCACTGGGCATGAAAGGCCTTGTATTCGTTTTTCCCAAAATATAACCTTTATCTTTTTTGGATCCCCAGGCTAAGCCAGAGGTAAGTAGGTACATTCCTTAGCTACAACATAGTGCAAAAAAATCTCGTGTATCTTTTAATTTCGCAATTTTATGAGAAGTTTTGACAGAAAGGTGATACCAGGTCTAATGGACCTGGTTCGCACTAGAAAATAATCCGCTTCCTGGCCGAATCGACCTGGTATCGCATAGTAATTTTATACACGAAAACAGTCCCGCAGCTAACGTGTTAATGAAATTATGTGTAAGTTTAGAGTAGACCAATTTAAAATATTTTAAACTTAACTCATCGCGGATTGTGCACATTTTACTATGATACGTGTACACGCGATATGTATTTTGTACGCCGATATTGGGACCCAGTTGCAAAAAAACCCTCTTTTTGCGTCAGGAGTTAAAAATCAATTGAAATATTTCATAGCACATTCATTGAATAGCACATAACATATATTCATATATTCATAGCACATAAGTTTCATGGGATACGCTTACCGCATTGCCTCCACGAATCAGTGATATAAGATGGGTAGGGTGGGCTAGGAATCAGTGGCGATTCCTGGTGTTTATAATTGGGGTGGCTCCAGCTTTTGTTATATAGGGTGTAGTGTTAAGTGCGCATAACCGGAAAACCATTTCTTCAGACAGACAATCTAACAAACTTGCAGTCTTTCATTAAGGAACCTATTTTGAAATCGCAAATAATTGCTTTTTACAAAAAAAATAACCGACTTCAATCTTGATAAGTAGAGATAACTCAAAAACTACTCGCCAGATGGCGCTCAATTCAACATGTAAGTGTAAAGTTCTCGTCGCTACAAATTAATTAAGCCCAAACACTAGATAACTGCAGTAAATCGTTGAGGAGTTCCCTCGACTGTCTTTCGGCTTCATCAGATCGACTCCAGATCTTCATGAAATAGTAGCGCTTTAATGTACTTATGCCTTATGGTAACATGAACAAACACACTAGTTGTCCATACAATTTTCAAAAGTTCCCCTCGATTTCCCTGAGATGCCATCATCAGATCCTGGTGTCCTTATCACCGGACCCCACTGCGGATATCTACTTTAGAATAAAAAAAGAATTATCAAAATCGGTCTATAAACAACGAAATAATCGCTGAACGTACATAAAAAAAGCATATATACGGTCGAATTGAGAACCTCCTTCTTTTTTGAATTCGGTTAAAAAGAAATTTCATACAATTTGCCATTTTTATTTTTGTATGAAATAGCTGATGTTTTTTCGCGATTTTAGGGTTGGTCCCATAGTGAAAGTCCATTTTCCACTATCAAACGGCAAACGATCTCGTCGTGAAAGGTCTTTCTAAAAGTTCTTGTATCACAGATTTTATTGAATCACTCATAATTTCATGTCATTTCATTATAAACTAATTACCTACTAAATAAAAAGTAAATTAAATCAATAGAAAGATAGAAACCGTAATCACAAATCTACACTATCACGAAAAACATGCGAAAACTCGTTAGGTAATGCGCCATTCCCAGCGCCAGACCCGCGTTTCAAACTCAGTGATACCACAGTATAATTTTACTATGGTGATACTAAGCGATCGAAGAGGCGCGGGCGGCCGCGGGCCAACGACTTTGTATGGACTATGCATGCGCTAGCAGAAGCGCATGCCTCGGCCCCGCTCGGCGCCGACCGAACGCGAAGACAATCGCCGCGAGTCGCGTTCATGATAGGAGACCGCAGCGCTCGTAAAATGTAATTATTGTACTTAGGTCTAAATAATTAGGTTGTAAATATATGATTTTTTACATTTTATTTAATGCTTAAAAATTATGGTATGGCGGCGCCATACGCGCCAACTTAGAGAAATCGCCACTGCTAGGAATATAGAAAACCAGCATTGAGGGCGCTAAAGTTTCCTTTTTTATGGCAACAGCACAGGCAACAGTAACTGTAGTAACGCTTGTCATTTCGACAGCTAAGTCGGAAATGTTATTAAGGGAATAAATGTTATTTTTAAAGGAAATACTATTAAGCACACAGAAAAGAAAACCACTTTTCTTTTAGGACTTTGAATAGTTTCTGGCATTTTGGCACAAAATAATCACTCAAAGCAACAAATAAAAACCACGACAAACAACTCACTGAGAAGCAATTTACGAGTGAAATTTAGAATGTAAGTGTTGCCAGTAAAACAAATTACTTCCATGAGCTTACCGCACTATGGCAAGGTTTTCTATATAAAAATTATGATATCCATTTTGATCTTCCATAGACAAGAGGGAGTTTTTCAATTCCTAGGCAAACTAGTCGCTCAATGACTAAAGTATGTCTTGATTGTCTGCTAGTCCCATACAATCTTCCAGACGCGGTCTTTTCACGGGAATAAAGGGTGAAGTTGAGTGCTTTCCACGGGATAGACGGGATAAACGACCCTTTGTGTGTTTAGAAACCTTTCTTCCCTTTTTTAATCTACCACGTTAGATTTTAGCGTTCTGTAGTCGTGCAATACCGCAACAAGATAGTTTTCACAAGTTTTTTTGAACGTCAAAAATGGAAAAGGTTCTCAATTTGACCATATATTTTTTGCCTGTCCTTGTGTACTTTAATAATCTTTTTAAAGGTGGAGCTTGACGCGTGGTCCAATTAAAATTTGAACGATATCTAACGAGTATTTTTGGAGTTATCAATATAATAAGTGTTTCATTGAATTCGACTATGTTGATGATGTTCTTATTTTATTACTTGTGGATGTTGAAGTGGGTTTTTTAGTTTTAAGATTTTACATTTTTTTGTAATTCTGTCTGAAGAAATTACGTGTTTTTATTGCATTCAGTCCACAGACTACTAAAATAACTACATCAATTGAAAATCCCATCTGAAAACATAATTTCTAGTGTGGGCATAAAGGGCTTAGGATCAGCGAAGCGAAGCGGATAGTACGGTACATACGATTTATTCTCAAAAGGGTATCTAGGATACAGATATACAAAATTAATCTGTATAGCTAGTTTGGTCAGTGGAGCACTCATTTTGGTGTGGTATCCATTAAATTTAATATTTTCATGTTAGGCAAATCTTTTATGTATTAGTATCATATATTCTTGGTAATCACTGAAACGGCTACACTGATTTGGATGTAGTTTTTATTCTACTACGGAACCCCGGATTAGTGTGGTCCAAATGGCTTGACTATTTAATATCTTGCACAGACGAAGATATGAAAGTTTTAATACCTGGATCTGCGTTTATACTTTTTCTATCTATTTCAAGATAAGCTGACACGCTACGTGCGGGTAATATTTCATGGAAATCTCATTTGACAGACGTTAAACCTAATTTACTGCGCAGCAATTTGTACGGGAATGTGTGTTGTTTTTCAATGAACATTTCTAACGAAAACGTTGCAAATAGTCAAATACAAGCACCAAAAGATCATTTTCGAATCCATCCCAAGCACATTTAATGAAAAAACATGTTTATTTAGGCTTAACTTGCAACTTAATTTTGAAGCAGTCATCGTCAAACAATTGAGATGTTCAACATACAGATCTACATTTAATTTGGATTACAATGCATTGTTAGCGAAGTGACGTCGTTCTAAATTCAAAACGGTGGACGGCCCAAGATGGTGGATTTCTTAAATTTTCATCGTCGTCGTCACAGCCCATAACTGTCACTAATACTACGTTTACTAATAATACGTTTGGGTCTCTTCTCACAACGCAAGGAGTACAGGTCAGAGCAAAGATGTATTAAATATCTAGATGGAACATCGAATCCGCGAAAACGTGTCAAAAAGTTGTGGCCAACTGTTGGCCACAACTTTTATATCATTACGCACAGATTACGCACACATAGACAATAAATGAACGCGAAAAACATCGCCTACACGCACACATGCTTGATAACGTTGCCTTGTTTTTTTTGTTTTCATTGTAGGGCGACGCTCAATCTAGATATTTAAAACATCATTGGGTCAGAGTTTTTCACGCTGGCCAAGTGCGGATTGCCAGAGCTGCTTTGGGGACACATTTTCAAGAACATTATGAGGAATAATAAGTTACGCAGGTTTCACTGTTTTCCTGCACCGAAACGATAAAAATCTATATTAGTCATAATATAAAGCTAAAAAGTTTGTGTTTGTTCCTTTGAACGCGCTAATCTCTCCTGAGATTAGCTGGCTACTGGTTCTCATTGATTTTTTTTTGTATTGAATAGTCCGTCTATTGTAATTATTATTCTAATTTCTAACATAAAGGCATGCCCATTTTCTGACCGATGCTCCCAGAGCAAAAATATTGTTCCAACGGTGTGTTATACCAGGCCCATTTTTTTTAATCAGTGGTGCATGCAGGATATTGTTATCCTTTTCGAGATGCCGACGTTCAAACCTTGACTATTACTGCTATTAATCTTCGATGATGTAAGTTTAAGGTCACAGTTTACCAGAACTTAGTTTTACACTGGCCTGTGGAACAGACCGTATTTCTTAATCAATTAACCTATACAATGTTATAGTTTCAGGACACGCTACAATACATTTTATAGTCCACGCAAGGGCACTATGTTTCCGGCTAAACTGGCCCGGATATCAGTAAAAACTTATACAAACAACATAATGGCCGAGCTACACGGTGAGTCAGACAAACGCAAGGTGCAAATATGAATGGGAAGGCGCGTTCAAGCGATCGACTTGGCCTAATTATGCAACGCCAATTTTAGACCGCATCCAGTCAAATCGATACGCACCATATCCAACGCCGATTCAATCAACTTGATTGTTTTAAACCCAAAACAAAGCAATCGATGGATCCTAAAATAGTTGAGTGGACGTAAGGGAATGGCATCGGTGTGCGAGGCAGTTTGGATGTGACGTCACTCGTTGGAATAGCCCAGTGTTGGAAAAGGCTTTTTATGGACAATTGCTACTTCGATGAAAAATAATTAAATGACTGATTTCAATTACTTAAATTTAAAAGAAAAATAATTCAAGGCATAAACTATTAATATTATTAACTAATATCTGTGGTAATGTTCTTTTTTATTGTTTCTTATTTTCAAAATAGACCTCGTCCGTTGTAAATGACGTTAAAGTTTAATGTACCTTTAATAATACCTACTCTATTTGAAACTAAATAGAATTTTCCAAAAAGATATTCAACTTGGTGTACCTGTACAGTACACAATAAAAAGATACATAACATTACATTTCTTTTCTTACAATCTCTCATCTTATAAAGTAGGTTTTGTTTATTGATCCAGGATTAAAGATCCACAAGCAGGTAGGAGCACATCGGATTTTCGAAGCAGATTTCAAAGGTGTACAACGAACGAAGTCCCCAAGTCTGTTCGGGTCATTCTGGTCGAATCTGGGTTAGCTGCAGTTGTCATTAAAATTGTCACGAATGGTAGCGCAACGAAACATTTATGTTTTGACGATTTTTCGTAACTCAAGAGTTCTAATTTAGTTTCATTAACACTTCTACTTAAAAAAACAACATTTCTGACATCTAAAATATTGACTCTGGTTCTAGATCAGTCACAGTTGTCATGGGCAGCAGTAGAAGATAGTGCATGCTCGTTTGCTACCTCAACTCAATAAAAAAGTCCAAATGTTATTTTTACAAAGTAAAGGAGAAAAATGTTAAAGACACAAAATGTCTGCTAACCCACTGTGCAGTATGAGCGCAGTTTTATAGCTCCATTGATCATAACTCCTCGGTAGTTGGGAGTTCAATGCCAGTTCCGCGCGTGTATATCAAACGGAATAGCAACATTATTGTAATCGGTTTGTACCAAATGCTATTTGAATTTCCACGCGTTGAATACAAAGGCGATCTGTCCAGATGTAACGTTTTAAAGTCGTAACTTGTGTGTCATCGTATTTATTATTACTTTATGATGTTTTTAAATAGATTCAAACTTTTAATTAAATCTTACTTCTTACTAATATTAGGTATAAATGTGAAAGTTTGTATGTTTGGTCTTCAATCGCGCAAAAACGGATGAATGGATTTAGATGAAATTTGGTACATGGATAGTTTATAACCCAGCATAACACATAGGATACTTTTTATCCCAGAAATCCCGCGGGATCCGAATTTACGCGGGAAAAACTCCTACGCGTATGGGTAAAGCTTCTAAACAAACATATTGATATAAAAGTAACAAGTCTGTCTTCCCGAAAATCCCGCGGGATTGGGATACCATCCCGAGATTCCTACGGGAGCGGGACCTACGCGGCTGATACTTACGAGTCCCGAAGCGAAGCGAGAGCGGTTCGCTAGTAACCTCTATAAATGGATCATGATCACTGATTATCTGTATGTTTGTCAATGTATCATGCTAATACTATGAATGTTGGAAGTTTTCACAATTGTATTGTTGCTGCAACTAAAAAATGCCGCATTTCTTCTTAGATATAAGTAAATATTACATACATATGGAAAGAACACGTCTTCCACAGTAATAAATAAACAAAAAAAAATAGCTAACATTTGCGATTCGATTGCGTTAAACCCCCAGATAATCTTGAATTTGAAAGTTTTTAAATATTTATTTTAACCCATACACTGCAATATCAATATTGTATTTATTTACCTCTCAGAATTTAAATATGTAGTAAGTTAGAAAGGTCTTCAGTCCTAAATTGGAGCCTAACTCTACGTCAGATAAATAAACTTAAGAGGGAATTTCATTGCAACGCCTTTCACAGCCAAAACAAAAACGACTTTAACTTTATAATTCCTCGACATAACATCAAAAACATCTATGTATCTGTACAGCATTAGGTACTATAAAGTTAAGCTAATATGCTATAAATTAAAAATCGATGTGGCCTAGTTTAGTTTCTGGAATAATAATGAGTGTGGTTGAAATCTTAAAATCTATTTAATGTTATCTATGTATGACTAACGTAACCATTACGTTTTCTTTTTGGCTCAAAATGGGACATCGTGTGTTACCGTTTTTCACCTCCTGCGAAGAAATCACGCGTAGGTATCACGACGAATCATGGTCCGGACCACCAAATTTTCATTCCATTCCAAAAATACGAGAGAAAACAAAAACAAAATCGAGGATCACCTGACTTTTGCTAAGGCAAAACCCCGTGTTTTAAACACGAAACGGTGTTTGAAACACGGTGTTTTAAAACGAACAGTGAAATAAAACATAGTACGTATATTTTTTGTGTTATTTGCATAAATTGTTTCTTCTTTTGTGTGAGTACCTACAATAGGTAATTCTTCTACGTCTACAAGATATTATGACATTTGTTTGATTGACTATAAATCGTAGTGCGGAGATTGTGTGAAAAAATCTTATATATAAAAATAAGTCGGGTTTTCCTTCCTGATTCTATAACTCCAGAACGCACAAACCGATTTCCACGGTTTTGCATCCGTTGGAAAGGTCTCGAGCTCCGTGAGGTTTGTAGCAAACAAAATTCGGGAAATTTTCAACAGAAAAGGAGGAAAACAGGGAAAATCATTGTAAACCAAACAATTTAAGTAGGTGTTGTACATATGTAATTTGGTAGGATTGTCATATGGTTGCCTTGGATACCACGTTGTTTGTTACCTTCGTCTAATGCTGCCTCTACACATAGGCCAACACGTTAGCAAGTGCGTTGGCTCCCAATGTGTAGAACGGGCGTTGGAACGTTGGCGGTAGGCATTGGAACGTTGGCCGGCGCGCTTGCGAGCTTGCCGCGCGGTGTCGGTATCATCAAAGAACACTTGTCGCAAGCTTGGCGCACCATCCACACATTGGCCGCGCGATCAGTTTGCCCGGAGCAGCGATCAAGAGTGCATATTTTCTTCTTGCGGCGTATTAACACCTAACGTAACAAAATGACGTATAATATGAGTAATGAGGAAACTTTTAAATTTATTGATCTCTATCAGAGTGAAAATTGCCTATGGAATCCAAAAAATAAGTACCATAAAAATAAAAATGTTGTAAGTATTAAAAATGCTAAATAAATAAGGTTCTTGGACATTCCGTTTTCCTTACGATATTTTACTTCAAAGTAAGAGCATCGTACTTTATTATTATTTTAATATTATAAATATGAAAGTATCACCCTTTTCTTGTACACATTTACGTAGTAATTATAAGCTGTGAATCAATATACAGCTGCAGCTGTTACCAACTCAACATCCATTTTTTGATCCGTCCGCACATTGGCCCGAACCAAAGCATACTGAACGACCTTCCAATGTGTGGATTAACTCACAAGCACGTTGGCAAGCGCACCGCCAGCGCGTTGGCGAATGCGCTGGCATATGTGTAGAGGCGGCATAATGCTGCCTCTACACATAGGCCAGCGCATTCGCCAACGCGCTGGCAGTGCGCTTGCCAACGTGCTTAGTGAGTTAATCCACACATTGGAAAGTCGTTCAGTATGCTTTGGTTCGGGCCAATGTGCGGACGGATCAAAAAATGGATGTTGAGTTGGTAACAGCTGCAGCTGTATATTTATTCACAGCTTATAATTACTACGTAAAAGTATACAAGAAAAGGGTGATACTTTCATATTTATAATATTAAAATAATAATAAAGTATGATGCTCTTACTTTGAAGTAAAATATCGTAAGGAAAACGGAATGTCCAAGAACCTTATTTATTTAGCATTTTTAATACTTACAACATTTTTATTTTTATGGTACTTATTTTTTGGATTCCATAGGCAATTTTCACTCTGATAGAGCTCAATAAATTTAAAAGTTTCATCATTACTCATATTATACGCCATTTTGTTACGTTAGGTGTTAATACGCCGCAAGAAGAAAATATGCACTCTTGATCGCTGCTCCGGGCAGACTGATCGCGCGGCCAATGTGTGGATGGTGCGCCAAGCTTGCGACAAGTGTTCTTTGATGATACCGACACCGCGCGGCAAGCTCGCAAGCGCGCCGGCCAACGTTCAAATGCCTACCGCCAACGTTCCAACGCCCGTTCTACACATTGGGAGCCAACGCACTTGCCAACGTGTTGGCCTATGTGTAGAGGCAGCATAATAAAATATTATTTTTCCTATGCTGTGTAAATCTCTGTTTTTCTATCAGGTTATGGGCCCAGATACCCCAGGAGGTATTCCACACTTCCCAGTTATTAACCAAGATTAATAGAAAGAATTGTACGTATTAAATTTTGTTTTTAAAACGAGATGCAGAACAAAAGGAATGTTCGATAGCCATCGGCGATTCCGGCATCATTGTTGTCTACTTTAGTACATAGTATCTCAATGGTTGTCTACAGCTTCGAGTTCTGGAATAACTGTCAATTTTGAGAAGCTTAGTGGTATATCCAATTACGGCAATTGGAAGTTTTTGATGCGGATGTATTTGATACATGAGGACTTATGGGACTGCATCGTTGAGGCTGAGTCGGGTGTCCCTAGGGACAATGACGAACGCAAGCAACGACAGGCTCTTGCCAAAATATGTTTGATGGTGCAGCCATCGTCGTTTTCGCATGTACGAAATGCTACCACTGGCTATGAGGCTTGGAATAATTTAAAAATGGCCTATGAAGACAAAGGACTGTGTAGACGTCTTGGACTTTTACGTACAATGTTCGGATTGAAGTTAGAACAATTTAATGATATGGAAGCGTATCTCTTAAGGATCACGGAGTTGGATCAACAACCACGAGATATTAATGCTCCATTAGATGATGATTTCCTGTCAGTGTTGATACTGAGCGGTCTATCATCAGATTATGACCCGCTTATCCTGACATTGGAAAATTCTAATATTAAATTATGCAGCGAGACAGTAAAGAGCAAACTATTACAAGAAGAATTGCGTAGAGGCTTTGATAAGAGCGAAGAAGGCGCAATGTTTGCAAAATGAAATGCAAAAACAGCGAATAAACCTTTTATGAAAGGCAAATGCTTCATATGTAAGAAACAGGATCATTATGCAAAGAACTGTCCGACAAAAACCAACAAAAATGGAAAAGGAGGAGAAACATGTGAAAATACGTGGAGAGGAACATTATTATCGGCATTAGCTATAGATGTAAATTCGAATGCCTGGTATGTGGATTCCGGCGCAACTTGCCACATGACGAACAACAAAGCTTTATTACAACATTATGTTGTGGATACTCCGCGGTTGGTGACAGTGGCTAATAGAGAAAAGATGCATAGCGAAGTACATGGTGAAGAAGAGCTGTTGTTAAAAGGGCACACTAAGACTACAAAATTAACAGAAGTTATTTACGTGCCGGGTTTGTCAACGAATTTGTTATCGGTTGGAAAGATGACTTCAGGTACATTATAATGAAACTAAATGTAATATTTGTTGGGGAAAAGTTCCAAAGTAAATTCAAATGTAAAAGGGTCAGTTACTTCGATATAAAGAACCAATATGTGAGACGGGTTGTAGAAGATACTGATTAATTATATAAGAGTATCTGTCCGATTTGGTTTACAAATTATTTAGTTTAAGGGCAGGTGTTAGAAATATATAAACCGAACAATTTGTAAGTGTATTGTACATACGTAATTTGGTTGCATTGGCGTATTGGTTACCTACGATATTATGTTGTTATGTTACGTTTTACTGTCTAATAAATTATTTTTCCTATGCTGTTTTGATCTCTGTTTTTTCTATCACCTTTTCAAATATAAAACAAAAAAAAAATTCTTTAATCCCCAAACGAAATGTTACAAAAAACGAAGCCATCTGGTGGCGAAACGGAGTTCGCCGGGTTTGCTAGTGTGTTTATAAAATGCTTCTCAACATCGCACATCACTAGTTATAAATAACAGGAATAATTTATAATTGTGTACAAAGCATGGTTTCGCGAAGGTGCCAAGGTGCCAAGGCTGGCCACCAGACACCTATTTATGAATCCAACGATGTTCATTTAATTTTTCACATGTTTCCTGTTTGGAAATCTGTTGAGATAGGAGCTTTTTTACTATTTCCGTTCGATTGCTTCTTGGGCCGTTTTAGTTTGTCATAAGGTCGTTTAGGGTTGTCAATATTAGACATAAATAAAAATAGAATTATCTTCAGTTCAAAAGACTTGTGTTGATTTAAACGACGGTTATGACAAAAAACTGCTATGGTGCTAGCGTAAAACTGACTGCAATGAGGGTAAAGGCGTGTGAATTCGCCGCTAGAGGCGCTAGTGTAGAGTGAGGTCTGGCTGTCAGTCCCACAAACTTATCTGACCCGGTAAGAAGGGCGCTACTGTCTTTATCTTTGTCTGTCAACAATATAACATTTGCATTAGTTCCAATTTTTGCCACCGGGTCAGATAAGCACTGTCACTTCTCACTTGTCTGAATATCACTTGTCACTGTTTATGTATGGGTGGGCTTTGACAGCAGGACCTCACTCGCCGGTGACGCCAACTGGTGAGTACAAAATCATTGGTGGAGTATGCGCTAGGCCTCCGCAGTAATGAGGCCATTAATGGGTTGTAGCCATATAATTGAGGCAAGACTATAAAAGAGTTTTCATCACACCTATTCGAAAAAGACGACTTGGTTCGGACTTACGGGGTTCCAAAGTTGCTGTTTTCTATTCAGCGGGCGGGAATGAATTTTCATACAACTTTTCCTGCCGGCTAGATCTTTTCCGTCCTATTTTGAATTTAGAACATTTTAGTATTTTGCGCTAAAGAAATCGAACGCAAATATTGTTTGAATAAAGAATGTCTGGTACGACGCGAGGGCCCCGCCAGCTGAATAATAAAAAAAGAAATCAAATTAAGATTTCGTTTTCAAATTAAAATTAAGTTTTCGTGCATTTTTACGTATAATTTTCTATTATTTTCTATTATATATATATATATATATTATTTTCTCATAGTGGGTGATGAAAAGTAGAGTGTATCACTCGGGTGCAAGTATATTTTTGGCTCGGGCGACGTACTTTGAATCCCTCGCTACGTTCGGGATTCTACTAAAGAATCCCTCGCTACGCTCGGGATTCTACTCTAGAATCCCTCACTTCGCTCTGGATTCAAAAAACGCCCTCGCCGAAAAAATATTACTTTGCACCCTTGTCATACAATCTACTAATAAAGTTAGGCAAGTTTAAACAATCTCTTTTATTGCTTTGTATTTATAAATTCGCATTATAAAAACAAATAAATCAGCATTTCAAACTATTTATTTATTATTTTCATCGAAACCCATAACTGTTCTATTAGTGTGCACTGGTCTCTTCTCACTATGTTCGGGGTACTGGACCTAGTCCACCACGCTGGCCAAGTGCGAATTGATACACCTTAGACGACACAAGCTTCCCCTCACAGCTTCGCTCGCGTTGATATTTTCAGTTCAATCCAGTTTCTATCCATTAGGGAGAGATTTTTAAAAATCCTCACTTAATGCTCCCCTATACTCCGAAATGTTAGGACAATTTATAGAATGTACATGGAACTTTGTAACAGTAAGTAAAGAATATAGAAAAGCGACAACCCTAATCATAAATTAAAATAACATTGCATTAAAACTTTAATTTATTACCGGAAACGAATTTATTTATTCTCGGTCATTATAATAATATGATCAAAATATATTTGTGAATATTATCCTATATCTCATATTTTGTAACTCTCATTCTAAAAGTTTCTCAAACCTCCAAAGATTTTTTTTAAATACAAATTTAAAATAGGTCGGAGACAATAATATTGTCAGAGATATTATTTATCAAACTCATTGAGATACTATGTACTAAAGTAACAAGTACACCTCAATGATCAAACAATTATTTATGTACGTACTTACTGGTACAAATTGTTGATGATATTTTAGCTTCAAAAAGGAGATTCTCAATTCTACTGTTTCTTTTTTATGTGCGTTACTTACATCATTAGGTAATTTTTACTGGATGTACCTACCGATTTGATGAATAGGTACTTTACTTGTCGAAGTAAATTTTATTTCACATACCAAGATACTAATAGGTTTAGGTGGTTTAAAAGATAATGGTAGGTATATAAGATAAAAGCTTTTGGAATTACAAGTGAAAACGAAATGATATTTATGATATATCTCTTGCACCCACCGTTCGGCCGGTGCTAAAATAGACAATTATTGTTACTTAAACATTTTATGAAGTGTTTTTGCAATAATTGGACAAGCGAACAAGAATGGTCGACGGGTTCGCTTTATTTGATGTATTTTAATGAATAGAAGTGTTTTATGTATTGGTCTTAATGAAGTCATAACAATAAATATCGCTGTACACTCATAGCCCCACACTAGAATTCCCTGTATCGTGGGTGCTATGGACAACACAAAAGACAAGAAAACACACCCAGACCGAGAACGGAATCGAATGATGAGTTTAAATTTCCGTTTTCGGTCAATGCTTACGAGCTTTTCCGTTCTCGGTCAATGCTTACGAGCTAAATTTATTTAACTGTAAGCAGACTTATTCAATTTATTTTCACCGGGGAGTAGAAATTCCATATACCATATACTTATAGTATACATTTTTATAAATCACTAGCTGTTGCCCGCGCGTTCGTACATAGAAGTTTTTCCCACGTGGATCTCGATCCGGAAATTCCGGGATAAAAAGTAGCTTATATGTTGCTTCGTAGCCTCCTCTATCTTCTAGTGCAAGACCCATAAAAATCCGTTCAGCCATTTCTGAGATTAGAGTGCACAAACATACGATCAGTTACAGTTTTATTATATGTAAGTATAGATAGATTAAGTATACCTATCTAAACGCCTAGCTTATAGAAAAAATAACAAACACTCACTGATCTGAACAAAAATAACATTCTTCATAACACTCCAAATGTAAAAAATATTTTAAAGAATTCTCGGTATAAAACTATAAATCACAAGAGATGTTCGCTAGCGGGCTGACATTTCGCCACTCGGAGCCAGTGTCATGGGATGTGTCGCTATTACTTTTGAATTTCTTTGACTAAACACATGTCGCCATTAGCTTTTGGACGTTGAATAATATGGAGAGCTGAAATTGTAATGGTTTTGTTTGTGAAATTGTAGATAGGAAAAATCTGTCTAATACCTATACCTAAGGACTGCGTTTGCGTTGTTATGGAATCCGTTTTAATAGCAACCCACAGAAATTCCAGCTTTCTGCCACTGTGATGGTGGTTAATTATTCATTGATTGACGACGAGGATTTAAAATGCCTCAAGTATGACTCGAAGATGGATGGATGCCTCTAACATTGGTGTCACAGATTACGACAGAACTAAAAATATACTTAATCTGTTACATTTTTAAATTTTATCGATGAAATCATTCCCTTCGATGCCAATTTGTCAATAATCATTGCTATATAATTACTTTGTCGTCTAAATGCAAATATTATTCATCATTCGTTTACACGAATATTGGCACATTTGAAGTTATGCCAAGAATTACACGACACGAATTACGTAGACGACATGCAACTGCATAATTACGTGCAAACGCGTGCATTGAATGTATTTGTCATGTATTACTAGGTATTACTAATATTGAATGTGTCGTTTATGATTAGAAGGATTATTGAACAGAAATTCAAAAAAAAAATTCAAAATTCAAAAATTCTTTATAAGTACCATAATTTTACATAGTTACATGTTGTGGGTACTCCCCTGGTAAGTTAATCAAAACCTGTGTTAGGGAAGACCCCTCTTCCTGAGTGGACATCCGTACAGTATAATAATATTATTTATCATAATTAGGTATATGTTTATAAGGAAAACTTATGTCTAACATTTTATTATAATTTTGTTATTTTAAAGATCTATATATAACTCTTTTGTTTACTCACACACGCAGATATATTAATAATAATATATAAATTTATGTACATATATTTCGGACATATACATACATACATACATAATACATACATACATATGCATATAAATACATACATGCATACACACATACATACATATAATACATACATATTTAGATTTAATTGCTATATAATTTATAATACATATTTCCATTTGCCCTTTTATTGGTTTTATTAATCTATTTATTTATTTATTTAATTTTATTTTTATTTATTTATTTATTTATTTTGTAGTTAGTACCTACTTGGACTACAAATATAAAAGATCTTCAGTTTGTTGATAATTCAGAGATTTTAAAAATTCTGTTACTTTATTTTTGCATTGAAGATATCTGAGCCTATTACGGTCTATAATTTTACAGTTCTGAGCTTCAGAAGGCACGTACAGTCATCGGAATCGGGAATTGCCATTAGGTAAATTGTTAAACTATCTTGTAAGCCTTTCGAAGGCTATTACACAAACTTAACATCAGCAGAGTGGTGGAATATGCTATAGGCCTTCTCAATTATGAGGAGAGACCTGTTCTCAAAATGGGCTGTTAAAAGGTTCAATCCAAATTGTAATGTAAAATAAAATTATTACATTTTCGTTTTCCGAAGCATACAAAAGTAAATAGCAGCGTTTTGTGATTTTAAGTAACCTCCGCCAAGTAATTTATTTTAACTAAGTGTATCCAACTCTGCCAAATCGACAATACATCTAGAGTGATTTCCATTGAGTACTCAAAACTCTCTATATCTATATTTTATAGGTAAAAGCGTGGGAATGCAGAAATAAAAAAATAATACATCATGCAAACGTGTTCAACGTCGCTCAGTTTTGTTGCACTCGCTTTGGTTTACAACAGTGCAAATTAATTACATTGAGTGCGTGAGATACGCTAAGTATTTTGTATAACGCTCCGTTTACCACTCCGTGTTTAATTTCATTCACCTGCTGATCTATTTTTGTAAATTCAAACATTTGAGCGCTATTTTTGATCATCAACTTATCTAGTGTTGAAGTACTTGAGTTAAATCGTTGATCATTAGATCAATCGAATTGGTATTTAGAAACGGTGTTCAACACAACCTTTTCATATATGTAACTATACTAGCTTTCCGCCCGCGGCTCCGCCCGCGTGGAACTCAGTATGTCACAAAGTTTTTCCTGCGTGAATCCCGATCCCGCGAGAATTCTAGGATAAATAGTGGCTTATATATAACATTCTACAACTTCCACTACCTCCCAGTAAAAGCCCCATTTGAGCTCGCGAGTTCATTCGCGAATAGGAGCTTTTCCCGCGTGAACGTCGATCCCGCGGGAATTCTGTGATAAAAATATATGTTACTCCATAACCTCCTTTATCTCCCAGTGATAGTCCCATAAATAAAAAAATCTAAGCCCGCGACTTGGCGCGAAGGTGTTTTTCCCGCGTGTATCCTGATCCCGCTGGAATTGCGGGATAAAAAGTAGCCTATAAGTATGTTGGTCCACAATCTCCTCTATCTCCCAGTGAAAGTCCCATAAAAATATAAGCCCGCGATTTGGCGCATAAGAGTTTTTCCCGCGTAAATCCTGATCCCGCGGGAATTTCTGGATAAAAAGTAGCCTACATATATGTTGCTTCAAAACCTTCCGAATCTCTCAGTAAAAGTTCCATTAAAATCCGTTCAGGCGATCCGGAGATAAGCGTGTACAAAGAGACAAACTTTTTTTATAACTTTTCAACCCCTATTTTACCCATTTAGGGATGATTTTTTAAAAAACTTTGATACAGGTTTTTCATTATTTTTTTTCATAATTCTAAACACCAATTTTCATAACACCTGGTTTACAATTGACGGACTTTCATACAAACTTTGAACCCCTATTAGACCCCCTTAGGGGTGGAATATAAAAAAATCCGTTCTTAGCGGATCCCTTCTAACTATAAACTACTACCCTGCCAAATTTCATCTCAATACGTTCAGCGGTTTCTGAGATTTTGTGATGAGTGAGTGAGTGAGTGAGTGAGTGAGTCAGTCAGTGACCTTTCGCTTTTATATATATAGATAGATTTGTAAGTTCGGGTCATTTGGGAATTAGGACGACTTCCTCTTACCGCACTGACTTAGATACGCGCGAATCTTTGTAAGGACATTACACGAATTGTTACCTACAACAACAGCTGGAAAAACTACATTATCTGATCCCGCCTGGGTGTAAGCAGCGATAATCGTGGATGTTAAGTACCTATACCTAGCGCATGAATTTAAAGAAACCATGGTGTTACCACATTATATCAACCCAGACAAGTTTTCCAGCCCTCAGGGCCTCGGGGTAGACAAGACGAACGATGAAGCGAACCGCGTCGTTGCTTATAGGGTTGCCTCCTGTACCTACTGTATTTTTTCTCTTGTAATATATTTAAGTCTGTTGTTCCATATAAAAAGTAATATAACTAGACAATAATAAGTTTTCTCAAAAATATAATCGACTTCAATATCGACAAGCAGAGATAACTCAAAAAGTTCTCGACAGATGGCGCTCAATTCAACCCATATAGGTGTAAAGTTCTCATCAATACAAATTAATGAAGCCCACACACAAGGTAATTGCTATAAATCATTTAGGAAATCTCGACTGTTAGCCTCATCATCAGATCGACTCCAGACCTCCATTATACTGTAGTGCTTTAATATTCATCTCCTTGCGTGCTTTAATAATCAGATCCTGATGTCCTCATCATGGTATTACCCTTTATGAATATCTACTTTCCGACAAAAAAAATCATAATCGGCTTAATTTATTGCATTTCTTTTGAGAGCATGAAGCACTTTTCTTCCAAGAGGGGTGACAACCCTATTCGTCCCCGAGAGTATGTTACCGACGAAGGAACGGATGTTCAGATGTCTTGCGTCCTTGTCGCGCATATCGTATGATTACATTAGTGACATTTTCCTACTTTCTTACTCTACAGCGAAATGTAGGACTTATTTTGGAACGAAGTTCCTTATCGGACGCTACGGATTTCTGTTACGGCTTCTAGCTAGCAAATAAAAAGTGTAAGATTTTTACGTGACGGGAGCGGGAATGTATGGTATTGAAGAGCCCAGTCATACATGCGCGCTTATTGATCAATTAGTTTTATCAGCAGCCAATAAGGTGTCAGGTGTGAGGTGTGAGGTGAGATTATGTCAGATATTCAAGTGTCTGAGTTATAGTGCAAGAAATATAACGTCTAACGGGGTGTCCTACGTGAGCGACGAGTATGACGCGACGCGACGTTGCGAACGCGACGAACGCGATCAAATCAACGGTATCCGTATCCCTACTTGCGTCCTATGTGACAGTCTGCGACGACTGGCGACGTAACGCGTTCTTGTTTTGAGAGCGATCAGACGCGACACCACAAAGTACGAAATGATTTCTCTGTAAAAATATTATATTTGTTTTCTTTCTGAGCTTACGATATTTCTTTAACAGTCTGTATACTTGAAATATAAACTTTGGAGCAAAATAGTACGGTACTTCTCCATGATTCGAGAAGTAATGAACAAAATCACGTAGGACTCTCCACGTACGACACTTGTCGCGTAAACTACTCACGTAGGACCCTTGTCGCGTGTAGTATCCCGTCGCATTAGGTACGTCGTGTCGTGTTGCGTTGCGTCGCATCGTATTCTTCGCTCACGTAGGACACCGCCTAACCGTAGTTCTAACCGTGTTCCACGATACCCGAGCATTAAAAAAATGTTCTTTATCGTTATTTAACTTAATTACATGTGATTATGTTAGTAAAAAATTTAAAGCCACGGAGTAGTGCAAACCACAAGATTTTGAAACTCCATGACACGTCGAATTATAGCAGTGTTTGTTAATCTATGGTCCACGGACCCCTGGGTTTCCGCGATTTAATTGTGCGGGAATCCACCGCATTTAAGTAATTAAAAGAGCAAATAATGACATCGGAGTCTGTAATCTGATTAACTATTTGTGTATAGTCTTATAAGGATCTTTTGGCGTGTGGGTGACAGAGACAGCGCCTTACAGGTAAGGCAAACTGTAAGGCATTTTCTCTGTCACCCACGCGTCAATAATCTTTGTACCCTTATAATAAACTTTACTCGGTTCGCTTTCGATTGGAAATCGTTTGTGATCGATCTGTAATTCGTTTGTAATTGCATGGCACACAAATGCCAGCTTTCCGCCCATGCGATTATGGTACATTTAAGATTGAAAACAGGATCTAAAAATGCCCTTAGTAAATTTTGCGCACACACTAAATTGAACTGTAAACACAGGTAATAAGTTTGGTATTGGCGGGGAGTCGCAATCCCATATGCAGTATAGGTACTATTCCTCATAGTTTCTACATGGATCTATCGGCAGTATTTCAAACGCGAATTCCCCCATGATGCGTTATTGATCACAGGTGTGGGTGAAGTGGAAACATCCTAACTATTTATAGCAACTTCAATTTAGGCGCACTATTCTAAAAGTAACCAGTGAAATTCCTGAATCATACTTTACGCCATTCAAAGTGCAAATGGCTAAATGGTATGTAAATATGAAAAAAAGTGAAATTTAAGTGTCTTTTTGAGATTTCAAAATAACAATATAATGTTTTTGTTTGTGCAAATCTTCGTCACGGCTGTACCGACCTTTTTTGAGGAGAGAGAGGAATTGAATGAACTCCGGGGTAAAAAGTATGTAGCCTATATGTTGCTCCATAGCTTTCTCTATCTCCCATATAAAAATCCGTTTAGCCGTTTCTGAGATTAGCGTGCACAAACAGCGATTAGTTACAGTTTTATTATATGTAGATACCTATATCTTTAGATACAGACTTATTCTTTCATTCACCAATCACTGATTCTAGGTGCTAAACAGTAGCATTCGGCTATTGTTGGGTGACTACTGACAGACAGCTCATAGGTTTACAGTTTATATCTTTCGATGCCGCTCCTTGAATATCAACATTGTTTTCCTAAACGAAATAGATATTCTACTAAACTGTATACAAAATTTATTTAGACACAAACGATAGGTAAATCTTTAAATATACTTCTCTAGATATACCTAATGCAATGGAAAAGTCTCTTTATTCGAACAGGCTAATCAAAGTAAATACTATATGGTGTTGGATAGTCCATTTATCGAGTCATTTTGTGCTTTGGAAAATATTTACCTAATATCTTTAAACGTAACGGACAATTTTGGAAAAGCGAAGCGGGGCCTTGCAGTAGTAGGTAGTAATAAATAACGATAATCACTCATAGCCGCACACTAGGATTGCGTGTATCGTAGGTGCCATGGACAACACAGAAGACAAGAACACACCCAGAGCGAGAACAGAAAAAAAACCATCATTATATCTCTGCCTCGCTGGGAATCGAGCCCAGGACCCTTGGAACAGCGAACGCGCGTGTTAACTGCGCCATAAGGGTTGTCAAACCACAACAATATCAGTATCGATAATACGCTACAAATAAATCGCTTAAATTAATCATGAAATAGTAAAATGAAAAACAACGCCTGTCCCAATAATTCAAGTGGTCAACAGTATACTATCACCCTGAACAGACAGGCGATAAATTTCCATGAGTCTTTAACCGCTTTTCCACTGATTTTAATGGATCATAAAACAATCATAACGATTAAGCACGATACGTACTGAGCTTTTATGTGTTTTTTTAATTTGGCTTGTAAAAGAGTAATCAGTTTTGATAAAAGTAACAGTTTTCGAAGCGTTTATGGTCCTCACACTGGTTACTGGTGTTCATAATTATATTTTATCGCTTTAATCGTAACTGAGGAGGCCTGGAACAAACTCCGTCACATTGCATTTAGTAAAGATCTGTACATTCTGTACATTAGTGAAAAAAAAATTCTACGGCATGAAATTAATATAAGCGGTATTCCTGTAGGAAAGGGAGACAATGACGCGAAAGCAATTTCAATAACGACGCAAAGTCATGCGTTGCCGCATCAGACGTACGTGTCTACGATGTTCGCATCGTTTAGGGTTAAACCCTCCCTCCCTCTAAACGAAAGAAGCGATCCTATTTTAACCCTGGATATTGCTACACAGCCTCCTTGCATCAAATATCTTAAGATCGATTTGGTAACTCATTTGTGAGAAAATTGTAGCTAGTTTTTACCGAGAAAATAGTAAAATGATATTACAAAGCGTGGCCGCATTATGTATCAGTATTTTTTTTGGAAATTCACCCCTAAAGAGAGAAAAATTGTATCAAAAGTTTTGGCTAAATCGATAAAAAAGATCACAGGGAAAGTCTAAAGTTTCTTATCAGATTCTAGCCATAATCATTGAAGGAATATTAAAAAATGTTGGTGCAGTACGCGAACGTGTGACTATTACTAAAAAATATTAGATAACTGTTGATTTCTGATAATAGGATTGAATTGAACAGTATGGTATGATCTAATGCCAAATAATGTAATGATATTATGAAAATAATAATGAATTTGATAAACTCATGAAATACAAATTTATTTCCATGAAATAGTCATACTATATATGTTTTGCATGTTCCGAACATTATGCAAACGACTACTGGCCGCTTCCTGAACTGTTAAGTATATTATAAAGTAAAATGGTAGTATTTTACATTTGAAGATACGTAGAATGTATTTTTATGTGACTATCCTTTTTCCTATGGCTCCTTGTTAACATTAGGTTTGAATAATCTTAGTTTTATACATGAATAATAATTATTTATTTAGTAAGTCACGTTCGTTGTTTGCAGTAAATACCATCAGATGGTTGTAAGTTTTAGGATACATAGCAAAAAGTAGCAGGTACAAGTATGAGAAAATTTTATTTCTATAAACTTTCATTTTACGTTCGGTAGTTTTTGCATAGAAGATTAATATTCTGCTTTGTTTAGAAGTGTCTCGAAAACAGATGAACATACACACATGCACATATTATGTGTTTATACTTACGTCTTACATATTTTTGCACATACACACAGGCTGAAATATAACTCTTCTTTTGACGTAATCGGGTAAAAACCAGTCTGTATCTGCCATAATAACGTCTTTAGCCGATGATTGAATTTCTGAAGCCAATTCGTGGTCAACAGACCAGCGTTAACTGTTACGACCGCTATTATTTGTTTGCTGAATAAAGCGCCAAGTTTTGTAGATCTAGTCGAATTTTGGTTATTTGTTTTATAACTCAGGCTTCGAAATCAGGTTAAATTATCTAATATTAGATTACAATTAGGTACTTCTAAAGAAGAAAATTAAACTGCCATTATTAGATACAGATTACGATAACGTGTGAAAATATCCCCGCCAAGTACCTACGCTCTACCTTTTATTGAAGAGCACTCGCTAGAGCAGCTAGAGCCTTTCTAGAAGCTGAATAATTGTTATTACATTTGTTGATTTAATGTTATAATTATAGTTCAAAAATATACCTACCTACTAAATGACCAGTGAAAAATTTGTCCACATCAGTAAAATATCCGAAATAGAAACTAATTTGTCAATATTTTCTAATAGTTTAGTTAGTACCTAAATCAAATATTATCTAATATTACGTCAATGAAGGAATAATAAAAATGTTTGCTCATTTGTGGCTATATTAAATATTTAAGTAATTTAAGTGAGCCTCATTTCCAAAAAATAAAACGAAGGTCTAAATCTCGTAACTTTAATTAAACTGATTGTTGAGTCGATGTGGTGATACAAATAAAATAGACGGCGCTTGATAGTACTGGTATATTGCGAGTATAAGTAGTTACAAAAGGAGCGTGCGCCTGCGCTGAGGTAGTGTGGCCGACTGATGTCGCCGGCGGCGGGCGGGGTCAACGCGCGGCGAGCGCGGTCAATGCCCCGCCGTAATGTTTGTCTAGTTGCGCCTAGACAATCTGCCCGGGTTGAAGTACTTCAACAGGAAGAGGACAGATGTTGTTGAAGGCCCGTCGCAGTGTCCCTCTTCGAGTCTTGATGTCGGCGACTCTCACGACGCCGTCGCTGCCCGGGTAGACTCGCTCCACGCGCCCCAGCAGCCAAAGTAGAGGTGGCAGAGCCTTGTCCTTCACTAGGACGAGGGCGCCCTGCTGTAGATCACCCGTTGCTGCAGCCCATTTGGTTTTCTGTTGGAGCAGCAAGACATACTCCTGATTAAAGCGTGTCCAAAAATGTTGCTTTAACAGCTCCACCCGTTTGTAGCGCTCCAGACGCGTGATAGATACATCGGAGACAGTCGGATGTGGAACTGACAAAAGCGGTCGTCCAATTAAGAAATGGGAAGGGGTAAGAGCGGAAAGGTCAGAGGGATCGTTAGACAGAGGTGTTAAAGGACGGGAATTTAGAATGCTCTCTATTTGAGTTAATAATGTTGCCATTTCCTCATATGTTAGGTTGGTTAGTTTGAGCAACCTCTTTAGATGATGCTTGGCTGAGCGAACAGCGGCCTCTGCTATGCCATTAAGATGTGGAGAGTAAGCCGGAGTGAAAGAGAATGCGATGCCTTCTTGGGAAATTTCTGATACGATGTTTGACTCCTGTAAAAGTTTGTAAAGCTCGTTAGAAGCTCCGATAAAGTTAGTCCCGTTATCGGACAAAATGGTGCGTGGCTTACCACGACGCGCAACAAACCGACTAAGAGCGGCCATATAAGACTCTTTTGTTAGGTCTGTAACGAGCTCCAAGTGAACGGCCTTAACGGCTAGACAGACAAAAATGCACAGGTAGGATTTAATGAGCTTGCATCCTCGACCTTTGCGGTCGGCTATCAATATTGGCCCGGCATAATCCACAGAACAATTTAAAAATGGAAACTCTAGATTACTTCTGCCCTCTGGTAACTGACCCATAATAGGCTGTATACTAGTGGCCTTTTGCCTGAAACATTGGATACATTTATTAACAGTAAATTTAACAGTAGAATTAAATTTAGAGAGTTTTGAAACTCTGTATAGGAAAGAAAACCTTTAATCTTATTATTTTTGTTTTTTAAATTGTAAATAAATCTTAGTATGTAAGCCACTATTCTTTGTAAATAATTTAAATTTGAACATTTATGAATTAAATTTTTGATAATGGAGTAATCATTATAATTTTTTGAATTAATAGAATCGGATGCAAAATCATTCGAATTAATGGAATTGGATGCACAATCATTTGGTTTAATTATTGAAAGATTTAAAACTGAAGCTTCTGGTGAATCTTGTTTCAATGTGGCGTTGGGTAATGTAGGCCAACGAGATTGATCACACAGTAAAAATGCGGGTCCAGACCACCATAATTTAGAATCGCTGATCTGATCAGCCTTCAGGCCTCGAGAAACAAGATCCGCCGGGTTGTCTTTAGACGGTACGTATCTCCATGTGTTACCTGATGTAGTGTCCCGTATCTCATTCACACGATTAGAGACGAATTTCTTAAGCTGACTAACAGATGTATTTAGCCAACCAAGCACAATCGTGGAATCGCACCAAAAGTGACATGATTGTATAGGTAAAGTAATAGACTCTTTTACCTTAGTACACAGCCTAGAACCTGCCAAAGCACCCATTAGTTCTAGATTTGGCAAGCTGACTATTTTGGTCGGGGCGACACGGCTCTTAGAGATAAGCAACCGTACCGTAATACATCCCTCACTGTCTGTAGAACGTATATAAATACATGCACCGTAAGCCTTTTCTGACGCGTCGGTAAATACATGAATTTCATTTCTAATGGAATCTTGACATGAAATCCAACGTGGAATTTTTAATTTATTTAAATATGGCAATTTGTTTGAGAAAGCTAACCATAATTGTTGTATTTCTGTAGAGACTTCATCATCCCATTCACACTTTTCAATCCATAATTTTTGCATAATTAATTTTGCTTCTACGATGCATGGAGAAACTAATCCTAAGGGGTCAAAAATTTGGCTTATTACTGAAAGAATATGACGTTTTGTTATAGGTCTTGAATGTTCAATATTGATGGAAAATGAAAGCGTATCAGAGTCACACAACCAGTGAACTCCTAACGTTTTAGATGACATATTAGTTTTGTAATTACAAAGATTTAATTGATTATTATTTATTACTGATTCATAGTTAGGCACAATTTGTTTTAAAATTTCTAAATTATTTGATTGAAATTTTCTTAAATTAAATTTTGCAGACGATAAAACAGAAATTACTTCTTTAGTCATTTGTACCGTATTAGAGATTGAGTTAGAACCAGAAAGAAAATCATCGACATAGAAGTCTCGCCGTATTGCGTTTTGAGCTTCGATACTTTGAGCTGAGTCTGCTAAACTAACTAGACATTTAGTTGCTAAATAAGGCGCGGATGCGGTGCTGTACGTAACCGTGTTTAGAGTATACGTTTTTAGAGGCTCCGCTGGATCCCCGCGAAAAATTATGCGTTGTAAAGAACGTTGTTCAGGTGTTACCTTTATCGCTCTATACATTTTTTCGATGTCTCCTGAGACTACGTACCTATGTTGACGGAAACGTAATAAAATAGACAGGAGATCGTCTTGAACGGTAGGGCCTACCATCATGATGTCGTTTAGTGACACGCCTGTGGTAGATTTAGCTGAACCATCGAAAACAGTTCTTAATTTCGTTGTTGAACTAGACTCGCGTAGAACACCGTGATGGGGTAAAAAATAATTGACTTTACCTATATTGGAGGTGTCCGTATCCTGTGTCATGTGACCTAAGGACTCGTATTCACGCATGAAGTCTATGTACATTTTTTTAAAGTTTGCGTCTCTTTGAAATCGCTTCTCTAGTGATAAGAAACGACTTCTTGCCATTGAATACGAGTCACCTAAGTTGTCGGGACTCGCCTTTAGAGGCAAAGTTACAACAAACCGACCATCTTCGTCGCGAACGGTGTGTGATTTGAAACTCTCCTCACATGCACGTTCTTCAGCCGTTTGTGTGTATTTTGAAGAGACTGTATCAAGTTCCCAAAATTTCGTTAAATCGGGATTAACTTGTGTAGAAAAATTGCAAAAGTGTGAATGGGCAGGACGTGATCTAACAGATAAAGAGCCAGACACTATCCAGCCAAGCTTGCTTTCACACAAAATAGGTTGTTTTTTACCTAAATCTATATGGTTGCTACCTACTACTTCCCAGAAAATTTCTGCCCCTACCAAAATATTTATAACAGATGGAATATTGAAAGTAGGATCAGCTAATTGGACGCCAGAAGGAATAGGTATATTTTTAGAATCTATAGATATAGGTGGTAGATTTTTAGTAATTACAGGTAAAATTAGACAACTAACTTGTTTACTATAGCTCCCGTTAATCGACTCAAACTTGAGGTAACAAGACTGTGTACTATGGCTTATTGAGTTGTTTATACCTGTAACCATGGAGTTCGCACTACGCCTGGACAACCCCAGCTTGTCGCATAGACTCTCAGTTATAAAGTTTGCCGTACTACCGTTGTCGAGTAGCATACGGGCTTCGTGCTTCTCACCATTGGAGCTCACCACTCGCACCAACGCTGTGGACAGTAAAACAATAGACCGCGTAGTAGGCTGTTTTACAATTGATGAAGCATTTGCTGAAAGTGTGACATTTTCTGAGGGACCCGGCATTGGGTTCAATAAAGGTTTAGATTGATCTATGTGTATGAGAGTGTTATGTTTACATTTACAATATTTGCAATGAGATAACTTACATTTTTTATCAACATGTCCCGGTCGTAAACAATTTTTACAAACGTTAAGCTCTTGTACCTTTTTGATGCGTGATTCTATAGATAGGTTTTTGAATAATTCACATGAATATAAAAGGTGAGCCTTACTACATAGAGGACATTTTATTGTAAATTTATTTGTGTTTGATTGATATTTGTTTTTTGTTTTTGTTTGATTATAGTTTAAGTTATTTGTTATTAAAAAGTTTTTTGATTTGTAATTATTTTCCTGTTTATTGTGTTTGTTTTGTTCTTCCAAATTTTCCAAAAGATCTGCTTTATTACTTACAAATGTACAAAATTGAGCAAAAGTAGGGGATGCACTAAGTGTGTTACGATATTCTTCCCAACTTCGAAGAGTGATGGGATCCAATTTAGATGCCATCATGTGTATAATGAGAGTATCCCAATGAATAGTTGGCTCATTCAACATTTTTAGTGCCCTAAGATTTTTATTTGTTACGTCAATTAGACGACGTAGCAAAATACTAGACTCTTGTTGGACTTGTTCGACGTTGAATAAAGCCTGCACATGAAAATTAATTAATAAACGATTGTTATTAAATCTCTCACAAAGTAAACCCCAAGCTATGTCATAATTATCGTTTTTGAAAATTATATTTTTAATTATCTCTGCCGCTGAGCCCTTTAGACTAGCCCTTAAATAATGAAATTTGTTTATTGTATCAATACTGTCATTATTATGAATTAGTGATAGATATGTATCCCTAAATTCGAGCCAAGATTGGTAACCGCCGTCAAAGTGGGGCAAATCAATTTTAGGTAAACGAATAAAATTGTTGCTATGCCTACCTGATGCAGAGTCCTCGGAGCCCGTTACAAACTCAGACGCGCCGACGGCGGCGTCAGCTAGCAGATTCCGCGCCAGCGCAGCCAGTGAGTAGTACTGCTCCTCAAACTGGGCTCGCGCCGAGTAAGCCTCGTCCATGTCGTCCGATAGTAGCTCGATCTCGGTCTGTAATTCATCGAAATCCCCATATAAGGCATCGAATTTACTAAAGCGGCTTTCTAGATTTGTGCGTTGTAATTTTGATAAAGCATTACAGCTTGATAAAGTGTCTAAATAATTACTAAAATTTGTAAGTTTTGCTTTCATTGAGCTACGCTTCTTAATAAGCTTTTCGGCCATAGTTAAAGAAGATTATTATAAAATAAATAAGAAAACCGAAACAGGAAAAGTTTGAAGTAGAAAGAAGTTTGAAATCAATGACCGTTAACAAAGAAAAAATATCTATGCAGCTGCGCGCGCGCACGTAGCGGTCAATGACCCGTCAAGGTGAGCGTCAAGGCCAACGCAAAAAAATAATTATTAGCAGGTGTCAGGCAGAGATAAGGCGTGCTATAATACGTGGCGCGAAATAAGTGAAAGGAATTGCAATCTATTTAACTCAAATGGTAGCACACTAAAATTAATATTTTGGAAGAACAAAGGAAAATATTTTTTGGAATTATTGGAAAAGAAAGGAAAATAATTGGAACGATCTCACGAATGTCAGCCCTTGTCCTGTTTGTCTGAGATCCAGTTTTCTTCCTTCTTCAATATTGTTGCAGCGCTTGCGTCTCGAACAAAGAAATTCCCACGGGGTCAACGTCCGAACACGTCGTTTTGTCGCAGACCTCGTAAATTGCAGCAGTGTAGGCTTCAATCCACGGCCAGCTGATTTATTTCTCGTCGAAGGACCAAAATGTTGAGTCGATGTGGTGATACAAATAAAATAGACGGCGCTTGATAGTACTGGTATATTGCGAGTATAAGTAGTTACAAAAGGAGCGTGCGCCTGCGCTGAGGTAGTGTGGCCGACTGATGTCGCCGGCGGCGGGCGGGGTCAACGCGCGGCGAGCGCGGTCAATGCCCCGCCGTAATGTTTGTCTAGTTGCGCCTAGACACTGATATTTAGACATCTTATAGATAGCTCCATCCTCAAGCTAACTTTCATCGTACAACTTATGTGACATCCTGTTGATATATATCGCAGGAAAATAAAGAAAACGGTGATAAGATCAAATTTCTGTGGGAGTCCCTCAACTTACGGAAGATGGCGGCCTTGGCCGTAAGGAAAACAAGGAAAAATTGCCGGAAACTTTTACTTGAGTGAGTCCTTGATCAGGATTAGGATAATTATGTTCCGCCTGCGTTGAATTTGTTTTTATCGCTACTTTTAAATTGAATGGGGGCAGGTAATTTTCAAAAATCCTGCCTTAGTGCTCACTTAAGGAACCTACTACATACACAAAGTTTCAAGTAAATCAATCAAAGAAATAAAATGTTTCGGCTTATCATCTTTTTCTCCTTTTAGAAGGTAATTTCCAAAAATCCTCTCTGCGTGATCACCTACACTCCCCAAAGAATACACGCAGTCAGTCAGAAACTTAGTAACGGAAGAATCATTTATGTTACATATATTGATACACCATTCTATTTCCATCCATTCTGTAGGTAAATAAACCCTTTCGATATTACTTCTTTGATGGAAGCTTGATTGATGTCTCGCAGATAACCTTCAGGGGGGTTAAGCAGTCTGACTCGAAAAGCTTTTAAGTGTAATGATTGTAAACTTTCATGTCATCTTTAACTGTTTATTTTTAACGAGCCATTAAAGTATGTTTTATTGAGACACTACTCACGAGCTCATAACTATTTGTATTACTGTGGTTTATAGGCGTAATTAACTTGTTACTGTGCGTTATTTTGGTTAAGAATAGACTGGATGCGACAATGTAAGTGTATGTAGACGACGCATTATTAAGTGTGGCCACTTGTAAACGGGCTCAACGATTATAAATAAAAAAAAACAATACACAATCGAACTGTAAATTTTTTTCACTAGTAAATTTTTTAGTCACTTATTTTCTTGCACAACTTGCAAGAGCGCTCCTTAATTTTCTCAATTTTAATAAGTGTACGCGCCGCTTACCTAATCGTGTGGACAGTTCAGTGACAATTTAGAGTTATCTGTGGTTGTGCAGTAAAATAAAAAACAATTATCTATGGTGTGATCTGTGGAAAAAACTTTAGCTCTCGCTCTCTATGGAATGGACGCTACGCGGAATAATTTCGTTACCAAAATGTCGCGCTTGTAAAAATTGTAATTTAACTGGAACCTAAAACAATACAAGTAACAGTAGACAATTCATGTCTTTTATTTGGTTTGTCCATGCGTGGACAATAAGTATTTTAACAAAATTTGATTTCTATGAAGTTATTAAATATTTAATTTACGCGTAATCTGTGTATTAGTTGTGTTCGTTCTTTCGGTTTGCTAATGTAAGTATATCACGTTCATAATTTTGCACGCATGGCAATGTCGGACGATAATGGAATTTTTGGAACTTCGTACCCAGAGGATAGCAACTGAGCCCTATTAATATTCGTCCGCTGTCTGTCCGTCGAAGAAAATTAAAATGAAATGAATTTTATTTGAACTTGGCTTTTACAGTTTTCGAGAGTCTAAATACGTCATCGCTTAAACCAGTCTCTACCGTGAGTGGTGTTGGAAGAAGCTAGTTCTTCTTCTCCCAAGGATTTTTCCTTACTCACATTTTACACCTTGAAATTATCCCAGAATACGTATTCTTGTGGCCACTGAACCATAGACTAACATATCATGAGCGGAAAGCAAAAGTTGCCTAAATCCGCTTGTGGTCTTTTAAAAAATGATGTTCGACAAGCGAAATATCTCGGTGGTTATTTTTTTAAGGTTACGAAGTTACGATTTCAAACGAGCTTGCAGCACCATCCCTTCGCTGCCACCCATATCAACAGTAACTGTGACTGTCACAGAACAACATTAGCCGAGACTGGGATAATTAGCAAACGGTGCTAGAAATGTGTTAGCGTTGATAAAAAATATAAAAATTACAAATAAAAGCTGCTACATTTTCGTCAAATAACACAAGTCAGCGTCCACGAATAGATTACACGGGCCTATAGATTTATTATTCAACAGACAGCCATTTCTAGACGCATTCTAGCACAAGAGCGAGCCGCCGCCCTAGAATAGATGCACCCGCTTGACCGCAGTCATACCGTACACCAGAACGACCAATTCTAGGTGTTAATTAAAGGTACTTAACGTTTAAAATTGATTGACAATAATGTGAACGATATGTTAATTAATTAAGATTTTATTTAGAGATACTTAATGTTCAAAATTAAAAGTGCGAAGAATTTGTTATGCAATATAAGATGCGGATTATCGATACCATAACATTAAAAATTGATTACAATAATGTGAACAATTTATTAAAAAATAAAAGGTGTTGATTAGCGATACTAAATGATCAAAACCGATTAACAATAATGTATTTAGTTTGATAAACATAATATCATGTATAATATATTACTAAATTAACAGCAAAATCGTACGGAATCATCTATGTATAGGTAAATATTTATGTTCACTGATCTTACACCCTCGATTGCAAAAACTATATTCAGTGGACTTTTACAAAATTCACGCAAATGTTAAAAACTGTACAAATTTTACACCCTCTACAAAAGGCTACGACATGTAGCCTTTCGTAGAGGTTGTAAAATTTATCAAGAAAACTAAAAATCTGTGCTTGAAAAAAAATTCAGAAACTTAGATGAAAATACGCTTACTTTTACTACACCCTGAAATTAACAATACAATCAACTTTATCACGAAACTTTGTAGATTTGAAACATCTACTTTTCGTAGCAGTAGTTTAAAATCGTAGACGATGTTTCACCAAATAAACTCCGGTAAAATCAGAGTTTCGTGATGAGATACCTCGATTCTCGGCTCGGGAGCCGTTGTCCATTATTACTAATTTCTACTAGCTCCGGCTAAAGTTACACAAAGGCTACGGCTGGAAAGTTTAAAAGTGACTCGTCCCTAAGGGTTTTTACTTGATTTTTCTAAAAGTTTCGCCTCTGAAAACTGAGTTTTTGTCTTATTTGCTTTGGTTTTTCTAGCATTCGCATGCACTACAAAACTATGAGATATATTTTTATATTTCTGTTATAATCTGGCATACATAACAACACTAGTTTTTTTGCACGTAGCTTTGCGAGCGTGAGAGTCTAAAAAGACTAATAATATTACCGGGAATAAAGTTTCCTATGCCTAACGTGACAAGACATCCCGTATTTAACGGAACAGTCCCGTTTTCTAGGTGTCCACAAAAATAGCTCCGGGGCGCAAAAACGTTCCGTATTTTCGAAACAGAGTGAAAAGTTAGCTGGTCGGACCAATGTTCTCGTAATTCGCATGGTTACCTTTGGATATTCGCGCAGTAGGTAGAAGTTACTTTTAAAACCGCAATTTTCGCTTAAAACTTTAAAACTTTTCAAGGGAAAATGGGGAAGGTTGAAAATTGATGTTGCATGCGGAAGTCGTACACTTTTAAATGTTTACAATACTTGGAAGACGACGAAAACAGCTGATGATATCCCCTTTTCAGCCGAAGATATAATGATCAAGATACTTTTACTCAGGATCGGGTAATAATTTGTGCGTGTGTCATTGACCGCAATCGGATTAGTATATTAAAAGTGATGAATTTTATTGCCTTTACTGAATATTAGTTTATTTAATCATATTACAAATTTCCGACCGACCACACCACCGCCTTAAGTGATGAATTCCGGGATATCCTGTAAGTTTCAAACTTTCCAATTCAAATTTAATCTACCTACATTCTTCCAGTGACATAAACGTGAGAAAGTAGACGAAAAAACAGACAGAATTACTTTCGTATCTACAAATTTCAAAACATTAAATTTCAAAGAAATATCCCGTCCCTTCACTGTTGTTGTTTATCACCTACTCGACAAATATGTAGGTTAAGCGACTAAAAAACTTATAAAATGGTATTATTTCGCGCTCCAGTTGAAATATATTTATATCAGTACAGAAATAACAGCGGAGCGATTTCAGGTGACGACCGCTTCTATTATAAAAACAGTCCACAACGCTTCAATATTAAAATATATAGTAACATGACGCGATGGAATTATTTGATACTCTTTAAAAGATTCCATCATTCATTTCAGGAAGACGTTTGTACGTTCTCGGAATACGATGCAGTAATTCGATTTCGGTCTCGACTGTTTGTTGTAGTTTTAAATTGTTTATTCTGTCAATACTTAGTCGACAAAGAAGCAGACGTACAAATGGATGGTAGGTTGTCACCTCCACCCACAGACATTAAAAGCCCCGAAGAAGTCACCGATTAATTGCCGCCCACCAAAAGAAAGAGTAAAGAGACAGAGATAAACATTTGAGTTTTTCTACGTATTCTTCGAATATTCTATCGAGTCATCTCCTGTAAAGATGTTGACATAATTATGTTGATACCTTTGTATTTTATAACCTCGGGCACGCTTTTGTAAGCTACATGCCTATGGGTAACATACATAATAAGAAATTGCAACTACGACTAGGATTCCCTTCATCGCGTGTGTCATAGTCATGACTCATTGAGAAAATACAAACACCCACGACTGGAGAACAAAACATATAAACATGTTTGCCCTGACCGGGAATTGAATTGAGCTATATAATCGTCTACAGTCTTCGCTTAATCGATTATACATATACACTTTTTAACCGACATCGAAAAAGAGGTTCTAAATTCGACTGTATTTTTTTATTTCGTGTCAGTCACAGTTGGTATGGGCCGTAGCGAATGCTCGATTGCACCCATAGTTTTGTAACAAAAAAACATGTGACCATTTTAAATCGTAGACACAAAACGATATAGATATCTCATGAGCGTAGCCAACGTGAAATAGCACGAGAACGGACGACTCTATGTGGCACAAGAAATATTCGAAGGGCAGCAACCAGCACGCAATCATCACAAACAATCACGCAAAAACATAACATTCTATTCTATCTGGTTTAAGTTAGTTTCATTGGCGCGAAGTTCGTGTTCCTTTTCATGATCGTTACACTTTACTTGGGTTATAGGTCTTTACTCTACACCGTCTACATTTTAAAGTGTAACTAATTAACAGCAAGGTAGCAATGAAAGTAAGATGAGAGAAGTATGAATGGGGTATTGTAGCCTCGATGTAGCAATAATTTTATGACTCGGATCAAAACTCGGAATTCTGCCAAATGCGACTGACGCTATCAGGTGCGTATCCGACTCATTTTTATATTAATTGGCCAAAACCAAAAATAATTTAATCGCGAGTTCATAACAGGTTTCATAACAGGTCGTTCCCGCTGTGATACATTATGCAAAATATAATATTTAGAACTCTTAACTGATCGATTTCTGTGCATAGAAGATGTTTGAAAAGAACTACCTATTAGGTGGGTAGGTAGGTATGTATCTACAGATACTCAGATTTAAAGCAAAAATCTCTATGATATCTTTTGGTACTTTTATTTATTTTAAAGGACACCGTCTTATTCATTTTCTAGCGCGGATACTAAAAAAGTTTCCCGAAGAGATGCTAAAGCAGCTTAAATGTGAGATCCTTACTCCTTACTAATATTATAAATGTGAACGTGTGTTTGTTTGTGACTTTTTCACGTCGCAACATGACTATTAAGTATATGGTATGGTTTATGTGTGTGGGGATAGTTAGAAGGTTGGAGAGTGTCGTAGGCTACTTTTTACCGCGGAAAAACATCTCATTCCCATGGGAAGATCGATGTTTTGTTAGTTGCTAGATATTTAGTTCCGGAGTTGTTAATAGATGGCGTTAGTAAAATTCATTTGCAAGTTCTGAATCACGCTATCAAATACTACATGTAATTTACTTAAGTCATAGGCAAATGTTAAAGGCTACTTTTTAGCTGAGATTCCTACGCGAGCGGGACCTAACCTACGCGGCTGTTACCTACGGGTCCCGAAGCGAAGCGCGGGCGGTTCTCTAGTTGATCATAATTATCGCCTTCAGTTGATTGTAACTTGTACGTACCTACCTGTAAAAAATGCTCATGAGTTGCCTCTTCTAGCATGTTCACTAAAGATCCTTTGAAGAAGCGGCGTAGGTTAACACGATGAGTGCGAAACGAGGCTTAAAACACCTCGTCCATGTCTCGACGTTATAGCGGTAAGAAAAAACTTAAACTTCTCTGTCGTGCGGGAGGCATAACTTCTATCTGGTTCAGTGTAGGAAAAAGATAACTATATATCTGAGATGTGCTATTAATTCCTAGTTCTATGGTATATCCACCTTAATACCGGGTTTCTTAGACCTCGTGCCGCACTGAACTAATAAAATTCTAACGCTGTGCGGAACGAGGTTGCAAACGCCTCGTACCTCCGCGCACCTCGTACCGCACCCTACGCTAGCTTCATGCGGTTAGTGTTGTGCAACGCATTCGAAGCTTTTACAGAGAACGACTTGGAGGTGTATACAGGTAATCTTCAAACTACTTGTTATATCGTTAATAGAAACGTGAATGTGACTTGTTGAGTAACTTTTTCAAATAGTTTGTTAATCATGATAAATTATGGTATGTTTGTTTATTGAGTTAACTAGCGGACCCGGCAAACGGTGTTTTGCTCATCAAAATTTAATGCTTTTGCCCAATTGTACTCGACTCTTCAGTACTCTAACCAACTTTACCCAACTCTTCTCTATTCTAATCTAACCAACTTTACTCAAGTCTACCCACCATTTCCTTACTCTTAAATTAATCTACTAAGCTCGACCCTACTTTTCAGAACCCACTGCAAACAAAGTAGGTACATCATCTCGAAAAGGGATCAAAGAAGAGGAGATGTGTAGGATGTTACGAACAACTCCGCACCTAACAAGTCGTGAGGCAGACAAAAAAGTAAAGAAAATTGTCACAGAATGCACTGGTTGCAAAAAACGTTTTATTTTACCTATAGAATCTAAACTAACTTATGTAACCACGGGCGGCGGCAGATTTAGGTTCATCAATTCATTGTTAATAATAATCGCGACAAAAACCGTACAATTTGTTTTATTTGGCGCCAAAAAAAGGATTTTTGTCTCCTACGGGCGGTGGGGTTTAATATGCCTCGTGCCGCCACAATGTCTGGTTTAGGACGAGGTTTAAAACGCTTCGTAACGCAGTAATGGAAAGTACAGAAAAATCTGTGCCGCAGGGAACGTGTTAACCTTCGATTATTTTTTATTTTTCATAGAATTCCTTAAGGTTTTTTTCAAGAATTCGTAGAATTCTACCAAGCGTAGAAGTCGTATCGTAGATCGTAGACCAGAAATATAGCAAGTAGCTCCACACAGGGTGTTTTAATATCATATCGTAATTTTCTAAGACATTGTTTACTAAACATTCTTTATGGCGAGACGCAAGGTCTTCTAGTTTACGTACAATCGTATTGGGTTTTCTTTGTACGTTTCTTCTTGAAATTCTGTTATTAAATAACTGAAGCATCTTAGTAAAAATAAACGTATGAAAATATGAACTAAGTACTCAAAACCAGGACTGTGTTCTTTAAATAAAGGAGATAAAATTACGTTTGGCTATAACCAGGAACGTAATGGATAAGCATAAAAAAATATGGAAGAACGGAAATATCACCAAAACCACTAAGACTCGGCTTGTTTATTCTCACGTTTTCCCGAGTTATGTGTATACTGCGGAGGCATGGACCTTGCGTGAGATCGAAAAGAGAAAGATTGAACCCCTAGAGAAGTGGTATTGGAGAAGGATACTTGGAGTTCGATGGACCGAGTTCCGTACAAACGTCTCCATACTTGAGAAGCTCGACATTAACCAGCTACTATCAGCATACTTACTATAGTTTTTCGGCCACATCTTTATGAGAGGTAAGGTAATGATTTCATCGAACGTCTCGTGGTGCAAGGCCAAGTCGAGGGTACCAGGCCACGCGGAAGATCACCCATGCGATGGACCATTTATGAATAAACATAATATTTAAAAACAAGATATGTAGATTTTAAATAAGTTATATTTAAGGCGCGTAAAAATAAACATGACTGCAGCAGAAATGCACTCAAGCACTCGGCATTATATAAACAGTTAAAGGATTTATATTATCAGCTGAACTCCTCTTATCGTGAGTAAGCAATGAAATTCGAGGCAAGATTTACGTTATAACATGAGTTAGTATAGTCGAATGAAACCTGCTGTATAAACCAAATAATAATATTTAACCATAAAGAACCAATATATACATTTAGGTATTGCTTTTGTAATCTTTATTTTCACACAATCTTTTTAATGACATGAATGAATGAAATGAAGTTTATTCGAATTTATTTTTTGTAAATACTTTTCGAAAGTTGTACTACGCATTGTTTTAACAAATCTTTACCGTGCGTGGTCTTGGAAGAAGCGACAACAAACTCCCAAAAAGCGTTTTTCCTACATACAGTTACAGTAGTAGGTATTGTAGGTAATGATAATTCCTCGCATAAGATAACATTGCCAATTGCCTTAGATATCTAATATCTAGGTTGCAGATAATACTTACCATCTATAAATAAGTAGGTAGTGCTAAACAAAGACGCTATTTCTGTCCGTCTGTTTCGACGCACAAACTAAGATACAGATCTTGATGTGATTTTTAGAATTAACTACGAGCAGTTTAGTCTAGTTTAGTACAGAACCGTAAACATACTTAATATTCTTCGGTTTCTCCTAAAAGATATTTATTACATTCCTACCTAACAAACGCGTTACTTTCATACAATCAAGTAGCACTTTTTGATCAATTCCGATGAAATACTTGAAAGCCAGTCTGTATGTATGTACCTATTATAACCTGTACCTAATCTTTGATTATCTAGGTACACGTCTGTACTTATGGATGCGATGGACGATATCTAATTACGGCAATTAAAACACGGAAACAGAACAAACCAGACGAAAAGCATGTCGCATTCGTACGAATAAAAAAAAATATCAAAATCAACATATTCCCGGTACAAAGTTATAAGATAAAATATAAAAATTCAGACGAATTGAAAACCTCCCTCTTTATTTGAGGTTGGTTAAAAATGACTAGTAAATCTAGTAATGGAATTCGGAGCAAAGAGGTGAATCTTATGTATATTATATAAAATTCTCGTGTCACAATGTTAGTTATCTTACTCCTCCGAAACGGCTTTACCGATTTTTACCAAATTGTATATGCATATTCAGTAGGTCTGAGAATCGGCTACTATCTATTTTTCATACCCCTAAGTGATAAAGGTTGTTCACCCTTAACATTTTTTGGCAAATATAAATGCAATCTGTGCCCATTAGGGTAATTGCGGGTACATAACAGACGTAATTAAATAAATAAATAAATAAGTAATTGCTGTTGCCTCGTCTATTATTCAGAAGAATGTACCTACAACATGCAAGCCTAAATGGCTTGGGTTTAAGTATGGGTGAAGTGCAAGCATTTAAGGATAACTGTATACAAAACTTCGTTGAGGATCTACCAGCTACCTATTGGTGAAAACCGCATCAAAATCTGTTGCGTGGTTTAGAAGAAGAAGACTTAGAAAGGCACAGACAGAGGCGGTGGGAGACTTTGTTTTACGAGTATACGTGATACTCGATCAGTCGAGTAAAGGCCCGCATGAAACTTTAGAATTTATCCCGTTGAAATAAACGAGAGTAATGTTTCAAACAAAATTTCTATAACAAAATACTCGAACGCGGAAACAAAGCGATAACTAGATGACCTGAATACAGTCGTTTTTAGCACATTACATCATTAACGTCTGTTTTGACTTGAGCCGTACACACTACGTTATTGTTTATAAACTGGTACCCCAAATAAACTGGTCACGAATTAGTTTACGTACACCACGTTTGTTAATTGAACGAGTTAACCAGGACTACGAAAACTTATTTTTGTAGGTGATTTTGTAAACATCATGAAAGTAAGAGAAGCAATTGACTTGGAGCCTACGTTTGCTAATTTATAAGGTGTGCATCTGGACTGAGGGCCCACTTTTTTTTTCTTGGCGTAGCGAACTGAAATTTATAGGGGAATTAGTTAAAATTAGTTAAAACTTAAAGCAAACACTCATAAATTTCTTAAACGTAAATTAAAGATAAGTGGTTCAATTGCATTAGAAGTGGCATAAACAAGGGCAAAATTAGGTAGGTAGGTATAGGTGTTACCTTTAAAGGTTACCTTTAAATATAATATAATACAAATGGACAAAAACATTTTATGATTAACTTAAAAAGTAATACTCATTCGTCATTACAAAAAATATTCAAATAATATCCCTTTCCGTCTTCTTCCAAGAAAACTGACGGTAGGGACTTGTTGAAAACAAATTCGAATAAATTTTCATTTTATTGCAGTGCTTTGTCCTTATCCTTAACTAGCTTCCGCCCGCAGGCTTCGCCCGCGTGGAATTAGTTTAAACTTCACCCCCCTATTTCACCCTCTTCGGAGTGGAATTTCCAAAAATCCTCTCTTAGTGCCCCCCTACACTCCCCAAGGAACATACATGCCAAATTTCAGCTTCTTCTGTTCAGTAGTTTCGGCTAAAAGACAAGCAGTGACAGACTTCTAAGAGATACTTAGATACGATACCTAGACCAACTTCTTTTAGGCTCAACTCACACTGACGCAGAGTCGACTCAATTCAACCCACCTTCGAATAGTTCGAATAGATAGATAAGATAGCCGTAGATTCGAACCTTGGACCTCCGAACAATGGGCCTGAATACTATCCTTCACGCCCCTCTAATTAGGTAAATTAAATTATTTCTGAAGGAAAACATCGCATGAAAACCCGCATATTTGAAAGTTCTCCATAGTATCCTGAAAACTTAACAATACGTTGGTGGATAGCGGTGTTCTCAATTGGCAATATCTGAAAGAAATTGTTAGTTACAGGAAAAAATATGTCGATTGAATACTCAATAATGTGGTCTTGCTATGCGCTTATACGGATTAATCCTATGCTATGAGTGTGAAGCGTTATAAGCGTTATAAAAATCCCTATTGGAACTCTCCCCATGCCCATGATAGGGATCCTAGGAAAAGTTTTTGAAAAGGTTCACAAATCCCCATTATCTGTGAAATAAAAGATAGTTCAATTAGCTTTTTATAAGGATATTTTTAATTTTCCAAACTATTGATTTTATTAGCAGTCTAATAATTATGCAGAATTTTTTGTACAATCGAATATCACCATTTGCAAACCTATGAAACCACACATTTTCATTTATTTCTTTTTTGCCAGTACATTACATAATTTTACTGTAAAAGCCTGATCAACAATGAATCCCTGAGATTTACCGGTTAATTATTAACCGTTAATAAGTTAGTTAGTTGTCTGTACACCTTTCTTGAAGAACCCCATCATATCACAGCATTTAATATTAATTTTTTTTTTTATTTTTTTTTTTATAGCCTGAAGGGCTGACGAAAAAGCGGACGAGCCACCTCATGGTAAGTGGTCATCGTCGCCTATGGACACAAGCAACACCAGGGGAGTCACCAGTGCAACGCCGGCCCTGAAGGAGAACTCTTTTTACACCTTTCTTGAAGAACCCCATGTCATAGCGCTCCGGGAATACCTCAGAAGGAAGCTCATTCCACAGCTTGCAAGTTCGCGGCAGAAATGATCGTGAAAATCGAACTGTAGTCGTTCGCCAAGGATCCAAGCGATGTGGATGGAACTTCAATCTTCGGCGAGTGGTGTGATGATGGAAGGGTGACGTTGGCACCAAATCGAACAATTCCTCGGAGCACTCACCGTTGTAAAGTCGGTAGAACACACAGAGACATCCCATATCTCTCCTAAGACTTAGGTGTTCTAACCTGTTAGTGACTCGTGGGTCGTTGACAACTCGAACAGCGCGCTTTTGTACGGCGTCAAATGGATTAAGCTGGTATTGTGGCGCCCCTGCCCAGAGGTGAGAACAGTACTCCATGTGAGGCCTGACCTGAGCTTTATAAAGCATCAGTAGATCCCTCGCATTGAAGTACTGTTTCGCCCGGTTCAGGACGCCAAGCTTTTTGGAGGCCAATTTGGCCTTAGCTTCCAGTTGACACCGATACTGCACGTCGCTCGAAATGTCAACACCCAGAATCTCCACACTTTTATTAACGGTGAGCGCGGTACCCTGGAATTGAGGCGCCAAGACAAATGGGGTTTTCTTAGCGGAAAACGCGCAAACTTGTGTCTTCGTGGGGTTGAACTCAACTAAATTGAGACGGCCCCATTCCGAGACTTGCTCCAGAGAGTTCTCGACTTCAGACACAAGTTTGATTCTGCTGTCCTCCACTTGTGACCGAGAGGCATTTGCAGGGCCTGTATAATAGGCATCTCCCGTGCTGTCATCTGCATAGCAATGAATGCCGTTAGCACGCTCCAGCATGTCATTGATATGCAGAATGAACAGGGTAGGAGACAGCACAGACCCTTGGGGAACACCAGCGTTTATAGGTTTCATATCTGAGCAACAACCGTCGACTACGACCTTTATATGTCGCTCAGACAGAAAGCTGGCTACCCAACTGCATAACCTCTCAGGGAGACCGTAAGATGGTAACTTCGCGAGAAGAGCCCTGTGCCAGACCCGGTCGAAGGCCTTAGCGATGTCTAGGCTGACTGCCAGCTGGTGCTTCCCCATTGCTGTCTAGGGCCTGAGCCCACTGGTGCGTGAGATAAACTAAAAGATCGCCAGCTGAACGACCGTGACGGAAACCGTACTGCCGATCATTGATCAGCTGGCGATCTTCGAGATATCATAGGAGCTGTGTATTTATTACATGCTCCATCACCTTCGCAAGTAGGGAATTTATCGCTATAGGCCTGTAGTTGGCCGGGTCACTGAGATCGCCCTTTTTGGGGATAGGATGAACTAGGGCTACTTTCCACGAAGACGGTGCTATGCCAGTGGTGTAGGACAGCGAGAATAAGCGCGTTAAGACGGGAGTCAACTCGGGAGCACACGTCTATAAATGCACATAATATTTATTTTACAATAGGGTAAGAACAAACGATGCTTTTCTATTGCTAACAAAATATTCGATGTTTGTACTAAACATAGACTCAAATATTGCTGTTTTGTTTATACGTAAGTAATAGAAATAGTATGGGCCAGTAAACACAACTTCCCTTCACTTTAAAAAATTGTTACTGTAGGCGTGTTTCTTTGAAATGACATAACATTTTTATTTGCGAACTGAGTGAAATAAAACAAACTGTATTTTCAATTAAGCTTATCACAGAAAACTATATCCAAATCGGTGCAGTCGTTTCTGTGATAGGCAAATACAAAGGCACCGACAAACTGGCGAAAATTTTATCACTAATTATTTTGGGTTACATCACGGTATGTACCTACTAAAGGCCTTCAATAAGGTTTTTTTTTATTTTATATACAGACGCGATCAGTTAGATTTTATAAGTATATGTATATGTATTGCTAAATGACTTCTAAATATAAACATCTAGCGAACTAGTTACTTGTATATTTATTAAACTCTACATCTCTCTAACATATTAATTTGCTATAAGACAAGTGTGGTATTATTCTCATTATTACAACATATCTACTACTTCTACAAGTAATAAAATGTACATACTACGTGCCTTAATATTTTAATCACATTCAACTTTCTTTATAAAACAAATCCTGTTTCATATTTATCTACACGTAAATAAAATTAAAAATCGAATGTCTCCTTTGCCATGATTGATCACTACAATCACAATTTCTTGAGATTCACTCATTTATTAGTGGAGGAAGAACCGGAACTTCATCTTTCAGCATCTCCTCGTGTCAGGATTCATTGTACACCGTATTGTACACCAGTTCTTGGATCTTCATTCTCAACATCAACTTCTTAGCAGGTCCCAATTTTCTGACATGTGGCAATAAACTGTTGAAGAACCCAATATCCTCATCTTTGGTTGGTTCAGGGATCGTTTCAGTACTCGGTTCTGTACTTTTCTGTGGTTCGTCATCATCATCGTAAAAATCAGTCTCCATTATGATAGGTTTTGTATCAAACTCATCGAATTCATCTTCTTTGACCTCGACGTCATTATTTGGTACGATGTAGTAGCTCGTGCTTTGTTCTTTGAATGAGGTATTGTCTGGTGGATCATAATCTTGGGAGTAGTGGTCTTCTATAGTTTCATTGCCTTCATAATCATTGAACTGATTCGTCAGAAACGCGAGCTTTGGAAGATACTCCCATTCGGATCCTTGTTTGCGGACTTCCTTGCGTGCTTGATCTCGTAGATACTTCCATTTTAATCTGGCTTCATCTCCTGAAAAACATTAATTAGTAAAATTAGTACAAATAAAATTGTTGCTTCAAAAATTTATAAAAAACAGACTTCTAAATGTCCAAAATCATCAAAGTAACCAAAGTCTCGTCAGATTTCGTTCAAAATATAATATGTACCACATGATAAGTACCACCCTTCGAATATAAAAAGAATCATAAAAATCGAAACACCCATTAAAAGGGACCTTGAAATTAGAATGACTAGGAAAACTTGGATTTTGAACCATCCAGTTTAATTCCAAAGATACGCTAGATGTTGTGGTATATCTATAGCCCGACTGGCCAACTACTTCAGCCGATGATAAAATATTTTATGATGATACAGGTCAATAAACATATACATAAGAAAGCATAGCCAATAAACGTAAAAATTCTTAGTAAGAATCAATGTAAAGAATTAATACATACGTGTCACATCCAATTCCTGAGCGATCTCTTTCCAACTCTCATCCAGTTTATACCAATTGTGATGTCCTTTGAGCTGCCGATTCCAAATGATATCTCTCGCTTGGACCAAATCTATCAGCTTGTTCATATCAACATCAATTGTACGTCTTTTGTTCATTAACAATTTTTTCCTCATCGTGTAACCTAACTTGGGTGTTTTAATAGACTCGTCTAATGAATTAAACACTTCATCAGTCGTGTCTTCATCTCCTTCGTCATCTTCTGTTAAGAACTGGTGATGAATAAATGTTAGTTTCTTGAAGTGAGGCCACTCTGATTCGGTGTTCTTCTTCATCTCTTTCCGACATTGGTCTTTTAAATTCTTCCATCTCTTTCTGCAGTTCAAACCTGAAAAAAGATAGCATTGTGATGTGAAAGTTGAATGAATAATTTGATATTCAGTGTTGAATATTGTTAAAGCCTACCTAATTAGCATACAACTAAGTAGAGAACCTACATTCGAAATTATACTCTTTATAATATTAAAAGCAAAACACATTATTTTAAACTTATGTCAACGCGGACACTAAACATTTAAATGTAAATGGGTACTCACGATATTGAAAATACTCGCCGTCACCGTACAATTCAAAAACGTGAGTACCTGTTTACATACAAAAAGCTAAACGCATATGCCCTCATACTGAGGACATGCATAACATGGGGACTCAGAATAGCCTTGAATATCTCAGGAGATATGGTCAACAAAGAATATATAAAGAAATTAGGTACAACAACAACAACAACAACAAAATCCTCTTTATTGTACACCAAAACAGATTACATGATCATTTTATCACACGGAGATGAGTACAATAGGCGGCCTTATCACTAAATAGCGATCTCTTCCAGACAACCTATTAAGCTTAATACAGAAATAAATTTGGAAACAGGGTAGGGTGTACAATTGAGCTATACAAATTTATTTGTTTGTCAGCAGTTACTTAGTAGGACAGAAGAGTAAGTCTTTTAAAACAGTAAATACAAGAAGGATAGTCGATGCAAGAGGATAGAAAAGAGTAGTATAAGTTAAGATAAAGATGAAAGATAGAAATCTTTTACGTTTTTCTTGAAAGTATCAAGTGTCTGCGCTCGTTATGTGTTTAGCTAAAATGGTAACCATACCAGGCCCCTGCACGCGTTGGGCCACGTCGATTGTACGGTCCTAGGTTCGATTCTCAAATCAATATTCTAACCAATGCCATAAGTTTAAGATAATCATAGGCTAAAACAGTTATGAAGTACTTATTCGAAGGGATTTTAAAATTAGGTTCTACTTCAATAGATTTACCAACTAAAACATTTATTGATACTTTGTAATAAATTTTTTACCACAACTTTCCACAATAGAAGTACCTATCTGGTAAATTGCCTTATGAATGAATGCCTAGAGTTCGCCCGGGGTAGGACCACCGCCCGCCAAGGTACTCAGTACCATTCCTACCGTCATAATAATTGTTTTTAAGAGCAATTGTGTTCCGGATAGGAAGGTTTGTGGAGCCGGTTTCACTTTTTAGAGGCGACCATCTCAGACCTCAGGGGTAGCAACGCATCTGTGACCGAATTGGAACAAGACTCATACTAACAATAACTAATTGGACTATTACTAACATTAACTAACAGGACTAATTATCACTAACATACCCTGTCCTCGCACTTATTAACAAACTAACCAACTAATATTCTAACACCATCTACTAACTGGACTAACCATCCTAGTCCCTTTGAGTCTAGTTCTAGGTCGGTCACAGTTGTTATGGGCGGCAGGGGAAGGGTGGTACTGCATGCTCGTTTGCTATCTTAATTCCATAAAAAAAAAAAAAAAGAAGAGGCAATTGGCAGTAAGTAACATAAAATTATTGTATTTTTTAAACCGATGAAATATTGCAAATATAAAATTGATATTTTTCTCAGTTCCTAAGTAAATCCCTTTAAAGAGAATGCTAAACTAAAACATATAGGTAATGTAATTGCCTACATAACTCGGATTTTATACCGATCAAAAGTTTTAAGGCGATAAGTTTATAGCTAAATAAATATTATTAGATAGGTATTATCAACTAATGTAATTTATTCAACCCAAAGTCCATAAATTACGCGCCTCTTAATCGATTTCATTCGCTCTCTACTCATGACTTCAATCCATTCTTGTAATGAAGGCCGCCTACATTCATTTTTAATGGCCCAACATCGATTCAAATAAAATATCTAATAACTGTCACTTACTTAATCAAAATCACACCTATCTACGCCTATTAATCTTAATCTTATTAAAAAGGCAGCATACTTTTATTCCAACGTCGACTACAATATTCAAGTGCATGTCTTAGCAACAATACGAAAATAAATAACTACAAATACGTATAATACTCGTTTAAGAAATGCGCTGTGCGCGTATCGCTGCGCAATAAGGGAGTACGCCACTCTGCTTGTAAAACAAGATGGACGCCGCGGGCGTTCACCCTACTCACTTGTAGTTCCCACTTCAGCGGCTACTTCGTTCCAGTACCTCTCCAGCTTGAACCTATTCCGGTGGCCTCTGTAGCTCTTATCCCACAGACATTCTCGCGCCTGGACAGCTGCGATAAGTTTCTCCATGTTTTTGGAGCGGGCGCTTTTCGTTTTGACCTTCATAGCGGAGCGGACGCGCTAGCGGAAGCGACGGGCGGTATAAGCAACGCGCGGCCGCGGACTGAGTTCTCGCGCCCCGCTTACTCCCCGCCGTCCTCCTCGCTCGTCGCCCCGCTCCCCTCTCCGCTTCGCACGCCTCGGCGAGTACCGCTTTCGACGTGCATCTAAATTCCTCTACACAGCGGGTGCATGTGCTTTCACGATATTCATTACTAGCACAACATAGCTTGACGGAGTTCGCAACTTTTGTAGCCCCAGCTAGCGAGCAATGTATATTGTAACGTGTGTGTTGCCGTCGATATTTTTGCTCGTGGCGGGATTATATTTATGCGGGGTAGGGACAATAGTCGTAATGGTAGCGATTCAAGGCAGTTCAGACACACGCGGCGCGTGTTAAATTGCCCGGTCGATTCACTAGCGTGGGCTCAGTCTGTACACTTGAATCATCACAACTTTAGGAACTATTTACATAAATAAACAGTTCCACTATACTAAAATTACTAAATTAATATCAAAGTACTTAATACAATGTAAATACCTTCATTGCTTACCTTTGAATTCTGCTTTTGACAGAGCGGATCAACACGTCAATACCGTCTTTTGTTGATTACCTAATTTTTAAAAGCACTGACAACCATATTTGAAAAACACAAATGTTTTTTGTACCTAGGTTTAATAATGACCGGTTAGTAGCACTTAATGCTGTATGCTGCTGCTTATTTACAATTGTCCACTTGATAAAAATAAAATTAGTTATCCTTACTAATATTATAAATGTGAAAGTGTGTTTGTTTGTTTGTTTGTTTGTTTGTTTGTTTGTTTGTTTGTTTGTTTGTTTGTTTGTTTGTGACGCTTTCACGTCGCAACAAAGCTATTATATGGTAAGGTTTATGTGTGTGGGGATAGTTAGGAGGGTGGAGAGTGACGTAGGCTACTTTTTACCGCGGAAAAACATCCCATTCCCATGGGAAGATCGATGTTTTGTTAGTTGCTAGATATTTATTTTCGGAGTTGTTAATAGATGGCGGTAATAAAATTCATTTGCAAGTTCTGAATTACGCTATCAAATACTACATGTAATTTACTTAAGTCATAGGCAAATGTAATAGGCTACTTTAGCTCTGCCTCGAGAACTCCCCGCTCCGGCTGTATTCAGTGTACCGCCCGCCCGCTGGCACTATCCTGTTGACTGATGTCCGCAAGTTGCTCAGCCAACTGGATAGTGCCAGCGGACCAGAGGGACCTTCGAGTCGAGAGCCTGGACGACTTCATCGAGAGATTGGCACGCAACATGTTCGGGCGTGTCGACGCGTCGCGGTTCCCGCATCTGCAGGACCTGGCGCCACTCCACACCCGTCCACCGGACCGCTGGGCCTTCCCGCGCGACTTGCTGGTTGCGCGGGACGGGCCTAGCACTGACTGATACTGGGGCTTCGTAAGTCGTCGCCCGACGCTGATCGGCTCCTGCTGGGCTTCCCACCAGCGGGATTCACCCGGTAGGGCCTCGATCGCCTGGGCGGCGCGAAGATGAACCCCATCCCGTTTGAGACTCTGTGGCCTGTAAAAAGACCACCACTCTCCGGACTTGACCTATTGGTTAACCACAGATGGACAACCAAGGGCCTTAGGGCCCAGCCCAAGAACCGGCCCGTTTTAACGGGCCGCGAGAGACACCCCCAAAGGGGAACTAACTGTCCCGAGGGCTCCACACACCTCAGACAGGGTGGAGTGAAGAGAGCGAGTAGTAGGCTACTTTTTAGCCTAAATTCCTACGGGAGCGGGACCTACGCGGCTGTTACCTACGGGTCCCGAAGCGAAGCGCGGGCGGTTCTCTAGTACTTACATAATAAGTTTACCTTAATGGCTATAGCAGGAGGACAAAGGTGTGTTTTTTTTTCTTTCAAAAAATCTATCCGATATCCCGCGTTTTTTAATGTGCTTCTAGCACTCCCAAATATTTTCTTTATACGACACAATCCTCTGCGATTCCTTAAAATCTAAATTTGTACCGAACAACGATCGTAAAACTCATCATTAAACCTCCTTAAACAATTGTTCCCGGGGTCGCATTGTTTTGATGAAACAAATGGATTTCCGGGAACGATTTATAATTCGGAGAATCAGAATCGGAATAATAATGACAATACGAGAACCGATCCAGAAATGGAACAGTTGGGGGTTGTGAAGAAGATCAATAAAGCCGTACATTTTCGGACATTTTTTTACCTTGTTATAACACTTACCTGAATATTTCTGAAGCTGTTGTAGTATCTGATGAACACTTGGGTTTGCACCACCATGCTGGATCACATTTTGCTTTCACTATGGTAGCAAAGTTTTGAAAAGTTACATTACCAAATTTTACACTTCCCAACTTTTCCAACAATCACACTATGAAATAAATTCGTAGTTCCAAAGTTTTCGAAAAATTTAATACTTAGTGTACCTAAATATAAAAGAAAGCTGTTTATGTAAGAAAAAAAGTTTTCTAAGTAAGCAAAACGTCGCTTAAAATTGGTTAAAATAATCCTAGAAGGTATTAGTTGTTACGTGTACCTAAGTAAAATATTATGAAACTGAAGTGAATCTTTCTTAAGTTTTTTATATTAGAATAGCAGATAATTTTCACTCCACATCAACCGATCTTTTTTCACTGCTGTAGAAAATAAACTGAAGGAATTACACATTTCTTGGTAAAACTGTTGACAAAAGAACTCGATTCCTTTTGTAGGGTGACCATACAATGGGTTTGGTCCGTATTTTCCATTACTTTTTGTATAATAAAAAACTTTGCATAAGTTCGTACGCTTCGCGATACTAATCGCCTCTATATGAATTATTTTTTTATTAACTGATCTAATCAACATTTATTCGTTAAATTATACTTTAAGGGTCTTTTTAATAAACGCGGCTTAAAGTTACTCCGGGTTTAAATGATTTTGTCATTTTCTAACCTTCGACTTTGGAGAATCACATGACAGGGTTTTTTTGAACCTGGAGTAACTTAAAGCTGCATTTATTAATAAGGCCCTTAGTTAATAAACATTAAGCATCGTTCCTCTAATTTTCAAAAATAATGTGTGTATTTTATAATCACTTGCTTCAAGGTAGATAAACATCGCGAAGAAACCTGCCTACCTCAGAGTTCTCGGTAAAGTTCTCAAAGGTGTGAGATGTCGGAAATTACAATTCACCTTGTGAGCTTTTTACATCTATCTCGATTGTAAGTTTTCTTGATTTTTGCAATGTTTTTATTACTTTTTTCACCATTATTTTCCATTTAAAAGCACCATCGAATTGGTACAAGCAGATTAATATGCCTTATATATCAGTGATATGTAGGTACTTAAGACATTTAATTTTAGGACCTACTCAAAATTTCTTTATATTGTCCTAGGAAAAGTACCACATTGTCCTGCATTACAATTAGTACAAGGCCACAGTACTAGCCTTATTACATTAAGGGATTACTGCTACAATGGGGTGCACTAATTAATCTACTCGAGTCCTGACTAGTAAAGGTGGATGACCCAATTATATTCGCTTATTCAGCTTGAGTTAGTATTTTCAGTCAGCAACGTATTAATGGCACCTTTGTGTTAGTGATGTCTATGGCGTTCACTTAGCACGAGGTGGCTCCTTTGCTACTTCATCAGGTATTTACGTAATAAAAATGCGCCTCGCTGCAAAAATTCAGGAAATCTATGTCTCTATATAGGACCTATATAGAGACATAGATTTCCTGGTATGTAGAGGCATTCAAAGCTATTCATACATTTGCTAACCCTACTTTATTATTAATCGTTTCAAAATTTAAAACTCGTGGTTTTGCTAGTAGGACAAATGTCGAAAATTAACGAACTAAGAAGATTGCCTCTAAAAAGTGTAATGCGGGTGTTCTGAAGCAGTTTTCTGCTTAATAGTACCTAACTCGTAGTTAACTTTCATCGCCGACAGCTTTTTTTACAAGTTTCACCACAACCATCCAGGTTAGCTTAGCCTTCACCTACAGTTGTCAGTTACATACATAATTATTATGGTGTTTGAAGGGCAAGGGGTAACACTTCAATTCTTCTGTTACAGATTTGTTAAAAATATAAGTAGTTAGACTTATTTACATGAATACCTTTCGTTGTAGTAAGTTGAGACTTCAATCAATAATCTTTTATTAATAGTGTTTGTCTACAAAGGCATACATAGGTACTTACAGATTAAATTAGTTTAATATATTTATATTATATATCTATTGTTATGTACTATTTACATATAAGATTATACAAATACAATATGTTAAAAAATGTTATTTCTTTATCTGACTATTCAACATTATTAAGCGAAAACTTAATTACCCACAAAATAGAAAATGTTCACCAGAACCAATAAACTGTTGCATTTTCAGAAGATAATGGATGAACATACTTAAATAATAAATATTATGTTTAAGTATAACTCTGGACCAAATTTTTATACTTGACGTAGATACAAAAAACTCACTTCAATGGCGCGTTCCATTAAGCGATCAAAACGCCCAAAACGACACTCTTTCTACAGAAAATTGAACGATTTGAGTGTTATGATTGAATTACGGAAGCCCATATCTGCAATTTAAAAAAAAAACGAAAAAATGTGGGGTACGTTTCCGCTTTTTTGCATCGAATGATCAAACGCTTTTCTTTGTAACCTGGTTCAAAATCATGATTATGTATGAATTTAATCATAACAATTATTTAAATATTATACTCAGTAACGAGTATTATATATTGGACTGTGATATTTCGATACCCGTTTGTGTTATTTATTTTTTGAAAACTTACACTCATTTACGAATGACGAATTTAGATTAATCCCGCAAGGTGGCGCCACAACGAAATTTAAACAATTTCGATACACTATCATCGATTTTAATATATCCTCATCGCTATAAAAAAAACTTCATCGATGTAGTAATATTTTACAATTGTATTTTTAATGCATGGAATTTAAATAGGTCAAATATGTAACACATATTTACTGAATTACTCATTCTAAGTACTAACTACAGTACTTATTTACACATCTGTTAGTTTTATTAAACGGTACTCTTACTGTCACTTATTTACAACTTTATATCTATTTTTGATACACTTTATTAGGTTAAATTTCTTAGTTTTCTACTTTTTGTTACTCGTTAAATTTATAATAACACTTTCTCGAGTCGTTATTATGTTATCCAGTAGCGAAATCACTTCTCGTCTGAAAGTCCTCATCTCCTGTTCGTTCAGTGCCTCTATATCTGGCAAAAGACTGAGTAGAAACATTCTCCTTGGATTATTTTCATCACTCACGCTCTTTTGGGTTTCAAGACGATTATTTCTTGTAGAACATACCTCCCGTTCGTTTTCACTGTGACGTCTACTGTTTTCTACTCTAATTCTTTCTGTATTTGAGCTAGAATGAATACTTCGGCTGCTGTACTCGTCTTGATGTACTCTGCCGTATGCTTCACGCTTTTCTTGTCTATGTGAGTCGTCAAACATTTCCTGTTCATTTTCTTCTATGTTTCCATTACTGTCAGCTAAATGGTCATATTCATCGATTTCTAATTTAACGCTCTCATCAGAAGATATTGGTGAGGCCGGACTGTTGGTTGTTGGAACATTATCGTCGACTTTCTTGTCAGGAGATATAAAATGGAGATAGTCTGCAAGATAGTAAGGTCGACTTGGCGGGTTTCCACTCTTAGATAACTTCAACGATCTCATATAGGCAATTCTTATTTTACGCCATTTCTCCTTGCAGTCGTGAACTGTAAAAACAAATGACATTTATTAATAGTTGAAGATTAGGTACATGTTTCTGAAAATGTTGCTGATTGATGGAACGTGTTTGGGTCTTAGCTTGATTATATCGTATCTGGTGAATTACAAACTTTAACATCTGATCCCAAAACAGTTTCTCTTAAGATTCACGATAAAATTGTAACAGGAAGTTAGTTTAGTATGAATTAAAGCAACACAAAAGGATTTGAAGAAATACTTCTTTTTCGAAACTTTAACTTTACAGTGCCACAAACTTATCTGACACAGTGGCCAAAATTGGAACTAATGCAATTGAATGTCAGACAAAGACAAAGACAGTAGCGCCTCCCTTACCGGGTCAGATAAGTTTGTGGCACTGTACGTCGAAACATTTTTTGAGTAAATAATTTCATTGACGAATGAAGTTAGGAACAATAAAAATATGACATGACTACTATACTATACTAACGTAATAAATAACAATGGACCCAATATTTCAGTTACAGACGTAATAACATAATACCGCAAGTACTTAGGTAGTATAGTCAGGTAGCAAGTATTCGTAGTAGACCAATTCGACCAATATTTAAGCAATTCATTATTGTCGTCATAGTCACCATAATTTGTCCAGTTATTAGTTACCACCCATTAGTGCCCCTCTTGTAAGTTTTCATAACATTGTGCAATCCTCTTAAACAAAGAAGTAGATTTTATTACCCAAGGTAGGTACGATTAGATAAACTTTTTTATACAAATCAGAATATAAAAAGTCTTATAAAACAAAATATCCATGTATTCTACTAAGTTAAGGGTTTTTATTGGCTTCATGACTGAACAGATGATTTAAAGAAAACAGCGGACAACCGCTGGAATTTAGAAGGTTCAACCGATCTGAGTCGCTAAAGTTTGGGGAGGCTTATATCCATATTATAGCAGTGGACGCACGAAGGCTGATGAATGGATGGAAGCTTTTTAAGGTAATTGTTACAGTAGTATTTTTTCAAACTATGGCTTGGTAGATACCTAGCTAATGAACCAGGAGCACTTATTGGATGCGTCTTAAAGAATAAGACTACAAAAAGTTGGCATTAGGTAAATTAGTTATCCGTAAAGTAACACTCTGTGTATGTAAATAAATATTGAAATTTTCGGCTGTAATGATGCTGTGATACGGCTGTAAAGGTAACTAAGTACCTTGTCCTATGTACTTGTCTTCAGGACGTGAATTCGTGAATCTCGAATTACAAAAGATATGGGTGGTTCGTGGACCAGTCAACTTTAGAAACCACTAACTTAGACAGCGAGAGACGAAACAAGAGACGCTTTATGATACTTTTTTCTACCCAATGTTTGTCCCATATTGTAATGAAGATTAGGTAGGATTAGTGAAGACTTCAAGGGTTTTGAGATTTTATTATGGGCGTTTAATAAAATCTCAAAAAGTATTTAGACCGAATCCTTTATATCCCGTTATTATCCAGCAAATAATGAATGAGGAGAATCGACGTGCTGATTCATTTTATCATTTGAGAAAATTCTTATTTACAATTGATTTGATTGAGTTTTTTTATAAAATAGGCTAACTTTTCTTCAAGTCTTCTTTACTTCGTGCAAGATTTACATATATTAGACACTTGAAAATTTGCACAATAGATTGAAAAACTAAAATCACGCTTCAGTATCACATGCTAAGTGAAGTATAAACGATAATTTTGTCAATGTACCTACTGTTAATCAAGGAAGAGTTCTCTTGACTGGAGCCAATTTTGACCGTAGTTTTTAGTCTAGTTTATAATAAAATTGCAACGTCATCGACTAATCTTTATGCAGATTTTCTAGTGAATTAGATTTCTTGAAATTGGTTAAGTATGTTGAATGATTCCATAAGACACAAACATTATTCATTATCAGTAAAACCTATTTTAAAAATACCCCTCGATAAGGAATATTGAATATATGAAATATATTTTAGGTACATTTTTTACTCTTAGCTTTTTTTCTATAACGAATAAAATAGAACTAAATCATCAATAAATTAAAACTCATCGCTAAAAATAAATCGGTTAAAAATAGTGGTTTAATTTTATATCAGAAACTAGCTACCCGCCCCGGCTTCGCACGGGTGCAAGTTAGATTTACCATAGCTACATATAATTGTGACTGTCAAATAATAACACTCTTAATTTAGTTCTCTTGTGTGGCGCTAGGTGTCTGTTCATCTGTGAATAAGACTGCCACTGTCAAATAATAAGAGACAAATAATTAGAAATAAATTAAAATTGCGACTATAATTTGAGATTTAAAGTATCCTATCTCTCAAGTTGGATCGAACTGCACACATCGGTTAAGTGGTTTAGGAGTCCATCGCGGACCAACATTGTGACACGAGATTTATATAATATATTAAGATAGGTAATCTACTTAATCCTACAAACAAAATTCGTAAGGCGCCAATTTTTCTACTCGCGCGCCAAATTAATTTAAGATCGAATCTTATTTGTTTCTTAATTAAAGATAACATTATTTATTTTAACAATAGGTATATACTCGTTTTAAAAATAATAAAACATAGACAAATGCATGCCAAAACAAAATCATATACGATCTAAGTACTTAGTTAACATAATTATGAAATTATGTGATTTACAAGTTTACAATGACAATAAAAAGTAACAATTGTTAACTCACCAGAAGATTTAAATTTCTTTGCAATATCGAACCAAGTCCGCCTTTTCAATGCTTTGTTAGCATATTGGTACGAATTTTGATCATACAAACACTGATACTTTTCTATTTCTTTCACAAATTCCACGACGTCTCGTCTATCCAACATTCTACCGAATATACTCGATTGTTCAGACATCACGCCTTAACTAAATACTGCTATAATTTGTTAAAGCGCAGCTTGGATTATAAATAAACTATTGTTATTTATTTTCTTGACGGACGACGATTGCGCGCGCTGACGCTGAGGCAGCCGATCGCGTACTGCTGCAATATGTTGCAAAATGGCGGTCGTTTATTGCGTTGAATGTTCCGTTCGACGCGACACGGATCAACATGGCGTGTGATGTAATAATGACGTAGTCGTCTGGTCATGTCTGACGTTTTCTGTTTCGTAGTGCAGTGATTAAGCTAATCGCGTAAAAAACGTGTCGTATTAGCTACGGCGTCATCTTCGCGTAAAAATGTACCTTTGCCCGAACATGATTGTGATTACGTTTGTATATTTTGTGATTCAACAAATTCTTAGTAACAATCTTCGATTTCTAATAAATGTTAGTTTTTTTTAATAAATGTTGGATTATTTTGCGGACTTACTGATATATTTTGCGGACGTGGTAGGTAAATACCCGTATTTTCATCATCGACATCATCATCATCTCAACCAATCACGTTCCAGTTTTGAGCACGTCTCTCTTCTCAGGTTCCACCACGCTGCCTAGTGCGGAGTTGCGGACACCTTTAAATTTTGTGAACCCTCCGCGCCATGCAGGTTTCCTCACGATGTTTTCCTTCACCGTTTGTAGCAAGTGACCCGTGGCCTGGGATTCGAAGCCGAACCCCCCGAATAGGAGGCCGAATTCTTAACCAGTAGGCTATCACTGCTACTTTACTACAGTACCGTCGCGAATATTACTACAGTAACATAATACTTACTCAAATTATTATAATTGAATATTGAAAGCTATTTTAGATATTGGAAATAATTTTGATGTCAGGGGGAAATCATTGCAAAATACCCGGTTTCAGGAATGAACAGACAGATAAATAAGGGTTTTCCCCATTCTATTTCTGAAACTAGGTAGTCATTTCAACTTGATTAGGTACCTTCCTCTATACTTATCTAGATTACACAGACTAAAACGTTTTTATTGAAACTCCAAAAAAAAATTATTTTTGGAGTAAGTAGGTTCGTACTTAACTAAGTATCTAGTTTAGTAAGCCTATGTTACGAGTAAGATATAGTAGGTAAATACGAAAAAATCCTCGCCGTTGATAAGATACAAATATAGGTATTATACCTACTTCACTCACAATAATAAAAATAACAAATTCAATAATAAATTAATAACGAATAATTTGTATTGAATTTTGATTAAATAAAAGAACAATACAAAGCAATTATTAGCCAATTATCTGTGAGAAACAACGTCAACGTCTCTAAAGTCCTACAAGAATCTTTTGGCGCGTGGGTGACAGAGACAGCGCCTTACAGGTAAGTAATAAGGCGCTGTCTCTGTCACCCACGTTGTGAACGTGAACTGTCTGGAATTAAGAGTTCATATGGCCCCGTTGGCCTCTTATGAACTCTTAATTCCAGACAGTTGACGGGCGACACGTGTGGGTGACAGAGACAGCGCCTTATTACCTACGCTACAGTTCCCGTAAAAACCAGAATATCATCAATCAAATTAAGTAATGGCGTAGAATTTATCAGACGTTTGTGAACCGGAAGTTGCGTTCGGTAACGTCACACGGGATTCACTGCGATTCTGGTTACTCCCTGCATCCGCGGTATCGACGCGCTGATTACAAGTTATTAATCATGCAAACCTTATTTACTCTAATTGATTCATGTTTTTATTACTTACAGGTATCAGGTTATGAATGTAGGTATATAATACTTACTTTATTCATGATAGTTGAGTGGTTTGAACGTTGGACTCTCGAATCTGGTCCTCGGTTGGAATCCCACACGCACCGCATAAGTACATAATGAATTTATTTTTTATTTGCTTTGTAAAGTAAAACATCGTGATCTGAATTCTCCATAATGTCTATAAAAATTTGTGAAAACATCTAATTTGTGAATCTCTACAGTTTTTAACCCTACTCCTACTCTTTTTTGAAGTTGGTAAATAAAACCGTTTACCGAGGCGAAACAAAAGTAAAGTTTGTACTTAAGTACATACAGAATATAAACAAACAAAAAAATTTTTGAGATGCGTGCAGGGTTGTAAAATGTTGTCAAGCAAGCCATGTAGACAGATGTTTATAAATGCTAGAAATGCCAAGAATATTCAGCTACTACTTGAGGTATTCCCGGAGCGCTATGACATGGGGTTCTTCAAGAAAGTTGTAAAAAGAGCTCTCCTTCCGGGCCGGCGTTGCACAGGTGACTCCCCTGGTGTTGCAGGTGTCCATAGGCGACGATGACCACTTACCATGAGGTGGCTCGTCCGCTTTTTCGTCAGCCCTTCAGGCTATAAAAAAATATATATACTATTCGGTATTCAGCCTATGTAGTGTAATTTTAATCACAAATAATTACCTACTTGAATGCTAAAAATGGCTTAACACATTCGGTATTTGGCTCTACATACCTAATAGCTCTACTTTATAGGTATAATCAATCCTTATTCGGGACATCCCACAATGCATGCATGAAAGAGTAGATTGTGGATTTGCTGGTGACTACTGATACTTACCAGATGTCCTACATAAGCGACGAATACGACGCGACGCTACGCAACACGACGCGATGCTACACGCGACAATGACAAGTGTTGTCGCAGACTGTCACATAGGACACAAGTAGGGATACCGTTGATTTGATCGCGTTCGTCGCGTTCGCAACGTCGCGTCGCGTCGTTATTCGTCGCTCACGTAGGACACCGCCTTTTTGTTGATGCATAACCGATTATAAGCACGTGACCGTAGTGAAACGCGTGATGCGTAGAAGGTAAAATGTGACAGGTGTCACGAGAGCACGCCCCAATGTATGCCGTTAGAGGAAAATACACCAGTTTATTAAATCGTATAGATCTACAAGAAGTATGTTTAGTAACCATTTGTACTAGTGGTACTAATAAATACGATTTTTTAATAATTTACTTCAATCCTACAACAACAAAACTTAATAGGTTTTTTCTTATGAAATTAAGATAGCAAACGAGCATGCAGCACCACCCTTCCGCTGCCGCCAATAACAACTGTGAACGACCTAGAACTAGACTCAGGGACTAGGATGGTTAGTGCGCTTTCCTTCTATTCCTGTGACTAATGTTTGGAGTAGAGTGAAAATTTAATAATTACAGACGTTTACGAAATGAAAAAAGTGTCACATCCAAAAAATATTTCTATTTGGTCCGTAGCAGACCAACCCTATTTGTGCTGTTTCGATTATAAATACAATCTAAAACTTACATCTACAAATCTATACTAATAATAATAATAATAAAACTCTTCCGCATTACTTGTATTGTTCGTTTGAACGCGCAATTTTCAGGAATATGTTGAAAAGTTCCACAATAACCGAATCAACACAATGTTAATATTTCCAAAACATAAAGCATGATAACTCTGTGATAACTCATAATCTATCTACTATAGGTACATATTATAAAAGGAAGACCTGTTTTCTGTCTTTCTGTCAGTCTATCTGTCTGGACGCGATAAACTCGAAAACTACGAAACAGATTTTTATACGGCTTTCAGCAATAGAAAGAGTGATTCTTTAGGCAGGTTTAGATATATAATTTATTATACTTTTATGTAAACCTCCTCTGTTTTTGAATTCCGAAAACCACGCGGGCGAAGCTGCGGGCGGCATATTTAACAATACCTATGTTGCAGATTGCAGAACGACGTCTGCCGGGCTAGTCTCATATAATGTCAAACCCACGACATTAGCTTTCAATGTACAATACATCGACCATTATTGTATCGATGGCACAATAATTATAATTTGTTACATTTGTTAACAAAGTTTGCATAAAACATTGTAAATGAATATAATCAGCTTATTCAATATTTTCTACGGAAGCTCAAGTCGTGTGGTGACGATGATACCTGAAACCTCACGTATTGTGTTGAATTTTATATAGGTACTGTTGCGGACGAGAGTCTTTTAGGTTGTAAAATAGTAAATTTTGTATAAGAATATAAGTTTCATGTTAGAATCTAGTTAGAATAATTTTGAACGCCGTGCAATGTATGTAGCACTAAGATGGCGTGGAGGAGCGAGTATTGTGTATTCATATTGCTGTCTCATGTTGTGTCTCGCTCACTCCTGTAGAATGTAAATTGTTTGTTTTCTTATAGTAATTAGCTAGGTATCATCGTGCCACTTATGTAAAGGGCAGATGTTAGTTTTATCCGTAGATTAAGAGAGTTTCTATGTAAATGTCATATGTATAAGTACAAGAAATTAGTGAATTTCGTACCAGAATCTTATAAGTCCGATAACTCTTATAAGAGTGATGTCAGGTCATTGAAATTGTTATTACGAATAGAAAACGCATAACAGAATAACGTTATGTACGTAAAACGGCCCAGGATTGTAAAGAGTGGTCGTTAAGGCAAAGTTTAGATCGCAACTTTATATCTCAATTGTTAAGGAAGATATTACGTTATGAAATATGTAACACCTGCGGGCTTGTATTATCAGGGGTCAGTAATCCAATACCCATATGTAGATGATAATACATTAATGTTATATACTTGAAATAAAGGATAATATATTCGATGAGAGAGATAGCCTTATGTTACATGAGACAAAGCTAGTCCTGCGCGGCTAGAGCGAGTTAGGTAGATTAGAAAGAGACGGCAAATGTCGAGTTCTCTGATTGGCTAGAGCCTAATGTATCTAATTGTAGACCGGTGGTGGGGAGGTATCGGGAAGGATATAAAATAAGCGCACAGCGCCGTAGAATTCACTGCTCCAGGAAGCTCGCTCCCGATACCTCTTCAAGAAACTGGAACTCTCTGTCTGCGGAACCAATCCTCTTCGCATTGTACCGAAGAGCAATGCATTGTATGAACATGTGAAAAAGGAATAAAGAAAAATTATCGTCATCGTGATTTTCATTCAAGTCTTCGGCTAGTAAGCTGTGGGCGAACCCTACAGTTTTTTCCTGGTCCTTCGGCGTCGGATTGAAGACAGAAGAGCGAAGCCAGGCGGAATTAACCGAAGAGGGTCGGGGGCGAGTGGGGCAGTCCGGCCCCTTTAACCTGACGGGGGGTCGTTACGCGGAACTTAAAGAAGAAAGAAGCTACTTATAGAAGAAGGAAGCTACTTATAGAAGAAGGAAGCTACTTATAGAAGAAGGAAGCTCCTTATAGAAGACGACCAGGCGACGCTAGGACTCGGGCGACGCTAGGACTCCAAGCTGCCGGGCGGTGGTCACTGGGGGACCACGCTAGGAGCTGGACGGCGTGCGCTGCAAGGAACAGGACGCGTCAATTGAAGCCTTGGTCGCCTTTACGGCGTGGTAGAGCCTTTTTCAAGGTTGCCGTACGTGGTGTACCCACGGCTCACCGACATTAGCAACCTAACGGTGCCAACTGCTTTGTCGTGTGAGTTAACGCTATATGCGGTTTGACGTTTTGTGTGACGTCATCGGTTACTCAAGAAACGCACAAGAGCGTGTAACCGAAAGTAGCACATCCACGCCAGTACGGGCTAATACGCTGCGGGGGCCCCACTGTAGGCACTGCTGACAGAACCGGACATTCCAGCCGGCTTCTTAGCACCCCGTATCGTACTACTCCCTCTGCTGGGTGGGACCTACCCCTTACCCCATACCTATATCCTATCCCTGTCCGGTTGTTGTTCGGCCTTGAGCCGCGCCTTCCGGCAGGACTGCTAGGGACCTGATAGGGTGGTAGCATTGAAGAGCTACCTGTTAGGGAACCGATAGGTATTAGGGGCTTGAAGAGCTGAAGATGACGACTCCGAGGAGTCCGCCAGTAACTAGGGCTAGGTCGACGGCACTCCGGGTACACGAAGACTACCCGGCGTCGCCCTCCGAGCACTGCGTACAACCCGTGGGGGAATCTACAACCGCGCCGCGATCGGAACAAGAAACCGCGATGCGTCCCGATAACGTAGGAACCGCGATTAATGTAACGGCCCGCGCGCCGTCAGTTTGTTCGCGTCGCTCAACAGCGAGTTATCTCGCTCGGGTTAGGCGCGCCGAGTACGAAGCGGAGGAACAGCTGATGGCGATCCGTAAGGAAGAATTACGTTTGCAAGCGGAGCTAATTAAAAAACGTTTACACGCGGAGATCGCGACGATCCGGGATGAAACCGACCGCGATAGTGTAGTCGACCCCGTCGAGACCGACCGGCGGGTCAATACGTGGTTAGAGGATAGTCGCCCACGGGGGGAACAGGTTCCGGTACAGATCGGGAACGTTAATAATTATGACGTATCGGAATCTCGCGATAAATCGTTCGACCGCGCGCAACAGAACCGAACCGAACCGCGCGTAACTTTCGAGTCTGAGCCACGACGCGATCCGATCGATAGGCTTACCGAAGCACTCGAGGCAGCGGTATTACGCCAGCGACCCACTGAGCGGGTGTACGATCTGCCCCTGTTCAGTGGGAACCCGCAGGAGTGGTTACCGTTTCGAGCGGCTTGGCGAGACTCAGTAGAACGTCAACGATTATCGCCCGCGGAGCACTTAGCTAAGCTCAGGAATTGTTTACGGGGGGAAGCGAGACAGGCTGTATCTGCTCTCCTTTTCGCTGCGACCGATCCGTCGGAAATTATTAGGACACTCGAACAGTGTTACGGTCGCCCCGAAATGATTATAGATCAAGCATTAGATGAAATAAAACGATTGCCTCGGATAGGCAGTACAGCCGCGGAATTAAATTCCTTCGCGATTAAGTTACAGAACGTTGTAACAGTTGTTAATTGCGTAGATGAACGCGGTTATTTAATGAACCCCATGTTAACGCGATCCGTTACAGATAAGCTCAGTCCGCATTTGAAAGCGCGCTGGTGCGATTACGCAGACGAACACTGCGATAGGGGTACCTCAGAAATCGTATTGTTGTCGCGATTTTTAATGAAGGAGGCAGATAAGGCCATGAGGCATGCCTTCACTTATACAACCACACCGGCGCCACGGCCGACCGTGCCGCCGCCGCCGCCACCGCCGTCAATTCGCCCGCGACCGAACGTCATGCGAGGGAATGAAAAGATCGCACGCAAGCCAGTTTATACCGCCGCGATATCGCCCGCGAACCGGGACGATATAGATACGTGTATGTGTTGCGGGGATAAACACCGAACGACGGATTGCGCGCGTCTCGCAGGGATGAAAGTAGACCAGCGGTGGGAGTGGGCTAAGGAAAATCACGTTTGTTTTCAATGTTTGAGTAGTAAGCACGCTCGAGCAAAATGTAGATCAAAACGTTGTAGTGTTGATGATTGCCAGCGGGCACATCACTCGTTGTTGCATAGCGCACCCGCGACCCGGGTAGAGTCCGCGACGACCGCGTCGGCTCACAGCGTAGACGAGCCGTCGCGTGTGTTATTGAAAATATGTCCGGTTACGATTAGAGGCGCGAACGGCAAGACGGTCGATACCTACGCGCTACTGGACGAGGGCTCCACCATTTCTTTGATCGACGAGGGCACAGCGTCCTCGGTGGGGGCCCACGGGCCACGGCGGGCGCTTAATATTGTAGGTGCGACGTCAAGCCAGCAAGAAAGTAACAGTAGGATCGTGGATATTAGTATACGCGGACAAGATGGTCGTTACCATCCGATTACGGCACGAACGGTTGCCAATTTGACGTTAGGCAGTCAATCTATCGAATCCGATGCCTTGCACTACCGACACCTGCGGAATTTGCCGGCCCGGTCAGTGTGTTACGCAAACGCGCGACCCCGCCTCCTTCTTGGTGCGGATAACTGGCCGCTGATAGTTAGCCGTAAATTACTGACCGGGAGCCGACGACAACCTGCCGCTTCGCTGACACAGTTGGGGTGGGTGGTGCACGGTTCGGTGCCGAGTAGAGTAATCGTGAACGATGGTAGGGTATTGCACGTACGCACGGAACGAAGTGCGAAAGAGATAGCGCGAGAGAGCGACGGCGCTCTCGATCAGCTGAGTAGATCGCATTATGACGTAAATGCATTAGGTATAACCGCGAAACGGAAGGTTAATCCTGAGGAGGAACGCGTCTACGGGAGTAACACGGACGGTTCCCCAGGCCGCCTGTGTGCGTCACTTCCTTGCGCGGCCGCAAACCCGAACGAACCGGGTAGAACGCGGTTAGGTATTGACGACGCAACTAGGGTGGGTTCTGTAGTGAATAATAATTCTCGGGGGTTCTCGGGCCCGGCTCTGTTACGCGAACCGGAACGACAGAGGCCGGCAGGGAAAGCCACTCACGCTTCGAACACGGAAGTGGCTGTGGCACACGCGAGAATCGAACCCGCACTCATCGACGTAGGACGGTTCTCGTCGTTTGAGCGCTTGGTGCGATCGGTTGCGTACGTCTTATTGTTTGTAGATATGTGTAAAAAGTTAATTAGTAAAAATAGTGTTTTAAGTTTAGATTATTTACGTAGAGCGGAATTATTAGTTGTTAGGCAAGCGCAGCGGGAAAGCTTCGCGAATGAGATAGAGCAACTACGGAGCCATAGGGGTGTCGACCGCACTAGTCGATTATTGAATTTGGATCCTGTATATGGGGAAGATAAAATATTGCGACTTAACAGTAGAACGAACGCGGTCGACATACCTACCGTAGCTAAGAACCCTCCGATCCTCGATGGACGGAGTCACGTCGCGCGATTATTAATACGTCGCGAACACGTTGGGAGTTGTCACGCGGGACGCGAACAGATAGTCAATAACCTTAGACAGCGGTACTGGATTTTGCATCTGCGACCGGCGGTTCGCGCGGTGGTGAGGGCGTGCGTGCCCTGTAGGATACGCAAGGCAGCACCGGAACGGCCGGTGAAGGGTGATCTGCCCGCGGCGCGTCTGCAGGCGTACGCACGGCCATTCACAAATTGCGGAATCGACGCGTATGGTCCGATGTGGATTACGATCGGGCGAAGGCGCGAGAAGCGTTGGGGACTGCTGTTTACGTGTTTAGTTACGCGCGCGATACATATCGAACTTCTCGCTAGCCTGAGTACGGACTCGGCGATCATGGCCATCCGACGCATGGCAGCTAGGCGGGGTACTCCCAGCGTGATCTTTAGTGATAACGGAACGAACTTCCGAGGCGCGGACGTCGAATTAAGACAAGCGTATGAAGAATGGAAACCCGCGATCCGGGAATATAGTTTAGGTAAACGTATCGATTGGCGTTTTACCGATCCAGGGGCGCCCAATCAAGGCGGCGCTTGGGAGCGTATGATACGTTCAGTTAAGAGCGCGTTGTCAGTCGTGTTAAATGACCGCGCTCCGAAGGAGGAGGTCCTTCAGACCCTCACTGCGGAAGTAGAGCACACCGTGAACTCGCGCCCATTAACTCATGTAACCGTCGATAGTGGGGAAGCGGAAGCGTTGACTCCGAACCACTTTTTGCTAGGTTCCAGCGCAGGGTTGCCATACGTTGGGGAGTGTAGTGCCGCTGACAGCAGAACGTGGCGGGCCGCACAAGCTCTCGCGAACTCGTTTTGGGCTCGTTGGGTGAACGAATACCTGCCAACGTTGGCACCGCGTGGAGATAAAAGACGAGATTTACCGAACGTAAAACTTGGGGACCTAGTAATCATCGCCGACGGGTTACTACCGCGTAACGTATGGCCGCGAGGGAAAGTTGAACGTATTTTCCCAGGACCGGACGGCGTTGTACGCAGTGTGGAGGTGCGCACCAAAGGTGGTGTATTTCGTAGGCCTGTTAGAAGACTCATCGTCCTCCCGTGTAATTAAGAAGCTCGAGGGCTCGCTTGGGGGGAAGTTGTTGCGGACGAGAGTCTTTTAGGTTGTAAAATAGTAAATTTTGTATAAGAATATAAGTTTCATGTTAGAATCTAGTTAGAATAATTTTGAACGCCGTGCAATGTATGTAGCACTAAGATGGCGTGGAGGAGCGAGTATTGTGTATTCATATTGCTGTCTCATGTTGTGTCTCGCTCACTCCTGTAGAATGTAAATTGTTTGTTTTCTTATAGTAATTAGCTAGGTATCATCGTGCCACTTATGTAAAGGGCAGATGTTAGTTTTATCCGTAGATTAAGAGAGTTTCTATGTAAATGTCATATGTATAAGTACAAGAAATTAGTGAATTTCGTACCAGAATCTTATAAGTCCGATAACTCTTATAAGAGTGATGTCAGGTCATTGAAATTGTTATTACGAATAGAAAACGCATAACAGAATAACGTTATGTACGTAAAACGGCCCAGGATTGTAAAGAGTGGTCGTTAAGGCAAAGTTTAGATCGCAACTTTATATCTCAATTGTTAAGGAAGATATTACGTTATGAAATATGTAACACCTGCGGGCTTGTATTATCAGGGGTCAGTAATCCAATACCCATATGTAGATGATAATACATTAATGTTATATACTTGAAATAAAGGATAATATATTCGATGAGAGAGATAGCCTTATGTTACATGAGACAAAGCTAGTCCTGCGCGGCTAGAGCGAGTTAGGTAGATTAGAAAGAGACGGCAAATGTCGAGTTCTCTGATTGGCTAGAGCCTAATGTATCTAATTGTAGACCGGTGGTGGGGAGGTATCGGGAAGGATATAAAATAAGCGCACAGCGCCGTAGAATTCACTGCTCCAGGAAGCTCGCTCCCGATACCTCTTCAAGAAACTGGAACTCTCTGTCTGCGGAACCAATCCTCTTCGCATTGTACCGAAGAGCAATGCATTGTATGAACATGTGAAAAAGGAATAAAGAAAAATTATCGTCATCGTGATTTTCATTCAAGTCTTCGGCTAGTAAGCTGTGGGCGAACCCTACAGGTACCTACTTATATGTATAACGATGTCTATCTTGAGCTGTAAATGATCCTAGCAAGTTCTTAGAACAATGCCTAAGGTACTTTTTTAACGGATGAGTAGATAGTTGATGTACGACTAGGCAATTGAATACTGTGCTACACGAGCAATTCAGTTATCGATCGCTATGGACGACACGATAAAGACAACGCCATTTTAAAATGCAATCACATTCACAACAAACAGAGAAAGCCTTGCTATCCTACTTCCATCCGACCACTCGCTCTCCCTGCGGAAACAAGACGGCAAGCCGCGAAACAAACAAGTGCAAACGAGATAGAGAAAAAAATTGCCTGGAATTTCCAATCCCAATGGATATTCGGCAATTCGTATAGATCTGCGACATTCAGCGATATGAAATATCTGGAGCAATTAGAAGCAATATCGCCGAAATATTTGCTCCAATTTATTGAAATTGCTCCATATTGCTCCACTAATTGCTCAAGATCGGTCCATTTGTATCGCTAGCAATTATTACCCTCGTGTAAGAGCACCTTGATAGTAGTACCTACCTATTAACTATTAACCGAAAACTAACGTGACCATTCTATGTATTTACGACTCAAAATGGGACATCGTCTGTTTTCATCTCCACCTATTCACCAAGTGCTAAATCTTCTTAGTGAGTTCTTCATTATCTATGTATGGGTAGGTAATACCCGAAGTGCGGGTACAACTAAGTGTACCCGGCCACGTGTGGTTAGAACTGGGTGTACGACAAATAGTCGTCGGCTAGAACTAGGTATACCCATACACCGGTGGTTAAACTTAGGTATATCCTATTTGTCATCGGCTAGAAACAAGGCAACCCACTATGGACCACTATGGATAGGTGTACACAGGTTAGGTTGAACTGTTAGAACCACGCGGAAAAAGGGACCCCCGAAGGGGGTCCCGTCGACAATGACTGGGTAAACCCCGAATTAAAACTTATTCTTATTTGGACATTACCCAAATACCTGGGGCAATACTAAGTAAACCCGGGTAAACCTAAGTTTATTCCAACTTACAACTTTACCCGTAACATATCTACCGTAGATAATCTACGTCGACGTCCCAGTACGGACTAACTAACATTCTCGTCGTAGTATAGTATAGCCTAAGTTCATGGAAAATAATTCTATTTTTAAATAAAATCTCATTCGGTCAGCGGCCCTTTTTACTGCGCATGGGTGAACTTAAGTACATCTTCAGGGGACCCTACCATCTCTACGCTCATATCTAATCTTATTAGAATCTTGCGGAGGCGTACCAGTCTCTATAAAAGAATTGTTAGTGCAGTTAAACAACATCACTCAGAGAAATACATTGTGAAGTTATTTTACTATTTAATAACTTAAAAAAGTGATATATTGATACCAAGTAACCAAAAAACCATCCACTCCACACATATCCACCAACCCGCATTGGAGCAGCGTGGTGGAGTATGCTCTAGGCCTCCTCAGTAATGAGGAGAGACCCGTGCTCAGTAGTGGGCCATTAGTGGGTTGTAGCTTAGCTTTTTAACCAAAAAACCAAAAATACACATATTTCGGTTCGTACATTCGGTTGCGGTTATGTGAATATAGTGAATTTTGACTTAAGGATTGACTGACTAAATAATGAGCGCATCGAAAAAAACCTGGTACGTACCTATACACATAATTAAAAACGTATAGTATTAAGAAGTTAGTTCTTTCTTTAATATTTCTGTACTCTTATAATACCTACTTAATCGGATATTGCTTCTGACAGCCGTATCTTATACCCTTAAAAAACTGCGGGTAGGTTTACCCTTACCGTCAATAAAATAATCATGACGATCTTTCCCTAAGACGAAGTTGTGTCTTATCACAATCTTCGAAAAGTGTTCAAAGACATTTACGGATTTGTTTAGACAGGTAGTCGATGCCAAAAGAAGTTATTCTTAACAGTCAACTTCAGTCCACCGCTGTTAATCTTCTCACATTTATTTAACTAACAAAGATGACGATCCAGGTACCTATAAAGTGAATAAACATAAACGGTTAAGACATTACAAACTTTTAATATAACTGGTACCTACGTACTTATGACATTTTCCATTAGCTACGTATGAACAGGAACTTAAACTTGTACTAGATATTTGAATAATCGCTCATAGGTTGAATAGTTTGTAGCTGGTTGTTCAGCTAAATTTTATTTAAATGCAAGTCACTTATACTCATATCGTAGACCGCTTGAAGGAGACAGATGAAATTTGGCAGGGAAGTAGTCAAAGTCAAACTGTTTATTTCATTTGGGAATTTACAAATTCACTTATGAACGTCAATTTTTTGAATCTACCGTAAGTAGTTTATAGATTCACTTTGTTTTTAAAGGATTTTATACTGCTAGAAATGTAGGCTTCTTAATACATATAGGTTATATTGCATTATCTGTCCTGGAGAATGTCAGACCTCAGTACCATTTGTTTCCAGGGTTCCGTGGACGTATGGCGCGAGCCCAGCAACATGTCGGGCATGACGGGAGCCAGCATGTTGCGCACGCGCCGCAAGGATGTCAACGTCAAACCCAACCGGAAGTGAGTATACACGGCTGTTATGTAGGCACACACAGTAATAAAATATAGCCTGGGCTACTGAGAGATAATGTAGCACTTTAATGAGGAAAGAATTTTTGAAATCGGTCCAGCAGATTGGATTTTATTCCTTACGCATCCTAAATACAAAAATTCTTTACATTAAATGGTATTAGATTATTGAATAGAGGCCGGTAGAGTTTAGTTTGTCGTTGGTCTGCATTTACTCAGTGTCGAGTGCCTGATGTTTTGATTATGGCAATCTTCCTTTATAAATACTCGCAATTGCAACTCACTTCCACAGAGAAAATATAATTGGCTCAACAGCTCGAAATTAATCCATGTCCTATTCGTTGTTCTTCACACATTTATAATTTTTACCCCCTGTATATGCAAATATATTTTTAAGAACACGTAATTATTTTAAGAACAATTGTGTTCCGGATAGGAAGGTGTGGAGCCGGTTACACTTTTTTAGAGGCGACCATCTCAGTCCTCAGGTGTAGCAAGCAACGCATCTGTGACTGAATTAGAACGAGACTCATATTAACAATAACTAAATGGACTATTACTAACATTAACTAACAAGACTAATTCTGTACCGTCAGTGAAAACTAGTATAACTCGACTTATACGATTTTTTATTTTTTTACGTAATAAAATTACAAAAAAAATTACCTACCGTTCTGTATATTCAGATTAGTCCTACGCCAAATAGAAACGGAGATATTTTTTGTGGATAGTGGTATAAGTAAGAGTTTTTTCGTGTTTATCCATATAACTTTACTTATATTATTATAAAATATTTCTTCGCTACCTTATAAACGTGTAAACTGATATAAATTATGTTTTATTTTAATTCACAAAATTAGTTTAGCACTTAAGTTTGTGTAAACTAATACAACTGTACTTGTATTAGTTTTAAGACTGTAGATTATTATTTAGTTTGTGACTATTAAGATTGTGTAAACTAATACAACTCTACCTACTTGTATTAGTTTAATGAAGATTATTATATAGTCTGTTACATAATAATAATATAATGAGTAGTGACTATTAAGAGTGATTTCGTTTTGCTATATCCTACTGCTCTTATAAAGGCTAATTTGATTTCTTCTTTCTCGTGCTCATTATGCCTATTTTATTTTTGGTCGGCGAAACATGTTCTTTTCTTTTACTCTGCCTTATCAGTCGTCATCTAGACAGACATTAAGGGCTTGTTTCACCACTTCCTGATATAGTGTGAGATAGTTAAATGGCAGTTTCCACTATCCACCACATTGCCTTTCGTTACTACTACGTAAACTTTCGTCACTTGAGAAAAATTATAAAAACTTATGTAATCAAATACTTTTAGTTCAAAATAATTCAAGTTAACTCTTTTTATATATTTGCAAGTATATTTTGACCATGTAAAACGAAATATGTAAGATTTGTAACCTTTGCTTCATTTTTGAATATCGATCCATTCAGAGAAACTAACACCCAGTGATATCTGCCAAATAACGTCTTTATCAGCCATTTGAAGCGCTGATAACTTATCAGACAGTTAATCTGCCAGATAGTTCTATTCGACACTAGTGGAACGAAAGTTGTCATTTATATGGCCAATAAGTTCCTAATAAACTATTAGGGACTTTATCAGGAAGTGGTGAAACAAGCCCTAACTCTCTTGTTTTCCATATCTTCTTTCACACAATCGATCCATCTTTTTTTGATCTTTCTCGTCCCCTCCGTCCATGTACATTCATATCCATCTCTCTTCTCGTCACATAAGTATCCATTCGCTTCGTGACATGCCCCATACCACGACATTCTGTTCCCTTTCAACTTTTCGGTTATTAGTGCTACTCTCAGACTTCCTCTAATATATTAATTTCTTACTATTCGCGTCACTCCACACATCCACCTTAACATTCTCATCTCCGCCACATGCAATCGTCCCTCATCCGTCTTCTTTGCAGCCCAACTTTCTGATCCATGATACATTACGACAGGTCTCATGATAGTGTACCTACTATACGAAAGAAAAAAGGCTCTCTTTTTATTTTGTAGGCATGAGCATGACTCACTTTATGTACTCTTTGAGACGGGGAGTTCATTTTTGTCTGATAATTAAAAATTTTCAGATTTTTGTTGCCAATCTGCACATTTTTCACAGAAAAATACATAAATATTTTTGTGTAAACCAATATATCTTTAAAAAAGTCTCTGTTATCTAAAAATTATGTAAACATCCTTTGTACGGCATAATTTCTTACAAAATTTGTTTTACATAATTTTGATTGTGTCTTTTAATTGTTCAAAAAATCGCTTTTATTCGCGACTTGTATTCGTAATCTCCATATAGAACCACGTGTAAATTGATACAAATCAATTTACATCATTAAACACAAAAGTAAAATTCGTGTCTAGTGATACAACTCGCATTTTTTTTTAAATTTCAAATTTCAAAAACCAAGATAGATAAAAATTATTAAATATTGAAAAACTGTTTGATAAACACTAACTATTGAGCTTTCATTCAACACTCTACATGAAATACTGACGAAGTAATAATTTTTCGAAAATTTTAAAACTTCTTTTTGAATTTCCCAACATTTCATATTTTTGACTTATACTGTTTTTCACTGACGGTACAGAATTATTTCTAACAGTCCCTGTCCTCACACTTATTAACAAACTAACCAACTAATATTCTAACACCATCTACTAACTGAACTAACTATCCCAGTTCCTTTGAGTCTAGTTCTGGGTCGGTCACAGGTCACAGTTGTCATGAGCGGCAGCGGAAGGGTGGTGCTGTATGCTCGTTTGCTATCTTAATTCCATAAAAAAGGACTTAACTTACTCGTAAATACTTAATCGTTTATGTCTTTGTTGAATCTAAAAAGGGATTTTATGTGTCAGGTTGGACCGGAAGTCCTCCCGGGGCATGCTCTACGAAAACGAGGAGCTCCGGTTGAGGACTATCAATATTAATGCTGAGGTCGAGAGGGGTAAGTCGATCCAGTATAGATATTTTAATACTTACACTAAAAAATATTTATCGCTTGTGTATAGAATGTGCTTATATGCTAAATAAATATGACATTAGATAAATATAGGTAATATCTCTTTATCGCATATTAAACGATTAATTTAACTTAGTCGGATGGGTGACCGCTAGTGGCAAAATATCTTGAGCGCTTCCGTGCTTCGGAGGGCACGTAAAACCGTCGGTCCCGGTTGTTATCGATAGATAGCAGTCGTTAAGCCGTGTCGGAGGCCTTCGGGCGGCTTGAAAACTTTCGACACTGGGTTGGCCACTAACCCCGCCACCAATCCGCACTGGAGCAGCGTGGTGGAGTATGCTCTAGGCCTCCTCAATAATGAGGAGAGACCCGTGCTCAGTAGTGGGCCATTAATTGGTTGTAGCCAGCCAAGCTACCTGTAAGTAGGTAGGTAAGAGTGCCTTGTTGTTTGTGCAAATCGCATTTAAATTTTTCTCAAGAACCGAGCTGTTGGATGTCATGGATGCTAAAAGTAAATCAGAAATGATTGTACAGGTCAATCCGATATCAAAAAGCTGAAGCGCGAGAACGAGCAACTGAAGCGAGAGATCTCCGCGCTTCGCTACGAGTACGACCGGCTGGACCGCATGCTTCGTGAGCGACGGTCCTCACCAGAACACTCCGATGTAAGATATTTTAAAATTAGAATGTTTACAAAATGTAATCACGATTATAAATTACAATTTGCCCAAAAAAATATAATTACGATTACGATTAGGTACATTTAGAGCCCAGGAAATTTACCCCCAAGAACGCTCTACCGTTTTTCGAAAGGCGCCAGTGGGAATCACTACCATTCATTACCAGGCCTCCAGATGTATTTCTAATCATGTTTACATTTAATCAAACGCTGAAGTAGTAGTACGAGTGTAAGATATTTTACTACAAAATAATCCCTAACTAGGAAAGTTTGTCTTAATAAAACTTGATATGTTCAGCAGGACAGCGCGTCAGTGTGCAGCGCTTGCCCAGAGTGCACCAGCGAAACGCAGTCCCGGACCGTGGCCTTCCAGGACCTCAGCGTAGTGCCTGAGGGTGAGGAGGGAGAGGAAGCCAACAAGGTAACTACAAGACAACAGCCCCAACCGGCGAGCATCTTTGTCCTGAAGAGCATCATATCTGTGACCAGACTTAGATCGAGACGCTTACTAATTTCTAAAGTTCTGCTAATTTATGAATGTTTCAATTTCGTTTGTTTTGAATAGTTTGACGCATTTTGTATACGGATTGTTCCAAAATGAGTCAAAATATTCAAATGAGGCGCAATTGAAGCTTTTATAAATGAGCAAATTCGTATTGCGAGCATACTCAAATCGAAGCGGGCGCGTAACGAAAATGTTGCGTGCGCGCAACGAACGCGCCGCGCAAGCGTTGCGAATTCGGTGCGGACGTGCTCTCCGGCGTCGACGTAACAAAGCCAACAGCAGTTTACTGATGGTAATGTACGCCGTTAATTCGCTTCAAACACGCGACGAAACGTTGCTTGTCTTGTCTGCTATGCGTCCGCGACGTCCTCGCTGTGCAGCCGCGGCGTGATCGCTACGCATTCGCTGCGCGCCCGCCCCGCTCCGCAACCGCTCGCAATCCGCTTATAAAGCCCTTAAGGAAAACTTGAAGGTGTATGCATTTAACTGATAAGTTTTTCTATACAGGGAAACCTGTATAGAAAAACCTAGGTACCTACTCCCTCGCGAGTTAAAAACTTCCCATTAGAATTTACATTACCTGCTTTTGTCAGAAAAACACTGAAGAGGAATTTTCCTGGGATAAGTACTACGGGATGAAATGTAACAAAAATGTTTTCAACATGGAACAATGTCATTTTAATGAAATATCTACTTAACTAGGAGTACGCATAAAAGTGTGGAATTTTATTTGCAGAAAACTCCACGAATTTGGCTGCTTTTCCTCAAGAAATGTTTCAGAATAAAGAAACAGCCTTTAGTAGTTTAATTCACTTTCATTCATTAGGTAGGTATATCTCAAGTTTATTAAGTTATTTGACGACCCATATGGTACTACGGTTACCGGGTTACCAAAGGGTCCTGGGTTCGAATCCCAGTGAGGCTGAAATTTGAATAAGTTTAAATTTCTGTTTCCGGTCTAGGTGTCTGTTTTATCTTTGTATGTTATCCATGTGTGTTACACCCATGACACAAGTGTAGTAAGTATCTTAGAGTGGGGCTATGAGTGTGTAGAGTTAAAAAAATGCTTACCTAAGTAGGTACGTGTAAAGTAGAAATTATGTAGGCTAGATTACTGAGCCCCGATTAAGCTAATTAAAAATATTATATAAATTGGGTCTCATTTGAATAATTTGACACATTTTGTATACGGGAATAGTTTGTAAAACAATTCAATCGAGCCGCAATTGAAGCATTTATAAATTAACAGAATGGGGCCTCTATTATTTGTTCGTTATTTCTTGAAACCCTTTAGAGGACTTTAGGCATCTGCCTTACCTTCTTTAGGTACCGCCTCTGCCAGGTTTCTATACATGCTATTTACCAACTTTTATAAAAAACAAATTATTAACGCTACCATTGAATGTACTCGGAGGTAACTTGTGACTTAATAGATGCTAGAAAATAGGTATGTAATTTAGTTTTTATCATTAAGTATTTAAAATACTCAAGACCACTTTACATTAATGGGTAAGTACCTACCTTCCTTCCTTTACGATTACTGCTTAGGTACTTAATTGTACACACATAGGTAGATGATTGTGCTCTTTTATGTGTTTATAAAGTAAGTATTTGTATTACCGAGTGTAAATTTTTTCTTAATTGAATAATAGTATTAATTTGAATATCATACCTATTCTACTTTCTAAGCGCCAAACTGCCATCGCTCACAATATTTCTAGTTCCTACCCTAGCAAGCTTAGATCAAATAAAATTAGTCAAAGCGTATAAACTTTCTTCAGAGCACTTTATTTCTAATAAAATCAAGAACGAAAGAGTATTCAAAATTCCATAACCTTATAACAATGAGAACCGATATTCAAACAGATATAAAAAACATATTTATGGGTGGTACCATACATCAATGGGTGGTACATACATACTACATAGATACAAGCAACTAAAAATAATTCAAGAAACAATTCAGTTCGAAAAAAAACAGATTTTTACAAAGAAGCCATTAGTGAAACACGACAAGACTTACATAGGCTGCGTTCCGTAACTCGACCAAAACGCCCAAAACGTTCAAAAATTGGCATTTTGGGCGTTTTGGTCGAGTTACGGAACGCGGCCATAGCTACTTCCGCGTATCCACATGGAAGCGCGCCCGCTAAAATGAGTGTCACGTCTGACGTCGCGTTTGTACGGCGATTAAAATAAATCTCTTCCCTCCATTTTGATCAGGACCTCCCAGGAATCAAGTTTAGAGTCATTTATCATGAGAAAAGATATAATTTTGATGAAAATGTAAGTCAAGGGCGTGCACCGGTGTTTAACAAAATATAGCACCTAATGTAAGGATTTATAAATAAATTCAGTTGAGTCTCGGACAGTTGTAACGGCTGCCGTGTGCGGCTATGTGTTTTAATTCACGTGGAAATGAAGGTGATTTCTTTATAGTTTTTACCGTTTTTATTTATTTTAATGTTTATTTCACCTTTGCATGCGAGTGTACATAAATCTTGATGTATTTCAAAGCTTAAGTGCCGTTGCCGGTGTTCAAAATTAATGTGATTTGCTATTATCCAGATTTAAAATACGTTCTCTGGATTTTAAAATTAGAATAGGTATACTTTGAGTGAGAAAAAAAATAAACGATTTAGTGCGGATACGCGATGTAAATAAAATAGGGAATCATAAAAATGTCATCGCCTTTTACATAACAACGCTTTTGTTTTTAAAACAGCGCCGTGAAGTCGTGTTGTGATTTATAGTTTATAGGAACCTATTTATCTTGGTGTTTTCGGGCATTGCCCTCTGTAGAGGCAGAGCTAGATAATCTTGAACTTTCTAACGCTAATTAAAACATTGTTCAACCAAGTCCTACTTACAGTGATTTGTTGAATATTCAACACCTTTACTGTCAATGACGCATGCATGAACCATTTCCGACTCATAACTGCCACATGACAATTCCAGAGAGGTGACGTTAACTCGTATTTCAAGTCGCGACCTTACAGGATTAGCTTCGAGTTATAAATCACACAAACTGAATAGTTAAATTATGAATTTGGCAAAAATGGACAATAAAACCATCACAATGCGACCAAGTTAACTAAATACCTACTTATAAGGACAACCTTTAAGTAATCAAAAACGAAAATCGGTCTCATGTATGAATCGTACCTATAGGATATAAATACATAAATATGGTCAATCATTTCTGTTGTTTTGGTGGTGACAGTGAAGTTCAAATATTTCACTCGTTTTCTTAATTTTTTAGAAAACTTAAGTACCTACCTACCTAGGTAGGTAGTAGGTAGTGTAGGTACCTACTTTATCGTCTCACTGTCTTAATAAAGGCATTTATTTTACACAGATATCTAGATACTGGTTACAGGGTAAAAATATACCCTAGTAATACCTAGGTAGGCTTAAAATGTCGTTCGAACAAATATTATAAAAATATTTATAAGAAGGATTCTGACTAAAAATAAAATAAAAATGTATAAAATTACAATCAATAAGAACCTATATTAAAAACCTTTAAAAATAATAAATTCGGTACCTACGTATTAACTACGTATGATAATAATTGATAGGCAGGCAGAGTAGGTAGGTATTTGAATGAAAGAAAAGATCAGAATGTAGGTACAAAATTTAATTCGTGTGATAACACAGGCCACGCCTTTTTGTAGTGTTAATCACTCACCGAATTGTGTACAGTTATGACACACGTTCAACGAATGGCCATAAAAGATTGGTAAAACAAAATTCTCGTTTCAGAGCGGCGTTGACTCCCCGTGCAATTGTGACGAGTGCCAAAATGAACAACAAACGCGACCGACCGCAAACACGCGCCCATTAAAAGATTCAAACGCAAACGTGACGCGTTCACAAAACAATGGACGCGTGCAGCCCAATATGGCGGACAATATTCAAGACCGCACTGTCGATGTTCTTGTACACGACACTTCGATACCAAACTTCTTCCAATCGGTGACGACTCCGCCTTACCATATAGCTGGGCCTCCGCCACCCGGCTTTGTGATCGCACCCTACCAAACTCCAAGGTTTCACACCGGAGGAAACATTGAGGACTTGCTAGGGGACGTCCAATCATGCCCGACCACGATTCAAACCACATACATCCAACAAAATTCAGTATTCATGTGCAATATGAAACGAATAATGCAAAAGCAATGCTGCTGTCAAAAGAATGATTCGCCCCCGAAACCAGATAGTCCACAAGAGAAAGCACCAAAGTATTACGTAACAGAAAAGAATATAGAACTGACATATGACTATCCTCGAACGACTCCCATCCCGAGTAGCCCAAGCCACAAAACCAGCAGCGAACTGCAGTCAACTACGACCGAAGTGGCTAGCACTGTCGTCTTTGTCGAAAAACGTATACCAGTCAAGCCGAGAAAGTTCGATTTCTTCTTCCGATCCCGATCGGCCCCAGTCGGAGACAACGAGGAACCGATATATGCGACGGTAAACAAATTACCGAAACGTCTTCGTCGCATGGAGCTCGCCAATCTCGAGAAGGAGGTAGCGTACAAAACCGGCGAACCAGATTCCTCGAGTCGAACAGAAGTAACTAAAACCGATTCAGAATCCCACGGCCCTCCACCTGACGACGATACTAGTCGATCGGAACGAGAGAAAACTGTACCGAGACGTCCGGATTCCCCGAAAGCGAAGAAACGGAAAAGATTCTCCTTAACATTCAAGAAGAGGGAGAGGAAACGACGGGAGAAGAAGGAAGCTAAGAACGGAACGGCAAAGAACAGCGGGCCCGTGCATATCGAAGGTGATAATGAGAGGTTAATAGAAGGAGAAGTGCAAGAACCCAAGCACAAGCACTGCAACCGCCATCGGCCGAGGAATACGCTATCTTCAGCGAGCTCAGGCCCGCGATACAAGCGGGACAGCTACCAGGTACCTCTATTGCCACTTGTAGACGTAGAAACACATTCTGAACTTGTCGAGCTTATCACCAATTTCATGCTGAAGAATGGAGCAGTCACACGCGACCATTCTCTCCGACCTTCACTGTACACACTGTCTTCAATTCCCATTAAGGCATTTCCACCGATTCATCCTGTTCGTTGTGCTTTTGTATCATTATGTATATGTGTAGTTATATATTATTATACTATTTTACATAAAACATCTTTTATTAGAAACGACTCACATCCTAACGTCGATATTTACGTCAATGGTTTATGATAGATTTACGATGTTCATATTTTCTAATTTAATGGGCATGGAAGCGTGTGATTGCCCAAGAATTTCTTTTGTGAATAAAAAAATCATCTATTTAGTATATAAAAATGTCTACTTTCTTATTAGATCCTATTAAATCTTGGCGCATTATCTTCTCTATTTTTCACGTACCTACCTAATGACTACTGGCAGCTCGCCGATTCCACATTCTAATAAACTCTGAATTAGATATTCTGCATAATATACACGCATCGACTAAATATGAATGTCTAAAAATAAGTCAAAAATTATATTTTATCTTTCCAGGAGATGACAACATCCCATTCGGAGCACGAGAGAACGAATAGCGTGTGCTCGTCCGTCAATTCGCTCGCGTCTGCGTGCACGCACAAGTCACGGAAGCTGTCCGCGGCGCCGCAGGACGGCTCCATACCGTGGTGCGGGTGTTGGGGGGCGGGGTGTGTGTAAAACTTGGGATTCCTTGACTGTCAAAGTGGATAGACCCTGTCAAAGTGGATAGAACCTGTCAAAGTGGCTAGAACCTGTTAAAGTTAATAGAACATGTCAAAGTCGATAGCTCTGTCAGTATTTATAGTGAGAGCGCAATGTTGCTTGTTTTTGTGGGACAACCGAGTGAACTTCATGTGATAGCAAGTTTGTAACGCCGACTCAGCATGTGAATTTATAACGTACCTACACATTAACGGTAGATCAATGCAATGTTTTTCAAAATATGAAATGTTTTAGTTGTAGATAATGAAGTCACGCCGCGCCGAGTGAAATTTTGTTTTAAAATGATCATTAATAGGTAATAACATTACAACTGAAAAACTCTGCGAATATCGTAATTTTTCAACATGACATCCAGTTCTGCTATGTATGGTCACAGATAGTTTTCACTTATTTTCAGGCCTAGCTCATTACTCTGCTACTAGTTCAATAAAAATAGCATTTAAGTAGATTCTAAATTGAGATGCAGTTTCCCTCGTAATTCTTATAAGACTACAGCATGTTTTCATGTTTGTGAAGGCTCAATGTGAGACACCTATAGGCGTTTCTGCACTTAGTTTTAAGTAGATGTAAATATTATCACAAAACACTTCCGTCAATTTTAATTAAGTATTAGGTATTCTAAATATTTCAAATTAAAATCATGTTTTCTTTGCAGTTTTAGGTACCTAACTTATACTTAGATGAAATGCAATTTTGAAATGTGGCATCTGTTCTTGCACTGTTGTATTGAATTGTTTTCTTAAATAATTTGCAACATTTACGAGCGAGAAGTGTTGCTATGTACCAAAGCTAAAACCAAATTAATTTAGTGTAGTCAAAATGACAAAAACTATTCCTTTGAGGTAATATACCATTTTTAACTTCTCTTTTTTACTTGTGTATTTAATGTGATGAAAGTGTTATAACTTTTGTTAAGTGTAATTATGAAAAATCTTTATTATTATGATTATTCATTTGTAATAAGTTCGGATATTGAAATAAACTCTTACTCTACAAATATCCATATTTGCCAAATATAGGTACCTATCGGTACTTGAAATAGCGTCTAAAGTTTGTTTGTGGTCACATTATTTTCGTCGTAAATAGGTATGTCAACATATAAACAAAACACGTATTAGAAGCTGAATCACTCAAATAAAGTATTTGGTAAGTATGTATTTAAAAACGTTTTTGTCTTCATTTTCACAAGTTTCGTATTAAATGCGGGTAAAACAGCAAAATTTTATCGCATCAAAGCAAGGATTGGAACATTGTGCTTCGATCTTAATAACTAGCTATTCGTTAAGAAAATATCTTTTTGAGCAGTGTGATTAAGCAACTTATTTATTTTAGCTTGTGCACTATAAATATAGTCCCGATTTTTAAAATCAGACTATATTTTGCAACAAAAAAGTGTGGCGTTCAGCGTGCGAGTTTAGGTCACAGAGTGCTACTATAATATTTTTGAGGCTACAATATTTATAAGACGAACTAAAATAAGTTAGCCTTACATTATAATTTTAACGCAGGAAACCGAGGGGGGAGGGGTATCACTTTAGAATAAAATAAGCATTGTTACATAGATGGTTATTTATTATAAAATATGACACATTCTTTGAACTGCGTTTTACAGTCAATGGAAACGCACATAGCAAAATTGATTAACCGACTGCGCTCGTGCCTGCCTCAAACTATCAGAGCGATATGTAAATAAATAGTTCACTCCAAAATGTACATTAAAATAACAATTACACACAAAGTGTCTGTATTTTTGATATTACAGCAGATTATTTTTTCTCTGGATCAATTAATAAAACGTAATTTTGTAAACAAATTGAATAATTTAAATTGGAACATTGAGCCAGCTCAAGATTCGATTCTTTAACTTTTTAACATTCTATGCATTTAAATAGATTTATGAAATAAATTATATTCAATCGATTTATACAAAAGTCGGTTTATACAAAATTATTATTTATACAAAATTCAGAAAATTTCTACATGGTTTCAATCTGAACCTGATTCAGTACATTTGAACATGATTCAGAACATTTATCATGATTCAGAACATGAACGTAATCAGAATATTTGCACGTGATTCAAAATATTTAAAAATCTTTTAAATTACCACATGAGACTTTTGAATAAACAACGAACATAAAACCCCAAAATACTCACAATTATTTTACTTCACTTAAAAAACTTTTAATTTTGAGAGCCAATCCGCACTTGCTCAATAGTTAGATTATAAGTATTGTTACGTGTCAGGAGTATGGGGTTCGAGAAAATGCCAAAATGTACCACAAAGACTTTATTGTACTCGTAGATACACAATTACAACACTGTACACAGTACACACCACAACACTATGCACGTAGGTACTCGTAAACACACTCGTCGAACACTATATCACTCGTAGAAATCACTTCACTTCTCACTGGTATCGCTCGTAGGTATCGCTGGTATCTTCCTGGTTTCGCTTCCGAAACTAGAATGTCTGCGGTTGAACGATCGCCCCTTTTTATACCACTCCCGCACCATTCACGACAATCGAGAATATTCCCGCGAAGTCCGGACCCGCGTCGAAATAAAGTTCTAGAACGTTCCTTGCAACCGACTTTCGCCCGTATGACTATTGCCGTAATGGTCGCGCTATTGTTCTATTGTTGCGCGACATATTTATGGCCCCTATTGTTTATTGTTTTCGGCGTAGCGAAGTCGATGCGCCAGGGTTGTCACATTGCCCCCCTCTTAGTCATGCTCGTCCCGAGCATCATTCGATAGGTCTTTCATTAATCTTCATGACAACTATGCCAACGGGCCTTCCCATCGTGCGTGTAGCTCCGGAGACTTCCCTTTCCTCCACGGTGGATTGCGCAACCATACAGAATCCCCCTCCTTGAAACCATGTTGCCTTGCCTCGCGATGGTACTGGGTTTTCATCTTATCGCTGTCCTTCAAACATTGTTCTTTTCCCCAAGACTTGTCGAGGTCCTGCATCCTTATCACCCTGACCTCTTCTTTACCCTCATGCTTGAAGCAACGTCGACCTTCTTCGGAGCATGCGTGTTGTGACAGGGCGTCGGCATTCTTCGGCTTGGGCGCCTTCGGGATCTTCGTAGGAGGCTTGGCGGTCTTCGTTGCGGCGGGAGCAGCGGCGGCGGCTATTAGTTCCTGGGTGTCGACTTGGGTAGCCGTCGAGATCTTCATAGGAGCCTTCGCGGTCTTCTTAGCGGCGGCAGCAGCAGCGACGGCTTCTATCTCCTGGGTGTCGACTTGGGTAGCTGTCGAGGTCTTCGTAGGAGGCTTGGCAGTCTTCTTAGCGGCGGCGGCGGCTTCTAGCTCCGGCACTTGCGTAGTCCTCCATACCGATTTCGGTTGTTTCCGTGCCCGGCAGCTAAGCCTAATATGACCTCGTTCACCGCATCCGTAGCAGATAGGCCCAGTACGAGGTTGAATCGTCGCTACGACTTCGCGCACCTTATAACCTTTACAGTCACTTCGTACCGCTTCTACTTCCAGAGCATGCGCTAAAGCTGCTTCCAGTGTTGCGTGATGACCCAAGCGCACCGTCGCTCTCACCTCGGGATCCCGTATTCCGCTGACAAACGCCTCTAAAACTATGTCTTCGACGGGTGAGGAACTCGACGCGTAGGCTCGGCGTACGAGGCGCTCGATCTCCGTAGCCCATTGCTGCAGTCCTTCACTCGACTTCTGTGATCGGTCTTTCAGCTGCGCGCGATATGCATACTCAAGGTGCTTTTCCCCGTATCGAGTTTCCAAGGCCTTAAACAGTGACTTAAAGGTGCGTCGATCGGCGGGCAGGTTCTCAAGCACTACCAGTGCCTCTCCTCGAAGAGCTAGGGCGAGTGCTGCCAACGAATGCTCGTCCTTCCAGCCATTCGCACTCGCAACCACCTCAAACTGGTGCTTAAATGCTGTCCACGAGGTCGTGCCGTCGAAACTTGGGACCTTGAATTTCGGGGCCCCAGCCCATGCACTGGTTGCTGCCGTGCCCAAAACCTTTACTTTTTGCAGCTCGTTGTCCAAATTCACGAGCCTAGTTTCGAGGGAGTTTACTGACGCACTGAGGCTGTTGATCGATGCGTCATGGCTTGTGAGGGCTTGGTCGTGCTCGGATGTACGCGCCTTTACCAATTCCAGGTCCTCTTTCACGACGTTCAAATCTCCCTGGAAACCATCCAGCTTTGCGTCGATTGCCTCCATGGTTTTGCGCTGGCTCTTCATGTCTTCGCGCAGGCTCTCCGTTGCTTCGCGCTGGCTCCCCAACAGTTTACTTTCCAGGCTATCCATTGCCTTGCGCTGGCTTTCCATGAATTCGCGCTGGCTCTTCTGTAAGGCGGCTAATAACGAGGCCATATCCAATGCACTCGCTGATGCAGCAGATGTAGTCGGTGGTCCAGCGGTGGTCTCCGTTTCCATGCGGTCACGACCCGGCGACTCCATCCGCGCGGCATCCAATGCCGTCTGCCGTCGCGTACGAATCCCTTCTTCACTTTGCGGTACTACAGGCATTCCGCTTCTGTCACCAATTGTTACGTGTCAGGAGTATGGGGTTCGAGAAAATGCCAAAATGTACCACAAAGACTTTATTGAACTCGTAGAAACACAATTACACACTGTACACAGTACACACCACAACACTATGCACGTAGGTACTCGTAAACACACTCGACGAACACTGTATCACTCGTAGAAATCACTTAACTTCTCACTGGTATCGCTCGTAGGTATCGCTGGTATCTTCCTGGTTCCGCTTCCGAAACTAGAATGTCCGTGGTTGAACGATCGCCCCTTTTTATACCACTCACGCACCATTCACGACAATCGAGAATATTCCCGCGAAGTCCGGACCCGCGTCGAAATAAAGTTCTAGAACGTTCCTTGCAACCGACTTTCGCCCGTATGACTATTGCCGTAATGGTCGCGCTATTGTTCTATTGTTGCGCGACATATTTATGGCCCCTATTGTTTATTGTTTTCGGCGTAGCGAAGTCGATGCGCCAGGGTTGTCACAGTATCTTACAAAGGACCATCGTTAACGTAAGAAACAGATTATGGAATATTAGCCAACACTTTTACATAAACAAACTGCTCAATATCTAATGGTTTGTATATTTTCAGCAAGAATAGTGATGGTTCGGAATTTTCACACCATAACGATTACTTAATAAAAATAATTGTAATAATAGCGTATAAGTTAGTAAGTTATTATCAATACTACATGAGCTATAGCGGTAAAATACCCATTGAATTTTTGAACGGTATCGACAAATTTGAGCCATCAATTTATCACACCATATCCATCAAGGTTAAATCATTCACAAATTTTGACAGTCATCGCAATATTGCACCAAGAGATATATAGCAGGCACGTAAGCTACAGTCGGCGAAGCGTACATTGATTCTACTTTAGAACATTCGAGAACTACAGGAAAGAACTTTTGGACGCAAACGCAACACTTCGAAATAACTATAAACTTTAGGAATCACCAAAATCACCGTACAATTTCAAACTAAATGGCACATAGTTCAAATGAAGACAAGCTTATTGTGCTGTGAAAGGAAGATTATGGAATAAACTAAGCAAATAAAACACCCTACAACGTACATCGCGTGTAACAAAATATAAAATGGCTTTTAAAAAACTCTTTCATAAAAAAATATCTCAATCAATAAATAAGTTACGAAAAATAAAAATTACACAAAAAAAAATCAATGAATGTACAATATTTACATGTCGAATATTATTTATATATAAAATTGCATTTTCGAATTTTGCATTTTGCAGGGGAAGGTTATAAAACAATATTACAACACGCCTCGTTTCGGTGTCGTGAGATCTAAGAAGCGAAAAATCTTAAATAAAATAAACAAATCAAACTCAAATAGGCTCTGTCTTTTCCGATTCAATAGTAAAATATAAAAAATTCCCTCGCATCACTCCCCTAATGGACACGACGTGCGTGCGTTCGGTCTGCGCACGTGCCACGCCCCTATGCGTGTGCGCACGCAAATTAAACGCATCACAGAATGACAATTACTATATCGATAAAAAATTACGTAAATACACCTTAACTAGGCTTAATGGAGTCGTCTAAATATATTAATATTATACTTAAAAATAGTTTACAACGATTCCACTTGAGTTCACACGCGAACGTAAATCCACAGAAATTGCATTTCGTAATGTACGCCTTCCAAAGCAACAATTACACCGATCGAATATCATAATATTACAATATCATTATTGCACGTTGTTGAGTCGAACAAATTTTGTTAATTAAGCTTAAAACAAATTAAAATATTACAGATTTTATAGAATATTAACCGTACAATCTATATTACGACATCATATATTTATTGGATGGAAATAGCATGCTATAAAAGTTTACAAATGCACAAAATATAAAAAATTGCTTGGAACTGTCCCGAATTGATCTTTCATGATTGGCTATGCGTAGAGGCCAGCCAGATAAACCATTGTTGCGTTATATCTGCCTAGAAGCCAAATCAATGAGAATGTACTAAAATGTACTAAGAGCACAGAAATTGAACGTGTTAGGATTTTTCAAGATAGCTATATCCATACACTAGTGAACCGCCTTCGACTCACTTCGGGAAATTATCTTTTACTATTACCAATGTAAGTTGACCTTCATCAATACACCTGTAAACACCGCATCAAATTCTATTCAGTATATTTTGCGCGATTCGCTTATAAACAAATGCATAGACCAAAAGTCTTTAAAATAACCATCTGTATACATCAAGGACCACGATATTGCTTTTAATCATTTCGAGATATCGCTTTTTATATCGAAATTACATCTGATAACGATATCTCTCATGACACCAATAACGACCGATCAATTCGGGACATTTACACACGAACCAAGCAAAACCGGGTATCAAATCTATTACAAAACCAAGTGTAAATTTTAACGTTACAATATCACTACAAACACCGATGTTACATAACTATAATATGTATAATGTTACAATTGGTTCAAAGCCGACATAATTATACATTTATATAAAATAATGGCTACAACCCGAGGACTTTTTCATCCGTTCATTTTCGTAGTTATCCGTGCCCTACGAGGTACGTTGGATTGCAGCCAATGGCATAGTGATGGCTGATAAACGTAATTACTTACTAAAGCTAAATATTATAATGGAAAAAGAAAATATCCTACATCAGTCTATCAAAAAACACTTAACATACAAAATAGGCCACGGCCGCACGAGGTTTACCTCGAATTATCTTGAATAAAAATTACAAATAAAAAAATATATCAGGAAAAATAGGAAGATGTGATGTTTCAAATGTGATATATTCAACATAAATTAAAAAAAATAAAGCTGTGCAATGAAGGTAATAGTTGAAAAACGTAGGAAGTCAGTCTTAAATGGATTTTTAAAGTTAAAAGCGTGTGTACTTCTGAATTTTATTTCTGTATTTTTTCGAATATGGGAAATGTAATGGAATACTTGAAAAATCGTTTACTACACCTGACTACATGAATCCTATAATCTTGTTTCTAATTTTATCAAAAACTTAATTACGAATTAATAATAAAGAGATATCATATTATACTATTTTGCTGCTGAAATATTTTTTCCCAATGATACATTCTAACAATTCCTAGTAAACAAACTGTTGCTGTTATCCTCAGTCATAAAGTGGAAATAAAGAGAAGGCAGTACCAACAGTCCACACGCACTTAAACTTTCGCTCGTCAATAAAAGCGGCAAGTGACAAGTATGTAGTTAATTTGACGGCAAAGAAAACTCGACAAGAATTTGGTTTAAAATGATATATAATGCCACCAAGTAATCTGTTCAGTAGAAAAAAAATGGAACTAAAAAAAGACAACGTCAATTTTGAAATTTTATGTCCGCTGTCAAGTCTTTGAAGTGCGTGTGCTCTATGTGTTTTAATTCGATTTTAATTGCAAAAAGTGATTAAAAATGCCCGAGCCTCTTAGAAGTGATGCAACATTAGTTATTTTAAAAGTTTTAGACTGTACGAGGGAAGAAAATCGCCTGCTAACTCCGAAAATAACGTTTGAGTATGTGGCAGAATACGTCGCAGTTACAACATGTTAGTGTTGCTATGGCTAGTTAATTAATTGTCCGATAAAATTCAAATAAATATTTCAGTTATTTTTTTTTTTTTTTTTTTATGGAATTAAGATAGCAAACGAGCATGCAGTACCACCCTTCCCCTGCCGACCATAACAGCTGTGACCGACCTAGAACTAGACCCAAAGGGACTAGGATGGTTAGTCCAGTTAGTAGATGGTGTTAGAATATTAGTTGGTTAGTTTGTTAATAAGTGCGAGGACAGGGTATGTTAGTGATAATTAGTCCTGTTAGTTAATGTTAGTAATAGTCCAGTTAGTTATTGTTAGTATGAGTCTTGTTCCAATTCGGTCACAGATGCGTTGCTACCCCTGAGGTCTGAGATGGTCGCCTCTAAAAAAGTGAACCGGCTCCACACCTTCCTATCCGGAACATAATTGCTCTTAATCAATTAAAGTGTCACTGAATTTATTAGGTATCGATTTTTTTTATACTTCATATAATTATATCTTTATTACAGTTATATTATAATATTATATTTTAATTTTATGTATCTTTGTTACAGGAGTTAGTGAACAATTTGTTTACAAGCCAATGAGTGAAAAAAAGCTGTAGAAATTTCTCTGGCGCATCGCCATCATTTTCCACAGGGATTTCTCGTGTTGAACCCCTCAAACTTAGAAATCACGATGACAATTATTTTAATAAAATATATAAAAATATAAATAATTATAGTCAATAACAATGGATTTTTTATTTCTCTTGTCCTGAAATTTTAATTTTTATATGAAAAAGTAAAATTTGACTGTGTTGGCCTACGTTATTCTTTAAATTTTTGGATGTTTCCGTTTTTTTAAGTTATGTGCGTTTTAAGCATTTAAATGTCACTTGATATAACGGTAAAGGAAAACATTGCCAAACCGCACTTGTTCAGCATGGTGAACTTAAAGCATGCATGCAATGTAAGCATGGTCTTAACCTTCTCAATATGAGAAGAGACCTATGCTTAATAGTGGGCCCTGATGGATTGAGATTGAGATAATGTTAACATCCTATGTTACTGCTGTCATTGCATGGTAGTATAAGTTAGTAGCCACAGCCCAAGTTGTGTATCTATATTCGTCGGAAAGGCTTTGTCATCATTTACCATCGAATTATGTGCAACATCTGGTAAAAATCATAGGTCTCAAAGTTGTTGAGCTCCCTTGACAGTCGCCAAATTTTATTGTATGGTAACATTGAACGCTGCACTAGCGACATCCGTTTACTGAACAGATAAGTTGGTGGCACTATAACTATAAGTAAACTAGTGTGCAAAATCATTTTTTAAATAAATATATTTAAAACTTTATGTATTGGCATAGTTATTGAAACAAAAATAAAGTAATACAATTGTTTATTTAATGCAAGCGTAATTCAATCGATATTTTTAATGGCATTATATTTGAAATTCCTGACTTACGCTTACATATAAAAATTTTGTTTTAAATTATTTTATTTCATTTATAATTTGAAATGCCCATACGATTATGTTTTCTTTTAGGCAATACAGTTCAATTTATTTTCATAATAAATTAATATAGCTTTTATCTAAATGATTAAAAAATGTTAAAACATTTGGAATTGCTTATAAAAATTGCATTGAGCGGAATAATAAAATTACTAAACCATTTACAATAATAACGAAAGATAAAATTCCACTAAATAAATATGCAACTAAAAATAGCTCGTAAAGTAAGCGATTAAAACTTTTAACCCTAGAAGTGGCCATGGGTGGAATTTTCTTTCAAAAATTATTTAATCGTAGAAAGAAAGGAAATCTTATTTATGAAGATTTTTAAGTATACTTTAATACGTTTTTGATACAGTACAGCTGCATATTTTAAAACAATTAGAGGTTTAAAGATAGCTGCCTTGCGTTAGGAAAAAACAGGAAAATTACGAGTATTTCTTTTAACATTCTGTACGAGAGTATGTACTACTTGTATGTATGTATAACTTCGTTCTCTCTTTTGAATACGAGTTTAATTTTCGCTACTTTTATTTATTTGCATTGTTACATTTTTATTTATTTTATAACGCAATTTTTATTAAACAGAATAACCAGCAATTCGCAACTATTTTATAGGCATAAAATACTCCCATCAGCCCTTCTAGTGTTAAAAAAATATACAAATGATATAATATCCATTATCCATATACACATAAGCTTTACATATTATACGAAACGCCGAAAACATAATAATACGAATAATATATCACTATTTTATCAATTATATTAATTTACCATATATTTAATATTAACCTCACAATTAACTCAATTGAACGGAATGTGCTTCATATGTGGTGTTAACATACGATTACATAAATATATAAGTTTAAATGTACCAATAATACTTACATTTAAATATTCATCGGAAATTTCCCGTTAAATACTTTTGTGCTCGAATCGACTTATACATAGGAGTTGCGATATATAATTCGACTAACAACTACAGTTTAAAATACTGATTGAATTAGTCCATAATCGATTTGGTATAGTCCAATTCACAGTCGAATACAAATCTTAATTTTAAACATTAAATTTAAACGAAAAGCGGTAAACATCAAAAAATGCAAGCATCGTTTTTATCATTCGCGGTTTTTTTATACTAAGCATATTATGATATGACACGACTTGTAAAAATAAACCGATTGGGTGCGTGACGTCACTGGAACACCATTCGACCGTAAACCTACTAACAGCTTGCGATACACAACGCCAACGCGGAGACGCGCACATATATTATATATGTGACGTCCGCACGGCATTCTGTACCATATAGACACATATTACGTAACCAATAAAGCCTACAATCGCGTGCGCCGTTGCGCGGTGCGGACGCGAGGCAGTGACACTATGCTATATGATACGAAACGTATAAACCTCACTGGTACATTGTCCTATCGCGTTGCGATACTCACTCGGTGACGTCACCGCGCGGGCTGACGTCACACGTCGTCCATCACGAATGCAACATGCATTGTGGGGTCCTGGAAGAAAACGTTCCTTTTAAAATGGCGAAGTTACAACCGTCCGAAATATCTGAAATGTGATTTACAAGTAACAGTCCAATATTATGATATTCATCAATATTATGACACCATTTGTATAGATCTTAGCAATGCCTCAACGCAACATAGCAAAGTACCTATGTATGACCGAATCAGAACGAGACTGTCACTAACAATAATTAACTGGTCTAAACAACGACTAACTGTCACTAACAGTGCATGGCAGAATCCTCGCACTTATTAACAAACTAATCAATTAACATTCTAACAGTATGTGCTTTGCTGGACTAACCATCGAAGTCCCCACTTGAGTGCTTTTCTGTGTCAGTCATAAGTAGTTGTAATGGGTAATAGCGGTAGGGTAGCACCGCATGCTTGTCTTTACTACTTTAGTTCCTTAAACTTTTTAGAAAAAAAACCGACTTCAAAATCTTTAAATAGAGATACCTCAAAAACTACTCGTTTTATTGATATTGATCGGACCATACATGCAACACTACTTTTCGCACACAAAAAAACACAAAAAAACCACACTCACGCGTCCTCACACCATGACGAACGCCTCCTGGCCGCGGAACAGGAACGGGTGCTGGTCGATCATCGTCTGCACCACGTCCTCGAGGTACGGCCGCGTCATCTCGAACCGGCCCATGTCCGAGAACTGCACGGGCAGAAGCGTCGGCCACCAGCATATCGCCAGGTTCTTGCTGTCCATCGAGTTCAGTTTCGCGTTGTCCGCCACTCTATAGTGACAAAAACAAGGTATTAATGAATTATATGTGCTCATTCACACATTTGCGGGCGCGGTCACAAAATAACAAACATAATATGATCAGTGGCGGATTAACGTATAAGCACTACAAGCACGTGCTTGGGGCCCCTGTTCTCCAGGGGCCTCCATTCTCTGCTGGCGTTTCATTTTATACCTACACTAGAGAACCGCCCGCGCTTCGCTTCGGGACCCGTAGGTAACAGCCGCGTAGGTCCCGCTCCCGTAGGAATTTAGGCTAAAAAGTAGCCTACTACTCGCTCTCTTCACTCCACCCTGTCTGAGGTGTGTGGAGCCCTCGGGACAGTTAGTTCCCCTTTGGGGGTGTCTCTCGCGGCCCGTTAAAACGGGCCGGTTCTTGGGCTGGGCCCTAAGGCCCTTGGTTGTCCATTTGTGGTTAACCAATAGGTCAAGTCCGGTGAGTGGTGGCCTTTTTACAGGCCACAGAGTCTTAAACGGGATGGGGTTCATCTTCGCGCCGCCCAGGCGATCGAGGCCCTACCGGGTGTATCCCGCTGGTGGGAAGCCCAGCAGGAGCCGATCAGCGCCGGGCGACGACTTACGAAGCCCCAGTATCAGTCAGTGCTAGCCCCGTCCCGCGCAACCAGCAAGTCGCGCGGGAAGGCCCAGCGGTCCGGTGGACGGGTGTGGAGCGGCGCCAGGTCCTGCAGATGCGGGAACCGCGACGCGTCGACACGGCCGAACATGTTGCGTGCCAATCTCTCGATGAAGTCGTCCAGGCTCTCGACCCGAAGGTCCCTCTGGTCCGCTGGCACTATCCTGTTGGCTGAGCAACTTGCGGACATCAGTCAACAGGATAGTGCCAGCGGGCGGGCGGTACACTGAATACAGCCGGAGCGGGGAGTTCTCGAGGCAGAGCTAAAGAAGACTATTACATTTGCCTATGACTTAAGTAAATTACATGTAGTATTTGATAGCGTAATTCAGAACTTGCAAATGAATTTTATTACCGCCATCTATTAACAACTCCGAAAATAAATTTCTAGCAACTAACAAAACATCGATCTTCCCATGGGAATGGGATGTTTTTCCGCGGTAAAAAGTAGCCTACGTCACTCTCCACCCTCCTAACTATCCCCACACACATAAACCTTACCATATAATAGCTTTGTTGCGACGTGAAAGCGTCACAAACAAACAAACAAACAAACAAACACACTTTCACATTTATAATATTAGTAAGGATTAGTAAGGATTTTATCGAGATTCACCCACATGTCCGAGATCACAAGGCGCGGGCAGTCCGGGAGTGACCCCTCATACTGTTAGTGAAAATGATAATTACGTTTTGATATTACCTGTTTTTGGTTTGTCTAAGTTGTACACACGTAAACACCACTTTAGTATTTTTATTTAGCTTCCAATATAACAAGATCATTCCAGGATCACCGACTTCGCCGGGAGAACTGCTTTCGACTTTTTCCGTGGCCTACGGTGTCACTCAGGTAGTTACTGGCGTCACCAGAGTCCCTGACGTTGAGGCCCATACTGCTTCTTTGCTAGACCTACTGCTGACTTCTCACCCAACGGACTACCGAGTGGTGGTCGGGGCTCCTTTTGGATCTTCTGACCACTGCTTGATAAGGACAACTGTGCCCTTGACGCGGCAAGAGGGCTCTCGGCCCACTGGCACGCGTCAAGTTTGGCACTATAAGTCAGCAGGCTGGGACGGACTTAAGGAATTCCTGAGTTCGTACCCTTGGAGGCAGCTCTGCTTCGCTTCCGGGGACCCGAACGTGTGCGCTGATTCAGTAGCTGTTGTGATACGACAGGGTATGGAATGTTTCATTCCTAATTCTGTCGTATCCATCGGTGGGAAAAAGCAGCCCTGGTACAGTGGTTCATGTGCTGCGGCATCTAACCGCAAGCGGGCCGCATACCAGGCCTGGGCATCAGCGTACACTTCGAAGAACCCATCAGCCCCAGAGCTTAAGAAAAAGCTCAACGCTGCCTCCCGGTCGGCTAAGAAGCAAATGTCCAGGGCGAAGGCCCAATTCATCGGCAGAATTGGCGAGCGACTAGTAAATCCGTTGTCCACACGGCAAAGGGGAAAGCCGAACTCCTTGGTACCCTATTTGCCACCAACTCGACTCTTGACGATAGAGGGGCCGTACCGCCTAACATCCCGCGGTATGAGAGCTCGCTAAATGACATACTTTTTACTCAAAAGGCTGTCAGGCGAGCTCTACTGTCTCTCGACACCAAGAAGTCAAGTGGGCCGGATGGTATTCCCGCAGTGGTATTAAAGACGTGTGCTCCCGAGTTGACTCCCGTGCTTATTCTCGCTATCCTACACCTCAGGAATTGTACCGTCTTCGTGGAAAGTAGCCCTAGTTCATCCTATCCCCAAAAAGGGCGATCTCAGTGCTACAGGCTTATAGCGTAACTTCTCTGCTTGCGAAGGTGATGGAGCGTATAATAAATACACAGCTCCTAGGATATCTCGAAAATCGCCAGCTGATCAATGATCGGTAATACGGTTTCCGTCGCGGTCGTTCAGCTGGCGATCTTTTAGTTTATCTCACGCACCGGTGGGCTCAGGCCCTAAACAGCAATGGGGAAGCACTGGCAGTCAGCCTAGACATCGCTAAGGCCTTCGACCGGGTCTGTCACAGGGCTCTTCTTGCGAAGTTACCATCTTACGGTCTCCCTGAGAGGTTATGCAGTTGGGTAGCCAGCTTTCTGTCTGAGCGACATATAAAGGTTGTTGCTCAGATACCCATAAACGCTGGTGTTCCCCAAGGGTCTGTGCTGTCTCCTACCCTGTTCATTCTTCATATCAATGACATGCTGGAGCGTGCTAACGGCATTCATTGCTATGCAGATGACAACACGGGAGATGCCTATTATACAGGCCCTGCAAATGCCTCTCGTTCACAAGTGGAGGATAGCAGAATCAAACTTGTGTCTGAAGTCAAGAACTCTCTGGAGCAAGTCTCGGAATGGGGCCGACTCAATTTATTTATTTAATCATTTTATACTTCCTTCCAGCAAAAGAGGGCCTACACAGCCTCCGTCCGTGCTTAGGGCCTCGGAAAGTCTTAATCCGCCACTGAATATGATGCATGATATGGCGTAATATCCAAGTGTTCCATAGAAAACACACGTGCGGTCTAACTAGCACTAGCGCCGTGAGTGCCGAGTTGAGCAGCGTGTACACGTGTACCAGTGTATGGCGGTGTAGCGGTACTGACCTGGCGAAGTGGTGCAGCAGGTAGTCGAGCGTGGCGCGCGCGGGCGCCGTGAGCGCCGAGTTGAGCAGCGCGCGCAGCGCCAGCAGCCGCCAGCTGCGGTCCTTCAGCTCCACGCCGCCCGCTATGCAGCCGCGCATCGCTGCCGGACATACAGACGGACGCGCACATTACATGGTTATTAGTGTTTTTTATTAGTATATATGCCCGCGTGTAGGCTTATGGGAGATTGATGGTTTGGCAAAGGGAGATTCCAATGTCCCAAGTGAATGTTCTCGGGGCGTTGTATATATGCGGGCGATCGACAAATCTCCGATAGCGCGATTCAACCCTCGGTGATGTCTATTTATGTTGCTGCCGAACTTGCCTGAGAATTACTGAGAGTTCGAGCGTGAGAGATTGAGGGAGTAAAGAGTGGTATAGCCCGGACAAATAGGCAGATAAACAGAAAGACAGATAAAAAAATTAAATAGTTTAATTGTGTTTAAAAATCGTGTAAATAACTATAGATTGAAAAACACTTATTTTGAAATCACAATCAACGTACGTGCGGGCACACATTTCGTACGCAATTTTTTTAATATCCAACTCTACCGGGAGCAAAGCCGAGAGTAAAAGTCTAAACACAACTAACTTACCCGCTATATCCTCTAACTGCACCATACTGGCCTCGTCTAGAAGGGGCGGCAACTTTTTCGAGAAGAAATCTTTGAGCGCCGTCGCCACTGCATTCACCGGGATGTCTAGCGAATCTAAGTCTAGGTTGGGATCTGGAATTAAATAATATTCATTTTAATAGATAATACACAAATAACGAAATGGAAACCAGTAAATATTATTACTGATACACTACGATACAGAAGAAGAGAGAGATGAGGAGAAGGAGCAGCTGAAAAAGGACAGAGCATTATTTTTGTTTCATAACAAAAGGTATTTATTTATTTGTTCTTTATTGAACCTTATGTAGGTAATGGAGTAATGGAACAAAAGGCGGATTTAATGCTAAATCATTCTTTACTAGTCAACTTTTGGGATCGCCCGAAAATGAGTGTGGCAGATATGAATAGAAGTGGGAACATTACTAGTTTATGACGAGTACGTACAGAACCCTCCTACCCTTCCCCTTCCGCGCCCGTCTTATTTGAATCGAACATAAACACAAACGGCGCCATACCTTCATAGAACTTGGTGAAGAGCATGTCGACGTGCGCGCGGTTGCCGGGCACGCGGTACAGCCCCTCGGACGCGAGCCCCTCGCGCTCGATGAACTGCACGCACTTCTCCACGAACAGCGGCACGCCGTGCGGGCCCTGGGGGGTCGCAGCGGTGGTTACATTTAGACCTCATCGATCTAATAATACTAGATTCACATTTTCATACAAATTTTGTGTCCCTTTTTACGTTTTATATTATATTCAATAGTAACTATTAATTTACAGTTAATAAATACAGTTCACATATTTATATAACTGCATGCATGATTTCATTACCTGCGGCCCCCAATTCTGTATCGCCGTAGCGTTCGATGCGTGCGACGAATTTTTCTTGTCTTTGCTTTTGAACTCCTGCAAAAAGACACAAGAATTTTGAAAAATTGTTCTGCAAAGATGTTCGTGACGCAATAGCTGATTAATTTCCTATCTTGCCAACAATTCGTACCTCCGACGAAACGACTTACAAAACAAAACATCATTCAATATAATATCGAACATCCCAAAATCCACATTCCACATGTTTTCATGGTAAACAAAACAAACCATTTAAAAGAAAAAAATTTAAACCCAAATTTTTAACCATTTTACCTCACAAGTTAAGTTACCTTTACCTTCTGCCCCCAGTCGTGATACCTTCTTACCAATGCAAGGACAAGTTACCTTTACCTTATGCCGGCGGTCGTGTTTCCCGAACGGGTGCCCTCGTCTCCTTGAATCAGCCGCGCTGGACGACGAGTTGTCCTGCGCCGACGACGGATAGTCCCCGCCCATCATCTGATTGAACATCGACTGGTTTTCCATCTAAAATGTAAAGATTACATTTTTTGAACTTTTATTTTACAACTAGTAAATGAAACGAGGACTTGCTGGGCTTTTGGAAAGTTTACCTTGCTTTAAATGGTTATGGTACTCACACTCGAAAATCATTTGACGTAATAATTGAACCAACACAACATTTTAAAAACTCAATTTTTAAAAGTTACAAGCTAAATAGAACTATGTGCACAGGTTATAAATTTGCTTTTAGCAGGGGAGTTGCAATTCCATATTCTCGGCGACCCAAGTATAATTCAATACCAAAAATACTAACCTTGTGTGGGGGTTCGTGGTGAGGCGGAGGGGGCAGCGGGCGCGGCCTTCGCGTCTCGCCGTCCGAACTGCCGTCGCTTGAATCACTGGCACCTGTGTACAACAACAACGCATTGGCATCAAATCCAATGTTTTGAAAGAAAGACACTGTATCCGTCAATTTAAGTTCTACACACTAATGCAATAAGGGACACAAGAAGTACAAAGTAAATATACAAAGATGTTAATTAACTATTACTTCTGTCATTGATATACATTGTATTTAAAGCCATTGAGTATTTTTCGAATACTAAAGTAATGAACTGCACCATGACGTACCTACTAAAAACTAGGGTTTAAGACACTAGATCTCCCACGAATAATAAAATAGTAGATTGTATTACAAGGGTGCAAAGTAATATTTTTTCGGCGAGGGCGCTTTTTTGAATCCAGAGCGAAGTGAGGGATTCTAGAGTAGAATCCCGAGCGTAGCGAGGGATTCTTTAGTAGAATCCTGAACGTAGCGTGGGATTCAAAGTATGTCGCCCGAGCCAAAAATATTTGCTCCCGAGTGATAAACTCTACTTTTCATCCCCCCCTATGAGAAAATAAAAGGCGCCTCAAATTCAGGAATAATACTGTCACAGTCACTAAACTGACTAAACCGACTAAACCTATGGGTTAAATAACGGGCAGGAAAAGTTATATGAAAATTCATTCCCGCCCGCTAAATAGAAAACACCAACTTTGGATCCCCTTAAGACCGAACCAAGTCGTCTTTTTCGAATAGGTGGGATGAAAAAAATTTTCTTCCTCTATTAATCGTCACACGAGTAAAAACCGAAAAATCTATGTAATTCACCTTTGTCCTCCTGCGTCCGTGCCCGGTAGCCGGTGGGCAGCTCCGGCGGGCCCACGAACATGCCCAGTTTGGGCACCCGCGGACTCTGCACCGCCACCAGGTTGCCTAACGACCTGTCAAATATAACATAAATAATACATTAATTCACGGGTCTATTTGTATAACTATGGCGGTATAGAGTACACTCCAGTAGATTACTTCATAGAGTATTGATAGAAGCGTTAGAAGCCAATACAAGTTTTTATGCCCTCTTTGATATGACTTAACTACTGTTACTTAGTCACCGAAACAAGGGGTAAACGTTTTAAATTATTAAAAGCAGAATAAATGTACTTCAAAATTTAATAACCCCCTAATACCATGAAACACCTGAACAGATCTACATAAATATCTAAGAACCTTAAATTATGACTAAGAACCCTCTCAACCCAGTTAGCTTTGAAACAAAAAACGCATCAAACTCAGCCCATCCATTGGAAACCTACGATCTCAAGACGACCAACAGACCCACATCAAACTCCTAACACCCGTCATATTGCGCCAGAGCAGAGCACGCACCGTTTCTTGTAGTGGCGCGGCGCGTGGTGCGCGTTGTGCCGCCGGCGGGCGTGCGCGCGCGCCGCGCCGCCCGACGCCTCGCTCGACCCCGAGCTGTCCGTCTCCGAGAACGCTGCGATGTAAACATTACTGGTTTGTACCGGGGTCACCAATAATTTAAACTGGGGTCACCAATATCACAATTGCGTACGCGCTCGTTATTACAATAGTTTTTAATTTAATCCCACATAGAACATAATTTTAGGTCGGTTGTTATGTGTATTAGCTAAGATCGTGTTTGCACCGTGAGAAAACTAGCATATACCTACACAACTTCTTTATTTTATTATTTTATTGAACTCATTTGTATTGAATTAGGCAGGCATTTATCCATTACGTTGCAAGTTCCTCAAGCGCACAAGCAAGACTTTTATGGGATGTAATGACTCAACAGAATGCGAACCGAGTATGAAACTTAATAAACAATCAACTCACATGGCTGATGTAAAGGTGTTTTTTCATGTCTCCTGTGCCTCCGCAACCTCGTCATTGATGGGGCTTCCATATATTCGTTTGTTTCTTTTATCTGAAACGAATCAAATAAAGAGTAATTAAATTTAAATAAGCAGCAAATCCGTAAATTTTTAACCGTAAGCAAAAATGGATACGTCATTAAGAGTTGTTTGTTTGTGAGTATACGTGCGTGTGTGCGTGCGTGTACGTGCGTGCGTGCGTGCGTGTCAATGCATGAGAGCGTGTGTATGCATCTGTATGCCAGTCTACGTGTCAGTATGTGTGACTGTATACACACCTGCGCATACTGCGCATCCAGTTCCGTCTCGGAGCTGACGCCCGACGGATGGTGGTGGTGGCCGCCCGGCTGGCTGCCCGCGTGCGACCAGCCCGACCGTTGCGACTGGCACAGTCACCACACATACATTACACTATCTATGTAATGGTACCAACTTTGATTTGTCTATGTTAAAGTAGTTAGTTAGCAAACGGTGTTAGATGATTAGGTAGTTAGTTCGTTACTAGGTAGGGAATGGAAACATACATTGTTAGTTCTGTTAGTAATTGTAAGTAAAAGTGTTGTTCTAATTCGGGAAGATTTATGTTGCTTGCTTGACGACTAAGATATCAACGAACCAAAGATTCATGAACCGACTGAATGGACATAAATTGAGTCAAGCATTAGTATAGGTACATATAGAATCATATTGAACCTTACCTTCCTATCCCTAGTGGCCGAGTGCGGTGGTCCGATGGTGATGTGCTGCAACGCGTCGCTGACCATCGTGTAGTTGTTCATGTCCAGTTTGCCGGGTTGCTGTAACAACTTAACATTTACTGATATAGAAGTAACACTCGAAGACGCGTTTTAAACGCGTTTTTGACATCAAATGTCAAAGTTAAGAATTTTGAATACGAATCCGAAGAATAATTTTACACTTAATACTTAATACTTCAAATATACGTATTACAAAAATGTTAAATTATGACTTGCTACAGTAAACCTGCACGTTTCAGAGTTTTCTATAATTTTCTCAAAGCTGAAGAAATGCCATCGTAAATTGACGACGATAATTTAAACTGTCGTAAGTAAACTTTTCCTTACTCGCTAAATTGAACTTTAAGCACTGGTAATAAAATTGTTTTTAGCGTGAACAAATATGCTCTACCGATACCTTTAACGTCTGACTGTGCCGCGGGCGCTGCGGCGGACCATCATAAATTGACGATGAGAATATAAACCGACGTAAGTAAATTTTTCCTTACAAGCTAAATTGACCTTTAATCACTAGTAATAGAATCGTTTTTAGCGTGAACAAATATGCTCTACCGATACCTTTAACGTCTGACTGTGCCCCATCGCTGCGGCGGACCATCATAAATTGACGATGAGAATACAAACCGACGTAAGTAAATTTTTCCTTACAAGCTAAATTGACCTTTAATCACTGGTAATAAAATCGTTTTTAGCGTGAACAAATATGCTCTACCGATACCTTTAACGTCTGACTGTGGCGCGGTCGCTGCGGCGGCGGCTGCGGCCGCGCGCGGCCCGTCGTGAACGCGCGGTGCCCGTAGCCCGCCGGCTGCCACATGCCGCCGCCGTCTGCGTGCCACCGATCGATTAATAACATACCTACCTATGTACGCAAATATCAGCTTTTTGCTGTTGGGATTAAGGTTCATTATAGGTTGAAGGCAAGAGTTCAAAATGTGCCGGCGCGGCTGCTAGATACCGCCGCCGTCTGCGTATCACCGATCGATTATAAACGTAACCATGCATGCAAATGTCAGCTTTGTGGTCTTACTATTAAGGTTCATTTTAAGTGGAAGGCGAGAGTTAAAAATGTGCCGGCTGCCACATACCGCCGCCGTCTGCGTACCACCAATCGATTATAACATAACTATGCATGCTTATATCAGCTTTCTGATCTTGTGATTAAGGTGCATTGTAGGTTGACGGGGAGAATTAAAATGGTGCACGAAATTTTTGCTTACAAACTAAATTGAACTGTGAGTACACATATTAGGTACACTTACATTTAGCCTGGAATGGCAATTCCATATCCTCAGCGACTCAAATATAATATCATTATACATATCTTAACCATCATTATGCGAATATTTACACAGTGAACGAAATTGCATCTTATCGTACATACTTACAAATTGGTTAACTTTTTTTATTATCATAAAGATTGTAATTTGTGTGTAGTAGAATTTATCAAGACCTTATAGTTGGGCCATTTTAATAGGCCACATTTGACAGTTCGTCAAAATTTTACAAAGTAACCTTGTAAGTGAGGCACTCCATATTATTTAATATTCTCTACTAGATATTGTTAAAATTTTTACACTTTTAAGTAAAGAACTGACGTCATTACAAAGTTACGTCAGTGAACTCTTTTTCTTTTTAAACATGAGGGATGGTACCAAAAGAAACAGATCAGTAGATAAGTTGAATTCGAGAAGTCGAACTAATCGTCAAAAAGTATTTCACGATTACAAAATAAAATGTATTTTAATGGGAACAGAATTAATTTTCTTACATTTTAGGCCAAAAAATATGTAATCAATCATTTAAATATATAACGTCTGGCACAAAAGCCAGTATCCAGAAACGTGAAATGTTACAAAAAAGTCATGATTTCATTTCGCGCCATTATTAGACGCATTATTTTTGTCGTTTTTTTAGTCATTGTTTGAACTGTGCGGTCATTAAAATAGTTTTTATAACAATCACATTCAATTTACAGATGTTTGAAGTCCTCATCGATTCATTAAATTAATCGATGTTTTTCAGTAGGTTACCCTCACTATAAAGCAAAGACAAACAGTTGTCAAATGTGGCCTATTAAAATGGCCTTACTTTAAATGACTATCCCTTAAAAAAACTTAAATATATAGTGAAAAATGGAAACATGCTGATTCGAGTTTTGTTAGGTATCATTATGGTTTTTTATATACACTAACGAAACAAACATAATATACAGTGAGTTCATTATAACTCGGCTGATGTGAACTTCGTATTCCGAGATGTTTGCGCAGGTTACAGTAACTGACCAATCAAAACACGGCGGCCATGACAGTGTTTTGTGATGCGCTTCTTCGTATTGGCCATGGACATATTTACTCCATGGTATTGGCTAACTATCCTACCGCCCGCACTCCTCGCCTCCTACCATCATTTTGGCCTTAAAATCGACATCTGTGCAGCCACTCGTAGCTATGTTCACATCAGCCGAGTTATACTGAACTTACTGTACTACATGACCAAAATTGCACAAGTTATGGATTTGTACTGGTCACATAGTATGAGTATTATAGCATTATAGCATTTATTAATTAGGTTGGGGATGTTCCCCAACCTAATTAATAAATGCATTGCAAGTTTATTTGTAAAATGTCATAATGATACCTCATTCAAAGCCCGATCTAAAATTAACTTTGTGTCATCTAAAAATAACATAAAACCCCAATAATATTAAAACAATAAAAAGACTAGTAAACTGAACAAAAAACAAATAGTCTGCTCGGTGACTTAACCTCAAATAATTAAATCAAAATTGAGTTTAGTATTGTCTTACGTATAGTGGCCTTACAATCAATAATTCCATTTAAGGCTAGGTTATGAAAAGATGAAAATTATCATTCGTCACAATCCATTGTCCAAAATAAGAGTATATTTAAGGTACTGTTGATAAATGATTATAGTTTTGCTAAGTTCCAAACCATAATTATAAAACAAAAAAAAATTAAAAAAAACCTAGTAACAGTTCACTGTAGTAACAATCATAATTATAGGTTATGCTTTCCTGATATTCATATTTTTATCATCCAATGGTGCTTAACTGTCCAGTCGTAATTTTCTGGTCCTTCGAGCAATTTCAATAATTGATAATATAATTATAAGATTAATTAAGTCATACACAAGACAAAACAAATCTCAACTATGACTAGTTGAATAAAAAACCAAGCGAAAACTAACTACCGACTCTATAATCATGCAAAAAACACATTTATCTAAACGAAGGCATTCATCGAACCAAAGTACAAAATAAATGAAAACAAGACAACTATATCTACACACGAATTTGAACCTTCCCGCTATTGTAACAAGATACTCGCTTGTCATGCAATCACCTGACTCGTGGGTGCTGAGCGAATCCTCCGAACAGTTGAGATCGGCTGCGTTGTAACATTACATATTTTAATATCAAGTTATACTTACCAAAACAAATATTCATTTCAACATTTAATTTTTAAGCGAGTTGTATAATATGTTAAATTTTAATCTACTGGTGATCTCACGATATAGTATGAATTCCCACTTATGAATACTAAAAGCCACATAAATAAACAAAATTATGTTATTGTAAAACTGAAATTTATCAAACGTTTTAATTCAATGCTAATTTGTCATTATTAATTATGCTATAAACTATCATTGTTAAGCAACCTTAGATTTTTAACGTAAGTTTAAAGCCTGCTTTCATAATAATAATAACTAATCTTCACTTCCCCATAGATCAGAAGATAAAAATCATGATTGTTCGAATAAAGACTTAATAGTTATGAACTTACGTGATAAATCCGCGTGCATCCTGTGATCGGGCGGCGCGGGCTCCGGAGGCGTACTGGGAGGTGGGTATACGCTGAATCCTTGAACAAAAATAAAAAGCAATATCAATTTATGTTAAAACAAATTAATAATTTAGTCATGGTTTATTGAATTACTAACATCACTATACATTTTAAAATATACATTGCCCGCAACAACATAAAACTAAATGGAATTTTATATCTGCCAAAAGCATCATCTTATAACAAAATGTACAACTAACATTGTTTCCAGAATTAAGGATTAATAATATATCGCTGCTTTTCATGAATACTCGCACAAAACAAAATTTTGAAAATAACAGTTTATAACACAGCCAATTCCAAAATAGTGCTTATTTCATGCTCAGTAAGACTCACATTCATAACGGCAAAACCGGCATAATGGCGCGCAAAAATGTTGTTTTGTGATTGGTTGATTTATCACGCCATATTTGTGCAACAATCTATGTTCGCCAGTTGCTATTATTGTTTTCGCGAGAGCACATGAAACTTTCTAGAATATTATCTTATTTCCAAATAATCGAGTGTTAATTTAAGCAATATTTTCTACAATATTGATTTATTTTGAGTTGCTTGAATATTGAAGATAAAATTGTGTCTATTTTCGATCATATTTTTAATAAAAAATGCTAATAATTTCATGCTATTTTGATTTATGTTCCTATTCATGATAATATACTAAAACTCATTTTGTAACAAGTCGAATGACGTGCAGTTTTTAATTATTAATTATGGTACTTGATGACAAAAACCAAAATATTTCGATTTTGATTAAACTTTGATTAATGCCCTTTCAATGTATATATTTTATTTTTCTATTGATAAAATACATGAAAAGATAAGAGAATTAATATTTTGTTTAATTTTTAAATGGCTGCCCTGTAAAATGTGTGTTTTTTGGATTGTGTCGTTATTCGTGTGGTGTTAAATGTGTGGTTATTCGTGCAAACCAGCGATTATGTATTACTAAATTAAAGTACTATTAATTACCTTTAAGAAATCCTCTATTCTTAGAATTATTCATAGTATCGCTATATTCAGAGTCGATGTCCGCTCGCGAGTCCGGCCCTATGAGCAAGTCTAAAGAGTTCGTCAGTTTGTGTTCCATCCTGAAAATTAGAATAAATTCAAATGAAAACTATTGCAAATCCTTACATAATATAAGCTATTTGGAAAATAATAAAGTAGGTCTATTCTAACCACATTGACTCACATGCGCGCGAACTGCAGTACTGTTTACTGCTTTTTCCGGTTTAGCGAAGGACCTACCTACACCAGGGTTGTCACAGTACGAAATGTGTTAAAAACTTCCTATAATACTTGTGAAGGTACTTCCCACCACAAATAACATACTAGCAAAGATGTAAAGCTTCATACACGAGACATCGCCCAATAGTGTTTCAAAGTGGTTCCATATTTGGTGTCCGTGAACAATCTCTATGTATGACATAAATAAATAAATATAAACTTATGTATTATTTGTGGTCTTACACTTATGGGTTCGCGTATTCGCGCGAATATGACTGAGCACTCCAACATTACGTTAATACGAGTGATTCCGCGGCGGCGGTCCATCCTACATTTGTGAGTTCGCGTATCCGCCCGAATGTGACTGAGCAGTCCAACAACATTACAACAACAAAAAATTAACTCACTTGTGATTCAAATGATACGAGTGATTCCTCGGCGGCGGCGCCGGGCGCGCGGCGGCCACGTCGGGCAGGTTGTGCGCGGGCGGCGGCTGCTCGAGCCGGAACGCGCGCTCGATCTCGCCCTTGCGCTCCCACACCTCCTTGAAGAACGGCGTGTAGAACGCCGCTGAGGGTTAAGAGATGTGACGTCATAAATATGTTATATGCCAGTCTTTAACTTTGGAAGCAATAACATCAATAAATTGTGACGGTGAATTCGTTAACGAGATCGAGTAAACGATTTAATTATTTATTTTTTATAATTTATTAGATTATAATATAAAATGTAAATTCTAAAATATCCCCACCAAGCAAACCCTTTAATGAGCTGATAAGAGATATCTTAATCCCATTCGCTTTCTTAGAAAAAACCGCATCATAATCTGTCCATAAGTTTAGGACCTACGTCACCATAGACATACGCAGATCTACAGACACATACATATTTCAACGTCTATTTTGGCATCGAGGTTAAAAAATAATAACAAACCAGATGATTAATTCAGTAAGAACTCCGGTTGCGTATGAGATTTTTTTAAATTGTATCCCAAACAAATACCAACTTTCCACCCCTATGATTAAGGTACATTGCATTGACAGTGAAAAATATAAAATATCATAAGTATATTTTCCCTACAACCTAACTTGAACCGTGAGCAGACGCAACAAAACCGTACCAACCATCTCCACGCCCCATCACTTACACTTGTTCTCGGCACTGGAGGTGTAGGTAGTGAAGTGAGCCGCGAGCCGGTCGGCGGTCGCGTTGCCCTCGGTGATGAGCGCGTGGCCGACGTCCGTGCCGAAGAACGCGCTCGCCGCCGAGCCGCCGCCGTCCGTCACCGCCACCATTTGGATCGGCAGGTTCGGGATGTTCATTGAGAACGCGCTGGTAAATAGAACGGCTCTTTTGTGATGTTATATAAGTTAATTCGCCACATGTGAAGTCAGCAATGGACGTTAGTTAAGTAAGTTAAATATGCTAACTTGGTGCCCTTAGGGTGCGGTTCCACAGAGGCGGAGCGGAGCGGAGCTGTGCGCGATTCACCAATCGCATGGCTTGAAAACCACGCGAGGCACAATGAGATATGGATTTCAAGCCATGTGATTGGTGATTCGCGCACAGCTCAGCTCCGCTCCGCCTCAGTGGAACCGCACCCTTATCCATCCAACATTTCATCAGTATTTGGATCGGCAGGTTTAGGATGTTTATCAAGAACCCGTTGGTGAACGAACAGCTGTTTTAAATGTCAACGCGGTGGACGCGACATGTAACGTCACATGTTAGCTAAGTTACATTAAGTTAGTATACATATCCATCTAAGATTTCATCACCATTTTTTATTTATACACAGTCCAAAGTTTAAGTAAATATTAAGCAGAAAATTGAAAAAACATTTCGGTGTATAAAAAAGACATACGGATTCAATTTGTGATAAAAATTGTCAAATTATTCTTACTTGAGTGTCGCTAAGCTAGCTTTTCTCTTCGCAGAGTATATGAGTATGAAGCCGTGGATCAACTCCTCTCTGAACTGAGAGGCGCCGTGGAAGCTCGAGATTATAACCTGCAAACCATTACTGTGTTAAAGATGTCACTCCATTGCCATCATACTTTTTGAGTAATTTCAAAAGTGATAGAAAAAAGTAGGCAAGAGCTTGGCTTTATAGACATTTAGAACTTATGGAGGATACAAGTCACGTAATATTAAATGGTATTCATTACACTGTAAAGTTTACATAACTTTTTGCAACTTCTATTCGTGCGCGCAATACGCAAAAACGGGTACTTCCTCTAATAATATAATCTATAAGACCATCTATTCTTTAAAATCTATCACTGAAGACCTTAGAAGTTAGAGGAAGGCAGTAAGGAGCCAAAAAGGGATTTTCAAGTTTTGATACAGTAAAAAAATATTTGCGACTCTAAATATAAACGGTAGACGAAATAAGTATGACAACCCCTGATTAACCTAATCCATCATTACCCCTCTCAAACTAACTCCCAAACCTCACCTCAACCTTCCGCTTGGAGTCGCCGAGGAAGGTCTCGATGACGATGGAGCGGTCGCCGGTGAGGAAGCACGCGCGGTGCAGCAGCAGCGGGCTCAGCACGCGCTCCGGCGAATACGGGTCGTCGCAGAACATGCACACCATTATACTGGAACGAGCGTTAAACGTGAGATTTATGATGTGGTTTCTGTCAATCTTATTAAAACTTTACTCCGTTCGCCCTAGATATGGAATTCGTTTTAATGCAACCCACACACACACCACCCACATCATATCAGCATTCCACCCCTGTGATTAAAATTCATTGTATTCTCGCCGTCAACAACACAAAATATTCTTAGTTAAAAATTTCTAACAATCTAAACTGAACTCTGAGCACATACGTTCGTTATTAGCCTGGCAACATCATCGACCATATTTCCGTGTCTAAGCAGACCATGAAGTCCCGGTAGAGGCATGCGTATATTATGTCCTAAGTAAAATTCACCTAACAATCTAAACTGCACCGTATACACCCGCAATACGTTCGCGTTTACATTAACAACATCACCGACCGTATGTCCGAGTCGAAGCAGACGATCAGGTCGCGGTAGAGGTGCGCGTAGCTCGCCTTGTCCCGGTTGGCGCGGATCAGTTTCTGCACCGCGTCCGCCGTAATGCAGCTAGCAATCTAAACTGAACCGTATACACCCGCAATACGATCGTGATTACACTGACAACAGCACCGACCGTATGTCCGAGTCGAAGCAGACGATCAGATCGCGGTAGAGGTGCGCGTAGCTCGCCTTGTCCCGGTTGGCGCGGATCAGTTTCTGCACCGCGTCCGCCGTAATGCAGCTAGCAATCTAAACTGAACCGTATACACCCGCAATACGATCGTGATTACACTGACAACAGCACCGACCGTATGTCCGAGTCGAAGCAGACGATCAGGTCGCGGTAGAGGTGCGCGTAGCTCGCCTTGTCCCGGTTGGCGCGGATCAGTTTCTGCACCGCGTCCGCCGTAATGCAGCTAGCAATCTAAACTGAACCGTATACACCCGCAATACGATCGTGATTACACTGACAACAGCACCGACCGTATGTCCGAGTCGAAGCAGACGATCAGGTCGCGGTAGAGGTGCGCGTAGCTCGCCTTGTCCCGGTTGGCGCGGATCAGTTTCTGCACCGCGTCCGCCGTAATGCAGCTAGCAATCTAAACTGAACCGTATACACCCGCAATACGATCGTGATTACACTGACAACAGCACCGACCGTATGTCCGAGTCGAAGCAGACGATCAGGTCGCGGTAGAGGTGCGCGTAGCTCGCCTTGTCCCGGTTGGCGCGGATCAGTTTCTGCACCGCGTCCGCCGTAATGCAGCTAGCAATCTAAACTGAACCGTATACACCCGCAATACGATCGTGATTACACTGACAACAGCACCGACCGTATGTCCGAGTCGAAGCAGACGATCAGGTCGCGGTAGAGGTGCGCGTAGCTCGCCTTGTCCCGGTTGGCGCGGATCAGTTTCTGCACCGCGTCCGCCGTAATGCAGCTAGCAATCTAAACTGAACCGTATACACCCGCAATACGATCGTGATTACACTGACAACAGCACCGACCGTATGTCCGAGTCGAAGCAGACGATCAGGTCGCGGTAGAGGTGCGCGTAGCTCGCCTTGTCCCGGTTGGCGCGGATCAGCTCCTGCACCGCGTCCGCCGTCAGCGCCTCCGTGCCGAGCTCGCCCACCGCCGCCTCCATGTACGAACAGTGCAGGCTGGGAACAAGTATAGATAACTCAAAAACTACTCGTCAGATGTCGCTCTAGTTTAAATTGGAACTCACGACAAGCACTAACTTTCGAATGTAATTTAATTTTTACAAAAAAAAAAATAACTTAAAATCGATATATGTAACCCAAAAACTACGCCTCTGATGTATGGAACCAAATGTCAAGCGCTACACTTAAACGAATAAAATATAGTGAAATATCGGAACACTCAGTAAAAGTTATGAGGTAACGACCAATAACACGCATTATTAAAAATATCTCAAGTCAGACGTCGCTCAAATGTGTGACCAAACGACAAGCCTTTCTGTATCGATACTTTTGTTTTGACCCTTTTTTGGTATATATCTTTTCATATGATACTGACATCGAATAAAGTATCATTGTTAGTATGAGATAATTACAACCTCGCACACTTGAAATATTTTGAATGTAAAGATAAAAATGTAGTTTTAACTTACTTATCGGCTAAATTCTGCCCCTCCTCTTGCAGTCTTGCTAGCTCCTTCTTATCCATACCCTCATCTTGGACGAACATCACAACCAAAGGTAAGCCCTGGAACAACACAACAACACGTAGTATGGCACCTACAGTGTCGAAGTCCGTGGACACTATTCCGTCCCTGCTTCAAGTTTTAAGACTTCCCTTAAAGAGTCCCTGCCTGTCTGTCTTTTAAGAGTCCTTGCTGTAAGTTTTAATCTGCCTATCTGCTTGTTTGTTTTAGTAACAAATAATAAATTAACAGCATCGTACATGCATCGGTCACGTCACGTAAAGCCTGAATCACGCTATCGAAGTTTTCAACATCGATCTCATATATTATACAAATTTCGAACATGAACAGTGAAACTAAGCTCGACCGCTGCCCAGGCTTCACGCCTCATTTCGCGGAAGATCTCCCGTACAAATAATTACACAGTATAATACCTGGAAAGGCAACTTGTCTTCCTGTTCGAGACTGGACAGCAACGTCTTCTCCGCACAGCCCCTGATGTATTCAAACGATTCCTGATCTTGATATACGCAGAAATAACCTAAACAAGTACAAAGAACATTGTTAAGACATGACGTGTTGTTATGAATATTTATGTGTGCATGTATGCTACATTTTAATGCTTTATTTTAATCCACGATTACGATTGTCTTTTATTTTTACCATCAATATACATAGTTTAGAAAACAATAACCAAGAGCCAAAAAACAAACAAATTCACATTTTATATAGTAGACAAGTTCTATATAGCACTAACATTACAGTACGTTCAGTTGAGTCTCGATGCGACCAGTCTGAACCTTGTTCTTACGACCAACAATGACCCGTAACGTCCGTTACATTACACTGACCATTAGGCGCAAAGTCCCGTGGCGGGTCGGCGGCGAAGTCGTCGGTGCGCAGGCGCTGCTCGACGCACCACGCGCGGCCCTGCACCGTGACGAGCCGCTCGCTATCGCATCCCGCTATCAGCCGCTTGCCGAACTCTCCCGCTATGCATTCCACCTGGTAGCGTTGCGTCTCGATGCGACCAGTCCTAACCTTGCCCTTACGACGAACAATGACCCATAACGTCCATAACATTACACTGACCATTAGGCGCAAAGTCCCGTGGCGGGTCGGCGGCGAAATCGTCGGTGCGCAGGCGCTGCTCGACGCGCCACGCGCGGCCCTGCACCGTGACGCGCCGCTCGCTGTCGCAGCCCGCTATCAGCCGCTTGCCGAACTCGCCCGCTATGCCTTCCACCTGCGAGTAATGAGTAATATTGCGTGTTGTTAGTGAACAGTGACGTCACCATCATCATCTCAACCCATCATGGCCCACTATTGGGCATGGGTCTCTTCTAAGAATGAGAACAGTGACGTAGTTGAGTCTATTTGGAGAAGATTCGTCGTCAGGGGCGCCATATGCAGGCGTACAAAGCATCTACCGTATGCGGGCGGCATGCATGAGGGGGCGGCAAATGGACCACGACAGGGCGGTGTAAAGGTAAACCTGTGTGGAATTGGCATCGAATGACGAATGGCGGAGGAGTAACGCGGTTTTGCACGCGGGCGCCGATACAACTTACGGCACCCTTGTTTGTCCTTTGACTTTATGGTACCCCACTAGAACTTTAACACGGTGCTATTAAAATTGCTAATTAAAGTAGTTACAAAAACTTTGTCAAAAGAAGTTAAAAACATCTTGGGTCTGAATAATCTTCAACTCAAGCAATCAATAGCTGGCACTAAAACTGTTTATAAATTCAAAGTCAAAATCACATATAGTAACACTTCTTACAATACTTAAAGAGAAAAGAATCAATACTGAATTTTTTTTATCATCAAAAACCTCAAAACGTAATAACAACAAAAAGCCCTGCTGACACTCACCCCCAGTATAATGACGTTGATCTGGCTGGAGTCGGCGGTGAGCGCCCAGGGCGCCGCCGGCGGGCCCGCCAGGCACTGCGACTCGCCCGTCGACGTCAACGACCTGTCGGCAACACACATAACGCTGATCTATGACAACAGTTTTACAGTTTTCGTTCTACAGTTCTAAATAATCATCATGTTCTTGCTGCCAATTTACCAGCTTTACTTCAAGTTGGTTCAACATGCTCTCTTCCATTTCTCCCTATCAACCATCACACATATTCGTACAATCAACTAACTCACCTTTTACAAATCCTCTCCTAATCACCACAACAACCTGATAACCAGCACTCACCCGACTCTAGTGTTCAGTATGACGGGCAGCGTGGCGTCCAGGCAGTTGGCGCCGGCGGGGCAGTTCACACCAAATCTCACAGTCACCACACCAACCAACCAGCACTCACCCGACTCTAGTGTTCAGTATGACGGGCAGCGTGGCGTCCAGGCAGTTGGCGCCGGCGGGGCAGTTCACACCAACTCTCACAGTCACCACACCAACCAACCAGCACTCACCCGACTCTAGTGTTCAGTATGACGGGCAGCGTGGCGTCCAGGCAGTTGGCGCCGGCGGGGCAGTTCACACCAACTCTCACAGTCACCACACCAACCAACCAGCACTCACCCGACTCTAGTGTTCAGTATGACGGGCAGCGTGGCGTCCAGGCAGTTGGCGCCGGCGGGGCAGTTCACACCAACTCTCACAGTCACCACACCAACCAACCAGCACTCACCCGACTCTAGTGTTCAGTATGACGGGCAGCGTGGCGTCCAGGCAGTTGGCGCCGGCGGGGCAGTGCTCGCGCATGGGGCAGTGTACGAAGCCCAGGTGCTGGAACAGCATCAGCTTGCGGTCCTGCTCCATGCGGTCCAGCATCTTGTATCTAGTGGGGGGAGGGAAGGGGAAGGATATTTGAGTATATTAAAGTATGTTTTGAAATCATAGATTCATCTACTATCGTGTAATAACTCTGTAATAATGAAATGCTACTTACCGAAAATCATCCTGTAATACATCGGTAATTTCTTTGATGTCCTCTTGAGTGATGGTCCCAGTAGGTGATATGCTTTTGAAGTGGTAGAACAAATCAGCATGCTCTAAAAGTAATTCCTGGAGACAAATAAATCAACTTTAAGATTTCTAACTACATGTAAATGTGATAATCTGAATACATATTTACAACTCAAATAAGTTATAGCAATAACCTAAAAAAAAATTACTTGAACCTCTACAAGTGGAAGTAAATTAAATAGGTTTTATTACAGATAACTCAAAATATTTAAACTGTGGAACTGATTTCTACTAAACTTAGCTAAAATCGCCGCAAGGAAACAGCTAATATAATAAGCTAAATATAATATACCTGCAGGTTATGCTTCGCCCGGCGCTGTATATGCCGCTGGTGCTGGTCGTAGACGCGTTGCTGCTGCTCCTCCGAGAGCGCCTCGTAGCACTCGCGGCCCATGAGCAGCACGCGCACCTCCGACAGCTGTTTGCCTGGTGTCACGTACCCTGTCTCCTCCAGGAGACGCTTGAACTGCTGGCACCATCTGGTGGGGGGAATATTATTATCAGTGTAATCTGGAAGTGTCCCCATGGTTGGCACGGGTCTTACAATGTGAGGGGTACAGTACAGACCATAGTGTAGTTGGCCAGTTGGTAGGTTACGTGTGAACGTTTGGGGAATACGCAAAAAAAAAATTATGTCTGTCGTAAAATAGTCAGCTAAAAGATAAATTACTTAAAAATAATGATTCTGAATTAGAAATGAGATATAATTGCAACCAACTATTTTCAAATACTTTGTCAATTACCTAGCAAGTTTCAAAATTCCTTATTTCAGTAAGGGATAAAATATTCTGTCTGTACATATGTATATGACATATATGACAAGTTTACTTACTCGTAATTCCTCTGCTCCTCCTGCGCTTCGTGTAAGAACGTTTTGAATACGGCAGCCGCTTCGCTCGTCTCCAGTATCTCGTAAGGGATTTTCTGAGACTGGCCCAATGTCTGAAAAATACAAAATATTTGAGCAACACCATTATAAATACGTACAATGTCATAGATTGATTTCGCTTGGAATTTTACAGTATGTCCTGGATAGGTTACAATACAATACAATACAATACAATACAATACAATACAATACAATACAATACAATACAATACAATACAAATACTCTTTATTGTTCACCAGTTTTAACAAATAAGCTCGATATAATATGAAGAAAACAATCGGCGGTCTTATTGCTAAGCAGCAATTTCTTCCAGACAAACTAATGAGGGAAAAATTACAAAAGGACACAGATTTATGGTAGGGTGCACGAAAGTTAACTATTGATAATAAACAAATAGGTTTAGCGATAATTAAGGCTGAATTTATCACATGACTTGAATCGACGTCATGAACCGCTAATTATTGTCACTCGCGACTTGTTAAAGTGTTGAAATGTCTGGAAAAAATCTGGCAACTATCACAGACAGTTTAGCGGTTCATGACATTACGCGCGTTTATAACCGATTGTGGTCACGTGTTTAGCGACATCGCACACGTCACACGGTGACGTCACCGAAGCCTGAATCACGCTATCAAAGATTTGTACATCGCCGGCATATACACAAACGACCCGAGAACATTCACTTGGGGCATCGGCCGCACAGGCATGTCGTCTCGTCTGGCGGGAGATCTCCCTTTGCCAAACAACCACTCGCATCCATACCTGCGAGCGCGCCCGCTCCCCCACCCGCAGCGCGGTGTCGGCAGCTTAGCGGTTCATGACGTCACCCACGTTTACAGCTGTTTGAGGTCACGTGACATTTAAACAATCAGTCTCAACATTCCCATACCAACCACATCATAGCACATTACCTGCGAGCACGCCCGCTCGCCCACTCGCAGCGTGGTGTCGGCAGTTTAGCGGTTCATGACGTCACGCGCTTTTGTAGCAGATTGAGGTCACGTGACCTTCAAACAATCAGTCTCAACATCCCCATCCCAACCACGCTATAGCACATTACCTGCGAGCGCGCCCGCTCGCCCACCCGCAGCGTGGTGTCGGCGGCGCGCGGGCTGGGCGGGTCGGAGCCGGAGCCCGAGCCGGAGGAGCGCGCGCGCGCCGCCGTGAAGTACACCGAGTAGTCGCGGTGCGCGCGCAGCTGCCGGACCACCATAGGCCAGTCGCTGGAACAAGCATACACCATATAACTCAATACAAACTCTTAATATTTTTGTTTTAACAACCTTATATGTATTAGATTTGAGTCTAATTTTCACCAACTTTAACAGATCTGATTATGTTACTTGAAAATTTGCACAGAGGTCAAGGGCCGATGATAGGACTCCAGATGACGAGATGACATAGCTCCAAAACAGTGAACTAGTCAAGCAAGTCAGCTCAGTGACTTAATTGATTGTATTTTTAAGTATTATGGTCGCAACACTTCTATCCACAGATGCCAAGACATTGAGCATCGAGTGGCTTCTCTGTTTATAGACTAATTATACAAAAATTACTCACTTCTCCTGCAACTCCTCAGTAGGTAGCTGCATACGAGACAGCACTTGGGGGAGCTTCGCTAACTGCTTCCGTAGCTTTTTAGCTGACCGTTCTTCCTTCAACCTTCGGATATGACGACGGAAGACGACCTGGAAACATAAGAACACTACAGCATGTAGTTTGTCATGTAATATGGTATGAAAATAAATTTGCAGTATAATTTAATATTGTACCAAGTTACATTTTATAAGTAGCATCTTATAAACAAATAAATGTATTCTTTCTTTCCAAGCATACCTGGGTACCATCATTTCCAAATTGCTGAACAAACTTGATCCATTCCGGGTAGTGACACAAACGTTTGCTAACCGCCGACCACATTTCCCTGAAAAACATACCACATTGTTCAAACGTAGTCATTGGTTAATTGTGTCAGATGAAATTCTTGCTATTTTTTGCTATATACACGCATTTATATAAAAAAAGTCACGATAATCTTTGTACAGCTTCTAAATAAGTTTAAAACTCATCAAGAAAAGTCCATCAATAAGTTTATTATGAGTTCAACACTCACTTATGATCTTGGACATGTATCCTAATGAGCTGAGTGAAAGCCTCCGTGACAAAATCTAACGCCTCCCGTCTTATTCGTTGTGCTTCTGCATAGTTGGCCACCTGTAACAAGTAATTATGGACAATATATTAAGATGTCAACAACAAAAACAACAAAAATTTGTTCATAATTATAAGTTACATTAAAAAATCTAGGTTAGTCGAAGCTCCTAATCACTCATGCTATCCTGGTGTAATATCCACAAAATTTGTAAAACAACTTTCATTTAATCTAATTAATCGTAAACATTTATTTATTTATTTATTTATTTAAACTTTTATTGCACCTTACATCAGTACAGGATACAAAAAGGCGAACTTAATGCTAAAAGCATTCTCTCCCAGTTAACCTTTGGGAGTGAGATCCATTGTAGGCGGTTACACGTAAACAATAAATAATAATAATAAAAAAGTAAAGTAAGAATAAAGTATAATATAACAAATATCTATATATAATTATATATACCACTATAAATAACCAAATAAATACGATTAAAAATACATAACATTTATAAAATTCACAATACAAAAATATGAAATTTATATATAATTATAGGTACATAAATTTACATATATATGACGATCTATATATAGATATATAGTACATATATAAACATATGTACGATACCTATATACAAAATAAGTATACAGCTAAGTATATAGATGATGAATCTCAAAGGCCCGTTAATTTTTGGTGTTCTTGAAGAAGATAGTTCAGGACCTTCCGTTTAAAAATAAATTTATTGGAGGGTTGTCTTAGAACCACAGGTAGGGCGTTCCAAAGTAAGATTGATTGAATTGTGAACGAGTAGGAGGAGAAACCAGTACGGTGACGCGGAATAGCGAGAGCTCGAGTCTCAGAAGAGCGTAACTGTCGTTCGTGAGTATCACATCGGAATTGGAATCTGCTTCTCAAGTATTCCGGTGCAGAGTTATCATATAAGATCGAAAATAAGGTACCGAGTATCCTGACATGTCTTCGTTGGCGAATTGGAAGCCATTTAAGCTGATGTCTGAATGAAGAAACGTGATCGAATTTACGAAGACAGAATATAAATCGGATACAGTTGTTAACGAGACGATCCAGCTTATCCAGGAGATTTTCATTAATGTCGGGATAACACACATCTGCATAATCGATGATTGGAAGGATGAGAGTTTGCACCAGAGTTAATTTAACCTTGACAGGCAGAAAGTTCCTCAAGCGGTTCAGAGCATTTAGCTTTGCGATGACCGAACTGCTGATCATTCGGACTTGGTATGACCAGCTGAAAGAAGAGTCAAAGTACAGACCTAAATTTTTTACATACGGGGTGTAGGGTATCGCGTTGTTGTCGTAAAAAATTGTAGCCACCATACCATTCCCGATCTTGGAAAGCTGCCTTGGACTCCCTAAAAGAATTGCTTGACATTTAGAAGCATTGACTTTTATACCAAATTGTTGAGACCAATTGTATATACTGTTTAAGTCTTCGTTGATTTTAGATACAGCAGAATTAATGTCAGCAACATCTGCTTGCGCATAAATTTGGAGGTCGTCAGCATACAAATGGTAAGAGCAGTTAAGATGGTCGGAAAGAAAGTTAATAAAAATGGAAAATAGGAGAGGAGATAGTATCCCACCTTGCGGCACGCCAGTGAGGGTTTGTTGCCAGTCCGATAGACAGCAACCGTGTTTGACAGCTTGTAGACGGCCGGTAAGGTAGGATGAAAACCAATTTATGGACTCAGGGGAGAAATTAAGATGCTCGAGCATGGCAAGGAGGATATCATGATCAACCATGTTAAAAGCGTTGCTGAAGTCAGTCAGTACAAGTATTGTGATCTTTTTATCCTCCATGCCATCACGTACATCTTCTGTAACCTTTAGTAGAGCAGTGGTGGTACTGTGGCCAGGACGAAAGCCTGATTGAAATGGAGAGATGAAGTTATTAAACATTACCAAAAAACATAAGGCATTAGAGAAATCATTTAGTTCCAATCACAAAGAGAAACAAAAAAAGTGATATGGAAGGATCAAGAGGAAATATGGATACCATATGGATTTCTCCCACTCAACCCCTATCGCAAGCCAAGTTATGGCACTTCCAAAAACACTTAACTTCTGTAATATAACGCTAATCTTAATACAGCCCAGCAACTCACCTTAATCCTAGCCTTAGACTTGTCAATCATCTGCGCGAGCAGGAAGAACGCCGGGTCGACATTGACGTTCTCGTGGCTGGACGTCTCCACGATAGGGATGTTCCCCTTGAACTCCTTCCGTTGCACCAGCCGCTCCGCCTCCCTCACCCCTTGCTCGCATGCCTCGTCGTTCTTTGACGTCACTAGGACTACCGGCTTCTTGAGTTTTAAAATGTTCTGGAGGATCGCTGCTAGGATCTCGTTCTGGAATTGAGGTTTTTGACGCTTAATTTGGGCTAAGTTGAACAAGTTCTACATATTGTAATGTGGTGTAAAAGAAAGGGAATTATGAGGCAATGTTCTTTTAAACGAAAACAAAGTTAAAGGAAAATCGAAAATTATTGTGAATTTAGAATTATGTTGCTGATGGAATGCAGTCAAGATGAAACACGATAATAAATACGCACATCTTGACAGCTGGGTTGGGTGTCCAATCTACGACGCTAGCATAAAGAAAGTACCAAATCACAGTGTTGCACAACCAACAAACATAACAAACTAACCAACTAATTTTCTAACAGTATCTGCAAATTAAACACTCCATCCCAATCCCTAATTGAGTTTTATTCCAGGTCAACGACAATAGACATGACGGCAGAGGAATTATGCATGCTCGTTTACTACCATAATTCCTTATTAAAAAATCTACCTACTACTAATCTTTTGGACAGATGAATATTATAAAACCCTACCTGCTTCTCCCAGCTCCGTCCAGGCACGAGACTAACATCGTACACACAGAGGAAGCCATCCACACTCAACTTCCCATCTGGCATTAACTTCTGCTCATACTCTTTCTCTATCCCCAACTGGTTCTTGCACACATACATCAACTTCTCGGCGGATTGCAGCTTCGTCGCCACGCAGCGTTTCACGTACGCTTCTGTTTTGCCCACTGAAATGGAGAAGACAAGTTTAGATTGGGCATAAATATTGAGCAAATTCATAACAGTGACTGATGAGGTCCTTAGTTCGACCTTAGGCCGACCGGTGTACATATTTGGATAATAGAAAGGAGATTTCTTTGTGATGCCAGTTGTGTATCTTTAGCTGGAGCAGTACTAAGGCGTAAAGGGCTCCATTCAACAGATTACATTGTATCGATTACACCTTTGGCACTGAAATCCAACGACAACCCGTAAGCATTTACTCTTCCACCCGTCTGTTTCTTAATCAGCGATTTCAATATCGACCATACCCATGCCATGTGTATGACCTAACTCACCCAACCTGCAAGTGACCTCACCTTTAAACGGCTGGAAGCAAGCGTCGTCCACAAACTCGGTCTGCTCGACCACCTCGAACCGGTACTCCTGCTCATCCTGCTCCTTCTGCACGCTGCCCCAGTACAGGAAGTGGTCGTTGTTCACCACGCGCCCGCTGAAGTCCGACTGCAAGGGATTAGACAATTGAGTAGGTACATCTATAGGTAAATGATAAATGTGTATTTTATAGCTGTCAGAAGAAAAACTATTAGGAGGGTTCTTATCAACGCAATGGAACCCAAAACTATGTTTTTTTTTAAATTTTTGTTTGTCAGTTTATCTGTGGTTTTTATCGCGCTAAGCTCTTATCCGGCTTTAACGATTTGAGTGCGCTTTTCATTTAATATATTGTGCCAAGCATCATTAATAAATAGTGTTTGCTTTATTTCGATCAGTTCATAAATAACAAAGATGACAATTTTTAAGAATCACGCATAACAATTTCCGAATGTGGATACCAAGAGACTGGGTGCCTCGAAGCGAAGCAACATTGGGTTTACTAGTTTTAAACTACTATTTTATGTTTCCTATACAAAGTTTCGCAACTTTAGAAGAGTTCTACTTCAGGGTCGTCGTCACATTGGCAGCCAGTCAGTCCTATAGGATATAAAAAAGTTTCGTGGGTAAGAGTTCGAGGCGTTATAGAAACCGGTCAAAAAATATTGCCCTTGGATCGACCAGTAGAACTTTGCGTTGGGTCGACGAACAAGAAAACAATTATAATATACGTGTTTCGGCCGCGCTATCGGTAAATTATTAGTAATGTGCCTGAAGAAACCAATGCCTTTGTTTTATTTTTAAATTTTACGTCTGTCTCTCTGTCTTTGTTTGTCCGGGCTAATCTCTGGAACAACTGCACAAATTGTAATGGGACTTTCATTGTAAGATTTGAGCACCTAACTCTCCCACGCGACTGTCATCATCGTTAGCGAATAAAGTGGTGTGCACCCTAGTTTGCGAACAACTACCTCTCCTTTAAAACCAAACTACAAAGATGCTTAAAGCAATTTATCGCACCGATGTATTAGCAAGTTTGTTGTACACTTACACCGATCACCATTTCAGTGTCGAAGTTGCCCAGCGGTTCGGATACACTACGCTACGTGACGGAATTGGTAACGATGAATTTACCTCGCAACGAGATAGCGCGCGCGAACTAATTTACGTCGCAATTCAAGGGACCGATAACCAGTACGAAAGAAATGCTCCGAATGCCAATTAAGTATTGATACGAGTAATACAACAAGGCTCTTCATTAATTCAACAACCCTATAAACTGGGGTACATAGTTATTTGAAGAAAATGGCGAACACCTGACATTCGAAGACTCAACCACGTGCCCATATCGGTAGAAATTTCGCAAATATAGACCCAATACAAAAATTCCTTCTAATAAGTCAACTGTTCTACCAGTCAATTGTTTTAACAGTAAAAGATAATCATCCCACCACAAACATTTTCATTTAAAATTAGGCGAGGCAATATTTCTAGCACTGTCAAAAAGTTATCATGTCTTATATAGAGCCAAGCTTCTTCCCTACACACCTAAATTTTACAATTAATAGATATAATTTAAAATTCTTAATTTCATAAAAAAATTCAAAACATTACCCTTATACGAAGATATGAGTGTGTTTATTTATTTGTATTTGTCTTTATCTATTGAGTAACACTGGACAGAGGACATTCAAGACGTAATGACCAGCGAGTATAAGAGAAGATAGAGTTACATCCAACCTTGGTGTCGTCTCACAAGATAGATTAATTAACAATTATTGCGTTACCGAGTGCCGCGAATTGCGCGAACGTTTCAATTTTCAAGTCTAGTGAGACGTCACGATTCACCCCATTGGAAATGTCGTAATTTTTTCAGTACATTACTTTGATAAAAAAAAACACTTATTATTGATCCGGGTGATAAAAATACTTTAGCTTTTTTTACGAAATGTTTAAAACTTGAGGTTTATTTCAAAGACAAGGGTTATTGGGTATAATATAATTATATATTTATAACCATAATTTTCTGTGTTTAATATGACTATGAATACAAAATACTTTCCGGAGTTCATACAAACTGTAAGTATTTGCAAAAACTTAGTACAAAAAGATCTATTTTCTACTTATTATTATTTATTCTTGTTAATAAAAAATCCTCATTTAATTATTTAATTTTATTTAATTTAATTTAATTTAAAATAATTTAATTTAATAATTTAATTATTATTAACTTTTAATTATTTACTTCTCCCGACTACTTTAACTTTTCTTTACCAAAATGGACACGTCATCCCCGCTCTATCTCTGATATAAATTACGCGTAAAGTTACCATAATAACATTTTATGTCCAGAAAATTTAGTAGATGTTATTAAAATAGTTCCGACGTTATATGCACAAAATCAAACTTTGTAAGTACCCTTTGACCTTTAATGAAGCAGTTACCCTAACAAGTTATTTTCAGATGACACCGATTACTTTGATTAAAGATTAATAATCAAATCAAATCAAAACACTCGACAGAAGACAGAAGCTAGTCAAAAAGCCAAAATTCCTTACAAATTCAAACTTCTGGTAACTCTAGTTTAAGCACCATGGTCTGCAAAACCTAGTCAGAGTATAATACTGACTTAACTGTACTTTCGCTGGACAAAGGCAACTTTGTACAAAAAGCTTGATGCGTTACTAAACGCGGTGATATCAGTTACTTATTAAATACTTTTTACAATCCATTTTTAAGTAGACTGCAGACAAAATTAATGTTTTTTGTCTATTCCATTTCATTTTGGTTACGATCATCAGTAAATATAAATTCAACACAATATGCAGGATCAAAAAAAATGTAACAATTTTTTTTCGTATTAGCTGAAGAAGAAATCAAATCAACAACGATTCATACTGACCACTGACTGAATCAAACCGTGCAGACTGACCGTTATTTACCCATCTGTGGCCGATACAATAATCGCATTGAACTTCCGTAAAGTAGTCACTACGTCATTCGATTCATCTTCTAAGGAGCTGACTGCTGACGTCTTACCAATAAACATGAAAGATACCTTTGTCTCATTAAGGGTTTATTGCGGACGTTCATATCCGCCGGTGAACATAGCCGACCGCCTTGCGTATGGGTTTGCCGCGTCATCCTCGCAGAATAGGATGAACGTACACATTTCTTAACAATTTTAATAAAAGCGGTGATAGCCTAGTAGTTAAGAATTCGGCTGCCAACTCGGAGGGGGTCCGGGTTCGAATACCAGAGCACGCACTTCTGACTTTGAAGAGTTCCGTGCGTTTTAAGCATTTAAATGTCACTTGTTACAACGGTGAAGGAAACATCTTGAGGAAACCTGCATGTGAGTGAATCCATGGCACACTTCCAGGAGATTGGTAGTATTAAGTATTTAAGTCTAATTCAATGCATTTGTTCAATTTATTGCTACCTAATAACATCAAGCTGCAGGCCTTCATCAAAATAAATAGTTGAGACCGTCCCCAACAATGGACCATCTAACGGGAAATATTGTTTGAAAATATCTCAATCATTCAAGCAATTCCACAGTATGCAAACCTCGCAGCTGTCAGCGTGACGCGTTGACGAAGGGCCAAACCGCATCAAATAACCGCAAGTGCCAGCTTGTACTCTGCTAATTTGGAGCACGCGTTATTCCAACTAATTTCAATCCTGCCATGTTTTGCAGCCAGTGTTATTTCCAACTCTTTAATTAAAGGGACTAAAATTGTGACGAAAGAATTGTAATTGACCATGATGTCTTGATTGCCACAATACCTAACACTACGATAACCAACTTCATTGGAGTACGGTAGGATTTGGAAACCATAAACAGTGTGTTACTTTCATACAGGATAAAATATGGGTACCCAAATGGGTTGTACCTACATATATCGCTTCCTTTGAAGTCTTCGAGGTCCCGCAAACGGCGTCAACTTATTAATAGCTCACTAGAGAACTAGGGTCTCTCCACATAATTAAGAAAACCTAGAGCATATCCCACCACATATTGCAGTGTGGATTGGTGTAGGAAAGAGTTTCTGGTCAAAAGATTTAGATTCAAAAACTATTAACTTTTAACTGAGCTGAATCAAACTAGGTATGAGCTAATAGATCAGAAAGTCAAAACATCATAGTTTAAGTTTACTTCAATTAATTTCCTTCATGAACTCCCATACATCATGTCGACTCTCATCCCCGGGTGTCCGATCCTCTGCCATAAATCAGCTAAAATTTCAAAGCGTTTCGCGACACTCCCCTTAAAAACAGACATACAAAAACCACAACCGAAACGTATTTCAGTACGCTCATAACGAACTTTGTAAAAATAAACACGCACGCTTGAACTGTGGCCGGTATTAAAATCATTTATTCAGCATTTCGTCCGCAAACGGCGGTCCGTGTAGGTTTGCATTCTTTTTTCCCTCGTTTCAGACTCGACTCGAGAATACTCGACTGAGAAGTACATACTGCTGAATCAGCTGATAGCGATTCTAAGGTTCTCGGGCACACAGTCAAGGATGACTATTTTTTGTCATTGGAAAATTATGTACGAGTGATTCTAAGAACAAACGGATATCTTGACGACATGAAGTTTTAGGGCTCTTTTCTACCTTCTAAAATATTAAGACACAATGTTACTTACAATGTAGTTATTAGGAGATAATGATAAGTTCACTTGAAATAATGGGTGTCTGATAAATAATTGGTGTCAAATTAAATCACTTCTCAGAGCAAATTAAGCTCAGATCTAGCCTGACAAGAAAACCCTAATTAGTGGACTAAAACAGATTACCATTATTTTCGACGATTTCTAACGGATATTATGGACAAATATTGTATATCGACAATTATGTTGTGGGCTGTAAAAAATCGATTGATGCCGTTTCACCATCATCAGAAGTGGGATAGGTAAAAAGAACACAATTCTTACGCCTCCTGGATTAAATTAATTAGATTGCAGGATGCTCCGTACATTCACAATTGCTTGCTACTAGTCATTTGCAAGAAAAGCTGCATCATTTGCCTATCCATCTCCTGTATTTCTTACGAGTTGTATTTCTCACCTGACTCAACACCGAGATGTGATCGACATTGTAGTCGTCGGCGTCTGTTCGGACGAATCTGTTGCAGAGACATGACTTGCCCACACCAAGCTGCCCTTTCTCCTTTTCAGTACCTGTGGCAGAGGAAACATACAGATTAATATCCATTAAATTTATGCAGTTTCATGTTTTTAAGCCAACTTTCACTATTAGATGACCAATACTTAAGTCATAACATAGGACCAAACAGGCGGCCTGAATTCGAATCATACCATCAGCTCCAATGACCAAGATTTATATGCGTGTACCAAATACGCATTATTATATCACTTTCTTTAGAGAAAGAAAAAGTCGTAAGGAAACTTGCAGACTTAAAATTTGTCCATAATGTTTTCAAAGACGTCTACTGGACTGACGGCTGAAAACAGGAGAGGAGGGGATTTTCCATCTCTTATGTGAGCGAAACCAAGGGCAAAAACTAGTTTTTTATAATCAATTTAATTTGTCTGACTTTTCAACGTCTTTTATACAAATTTTACATTCTGATATTAGTTTAGTGGCACGTTAACTTAAGAGAGAGAAAAAAATAGAAATGAGACACGACAAAAATATCATAACTTCAAAATGAATACTTCAACCAGTCTAACAAGATCTTGATTAATTATAAAAGCAAATCTGAATCTATACTCATTTAATATGCTGCATGATTAGAATCAAAATAAGGGGATGGTTTAGAGTGGAGTAAAGTAGGTCAACAGGGGAGATAGATGACCAAAATAACCTTGTACCTATCTAGTCGAGACGCACCCATCCATTCTAGTATGAAATTGGAATGTAATAGCCCTCACATTTATTTACAGCTGGTAGACACTAGCGTTGTACGTTACGTTAAGCGCGCGTTAGTTGCTTCTAACTCTACGGCTACACGTGCGTCTTCACGCGTTAATTAACGCGCTAATGTGTTGAATAAAATAGAAATTAGACTTGTCAAAATTGTCAATAATGTCACCTATAACCCTTATCCTTATACACAGGGAAATCTAGTTTAGGTTTTTTGAGTCTTTTCCAGGTTGGTCGCAGTTGTCATGGGCGACATTGGGAGGTTGGTGCTGCATTCTCTTTTACTGCCTCGTTAGGAAATTACACCCCCCTCCCTAATCCATTTTACTAGCAAAAAGGGGGTCTGTTGCTTGAAAATCAAACTACCATGTGAACCGAGCCACAGGCTACAGGTATGTAGTCGTGTATAAACACATTGGTGCTTTATACTCGTAGTTATTGACCTTGTTCCCAGTTTCAGAAGCATTGTAACTTGTTTCATGGTATTATGTAACAGAATTGCTTTTTAGCAAAATAAAAAAAAGTTTAGCAAATATTCAAATAATCTCCTTTGTACAGATTTTTAATAAACGAGTTTCATTTTTATAATACACATAGATTTAGCATTTTTTGTTTCATTAGCTTACCTACCACAATAGGATTTGTGTCCAGACCCAAGCTATTATTAAATCAAATTACATGTAATCAAATCACCTAGCTCATGCCAAAGCCAAACATTAGCAAACATCGACATGTAGGCAAATAGTACACATGCATATAAAATGCAGTTTATATGTTGCTATGCCCCACTAACCCAGTATAATCACTGCACAAGTTCTGTTTGATGTAACTGAATAACTTATTAACTTTCTATAACATGAAAACTCCAATCTTATGAAGTAGGTAATAATCTTTTCATACTTAACTGTGCTCTAGGTTAAGAAAATATTTTTCCTTTTGTGACTTCTTACTAAAAATATTGGCAAAGAATATTAAAATATTCTCAAGTTTCACTCTTTACCAAATTAATCATGATATTTATTTTTGTTAAAGGAAACGTAATGTTTAGGGCAAATAAGATAAAATTGGTTTAGACATTAATACTCATATTGTATTAGGTATATTATACTCTGTCCATCTACTACATTTTAGACTTATTCTGCTGAACTGATGAAGATGAATCTTGGTACAAAGATAGTTTTAGACCTAAGAAAGATTAGCTTTTATCTCTACATACTATGAGTATTACAATTTCTACAAAGGAAAAGCAACATGCAACAACTAGTGGACCATAAGTTGTAGTCAAAAATAAGATTGGAATGTTTCCCAATGACAGTTGTTCAAACTCCATAATCTATTTGTCAGATCTGCAAATAGCTATAATAGTACTTCCTGGCCCTGTTTCAAACTGTTGTTACTTGCCAGCTTGGTTTTTGTGCAACATGTTATTTTACAGATGCAAATTAAAATAATTGGATAATAATTATGTGTATATCTTGGTCACATCATAGATTTGCTCACTTCATGAAATCCTTAAGTAATTCATTCAATGGTTGCATTTCATTTCATTTCAACAAAGCGTTTGCCGCACCTCTACCGGTAATTAATGTAACTACTTTACAATTCGACGGCAGCAAAGAACAAACGGTCATCTACAAAAACGTTAGTTTTCAGGAGAACGTTTTTAGTTCAAAAATGGTATAACTTCTACAATTACAAAGATATCTTCGTCGATTTTGGAATAGTTAATTATTACAATATTAACTATTATTTGGTATAGGTAAATTATTAATAATTCTTTAATTTTTAAAATTACGGCAGATATCTTTTTCTACTTCGATCAAGAAAACAAGCAAATTGAGTCAACTGCCATATATTCGTTTCTACTTGGGACCTGATAATTATTTATTCTGTAACTATTTTATTAATTTAATGATTGATTTTTATTTTTATTGATCATATAAAACCAATTTCATCAAAACAACAAATATAATTATTATTGTCACTAAAATACTGTAGTTGTCTCACATTACTTCGGCATTCTTACGTTGAAGCTATTGGATAATTGCAAATATACCTAAACTATTTTGAGTTTTAGGGTGTCTTATAAAAAAAAAAGTTTTGTGATTCTTGTTAATAATTGTATTTGTAATATAAAGTAACTAAAAAGTATAGTTTCAAAGAAATAACTACTAATAATAATTATATTTTAACAGTACTTTGTATCATAATCATCATCTTTGTATCAGTATCATAAGTAACTCAATAACTACTCGTTTCACGAAACTCAAATTTTTACGGGACCTAACCTAAAGCCTCAGCTTTTGATTAAAAGAAGAATGATTAAAATCGGAACTCTAAGTAGTAAGATATGAGGTAACATACATACATAAAAATTATTAAGGATAATTCAAAAACCATTGGTCAGATGCCGCTTAAACTTATATGAGACCACAATGCAAATACCAGCTTTCAAATAAAAAGAGAATCATAAAAATCTGAACACTCAATAAAAAGTTATTAGGAAAAAAACCATAAATACACACTTTCAAAAATCCTTACACATTATTCAAGTAAATTCAAAATTACTCATCAGATGTCGCTCAAATTTATATGAGTCCTCATAAAAAGTACCAGTTTTCAAGGAAATAAAGAATCATTAAAATCGGTTTAGCCAACACGAAGTTATGGGGTAACAAACATACCAACAAAGATAGGAAAAAAAGGTATAAATATTTTTTACATTTGTGGCTTGGTTGAATGTTACTTCCGGATTCAATTTTCAATTATTTTATTATTCCAATTGCAAGCAGTCATCATCAAACATTTTTTCTTGCTGAAGAGCCTCGAGACTTCGCAGGTTATTTTCGTAAGGACAGCTGGCCCGCCGCATTGCGCGACGTACACAAGGACAAATGGTATATGTCCGTTTGTACTTTGTCGAATTTTAAATAAGTAGTGCAGATGTCTTTTTGTACGTTGAAAAATTGGTGTAAAAAACAACATTTTTCGAGAAAAAAAAATTTCACAAGATAGAACAAAGAATTCTGAGTTGAATTATGCAAAAAAAACGATTTTGGCAAAATTGCAGATGTCTTTATGTTCTTTGCTGCCGTCAATATGATCAAATAATCTTGACCATTTCATGAAATAGCCGCGCGTTTAGTTGCCCATATTGAGAAACGATTTCTCATCATTGATCTGCTCAAACCACATCATGATGTGGCCAATAGTTGAACATTTCATAAAATGCGACCATTTCATGAAATTATTGATCATTTCATGAAGTGAGCAAATGTACAATAAGGCCACATGTATATGTAATCTAATGATTTTAAATCCTGTTAAATCCAGGCCAAGTACTGTACCTTTTGCCCAATAAAATTATTGTTATATTTTACAAACTGTAACTGATAAATAATATGATAATATTATAAGCATAAAAAATATATTTCTTTAAAAATATGTCTTTTTAAATGTGGTTGTCTTCCTCTTTATCACAGACTCACAGAGATGCTTTACCAAATTTATTAGTTTTCAATGACATTATAGTCAGCTTGGGATAACTTAGTTTTTTTCGAATTAGTTATATTTGCTTAAATGTGGGATTTTATAAATTGGCATTTCGTTTTTTTAACTAATCCCAATATTAAAGGGTGGATAACTACAAAAGAATACATTTAGTTCAAATATTGGATCCTCTGATCAAACATGTTAAGTAATAAATCAGCTGATAATTCTAGGCCAGTTATCTCCTTACTGACACCCCGGTACAAAAACCAAAACACATTATATAAGAGGAAGTAGGAGAGATAACATAACAATAGATGAATAAACTGTTGACAATTGATGATAAAGGCATTTGAATTGGGTATCTGTTTATTTAATTCCCTATGATTCATGACTGCCAGTTTGTCCAGAACTTTTGGTCAGAATGTAATACTCACAGAATCTTTTAACACCATAATCAGGACTTAATAACTACCCAACCTGACAGATATTCTACAAAATTATTTTATATTCTAACCAAGAGACCTTATAGTTCAAAATACTTTGAGGAAATGATCATAAAATGCAATAACTTATTCTATTACAGCATTTCAACATCTGCAATAATTTGGCCAATTTCTTACTATTTAGTCAAGATATCTTGACCACAGTACCACATACCAGTTATAATCCAAACCATTCAGAGACTCACAAATTTTTTCATCAAAATTGTTGCAACCATTGAGAATGGATTTTATATAAAAAACGTATATACAGAAAAAATTATATACATTATACACATTATACACATAAATTACAAGAGTTAAATTTATTAACAAATAATTTCAAATTGCAGTATATTTTTTGCAAACAACACTTTTTGATTAAATGAGTGTTAAGAACACATTTATGAGAGATTTTTAATAAACTAAGCTGTTTAATCTCATGATTACAACAGACTGAAGGTTAAAAAAGGTTAGCTGATGCATCACAGACATATTGTAATATTTTATATACATACACAGATTATGTGTATCCTCATCATGGATAATATTATTTTAATAAACATCGAAGTTTAGTTGTTGCATGGTAAATTGGGCTGTTAAACACCTCATTTTGTAATTCAATACATCATTTTATAAATTGAATAAGTGTGTTTATTTTATACTTAATTAGATATTAGATACACATACGTAATATTTCAATATTTCAATTTGAAAATATAGCTCTTATTAGACATACTCCAAGCAGTTATATCATTTGAATTATCAACACGGATTAGAAGTAATCTACAAAAAGTTCATAATAGTGAAAATTTTCTACAAACATAAATAATATTCCAATAAACTTACCAGACAGTCCCACCACAGATACTGTTACTAGCTTGCCACCAACATTTTCAGACTTCTTAGCCATTGTTAAACTTCTTCACTTCAGTTGTATATCGTAATAAACGTAAATATCACTCGGTTCACACATCACAACGCCAAGCTGAACAGTAAAACAAACAAATGACGATTATGTATCTACGCGAAAGATCATAATGTAAATATTTAACGCCGACACCAACTTGTACTAACATACATACTTATTTGTAACTTAATTCGTATTAAATGTATTTAAAGCTTTACGTTAACTAAACAAAACTTTAAAGTGGACAATGAGACGAATAACCAGCTCAACGGAAGAGAAATTACGGACTGCACGAGTGCCAGATGTACCGATACAGCACGCAGTTCTGTTTCATTTGGGTTCTAATTTGGAAAAGGACCAGCATCAATAGTCAACCATTACACGAAATATAATATTTAAACTAAAATCTTCAATATTCAACAATATATTTAACATAGAGACATAAAATTACTGAATACTCGCAAATAGCCCATCACTTTGACACATTGAATTATATTATTCAGACTTTGAACAGAATCATGCAGTTTACGCAAAAGATGATCTTTATGCATCACTTACATATTTGAGATCGAATTTAAGGTTTTAATTTACATTTTCTACATCTATGGAGATTATTTGTAACGAAAAACGCAATATTTCTTGATTGACACTACTCGCGTTGCTTTGTACAAGACAAGTTGATCGACGATAAGTTACTCTATGGTACGATGAACAGAAATCAGAATGGCCAACCAACCCAAACCCATAAATAAGAATACAGACTATCTTTTCTCATATTGTTTATAATCTGTGTTTTTAATCTAAGAAAATGACGTGCTTCCTTCATCCAAAGACTTCAAAAGTAGAGGGCAGCAGAAGCACAAAATATGGATAGACAGAAGTTAAGCTCATGTATGTACCTCGATTTTGGTTATGCATGTGTGCGTTAGCCTTAGGGTTAACGACCACAAATTACCTAGATAATACAGCTGATGTTAAGCTTCATACAAAGTGTCCAAAAACAACTCACACATAGACACCGTTCACATACACCAAAAATCGGAACAATCGGACCACTTGGATCGCGGTTGTTATTTCCAGCAATATGACATTTATAATACACAAATAAGATAATGTTCCTTAAAAAATGGATAAGAAATAGAATTATTATAACTATTATCGCAGTGATTTTTTTTATTCGACTTTAAATTGCAAATTAAAATTTTTTAGACATCTAGTTGCTACAGAAAGGTACAATAAGTCCTTACTTGTTTGTAATTCAATGATCCGTTACTAAACACAAGTCAATGTAGGATGTAGGAAGTTCTTTGTACGTAAGAGTGTATATACCTTCGATTTTTAATAAATACATTAAATGAAGGATTATATTATTGGACATGTAAAATTATTTTCTTAGTGTTAATTTATGTAATAGGATTTTTATTTTGTTTCCAGTACCTAATATAAGTACAAAAATATTATATAATACAAATAATATGAAATAAACGGATCATATGATTACATAAGTATTACCGGAACTGCCGCAGAACGCAGAAGGCGCTGGGTTTAGTTGCAAATATTGAGTTTACATTCACTATACTTACGCAAAACGAAACAATTTTATTTCTATTATGAGTACCTATGTCTCCAAGTACCTCCTCTTCACAAGTACCTACGTGCAATCACATTATTGCACGTACTTGTGATTATCATTTCGTATAAAAAACATATTATTACAGATAACCTTGAATTACCTGCTTTATTGAATTTTTCATCTAAGGACTCCTGTAATCTTAATTTACAATGATAGCGTTATTATTGTAATTTAATTGTATAATTAGGTAATATGACTAACGCTTACTAAATTACATTACATTTTAATGATTCGAAACGTATACCTTTATTTTAATTTTCCCGTTTAATCCATACCAATAGCTTAAATAACAAATCCAATCCACGACCGTTGCGGAGTCGTTAACCCTTAGGCTAACTAACGCACACATGCATAACCAAAATCGAGGTACCTACATACATGAGCTTAACTTCTGTACTATCCATATTTTGTGATACCTACTTTCATAATATTGTATAAGTAAAAGCTGATGACGAATTTAAAAAACATGCCTTAGGCACGTCGCCGCGTCGCGTTGTAATCATAAAAATATATAATTTATGGTTTAGGTGAAGTGATTTTTTTTAGAAATTATTACACGATGTAAATTGTAAAAAATAGAAAAAACCTCTATTATAACTATTTATTTGGTTACTACGTTATCTAAAAGCCTGGTTGTAAGTTTTGGCGAACCGAACTTTTTATATTGAACTATTGAACTATGTTAGCTGTGACAAATGAAACAGAATTAGTGAACAGATGAACTCCCCCCCCCCCCCCCCGAACCTGATTGAAGAGGTTACAATCAATTAGGCGATTTAGGCTACTCGTCACGCAAAATTGGGCGAATTTAGTTCGCTGATGTCTAGCAACCCTGACCGTCGGAGAGCGTTCGAGATATTTCAAAAACGATCACTACCGAAAATGACCGAAATGAAGAAATGACAGTAATTAGCTTCGCTAGCTAGTGCAGTGTAATGAGTATGGGGGCTTTACACTATACAATTTGCAGAGCGCTAACTGAGCTAGCCTGCTAAAACCGCATAGTGTAAAGGCAGTTAGACAGTAATTAGTGCAGCGTAATGTATGAAAACACTAGTTAGTGCACTGAGTAAGCGCTCTGCAAATTGTATAATGTAAATGTAAAGCCCCCATAATGGCACTATTTAGTGCATTGAGTTAGCGCTCTGCAAATTGCATAATGGAAAGCCCCCATTAAAATTACTAACGACGAGCTGTTGCCTTCCGATTGTCTGATCAGACTATCGGAACCGACTATCGGAGAGAAAAATCGGACGTCTATTGCAGCCCTTACCGACTAGAAATATAGAAAAACTGTCATGAGGACGCTAAAGTTTCCTTTTTTATGGCATCAGCACAGGCAACAGTAACTATAGTCGTACGATAGTCAACGGTCCCGGTTGTTATCGATTGATAGCAGTCGTTAAGCCATGTCGGAGGCCTTCGGGCGGCTTGAAAACATTCGACAGTGCGTTGGCCAGTAACCCCTCCACCAATCCGCATTGGAGCAGCGTGGTGGAGTATGCTCTAGGGCTCCTCAATAATGAGGAGAGACCCATGCTCAGTAGTGGGCCATTAATGGGTTGTAGCTTGTAGCCAAGCCATATTAAGTCCATGCAGCCAAATTATCTCAGAAATGAAGAGAGGCGCTGTCGGACGCATTGGACTAATCATTGCATGCAATTTGATAGGTAGTAACTGACAGATGAATGACCACAATTTACTTGAAATACATAGAGATAGGAATATAGTCCTTATAGATCAATGTTAAAATATGGCTTTTTAACATGGCGGCATTAGTTCACATTTTTGCCATTTCAGAGATAAGTTGGTGGCACTATGTAAAGGAACAAATGTATATTTTAAAGGAAATATTATTTTAGTACTCAGAAAACACTTTTCTTTTTGGACTATGAAGAGTTTTTGGGATTTTAGCTCAAAATAATCACTCCGACGTCCGATTTGACTATGGGATCGGATGTGTATTATGTATTCAAACAAAATGTATGGCACGAGTGCCTTCCGATTGTCTGATCAGACTATCGGATCCGACTATTGAAAATAATTATATTCCTAGCATGGAGGATAGAACTAAGGAGGGTCATCTGTGTATATGAAAAGTGTCCAGTTGTATGCGCTAAATAACAGTTCCAAAATCCTCCACTGGTGGCGCTGGTGGATTCACAGGGTATGGTATGAATCATGGAGGATTATCCTCCATGCCTCCATGCTACTTTAGTCGATAATGACATTAAATTTTTTAACTCGGCATACTTCAATTCAATCAATTCATCTACGATTGCTACATTCATACCATACCCTGTGAATCCACCAGCGCCACCAGTGGAGGATTTTGGAACTGTTATTTAGCGCATACAACTGGACACTTTTTCAACTTTTCTCCCATATAAGATGACTCTCCTTAGTTCTATCCTCCATGATTCCTAGCCTTTGTGAAAATATAGATAAAATATAATAGATATATCTGTGAAAGATATGAACTCATCGTTCAGCTGGTAACACTGTCACATTTGACATGAGCTTTACGAAAACAGAAGCTCTAATGTCGTTTTATATTATTTTCTTGAGAAATGACTTCTACGAATGATGGAAAAGACGTGAAAAATAGTCAAATACTTGGCCAAAAGGCCAAACTATATTATATTGAACTTTATAAGGTGAGTGTACCTGTTATTTTCGTGAAAATGTGGTTTTAGTGTGACGCCGTTGTGGCCGTAAAGTTCACTATAGGTCCGCCATTTTTGTCCTCCTCGTAAACTCTTGTTTTCGTGCAGTTTGTTGAGTATTTATCCAAGTGCGGTATAAAATGTGTGCGATTATGTGATCGATGAAATCTGCGAGGGATCTGCTAAGTGAATATTGTGCACATGTCGGGGTATCCACTTCGTAGTGACGGACAATCGGCCGCAGAGGTATTGGTATAAAATATTGTTCTTTAGTTTTGCTGGCGGTTGTGTTGCTTCTTCCAGTGTTTTGTAGCAAATCGTTTCAATAGTTGCGATTGCCACGTAGACAAATGTTATGTTTGCACTATAGAATCATTGTGTTTGCATGAAGGTCTGAAGAGGTGCTCAGTGACAGCCATACTTGATCATTACCAAGTCACGTATTACAGCATGTATACATTGGGCAAAATATGTATAAATATTATGTGGTATTATGTTGTTGTTAGTGTCAATTTTCACACTTGCACTTATTGTAGGTAGTTTACACTCACATTATATTTTATGTTTAAGAACAGTGTCTTCAATGTGAATAATGGGATGCTTTGTATTTAGCTATACGCTATTTCTTCAGACCTTTTAAATGCTATAACGATTGTAATATTCTGCCTATTTCATAACCTAAAATTTTAAATACCTATTTGTTAATGACATGGACATAGTCAAATGACTCATTGTAAACAACACACATCCAAGTACAAACATTCAAAGGCATAATAAAGCCAACAAACATACTGGAAATCTTTTTGTATATTGATTATTATCAGAATCTCTGGCTATACCCTTTTTGTGTTTGATATGGAATTTATTTTAATAGCAACCCACGGAAATACCAGCATTCGGCTCCTATGTCTTTGATTAATTGTAGAATGATGGTGAGAATTTAATATGCCTTAAGTAAGATTTGCTTACAAGTTAAATTGAACCGTGAGTACAAGTAATAAAGTTGTTTTTAGCGAGGAGTGGCAATTCCAAACTCAGATATAGGCCTGGCTAAATCAAAATAATTTTATTCTATATCAGTAGAATGATATTTCAATATTTATCAATACATATTAACTGTTCTTTGAATATCAAGACTGTATTAACAACAATCTTATCAACTAATGATTTCTTGTAGATAATTCATAGTAATTGAATTTATTATCTTCTAATTTAAAATAATTTTGCTTTGTTAAACACTTCATGTTAAGATAGAAACTTTAAAAGGTTAAAGTTTAGTATCCGGTAGCAGGGGGAGAGGGGGGAGAGTGGGGGTGGGGGGTAGGGGCTTCGATGCTGATTACAACGATACCACTCGCAGCTCTCGGCGACGCACCATTTTCGAGAAAATTGAGAAAAACTATTCTAACCTCAAAGTACCAAATACTCCATATTAACCCGAAAAAATTTGCTTGAACTGTCAAAAACCCTATGAGCTGCCTGCTCTAATACCGCTAATTCGTGAGTTGTTTGACATATTAGGCCTATGTCACTGTTTTCGATGGAACCCCGCTTTGCGGGGTTCCTTTTTCCGCGTGAATAATTACAGCTAACCTTAACCTAACCCATCTGTGTATTTTCTATGCAACTGTCCACCAGTTTGTTTGTCATATTAGGCCTCTGTCACTATTGTCGATGGAACCCCGTTCCGGAGGTTCCTATTTTCCGCGTAAATAATTACAGCTAACCTTAACCTGACCCATCTATGTATTTTCTATGCATCTGTCCACCATTTTGTTTGTCATATTAGGCCTCTGTCACTATTGTCGACGGAACCCCGCTTCGCGGGTTTCCTTTTTTTCGCGTAAATAATTACAGCTAACCTTAACCTAACCATTCTGTCCACCAGTTTAGATGTATGTTATTTTTTACTGGCGGGGGGCTTCGCCCCCCGAGCCCCCCTGACGGGGGGCCTGCGGCCCCCCCGTCCCCCCGCTTCTCCGTCCCTGTCCACAAACTTTTTGAAGTTGGGTTCTTAAAATGAAATAACATAATAATTATTAATAAGGTTTTTGACAGTTCAAGCAAATTTTTTCGGGTTAATATGGCGTATTTGGTACTTTAAGGTTAGAATAGTTTTTCTCAATTTTCTCGAAAACGGTGCGTCGCCGAGAGCTGCGAGTGGTATCGTTGTAATCAGCATCGAAGCCCCTACCCCCCACCCCCACTCTCCCCCCTCCCCCCCTGCTACCGGATACTAAACCCAAGCCCTTTAACCAGGGTTCGAAGGATATATATCAATGATATATATCAATGATATATATCACGATATATATCTGATATATATCCGATATATATCAAGTGATTTTTTGTGATATATATCAATACAAAATTGGTTTACAAATTTTTATAATGTTATGTAATTTTTGGCTTTTGTTACTGTATTTCTACTTCTCAAATGTGCATGGCGATGCAGATTGTAGTAGAGTTGAAACATACTCCCATAGTAGGTAATAGTGAAGTCCTATAATCCTTTAGTACCTAATAGTGAAGTGCAGTAAGCTTGATACCTCGGAATCCAGTAAGTCCGTCAATCCAATCATCCGTCGACTATAAAGTTTTGAAATGTATTCATAACTCTATAACACAATTTTGAAATGATATCGAATATTATATAATATCATATCAAAAATATCCGATATTTTGATATTATGATATTATATATGAAAGGTAGTGCTTGTCATGTGGTACCTTAAAAATTGAAGCGACATCTAGCAAGTGGTTTTTAAATTATCTTTAATAATGTGTAGGGATGTCTAATGGTTGTTACCTCATAATCTTTTAATGATTGTTTAAATTTTTTTTATTTTTTATTTGGTACTTTTTGGTTGATCTCATATAAATTTGAGCGAAATCTGAGGAGTAGTTTCTGAGTTATCCATAATAAAGTTTATTTATGGTTGCTACCTCGTAAAATGTTACTGAATGTTCTGATTTGATGACGATATTATCCGTAATACTTAATGTTTATTGAATTATGGTTGTTACCTCATAAATCAAAATCGACGAATAAAGATTACTAAAAACTACTCGTCAAATGTTGCTCAAATTGAAACTGCATTACACAATAAGTTTTATTTTGCGAATAAAAGAAGAATCATCAAAATCTGAATACTCAGTAAAAAGTAAAAGTAAATTTTAATATGGCTTTAATACAAAATAGCGGATATATATCAACATTTTGATATATATCGGATATATATCAAAAATATCCGATATTTTGATATTTACTATAAATATCGGATATTTTCGAACCCTGCCTTTAACACTAGAAAGACGGGAGCAGTCATTTGACCGGAATTTCAATTTTAAAGTTTGCTTATTCCAAAACTTTTTGACTAAGTTTACTGATAATTTGTGACTTTTATTATTATGAATAAAATGTTAAAAATACATGACCAAAACATTCTCAGTGTTTTTGTTTACTGTTTAAAATGCTGATATACCTACAAAGACGGCGACAGTCATTTGACTGCTGTAACCTGAATAGTGTTTATAATTGTAATATGAGGGTATTACTGTAAACATCTAAATGGTTCTGTTTTATTAGTCAGTCGCTAGAGTGGCAAGCTTCATATTGTACGTATTATTTAGAATATTGTGAATAAATTAGTGTAAAAATTTCTCGAACACTCAAAAATAACGAAATACTTCATTTACTGCAAAATCTACTTCACGATGAGTGGAAATGTGAATCTGAAAGTGCAGAAATTGACAGTGATGATGACATTTTGTTCCCTGCTGTTCGTTCGAGCTCTGATAGTGCAGGCTCTGACCCAGAAGATCAGGTACCCCTTTCGAATTTACGTTACAATAGCAATAACAATAAACGTGTTCGTGGCAAGAGTAGGGGTCACCTTTTGCTTGCCAGTACTGCTCACGAGCAGGATTGTCATTACACGGCCACAAACGGGACCTCATGGGCACTTCTGAGGATATCAAGTCCAACTGATCATCGGGCTTGACAGAATATTATTACTGAGCACGCAGGACCTACATCACTTACAAGAAGGAATTTCAAAGGAAATGTAGCAGATGCTTGGAGATGCATGGATGGCTGTACAAGTGTTTCTTTACATTTTAGATCTAGCAGAAATCAATTCTTACATTTTATATTAGAAATTGACAGGAATAAATATAAAATGGAGAAAATTTATTTTGGATTTTGCGAGTGCACTTAGTGGAAATAATGAAATGGAAATAGGACTTTTTGGTTCTAAGCCTTTGTGTGTAGAACCTATGCCTTCAACTTCTCAATCTTCGTTGCCGATCATCCAGGAGAATCGAAAAAGGCGAAAGTGTTATATTAGCAAATTTCAAAATAAAACAAATAAAGTATGCTATTCTTGGAAAAAGCCACTTTGTGGTTCTTGTAATAAAATTAAAACTTTTAAATGTAAAAACTGCGATAAAATATTATATTATGAGTATTATATGTCGATCAGTAAAGTTCATTGTAGCATTTTTTATATTGATTAAGAATTTTCTGAATATGAGTACTTGCAGTCATTTGACCGGCCGCCGTCTTTGTAGGTAGTCAAATTTTGCCGTCTTTCTAGTATTAAAATATTGCACGAGACTTTTTCTGTGATATATTTTGTAGTTATACTAATTCAATGGTCTTTGAATATCCCTCAGGATATCACCTGGGTTACTCGAGACCTTAAATGTTTATGAATCTTTAGCAAACCATCAAATATCATATTATAATGTGGGTATGATAAATGACAACTTGAGTCTTGGTACTAAAATGTTACATTGTTTTGCAAAATTAAATACTATTTTTTGTAAAATACTAAGCCATTACAACGGCTTTAGAAAATGCTGAATTATGTATTTTTTATTCTTTATAGCATGTATTTTGATTAAAATATTTTTTTTTATTATAGTTTGCTTTATCATCACTTAACACATTTTGTTTGTATTCATTGTAAAAGGAATAACATACAATTCTTCTAAAATTGTTTATTATATCAAGTGTAAACTCTAGAGAATGGAAAATTTCATGGAAAGCCCAAATCTGTGTAGTTACCTATACATAGCATGTGATCGCAGTGATAACCTAGTGGTTAAGAATTTTTCCTCCTATTTTGGAGTCATGTGCGATAAAAGGATTTAAATGTCACTTGCTGCAAACGGTGAAGGAAAACATTGTGAGTTTATCTGAATGCTGAAGAGTTCACAAAGCTGAGTGGTGTGTGAAATCCTCCAATCCGCACATCGCCAGCGTGGTGGACTAAGGCCTTAACCTTCTAATTCTGAGAAGAGACCCTTGTTCAATGGTGAGCCATGATGGGTTGAGATGATGATGATGATGCATAGCATTATAAGTATATTTGTGTAAGGTAGAACCAGAGTGGTCCAAGTGACATTTTGCATTGACCCCCGATTTTGGCAAAAAGATCTCCAAAACTCAATATTCTTTTATTCCACTTTGATCCAATTGCAGTTCAGTTGCAGACTTGCAATTCAGAAACATTGTCTAGGGCAATTGGATCAAAGTGGAATAAAAGAATATTGAGTTTTGGAGATCTTTTTGCCAAAATCGGGGGTCAATGCAAAATGTCACTTGGACCACTCTGGTTCTACCTTACACATTTGTGCTATTAGGTGAGGCCTATGTCAGCAGTGGACTTTTAAGAGACTGATAGATAGAGGGATAGTAAACCCACCTTTTCTTTGCTTCTACTTTGGTAAGCAAAAAACAGGCTGTTGCTTAGTTTGGACACCAGTACGGCTATTCTGTAAGAAACAAACTCGATATCGAAGCTCACTCAGGTGAGTTGTGTCACTTCGATTGCGGGCTTGATTGGCGCTGCCGTCGGTTTTAATTTTAACAGAACGCAATGTACGTCAAAATTCAAAATCTCACCGCGGATTCAGCTATCGAGATGTCAAAGATATCCTTACAGAATATCCTAGCAGATCTCCATTGTATTACATTACAATTGTTACCATTGATAACTTAACAAAATATTACTACACTTGGTGTAAATAAATTGTCAGGGGCCGTCCATTAATCACGTGAGGCTTGAAAGGGGGGGAGGGGCTCCATAAAAAGTCACGAAATATCACAAGGGGGGAGGTAGGGTAAAGTAGTATATCACGTGTATTTATTTTTTCGGCAAGCGCGAGATGTACTCAACCGAAAAGCGGCGTTACATATATGTATTTATTTCTTCGTCAAACGCGTACAAAATCGAAAATTCTTAATTTGTTTAGGTAGGGGTTGAAATGTATAATGGTTAAATAAAAATTTCATATTTAGATATTAAATGTATTATTTTAGTTCTTCAGCATTTTATTTTAAACTTTAATAATAATGATTGATGATTGTATGCCTATTGTTTATCAGACCATTGTTTCTATAAATATTTAATGTTATAGTATTAGAAAATGAATTTTTCTGTCACATTTGTCTAGCATACAACTCTGATAAACACAAGTGCCATAAAAGTCTGAATATTTGTGTGACAGGAGACAAAAATACTATTTGATGACTTTGGGGATTTCTGTAATGTTATCTTTGACCAAATAAAGCATGTTTTTAGATATTGAATATTATCTTTATTATTTGCGTGCTAATTACCTTAGATTTTATTTCTAAGTTTTTACAGTGTGTTCTGCACTTTAAATCCTGCTGATTTGTCAGTTCTTGAGCCATGTAAGAATAGAGAAATAGTAAAGAAAGTTCTACTGTCTACTATCTCTGAAGCCCTTTCTGTAGGCATTTATTGTCGTTTGCTAGGCAGGCTTGAAAAAGAAATCGAAGAATCAAATCGATAATATTAATGATAATAATAATTATATATTGATTAAACAATCCATACATGAAGTCCTACCATCAAAGAGGCAACCTTCTGCCTTGTAACACCCCTGCCTATGTCAACAAAACAGGTTTGCGTAGGCTGCCTAAGTACAGCCACGATTTACGTTGCCATCTGAAAGTTTATTTCCATCTATTTCAGACCCTCGAGGCGCGCCTGAGCGTCGAGTCTGATCTCGGCGCGCGCACCAGCCTCCTCTGCGAGGCATGGCGGCGAGTGCACTGCCTCTGCCAGCACTCGGCCGCCTCGACACATCCGCACCTCATCAGCTGGCTACAGCGGCACACCGCGCAGACTATTCTTCAGGTATTGGCTGTGGACGTTCTTGAGCCGAACTCGTATTTGAGCCTCAAACCATGAACATGTTAATTGTTAATTGTGACATAAGGTATTTGTCTGGTTGTTTTGTTACTTTTGTTTGTACCTATCACCAGAAGACCAAGTTGTATTAACAATTTATAATGTAAGCATTTGCTTCAGTTTTTCATACTGACTAGAATTATTTTATTCAAAAGAGATGAAGTAATTTCTCTCTGCTTCTCCATCTCAGGTGTTTTACTTTTACCTGTACCTAGTCTAAAAATTTGCAATTTTTTTTTAAATTAAAAGAAAGACGATTTTCTAATCATTCGGGCAGTGTCGTTAAATACATTACTAACATAAGACATTATTCCCCAGAGCGAATGGCGGCAGCTATCGACACACAAGGACAAGCATGACGCGCTCGCGGCGGCGATAGACTTCTTCATCCTCGAATGTCACGAGGCGATCATCACGCGGCAGACGGCCGCGCCGCCGTGGGAGACGCAGCTACTGGAGCGGGCGGAGTGGTTCAAGACCGCCATCCCGGACCCCTGGGGGAACGCGGTGTTGAAGGCCCTACTCGACCCCACGGGAGAGCCGCCTAGTGATGAACAGAGTAAGTTCTGTTGTGTTTGTAACTAGTAAACGTAGCAAGTAGGAACTGATCAAGATAACATAAACGGTTTTATTGAACTAAATCTTACCACTATATATTATTGAAAATCATTCCCAAATTGTTGAGAAGTTTATGAGATTAGTGTGAACATGATCATAAAAACAGACAAAAATTCTAAAATTGTGTTAATTAAAATCCTCTTTACTTTTCTTCATTATAGGTATATCTTCCATGTACAGGAATCAATCAGTTACAGATATATTACATATTCCCAAATTGTTGAGAAGTTTCTGAGATTAGTGCGAACATGATCATAAAAACAGACAAAAATTCTAAAATTGTGTTAATTAAAATCCTCTTTAATACTTTTCTTCATTATAGGTATATCTTCCATGTACAGGAATCAATCAGTTACAGATATATTACATGTATAGATATGTAATGAAAAGACTTATCAAGTATTTAACACATTGTACTAAGTGGCTCTGAAGCATACTTAAACATTATAATCACTTCAGAATGACTCATTAGAAAAGTAAAGATTTAAACATGTATACTCTGGCGGCCCTAACTATGCGTTCCTGACACATGTCAATTTGTCATGACTAGTGATGTACAATAAATAACATTATGCGTTGTAAAAAATAACAATAACAACATGCATTCATTATGCATAATATTTATTCAATTTATATGTTGTTATTTTTAAAGGAATTATGATTCAATATATTCAATAATAATTTCGTTATGTAAATAAAATTTTAAGGAATCAATTAATTGAATTTAATCATAATTTCTGAATGTAATCAAGAGAAAAAAATTAAAATGTTTTATTTATTTATTTTATTTTCATTTGATTCACCTGAGTGATATTATAACACAAATTTTCCTAAGCTATGTTTGGGCGTACCTTTATTATAATAATATTATTAACTTTATTGAATACTTAGTACATTATATACCATATTATAAAATTATAACGTTTTATTTTATATTTTACCGACATTGTATTAAGATTACAAAAATATTCGATTACAATATTGCCTTGTTATTATGTCACATCACTACAAAAACAAAAAGTTGATATGACATGGATATAACCTTGAACGAGCGCCGTTTGACGTTGTTTTCTTTTAAAAGGTATTGTTTTGTATATTTGTTATTTATGTAATTGTAATAATTTTAGCCCAAGATTAATACAATTATTGTAAGTTGGCATAATTATTTGATTTAATGTTTGATTTTAATGTTATCACTCGTTAATAAGGCAATTAAAAGATATTAAAAAATTGACAATTAATTGTACGCCAGTTCAAAGTTACATCGCCCAGTCGAATGACAGACTTCAGGAACGCATAGTTAGCGCGGCCTCACTATAACAATGATAAATTGCAATGTAAGAGATAACACTGAGCAACTTAATACTGTTACCGAAGAAAACAATGTGATGATGTGGCTATATTTATGGAATGATGATTGGGGGATTCTCACATTCTTAAGTAACAGCCTCGCATGAAGTTTGTAATCAAAATAATATTGGTGGCTAGTATGTTCATAAATCAATGAAAAGTTTTTAAATTGTTTTTGTGTTACACTTTCCTGTTTGAAGTATTTTGAAGTATGTTGAACAATTTGTAGTACAGTTGTAATTTTGTTAAAATTTAACAAGCATTGCTCTTATTGAGAGTGTTATTGATATGTTTTATATCCTTAACATTACATAATGAGTCAGTTTTTATTTATCTAGGGATGTGTACTTAAAGACTTGAATTAATCCTCTTAAATTAAGTCTATTCTTAGCTATTGATGAAAAATAAAACTTGAAATATTTTTTTAGCCCATTAACAGATGAATTTCCATAAACAAAATCTCAAATAGTAATCTAAAAAGTAGAAACCTAACCAACCTTCACACAGACATGAATCCCTTCTTCTTCCAAGATAACTCACCGTGGGGTTTTGTTGAAGCGATGGCGTAAATTGACTTTCGAAAAGTGTTTGTAAAAAACCTATTTGAAATAAAATATTAATTTATCATTTACTTATTTTGCTACCTCTGCAAGCCTCTTAATACTGCTTATTCATATGTTTAAATCATACTGTTATCCCCAGTAATAGAATGGCTGAAGGAGGAGCGAGGCGTGTTCTTCGTGACGAGGCTCCGTCAGCTGGCCTCGTCGAAGAAGACGGTGGACATTGCGCTGAGCCTCGCCTCCGCTGTGATGGAGCGCGTGCGGGCCTGCGCTACGCCCGTGTCGGACTCCGACCAGGGGAATACTGGTAAGTTAATTAGACAACGCTCGTTGCAGTTTTCTGGGCTTAGGGACTGACAAGGACATATTTTTCTGGCCAAGGCAGGTCCGACCCCTGGCGAGCAGCAGTAGTTATGTTATGCTATTTTCTCGGACTGAAATATAACATTATGTGTAAACGAAAGAAATTCATATGCGAGAGAGTACTCGCCAGCGGTGTGAACAGTTAGCGAGTACTCGTTGAGATCTGAGATATATGCGTCTCTTTTGTTTATACAGAATCTGATATCTTTTGTACGTGTCTCGAGCGAGTGAATAGCCGGGATTCACTCGCCAATTCACCGGCGTTGGAACACCTGCTTGTTGCTGTTGAGTTGCTGTTGAGAATTGTTAAAAGACCGTGATTTGAACTAGAACTTATACAGCAACTTGAATTGTTTGTAGCCCGATTTTATTGTTATTGTTGTTCAAATTGTGTATTTTGCACACAGAAGAGCAACATACTTCAGGTACAACATTCACGGACAAGCTTACAAACGAGGCTGGCTTCACTACAGAAGAGTGGGACCTGATAACGGACATCGAGTTTGTCTTGCTGTACTCGGATCGGTCGAAATGCATCGCGCTGGTGAGTAAATTTAGACTTAAAATGTTAACATTCTTGATACATTTGGACAGACGGAATGTGTTCATTGATTAATGTTGATCAGAATTAAAATATTCAATAACCAATACAGTGTTATGTCTAATTATAGTTACAACTTGTCATATTTATATTGTTTTTTTTTTGTTGGCACACAGGCAAAGCAAACGCCGCTCAAAAATGGTTACCAACTTGTGGAGCGACTTCACTGCCGGCTGGAGTCATCGTCGCGCGAAAAGAGGTTGTGGAAGAATGCCAAAGACGTGGCCACCCTTATTGCACAGGTGATAGAGGCCATTTCGTTACTTTACACTTAATGACACTGTGGGTGGGCTATTTAGTTTTTTTTTGTCGCAAATCATGGTATAGAAATACATGACAAGTGTTTGCTACTACAATCAAGTTCCTTTTTGGCATCAATTATATATTTGGCAAAGGGAGATCTCCCGTAAGGCGAGACGACATGCCGAAGGGGCGTCCGAGGTCCTAAGTGAATGTTCGCGGAGAGTTGTATATATGCTGCCGATGTATAAATATTCGATGGCGTGATTCAGGCGTCGATGATGTCACCGTTTGACGTGAGTGCGTGGCGCCACATATTCTAAATTGATTTACGTTTTCAGCTGATAGCTCGCTGCATGGTGGTACCGATCTGCTCGGGTATGCCTCGCCTGGCGTTAGCTCCAAGTGAATGTTCTCGGGCGTTGTTTATATGCGAGCGATGTAGAAATTTTCGATAGCGTGATTCAAGCTTCGGTGACGTGACCGTGTGTCGTGTTTTCAGCTGATGATAGCGCGCTGCATGGTGGTGCCGGTGTGCACGGGCACGGCTCGCTCGGCGCTGTACGGCTGCGCGCGCTCGCTGGTGAAGCTTCTGGCGCCCGACCGGCTGCCGGCCACCATGGCCGCGCTGGCCGCGCCCGCCGCCACCGCGCGCCACCTGCACACGCTCGCCGTGGCCGTGGACGCCCAGGTATGTATGAGTGGTAGTAGCCCGCTGTATGGTGTACCGGAGTGCACGGGCACGGCTCGCTCTCGCCGTGGCTGTGGACGCCCAAGTATGGGTATCGGTAGGGTTGCCAGCTCGCCAAGTCTAAAAGTCAGATCCGTTTTTCCGGACATTTGGGTAAAGTCGGACATCGTATACAAAATCATTATTATCCAAAATGAAGGCATCAGTCATTATGCAGAAGAAGTTTTGTTCGTATGCAATAAAGAAATCAATTGTACACTACCTTCCTGATGACTAAATCCAGATGATGTTATCGTGAACTTTTTTTTTCAGTGCAAGGATGAACGCAAGCCTTTCGTCTGCGAACTGTACATTCGTGCCATTACGGCTGGCATGAACGAATTGGAGAGACTAAAATTAACTAAAGAAAAGGTATTTAATTTGTTTGGTATTATTTTCCTATACCTATCTCTTTGTTGTTATGTGTATGACAAACATCATGTGGATTTTTAAAAATTTGCCATGTACAGATTTGTAATAAAACTGTAATTATTGATTGCTGTCTTATTCATATTATTTCATTTGTGCAACGTGTAAAACAACCTTCCCATCCCCCCAGGAGTCAGAAGCCCGCACGGCGGAGAAGATCCTCGGCTCGTGGTTCACGGGTCTCGGTACCCTACTAGGTGCGAGCGCTCGCCTGACCTACGAGTGCGCGCTCACCGCGTTCTCGCTGCACCCGTCGCCCGCGATGTACGAGCGCATCCGCACCGCGCCGCGACTGTCGCCGCCGCCGGTGGCTAAGGTATGTGTGTAGCGGTGTACTACCTACAGCAATATAGAAGATCCTCGGCTCGTGGTTCACGGGTCTCGGCACGCTGCTGGGAGCTAGCGCGCGGCTCACCTACGAGTGCGCGCTCACCGCGTTCTCGCTGCACCCGTCGCCCGCGATGTACGAGCGCATCCGCACCGCGCCGCGACTGTCGCCGCCGCCGGTGGCTAAGGTATGTGTGTAGCGGTGTACTACCTACAGCAATATAGAAGATCCTCGGCTCGTGGTTCACGGGTCTCGGCACGCTGCTGGGAGCGAGCGCGCGGCTCACCTACGAGTGCGCGCTCACCGCGTTCTCGCTGCACCCGTCGCCCGCGATGTACGAGCGCATCCGCACCGCGCCGCGACTGTCGCCGCCGCCGGTGGCTAAGGTATGTGTGTAGCGGTGTACTACCTACAGCAATATAGAAGATCCTCGGCTCGTGGTTCACGGGTCTCGGCACGCTGCTGGGAGCTAGCGCGCGGCTCACCTACGAGTGCGCGCTCACCGCGTTCTCGCTGCACCCGTCGCCCGCGATGTACGAGCGCATCCGCACCGCGCCGCGACTGTCGCCGCCGCCGGTGGCTAAGGTATGTGTGTAGCGGTGTACTACCTACAGCAATATAGAAGATCCTCGGCTCGTGGTTCACGGGTCTCGGCACGCTGCTGGGAGCTAGCGCGCGGCTCACCTACGAGTGCGCGCTCACCGCGTTCTCGCTGCACCCGTCGCCCGCGATGTACGAGCGCATCCGCACCGCGCCGCGACTGTCGCCGCCGCCGGTGGCTAAGGTATGTGTGTAGCGGTGTACTACCTACAGCAATATAGAAGATCCTCGGCTCGTGGTTCACGGGTCTCGGCACGCTGCTGGGAGCTAGCGCGCGGCTCACCTACGAGTGCGCGCTCACCGCGTTCTCGCTGCACCCGTCGCCCGCGATGTACGAGCGCATCCGCACCGCGCCGCGACTGTCGCCGCCGCCGGTGGCTAAGGTATGTGTGTAGCGGTGTACTACCTACAGCAATATAGAAGATCCTCGGCTCGTGGTTCACGGGTCTCGGCACGCTGCTGGGAGCTAGCGCGCGGCTCACCTACGAGTGCGCGCTCACCGCGTTCTCGCTGCACCCGTCGCCCGCGATGTACGAGCGCATCCGCACCGCGCCGCGACTGTCGCCGCCGCCGGCTATTAAGGTATGTGTGTTTGGCAAAGGGAAGATCTGCCAGGCGAGACGACATGCCTGGGGGGCGGCCGAGGCCCCCCCAGTGAATGTATTCGAGGCGTTGTATATATGCCGGCGATCGACAATTCTTCGATAGCGTGATTCAGGCTTCGGTGACGTCACCGTGTGATGTGTGTGCGGTGTCGCCACATGTGTAGCGGCGCGATACCTACAGTAATATAGAAGATCCTCGGCTCGTGGTTCACGGGTCTCGGCACGCTACTGACTGCTGTGTGACACAGATATTTAAAGTATAGATACGACTTTACCATAGTTCAGACGGGCGTCAATGTCGTGATGAGCTCGTAAGCTCGTCCCATCGCAGTAGCTTGATGGAAGCAGCGAACGGTGCAGGACACAGCACGTCAATTTTTTGTTGTAACTACGTCTGTAAAGCCATAAAATATGCCTACCTGTGTTTTCAGAAAGTGTTGCAATGGCATAAGAAAACAAATAAGTCCATTATAATCACATTTCTAATGTAAATTTTGAATTATTAATTATTTTCACTATTTCTAAAACAATTACCCTCTTGCTGCCGCCGCCCATGACATAGGACAAGACACAAATAGGGACAAGGGTGGTAAGTCCAGTTACTAGATGGTGTTAGAATATTAGTTGGTTAGTTTGTTAATAAGTGTAAGGACTTGAACAGTAATACCCTCTTATAGTGCTTGTCTGTTCCGTTGTACATATTTTCCGCAAACAAAAGTTAGTCTTTGTCACTTTCCAGCTTTTTCACTCAATAGAAATAGCTAAATAACATATTTTTTTATAATCATGTTTACAGGATATACAAGAACCAGCAGTGGAAACAAATTCCGAGTTTGGCAGTTGGGCCACTGACAGTCGTTCTCAGACGAATTTCGTGAAGACGTCGGAAACGTTGAACTTGAAGAAGTCACAGCAAAACTCCAATGTGCTGTCGACCGCTGTGCTCAACGAGGGCGAAGCGCTAGGCCTTAGCCCAGAGCTGTGTCAGGACCTCATATCGCTGTTGTCTGGACCTAGGGTTAAGACGCTGTCTTGGGATATGGACAAGTAAGATATTATATATTATCCTTTCAAATTATTAATGAATCAGATTAGACACTTCTAAGTTATGTTGGGCCTTAACATGTTTTGTAGAAATGATTAAGCTCTTTCTTGATTGTAAAGACAAATTGACAAACAGATAAGCGAAAATTATGCCTAGTAATACTTTTTCTTTAAAATGTTCTATTCCATATATTATAGGCGTTGATAAGTTACAATTGTATTGTGTTTATTGACTATTCCTTTAACATTTACTGTTCTTCAACAGAGAGATGTTAATAGAAAACTGTCGATCATACATGGAGCGTACAAACGACGGCACTAAAGGGCTCACCACCGAACTAAAATACCTCAACCTCGACCCGAACTCATTCAATCATTTACCCGAAGAAGCCGATGACGACGAAGGCGATATTTTCTACGGTATTGAAAAAGGTAAGCTTTCATATCCTTATATTGCAGCCCTAGATCATAAAGATTCGGGTAGCGACACGGAATATAGATATAGGTGGAAGTGCGATACGTCAAAATTATTACTGAAACCGGTGTCGCCACACACAAACAAATTTACTCCCATTTTGCTCCACAAATAGTGAAGAGTAGTTTTAATTGGTCGCATATATGTAAAGCTTAAATACCCTAAATTGTACAAACTTTAATGCAAAAACACATCTTGACTCTGAGCAATAGAGTTGGCTTTTCTATAAAGAAAGTAACGTATTTGCGACATTTTGTATTGACCAGGTGGCAAGTGATATTTGTGAAAAATATAATTTGATCTTTATTTGTAAGCAGTAAGGTTAAATTTTCAATGATTTGTCAACCATAATTCCCGTTATCGTTTAGTGATTTGACACAAGCGTGATTTTATCGATAAATGTTTGCAAATAGGTGTTATTATTTATAGGTGTTATTTATTATTATTATTATTTAACTTAATTTATTATATTGTTTATTCATTAATTTTCTGCTAATTAAAGTCATCTAAAACGTACGAACTTTTTATAACGATATTTTCGTAAATGGCAAGTGAAGCACTGCATTTCTGCCTATAAGGAGAGCACGCCCCTGTTTGTTAGCGCATAACATATCTTTATTTATATAATTTATCTAAGCAGGTTAAAATTTTAAAGATGTTACATTACAATTGCTCACTATTGTAATAATAACTAATAAAATGTCGATAAACTTTTTTCGCATCACCTACGGAGACAGAGATATAGAGGTGAATGAACCAAAAAAAATTAGATGACACGTGTAAGCTAAAGCAAGCTTTATTGCCCATTCCTTATGGTTGATTTCAGATTAAAATATCTATTAGGTTTTAAGTAATTGAAATTAAATTACGATAATAAGATTTATTGCAAAAACTTCACTTACCGGTGATATGAAACACCTCCATTCTTAACATTTCTTGTTTTACTATTATTTTTACACTGCAAAACGGAACAACAAACCATAATTTCTCTGAAATACCGTAAAACAAATAGTGACACGAGACGTCCGTTCTTGAACCGGATGACAGCGATGACTGAAGGCAAGTTTGCGACACAACACAAACTAGTGGCACGCGGGCCACGCCTACATCGCACTTCCACCTATTTCTATATTTCGTGGGTAGCGAAATGGTTACTATGCTGGTTCACCGTCCGAAGAGTCCTGGGTTCGATTCCCGGCGAGATGGGAATTTTAATGACGAGTTTTTGTCCATGGCACCCTCGCAACATGGAATCCTAGTGAGGGTATTGGTTGTATATAGGGTATAATCCGTGCGCTACCACAGTAATTGTATACTACTTTTTGGAACTGAGAAGCGCGATGAGAAGCGTCGATGAACCGTAGCGTTAACAAACTCACGTCGCAACTCGGATTAAGTTAAGTAGTTGCGTATCCTATACGCGTGAATTTTTGATTGAGTTTTATTTTAAATAAGAGATTATTAGCAATTTATTAACAATGAGTGATTATTCCCATGAAATAAATATGAGTGGCATTGAAAAGTTGCAATAAGTGTATAATAATGCACCTAAATATTTTATTAAATTGCCTTCATCCATGAAATATTTTTCTGTTTAATAATCCTATAATAAATCGTAAAAATAATTCATAAGTACAATACAATACAATACAATACAATACAATACAATAACACTTTATTGTACACCAGTAAAGTAACAACGGTAATACTTACAGAAATATCACTAGTAGCACTACTACTTAACAGTAAAATACCTACTATGTTGTTAACATTAAAAATATTATTTGTAATTATTTGATTTCTTCTGCACTTTTTTCTCAACGCTACCACAACGCTCTATGAAAACTGTCATTTTCGATTTATTTCGACAAGGTTCCTTACCTCCGTGATCGCGCACGGGTTATAGCGTTAATTATGCTATTTTGAAGGAGTGTGGTTGCCATCACGATTAAATTGGAACTTTTATTTTACCACTGTTAGACAAGTTATTATTCATTTTTAACACAGGTTATGAACATCTAGTGGAATTGCAAGAACCAGAAGAGATTTGGGAAGACGCGTTTTCTGATCTAGAAAGAACTGAAAGTTGTTATAGTACTGAAAATGAATCTTCAGTACCTATGTCTAAAGGAAAAAAGAAAGTAAAACCAAGGCGACATTCCTTTTCCATGGAAGAAGAGGTATTAGACCCACTTAGTGACATCGTGCCCAAAACGAAACATCGCAGCCATAGCAGTGAAAGTACTAAAAAACAAACAAAAGAACATAGTAAGGAGCGAAGTAAAGAAAGAAAGAAAAAGGAAAGACAACCAAAAGACAGCAGTCAGAGTGCAAGTAAAATCAAAGTTAAGAAAGATAAAGAAAAATCTAAAAATACTAATGAAGCAGACCTTATTGCAGTCGATGTAAACAAATTGCTACAGAAACCAAAGAAAGAAAGGAAGAAGAGGGAAAAGAAAGAGAAAAAGGAGCAAAAGCAAACTTCGAAACCTACTGGTCTTTCGCGTTTGGTAGGCAAAAAGATCATAAAACCAAATATGTATAACACTAACGAGCAAATAATAAAACGAGATACTGAGACTGATTTTAATAATCAAATATTTATCACCGATAGCGATTATGATAGTCAAGGAAAATCCTCCATAGCCTCTGTGCATACTGAAGGAAATGATCCTGACGTATTGTTTGATGGACTTTTCTCTATGGATGACATTAGGTCACCAGAAAAGACTACTGTACCAGCTACAAATAAAACGAGGCCATTTCAAGTAGGCAATGATAATTCGTCGAAAAGAAAAAGTTTATTTGATAGTGCAATCAAATCTGCCCAACACATAAACTCATTTTATATGCGGAATGATAAACAAAATAAAGAACTGACTAGACCCTCGTCGGCTACTCCATCATTAGCAAGGAATGTCAATGAAACATCTCACCTACCTTTGTATAGTCCAACACCTGGTCGAAATGAAGCCATGGATGAAGTAAAGCTAGGTATAAAAAGACTTATTGAATTTAGAAAACAAAAAAGTGCGACTGATCTTCTCAGCAAAAATAAACATCGATTAGAGCTAGAACGTCTGGCAGAACTAAACAAAAGAAAGAATTATGAAGGAAACAGTAAGTTTGCTAATAAACTTGGAGTAGCAAACAGACCGGAAAGTGAGTCTAGAATCCTTCCAGGAAGTCCTAAAGCTATTTCAGTCCCTGATATACCAAAAGTGTTTATTAATAAGACTCAAAGCCAACAATTTAATCATTTAAAACATGAAGTTGATAGTTACCTGTTAAATCAAGGTAACAGTATTGAAAATAGCATGCAATCCCAAACATTGTTATTGAATAATCTTAAAGGAGCAGGAGTTCCGGACAATTCTGATGAATCCGCTATCAAATCTTATCCGAATTTAAATAAATTTGAACAAAAGCTGTATAATATGTTCCACCAGAGCGAATCTAGCAAGACTAACGCGAATAATGTTACTAACACATCACTCTTTAAGGAATCGGATGTTAATACTATGGCCAGAAATAATGTTTCAAATACTGATAAAAGTAAATTACACGACTTTATCAAAGAGTTACAAAGATCAAATAATGCTGGTGTAAGCAAAAATAACCCAAGGCTAACTGGGCTTCATACAGATTCATCGTCACTTTATTCCTCTATACCTACAAAACATAGTGCCAAACAGATTAAACCGGCTAAGAAAGTAGAAAATGCACCCAATACATTTGCTCGTCTTAAATATATGCATAAAAATAAACAAGGTGATAATGTGTGCAAACAAAATAGTGACCATGTGACTCCAAATGAATTGCATAAATCTTCCTATTCAGAGTACGTCAAAGACAAGAATGTTATTGATACATTGTTATCACGTGGCGATTGCACTGTAATAAGGAAAGTTGACAAAGCGCTTAAGAATAAAGAGAGTCCTTCAAAAAATTGTCCAACTTCAGTATCTTTGCTAAATGTTAATCAAACAATTGCAAAGAAAGCAGTTATGGCGAACGAAAGACTCATCAGAAAATCACCACCTCCGCTAATTTCAACCCTTACGTCTACTCAGGCTATACGCACTTCAACACCTACATCTACAACGCTAACCAATTGCAATGAAGATCAGCTTCGATTATTACATTTACACAACAGTAATTTTTTTATTACAACACCTCAAATAACATCTGAAGTAGTTATCAATAAAGGAGTTAAAAACATACCGCCACCTAACTCCTCTTTATCGTCAAATTTACAAACCTTTAGCCATCTTCTTGATGATGAAATTAATAAGCGCTTACAGGGTTGTCCGATAAAAATACAACCGTGTCAAAGTACTCCAAGTCACAAACAAAACCCTGTTACAGTTAAACCCAAATTATCAGGCATCGCCAGGACAAAAGAAATAACTACAAAGCACACCATGCGTCATAAGCCAGAAATAAACAATACCAAAGAATGTAACGTTAATCTTAAAAGTGAAATAAAGAATGACACGGCTCAACAGGATTGGGAAAAGGTTTTAAATGACCTTTTGTCTCACAAGACGCCATCTCGTGGTTCTTACACGCAGAATATATTAACAAACAAAGATATAAACGAAATGCCAAGTAATACTTCAAGTAATCGAAGAATTGCTGATTTGGATTCTCGTAATAAAATAAATTATAATGCATCGACTACATCTGGAAAACTTACAGATTTGATTATCGATACTGCCATGAAACAAAATAAACAGGTGATTCAACAAACATCAAGTACGTCGGTGGAAACGAACACCAAGACATTAATAAATGACACAGTGTCTTTGAGCGACGCTGTAATGACAAATAATAATGCATCTCCTGTAGTAAACAAGCCATTGTTACTGAAGGCCAATGATACGTTAAAAAAATCAAATCATACTATCATAAAAAGACTTACTAAATCTACAGAAGCGAAATTACCGTACAAAGTTAATATCAATGTACCACAGACACACACGGAACCAATAATAACTAATGTGCCCTCCTCAGAATATGATATTTTAGGGGAACTAATGGATGATGACCTAAGACAAGAAATTGGTGAATTATCTTCAGATGAAGAAAGCTTCTCTTCGTCTCATGTTGTTACAAAAGGAAAAGTCAAAAGTCTTTCCAACAAACTGCAAAATGTGGTAGCAAGTCCTGATTTATCGTGTAATTTGAATGTCCTTCAAAATCCATGCACATATGAACAAGCTGTTCCAATATTAAAATCGGACATTAAGATATCTGAAGCAGGAAAAAAAGAAATATCCACGACAACATCCTATGAAACTACGAATGTTATAAAAAGCAAACCTGTACATAATACTATTTACATGAACGAGGAGGGAAAATGTCAAACAACACAGCATGAAACTAAGACCTGTAATATTATTCATGAAGCACCAAGTAGCATTACGTCAAATGTACCGCTACAACAACAAAGAAAATGTATAGATAATAACAATAGCGTTAACAATGTGGCACAGATTTTAGATTCTAGAACATCTAATATTTGTAATTCATTCGTGCATAATGCTCAACAAAGTAATGTTAATTGCAGTAATCAAAATATAGTCAACAATAACTCCCGTTTAATAACATCATTGAATCAAAACAGTGGAAGTGTTCTAATTAACGTACCTCTACAACGACCACCCGTCAAAAACGTTGTTCTTATAAGACCGGAAATTGTTTATGAGCCATATACAGTGCAAGTTCATCATATTCCGGAAACCTTGAACTCCAATATTGGTAAATTGGATGAAAATACGTTCGTGACAGTTAACGCTATACCTACGTTATCGATGTTTGGGGCACAATTTGCAAATCCTATTATCAATCCTGTTATTATTAGTAAAGCTATTACTGTACCGATAACTAAGAATATTGAATCAGTGGTTGTTAATACTTGTAATAATAGTGATATTAAAGAAATCGAAAAACCTGCCTCTGCAGACATCGCACATAATAACGGATTTTCAAGTGAACAAAACACTGCAATGAACGATGTAGGGTTTATTCATACTACGACTAACACAAAACTTAACAACTGTAAACTAAATGGAGATTCTGAAAGGAATATACTTTCCAATGTTGAGGAAAAACAACATATGTCCATAGTACACTATCCTGCTAAAAAAATGGATTCAGAGAAAATTTCTGCGAAGAGAGGAACATGCATTGGCAAGTTGAGTCCCAATAATTCTATACCAGTTAACAGTATTTCAAACAATTCGTGCTCGTATATTTTAAATGAAAACAGCGCCCTTGTAGACAATGCAACTAAACCTCACCCTAGGACTGATATAAAAATAGATGATTGCCTGTTAAATAAGAGCGATAACATGAAAAATTATTGTGAAAAACAAGAGAATGTCAATGTAACCACATTATGTTCTACCCCAAATGTCACTAGTAATATGGATCCAAAAAATTCTAAGGTGGAATCCAAGCTTCTCTGTAGCAGTTTTAATTATGGTAAAATCGAGAATGCACCAAAGAATTCTATCTTATATCCATTAAGAGAACGTTGTAGATCGAACATTGTAGATGGAATAGTTGTCCCTAATTCTAAAACTAATCTCTCAATAACTGATTCTGTTACAAAAAACAATGAAAAGAAGATTCCGTCGATCGTAGAAGAAAACGCAAGTATTAAGGCATTACTCCAAGCACCTACTATTAACAAAGCAAATCAAAAATCTGCAGAAGTCAGGAATCGTAGTACTAGTACTAGCAAAATCCAGAGTGCAACACCAATAATTTCGAATCCTTTTTTCTCCACTGGACAATGTTTAACGTCCGATGTGATTCACTACAAACCTAAAAATGACGTAAAAACTAATGAATGCACACCCAATAAGAACTGCGAAAGAAAAGTTTTATCTGAAGTACAAGAAAAACATACAGTAAGCTTTCCTGAAAAGACAGTTGTAAAATCTACTCATGGAACTGAAGATGAAATAAAAAAAGATTTTCTTAAAACTAGAGAAGAACGGATGATAAAGAAAAAGACAGCTATATTGAACAGACAAATTCATACGTTCAGTGATGTGGAACCCATTCCACTGAGTTACGCCCCTATAAACACACAAAACAGAACAAACAAAATCAATACTGCCGATGATAACTTTTTAAGTAGCACAAAAATACCATCATTGGCAACATTTGAAGATTCAACAACCAATAATGAATCTAAGAATCTTATATTCGATAACATTAACAAAAGCGCTGAAATATTACCAAACGCTATAGTTTCCAATAGTTCTCAGTCTTTGCTTGTAGATGGTTCAAAAGAGAATAACGGAAGTAATAAAAAAGAAAGTATTCGAGTACGGCTTCGATCATTTAATAAAAAAGAAGATGGCTCACCTACATTGCAACAAAATGAAAAACTTAATAACGCTGGTAAAACTAAAACAAAAGTAAGGCTAAAAGTAAAAAAAATACAGGATAATTTGAAACGATACAAGTGTAAAGCAGCTAAAAGATTGACAAAAACAAGAGGGCACGTAATTGAAAATAATAAAGAGTCATTAACGAAACATATTAATAAACAGAATGTAGTCTGTACAATGCCTGTCTCAAGTAACATTGATATAGAAGAACAACTCCAGGGCTCGGTTATTTCTAAAGATCCGATTGTGCTCTCCTCTTCAGAAATTTCTAACAATAAAGACGTCTTACCAACCATCCCCTTATTGAAAAAAATTGACACTTTTTCTGAACAAGATCAACAAATAAAAGAAAACATCACTGACACAAAAAGTAACTGCACAGCGAATGAATTCATTGATCGGAAAAGTGCTTCAAATCTAGAAATAAATCAGGTTGAGGCGAGTACGAAAGAAATTCGAACCCAATTCCCTGTTGATTTAAAAACTTTGAATAAGGATGACCCAAAGGAAAAGAAAGAAATATCAAACAGTACAAAAAAATCAGTACAGGGAGAACATAACATGACAGCAGGATCTCAAAAAGTACGTACAAGTTTGAAAACTTGTGAAAATGAAAACATTATGACTGATGTAACAAAACATGGGAAATCACGGCATGAGACATCAGATAAAAATAAATTGATTGACTCTTTCAAAAATAATATTACCATTGAAGAGATACCAAGAAAGGAAGGTGACGATCCATTAAAAAGATGTATCAGCATCAAATTAGCAAATGGGAACAGTTTTAAAGCTACCGTTTCAGGAAAGCTACAAGTAAATATTAACTCTTTGTTCGAAGATCCTGCAATAAGGTCAGTATTAATGAATAAAATACCTAGCAATAGTAGATGTATTTTAAACATACAACAAGTTTTTTCTCCATCTGGTGAAAATGTAAGAACTAGATTAATATCCCCAAAGGAAAACAAAGACAGAAATACAAAGGCAGGAGGGCCTCTTGAAACTATTAATTTAATCAGCGATGATGAGGACGATAATGATACACGGACATTAAGTACAGAGTTCGGTAAATATAAGATAAGAGGTCTAAATCCTGATATTTTTAATAATCACCAAAAAAGATTGTCTCAAAAATGCTCTGTAGTAATACAAAAATGTAATAAACCTGATAACACATCTTTCATAGATAAAGACAAAAATAATGGAGTAAAGGATGTGGCTAATATTCACAAATACGATAGTGAATCAATATTATCCGAGGACATTAGGCGACATGGAGTGAACAATGCACTTGAAGATAAAAATCTGCATGTTATAGAAATTGATGACTCTTCGAACGATTCAATCATCATTAATGATAAGGCTCTTGGGATTGGTACTCAATCAATAAACACTCCTGATGATATTGAATTGAACATTATGGAATTAAAAGAGACATTATTAAAAGATTTATGTGTAGATATGAGTAATAAAACTGTAGAAAACAATTTACCTCACTTACACGTAGACATCCCAATGGAAGTACAACACTTAAAAGAAACGTTATTAAAAGATTTGTGCGACGATTTGGGAGACGTCGAAAATGAAAGATTACCAGTTCTAAATGTAAACAAAAATACAGATATTGAAAGTGATTTAAAATGCGTTAGTCAAAACCAAACTGTACATTCTAAACCTTCTGATGATAGAAATGCTACAATTTTTACGATACAAAAAGATCAATTTGTTGATTCTACAGTTTCTAAAACTATGCCAGTTAAGTCCTCACAAGATATCAGACCTATTTTGTCAGACTTAAGAAACAAAATACTGCAGTCGAAAAGATGTCAACTCAACATAGAAAAATGCGATGAGTTGGCTAAAAAGTACGAAATCTTGAAGAATAAACGTTGTTTTGTTTCCTTGGAACGATGTGACCGATTAATTAATTCACAGACTGGGGAAAAATATGAAACGGTTATGCTTGGTACAAGCAATGAAGATGCACATAAAATTACTAATAGTGAATCGTTATTTTCCACCGAAATTGATTCATCCACCGGTACATTAAAGCGCAGTGGATCATTTTCAATATTAAACGAGATTTATATCGATGATAGTTCTTTGAATTCACTAACACCAAAAGAATGCAATAACATTATTTCAACAATAATGGATGATAAATGTGAAACTGAAGATTTCTATACATGCCAATCAGATTGGTTATTTACAAAATCAAGTTTACATTGTGTGCCGAAGCAAGTTTCCTATAGTAGTATTATACCTGATGACATTTCTACTGATTGTGATAGTGACCATGATGATAATAGCAGTAACATCTCTGACTCAATTCTAGATGTTATTGAAAGTGCTTCATTGCCGATCAAAAGCATTACTTATCAGGTGCCAAGTCTTGTTCAAGTCGCGCTTAAGTACTTTATCGATGCTTATACAACTTTAGGATCAAACGAAGTGAAGTCATCAAAAACGAACTGTTCTTTACAGCAACACCTTAAGAGAAAATCAAATACACCGGAAAGGGCATGTAATAGTGGTAAACACATGAAATTTGATGAGAGAGAGGTTAATTATGGACCAAAGAAAATGAACCACGATATGAAATATACTGTCTCAAATGACGATTCGCTTGAGATAAGTAAATTAAAGGATGTTTTGATGAAACCACAAAACTCACTAGACAGTAATATTCAACCGAATCAAAAAGTTACCATCCTTCCTTTGACGCTTAAATTTCCAAATAACGATTGCCAAACAGGTTGTAAAAATACTTCAAATGATAAACATTTGGTAATTAATCGTGAAAATATTGAAGTGAAAGACAACAACAATATGTTACTAACAGACAAAGAAACTACTATCAACGAAAAATCCATTGGAACGAGTAATATTGACATCTTAAAAAATGCTCACTCTTTAAAAGGAGAATCATTTAAAACATATCCAACATCAAGTGATCGAAACATGATAAAACATGTTGATCACATACCAAAAGAAGTAAATGCATACGAAACAAAATCATTACTTAAAAATGCAAATAATCTGATAACTAATACTAATAATCATACTGGTGAAAGTGTGAGTGACCAGTTGGATACCGACTTTTCTAAAAATACATTAAATTTGCAACAAGATGATGAGTATAGCAGTCAAGATACTGAAAAAAGACATATAACTGGTGTAATAATTGCTAAGGAGAAAGATAAATTCCCCAGTTTAAATATACAACACAGAGAAATTAATGTTCCAACATTATTGTCTGGAAATAAACAATGTGTTAGTATAAACAATATTGAGAGTGATAATAATGCTAAAAAATCCGAAAATACAATAACGTTCATGAATTCTACACCTGCAACAAAACTAGAAGAAAGCTGTGGCGAATTTTTAACTCTTTCGGATTCACCTAAAACTAGTAATAACATTTTAAATTATGGTACTAATAATAAAGAAGAAGCTGAAGCTTTAGCTGCAGGTGATATGGTAAAATGTACTGAAAACAACGAAAACTTGACTCAATCGGAGAAACACATTAAAATTGTAGCTGACGAAAAATTTAAACAATTGGAACTGGGCCAGATAGACTCCGTTCGATTATTTAAAACTGAGCAAAATCAGTTGTGCGTTAATAAGAATACAAAAGAGTTGGATGAATGTTTTGAATATGAAGAACAAAATGACTCTGTGAATCTGATAACAAATGATAATAAAAATGGTGATGTTACATCATTGAATAATATGATGGAAATAGATTTTGAAAGAAATGTTTTAAAACAACAACATTTCATTGATAACGGCAGTGAAATTAATTGTGTTGAAGAATACAGTCCAGTCAGTGCAAAAATCACAGAAAATGTCCCTAATCGAGTTGAAACGCACGTTGATAGCAATAAAGAGAATAAATCTTATCATACAGTGCATAGTGTATGTGATATTAAGTTGCTTAAAGAATCTTCTGAGTTTCACGCAGGTACGCGTGATCAGTCACATCAGTTTGAACTATGCACCTCAGTGCTTGCTAATAGTGCAGAGGAATACGATGAAAAACCTAAACGAACTATTGAACTGGGAAATCTGGCAGCTACCAACGATAGGGACAATGTAGAATTAACGAGTTCCTTGGATGTTACGCATATTGAAACGCATTATGAAGTCATAGAATCTAACGAGGGTAGTAAGAACGATATAATGGTAATTACCAAGGACGATGAAAGTTTTAATTGTACACCTGTACCAGTAGATATGAAATACGTTGCACTGGACTCTAATCAAGGAGAAATAAGAAAAACAAGTGAAGAAAATACTGCTTCATTAAAACCCCACCTTGAGAACAAATCGTACATCGAATCTTTACATGATGAAGAAATTTTGAAGTCTAAACAATGCCTTATTCATATTAAAAATGAAAAAGAAAATGATGTACTTTCTGCACGTATTAATGAAACCAAAAAACATGTGAGATCTGTCATACAAATAAACGCAAATGTGATAAATGATGGAATTCAAAGCTATGAAGATATGAAATCTGACTTAAATCAGATGGACGAAAAAGATAAAGAGGTTGCTAATGTTGAAAAGAATAAGCTAGATACGAATTCCGCAACTGGAATATTACAAGGCCATAATGAACCTTGTAATGAAGTATTGATATTTGAGCGACCTAACTTAGTCTATGCGGACAATACGAAAAAAAGTGAAGTTAATAAAGAAATTTATGAAATAAAAATAGATAACAAGGTTGGTTTAAAATCTGAATATGAAAACAACGACATGATCAATGAGAGCCATGAAGTAAAGAGTCCCTTAATATGTGCTACGAATCAGATTTCTCAGATAGACAAATGTAGCGTTAAAATTGATGAAGATGTATCATCAACTTCGTGTAATCTTGACACAAAATCTGAAATCACAATTGCGGACAATACAATTGGCTGCGATGTCATTATAAATGAGTCACATAGTGAAACATCAACGGTCAAAAAAAGTAATGACAAAACTGTGCAAATAAAAGAAACTTTTGCAAAAAATGAAATTAATCCAGGTAACTGCAACAAAAAACTTTCTGATGTTAAAACATTGGTAGAAGAAGATAAGACCAAAACTTGTCATGGAAACCCCCTAACTTCTATAAATATTATTCCTGATCATAAATACTACACTAAGAATATCGATACTGAACATATTGAAGAGAAAAAAATAGTAAACATTCCTAATGAAAACTACCACGAAAGCAAGGCGCGAAACGATGACGCTGGTGAGAGCAAAATTTTCAATGAGAATATTACTTCAGTTCCAAAAAATAACACTGCAAAGAGTGTGGAAAATACGTATTATAATAAAGCTAAACGGATGATCATAGAAAATAATTCACATAAAAGTTTAAGCTTGTCCAACTATAGTGAAACCAACATGAAAGCCAATGTTACAAGGTGCGATGATGATAAGGATTTAATTAAAAATAAACTCGATGAAACCTCGTGTCCTAAGAATATTACACTTTTATATAAAAACGATTCAGTTTTACTGAAAGGGTCTATTATAAAGAATCCAATAGTTGGTACTTGTTATGTATTTCCAATTATAAATAAGGAGGCATTGCGTCCGGTACTAAAAAATGACGACGATACCAATAAAGATACAACAATAATGCCAGAGTTGCACAATAATATGTTTCAAGATGCTGACCTAATTGTTACTAAACCTAAAGTTACGTATTCGAAAATAGATTTAACATCCACTAGCAATGATAAACCATCTAGAAGGAACCTAAAGAGAAAGACAGAATCTACGGGCAGTAAATTAAAAAATAAAAAATATCGCAAAGGCAAGAATATTGATCACCCAAAGGTGATTGCACCTCCAGTAAACGACTTCGGAAAGGAATTTAAAGATTTATCTAATTATTGCGATTCAATAAAATTTTCATATACCAAACAATATCATTTGACACAATTGGACGACGTTCATTCAATGCTACAAGATTGGCCTATTAAAGAATCTAATTTATCCACGTCAAATATAAATGAAATTGAATGCGACTTGTTTATTGATATTGAACAAAAAACTTTGTTAAGTGATCCAACAGAGCAAACTTTAGCGGAAGAAATATTAAAAATGTATGACGAAAGTGAATCCACTTCCCCTGGAATTAACGAAACAAATTTCAGTATGGGTTTTGGTGAGGGGTCCGGCAGAGTCGATCAAAATTTAATAGGTGGAGAGGAAAGTATAGATATTTCGGCTGTGACTCTGTCGGACGTAAAACAATCTCAGCCGTTTTTACAGTCCATAGATAATCATAATTCCTACGTTCCTAATATTTGTGACTCTAGAGATAAACAAATGCGAATTTTAGACAAATATTATTCACACATGAGACTGCGAGACCAGGTTCAATCGTTTTTTAGAAAAACTACAGCAGAACTAAATCATAGTTGGTTAAAATACAATTTTAAATCAGAAAAAAGGAAATGCAGCTTTAATGACATACTTGATACAATGACAAGTTTTCCCTTTGATCTCAATATAATGGATTTTTTTGAACCACCGTTAATACAGAATATAGTTCAAGTTGTTCAAGTTGGTCAATTACCAGTCAGCACAGGAGCCCAGAACCCTGTTACTTATGATCCACGTGTCACTCAAGTATCTGATGCGAGTCCTCCGCAATGTTCGGTAGAAAATGATGCACATGATGACATGCAGCCGACCATTAAGACTGAATATACAGAATTAACGACGGCTGATATATCTATGCCCTTAATGTCAGACTATGATCAACATCATCAAGGACTTATTTCTGCAACTCCGAACTCTAACATACCAGTTTGTAATGATAATATAACAATAGAAACTGAAGTTAAAATAGAAGTACTGGAAGAAGGACCTGATAATGTGGATGAACAAGGGCGTTACGATAATAAAGATTTTTCGACGTTTCCGAATAATGAAATGACTAATACTGAATATTCCTTTGAAGTAAATGATATCAAAGTACCAATTAAGACGGAAGATTCTGAAGTGAAAATCGTTTTTGAACCAGCAGAGGGAAATGTAGATATTAATCATATATCCGAAACATATGAAAACCAACAACATCAGCAAAATGTGCCTCTCGAAAAACCCGATCAACTGGCGCATGCTATGAGTGCCGCTGGCATCACAGCTACACCGGAGCCAATAGAGGATACGGCCATGGATTTATCAAATTCACTGACCCGTGGTATGTGTTCAGAAACAGACAGTAATAATTATCAAAGATCTAACGTAACTGCTATGACACTTCAACACGCTTTGGCGCATATTTTACCATCTTCCTTAAATACACAAAATGAATCTGAAAGTAACCCTCAAGTTTCAGTTGCTTCCCAAATTTTACACATAGTCCATGGTAAAAATAATTCTTTAAGTCAAATAAAACTGACTGATAACACGCAACAATCTGTTATTAGTACAGCAACACCTACACCCGTTTTGCATATCGTACAGAGCAAAAATGGACCAACTAGTTCGAGTTCCAATGATTCTCCGGTGCACAACTCTAATTCTTATAGTGGATTATCATTAGTGGATACTGGCTTATCACAAGGAGGCAACCAACTTTTACGTATCGTTAATACAGGTAACCAAAAATCTAATAACGGAACACAGTTACTCAAAGGAGTAAATCTTTTGACTAATCTCACAAACGTTCAAGGATCGAATGAGCAAAAAATGGTACAGTTCGTTTGTAAATCCGCTGATGCTAAAGGTATTCCATTAAACACTAATCAAAGAAGTATGGTCTTGAGATTACATACTATTGATTCGCAGCAATCGACATCGTCGAAACCAGAGTCCCAAGACATAAGTTCCAGGGAAAATCCTACTAAAGAGTCTGTCGTACCACAAGAACTTAAATCTCGTTCAGTGTATGAAGAAACTTATGCCAAATTTATACAAACTTGTAATAATAAACTACCAGTAGTCGAAAAATATGCGGGTCTTCCAAAATTTAATCAAGCGTTTGGTAAACCAGTATTTCAGGAAGATAATCAAAAATCAAACGAGATTGATACAAATGATTCCCATTTATCATCAGAAAATAATCATATAGAAAGTAATGATGGTCAAAGTACAGATAATTCTCTACATTTGGATAATATTAGGCAAATTGCGAGCCCACCTTTGCTTTTACGGAAGTCGTCCCCTCAGACAGCGGTTCAACAAAATATTGTTCAACAAATAAAACAAGCAATTACACCCATGAACATTCAAACTATGCATGGAGGTGTTATATATACCCGTCAAATACCAGTCAATATAGGAGGTGGTCAAACTATTAATTTGATAACGGTACCCAGCACTGAACGAACAGATGACTCTGCTCAAAAACAAAAGCCTGATGTAAGGAGTAGAAGTGAAATAGAACCGTCCATCATAAAAATAGTGCCTCAGAGTCCAGCTGGTTCAAATTCTGAGATTTCAGTTGAGGAGAATAATAATTCGGGTGGGGTTTCAAATGACCAAAATTCACAACCTCCACCAATGTTGACTCAAATGCGTATAAAATTACCAATGTTAAGTAAAAATCCTCAAATGGTTTCTGCAGCGAGAGTTGTGCGACCGTCGTTTTTTCAGATCCAAAGAAATGTTATAGGTGGACCTAATCAACCTGTCTACCAGCAATTGGTTCTTACTGCCGCTCCAACAATCGGACAACAGTCTATAAGGTTACCCCAGGTTCAAACTAGCCGAGAAATGAAAGTAGGTACTGAAGGTCAAACGTCTCCTGAATCACAAATGAGTTCTTCTACCCTTGAACAACTTCGAGAGTTTGATATGGTTTTAGAACAAGTAAAAGAAAGAAGTACAGTACAACCTAATGGAACACCGGCTCATGACTTTTCGAAAACACATGTTCCTACGACTGAAACATCCGACATTGTAACTAAAAGTACATCTTCAGAGGTCACTCAACAGGTCCTCTATTCTATAGGAAATAACCAGTCTGTGAATGTAGCATATGTAAACAGAAAATCTACAGTTGTATCAACATCAGCAACGACTTCGTTTGCACGATCTCCTGACTCGTCTAGTATATCAGAATCTCCTACTTCTTCAACCCATACACCATCTACGCAAGCACCACATACTGCTACTTCGGAATCGACAAACGGAACTCATCCTCCCCTGAATAACCAGAAATCAAGTAAAGTAAGTTCTAAGTCCAAATCGAGACCAAAGACCCATCATCCACAATTTAAAATCAACTCCCTTCCGCCTAAACCTTCCAACCAAAAGCCGATGGAAGATGAACAAACCACGCAAAGAATACTTTACATATTAGCAGAGTATAAAGAACAGGTGGAAAACTCGCCTGACAAAGATAAACCGGCTCCACGTAGAAGGACGAACTTACAGGCAGCTGTGACCCCTCCAGGTGGATCAAGGCGTAAGAAAAGTTCGAGTGGCTCTCGACGTAGCGGGCGTGACTCGAGTCCCTTGGACGAAAATTATCGAACAATGGGATCTGAAGATAGCAGTTGTGGTACATCTCAAGGAGATTGCAGCGAATCTTGCCAGGAACTACATTCCCCTCAAGGCAGTCCTAGGAAAGTTGCCAAAAAACTGAGCTTCGAACAAGATTCACCCGTATCACAACCGCGACCACCCACTCAACAAACTCAACCGCAACCTCTTCAATCTCAACTTCCTAAGCAACCTCAACCTCAATTACAACGAAATGTATTAGTCACTGACGGCCCAACTATAGCAGTGACCAGAGCCGCACCGGGGAAACCTGCGACGGCAGTACTCATGCCAGCTAATTACATTCTACCCGTGTCGATGGTTAAAAGCGGTCAACAAATTGCCATCGTAACCAATCGTGGTCCGAAAATACTTACGGTGGGCGGTGGTGAGGGCGGGGCGACTAATGCCCTACTCTTGCAGCGTCTTATAAATCCTACTGGGCTCAAACCTGTGCTAGCTCGTCCGGGTGTGCGGCACGTTCGTTTGCCGACGACAGCGCTGCACAATCTATCAGCATTCAATTTAGCTACTGCGGCGAGTGCACACCAGCCGACCGAAGCGGCAACGTCGCCGGTGCCAGCAACGTCGCCGCCGGAGCTGATAGACTCTAAGGCACCACGTTCCTCGTGGACCCCCCGGCATTCTGAGGCAGCGAAACCGGATCAAGATTCCAGTCCAGAACGGCCGGATCAAGAACATGAAACGGAACCGGAACCAGATCCAGACCCGGAACCTTGGAACGTGCCACACGATTACTCATACGAAGAAACCGTCCGAACCGAGATGGATAGAACAGTACTTGTAAGTGTTATTTTATTTTCCTCTATGTTGTTCTATGGAACTATAAGCACAGCTGTACCAATAAAACTTTTGATCTTTTTTTTCCTTGCAAACTTTTCATGAAATTTTTGAATAAATGATAATTTTGTTGCTTATAGTTTCAAGTAAGTAATTCAAGTGTGTGACTCGTGTATAACACATTTTGCACCTTCAGGATGCGATCCCAGATCGATACAGTCCCGATATGGAGGCGCAAAGGATATTTGATAAGATGTTCGACGTTGAATCGAAAAAAGGTTACATTGGTTCTCAAGACGATTCGCCGCGTTGCCCTTACGATATTGACGCGTCAGATTGCGACGATAAGGCCTACCATCAGGTGATCATATCGTAGAAATGACGCTGACCCCTCAAACTTAGAACGCCTCTTATTTAGACCCGCACGCCTCGATTATTTTGTTCGCTTTCTTCTCGTTCTCGTGTTGGGTGCTCTATACGATTGACTAGATGCGACATTCTTGCTTTTATAGTCGCAAGCAATTTTTTCTTAAAAGGTGAAGTTCAAAGTAAAAAAGAATAATATATTCATTGTAAGTAAAGCAATAGTGTGTCGCGTCTACGTTGGGCACCGCCACTTGTAACGAAGAAAAATCATTGAGTATTCTCTTATATAGTCAATGTTTCGTCTCGTCGTAAAATAGTCTCTGTTTTTAATTTCCGTATTACAACTTCTTAAGTTATTGGGTTACTTGGTACTGTTAAAAAAAACTTCGAACTGTATTAAGGTTATTACTTTCTTTCTGTCAAGTGTTTGTTTTTTGCATGTTCAGTGGAACGAGTTCAGTCTTTATTTCATCGTCTCGAATAAAATACTGCATCATAACGCATGAATCATTAAACTTCATTCTGTTCTGGATAATTTAGTGGTAACAAAAACCTAAATCAAAATATAAAAGCAAATACTTATAGCAATGCTAAACTTAAAATTTATTGATAACCCATATTATGGACAAAGGAGTAAGTACAAGCTTAGTAATTATATTAACCTGTGTCAGCTTGTCTCAATCATTCCATATTTTATTGAGTTCGGGCTTGAAGGGAAACTGAGAAGCTTTTTGCTTGAATTTTAAATTTTACCGTCATTTCCATAAAGCCTTTTTTCAGAACTGATACTATAAAAATAATTCTTTTAATGATTTATTTAATAAGTTGATTGATAAAGTCTTGTCTGTGGAGGCCTTGTAGAAGTTTACTTGCTTGACCAATACTATAGGATATACTCACATCTACCTTGATTAGAATAATAATTACTTTTGTACCTAATATGGACTCTGTTAATCCAATAAGAACTTAAACAAAAGCAAAAGATGAGGGTAAAATCTTAAACCAATGTGAGAGAACGTTTCTTTCAGCAAGAGTAGAGAACTAACTAGGTGTTTTGACTTGTCAAGGTGGTGCAAAGGAGAGACGGAGTGAGTAATCGTCACAGATTTGTATCTGCTGCTACACTAAGACAGAAATTCGCCCTTATGGAAGATGAGCTGAGATTACAGGTACAGCACAATTCTGTACTTAAAATATTAATATAATAATAACTTTATTGATAAAAAGTGTTGCATAGTGTAGTATTTCTAGGTATTGTGTTATAGTTTGTTAGAAAAGTAATATTTTATATGCTGCTATATTGTTGTCGATGTCGAAATAAGAGACGGCTCGGCACATTTGAGTTTCAAATAAACGTTACATAGCTTAGTGACTTCCAATAAAAACAAAATATTGGTGGAACGTGGTGTTATAGAGCCTGAGCACTTCCTCAATAAGTGGATAATTAAATACAAAAACAATATTTCAATTCGCACCAGTTTAATATTTCATAATAGTTTTATAATATTTCAATCAATCAATATTTCAATCTGAAGTATCACTATGTAAATCCACAGAAGTCCCTGTCAGAGGAATGCGAGGACCTGGGCGTGGACTCGCCGTCTGCGTCGGACCTGTTCCCTGAAGCTGAGTTGCTGTTCTCCTCCTCGCCGGCACACGAAGTCTTACATCATACACGTAAGTGTCAGTTGAGTTGGTCAACTTATTCAATATGACACCCCAAAACCATTGATTTCTTAAGAGGTGACTAAACCTGGTCCATTTATCAATATTATTATTATAACCAGCTGACATCTTGAGTTGAGAGACATTTCCTGCATCTTCCTTCTTTCTTGAACGAAAAGGCTTCGGTATGGTAGAGACTTTGATATGACCAATGTTCATGGGCGATGACCACTTTACCAACAGTTGCCTCGTCAAAAAACGTGCCCATTATAAAAGCAAATCTTCATACTATTTCAGCTCAGCCAGTAATACTCAATCAATCAAACTTATCCAAACCGGACTTGGATGACCAAGCTGCGACGGATCAGCTGATATCCCGGGACAACTGCCGGGAGGACAGACAGACGGACGACATAGACCTGGGGTTGGAGGATGTGGGCATTGTGACGGTCAGTGAAGACGGTATGCGCGCTACCATATCCCTGGACCATGAGGAGTTTGCGCGCTCCCATCCCAATACCACCTTCCATAGCGAGCTCACTGAGGAAGGGGAGGTGAGACTTTGAATCTCTTATTTACCAGGTTTTATTTAAGTGCATTTAAAGAAACAAAAACAAGAATTTTTGAAAATTTTAAGAGTTTTTATTTTTGTGTTTTTATGTAAATGTTTTTTAAAGTGCATTTGTGACAGTTATATTTTTTCTGAGAATACGCACTTACATTCATAACGATTACAATGAATACAGCATTTATTGTAAGGTTGACAAGTTGTTCATGTTGTTTATGTCAATAGATGCAATAGAATGACCTTATAGTTGAGTTCCAATAAAGTAATAGAAAACTAATGAATATCATTAAATTTTCAGGTACAACCAGTAACCCTAGCGGATCTCCGAGCCCGGCACATAACATCGACGATATTCCACGCGGGACGCGCGCCCGCGACTGTGCTGGTGACTGCGCCGCAAACCACCGTCATTTCGCAGGCCACGCCCGACGGCGCTGGCGTCAACCACGTAAGATGCTCCCACGCCGACCAACACATCCTCAACGAGACCAGGGAGTTATCCAGCACATCAGCGATCATACACTCCACCGGCAACGCTACCCAAGTCATTCGACGCGTCTGCTATGAACGAAACTCGAGATACTTCTTGGAAGATGACCTCATGAACGACAAGATAGATCGCGATCCGGCGGATTCAGTCGACGACGATCGGTCGACGCCCGAACGACACTCTGAAGCGTTCTGGGAGAGGCGCCGCGGGAATAGGAGAGATTTTAGTAGCGATAGTGACAAGTGCTGCAAGAGCCCTTACGAGGAGAATTCGACCGACTCGACCGTCGGAGTCAATATGCGGCACGATTCGGTTATAAAGGACGCGAGGGGAATCGATCGTTCGGAGTCGAGCGTCGACGACGGGGTACCCCCGTTGCGGACCTACCCCCCGAAAAGGACCTACCACGACAGTCATAGGAGCGCGTCAGGAAAGTCCAAAGCCGAGGGTAGGTCCGATAGTTCAGAGGGCAAGCGGAGAGCGTCCAACCGGGGTGTGGTCAAGAGGGGATGTCATTGTTGCAACGGGACTCCCGCTCCACCCAAACCCAAAAAACCACGGCATAAGAAACCTACCTTGGACTTTAACTAAATTAACGGACTATTCGGCCGACGCCCGCTCGCGCCTGCCTTTGCCAGACTGAACGCGATCTCTTATTGAAGACGACACGTATTTAGGTTTAATGTTAGTGATGTAAAAAACTGTGTGTAGTTTGCACACACGTGTGAAGTTATACTTTTTTGGCGTTATTGAGATTTTTTGCATTGACACGATTATCTTTATTTGTTTTCATTATATTTTCATAAGTTTGTATCAAATTAAATAGAAATTTGAAGTGTTACATTGGCGCGCGCAACTTTCGTGACACTTAAAAATTTCACTCAACTCCACATTCGCCATAATAAGTATAACTTCAAAAATATTGTTGAAATTGTTTTGTATATAACATAATATTTTGTAGCTTGCGTTTACTCCACGCGCTTTTTGTTACTGTTTACTTAACATATTTAGCGGTTCCTTTTAGGTGTTATCTATAGTTTTTATTGCGCGATCACCAACCAGTTCAAAGGATTATTGCTTGATAATTATGGTTTTGAAGGTGAAATGATTTGATTTTATTTAAGCCGTTTTGAGTTTGATTGTTGAATTTTACTTCTTGTAATATATTCATTATAACATAATACTATAATTATGATAATATAATGATTGTATAAAACTTTAATTCATGGTAGATTGTAGGTAAGTGTTTCCGTTAGTGATTACAGGCCATACTCAAAAGTGAATTTAATCGTCTCTTAGTGTTATAGATGTACCTCTTAAATATAATATAGCCCTCGATAATTCTAGACTGATGGTGGGACGTTTACTCCTTAGCGTGTTACCAGTTTAATTCGAAGCAGATATTTTGTACTTTCGTTTTGGATACTGTATTATATACGCTTAGATATTAAAATGTATCAACTTCCACGGGAACTGCACAAATTGAGAACATTGAAAGACGATGTGAGCTTTAATAGGCCAACGGGGTTTATTTTTGAGATTTTGTTTATTGAAATACAAATTAATTCGATCGGCGCCGACGTGTCGTGTCGTGACGTGTGTGCTTCAATACGTTTCCTATGGTAGTTTTTTTGCAATAACGGCGCTGTTACGCTTTCGTATATGTGTTATGAATATGCGATACGAGTAACGATAGGTTAGAGTGAATTTGGTATCATTAACATGTACATATAGTGTCCCCGGTCATAGCTTCGGGGCCGTCTAGTCACTAATATACCGTTCGTAATATTATGGTATTGACATAGGTTCATTGTGAGAGGTCGGACCTGTTCGGTCTCTCATCGCCTATAACTTCGCAACTATTAACAGCGTGTGTAAATAAAAGCAAGAGATATATAATCGAATCCGTTATTAGACGCACTTTTTTACGAATAGTGTTGCCGTGTATCGATATTATTTAATAGTGACGGCAAGTGTCGATATTTGCCTCCTGCATGTGTAAAATAAAGCAACCCACAACCAACCATTTTGATGAAACCAATGATGTGATATTATAATCACTTTAACAAATAACAATATTTTATAATTTCATGCTGGCAAAATTCAATAAATTTAATTGTATAAAGTATTGTTTAATGTACAATATGTATACAACATATCATTATTAAGAATATAACGATTATAACATACAGTCAAGCTGATTTTAAAAGTTACTCAAAAGTGATACAGCTAATATCCATGTTGCGGCAACAAATTATGTACATTGATTGTGAAACTAGTTCGTCTAATATCTGATTTTAGATACGATCGTAATAACTGGCTCTGTACGGAACCTTTCCGTACAACGTTCGCAAATTGTATATAGACGGGGGATTAACTTAGTGAATTTAGTAATAACCATTGATGGTATTACGGTATCTTATAGTAAATTGTAACTGACATTTTGTGCGTCTGCGCACGTTTCTATAATTATAACATAGTTCAGAACGTTACTTCAGTAGTCGTAATATAGTAATATTAGGTAAAGTTTACGATATACTTACTCGTGCGTGTTTATGGTCTACGGTCGGCGGATTAAATGATGCCAAGTTTATAGGTATACTTAGCAAATTCCATAAACCGACTATGGCACTCTTATTTAAAGCAACTATAATTATAATTATTCATGTGAAGCCGGTTTTAGTAAGTTTTTTGAAAACTTGATGTATTTTTTTCTCTAGAAAAATGTAAGGATAGTTTTTCTGAAGTATTCATAGTAAGGTTACGATTTTTTTATATAACCCGATATGTTGTTATTGTTCGACTTAAGATAACCTCCAGTATGTTCGATTATGGTAAGACAACAACCTCATTATATCAGACGTACAGCATTGCGTTTTTGTTATATTTTTCATTTAGAAGTTAAAATTTATTAGGTGTAAAAGTTTAATGATTAATGTTAGGAGGTTACTTCATTATTTTAATTCATCAGAATGTGTTTTGTGATTATGTATACATTATTTTTAAAGTGCTACAGAAAAAATGATCATTAAAACTTATCTAAACTTTACATGGTGTTTTCTTTTATAAAAAATCCTCTAGTGTAGGATCTAGGATAGGTAAAAGGTTGAAACTTGTTAATGTTCCACATTCCCATTTATTGATCTTTTGGGAAAAAATGTAATCAAATGTAAAAGAAGGGAAATAATACGACTATTTTTACTTTACGATTTTATAATTTTCTGCTCAATGACAATACATCGAATAAAATACCAAATCAAATTTGTCAACGTCACGTCTTTCTTTTTCAAATAACATCAGTTCATGCAAAAAGTATCGTCAATGGCTACAGTACAGATAAGGCTAAGGTTATGGCTTTGGCTTATATTGACACCTTCCGCTCCACCGTCTGGCTGTGACGGCTGCCTGGCTGTGGCTGGAGGGAATCATCAATATGGTGGTGGGCGGTGGCTTTGGCTTGGCTTTGGCTCTAACTAAGGCTAAGGCTACGTGATGCGTTGGCAGGCAGCTCCTTTAGGCACAATTTAGCTGGCGGTGCACCAGCTTACGCCACGTCCATTACACAAATTAAAATTTGATATTTCACATTCTTAGTCTGGTCCAGTTTGTGAATGGATGGATGCAAAACTGCTAGGGCAGTTGGTTTATTTGCATCAGGAGAGAATCTCAATGAAGTTTGTTCATGTAACATCTTTGGATACATTTTTATGTATCACACATCTTACCACTTTGTAACACACACATCAAACAGGCACTTTGTTGTGCTGACAGTGTTATAGTTCAAATATTCGTATTCAATTCAAATTAGTTGATGAATCATCTAATTTCTGTTATCTTTTATTCTCCTCATCAGAGCCAATACTTCTATCCTGAATTCCAGTCGTTCATCCTCTGTATACTTAACTACTGATGGTAATAATGATGCAAAGAATGCCTCATCTTCATTCATGACCCTATCCGGTATTGGATCGATGATGTCTTCCTCAGAGTTTATGTCACTGTTTTTGTCTAATGAATCCCTCTTTTTAGACCGCTTACGAGTGCTGTAACGAATAGGAGTGGGCTCCTTTCCTACATCCTGTACATACTTTATTGGTGTGGTACTAAATATGGAATTATCGTTGCATTCTGTACTACTGTAGTCGGCTTCATCACTATTTTGTGTGTGGTCCATTTCACATTGAACTAAAAATTTCAACTCATTGTGGTATATATACTTCCGTTTCTTTTTCCCATATCTGTTTTTCAGTGTCTTCATGAATGCATCCCGGAGGTTTGCCCATTTGGTCATTATTTGTTGCTCTGAAAGTAATTTGTCATCATTTAAGTTTATAAAATGCTAGGATTTAACTAAGCTATTGGCCTATTGGGATAACATACACTGTATATATATATTATGTGGTACTGAAACAGCTGTTTAAATGAAGGAAACAGAACCTAAATCTCGCTTGGATTAGGCTTGAGGTAATTTGGTCACTGATTGTGCCTGTTGGTGGATGTCTCATTCATCAAGTTAAGTCACCCAATATTTGTATGTGAATGTTTGTAAAAAATATTAGGAAACCTTTTCTAGAGTTCTAAGTATCTTCAAGGATGCCAGGGCCAAACATGTGTTGTGAGTGTATCAAGGAAATCTTTTGCTCACCTGTTAACTTTTTCTCCTTGGAGGATTTAACATCGTATTGTGGATCGAGGTAACTGAACACTTCCTCCCAGGCCGATCTCCTCTCGATACGGTCTTTGTAACTCTCTAAAGATTTATCCCATAGGCAGGGTCTTTCTTTAACACTCTTAATAAGTTGAAATACATCGTATTGGAAATCTTTCGGCATTTTGGGAGTGTGACTACTCAAGTTGTTTCTTCTTTTATATACGATTGTATAGTATAACTTTATGTTAAGTACACAAAATAATAATTATGATACACAAACACCTCGTATTTTTCTATTTACGTTTATTTTTATCTTGTTTGACTGACTTTGATTTGACATTGTCAGTAGTCATCTGTCACTGCAATGTTGCAAACTTCAAAAAATGTAAAATTTACTACAAACTACAATAAATAAATAAAATGTCATTATTGGGTAATGCCCGTGGGTAATGCCGCGAATTTTGCTTAAATTTTCCCTTCATAACAACTTAAAAGTGTAATATAAGCCATATAATTATTATGAAGTAGAATAACTAACTTTTTACGAAAAATAACCAACTTCAACTTCGACATGTAGGTACAGACAACTCATTCAAAAAGTTCTTGCTATAGGGCCATAGATGTTGCTCTTTATTTAAGTCACTAGTGGTCACTATACGATAAGAACTAGTTGTCAAACAAAAAAAATTAAAATTGGAATACTCAGTAAATGTTACTAAGGTAAAGACAAGTTAAGGATAACTCAAAAATTAGATACTATATTGTTAGAAATAACGGGTCTAGCGGTGGCGCTGGCGTGACGTCACATCGGGTGACTGGTGGCGTGAGCGGCGGAGTGGAGGGGCAGTACCTGCACTACCTGGGGTGCGGCTGGAGCAGAGCGGAGGGCATTCTCGTGTTGGCATTCGGACGTGACGGACGTACTAGTTATAGTAGTTCAATATTGTGTTAACGTTGTAATGTAATTTCTCTGATTAAAATATTCGATGTGGTTATCGTTATTTTTCTTTTTAAAAATCAACTCGACTCCTGATATATAAGATCAGAAGTGGGATTCGAACGCAAAGCCTGGCTCTTGCTGACTAAATTATTTTCCACGTAAATGAAAACCCGTTATTTTAAATTTTTGGTGAGGTGTTGTGTTATGTTTCAACAAACCGTGAGTACATTTTCTTGAATAATGACAAAACGACCTTCGCGGTCTGATCAAGGACAAACTGAACACTATAAAATCTGCTTCGGATCGTCACGTCCAACTCGTGAATGCCACACTACTGTTGCGAGTTACAGACTTGACACTTAGCCGGTTTAGCACGTTTGTTTCCAATAAATTGTCACCACATTAACGTCATCAAAGCCGCTATGGTAATTACGAACAGCGAATTAATAGAAAACGACGAGATCGTTCTCCGGATGGTGCATTGCGGAGCACAATGGAGGCGATCTTATCTTGACTTTCAGAGCTCGAGGAGCGGTCTGTGGCGCGGTCTACGTGCACACCTCGCAGTCCACATCGGACGTCGTGCAGTCTACACCGGGCGCTGACATCACCACCGCGCTGTCTGCGCCAAGCGTCGCCATACGCCTTTGTCGGCGTCGCCCAGGTGACGCCCGGCGTGCTGGCACCGACAGCCCCGCCGACATCGAGGCTTATAGCTTCCGTAGGCCTGAGCCCTGGCTCATGGCTTCTGTTAGGCCTGAACCTTCGGTTTATGGCTTCCGTAGGCCTGAGCCCCTGGCTCATGGCTTCTGTTAGGCCTGAACCTTCGGTTTATGGCTTCCGTACGCCTTAGCCCCTGGCTCATGGCTTCCGTAGGCCTGAGCCCCTGGCTCATGGCTTCCGTAGGCCTGAGCCCCTGGCTCATGGCTTCTGTGCGGCCCGAGCTTTTAGCTTGTGGTCTCTGTTTCAGCTAAGTAATTTATGTTTGCGTCTGTAAGTAACGTCATACATTGGTAAACTGGTACATAGATGCACTGTATAAAGGGTTTCGTAATGTTGCCTTTATAGAGTTCACATTCTCTATAATAGTGCGAGTGATGAGTCCGGAATCTTATCAATCGCATTTCATTTTTGATGATAAATCCATTTTACAATAAACAACTAGTCTCATTATTTTGAAGTTTTATAATCGTTGCTAAAGGACGCTTAAGTGCACGCTTGCGCTGGTAGCAATGATATTAAATTCATAGCTTGCCTTAATACCTTTTGACATTACTCATATTTGTGTCTCATGTGGATTACAGAGAACGAGCACAGCGATGATCAGGATGGGCGAGACGGACAGGAGCATGAGACGTTCGAGAAATTTGGTGAGATCTAACCCACATTAATACATTTCAAATCTTGATCCTAACGTGCATAATTTTGATATTTAGTGCGCGAAGGTTAATCAAGGTCACGAGCTTAATCTATGTGATCATGGTGAGTGCCTATAACGTGTTGCCCTTTTGCCTTTGGGGCGATGTCTGTATAATATGGTTGGATGGTTTGTCTCCAGTGTTCGCACATGAACCATTTTTAGGTTATTATTTCGATTAGTCTGCCTACAGAATAATGATTTCGCTAAATGATTTTTGACCATGTGAAAACAGGCTCTCTTTGCTTCGTATTCTGAATACGTGCGTAATATATGTGCGTAAGTCACTGTTTCGTGTAATATTGTGAAAAGGTTATCTGATGATCTAAAACACTCCACTGCCGTTCAAAGCGAATAATTAGTAGCATTTTACCCGCTTCATTTTCAGGCTTCTATTATTATAAATTTGAAATAACTAAAGTAGACGTAAGTTCACACGTAAAGTGCGGATTTATGCTGCGTTCAGAAAGCGATTCTTGGTTATAAGGAGTTGGAGACCAGGACCTTGTCTGGTACCCCTATGGAACCAAAGCTGACATCTGGTTGTGGTTACCTGTAAGGAGGTAAAAATAAAATGCGCGGTATTGGTGTGACATAGGTACTTTTATTTTATTACATCTAGTGTTGGAGTTTCATGACTTCAATTTTATTTCGTTCCATGAGAAAACATGACCTTTTAAACAGTGTGCCTTGTAAACAGTGGTCAAATACAACAATCAACAACATCGCTAGTTACAAAATTAATCTATTTACGTTCACAAAAATTGTTAAAGTTAATGGGGTAGATTAGATATATTTGCGCTGAAAAAAAAAACAGTTGCTGTTTTGCTTTGCTTTGTGTTGGTTCATTTTCAAACGATAACGTGATACAGTGTAGTGACTTTAACCTCACTTCATTCTTGACATTAAAGTTCCGAAAAAAATATTGCATTCAACTTGTTAGCGACACTGAAAACCATTAATAAAAAAAAAAACATGTTCTTGCGAAACTTGACGAAGTATTTCATTTATAGCGAGCACAATTAGCTTACGCAGTCAAAGATGTTTACAGACAGGTTACAAATTAACTTTAATTTACAAGTGCGAGTTATTCAATTAGGTTTTTAATTACCTTGATACCAATACGTTTTGGTTTATCTCACTTTGTACTCTGTGTTCCAGTTAAGTTTTTGAAGACATGCGGGGTCATTGGCGGAATGACATTACTCTGCATCGATGGCATGTAAGCTATGCTGCCTAAATGAAGAGCGAGGACAGTTCTGCCGCCGAGTGTTGCGCGGAACCACATCGTAGCCCGCGTGCGCGAGTTTGCTGCTGGAAAGCGCTGGCGAGTGACACTTTGATGAGCACTCCTGCTTGGGTATGACGCAGTATCACAGGTGACCTGTATTGTTCATTTTATTTTCTTGTAGCTTTTGTGAACAATAAAATTGTTCTCATTCTTGAGACATTGTGCCGTCTTCATGCATGGTGAAAACTTCAATAGTCTGGCGCGCCTGCCTCGCCTATGGTGTACCTTTTGCTTTTGAATTTACATGTGCGCTTGCCTCTGTGGCAGCTACCGGTGACGTGTGAAACCTCTAAATGTGTTCAATTATGAGATAACAATTTTCAAGCCTTGGTCGTGGTTATTTGAGCACAACTTTATGGCTATGACCCGGAGCTGTTAATTGTTATCAAATTCAGGATTGCTGGATGAATAGCTATAGAGGAGTGTTTTTTTTGCAGATGATGACGCTCGTGGCATCTCTTCACACTCCGCAGTTACGTCGAGTCGAGGACGCCTCGCTGTCAGGAGAGGCCGTGTTAGAAATAACGGGTCTAGCGGTGGCGCTGGCGTGACGTCACATCGGGTGACTGGTGGCGTGAGCGGCGGAGTGGAGGGGCAGTACCTGCACTACCTGGGGTGCGGCTGGAGCAGAGCGGAGGGCATTCTCGTGTTGGCATTCGGACGTGACGGACGTACTAGTTATAGTAGTTCAATATTGTGTTAACGTTGTAATGTAATTTCTCTGATTAAAATATTCGATGTGGTTATCGTTATTTTTCTTTTTAAAAATCAACTCGACTCCTGATATATAAGAATATATTAATCTTCACTTTGTAAAGGTAAAATTTTATAGCAGATACTCTGGTCATCTAAACAAGTTCCAAAAAACGGTAAGTCGTCTTCAAAATATTAATTTTTCAGTGTAATACAAGGAGAAAATGAAATGTCTTAAAAAAATTACAATCATTTAATTATAACAATAATAATAACTATGGTACTCAATTACGCCCTAATATCCAGTTTCTGCTTTCCTTAATTCTACGCATGAGCGCTAAAACCTCTATCCTAAACTCCAGCCGTTCGTCTTCTGTATACCTTACTACAGATGGAAGGAGAGATGCGAAGAAAGCTTCATCTTCATTCATTATCCTAGGATCACTGTCGACTCCCGGCGGAAGCTCCACGAAATCAAAATTATCATTTTTGTCATACTCTTTAGGTTTTTTTGCTACATCTTTCATATCATCTTGTGAAACGCTTTTGTGACGCTTTCGAGGATTGTAATTATCTTGTTCTTCTTCAATAATGTCCTCATATTTCATAGTTACTATTGCTTCATCGTTGCATTCATTGCTACTGCTATCTGCTTCCTCAATGTTAGCATTAAGGTGGGCTTCAGGTATAACTTTTAATAAAAACTTCATTTGGTTGTGTAACATGTATTTTCTTTTGGGTTTTCCGCACTTAGTTTTCAGCGACTTCACGAATGTGTCTCGAGTGTTTGTCCACTTCGTCAAAATGTAGTCGCCTGTAAATTACATTAGAATAATTAGGTGTCTTGCTTCATTTTAATGGTTGGAGTTACAACTTACTGATTTCGTCAACTATTTTGTAGCCCTTGCCTTTAATATTTAGGTATATATATAATATTAACAGTAAGTATAAAAAATTGTGATCAGCAGTTTTATGCCGAAAATCTAATTTGAATAATCAAATATTCTAATAGGTTAATTCATAATATTCATTCGTTTTGTAATTTAATCATATACTTTAATAGAGTTAAAAACGAAGAAATGGTTGAATTTTTTGGCATTTTCACGCGTGTCATTTAATAACGCACAAAACATTGAACATATCACAAATTATAACATTTCAGATAAACAAAAATCATGTAAAGTAACAAAAATCATGCTCTAAAAAAAATCATGTAAAGCTAAGCTAAGCTAAGACGCTTACCATTCAGATTTCAGATCTCATGTAGAGCCTATGCTTGTAAACGCCCTAACTCTACCAACCCTCACTTCTCTAACTCTACATGTATCTCAGTAAAAATTTATGATAACAATTATAGTAATGATGAAGGTATATAAATTTTTTAATGTGCCGATAATTTCAACTATTATTAATTTCAATTATTAAAATAATTATTAAAAAGAATAATTTATTACTAATTATTTTGTAAATTTTCTGTTAATAAAAACACTTATTTACTACACGTCGTCACTCATTACTCAATACAAAATTGGAAGTAAATAATGACGTCACGTCACGGCATAGACGATACCTGTTGTCTTTTTGTCCATCGGCGTCATTTCCTCGTACCGTGGCTCGAGAATGGCGAACACCTCTAGCCAAGCCGCTCTCCTTTCTACACGATCTTTGTGACTCTCTAATGTCTTGTCCCATATACAAGGACGATCTCTAACACAGCGAATTAACTGTAACACGTCATATTTAAAATCCTTCGGCATTTTTATAAACTTGTTAACAGATTACGGCAATGTTTTCACTCGGCCGTCTGTTTGTGAACTGCGTGACGGCAAAATGTCGGACGGTTGTATCGGTTGTCTCTCTCGTTTGGCGTGTAATAGACAGGAATGGATATATAATTGAGGTCACCGACATGAATGTCGTGCGAGTCAGACGGCCGCGTCACGTCACGAACTCACGAACTATAGCCGTGGCGTTACGCACGCTATCGTTCGTCTACGTTTATTTTATAGAGCCTTTGTTGTTGTATGATAATTAACGTTGAGATAAGGAGGATAATATAAAAAGTATGTCATTTATGCAACTTTAAACCTTTAGGATCAATGATAACTTAACTAAAAATAAGTAGATAATTATGTCAGTAACGCACGAAAAGTGGGGTATTCAAATTCGGCTAATTAGGTAATGTACGTTTCTTATCTTTATATCTCATACTTACCATTATAATTATTTATATCACGCATTTTACCTAGTTGCAATAATGTCATCCGTGCGTCCGTGAGTTGTATGAATATGAACGTCCCACATTGATGTTGGTGCCTATAGCATAGCTTCTTTATCTTTATTTCATATTTTTGACTTCGTGTATCAACGTTACGCAAATAATTTACATGTAAAATAAAATGACTTCCTTTTCTTCTTTTTAAACGACCCTGCAAGATAGCGATGAGAGCCAGGTTCGATTCCCGGTCTTTTTTCTATCTATTTAACGCTTGACTACGATCCCACCTGGTGGGAAGTGGTGATGAATGAAATAATAATTGTATTAATTAATTAACATGACTGTATTATAATTATTTATGACCAGCGCATTATCAATAGTGATTGACGGACACTCGTAACTGTTTATGGGGTTCCGTAGCTAAAGGCTCATGAACAGGACCTTATTAATTTACCTCTGCTGTTTGTCACAGGGCTGTATCTTATTATCGTAATAGAAAATGTAACACAATTTCCACAAATTACGTGGTGCAATGGCCATTATCCCAAGAAAATAATTAAAAAGTTAAAAAATTACACCCCATACCTACCCATTAAAAAAAGTAAAAAAATTATGACGAAATCGGTCGTTACGACTCCGAATCGCACTTGACCGATTTTTATTATTTTTTGATAAGATATACACAGTAATACGTACACACTTATACAATAATATGCAATTTGGTTTGTTAAAAAATTCTACTATTCACTAGTTAGTGTAATCCGTTTTTGTTCGTATGATTATTTCATTGTTGCATTGATTGTAATTAAGCTAAGAATACGCTGTTGGATTACCGAAATAAATAAATAAATATTTACTGATTTTATATTTCTGTTCATCGCTACTTAATTGTGTGTAACGTTAACTCATATCAGAGATGAGTAAAATGTGCCTAATGGTGATAACAGATTACGTCTTGCAGCGGCATTTGTATGGCATGCACTAAAAACGAATTCTATATCAAAAGGAACGGAGTATAGGAAGGTAATCTGAAGAAGACGGTGGGCATCCGCTGGATTCAGAATGCCCTGGAACTGTCAGATGGAGCTTCGTAGGTTAAGGGAGGCCTATGTCCCACCGAGGACGCACAGATGCTAATGGACGGATGCCAAATATACTGGTGCATGCCTTTTACCGCAAAGGGGTACAAAGTTTTTTTTTCACTATGGATCCTACAACATGTCTTGGTTCGGTCATGGTTTTGCGTTCAATAAGGTGCAAAGTAGCGTGGAGTTTTCCACCAGTTTTACCGTAGCGCCTTATCGATCGCAGTGCGCGCGCAGCATGGAAATGTCATCTCTATTTTGTCGGAAAAGTCGGCTATGTCATTGCGTCTCAGGTTATTCAAGATAAATTTTATTTTCGATTATTTTGCTTTACTTACACATTATAACGCGGTGTAAGAGTTTGTGGTTTTGTTTATAAAAATTTTCGTTTATTATGGTCGAGTTTTGGTAATTCTGATTTTGCCGGCTTACAGTTTTAAGGTAAGTGAGGCAGGTTATAATTAATTTTATATCAGCTATAGATGGGTGCCTATACTAAAATGTAACTGGTTTATGTCTGTACATATAAAAGATAATATCTAAGAAAAAAATGTGTTAAGGATCTTCATAGCCACCTGGCATAGGACATAGGCTAAACATATTATTATTAGAAATTTTTTCTGTGTGTTTGTCCGGACTTGTGTCTTGGGTTTGGAGTTTTACTGATTCAAGTTAAGGAGATGCATGTTTCATGATAATACATCGCTTAGAACCAAAGAGCAAGAAAACCAGTAAATAATATTTTTGTATCCTTAGGTAGGTACCCTTAAACATACATTTATTACCTAATTGCTAGGTATTTTTTACCGTATCTAGGAAAATACGATAAAAAATTCTCAATCTTTTAGATCCGTAGAGTCGCTCTGTACGTCTATTTCACCCAATTTTCCCGCATGTGTAAAAAATGTTATCATTATATTTGGTAACTAGTGTAGGTCAAGGACGTTATAACAACGTCCTTAGTTGAAGACCCCTAAAAGTATACGATTATTCCGAAATATGTCAAAAATATATATTTTTGGGTAATTTTAAAATGTAGAGTTTACTTATAGTTTACAAATAAGAATACTTACCTATTTTGCACAAGATATCCAATTACTCTTTAAAAAAGTAAACCCTATTACACCTGTGTCGCATCCTGGTTTAGTCTAAAGTCTAAACTCGTAAGTACATAATTATGTATTCATTAGTAAATAATAAATAAAATATATTAATAACGAGGTGCTAATATTTAAAATATTTCCTGTTATAAGTTCTACTTCCGGCGCCCAGATACCTATACCTACCCCAACATTAATTAAATTAATTACGATAATTACCTGTGTTTAGTGATTGATAATGACGAATTATGTTAATAATATACAATTATTGTTTATGATTATACAAGTGTTATTGACTTCCGATTAAATTGAAAAGTGGGGTTAAGGGTAGGATATATAGGTGTAAATATTGCAAATTATGATAGTGCAGCACATTATAACAGTTGTAAGGGGAAGTGCTGCTCGAGTTTATACGTGTAATTGTTTGGTAATTAATAATTTAGTGTAATAAAGTTTAAAGTGCAGATAACAAAGTGTATAGTGTGCTAATAAACTGCATGAAAAGATGCTGCAGGAGTTTCATCATCATTTCAACCCATCATGGCCTCTTCTCATAAGGAGAAGATTAAGGGTATAATCAACCACGCTGCCAAGTGCGGATTGGCGGACTGCACAAACCTTTGAGATTTGCGAACTCTCCGGCGTGCAGGTTTCTACCCGATGTTTTCCTTCACCGTTACAGCGACTGACATTTAAATGTTTAAAACGCACATAACTCCGAAAAGTCAGACTTACAGGCTCTGGGATTCGAACCAGGACACTCCGAATAGGTAGCCGAATTCTTAACCAGTAGGCTATATTCACCGCTATAACCTAACATAGTATACTTGTACTAAAAAAAACGAAAATGATGATATTCCCATAATCGTTATTTCAACCTAACAATCTAGTAGGTATCTATATATCACAAGAGCGTTTTAAATCTACGTTTAATTCACAATAATTAAAAAATATACATATTTTTTTATAAAGCGCCTACTAAACCGGTATAGCAACGTTTCGTGTCAGAAAGTTGCCTTATTTATTCCTGTTGATATAAATTAAAAAAATATTGTTAAGGGAGCAATTTTATAACATTTTACTCATTGAATGAAATTATATCGTGATGAACTACATAGTTATTCTATTAAGAATATGCGTTCATAGATACCTAACTAACGTGACTAGAGACATCATTGAATGATGTCCATTTTGCGTAATAGTGGAGTAATAGAAAGTTGATTACACATACTGTTGGGCTTCTTCATGCCTTTGGAGTTGTTGTTTTTCATGTTTATATACCGACTCAATCAATTTATATGTATATTTTATGTGATAAAAGCGTTTTCAGTTCAAACTTCGAACATTGTCCATAGATTTCTGTGATAGATAAATGCGTTTTTATGGTGCATTGTGTTTCGTGTTAATTACGGCATAGTGTGTGTATGGGTCATCTATGTGTGTATTAGTTTTCGACATCATTTCAGTTTGACAGCTCTAGATGCTGAAAATTATTAATTTGAGAATAATTAATTAAAATATGTTGTGTGCATTTATGTATCTTAGAATTTTTGTGCGTCAATCTTTGAAAACGTTAGCCTTTGATGTGGGTTTCATTAATAAAGGTATTTTAGTCAGCTTGGGGTAGTTATAGCTCATTTCGTAACTAAAAGGACATGGCTATACTCCGCATTTGATATGGCATTTGCAACTTGCAACCCACACGAATTCGATCTTTGCGCCCCTGTAATAAGGTTCATTATAGATTGACGGTTAAAATTTAAAATTCCATAGGTATCAGCCGCGTAGGGCTCACTCCCGTAGGAATCTCAGGATAAAAAGGAGCCTATGTGTTATTCTGATCTTTACGTGAAAGAGTAACAAACAACCATACTTACAAACTACCTTTTTTACCCTATCCAACGTTCTCTCCCAAGGATGTGGTCAGTATGCGTCCCGGGCTGGAGCGCGGTGCTGGTGGCCGGGACCCTGCTGCTGTACGGCACCCTGGACGTGGCGTACTTCGCCCGCATGATGTACACCGTCGCCAAGGCCCGCTACTTCCGCAAGAAGGCATGCATATTGGAGACTACTGAGGTTCAAGGTAGGTTGAAATTGGAACCAAGTTATTAGGAAAGATTCTGTTTTTGTTTGAGAGCTCGTAAATAATCGATCCGGTCACTAGGTACGTAATTCTGCTAATAATTAGGAAATAAGCGCTTCAATTGAATCTTGCTTAATAGTTTTACGTTTTTGAAACTTTTTTGTATACAAAGAGTGTCTTTTTAAGTGTTAATTTATCTTTTAGTAGAATTAGGCTTCTGATATTCAGACGACATTGCTGATGCGTCAAGTTTTTCTCTCTTACTTCTTGGTCTACAAATATCATCGTTATAACTTTGATGTTATTGTTGCCATTGAGTGACGATGACTGCTTAGCATCAAGTCGCTTCTCTACTCGTTTGTTGGCTATTTCCACATAAAAATCGGAGATCAAAGCAAAGATCAGCTTTAGCGGAGAATTTCTAATTTTAAAACCGTGTTTAGGTACCTACTTGTATCTTAATATTTTACTTTAGGCAAAAACAATTAAGTAGGTATATTAGTTTACAATATATTCATGAAATGATACAATTTTAATTTTACATATAATTTTGTAGTATTCTATTTATCTACTCTGGTCATTTCAAAAAATCTTCATGTTTTAATATGGTTAGCTTTTTATAAACACCATACAAACTGTTGTGGAATTCAAATACTTTTGTTTTTCCGGACTCCTTGTTTTAATTCCCGCATGTCGATTCAAATTCACTTCGAATCGCAGACCCGTAGTCTGAAAATTATCTAAATCCTCTCACAAATGTATCAAAAATAATCCTTCCAGCATGGTGCCTCATCAACGACATAGACACGCTGCTGTACCACATGAACAACGCTCGATATCTCCGAGAGCTGGACTTCGCCAGAGCGGATTTCTACGAGCGGACGGGCCTGTACGCGAACATCAAGGCGGCTGGGGGCGCTGTGGTGCAGGCTGCTGCCACCATACGGTATCGACGATACTTGAAGCCGTTCACCAGGTTCACTATTACTTCTAAGGTTAGTTGGTTTAACATGGTTTTAAAAGAGTATGTTAATGCTTGGCAGTAATAATATGGTACTTATAAAACAATCTAATCTATTTAATTAAACTCAACAAATCACTACATAGTATAAAACAAAGTCGCTATTTTTGTCCGTCTGTTTGTTTGTCTGTTTGTCTGTATGCTTAAATCTTTAAAATTACGCAACGGATTTTGATGCGGTTTTTTGTAATAGGTAGAGTGATTCAAGAGGAAGGTTTTTATGTATAATACATGCATATATTCCCACGAGAACGGGATCCACGCGGGTGAAACCGCGGGCGGTCCGCTAGTCGAACAATAAGGTACAAGTTACAATACAAAGAGATGCAGTAAATTTACACTGAGAGTAGGTACAGGGTCTTATTTATAGAGCAGCATCTTATTGATACCTTTTGGGTAGAGGATTCTGTATTGCAAAAGTACTCAGGTAGGGTACCAATTTTACTGAAATCAAACTACATTATAAGTTATTTATACTTATATCAATTGATACGACTCATACGACTTAGTGTGTACGTCATTATACTTGATTCCGGCATTACGCTATTACCAACGACATCTAGGGGAGGGTAGAGCTATAACTATAAAGTAGGTACTTTTTTTTGTATGAGAACTACCCTTAAATTTGTTATTTATCTATTATACTATTGTTTTTTGTGACAGCTTTTATTTAGCTATATATTTCAATCGAATAGAAAAACCCCTGTGACAGTCAAACGAATCGACAGCGGCAACATAATATTATTAAGATTCCTTCTATTCCCTACAAACCAATTACGAGACCATGACCTAAAATCATATAATCTCCAGGCAATCTACTGGGATGACAAGACAGTATTCATGGAGCACGAGTTCGTGGGTCCGGGCGGGTTCGTCCACGCGGTGGCCGTGTGTCGGCAACGCGTCATCGACACGTCGGCTGCGGCCATCGCGGAGTTGCTGCTGCAGCTGCACTGCGCTGGGACCTGCAAGCCGCCACCGGGGAAGATGCCGCCTGAGGTAGGCTATGAGTCCACATGGTGTCAGCGTCAACGTTGTCACAAATCATACAATAGTATAGATAAGTATCCCATCAAAAACACGTAAATGAGAGTCAAGTTGAATCCTACTTCCTATCCTATCCTACTTCCTAGTTCCTACTATCCTACTTCCTATCCTACTAATATTATAATCCTACTTCCTACTAATATTATAAATGCGAAAGTTTGTAAGGATGTATGTGAGTGAGTGAGTGTGTGTGTGTGTTTGTTGCTCTTTCACGCAAAAACTACTGAATGGATTTTCATGAAACTTTGCAGTAATATAGCTTACACATCGGAATAATATAATTTGTTAAAATTTATAGAGATTTTTGAAGGGACTGGTTACCCGAAGCGAAGCGAGGGCGCGTTTACTAGTATTATATACTTTATAACTAGGTATAACTATTTATTTCTGATATTACAGCTGGAACTTTGGGTGCAGAGCAACGAACTTAGTTCAGCTAAGTTACGAGGTCCCTCTGCGCCTCTTCCTATCCTCCAACCAGCTCCCGTGGATCCCCTCAGCTGTGGGGAGATCATCCCAACTCAAGCCACCGAATGAAATTTACCACACTGCTTGAACGACAACTTGCGGTCCCGGGCCCGCTCAGCTAGATAATGTGCGAGTGAGACGGATAGAGGACTGAACGTTCGAGCAGTGACATAAACTAACAGTCGACGCGCGACCGCTGTGAGACACGGACGTGCAGTAAATTGTGTCAACGTCAAAATAGGTGAAGTTAAATCGGTAAGGAAATTTTAAAACGTTATGAAGTGTAACAGAGTTTGAATTCATTGATTCCTTAACAGAGTTTATAATGTTACAATGAGAAAAACTGATTGGTTTTCACGTGAAAATTTAAAGGGTCAAAGTTATTTAGTTTTAGAAAATCATTCCAAGGGCTATGTAACGATTTTATGGTGAAACCATGGTTTTTGTAAACAAATTACTGTTTAAGTTCGTCATTATACTTAATAAGATATAAAATATCTATATAAAATGATGCTAAAGTGTAATAAATATTTTATAACAACCTAATAGGTACACTTATTGATTGTAATTTTGATGTTGACGCACAAGCATTAGTATTTTATTCGTGTTAAATGTCAAATCATCTGTTTTTTTAATATTATAAGCTGTAAAATTCATAATAATGAATTATGACTATACTTTGGACGCCCTATTTTAGATGACCGAAAAAACTGATTATGTTGATAAAATTAGATAGCAGTAGGTACATCTACCTTATGTCTCCCATCAGGTATCGTTATGGTAATGTTTAATCAAATCATGATTATTTTTTACCCATCCCTGAAATATTGGTCATACTCATACGTAAGTGACGAAATTTGATAGCGTTTATGTGATTATTAAGTATGTTAGTAGATAACTTTGCTTCCGTGTACTTGCATTCAAAATATGTACCTAATATGATATAGGAATTGTAAAAATTATAAATTTAGAAGTGAAAACTTCGTGAATACCAATTGTAAGTACTTTTCATGACACTTTCGGGGAGTAAATGAACTTTTACGACGAAATGTTAAGCCGACAACACAATATCAACAATTAAGAAACTATTGTAATACTTAATGTTAATAGGAATGAGAATTGCATTTCTACTTTATTTTTATAATTAGATATGTATTATTTATTGTAGATTGTATATATTATGAAACAAACATTTTGTATCGGTGTAATAGGTTTTTAATAACACTAAATTGTTAAATAATATTGTGCACCTATAATTGTTTAATTGGTACTTCAAATACCTAATGTGTTAATTATACGTATCTACATATTATGTAATATTAAATTATAAGTCCTCATTTACGTGCTTCCGAGGGCACGTAAGTCGATCCTGGTTGTTATCGATAGATAGTAGTCGTTAAGTCATGTCAGCGGCCTTTAGGCGACATTAAAACTTTCGACACTTGTGGTGGCCTTTAACCCCTCGTGATGATATATGTTCTAGGCCTCCTCAGGTATGAGTGACCTAGCCTGCAGTGAACAGTAAACGGGTTGAGGTCAATAATAAACCGTTGCGATATCACAAGTCTTATAAAATTAAGTAGGTAATGTTAGGAAAATAAAAATGCTTTTGAAATTTAATGGATGTATTTAATGGATGTTATTCTTATATATTATAGTATTAATCAAGGTATTTAAATTGATAAACTCGTAATAAGCGTGTAATCGTTTTTCAAATAAGATGTTGCTAACAATGTGTCGCGTCCTAATCTAGTAATGTTAGCAGAAATCGTCACCATTATAATTTTAAGAATATTTTGATAACTACTGATATATCATATTGAACCTACATTGTGTGGCTAATATGATTAAAAAGTATAACAAAAACAATTATACCCAATAATCGATCAAAATAGACAGTTATTTTCAGATTTTATTTATGAAATTAATGTTTAGATTAAATTGTATGATTTAAAACGATAATTAAAAAAGATTATGACAATGAATGAATCTCATATAACATAATGAGTAGGTATTATATTCGAACGTGTAGACGAGAAGGAGAAGACCAAAGAAAAGAATAGAAATAAAATAAGAGATGGATGGAAGTAGAAATGAAGAACTATAGAAGACTGTTGGGTTGTCGAATGGCAGGGATGAAATTAGGAATAAATAATTAACTAATGCGCCAGTTGTAAATGATGGGACTAAGGCTACTGATGATGATGATAATGATGATGATAATGATGATGATGACGATGATGATGAGGATGATGATGATGATGAAGTATAGATTGAGTTTTGAAAAGAATATTGTTTTCTATTTCTAACGTATTTTGCTCATTTATTTTTTGTCAATTTCCCGATGTAAATTTTTCATTGTAGATTTCACTATTAAAGCAACTACCATCTTACCTACTATCTACGGGCATTTTTACATTTATGTAAACCATAACCCACCACTATAGGTTCCACTCGTACCTACCGTCAGGCTACTATATTTAAAAAAATCTTAGTTTTGTTATTAGCTATTACGAAAACTATATTTCGTAGATCTTTTATTTTTATAGTGTAGCCATTTATATATAGTCCGTTTATTTATTTAGGGATATTGAACATTATTGAAAACATTAGACAATTTTGATAAACTTTTGTTTGTGGCCCGTCACTACGTAGTGCCTTTTTCTGAAGTTCTTTCAGAATTATATGCTACAAAATATAATAATCCACTGTATCATTTTTCGTATGACAATTGTATATAACAATTATAATGGAATGCTAATAAAATCTATATAATATCCTGTTTTTCAGTTTTTTCTTAATTATATTAGAATAATTTTGATTACATGAGTACATATTTTCCAAATTTCTATTAAGTTCACACGAGGTGGATTTTCTCAATAATATTTTAGAAGATGGTCCACAAATATGTAGATATGTAATTGCCTTCACAATAATTTAAGACAGTAAATGTACCTATAGTCTACGGTTAACGGGTTTTACAACGAAACTATGTAGTATGCAGAGGTATAACTGTTGGTAATTTTACATACATTAGCGAAAACTGGCAAAATACCTGCGCTAACGTAATCGTTGGTAACGGGGTCACCTCACCTGCCAGAAATACACGCATCACCCTCTATCAGCCAGGGTTGCCTCTTAGTTTATTTTAATTTTTCACGACTTCTAAAAAGGGAGGATGTTATCAGTTCGACTTAATTTTTTTTCTTTGACCCTATTTTTTCTCATTCATAACTGTGCACTGAGTAAACTGATTTTGATATTTTTTTACTTATAAAAAGTTGGTGTTTGTTGGGGTCTTATTTGTTGAAGTTCTGTCGAAGTCGGTTTTTTTTTGGAAAACGTTACCTAGTTATTGTACCAGTGCGTTTAGCTTTTGAAACCTGGCGACATTTTCGTTAGTAATAGTACTAAGCCGCTCGTAATGTGACGTTACAATTTGTATTACAATATCCACATCAATAGCCAATGAGGGTAAAGGCGTGTGAATTCGCCGCTAGAGGCGCTAGTGCAGAGTGAGGTCTGGCCGTCAGTGCCACAAACTTATCTGACCCGGTAAGAAGGGCGCCACTGTCTTTGTCTTTGTCTGACAACAGTATAACATTTGCATTAGTTCCAATTTTGGCCACTGGGTCAGATAAGTTTGTGGCACTGTCGCTTCTCACTTGTCTGAATATCACTTGTCACTGTTTATGTATGGGTGGGCTTTGACAGCAGGACCTCACTCGCCGGTGACGCCAACTGGTGAGTACAAAAACGGCGACCCTCATTGCTGATAGATAATAGATAGACTTCACAGTTGTGAGAACTTTCTCGTGCTGTTTTCTTTAATCGAACCTAACAGTGCTTCAAGTGGTTTTAAAAGTGATCTTAATTTTGTAATTTAAGCAGATAACCCTATTTACAAAACTGCACGTAATTACACCATGAAAAGTTCAATTTCAGATGTGTAAAATTTCAGCAGTTTTTCTTCTCGCAACAAATTACAAGTTATTGTTTAACTTCGGATATGATTGACTAATCAATATACTATTATTAAACAACTTTTAGGGTTATCCATAATTTATTTCCCACATTGAGGAAATGAATGGGGTCAAAGTTGGGGCCATCCATAATTTATAATATTTCACATGTTAGGAGGGGAGAGGGGGCAATGAAAGGTGACACTGTGTCACGAGTGCTAGGAGGGTCAATACCCATATAATTTAACGTTTTAAAAAATCTAAAATATTAAATGGCGAAACAGCAAAAGGACGCTAAGGGCTCATTCCCACGGAATACGTCTTTGACGATTCGGCAAAAAACACGATACGTCTTGACGGATGGACGTTCACATTGATTGAATACGGAATCGTGTTTTTTCACGATTCGTCAAAATATCCGCATTGAAGTTCACATTTATTTCGTGATTTAGCTCTGTTCAGATTGGTTCAGAAACACAATGGACGTGAATACTTTAATCTTGTGTTGGTATTATCGTCGATGTAAAAAGAAGAAAAATAAGAAGAAAATACTAAAAATCACGATTCGGGATTTCTAAAAGACGTATCCGTCATAATCATAAAACATTCACGATTCGTGATTTCTAAAAGACGTATCCGTATTCGTCTTTTTTCACGATTCGTCAAGCGTGTGAACATGAGTATTTAAAAAGCATTGCCGCCGTCAAAAAAAATAACGAATCGTGAAAAAAGACGATTCGTGAAAAAAGACGATTCGTCCTCGTGTGAATGAGCCCTAAGTCTTTAAAAATAATGTTTTTCTCATATCAAAAAGAAAAATGTATGACGTCACATCGAGAAGAAGGGATTCTCCAAATATTACCGCCTGTTGCAAGTAAGTAGCTAAGGATTTAAACCCAAGGATTAAAAAATCCTAAAAATGTGACGTAACTTATGGATCGCCCCTTATGTCCTAATGTCACACATTACCCTTAACAACAGGCCATTGAAGAATAATAATTATAGGCTTTTAATAAACTAATCAGTGAATTGGCCCGCTTTTTCATATTGTCATTGTCAACTTGGTAGCAAGCGGGCTCTTTGCAAGCAAGTCCTTTCGCATATTGGTGTCCAGTTCTGCTTTTGAGATTCACAAGTGACATCACTCGGAACAATTATTATTTGTTTTTCCTAGGCGCTTAAAAATCAAGTTTACCTCGTACACCAAAACCTTCCTCATTATTGCTATCCTTGACAACTTTTAGTTTAAATTTTTCATTGTGTATATTATGTAATTCATTATTCTTTATAAGTATATGTACCACATAAGTACATTAACATATTCTTACCGTATAGGATCCGATATTATACTTACTTAGTTAAAAATTCTGCCCTCGCTTTGCTTGTTTTAAACCCATGTTAGGTAATATACATTATCACGCGTCCATAAACATCCCGTATAAATACAGCTAGCTCTATACGGTAGGGTGTACCTGATTTGCCTGCACAGTTATTGTTGAAAACCGTATGACAATTCAGTCTCTTTTCCATTCGGTCACTAATGTGTTACTACCCTTCAGGACTTTGAAAGTCACCTCTAAAAAGTGTAACCCATTTACCGCGTTCAGATGGTTGGTGACTAGGTGTCAGTTATAAAGTATGTTTATTTTATATTATGTTTGTGTATCATACGTACATTTCACATGGCTAATGTCCTTAACCAATTTGACAACCCTAAATCGATTTGACACGTTGACCGCTACTGCCAAAAACTGCTCGAGCCTTTTCGTGCTTCAGAGAGGACGTAAAGCAGTGTTGGTTGTTGTTTTTACCCACATAACAGTCATGAAGCCAGTTTGAAGACCTTCAGATTGCAACAATCCGCACTGGAGCAGTTTGGTAGAATCTGCTCAATAAGCTCTAGACTTCCTGTTACTAGGAGAGACTCGTGCCTTAGGCCTCTTGTAGACACACGTTTTTTTGGCGTAAAAATCTACGGTAAATTCGCCGTGTGTAGGCACGGTTGTCAGTGTTGTATGGATTACTATGAGAGCGTGTAGACGGTCGCGGCTGCATTACGGCACGGCGCCGCCGCCGTATGCACCGTGCGTCCCCCTCGGCGTGCCGCGTCTACGCACGGCGTGATTTTCATCAGTGTTGTATGGCAGTCTTCGTGAGTGTGTCGACGACGCCGGACATTTTCACGGTTTAGTGACCGGCTGGCTACACTGTTTTTAACTGACTTCTATTTATTTTTAATTTATTTATACTGTTATACACTTTATTGTTTGTATACCAGAATACATGGGTACAAACAACACAACACAAAAGGCGGCCTTATCGCTATATAGCGATTTCTTCCAGGCAACGTAAGATTTAGGAAAGAAATACAAATAGAAGGGGTAGAGGTATACAGTATACACACCAAAAAAAAATTTGGAAATCAACTAAAACTTAAACATACTATTATGAGCTTGAAAGACAAGTTACATAAATAAGAAAGAAATAGATGCAACTAGTAGTTAAGGTAATGATTTTTGACTGAATTGATTTCTGTCTTAGTAAAATGAACATAAATAACGAATATTGTTAATTACATTAGTTCATGAAAGATCCCAAGTGAGCGGCACCTGGCCGTTGTCTTGCCCGTTAGCTTTGCCGTGCCATGTACACGCTAGCACGTTTTTTTTACGGCACGGCAAACACGCCGTACGGTGAAAAAAACGTGCCATGTACAAGAGCTCTTATAATTGGCCATTAATAAGTCGAGGCCTTAAAATCGGAAATCTCTTAATTACTTAATTAGGCTCGATTATCTAATTGTATATTTTTGAATTGTTCACGATTATTTTATATATTCTATAGTACGAGTAGAAGTGTTAGTGGTGCAAGACGTATAAGTATTCTGCCAGTTGTGCCAGAGCTCTTTCTGAAGTTTGAATCTGTCACATAAATGCACCGGGAGTCGAACCCGGGAATTGTAGCTTTTATATTAAATATAAAAGCTACAAATTTTGTAGATAGATAGCTTTATATATTAATGCTCTTTCATTGATAGGATAGACGAAAAAATAAAAATTCAATTTCACATGTAATGTACACAATTTATTTATATCGTATAGCGTTTCTTATACAAAGTTAATAAATTGTAAAATCCACTTTTGCGGTCCGAATAAATAAATACTTAGTACATAACTCCTTCAGTCAATCACATGCCCTTTGGGCAATATAGGAGTATAACTTACAATACAATCGAATACTTTCGATCTAGCCTTTAGGACTATCATCCCGACCAGGTGTTAACTCTATGATGCTATGGTGAAATGGAACGACACTTGCCAATGGCCCATGATGGCCCATTGTGCACTTCTGCGATCTAATCGCTGAGAAAACACGTGGTAGGGGCTGGACAAACTTTTCGATTCTATGAAATCGCCAATTTATTTCTAAAGTACAAAAATATTTTAGGTAGCTATGTTACATTAGGTTATATTAGGTAGGTATGTATTGACAAAGGCACTGGTATCCGATTTGCTCTGCATTAAAATAGGATTGTGGCTTAATATTACTTTGCGATTTCATGACAGCTATAATACAAAGGACCAATTTACATTTTTTTTTGGTTTGGAACTAACGGGCATTCCGAATGAGACAGACTACATCAATTTATAAATAATCACCTACAATGGACTTAATTACTTAGAGCTACTTAACCTACAACTTAGAAACGTAGTCTTTAGCCATCGATTTCCACCAACGAATCTTCGAATAGATGAAACAGATCTACTTTGCTTACTTATATTACATATACATTAGACATAGCTCACCACTAAAAATGCATTTTTTTAAATCTATCACTGAGTAGATAAGTTTTATCTGCTCGAAAAGTCTGTAAACCGTAATAAGTCTCGTCGATCTCCCGGGTCCGGTCGTGCTCAGCGCAGACCTCTACCCTCGGAACGACACAATTACACCGATACAACTACTAGGAAGGATTACAAATAGGCGTTGCGACTTAGCCGCGTACAGCTGCACAATATCATACAAATATATAACTTCATCTTTTTACAACGTGGTAACTTCGACTACTAGGGAGGGGGTAGGTTGAGACAGTTTGTACGAACATCGACACGATCGCGAAATGTTGACCCGGGCGGGTCGGCGCAGTCGACGCGGCGCGGGCGGCGCGGCGCGGTCCAGGCGCGGCGCGGGGCGGGGGCGCGGGCACGGGAGCGGAGTCGCTCAGTGCTCGTGCGCCCTTGCCTTGTTCTGATGCATCATGTTCTTCAGCGTAGCCACTTCGGTGGCGAGCCGCGCCAGCTCAGCTTTAAGATGCGCGTCCTCCTCCTCCGCGAGCCTCTCTTCCCCTCGCTGCGGCCTGTACTCCACCCCGAGGGAGATCCCGGAGTCCCTCTCGTCGCTCGAGCCCTCGCCGTCCCACGACGGGGAGGAGCGGGGGCCCGGCTCCTGCTTGATGTGTTGGAGGGACAGCAGCGCGCTGGCTACGTCCTTGTCTCCGAGGTGTGATTTGTGGCGGAGCTTGAGGGGCAGGCAGTTGTTCTCCGGCGCATACTGCTCGGCGGTTTCGTCTCCGGATCCGGACAGGGAGGAGAGCTCGTAGGGAGAGGGGGCCCGCCGGGAGAGATTGAGGACTGAGCCGGGCTGCTCGTAGTGACCAGGGTGAGGGTAGTAGGCCTCTGGGGGAGGAAGCCTCTCCTGGTATTGCTCTGGCGCGCGTTGTGGGGGCGGTGATGGGGGCGAAGATGGCGGCGCCGGTGGGGGCGGAGGAGGCGCAGGCGGGAACAGGGCTGATCCCGAGAGTTTACTCCTCTTGGTGACGCACAGCACTTGGTCACACGTCGGCAGGGTGGCGAGTACTTGGTCGATGCTGATGAGGGTTTCACCGCAGATGCCGTACTTTTCCTTGATGGCGTCGAGCTGCGCTTTCAACACATGGTTCTCCTTGGAGAGTTCTACGACACGTTGTTCGAGGACCATATCGTTGAAGCGTCGCTTTTCGCGGGAGCGTTTAGCGGCCTCGTTGTTGCGCCGGCGGCGGTCCCAATAGCCATCGTCCTTCTTGCTATCGGGAATGAACTCGCGTTGCTTGCGTTGGCCGAAGAAATCCTTGCGCTTGTTGAAGTCATAGGAGTTGTAGTCGTCGGACGGAGATCCGACGGAGTGCGGCTGGTCGAGGGGGAAGTGAGGCGACACGGAGAGGCGCGCGCGCGGCGGCGGGGGGACCCGCGCGGGAGGGGGCGCAGGGCCCAAGCCCGCTCCAGCCCCCGCGCTCATCAGCTGCTGCTGATTGAGTATGAACTCGGCTACCATGTTTCGGCGGACGAAACCAGGTCCGCACGATACTTCCAATTGGTTCTGAAACAACGAAACGACTTCACGTTAGTAACAGAAAAGTTGCACTCTATAAACGTTGCAAAATGGAGTGGAGTTGCAAAAATGGGTGTCGCAATATCCCGTTGCGAGTTAGACGCGGATCACCTTTGTGAAACCGCGTTGCCACAACAGTTTTTTCGCCCCCTTTACGTTAACCGAACTAGTTAATAAATCGCGTTTCCTAACCTTTCGTGTTGTCTAGCAAAGGTTACGAACGGAACGTTACAAAACTGCATGTGGAAGAAATTGTAATGTTATTTAAATATCTGGAACGACTTGCAAATGAAATTTCTTCTGGAGAAGCAACCTTTGAATCGACTTTTAAACGAGGCGAACGGTAACCAATGCACGTCCATGAACACACGACTGTTTATGACTTATTAACGGTTTCTGAACGATAATATTTAGATTTCGCAACAGCTCACGTTGCTTGTAACGTGGCTGTTAGGTTGACGCCGGCGTTTTCATTATTTCAATACCCATCGACCGCGCGGTGTCATTAACCTTTGGGTAGCGTACGTTATGAATTAAATCATCGATATTTTATCTGTGGGAATCTCATGTTATGTGAGGTCAATAATTTCGTGTAAATAATAAAGTTATCTCATATAATTGCTACACGTGCCTGTCCCGTAGTAACCTCTGTAATCAGCGCCGAGTTTGTTAATGAAATAGGTAGGTATCTAATTATCGTTTCTGTTCAGACATAAATTTATATTAGGGGATAAAACTTTTATTTAAAAAGCAAGTTTGGGAGCTAGTTATTTATTACTATTTAATTCTTTAAAAACTTTTATTCTAATTGAAATACACAAGTTTCAACGAGCTGCCTTTTACGAGATGTCTTTTACAATTTGGACCATAACGTTTGGTATCATAATCATGAAACATCAACACAAAATGAGATTGTAAGTGATTCCAAAGAAAATTCTCGAATATGTGGTTAAGAATTGAATGGAGGAATATTATTCGTTTTACACTTCTGTTAAACAATGCAGATCGTTCATAACCTTCTATTGTGGCGAGCAATAAACTTTATTTTTTTAATAGCCTCGTAGTGTAAGTAGAAAAAGGTAAGTCGATCACGTGTAAAAACACGCATCCACGACTCACAACGTGAGAGTCCTTTCTAAAATTGAACTTATTTGCATGTATTTTAACTATTTTACTGTAAGCAACAACGTGCCCGCTTGGTATTATACGATACTAGCTTTCCGCCCGCGGCTCCGCCCGCGTGGAACTCAGTATGTCACAAAGTTTTTCCTGCGTGAATCCCGATCCCGCGAGAATTCTAGGATAAATAGTGGCTTATATATAACATTCCACAACTTCCACTACCTCCCAGTAAAAGCCCCATTTGAGCTCGCGAGTTCATTCGCGAATAGGAGCTTTTCCCGCGTGAACGTCGATCCCGCGGGAATTCTGGGATAAAAATATATGTTGCTCCATAACCTCCTTTATCTCCCAGTGATAGTCCCATAAATAAAAAAATCTAAGCCCGCGACTTGGCACGAAGGTGTTTTTCCCGCGTGTATCCTGATCCCGCGGAAATTGCGGGATAAAAAGTAGCCTATAAGTATGTTGGTCCACAATCTCCTCTATCTCCCAGTGAAAGTCCCATAAAAATATAAGCCCGCGATTTGGCGCATAAGAGTTTTTCCCGCGTAAATCCTGATCCCGCGGGAATTTCAGGATAAAAAGTAGCCTATATGTTGCTTCAAAACCTTCCGAATCTCTCAGTAAAAGTTCCATTAAAATCCGTTCAGCCGATCCGGAGATAAGCGTGTACAAAGAGACAAACTTTTTTTATAACTTTTCAACCCCTATTTTACCCATTTAGGGATGATTTTTTAAAAAACTTTGATACAGGTTTTTCATTATTTTTTTTCATAATTCTAAACACCAATTTTCATAACACCTGGTTTACAATTGACGGACTTTCATACAAACTTTGAACCCCTATTAGACCCCCTTAGGGGTGGAATATAAAAAAATCCGTTCTTAGCGGATCCCTTCTAACTATCAACTACTACCCTGCCAAATTTCATCTCAATACGTTCAGCGGTTTCTGAGATTTTGTGATGAGTGAGTCAGTCAGTCAGTGACCTTTCGCTTTTATATATAAAGATTATTCATTACTGAACTTTTGAAATTCGAAAACGATCATTAGAGGTACTGTAGAGATTTTTAAGATGTTATTGAGAGGACTCATTGCATTTTGAAACATTTATGTAACTACTTCCTTCGGGAGTACGATTTCTTTTATCATCTTAACGACTTTTGTGACGTAAGGTGCTTTTTGTTGTATATTTATTTGTATGTATAATTGCAGGGTGGCTCAATGGCTTTTTTAGGATGAACTTAGCAGTAGGTATATTGTACTGATAAAGCTAGAAGCTAGCTAGCTTCTAAGATAGATAGGACATTAAGTTTTTCATTGCGAAATTAAATTTTGTAACTGTTGTTTTTGTGCTTTGTGGTATTGTGCAAAGCAAAATGCTATGCTGTAATCAAACAGTGGTGGAACGTCGCAATAGTAAGAATCTTCAAAAAGCCTGTTTAAATTAAATTCGTTGTGACATAATTAAAAATAAGTCGTTTCAAACCAACAAGTGTTGTCATCGATAACAGCTTAGGTGATTCATTGCTTATCGAATATGATCTAAATCTTTTTACCTATAAATGATGATAAGTGATAGCATTTGGAATGTTTTGCTTGTCGTAAAACGAAAATCTAGCAATAACAAATGTAATTGTTTTCAAAACATCTATTGGCTAAAGCTTATAATCTTACAATCATTATCTCAATTATTTTACGACTAAAAAATGTCAAATAACCTTGCCATAATTGTAATAGTTTCTTGTAACCCGTAAACTTGATAAATCCGCCATTGAACGGTGTTAAGAATGCGCGCCCCACAGAATTTGGTGTCAGTAGGCCGACCCAGATGTGGACTCCGTTACACGATAACTGTACGATTAATCGCACCAACTAAGAGCGTTTTTACATCATCTGATACGATATCGGTTCGCATAATTAATATAACCTCTTTAAACACGTTTATTTAATCGACGTTTTAATTAGACTTGATAGTAATTACTTTGTTAAGGCTTAGTTTTGATAGCGTGTCGGATAGTGTAAAAGCATTTTATCGATGCGTGTTGAACTAAATGTCAGAGTTAACGTGGGAACTGATTTTTTACTGCATTAAGATCCACTTAGTGCTGTGACACGTGATGTTGTTGCATCTGGTATCAATTATAACAAATTAATAGCTCTATTATTTCAAGTGTCGTGATTCCCGGGAATTAAGATTAATTATTTAATCTTTTTTGAGTTATGTCACTTAAGTGTCATTCGTAATTAAAAAATATACATCAAAGTTATATTGTAATATAAATTAAAAATTAAAAAATATAAATAAATTATATTTAATGTTGTTGAGTTGTGTGTCTTTAATTATATTTAATTATCAGTAAATAACATTTATTTCGTTGTGCTAGTTGACGATAATGATGTAATTATGAGCTTGTTATCGCAACAATATTATTTGTTGTCTTTCCAGAAATAACAAATGAATCATCATACTTATAGTATCTGGGTTTTTAATATCGCACGATGACATTATTTATCAAAATTGTTATGTGGACAAATTTTTTAGTGTGTTTAAAATATATAAATACATAATGTTTATTAAAAAAATATATTTCTCAAAATTTATTATAACATTGCTTTGTTTTATTGATCTTACTTTATTTATATAACAGTCATGTTATAAAGCATTAAATAACTGACACAGTAAGTGGGTCTCATTGCAAAGGTTGCGGCAACAAGTAGCGTTGTGTCTGCCCCATTTGTGAGCAAAAAATCGCGAAATGTCCGTTAACTTGACGGTTGGAAGAGCACAGTTAAATGCCGATTAACAGCTATGGACTTTCTATTAACCAAAGCTACATAGTTGGAAATAACAGAACATTGTATGTGTTATTAACAGCGTTATTAATACTGTTGAAGAATTAAATGAACCAACAAGGATTCAAGGAGCTACTGAGCGATCGTTCAATCGAACCATGATCTTCTAATCGCAGCACTATTACGAAAGTCTTGAAAAGTCATATTTCGGGCTGCCTATAGATTTATTATCGACAAGCCAATCTCTAACGGTCACCATCCAAGCACCATCTACCACTACCAACATCAAACAGTTAGCACTAATCGTATACTTTCTCGCAAGACCGTTACCCAAAACTGGGACTGTACGGTATCAAGCGATGTTTTTATGCTCATCTGGTGTCTAAAACTCGTAATACTGTTATGAAACGGTTTCGTCACCGCATTTCAAGGTTGGGTTGGGCAAGCCATGTTTCGACAGTCCGATCATTAGTTGGGCTAATAAGCTCGCTCATGTTTACTTATCTACGCCTATCTATTTGGGACACAGATAGTGTTCATTGAATTACGTTTGAATTTTTTTGTATCTTACTTGCGCAGACTATCATGGTAATACACCTATTCTTTGAATCTGCCATCTTCCTTTGATAATGGGATGATTTTGTAATATTGCGTTTTGGCTAGTTACAAATATTCAAAGCCTTTTTAACTAAATAATTCCCAATTGGAATGATTTTAGAAATCTTGTTTGTTATGATTCCTATTATTCTTTATAACATTTCTATTTCTATTTTATTTATTATGATGATGATCATTTTATTATTATTACACTGTACGTATCATTAAGACTTTTTTCAATCGCGTATCCTTGAGCCATTTTGTATGCCGCGTTTTACGTCACCCAAATAATGCAGAATAATCGTAGGTGCCAATACCCCGGAAGACAGTCATTATCATGTCTAAATTCCTACTTTTAAATTCATTACGAACGTGTTGATTCTCGTTTCGTGCACGTGAGAGCGTGCCCCCGCGCCCTCGGCTGAGGTTAAGGTTATTTTTACCGCTCGTCACTCGTATAATGTCCTTCTTGTTGCATTCGTCAGTTTGTTGTCTGTGACTGTGATTTTCCTACCGGTTTTTAGATTAATAACGACTTATTTGGTTTTAAGTTCAATCTACATAGTTTTATCATATTTACACGTTGTCTTTTGTCACATTTTACTAGGGATAGAGCTATAGTAATGAGTTGGTTTTTATTTTAGTTGTGGATAAAAGACAATGTATCTATTCTTTATTCTGAAGGTGTCAACTATTTTATTAAACGACAATTTATTTAAATAGGTGTTTGGCTGAGACAGTCTGTATTCTAGTAATTACATTTTTAACATTACCGTTACACAATTACTTTTCATTATACCGCTCATATACTACTACTCATAAAGTGATATTTCGCAAACACTGATAACAATGAGTTTGAGTAATACATTTTTAACTCTTACGCAAAAAGTTTGAACTCGGTCAACATTAAAACCAATTGTTACCTTACAAACGGAGATACTATATTTACACTGCAAAAACGGCTATTCTATTCTTCTATGCTTCCCTATAGAATGAATGAAAATAGCTTAGTAAAAATAAGTTCAATTGGTTAAAAATAAATGCTCTTTTATTCGAACCGATTTAACAGTAAGTGACTATGAAGGAGTAATAAAAATTTCTTAGTAACAGACAAATGATATTGTCTGAACTTGATACGTGACGAGGTTTGTTGAATTCTTCACGCTTCTTACATAACAATGTTTGGAATCCGTCACACATTGGTAACATGCCTTGTTGGTCTTAATTTGTTTCTATCTTCTCTGTCTCTTTAAATGTATTAAATAGAATCTTGGTTTTAAGATTAGGCCGCATCTTTTAAAATTATTTGACATTCGAAAAGAGTTTGTAAAAACCTACTTCGAAGAAATAAATAATTTGAATTTGAATTTACTCACTATTATTCATCAGTTTTATTCCTATTCCAAAAAAATTAGCTTTATCATCTTTTTTTATTTGCATCCAATAATTTATCTTATCTTCTCTGTCTTTCTTAATCCTAAACTCCTTGTTTAGTCCCGGATTAAATCAAACATCATAAAACATTGCTTTAAATAGTCATTTCTCTCTTCTCTCAAACTTCAGCAACATCGAAGAAATCAACCAATTCAAAGTTAAGGAAGTCCTGATCTTAATCTCCTTACGTCCAGGATTAAATCGGACGTCACAGATCGCGCGAGCTCCTGAGGACATCGGCATGACCTCACGGTATTGTCCTCACGTGCAGCCTAGCGCGGTCACGCGGATACCAACACGTGCCCGTTCTTGAACCCTCACGTTGACGTTTGCACAACGCGCAGCACGTTTGCTCCTCTCTAAACCGTTATATAAACTCCAACGTGATATCGGAACGTGAAAACTAATTATCGATCGCGTAGAATTGCCCTTGACCGTGATATTAGCAATTTACCAGTTCTTGGCGACATTTGCGGATCACTTGATGTCATTAAGCTCGTTTTGCTTATTAATTCACTCTTCTATGTCTATTAAATTCATATCCGTATATAATGGTTCATCTTATTTCATATTAATGACTAGAGTAAGTTTGAACTCAGTTACATTATTCACAATGAAAACAATTGTGCTCTTGACCTTCCTTTTAAATGTGCATAGACAATATCAGCCATCTTGGAAAAAGTAGAGAAAGTAGTACAGCGGTAACTTTCCACACGCTCGCCACTTATTGCGCGGGAAAAGTAGGCCATCTTTGATTTGACATTTTACTATCATGTGAAGGTGCTCTAAAACATAATACCAAGTAAACTATAATTTAATATAACTAGGTACGGAAATAGTTCCCTCTTAAATTTCATGATCGTGACATTATATCAACAATTTCTTCACGCTTGGCGCCATGCAGTCATCGCATTTGATTACAGTTTATGGTAAGTCGTCAAGCTTTGTTTCCTAAACACATTGATGTATAAGTATCTAGATGGATAATCGAATCCGCGAAGACCTGTCAAAAAAGCTGCGCCAACTATTGGCGCAGAAGTACTTTCCCGCCAATTAGTGCCGATCGCGCCGCTTTCGTGTCACTACGTATTACGCGCGCAATTTAAATAAACAAATAAGAGGGATAACATGACGAAATGTGCTATTAAACTGTGCCAGAATTATAAAGGAAGGGTAAAAAGCTCAAAAAACATCACATATCATAGGCAAGTAACCAATAAACATATTTTTAATTAAATTTCAATTTTGATTTTTATTGTAACCAAATTACGTCATTTTTTTGTCAGTATTGCTAGTTTCTATTTTTATGCTCCCGACTTAACATCATTTTTGTGGGTATATAAATTGGTTTATGGTTACGTGTATATTATTTAGTTCATGTACTTTTATAAATCGATTAAAGAAAGGTGGTGTTTACCAATACGTTTGTGTTTATTTATAATAATATAACATTAATATTCGTATGTTTATGAGCCCATTTTAATGATTATTTTTGCATTGGGTCGAATAAACCACTTTTAAAGGTACAAGAGTAATGTGAAAAGGAGACGATCCAAAATTGTATGTAGTCTGGGCCTGGTTTTGTACCAGTGATAAAATAAGATAAAAAAGAAAAATAAACCATTTTTGACTAATCAAATCCACGAACTCATCTTTATTTCATTGCAAAAAATATTTATTAACTCCACGTGACGAAATTATTCTACATAATGGCGGGCAGTAGACCAGAGGATTCATAATTTTTGACGTATGACGTTAGCTGTCAATATGCCTTCTCTATGCTTGAACAATGGCTCGAACTCAGAGTGAAGGACGCCATCTTGCAAGTGTTGCAAGTAGTACCTACCGAATAACTCGAAATTAATTTTATTTTAGCAAGTCATTTATTGCGATTTGTGAATTTATTATATTTTTAATGAACTTTCTGTATTTTTTGGTTTTTCATGGTTTAGTGTACAAGATCAGGCCCAAAATGGACCATCTCCTTTATTTATTGAAGTTTTTTTTAATGATATGCATGTAATTAACTTTCCAAGTAATTTTTTTATTAAATTAGATAGGTAACGTAAATAATTGGCTCTTCTTTAATTAAGTTACCACCTCAAATTAAGCTAAAAATTTGAGGGGGGGAGGGGGCTGACGCTCACATCTTCCCCCCACCATTTTTAAATCTAGGAAATGCATACTTTTTTTATTATAAAAAAATCAAGTTTCCAAAAATTATAAAGTGACTACCTCAAATTAAGCTGAAATTTTTTGGAGGAGAGGTTGGTGACTCCCCCAACTTTCCCCCCAAATTACTTTTTCGCTATTGTTAGTCCTGTTTGCCTGTTTGGCTGCATCTTCCGCAGCGCCGGAGATGTCACGATTCAAAATTAGGCCCAAAAATCAAATTAGATCTACTTAAGTTATTTATTTTTTATAATGTAGTTTAAAACACACACACACACACACACACACTCACACACATCCACACACACATATACATACACTTAAGACTTCGAGCGCTTACACATTAACCAATGAGACCACATAACCTTAAAATTTTTAGAGATTTAGAAAAATAATTTTAAAAAAGTAAGTACTTTATGAGAGCAATATTTAGTTTGGGGGGACGAATGAGAGTGTAGAACCCGTCCTCCCTTCAAATTTTCACCTTAATCTGAGACGGTAACTTTACAATTTTAGAAAAGGAGATGGTCCATTTTGGGCCTGATCTTGTACACTAAACCATGAAAAACCAAAAAATACAGAAAGTTCATTAAAAATATAATAAATTCACAAATCGCAATAAATGACTTGCTAAAATAAAATTAATTTCGAGTTATTCGGTAGGTACTACTTGCAACACTTGCAAGATGGCGTCCTTCACTCTGAGTTCGAGCCATTGTTCAAGCATAGAGAAGGCATATTGACAGCTAACGTCATACGTCAAAAATTATGAATCCTCTGGTCTGCTGCCCGCCATTATGTAGAATAATTGCGTCACGTGGAGTTAATAAATAATTTTTGCACTGAAATATAGATGAGTTCGTGGATTTGATTAGTCAAAAATGGTTTATTTTTCTTTTTTATTTTATTTTATCACTGGTACAAAACCAGGCCCAGACTCCATACAATTTTGGACCGTCTCCTTTCCAACTACAAACTGCGTAAAAAATATTAATTTAATTAACTTAGCTGGTTTATTACAACATTAACATAAACAACTGTAATTAAATTAAGTAGGGTTTTTTATTTATTCATGAAAATAACCACTCCATAAATTAAGTTTAATGTGTGATTTATGGGAAAATTTTAGTAACTGGTATCATTGATCACGCAACATAGACACTAGACGAACGTGAAAAACATCGCCTGCACGCACACATGCTTGATATTGTTGCCGTGTTTTTTTGTCTTCATTGTAGGGCGACGCTCAATCTACCTATTTATTGCATCATTGCCTAAACATTAGATAGTGTGTTATGTATTTGTTTTCCGCAATGGACAATCAGTTGAAACGAATTCTAACAGTTGAATTGTAACTTACACTTTTTAATAGAACGGCGCAATTTCTGGATGTGTTTCAAACATTTTTATGACTATTGCGCATACTTGACCGATTTTCATGATTGCATGAGGTCTTTGAGCAAGGAGGAAGGTTTATTTCGGGGTGGCCTCTAGGTCGCGACGATAAACTTATGGTGTCAAGGTTGCGTTTCATAACAACTGTTTTGATAAGCGGCGACCAATACAGTATATGTGTCAAGGTCCTATTAATTTTTCCGGTAGAGGATTTCCCTATCTGATAAATATAATCCTTCCACAAATACTTGATTGTTTGGACGAGACTCGACAAAGAGTGAGACCTACTTAATACTGACCTTGCTCCAAACCTACAGCTAATTGCTGTATTATTAAGAAACACTTAACCTATTTCTGTGTTCTAGATTCTCTAAATTTAGTTGCTGACTACTATAGGATGTTACGTAAAAATCATTTTGGCTTCTAGGAAGCGAAGCACAGGAAGTTGAAGTAATACGTAACTAGTTTATAATATGTTATTCTTCGCGTTATTTTTCTGTTGGCAGGTTTTTTAATACTGGTTCAATTTTATGACTCATTAGGAGTTTCCCACTTTAAACGTTTATTTGTAATGTTGTAGAATTGATAGCATTGTTTTTAATTGTTGTATTTACATTACTCTTCTTACGGCTTATGTACCTACATGGCGGTAGTAGCCTTGGTCAGTCTCGTATCTTTGTTACGAGAAACAGTTTCTCGGAATTCTGTCTCATCATTGTTGCGTCATGGTGCTCCATTTTCGTCTATAGGAAGCTTAGGACCTTAAATAAGATACGTCACGCGTACCAATCTGCTTTGTCGCAATTGGTTGTTAACACACACGTTCGCAGCGTATGTAGGTTACAGTTACGCGAGCGCCGAGATAAAAAAAATAGGTCAAGTTATCTTTGCTTGTCCTCGTACCGATGAAATTATCGTCGGACTGTGTATTGCGCGTGAAAAAATCGTGTTACGTAACGCGTTAATCGTATATGTATGATTATATGTAAATGATGTCATTGATTCCGATGTATCGCTCGAGGTTCAGTAATTATTCGGGTTACTTGTGTTTTTTAAAATGTATTGTGTTGACTTTATGCATTGTATTTAACAAACTCACGAAGTTGGAATTTAGCTTTATGATATCATCGTGCTTCATGTTTTGGCTGTCTACGGCACAATTTATTAAATCAGCATAGTATGCCATCATCGAGATTAAAAACACTCATAACTAACCACGATGCACGATTAACTAAATGCATGCGGGTATAACCTTATGTTCTTTAATATACCTTCCGGAGAACCTTGCATTAGTTCCTGTATTACATCATGTGCCGATAAAGCGTTTATTGTAACTAATGCTCGTTATCTGTTTATTACATTGCATTGTGTACCGTGAATATAAATAGAATTAGCTGTGCAGCGGAACTGTGTAGCGACCTTAGAGGGCACATAACTTACACTGAAGGTTTACTTTGCGGGTAATGCTAATTCATTCTTGTTGGGGAAGAAATAGTTATTAGACATTAGTAGAGTGACAAAGGCTGAACATGCATTGTTTATAGTTAAATCTGACATAGGAGAGTTACAATGTTACAAAGATGATTTTGCATCTAAGAAAGAAGCGTTAAAATGACACTTAGAAGTTCTAGGTTTTGAGAATTTCATCGTCGTCAATGATGATTCAAAGAATCCGAGTAAAGACGATTTAAATATAAAGATGCCGTTATCGTAAGCGAGTTAGTCAGACTCGATAGGTATCTATTGTAGTCTGTCTTGCAGTGTATTGCGCAATAAAGCCCTAGAGACGTTGCGTCATACGTTCTGTACTGACCTTTGCACGGCGGATCGATTCGAATGCACGATACTACTCTCATGTTTGTTTTCTACCCGTTTTAATATTTACTTTCCTGTATATATACTGGCGATGGTATAATATTCTGGCAGCAGTTCAATAAGCAAAATTTTATGGAAGCGACGCGGAAATTTGGAAATGTTTTGGACTTTTTGTAGTGAAACGTATTGATGCTATAAAATAGATGAGTAAGATTTTTGAATAGACAATTTAAATACAAGATCCAAGGTTAAAGTTCCAAAAAAAACATTTTTTTAAATCCCATGATGACTCTCAGGCAGGGTTACTGAACAGTAAGTATTACTAAATCTAGTTTCCGTACATCCGAGCGAACGCACGCGGGAAGGGAACCTTGAACCAGTTGTGTAAGCCCACAATGGCTTACGACAGAGCCTGGTACCGCTTGCGACACTTGTAGACGCAATCGCAATTACCACTCAAACTCGAAATTTGAATTTAATTTACTCGTACTAGTTTATAACGGAATCTAAGAAAAAGTAAACTACCTATCTGTCATTTTTCTCTTTCTTAATGACTTTGGAAGAAATATTACGCTTAAGAAAAAATAGACCCTAATGAAATAATTGTTTCCTGTTTGTTGTTACTTTTATTTATTGAAATATTCTTGATATTGGTACATATGGACAAAAGAAAGTAAAGATGTGACAAAAACAATTGCGTCCGATATGCCTGCCATACCTATTATCAAAGGTAAAACGTAATAAGAATATTCGCAAAACGTCTCGTAAACATGAGTAACAATGGAAAGATAACAAAACAATTTAGACGATTTCGAAGATATAAACAGATAGGTATATGATGGAAACACAACTGAGGAAATGGTTGCAAAACAAAAGATTGAAAACAAAGACGAGCACTAAATCCAAGCCTGGATATCGTCTGACTATCTAATATGAATGTAAAAAAGCAGAAAATTTAAAAATGTTCCTTAAGCTGATTAAAATCCAAAAATCACTTGTAATAGTTCTAACCATTAATGAACTATTCAGAAAACATGCTGAAATATTTCTGATTGTGGGTGAAAGACACCAAAGCTTCGAAGATGAAAGCACGAATATTTGGCAAATGCTTACGATGGATGAGTAAACAAATTCGAGCGAAGTCAATGACATTAGGAAAAACAATTCTACGTACCGAATGCTTGAAGTATGCGCTTCTGACTCATTTTAATTTATTAGTCATTGTAATTTATTATAATTAATGTAACCAAGGTAGAAGTTAAAACTGTAGTCGTCAAACATTAAAAAAATCCAATTGGAAATTTGAAATTTTAATGATTTTAATTTCCTTTGGAAATCATTATTGTTAATTAATTCTTTATAACTAAAGAAATCATATCTTGAAAATATTGGATTAAATAACTTTTGAATTTTGTTTCAGTTTTATTTTCTTTTCCATATTACTTTCTAAGTTTTTTTATTTTTTTGTAATTTTTATGGACACTAATAAAAACGTATTTAAATTCAGAGGAAATATATTTTGTCTTAAATGAAATTAAAAGAAAAAGTTATTAAATGTATAAAAATGTTATTGCTTCAATGATAATGCAAATTATAAAAGTATGAAATAATACAAATAGAAACAAAAAAATTATAACATGAGAGGGTAGTCAAAAATACTTACGAAAATATTTGCGGCAATATTCCACACCTTATCCGGAATTATCCAAATATTGGGAACAATGTCATAATTTCACAAAAACACAAGACCGTCAATGGCGTAGTTTATAGTACTTTGAAATGAAACAATAAATGTTACACTTCCACTTGTCACGTCCAGAAAGATTTTTCACTATCACAATATTGTTATGACGAAATTATACACTGCGAGGTGCGTAGTACTCTAACTGCTTGGACTAGTCCTTCTTCTGCGAAGTCTAGAGTGCGACTAAATTTTGTAGTGGGGTCGGGCGACTCGCTCGACTCACGGTCTGCACTCACACATAGAAACGAGTTGCGCCTGTGTTAGTTCTGTGGCTGTGTGCGTGGTGCACAGCTGTGTGCGTTGTATTTACGTAACTTGCCCTGACTGTGTGTAATCATTCGGCCGGCGCTATTGAGTCAATGTAGTGTCCGATTTTTTTAGCTAATTTGCGATTGAGTCATGTATTTGTAGCGTTTTTTAGTTCTACGAAATTAGTAATCGATCGATAAGCGTCAGTTTGGGCAATTTTTATTGCGTAATGAATTAATTAATATGCATAAATATTTTGCTTTACGCAGCTTCCATGTAGAGTTTATTTTCTTTGATATTTACCTAAATGTAAACAATGGATTTGGAAAATCCTAAGGCAAATTACTTAATAACACTGCATTGTTATTGTTGATAGATTGTTTTGAATACAAATTACTGAAATTAGTCATCGACTTATGTCCTTAAATAGTTATAGCTACGTACACAGAATTTAGTATATTCCGGAAATAACAAGGAATACCTCGATGGGTCCTATGTATATGGGCCAAACTAGCAATTTGGCGATTTTGGCTTTTTTGTGGGTAACGCATCTTATCGATATAATGAATCATGTGAGCTATTAAAAAAAAAAGATTTCAGCATAGAAACACGATTTTTTATTACGGTATAACGGCATATGTAACATGAATTTAAACGTATAAGGTCCTAAGCGTAGTTAGAGATTTATACGCGGGGAGTTTCCCGCGCGTTTCTTTATAGTTTGGAACAATCAGCCAATTTGACACTTATACGTTGAACGGAGCATCGGCCGCACTGTGATGAATAAAGATGAATACGAAATGTAATTGTTGTGTTTTTGGGTTACAATTTAGTTTAATAAGTAAAAATGACATCTAATTATCACGCTAAGATGTCTAGATGTCGGAATTTTGTGAATTTGGCTTTGGGAAATGAAAACAACAATTAAAACGAAGATTTTATATTATATTCTAATTAATGAATTATCAATTACTTCAATCGTTTATTGATTTTATAGATAAAAAATTAAAAAAATAAATATACATTATGCTAATTAGCGTAGGTAATACGCGTATAATGGCCAACATGGTATATCGGCCCTTTTAGGGTGTTTTCAAAAAAAAAAATTTTTAACAAAAACTAACGTAGAAGGGCCAATGTGACATTTAAAAAAACCAGATAAATGTATATATAAAATACTACAGTGTAAATGAGGGAAATAGTTTTCTTAGCAAATAAGCAAAGATTCGGGAACTTCGGTTTTATCAATTTAAAGTTATAGTAAATTGAAACTTTGGAAGCCTCTCCTGTAAAGTTTTAATTTTACATTTTGGCCCATATACATAGGACCCATCGACCTAGCGACGTATGATAACTGGTAATAAACGATTCCCACCCATTAAGCAAATCACTAATTATTACGTACGTAAGTTGTTACACCAACTGGATGGGTTAATTTATTCTTGGGAATTTGTATTATTTCTACGTCACGTCAAGATTTTTCTTTACTTACGGCTTCTACGTCACTAACCGTCTCGTGTATACCGCTCCCGTTTTCAGCGTGTTATGCAACGAGTTAGTTATTATTTTCTTTTACTTTAAAAATTTTGTGGCTTCATCGTGACGAGGGTTAACAAATATCCGGTTTGTATCGACTGTTGTTGAGGTTGGTTTGTGGTGACGGCTGAACTGTATTGGGTAATATCGGTGTATAAACTGTAGGTATCTGTCGTGATCGTGAGTACCTTGTCTAATAATAAAAAAATAGTTATTATATTAGAATTCTCAAAGATTTCATTTTTTTCTTATTGTTTCATGACTTTATTTTTAGAAATGTCTGAATATTTTTAGTGTCCACCTTAATGTATGAATTTTTCAAATTTTGAGATTGCAAAATTTGTTTTGTTTACAAGTACCAATCAACCTACAAACACCACTAAGTATAAGAGCGAATCCTGTGTCAAAAAATGTAATAACGTAAAAAATGTTTATTCGAATTTTTATTTATCAATTGTGATTAAAAAAAAACAACCCTTAACTGCAACGGTTACGAATCTAAATTGGAAATTAACGGTGACACAGATAAATTGTGTTAAAACCCCTCGATAACTCGATATGATTACTCGGTAGTATTTATATTGCTCGGTAGTATTTATATTCCTCCACCAATCCGCATTGGAGCAGCGTGGTGGAGTATGCTCTAGGCCTCCTCAGTAATGAGGAGAGACCCGTGCTCAGTAGTGGGCCATTAGTGGGTTGTAGCTTAGCTTAGCTTAGCTTATTTATATTGCATGTTATTGTATGTAGTTAATGACCTTTATTTTGAAATTACACATAGAAACTCCCAAGATAACGTGCGGCGTGCGTGTATTTAATTAAGTATGTGCTATGACTAACAGACACCAGTTACATGCTATTGAAGATATCAAGGATCTGCACAGTAATGCGGAAGGGTTATAAATTCGTTATAATGTTATTGTTTACTCTTATTTTACATTGCTAGGAATTGTACGAATAATATTTATATATATATTTTTAGTGTTATTATTTTATTTTTCTGTTCTATAGTATTTCTATACACTTAACTTCATTAACCTTTTAATTGATAAGTTATTTAAAACAGTATAAAGTAAATAAGGTAAAATCTATAGGTATATGAATTGAGTAGTCCAAAGTTATAAATTATAACACTAACAATGCAAATTTAATGAACTCCTCATATTTTAAATTAATTTCCTTCGTACAATACAATACAAGTTCCTTTTGCTTTTATTTTTTTTACACTTTATTATATCCACTTACACTTAAAACGAAGTTATTAATTTTAGATTTAAAACTCTGTTTGCTGCAGTGTTTCTTAAGGTTTTTTGGAAGTTCTGGAAGGAATTCCAAAGCCTAAAAGCTTTTTTTAAATCACTGATTAAGTCCAGTGCAGTGCACAGGAATTGATTTACATAATTATGCTGAACCCTATCCGTCAAAATTGTGTCCATTTTTTATTGAATCTATTAAGTGTAATTCAATGGAATTCCTTTTCTTGTACACTAAAAAAACTAATTAAATTAATAGTAAAAGTTTGAAAGGCGGTCGTAATGCTATAAAGCAGTGTTTTTCAAACTTTTTCATGATGCGACCCCCCTGGCATAAGAAAATATTTCGCGACCCCCGGCTCCTGATCCTTCACTTTTTTTATCACACATACTAGCTTCTGCCTCAGTTTCACCTGCGTCCCGGGGGAACTACTTCGCGTACTGCAGATAAAAAACAGCCTATAGTCTTTCTCGATAAATGAGCTATCAAACTCTGAAAGAATTTTTCAAATTGGACGAGTAGTTCCTGAGATTAGCGCGTTCAAACAAACAAAGTCGTCAGTTTTTTTACACTTTGGGCTACATTATCGCAGTTTTATTAAGGATCCCGATTTTTTTTTGGAATATATTATATATATAGCCTATGTCACCCGGGAATAGTGTAGCTTTCCAAGAGTGAAAGAATTTTTTAAATCGGTTCAGTAATTTCGGAGCCTATTCAATGCAAACAAACAAACCTTTCCTCTTTATAATATTAGTATCGAAGTATCGAAAGTATCGAAGTGTCGATAAAATATTTATCTTATATTAGTATTTTAGGAAAACGATTTAATTCCAAGTGTAGCAAATACAGATCCACGATGGATGAAACTGATTATTCAAAAACGAGCACAACATTCGCATTAACTCATGTTAAAATGTTATAATGTCTTAGGATTTAATTTTTTGTTCATTTGTTTGTATTGAAACATATGTAGAATATAAATGCTGCCGCGCTAACGATAAGAGCAGTAAGTCGATTTTTTTCAAAAATGAGTTAAGTACATATCCTGAATCGCAACGTAATGCTCTATTAACTGGTCTTACTCCCGTTTTTTTATCTTCACTGGAACCTAAAAATATCATTAAGCTTAACAGCAGTAAGACTATAAAATTGTGTCTTTTCCTTAGCTTATAAGCAGGAAATATACTTACCCCACGATAATTAGTGTACCTCCGAAATCTTTGTTATTATTGCTTAGAATAACAGCAGTAAGTACATTAGTTACAGCTTTAATGCACATACAATATCTATGTTTTGTATGAAATTACGTTTCACTTTGGAGCCAAAAAAAATATTAGATGTTAGCTAAATATTATTAATCATTGTATATCATAAAAAAGATCATAATAGTGAGAAATCTATACATACCTTTAAATGTAGTCAATTGCTACCATTTCAACAAGTACAAATACTCATTAACTCACTCAGTTTCACTTTATATCAAACGAAAATGTTGAATAAATAGATTTAGGTATAAATAAAGTGAGTTAAATACAAAAAACAAAGGTGCTTTATAAATTATACGGTAGATATTAACTGTAATTACATATTTTCAGACTTGTAGAAAAAAACCTATAGGTTATTTACTACATTTAAAGGTATGTGGAGATTCCTCAGTATATGATCTTTTTTATGATATATAATTATTAATACTATTTAGCTAACATCTTATTATTTTTTGGCTCCAAAGTGAAACGTAATTTCATACAAAATATAGATATCGTATGTATGGAATACTTAGCATTAAAGCAGCAACTAAGGTACTTACTGCGGTTATTCTAAGCAATCAGTACAAAAAGATTTAACTCGTACTAGACATACCTAATAGGAGTTTTCATCTTTTAAATATATTATAATAGATAAATAGGAATTGATAACTATGTATCATTAAAGAACTCCGTTTAAGCTACATATTGAAAAAATCGGACCTAAAAAAACTTACAAGCTAAAAGAGTAGTCAGTAAAAATTGAATCGAAAACTTTAAACGCGATTTTCTCGGTTTCTGAAATTCCGACTTACTGCTCTTACTGTTAGCACGGCAGAATGTTTATGAGTATATCCTTTTGTCAAAATTCTCTTTATTGTTTTTTACTCAATTACTCTCGATTTCTGGCGACCCCCCTACGGAAGCTTCGCGACCCCCCAAGGGGTCGCGACCCACAGTTTGAAAAACACTGCTATAAAGCGATCTTTTCCAGACAAGTTATGGACGGAAAATGAAAGAAAGAAAGAGTGAAAAGTAGATGAAAAAGTATCATACAACCAAGAGATTTTTAAACATACAGCAGAGACTATTGATTTCAGTGGATTCTGAAAAAAATCGCTGTGACCAACAAGCATGCACAAGTGATCTTTTAAAATGTTTAAATAAAAATAATAAACGATTGATCAATAAAAACAAAAAAGTGAATTTTTATGGTAATCAGCGGCAAGCCACCCAAGTGAGACCGAAGACATAGTTGAATCATTTATGGTGGTGATTCAAGGCACAAACTTGATACAGGTACCCAATCATATCGAAATATCGATATATTTGGTGAGTACTTATATAACTTTTAAAATGCCACACGCGAATATGTAACTTGTTTGAAAACGAAATATCTAATCGTAGCGTTGCGTTGCTTGTATATTGTGAGGACAAAATAGGTGCAAATGTGTAGTTATTTTTTTTATTTCAGACATCTATGCGGGAAATTTTGAACAGTTAAGTTGTAGTGACATCTGCCGATTGAACAATGCCGTTAGCTAAGGATAAGTTTTTGAGGTATCGAGAGCCGCTATCGTTTATATTATTTATTTATTTGTATTTAATTTAGCGTGCATTTAAGTATTCACCTATAATGCGTAATAATTAACTAGATACCCTGATGATACAAAGCATTATTCAGACTGAAAATGGAACTTCCGCCTCGCCGGGAACTGAACTCAGGACCATTCAGACGGCGCTACTATTAACCATTGCACTGGGTTTACAGATTGATCTGTTGCCAGGTAAACATTTGAAAACTAAAAGCTTATTCAAAACAATAAGGTTGATAATGACATTCACGACCGAAACCCACTTCCGATAATAACATATTCCGCCGTAAGCGTTAGGTAAGACGTGTTTATCATTGTTTTCCTCATTGAATGTCACGGCCGTCAGAGCCCGCGGTCCGGACTCCATGTTGTTATCACGTGTGGAATACCTTACTGCCAAGGTCGGGATCTGAGCTGACATTTGTCTAAAGGCGCGTGCATTCGACTTACGTAATGTTTTGTTGGATATTTTGCACTTGTTTGAAATTTTTGTTTCTTTCTGGTTGTGTTGTAGCAGAGTTCACTTGTGACGTCACAGGGACGTGGTGACCCCGTTGGTGAACCCTCTGACCGAAAGACGTACGTGTCCAAGCCTCGGTACTAACGAGTTTAAGATAAACTACTGATGTTTAACCTGGATTTAGGGAGCTTTTTGCAGTTAAGGCGGATAAGAGAGTTGTGACTTCAACAGAGAGCCTGGGAGTAGATTAAGGGTAACTAAAAAGGCAGCAGTTTTTTTGGTGTTCAAGGGCCTTAGACAACTTTAACAGTAACGATATCAAAGTTGAGAATGAGGTGACTAAAGACAATAGGTTATCAGAGTCTCCTTGGAGAAATAAGGAAATAACAAGTAAGTTAAGAAAAGTAAGCAAGTAAGTTAAGTAAGTTAGGAATGAACAAGTGGTTTGGAGGCTCCAGAGCACGTGGACCTAATTTCGAATCCTTAACACTCTTATTTTATGATTCTGTGTGCATTAGAAACAAATTTTCATTTCATTGCAAGCTAGAAGTTGTCACTTGATTGTAGTTTTTAATTGAATTAAGGTAGCAAACAAGCAAGCAGTACCACCCTTCCGATGCCGCCCATGATAGCTGTGACCGACTTAGTACCATACTCAAATGAAGACTAAGATTCATATTCTGTGCAAGCTACAAATTTGCTGTCACTTGATTGTATTTGTTTTTCTTCATAACATTGATTTCAGGCCTACCCTAACCTAACCTAATCCTTATTAATATTATAAATGTGAAAGTGTGTTTGTTTGTTTGTGACTCTTTCACGTCGCAACGTGGCTATTATATGGTATGGTTTATGTGTGTGTGTATAGTTAGGAGGGTGGAGAGTGACGTAGGCTACTTTTTACCGCGAAAAAACATCTCATTCCCAAGGGAAGGTCGATGTTTCGTTAGTTGCTAGATATTTAGTTCCGGATGTTGTTAATAGATGGCGGTAGTAAAATTCATTTGCAAGTTCTGAATCACGCTATCAAATACAAGTAATTTGCTTAAGTCATAGGCAAATGTTATAGGCAACTTTTTAGCTGAGATTCCTGCGGGAGCGGGACCTACGCGGCTGTTACCTACGGGTCCGGAAGCGAAGCGCGGGCGGTTCTCTAGTAAAACTCTAAGCCTTCTCCCACTATTAGAGTCAGCTCTAAATACCCGGTTTCCATGAATCACACCTTTACGTCCTCTGATATTGGTTATGATATTATTTTGGAACAAAAAATCGTTACATAATCTCAGATTGGCGATGCATAAAACATTTTGATATAACCATTTATATATCATACCTGACACTTGATCTCTTGTTTGACCGTGAACGATAAAACTGCAGAGGAGTTTTATGTTAGTGGCTGACAAAGGAGGAAACAAGCCATCTGATTCCGAAATGGTCACTTTCGCTCTTGGAAGTTAGGATGGAGCCGCCTGGATTCAGCCAATCAAAGTTGTCTTTTTCAACACACTTGCTCGTAAAGTTGCTATTTTTTCTTTAGTCTTACGCCCGGAATGCGGTTTATTACACAATAGTGCGTTTTACTTTTCATTGCCGCACTAGTGTTTTTCTTATTCCACTTTTTTTTTAATATCCGTAAAGAGGTTGTTACCAAAAGATTTATTATTTTGTAAATAAATAAACTTGTTGTACTTAGTCAAAATCTGATAAGATAAGATTATACTTCATCTAATTATCTATTAAAGCATTTAAAAAATACAATATTTTAAATCATTAATTACCGTAAATTCCTATTAGAAATACATAATTATTTAGTTTAATATATTGTGGCTGAATAGCGGTTTTCTTTGCCTCTGGACTTAACCTGCGCGCCTGCGCGCGCATAGTTATTCAACCAAAGATACGGCGCGCGAAAAAATAAAATAAACCTCGGCGCCATTTTGTGCAAACATTTGTTCGTTTATAATTTGCTGATTTGTGACTGAAAAATGTCGATACCTAATTGTTTTTTTCCTCGCAAGTGTGTTGAAAAACGTCGTATGATACGCGTGCGCTTTGTTCACTACAGTCTTGGCTCTATTCCAGCCCTCGCCTTGCGGCTCGGGCTGTGCAATACCGCCTCGACTGTAATGACCAACTTCGCGCACTTATATCATAATGTACTATTTTAGGTCATCTCTATGTGGACGGAAGCCCTATTCACTTTTTGGCTACAGCAATTAATATAATATCGAGAAAATCTGTTAAAAGTAAGTAGATGAAGAAAGTCGTAAATGATTATTATCTGTTTTCTGTTTAAATAATGTGACAATTCTTAGTAATATTTTTGTAACACTGTTTGCGTTTACCTTAGAACCAATAGTAATCAATTTTTCCGCCTATATTAATTAAACATCCACTTAAAACTGGGCATGCAGACAATCATTGATTCAAATGTCGTCAAATGTTTGCAAAACAGAATTTTAAATCTCTCTCATCGTTTCTCGTCCTTGGTGAAATCGATTTATATTTTAACGTATTCAGGTTTTCGCAAAAGGTAGGTACCTTATGTAATGCTTACACATAATGTATGTACCTACCAGATGGACCTTGGTCATATTTCAGATGTCAGGTCCAAACTCAATAATTCAGTGTGGTTTTTTCCTAGTTACGCAATACCTACCTCTTGTCTTGATGTTGTCATTGTTATTTACAACAAATGCTATATTCTTTTGCGATGTAACTTTGAATAAAAAAATACATCAATAATTTATTTTATATTGGCTTCATTTTTAGATGACAACAAATATCTAGAGGCTATAGGTATCTTGTCCGTGTTGGTCATAATTGGGTGGTGTAGAATGTTGACTACAATCTCATGTTGGTGGACAATTGTGTTGTATGTATGAGACGACAAAAGTGAGCCCCTGCTTGGTGTTTGGCGTCCGCAGGGGGTGGGGTGAGGGCAGGGGGGAACAGGTGACCTCCCCATGAACTTCAGATAAAGTATCTACGGTTGTTATATCTCTTAAAAACCTGTCTCGAAAATACGATTTTATCGGGAATTTAGTACCTTTGCCACCCAAACTGGATCAGGAGCTGCAGACGCCCATGTGTTTGGCTGTAGGTGGTTAGCTACCTATGTCTTACTTGAGTCTGTCCTCAAACAATTTGTCGTTTTCTGGATTTTCTTTTTCTCGCCGGCTACATGGTGATGTCCTTGTTTGACCGATGTCCATATGTGACGTTCATTTACCACTAGGTGGCTCGTCTGCTTGTGTGCAAAAAAATTGCAATCAATAGTGGCCTTATCTTTAAGAGCACTCTATTCCAGAATGTCAAATCCTATAAGACTACTAAATAGATTTCATCTTACCTGCGTTTACTTGGCTGGCATTTTCATTGCGATATTTAAAAATGTTTGAAGTAGGTACTTCAATCTCACATACTTACAAGCTAAGTTAATTTGTGAACACACGTAATAAATTTGATTTTAGCGGCAATTCCATATTCTAGGCGAATCAAGTATAAAAATAAAACCGTTTAAAACATAATAATAATTATTATAGGAGGTATTTACTTCGGTGACGCAAAATATTGCGAGGAAACTTGCACTCCTAAGAGTACATACATAATCTATGGGGCAGGTGTATTATCAGCGGAGATCTGATCCCAGCAGTGGTATAGACATGGATTACAATAATGCAGGTGATGATATAACCAGCAGTTTCTTAGTAACAGTCTGCAAGATACTTGTATGTCATATAAAAAGCGTGGTATATAAATAAAACATAATTTTGATTTCCTAGATTTTTCAATTGCATGAATGATAACGAACTAGAGAAAAACATTGTTTTACATACGACCTATATCGAAGGTTGTTAGGTAATTATGTATGTATGTTATGGCTATTACGCAACAAAGTGATTACAAGTTGTTACAGAAAATGGTAGTTATATAATACATTTATGTATTTTGGTGATCGCAGGTTTCTGTGCAGTCGTTGAGATATGTTGGAAGTTAGTAGCATCTCCTAATTGCACTAACCATCCTAGTCTCGAGAATGGAGTATTGTTTTAGGTCATGGAAGGGCCTTTGGTCGGCATGAACCTCCTATACTTGGACTTTACCAATCTGAACCGGAGTGGCGTGGTGGGCTTCTCAATGATGAGGAGAGACCTGTTTTCAACAATTGGCTATTCCAGGGTAGAAGCCAGACTTAAAAGGAACTGTTTTGTACCTTAAAATGAAACTAAAATGAACTTGATTCCCGAGATTAAGAAGTTTCAGATAGCTATACCAATAATAGTTATATCAATAAACGAAAGAAGACAGGGCTATGTTTGGTATTTCTAGAACTATGTATGAAATCCATAGACTAGACGATACCCTCATTCGTCGTCAGAATAACTCTGATGATTGTCGGCTGTAATGGCAATCGGCTTGGGACATCATTTGAAAAGAACAAAGGGAATTAAAGGAACCAGTAACCTCTGGGGTACAAAGGCCACGCGACGGAAAGATGGGCTTATAACGCCCCCGACTAAAACTCATTATCATCATTCAAATGGTCTCACTGGGAATCGAACTCAGGACACTTTGAACGACAATCAGGCATAGTAAACATTACGCCATTCGCCACAATGAATAATCAGAAATGAAAACTGATGTTCAAAAATGTAAAAAGATGAGTCCTCCAAACAACCCTTGTTTTAAGCCTCAAACCCTTTATTGTTAGAGCACTCGCATTGTTTTGAGAACAGGGTGTAATTACAGGTACACAAGACCCCTTCAACCCTAAGGCGCTACCAACCTTTCATCTGAGATTGGTTGTGATCATAGAACTTGTTAAGAACCCTCTAGACTTGAAGCTCTTTCACGTAGATATTAGCTGGTTAAGCCTGAGTCGTTTTTATGTAAAGAATTCGGTATCTACTATAAACTATGTAGGTACCTACCTACTGCCTTCTCTTTCGAAATATATAAAAGCGAAGCTTATTCGCCGTAGCGAAACGGAAAGCTGCTTAATAAAGTTAAACTGCTGTATAAAGTTGAAAGGCAGGAAGATGTTTATAGTTACTAGACATCGCTGAGAACGAATTTTGTCATATTCCACTTACAATTGTATATAACATACCTAGATTCCCTGAAATTTCGTCCACTTTAAAAATTGGTCTTTTGTCTTGTCGTTAGAAAATAATCACGGACATTCACGTATCTAATAGTTAAATTTCGTGGAAATAAAACGACTAATTCAATGTGTTACATAAATTAACTATTAAGGAGGTAAAGTAAGGGCTTGTTTTAAAGGGAGGGGGGGGGGGGGTTTATTTTTATTTTGAATTCCTGTAGTTTTATTCAGCAATTGATGAGACACGAAAAAGGCAGGAAAGGTAATGGATTATTTGTGTATTTACTATAGGTATATTTTATTAGGTACATTTTATATTTCGGAGATTACTTAAATCGTCAGTCTCAGTTTCTATCGTTAGATACTAAGTAGTCGTTAAGGCATGTCGTTGAATTACAAAGACGGTAGTGGACTATGAAGGGGTTAAAAGTCAACTTTAATTTATTTGCATATGAACAATAGTTTACCTAGTTGTAATTTGTGATAAACAAACCTTTTGCCAATATAGCATAAAAAATTCTGTTGATATGTAAAACTTAATAATATTATTAAGCAACGATAACAAACACCACAAAAATATCAAATTATAATAATATGATCCTTCAAGCAATTGATTACATAAGCGTAACAAAAACCACTCTGCTCATAAGACAATTAATTTAAATGTTATACAATAAAAACAGTCACGTGCCGTTTAATGACTCGAGTCGTTACCATCACGTGTTGGTCGCGGTATTGAATCTTTTAGATAATACGATAACCTGCTTCTATTAAGATAGTTATATAACTTTGTATAGTTTAAGGCTGCCATTCCACCAGAGATGTGCTATGCTACGTTGCTAAGTATGCGTTTGCCATCCACCAATCATATTCAGCCCTCAGGCGGCTTCTAGGCGGGCCAATGTATGTGAATGTGATTGGTAGATTTCAAACGCTGGTTGTGGTAGGTAGTTGGATGAGTGACCGCTGGTGGTAAAAAAATCTTGAGCGCTTTCTGTGCCGCGGAGGGCACGTATAGCGTTATGTTGAGCCACGTTTGAGGCCTTGGGCGGCATGAAAACTTTCGATTCTTGGGTTGACCACTAACTATTTAGCAATCCGCACTGGAGCAGCGTGGTGGAGTATGCTCTAGACGCCTTCAACAATGAGGGGAGACCCGTAATCAGTAGTTGTGTATTCATGAGTTGCAGCCAGAGATGGGCAAAATGTTATCATCATGACTGATTAGATATTTGGTATTTACTTCCGAAGGCCAGAGAATTTCTCTGCGTGCGTCTTTTACGAAAATGTACCTAGTTACAAAGAGTTTGTGGCAGGGGCATTTTCATGCCTCCAGATGTAATCGTAATACGTAATCATAATAACATTTTATTTATTTATTTATATCAGGATCATCAACAAAAATACATGTATAAACATCTTACTATAACTAGGAACTATACAAGAACTGACATGTACTTATTTATAATTAAAGATGACCACAACATGCGTGGTAAAAGTGTGTACGATTCATGGTTTAGATTAGGTACAAGGTACAATTCATGATTACATGATTTTATTTTGCTCCTCTCTGGTCAAAACAAAAACACATAGGTACTTACCTTTTAATTACAAATGTACTAGCCCCGTGTGTATTACGCATCATGTAATGACTTTGTTATTGTTGTTGGGTCAATAGCGGCCGTTGAATAGACAAAGATGTTTTAGAAATATCTGATAGCGGTGTCAGTGTTTGCGAATACCGCACTCCCGATTGTTTTGTTGTTTTGAGATCGGCGTGATAGCTTTTGTGTTGTCCGTTTACAATTGATTTACAATGTCTATTTTGTATGTTAAAGCCTGTTCAGATTTACAGGGTATTTGCTACTGTTGGCGAAAAATATCACGCGATGTACCGGTTTGTTGCGAAATATCTCATTCTGCCTAAATACGGGGTTGGTACAGTTATATTATCGCCAGAGGGCATAAAGGTAAGCATAGTTCCGCTTCGTACCTACTCTATTCTATAGACCTGTGGTCGTCAAATTACGACCCGTGGGCTGCCAGATAGCGATAGCCCAGAATGATGGTGCCCAATCTAATGCGTCTATAGCAGCAGTCGTCATACTTTTCTAGCCGAGAACCGCACAAGGGCACAATTTTTGGGTCAAGGGCCACAAGGGCCCAAAAGTCTTAAAAGTGCCCTTGAGCCCCCAGTCAGAATAGTATGACGACCGCTGCTATAGATATTGGAAGCCTTCTATTGTCTATACTGAACGACAACCTAAAAGTTTCGCTATCCATAGCAATATTTGCTTAGATTTCGCTTCCATAACCAAATATATCAACATTATGAACAAGCCTAATGGAACATTAGTGTGTGAGGTCGAAACGTGCAGTGTAGCCTAATGATGTGCTGTCTGGTGTGACCTAATGGGTAATGGAGTAAAAGTGTTAAGGTCAGTAAGGTAATATGCTGTTTTCGCGATTAGCAGACTTCATACACTTTTGGTAATATTTTTATTTAATTTGGCAAAGGAGTAGCTAGTAGTAATAAAAATTATCATCCTAATAAAAACAATATACTGTGAATAATAACGATATTAATCGGTCACGTTTTTCAGAAATGACACTATCACAAACTTATTACCAATCTGTTGTGTTCCGATTTATTTGTTTCATAATATTATTAATAGATTAAAAGTAATTCCTATTGGGTGATAGATAAATATTTACGTTATTAACATCAATGTTAAGGCAGCCGTATACATTTGCCAAGAACTCCCACCACGATGCAATTAGGCACCTCACTAAATATTGGTCCAATTATTTGGCCAATGTCTTAGGCCAACATGTGCAGCCGGTAATAAATGTAGGAAACAGATACAGTTGTTTACAATCTTGTTTTAAAAGACTTACGGCTTAAATCATAGATATTTAGGTCTGTTAAGATAGCTTAAAAATAACTGGGGCATTGTCAAATGTAATAGTGGTTTAAAGAGAATTTTAATTAGACATTGTTACATATTCCGTATCTTACTGATAATTCACCGAATACTTAGACTATGCGTCACGTGTTGTTTGATTACCTTGTTATTTTGATTGTTTAGGCTTTTTATTGTAAACAACTGATAGTGGAATATGCTTATACCTATTCTGTATAAAAAAAATATTCTGTCTCACTTCGCTGGCAGAACCATTAATATTTTGATGAGGTACAGGGGAGTCCTTAATGGTCTTAGTATCTAGTAAAATGTTACAATTTAATTTGAGATACAAAGTGTGTGGTATTTCAGTCTTATAAACTTACTGGTTTGAGTTTACTTTGATTTACTTTTTTTATACTTCGTATTGTACGATATAAGATAACCTCCGATCACCAAATCTTTTTTATTTCGGATCGAATAATTATGATAACCTGAAAATCCCTGAAGTTTTTCGGAAGCAATTTAGTTATGCAGATGTTACTTGATTTTTATCTTTACTACACAAGTTATAAGGTCCGATGGCCGTCTATAAAGAAAAATTTTACTGTCTTGTATTAGGTAGAAGCCGCTTATCTATGATAACTTACGTTCTTCCCCTAGAAGGTATATTTTTGTTGTTGATCTCGATAGTGGATAAAAGTTTATACAGGTAAAGAACATAACGTGCAAGTAGCTGTATGTAAATTCTTATTTTTTAGGATTGCAGATAGCAAACGAGCTTTTAGCACCACGCCCCTTAACAAAGACAAAAAGCGACTAATCTTAGTCCTTCAGTTACCGAATTACATAGAATGACATTGTAACTAAAAATTAAGGATAACAACTAACATAACTATAACTAAGTAACTAACAACAATGAACTAATTGACAGTTACAAACTAACTTTCTTATAAGTACACCAACCTCGGTTAACGGTTGTTATCTTAATTCCAGTAATTATTTTTTATAATTAGGTATAAAGAACAACCGAATCCAATATCGATAATTAAAGATACCTGATTTAAAAAAACTACCCGTCAGATGTTGCTCAAATTTATATGAGATCAGACGTGAAGCATTACAATCTGTAAGATTAGTTCTACATAAAGTTTTCAAAGTATGTTAATTCTGCCAATCTGCGCTTACTCAACATGGTTTGCGATCATAATGAAATTGTCCCTAAACTGGCCATTTCACACATACATAAATTTTTGTGTCCATCAGTGACATAAAGTATTATGACTGCAGCCTAGACAGCAGACGGATTTAAGCAAAGAAAGTTATTACGATAATCCGCTTGCATATTTAATATAGTCTAGATAAGGGGAATAACCTTCAGACAATCTGTAATGCTGTTTTGTTTCATGGTGACAACCCTATCTAATCATTCATCAGTGTCACAATGATGACTCCAATTCTTTGTCACCTTATTCATCTATTTACGTAACAACATTATGTAGGTATCATTAAACCTACAGAGTAATTAACATAAGTTGTTGCCCGCGCGTTTGGTCCGTTGAAATACATATGACTGATTTGCAAACACTCTTTCGTCCTTAAGGTTATCTAATCATCATCAATTCATCCTAAAGTATAAGTATAATGGCGCCAATAACAATATGCAATTTAAAAAATAAGATAACTTGTATGAAGAACGATTAGGAATCCACCTTTTAGTTCTTTATACATAATATACTTACCTTCACCTCAGTCTGTGAAAATTTCACCTACCTATTTCTGTTCAAGAGATACAGCCTTTTGACTAATGAAATGAAAGACAGTGAATTTATGAATGAATAATAAAATTTAGAATTTGAATTGGAATTTGACAATGACTTGGTATGTACGTTGCATATTATCACAAATAGCATACATGTTAGTACATAATATCTCAATGCATACATGTAACATGACGTAATATTTACAACTCTTATCATTCCCGGTAATTGCGTGTGACGTTTGACAGTTAAACCTATTTCGTTTTCTGTGATAGATAATATAGCCCTTGACAGTACTTGCCTATTCAGTGGCGTACGTGACATTTCTCACCTAGTATTGACAGGTGTTATTCATTTATACATACTCGGGGAAGCCCCCAATCGTTAAATAGTCATTTGTTAGGGAATATTTCGGTTTATATTGTTGGCTGTTGGTTGTTGCAATTTCATAGTTGATATTTTGTAGGGCTATTAGAGTATTGTAGTCATGTCGTTGTGTATGACATTGTAGCGCCCTCTGTATTTCCCCCAAAAAGAGAGAACTAACTTGACAGCGTGTTTCTACAGTAGCATAAAAGAAAATAGGTAAAGAAAAAGTGTAGCAATTACAAATTTTTTGTTTCAGTGATTTATTTAATTACTGAGTGTGGTTTTTAAAGGCGTTGTGTAAATCGAATTCTCCAATGCACACTATGCCTACCCAAAATTTGTAGAATTGAATGAGGTGTCCCAAGAGAAAAACAAATTGTACCTAACGTCGTTTCGGCACATTTTTAATCAATTTTTAACACGTTAGTTTTTTAAGAAGTAAAAAGTTTGATAAGGTTTGATAGTTTAATTATTATTTGACGTATTTATTGCGCTTAATCTTTTTAATTTTTTAAAGATAATATTATTTTGTAGGTACCTTATGTATCCACTAAGTATATAAAAAATCTGTTACGTTCAAATATCGTAGAGCTGGATTCACTAGAAACATTAATATTAAATAATATGGAAATGTAGCAAAACATTATTTTTCAAAAGTAAACCGTATATCTTCAAATATAAAGTTATTAATAGTCCAACCAAATCTAAACAACAAAAGAATGTTAGCGTTTCCGAGACGAATTTGATTTATTCGTTATTACATCACTCTGTATATACGAGTATGAATCCTTGATGTACAAGTGAATATTTTTATATTGATAACTAGGTACCTGTTATATGTATAAAGAGTAGGTATTACAATTTATTTACATCCTATTAAGATACATATTTTGTCAACTTTGGTTTAGAAGTTGTACAAATGTGCAACGAATTTTTTACGTCACTTCATCATTTAATAAAAAGGCTAAACAATGTAAAAAATGTGTTTTGTTTCTTTCGGAACAATGTCTAAGTTCCATAATTTACATAGCGCAGGAGAAAACAGCGATTTAAACATAATTTAATAAGTATATACATAATTATAAGCACACTGAGTCTGCGCATACTGTCGGTGCTTTACTGATAGTAGTTGACCTTTGGAAGAAGAAAATGAGGTATCATTATTACATAATCAATGTTTCATTAATTAATTACTGTTACAACGATAAATTCTATACATAGTTTTCGATGGGTCCGGGTTCAAATCCTAGGGCACGCACCTCTGACTTCTCGGAGTTATGTGCGTTTAAAGCATTTAAAATATTTAAATGTCATCTGCTACAAACATGCATGCCAGAGAGTTCGCCAAACTCAAAGGTGCGTGGAGTCCGCCAATCCGCACTTGGCCAGCGTGGCGGACTATGGACTTAACCTTCTCATTGTGAGAAGAGACCCCAGTACAATAGTGGGAAATGATGAGTTGAAATGATGAAACATAAATTAAATTTTTCTTATGTTTTTGCGCGTTATAGCTCGTTTTTATGTTTTGAAAGACGATATTTTGATCAAAATCCGACGGAGAAATAATAGTAGGTAGGTAAAATAGCCTACAAACGTGGTAACAAACCGTCCGAAAGCCCCACGGTATGGTAAACGAATGGTCAAAAAGGAAATTAACCATGTTTTATACGTCAATATAAATTGCAGCTTCAATGAACTACTGAATCAATACAAGAAACGCTTAAATAGTTTGTTTAGCGAGAATCATAACAGTTTACGTCACTTCTTGGCGTCTTGGCGCGAAATTGAGAATTATCTAGATAAAAAATGCACGCTAGCATTTGGACGCCAAACGCGATGTGTCACAGATATTCACAAGAAACGGAAGCGGCATTTCGTGTGAATCAAATAACTTTGTTATGTACCTCTCGGGTGACGCTTTGGAATTTTCATAACCTATTATTTTTACTCATAATATTAATGATATGAGTATGATATTTGTAATGTATGAATCATTCAGACCAGTATCTTACTCGGATAATATATTATACCTACCTTATTTAACTATTTATGATAAGCTAGTAAAAGGTATTTTTTCTTTATTATATTGACCTTAAGATAACTTACCTACAAAAATAGGTATAAGTCCGCACAGTTCAAAATTTGTTTTTAACTGTAAAAATTTGTTTGTATTGAAGACTGGAATAAAATCATTTTTTTTGCTTTCCAACGTCGAACAGAGAAGCGTTTGGTGTTACTGACGTCCATGGGTTTCCGTGACCATTGACCCCCATGGTTTTTGTCGGTTGTGTACATAAAAATGGTAATACTCAGGCACTCAGTAAAATTTTAAAGGACCGACTGACCTTCTATTGGTACTCCCTGAAGAACAACAGACGAGGTTATAGTACCTACTGGGTTCAGTGAACCCGTGACGTTAATGAGACTCATACTAACAATTTCTAACTGGACTATTACTAAAACCAACTTACAGAACTAACTATCACCAACAGTCCCTGTCCTCACCCTTATTAGCAAAGTAACCAACTAATATTCGAATTCTAACACCATCTATTAACTGGATTTACCGTCCTAGTCCCTAAATTGAGTCTTGTTCTAAGTTGATCACAGTAGTCATGGGTGGCAACGGAAGGGTGGTGCTGCATGCTCGTTTGCTGCCTTAAGGCACTTCTCACACTACGCTATTTATTAGCTACGCGACTGCAACGCAATCCAAAATTCGCTGTGCTGTATCTGACACTTCTCACTGACAGGAGACGCATCGTAGACGCGTCTCTTTCATACATTGACAAGATCCGAGTCACTTGCTAATAGCGTTGTATGAGAAGTGCCTAACTCCCCAAAAAAATTTGGTCACGAGATCGCGTCATGCAGTCCACGCAACACCAATAGGCATTGTTTTTGCACGACCTTTAAATAAAATGGTGACTAAGAGCGTTTATATGCCTTATCAGTCGTGTAACCGATAGCGAACGAATTTCGTAACGGTACGGTGTTGTGAAATTCTCTTTGTTTACCAAACAGGATGTTCTGAAATAGTGATAAACGGTGATAGATTATAATTATGTATACAGCATCGGTATCATTAAATGTCACTGCTCGATACTTAAAAATGATTACGTTATTTTATTACTTTGATAAACGAAAATAAATTCAATTACTGTTATAATTAGGTGAATAAATAGAATCATTGGTTTTTAACTAAATATAGTCTAGGTAAAGAAACTGCAAAAAAGGAATGAAAATCCATACTAATATTATAAATGTGTGTTTGTTTGTTTGTTTGTGACTCTTTCACGTCGCAACATGGCTATTATATGATATGGGTTATGTGTGTAGAGATAGTTGGGAGGGTGGAGAGTGACGTAGGCTACTTTTTACCGCGGAAAAACATCTCATTCCCATGGGAAGATCGATGTTTTGATAGTTGCTAGATATTTAGTTCCAGATGCTGTTAATAGATGGCGTTAGTAAAATTCATTTGCAGGTTCTGAATCATGCTATCAAATCATCATCATCATCATCATCATCTCAACCCATCACGGCCCACTATTGAGCACGGGTCTTTTCTCAGAATGAGAAGGTTAAGGCCATAGTCCACCACGCTGGCCAAGTGCGGATTGGCGGACTTCATACACCTTTGAGTCAAATACTACATGTAATTTACTTATGTCATAAAAATGTATATCTGATGTTCCAGTATAATATACTGAGTATATCATATAATAGGCTACTGTTTAGCCGAGATTCATACGGTAGCGGGACCTACGCGGCTGTTACCTACGGGTCCCGAAGCGAAGCGCGGGCGGTTCTCTAGTTTTAGTATAGAAAGAAATTGTTAGAACTGTCATTTTAATGCTCGTTCCTATACTAATGGCATTTTTTAATTGGATGTATAGATATCACAGTCTGGAGATAAGTTTTACTTTGATTGCTATCTAACAGTCTCGCTAGCCACAGGAGTGGTTCTGAGTCTTCAGCTTCAGGCGAAGCGATTGGTCATGGGTTCGAGTCCACCCGAGCTATTTATGTGTCAGATAATTGTTTGTGGGTTAATGTTTTAGTTGTGTTTCTCATGCCACCCTCGACATAAATAATCGTAGTGTGGAGGTTTCAGTGTAGGTAAGTATTCTAGAAATTATAATCCAAAAAATTAAATGGATTTGTAAACATGAAACTCAAAAAAAAAGAAGAAGCATTTGGTGGTGCAGAGCATAGGTATTTTCTTACCTAAATACCTACGACAATGTTAAAATTATCAACATATTAAAGATTTTCTTAACTAAATAATTTGATGCATAATCTTCTGCATCAAATCTCAAAGATCAATAATCTTCTGCTCATTCGTCAGCTATTGACATAAAAAGAAAAACAATGATAACAAACATTGTATGAATTACATAGAACCTGCTGAAAAGCAGTTATAACTAGGAACTTCTACAATACATATAGTAAATAGTATCAGAAACAATAAGGACACTATTATGGTGGTCATGATCACCCAATGTACAACAAGCAGCACGAGTACCTAGTAAAGATTGGCCACAAATCGATAGCATATTGTCACGCCAGATAAATATAGCTGTGATGTAATTTGTTTTGTCGTAGGTATTAATTAATAAATACTTGTAACAGAATTTACCCGTGAATACGTTGATAAGCTTGATAAGAGCGATAGCTGCTGAAACAATAGGGAAATTGGCAAGTGTGGGCTTGGATACGGCGTTAAATGGTTCCGTAGTTCGTAATATTAATAGGCGTAGTTGGGGCTTTTTGTTTGGTTTATATATTGTGCCAATAACCGGGAAACGATCATACTTGTGACAATGAAAAACTGACACTGTTGCCCATGGACTTCAGAAATACTACCTACAGACATCACCGATGCATTGTCGATCAAAGAAAAAAGAAAGAATAAGAGAAAGAAATCTTTCATGGTTTGTTCTGAACATAAAAAATAACGGGAAAATCATCCACCAAGTGTAATTGGTTGGCGGCAAGCATATTTAGGTATATTATTTGGTAGGTATTGCGTCATTCCAACAATGTTGTGTAGGGCTGCGTACTGCGCATATATTCTGTTTCGATGAGTCGTATACTAATTGGATGACTCTAGGATTAAATTCTTGAAAGCGAAGTCACTTGTAGGTAATATTCGAGTGTGTGGTGTAGTAAAATACCATCTTTATTGTTACTCACTATAATTTGTTACGACCTCCTCCTATCTCTATCAATACTTATCATATCTGTAATATCTCTATTGCTAGATCTTTATTACTGGTGATCTTCTCATGACTTTCCCACACGCCGTGTTTATTACCTTTGTTAATTTACGCTCAGTGTTGCCCGTCCGAAAGTTCAACAAAATATGAACCACGACGATTCGATGACTTCATAGCCTTATTGGTAGTCTGCGAAACGAGAGGTCCTGGATTCGATTCCCAATTAGGTGAGATATTTATCTGACCAATAAATGGATGTTTCGGGTTGGGAGTATCAGTAATGTGTAAGTTATCTTCCTTGTTCCTATAATTCATAGTATAAGGGAACCTATAAGTATGAGTTTGTACAGTTACCGAGTGACTGATTGACAGACAAAACAGTCGAAACTACTGAACTCATGACGCTGAAAGGCATGTCTTTGTCTGTTGTTGGGGAGTGAAGGGGAGCATTAAGATAGGGTTTTTGGATTACCCCCCTAAGAAGAAAGAAGATAAATTGCTTTTTTTTTCAATAAATTCACTTGAAACTTTGTATAGGGGTTCCTCTAATGACGCGAGTTGCTTAAAGAATTGAGTTTTGAAAATTGAATACCGAGCAGAATAAAGAATAAAGAGAATAAAGAAGATCCACGCGGGCGAAGACGCTACTAGAAATCTTTTCATGAATACAGTCATAGTAAAGTAGGTAAGTAGGTATATAATATAAATAATTAGTTCTGGCTGACGGCTATCCTAAATCGGAGTAAACAACAAGTTATTAAGCGCACACAGCACTATTGCGACACATTTACGCCGATTGCTTAGATAAGGGAAATGTGACACGTCACGCTTCGGAAAAATAAAACTACCTAATCCTTTTTTCAAATCACATAAATAATATTTATTTTGAACCTTATGCCGTGGTGTTACGAACTGTTGTTTTGGATGCAACTGCGATGCGCAGTATTTGGTTCGGATGTTGATCTAAAAATATTTGGCCACGTGTTTGTCCCCATTATCGTTGGATACCTGATAAACGATGATGAAGTCGGTGTTTACGACGTGTTTGTTGACGAAATGCTTTGATACTGAAGATTTTTTTTATCGGAAAATGTTCAGGGAAAATTATTCTGTAATTCTTTGTAGGTTATCCTATTAAAATAAAGGAAGTATTCTGTGGTCATACCCACCTACTGTACACATACTATCGTGCCCAACTACTCATTCAGGTTGCGCAGATCGGATTTTAGAGGCAGATTTTTATAGGGTACCTACAACATCCCTTAGTCCTTATCCAGTCCATAGTTACAAACAAACTAACCGCGTCTCGTAACTAGACTTTCTATTCCACTCCCGATTTGAGACTTATTCTATGTAGGTCACCATTGCCACGGGTGGTAAAGAAAAGGTGGTGCTGCATGCTCGTGCTACCTTATGTAATTCATAGGCTTCTCAAAGCAAAGCGAAGCCGGGTTAATTTAGGTATACAAATATAGTATAATAGGGACTTATGTCCTTGTTAACACTATTACATAATATTATTCAAAGTTAACTCAACAGTACCCATCTCATTTGTGGTGTCAAATATTTGCCAAACATTTAGCATCAACATGATGTGCGTAATTATATTCGACAAGGTCAAAATATTCCATTATTGCAAACAACATAGAAGTAGGTATGCCTTAGGTATTACTTACTACGAGTGAGTTAACAAAGTTATAAACATAAACTGATAAGTATTTGATAACATGTATATATCTGGTGCCAGTGTAAAAAATTGTCTAAAAAGGAGTGACGTCATAATAGGGAAAGCTCGGGTACAAAGGTGTAGATATTAAAAGAGACAATATTTTTTTATTTTTATACGAATATATTTCTTTTTTGCTTTCATGGGGGTGATGATAAAAACAACTTAAACCCAACATCCATAAATTCAACATCTAAATTTGTAAATAACTCAAAAAGTAAGAGCAGGATTTCGCTAAAAATTTTATGAGACCAGATGACTAGCACTAACTTTTGAATAAAAAGAAATCATCAATATATCGGTTCACTCAGTACAAATATGATCAGTTGAATTGAGAACCAAATTTTTTGATGTGTTAAAAAGTGGCTGTTATAGCCTTAAACTCGCCATCCTGTAAGTTCTGAGTTCTAACCATAGAGATACAGAATAGAGCGGGGAACCCAGACTATTCAAATAGAAATTCAAATATTTATTTCTTCGAAGTATGTTTTTACAAACTCTTTTCGACCGTCAAACTACGCCATCGCTTCAACAAATCCCTACGGTGAGTGGTCTTGGAAGAAGAAGCGGCAAGAAATTCCCAAGGAGTCTTTTTTTTCTCTTTCTCCACTCACAGTTAGAGGTTGCTCTATAAATTGATACCTACTCGAATAGAAAGGAAGAGATGATTGCGGTACTTAGTCAAATTAATTTGATTGTATTAGTTACAATATTCTCTATCTTTGTAATTCTTTTTCCTGAGTCGCCGAGGATATGGAATTGCCACTCCTCGCTAAAAACAAATTTATTATCTATGCTCACAGTTCAATTTAGCCTGACAGCAAAACTTACTTAAGGCATTTTAAATTCAATCAATCTACATTGAACCTTAATCGCAGGAGCGGAAAGCTGGCATTTATGTGGTTTGTAATTAAAACGATTACCATATCGAACACGAATGGATTATAGTGTATAGTGAACACCTCTATGTTTCTAACAGCCTCCCTCGCTCGCCACGTGCGTCTACAGTAGACTACACACGTGAGTCATTACGTAACGCAAGGCCGTCTTATATAACATCATCTATGTCCACCGCCGTTTTTATTGAGGAAAACGTACCGAATCATTTCGCATTATTAATTCGGTACCCTTGACCTTCGCGACTTGAGTTTGACTGTTATTATTAGTGTGGTTATGGTGATATAATCGTGACGAAATGGGGTACTCGACTGTACTGATCAGTTGAACTAGTGGGAAGTTATGGTTGTTGTTCAAAACAGATTGCATAACGTCACTATGGTTAGGTGTATATTTTTTTGAGTAAGGGGCAGTGGTCCAACTGCTCCGTCCAGCTAGTTGGACCACGGGTCTTTACTAGGGGCAGTTGTCCAACTTAATTTCTGTTAACATTTCATGTGCTTTTTACATTGAATTGCGATTGCAACTGACGCCCCTTAGCTTTGGAGAGGGCAGGACTGAACTGAGGACAGCTGTTGAGTTACCAGCGAGCAACGAGGATTTTTCAGTACTTAGATTTGAAATTCCAGAAAGAACACCACTTGCTGGATAAGTGAATAATGTACTAGAGTACGACCATACTCGGCGTACTAGAATAAGTCCATAGGTTTGGAGAAAGAAGCTGTCGTTTTCCCCAAGGTATTTCTCCGGTTTTATCCTTATAATACCTACTCATATATTATCTTGAGATACAGACACATCTCTCTTTACCTTCCATTAAAAGTGCTTAGACGCGATTATTTGTACTGACATAATGTTTTATACCTATCTTTGTAAACCGATTGTAATTAAAATCAAATAGTAGTAATTACCTACTGTTCATTAATGAACCGCATCTGAATGGGATGAGGGCCCCATGGCATAGTTGTTAGTGGCCCAGTGGTCTTTATCACTACGTAAGGTTTGATTCCCGGCCGTGGCAGATATTTTATGAGGCTGATAATTTGCTCTCGAATTATGGGAGTTTCGATGTAATTATTTTTAGGTATTAGTGTTGTATATGCTCCTTCGACTTAGGGTTGCATGCAAAACAAATTCCAATGTTGGCAAGAGTTTAAAATGTAATAGAGAACACGTAATATAGTTGTTTTTAGTGGAGAGTGTGGCAATTCCATATCCTCGGCGATTCAAGTATAGTTCACCCCCCTATTGCACACCCTCGGGGTGGAATTTCCGTGATCCTCTCTTAGTGCTCCTCTTCTCTCCCCAAGGAACATACATGCCAAATATTCAGCTTCTTCCGTTCAGTAGTTTCGGCTGTGCGTTGTCTGTCAGTCAATCACTCAGTAACGCAAGAGTTTTTATATATAGATTAAATACAAAATTAATGTTATAAACGGGTATTCCTGGCGATAAAATTATTAGTAAACTATCATAGTTATCATACAAATTATAATAATGTTTGAGTTTATCTCGCTTAGTAACAAGTTTGATAACCTGAGGATGACGAACTCATAAATTTTAATTAATCGGCATGAACACTGGACCTAATAGGAGCTGGATCTTTGTAGATTAACTCCATGGATGAGATTTCTGATGCTTTATAATAAGAAAGTACAACACAATACAAATACCAAATATAACACGAAGGTTTTTTTTATTGAATTAAGGTAGCAAACGAGCATGCAGCACCACCCTTCCGCTGCCGCCCATGGTAAGAGAGCAAGGGGAAAAAGTCCTATGCGCTGGTCTGACCAAATCCGCACCACTCTCAATATGAATGTATCTGAGGCCGTACACGTAGCGGAGAACCGGAACAGATGGAGGAACATCGTAAAAGAAAAAGTACTGCATGATTGAGGTCACGACCCCCAGCATTGGGGAAACGACGCAAGGAGGAGGATAATATTACACGAAGGAAAATTATATAATGAGCAATAGTTACCTTGCATTTCAGACTTCTATTTAAGGGGTCCTGGGAACGATTTAAGTGCCGACACACATTTAAAAAAAATTAATGATAAGTTTTATAAAAGTCAATTAAAAAAGTTAAAGTTAAGTTAAGTTAAGTTAAGTTAGTTAGTTTTTTTGTGTATAGTGTTTATAGGGTAGGTTCCGTAATGAAAAATAAACTATGAAATTTGATAAAAATAAAAATTTATGTAGAAATATACTTTAATATTCTGATTTTGAGTCATAAAAGCTCATAATTATTTTAATAAACAATATTAAAATTCAAAATTTTTAATCGGTATGTCACGTGACCTAAAACACGTGAGGCATTGGTGTGACGTCATAAAGGCAAACCTATTCCTCCAAGAACCAAACTGTCAGTTCAGTTTCGTGCATAACAACATTGAATGAATGCCGGTCTTACATACAGTGCCACAAACTTATTTGACCCGGTAAAGGTGGCGCTACTGTATTGGTATTTTTCTGACAACAGTAGGTATAATATTTGCATTAGTTCCAATTTTGGCCACCGGGTCAGATAAGTTTGTGGCACTGTACAATTTACCATTATTACGACATCAAAATGGCGGACAAGTTCTGACAGTGTTTTTCCGGAAATAAAAAAGAATTAATTTATTTTCTTTTATTTTAAAGCGAGAAAGCATGTTTATTTTGCCGAAATATATTTTTTGTTGTTTTTATTAGGAAAATCAAGTTTATTTTTCACTACCGAAAGTAGGTACCCTATTATGTCACTGAAACCATTTGATGTTATTTTTTTGTCTATCGTACCAAAAATAAAATGATGTAACATTTTCGAAAATAGCCGACACTCTTCAGGCTGCTGTAGGTACCGATTTCTGCCAAACATAGTTAAAAAAACCACCTCATATAAAGTTTTTTTTCATAGGTAGACAATATTTTATTAGTTATAAAAAAATAATTTTGGTCGTTTCTTTTAACCGTGTGTCAGCACGCGGCGGGCGACACGTGGCGGGCGACACGCGGCGGGAAACACGCGTCGGGCAACACGCGACGGGCGGCTCGCGGCCGTTAGCAATATAATTTAATTTAAAGCTCAAAATCAAATCAAGAAATAATACACCTGTAAAACGTCGGGTTGCGAAAATACATTTTTTGTCCTGCCACGTGACCGGCGGCATATTGTTATTTACGAGTCAAAAGAGGAAGCTTGACAAAGTATAAACTGCCATACAGCTTCTATGTTTCGGAGTTCAGAAAACTTCAATTAAGTCTTTAGAGTAAGTTACTAAAGAAACGTTAACTTCAATACCCAAATGCCATGGAAAGTTTTTCCTTCCATTGTAGCGGAAAGGTTGCAAAACTCGTGCTCCCAACTTTTTATTGGCTTCCTACAGGGCACGGAGTTCTCCTAATAATTGAGGAGTAGAGCAACCCAATCCAGGGAAATTAATATGCTTAAAGGCCAATTACAATTTTAACGAATGATGATGATTTAATGATGAATTGAAGTTGACGTTGGCTTTACGTGTCCTTCGAAGCACATAAACGCATTAGCCATTTTTCTCTTAGCTGTCACACTGTCACCCATCCTGTCACTGACCGTGCCCGCTATTGACTGACTTTCGATCATTCGGAATCGATATTAGTCACCATGCTATGACCGTTCAAATCCTCAATAATTTACCATAATATAGGTACAGATAAAATAAACAAATAAATTAGGGATTGCAATCCGGTATCATTTTCAATCCGGCCGGATCCAGTCGGATTTTCGTCAATCCGGCCGGATCCGACTGGATCCGGCCGGATTGTTTAGGATCTAGCATTTAGTGATTATTAGTTTTGTAAACTTGAAGGTTGATGTAAAATATACCTTTACATTACGAATACCTTCTACGAACCCCTATATAACGAATTTTCAACTATCAAAAAGAAGTGTATACTTATACCTAACATTAACGAACTTTGTCAACTCAAAACATCTAAGTATATAACATTCCTACCAATACCCTTTATCCCATAGTATGTGATTTAGTCGCGACAGGTTTCTACAGGTTTTTTTCCGTAAAACGATCGAAGTCGTTTGATAGAAAGTAATGAATACAGTGCTGCTCAACACTACTGTTAAAGATTCTAGTTGCAATGGCTCAGAAACGTAAAATATATGTTCTTTATCAATCGCAGAAAAGCGAAACATCATTAACTATGTTGACAAAAATCTTACGACGAAAAAAGTAGTGCTTGTTCATACTGAACACGCGGGCGCGGTGACGGGCGCGCGCGCTGTGGACGTGGCGAGTTCGTGTTTATATTGACCGCCAGGCGTTTTGCGCGAGAGCTCAGTTGCGTCGCTACTGAATCGCGTGCTCCGCCGCTAGTTCAGTGTGAACACACACAAACATTTCATGCGTTTGATATGCCGCGAGCGCGCCGCGCGCGTCGTCGCGAGCTCTCCCGCTACTTAGACCGCACGTGCGATTCCTGTGTGAACACTTGGATATTACGCCATATGTTTGATATTTCGTGACCGCGCCCGCCACCGCGCCCGCGAGTCAGTATGAATGAGCACATAGAGGTCATAGAGTAACAGATACTTACATCTGAAAGCACTTAAGTAATAATAACGCGTTAATAATTTAAACAGACTTAACATAACTGTCTTTTAAAATTGTACTTGATATCAACTTCAGAAATTCATAATGTTAAATTCAATTGAATATTATTTCGGTGTCTGAAATAACGATCTAAGGAAACAAAGATATACCTAGTGTTGATTGTACTGATGTACTGCCCACTAATCGGCTTCTGATGGTACTAAAAATAGTAGTTATCGCGCTTTTTTTGCTTTACATAACAACAATAATCAAGACAAGAATACACACCCAGACCGAGAACAGAAATTGAAACAGATTATTATTCTTTCCGCCTTGCTGGGAATCAAACCCAGTATGGTAACAATTACGCCATAATAATATAGGTCGTCAATGTCATTCTTTTTATTTCTTAATGTTTTACTCATATAAAAAAATATAAATTTTCGTAATGTACCTACCTAGTACCTTTAGGTACTAGGTAGGTACATTACCTACCTACCTAGTTTGTTGTTATACCTAATAACAAATAATGTAATTCTTAGAAGTTATTGCTCATTGTTGTTCTTAAATACCTTATCACCTTTACGCTTGAAGCAATAAGGAAAATACTTTAAAAATTATCGATATTTATTAGCCAAGTCTAGTAAGTGACCTTCTCAATCATACACATCTTTATTTACTTTGTTATCAGTAACAGACATTAAATATATTAGGTATAACACAACGCTATTTGCAAGCGCCGGGGATCTTGTCTAGGAGAATTAAAATGGTGTGTAGACCAAGCAAATGTGAAAATGTCTGATGGTCCAATATGTCCCAAGTTGAAAACCATTGCTGCCGGTAGAAAAAAGGTAAAATAAAAAAAAAAAGTTACTAAGGCCCAGTCGAAACATGAGGTTTGGTCGTTTGGCTCAAGCAAGAGGATAGTTAGTACCTATAAACTATAAACCGTATTTTAACCCTACTAACAAGCAGTGGTCGATTTGTGTTGCCTCTTGTGACATCATGGGAATTCCAGAGATGTAAAAAAATATTTGACATCTCTGGGGAATTCACCCTCGGAAATGTTTAGACGGGATTTTTATAAATTAATACAATAACATTTTTACTTCTTCTACGGTGCATTTGCAAAAATCGCACCTGATTTGATTTAACTTTGCCGTTTCTAAGATTAGCCTGATTATATAGCGAGCACAGGTTCAAAGACAAATAGAAAAACTATATTTATGCATAAATATCACCGTTGTTAGATTTATTACGTTCATATCCACAAATAAAATGTTTCTTAATTTGTCTTCCATGTATCGGACCTAAACTGATCAGTTACATTTTTATGGGTGTTTACCCGTGGTCCCGTTGGTTTGTCCCATTAACGGGACCACGGGTAATTTTAATTCCCCGTAGTCCCATATTAGTGTAAGACTGAACTTTGAACGACGCGACGTAACTTTGCCAACATTTCTTTTTTTTTTTATTCTTAATTTATTTATAGAGGGTTTAGTCATTTAGCGAATTATTGTATCGCTCTACTTATTTTAAACAATAAATTATTATTGCTTTTAATTTATTACTGCGCTATTTCATTGTCAAACGTTTTATTCTTTGCATATGTGCTAATATCAAGAAAATTCATGTAGGTAAATGTTTTACAGCGGGCCAAAATATACATCACGTTTTACAAGGCTGCCTATTTTGTTATCTACCTTAAGAACAAGTAGTTTAGGGACCAGAATTGAAAAACAATAATTTATCATATAAATATGTGGATCTCTACGTATGTAACCCATTTCCCATGCAATAAAGTTATATAGGTGAGTGCTCATTCGCTCTTATCTAGTTTGTTTAACCTAGAATTACATCATTCAGCGCGATAGTGTTTGTTGATAAATACACTACAATATGTAGATTATTATATATCGGTCGAACGTTACACAATTGATATGTTATATGTTACAGCATTGCAACACTGTTTCAGAGTACCTACTTTTAATAAAATATAAGATGTTGTGGTTTTAACCCATTAATATGAACGCGTATATTTCCTCTTAAGGAAGAAGGGATAGAGAGCATATCTACTCCAAAAAGCAAGAGCAAGAACTTGCAAGCTGTGGAATAAGCTTCCTTCTGAGGTATTCCCGGAGCGTTTTGACTGGGGTTCTTCAAGAAAGGTGTAAAAAGAGCTCTCCGTCAGAGCCAGCGTTGCACTGGTGATTCCTCTGGTGTTCATGGTCCATAGACGACGATGACCACTTACCTTCAAGTGGCTCGTCCACTTTTTCGTCAGCCTTTCAGGCTATGTAAAAACGCTGCTTCAGTTCGGATTGCAAGAGGGGTTAGTGACCAGACTATGTAGTAGGTTTTTTGTTTACCGACGTGGCTTCAAGATTGTTATCTGACGATAACAACTGGGCGCGAATGCACCACGTCAAGGATGTTATGAGCACTCCGAAGAGCTCAATATTTTTTTGCTTCTGGTGGTCACCCAACCGAATACCTACCTACTACCCGCCGTGTGTGTTTATCTCTGTTAATTCCATAGATCAACGCAAGTTAAATAAAAGTTTGTAAAAACAGTGTTTAATTGAGTCTTTGTTAACTGAAAAAGTTGGCGGTCAGGCTGTTTCCTACTATAAAATTACGATCCATGCTCATTTGATTACGGTGCCGGGAAGAAACTCTTGACAAGTGCGACAATTAAATCATTACAGCTACCCTTTACTGTTCCAATGTTGGATACGGGTCCCCTGTGAGGGTGCGAGGGATGCAGGCCGTAGTCCATCACGCTGGCTTTGTACGAATTGGTGTTCTTCACACACCTTTGAGAACTTTAAGGAAATCTCTTAGGGATACCACAGGTTTCTTCGCATGTTTTCTTTCAACGAAGCAAGTGACTATCTATCTAAACAAAGGTTCTCATAGTTATCCACCAACGAAATTTTCATGCAAAGAGGTACAAAGATTTTATTTCACATATTTTACCTATCAACAATCCATAGTAGACAACCAAAGTGATAATGACCACTTTCCACAACGTCTGGCCATCGGGATCAAACCGAGGCTACTGGCGACAAGAATTACCAAGGTTAAACTGCGAACTTCTTACCGCATTGGAAGTTATAAAACACGAGAATTATTACGGCATTAATCACGCGTTTACAAACTTGTAATGGACGTAACAGTCCAGGGTTTATTCCCGTCGTTATATGTATAACCAACAATCACGTGTATTTATTTTCTTGCGTAGAACTCACGTTGGCGAGCTATTAAACTTTTGCAACATTTTCTTATAAAAGTTTCAGTTTCTTTCGAGAAGTTTCCACATTGTTTTAGAGAAATACTAATTTAGATGCCACGTGACTTCGTAGAATTTCCCTTGGAAAACAATTGCGATTTCCCCTGGTTTTGTGGGGCTTCACTATTTTAGTCGCGGGTTGGCGTTGGGGGTGACATTGTCTCCTCATCCTTTGAGGTGGAAGGGTATTTATTTTGTAAGACATTGGACGTAGTTAAAGTTTCAACCGAGAGGTCTCAGGTTCGATTTCAGTTCGTGTCACGTTAGGTCTCATTACTGTTATTGAACAAAGGAATTATGTGTTTTGTAGGTGAGTTTATTTGTTTAATTTAAGTGAGTTTTTTTTATTTTTTTGCCTCCATACAAAGCTGATAGGACTACCTTCCGGGAAACGCGGAAGGAGGGTGGTGAATGCTCATGTATAACAGCGAGCTGTGTGGATTATGTGGGGCTCACGTAAAACCTAGGTGACTTACCGACTAAAGACCACCTGAGGTTGGCTTTGGTCGAATGACCTCGAAGCCATCATCGGAAGCGACCCCGATTAAATTAAGTGATTATTTTTATTTTGATTTACGTTTCATAGTGTAAGTATGAAACACTACAATAATAGAGCGATATCTTGCGATATGGAGTTTGTTTTTGCTGAAATACTGCGTATTAAAATAAGAAACTTAAATCTTAATTTATAAAACCTAAAGGTTACTCACTTTATTTTATCCATCCCGAAATGTCGAGAACCGCTTGATGTATAACCATGAATTTTAGCAGAGAGATAGTTTGTACATAGTTAGCAGACATCCACTAAGAACGGATTTTGTCATATTCCATCCCGAAGGGGCTTAACTTAGGGATGAAAATATTATGTATTGAAATCTGTCAAAAGTAGTTTCTCGCGGGCCAAGCTACGCGTTACAGCTATTTGGTTCCTAATACATAAATAAGTCTGTAATCAATTCACAGAAATCCTGAAAAAAATCTGAAATTCCAAAGAATTCTGAAAATCCAGAGAAACAAGAATTGTCAAGTAGGTTATAGTAATACGTAAGAACTCTAATGTTTAAAAATCACGAGACCAGGTTATCATGTTTACTTTGAGATCATTTCAGTTTCACGTGAGTTTAGGTACTGAGATTCTTATCAACAACCAAAATCCACCATTTTCTACCACCGTTCAGAAAGCAATCTTGATAGTAATTGATAAAACTACTCGTCGGGAATGGGAAAAGGGGGATGGGGATATCTTATTTTCAAACCACAAGACTTGCCTATTTAATTATTACATCCAAACTAATATAAATAACTTCTATTTGAGTGTGTTCTTTCACATTGCAACGGAGCGATGTTATAATATAATTTTTATGTTCCAGATAGGAGGCTGGAGAGTAACATATACCTAGATCAGTTTTTACCGCGGTAAAACATCTCATTTCCGTGCGACGATAGATTACGATGCGTACTATCCATACTAATTTGATACTAGTCAATTGATACTAATCAATATCAACCGTTACTGAAAATACTGAATGGCAGTGGCAGTTGACTGACAGGCAACGCACATCGGAAACAAGAACATGACCAAGAAATTACCCTCCCCCCACTCTTCCGTAACCAATTAGCGATATAAATTTCCTGCGGGCGAAGTCGCGAATGGAAAACTAGTTGTGACATATAAAGACTAAATATACCTACAATAACAACCTACCACTAACCTACAATAATAATAAACGAAGCAATACCTACTTATATCATGGATTTAAAGAGGCAGACATCATACGGCACTACGCTATATTGCAAATTGGTGATGACATGAAGTAATATGGCTCCAACCCATTCATGGCCCACTATCTAAGCACGGGTCTCTCCTCCTTATTGAGGAGGCCTAGAGCATACACCACCACGCTACTCCAGTGGGGATTGTTGGAGGGGTTAGTGGCTAACCTAATATCGGAAGTTTTCAAGCCGCCCTAAGACATGAAGGCAAGAAGTAATATACGAAACATGATTATAAAATAATTGTGTTTGCGATTAAATTATGTGTTATTCCACACGTGAGCTATTTCGCGTCTCCTATTACTCGAAACGGTGCACGAAAACCGGCCAAGTGCGAGTCGGACTTGCGCACGAAGGGTTCCGTACCATTATGTATAAAAAACGCCAAAAAAATCTGGTCTGTTGTATGAAAGCCTCACTTAAATATTTAATTGTTTTAATGTAGCCACATATTACGCACAACGCCATCTCTTGGACCGAAAGGTAACTATCGCTGACGCGTCGAAAGTATGAGCGCCCACTTAAATATTTATTTTATTGTTTTTTAGTATTTGTTGTTGTAGCGGCAACAGAAATACATCATCTGTGAAAATTTGAACTGAGTAACTATTACGGTTCATGAGATACAGCCTGGTGACGGACGGACGGATGGACGGACGGACGGACGGACGGACAGCGAAGTCTCAGTAATAGGGTCCCGTTTTACCCTTTGGGTACGGAACCCTAAAAAGTACCAACTGGTAAATGACGTAGCTTAGTATTGTCTCGTATTTCCGTATAGAGTTTACGATAATGTACATAATCTGGCGAGGAAAATTCCTTGCATAAATATTATTTGTAAGCGTTACGTATTTTGTTATTTGAATACTTGCTAATCTTTTGTTTATTTTGCTCAAAAGCAATCGGTTACATAATCCCATGAAGCATGTTACAATGCTTCTGAAACTGAGAACAATTAAATACCACTATGATTATGTATAACTAGCTGTAGGCACTGGCTTGGCTCGCGTGGTAGGTAGAGTGCCACAAACTTATTTGACCCTGTGGCCAAAATTGGAACTAATGCAAATGTAATACTGTTGTCAGACAACGACCAAGACAGTAGCGCCCTTCTTACCGGGTCTGATAAGTTTGTGGCACTGTACCTAGTTTGCTACCTTAATTCCAATAAAAAGCCAAGAGGAATTCTCAAACTCGTGAATATCTATTCGTGCAAACTCAACACTTTACCTGAGTATTTAGTATATTCATGCAAAACTGAAGAGTTTGTTTGTTTGAACGGGCTAATCTCAGGAACTACTGGTTCGATTTGAACAATTATTTTTGTGTTGGATAGCTGATTTATTGAAGAAAGCTTTAGACTATATACTTATCTTTACGCTACGATTACAAGGAGCGGAGCTACAAGTTTCCCGAAGCGAAGGAAAGCATCTACTAGTCAGTTACGTAAATACGTGATTATTTCACAAATGTCTAATGTTTATGTTGCGATTACTTATATTATGTCACGACTTGATACGAAGGTAATGCAGCCGTTATCGGTTGATCTGGTAAACGCTGAGTCAACTACTGGTAATGGATTCTGAATGCCACAGATACATTTTAAATCACGAATGGATTATGCGAAAGTAGTGACCTATACGTGGGCAGGACTAGAACACAGTTTTTAAAACCGGTCAAGTGCGAGCTCGAATCTTACACGGATTCATCCGTTACCAACTGTTTTTACTGTAGGTAAGTTTTTGGTCAGTAAATAAATAATGCTACCTATGTACGTATTATAAAACTATGGTTTCCTTTGTCGTGGCTGCTCATCATTCAAAATTCCGCCTCGTTGGAAATCGAACCCAGGGCCCATCGAATACGGAGTGTTAACCATTGCGCCATTCAGGTCATCATCGACATCAAGAAGGAATGTACCTTATAAAACTCGAAGTAAAAACAATGATGTTTCCTTTTGTCTACTATTTAACATTTAGGCAGGTGTCCCACCGGCAACGAGCAGCGAGTAAAGCTCGGCTATTTCCTCGCTTTATTACTTACCCAAGTGACAGCGATGGAAGACATGACATTTCGTGTTAACAAAAGAGATGCATAATTAGATGAGTAGTCGCTGACATATTCGTCTTCTTTGATTACACGGAGTGTCATATCTTTTGTACCTGTCTTGAGCGAGTAAATAGCCGGGATGCACTTGCCGACTCGCCCGCGCTGGGACACCTGCCTTACTGTAACATTATGTTATTTCTATTCAAGATAGAGCTTTGATACACGCAGACAGATAGAAAGCGGAGGCATAATAGTAGAGTTTTCTATGTCTATGCCCCTGCCTTGCTTTCGACCCTAGCTAAAGCGTCTAACAACCAGAGGTTAACATCCGAAGTTCAGGATAATTATACAATGTTCTAAATCCGTTTACTAACTGTCTTATGTTGGTCAAAGTTGACATGTGTTGAAGCTTACAGTGATTTGGTGGTGCTGCATGCTGCTACATTAATTCCTTAACCCTCGGCATGCCTGGTGGTAAAAAGTTACATGGCATACCTGGTGGGTCTGTGAGACCCTAAATTTTAATTATTATTTTTTCCTACAAATTGGTATCAATTACTAAAATTTTTCTTTTTAGAATAAAATTAAAGATGTCCTTTAGGGGTTTAAATAAAACATGTTTTCGAATCAATATTTTTAGTAAAATTTTTAATTAAAAATTTTGGTTCGTTTTTAACGTAAAATTAAACATCTTATATTTATAAACATGCAAAATCAACTAGAATAAAAGCGATCTCAATCAGACTTTGGGGAACATTAGGCACATATGTTGTCTTATATTCTAAGCTAAAATAATTAGTCTTCTTCATTTCCGGGATAATTTTCAAGAGCTTTGTTTTGGAAGCAACTTTCGCACTGGAAAATTGCATGATCTAGGCACACGTAGCTCTTGCACACCTCACAGATGTATTGTTTCTTGCAATCTTTCTTTGACGGACAAACGGGACATCTACGCCTTACACCTGGAGCTGTTTTTTTTTAAAGGTGGTACTTCTTGGAGACCAATACGGTTGACAATTCGTTTGCGAAGATTTGTAGAAAGGCTATTGTTTTTCTGTCTTGATTTTATATGTGATTCTATTAGTGCGAAACCCAGATCTTTGATAAAACTTCTGCGATTGTTTTTGATGTCAGGGCAGTTAAGCATTTGAATAATTTTTGACATGCCGTCTTCCTCCGAAGCGGCTTCATGAGACTCTTTGTCGCTGGAGTTGAATACAATATCATCTTCATGATCTTCGTCCACCTGCTCGAGTAGCAAACTAATGTTGTCCCTGTCCCGTAGGTGACTCTCCATTTTAAACTATAAAAGAATACTAACGATACCATAAGTTAAATTCAAAATAATATAAAGACCTTCATAAATAAAACCCGTCAAATTGGTAAACTCTTTAATACACCTAAATGAAAACAATGAAAATCTAGCGTATTATATTAAAAAATCAAGTTAACAGTTATATATAATGTTTATTTTTAATTAATAACACACAAATCACAAAAAACAACAAATTAATACTTACATGAAAACGTCACACCGTATGCCTGGTAGGGTCTGTGAGACCCGAGATCACTTTACACATGTCCTATCACTACTGGACCGCGCCCCTGGTTGAGGTAGCGGGTGGAATGCGTCAATTAGTTCATTACGATCAGCTACTGAGAGCGGTTACGCGCGAAATTCATATTACAATGAATTGTAACGGTTTAACTTCTGCGGTGGGTCTCTCAGACCCACCCAGGCATGCCGAGGGTTAAAAGCGGTACATTGGACTGCCTAAAATACTCGTACGTTTAAAATTTATAGACATTTCATAAATATGAACTGAATAATTTGATCGTAAAACGTGTCTTATCTGCCGATGTATGAACAGGATGGATGCCAATGCGACAGGGTCACGTTTTTACGTATACATGCCTCCGTAATGTTTTTTTAGAATTTCGTAAATCTGAGGGAATGACGGTACTTTCATAGAATCTCTCGTCTGTATTTCCGTTGGCCAGAGCACCACCCTTCCGCTGCCGCATAACAACTGTGTCCTACATAGAACAAGACTCGAATTGGTACAAGGGTTTCTGGGCGTAGCCATAGGGCCAGCATCCCCACGAAGCCACTGCGACCTTTTCTGATCTATTGTGGTCGAGGATTACTGTTACTGCTTGTGCCAAGTGGTAGGGAGAGAAGAATCAACAAAATTTCACAATTGAGAGGATGCCTAGCATACACGTGCTACATGCCTTACGTGGACCGATTCCAGAAATAATCTGGTCTTTTTAATTGGAGCGGATCCCTCGCTATCGGCTATTATTGTAATCTAAATTCAAAATCATAATTATATATTAAAAATCATATTCATATAGATTTCACTGTTACACTTACGCACGTCAATTTCTTTGATTCTACTACCATTTTGCAAAGGTGCTTTATAATGCAGGAGAAAAACGATACAGGTAAGCATTTGGTTAGCTCCGCTAGGTTGGCCTATGTCCCTTTCTGGTGTGAGAAAATAGCCCAGCTTTACTCGCTGCACGCCGGTGGTCAGACACCTGCCTAATATTAGTACTCGGTATAGCTAAATACATCAGAAATGTATGAAAGTATGACGTCAAACCCAGCTGACCTTGAAACAAAACGCTAATGGTAATCCGACCTAAACGTGTTGAAAATATCGCATTCTGTTTACGTGTTCACGTGTTTAATTTCGCGTGACCCCTTGTTTATTTCTACAGTTTTCTGTACAATATACCTACTGCGAATTTGCATTATTTTCGTTTATAAAGAACTTGGATCCAGAATACAGGCGCGCCGCCTGCTGATGAATGTTTGCGCCTACTTACGTCCCAAGCTGTCATCCGTTTACTTTTATTAACATGTTATTTACGTGATCAGTCCATTTGCCGCCCCGTGCGATGCACAGCTTGCACGCCCGCCCCAAGCGTGCAAGGTGTGCACTGCAAGCGGGTGATACGTCCGGGCGGGCGGCATTAACCACGGAGGGGGATTTCAATAACAGTAGTAGCTTGGTAGTTGAAGTGATGACGATGGAGACTGCAAAGGTATTGCACGCGGTTGTTGATGCAACTATACATATACATAATTATAATTTTAATATGCTGCACAGCTATGCATGTAAGGCCACTACGTAGCTCAAGTTTATCTGTACAATTCAATTTTAATAATAGAATACAGTAAAAAACTTTAAAATAAAAATATACCATGAAATTTCTGGCAGATCAATTATAATGTTTTTGTAATTATTTAAATCTATTCCAATAAGAATACCGCCTGAGAATAAAAACTAAAAAAAATAAATTATTCCATATAAACTTCTTAAAGAAAGACTGAAAAACAGATGTACTTATTACATTATACATTGATAAACAAGATATAATAAATAACGCTTAAGATACATACATAACATGTTATTGTAAGAGCCAGCATTTCTGTTTACCATGCACACCTACATTTCGACAACATAATATGCATATTAATATCACGTGAGTGTCGAAATATTATTCTAGTCATGATTTTATTCAATTTAAGTCGTAGACCTCTGCGTATTTTTTACCACCTGCGTATTATTCACCTCTACCTTTTAACCGACTTCATACAGGAGGAGGTTCTGAAGTAGACTTTATTTTTTATATACGAGTATGTTATCTGATGACTTTTGATTGGGTGTTCCGATTAGTTAGATAGTTAGATTTAATAAAAATATTTTTATGTATACACAACGTCATTGTTTAAGACAAAAAATAAGGGTAAATCGAATTTTAAGTCACTTATTGTTCAGTCTCTGATTGCTTTAGAACTACTTAAATATCGTTTTTTATATTTTCCGAAAAAATATACTACTATACCTACAATTACACATTGCCTACGTAGGTATAAGAGAAAAGAAGCGATATGTTTGAAATATTAATGTAATGACACCAAATGACACTGACCGTCGGTGGTAGGTATTACCACCTTGGTAGTAATGTTAGAACAATAACATACACTTAATTTCACCGTTCGACACGTGTGTGACGTAGGTGGCCTTGGACACTTCGATGTCAAGTTCTAGGGAAGCCATTTTGTAATTGTTTATATTGACGGAACTTACCGTTGGCTTTGTTGACTTTTGTAGTTTTTTAATAACCATTTTGTGGGAATTATCTAATCGTGTTTTTAAATGTGCTTGCAACTTTTTGTTCACAGATTACTCTGCGTGGTGATCAGGCGCGGATCTAGTGGGGGGTATGGGAGACATGACCCCCCCAAAATCACAAAACATGTTTTATAAAAAAACTTCGAAAACGTAAAAAATATCTGTCTCTAGTAAAGAAGCATTTTATGGTCTGCTGAGATCTAACGGAGCTCCTAGGAACTACAATATCCATAAAAACCTAAATGCGACATCTTATATACCTACGCAACAAAGAAAATTTTGATAATCCTCGCAAAATCGGTTTGTGATCTTTCACTCTTCAGTCTGCGTCCGCGCACGAAGTATTCCTACACGGAAACAAGTGATAATCAAATTCTTTCAATAACTTGACTATCACTCCAGCTACTAACGTATGTCAATGATTGGTCTTAAGATTTCTTTGCTATCCATAGCTCCACTTATATCTGAAAATATCCATTGATAGATTCCAATTCTAGCGTCCATTATAAAAAACGCGTAAAGTTACGTAAATAGAAGTTATATAAAAACTCAATAGAATAATGATTCAAGTCAAAGTCAAGGGCGGCCGAATATAAAATACTTAGCTAACAGCCCGGATTTGCGCGGTTGGTAACAGAGTTGACTGGAAAATTATAGATTTTTCCAGACTATTATAAAATTTAGGCTTTAATAAATATGGGGCCCCAATTGTAATATCTGTAATTGTAAAACATACAGACGAATTGAGAACCTCCTCCTCTTTTTGAAGCCGGTTAGATAGGTTTCTTTGGTCTATGGTGTTTGCTGTTTGTACCTACTAAAAAACGCGATTTGTTTCTTTCTTTCTCACTTGACTTATATAGTTAGTTATAAGCATACCATAGTAAGCTATCATTTATTACTAGGTCAATTTTGCTAGTTAGGATTTAGTTGCAACAATTTAGTAATTTCGGCCAGGGTCGTCATGTCGTATTGATGCTGATGTGAATGGGATGCTGTCAAATTTATTGCGAAAGCTAAATAATAACGCTACATACTCATATCCCGACACTAAATTTCCCCGTGTCGTGGGTGCCATGGACAACACACAAGACAAGACGCACACCCAGACCGAGAACGGAAATTAAAACTCATCATTCAAACTTCCGCCTTGTTGGGAATCGAACCGAGGACCCTCGGAACAGCGATCGTGCGTGTTAACCATTGCGCCATCCGGTCGTCAATGTAAACTGAGTAACGTATGGTTCAAAATTAAATAATGGGACATATTAGAGTCCAGGGGCCGTATTATGAACTCTTAATTCCAGACAGTTTACATTCACAACGAGTGGGTGACAGAGAGAGCGCTTTACAGGTAATAAACGCGAACTGTCTGGAATTAAGAGTTCATAATAAGGGGGCTGGAAGGGACAAGACTTGGTAGACATCGTTGACAGTTTCAGTCGCTATAAACAATAGCCGTAAGAAATTAAAGTCTTAGAACAAAAATAATTAAAATCGATTGATAGTAGAGATAAATCAAATATTAGATACGCGTCAAATGTCGTTCAAAGTCAAAGTCAAAGATATTTTAATGTGGATCATGGGTAAGTAGTAAGTAGAGAGCTTATGATGTGAATGCTTCCCCTTCTTTTCAGGACTTATAATTCTGCGGTGCAAATGCTAAAATATTGAACAAATATATATTCATTTAAATGTAGAAATGACGAACACCATGGAGTATTGAATGAGTTTCTCATGGTTCGTTACAAATGGAACCTAATCGCTTCTTCTATGAAAACATTACCACAGCATAGCACGTGTACATAGGTGTGCTCACAGTTGATAAGCTTGTTTTGTACCTAACCATAATTATAATACAGCAATAACAAACAGTTAAGTATATAAAATTATGTTAATGAAACGTCTGATTATAAATAGCCCTTTAAATGTAAGTGTTCGATAGAGCAGACAGGGTATTTGATGGTAATTAGTCAGGTCGCCCATGGTATAGTAACGCGAAAGACATCACAGACGCGTTGTCGACAAAAAAAGTAAGAGGAATGAAAGTAACCGCTCTGAAGCTTATAACTAGAATACTTACGACAAAACAACTATCATACAACGTGGCGACGCCAACTGCCTGTGTTACCGTCGCTGTACATAGATGTTTCACATGTTACCGTCACTGTACATAGATGTTTCACATTAAAAGTTGTCAATTTATCGAACCCCGAGACATTTCGCTCACTCACATACGCGCGAACCTTTGTATAATCGTATAGTAAACCCAACTTAAGACTGAAATGAAAGAGGCGCTGTCGGACGCATTTGACATTCATTTGACCAATCATTGCACACTAGTAACTGAGAGATGAATGACCACAACGTACTTATGAATGACTTTTCGTTAGTTCCAATTTTTGCCATTTCAGAGATAAGTTGGGCGCACTGTACAAGGATCACCTGTCATGTCACCCACACGTCATCCACGCGCCAAAAGATTTGCACGAATTGTCACAGCTTTGACATCTAATAATACCACGAATGTACGAATGTGTAAAAAAATTGGCATAATCATTTGCGAAGGCCCGTCCTACACTTATGGATTCGCTATACGCGTGAATGTGAATGAGCGGCCTTATATAATTATCTACAGGTTACGAAAAAAGTCACAGCATCATTAGCGTAAAATATCAAGTAATTACTTAGATACATAATAACAAGGATGTAACATAAGTCATAACACAAGTAGCATACAATGTTTTGTTACGGACAGGCGCAGTCGCTGGCTCAGAATCACGGCTCATTAATGAGCTGCGCACGTGTACACCCATGTGTCCAGTTTATCTGAGTGCTAGACGTATCTAATAATAACACTATCTAGAAAGTACTTAATTATGTTATTAATGTTATTCATTGGGGACTTATTCTGGAGCGTAATGTAAATTATCACTGATCTCGGTGAAGGAAAGTATCGCGCGACATGCGCGACGTGACAAATGACAGCTATCCGACAGACGCAAAAAGAATTTATTGACGACTCCGTAATCTGATTAATTGTAGTGGACCTGGGTTATTCCGCAATTCCCCATTGAAAGTCCCCATCAATGGGGATTAGTGAACTTTTTGTTCACTTAACATGCCTTAGATGGGGATTTTAGGAAAAGTTTTTGAAAAGGTTCACAAATCCCCATTATCTTTAAAATAAAATATAAAATAGAAAGTAATAATCAGGAAGTCTTTATTTCTTATGAAGGTTAAATTAAAATCTTATAGGTATTTACAGTCACTGCTATATAACACAGTTTTACATTGAAATTGCTAAGTATTTTATTTGATTAAATAATGTTATAGAAGACCCTGCATAAGCAATTTTTAACCGATTTCAAAAAAGGAGGAGGTTCTCAATTCGTCTGTATGTTTTTTTTTCTTATGTGTGTTACCTCATAACTCCGTACTGGGTGAACCGATTATGATAATTTTTCCGCCGTTCGAAAGGTATTGACTGCCATCTAGTCACATAAATCTCGGATTTCGGATTGGATTCCCGGCCGGGGTAGATATTTATTTGATAGTTAATTGCTTGTTTGTTCTCGAGTCATGGACATACTTAATTGTATAATTTGTGTTGTCCATGCCACCCACGACATTGGGATAATTAAATAGAAATTGTCTCAGTTATTAGAATAAAAACTGTCACAACTTAGTAATTACAGGTAATGTTAAAAACTTGCTCTTCCGAAAACCGTATGCGAAGATCGCGTTTTTTTTTGACTTTTTAAACTTTTCCGAACTAGTGATTATGCATTTTTAATCGACTCCAAATAACTTATTACAAAAACTTACCGTTAACACAAAAAATACAGAATTGGGAACCTCTTCCTTTTTTGAAGTCGGTTAAATAGGAGGTTTTTAATTCGACTATTTTTTCTACGTGGTCCTCATAATTTTGTAGTGGGTAACCGATTTTAATACTCCGCTGTAGTCCCATATAAATTGAACGACATCTGACGAGTAAATTTTGTATTATCTGTACTAGTCGATGCTGATGTCGATTATTTTTTTTGTAAAAAGTTAGTTAAGTAATAACTAATGACTTCATTAATAAGCTCATAAAAAATCGTTGTTAGGCACTTCTCACACAACGCTATTCATGAGCTACGCGACTGCAACGCTACCCAAAATTAGTATGTATTTGACACTATGTACTGACAGGACGATGCGTCTTCTGTCAGTTAAAAGTGTCAAATACATACTAATTCTGGGTAGCGTTGCAGTCGCGTAGCTAATAAATAGCGTAATATGAGAAGTGCCTTACTCAAATCAGTTATCATAATCTTATTTTGAGGTAGGTACCTAGTGTAAAACGCTTACGTGACTGTGTCCTGAATAAAAATACAAACAAATCATTAAAATAAAGAAAATGATATACACAAACAAACACACATACATCGATGACGTTTAGCTCATCGAGTCTTAAGTAACGCGCAAATCTGCATACTGTCGTATTATTAGTCCGTGCCATATAAAACGTGATGTTAACACACATGCACACATACACATAACTCACACAAACATACATGGCACGTGTTTTGCCACATTCAGAGGAAGTACATTTTACGACCATAGATTGTGCATTAAAGTCGATAATTTCTAGTGTTATCGCGGTTTTGCTTACTATTTAACATCCGCTAATTTTTTTTTCTCGATTCATAAGCGTTAGTAGCCCCTGGTTTATAATAGCAGTGGACTTATTTTTTTTGTAAGAGTAATTTTAGTCAACATCGTAAATGACGCTACATTCTTACACTCTTGCTCTACAACGCCCAAGACAAGAACATATACAGCCAGACACAGAACAGAAAGGAACCAGCAACTTTCTTAAGGACCTTGGGCCTGAAAAAATATGAACATTCATGAGACATCGCTTTTTAGATCGAGGATATTGTTATCACATTGTGCATATTCCGTTTTTGCGGAAAATGATGGGAATAATGAAATATCTAGTCGTCTTACGCACCGCGCACACATAGTATCATGAGATTATAATGTTTTAATGATTATGATGTAACTAGATTTTTAAATATGAAATGGATGTATTAAAATATGCAGTTCGCTCCAGGCCCAAATCTGATGTTCTCCTTTAAACTTATCATTACCACCTCGCAGGAAATCCAACCTTTGGGGCTTATGAACAGTAGTCCAGCATAGTAATTTTAGCGCCATATGGGTCGTCAAAATGAAATGAAATTACCATCACGAGAAATCAAAAACCGAGATATCTTATTTCCAAGAAGGATAAAATAATAAATAAAGGTGTTTTAATTGTCGTCAAAATTAAATTAAATTATTGTCAGATGATAAAAAATCGGAGCTATTATTTATGTATCCGAGAAATTGATTCTGATTTTAGTGAAGCAGAAACAACTGAGAATTGTTAACTGACAACAGCTGTTGTCACCGTCTTACTGTTAAATTTGGCCCTTGGTAACATAGTCACCACTGTTACTCTCCGGAGTAGAACATTAATTCCTGAGAACCTTCTTCTTCAAAGAGGTTTCTGATATGACTAGCAAGAAACTGATTTATGGTCCACGTGTTCGAATTGGGAAATTCGGAGCGAATAGGATTGCCACATGCTCACGTCTGCACTGATAAAACTTTATTATTGGGTCGATGGAATGTCGAAAGGTATAAACGTCGAAAATTAAAGAAATGGATTGGAACCTATAGAAACCCGAGTTATCCCATTAGTTTTGATTTCTTTTGTCGGATTGAATTTATTATTATCATCTCAATACTGGCTGAGGCAAGACTGGCTTTCTGCTGGGCTCGGTTCAATCTGATCCATGCTCAGCAATGAGACATCAGACAGTTATAGACTGCGATGATGATGATGTAGTTCTATTTCAAGGGCAGTTAGAACTAATACGAACTCTCAAAATTTTTGCCAAAGATTATATTATATCATCAAAATATAATGTAAAACTCTTCCGTTACTGAGTGACTAATAGACAACGCACAGCGAAAATGACTAAATGCAAGAAGCTGAAATTTGGGCTGTAGCTATGTTCCTTCGGTAATGTAGAGGAACATAAACAGATGATTTTTAGAAAATTCCTCATATCTCCCTGAGGAATTTTGACAAATTCACTCTTGGAAGAGATAAATTGAAACTTTTTATTTCTTCTTTGGTTCCACTTGAAAATGTTCCTCAAGTGACGCAAACACAAAAAAGCATTTTTGCGTCTACCGCCTTTCCCGGACGGGGAATGGCGGTAGAAGCAAATGCCTGTTCCCCTATCCCCCGTAAGAGCTAAAAATGTACTGTATAATAACCGCTATATACCCATCACAAAACAAACTGTCAACATAGAATGCAGTCGGTATAATTGTTACGCAATTGCAATAACTAGCGATCGTGTGCGGTACACGTGGCGGTCGACGGCTCACGTTGAACATCGCGTGTGCGCCTGCGCAGTTCGCGATCACCGCATTCCCAGAGCGGAGTGCTTTGATACAGACTGCTCAAATTTAATAATGATTTCGTAAAAAAGGGGGGGGGGGGTTAATTTTGGGAGGTATTGCTTGTTATGAAAATAAATTTTAATTATTTAATTTTAAATTAGTTATTGTAAGTTCGCCTTCTTTGTAATGTGAGGTTTCGGGCCGTAGTTTACGCTGGGCAAGTGCGGATTGGTAGAGAATGAAAAAGTTGCGGGTCGAAGGCCCTACAGAAGGCCTACAGCTTTCTAACAATTCTAATGATAAACAATGACAACAACGAGCACGGAAACGCCCGAGAACTACTTTGCTTGCCTTGCGTTTTGCCACCAGCGGTCACGCATCCAACCAGTGGCGATTCCTGGTGTTTATAATTGGGGTGGCTCCAGCTTTTGTTATATAGGGTGTAGTGTTAAGTGCGCATAACCTGAAAACCATTTCTTCAGACAGACAATCTAACAAACTTGCAGTCTTTCATTAAGGAACCTACTTTGAAATCGCAAATAATTGCTTTTTACAAGAAAAATAACCGACTTCAATCTTGATAAGTAGAGATAACTCAAAAACTACTCGCCAGATGGCGCTCAATTCAACATGTAAGTGTAAAGTTCTCGTCGCTACAAATTAATCAAGCCCAAACGCTAGATAACTGCAATAAATCGTTGAGGAGTTCCCTCGACTGTCTTTCGGCTTCATCAGATCGACTCCAGATCTTCATGAAATAGTAGCGCTTTAATGTACTTATGATAACATGAACAAACACACTAGTTGTCCATACAATTTTCGAAAGTTTCCCTCGATTTCCCTGAGATGCCATCATCAGATCCTGATGTCCTTATCACGGGACCCCACTGCGCATATCTACTTTACAACAAAAAAAAGAATTATCAAAATCGGCCCATAAACAACGAAATAATCACTGAACGTACATAAAAAACATATATGTATAAGGTCGAATTGAGAACCTCCTTCTTTTTTGAAGTCGGTTAAAAAGAAATTTCATACAATTTGACTTTTCATTTTTGTATGAAATAGCTGATGTTTATTCGCGATTTTAGGGTTGGTCCCATAGTGAAAGTCCATTTTCCACTATCAACCGTTTTTCGGCAAACGATCTCGTCGTGAAAGGTCTTTCTAAAAGTTCTTGTATCACAGATTTTGTTGAATCACTCATAATTTCATGTCATTTCATTATTAACTAATTACCTACTAAATAAAAAGTAAATTAAATCAATAGAAAGATAGAAACCGTAATCACAAATCTACACTATCACGAAAAACATGCGAAAACTCGTTAGGTAGTGCGCCATTCACAGCGCCAGACCGCGTTTCAAACTCTAGTGATACGGTGATACCACAGTATAATTTTACTATGGTGATACTAAGCGATCGAAGAGGCGCGGGCGGCCGCGGGCCAACGACTTTGTATGGACTACGCATGCGCTGGCTGAAGCGCATCGCTCGCCTCAGCCGCGCTCGGCACCGACCCACCGACTGAACGCGAAGACAATCGCCGCGAGTCGCGTTCGTGATAGAAGACTGCAGCACTCGTAAAATGCAATTATTGTACCTAGTTCTAAATAATTAGATTGTAAATATATGATTTTTTACATTTTATTTAATGCTTAAAAATTATGGTATGGCGGCGCCATACGCGCCATCTTAGAGAAATCGCCACTGCATCCAACTAACCACCGCATCCGTTGCTCATTGCTTGACTCAATCGATCACATACAAGGACGTTTTAAGTCTTTGATTACAAAGGATCGTTGCAAGGCTGGGCTATAAGTTCTTAAGTGATGATGCTGAAAATGATAAACAATATTTGGAAATATTAAGATAACAATCTAGGGAGTTATTTTTGGTGCCACGTTTCATAATATTGGCAGACACTCCCGCGGCTATATAAATATAGACGTAAACAAATGAAATAATGCTACATCTGTACATCTTAATTCAATGTACTGGCTACTGAGTTTTGTTGGGGACTTCGGTTGAAACCATTTGATAGTTGTTTTTGCTTCTATTTTAAGGGACACTGCAATTTGTTTTGGATAAGCCTTCTATATCATGGTAAGTGGTTACGACGTATTCTAACTGCAGTAAGTTCAGACGATAACTGTGAGTAGGAAAAGAAGCTCCTTGGGATTTTTTTGCCGCTTCTTCTTCCAAGTATGCTAAACAATATTATCTGCTTATAGCTGAACTGATTTAGATTGAACTTGGTATGGAGATAGTTTGAGACATCAATTTTTATCCCGGAAGTAGGTACAATCTGTTGAAATAATTAGGAAAGGTCGCAGGTTTGATTCCCGATCGGGGTAGATATTTATTTGACAGATACTTTTTCACGGATCATGAATGTTAGGCATGTGTTATTTGGGTTTTTATGTTGTTTTGTGACACACACAAGGAATGCTAGTGCAGAGTTTGAGCTTGCAAGCGCCTGGGACCTTGTTCATGCTTTGCTCGTGAGTCGAAGGCCTATATGATCTTCCACACACTATGCGACGCGTCTACGATGCGTGCCTGTCAACGAACACTGCAGTGTCGGCGAACTGTGGATTGTGGATTGCGTTGGAGTCGCGTAGCTACGAAATAGCGTAGTGTGTGAAGGGCCTTAGCGTTAATTTATTTAATTTTAAAGAGACGCAAGCGGAACCGCATGCATAAAAGTTTTAAATACGATTCTCGGTCACGTTGTGTATAGATCAACATTAATAGTTACCTAACATAGTTTCTTAACCTGGCTATCTATTGATCTTGTACGCAGATTCAGCTTTTTGTAATAAAGTATTATACTCGTATTATATCGATTTGCAGTTTCGATTAATGCGTGTCAGGCAATAGTGTTTTGATCGACATTTTAATATGCAGAAAAGTTACGACATTTAAAAATAGATTTACTACAACGTTTGAGGATTTTGGTGTAGGGAAAAATTCGCTTACTTTTGTTAGAATAATGCTGCATAATTCTTTGAAAATTGCATAATTACATGTGACCTTGCTTGCGAACAGAAGGGCCAGGTTTCGATTTCTGACTGGCAGGCATTTCACATTGTATAACACATCAAAATTACGTTTTGACGAAAAAAGGACTTGACGTAACTATGACTTGAGCGACCATAGGCTACACTCTACACTACACTTGTGAGGGTGAGTGAGCATCTTCGTGCGCATGTGAGAGAGCGTTCTTAGGATCACTGGCGATGTATCCTACTGTAACGGAGCATTTTTATGCCTGTACTATAACAACTGCAAGGAGCAATGACTGCAGGAGGTGGTGATATGAGATGTGCTGAAGCGAGGGCAGTTTTGGCATACTGGTGATGCCAGATGTGGAGTTGAGAGGTGCTATTGAGAGGAGCGGTGCTTTTGAGGAGAGAAGTGTTTTAGTGGAGTGGAGAGGAGAGAAGAGGAGTCAGATTTCTTTCTTTTCAGGTTTTCTATTAAAATGTTACTGGCCAGCGACCTGGCTGGTACGTATTTGAAAATGGAACGACGACAGCAAAGGAAGATTTGTTGTTGTCAATTCTTCATCATTCAATAAATTGTAACTGAAATTGTAACACGAGTCGTATTAATTTTGCCCTTTTATGCTACTTCTTCAACTTTTATCTCCAAGCAGACTCACATGCAGGCATGCACCAATGCCAACATCCACAGTTATGCAACTCCACACCAAGGTTACTATTGCACAGCAAGTTTTGATAGAATAATTTATGCAAAAACACGTGCATCCAAAACGCGATAAAAACGCAATTTGTCTGTCCTTTGGTTGCGCAACGCTTCGCAATAGACATTTAGTTTCGCAAAGTGCAAAACTCTCAGGTATTCGCGATTGCGGGCGTTGCAACTCTTAAATGGCTTTATTAAGAAATACAGACTACAAATATTACGCGTACTACCAGAGCTTATGCATAGATTAATGAAAAATTATTAATAGAGAAAGGATAAAACTTTTTGTCTCAATATCGGTAAAGTTTAAGGACATTAAAGTTGTCAACAATAAAACTTTTAACAAATAGATACTTAGACATCTGACATGACAATGAAAAAATAATTATATTCGAATAAAAAGAGAATTATAAAATTCGGAAAGAAAGTAAGTTAGAAAGTAACGACCATACATTAATACGTATTACTAGTTAGGTATAACTTAAAAAGTACCCGTCAGATGTCGCATTGTTCATTCGACAAGTACTAGGTACCTTTGGAATGAAAAAAGAATTATCAAAATCGGTTCACCTAGCTAGTAGGTACCTACAGTTATGTGCTATAGGTGGCGTTAGTTGGCGGAGGTATTGTAATTGGCTGTAGGCAAAGGATTTGTCAACGGTTAAGCGCAGACTGATAAAAAATATAATTATTCTATTTGTAGTGGTAACTTCTTATGGGAGGGTAAACCATTTGGTTACGTAACGCGTTACCGCGACAGTCTGTCTAGCCTCCCTTTCTCCGACCAATATGGCAGCGGAAGAAGGAATAAATAAATAAAATAAATAAATAATAAAGTTATCACTTCTGTCGGGCGTATCGAGTCGCAAACGTTTTTTTAAGTTTTTTAATTTTAATTTATTATGTTATTCCAATGTCTAATAGGTAGGTATATTACAGCAAACTATCATCAAAATCCGTTTAGTAGTTTTTGCGTGAAAGAGTAACACACACACACACACATCCTTATAAAGTTTTGCATTTATAATATTAATAGGATAATGTGATATATATGTACATGATACATTATTTTTACATTGCGTAAACGGAGGCCAAGACTCCGAACTTGACCGTCAATTAGCAGCTTTACCTTCGGTCAGCAGGAAATACTAGCACGCCGTATTATGTATGCAGGCAAACGCGCGTAATACCTTAACCCTGGTCGGCTTTACTACGAAAACTTTTCCTCTTCTGCTGAATCTTCAAGAACTGCTTAACGACGTGACAGCCTACTGGTTAATTTGGCTTCCTACCTTGGGGGTCCCGGTTCTAATCCCAGGGCACGCACTTCTCATTTTTCGAGGTTATAAGCATTACCTTTGTACATACAAGCTTTTAAGATCTCTGTAAGGTCTTCAAGTGTGTAAGGTGTAAGGCTTACCTACACTGTAAGCAAATGACTTATGATTACATAAATAATAAATAAATAAAATACAATTTTATACTAATTTTTTGCATGGTTACAGCAATGTCATTAGAGTGGATACAAAAGTGCAACACGCTTTATATGAACGTAATTTATCTATTTTTAATCAAAATTTAATATTTGTAAGTGAAAAGAATTATATGAAGCGAAGTTAGGGATATAATTTTGTAAATAGATAAACTTCTTATACTTATTTTAAAGTTAGTACAATATCTTTGAAACAAGGAAGCAGTTATCAAACGTGAAAAAAATGATAAATTAACCAATATAAACATTTATTTGTAAACCAATGTTTCCCTAACAGTTTTCCTCTTTTACTACAATAGCATGTGTAATAGCAGGAAATAGCAATAAGGTCGCGTTTAGTTATTCCTGACGACAAACCTAGGAAGCGTTGCTACCTTGTGTAAAAGGAAAAGCGTAGGATACAATACAAGAATAAATTATGCCTTTGATTAAATACATTTTTATTGGTGTATTTAATGTCATTTAATAATAGATCAAACTAATTCTTCACCTTACTTTTACAGACTGAGACATCGTTATGTTGTGAATAGCTGTTAATTATGTTAATTTATTTATATTAATAGTTAATTAATATGTCCATTTAAAGAAGGAATAGCGGTAATATTTAGTATTGAGTACATAAAATGTTTAAATGTTTAGATAATTTAAATAATGAACAACTTGCCTTTAAGTTTTTTTACTTCTAAATTATTAAAAATTTGTAACGGATATAGTAGACTTTCCTTGGAAGATATACATGTAGTATAGCATCACGAACTTTATTGCAGACCTATGGAAAAGGATTATTCCACGCATTTCCATTATTTCGTTAATGATCTCATGATCTCATAGGGCTTTTCGTAGGCAGCGCTTCCAATGAAAACTTCAAGGCGGCTAACTTTTTCCAACTTTCTCAACAATTATTGACACATTTCAATTAATTTACAGAAATCCATAATGGATTATGACATACACCATCCACATGACTCCAGCTAGCTTTTGGTGAAAACTGCATAAAATTCGGAATAGATAGAAAGACAGACAACAGACAGATAGACAGGGCGCGGCGGAAACTATGTTTCATGTATAAAATTGCATAATTCTTATTGAGCTGCCTTAAAACACCGCAGTAGTTATATAAGGAAAACTTTGCAGGGATAATGATATATTAATAACAAAGAATAAAATTAACTTCTGTGTTGACGCAACATTATGATCATTAGATCTATCAACATAGTATCATTCTATTCCTATGTAACTGGCGTAACTTTGCTATAAAAACTGTGGCAAGCGTATCTTATTAAGAGCGGTAAGCGAGAAACGATATTATAATATGGCTCATTAAATCTTACAAAAGTAACTAATTAAACAAAAGGCGGACATAATGCTAAGAAGATTCTTTGCCAGTCATTCTTAGAGCACTGGAACTAAGAAAAAGGCAGGAGCAACAAAGAGAGATAGAAAAAGTAGAATGTTTTAAGAAAGAATCTGATACATCCGCTTTATGTCCTAATCTTCGACAGTGCGTTCGATATATATGTCAAACATTTCACAGATAAATTATTACTTCCTAGCAGGCCAGGTACTGGTTAGGTTAGGTTCTGCCTTTTTTAACAATTCTCATATTCACATTTAAATTAGGTCTTCAAAGAGCTTGAAAGTGCTTTAATATGCTAGTGCGTTCAAAGTCATTTCATTCATCAACTTATTTTATGCAAAAATAAAAATAAAAATCCGTGTATGATATTCATTATCGGGTACTTTATTTAGTGGTTTGCACCGGAGCGGAATCTTGATAACCGGTGAAATTCACCGGTGATTTGCCGACCTCCGGTTATTCACCGGAGATCTCCGGAGAATCGTGTTCAATGTTGTATCTAGATATATTCGAAGGCTAGAATTAATTACATAATATTATGGTTCGCTATTCTTCATTCAAAGTATGTAATTTAGATGGTTATAGTGAAATTCGGCTTTGACGGCTTCCTTAGCACCTACTTTATCTATATATAATAAGAGCGTAGAAAAATCTGTCTGTTTTTTTTTAAGAAATTGACAAAACAAAATATGGAGGAGGGTTAATAAACTGTAACAGAACATGAATCTAAAATAAAATTTTGAAATTAAAAAAAAGTTTGTCTGTTTATCTGTTTGCCCGCGCTAATCTCCGAATCAGCTGAACGGATTTTTATGGGACTTTCGGTGAGAAATAGAGAAGATTTTGGAGCAACTTATAGTCTACTTATTTTTCCGGAATTCTAAGCAGGATCAGGATCACTCGGGAGAAACTCCTATGCATGAAGGCGCGGGCTTAAATTTGTACAGGCAATGCACAATGTACAGGCTACTTTTTATCCCGGAATTCCCGCAGGATCAGGATTCACGCGGAAAAATCTCATATGCTCATGGGACTTTCAGTGGTAGTTAGAGGAGGTTATGGAGCATTATATAGGCTACTTTTTTCAAGATTTTTTACAAGATTTTTTACGAGGTTTTTACAAGATCTATAGAACGGGATTTTTGTACGGCGTGGCTAAAACATAGTAAAAAATCAACTACTGTTATGTGTTGAGTAATATATAGTCTACTATTTATCTTAGAAACCTCGCGGGGTCGGGATTCACGCAGGAAAAACTTTGTAACACACTGAGTTTCACCCGGGCGGAGCCGCGGGCACAGCTAGTTTTCTAATAACCGAAAACTGTTCCGGAAAATAGGATGCAAAATTGTGGAAATACGGCATACCGTATACCCTGTTCATACTCGCACAGGCGTAAACCCCTGAAAGATTTTGAATTCGTAACAAGCATTTGTCCTACATTTGTTGTTTATTCAAATTTAAAGTTGTAAGATTATCATACAGTCCATAATATATGATAGGGATTATAAGATTATAAGACTTGTATTTAAGTTGAATCTGTAAGTTAAGTAACCGGAGAAAACCGGTTTTTCTCCGGTGTTTTCACCGAATACTTTTACCGGTGAATCACCGGTGATTCTCCGGTACTCACTGCTCCGGTGCAAACCACTGCTTTATTTGTATATCTTAATATCGCTAATATATAGGCACTCTCTATTCGCTTGGGATAAAACAAGTTAATAATTGGATAACTGCAGTGCTATAAAAAGCGTCTACAGCAAGGACATATCGATTGGTATGTTAACGACTGTTATCGAGCGATAAAAATAGACCGATTGCTTCAAAAGATCGTAATTACTCTGACGTACTTAGTCATTTGTTGTCCTAGGTTCAATTTCCGGTTTGATAAAGTGATATTTACTGGTTCATATTGCTCTATTGAGTTAATTTTAAAGATTTGTTTTGCTACAATAATTTTTATATTGGTTCAAATTATGAACTATTGAATCTACGACGATGACAAACAGAAAATTTTAACAAGAAAGTTATATTCAGACAAAGGTACCAATACGATACGTGTGTACGTAAATGGTTTACAGTATATTTATACAATAAGTTATATTCAAACAAAGGTACCGACAAGGTATCTTAGTGTGCGAGCCGCTGTATAGACATGTAATTACGTAGGTCAGAACGCACACAAAGATTTTCGTCGGAGGCCTAAGGACGATACAGAGTCATTGAGATACTTACTACGTACTAAAGTACAGTACCTCAATGTACAGAGTAGACTATGACTACACTGTACGTTTATGTGCGTTCCACGGTTCTTGTCATCAAAGAGTGTAAAGATAAACTTCAGGAGCCCGATTTTTGAATTTCACTCGTATACGAAAATCACGAAAACCTATACGGATTTCATATTTCCTTATTTTTGAAATTCGTATAGGCGAGTTTTTTATCGAGTGGGATTGACCATTCGAATTCTTAATTCGCCCGATAGAATGTGTCATGTTATTCATTTAATTATTTGGCAACATAATTTCTAATGGTTCAAAAATACAGCAATTGTGACCACTCGCTACGAAAATCGCATGCGAAAATGTTTCGTATACGAAGTCATCGGTGAAATTAAAAAATCGAGCCACTGTTCGGTGGTGATCGGTGGTTGCGTTGTTGTATGGTTATGGCATGAAGCAAATATAGAGAGAGACGGCCTAAGCAACTGTGCACTGTGATTCAACTAGGTCCTAACGTCATCACAGTGGGCGTGGCCTTAAGTCAGTCTACTGACGGCTCTCACCAAATAAATTTTTACTCGACGTTAGATGGCGACACTTTGTATCAGGGGAAATAAAAATGCATAGCCTAGAGCTAACAATTACTATATCTTGATAATCATACGTACTGAAATTCGCCCTACATTAATTCCTAAAGAATTTTTTACCACCAAATATTATTTTTTTAGTTTTTATAATCATTTTGTAAACACCGCCATCTATTGACAACTACTTACAACAACAAAAACACAGGGCCGTATTTGGTAAGAAATGGGCGGGATCTTGTTAGATCCCGCCTATTTCTTTATCCCCCACGCCCCGCAAAGCGTCACGCGATCTTTCATATAAACATCTACATACAACGTCTCCTCTCTATATTTGCTTCATGGGTTATGGTGCCATGTGGGTGTGAAGTAAAGTGTACTTAATTTCACATTATACAATCACTTGTACATATAACATTTAACCCTAAGTTGAAACACGTGTTATATATGTTAATACGCACGAAACACTGTAACATACAATTCATTGAACTGTGTCTCATTGCAAATAGAAAAAAAAACAATACGTTAAATAATTAAAATAAAACTTATTAAATGTATTGTATAAAGGTTGTTTGTACAGATGTTCGTGTATTAAACGGGTAAAAGTTTGTATGTGTAGGTATTTTAAGTTGAATATTAACGGTTTAATAGTGGTAAAATTGTGGCCTTCAACAATTTATTGTGAGGTATGTTTACTTGTTATTCGTATAGGTATCATATAGCATAATAACTCGTTATGTTATTTTACTCGTTATGTTTTATGAGGCGACTATTATATAGATGTCATTAAGATTTGTATTGCTACACGTCTATGATTGAATAAGGACGAGACTAACTAGCATTTTATTAGGTATGTTTACAACGTTTGCGTTCGATTTAGAATTCCTTTTAATTGTCTCCAAATACTTAATAGAAAAAATGTCTTCAGAAGTCACAAATTGCGATTGTCGGTATTCACTATTTTATTTTTGAGAGGAGATCCTAGTACATTTGAGGAACAGTGGTCTTGGGTTGTATTGATGGACTTATACAGAAAAGTAGACGATTATTAACCCGTGTTAGGCCTACAGCACTATACACTAAAATGCTTATAGTTGGGGACAGCTAGGGAAAACCTTTGAGTTCAATTCCAAAGCCGACTCTACTACTGACTGCGTTCCACTTAGAGTCCGAAATATGATCATATTGAAAGCGATGGTCCTCTCAGTTAAGATTAAAATCTAGTCCGGCAAAGACAATATAAACAGAGAATTCAAGGGTTTTTACGGAGGAGAGGAAAATTTTGAAGAAGGTTTCGCAAAAGCGATTCATTCATTCACTCACAAAGGAAAACGTCGCGTCGGAAGGACTTTCACGGCAATTTAAAATGAATGAAGGTTGCCTTTAATGCAAAATGATTTTCGGCGACTACGACGATTTACTTTCAGCATCAGCTCCATCCTTTTTGGCAGCAATGGGCATTAAAAGATCTTGATAATTTGATATTATTAAACTACACTACTATTTTGTCGCAACTTAGCCTCTTTGGAGGCCTATAAAAGGTTAAGTTCTTACAATTGTATTGGCCTCTGGACATTTACCAGTTGAGATGCAAAGGTTGCTGATATCTGGGCTGCTGTCGTACTAGCTACCAAAGTTAAATAATAATAATGATAATAACGCTACACACTAAAAGCCCCACAATAGGATTCCCTGTGTCTTGGGTGCCTTGGCCAACACACAAGACAAGGAAACACACCCAAACCGAGAACGGAAATTCCAACTCATCATTCAACTTTCTGTCTCGCTGGGAATCGATAATAATAATAATAATAACAGCGATCTGGCCTGTTAACCATTGCGCCATCCTAAAGCTAAGATCTGAAGTGTGCGATGAGCTCGTGAGCTTCACCATCTCCACACGTGATTCTGGTTGACACGTGGCTGGTTACGTGTTCCGTCACGTTCGCGCACTGACCGAGACTAATTTCAGTTATTGTAACCGTGAGTACTGTCAGGTATAAAATGATTATCAATTAATTTAGCCATTACAGTCATGCAAAAGGATGCTCAAGCTCATTGGCAATTAAACGTGAAATTTCGAAAACGACACGGATTAAATTTAGCAAGACAGTCAATGAACATAAGACATCAGTTAAGACAGGATTTTGTGATTTTCGAACTTTTAATTATTTTCATGCGGAACAGATCTCGAATAACAGTTGAATAACATAAGAAGGATTTAATTTCAATGCCACATTCATCGATCAGCAGGATTTACCGTGAGGATACTAGGATAGACCCACTTATAGACCTAAAGATAGACGAAGAAGAATAATTGTATTTGCAACGGGTACACATCTAATACAAACGAAATTATTTGCCTATTTTTACAATTACATGTTAATATGACAAGATTCTAATTGCTAACAACGTTACGTTTACGTTAGAGTTCTATTCTCTATTTAATTAGAACTTGACTGTTATTTTTTGTTTTTTGAATTTCAGTGCCACAGTATTGGGATTATACTGCATTGTTAGTATGAAATTATGGTAAACAAATAAATAAATTACTAACATAATAGTTATTAATGGTTATTATAAATAAATAAATAAACGCTAACACACTCATACCCCCGCAGTAGGTTACTAGTTACTAGGTACCTGTGTCGCGGGTGGCATGGACTACACATTTATAACACATCACAATTACACCCATGACCCGAGTACAAATATTTATCTGCCACATAAATATCTGCCCCGGCATAAATCGAGGGTGCATAATTGTATAATTACACAATTGATACATTTGTTTCCGACTGTACATACTTCACAATAAGAAGCGTCATGATGTAATGTGCTCTGTGGCAGCATTCTTTGTGTTTTTTTATCTTTTAATTTATACTGTTGACCTCCAATTACACATTATAATGATAAGTAGCTCATTTTCAGGTAAATTATGCAAGTTTTATAAGTAACAAAAATAAAATTAAAAATATATTTTATTATTCAGTTTAATGAGCATTAGGAGCCTGTCAGTGGTTGTTAAAGCGTGTTTTGTTCATAGCCGAAAAATCTAAATGGATAATTTAAAATGTTTTTTTTTTTATGGAATTAAGGTAGCAAACGAGCATGCAGCACCACCCTTCCGCTGCCGCCCATGGCAATTGTGACCGACATAGAACAAGACCCAATTTAGGGACTAGGGTGGTTAGTCCAGTTAGTAGATGGTGTTAGAATGTTAGTTGGTTAGTTTGTTAATAAGTGTGAGGACAGAGACTGTTAGGGATAGGTTAGTCCTGTTAGTTAATATTAGTATTGTCCAGTTAGTAATGATTAGTGTGAGTCTTGTTCCAATTCGGTCACAGATGCGTTGCTACCCCTGAGGACAGATGGTCGCCTCTAAAAAAGTGAACCGGCTCCACACCTTCCTATCCGGAACACAATTGCTCTTAAAAACAATTATTATGACGGTAGGAATGGTACTGAGTACCTTGGCGGGCGGTGGTACTACCCCGGGCGAACTCTAGGCTCTACCACCTGTTAGTACCTTGGCGGGCGGTGGTACTACCCCGGGCGAACTCTAGGCTCTACCACCATTTCAGATAATTATATATCTTTTATATTTGTTTAATACTGATTAAGATAAAGTATTCCAGCATAATATATGTATGCTCTTCCAAAATTTTGTACAAATATCTATAGTCGTTAGTTTTCATAAATAAATAAACATCTTAAACCTATCAACCATCATCATAAGAAAATAAACATCATAAAAACCTATACGTCCATTTCTTAAGGTAGCCATTGACGATACGTCCATTTGGAATGCTTCTAAATGGAAGATTTCCATATGGAAGTACCTCCATAAGGAAATCTTTCATTTAGAAGCATTCCATAATGTACGAAAAAATGAACAGCTATAACACTGACTTCTAATAAAATATTTGTTTACGACATGCATTTATTATAGTTCACAGGTCAATCGATATAGATTTAATATGCAGATTATTAACATATTCACACGTACATACACAAACACACAGACACACACAAACACACACTCTCACACACATACACTGACACTCTCTTAATAATCAAGTAGGCTAGGAATTTCTAAGCAGTGGATAGCATAACATACAACAAAACGTCACAAGTACTCACAGCTCGCTAACAACCACTTTTTTAATAAGGATCCTATCATGACGTCTGTAGCGTTAAATCATCATCATCATCTCAACCCATCATGGCCTACTATTGAGCACGGGTCTCTTCTCAGAATGAGAAGGTTAAGGCGGATTGGCGGACTTAACACCTTTGAGTTTTGTGAACTCTCCAGAATGCAGCATGCACGATGTTTTCCTTTACCGTCTGTAGCTTTTTTTATCCTTTTAGGGGGAGAATTTTCATAAATCCTCTTTTAGTACTTACCACATTTCGGCTGTGCGTTGTCTGCCAATCAGTCACTCAGTAACGGAAGAGCTTTAAAGATATGTGATATATTGATAATCTCTTGATTTTCCTGGGATTCCATCATTGGAGCTTAACTTGGTGGTTGTGTCAGCAGCCCCGGAAAGAACGACAGTGTTTGTGTATTAGTAACCGCATACCATCGTAAGCAAGATAGACCGAGCACAAGACCCTGGCAGAGCCCTACTAAAAGGACATTGCGCTAGGAGGACTCCGGTCGCGTTCCATTGGAGATAACATTGTTCCGGTAACGCTGAGGAAGGCCACCGGGGGTTTTAGTGCGGTAAGAATCCTACATAACTCGGTGTCGCTCCAACGGCACCGGGTACCTTGTCAAGGTCCCCCTTGATACCAAAAATAACCGACTTCAATCTTGATAAGTAGAGATAACTCAAAAACTACTCGCCAGATGGCGCTCAATTCAACATGTAAGTGTAAAGTTCTCGTCACTACAAATTAATGAAGCCCAAACACTAGATAACTGCAGTAAATCGTTGAGGAGTTCCCTCGACTGTCTTTCGGCTTCATCAGATCGACTCCAGATCTTCATGAAATGGTAGCGCTTTAATGTACTTATGATAACATGAACAAACACACTAGTTGTCCATACAATTTTCGAAAGTTCCCCTCGATTTCTCTGAGATGTCATCATCAGATCCTGGTTTCCTTATCAGGGGACCCCACTGCGCATATCTTCTTTACAACAAAAAAAGAATTATCAAAATCGGCCCATAAACGACGAAATAATCGCTGAACGTACATAAAAAAGCATATATACGGTCGAATTGAGAACCTCCTTCTTTTTTGAAGTCGGATAAAAAAAGGTGCAAACAATTGGCATCGAACATAGAACCTCCTCATTTTTGAAGTCGCTTTAAAAATAATTAACACAAGTATCCGTCACGTTTTCGTATATTATAATCCCTTGCGGATATTCAACTGCCAGTTGTTACTACATAACGAAGCACGTGTGATCTGTCACGTGTAACAAGGACGTAACAGGTCTGACAGATTCGGCGTGGGCGATAATCCAAGAACTTTCTTTGTGTTTTGTAGCAAAATGAGATTTTACTGGCTTGTATGACAATTTGTTGCCTTTTTACTACTTGAAGAGTTGGATTTGCAGCGGTGCAGGATTAGAAGGAAACAAAGATGAGGTGAGGTGAGGCGATCTAATATCCTCTTGCTTGAGCCTTGAAAAATATATCCTCGTGATCTGATTGGAGGAGTGTCAGTTCTTGATTTCGTTTGGATCGGAGTGATGCGAGCGGTTGAGCGATAGTGTCCACTGTCAGTGGTTTGAACAAATAGGTATTCCAAGTGCACATAAAGCGCGGTACTTAGTTCTACAAAGCACGCTTAAAAATGCAAATTTTGTGCCAGCTAATTAATCGTAAGTGGCAGCTCAAAGAAATATAACCGTATTTAAAAATAATTCTACAAATGTTATAAATTCTTATCTTAAGGCAATGAAATTCAGTAAACATGGCGAACTTTGACTATATCGTTGAACTTTAACAATATAAATTTCTTTTAAAAAATCCCATTTGAAAATTTTTCGAATGTGGCTGAGGCAGGTTTACTGGCGCGAAGCGAATTGAAACAAAACAAAAACAACACAACAAACCAACACAACATGAAGAATTTAATTTCTTTACATCCGAGGTTTACTCGAATGTTCAGCTAATGCGTAAGCTAGTTTGGGCTACTTGGAAGCTATTATCCTAATGTCAATTGCAGCTGGAATTACTCCGTCTGTTGGGGACGATCGTGTGACGTAAACACGACACGTGAGCCGCGGTCACGCGTGTGTCACGTCACTGGAGGAGTGTGTGCGACAGGCCTGTTACGGAGAACGTATTGACGACACATATGCCGTAACGGTTACTAAGTCGCTGATGTTCGAAGGGTCTGGAGTTTGGGTACCAGGGCCGCGGTTTCAATTGGTTTATTAATCCCCGACTACAAAAGGGGTGTTATAAGATTGACCTGTTTGTCTGTGTGTATGTGTGTCTGTCGGTGGCACCGTAGCTTCTGAATGAATGAACCAATTTGAGTGCGGATTTTTTTGTGGTGGTTTTTAGCTAGAGTATGAACTAGGGGAAGGACTATCAGTTATAGTTTGTCCTCTTAGTTGTTTTTAGTAATAGTCAAGTTAAAGTTCTATTCTATACTTAAGTTGCCGAAAATTCTCACCGTAAATCTACAATGAAGGGAAGAAAGCTGGCATTAATGTGAGATGCAATTAATGAATTCCATATTGAAAGCGAACGGAATAATGTAGGTCTGGTTGTATGTTCTTGGGTTTGTGTGTCCATGGCATGATAAGCATTGATTCTACACGAAATAAGAGTCGGAAAAAAACTCCTTGGGAGTTTACTGCCGCTTATTCTACCAAGGCCACTCCTCGTAGGGATTTGTGGAAGCGATGGCGTAGTTTGACATTCGAAAAGTGTTTGTAAAAACCAAGTTCGAAATAAATCATTTCATTTTCATATGAAGCTATGTAGTGGTGATAGCTAATACCTAGTTGTTAAGAATTCGGCCTTCTCTGACTTTTCAGAGTTTTGTGGGTTTTAAACAATTAAATGTCACTTGCTATAAATGGCGAAGGAAAACATCGTGAGGAAACCTGAGTTTCGAAAACTTAAAGTTATGTGAAATCCGCCAATCTGCACTTGGCCAGGGTGGTGGACCTAATCTTCTCGTTCTGAGAAGAGACCCGTGCTCAATAGTGGGCCATGATGATGAGGGCCATGAGGTCTTAGATATAAGCGGGCCTATTCATTTGGAAAGCACGCTTGGGTCATACATAGACGCCTTTTGAGATACTTTGATGTAGTGCATACACAAGGCAAATTCCATCCTTTGCACAATTTCATGAAAGCGAATATATACAATTTCATAATATCTATATATAATATCAAGGACTATTAATTATGAATATTATCGCTCTTATTAACATTATCTCGTATTTAAATCGCTTGTGTACGAATTACAATATGAATTAAGATATTATTTTAACAGATGTTAGTAAAACTTTTCAAATAAAGACAGAACGTCATTCGAAAGTCTTTTGTCATTCGAAATTCGAAACGTCATTCGAAAGTCAGCATGTTTTCGGGTTTTCGGTGTAAAGTCTTAGGGGATTTCATGTCAATCTACAATGAACCTTTATCACACTTTACTCGAAAGGCGCTCACATCACATACTCACATTCCTGGGATACCCATTACCCATGGTTTCCTATCTTAAAACGGACATAACTGGAAAAGTCAGAAGTGCGTGTCATGGTCTTAAAACCCGGATCTCCGAGTAGGAGGCTGAATAATTAACCAATAGGCTATCAGTATCACCAATGATATTAGAAGTGAATAATGTGTATAATAGGATTTATTCCGGTTTGATCCCCAAAACTGATCCACAGACATTTAATATGATTCTTAATCCCGGTCTTATCCACTTTTATCTTTTGATCTATTCCGTTCGGATCTCCAAAAGTAGATCAGTTATATTTTAATTTATTTGGCTATCACCTCTTCACTGTACCCTTAACTATCCGTGTCCAATGTCAGGTACGCTATTCTCACATTACGTGAAGCAACGCGAACAGGGTAATTACGGCCGCAATATTTCACACATTCGCTAATTCTTGCGAGATATCTCTGAATGTTGCAAATTTTCAACACAATAACATGTTGCGAATTTATTGATATCATTTTTGTAATGCCTGAACTGTGTGCTTTATTTACACGATCGTTTACCTTGCTCTGTTTTCGATAGATCGATTGAAATGTTGCACAGATTATTCGTGTTAGCGGTTAAATGAAGAGACGAGTTACCTGCTAAGTGGTCGCTGTCGTTATGGCGGTTTGCGTAGATTAATAACCTGTTTGTTTAATTCAGTTTTATTTGAAAGATGCGCTGAGGAGATTGGTTCGTCGTTTCTTCTCAATTACATTAAAATGATAAAAGTTGGCAAAAGCTTAAAAATAACGTAGATACATAAGTGTATTTATTTATTTATTTATTGTAATCTTTGGAAAACTTACAGCTAAAAACAGTATAATTTACTTTTTATGAGATAGAAGGCCAATTACAAGTTTTCACAAATAGTTATAAGGAATATAATCTTGTAGTAAAATGAATGATAATTTACACTAGAATTATCTTATCTTAGACAGTTAATTTGAAGGTACATTACTAAAAAATCTCTGGCTTAGCTTACGCCTCAATTCAGTGACACTGGTATTAAAGATATCGAAATCAATGTTCCGTGACATAAGATTTAGAGATTTGCTTGCTCTTATTAAAAAGGAGTTTTGCCTATAGTTGGTTTTACTAGGAGGGACATATAAAGGGGGGGATATTATGATGGATCTTGGTATGCGAAAATATATTATATTACTAAGGAGATCAGGAGAATCAATTTTGCAATTTACAATATTAAACATATATAGTAGGTCAGCGATTTGCCTGCGTTCATAAAGAGGCAGTATGTGATGTCTACGACAATGCTCTTCATAAGAATTATCAAACTGTAAACGAATCTGAACTGTAAAAATCTAAGGAAACGTTTTTGAATACTTTTGATTCGATTAACATAAACATGGTAGTTGGGATTCCATACCTGCGATGCATATTCAAGGTGGCTACGGACGAATGTACAATAATAATATACTATTTTAAATGTTTTAATATTCTTGAAATGAGCCGACAGCCGAAGTACAAAACCAAGTGCTCTAGATGCTTTATTCACGATGTTATCAATGTGCTCGTCAAATATAAGTTTCGAGTCGAATGTTACACCAAGGTCTCTCATTGAAGTAACTCTTTCTAAAATGGTGTTATTAATGACATAATTAAATTTTAGGGGATCAGGCTTCCGTGTAAACGAGCAAGTGAAACATTTAGACACATTTATATTTAACTTGTTCTGACAACAATACTCTTGAAAGCAATTTAAATCTTTTTGAATGTTATGTGCGTCATCAGCAGAACGAATAACGTTGAAAATCTTCATGTCATCGGCATACAGTAATATTTTACAAGTTTTAAAGCAACTAGTTATATCGTTTATGAATATAGCAAATAGGAGAGGTCCGAGTAAAGATCCTTGAGGAACACCCGATGGTATCGACATTGACGATGATGAAAAACCATTGAGGACTACGGTTTGACTTCTATTGGTAATGTAAGAACAGAACCATCTAAAGAGATTTCCCCGTATACCAGCTCTTTGTAGTTTACGCAGGAGTATAAGGTGATCTATTCTATCAAACGCCTTCGTGAAGTCCGTATATATAACATCCACTTGGGACGGCTGGGACATGTATTTCGATAAAATATCACTACATAAGATTAAATTTGACGTTGTAGATTTACATTTTATGAAGCCATGCTGTTCATTGATGAAAGATTGTTTAAGACCTGAGTAAAGTTGTTTGTGAACAATTTTTTCAAAGATTTTGGCAATTAAGCATAATTTCGAGATCGGTCTGTAGTTCTCTACGTCGTTTTTAACTCCTTTTTTATGAATGGGTGTTATATATGCGGATTTCCAAATGCTAGGAACGTTGCCAACATTGATAGATTTCTTATATAGTAACGATATCGGTGTAACAGTAATATCGGTAAAAATACCTACATTATTAAATGACTTTGTATTTGAGTTAGAATTAAGTAACATCCAAGGCATTAAACATTTATGTTGTTGGTCAAGAAAGAAAGAAAATAAAGAAGTCGTTTGACGTTTGACTCAAGCAAGAGGATGGTATCTAGCTATCGGAGTTTCAGAACCACCACTGCGTTCGAGTTCTATACGAGAGTGAGGATTTTTAGAAATTCTCCCGAAAAAAAGGATAAAAAGGGAGAACTAGAAACTGCAACTAAAATTCTACGCGGGCGAGCCGTGGGACGTACGAGTAAGTGGGGACAGCTAGTCGTTTTATAAATGTTTTTATTGCAGAATCGGAAATTGGTCAGCAATATATCTATGACTAGTAAATCCGCCCTCGCTTCGCTTCGGGAAACCAGTCCCTTCAAAAATCTCTATAAACTTTAACAAATTATGTTATACCGATGTCTAAGCTATATTACTGCAAAGTTTCATGAAAATCCGTTCAGTAGTTTTTGCGTGAAAGAGCAACAAACACACACACACACACACAATATACATCCTTACAAACTTTCGCATTTATAATATTAGTAGGATATTAGTAGGAAGTAGGAAGGATAGGATTTGGGTGTTACCTTTAGCAATATTGGTCAGTTATAAAACTTCCTATAAGTTTCTGAATGGAGTTTCCCATAAGTACTGTAGCAAATACATAACAAAAGAACTTAAATAGAAGTAGCCTAGGTACCTACACTATACATAATACAGTAGCAGAAAATACAGTAGCATACCTATGCGAAAAACGAACGCGTATTCAATACAACCGTCCCTATAATCGGGTGTTTACCCGTGGTCCCGTTCAGACTTGTCTGTGTGTGAGTCGGTTAAATAAAAAAAATACATAAATGCAATATAAATTGTTAATACACAAATATAATTATCTAAAATTATATAACGTCTTATCAGCATTTTTATAGGTCGCTGTGAAACACGTAGACTTCGTCTGGCGATATAAGTACCTATTGATAAAGTACCAAGCCTGATAATACGAGTATGTGTGTTTGCTCTATATTATAATGTATGTATGTCAATACAAGTATTACAGATGTTTACATTATATTTATGAATTTTATCACGTTTTTCGACCGTTTTTCTTTTGTATCAAAGGCTATACTTATATAATGTATTATTGTAATATACGTAATCAAATAAAGTTATTTATATGCTTATGATATATAAAAATAATATTATCTTTTCTTATTATCTTATTGGAAATATTATCAGTTTTAATTTCAGTTTAAGCAATATACCTATAGGTTCTCATATACTACACAAACTCATGAATGGTATGTACAACGCACACATACATGGTTGCGTAGACACGGTGTTTACGGAACACCGTTCACACCATGAAACATGTTCAATAGCACACACGATTTCATAGATGTGCGATACATTGTTCAGTAGTGGTTCAAAGTGGTTCTTTATGGTGTATGATTTGTGTTACAGGGCACAAATTTCTTATAAGAGCTGAGGCTTATAGCATGGGTACTCCACTGCTTGCCAGGGGCCATCAAGGGTCGTATGATTGAATGTCCGAAGGCCTTCCAAATGGTATACAATGACTGGTATCTGATGATACTTTACTTACTTTTATTACTTACTTATCGATTTATTTAATTTATTTTCCCCAGTAAATACCCAAGACCTCCCGCAGCTTCGCTCGTAGTTTTTTGTAGTAATCACCGTCGCCCATGGACATTGGCGTCTAGGGGCATCATCAGCGGGTTGCCGACCAAGAAAGAGGCGATGGACCCGCTTCTTCAAAGACCCCATGCCAAATTGCTCTCCACAGTACATCACTTAGGGCCGACGCGAGCCATAGAATAGCTTCACCAAACGCAACCTAATGAAATTGTGGTCAATAATACAAATTATCCACTCGTCATTATTAAGTTACTTAATGTCATTAAACTAGTGTTATTAATAGTTATTTGTGGGTTATTTCAGTTATTTTGGTCGTCGCCTACTCTCGGTTCTTGTCGAGCAGTGGAATTGCAACAGGTCAACTAACTTGGTGGCGAAATAGCTAGGAAGGTCTACGGTCCGTGCGCTGAATTATAGTGCGTAATTCTATTTAATTAAAATAGACTCATTAGACATAAATCAAAATTCCTACGGTCAATAACACTGTCTCTACGAATAAAATATAGTGTTATTATTTGTTTGAATTCGTTAAACTAGAAACTAATCGGAGTTCAAAACTATTTTGTAGAATCATTTACACAATTAGGCACAACGCGAACTTAATACCTTAAAGCAATTAAGCCATTAAATTAAATTAATTATAAGAAAATTGGTTAAAATTGAGCTATTAAGAATCGCTACTTTGTAGCGAGCGACACCTCTGAAGATGGAACGTCGAAGTCACGAAAGGGCCTGAATACTTTTAAATATTTTACGATAAGGGAATATTCGAAATTGATTGGATAGTATAATATTGTTATTGCTTCCATTATTTATAGAGGGCTTCGTGCTCGACAAGCTGGGTTTCAAGTCACGTGTGTAACGATCTCGCAAATCGTAGTAGCGTGAGTGTGAACGTGCAATCCAATATTTTTGTGCTCAGGAATCGGCCATTAGGGGTTGTAGCTTGTAGCCGTTACATAGAGACGTATGACGTTTGACAACTGGAATGGCACAATGGTTAACACGCCAGATCGCTGTACCACGAGTCTTGGATTCGATTTCCAGCGAGGCGGAAATTTGGAAGATGAGTTTAAATTTTCGGTCTCAGTCTGCGTGCGTGTCCTTGTACAAAACAAGTGTTTCCCATGGCACCCACGTCACAGAGAATCCTAGTGTGGGGCTATGAGTTTGTAGCGTTATTCCTTTATTTATATAGAACCTTCTATCAATGAAGTCGGTTAAACGCTCTCATCAGAACCAGTCGTATGAACATTATCACTTATATGTATATTTAGCAAGCGTGAGGTAAGACGACGCATGCCCGCCGATGTTGACATATCTACGGAACTACGGTTTCGACACCGATAGTGTTGCCACTTGCGAATTATTCGCTAATTTTATACTTGTGTTATAACTTTGGTTGGCTGGATAATGATTCGGTTGATAGCGTTGACCTATTTGTGGTGCAGTTTGTTAACGTCGTAAGTCTTATCCCTGTAAACCATTATATACTTATAAGTAATGCAAGAAAGCTTCAGAAGTTTGAAACATTTTTACATAAAAAACTCCAGAGAAATAAAACATTTTTTTTCGAAACAGGATTTGAACCATGACTTATTGCTACTAACTAATGGTTAATCCATTTTCTAATCTTTATAATAATTATCAAGGGTGAGAAATGCTACGCTTGAGAGCGAGGCTAGCTATGCTGCAATGGTCTCCTGTACAGCTGTTATTTTACAGGATAGCGTAGCAAGTAAGAGTGGCTCTTTTCAAAATCTTTCCTTCTCCAATCTAAGTAAATGGCAGCTTGACTTTGTCTTGGGGTGACAAGGTATGAAGCTACATTCATGATTGAACCCACTGTCTTTAGTAGAAGATTCTCTGAGTCTCATATACTTTTTCCCATATCGTAAAGTAAATGAATTTGTCAAAAAAGGTTGGAAGTTTGGTCTGGTGTTACCAGACCAGATGTCGATCGACGATCGATCTATTGGTCTGGTCTGGTAACACCCTTGCTTGACAAATTCATTGAAGGTTTCGTATAGGAGAAACTACATATATATCGATCGACGTCGACTACTCCATTCAACCATCAATCGATGCTGTCGATCGACGATCGATTTATTGGTCTGGTAACACCCTAAGGGATAACCATTAGGTATTTTTATTGTCGAGATAATCCGATGCCTTCGAGTTAAGAGGTTATCAGTGACTCAAATCGTTTTGACCACATACAACAAAGTCAACGTTTACGCGAAAACGTATCAAAATTGGGGATTTATTGATAAATCTCAATAATTTTGCTTACATAACTCGTATTATTTGAAATAGCCAGTTTTCGACAGGCACAAACTAGCCGTAGCATTACGTTAGACCCATTAAATGTGTCCTTGGACGCTTTTCGAACTATTTCTAAATCGATAACGCAAACGGGTCGATGAAATATTGATTTTTGTAATACATAAGTTTAAGTACAAACTCTTTTGTTACTAAAATTGTCAATTGTTACTTTGAATTTGTATTATTGTTACGTATTATGTCTTGTTTCGTTGTATTGTAGAAAGATGAGCCGGAAAGGCCATTTAGATGGACAGTGATGTAAAAATTGGTTAATCGGTTGCAAATTAATCGCCGTTTCGTGCTGAAATCGTCGATTTATATAGACCATTTAATTTCTGTTCAAAATTAGAAGTATTCGAAACAGTTGCATTTATTTTATGAATAGAACTGCGATAAATTCGATCTTTAAAATATTTTTCTATCTCTGAGCACTAAAAAGTGTATTTTTTCAGTTAACAAACGGGCAATAACAGTCTTTGTGAATCTTGACTTTAAATTTCTTGTTACAAATTTTGTAAAATGTAAAGAAAAATATTTTGCCGGAATTCATGGATCAGTTTTTATAATGAATATTTTACATCATTGTCACCACTATCGTCAGGATTTTGTCACTTAAATTTAAAATGGCGTAAGTTAAGCTTAAGCTTGTAAACTATACACACAAATGGCGACCCTCATTAATGAGGGTCGCCGTTTTTGTGCTCACCAGTTGGCGCCCCCGGCGAGTGAGGTCCTGCTGTCAAAGCCCGCCCATACATAAACAATGACAAGTGACATTCAGACAATTGAGAAGTGACAGTGCCACACACTTATCTGACCCGGTGGCCAAAATTGGAACTAATGCAAATGTTAAACTGTTGTCAGTCAAAGACAAAGACAGTATATAGCGCCCTTCTTACCGGGTCAGATAAGTTTGTGGCACTGACAGCCAGACCTCACTCTACACTAGCGCGTCTAGCGGCGAATTCACACGCTTTTACCCTCATTGAACTGTGAGCGCAGGTAATAAATTTGTTTAAGCGAGGAAGGGAAATTCCATATTCCCAGCGTCAGGTTTAGGCTACGCTCTATCTACGGGATCATTTAAGGCTGAGGCTACAGTAAGCAGCGACTTGGCGATGCGACTGGAAGAGCGAAACGAAATAAACCTGGCATGGCTACATTATAAGCGTAAATAAAGCGTTAATATGGCGATGAAGTGCCTACACTACACATGTATAATGTAGCCACTCTCATATTTAGTAGCACATTGAATTAGTCGTGCAAGTGAAAAATTTTCTAATACGTTCGCTTCAGGTTCGTTTCTATTTCGCTGATATGTTGATGTAGCCGATGCCATGGTCACAATAATTTTGTTTCTGTCGCGTAAAGAAATCAAAGTTCGCTAGTAATACTCTACATACAGTGTAGCCGTATACGTGAGCATTTGTTAAGTTGTTTTAGTCGTTCATGTGTCGCAATTCGCGTCGCGGCTTAATGTAGCCTCAGCCTAAAGAATATCATAAAAACACGCTTCCGTGATTCACAGAATAGGTATACGTGAATCACCGTTCCTGGCTATTAGATTGTGTTGAAGAAGGTAGCAAAGAACGTAAGGAAGGCAACAGTTTTTTTTATTGAATTAAGGTAGCAAACGAGCATGCAGCACCAACCTTCCGCTGCCGCCCATGACAATTGTGACCGACTTAGAACAAGACCCAATTTAGGGACTAGGGTGGTTAGTCCAATTAGTAGATGGTGTTAGAATGTTAGTTGGTTAGTTTGTTAATAAGTGTGAGGACAGGGACTGTTAGTGATAGTTAGTCCTGTTAGTTAATATTAGTATTGTCCAGTTAGTAATGATTAGTGTGAGTCTTGTTCCAATTCGGTCACAGATGCGTTGCTACCCCTGAGAACTGAGATGGTCGCCTCTAAAAAAGTGAACCGGCTCCACACCTTCCTATCCGGAACACAATTGCTCTTAAAACAATTATTATGACGGTAGGAAACGTACTGAGTACCTTGGCGGGAGGTGGTACTACCCCGGGCGAACTCTAGGCCCTACCACCCGCAACTGCACTACTGCTGCTATGTAGCCCATTGCCGGGACAGCCAGCCAAATAGTACCCATGCTGGTATATAGGTGTGCCTTGTAATCGTTATATTGAACTCAATACCCGATCGGCTAAGCCAGTCGGCTAATTACTGGTTCACCGTTGACGCAATGTCATGCAACCGCACGTAAGGATTGCGACAGTCGCGATCGCGGCCTGAGATATTCGTATAATTTTAATATTGCAGATTTTGAATTTATAACTCGACCAACGAGCAGACGAGACACCTGGTGGGTACCGATAAACAAAATGCTAACACTGAAAGCAATCCTGGGGCGTTGTTCACCAAAAGTTGAAAAGGGTTGAAGAAAAGTGGAGAAAGAAAGAAAATAAATGGTTCGAAAAGTTACGAAAGACAACGGGAAGTTTGGCGGTAATGAAGTCTACCGGTCTACAACAAAGAAAGTACTACGGCCCGTACATCCCTAAAACCGTGGAAGACTCAAGACCAGCAGTGTTAATTATGGGTTGCGAAGAATCAGGCCACATAGCGTCAGGTGACAGGATAAGTAGTGTAAAATACATAAAACACTTGAGTGTAAGTCAACTTTCCATGCTCTAATTTGGATAAACTAATAAGCATTTATCAGCGAACTTGTAGTCGACTACAAGTGAAAAGTTGACTTTACATAATTGATAACATTGTTAATACGAAACCTGAATAGGTTTCTTAGATGATTTTATTCATCAAATCAAGCGATAATTAATTTCTAATATGTCCACGATTATTGAAAATTAAAGATAAACAAAAATAAACCAGAAACCTCTAAAAAGCTTTGAGCCTCTGAAACCAAAGATTATAATCAATGTAATTAATTCACCAACATATAACAGATCGCGTCGAAAAAAGCGTGTTTCGCAACCATCATCTTACACAACGGTTACATAATCGGACTGGTTACTGGTTCGCTCTTCACCTTGGTTGATGTAACGTGTCAAGGTTGGTAGCGCAACCCGTTTTTTGCTTTTGACACGTAGTTTTGCAATCTCGTTATAGCTATTGTGAGATGGTTACACAAATGTTTGGGAGTATGGCGTTGACTTCAAGGTCGAAGTACTTTCGTGCTAATGATAGTGATGATATTATTAAGAACAGCTTGCAATGGTTTGTGGTAATTTGAGGGAGAATACTTAAATATTTGACTAACTAGTAATGCGTTTTTTTAAGGAATGAAAATATAGCGAACAAAAACTTTCACGATTTAATTTCTATTAATTATAATTATTAAAATACGGTATAATATACGGTATGATTACCAACTGAAATGCACTTCTAATGTAAGCATGCGGCTAACAAAATACTGTTAAAATGAAGACCTTGTGTGATTATTTGTCCTTTCCAAGTTTCTCAAATAATATCCATATCAAACATCGAAATCGGTTAAGCGGAAAGCGTGAAACAGCAGACAAAGTTACTTTCTGATTTATAAAGTACTAGAGAACCGCCCGCGCTTCGCTTCGGGACCCGTAGGTAACACCCGCGTAGGTCCCGCTCCCGTAGGAATTTAGGCTAAAAAGTAGCCTACTACTCGCTCTCTTCACTCCACCCTGTCTGAGGTGTGTGGAGCCCTCGGGACAGTTAGTTCCCCTTTGGGGATGTCTCTCGCGGCCCGTTAAAACGGGCCAGTCCTTGGGTTGGGCCCTAAGGCCCTTGGTTGTCCATCTGTGGTTAACCAATAGGTCAAGTCCGGTGAGTGGTGACCTTTTTACAGGCCACAGAGTCTTAAACGGGATGGGGTTCATCTTCGCGCCGCCCAGGCGATCGAGCCCCTACCGGGTGAATCCCGCTGGTGGGAAGCCCAGCAGGAGCCGATCAGCGTCGGGCGACGACTTACGAAGCCCCAGTATCAGTCAGTGCTAGGCCTGTCCCGCGCAACCAGCAAGTCGCGCGGGAAGGCCCAGCGGTCCGGTGGACGGGTGTGGAGCGGCGCCAGGTCCTGCAGATGCGGGAACCGCGACGCGTCGACACGCCCGAACATGTTGCGTGCCAATCGCTCGATGAAGTCGTCCAGGCTCTTGACTCGAAGGTCCCTCTGGATGACGGCGTTCCTGACGTACCTCGGCGCACCAGTCAGCCGGCGGAGCGCAATCGCCTGAACTGCGCGCATCCTCTTGCGCTGCGGTTCGCTGGCGAGCGCGTACCACGCCGTTGCCGCGTACGTGAGGCGGGGTCTGATGTAGGTCTTGTAGACCCCGAGCTTCAGTCCGAGAGGGAGGCTCGAGGAGAGCACTGGTTTCTGCCATCGCACTTCTGGAATTCGCGACGGCTTTCGTAACCTGTGGCTTCATCGAGAGTCTTCCGTCGATTTTGCCCAAGTATTTGGGCTGTGGGGCCCATTGGATATCTTGTCCATGAAGCTCCAGAGTAGGGTCCCGCCTGTTGAGGTATCCTCCTATGTTCACAGCCGGCATCTTCCCGACATTCACCGACAGTCTCCACGCGGCGAGCCATTCGGGGAGGGCATCAAGCGCACGCTGCATCTTGACAATGGCGTGGGTTCTATTCAGCGACGTGGTGATGTACGCCACGTCATCGGCATACAGGGCAAGCGACGCCCCCCCTGCCGCCGGGATGTCGTCGGTGTAGCAGGCGTAGCAGACCGGGGACAGGCAACTCCCTTGCGGGACGCCAGCTGCGATCGGACGCTCGGTGGATTCGGCGTCTTAAACCACTACTCTGAAGCTTCTATTTTCGAGGAAACTGGAGATCATCTTAACGGCACTCCGGGGCGCCGACGGCTGTGAGATCTTGTAGAGAAAGCCGTCGTGCCAAACACGGTCGAACGCCTTTTCCATGTCGAGGAATACTGCACACACGCGTTCTCTCTTATTCAGAGCCGCGGTAACGGTGTGCAACACACTCGACAGTGTAGCCGTGCTGTTCAGCGGCATCAAAAAGTAGCCTTCCACTTCTGTTGGCAGCTAGGCTATTCCACCCCGGATGCTTGCAGTTCCAGTCGCCCGCGCCCACCACCGGTGTCGGCGAGTCCAGCAACTTGCGGACATCAGCCAACAGGATAGTGCCAGCGGGCGGGCGGTACACTGAACACAGCCGGAGCGGGGAATTCTCGAGGCAGAGCTAAAGTAGCCTATTACATTTGCCTACGACTTAAGTAAATTACATGTAGTATTTGATAGCGTAATTCAGAACTTGCAAATGAATTTTGTTAACGCCATCTATTGGCAACTCCGAAAATAAATATCTAGTAACTAACAAAACATCGATCTTCCCATGGGAATGGGATGTTTTTCCGCGGTAAAAAGTAGCCTACGTCACTCTCCACCCTCCTAACTATCCCCACACACATAAACCTTACCATATAATAGCTTTGTTGCGACGTGAAAGCGTCACAAACAAACAAACAAACAAACAAACAAACAAACAAACAAACAAACAAACACACTTTCACATTTATAATATTAGTAAGGAAGTAAGGATGAGTATAAATTTAATTTACCGTTGGATATTATGCTTTAAGCGATCGACAACTTCGTTCGCGTTCCATATGGAATTAGTTTTAATGGTTATCCACACAAATATCAATATACAAATATCAGCTTTCCACCCTTGTAATTAAAGTTCATTATAGATTGACGGCGAGATTTTAAAATGCTTGAAGTAAATTTTGCTTACGAGCTAAATTGAACTGTGAGCGTACGTAATAAAATTGTTTCAGCAGGGAGTGGCAATTCCATATTCTTGGCGATAAAAGTACAGTAAGTTCATTATAACTCGGCTGATGTGAACATAGCTACGAGTGGCTGCGCAGATGTCGATTTTAAGACTAAAATGGTGGTAGGAAGCGGGGAGTGCGGGCGGTAGGATAGTTAGCCAATACCATGGACGTAAATACGTCAATGGCCAATACGAAGTAGCGCATCACAAAACACTGTCATGGCCGCCGTGTTTTGATTGGTCAGTTACTGTAGGTACCTGCGCAAACATCTCGCAAAACGAAGTTCACATCAGCCGAGTTAAAATGAACTTACTGCTGTAATTAAGCAACAGTAGGCGCAATCTATAGTTGGATGAGTGACCTTTAGTGGCAAAAATTTCTAGAGCTTGCGTCGAAAAGCACGTAAAGCCGTTAATCTTGACACTTAAAGTCATATTTGAAGCTTTCAGACATAAAAACTTCTGTTAATTATATTGGCCACTTCTAACAATTATATTGGCCTCTGCAAATCTGCACTGGAGCAGCATGGTGCTGTACGCTCTTAGGCTCCTTAGTATAAAGACCCGTTCTTAGCATTGGGCATTAATGGGTTAAAACGAAACCATATATAATAAAAACAAAGACAAACAAACCGAAATCCATTAGTAGCGACTATCAAACGTACGTCAGACGCCTCAAATCCGACCCTGGCACATATAGGAGTGCAGTTACATCATGGCAGTAAGATTATATTTATCGATAGGTTGAGTAACCGACTGGCGAATACTGTTGCCGGGGTTACCGATTGGTTAATTAATGCCAAGTGCGAAACGGATTTGATGCAGTTAAAAAAAAGCTTTTAGAAATAGTTTAAAAGCTTTTTTTTAACTTTTAAAGTTTAGAATAAAATTGAAAATACAAACCAAAATTTTCAATAAAACTGACTTTAACATCATGTAATAAAATGACGATGTCATCAACGTAATCGAGATGCAAGTTCCTTAATTCCATAACACCAAAATCAAATTTTGGCCAAAAGTTCAGCTCTATAGTTCAGACACATTTATTAGGCTGTAGCACTGGGCATACGCAGGTACGTCGTACATATTATCTAATTACGCACGTGTCCATACTAGTAGGTACTATCTAGTGTTAGTTGATTAATAAGGTGAAAAGTCATTTTTTTTCCAAAATTTTAGACCATTTATTTACTTACTCAATTATTTGGAGGTCTGAAAGTACGACCTTGGTATAATGTTTGATTGCGTTATTGGATTATTCATGTAATTAGTGCTTAGTGAGAATTGAATTACAGAGATTATTGAACATTTTCCCCTTTTTGCAACATTCATCGATGCCCCGCTCCTATTGGTCAAAGCGTGATGTTATTTGGCCTATAGCTCTAGCCTTCCTTGATAAATCGACAAAGCTAAGCTAAGCTACAACCCTCTAATGGCCCACTACTGAGCACGGGTCTCTCCTCATGAGGAGGCCTAGAGCATACTCCACCACGCTGCTCCAATGCGGATTGGTGGAGGATGGAGGAGGTGGATAGATCGACTATCCAAGACAAAATTATTCAATTCGAAACTTGTAGGTACTTCCTGAGATTGTACTTCCTGAGATTAGCACATTTAAACAACAAAGAAACTTTTCAGCTTTTCAAGTTCATATTATGAATAATAGGGAGCTTAGAAAGTTAATATTTTTATATTTAATAGATTGAGCATTATAATAATTTATACGTTAAATTAATAAATACGATATTACGCAATACCTAACCTACGTTTCTCTACCTACTCACACTAAAGTGTTTATGACATGACACGTGTGGCACGACGTCACATAACGTTTGAAATGTGTGTGTGTGTCTGAATTCTATGAATTACCGTCGAGTTTCGAACGCAGAATAACATTATTATTATGTCCTAGTAGTAGTGATATCAATGCGTCATACATAACAAGATCATTAATGATATGCTGACGATATGTTATTTTTTGTGGTTTGCTGTTGACGTTATAAAACAGGAAAATATTCCTGTTATTATTAAACTTACGGGGAAAGATGTTTTGGACACTGTCTAGTAGGTAGGTACGTAGCTTGGGTTAACAGAATTTAAAACAAGGAGTATGCATATTACCTTATTCTTTTTTATTTTAATTTTGATGATTCATTTTTTAAACGTAAGCTGATGTTTGTAGTGTAGTCCCATATAAATTTACACGACCCCTGATGGTAATTACATTGAAAAATGTGTTCCTGATGGTTAGTTTTTGAATTATCTGTAATGATGCGTATTTAATTGATTTCGACTATGCTCATAAAATGTTCAAGTCTTATTCTATTATTTGAAATAAAGCGGTAGGCATCAGAATTCATAAGTATCAAAATTGTATTTAACGTAAAACTTTTAAATTATTATTCACGCACTGATCATATGACTAAAGCTTGAAAGTCATAATGGTGATTTGCCTATTTCTTATTGAAATAAAACGAACAAACAAACGGATATACAGCCCCACCTATCACTGTCGCCCAACAGTTACCGACGATGAACTAGTGCTAAATGGCTAATCTAGACTAGGACAATTCTGTGGCTCTAGTGAAAAAGGGTATAAGTCTAAAAACGTAACTTTACAGGAGACGCAAAAAACGCCCCGCGCGCACCAAATTACTTGTTTAAGTACGTGTGGCATTTAAACAGCTGTCAATCTAAATACATGTGATGTGTTATATAGGTAAAAAATGTATGCTCTTTCTTATTCTGGCATTAATTTTTACATAATCTGAATAGTTTTCAAAATAGCGACTTATACTTACCACAAAACGAACGACACAAGGGTATAAAAGAAGTAAGACTCCTTTTCACATACAAAAAGAGTTAATTCACATAAGTGAAAAAGGATACGCATTTGGAATTATTTGTATGATAATTATGAAACAAAATCAAATATTTATAATTGGAGTAATTCAAAACAATGAATTGAATGTGTACTTTTCATTGACACGATCAAATTTTAAAAAAATCCAAAAAAAATAACTTGTGTCCTTTTTCACATAGTTGTTAGACGTGCCGTAAAGGTGCATGTAGACTTACGCGAACCTTTTGTTTAAGTTATATCCATTTTATGTAGTTTTATTATGTTTGTTTTTTTTAGTAAAAAGTGTTTTAAGAGGTGCCTGTGACACAGTTCATTTTTAAATCAGGAAAACAATTAGAAAACAAACAAAAATTTATTTATCAAACAACTATCTATCAAAACTCATACACAAAACACCAATAAGTTCGTATATTCGACACGCCCCTATAAATTTAAATTTAAAGATATCCAAAAGAGAACTCAGTTGATACCTAAGCCATCTAAACACTTGTAATGTTTAACACTAGATAACGGCTTAGTTAGCACATCAGCTAACATGGATACAGTAGGTACATGTCTCAACTCAATGTCGTTCTTGTCCCTCAAAACTTCCCTCACGTAATGATATCCTATACGTGCAACGTGTATGAAACACAGGGTCCTGAGCTAAGAATATAGCCCCTTGGTTATCGACGAACAGCGTACCTCATGATTTTTAGTTCCTTCACCAAGCTGTTGAGAAACACAGCCTCCTTCATACTTTCGGATAGGCTAACATACTCTGTCTCGTACGTTGAAGTAGCTAAGCTACGCTGCTTTCGAGATTGCCACGATATACAGCCACCACCTACAATAAATGCCCCCTTCATAAATGTTCCCTTCAGATAACGCAACACACGCTTCGCTAATTTCCAGTCGAATTTTTCAGGATTTGTCATCTTCTGGCTAAGGTTACTCACCGCATTAGCAATATCAGGTCTTGTTGCTTTCGCTAGGTAATTCACTTTGATTATATACACGGTCAAATACCTTTTAGCTTTCGATAAGGCCATGCTTCGCTGCGCTCATCTCCACTTTTCTCTTCTTTCTGTTTGGAATTTATCTCCATAGGAGTAGCACATTTATTGCAATTTTCCATGCAAAAACGTTTCAACAAATTTTCAACATAATTTGTTGTGACAAAACAATGACGTTGTCATGTCTTTGAATATCTATTTCTAACATCTAACATATTATAATTATTTTGCTTCCCCATAGTCTTTCAAATCAAACTCTTTCGAAAACTCATTTTTAAACTTCGTGATTAAACCCCTTTCTTGACTTGCGATCAAAATGTCGTCGACGTACACCAATAGGAATAAATATATATTATCATTAAGTTTAAAATATAGACACGGTTCATTAAGACTCTGCTTCAACTCCATATCAGTCAATTCCTTGTTGAGCTTGAGATTCCATTGACGTCCAGCTTGCTTCAAGCTATATAATGATTTTCGCAATATGCATGAATCGCAACCACTATCCAATTCTAAAAGCATGGCTTGCGCGCGTTTCTTGACCATTGGATCTTCTCCCTCTCGATTCATAAGCGTAACTAAACTTTCTCTTAATAATTCTGGTAACTCCATAATATCTCCTCGTCCAGGAATCCATTTAAGTAAGCAGTATTAATGTCTAATTGGCGTATTCCCAAGTTCAATTCAACTGCGAGTGCCATCATCAACCTTGCAGTATCCAGTCTAGCAACAGGCGCAAAGGTTTTCTCATAGTCGACTCCATACCGCTGGCTAAAACCTTGAGCTACAAACCTCGCCTTCTTCTTCTAAGACTTGTCGATATTTTGCTTCGTCGTCAAATCATAACGAAAGCCAACGACATTCCTATTCTGCGGTCTTCTAACTTTCTCCCATGTACCTTTCTGAACTAGGCTTCTGACTTCAGGTAAAATGGCTTCTTCCCATTCAGATTTATTAACACTCTTTAGTGCATTCTTCAAACTAATTTCAGCTGAACCTACAAAATCTTCAACTTCATTTTCATCAACAGAAATGTTTGGTCCTGTAACTGCAGTAATTCAATAAATCTTTCTCGAACGGCCTGCACTATCTGTACGCAATATTCGTTGTCTACCAGGAGCTCTCTTCATCAATCTCTGTTGATTATCACGACTTGTTTTTTCGGACGCTTGTTCACCTTCTGCAGGTCTTGACAAACAATCATCTTGATCATCTCCAAGGAATTCATGAGATTCGCTCCATACTTCTTCTTCAGTAGTCTCTACTTGTTCTATCTCGTTCTCGCCCCTATGTACCGTACCCCGTATCAATCAGTTATTTCTTTTCTCACGAAAAATGGCAGCGACTTTTTGGTATAATTTTACTTATGTCAAATTTCATTTGTTAATATAAATATTTCATACGTGAAAACGGATATCAAAAAACTTATTCGGGATTTTTATCTTTTATTTTGGTGAAAACGGATTTACATCAAGTGATATCGTTACTCACTTAACAATTTTTAAGGAACAAGTGTACTTGTACCGGTATTCACCAAATGAAATGAAGCTCTGAAAATATATGTTTAGTTAGATCACAAGACACAAAATAAAAAAATCATAGTTCTGTGTAAAGAAATTAGAATGCACTTATACCCTACTTTTGCAATATTTTTAGTGTTAGTTAACCCCTTTTTCACATTGCTAACTTCTTTATTTTTAAAGATAAGCGAGATCTGATTTCACGAATCGGTAGATCATTTTTTTCTGAACATTTTGGTATAATTAACTCATTTTCGTCAAAATCGGACTTATACCCTTTTTCACTAGAGCCACAGAATTAACTTATTTACGTAATAAGTAATTAGTTAACTTGATTAGTTCGTAAGTACGAATAAGGATTGTAAAACTAAGTATTGGAATATTTTGCACTGTCCGACCAAAGGTTAAAATTGTGACGCTGTCTACCCCATTTGTCGAATCATCGTGCTAATAATCAAATATTGCGTAAGCCACTGTTTTAGGATTTCGACGTCATTTTTACCTGTTGGGACGACTTTGACCTTTGCTTCATTACGAGTTGGTTAACGAACGATTATGTGGCTATATTACTGAATTATATTACTGTGACGTAGTCAAATTTATTGTAACTCAGGACGAACGTATAAAATCATTTTATGGACTTAAGGCAGCGAACAAGCATGCAGTATCACACCGCTGCTGCCCATGACAACTGTGATCGAAGTAGAACAAGTCTTGTACGCACTAATTCGGTCGCAGATAGATCGGCAGCATAAGGTCTCTTAAAAGTTTAATCAGATCTAAATCCTTCTTTTCTAAGTATTTTAATACTAGCTTCCACCCGCGGCTTTATCTGCGTGGATTTAATTTAAATTTCACCCCCCCTATTGCATCCTCTTAGGGGTTCAATTTCTAAAAACCTTTTCATAGTGCTCACTCATCATGAAAGGAACCTCTGTACTTATTTTCAAGTTTCTACGTACAGTAATTTCCGTTATGCGTTGATATGGTAGGTGGTCAGAGCCTAGAATTCACCCGGGAAAAGTCATACCACCGCACAACGCTTGCCTCGCAACGATACTTATTACTATTGATACTAAACTTATTATATTGTGTTCCAGGTAAAAAGGTGTGGAGCCAGTTTTAGTTTTTCAGAGGCGACCATCTCAGTTCTCAAGGTTGGCAACGTATCTGGGATCGAATTAGAACGAGACTCTTACTAACAATTATTACTAACGACTAAGTATTACTACTCGTAACAACAAGTAATTATTACTAACAACAATTTTAAAATTCCCATTAATCGGTAAACCCGCTCTTCGCGCATTTCGGCTTGGCCCAATGGTTAGCTGGGAGAGAATGCAATTAGCATTAAGCTCGCCATGTTGTACTATAATATTTTTATATTGTGGTCAATAAAGTTTACATAAATAAATAAATAAATAAGTAACTAACAAGTAACTAGCTAACTATCACTAACAGTCCCAAGTCTTCACAGTTATTAAAAAACTAACTAACTAATATTTTACCATGATAATATTTAACCATTCCTGTCCCTATTTGAGTCTTGTTTTAAGTCGGTCACAGTTTTCCTGGGCGGCAGCGGAAGGTGGTGCTAGCCTACTCGTTTGCTACTTTAATTCCATAATAATTATATACACATATATAATGTCAGTAAGGTTTGCCTTATATACATATTTGATTGTAAGCATTTGATTATTTATATATACTGCTAAGAGAAAATACTGATCTGATAAAAATAGTATCACGACAAAGATTTTTGTCTTGACTCGATCAAAAATAGAACGAGTGCAAATTTCTTTGACAAAAAACGCTTGCGATTATACTAAGCGTAATTTTCGCTTATAAATAGTGACTAAAGTACGTTTTGTCTGTCCTTGTACCACTTCCCTCTTTCTCTTTACTTTATAGACTTTTTAAATAGTTAATACGTGAAATTAGATTAAATATCTAGAGCTCACATAAATTGTCGTACAAAGATTACCACTTGTTTTTTATTACTTTATTAAGTTATAAAAATTTAAAAACAATATTGCTATGACATTAAATTAAAAAGGATTTCATAATAATGTGTATTTTATGCGAGTTTTTACGTCTACGCGCGTCTGGGGTAGGTGGTTTATAGTTTGGGAAATAGAAACGACGCAAGAAACATGATTTAGTATTTTAATAAGTGTGAGGACTTGGACAAGGACTGTTAGGGATAGTTACCTAATAAGAATCTCGTTCTAGATTTGGTTACAGATGCGTTGCTACCTTTCCTTGAGAAGTGAGTTGATTGTCTCTAAAAGTCTTATTAGATCCATGTTTGACCTCGATATGCAGCCAAAAATAAACGTAAAGTTACATCTCAATAGGTTGCACTCGTAACCTACCTTTTGTAACTGCCGAGTTAATGACATAACAGCGGTTAACACATCTCTTAAATAACCGCCTGAAAATAACTAATGCTTCACTCCTATTAAATAACTGGTCAGAATGGCTCATCCCTACTAACATTGTAACCGTATTGAACCGAGCTTAATATTTTTTACATTACAATGGACCTTTGGAAAGAACATAGGATAAGTAGGTATTTTTATTCCATTAACATTTTCATAAAATGTTGGTAGGTACTCTCAACTTTACGTATATTTTTGATTTTTATTAAAATAACCACTTGGTTTATTTTACATTATTGTGGAAAATGTCGTCTGTGTTGGTTAGAGTACAACGGGTAAAAGTTCATAACTGTCCCACCAGGGTCAAATCTCCCCTTCCACATTGATTAAATAAATAATAAAATAGGAACATCATCAAAAGAGTTAATGACATAAAACACGCATTATTAGGAAAGCACGGGCAACTCGTCAGCTCTCGCTTAAATTTAATTGGGGCTCATTTTTTTGTAAAAGGTTTTATTGTCATTTTTCATCCTGATACATTTTCTATGCAACTTGCAGTTCAGCGATCCCCACGTTCCTCACTGCTGGCCGACATACGTCGAAACGTACCAAACCTACGTACCTACTGTAAGGAACTCCTTTTGGACAATCACTAATTATGTCAACAAGAAGGAGTAACAGGCCGTTTACTTATAAAAGGATATTAAGAATACAACTGTCAGACGAAGACATAAAAGAGGACACGAATATTTTACTATGGGAAAAGATGTATGTTTGAATGATTAAATAAACAAGTTAAACAGTAAATAATTGTTTTCTGGGCTCCCTTTTAGCTCAGAAGCGGGATATAACTCACGTAAGTCCTGATAAAATGCATTTACATACTTTGAATTGAGTAAAGATTTTGTTATGTCAAAGATGAAAATTTTAAACACGAACAATGGGCCGTCCAGGGCCGTCATAAGAAATGTAAAAATAATGATGATAATCGGGAAGCTTATTTACGCCGTAAATTATTGAAGGCGGTCGAAACCCGTAAATTATATGAACCTAATGAGGTACCGTCTACATCAACACCGTCCAATAAGGTCGATCAGGTGGTAACCAACAATGACAGAATTCCATCACATATTGCACAGTCGTTGGCTGAAAGCTATGATAATGCTGCATCTCGACAAAATATATCATTACCGGGGTATACTTATTTTATGCCCGGACCATCATCGTGTTCTTCGACATTTCGATATGTGGGCCTTAGTGATCCATTGCCAGAGTTTGACCCACAAACATCAATAACCACTATGGAGCAATGGATAAGAAAAGTAGAAGGCATTTCTAATATGTATGGTTGGGATGAAAAGACTCTTAAATTTAATTGCACTTCTAAGATGAAGGGTTATGCTCGACCATGGAGCAAATATAGAGAGGAGACGCCCTAAGCAACTGTGCACTGTAACTCAACTAGGTCCTGACGTCATCACAGTGGGCGTGGCCTTAAGTCAGTCTACCGACGGTGCTCACCAAATAAGTTTCTACTTGACGTTAGATGGCGACACTTTGTATCAAGGGAAATAAAAATGTATAGGTGCGGAGAACTAACAATTACTATATCTTGATAATCATACGTACTGAAATTCGTCCTACATTAATTCCTAAAGAATTTTTTACCACCAAAATATTATTTTTCTAGTTTTTATAATCATTTTGTAAACAGCGCCATCTATCGACAACTACTTACAACAACAAAAACACAGGGCCGTATTTAGAATCCATCTAGTGTGAGATAGTTGAACTACGTAGTAAAGTCGATATCCCGCCCATTTCTTTATCCCCCTCGCCCCGCAAATCGTAACGCGATCTTTCATAGAAAAATATACATACAACGTCTCCTCTCTATATTTACTCCATGTGCTCGACTATGGTATGAGCAATTATATGTGAATCAAATTTAAGTTGGTCCGATTGGAGGGCAATGCTGTTAACAGCTTTTCCTTCCGATCGTAGTAAATTAAATATGATGCGAGACTTGGTCAATGCATTAAGACGCTTTGATCAAGATTATATACAATTCTTTTATAATAAATTAGCTTTAGGTAACGCATGTGGATTACCCGAGTCACTGATTACGGAAGCTATCATAGGAACTCTTAACAATGATTTGATACAAGTTGGCGCTATTTCTGCTAGATGTCACGATCCTCCAACGCTCTTGAAATATTTATCATCATTTGCTCACCCGGTTCTAAATGAAGCTGAACGTCAGAAAGAAGTCAGTTACACTTACAAACCTCAATGTTACATTTGTAAGGGTCTTGGCCATATTACATCTGAATGTATGACTAAATTACAAAACAAATGTGATAAAAACAATTTAGTCTGTTCATTTTGTAGGAAACGGGGTCATGTTGAAAATGATTGTTTTACTAAAAATAAAAAAATGTAGTTATTGTAATAAAACTGGTCATACTAAAGACGAGTGTTTGAAGTTAAAATCTCGAAATTGAACAGGTGACAAGTAATGCATGATACACCAAATATTAGATAAATAAATCTATCTCTAAATATTATGTTACTATTAACATTTACCTATGATTGTCATAATGTGTACCTACGGTTTATTAAATTTTGGTAGGTCTTGGTAAACAAATGTAAGTCAGTCACTTGCTCAAAAAAAAAAGTCTTTCCTAATATCGTTATAAATAGATTTGGTGGATTGAAAATCATGCCGATTTGACAGTGTCATGTTAAAAGCGTAATATCCTACCTGATAGGTAGTGCTTGAGGTATCGGTGCCGTCATCATTTTGATTTTATAATAATAATAATAATTCTTTATTTCAGGTTCAGGCCAATATTTGTTAGTAACATTTTGTACTTATATCTAGGGGTTAGTAAATGCTGACAAAATAAGACTTATAAACTAACTAAACTGGGGACTGGAAATGGGGGTTTCCACGCCCAGGCACAGTCTGTACTGCACCACGTGCATGTAGACTTACCCAGTGCCTGAGAAATGGTGAGTCCCACCTGTCCACTAGTGTGCCCAGTATGGTGTTGGTGCTGTCGCGCAAGCGGTTTAGGAGGGAGGCGCATCGCTTCCGGATGATGGCATGAAAGCCATCAGTGTGAGCCTCTGAGAACATCCCGGAGGCGCTACAAAAGCGCGGCAACCCCATCAGCATTCTGAACCCATTATTATATTGTACACGCAGAGAGTTGTACGTCCTCTGCGTATAGCTGACCCACAGGCTGCTCGTGTAAAAAGAGTGGCAGTATGCTTTAAAAAGCGTCGCCTTTACCTCAGCGGTACAACGAGCAAACCTACGAGCCAGCATATTACAACGGACGGCCAACGCCCTGCGTTCCCGTTCAATATCAAAGACATCTTTCATGTCCTCGGAAACCCAGTGGCCCAGATATTTAAAATGCGAAACTCGCTTAAGAGGAGTACCATTAATTGAGACGGGAGGTGCGTTTAGAACTCGCTTATTACCCGTTCTGAAGATCATAAACTCACTCTTGCTTTCATTGTATCTAAGCCCATGGGACTTCGCATACCTTTCACAGATGCGCACTAATTTACGCAGAGCTCCAATCGACGGGCTTAGAAGCACCATATCGTCAGCATAACTTATGTTATTGATGCAAACGCCATCAATATGGCACCCTATACCAGTGCTACTAAGCTCTTCGATCAGACGGTTAACATATGGGTTGAAGAGCTTCGGAGAGGTAATCCCCCCTTGTCTCACTCCGCACTCCAACCCATACACGCCCTGAGTAGGAGCCCGCCCTGTGTTGGTTTGATTTCTATACCATGTACGTAGAATTGTCGTCACATCGTTAGGTAGGGCGGTCTCCCTCTCCAGCTTTTCCCACAGCAAACACCAGATCAGATGCCTTAGACAAGTCCAGGTAGCAGGCATAGACCGGTGTACTTCTATCAGTGTAGTACCGAACAGTTTGCTTGAGAGGAAATATAGCACTTTCCGTGGATAGGTTTGGCCGAAAACCAAACTGTGCATCGTTTACTTTTAAATATTTTTCGAGGTATCCATCAAGCAAACTGTCCAGTACCTTGGCGATCACAGTAGCCAATGATATTGGTCTATAATTTGTCATATCTGAGGCATCCCCAGTTTTATTTTTGATAATTGGCACAACAATTGTCCTCAAAAGGTCATCGGGTAGATGTGAGTGACTCATGCAAAGGTTGAACAGAAGTGTCAAGACCCTAGGCAGGTGGACGCCAGCGTGCTGTAAATGCTCAATACTGAGGCTATCGTGCCCTGGGGATTTACCTCGAACCATTCTCTTAATTACACGGGCCACGGTGTGGGTCGAAAACCTTGTGGTGAGCTGTACAGGTTGCCCTATATACTGCTCATCTTCCAGTATAACACCCGTCGACCCTAGTGGCGAGTCAACCCTAAAATGCTTCTGGAACGCATCGGCTATATCTTTAGGCTCATACAAGCCGGCGGCGGTCACCGGCGGGCCCGGTTTCGGGTCTAATTTGTTAGTAGATTTCCAGAGGAGTCTGAAGTCCTTGTCGTTATGGTGTTGAGCAATTATGTCCATTTTAATTTGTTTCTGATTGTTCTGGCGCCATCTCAGCTTGGACCTAAGGACCCTTCTGGACTCAACCATATCTTTATATATGTGGCCAGTATTTGGCTTATCAAACAATAACCAATTTTGATAACGAGGACGAGCCCGCCGATGAGCGCCGCCGACGTGTCTGTTCCATCCTATTATTCTCTTTCCCTTTTTTGTTAACAATTCTTTATAACAGTTTTTAGCACTCTCAGTAAGTATATCTATTACATGTTTGTACAGGTTATCTATTAACATCTTATGGCGGCTGTCTGTACACATCCTATCAGCACATATGTTAAATTCAGCTGGGAAGTGTATAAGCCGTAGTCTCGAATGGCAAAGAAATTCATATTCCTTTATTTGATTACTATCCCTCTCGCCCCATATAGAGCGCGTTAAATTATTGCTAAAATTATAAAAATAATTTCATTGTTTAATCGTCTATAATCTCGTAATAACTTAATAATATGATCGTTCTTGCTATTCTTGATTTATTTACCCTAACAAAATGAGTATAAATTATATATGATCGGAGGCTGTTCGTGACACAAGTTATAAATATGTTATATTTGCTTTGGTTAATTACAAAAAAAAAAACGTTTGCCTTTTCGTATTATCAGTGACATGGGTATGACGTTAAATTTTAAAGATTTTAAAAATTATTGTCTTCGGAGACAGATACAGCTATTGCTGACTTAGTTGATTCGATGCAATATTAGCAATGACAATGATTTTTAATATCTTAATCAATATTGTTATGTAACACAGAGGTACCTCTGAGCCTTGAGAGGCGTTATATGTAATGTCATCATGGTGACCGCAAATACTTATAAGTTGAAATTGTTTCATGATTCAAATTCAAAGCATGCTACTTGTATTAACTTTAATTATATAATTATAAGAACTAAAATGTATTCACAATAAATATCGCAATAAAATATATGAAATTGATTAACATTAAGAAGTTAATTAAGCATTAATCATTAATCGACATTAAGAAGTCTGATTAATATATAACTATTCACGGATATTAAGAAGTCCGTATTATAACTTAATTATGGACATTAAGAAGTCCGACTTTTATTTTATTGACATTAAGAAGTCAGCATATTAATTTGTTTAACTTAAAGAAGTATGATTAATGATTAATAACCAATTATTGTCATAAGCTATTTAAATCGATCGAGCTCTGTATCCGTTATAAACCATTAAGAATTTTATATTGGTATTTGATCAAGTACTATAAGTTCAACATAATATCATGTAAGTCATAAGACTTGGTGTTGTAGGTCATTAAGAAGACTTACTTAAACAAGTCATAAGACTTGGTGTTGTAGGTCATTAAGAAGACTTACTTAAACAAGTCATAAGACTTGGTGTTGTAGGTCATTAAGAAGACTTACTTAAACAAGTCATAAGACTTGGTGTTGTAGGTCATTAAGAAGACTTACTTAAACAAGTCATAAGACTTGGTGTTGTAGGTCATTAAGAAGACTTACTTAAACAAGTCATTAAGAAGACTTGGTGTTGTAGGTCATTAAGAAGACTTACTTAAACAAGTCATAAGACTTGGTGTTGTAGGTCATTAAGAAGACTTACTTAAACAAGTCATTAAGAAGACTTGGTGTTGTAGGTCATTAAGAAGACTTACTTAAACAAGTCATTAAGAAGACTTGGTTTTAATTTAATTTTGCTTTTCAGTAAATCACCTTCAGAGGTGAGTTTATTTTCAGCTAAATAAATGGAATATAATGATGAACTAAACTTTGCGGGTCGCGAAGTGTATCAGGAAGGCCGACTGTAAGGAACTCCTTTTGGACAATCACTAATTATGTCAACAAGAAGGAGTAACAGGCCGTTTACTTATAAAAGGATATTAAGAATACAACTGTCAGACGAAGACATAAAAGAGGACACGAATATTTTACTATGGGAAAAGATGTATGTTTGAATGATTAAATAAACAAGTTAAACAGTAAATAATTGTTTTCTGGGCTCCCTTTTACTACTTAAATAGGATCATGAGCTGGCTTCAAAGCACGGGTCTTTCCGTGGATTTCCGTGGATGGCGGAGGGTTTAGTGGTCTGCCCAAATTTTTTTGCCGCCTGAAGGCCACCGATATCATAACGACAATTATCATAAAAAGCAAATAAAAAAGGATCTACATGTAATCGGCACGCTGTACTGACTGAGCGGCTACGCAAGTGAACTGAACGCTCGATCTAGGTCATAGATCTTTCGGTCAATCTGCAAGAAAGGGGTGATGCAATCTGTTGCATCACTGGCGGTCCAGTTCCATGTGAGCCAAGGTTTTCAGTTCAGGTCAGTTATAACCAGTTTGTTGAATGAACTTTGAAAAAATATAAATCAATTGTTCAAATGTTGTCGCTATGGGGAATTATGAATGAATGAACTTATCTGTTTTATTCAATGAGTGTTATTGGATTTGATTTTGGTTTTGTAATGAGTGTGTCAATTGTTAATACGACCTACGATACAGGGAATAGGAAATACCTAAGAAGAGCTTGTTCTCAGTTAATTTTGTAATGTGTCTGACTTTCTGTCTGTCTTTGCGTTTAGGTACTCCTCGTCTTCTCAGGTAAAGTTTAACTGATTTGGATATACCTATGTATACTAAATGGTATAAAAATAGAAAATATATGTCAATTTAAAGAATCCCAATATTTTATTCGAGTGGTAGGTACAAAGGCACACGATTTTCGAACCCAAGAGATAAGTTACTTGATTTATATGAAGTAATTTTCAAATAGGTTAGGAAATGATATGTAACTTTATACTACAAAATAATATAACGACCAAAAATATGATCGCTGTTAACTCATTAACCGTATGGTCCGTAACACGCTTGACTGCAACGAGATGTGCCAATAAATCATAGAGAACACGCTTAACGTTACAAAATCGACGTTCTAAATTAACCAACCTATACAACTGACCAGTTATCATGACCTACCGCGCCCTCCCCTCTATAACCAATGAAGGTCACATCGGGGGAACGCCATACAGTCCTAAAGACCTAACAAGACTAGTCGCTCTCACAGTAATGTACCAGGTTATGCAATCCTAGTGACCTTAAATTTGTCTTACGTAACAGTAAACCCGAACCTGTGGCTCGGTGCATTGTGGTTGGAGTCTTAAGGCTTTGTAATATGGTCGATTTAAGGTCGCAACGTCAATAATCGTATCAAATTAGGTTACTCAAACTAACCGTTTCAAATGTTATTTGGTACCGTAATGTATGTATACTCATATACTGCGTCGGTAATTGATGACTCAAATAAAAACCACGATTTTTTTATTGTAAAAAGGCAAATGAAATTTAATTATCTACTTACTTAACAGAGATATTTTTTTGTTTTTCACAATATTATTTTTTAAACATTTAAAAATAGGCTTAAAAAAAGAACACAAAATGCTTTCATAATTTCTAGTTACATACTTTTAATGACGATAATGAAATAAACTTTTTACCCAACTGCGTCAGAAGGCGATTAATGTTTTTAGAGCGTATATTTTGTTTGTATGGTTTGAAAGGTTTGAATTTTGTAAGGTTTGAATGGACGTATGGATGTCCATTTCTTTGGCACACCCTACAGACCTGACAGCCCAAACGGTTGAACGGACTTTGAAATGATTAGGAAGTGTCGTTGAATTCGTCAGGAGTGTGGTAGTAACATAGGCTAAATAAATTTTCAAAATGGCGCCCACAAATGAAAAAAAACTGGGGACAGGTTTGTTTTTTCATTCCTTAGAAATATGGGTTGAAATTTATTAAATATGAAAGTTCGTGAAAAGGCCATTTCAAAAATACGTACAAAACTACATACAAGGTTTTTAGTGGTTATTTGTGTAGTCGGTTTTTTTGGTTATTAATAATAAGTAATTTAACTTGTTGCATTTAATAATATAATCAAGTTGATGTATAGCTGATGTATAAGCTGATAAATAGTTAATAATCTGAGGTAGTATTTTTCTTTGACTCTTACGATGATCATTAATACTGATACCCATTCCAATTTGTTACCTATTTTTACCAAGAGTTTAATAACTTTTTAACGTCTAATCACCTAAATATTTAGTGAGAGCCTTTTTTAGTAGTAAAAATCGCTTGAAAGATGTATTAAATACTGCAAATCCCGCTACAAAAAAAAACCTTTATAATTTTTGCAGGTAATTTTCAAATCTATTCTTTATCGGCACGAATGATACTGTATGTATGTGAATGAGTAATAGCGGATTATTGAACCGTTTCGTAGTGATTACGCAATGACTGTAACCTATTGTTGGTAAATACGACGCCAGTTAGATACGAATTAACTGTGCAGTTAACTAACAGGAGCGTTTAACGTCTTATAATTGAGCTCTGAACTGGTTCAAATATTCAGATCACATAGATTAGAGCTTTTGAATTGCAACTTATGTACGATTGTATTTTTTGAGATAATTTAGTTCACACGGCGTTAGAGTGAGTGTAATGAGCTTTAGGTCAATCAGATCGCGAGTCCTCGTTCAGCTTTTGAGTCACTTAAATCTTTAGATTTGTCGCACACCAAATTATTGACAATAATTTAGTGTCGCGTTTTTTACTGTCATACTACACGATTTTATTATTCAATCTTTTACGTATTGACAATAAATAGTGAAGAACGACTAGTCATAGTCACCAGACTCATTAGTTAACTCATATTTTATTGCTTGGTAGTAAGTAAGTAAGTCACAGCATGGATTAGCGACATGGATGCAATTTATACGCCCTATAAGTATATACAATAATCGATACTGCTTGTTTTACTCAGAGTAAAAATTTAAATATCAGTTCAGTAGTTTTTGCTTTTATTTGATGCAAACATGCAAATACTCGATACTAGGTACAAAATAAGTATAGTGTACAAAATAAGATGAAAATTAATTGCCATGTAAAAAATTTTGGAAGTACGACTCGTCAAACTTAGTTAAACGATTAACGATAAGTATCTAACGTTAACAAGCCAGGTCGTGTAGATAGAGCAGTATCGATGAAAACTAGAGATTGTAGGAAAAACAAGTGTAATCTTTCCCAGTTATCACACAGTTGTATGTGGATCAGTGTGCCGGCATACTGCATACTACTCGGATCTCGACATCGTAATATGGACAAGATTCACTTTATATTACGCGTGGAATTCATTTATAACACGAAACGGGATTTTTCCTACAAACTTTCGAGCCCTATTCAAGCCTTTAGGGGTTGATTTTTGACTCAGGGTCTTCAACTACTTTCATTTCGAATTTTATCCAAATCGGACCGGTGGTTTAGCCGTGAAAACGTCACAAACAGACAGACAGACAGACATTCGCATTTATGATATTAGTATGGATGAATCGCTGGGAACATCGAATTTTTACTCCCCGCTAAAAACAAATTAATTAAATTCGCTCATAGTTCAATTTAGATTGCAAGCTTTATTAACGGCATTAAAATTTAAATTCACTTAATCTCAAGGGCAGGAAGCAATGTAAACTTCAGGATTATATGGTTGTTTTATTGACATAAATTTGGTATTTGTGAAAAGATGAAAAAGCACTCAATGTAACTTATTCTAAGATTAATTACAACCATTGATTTGAAATCTTATCTCAAAAACATCTGAGAGAATAGCATAAACAAATAGACAGTTTCATAAAAATCATTGTATCTGATGGGGTCAGTTGTGTTATTAAATGCTCCCAATACTATTAATTTTTTTAATAAATCTTTTTATAAAAATAGAGTGGCACAGTTAAATATATAGGTGTACTGATGTCCATGGAAGATCATTTAATTACTTACTGTGCGTTCGCGTCCGATTAGAAATTCATTTTAATTGCCACACTAATGCCAACTTTCCGCCCCGTGATTTAAGTGCATTGGAGATTGACGGCCAAAATTTAATTTACAAGCTAAATTGAACTGTGAGCAGAGGTAATAAATCTCTTTTGTCTTAGCGGTATAGATCATCTCTTTTCGGATGTAAGTACATAAATTCGTAAATATTACAGGTATGTCCATACTAATCTCACTGTAGAGCAGAGTAGCGGAGTCCCGTTACATGGCTCTAGGTTAGCATCCGTTCAGCACATCCCTGTATTGCGCTAGGGCTGTACAACATTTATTTTTATTATTATAAATTAGTTTTTAGTTACCGCTTTTTAGTCTTTTTGTGATTTTAAGCGCCCTGTGGTCCATTAAGTGTAATTCCGATGCTGAAGATATTATAATACAAAGTTTGAACAAAATCCGTTTAGTCGTTTTTGTATGAAAGGGTAGCAAACATCCATAAACACAAGCTTCTGCTTTTATAGCGTTAGTATAATCAAAGGATTCATAATTTTTTAACACTTTACGTAACTAGGTAAACATTTATTACCTACTATTAGAAATAGAAATACAATTACTGCTGAGAAATACAATACTGCCAATTCATATTGAAGCTGTGTGATAAAGTAGTTACAAGATGTCTTTATTAATAGGCAAAACTAAGTCTGAATTACAACTATAATCTCTGAATACAACTGAAGTCGTTAGGTCTCAAATGTTTTGTAATCTAACAAATAAATCATAGCCTAAATCCACAAAATTGATTTCAGGGTACGAGAGTTCTTTGATTTATATTAGGTATAACAGGTGAGGGAAAGTGTCCATTGGGCTGAAATAAATTGTCAAATTTAGAATTCCTTTTAAAACATTCTGAAGATATTTGTTAACTTTCAGCAAAATAAGTACTACCTAAGTATAGTAAATAAATAAGTAAGCATGAAGTACGAAGTGCGTAGCACGAAGAACGAAGTATTAAGGACGAAGTTTGAAAAAATTCTTAACGTTTAGGAAACGTTACTGTACTCGTATCAACCAGGGGTCAACCACTGCTAATACAGTCACACGATGCACACTAACACGATGTCACACTAAGCACGTTCCTTTCCTTTTGAAGGTGTTATTAGACTTTTTTAATGAAATTAAGGGAACGAACGAACATGTAGCTCCACCATTCCTCTGCGACCCATTTCAATTGTACCGTCACAGAAAAAGATTTAAATGCGCACTTTATAGTTAGTATAGTTAGATCATTAGTTGCTAAGTTTGTTATTATATTAGATACTAAGTATGATATAGGACACGGTTTATTGTTATAGTTGGTAATAGTTCAGTTAGTCATCACTGGTAAGTAAGAGACTTGATTGCTATAATCGAGGGTTGACTCTACATTTTTCCGGCATTTCAAAACAAAATTATTATTTTTTATTTAATTTTCTGTAAAAACATTTGTGTCAACCCTAACTGTATCCGCGTGGTGTCTAGGTAAGCGGGTTATGTCACGGCACCGGCTATGGGAATCTTGTGCCCACGGTCGACAGTGCTACGGTAGTTTAGCATTGAATTATTCCTACTAGGCCCATAGGCGGATAGTATGACTTTAGGTTTCTAGTCATAGCCTAGTAACTGAGGAACCCATGCTTTCTAGGAACATAATTTGACAATGATACCGTTGCTCAATAATTATCTTTTAGTCATTAATCACCAATAATGATATTTCCCAAGCATAAATAATTAAATAACGCACACACTCATGGCCCCGCATAAGATTCTGTGTATGTGTGTGTGCATATGCATGACAAGAACACATTACCTGAACTGAATCTCGAAGCCATAATTATAATTTCCGCCTAGCTAGGAATCGAACCCAATACCCTTCAAACGGTCGAGCCTCGTAACAATTGCACCATATGGGTTATACCAGGATGATGATGAAAATCGAGAAACAATCGTTCTTTATAAATGTTTTAGTAACATTAGCCCCAAAAATATTATTGCAATAAAGTGATGTCAGTTAAGTCTAATTACGTGACTTAGTTATGAAAACCAATACATTTTTGGAGGTTTTATTAGGTAACTGATAAATATTAACTATATAATTACTTGTACAGTAATTAAAAATCAAGTCGTAACGGTTACATACAAAATGAAGTTTGTTCCATTGATTACAATTTTTGGTTTTCAAGTGAGTATTTTTTATACATTTTATTTTTATTATATTTTGGAAGACTCTTCATAAGATGTCATACATGTAATATTTAATAAGTACTTAGTTTAAGTTGTAAGAATGTAGAGTTCACCCGGGGAAGTACTACTACCCGCCACGGTACTTAGTACCATTTTCACCGCCATAATACTCGTAATTATTGCTATAACAGCAATTGTGTTCCGAATAGCAAGATGTGAAGCCGGTTAAACTTTTTAGGCGACCATCTCTATTCATTAGGATAGCAACGCATTTATGGTCGAATTAGAACGAGACTCTCGAGTCTTGTTGCCTGCTCGTTTATTTACTACCAAAAAATGGACGGTCACTTCTTTCTTTTTTGACCGGCAACGCCTCAGTGATGCCTTTAGAGTTGCTCATGTCAATTTTGAACTATCGTTGTTTATAGTATTTTTCTGTACTTTCAGATAATGCACTCCATCGCTTGCTGCTCGGAGGCGTCAACGATTATTCAAATAAGGAACTACGAGGGACCGATATACCTTAACGCGCCGCAAACTCCTTGCGATGACAAACTACTCCACACATCGGTTAACTGCGATTATGACTGTTCCTGTATTTCTAAACCAACGTCGACATGTTTCCCTATCAATACTGCATCATCAGGTACATTGTACCCGTACTCGACGTTGTACCAGGACACTCAATGTACCCGGGGGTACAATGTACCGTCGTACCAAGATTGCCCCGTCATTCAGATCACTTCGCAATGTTCGGCACCCAAAGACGATTGTTCATTTGTATGCGGGAAATGTGGGAAAAGATTTTAAATAAAGATACCAATTTTTTTTGTAATAAGTACATTTCTTAATAATTCTTAAAGTATGGCTGACTGGCTCGGCCGTTTTTAGTAGTAACTCTGCCCACATAGTGGAGTTCCGTCGACATTGTTCAAATTCAAATTAATTTATATCGGACCAATGAGACCTTCATATTTGATATTAACAAATTATTATGGCATTACATAAAAATAAAAAGTTTTTTTATTAATTAAAAAGTAAAGGACAAATAGATTACAATTCTTTTATTATAATAACAGCAATATTGTATTTATAAGTTTATTAATGTTCCGTTATATAATGTACCAGTTAAAATGTACCGTTTACCTAAATTGTGTACCATTATAAAAACTAAAAAAGTCAAGATTTCCGTTTCATTTTCAGAATAAACTTTTGTCATCATTATTATACAAGGCTCAATTTAGTTTTCGTCACTTTGTCAAATAATTGCTAGGCAAGTAATTAGATGAAAAACAGCATAATAAGACAGGCGTGTCCAAGCGAAAACGACTTTTACCACCCGACGATCTCAAACGTTTCGTAAAGGAAATTGATCAGTATTGATTATACTACGAAATAAATTGTTTTGTAAATAGTAGGTATATGTTGTATCGTCTGCGAGTAACAAGGTTAACTAGAAAATATAATCTCTATACATTTGAAGAGGGCGCAAGGTTATCTACCAGGGATGTTATATAACTGTAACCGAACTTATTTGAAACTAGTAGATTAATCGGAATTCATTTTATATCCATAACCGTATTAGTACCTGTCTAATAGTAGTATCAATAGTTTTTTGAAAATCAACATTTCGATCCGCATATTAAAAAAAAACAAGTAACCGTTGTGAAATTATTTTGAGTATCGTCAATCGTCATGATGAAATATTATTTATTTATCTTTCTACCAACCAACACAGGCATTTATTTAAAGCTTAACGGATGGGTCCCAACCACTATATGTTATTTATAATTTTTGGACAAAATAAATAATTTTTGAATTTTTTTTTTGAATTCTACTTTCTAATATGAAATTACCTTAATTTGTATAATGTTAAACCTATTTTACCTTTTGAGACTTACAGTAATAATATTATTATTACACTCCAGTATAAAACTAATAACTAAAACTAGAGCCACTTTGATTATGAAATTCTTTTGAAAACTTCGCATATCGTTCATCGCTTCACAATCATTGTGAAGCAAGAGCATCGAATCGCTACTATATAGCTTTGAAATTAGCATTTTTACGGTGTTTAGAAACGGTTTTTGTACAAATATCTCAATCGCCTAATCTTTCAATAGTGACTTAAATGTCACGAGTCTCTCGCAAGTGTAAGTTTGATTAACAAACGATTTTGGTAATTTTAGAGATTACAGCCTTTTTTTAGGTAATGTTGAAGGTCGCTTTGATTGAGGTAACGCCGTTTGATAAAGCTTTGATTAAGGTAAGTACCTTCATGGAGGGTATTTGATAAAGAATAAAATTGTTGGAGTGTTTATATATCAATTGATGCTTGCAATAGCTTGAAATATTTTGTGTTCGGAATGTGTCAAACTAAGTATATAATCATGTATTTAATAGTGCAGCAATTGAAGAATTTATAAATTAGCAGAATAGGGACATTGTTTTTGTAGAATTCTGTTGTTTATGTTTGCCGGTTAGCCGTTAGACTATTTGAATCTCAAGATCATTATTATGGGATCTTATGATTAGAAAATACCTCAACTAGTATTTTTCTTAAATATCTTCCATGGATACAAATATCCATGTATGTATAGATTTATATTTTATGTGTTAAGAGTTAAGGACTTAGAGTTGGGTTTTTTACATAAATGTTAATAACTGTGTTGTTTTTAATATTACTGGTGGTTTAGTTGACTAGTGTACAATGCCTTAACGAGTTTGCTCTATTTATTCTTGAAAATAACATTTAAAAGAAACCATAAACATTTAAATAAAGTATTCTGAAAGACAAAAGCTGCAGTTTAAATAGCAGTTTATCTGGTAACCTTCATTACATTACGTCAGTTATATCACCCGCGGAAGTTTTTCTAGCTCAGATAACAAAGTCTAGTTTGCCTTGGTTAGACCTGATTGGACGCAAGTTTAGGCTAGAGTTTCCTGTAGACCTGCTACAGTCCTGTTTTTATAAATCACTATTGTGGCGGCCTATACAGACAGGCAGGGTGACAGAGAAAGCGCTTTACAGGTAAGGCAAACTGTACTGTATCTGTCACCCACGCGCCAAAAATGCTTGTAGGACGATACTTGAGTTGCCGCGAATATGAAGTTGACACTTACATACCGGTAAAAAAAACGTTTCTTTAACAATTAACAATTTTAAAATAACGTGTTCTCACAGTTCAATTATTGATCGTTAGCAAAATGTTCTTAAGGCATTTTAAATTCTCTCCGTTAATTTAAAATGGACCTTAATAACACGGGCGGAAAGCAGGCATTTGTGTGGGTTAGCAAAACAAATGCCATATGGAACGCGAACGGATTACCTACCTATCAAAATTCAAAATTCAAAATGGTAAATTGAATTTAGAAATTCACTTATGAACGTAATTTTTTTGATTCTACCACCGTTTTGGAGAAGTAAGGAGGAGAAAAAAACGGCGAAAATAAACTCCTCCGCATTTTTAAAAATAAAAAATTACAATATTACTTAATTGATACAGGTAAGCACTAACCTAGCGGAGCTGGTTGCAGAGCTGGTAATTTCCATGCCTTTTTGTCATTTAGACCATTGTTCCCAAATACTTGCTGATGCTAGTTGCCAGTCAGTCTGATTAATAACACGATTTTGTGTAAATTACATTTTGATCAATATTATTAGTAAGTCATTAATATCTATTACTAGCGGACATTGTCTTGCAACCTATAATTGCCTCAGGTTCTACGTGGCATAGAAAAACATGCAGACAAATTTTTTTGGGTCCGGACCCGTGCTCCACCTAGGTTTGGCTTCTGTTGGCCCTACCCCTAGAAAGCCTTCATATATATTTTTCTTAAATATGTCCCATGTACAGACATAGCACGGTTATATTTTTATTATACCTCTATTAAGAAAATATGAAAATAAGATCTTTCAACAAGGTGAGCATTTAAGAATTTATATATTTTATTTATTTACTTAAACGTATTACGATAGCAGCAATAATATACATAATATAAATCGCGTAGTAACGAAATAGCTACAGTTGAAAATAAACCGACATAAATTGTTATTTAATGCACAAGGACATTCAACTATTCCTGGTTGTGCCTTCAGATCGTGGTTAAGCAACCATGAGTTTAAGAATCCAGACGAACCAATCAGAGGACTGTAGTAATAACATTGTTAGGAAACACCGCAACATTAACCGCACCTTAATATTGATGTGGCTTACTGAGCCCTGAAAATGGTTAACCAAACGGTGGCCAAACAAACTGATCGCGTTCAATCTGAAATGCTGTGCGCTATATTTAATTTTGTCCAAAAAAAAGAGCGAAATGTAGATAAATTGTCTAGTATCTAGAGGATATTGACTACGTGACGAAAACTTACATGGCTACCTAATGACCTAATGTGGTATGGTATATTTAATGAAGCCCTCTTCCTCTAGGTCCGAGGTAGAGTCACGTAATATAATGTGTTCCATTCAATCAATGGTGGTTAATTTCCATGAGCGACGGTCATCGCAGTCATCACTTACCAATAAGTGCCTCATCTGCCAGCGCAACACAATACTAAGTAATACAATAAAAAATAACTATTCATCATCTCAAACTCTATCGACACTTATCATCATATGGAGTAGTTGCCAATTTTTTTATTACCCTAATAATCAGTAAAGAAATCGTTCAGGTAGCATAAAATCATTATGATCATCTCCGTTTATCACAATTTGACTCATAATTTTGATTGCATGTTCATACGAGTCAGCTCAAATAGGTACTAAAAGTTAGGGTATCCGAACACGAGCAACATAGAGCTATATTGATACACGGACCCAGAACCGATAGTAGCTTGAAACTTGTAGGTACCTATATTTATTTAAGTATATTCTACTTCCTATTAGAGTTGTTAAAAGAGTTTACAGTCTGCGAATTTATTTATGTCCATATTTTTTAAAAGCTGTATTATATTTTATCTCTTTATCAGCTTCACTCATGATCATTATAAAGTGTATAGTGACACCTTGAAAATCTAAATAACTATACACATTTATAGTATAATTGGTGACTGATACATAATATTGGAATCTCAATGTATATTCCTCATAATGTGTTTTCATATTTTCATATCAAAATTAATAATTACGATTGACTATTGTTCGTCCTGTGGCTGTAAAAAGTGGTCCGCGTGTAAACGTCCTTATTACCGGTTACATTAGGTAATGTTACGCGAACCTCAAGGATAGACCATTAGGCAACAGCTATAATGTTAAGTTATGAAAGGAGGCGAGCTAGTGATAATCAGTGTGTATCTAACCTAATGTAGTGTTGGTACACGTCTTTTATGTTATGAAAGTAACAAAGGATTTTTATCAACAACCCTACCAATTTTAATAAAATCAACGCATGCGCTCAGCTTTGATACATGTACATTTGTATTTTTTTTATATCTTTTAAAGGTATATTATTATTTGCTTGGTTTTGGGAAAATATTTTATGAAGAAATTCTCCATCATAAATATTCATGAATTAATGAATTTAGATAATTTATTCAGTTGTATTTTATTAGATTATATGAGGCCAAAATTAATAAATCAGATGAGTGCGTTTGTTTTTAATTAAACCTACTTTTTAACATGAAGAAATGATGGTAAATTATCACTATAGTTCATCATCAATACGATTAAAAACGTCACCAGCACGCTGGCCAAGAAATAAAAGAGACAAACTACCTACTTACTGTCTACCGAACCCTTACCACGCAATTTAAGAAACTTTTACAACTACATTATTTGTACCGCATGTTGTCTAAACTCTATACCATATTTTATTTGTAAGACCTATTTTGAGTTACTGTTCCTAATTAATGCACAATAAAATGTTATTGTATTGTATTTGAAAAAATAGTAAATACAATATTAACACAACACACAGCGCCCTCTATACTCATTACGAGCAAACTACCTCACAGAAATTACTAACATAACTAAAGCATCACAAATGCGTTGCTGTCTACAGAAGAGAACAGATACAGCTGGCTGTCTTTTTTAACAGCGCATCGTTACAAACGTGTACCTTTATTACTTACTTCATTTTAAATAGAGAACAGCTTGTAGCGCCCTCTATAGTATGAAGTAACGTTACGCAAGCCTCAAGGATAGAGTCGGTTGGGTAACTCAAATGTCGACTTAGGAAAGGAGTGGTGTTGTGTCAAGGCGTCGTGGATACGAGCTCCTTTCAAACGTTGGGCAATGGGATATGCCACCAAATGCCACTGTTCGCTTTTTGCTGGACCGATTTCGTACTAAATTGTGGTAAATTACCTTATGATGATTTTTTTGTAGGTTGACTGTGACTGAGGAAATATCCCGAGTTCGATTTTCTATTATTTTAATGTATATTCATGATGTCTATTATATAATTACTGAAGGTTCAATTAACTGTTTGTTTCTAAATTTTAAGGTAATTTGTAAAATGTAGAACAAAGCCATATTAAGTACTATTTATTTCAGAGAAGGATACATGAGGTGTTTCAATTTATTGAAAGCTCGCGATATGTTACCCCAACTAGGAATCGAACCTGCAACTTAAAATTATAAAAACAATTCTTACCACACAAAAAACCTAGACCACTCTTCACCACTCTAAAAACCTAGATCAACAAACACTGTTTATCACAGTCATACCTACATTATATTATCTAACGAGGTATCGAACCCGAGACTTCTCTGGACCGAGCATCGGTAACTAGGCTATGAGGTTATCTGATAAAAAAGTTACCGTTAATATTAGACCTTGAAAAGATACTATCAAAGTGGTTAACAAAAGAAGATTATCTCTATAAGAAATCTAATAACTGTGACACAATTAGAACAAAAAGTGTTGACACTAAAATTCTGTATAATGTCTAATCAGTCCTAGGTCACCATTAACGAAGAAATAGTTTCCCAATTATATACATTTTCTCAAGTTTATTAATAGTTAGTTTTGTATAAAAAACTATGCAACTATGTATGGAAGACTACTTTTATTGGAGGTTATTATCAGGGGACTACACATAACAATGATTTTTAGTCAGTCAAAAACCCAAAAACGTATTTTTTTTTACCAACATGTTGACACACTGAATTCTCCCTTGTTAAAATTGTGGAAAACCCTCAGATGTAGTTCTTCACGATGTTTTCCTTCACCGACACATGTGATTAATTATTTTAAACTTATCTCATCGAGGATTGTACGCATTTTACTATGATACGGGTATTCGGCGTATAAAATACATATCGTGAGTACCTGTAACTATCATAATAAAGTGTGATAATTTAGGAGTTAATTATATTTAGCAGATTGTTTTAAAAATAGGGAGTTTGAGAACCAATGTTCATTCGGTTATCCCTGCAGTGATGCTTAAACTTGGGAATTTTAGGAAGTTTTTAATTATGTTGTGGTCGCATTTCCATGATGAGAATCGTGACGGCCGTCTGTTGCGGTTTAAAATATGGATAAAGAAAAGAATAAGCAGAGGTCAAGAGTTACGACGAAATTCGTATTCATCTTTAATGAAGGTTTTGAAATACCAACGAACCAAACCTTCGCGTCTTTTGAAATGAGCGACAGTGACGCGAAAAAATAATAATAAAATCCACACACTAATGCTAAACACACGAAATTATTCAAGTTGCTTCATTAATTGTGATTTAAAGTATTCTAAGTTTCTCTAGTCACTGAAAGGTTTTTGTACATTTTTGTTTCGTTTGAAATTACACTTGACATTTTGTTACACATACGGGGATATTTTTATCACGTTTTTATAATGGCAAGTAATTGTTGAAATATTACGATATATCTGATTATGTAACTGAGAGGTTTTACGACATTATTTTAATTATTAGATGCCCACTCTTCGGCATTTTCCTAAGCACACAAATAATGCCTGTGTCACTCGCAACATACATAGGTATAAATAGTTTTAGGTAACATTTCAACGGGATCCATATCAATATTATAACTAACATGATCATTAATTATTTGGCTTCAACCCAAAAGGGTCCTCTATTGCGGTCACTTTACTAGCTCTACAAAGCACGAAAACGCTCAAGAATTTTTTGCCACTTGCAATCACCAAACCTATTATTATTATCAGGTATCGCCCGCGCCCGCAGTTGCTTCACTAAATCGATCACTTATCAAAACGATCTCAATTATATTTAACATAATATTATAAGAAGTAAACAATAATTACGTAGATAATATAATTGATCGATTAGTACGAAAATACTATATTTAATTGACGCTTTTAAACGGATGAATCCTGATGAATCCCATTAAAATGGACAATGATATCTAGAAAGGTAATAAAATTACTGTTGCAGAACGGTAATATCAAAGCTCAATAAATCACTGTGCAATCTGCAATAATGCCCTTCACGCAACTATTTGTGCAACCGATATTGCGCTGTAGCGATGGATAGCTAAGTGTTCGGTTATAAATAAACTGTTAGGTATGTGTGTTATGTGTGAAGGGATTTAATGTTTTAAATTGGTTATTGCCGTGTTATAGCTTTATTTTACTATAGTTTGAAGTGTAACCTTATAAAATGAAAGAACTCGTGGTTTTGAACTTCAAAATTTGAAGAAAAAGAAGAGGAAATGTTTATTCTGTATTTATTTTTTTATTTTGGAGACATTTGTATTTTTTGTTTTCAAAGTCAACACTTTTTTTTATTAGATATTTATATTGTCTTACAAAATAAATAATAAATCAATTCTAACAATGCTTCACCAGGATCATATAAATTTTATCATAAAACCATGTTATTCTTTGTTTTCACAAGACTAAGTTTTTTTTCGAAATTTCCTTGTTCAGTTATTTTTTACTTGTTTAAAAAAGTGTTTGTAAAGAACCTATTTCGAAAAAACATATTTTCAGAAGTTCATTATTTCATTCATTCAGTTTTTTAAAGATGGCATAGGCGAGTTTCACTGTCACCCGTACATGTACCTATATAATCAGTTAACCCATATTAACTATTATGTGTGAAGGAAGTTAATTTTAGGCAATTTTGAAAATATTTAAATAATCTTTACAAATAGTAGGTACCTACCTACTTACATTAATAAATCTGCGATTTCATACCAAATAAATTGTCTAAATTGATTCAGTGTAAAAATGTAGCAAGCAAATGAACAAACATAACTACTTTCATATTATAACTTACTAATATTAGTAAGGATTCTATTACCTAATACCAAAATTGAATCCTTGTATGCTATCTCACTTATTGCTACAATATAATGCTACAATATAATTTATGCTTAGTAACATTTCCATCCACTATCGTGTGAAGTGTTTCAAATACTAACTGAGTAGTTATCGGGACATCCTGTAACATGTCGTAATCGTTGCTTCAATTGCCTGTTGCGTCACGTCGAACCGACAAGTCGTTAGGACATCGCATCAGCTATGTTTAACGGATTCATACGGTAGTTTTGTACCAATACAATGATGGATGTTGAAGTAATGGTATAGTGCATTTTGTACACATCTCAGGCTGTTACTAGGAAAATATGTCCACTAGGTAGTAAGAAATATATCGACTGGCCATTGCATATTTTTATTGTGTAATTTAATTATGTTAAAAAATGGGCAGCATTAAAAATTTCGACGGTCGGTTGGCCACCAACCCTACAACCAAACCGCACTGGAGCAGCGTGGTGGTATAGCTCTGGACCTCCTCATTAATAAGGAAAAACCTGTGACTTGTATTGTCATCAATTAGTGAGGCCGTGACAGTAAACTGAGGCTTATCGTTGTACGAGTGACTCACTACTCACTATTCCGGTACGGTATTACGAACTCATTACGACTCGCAAGATATAAATAGATATGTGAAGCGTTTTAAAGGTGAGAGCACATGTTTATCTTTTTAATTATATCTTTATAGTACGCATCAAATTAATAGATTCGCCCTATTAATTAGATGAAATATACTATTATTATTAAGATTTAATAGTAAATAAAATCGCAACATAAATTAAGACATCTTAAAATCGATAAACCGAGAACAATTTTTGTGTTCCAGATAAAAAGCTGTGGAGCTGGTTACACTTTTTTGTAGGCGATCGTCTTAGTCTTCAAGGGTAGCAACGGATCTGGGACTGACTTAGGAGAAGACTCTTACTAACAATATAACTCTACTATTTATTAGTAATAGTCCCTGGCTAAGTCCTCTTATTTGTTAACAAATTAACCAATTAATGTTTTAACACCATTTGCTAACTATCCAAGTATATTTGGGTCTTGTTCTAGGTCGGTCACAGTTATCATGGACAGCAGTGGCAGAATGCTGCTTGCCTGCTTATTTGCTTAATTCCAGGAAAAAAAAAACAATCTGTTACATTAATACTGCTCCGACCTGGAATTAAACCCAGGACCCCACACTTCCTACGTTAGTACCAACTAGGTGTAGTCCTCTCCATATCACCAAATAGTACCACCAGGGGTACGAGTAAGGACCATCCTGGGCTTGAGAGTCTGCCATTACAATAAAACATTTAACTACTACATTACACACATAACTACCACATTACTAACATTAATTAACAGGACTAATTAATTATCACTAACAGTCCCTGTCCTCACACTTATTAACAAACTAACCAACTAATATTCTAACACCATCTACTAACTGGACTAACCATCCTAGTCCCTTTGAGTCTAGTTCTAGGTCGGTCACTGTTGTTATGGGCGGCAGCGGAAGGGTGGTGCTGCATGCTCGTTTGCTATCTTAATTCCATAAAAAAGAACTTAACAGTAGTTACTAAACAGTTAATAAACATCACAACCGTGCACACGACCTAATACCTCAAAGGACAACCGGAACTCACTTAAGGTTGCTCTATGTATGTAGGTATGCGTAAATCGGAAGTGACCACACCTACTCAAGGTGTGTGATGTAAGACAAGGTGAGATAAGGAAACTGGGTGTTTAGATGTTTTGCTTTGTTTGTTAGACAAGGAAACAAATGAACCGATGTTTAGTGTAAAAGTAAAGCAAAGAAGGTTTAAAGCGATCTTCATAGCTTATTATTTTATTTATTTTATCAACGTCAAGGTAATGTAAGGTTTTGAAACTGTTTTGAAAATTGTATTATAGGAGGATTACTATTTTAATGTTTTCTAAATTATAATGTCTTTTAATTATTAAAGCAAACACAAAATTGTTAAAAACATAAATTCTTAAACTTATTGTAGATCCTCAAAGCAAACATACATACTACAGAACTGTCTATATCAAAGTATAGAACTTATGTTCCAAGGAAACAAATTCATTTCTCGTGATGAATTAATGTACTTACTCTCGAGCTCGACGTAATCACGAAATTAGCTAAAATATAATTATATATTTTTGGTATTTTTCTAATTTTTAATATCAAAGATTTTAAACAATTAAATTTTCCAATAAATATTGTGTAAAATGGTCCTTAAATGCTATCTTATACGAATTATTAATAAAAAATACCTACAGCTTAATTAGTTGTTTGTATAGATAAAATCATTGTTCGTAAACACCAAAACATTGATCGTCATTCAATTTGTTTTTCCTGTGAAATAAAACGCAATACCTTGCTTATCAATAACAAACAAACATTGCATCAACTGATAACATATAACAACGCATATTAAATAAACTAACGGCACAAAGTGTAGTAAAACTGGTCTAGTGAGAGTCGGTGTTGCGGACGTAGGGTTCAGTACTACCAAGCAATATTAGCTACTAGGTGTTCGTTCGACAATAGGATTTTTTCCCACGTGAATCCCGACCCCACGGGAGCTCCTGGACAAAAAGGAGCCTATATGTTGCTCCACAACCTCCTCTGTGTCTCAGTGAAAGTCCTATAAAAATCCATTCAGCCGTTTCTGAGATTAGCGTGCACAAACAGCGATCATTATAAATGTACTCGTATATTACCTATAATAATTTTATTAACAAGATGACAAATTAATGTGAAACATTTTAATTCTAACTATAATTATGATTCTGTGAAAAATTCCGGTGTCTACTCTACATATTTCCGTTCAAGAGATAGAGCCCTGTGACCTGTGACTGATAAATAGACGGATATACAGAGACATTGGAGGATATCCATTTTTAACCGACTTCAAAAAAGGAGGTTCTCAGTTTGACCTGTAACTGTATGTATGTATGTATGTATATTTGTGCGCGATTATCTCGCGTTTGGTTGAACCGATTTGGATGCGGTTTTCAGCATAGTATTTGTCAGACTTAGGAAAAGGATTTAGGAATATTAACCGCGTTTAACTGAACCGATTTTTACTTTTCGGTGTTAAAGTCGGTTCTATTTTGTTAAAAGTTATTTATTTACCTTTTTATACGGAACCCTAAAACCGTAAACACGGGGACGACACGATAAGCCGTAAGCGAGCGACCGTAACGAAACGATGTACGAGTATATGATAATAGACCTTTTAATTATTAGAAATTCCTTCCTTAAAATAATGTTATACAAAAATAATAATTATTAATTATTTGCACAAAACATGAATGTTTTTATTCATGAAAAACATAACGTGTTAATAAGTAAAGTGATATATGTATATCGAATGTAAATAAGTATATACATAATCCCTTTATTTATTAGGTATATACCTACTTTACTTGAATTAAACGAGAAGCAACTTTGTTTCATACTCGTATTTTTTTACGAAGGAACACACGGATTGAGAGAGAGTGACAGATTTATTATTATCTCACAATAAGTACTTCATCGACAGATGCTAAGATCTGTCAATTATAGGAAAGTAGTTCTATTGGGATTTATATTCTATAAAGCCTTGGTGACGTTCCTGAATAATTATCGCCACGCCTCCCTTACTTCCTTCAAGCCTCACTAGCCCACTATTGTCTCTCCTAAAAATTTAGGAAGCTTACAGTTACAGCATATTCCACCACGTCGCTTCAGTACGGGTTGATGTAGGGGTTACTGGCCAAACCAAGTACTCGTATAAGACACGGCTTAACGATTTCTATGCAACGACAACAATGGCTTTACGCGCCCTCTGAAGCATGAAAAGGCTCAAAAAATTCATGTTAGAGATCGATTGTTGCTTACTCAGTCCATCACTTGGGATCGACGCAAGCTTTCGGGCTATAGGGCTTGATAACACTGAAACATACCTTCTCCATGATTTTTTCCATGACATGACATTCGCGAAAACCCCGTGCACTAGGCTGGCTAATTTTGGCCCCTCAGTTCTATCTTGATCTAATTGTCAAAGTATATTTGAGGCTTTAAATTAAATTACTAAAATTAATAATTATTTTGTATCTTTGTCATTGTTAACTTTATGTACGCAGCTACCCCTAAGTATTTTCTATATTTCGTTTACTTATTTTGGTGGGTTGCCTGAATGAAATCGCTATTTAGCGATAAGGCCTCCTATTGTTTTGTGCTTTTTGTTATGCTTTTTTGTTTCTTTCTTTTTTATTCCCGGTGTTCAAACAATAAAGAGTTTTTTTTTTTTTATGGAATTAAGATAGCAAACGAGCATGCAGTACCACCCTTCCCCTGCCGCCCATAACAACTGTGACCGACCTAGAACTAGACTCAAAGGGACTAGGATGGTTAGTCCAGTTAGTAGATGGTGTTAGAATATTAGTTGGTTAGTTTGTATCTATCTTTTTACTCGGATTGTATCAATGATAAACAAATACCTAAACTTGCTATTCGTCTACTAATTATTCATTTGAGTCATTTAATATATGAACCTATTATGGCCTATGTCATGCATATGCCATGTCTATTGTATTATATATTCTGTGTCAACAATTACCTAAACTAAAGTGAACGAACAATAGTACGAGTATCGAAACTGGTGTTATGCAAGCGGTGGCGCAATTCGACTTAGATACGCCGCAACTGGGGCATGTGCGGGCTCACTACGGCGAATGTTCACACTGATAACTGAATGAATCCACACTAATATTATAAAGCTGAAGAGTTTTTTTGAACAGGCTAAACTTGGCAACTATTTTCGCGTTGGAATTACATATTTTCGTGTTGGATAGTCCGTTTATTGATCAAGGTTTCACTAGTATCTACTTTTATAAAGGGCAATAAAATCGTGCAACGTCGTCCAAACCATTTTATTGAAAAAGTGTTTATATCATTCAAGGTCCTTATATAAAACAAATAAATAATAATATACAAATTAAATGAATGTGTTAATTGAGTATCTACTAATACTTATAATGACGAACATAACGAATTAAAATTCTATTCTTATTTTTAATGTTCTCATGTAAGTGACTAATGTAAGTCTTTATGAGAATAAATATCTATAAACCTAACCTAAACAAATAAATAAAATACTGTTAACGGTTCCGTCCGTGTGAATGAAGCATAGTACGAGTATGTCTGTCCTTCTATTACAGCCAATTAAGTTGAAAACATATCAATTGCTGTGACCCAAACATCGATGTGCACCATAAATAAATGACGTTTGAATAAGGGATTCACTTTGAGAGGCCATATTAGGAAACAAGCCAAAATTATAAATTGTACTTTGTGAATATGGATATTCATTTTATTATTAAATCTCGTGTAATTGTGTCATAATGCGGTGTTGTCAAATGAAAGACTAGGTGAAGAGGTTATTAGTTTTCAGCTATGCAAGAAAATAAATGAAAATTTACGATTTCAAAACCACTTAGTAAATCTCCCGATGTGGATAACCGATATAGCCCTAACTGGACACTTACAACAGTGGTCGCAGATAACCTTTTCCATTTAAGATTTTAAAGTTAGTCCTTGTCGTTGATGATCGATCAGTTACATGATAAAGCAGCATCGATTCCACCTGTTGTCATTTTTCGATACCTACCTGTTAAGTTTTCATTTTATTTTCGCATTTCACTATAATTTCTACTCAAAATAGCACTGGAAAAGAGAAATGGTCTTGTATATGTTCCTTTTTGTAGGATTAAAAAAAAACAAACGCAGTAATAATTAACAGAAGAATTTGATTGCTACGTTATCCTGACACTGAAAGACATACGAAAACTTTACAGAAAATTTAACCCTTTTAATAGCATAAATGTCATTTATTTCTTTTGTTTATACTAGTACACGCAAAATACTCTTGACAATCTCCTTCCTCGCACCTAATACGGTATTACAGACATTAATTTTACTATCATTAACTTCAAATTACAAAACATGGCCATAATAGGAACAATATGTTATTATCACATTTACCATGGCAGCTCGCTACAGCGAATTCATACGTTGAGCAATTTTTATTCGCAACACATTAAGTATCATTTCCAATCAATCGAAATCGAATGTAAGGACAGATCGATTAAAATTTCATTAGTATAATACCGGCACTTACACTGCACAAGCAAATAACGTGGTGTATGTACTGTCAATTTCTAGTAGAGGGGGTCAGTGTTAAAAAAAAACTTATTTTGAGTCTTTCTTGTTAAGCAATTTACAGCGATTTTAGGTATTTCCGAAAAATAAAAAAGAAAAGTAGACGAGAGGGGATTTCGAACAATTTTTTCATTATGTCAATAAAATATCTAGAAGTGTTCAAATGCCTCCAAGAGCAGTTCTCTGTGACCCGTGTTATAAAGCAGTTAATACAAATTTGAGGTCCTGAGTAACCCATGTTAAGGGATCAGTGAAACTTTTATGATATCGAAATATCGCCATAGTTAACAATTATTTAAATAAGGTACGTAATGATTGCAAAAAATTAAAACCTTTTTATTCCTCTTCCTTCTTTTTCAGCGGCAAAACATTGATGGTTTTTGTGTTATCGATAGTCATAAGTGACGACTATACTACCGATCACCAATGTGCTGGCAAGTAAAAGGGAAGTAGAAATAAAGGACTTGTTTTCAAGCTGTGTGTTACACCCAATCCACATTTTGGTCTGGCCAAAGATCAAAAACCTTTTTTAGGTGAATCTAGCAATAGAAAAGTTAAATAGTGATTTCAAAGATAGCTCAGCGCAAATAGTTCCTCAAGTCTTAAAGCATTTGTCATACGCAATCGTTAAACCTTGTCAACCGTACTGCTGTGTCACTAAAGTATGCAATTGACACAATTGGTGACATATAGGTCATCGTCATATCGAACAATTTAACTCTCTGTGTACAATCGAATTACGAAACATGTCTGAAACAACTCATGTTATAGTAAACCCAACTTAAGATTGAAATGAAAAAGGCGCTGTGGGACGCATTTGACATTAATTTGACCAATCATTGCACACTAGTAACTGACAGATGAATGACCACAACGTACTTATGAATGACTTTTTAACATGGCGGCGTTAGTTCCAATTTTTGCCATTTCAGAGATAAGCTGGGCGCACTGTAATCATTGTAATCATTATGTTAATAATTTTAGTACAAATACTTTTTGGGAATTAATTTATTCTTAATTTTAACCTGCCTTAATGCCGGCTGCCGGCTATGACTACCGTGACCGTACAAGACTCAAATCGGGACTAGAATGGTTAGTCCAGTTAGTAGATAGTATTAATAATAATAATTTTTTATTGTCAGTTTGTCAGTAAGTAAAAAGACTGGGGCAGGGACTGTTAGTGATAGTTAGTCTTGTTAGTTGTTGTTAGTTCTGAAATTTTCCTAACTACCTAAGTAATCTAAGTATATCTAAAGATAGGACGTTATCGGAAAACTTTTTTAGAAACGTATAAAATCCCTCTATATTATGTTTGTACTGGAACTTTATTTTCGTTTAATCCGATTCTAAACACTATAGTTAATATTTAAAAAGCAATTACAAAACTTGAATTAAAAGAGATTAATACACACAAGAACAATTAATGAATCTACAGTCATTAAACCCAACAATGTCGTAAATAATGTCGAAATAAACAATTGTATCATGGAGAATCGTTACAGAAATAATTAATATAAATGGTTCATATTTATTTTACCATAGTTATTAAGCAATAGTGAATTGAAATGGTACAAGGACGCGTCAAGAGCCGTGTGTTATTTGTAAACAATTGAATTTCATAAGTAGCTGATACTGAACGTAATATTTCTTAACCATATTCTGAGATATGTCACTATTTTTAGACGAATGATAAGAAAAATATTGACCTTGTAGTTTAATTGTTTTTGTAGTGCGCGGTGTAAACTGGGATTTGATTCCCAGCTAAGATCAAGTTTTGGAGGTAGACGAAACATGGCGAAATCTCAGTGCAATATATTTTAGAAAGCATATATCACTATGTAAGACTCTATTTTATATTGACAAATTATAAGTTATCTTAATAAATTATGTATTATTCCTTGCCAAGCTCATTTACAACCAGAAATGTCAACGTACCATCACTTGAGGGTCGAGTTTTACTGTGTAGGTACGCAATGTATACGAATAACCTGGACACAAAAAGTAATAAATTAATATTGTAATTTGAAAAACTAAAAACAGTCTAGTTTAACTGACATATAGATGCAAAGCAATAAATGTAATCACTATGCTGTACGTTGAGAAGTTCCTGTTTAGAGCTAAATCTGAGCGTGCTGTTAAGCCATCATTTCATAACATTGTATTGTCATCAGTCCTTGACTCCTGTACAAATTTACAAGTTAATCAGACTCTTGAAGTTGGTGAAAATTAGGCTTAAAGCTATCGTTACATACATACAGGTCAAGCACACAAGTACAAGGGTGTTAAATAGGCTTTTTCGCTTGTTGCCGCATAAGACTGCCTCGATTCCCGTCATTGATAGACCAAGGTTGTGGAATTGTAAGTTGACGATTGGTGGTAATTTATGTTCTAAGAATGACGGGAGCAAATGAAATCGCTTGTAAATAGGCCAAGCGTCGCGTTGACATTTGCAAACAATTGGATTATAAAACTGTGACCCGAATATTAGACGATACAAGTGTGTAAAGCGACTTTGATGACCTCATTTAATATAAATGTTTGACATATTTACACTTCTGCCTTCTTGTGGACTTAAGAAAGCAAATGAGTATGCAGCATCACCCTTCCACTGCTCTTCTTGAAAACTGTGACAGACACAAAAAGGTGTAAGAAAAATTTAACCTTAAATAGGTTGAAATGAAGTTTAATGGATTGCATTTCTTTTTTACGAAAACGTTTCCAATTTTTAACTCCTAAAATTTTCAATGGTTTTTGACTACTTAATAAGCTGTTGAGTCCAGCATTTCAGTTCAGGATTTCTCTCTTTATGAAAACAAAATTCAAGTAAAATAAGAATTATAACGTCGTGTATTATGCAATTATCTCATAATTTTTAATTATTTTGTGAGATCAGCATTAGTCAAATTTTTGCTGATCCTAAATTTACATATTTATTCTTATCTGCTATAATAGTCAGCATTCGGCGAATTCTTACACGTGTGACCTGAGATGATTGTAAGTACATAATAGATTTTACGAAAATACTTAAATCGTATCAACATTGACTCAGTCGCCAAACTTATCGTAATGGACTTGTGTTTGAAAGCCAACACTACCTTCATGGGCTTATGCTGGTAAAGTCACGAGGGGGGGGGGGTGTCAGTTATTCCCCTGGACTTCGGATTAAATACCTGCGGTTATTGTAACTTTTACAAAATTGGCTTCGGAAATCAATTTTTTCTCTCCCCATATTTAATGGCTTGTGTGTTTATTTATCAGGCGCTTAGGTATACATAAATAAAACGTACGTATGTGTAATATATTATGACTATTTGCGAATTAAACGAGAAATACTTTTCCACCAATTACACTTTTTAATGAAGCGTATCTTCCCCTTATATTCGTCGAAATCAAGTACACCGACCGGTTTCTATTAGGTTATTCGTCTAGTTCTTCGTTAGACCTTCAGACTATAAAAAGAAGTTATCTCTGCTTCAGCTTCAACTGAGTTTAGTGGATTCAGCTCGCAAGGTGGCTCGGGTGCAAAGATATAGCCAATGATAATTGTATCTTTTGTGGAATTTCCATCGAAGTCTGGTTAGCATACAAGAGCTTTATTTTGGCACCCAAATAAACAAATACGACTTCAGTTATAACGCACTGCTTGCCTTGAACTCTGTACATAACCTTGACTCTTCACTGAAACGTCCGTTTCTTATTTTATTTCGTATCTAAGAAGAATAATGCTTTTCAAGTCAGAGATAGCTCAAAAATCATGATTAAGGATGACGATTAAATCTAGAAGCATGGAAATGCTATCGCCAAGAACGCTCTAAATACCTTTTCAAAACGACTGTATCAGGGCCGTTTCCGGGTTTTTGGACGGAGATTTAATTTGCAGTCATGACGACATTTTGTGTATCTCTGTTGCAACTATCATTTTTAGATTTGATAATAGCCGTTTAGTTTGGTGGTAGGACTTTAAACTCTGCTGGCTACCATCCTCTTGTTTGAGTCACTGCGACTGCTTCTGACTTCGTAGGTCGACAGAACCTCGGTTTTGCCTCTAGTGTTGGTGACGTCCATGGGTGACGGTGACCAATTACCATCAGATGGCACATCGTTCGCCAGCTATTCGCATAAAATAATTATAAATGTATAGATACTTAGTAGGGTTAGGCGAAATAAGCCATTCGCGTTTCCCAATTGAAGGGCACTTACTGACCTTTTTTGCCGCTTATATTTTTCTGTTTTTTTTAATATCCTACTTCCTACTTCCTTCCTACTAATATTATAAATGCGAAAGTTTGTAAGGATGTATGTGTGTTTGTTGCTCTTTCACGCAAAAACTACTGAACGGATTTTCATGAAACTTTACAGTAATATAGCTTAGACATCGGAATAACATAATTTGTTAAAATTTATAGAGATTTTTGAAGGGACTGGTTTCCCGAAGCGAAGCGAGGGCGGATTTACTAGTTAAGCAATAAGTTACAACACTAAACTTTTTTTTTACTTTTTTTTTCGCAAAGTAGATACTTTTTATTTTCAGGACAGACAAACATTTTTTATTATGGTAGGTACAAATTGTACAAGAAGATATTCCAAATATCTGAACAACATTATTCACATTCGGATATCCATAACAACTGGGGTGTAATTTACATTATTCTGGAAAAATTCAAATTTGAGATTCGAACGCCGTGACATGACGTAACTGACACATTTTTGAGTCTCCCGATCTTTCCTGAATATGATTTAATCAGAAATCTGAGCGACTTAAGGACTATTCAGATTTCTTTATTATTCGCTATTGCTCTCAGTACCGCAACTTTGTTTATTGGTCACCAATGTATAGGTATCGTCTAAACCCATAACTGGCCCACTTTTGGGCACGTGCCTCCCCTTTATTTGGAAAGTTTAGGCCATAGTCCACCACGATGACCAAGTGCGGATTATAGAATTAATGGAAGTTTATGGAAACTCTCACGTATGAAGGTTTCCTTACGATACTTTCCTTCATCGAAAAGCAAGTGATAAATTAACATTTCAATGCACACATTTTTTACAGCTCCTCTTCGGAAGTCCAACTTACAAACCACTCGGCTATCAATGCTCACATTGGTTGACTATTCTAGACAGTAGAAGAAGAACTCGGGGCTGACTTTGCTTTCTTTAATTTTTCAGTCGCTATGGTTTAAGATAAGAAATCAGTCACTCGGTATAAGTTCCTGTTTAAGAATACGTATTACGCTTATTTCTTTTCAAAGAAATTTTGTTTTATCGTCTATTAATTTTTTCTCTAGTAGGTACGTTAAAATTTCCTCTGCAAAATGTGATCATATATGGTGTATTTTGATGGGAACTTCAGAATACGTCTTGGCAACCTCCGTTTCACAAAAGAGTGACGGCTTTTTTTAACCCTATACAAAACTGTATAGCCAGTATTTCGACATTTCACCTACAAAAAGTGATCATATAAGCATATAAGGTGTATTGAATGGGAGTCCTTACAACGCCTCGTTTGCAGGATCGATGGCCATTGCATTACGTTACTTTCTTTTCAAAGAAAAGTGACGATTTTTTGTACCCTCTACAAATTTTTTCGCCTGTACGTCGATACTCACTTACAAAATGATCTATAGGTGTATTTGAATGGGAGTCCTTACAACGCCTCGTAGCAGGATCGATGGCATTGCATAACGTCACGTGAGTCACGGCTGGTGCCGGTGTTGGGGGCGTCGCGCGTGACTCAACCTTCCGGGAACTACAGGCACGGTGTAGTACAAAGCGATCTTTATATTGATTTTGTATACGTCATATGTATGTAGACTACTTAGTCTACATACACATTAAGTCAGTATTATCCGGACATAATTAATTAAAATAAATATAATGTTTAAGTCAAAATCCGAGAGTAACATCGACACGTAATAAAATGAGACGGTCATGGACGTAATAGAAGTCAATTAAATATGCATTATTAGGGATAACCCAAAAACTACGTCATATTATTATGTATGTAGACTAATTGGTCAGTAAGTATTATCCGGACATAATTAAATAAAATACGTAGAATGTTTAAGACAAAATCTGAGAGCAACATCGACACGTAACAAAATGAGACCGTCATCAACGTAATCGCAGTCAATTAAATATGCATTATTAGGGATAACTCAAAAACTACGTCGGATGTCGTTTAAAGGGGATCACACGACAAGCACCAGTTTTCGGACATAAAAAGAATTATCACAATCGGTTCACTCAGTAAAAACTGATATTAAGAATAATTGATATTAAGAATTTGTATTTCTTTGTCAGTGCGTTGGTTACCGATAATCTCACAAAAAGTCGAATTTGGGATTAGATGATATTTCCCTTGTATGTCGATTACGACATACAAATGCTAATTAAGCATAAGGCAACATTCAATGTTTATTTAACATCAATCGATTGACAAATAAAAAAACTTCAGCGAATTTAAGTCGATAATAGAATAATTACTTAAATTCCTTCACTGATATAATAAGATCGAAGTCATATTTGATCACTTTACTCCGTAAGGTCGTCGCAGTCACATTGCAGTGACCCCACTTACTTTGTTCCTCCCTAAACGTCTGACAATTGCTTAATGCATAATATCAACATACATCAGACATAATGGGGCTTAATACCAGCTTATTATATTGAAGATTTTAGATACAACCATAACGTTTCATTTATTAAAACGACGGGCCAAATAGTTTGAATGTGAGGAAGTATTGGAAAGATCTGGGTTCGAATTCTTTATGATTTCAAGGTAGCAATCTGCAGCCATGTAAATTGCGATTGACAGACGAGTCATATATATTAGTTCTAGGATGGTTAGTTCACTTAATAAAGGTATTTTTAAATTTATGTGCGTATTGTCCACCAATCTGTATGTACTGGAGCAGCTTGGTATGCTCTAGGCCTCCTCAATAATGAGGAGAGACCCTTGTTCGGTACCAGGCCATTTAATAGGTTGAAGGAGGACAAAACTGTTATTGATTTTAAACTTAAAGTCACAATTCATTCATAATTTCCTCGTAGGGAATCGAACACAGGAAGGACACTTCGAACGACGGCAGTTCATAATGATAACAGATATAGTATCTACACAAGTCGACAAACTAATTTAACAGCTCATAATAAATAATAATCAATTTAGTAAATTTCTTCCGGTACTGAGTGACTGACAACGCATAGCTAGCTAGCGAGCTAGTAGTTACCGTAAAGAGAACAGAGAATAACTTAAATTAATGAAATGCGCTAAACATCAACATTTGTATCAGTTACAACAAAGGTCCTAATCAAGCCATTGTTCTCGAATCGGCCTTATCTAGACTATCATTCCCATGACCGCAGTCGACGAAAACAAGTCTAGACACATTTCCAGGAACGACAAAGTCGACTTAAGGTATTACTAGTGTGACGTCATATCTATGAATGAATACATAATACGGTGTTGAATAAAGAAATACATAATTATTTTCTAACAATTACCATGTAAGTTACAGATAGACAAAGTCGATATCGACACCAAAATCTAAAGCATGAAATGTCTAGAATCTAGATAAAGTGAAATTTCATACTTTATAGTTCTAAAGCTAAAGTATATAAGTAAATGTATTTAATGGTATGTGTAAAGTTTCATCCAGTACCTATAATAATTTGTAAAATCCTTTGTCATCATTTTTGATATAACTAGTGCAGAATTTAATTTATTTCAATGATTCTGATTCTTTAAAAACACCCCCTACAATGACGCAACCTTACCTTTCCTTTCCGTTCCTAAGCCTTCCACCCCACACCACACACCACAGTGGCATTAAACGTTTAACGCAACTGTCTCCGAAATCCTCTAAGATAGTTCTCTTCAAAAATGACGATATTGAGCTCGGGTTTAGTTTTTTAATTGTCAAGCTGATAATCTAAATAACTTATGCGTCCATTAACTAACCTCGCGTAATCAGCATCTGTTCCTACTAGCTTTCTCACAACAATGTAGTACTTGTTGTATGAATTAGGACACAAAAGTGTATCATCGGTGTACAGCAATGTCAACAAGTCTAGACACAATTCCAGGAAGGCAACAATGTCGAATGCAAGGCGATGTGATTCAGCGGGTGCGTTACGTCATGTACACACTGTTCGTCCTCTGTGTGGTAATACTTTGCTAATGTGTAAGTACTAATTATGCATTATTATTATGTGCTGGTATACTGCCCACGCTTTGCTTTGGATAGCCTATGATTTAGTTCATTAAGTAATAACTAGGTTACCCACCTACGCTCTATATTTCGATAATCAGGATTCGTCCCGCGCATTGCACAATGCGTTTTTAAAATTTAATTATAATGAAAAGCCTCCACAAGTGAGATATCTCTATAATGTTTTCAAAGGTTAAATTTGTCAATTCGCACTTGGCTGGCGTGGTGGACTATGGTCTTATCTTTGTACTTTTTATGTACCCTTACGTTATGAGAAGAGATAAATATGTCCACAAGTTATAGTTTGCGACGTTTACTCAACGAGAAGAAGATAAGGAAGGAGAAAAATCATTACACATAGCAAGGACACTAACAAGATCACATTTTGCGAGCTTTTAACTTTGAATTCCAGCGAAGTGAACGTACTATGGAAATCATGACAGCATATGCTGTCGTTGGAAGCTAATAGATTAAATCCGTTTGCATCTTAACGCTGTATCCATTTTCAGTCAATCTCAATCCTAATTTCTTCAACCATCAATCATGGTTATTACAAGCTATTAAGCTTGTATTTTAAAAGGTTGCGACTTCAGGTCGCATTGGACTCGCATAGTTGATTTTGTTTTTTAGCGGATTATTTAACGTCTAGACAAAAGGTTATCGCAAAAACATTCCTCGCGTCAGGGAGGCTTGACCACGGCCTCGTGCTAGTATCTCAGTGCTCAGGCAAGTAACTCGGGCAAGTAACTCGAGCAAGTAACTCGGGCAAGTAACTTGGGCAAATAACTCACGCAAGCAACTCAGGCAAGAAACTCGCGCAAGTAACTTGCGCAAGTAACGTAAAGTATCTTGAGCAAGTATCTCAAGCTCAAGCAAGTCAGTCGGCCAAGTTTCTCGGCAAGTCGGGCAAGTCACTCGGGCGAGTAACTGCAGCCATAAGTAGGTAAGATTTATCGATAAAAAATACCATATTTCATCCCCCTTAAGTCTCCGACACTGGTGACCAGACACATTGTATATTATATTCGAGTTGATTATATGAAAGGTAAATTGCGGTTTACATTTTATGACGTATTAAAAAAAACTACTTACTAGATCTCGTTCAAACCAATTTTCAGTGGAAAACATGATATTGTACATGATATAATTGTATTTTTTTTTTATTTTATCATTCTCTTTTTTTTTAGAAGTTACAGGGACACAGATTTCACCACTTTGGGAGTGCCTCTCGCGCAAACTATTCTGTTTAGAAAAAAATAATATTAGATAGGTACCTCAATATTATTTTTGAAGACCTAATCATAGATACCCACGTATCGTAACCAGATACGTATGAATACGGGGAACCCCCAAAATTTATTATTAATAAAGTACCTACCTGTCACATGTCGATATGGAATTCGTTTTAAAGATATCCCACGCAAATGGCAGCTTTCCACCCCTATGATAAGGTTCATTGTAGATTGGTGGCGAAAATTTAAAATGCCTTAAGTAAATTTTACTTTCAACCTAAATTGAACCATAAACACAGACACTAAAGTACTAAATTTGTGTTTAGAGGGGAATGATAAATTCATGGCTCGGTGACTCAAGTACATATACGTATCTACTTTAGTCCTCATGAACAATATAATGAACTGGTGGTCAAAACTGCAAGTCATTACAGTTGCATAACTCGATGTGAATGACCTTCGTTATTATTAAATAAGTTTTTCTATACAAAAACAAGGAAAACTAATGTGCAGTCTCATGTCGTATGAGAATACAATGAGGAGTATTATCTAAAGAACTATCAATAACTTAACGTACGATAATGATGTATATTTTTAAAATCTTTAATTTGACTTGCAAAAACTGTGTGGAGCCGGTTACACAATTTTAGAGGCGACCATCTCTCCTCGAGGACGCATCTATGACCGAATTAGAACGAGGCTCCTGTGTCTTGTTCTAGGTCAGTCACACTTGCCATGGGCGACTGCGGAAGGGTAGTGTTGCCTGCTCGTTTGCAATATTTCGTCATAAAGGAGTCAATGAGTCAATCGTGGGTACCAGCATCCTCTATTGGTAATTAATTATTAATAATAAATAATTGGAATGCATTGTGGTTTTGGCATTCGATTGCGGGCTTCTTTGAATTCTTATGTGAAACGGGAAGTCAGAATTGGGGAATTACATTTTCCCCTATGTAAATACGCCGTTAACTACATAATTATATAGAATTGCATGGAACTGTTTGTTTACACGGGGCAAAGGTTGCATGTTCTATGTTTGTAATGATGCGTGATTGATGACATGGCTTGGCATAAATTTAATGAAAATGTTTAAACAATTTTATTGCTAAACTAACAATTAGTTTAGTTGGAATTATGAATTAAGTTGGCTCCAGTTCTTACTTCCTCGTGAAAACGCGTGTTATATGTAGCGATGATGATTTTACGCAACCGAGTTTCTGGGAATCACGTAGTAATTTGAACTCAATAATTTTTAGGAATTCTAGACCAACTAACTATCTGAGAGTACGTGTAAAAAATGATTAAACTATCTGCTCATTTGCGTAGTCAGCAAATTAAAGGTGGGAAAGAAAGCTCGATTTCCAAAAAAATAAAATAAGGGTGAACATCTCGAAAACGGTGTCACCGATATTTAAACGAATTTTGACATCTGGTATGTCCCTCTTCAAGCTATCTTCGACTTAAGTTTGTCGTTCAACATAAGGGACACCCCGTACATGACCAAATGATGTACGAAATGTATCTCAAAATCTATCTTATACTATCTTATATGTATCTTTTTACTAAATGAATATAATAATGTCATAAATATAAATGTAGTACATGTACCTACGTCTATTTTATAGGGATACATATTTAAAATTATTTAAGTAATAAGCGAGGGCGGGTTTGCAAGTAAATAAAGAAAAGAAAAATTTTAAATTCATTCCTGCTTTCGAAAATCCGCCCTTTCATAAATTAGTATTCCTCCTAAAGACAAAGGAATTGCGTCATTTAAAGTGATATTGAGTCAAGGTTAGTTCCTTGTGTTCGGTTTTCATCGCGCATACATTTTCTCCGTATTTTCCTTCGTCATAAAAGCTGGCATTGAAATTATACAAACGCGCATAACTTCCGAAGAACGCATTGGGTGTGCGCCAGGCCACGACGCATAATTGACTGTAATAATCTCGACCAAGATCTTGACAAAGACTTCACGAGATTTTGTTAATCGTGTCAAGCAATATCTGTCCTTAATACTAACGATTATAGTTTAGATTGCATTGTGGTTATATGGGCGATATTCAAAATATTTCTAAAGTTCACAGCGGTGATGCAATACTTACAATGTTACCTTTGTAATGTTTAATTAATGATAATATTAATAGTGTTTGTTCCTACAATGACACGAGAGAACTTCCCTTTGGTCTGGACTTTGGTCAATCCCGAAACGACTGACCGTATTCTTGGTACTTCAATTCTTTTCTCTTCCTTCTTTTTCAGTTTGCACTTACCATCAGGTGTCTCATGTAATTTTGTTTAGGTAATGATGCAATAACAATCGACAATAACTCCTCTGTGTTCTCTAACATTTGTTTGGGCCAAGAGTATCGTGAGTTAACTGACATTTTTTAGGGTTCTTCAAATTACTCTCTAAGATTACTTTACCTAACTGATAGACGGGATAGACCTTATGTTTCCACGATAAACCATGAGACCCTCTCACTATCAGAGAAGACAAACTCATCAAACCGACAGCAATATCTATATCCAACGCCACAAATCATATAGCCACGCGCAATACATATACGCACTTCTAAAACCAGACGCAATCAAATCTCGTTTTATTTAAACGCATTCAATGTCTACCTTCAGCTTATCAGACAATCGCGCCTTGTTGCTAACCCCTAAATAATAGTCTCGTTCACAAAAAACTGGTATACACCCTACCCCTTGCCACAGCTGGTCCCAGTACAAACAAAAACACAGACACACCGACCTTGGTCAACTACACACAACCTACATTTGCTCTGCATTTTTTGCCCGAAAACCGGCCCAATCTTTTGAGTTCCACACTATTATTCTGTTCTGGGAATCGAACCAGGGACCAGACGTTAGGATAGGTCACAGTGACTTTAATGTCACCTTGCTGGCCATTGACCCCGTTAGCCTTGGGCTTGGAGCTTGCATGGTGTTCCGCGAACCGTTATAAATATATCGATAGTGAATGGGGAGCGTGTGCGGATTGAATTACATCGGAAAGATTTGAACGTTTATTTAAATTGTCGTTTGGATAGAAATAATTTCATGCGGAATCAGGTGAAATTCAGAGCTCGGTCATAAATCACCTTCGAGAGCGCTATATTCAAACAACGATTGCTCGGTTACCCATTGCCTCAGAATTGCGTTTTTGGTGTCGTTGTTTAGGTAAACTTAACATCTGATAGACGAGTTAATAAAAAGTAATCATGCCCAGGGCTATTTTCTGAAAAATCTTAAATTTTTTTTTATCATAAATTCTACATTTAATTTCTTATTTTAGTGAGTAAAAACTAATTTAGTTTTGAAGAAGATTGGACCTAAACTTCTTAAGTTAAGTATAGTATAGTACTTTTACTGTGCATGGTCCAAAAAAAAAATATTAAAACATTAAAATGGCTGTAGATCGAGGGGAGTCGGGTTTAGACCTAGTATGTAGAAGATTTTTTGTTATAAAATAACTCATACTACACGCCCTATAAGTTTGTACAGACCGAAGCCGGACACCCTGTATAATTATACTCGTAGTACATTGTCAAGGTAATAATAAACATGTCGCTGATCGGGAAAAACTTCTATGCACGAAATAAGTCACAGGCAACAGCTAGTTAGTATATAATATTTTTATACGAGATAGAAACTTTATTAGCCATTCGCACAGAAGCAAGATATTAGAGTATGCCTTACACCCATTCAATGATGAGGGGGACCCATGCTTAACACTTTCGGCGGTGCAACGTTTTATCACGTCAAAATCAATGTATGTGTTGTAGCACAACGTGCTACCACGTCAGATAAAAAAAATGTTTTTTTGACGCTACGTTCTACAACGTCAACGGCTCATAAGTTTGTTGGGTAGTTATGTCATTGCGCCGTATGGCCAAAATTTCCTAGACCACTACCGCCATACTACACAATTCTGTTGGTCAATTTGTGAAGGACTCCTGACAAGCACGTTGCTACCTACACACACATGCACAACTTCTATTCACGTCCCCCCGCGCATACTGCGCCGTAGTTAGTCTCCCGGTGTGTCGCTAGGGGGAAGTCGCACCGCCGTTGACGCTTTGGACACTGTACTTTCGCAACAAAAGAAAGTTTTATTATGAATATTTTGTGTATATTTGATAAATAATTGCTTTTTGTACTAATTCGCCCTGTCTGAGATATAGTTACCTATAATTTTCGACTTGAATAAAGCTGATAAATAATATTTTCGATACCAACGTAAACATGTCGAAACTTGTGAATTACATTGATTGATCTAGCTTTTGATTTGTACCTATAATATGTGACACGCTTTGTCTTGAAGACTTGTGTTTTTTTCCTGTGTTTGTTTCTTGTTATTCACATAGAAAAAGGAAAAATATCTACCTATGTGAGTTGAGTGATAGTACGTTAAATATACAAGTTTAGTAATAATATACAAGTGATTAGTGTGATGATGTAGATGATTGAATTTGACGTAAAATAATCTTACAATTATTGATATTTATAGGCCGTTGTTACTTTGTGTAATTAATAAAAAAAAAACACGTGCAAGGAACGCTTATTAACGTCGTCGTGTACTGACGGTTGTGCCAAATTCAGTTTTGTTAGTGCATGTGAGCATAGTTCAACGTTTATAAACGTCGAGTTCATTTGTATGGAGTAGGTATGTGCCATATAATGAAATTGGTTGTGGTTGTTTGAAGCACCGAAAGTGTTAATAGTGGGCTATTGATGGGTTTGCTAGTGACGCATGTAGGTACAATTACTTCGATAAAATGATAGCCAATTTTTTATTATGGTTGCCGGAAAGATAAATGTGTTGTTTCACCTTGATAGAACATGTTTTTTAACGGGATGACGTAAGCATTGCACTGAGTTACATAATACGCAATACTCGTAATTAAAAAAGTTCAGCTTACGCAATCTATTTTTGACAGCTTTGACGGTTTATTAATTTTTCTTTTGTGTTAACCTAAAAGTAAGTTAAGTTGAGCTTGGAGTTATTTTTAGATGTTGCATAATATAGTTTAGTAACTTCAGAAATAAACGTTTTTCATTATATTTCTTTTCTTCCTTTTGATATTTACGGCCAAATTAAACACGGATGTCCACCAATCCGCACTTGGCCAGCGTGGTGGTCTATGCCCTTAACTTTTTTATTCTGAGAAGAGCCCCATGCTCAGTAGTGGGCCATGATGGGTTGAGAGAGTTGAGATGATGATGATGAAACATGATTGGATAGTGTGAAAGATGATGACGTACACCGAAAACCTTATAACTGTGGGGCGGCCACTATCGCGTCGGGGCTTGAATAAAAATTTCTCTATTGAATAAAACTAACCCTTTTATGTTCCAATTATCTCAATACTAGCTTTCCGCCCGCGGCTCCGCCCGCGTGGAACTCAGTATGTCACAAAGTTTTTCCTGCGTGAATCCCGATCCCGCGAGAATTCTAGGATAAATAGTGGCTTATATATAACATTCCACAACTTCCACTACCTCCCAGTAAAAGCCCCATTTGAGCTCGCGAGTTCATTCGCGAATAGGAGCTTTTCCCGCGTGAACGTCGATCCCGCGGGAATTCTGGGATAAAAATATATGTTGCTCCATAACCTCCTTTATCTCCCAGTGATAGTCCCATAAATAAAAAAATCTAAGCCCGCGACTTGGCGCGAAGGTGTTTTTCCCGCGTGTATCCTGATCCCGCGGGAAATGCGGGATAAAAAGTAGCCTATAAGTATGTGTGTCCACAATCTCCTCTATCTTCCAGTGAAAGTCCCATAAAAATATAAGCCCGCGATTTGGCGCATAAGAGTTTTTCCCGCGTAAATACTGATCCCGCGGGAATTTCTGGATAAAAAGTAGCCTATATGTAGCTTCAAAACCTTTCGAATCTCTCAGTAAAAGTTCCATTAAAATCCGTTCAGCCGATCCGGAGATAAGCGTGTACAAAGAGACAAACTTTTTTTATAACTTTTCAACCCCTATTTTACCCATTTAGGGATGATTTTTTAAAAAATTTTGATACAGGTTTTTCATTATTTTTTTTCATAATTCTAAACACCAATTTTCATAACACCTGGTTTACAATTGACGGACTTTCATACAAACTTTGAACCCCTATTAGACCCCCTTAGGGGTGGAATATAAAAAAATCCGTTCTTAGCGGATCCCTTCTAACTATAAACTACTACCCTGCCAAACTTCATCTCAATACGTTCAGCGGTTTCTGAGATTTTGTGATGAGTGAGTGAGTCAGTCAGTCAGTGACCTTTCGCTTTTATATATATAGATGATATACATAGTTCTATTTATTATAAGACTGCCAAACCGCATTTGGACAGCGTGGTGGACTGTGGACATGTACCCCTCCAGAAGTCCAGAGTCCCAAGTCCAGAAGTGGGATAATGATAAATTGCGATGATGATGAAGTTAACATCGTCATTATCTACAATAATAAACATAGTTTTGTAGGTAAAGATTGAAGTGTCTGTAATTAACATATTAATACGTACTTTTATTACTTTTTTGAATACAAATACATTATTCTAGCCACGTGCACGGCTAGATAGCAACTTTAAATACCACGTGAAGTCGGCGAATCTATCTTAATTTTAAATTTTACTTAAATTATAGGGTTGTCAATAATTACATGTTGTAAGAAATGTTTTAATATTTACAAGAAGGTATGCAAAAATGGGTTTGTTGCCCTTGTTGTAGTTATTTAACAACAAATGAAGAATGTATAAATATACTACTAGATACCTGCGACGTCGTCTGCGGAATTATTATCTTGAAAGTCCTACTTTTTGCCACTAGCGGTCACTAATTGAACTAATGACCGAGTCTATTCTGCTTAACCCGCTCTATCGCCAGGTTTTGAGCGCTTTTCACATTTTTCTTTATTTTGATAAATCTATCAAAAAACCTATAAGTATTAGTAGTGAATGCTATCTCTACTTGTAAGGAGGGAAAAATTAGTAATTGTTTTTTCTGTCGCTTAGCCTTTTTTAGCCTGACGTAATTTGACTCTTGGGGTTTGTATACTTCGAAAAAAAAACCGAATTTCGAATGGTGATGAAAATTCCGAATGAATGTAATTCAAATTTCGAATAAACATTCATTATATTTCAACGTACAACCCTAACATCAATATCAAATCCGTTCATCACGTGCCCACGTCAAGATGTTTACGTGCCCAAATATAATCATTGTTCGCCGCATAAAATAACGAGATTGTCTATAATGGTGTCGTTATACACTTTGAAATTCACGTGTCTCGTCACGTTTTCTACAGGTTATAAAGTGGATTTCATATTATTTTCGTTAAATGTATTAGATACTAAGTAGTTATTTACTAGTTAGTTACTAGGTAACTATCTATTCGAAAATTGACTATCCATTGCAAAAATAATTATTTAAATCGAACCAGTAGCTCCTGACATTAGTATGTTTAAACAAACTAACTCTTCAGCTTTATTAGTTAAATATCTTATATCTATCTATATCGTATTTTTGTGCACGCTAATCTCAGAAACGGCTGAACGGAATTTCATACGACTTTCACTGAGAGGTAGAGGAGGTTGTGGAGCAATACCGGAGTTCCAGCGGGATCGGGATTTACGCGGGAAAAACTCCTGTGCACGAATGAAGTCGCGGGCACAACTAGTAAGATAATAACAACATGGATGCCTTATACAAAAACACGGATAGGTGATATAACATCTGTTAAATAGCGTGTAACATCGATTATAAAAAGATAATTTTAATGATAAATGATGACGCAAATCGCCAACGTTTGACGTCTGAAAGTAGGTATTTGCGAGGAAATTTACATAAAGTCCAAGGTTGGTGCATCATAAACAGACAAATTGTCTTTTTATGGTAAATGGTTACATTAAATCATGTTTACGAACCGTAAAATTTTGCGGTAGCAGTAACTACTTATACCTACTACCTATAATTTATAATTTTCAAATAATTATTGGCTCCAACCCATTAATACCCCACTGAGCACGGGTTTCTCCTCATTCTTGAGGAGGCCTAGAGCATACTCCACCACGCTGCTCCAGTGCGGATTGGTGGAGGGGTTAGTGGCCAACCCAGCGTCGAAAGTTTTCAAGCCGCCCGAAGGCCTCCGACACGGCTTAAAGACTGCTATCTATCGATAACAACCGGGACCGACGGCTTTACGTGCCCTTCGAAGCACGGAAGCGCTCAAGATATTTTAGCCACTAGCAGTCACCCATCCGACTACCGACCGCGCCCGCAGTTGCTTAACTTTGTCGATCATTTAGGATCGACGCAAGCCGCCCGGCTATGAGCGCTTCAAAGGAGATGTTTCAAAATGTATGGAGCCCCGGCCACGACTTTGTAAGTACACCATACTCAAAAATGGAGAAACACAATTAAAACAGTTTTCAATCATCCAATTCCTTTAAACTGCTTTAGTTTGGTGGTACAACACAAAAATGTACACGTAAAATTACAACACAAAAACTAAAATCCGTCATGGCGGTAAGCTGTCATCACATGTCAATTTGGTTGATTTGATTGAAGTTTGACATAAATATACCTACATTTCTGTCATGTTGAGGTGACAGTAGACAGTTCGTGATCTATGATCAATGACAAATTGGCAAGACGCCATGTTGAAACGTGATAAAAGTGAATGATAAATACAATTTTTGTACCAGAAAAGTATATATTTAAGCAGTTTATCTTTATTTTTCTCGAATTCCATGGATTTTTCTCGATTTTTCGAGTACTGTACATATTGTGGGCCGGATTTGAAACATCTCCTTTCAACAAATAATTATTTAAAAGGGCAAAATGAAATACGACTCGTGTTACGTGTTACAATATTACAATACTGTTGTCGTTTCATTTTCAAATGGGTAACGGCCAGTAACCAGTAACATTTGAATAGAAAACTTGAAAATAAAACCTTCCTTATTTTCTCTCCACTCCACTCTTCTAAAACACCCTTCCTCTCCACTAAAGCACCGCTCCTCTATAGCCTTCACCTATTCCACTCCACATCTCGCGTCACCGATACGCCAAAACTCCGCCTCGCCTCCACAGTCACCACATCTCATGTCACCACCTCCTGCTGATCTTGCTCCTCACAGTTTTTATAGCACAGGCATAAAACTCCAACTCAAAAGCGTCAGTGTAACGCCAGTGAAGTAAGTGTAACACCAGCAGAAGCCATCCCAGCTCAGCCGCACATCGTCGGCATTCGAACATTTCGAACCCACGAGTCCGCTCAGACTCACTCCAAGGATCGGCCCGTATTGACGGGCTGCGAAAGAAACCTTCATAAGGGGACCAATCGTCCCATTGATTCCGCCCGTGCCCTAAGGGGGACGGTGAGAAGACCACAGCGTCATCCTCCGTTACAATTAAATTAAATGAACCTAATTGAAATGTAGGATTGTATTATAGCTTCGTCATTGTGACAGGATTATTTACGTATTATATATTTAAACATCGTTCTTTAAAGATAATAGGTACTATGTTCTGCAATATGAACAAATCATAATGACATTACATAAAGCAGTGGTTGTAATACAAGCAGTAAACCTCCATCTCGCGTCGCGTCGTTTCGGGACCGCACTCCTTTTCTTATAATTATATTAGGTTAGGCGCGATTCTTTAAACTTTAATAACGTTTTTATTCTTAAAGCAATTGAATAGCATATGAGTTAAATAAAGCTTACTATATTATTATATGTATATTATAGTGGATTCTGATTCTGACAAACAGATAAATATATAAACATATACCTAAATAGACAGACAAAAATTATAAAAAAAATCTTTCTACTACTCAGAAGTGGGTATTACACAAAGTACAAAATAGTATAAAAATAAAGAGAAAATAGGAGTTTAATTCATTGTGTTATACTTACTTCATCCAATTATCAGCTATACCTCTCTCCTTAGAGCTGTGAAGACCCAGAGCGTACATACTCCATCACATACATTAGCTGAGGAGGTAGTGGCTAACCTCAGTATTGGAATCTTCCTGCTCAAAGGCCTCGACATGGCTTAAAGACTGCCCAAAGATTATTTAAATTACCAGACCTGCCTTTGTTTTTTGTCTTCCAGAATCGCTTTAGTCCCTTACCAGTCAAATATAGATAGTAATTAAAATTGCTTCCACAGTACTTTTCTGCATTTTATGTCACTGAATAAATAAATAACTTACCGAGTGTTCTAATATTGAAAAACCAGGATTAAAGTTAAAAAAAATATTCCCAAGAAAGATATTTATAGAAATTCACTTAACTCATATAACTAGGTAGGTACAAAGGCATTTTATCTCACATACGTAGTACATCGGCAACCATACAAATTAAACAAAAACGCGGCATACACCACAAAAAGAGTAAAAATTACCAGACGAAACAGCGGAATCAATGCTTAAATAAATAATAGAGTCGGGGCCCAAGGATGTAAGACTAAAAAGATCGTTCTTTCGTCCTTTGAAACCTCAAGCCCTTCGCGGGTCACCTTGGGGTCAACGACCCCTTGCGTAAGCGTTGCGTCACCGCGCAGAAATGCGTGATACAGCCCCCTAATGGCGCATCGTTTGTCCCTGTCCCACGTCCCGGTTTGTAATACGAGTGAAAGTGACGACGCATGGACGATTACTTACGTCAGTCGCTAGGATTATCTACACTTTCGTTTTATATTGAGTGCGAATTTCCATTTGTCAATCGGATTTTTGTTTTTCTTCTAGAAAATATGGTTGCTTCTTGTTTGCTTACAGGTTTATACAAATAATGATCTTAGAAAATAAAATTATAATTTATTTGTACCTAGTAAGTATAAGGGCTCTGTATTTAAATCATTTTACTTTGGTTGTAGGATTAAAAAATACCACTTGTTTCAGTGAAGGAAAGAAAATTGAGGAGATATTGGAAAGACTCGACAATATTCTCGCAAAGTTTTTACCTGTGTATACTTTAAAGAATAAGTGAGTCACGTGATATCGAGCAGCAGTGACGTCATTTGTTCATATTTTATTCTATCCTAGAAGAAACATCGGCATTGGTCTTTAGAAGGTAAGTACCTACGTAACCTGCAGTTTGAACACACCTTATACGATGGTTCAATACTTCCCTAAAATGAGTCTATCCAAATTGCCGACTGTGGTTTTATGACCAACCTGTATAATTAGGTATATCGGTGCTACACAGAAAACAAAGTACAATTATGTAAACATTATTTTCTTTCTGGTTTACTTTCTCTTTTATCCCGAATCCGTTTACCAATTTAACCAGATTCCCTCATACACACTTTCTCTGAAACACCAGAAGAAATAAAGATTTGTGTATTTAAACGAGCGGGTCTTTCTTGATTGGATGGATAAGTGTGTGTGGGTACGTGTACTATAATTGTTTACTTACGAGTATTGTGTTAAGAGGAAAACTATGTATATTATGATGATTAAGCGTTTTTCGTTTAAATTATATGTTGTTGATATAATCATTGTTATTGTGCACTTGCTGTATAAAAAAGTTGATGTATAAAAAAGTTAAAGACGAGTTTTTTATGACGATTTATTCCAAGTATTTTTTAATAGAATACTATTATTAAATATTATTTAATTAATAAAAATAAAGTTGTATTTTAAGTTTGTACCTAGTCAATTTCGAAAATAAATAATTTATGTGATTCTATTTTTATGGAGTTTAATCAATTATTTTGAAAACCTTAACTACGCGACAGAACAAACCTTTTTTTGACCCATACTGTCACACCACACGAGAATCGATCCCGGGACTTTCCGACATAGTAATATTCGTAAAGCTCTACATACAGGATCATTCCTATAAATCTATCAGCGTCATGATTTGATTATTTAAATTATCTATCAATATCACCTGAATCAATCGTAGACAAGCGCTTACGAACTAATTTATAACCAAAAAGTTAACACCTTGACTAAGATTCTATACCTACCCCAACAAACATTTCACACACCCGTTTACACCATAAAAGAAAACCTAGTTCAGAATACCCGAAACGCGTTAGCAAACAAAAAACATTCGAAGCACGTACACTACGCAGCGTGTGTTGTGTGCAACCGTGTATTGTGTGTGTGCGTGTGTTGTGTGTGATGTGTGCGACGCGACCTTGACGCGGTCGCTGCCCAGTCTCGGACAAGGGCAACGCATGCAGTCGCTATTTATATCGGAAAGCGGTAGCGGTACCTACAACGTACTGCTTTATGAGTTAATGTTTCGAAGTGCATTATACAACTCATATAAAGCTAAGATTTACAACGCTCTAAGGCCAAAGGAAGCCCATCAAATACTATAGGTACCTGTTACCTAATACCTGTTAATTAAATGGTAAAAATAGGAGCGCAATATTGCGCAATCTTTCATTAAACATCGATCGTTAAAATATTTATAGGTATGTGTTTAGGCCTCAATGTTGGAGAGCCAGAAAGAATGATGATCGGTGGTTGGTAATCACTTACCACCAGGTGCTCTGGGGACCTTTATTTACGCTATAAAACCTGTTAATTAACCTGTTAATTAAATAGTAGGTACGAGTAAAACTAAATAATGGGCAATCTTTCGTTCATCTAAAACCAGTCATTAAAATGATTATATTATATTGTGAGTATGTCTCAGAATGATGGTCAAAACGATGGTCGATTGATAGTGGTCACGTACCACTCTTGGTCTTCTTGTTAGAATGCAATGATTGTTAGAATTTTAGCCTGTGTTTTTGTACACGCATGCGGTTTTCACTAATAGATACGATATTTAAAATTCATGAGACACAAATAATAGGTAACAGTAAAATATTCGCCTCTAAAGCCACTGAACATACCTAGTAAAAACGACGCAGTTCTTTATATGATTTGGCTAATTTCTATAAGTTCATAAATTAAAGTTATTATACATATAGCGTAATGAATTATATCCGTACAGATTATGCAACATCTTATATAACTTCTGTTTTATAACACGTCCACACTATCAACATTGTTGTCTTACAATGAAACATGTTACAAGACCGTACACATAAAAACAACATTGTTGTATAACAATGTTATATGACAATTCAATGCGTGTCATTTCTTAAAATATAGCATATAACATTGTTGCAAAAACTAATAACACGCAATAAGTTTTTGTAACACATAGCGTCCACATATTTGTAAAACATGTTATTTAACTATGTTTTATAACATGTTTTGTTACATAGTCTGTACGCACCATAACGATTATCGCGCGTGGATATTAAGATACAGGATACCCGAAGTGAAACCTTTATTAGTGCTTAATTAAAATCTACCGCAATATAATATTTTAAACTTAATTGATTGTAGTGCTGAAGACCGTGTAACGAAGCAGCTTTTACTGCTTGCTGCCCCTTAAAGCTTTTATGATACCCCTAGTGTTGTAAATCTGTATTGTAAAGTCTCTTTATGGCTCTTGACTTTTGAAACAAAGTTACTTATCGCGGTGTATGGATGGACGCTAGAAAATGAAAAGTGTAAGATTTATGCTAGCTGAGCTCAGTCATAGATGCAGGCTTATTGGTCGAGCTATCAGGTCAGGTAAGACAGCTGTCAGGTGAGATAAGTGAGATGTTCAAGTGACAGAGTCAAAGCGCACCAATATAACTTCGTTCCAACTGAGTGTTCTACGACACTTCATTTTTTTTATTGTTTTTATTGTTTTTATTCATTCCAGATGAAGTATTTCAATCTTCGCCTGCTCTCTGCCTACCCTCAATTCCACAAATTTCTCAATGTATCAAATTAATGATCGTAGTGGCTTTAGCTCATTAATGACCCATTACTGAACTCAGGTGTTTTCTCATTATTGAGTAGGCCTAGAATCTTGATCCCAGTAGCCTTTGGGAAACTAACCCTAACCTACTCTGAAAATTAAGTACTTAACCTTTATTTCCTTTCTTTTATTTTCCATATAGTTGACTATGACATATCTGCACCTTATTGCTCACACATGAAAAAATGATTGAATGTTGTTGTTTCAGTTAAAATATTATATTGATTTGCAAACCTATTAAAATAAAACTAATATTAAATATTATTCATACAACAATGAAAATCACATCCAAATTAGTTAAGATTTTTCTAGGATTAGTGAAAGTAAACACAAAAAATAAGTTGTAATAATAGTACGCATATATGTAGAGTACATGAAAATTTAAATAAACAGACTAAAGTCTAAAATCATCGTTGTAGGAATAATTTATCAGGTAATTTACCATATTACAGGTAAATAATAATTTATAAAAGTTTTCAATAATCAACAACCAATCAATCAACTATCAATTACGATAATAAATAACTATTATTAACAGTAATTAATTTATCACAAATATCTTCCCAGTACGAACTTCGATGAGTTTCAATGTTAGGTGTACATGAATTAATAATTTAGTGTTAAAGTAATTATAAATTTGGTATGGTTTCTTGTTCATCATAGTGACTTTAATGGCCAAGATCGCCCCATGAATGCAATTATTTAATAGGCTTTACAAAAACGGGAGTCTCTACAAGTACGTAGCAGATGTTTCGCGAGCTGTTTTTAATGATCACGACTACGTCACGATATTTATGTCGTATGTCAATTAAAACTTTGGTATTATTAGGTTTAATGCATAAAATGCATTTGTTAACCATTTTGCTATAAGTTTAATAGAGTTAAACTAAAGTTATAATAATTGTTAGCGGAAGTGCTCTGTGACACATATGTAATATGTATCTTTAACATGATTTGATTGCAACATTGGAAATCCAGTCTGCAAGGAGTTTTTTTACCGTTTCGGATCCTCCAAGTTAAATAACATTTGCGAAACGGGAGTACAATAAAAAATACTTGTCTAAATATATCGATAAGTCATTAAATAATTTTAAATAAAAATACCATCGGTGTCCAGTAGCACCAGCGGGCTTAAGTATTCTAATCATCGTTATCTGAAGCTGCCATAAACTGTATTTTAATTATTGTTAATACAGTCTATATATGAGACCTGATGGTAGGTGGTCGCTTTCGTCTATACCGAGAGCCGTGTAGAGCCCGACACCAAAGGCTACACCCATTACCTTATGGCCTTATGGCCTAACTGGCCAAGAAATATGAGGAGAGAAAGATACAAAACCTGGCTCACAAGCCTCGAAGCGGGACACGACAAATCGTTAGGCGTCGTATCGTGTTACGTGTACACTAAACGTCCCTGTCTCAGATTGTGATGCGGCATAACAGTACCGCCAGGTGCGACGCGGGAGCGCAAATAAAAATAAATTGAACATACTAAACGCAATGCAGTTTTGCTTGACGGGTTTATAGCGCGAACCGAGTGTAGGGATTTTTGTTGGCAGAATTCTTGCCAGTGTATTAACAATTGTTTTGAGAATTATTTTATAACTCAGTAAAGACGCGTGATAAATTTTAATGTATTTTATATTCTTGTTTGGATTTAACACTTAAGGGTTTTGTACACAAAGGGAGAAAAACAGAACCCTATTTACCGCCCTTATTTCGTTTCCAATGGATTCCTCCGTTGTTCTACGTTCACTTATACTTAGTTCATCACATAATCACAGACCTATACAATCACAGATTATACTATTCCGTGTAAATGTTACCTGAGCCACGGTGAATCCTAAGATTTACCAACATACATACAACGTACAAATAACAAAAATATGTAAATTTTTTCGGGCAACCACCATTCATTTTGTGAATCTCAGGATTCACGTCTGGGCATGGTAAATGTTGGTTTTATAAATAAAATGATGAATATTTATTGATGTAAGTCAATATTTGTAATGTTGTTTAATATGTGTAATGGATCGGCTTAGGTACTTTATAATGAATGAATGAATAAGTCAGGGGATTAGCTCATTAGGATTCGGTCACAGTTGTTATGGGCGGCAGGGGAAGGGTGGTACTGCATGCTCGTTTGCTATCTTAATTCCATAAAAAAAAGAGAGTGTTGCGACGAGGTGAGGAAAGGAGAGGAGAGATATTATGAAAAGGTCGTTTTGATTAATAAAAACAATGGAGTGGAGGCTCGATGATATCAATATTGGCAATGAATAAAACAGATTGGAAGACGTTGCACGGGGATATTATTTTCTCACTATAATTCATTACTAAAAGCATTACTTTGTAGCTGGTGTCCATTCTCGCTTGCCAATTAAGAAACTTGCCTTAATAGCCTTTAAGGTAAATAATACTTTATCACAACTACTTCGAATTACCATTTATCAAACTTAAGTATGTATAATTCACTGCGAAAGCTGTACACGATTTTGTATACCCGTATCTACCTTCATCTATCTTCTACTAAACTAGCCTTGTAACTTATCAATTACTACACCAGGTGGTGTATTTTTATGTTAGTAGGATTACAGAATAACTGTAAGCAACCAGGTGAGACGAAACCGGATTCACAGCATTTTATCATCCCAGAAAATCAACGAAAAACCACCCTTATTCCAGAGCTGTAAAACTTATGACGCGCCGATCTGCCAGTAAAGTTTAGCTTGAGCGCCAAGCTAAATTTTATTATATGTTCCCGTGTTAAAGTAGGTTTTACAACGTTAAAGTGTTTGCCCCGGTTATGCATTAAACAGTAGCATAATAACGTATGCTTTAATTAGACCAGTCATACTTAGTTTTTGCGATGAGACATTATTATCTGATTGGTCTCGGTCTTTTAAAAATAGATGTAGCTTTTGTTTAACTGTATCAATAAGCGTTGAAAATTCGTTTAAGATCCTGGACAAGGGAGTCAAAGCTCAAATACTGGACCCCTTTTTTAACGCCCGACCTTAAAAGAGAGGCGTTATAAGTTTCACCTGTCTGATGGTGTGTCTGTGTATCTATCATTGGCACCATAGCTCCAGAATGAATGGACTGATTTGAGTGCGATTTTTTTAATCGAAAGCCCGTTCACTTGCGTTTTAGGTCCTGTGTAATATCTATCGGTCCAACGGTTTAAAGAATATAAGCTCTTTTCCAAAAAGACGTGCTATATACCACTATTATGATGAAAATATGTTCGGGTGTTTCATGATCATCAGCTCATTAGAGGATTTTATTAGTTGGGGTTTTTTAGGTTTTAAATTTACAGCTCCTATTAAAAAATGATGTCCATATTAAAAATTACCTAAACAAGCAAATATTACACTTTTTCCTCAAATGCTCACTAATGGGTATAATAGTCAATATTCGACCGATGAAAAAACACTCGAATATAAGTAGATTAGTCTATTAATTATCAGTATCTCGATAATAATGGACTTGAACAATCACTAACTGGTCTCAGTGAAATAACCTTATACGTACTTGAGTCTCCCACAATATGGAATTACCGCTCCCCGGTAAAACTAATTTATTACCTACCTATGCTCACAGTTCAATTTAGCTCGTAAGCAAAATTTACTTAAGGCATTGTAAATTCTCGGCGTCAATCCAAAAGGAACCTTAACCGCAGGGGCGGAAAGCTGGCATTTGTGAGATGCCGTTAAAAAAATCTATATCGAACACAAACGCTAAGTAAAGTATGGATACCTACACATACTTAGATTTACATTGATTCAACTTAAGCCTGATAGATGGTGATCAAATTCCAATCGATCGAAATAACTTTATGATCACCATAAACCCCGAGGACTATGAACTTACCTAACCTATATTCCGTATGCTGTCAATGGTCTCAAAGGCTCAAGGAGAAAGGTGCTTGATCTAGGAGTTGTATCTCATGACCGGTCGAAGCCCGAAGCACGCGTCTTAACGTGTGTACAAAGACACATTATAATAGACTATACTGCTCTGAAGTTTGGAAGGCGTTTGTGTTTGGCTGCAACAGCATTAATGGCCCAGTATTGAGCACGGGTCTCATTATAATTGAGGAGGCTTAAAGCGTATTCCACAAAGCTGCTCCGGTGCAAGTTGGTGGTCAGTGGTCAACCCAGTATCGGAAGTTTTCATGCCACCCGAAGGCCTCTGACATGGCTTAAAGACTTCTATCTATCGGAACCAACGGCTTTACGTGCCCTCCAAAGCATGGAAGTGCTCAAGAAATTTTGCCACTAACGGTAACCCATCCGGAGCGGAGAGACCCGTGCTCAGTAGTGGGCCATTAATGTGGTGCAATGTTCTGCTCAAAGCTTGCAAGCTGTATTAGAACTACTTCTTACCAAAGTCACCCGTTCGCACGAACGTTTGAACGAATGTCTGGGAGACAACGCAAAGGTTTGAGGTTTGCACTTTGATGTGCAACTTCCTCTACTTCGTTTCTTGGTTGGCTTGGCTCTTTGAAGTTGCTGAAGTTCAAGACCATTTTCTACCAGGCTTGACTCAACCCAAAAAAATAGTTTGCCGAACGACATAGCAGTGTCGTCCGTATTATTTATAAAGTGTAATGTAATGGAGGAAAAATTTGCAGGTATTGTTGAATTTGTAATGTTGCTGTTAAAATTCAAATACTTGGAATTAAAATTTAGAATGTTAGTGTCTATAAATAATGGAAACTGTTTGAATGAATTGGATCTTATTTTTTGCCCTTAATGATATTGATCACGATTTCTGCCTCGTGTCTGATAGTGCATTACAAATACAAATGTATTAAACTATCTCTGCGGCCAGACTATGTTCTTTAAAATCCTATCCTACTAATAGGTATAAATGCGAAAGTTTGTGATGATGTGCGTATGTACATATGTATGTGTTTGTTACTCTTTCAGTTTCACGCAAAACCTATTGAACGGATTTCATGAAACTTTGCAGAAATATAGCTTAGACATCGGAATAAATTGAAATTTATAGAGTTTTTTTTTCATAATTCGGTCATAATACAACAATAGCTGTCAAGTAAGTCGGAATAAATCAGTCTTCTGAGAGCTATCTTCTCGATAGAGGCTAGTTCCCCGAAGCGAAGCGAGGGTGGGTTTACTAGTATTTTATAATTTGACCGTGCCTTTTTAAATTTGGATGCACATTTAGTAAATGTTCATCAAATTCAATAACTTTTACTATAGCAGAACTTTGATGTCTTTAATATCAGCTGTCTTCGTAAATATTGTTCCTTTCTTTCATACCCGTAAAGAAGGATTAACTGTAGTGAGATTATATAAAAAAACTAATAATACTAAAGTACCACTAATAACCCGAGAATAAACCTTTTTAACCCACACCAAACACTAACAGATCGTAAAACACTGAAATTATGAAGAAAAGATCGAAAAAACTCAATTAAAAAGATTTTGCATAATAGCCTCTCAATCTATTAAATTCATAATTGTTGTTAGGTAACTGTGACCTTAACCGTTAAACGCCCCCGAGCCTCGAGACTTAACCCTTCCAATCCTCGCAAATGTGTAACTATTTTGAATCCTCCTTAAGTCACGTTTTCACGTGGTGATTCGCGTGACGAAGTATTAGATAACACTTAATATTAGAATTTAATGTTGAATTAGTTTTGGTTTGGCTAGTATATTTTTTGAGTCTAGATAAATTATTGACAGCCTTGTTGCCTTTGGTAATGATATCGTTGAGTTCTGAGTTTGATTTCGGGTGGAACATTTATGAGATAGACAAAGTTTGTTCTCAAGTCCTTGATGTTAATGAAGCGTCTTTTTCTTTTTCATGCCAATCACGACACTGGCAATCCACTTGCAAGGTTTATTTCACACACAATAAATTGGTTAGAATAATAAGTGTAATGGGCTAGTCTTTTCCCCTATATCTAGAAAGTGTAAATTAATGCCAGTGTATTTTAACTTAAGTTGCACTGCACATAACAGTTGTACATAGTTTATTTTGTTTTGTTTCCTATTAGGAGTATTAATTTTTCGTAGATAATTAATTTTTTTTTAAGAAATAAGGTATGTGTCAACGTTTATTTTTATTTACGCACAAATATGGATAAGTTAGACTGTTAGAGTAACCAAAACAAAACGCTTCACATACTATGTTTTTTTTATCAATTTCATTACAAACTTACATACATTGGGGTCATTGTGAAATCTGTAATAAACTACGAACTAACATACTGAGTAGTCGCAGCCACCCACGCAGCCATGTTTGTACGAGTAACACAGGTGTATACCGTTAGGTTACTAAAGGGCCAAATGTTTTCATATCTAGGTTGGCTGATAGAAACGATGTAACATTTGCATAAGCTTATAAACTTTCGCATTTAAGTAACATTGCCAGTTCGTAAGCATTGAGAAAAATATTATCTTTCTTTCTCACGCAATTGATAATGAATTTGTTAACACTTATCATTGAATATTATTAGTTTTTGTATTAATTTAAACTTAACTCATCGCGGATTGTACACATTTTATTGTGATACGGATCGGGTACTCACGATGTGTGTCGCAACTGGGTCGATAATATACTATATTGTTGTACATTATGATGAGCATCCGTATCATTATAAAACTCATACGTGCTTGTGTTTGCTACTGAGTTAAAAAATTAAATACAGGATTCGATCCCGTTCCCGCGTGTTTTTAATACCAATAAATTTATACAACTTTGTTTGTGATAACTACCAGCAAACGAGCAGAAAAACCAATAAAGGATTGCGCACATAAATATAACAATCAGGTAACGGAAAGACTTTAAAGAAAGCATTCAATTATGATGTTTATGACGTCGTAGTAATTGGTCAGGAGTGGGTGGTGAGTTCGTTTTAGATGGTCTTTAATGTGCGAAGTGCTTAAATGTTATACGTCCATGGACACCAGAATCACCAAAGACGTCACTAAAATATTTTAGGCCAACTTCCGGAAAGGGAAGAGTTCTTCATAATTTTCTCAAAGGTGTGTGACGTTCGCCAATCTGCACTTGGCCAGCATGGCTTTTACCTCTCACACTGTGAATCTTACACTCAGCAAAGGGCGCACGTTGTTATGGGTTGTGATGAAGTCATAATTCCCCCATGAGACTTATTTAATTCAGAGACATGAAGTTATTAATACACTGGGTAAAGCAATATAAACGGGGTACTTAGTGATATCGAATATAGTAAAATTTCGTTAATAAAGCGACCGTCTCGCCGGGTGATTTAGTCGCCTTTGTTGTCTGCCCGCCTTTTAACTTACAGACTATCTATAGGTGTATAATGCACAGACAGAAATACCGTCTGATGTCTGGGTTCGAATTCGGATGTCTGTCCGGAATGTCTCGGTTTGTTTTTGTAAGGGCTCATTCCCACGGCATACGTCTTTGACGATTCGTCAAAAAACACGATACGTCTTGACGGATGCACGTTCACATTGAATACGGAATCGTGTTTTTTCACGATTCGTCAAAATATCCGCATTGAAGTTCGCTTAAGTATCCGTCATAATCATAAAACATTCACGATTCGTGATTTCTAAAAGACGTATCCGTATTCGTCTTTTTTCACGATTCGTCAAGCGTGTGAACATGAGTATTTAAAAAGCATTGCCGCCGTCAAAAAAAATAACGAATCGTGAAAAAAGACGATTCGTGAAAAAAGACGATTCGTCCTCGTGTGAATGAGCCGTAAGTGGTCACCATCGTCCATAAACGAAACTAATTTAACAGGCATCGCAATAGCGTGTAAGGTCTTATAAAGATCATTTTTCTATACAACTATTCGACTAACAAGCATGAAACCTATCTGATGGTAAAGTTCATAAGGTCAACGTCACCCCTGTATAACGGCCCCGTACCCTAATAAGCCTAGTTGCATGTAGGTTTAATGGCCCCATGGTGTGGTAAGCCTAGTTGGTAGTCACCATGCCTGCAAATTGAGGGACCTGGGTTCGATTTCCGATCAGGATAGATATTTATGTGACATAAATGTTTTTAATTTAATTGTGGGTGTTAATGATTGTATTGTCCATGCTACCTGCGACACAAGGAATGCTAATCTGGGTACTTAAATTGTTTTTTTTTTTATATATTTTTTATTCTTTTTTATTCTTTCAAGTTTAGAATTAGGTAAGTCGTAGCGTAACAAACACATTGCTGACCGAAAAGAAAGTGAACCATTTCTTTACGTCACTGCAAAGCCAAATTACATCCAAAAATTTCCTTTAAAAAAATGTAAAACGGTGCAGCGAAGATAATGGGTGCCGCATAAAATCAAAAGTCTGCAGTACGGATATTTTGCGGAAAACACGCAAGCAAGCCTGCGCAAAACTTGTGTTTGGTAAATAAAATAAATCAAGGTTTGCTGTGCAGTCCAGTCCGTTCAGACGGCATTCAAATTAGTACCTACTATGTACTTTAGTGCCTGAAATCGGAAGCGTTTGTACATATTATGTTCGCAATGCAATCCTTACTAATATTATAAATGTGAAAGTGTGTTTGTTTGTTTGTTTGTTTGTTTGTTTGTTTGTTTGTTTGTGACGCTTTCACGTCGCAACAAAGCTATTATATGGTAAGGTTTATGCGTGTGGGGATAGTTAGGAGGGTGGAGAGTGACGTAGGCTACTTTTTACCGCGGAAAAACATCCCATTCCCATGGGAAGATCGATGTTTTGTTAGTTACTAGATATTTATTTTCGGAGTTGCCAATAGATGGCGTTAACAAAATTCATTTGCAAGTTCTGAATTACGCTATCAAATACTACATGTAATTTACTTAAGTCATAGGCAAATGTAATAGGCTACTTTAGCTCTGCCTCGAGAACTCCCCGCTCCGGCTGTGTTCAGTGTACCGCCCGCCCGCTGGCACTATCCTGTTGGCTGATGTCCGCAAGTTGCTGGACTCGCCGACACCGGTGGTGGGCGCGGGCGACTGGAACTGCAAGCATCCGGGGTGGAATAGCCTAGCTGCCAACAGAAGTGGAAGGCTACTTTTTGATGCCGCTGAACAGCACGGCTACACTGTCGAGTGTGTTGCACACCGTTACCGCGGCTCTGAATAAGAGAGAACGCGTGTGTGCAGTATTCCTCGACATGGAAAAGGCGTTCGACCGTGTTTGGCACGACGGCTTTCTCTACAAGATCTCGCAGCCGTCGGTGCCCCGGAGTGCCGTTAAGATGATCTCCAGTTTCCTCGAAAATAGAAGCTTCAGAGTAGTGGTTGAAGACGCCGAATCCACCGAGCGTCCGATCGCAGCCGGCGTCCCGCAAGGGAGTTGCCTGTCCCCGGTCTGCTACGCCTGCTACACCGACGACATCCCGGCGGCAGGGGGGGCGTCGCTTGCCCTGTATGCCGATGACGTGGCGTACATCACCACGTCGCTGAATAGAACCCACGCCATTGTCAAGATGCAGCGTGCGCTTGATGCCCTCCCCGAATGGCTCGCCGCGTGGAGACTGTCGGTGAATGTCGGGAAGACGCCGGCTGTGAACATAGGAGGATACCTCAACAGGCGGGACCCTACTCTGGAGCTTCACGGACAAGATATCCAATGGGCCCCACAGCCCAAATACTTGGGCAAAATCGACGGAAGACTCTCGATGAAGCCACAGGTTACGAAAGCCGTCGCGAATTCCAGAAGTGCGATGGCAGAAACCAGTGCTCTCCTCGAGCCTCCCTCTCGGACTGAAGTTCGGGGTCTACAAGACCTACATCAGACCCCGCCTCACGTACGCGGCAACGGCGTGGTACGCGCTCGCCAGCGAACCGCAGCGCAAGAGGATGCGCGCAGTTCAGGCGATTGCGCTCCGCCGGCTGACTGGTGCGCCGAGGTACGTCAGGAACGCCGTCATCCAGAGGGACCTTCGAGTCGAGAGCCTGGACGACTTCATCGAGCGATTGGCACGCAACATGTTCGGGCGTGTCGACGCGTCGCGGTTCCCGCATCTGCAGGACCTGGCGCCGCTCCACACCCGTCCACCGGACCGCTGGGCCTTCCCGCGCGACTTGCTGGTTGCGCGGGACGGGCCTAGCACTGACTGATACTGGGGCTTCGTAAGTCGTCGCCTGACGCTGATCGGCTCCTGCTGGGCTTCCCACCAGCGGGATTCACCCGGTAGGGGCTCGATCGCCTGGGCGGCGCGAAGATGAACCCCATCCCGTTTAAGACTCTGTGGCCTGTAAAAAGGTCACCACTCACCGGACTTGACCTATTGGTTAACCACAGATGGACAACCAAGGGCCTTAGGGCCCAACCCAAGAACTGGCCCGTTTTAACGGGCCGCGAGAGACATCCCCAAAGAGGAACTAACTGTCCCGAGGGCTCCACACACCTCAGACAGGGTGGAGTGAAGAGAGCGAGTAGTAGGCTACTTTTTAGCCTAAATTCCTACGGGAGCGGGACCTACGCGGGTGTTACCTACGGGTCCCGAAGCGAAGCGCGGGCGGTTCTCTAGTAAGATTCATAATAATTATAGTCAATTAATTACTGTATGATGTCTGTTTTATAAACGCATTTGATGATAAAAATGTTTTAAAGGGTTTATTTAAAATGACACACCTTTTTTCATTTCTGTACAAATTGAAAAAATATAAACCTATATTTACATATAGATAATGTGTATTCTATACCTAAAGTTTATGTCGGCAATCAATAAAGAGAGTACCTACCTTACACAAAAACTACAGTTGTACAAGAATCTTTTGGCGCGTGGCTGACGTTAGGGTGACAGAGACAGTGCCTTATGTTGTAAGGCAAACTGTAAGGCACTGTCTCAGTCACCCACACGTCATCCACGCGCCAAAAAATCCTTGTAGGACAATATGGGAAATGTAGGTACACAGCTAAATTCGTAACAGTTTGAACTCGATTACCGTTATATCGCGAAAGTACGTAACATCGCGTTGCGAACTGGGCTATCTCGGGTGAACGACCGATAACGATATTGGACTGAATCACGCAGTTTTTATGTGTGTTTACGTGACTTATAACAGAAATAGACTGCTAAATATAATTGTAGTTTGAAGAAAAAATAACAAAATTTTTACCTGACGGCTTAACCAAAATTAGGCTCGTGGTTGGCAACATACACATGTTGAATTGACTAGCCTTGTGCTATATCCTAAAAGTTTTTCTGATAAAGGAAGGATGCTGGAATGGAGGCCAATGTTGCGTTAACCAGTTCGGTTATCGACTGAAGTTATAATTTAAATTAATTTTAAATTAGTGAGACAATATATGTATACCTAAATAAAGGAGTAGTTTGTTGGTATCCTTAATACAAATAATGAAAATGATACTTAAGTTAGTAAAAAAAATTAATTATTTATCTTGCGTCGATTTACATATAATTATTAACCACCTACGCCAAAACAGGGGTGTTATAAGTTTGACCTATCTGTGTGTTTGTAAATCTGTCTGTAGCACCGTAGGTCCTGAATGAGTGAACCGATTTAAATGCGGTTATTATAATCAAAGCCAGTTTACTCGCAGTTATTTATATGTATTGTGTAGTTACCTGTCCAGCAGTTTCAAGAGTATGAGCTGTTTTCGAAAATGATGTTAGGCATTTTTTGGTATAAAATTGCAGTACAGCTATTTTGCTCAATAATTTTAATTTAAGTTTAAATGCAATTCAAAATTCGCAATCATAAGACAATTTTATTCGATCTCTAGAGTCAAAGCTCTTGCAATATTTTTTATGAATGAAGGCACCTATAAACACAATTTAACAACATACAAATGGATTCGTAGGTTATCAGCGTGCTCAATAAATAACACTAACAAAATATACTATCTCGCAATAAAGATTTCGTTGCTAGGTGTTAAAAACTTTTTCATAGTGATAAAACATATACAATAATATAATTAATGCTAACATACTCACACCTCACACTATAGGTATTTGAGTGGCCGAGCATACTTATGGATTAAAACTCCTCACAAAAACCAAACTTATAACGTGTGCACACAGTTCAATTTAGCTTGCAAACAAAATTTACTAAGGGCATTTTTAGATCTCTCGTTCAATCTTAAACGTACCTTAATCGCCTTAAACGCGAACGGAGTATAGTATACCTATTGTCGCTGGTGGCTGGTGAAGACCGCGTCAGTAATACTTTTTGGTTGACAACGCATTGGTGATTCCATAAGTTACGTGTCATAGCGAGCCCTGAAGGACGCTAACGAATAGTTCTAAAATAAAATACAATACAAATTATATAATACGTACTTAAATATTTAATATGTATTATAAGTACAAATTACATATTTTAATCATACGATGTCATTGAACATAACACCTGTATTGAAACTTAATAAAAGTTCATACGAGTACCTATATTTCCCTCCCGACTACAATATGTTAGGCAATTAGGGCATAGACCTGCAAAGGTTAATGCTACGTCTGTCGATGCCCTAAGGGTCGAATCGCAAAATTGTGTAATTTATAAGACATATTATTTTTATATCGAAGTAGTTGATGATACATAGTTTACGTGGAGCTAGGGAATCAAAAAACTTTTCAGTGTTTTAATGACCCATAATCGCTGTAAATAACCATTAAAAATATTTTTTTTATTTACAAACACTTTTTTTATGCACCGAAAATTATATTTTATTTATAGATAATTTTAATTTTAAATGCCGCGTAAAGGTTCCAATATGTCACTTTAGGATACATGACGTCATTTGTATGGTAAACAAAACAATGACGACGACACAAAACAATAAAAACGCGTGTGCAAATTTATTTTCATCACCCCTATTCGAAAAAGACGACTTGGTTCGGACATAAGGGGTTCCAAAGTTGCTGTTTTCTATTCAGCGGGCCGGAATGAATTTTCATACAACTTTTCCTGCCGGCTAGATCTTTTCCGTCCTATTTTGAATTTAGAACATTTTAGTATTTTGCGCTAAAGAAATCGAACACAAATATTGTTTGAATAAAGAATGTCTGGTTCGACGCGAGGGCCCCGCCAGCTGAATAATAAAAAAAGAAATCAAATTAAGATCGCTCGAACTATTTCCCGCGTTTTCGTGCATTTTTACGTATTGTTAGAAATTTTGTTTTGTTTTGAAAAAATGAGTTCTTCCAACGATAGTGAAAGTATCCTCCTGATAGTATAAAAACTGAAGCGAGTAATGTGATGAATAGTTTATTACCTGCGAAATCCCGGGAAAAATATTTGAAAGCCTATGATAATTTTTTGGAATGGAGAAATGCAAGAGGCGCCAAGAATTTTTCAGAAACTGTGTTTTTGGCGTACTTCCAGAACTTAGCCAAAACTAAAAAACCTTCCACCCTTTGGAGTATCTACTCAATGCTTAAATCAACAGTCAGTTCTAATAACGATATAAAACTGGACACATATTCGAAATTAATAGCATATCTGAAGAGGATGTCTGATGGATTTAAACCTAAAAAATCCAAAGTGTTCACAGTCAAAAATGTGGAGACTTTTCTTAATGAGGCACCCGACGAAATCTTTCTTGCCGCTAAAGTAAGTAACTATGTATATGGTGGAGTGGACTATTATAGTAAAATATAGCCATAGTGTTTTAAATAGCTGAATAATAAAAAAGAAATCAAATTAAGATTTCGTTTTCAAATTAAAATTAAGTTTTCGTGCATTTTTACGTATTATTTTCTATTATATATATATTATTTTCTCATAGTGGGTGATGAAAAGTAGAGTGTATCACTCGGGTGCAAGTATATTTTTGGCTCGGGCGACGTACTTTGAATCCCTCGCTACGTTCGGGATTCTACTAAAGAATCCCTCGCTACGCTCGGGATTCTACTCTAGAATCCCTCACTTCGCTCTGGATTCAAAAAACGCCCTCGCCGAAAAAATATTACTTTGCACCCTTGTCATACAATCTACTATTGTTTATGATAAAGTTTTTTTGAATTAAGTAACGGAACGAAAAAAAACATATTGGCAGATTACTAACAAACGATTTAAAATAATGATTTTTCTTACATGTACGTACGATGGCGAACAGTTAAAATATAGGTATTGCAATTTTAAAATTTTATTCAATGATAAAATGTCAAAAATATAATATTCAAATATTATGTTTTTTTATTTTTTTGCGATTACTGTCCGATCCCCTATTGAATCTATAACTCATTTGTGTTTACTTGTTTTAGAGAAAGTTAGAAGAATAATAACCCCCGTTGATTTATATGTTTATCCTTAAATTATGAAGTGTTAATTAACTTTCTCATCTACCGTTTATGGGAACGTCGACCTCGCAATGTTAATTACAGTTAAAACCCTTCACGCACATCTAATATTTCAAATTACGTATACAATTATTTTATAATTAATAAATTACTTTCTTGTATTAAAACGTCTTGAGGAAACCATAAGCGTAATGTGGATGAAGATATATAAAGAAAGATGTGGAAAAATGTTTAAAATTTAAAATAAACTAGCTTCCGCCCGCAGGGTTCTCCCGCGAGGAATTCGTTTAAATTTCATCCCCCTATTTCACCCCCTTCGGGGTGGAATTTCCAAAAATCCTCTCTTAGTGCTCCCCTACACTCCCCAAGGAACATACGAGTACATGCCAAATTTCAGCTTCTTCCGTTCAGTAGTTTCGGCTGTGCGTTGTCTGTCAGTCAATCACCAGTAACGCAAGAGTTTTACATTAAGATTAGGCCCTAATGCTTTATAAGCAACCCTAAGCCTCTTAATAACTTAATCATCGTCATCATCGCAACCTACAACTGTCCCACGTCTGGGCGTGAGCTTCTCTCACAATGTGAGGGATACGGGCCATAGTCAACGCTCAAGTGCGAATTGGCGGACTCCACACACCTTTAATAACATTATGGATAACTTTCAAGTTTGTATGTTTCAGGAAATTTTTCTTCACTCAAGCAAAGTGATAATTAAATTTTAATACGCTCATAGTTTTTGAAAATTAGACATGTGTGTTGGATTTGAACATTGGTCTTTCGATTTAGGAGTCCAACATTCAATCAATCGATTGACCTTGGCCAAATTGGTAATAACCCTGCGAGGGGAGAGACCTCGAGGTCGAATCCCATACTTGGAAGACATTAGTATGAAAGCTAAATGTTTTGTTTTTGAGTCATAGATAATATATTAGATAAGTAAAATTTATTTTTGTTATGTTACCCATGACACGACAAATATTAATGGCGGGTACGAGTATGCGGTTATTTTTATTATTATTGTTTATAAAATACTTGTTAGCATGCTTATGTAATTTGAAAATTTTAAGTACTCCATATCACTTACATAATTACGTTTCAATTACAGATGACTAACTCAATATGACGTAAATACATTTCTACGTCCAATTAGGCCGTCTACGAAAAGTCGACGCTCGCTACGACGTCAGCGCTACGATATTTCGGCGGGTCACTGACCGCGTAGACCCTCTACGGAATCTTCACTGGCGTAGCGAAGGTTCGTTGAATCGTGCCTACGAGTTTAATACACTTTTATTGGTTTTAGGTAACAATATTTATTTTGTTGTAACATGAACCTTTTATTTTGTGAATAAGAAAATGTTTTGTTGGGTACTGTGTAATACTGGTGTATTATAAATTATCTATAGATAAGATGCTACGTAATCATTTTGCTTACATGCAATAGGTGACTTATATGGTGGTAAAGCTTACACCTGCCTAGCTAGCTAGCTACCGCCCTACGAAAATCAAGTCTGAAATATTTTTCCGAATCTTAATCAGTTTGGAGATTCAATGTTGGGTCTCTAGCTTATCATTTAGCTGGTAACACATCGATGATGTCTGATGTTTCTAATGTAAATGGGTGACAGTATATGTATATACCATAGCTGCTCGGTTGCTTATTTATTATAAAAAAAACTTAGGCTCTGAATGCAGCTCTTATTTGAAAATACATCCGCCTACCCAGGGTCCCAAAGGGTTTTCATAGTGCAAATATATATGGTAGTGTTTATTCTAAAAATCATCTCCGAAATCCCGGGGGTACAAAATGGGTTGATGATTGTATGGAGAATCAATCACTCTTCAACTCGATTTATCACTTAATCGGATTATGATAAATTGGCTGCCGAATAAACCATGATTAGTAACTATCGTTATTTGAAAAGACATACCTAATCCAGTCATTATAGTAAGTTCACCTCGGAATTCGAGATACCCAGCTGTAAGTCTGTAAATACTTGTATATTGACACCCTAAAAGTTGTCTCAAAACCTACATATGGTAGGGTGTAAGCAACTATTAAATTTCAAGGTCAAAGGTCACAAAAATCGGTTTTTTGCGCTTTTTTTGGAAATATCTCATTTCCTATGAGTTTTTTGCTATTTGTATTTATTATCAATATTGTAGAATGCAAAATTCTCTACAGATTTTGTTAAAAAAAAATTTTTATACGGTGAACCGTTTTGGAGATAGAGGGCGGAGAGCCCGCGGTCACAGCATCACTTCAGGTCAACCGGTGCCTCCGGTCGAAAACGCGCCATATATAGTTGATGAACTATCGATAAATCAATGATTATAAATATTTGTCAATTTTTATTAACTATTATATTATATTTTATCATTTTCTTCCTTTTATTCCATTTCTTTACTTTCAAAAAAAATAAATGTATTCAATGATATTTTTTAATAAAGAGATTAATTCATAATTTATTTGTTTTTTTTTTCATCATGTAAGAAGTTATAAATATTAATTAGGTTAAAATTCAAATATAATTCCTATATTTTCATTAACAATTCAGCAATTACATGGGCAGGTAAGTGTTGTTAAATAAAAAGTGGATAAGTTAGGAAAAAAATGATAAAATATAATATAATATTATACTTCGTTTTCATATACATCATGTACGCCTATACCTGTTTACTTTTAATGGTGTCCTGATCCTCTTTTGGGTTGCCTGGAAGAAATCGCTTTAAAGCGATAAGGCCGCCCATTGTTTGTGTTTCTTTCGTGTACTTTTGTATGTGTATTTTGTTTTTGGTGTACAAGCAATAAAGCGTTAAATAAATAAATAAATAAATAATAGTTAATAAAAATTGACAAATATTTATAATCATTGATTTATCGATAGTTCATCAACTATATATGGCGCGTTTTCGACCGGAGGCACCGGTTGACCTGAAGTGATGCTGTGACCGCGGGCTCTCCGCCCTCTATCTCCAAAACGGTTCACCGTATAAAAAATTTTTTTTAACAAAATCTGTAGAGAATTTTGCATTCTACAATATTGATAATAAATACAAATAGCAAAAAAACCATAGGAAATGAGATATTTCCAAAAAAAGCGCAAAAAACCGATTTTTGTGACCTTTGACCTTGAAATTTAATAGTTGCTTACACCCTACCATATGTAGGTTTTGAGACAACTTTTAGGGTGTCAATATACAAGTATTTACAGACTTACAGCTGGGTATCTCGAATTCCGAGATTCTTACCTAATTTAAGCTTAAATGACTGGACTAACCTGTTGGGATATTTTTTTCGGTATTATATACCATTTTCTACTAACGTGGGAGAAGCTACAGGCAAAAGCTAGTATTTATATAATTACCGTCGCTACATAGCATATTATAATAAGTATGCTCGTAATAAGGCGTGACAAATCATTGCGTGTTCGGGAAAGCAATTTGACAGCATTTTGGTAACGAGTTCATCCACCCTACCTACCCATAGGTGAACGTACTCCGAACCTGAATTTTATTTCAGACGGCCGAAGTAAACGAACTTTTCTTTTCACGACGGGACTTCAAGAACTATCGGCTTGATTTCACTTCGTTAGAACAATATTTTTTTACGTAAGATAAGTTTAAGCTTACTTAAATTACAATCATGATGGTAAGTGACAATGAAGTCCAAGATGTTGAACGCACTATTTTATAAAAATCCTAAACACTCTCCTCTTGAAAACTCACATATTATTCACATGCCGCAACACCGACGCGGGATATCTAAACACTGAATAAATCTGTATGTAACATGTAAGGTATATAAAAAACTACTATTGGAGGTCTTTTTAAACGCAATAGGCTATTATTGGACACATTTTGTGAAGCGGAGAAAGGAAAGTTATTTTTGACTTCGATTGGCCCTATTGCTACGGCTACATCTGCGTCTTAACGCGTTAATTAATGCAGTAATTTGGTGAATTAAGAAGAAAATAGACTTGTCAAAAAATTTGTCAATTATCTATTCTTATTTTCATGTATTACGAATTTATTTTATATAAATTTTTACAAAACCCGTTACTTAGGCTTTTTTAACATAAATTCCTATTACATGAAGAGTTTATTGACATTTTCGACAAGTCTATTTCTTCATAAGCGCAGATGTAGCCAAGGAATTTGAGAACCCTTACATTTTTATCACAAAATATCCTATCCTGCAAAGGGGATTTTCGGAAGTATTATCAACACTGAAGTTCATTCACAGAATAGTAAATTATGTTAATTTAAGTAAATAAAAACGAATAAGGCGACACAATTAAAAATAAGGAGTTTACTCAAAAATGATATTTATGAAGATCATTTAAATTATTTTTTTATGGAATTAAGGTAGCAAACGAGCATGCGGCACCACCCTTCCGCTGCCGCCCATAACAACTGTGACCGACCTAGAACTAGACTCAAAGGGACTAGGATGGTTAGTCCAGTTAGTAGATGGTGTTGGTTACTTTGTTAATAAGTATGAGGACAGGGACTGTTAGTGATAATTAGTTCTGATAGTTAATGTTAGTAATAGTAGTCCAGTTAGTTATTGTTAGTAAGAGTCTTGTTCTAATTCGGTCACAGATGCGTTGCTACCCTTGAGGACTGAGATGGTCACCTCTAAAAAAGTGTAACCGGCTCCACACCTTCCTATCTGGAACACAATAAATTGTTCTTAAAACAATTATTACACGGTAGGAATGGTACTAAGTACCGTGGCGGGCGGTGGTACTTCCCCGGGTGAGCTCTAGGCCCTTACCACCTGTTACATAGTTTTATGTTAGTGTTACTTACACCATTTTCACTTAACCCAGTTCTATTATGCTAATTTAAGTGCTCATTATTATACAGATTTAGTTAAGGTAAATTAATACCCACTCCATTGTTCAATTAATTATAATTATTATTGGATACGAGCTCGAATAAAATTCAAATTAGGATTGAGGTCCTTATGTTACCTACTATTCTCTATACTTGTTGAAATATTGATTTAAGTATATTTACACTATATGTGCTACAAAGGATAGCCAATGTGTTGCCGGCTGATGAAGAAGAGAAAAGTAAGTACTGGATACTTAACCGTCTTTTACTATAAAGTTTTACCATAAGATAATAACTATAGAAGCGAAAGATTTTAACAACGCGAGTTGCTTTTTTCGATCCGCTCCGATAAGATTAATTGTAACGAGAGAGAGTATGTGTAAAGAGATAACTAGCATGAAAAGTAGAATTTTTATCAAAATTTGTCTGTGTAATTTTCGTGAACTAATAATATAGAGATCTAGTTTTTTACATTTAATATAATTCATTTCAGCTATATTAACATACATAATTACGATTAACTTGTCGTGTAGTTTCATTTAAATTTTTGTGAGGTCTAACAAGTAGTTTTTGAGTTACCTTTATAAAATGTATTATGGATTGCGATTATATTAATAATGTTTTCATTTAAATACTTACATGTCGCTGTTGAAGTATTCTTCTCTAACAACAAAGTCCCCAAAGCTCTTTTCACCAAAAAAGTCCAAAGTCTAGGAGCTTTCCGGAAAATACAATTTTATTGTACAATTGACAGACTCTGCAATTTCTTCTTTGTTCAAGCGACATTCAAACCACCTAGACAACAAATTTGTTTGGTGAAAAGTCTCGACAGTTTTATCTGCTGTTGTTTCGTATAAGATTTCAAGAAAATATAATGGTATTGTATCATAAATAGGTGCAAAGTATTTAGAATTGAATGGTAGTTTTGGTAAAATTAATGACATAGGTACCTATTAATAGCTAGGCTACCTATTAATAGCTACATAGGTGTACCTGTGAAATTATGTTTAGTAAACATAACTTAGTATAGTAGTATCGGTCCATAAGGTAATCCTTATTACGCCAAAACAACTTGACGATTTTAACTTGGCACTCATTATCATATTCATCACTATCACATGTAACGGACGTGACGTAAGCTGTTGCACCGCCAGCTAAATTGTACCTAAAGGAGCTGCCTGCCAACGCGTCACCGACCGCATTTTTAAGTTGTAGAACTGGCCTTAGTAAAAGCCAAAGCCAAAGCCATCGCCCGCCATATTGATGATTCCCTCCAGCCACAGCCAGGCAGCCGTCACAGCCAGACGGTGGAGCGGAAGGTGTCAATACTTATAAGCCAAAGCCATAACCTTAGCCTTATCTGTAGCCATTGACAATACTTTTAGCATGAACTGATATTATTTTAAAAAAGAAAGACGTTGATGGAATTTCATTTGGTATTCTATTCTATGTACCTATTGTCATTGAGCAGAAAATTATAAAATCCTAAAGTAAAAATAGTCGTATTATTTCCCTTCTTTTACATACAATCCAAAATGTTCCCACTGCTGGGATCGGTTCTCCACTCAAGATACTTCATAAACTTCAAACGAAAAATATTTTACATACCCATATGTGATGGGATGTTTAATTCTATCTCAAAACAAATACACATGACACAATGACGTCACAGCAAGCCTAAATCACGTTGTCGGAGTTTTCTAGTCTACACCACTCGCATATACGCCAACTAGTAAGTGCATCATAATGCCAAACATATTTATTTCACACTTATATCGATCCGTACACCAAGAAACAAAGGATAAAACTGAATAATGGCATCATATTAAATTCATTTCTTACTACAACATTTTGCCTTTAATTTCTATGCTTTCCTTAAAAAGCTTACACAAAAAATATCCGTGTGCCTATACAATGCAATCTCATTATCTCCACCAACGCGGTCTGCATAATGTGCGTACTTATCAATCAGAATTCCCAGTCAACAAACTTACAAGGTCTTGGGGTAAAGCACTGGTCGTATCGCCAGCGAGTATTAAAGCGAGTATTAAGCAGCGCTGACATTGTCATTATAAAAATATTTCCTGCTCAAAAAAGGGAATATACAATAATAGTTGTTTTTCTATAAACATATTGGTACAAAAATGTTTTCTTTAGCCTGCATTCTGTTGTAGAAGGCAGTCTTCTCGATATTTTAAGGTTTTCCTATTGTTAAAAAACATGAAACTTAAAGCCACTTGGTAGGCTAAAATAGAGTCAATTGTGGTGTCATAATGTTATTTATGTTGCAAAATCGTTCTTACTGGAATGAATTTCAGGATTCAGTACTTAATTTGGGATGGATGTAAGCCCTCGCAAGGAGAAAATTTAAAATTAATTAATATTATCATTGTATTTCTACAATACACACATTTCATTTCTTAGATACTACATACTCGTACTACTAGGGCGTCATAATTTTCATGACGATGAATCATTTTATACAAAATACTTTACTAAAAAAACTGCAGTTATATTGGTCATAGTGACACGATAGTCTGAGCTGACTGTCATAAAAGGTGGCGATAATGTATAAGGATAAAAATGTTGTGTATGTCTTCTTCGATATCATACGAATTATAAACCGCCTGGCAATCTGTAACTAGACCAATTTTTTTATAAGTCTATAGAGTTGTCGGCATGTCACAAAAAAAATCCTTGACGCTATATCGCTTTCCAAATCTTCTGCAGTCAGACAACTTATACGAGTATATTCAGATGATTACTGGAAAGTATTATATGCAAAAAGGATTAGAATATTTCGAGAACAATTACGAGAAACAGCTGTGTCGTGTATTAAACCCATAAGTTTCCTCCAGGGTGCGCCGTAAACAGATGAAATCAATTTGGTTTGTTTTTATTGCATCGCAAATATAACATCGATGAAGAGTGATGAAGCTGTAGAAATGGACTCATTATGGCTATGTTACATGCGTGATGTTACCTTTGTTATGTTACCTTTAATTTGTTACTTTTATTTTGTTACTTTTTATGAAATAGTGTTTGTCACTTGCTTTGTAGATGTCGATAATTATTTTCCTTGGTTTGAAAAAATCATTTTTTAAAATTGCAATAGCTTTAAATAGATTACATCCATTTAATTAAATGAAGACTAGGTACATGTTACGTTGTGACGTAACTAACCTTGAAACAATCATAGCTTGTATCATGGTACAAGCTATTCTAAGCGTGAACATAGTACAGTATTTTTGTTTAGACGCGTTTTCGGACACAGGCAGATAACCAACAGGCAGTAATGTTATTAGAAATGTAATTAATGAAATACTAAGGCTTATTTAAAAGTCCTTAATTACCTTGATTCTGTGAGGCCAATTCATAACTTCAAGTAGCTTTAAAACATTTTTAGAATAATGATCATTTCTGAAATTTCTTTTTACCTCTATGATTATACAAAATTTACTCAAAATATGTTCACAACTTTTATGTCCTTTGAAAGGACCAATAAGCTCTATAAACCAATAGGTAAGTTCGACCTTTTCAATCATTTCAATTTGATCTTTCTAAAAGGTAGGTAATCTAGATCAACCTAGAAATCACAAAAGCAAATCAAAAAGAAAATATTACATAATTATATCAGATATTCTTGGTTTCTTATAGATAGTTTATTAGATACTTATAGAAAGCTTTAAAGATATCTAAGGAATATTTTTTATTGTAACGAATTTCGAATTGTTAACATAATAAAATAAATCAAATCTCCAAGCTGTTTACATCGTTGAAAACTTCATTCAAATCAAGTTACAAGGTAATTTTCTTCTATTATCTAATTAACTTACGTTGGTAATAGTTTTTCCGTACGGCTTCGCCTATGTAGAATTTCTATCCTTTTAGGGGGAGAGTGAGAAGTTTCCAAAAATCCTCTCTTAGTGCGTTCTTACCCTTTCCAAGAACCATGTATGCCATGTTTCAACCTCTGAGGTACAGTAGTTGAGGCAATGTGTTGTCTGTCAGTCAGTCACAGTCATTCAGAAATCGAAGAGTTCAGACATTGACAAAAATAGTTACCTGTACTTTTAACATTTAAAAATGAATACAATCAAGTAAGGTAATTCTTCACCAAATATTCCCATAATAACTATATACAACCTAAACAGTAACACAGTAAGTAAGCGCACATTTTTTTTCATATTGCTCTGTGGCCATTATCAAAATTTCTTTCCATCGTGACTTTCTGGTCAGTGTGTTTCATTCTGCTCCATTATGCAATTTTCAAAATATCCTTCCACCGTCTGGTCAGTGTGTCCTGTCTGCACGTTGTTGGGTCTACAGCGCGGTAGAGCAACGGCCGGCCGCCCTTGCACCGACCCGACGCGCCTCTTATGTAAAGCCAATGCACGCGTAGCGTAGCTCCATTATACTTTTACACGGTTTTAAAGAATTTAACCGACCTCAACGTCCTCAACAAAGGAGAATGTTTGTTACCTTAGAACTTTCGACTGGGTGGACAGATTTTGAGATGATGTTTTATTCGAAAGCTGGTGCTTGTCGCGTGGTTCTATATAAAGAGTGACATCTGGCGTGTTTTTGAGTTAGCTCTGCTTGTCGATGTCGAAGTCAGTTTTTTTTTTGTAAAAAATTAGGTATAGTATTTTTGAGATTGCCTCATTTCAAATTGGTCAAAATCGCCACTTGATGGTCAGTTGAGGTAAAGGGTGCCTGTGGGCCAATGGATGTGAATGGTGGATGTCAAACGCATCCTTAACACATCTCTGGTGGAAACGCACCTTTTGTGTGTAATAATGGGCGCTCTAACTTAATAAAAAATGTCTTCTTAGGAACTGTTACATCAATAATTTTAATTTAAATCCCAAAAACGACCAATAGGAGCAGAGTAACAAGTTTCCCGAAGCGAAGCAAGGGCGTCTACTAGTCTCTCATTTATGTACACTGAAATGAGAGGGGAGTCGTAACCTGTAGTGGCACAATACCAATATCCCAATCTAAACTATATTAAATTTATAATCTAAAAAATAGGTAACCGTATCGTCAGTCAATGGAAACGCGATCTAATCCGCCTGCGCCAGCGTTCGTCAGATCATCGCTGATTTTATCTCATTACAGATGCAAATAAAAAGACGTAAAACTCAACATTACGATATTTGCACGATATGTGATTTGGTCCACGTATCATTGTGGGTTTATAAACCTTTGTACTTACGTCATTAGGTGCATTCGACGCTCCAATGTTGCATAGGGAGATATAAGACAATTAGTAGGTTTTAAACTCGTTTGACATAATTAGCCATAATATATGGCTTCAACCCATTATTGGTCTTTTTCTGAGTGGGTGAGTGAGTAGATTTTTTGTATGTTTGTTTGTTCTCTACTCGCTAATCTCGTAAATAGCTTAAACGATTTGAATTCCATTGACATGTTGTACTAAGCTTGCCGTAACGTTTAATAATGTTTAATAAACAAATACTTATTTATTTGTGAACCGATTTAAAGAAAAGAAACCACCACCACCTTTTCGCCACCTTTTCGCTGCCACCTATGATAACTTTGCCGAACACAGGACAAGATTCAAATCAGAACTAGGATCGTTACTACAGATAATAGAGTCATCAATAAAATGTTAGTGGGTTATTTCATTGATGCATATGGACGGGGGTATGAAGTGTTGGTAATAGCTGTAGTTAGTCCTATTAGTTGTTAATAATAGTCCAGTTAGTCATTGCTAGTTAGTTAATTCTAGTTATAATTGAATCAAAAATATTTTTTCGTCCTCCCTTCTTTAAACTTAATATGAATCACGATTTACCTCAACAAACGTACCATTATTACCCTATCGTACCATCCTATGACGTCAGCAAACCAGACTTGTTCATGCATCGCTATTGAAGAAACTACGTTTTGCGCCTTACCTGAATTAATTTTATTCTGGGAAATCCCGTGGAAGAAACATTCACTGTGGTAAGTCGTAAGATGTGACAATGTCGAGGAAAATACGTCTTGAGGGAGTGTGAGGGAAATAAAGAATTGCCATTCCCTGCTAAAACTTTATTACCTGTGCTTACAGTTCAGTTTAGCTTGTACGCAAAATTTTAATTCTTGCCGTTAATCACAAGGATGGAAAGCTGACATTAATTATGTGAGATACAATTAAAACGAATTACGTATCAAACGCGATCGCAGTACAGGGCCCGCCATCGCCATGCGTCCTAGCTTCGATTCCTGCGCGATGGGGAATACCAATTATGAACTTAAATTTCCGTTTTCGAAATAACAAAGACTACCGTAATTTCCGTACCTCAGAGGGCACCTAAAGCCGTCGGTCCCGCTTGTTATCGATATATAGCAGTCATTAAGACATGTTGGAGGCCTTCAAGTGACATGAAAACTTTCGATACTGGATTGGCCACTAAGCTGTAAGCCTCAATAATGAGGAGAGACCCGTGCTCAGTACTAATAGGTTGCAGCCAATGCATACTTCACCACACAGATCCGATGTGAATTGATGGAGACAGACGGAGTATTGTAAACAAAAAAATATTTTATTATTTTACACCAGTCATTTGTGGACTAGCCAAGGCCCTACATAAATTTTCCTTGGTTTAACGACCCGGAGGTCAACCACCTCGCCTTTATGAGTTTTTGTTATGATCACAGGAAATCGTAGGTACTTTTGTAAGGGCATGTTACCTTAAGTTACCGAGTGTATATCGTATTATTTATTAAATTATACATAACTGTAATATTTAAAATATTAATGGGCCCTAAAAAGTTACATAATATTTTGTAATTATTTATAAAACCCTTTGTAACTAACTTGGTTCAGTATTATTGATTGGTAGCAAAAGCAATTTTAAAACATATAAAAAAATTAAAGAATGAAAAAATATATAAAGGTAAATCTTCTGAACTAAAATTGTTTTTTTACGATGTAATAATGTAAAGACATAACATTCAGTTACCTGTTTAAGTACAGATATAATATACACCTATATACCTGTTGTATTTTTTTATATCCTATATTACTCGAACCAAGGCTTGTCTGTACAATAATCCAGCCATCAAATCACTTGACTATCACTGCGGTTGTCACCTACTTACTAACACAAATAGTGCTATATAGTGCTACTAAACTAAATCCCATTGAATTCCAGCGAAGTGAACGTACTATGGCATTCGTGACATGAATTCATGTCGTTGGAATCCAACAGTTAACAGCTGCTGTCATATTAAAAGCTCTGCGTTGTTTATAACTGTCATTAAAAGTTTGACGTCGTATATACCTATTTAGGGTTGACAGATGTCGGCCATAATTTTTATTTGCGTCTCGGAAATTCCGACAACGACAATGCTATATCTTCACTAGGTACGTTCGCGTTCGATAAAAAAAATCGTTATTGCGTTTTACAGCTTTCCGCCCCCTGTGATTAAGGTGGGTACATTGCAGTTTGACGGCGAGAATTTAAAATGCCGTAAGTAAATTTTGCTTACAAACTGAATTAAACTGTAATAAATAATAAATTTGGTTTTAGGGGAAGTAGCAATTCCACTTTCTCGCCGACTGTACCAGAAGAGAGGGTTAACCTGGTTGGCTTGGCTAGCTACCACCCTCTTGCTTCAGAGGCAGTTATTTCCTTTTATCTTTCTTCTTTCGCTCTTGTCTGAAAACATATCGGTTAAACTAGTTTTTCTTTTCCAAATTGAGTTTCGTCCACATCAAGAGACGCTCATCGACCACTCACGCAAAAATAAGCACCAGTAAATTCAAATGCTTTCTAATCCTAGGCAAACCATTTTTTTTAAATCTAAATAACTTATTAATGAATTATTATATTATTACACGTCTTTGTAATACTCGATTAGGGAGAAAAATAAATATTTTATTTGGTACCATATGCGGTAGAAGGTTTATTAAATATTATTAATTTTAATGACACAAAATATTGTGCTGACTTTTTTCATATGTAACAACCCTAAACGTACTGACCTTTAAACAACTTTTCTCAGAATACCTAAAGACACATAATTCTTGCCTCAGACATCTCTGATTTAAATTAATTTTTGTTATTTCATCTGGGCTGGATTTATTTTTAATTTTAACTGCAAACTTGGTTTATATACCACCAGTTTAACGAGGTTTTTGGCCTGAAGGCAAAAAAACCGGTTATACATAATACTTGTAAGATATGTAATTGAACAAGAATAAATACATAAATCCCCAAAATCAAGTACATCTTGGGGATATCAAAACGTCTGACAACAATCCAAATACCAAAAACCATTCTAATCCCCACTAGCTTTTCTCGCTCGCGTAGAACTTTTGTTTTAGTTAACCCGTTTTTTATCCCTTTACATCAGACGACTGCAATAGAAAAAAAAATCTTTGAATACAAAATAAAATCAAAATCGGTTCATTGTGCAAAGTTATGAGATGACAAATATAAGAAAAAAATAGACGAATTGAGAACCTCATCTTTTTTTGAAGTCGGTTGAAAAAGTGTATGAACAGTTTATGTGTACTATTTCGATGTAAAAATAGATAAAGGGCGGAAGCTGACCATCCGGTTTCAATATAGGTATAAGTATAAAACAAACGATGTTCTTTGTATTTTTACCCTTCCTGCAGTTCTAATGACGTCATGTAATGTACTAGCGGATGATCAAACCAAATCAATGAAGAATAAGGGACTATTCAGACATACGAGTATCAGTGAAGTTACAGCTCCCACACAGTACCGGCACAGCGCAAAATATTCTTTCATATATTTATAACCAACTTCAAAAAAAGGAGGAGGTACTCAATTCAACTAATATGTTTTTTTCTTAAGGCTTTTTTATTTATATGCCGCGCAAGGATTCATTCAACGTCGTTAAGCACAAGAGTTTAGCAGTTCTTTTCTCCTTTCCTTTTCCTAAAGTATTCAGATTATAATTTATCAAACTTTTTTTTTTATTTTACGAGGTGTTAGTGTTAAAGTGTATTAACCTCTATTATTTCCTTGATTCAACTGCGCAGTTCTTACATATTGTCTTTATAAAATCCTTGTTAACTTACGAGGGTGCAGTAGGGTAATTTGATTACAAAACAGGTGGTTATATTGATACTTCATACTTAATTTATAACACATGTTAATCATGACACATACTTAAACACATGTAAAATATAATAATATACCCCGGTAACGTTCTTTGTTCGTTTAATCGAATTATAATAATAGGTTACTTATACATATATCAAGGAAATACATCATCTCTTTTTAGTCAGACCTCGATACGAAAAATGGAATTTTATTGTTTTCAGTATTCCTATTATAAAATTCCAATTAACTGCTTATTATGTAATTAGTAATGTCATTAAGCAAAGAAAATCCGTTTCATTACTAGGTATATCTGTGTTAATTTTTTTTTGTATTTTTTTCATGTAATTATAATTTTTTTGTATAAATGCTATATTGTACTGGAATAATATTCAAAAATATTATGTGACTATTTTGAGTTAAAGTTTTTCTTGATTTTGCGCCTTATTTTACACTACCTGTTCATAATATTTTATTGTTTTCTGTACTTATATTGAATCTGGTCTATAAAAAGAACTAAAATATTTAATAAAATAAACAAGATACAAACAAGATGTGATAAAGTATGTATTTCTTTGTACAAAGGAATTTATTATTCAACATTTACAACATTATCTGTGTTCCCTCCCTCATTAGATATTGCGCGCGTTTTCTTAAAAGTGCGGTGTTGAATAACAAGCTTAAACCTTGTACAAAAAGCTTTCACTGTGTGCGTTCAGACTGCACCGTGTACCGACACGGCGTCTGTGAGTCTATGTGTGAGTGCACCCTTCCCGTCTCGCCCAACGTAGTACTACCGCTAAAAAAAATATTCCACGCCTTATTACTTGTCCACAAGGTCGAGATTTGTTCAGGGAAGGGTTTAACAGTCGCAGGCCGTTGTGGGCGCGTGTTATTTTGAATCGCATGTCCATATACCGAGTGTGTATGTGTGTATTCACCTTGAAAAGCGCCAGTCCTTTGTGCAATGGGTTATTCGGTTAATGGCATCAAGAAAGTCAATGCCGTGGGATGCGCGCGTACGGTCAGCAAATAAGCTTGTGAGCTGTCTAGTTGATGATGCACACCATTTTTTGTGTATTTTATTATCAATGTTGTTTACGCTAATGCTTCTTAATCTCTCATTTTATGAGTTTCAGACCGGTTTATTATGGACATTAGAGTTTATGTTTTTGGCGAATATAAGTGAACTCGTTTTATGATATTAAATGTAATAGCAAATCTGTAACGTATTTATGTTATTGTAAGTAATTTTATAAGTTATCATATATTATAAAAAAACGTAGGTACCTCATTCAGTTACAAAGAATTTAAATGTAGAATGTTTAAAAAGCGATACAATATTTTGGTATTAATTTTATTAGTACCAAATTAGATAAATATTGTATTAATTTCAAGTATTAAAACATTGATTATATTATAGATTTATTAGTGTACAGAGTGTTATTTGTTATAATAAAGTAAGTTTAGTTATGTACACTTATTAATTATTTATACAATCGTAGACGGTGTTAAGATGTCATCTTCAATGGGCATCAGTGAAAAAACACTACCGCTGCGCGCGTCGTCGATTAAGAAACTAAGTGTATTTATTTATTGAATAATTTATATTAGAAATTGTGCAGTACTTTGTATTAGAATATTAGTTTGTTAATAAGTATGAGGACTTGGACAGGGACTGTTAGTGACAGTTAGTCTTAATTACTCTTATTTAGTTGTTGTTAGTAACAGCCCAGTAACGATACTTTCATCATACCTAAATGATACACGTACAATAAAATATGTTATCTTTGTGACAACAGCCTCGTTACAATTTTAAATGGATATAAAATAGAAACCCAACTTGAAGGGTACTTGAGCAGCTTTGTTGCTTATCTTATTTGCCTAAGGATAGTGTTTATATTTACTGTTTATCTTTACCTTTCATGAGGATGTTGAAGTCTTATCGCGTCATATAAAAGTAACATATAAACTAATATACGTTTATCATAAGGAAGCAAACAATGGAGTAAATATTTGGGTAATTGAACTCTGTTTTGTCAAATATTTAAAAGCCAATCTGTCTGCGACGGTTCATTGCAAATATGCTTAGTTATAAGTATATAGGGTATAACCATAGCTTGAGTTGCACATGAGTGCATTTAGCGCACTGAGTAAAGAGATATGTTGATAAATAAATAAAAATGATGTGGCGTGGACACGCAGTAAGAGTGCTAACAAATTGTCACTTTAGAACGTTGCAACACCAACTCAAGGATAGACTTCGACGAATCATATAATAAACATAAAAACCGACGCTTATAATAAGTAGGGTACAATATCCAATTGCAGTTTTTGACTTCACTAAGGAGACATAGACCATAAACCACTAACCTACTCTAGTGCGACTTTGCTAGTACTAGTAGTAGTAGCGACTAGGGAGACAGTAGCCAACCCAAGTATCGAAAGATCTATAAACTTAACAAAACCACTGAAATATTCTCATTTTCATATGTATATACTATATACTATTTGATATACATTAACTAAAAGCCCCAGATATGGCCTTCTTTAAGTTGTCTATACTATAAAATGGTTAATTATTATGCCTCCAGTACCCACAGTCTCAAAATACCCGAGCGTCCCATCCGCACTCATGCGCATGTACGCACACACGCGCGTTGCTATGGCTACACGTAGCGTGTTGAGGTAGGTCCAATACCGTTTTAACTACACTGTAAATGCTTTTTTGTAATGGTAACTTTTGAACCGTGAAAATTACTTTCAAGAGTTTGCAGGAGAACGGTTGGTAATGTAATTTTGTAATGAAAAACGTGTTGGTATAATATCGTGTAAGGGAGTCTTGCTTGTAATTTGTAACTTGCTAGTGAAAAAATAGTCTGTTGTATGTTAATAGCTGATGAATATGACAAACGATAAGCGGCGATAGCCTAGTGGGTAATTCGGACATATACTCGATGCGCGAAAAGACCAAGGCACACCTCTAACACCAACTCCGACCAACTTATGTTGGTGAATCTTAGGATTGACCGGTAAATCTTAGAACTCACCGGGGTTTGGGCTTTTACAGTTACATTTATTATAATATAAACTATTTATAATTGGTTATAATTATGTTAAAATTAAAACTTTGTACGTACCCTTTTTTATGAAAATTACGCGGGCGCAGGGGATGAAAAGCATTACGTGCTTTTAGAACCAAGCTATTATTTAAATTAAAGAAGGAGTAAAGTAAGATTTTTCATACACTAAAGTAATAGTTGAATGTCTTCAACAAATCTCAATGTCTTGAGAGCGAGACGATATAAATATCACTAATGCATTTGTTCATTGGTTGTTGGTTAATTTATTAATTCTATAACATCAACTCTAGACTACAATGTATTAGAGCTTACTTATAATGCTATTGATTATATTATCTATAATAAAAAGTAATTACGCTCTATTACGGACGCATCTATTATCAAGATATTATAGATAGATATCTATTATAATTTGCGGACTAGTAGATATAATTATGCTAGTAGGTAATGTTACAATAATATAAAACGTTATTTATCATAATAACAGGTGAATCATTTATTGATAATACTTTTTGTTGTCTCGCTATTTTTATCTTACCTACCTTATCTTACAAATTATAAATAGAAAAAGAATTTTATATACGCCAAAGTCTGTAGAAATTGCATAAGGTTTATTCCTCTGACGCATAGGTAATCTATGCTTTGTTAAATCCTAATATTAATACCTAACTTAGGAAGCAAACTGAAGAAGGTGCTTCATAAAGATGCAAAGGATGCCTCAATTTAAGGTAGATCTGACGGGTAATTTCTGAGATATCTCTACTAATCGATTTTGAAATCTGTATTTTTCTGTAAAAAGTTAGTTCTATAAAAAGTGTTCCATGACCATTAGCACCTTTTTCTCAATAGGCATTCTTTCACAATTTGAGAAGTCCAGTTTTAATAGATGACACTTCCCTCCCTTACCTTCTTTTGCCTTTACTTACCAAAGTCATTACCTGAGCCGTAAAGAACTTTTGCATTGTAATCATATTTACTTTGTTGACAAAATATTTATTTTTGTAATTACATCTTACGTGTGATTTGCAAAGAAGTAGGTAAGTATTCATTATTTTTATAAATACGTTTTGGATGATACAAGTGATTTTTCTCAAGTACATTTCACAAGAAACGATAATTAAGTTGTATTTGCTGAATAATTTTAAACCCGCAAAAATTTTATTCATTTCTGGGCAGAGAAGTAACATCTTGTTTGATTTATATCAAACTAATATCAGCTACTATTATTAGTTTAGGTACCTATTATTATCAATTTTGAGGAATTTTGTAAATGTAAGATTAATTAATATTTTGAATCTTACGTAGGTAATTACAAAACAATTACAACTTATTAAAACTATTGGTTTTTAATTGAGGTAGCAAACGAGCATGTACTAGCACTTCCATTCCGCAGCCGCCCGCGACAACTGTGACTGACCTAGTACAAGACTTAGATAGGAACTAGAATGATTCTAGTAGAATCCAGGTCTATTTAACGGATGATGTTAGGACATTAGTTGGTTACTTTGTTTATTACTCAGGGCTTGTTCCTGACTAAACCCCGAGTTATACATAGTTATATATGACTAATAATCCAGTTACCAATTATTACTAACCGATTCAATACCACTTACAGATGCGTTGCTACCCTTAAGGATTAAGATGGTCGCATGTAAAAACTCATAACCGGCTCGGTCTAGTATTATCACAATAAGAAGAGTGTAAGTGGAGTTGTTTAATTAACAATGCATATCGCTGCTCGTATGCCATTTACCTCATTCCAGACCTAAAAGCCTTGAATCCGAAATGCCATCAACCCGCTACGCTCTCGTCCGCGTTATTTATCTATCCGCCCACCTGCTGTAGCCAAACAAAGATTTCATATCATTCATACAGTGAGCTCATGAAAACATCGCTAAATGATTTAAAAAGGAGGAGGTTCTAAAATGCACTGTATTTTTTTAAGTACAATTCCGATTTTTAGCATACTTTCTTCATTCGAAATTCGGTGTTTATACTATGATTGGAACTAAAGAACGACATCTGACGATTAGTTTTTTAGTTATCCTATTTACTTTTAGAGTTATCTCTACTTGTTGTTCTTGAAGTCAGTTTTTTTGTAGAAAGATTAATAAAATTACAATATCATCTCTTTGTATAAAAATAAAAAGATACCCTTAGTAAAACTCACTCACTGAAATTTCGAATACCTACTATTTGATCTATGAAGATGAATTTTGATGAGTAATGGTCTGTTTCTGAAATCCTTTAGTCGATGATTTATCTATTCGCTAACACGTTCGGATCGATTTTTAAATTGTTACGTTTTCAAAATGATTATGTTGATACATCCATAAAAAATGCCACCTTCTTAAAAACAATTTGAATGAATACCTGGTTAAGACTAGTAATAAAACACAATTTATTTTGATTCACACAGACCCATCTAGTGCCCGATTAAGTAAAACAGTAAGTTTTAGGCACTTCTCACATTACGCTATTTATTAGCTACGCGACTGCGACGCAATCCCAAAATTCTACGTATCTGACACTTTTGACTGACACTGAAAAGTTCTCCTGTCAGTGAAAAGTGTCAGATACATACAAATTTTGGATTGCGTTGCAGTCGCGTAGCTCATAAGAGCGTTGTGTGAGAAGTGCCTAAGACTCTTCTTACACAACGCTATTTGCAAGCGACTCGGATCTTGTCAATGTATGAAAGCGACGCGTCTACGATGTGTCTCCTGTCAGTGAGAAGTGTCAAATACAGCGAATTTTGGGTTGCGTTGCAGTCGCGTAGCTAATAAATAGCGTAGTGTGTGAAGTGCCTAAATTGGTATAACCTATACTCCGTTTGCGTAGGTATGGAATTTGTTTTAATGGCAAAACACAAATGCCAGCGTTCCGCCCCTGTGATTAATGTTCATTGTAGATTGGCTGCGAGAATTTAAAATGACTTAAGTAAGTTTCGCTTACAAGCTAAATTGAACTGTGGGCAAAGGTAATAAAAAAATTTTTAGCTGAGAGGGGTAATTCCATATGGTCGGCGATTAGTATGCACATTCTATTTTAACCATTTAGTTATCACTGCCTGTCTTCAAATCATTAATGGCCCACTACTGAGCATGCGTCTCTCCTCATTAAATATTGAGTAGGCCTAGTGGCCCTAGAGCAAACTCTACCTCACTGTTTCAGTACGGATTGGTGGAGGGGTCAACAGCCTTTGCATTGTAACTGCCTTTGTGAGACATAAGTCCCGAAGAAAAACGCTTTATATAACTAATAAACACTCCGTATACACAAAACGAGACAAGCCAGAGGCATAAGGAACAAAACAACCGAAGAATTTCAATATGTATGTAGATATTGAATATTGAATGCGTTGAGTGCACTGTGGGCAAGGTCAGTTACAATGCATGCATAACTTGTTCGGTGCTTGTTGCAGGAAGTGACGTGTGGCTCCATCATAATTATATTATATTGAACCCTCAGACCAATAAACTATAGACCGCGTGCCGTGAACAAAAGCGTGAAGCCGGCAAAAGTGTGCCTAAAACACACATCGGAACCAATAGAATGCCCTAGTTTGAACTAGAACAAATTTAAACTTTATTTTTTGGAACACAAAGCTTCATTCATTTTTTATTATTTAGAACACAAAAGTCGTTTTGGTGTGAGTGCCGCCGTGTGTATTACAAGGCGAGGCGTACTTTTTGCCGGCTTCACGCTTTTGTTCACGGCACGCCGTCTATAATTTATTGGTCTGAGATTGAACCTTATTGGGACGGTATACAATGCGACCAATTTCAGGACGCATAACAAATGCGATAAAATTCAGTCCTTGCGTGTTAGGGCTAGCTTTTGGGAGCTTGACCAGACTTTCTTAGCCGGCAACGTGTCAGTGATGCGTTTGGTGACCATAAGCGATAGTGACCAAATGCCATCAGGTGGGTTTTCTGCACGTTTGTCGGCATGCCTTTTTTGTGAGTCATTTGGAAAAAAAGTACGTCACCCCACCTATAATATGCGAGTGAAAACTGTATTCAAATCAGTTCAGCCATTTCTGATATTATCAGGAACATACAGATAAACAGAGAAAGCGACAAAAAAAGACTATTCCATTTAAGTAATTAAAGGATCTATAGCGGTCATCATAAGAATCCCCATTAGATTTATTAATTAGGTAGGTATATCATAACAGCTAGTTGTCCCCTCGAGGCTTCCCCTGCGTGGAATTTTTATATCAGTTCCCCCCCTTTTTAGCCCTTTAGAGGAGAACTTTCAAAAGCCTATTATTGCTAGACTTCACTCCCCAAGGAACATGCGTGCCTCAAACAGCGTCATGCGATCAGTACTTAGTTTCGGATACCTATGCGTTGTCTGTCAGTCACTCACTCAGTAACGGAAGAGTGTAATATTGATTGAAGTATGGTCACGCCTCATTAAACCGTTTACCACATCAAACATAAATTCTAACTAAAAATAAACTTTAAAAACCAACAAATTAATGTAACCATTTTGTTTTAATTATAAAATTACAATACAATAGCAATCGCGTCGTTCTTGAACTGCTCCAGAAATCAACTGTTTCAGTCAGTTTACATAATATTGAATTAATTGAATAAATTTACCGCGAGGTTAAGACACCGGCCTGTTGTGGCAAATTGCCTGTTGCTGCAATATGTGTTTGTCTTGGTAACAAACATGCCGTTGTAGAAGTAAAGAACATTGTCTCTTTGTGATCGTCAAATAAAATCTAACTATCAATACAAAATCTAACTTAAACAAAGCTGAGCACAATTACGACCGTAACAAGTCCACATACTTTGGATTAATTTATATGTTTTTTTTTTATTTAAACCATTTCATATCATTAAATTGACAACTATTCAATCAAACTAAATTTCAACCTCCAATGATCTAATAACCAATAGACTTTCCCACTGCTGGACTCGAATATCCTCACACAGAATGAGGAATGCAGCCTTTAGTCCACTATGTTAATCAAGTGACAATTGGTTACAATTTTCTCCGTGATGTTGTACTCGTAACTTGTAACAGCTTTGAAATTATTACGGAGTAAATTTTCTTTAACCGAACAAAATTTCAATAGTTTAAATGCTTAATAGAGAAGAGATTTACTCTAAATACTGGGTCAATACCAGCGTGTAATCTGAATAAAAATATGTCATAAATTATAACAATTTACAAAATACCGATAACATGTTACTAGCAATGGACATTAGCATTCGTTGCCCTTCGGATGCGTTCGCCATCATATCTGTAATTCCTTGTTGACACGCAATAAACAGAGTACCTTGAACAGTTATCAGCTTAACATGACACATATAAAAGAAAATAATGTACCTAAGACTAAAAGAATAACCTTGTTTCTTCAGTGCACTGAAGTTGTAATCTTTTGATAAAAACTCACTAGCAATACTCGTTCTTCTGTCATAGTTACAAGGATTAGAATCACAAATATTGAATGTTGCAAGTTGAAGGCACTTTCCAGAAGGGTTGTATGCAGTTTACCTGATAAATACGGTCTGACCTAATCTCGACATAAAACTAAGTATACATTCTGCACAATGAAATTTCTCAATAATATGCTAATATTGGACAAGGTGACGAGATTTGAGGGCTTTGCACCGCCAGTTGTTTGCTGCGAAAATAAACAACACAATCTCCGTAAATAATGTTACATACTTTTTTATGAATAATTTCTTTATTTGAAATAACAATGATTACACACCTTGAATGGGTCAACGTTTTCAAAGAGTATAAAGAATTGTTAATGTAATAATTATGATTAAAAGTTATTGACTGCGATTTGTGAAGAATTTTCCGATAACACGTAAATCCATCTTACAAAATAAATAAGTTATGTGCACAGCAAATATCGTGTAAAAATATTTTAGAAGCAATGGTGAACTCCATTAATAATATATCTAATTCAGTACCTAATAGGTACTTTTTATATCTGTGACCGAATTACATTATGAACCAAGCTAGAAATTTGAGAACCAATATTTTTTTTCCTTCTTTCTTCTCTCTTAACCGTAACCCATGATAACAGTACCCTATGGGTGATGTCTGTATGTAGTATTTTTGATGTCCATAATAATTATGTAGACCTCATACAATCAGCTGGCTCGTCTGCCCGACTTTCGGTTATTGTTCGACCTTGCAGCCTAGTTGGTAACTTTGCCTGCAGAGAGGGGTTCTGGGTTTGATTCCGGCAGGGGCTGATTTTTATTTGACAGTCTGTTTTCGGGGTACGACTGTTAGTGATGTAACTAATGTGTGTATTGTGAATCCCAGTGTTTACATAACAAATACGCATCTTAATATCATTTGGCATGAAGCTACGGCGTGACGGCGTGAACCAGAAAGGCAATGTTTGTCATCCATCAGATGACAAAACCGAATTTGGCGTAAGGACAATTGTTGCATCTCCCCGGCCCCTCGTACAAATTTAGGTCAGTGTGTTAAGGATGCTTGTGTTTGTACGTAAATATTGTCTGACCGAGTTTTTATCATTTGTTTTTAATGAGCATTCGCGGTCACCGTTAGCGTAGCGATGTTTGGATACTTAATACCTTGTTATTGTATGATGAGGTTATTTTAATTATTACTTTTTACTGCGGTGAATTGAGGTGTTAATATATCGGCGGTTTGAGTCTATAAGTGTTTGCCAAGTTTAGTACCAAGTATAGGTGAAAACGGTGAAAAAAATTCTTAAGCGATTCGGAGGGCACATAAAGCCGTTGGTCACTGTTGCTATCGTTAGGTAATAATCGTTAAGCTATGTTGGGTACCTTCAGACAGCATAAAAACTGGAGTAATGTAGGATTATGCTCTAGATTTCCTCAGTAATAAGGAGAAACATGTCGTAGGTAGTAGTAGTATCGAGCCATTAGTGGGATAAATCCACTACGGCGCGGCGGGCGGCGTAGCGAAACGGAGGGTTCTGATTTCGACTCTTATGCATATGTCATGTTACAACAATGAGGTGTATGTACATGATATTTTTATTTAAAAAATAAATCTGTCATAATATTATAGTACCTACTCGTAATATGGAACGAGGTAATAGTAGTAGTCGATACAAGAGTTTCAATAAGTGGTAAAAATGATACATAATTATTATATTAAGATTTATACATTGTAATAACGATAAAGGATTACATCAGTTGTTTACTCAATTAAAAGAGTAATTAAATACAAAATTGCATAACTAAGGACAAAAATAAGTACTTTTCCTGCCCTTGGATCGCTTACATTGTACCGAGTTACGTACTTAATTATAATTTACGGTACCTAGTAAAAGTTAGTGATCTATAATTGAGTCGTCGAGAATATTTAATTGTCAGTCCCCGCTAAAACAAATGTATTATCTGCGCTCACAGTTCAATTTAGATTTTAAGAAAAATTTACTTAAGGCATTTTAAATTCTCGTCTTCAGTCTACAATGGACCTTAATCACGGGGGCGGAAAGCTGGCATTAGTGTGGGTTGCAATTTAAATTAAATCCAGTTGAAACGCGAACGAAATCTAGTAGTAAATAAAGAATATTCTCAAACCAGTTGTCTAATTATATCGGATCAAAAACATCGCATAGGTGAATGTCCTTTATCCTCCATCTCACCTTCTCGAAGTCTGTTCACTTGTAAATTACTTCAATATGGAATATTTCATAAATATAGATAATATCAGCTGTTCACTGCCCATCTCAGCACCGGTCTCTTCTTATTGAGGAAGACTACAGCATACTCCACCACTCTGCTCCAGTGCGGATTGGTAGGTTAGTGGACAAGGCAACCTAAGCATCGACAATTTCCTTGCCACCGAAGGCCTACACAGGTTAATGTGTTATCTATCTATACAAATCGGGACTGACTCTGAAGCATTCACCCATGCAACTAGACAAAATAAATGGTGCAAATAAATAACGTTTCTAAACTCGCTAGTTGCTGTTATATTCTTAGGCTTTGTTTTTTCGATACCTAGCACATTTGTTAGTTACAAAATGTATATTTGGATTTCTCCGATTTTCTTTGAAATAAAACAAAGTATCAATTTCATAGTGTTAAGAGGTGTGCACACTGATAATTGCAGATATGAGATTTGGGTTCCGTTAGAGTGATGTTATTCCTTAACTTTAATCCTTGGACAGACAGCTTGCCGTGCCTTTCGCGAAAGCACAAAAACATAAACGCCAGCAATAAACTCTATCCACTTTAGCTAGCTTCACATTGGCACTAGTTGGTTACTAACAAGTTGTCACCCCTAGGGTAGGGTAGAATCTACTACTGCGAAGCTAAAAGTTCTGGGTTAGATTCATAGCAGAAGCAGATAACTAGATAACAATTAATGTTTGTTCTTAGGTCGCACTTGCTAGTGATGTCAATCCATGCTGCCCTAGGCACAGGGATTTTACACTATGAACATGGTCTAAATATGAGTGTGCATTTAACTAAATGTATTCCCGATGAAGCTTGCATAACTTCCACCTGGTCATTAATTAGCTCTTTTTGGGCTTCCCAAAAGTAGGATCAAGCCGGCAGGACGTCGGCCATCTGGACAGCATGAAGATTAACAGTCCGCCTTACCGGACCGACCACAAAACCCGACAACACTAAGGCCCTTATTGCTCACCTCAATGATCGGGACATTTTAACGGACCGCGTTAGAGGCCCCCGAAGAGGAGAAAATGTCCCGAAGGTTCCACACAACAAAACAAGGCGTTGTGAAGACCTAGTGATTGCATAACTCGATCGATCAGACATGAGCCATGAACCATGAACGATGAGTCAATAAGTCTCATGAGCGTAACTTAATTATGTCGTATATAAATTGTACAGATAGTGGACAACCCTCTTTAAGTAACTCGGTGTACGCATTAGAGATAAAATTCATGAGCTAAAGATCCTATTTCGCAGCCATTGCCTCCAGGTTAACCCACAAAGTCACATTTCAAGGATAGACCGTTAGGGTACAACCACACTACGGTATACCTACGGCCGAATTTAGCGCGTCATTTTATTTTATTGTCATCATACTTAAAACTAGTTATAGGTATTCACGTTTCATAGTGTGTGCATGAATTTATCGCGTTAGGACGTTGCAGTAAGTTTACGGTTAATGCAATGAAGAATAAGTAAATCAATAAAATCTGTTACAATACTGTCACACCGATCCGTCAAGTTTAAAAAATTTGTTACAATTCAGTCTGAGTTAACATCTAAGTGTCACACAATCTACCAAACAGTGGCGGCTGTCCCTTGAGTGCGCTCGTGCGCTGAACCACCACATTTGAATAAATAATAAAAACTATTATTATTTTATTTATAAAAATATATTATTGTTTTATCTAATCTATTAAAAATAAACGAATTATTATTTTATCTCGTTTAAAATAATGACGAAACAATTTTAAACTCTTTGCTAAAGTATTAAGATTTACTTTCGCTATAAAGAAAAGTTCTCGTGCGCATCGGCGAGCGCACGGGACTGCTGGTACAATTTCTATGTGATACGAGAAAACACGCCTGGCGCGTGAGACAAAAGATAGTTCATATCGCCCCATAGAAAATGTACGGAGCATTTAGCCTGATCCCGTGCGGCGCACGGATAATCCGAAGATTACCGAGAGCGCCCGAGGTTTGATTTGACGAAATTCGTCGCCGGGGCCGGCGCGGGAACGACCAGCCATATTAAATTGACCTCTCGTGACGCGTTTATTTATTATTTACGTCCGTAATAATTAGTATTTAATTGTTTTTGATTTGTTTTTTACTAAGTGAGACAGTGTTTCTGAGTGAAAATGAGCGTAAATATAGACTATATTAAAGACAATAACAAAGCTTTTGAAAATAAAGTTTGTAAAAAGTGGCCGGACCACCAAGGCCTTCATTAATCAGTAAAGTGCACCACCAGTTTGACGACCCACCAGCCGCCACTGCTACCAAATGTCAAAAATTCGTAACAATTTAGCATTAGCTAACTGTGAAGTGTCACACCAATCTGCCAGGTGTCCAAAATGAGTTACAATTCAATTCAGCGTGTGTCAACTGTTAAGTGTCACACCGATCAGCCAGATGTCCAGACACCCTTACCCACATGTCAAGAACCCGCCGCGCGTTCACCCCATCTTTGGGCGTCATTCGATGGCAATCTCCGCCAAGTTTAACAACGTAAACAATATTAGTGGGAACTCGTCTTTTTATTTATCACGCTTGTTTTAATTTTATTTTTAAGGCTCTCAACGTAAACACGTCGCCAAGTTATTACGTGTGGTTATTGAATAAGAATTTCATTATCAGGTCGGCGAAGGAAAACGTCGTGAGGAAATCTGCACACCTGAAAGTTCTTCATAATGCTCTCATAAACGACCCGAATAGCGCAATGGCTAACACGCCAGATCACTGTTCCACGGGTCCTGGGTTCGATTCCCAGTGAAGTGGGAAGTTTGAAAGATGATTTTGAATGTCTGTTCTCGGTCTGGCTATGTGTCCTTGTCTTGTGTGTTGTCCATTGCACCCACGACACAGGAATTCCTAGTGTGGGGCTATGAGTGTGAATCGTATTGTGAGAGGAGGCCCGTGCCCAGCTGTGGGACAGTTATGGGTTGCGATGAAAAATTACTTTTGAAATAAAACTTTTAATGGGTTTGTATGGAAAGAATTTCATGAAATGAAAAAGTGTTCCGAAAAACAAACAACTTTAATGTATTTCTCTCTTTGTTTCTTTTCCACTTTATTCGATGAAAAATCGATCGATAGGTATATCTCTTTCTCTATATGGGTTCCCCTTCTAATTTATTAAATGAAAAACATCGATCAATATATTTCTTTCTCTGTCTTGGTATTCCATCTGCCAGGGGCGTGCGGTCCTTGTAGGCATAAATGCAGTGCATTACTTGCCATTTACGATATTTTAATATAACGTTTGTACGTTTTAGATGACTTTAATTAACAGTAAATAAATGAATATACAAAATATAATAACTTAAAAACTCCTAATATTTTATAAATAACACCTATTTGTAAACACAAACGCCTGCCGTTTGATGATAGCAACAACTAATTTATTATGTATTATCTATGAACTAATGCCTCCTGCCACCGCGGTCGGCAGGAGATTTGTTTGCATGTGTGTAGTAATTTTGGTGTCCGTACACAGTTCGCAAACGCACACATTCATATAATATCTATAGCAAGGCATGCTGGCAGGCTTTCGAACCGAACACGTCCTCGGAAGTAATCGGACATTTTCGTGCTTATAATCCGAGGAAATCAGGTATGCACATTACGCATTTTTGTTTAGTAGGGTTATATTTCGCGCCAGCCATGTTTATTTTATTACTTTTCATGTGACGAGCTTACGTATTACATAATTGTTTGCGAATTGCGAGTTATTAATATAGTTTTCATATAAGATTTTTTCATTTTAACATTTGAAAGTGCGTACATTTAATAGTTTATTACTGAGTTACTATAATAATTGTAGTGATTTGCTTTTACTAGTGCTAGTCTGTTGAATTTTTTAAAATGTTGGATTGTGAAGTTTGTGTGGATAATGTGTGTTTACTAAAACTTAAAAATAACAAGTTCTCACTATTGTCATTCAGTGAAAAGAATCAAATTGTGTCTAAAGGTAGGTGTGTACCCGAGTTACAAAATTTAAACCAGCAAAAAGGGAATGTAACTCGAAAGTTTCATGTCAAAAGTTATGAAACGTATAACTAGCTGTGTGGTTGTGTACACACGACTAAATTATATTGTTTTCCTTGCATATTGTTTAGTAATTCTAGTACAGTGTGGACTGATTCAGGATATTCAGATTTAAATAAATAATTGCATTAATTTACATCGGGATTTTTAGTAATCTCAAGTAACCAGAACCTTGAATATGTGAAAATTGAAGCTGACTAGGTGAGTAATTATAATATTTTAGCTTATTATTTTATTTATCAGAATTTCTTCCGCTGCGACGATCGATCGCTGTTTTGTCTGCGTTGCCGTAGAAGATGTACATGAATAGTATTACATAAACTTCTTCTATTGGAACTGTTTCCGACTTAGAGATCCTTAGCGTGGCTGTGCCTATGCCTAAAATCTATAAAAGAAAATGTTTTTGTGACCGAGTACTTCGCCGCATACCCTGTGTCATAATCCTGTGCACGCCACTGCCATCTGCATGATGTTATTCATCCCATTCTTAAATTAACCAGAATACAAATTATCATTCCTATCGCGTGAACTTGACTATTATTTTGTTGTGTTAATTCATTACGTATACTGCTTTTTAATTTATGTTTTATTTTATTAACATCACATACGAACAGTCGAACCTGGTGGTAAGTGACCATCGTTACCTATGAAGCGTCGGAGATTTTGCCGGTGTTTAGAATTGTAACCAAATTCCATAACATCACAGATACTTTATTAAATTTATTTCTATTTGTAGATCGCAACGGGTCTACAAAAAGCCGCAGAACACGGTGATCACTTATCATCAGGTGTCTTCTCTTGAAAGAATGAGACCACCAAGTAACAGGACTAATCACTAGTCCCTGTCCTCACACTTATTAACAAACTAACCAACTAACATTTTAACACCATCTGTTCATCTGTTCACTGGAATAACCATCGCAGACCATACATTGCGTCTTGTTCTATGTCGGTCAGAGTTGTAATGGGCGGCAGCGGAAGGGTGGTGCTGCATGCTCGTTTGCTATCTTAATTCTGAAAAAAAAGTGTAAGATTTTTCCGCGACGGTTATGGAAATATATGCTATTGGCTGAGCCCAGTCATAAACAGGCTCTTATTGGTGAAACAGTTTTATTAATTGCAGTCAATATGGTGCCAGCTGTCACACGTAGGTATGTCAGATATGTTCAAGTGTTAGAGATAGAGTCCAAGTGCCACAATGCAATGTAACTTCGTTCTTCATTCGTTTACTTCTTTCATTTCGTTTAACGGAGTGTTCAACAACACTCATGCATCTTTTATTAATAAAATTTCATAAATAATTGAAAATAGTTTACATAGTGTTTAATTTACCAAAGAAATTAGGAGCAATAACAATAAACCTCAGAATATCGATGTTGATGCAAAACTACCCGTAATCAAACAGCATACAGTATAGAATAGCTTAATAAGTCGTTTGAATAAATAAAGGTTTCCGGTATCTTTTGATGAATGCATCAACTATCAATCTCAGTAGTCAAAACTTTAAAAATAGGGCTGACAAGAATAAGATTAAAGAATTTATATATTCTTATATAAGTGATAATACTTTTATGACAAAAAACAATAGGTAAGAGAATTATGTATGTATGTTTATATAAATTATGTAACACGTCAAACGATGTTAGGTTAGGTTATATCTGCATGAACAGTTTTAAGATATTTACCGTACTATTTCGATACCATAAACAACTGTTACGTTTTCCTGTAGGTTAACCCAGACTTACATACCCTCAAAATTTAAATTCAAACCGTTACTATATAGGTACATATTATAAGCTACGATGAAATGTTACTGACGTAGTACTTATGCATTTTCTTCTTCTTTTTCTCCTTCTAAAATCTTCAAACAAAAAGCATAAATTAATTAGCTCTTAAATATTGATACTAAAGTTGTCCTAAATCCATTACTGTGAATATAGCAACGTGTCAGTGCCAATTAATGCTCTCCTAATCTAAGGATTTTATTCTTCTGTCGTTCAAATAATCTCCATGTTTAAAAATACCATTTCACCAGCCCTGAAAGGATGCACCCAAAATAATAAAAGGATGTTCCGTTGGCGCGCCGTCGGATTTTATTCCGTTTAAGAAAGGGGTTCGATTTGAAAATAGAACGCGGCGGAAATTGCTCGCGAGTGAATCACTCGTTATGCCTTCTGATTGGTCGAAATGTTATAATCGTTAACAAGTCTCGCTGTTGTCCTGTTGTATGATTTAATGTTAACTGTTTAGGAGTTATACCTATATTAGCTCTTAAACGTTTTACATCATGTTTGGTAGTACAATTATAAATATAGAATATATTTTGACATTAAATTTAATTGTCAGTTAGTGGTTGCCGGGTTCGCTTTTGTAGAATAGCACCACTCCTATCTCTTCCTGGGATGTCGTAAAAGGCGACTAATAGGACTCCAGGAGACGGGCAGCAGCGTCTTCCTGTGTAATGCCAACATCTTCTGCGGTCACCAACACGCACTAGCCAAGCGCGGTGACTACCTGGCTAAACCCCCTTATGGTAGCCGCATATAAACCCCGGCCCCCAGTCCCCGGCAGCTCCGCTATTCCTGGTTATGGTAGCGGCCACGGTAACGGAGCAGGGGGTGCTAAGAATCTCCGGCAGAGATCAGGCTACCAAAACCGACGACCTCTGCACCTGGCAACATACAACACCAGGACACTGAGGACCGACGACAAGATAAAAGAGCTGGAAGAAGAGATAGACAAGTTAAACTGGAGTATTGTGGGTTTATCTGAAGTCCGAAGACAGGGTGAGGACACGATAATACTCAAATCCGGAAACTTGTTCTATCACCGGGAGGGCGAACACCTGTCCCAAGGTGGTGTCGGGTTTCTCGTCCACAAGTCCCTCGTCAACAACATTGTGGAAACCGGGAGCGTGTCGGCAAGGGTAGCGTACCTGATACTCAGAATATCCAAGCGGTATTCGTTGAAGGTCATCCAGGTATACGCGCCGACTTCGACACACCCCGATGATGAGGTTGAGGTCATGTATGAGGACATTAGTAGAGCCATACATACCTCTAAAGTTCATTTCACAGTTGTGATGGGGGACTTTAACGCGAGACTAGGCGTGCGAAACGGCGATGAGATGAAAGTGGGACCCTTCGGATTTGGGAGACGGAACCACCGAGGACACTTGCTGGCAAACTTCTTGGAGAGGGAGGGCTTATTTATGATGAACTCCTTCTTCAAGAAGAAGCCCCAACGCAAGTGGACTTAGATAAGCCCTGATGGTTCCACGAAAAGCGAGATAGATTTCATACTGGCGGACAAACGGCACATATTCAATGATGTCTCTGTGATCAACAGGTGTAAAACCGGTAGCGATCACCGCCTTGTGAGAGGCACATTGAATATCGATGTGAAGCTGGAACGGTCACGCCTTATGAAGTCTACGCTCCGCCCAACACCTGTCCAAATCCAGGGTTCCGAGAGCTTTCAGCTCGAACTCCAAAACCGTTTCGCGTGCCTGGAGTCGTGCAATTCAGTGGACGAGTATAACACCAGGATGGTAACAACCGTTCAAGAGGTAGGGTCGAGGTACTTTAAGACCCACCCCAGTGGCAGACCTCCAGTTCTCTCAGAACATACTCTCGGTCTTATGAGGGAGCGACGGGAACTATGCGTCCAGTCTTCAACCTCTATGGCAGAGTACAGACGGCTCAATAAACAGGTCTCGAAGAGCCGGCGACGCGATTTGCGAAGGAATAACGCAAATCGTGTTAAAAACACGATTGAGCGGAACCAGGGCTCCAAAGTGTTCGCCAGGGACCTGTGTATTGGCCAAAGTCAGCTTACGAGGTTGAAGACCGAGTCCGGTACCATAGTCTCGTCAAAACCCGAAGTTCTGAGAGAAACGGAGAGCTACTACGGACGGTTGTATGCCTCCTCGCAAGCTCCAAGTCCTCACAAGGAGAGCGACAAGCGAGCCAAATTAACCCGACATTATACCGAGGATATCCCGGACGTCAGCCTGTATGAGATTAGAGAGGCCCTCAAACAGCTTAAAAACAACAAGGCACCGGGAGATGACGGAATCACAACAGAGCTGCTAAGAGCTGGAGGGAAACCCCTCCTGGTGGCGCTCCAGAAGTTGTTCGATTCCGTTATCAATACTGGAACTACCCCGGAAGCGTGGAGCAGAAGTGTAGTGATCCTGTTCTATAAAAAGGGCGATAAGGCCCTTTTGAAGAACTATAGGCCCATTGCACTTCTGAGCCACGTTTACAAGCTGTTTTCGAGGGTGCTCACTAACCGCATTGCACGCAGGCTTGACGACTTCCAGCCTCCCGAACAAGCAGGATTCCGAAAAGGCTACAGTACCATAGACCACATACATACGCTACGGCAGATTATACAGAAGACCGAGGAGTATAATCTGCCGCTATGTGTTGCCTATGTGGACTATGAGAAAGCCTTCGATTCTATCGAGACCTGGGCGGTACTAAGTTCTCTCCAGCGGTGCCGGATTGACTATCGGTATATCGAGGTGTTAAAATGTTTATACGCATCAGCCACCATGTCCGTCAGAGTACACAACACAGTGACGAACCCTATCCAACTGCAGAGGGGTGTCAGGCAAGGGGATGTTTTGTCCCCAAAACTGTTCACCTCTGCGTTGGAAGATATGTTCAAGCTGTTGGAGTGGAAACGACGTGGCATTAACATCAATGGCGAATACATAACACATCTTCGATATGCCGACGACCTAGTCATTCTGGCGAGTTCCGTGGAAGAACTTAGTACTATGCTCGGGGACTTGAACAGCGCCTCACAACGGGTAGGTCTTAAGATGAACATGGACAAGACGAAAATCATGTCAAATGTCCATGTCACACCTGTACCGGTTGTTGTTGATGGCGCTGCTCTCGAAGTTGTTGACGAGTACATTTACCTGGGACAAGTGATCCAAATGGGTAAGTCCAACTTCGAGAAAGAAGTCACTCGTAGAATCCAACTCGGATGGGCTGCATTCGGGAAACTGCGTCATATCTTGTCGTCCAAAATACCTCAGTGCCTGAAGTCGAAGGTGTTCGAGCAGTGTGTGTTGCCAGTGATGACATACGGCTCCGAGACGTGGTGCTTCACTATTGGTCTGATGCACAAGCTCAGAGTCGCTCAGCGGGCTATGGAGAGGGCTATGCTCGGTATTTCTCTGCGTGATCGAATCAGAAATGATGAGATCCGTAGACGAACACGGTTAACCGACATAGCCCAGAGAATTAGCCGACTGAAGTGGCAATGGGCCGGCCATATAGTTCGGAGGACCGACAACCGTTGGGGAAGAAAGGTCCTCGAATGGAGACCACGTCTCGGAAAAAGGAGCATAGGACGCCCCCCGACCAGGTGGACTGACGACCTGATGAAGACGGCGGGCATCCGCTGGATTCAACGGGCTCAGGACCGGTTAGGGTGGCGCCAGTTAGGGGAGGCCTACGTCCAACAGTGGACATCAAAAGGCTGATGGATGGATGGATGGATGGATGGTCAGTTAGTGTATAATTATCAGTTAATATTTTTGCCATCTCACGGTAACATTTATATACAAAATTTATTGACGAGTTTTTTAATGTTATTTATTATTGGTAGATAAATTTAAATCACATCGATCAGTGATAACATCGATGGTACATATACGTATTTTGATTTTATTACTATTTGAGTGTTTTGATAAAAAAGTTTGTTAATTGAGAATTCTTTCAGTTTTTATAAAGTACCTAAAATGAAAAAAAATTGGAAGACGAGCCACGGAAATATTACATAAGTATTGATTTGCGACATTTTCAGGAGAATGCAAGAGAAAGTAGTAGTAGTAGTACCCACTAACAAGTAACACCTACTAAAATTTTTATGTATTTCTACTCACCACACCATACTTCATCGCACTACATAACGAAAAAAATACAAACAATCCATTCATCCAATCAAATTAAAATTAGAACACAATTCATTTTTTTCTGCTGGCAGTTCTCCCCTCAATTTTGAAATTCGAACGTTAAAATAAAATGAATTATTATACAAACTCGCAGAATTCAATTCACCGCGGCTATAAGCTATAAACAGTGCAATTGCAACAAAAGCAAGATGGCGTCGTCTGCCTGTCCGTGAACCTCGGCGCTAAATTTACACGCCAGTCATCCGGTGCGCATAGAGTAATTACGCAGAAGGTCCAAAACCGAGGTCTTATTGTAACCAAGACGAGTTGTATCTATGCATTTTCGTGTGTATAATGGAAAATTATTTTTATCTGACAGAGATTCATGAGATGGTCTAGTTAGATTATGTTCCCGATTGAAATTGAGGGAGTAAAGATGTTTAAATAATTAATAAATACCTATCTATCTATTTTTTAACCTTGAATAGTTTTGTTTATTTTATTTAGTTTACAGATTTTTTAAATGGTTTTATAATAAAGTTGCAAATAAAAAATAAATAGGTATTATTTGCATTTGGTCATAGTTAACCGTAGTACTTAGTTAAGTATGTTTCTTTTGACCATTTTAAGAGAACAAAACGTCATTGGAACACCAACCCGAACTCAATATTTTTTTATCTTTAATTCGACAGACAAATAGGTACGCAAGTCAAGATGCCTTTATTCACCAAACAAATAAATCCCTCAACAAATCAGGTGCCATACAATTGCCGTAGCCATAAAATGACTTCAAACCAGTGACTCTTCTGGATAATCTGTGGCGGGATGACTAAGGAGAGATGCAGTGCGAAGGTCTTCGCTGGCCAGTGACTGCAGGCGACCCTGAGCTCGGTTCCTAGTTGAAAGAATGCGCTTTTGACTTATATTGTAATACGAAAACGTTCACACGAGAATAAAGGATGAAAGGCATTCGATATCGGCATCTTCTACCGTTGCTGTTTGGTAATTATTTGTAATCTGGTGCAGTTTGCTCAAAATGTAAATATGATTAGAGCTTACGAAGAAGGAATCACGGAATTGTATCCACCAGAAACGTTGTTAGTACTTCGCTACGGCGCTCGTAGGAGTCTTCCGTAATTGTAATCCGTAACCATGATTTTAGATTACAGAAGCGCTGGCGTAGTTTGGCGTAGAAAAGTGTTTGTGAAAATCATTTCATTTTACCCTTCTCCCCCCAAGAACGCTATACCCTGTCTCTGAAGGCTCACTTCGGGGCATTTCCAGGCTTCCAAGTGTAATTGTAGCCTGTAACTGGTAATCTGTCTGGTTTTAGATTACGGAAGTGATGACATTATTTTCATTGGCTATGAACCCCCAGTAATCATGTCACAGACCCTAAAGAGATTCATGGACCTTCCTTTCAGTCCATGCTTAGCGGCTCACTCTAGCTAAGACCATAAACTCGTTTATAATCAGAACTATTTTGCCGACTCCATAGTCTCGTTAGTAGTAACCCTGTAACTGAAGCGAAGAATCGAGGTTTGATTCTCGGCTGGTACTGTGTGGTAATGTGACAGATAAATGTCTATTTTTGGGCACGAATTGACCACAACCGAGAGGATGAAATCCTAGTGTGAAGATATGATTGTGAAAGTGTAAACCAATTGAAGATATGCCTCACATATTTGGACAATCCTTACTAATATTATAAATGTGAAAGTGTGTTTGTTTGTTTGTTTGTTTGTGACGCTTTCACGTCGCAACAAAGCTATTATATGGTAAGGTTTATGTGTGTGGGGATAGTTAGGAGGGTGGAGAGTGACGTAGGCTACTTTTTACCGCGGAAAAACATCCCATTCCCATGGGAAGATCGATGTTTTGTTAGTTACTAGATATTTATTTTCGGAGTTGCCAATAGATGGCGTTAACAAAATTCATTTGCAAGTTCTGAATTACGCTATCAAATACTACATGTAATTTACTTAAGTCATAGGCAAATGTAATAGGCTACTTTAGCTCTGCCTCGAGAACTCCCCGCTCCGGCTGTATTCAGTGTACCGCCCGCCCGCTGGCACTATCCTGTTGGCTGATGTCCGCAAGTTGCTGGACTCGCCGACACCGGTGGTGGGCGCGGGCGACTGGAACTGCAAGCATCCGGGGTGGAATAGCCTAGCTGCCAACAGAAGTGGAAGGCTACTTTTTGATGCCGCTGAACAGCACGGCTACACTGTCGAGTGTGTTGCACACCGTTACCGCGGCTCTGAATAAGAGAGAACGCGTGTGTGCAGTATTCCTCGACATGGAAAAGGCGTTCGATCGTGTTTGGCACGACGGCTTTCTCTACAAGGTCTCGCAGCCGTCGGCGCCCCGGAGTGCCGTTAAGATGATCTCCAGTTTCCTCGAAAATAGAAGCTTCAGAGTAGTGGTTGAAGACGCCGAATCCACCGAGCGTCCGATCGCAGCCAGCGTCCCGCAAGGGAGTTGCCTGTCCCCGGTCTGCTACGCCTGCTACACCGACGACATTCCGGCGGCAGGGGGGGCGTCGCTTGCCCTGTATGCCGATGACGTGGCGTACATCACCACGTCGCTGAATAGAACCCACGCCATTGTCAAGATGCAGCGTGCGCTTGATGCCCTCCCCGAATGGCTCGCCGCGTGGAGACTGTCGGTGAATGTCGGGAAGACGCGGGCTGTGAACATAGGAGGATACCTCAACAGGCGGGACCCTACTCTGGAGCTTCATGGACAAGATATCCAATGGGCCCCACAGCCCAAATACTTGGGCAAAATCGACGGAAGACTCTCGATGAAGCCACAGGTTACGAAAGCCGTCGCGAATTCCAGAAGTGCGATGGCAGAAACCAGTGCTCTCCTCGAGCCTCCCTCTCGGACTGAAGCTCGGGGTCTACAAGACCTACATCAGACCCCGCCTCACGTACGCGGCAATGGCGTGGTACGCGCTCGCCAGCGAACCGCAGCGCAAGAGGATGCGCGCAGTTCAGGCGATTGCGCTCCGCCGGCTGACTGGTGCGCCGAGGTACATCAGGAACGCCGTCATCCAGAGGGACCTTCGAGTCGAGAGCCTGGACGACTTCATCGAGCGATTGGCACGCAACATGTTCGGGCGTGTCGACGCGTCGCGGTTCCCGCATCTGCAGGACCTGGCGCCGCTCCACACCCGTCCACCGGACCGCTGGGCCTTCCCGCGCGACTTGCTGGTTCCGCGGGACGGGCCTAGCACTGACTGATACTGGGGCTTCGTAAGTCGTCGCCCGACGCTGATCGGCTCCTGCTGGGCTTCCCACCAGCGGGATTCACCCGGTAGGGGCTCGATCGCCTGGACGGCGCGAAGATGAACCCCATCCCGTTTAAGACTCTGTGGCCTGTAAAAAGGTCACCACTCACCGGACTTGACCTATTGGTTAACCACAGATGGACAACCAAGGGCCTTAGGGCCCAACCCAAGGACTGGCCCGTTTTAACGGGCCGCGAGAGACATCCCCAAAGGGGAACTAACTGTCCCGAGGGCTCCACACACCTCAGACAGGGTGGAGTGAAGAGAGCGAGTAGTAGGCTACTTTTTTGCCTAAATTCCTACGGGAGCGGGACCTACGCGGGTGTTACCTACGGGTCCCGAAGCGAAGCGCGGGCGGTTCTCTAGTTAGATATCTAAAACTCTTGCTGACTGACAGACAACGCACAGCCTAAACTACTGAACGGAAGAAGCTGAAATTTGGAATGTATGTTCCTTGGGGAGTGTAGGGGAGCACTAAGAGAGGATTTTTGGAAATTTCACCCCGAAGCCGAAGGGGGTAAAATAGTGGGGTGAAGTGTAAACGAATTCCACTATTTTAAATCTCTCAAAATAGATATGTATTTGGCCATGTAAAGTTGGTCCAAATTAGTGGCAACAAGACACAAACAGTTCGTTCATTAGTCTTTATGTCTGTCGCTCCCTCGCACCATAATTCAGTGTCAATAAGACCCTTTCAAGTTGGTACGATGGCATTGCTAAGTAAATGTAAACAGAGTTAAAATTAAAGTCGAAGTGAAAACGACATAAGTATTCAATGAACCTTAAAAGCGTATAGATCTACTATAGTAGGGACACTGAACATTTTGTCTAAATTTTATCTGATTAGCTGCGTTCATTATCATCATCATCCCAGCCCAAAAAGTCAGAGGTGCGTGCCGCGACAAATTCTTAACCACTAGGCTATTACCGCTTTATTTATAATTCTCATAGAATTACTATCAATCGAAATTCCAGACAAATAATTCTCTGAACTGTAATCTAATTCCGTAATTAATAATTTCCGTAACACGGGAACTGTGAATTGGATGGGAAATACATAATACTTATATCTACAGTAAACATTAATAGGAATTGATTAAAGGGATTGTGTCAATATTGGGATTTACCGTAAATATTTCCGAAGTTATCATTCAATTAACGCTTAATGTAGGTAGGTACTACATTAAAAGAAATATTTACTTACATTTACATATCTAATACAAATAATAAAGGGGCTTTCGGTAATTTCAAAATAATATTTTTTTTAATAATTAACGCACTTCAACATCGACAAGGTAGGTAGAGATAAGTCAAAAATTATCAATTTAAATTTATATGAAACCAGACGTCAAGCTTTCGTCTAAAAATGATAATCTAATCATCTCTTGAACGGCTGAAACGATTTTCAAGAGTATTTCACTGGAAGATAAAGGAACCCCCAAACCCCAAACTCACACGAAGCCGGGATTTACGCAGGAAAAACCTCCCCGTGAACAAAATCATGGGCACATTTAGAGAGTTAATAATACAATAACGGTTCTGTTTGTAGGTAACTGTTAAAATAAAAGCGTAGATAAAATAGTTTATTTGTGCTCATTAACCAGTAATAGCGTTTTTCCCGAACTACAGCCAATAATAATTTTATTTTCATGTAAACTATGTTTCTATTTTTTCCCATTTCAGTTCTTAATTATTGTAATTAAAAAATCATAGAACATGTTAATCGAATCCAATCTTAATAATGTGTAATTAAGAACGTTTACATTTATGACAATCTCACTCAAATGCCAGCTTACCGTCCCTACGATTACAGTTCATTGTAGATTGAGAGTGATAATTTAAAATGTCGTAAGTAAATTTTAATTTCAAGCTGTATTGTACTGTGAGCACAGGTATTAAGTTTGTTTTTAGCAGGGAGTGGCAATTCCGTATGCCCGACGGCGACGCCTCAGGTATGTATAGAGACGGATATTTTAAAGACAATTATCTCAAGGCTCCTCAAAATGACGTTCGAAGCGGTTGAACGAATCACATTGCGTTATTTTGAGTTTATTCATGTGCCATCGTACAATACCTTTAAAGGCCAACACTTTCGGTCTTATTACAAAACGTGGTCTAAACATTGGTTTAGACCAAGAATATGAGATCTTGGTTTATCTTTTGTACCTTGGTCTAGACCTTGTTTCATATAAATGAAGTACAATTCTTATTACAAAACATGGTTTTACGCTAAACCATAGTCTATCTATCTTTCAAAAGATAAACCTGCAAGACCCCTAGTTTAACGGTGGTCTAACTCACAAAAGTCACAAACGTCAACATATTACATATTTGGAGGTTATTGTCGTTTTATCTTTCTAAACTAAAAATGGATAATAACATGATCCAATCAATAGACTTAGCAGATATTGAGGATACTTTATTATTAAGCATCACGGAGCGATCTAACAGAAGACATGGAAGGCGTGTTGTCGTAAATCCACTAAATTTAAGTGACGAAGATTTTATATCAAAATATAGATTTTCGAAGAGATTTGCATTAAAAATAGTAGAGTTAGTAAAAGAAGACCTTACTCTTGATCCTCGGGGAGGCTCATTATCTCCTGAAATACAAGTGTTGAGTGCTTTACGATGCTGGGCTCGCCACGAAGTAAGTCCTTAAATAAGATTATAGTTTTCGTAGAACAAATATAATAATTATGTAGATACCTAGCATTTTCATTGCATGCAAATTGCTATTTATTTATTTTATCATGAGTAATATCGACATTGTTAATAACTTTACGTAGTGATTACTCAGATTATAGAACCAAAAGGCAGATAGAACATTCGCAAAGAAAAGCGACGAATAATGTGAAGCCGCTTTTTCCCTATGTGTGCATGACAACCTTAATGTCAACTAGCAATTGCACCGTATGGATACGTAATTCTTTGTGTGTGTGAGGTTGCCAAGTGAAAAGTCATAATCTCCCGCAATTTTGTAAACATTGTTCGCCATATTTTCAGCTTAAAACATTATGCACAATTAAATTGGCAAATTATTTATTACTAGTGAACGCCCTTGTTTCGCTTCGGTAAGCCCATAATCGATAAATGAGGGATGGTATTCTTTAAATTGACGTGATTTCTTATTTGTGTACCGATTCTAACTAAATGTTAACCCAAGCTCATTTGAATACGTCAGTGAAATCTGCATCTAAATTTGTTAAGCCGTTCCTGAGATTAGGCGGAACAAATGCACAGAAAAACAGACAAAAAATTAAAGTTTTATTGTATGTAATAATAATCGGAAGGCACGTAAAGCCGTCGGTCCCGGTTGATATCGATACATCGATAGATAGCAGTCGTTAAGCCGTGTCGGAGGCCTTCGGGCGGCTTGAAAACTTTCGACAATGTGTTGGCCACTAACCCCTCCACCAATCCGCACTGGAGCAGCGTGGTGGAGTATGCTCTAGGCCTCCTTAATAATGAGGAGAGACCCTCAGTAGTGGGACATTAATGGGTTGTAGCCATATCACTAGTTATCAAAAAGTATTATATAATAATTATGTGTAAATGTTCTTTTAATATACCTATTTAATTTAATATTTTAAATATGTTTAATTGTTTTAATTAACCTATGGATTTTTGTCTCTTTGGGTAGATATTTTTAATCAAAAAAAAACATCAAAATATCAATATACTTATTTATTATAACAAAAATTCGGTTTTGATGATTTTTTAATCAACCAATGTCCTTTTTTAGTGAGATAGGTACACGTCATCCTCACTAAAATGTAATGAGCGAACCACGCAAAATTAATTAACCAATTAATATCTTGCCTGCTTTTCCGAATAATATGAACCCATTTTTCTCTTGTTACAGCATCTGTCGGAAATCTGCAAAAATTATAGTTATTAGTTATTAGTAGGCTAAGCAGAAACTAAAATATTATACAATATTTATCATACATATTATTGGCACACGTGACATTTTCAGCAGTTAGAATGCTAATTTTATTGGCTGTATTGCCTGACTTTTAGGTTTAAATAAATAAAACTATTTACTTTCAAAATATTTTTTTTCGATATAAATTTATAAATCGACCAATGTCCAAATAGTCCATGCATATTTCCCCAAATTTAGGGTAACCGATTTTCATTTAAACTGGTGTACAAATGAATGATTGTTGAGGTTTTGTGTTCCGAGCGAACCGAAAAAATATTATTACAAATAAATAATAAAATAATGAACAATTACCTGTGAAAAGATATTCCGTCTTCTTTTCTTTGTTTTTGCGAACAACTTTTAGAGAATTTAATAATGCAAGACGGCATTATAACTGATAAAATTATTTTAAAAAATTTGACACTTGCGACGTTTATGCTATTTGACGCTTTCCGTAGTACTGACACGAGATTGTATTAGCTTTTTATTTTGTATTTGCTTTGGTAGCTTCACTTTATACTAGAACGACTACATCTGCCTTTTGGTTCTATAATCTGAGAGTGATTATTAATTATTAATATTGATATAATATTTTGTTGTACATAGATTCAAGACGATGCAGCTGATTTACATGGTGTTTCACAGCCGTATATTAGCAAAGTGTGTTCAAAGGTAGCAGGAGCACTTGCAAGAATATCTCATAGATTTATCAAAATGCCTGCTACCATTGACGCACAAGAAGAAACGATAAGAAAGTTTCGGGAGATAGCAAACTTCCCTACAGTAATTGGTGCCATTGACTGCACACATATTCGTGTGAAAAAGACAAATGCTGACGGTGGGCATTTATATATTAATAGAAAAGGATTTCCTTCTATCAATGTGCAGGTATGCTCATCATATCTCTTGACTTTACAATCTGTAAGAAATTTATATTATTATGTAATAAAATCCTATGTTATGATTTATAACTTGTGCGAAACAATCTTACTTCCATCCTACTACTCGTAATCCTACTTCCTACTTCCTATCCTATTTCCTACTAGTATTATAAATGCGAAAGTTAATAAGGATGTGAGTGAGTGTGTGTGTGTGTGGGTTTGTTACTCTTTCACGCAAAAATTACTGAACGAGTTTTCATGAAACTTTGCAGCAATATAGCTTAGACATTGGAATAACATAATTTGTTAAAATTTATAGAAGTTTTTGAAGGGACTGGTTCCCCGAAGCGAAGTGAGGGCGGGTTTACTAGTTTGTAATAAATTCCTTTAAAAAACCCTTATTTCTTTGTTGTAGGTTGTATGTGATGCAAACCTTAAAATCATGGACATTGTTACAAGGTGGCGTGGCAGTGTTCATGATTCCAGAATATTTAGAGAAAGCCGGATTAAACAGCGCTTTGAGAGTGGTGCATTTCCTGGAATCCTACTCGGAGACAGTGGCTATCCCTGTACACCTTATCTATTTACTCCACTTTTGAATCCAGGATCACCTCAAGAGTATAGATATAATAGGGCTCATATCCGTACCCGTAATGCAGCAGAAAGATGTTTTGGGCTACTCAAACAAAGGTTCCGCTGTCTATTGAGGGGTCTATTTTGCGACATAGCAACTGCAAAGAAAACTATAGTGGCATGTGCAGTTTTACACAACATTGCCCTTGAGATGCAGGAAGATTTATTAAGTAATCAACCTGAAAACATTCAACCAAGTTCGTCTGGTGAAAGTGCCTTGCCTATTGTATATAATACAACCCGTGGCAATATTAGGAGAAGGCAATTTATACAAGACCATTTTTAGAACATTTAACTATCTCATTTTCTCAATAAATATATTTTTAATTATTATTGTTGTAATTTTATTTTTCAAAATAGCATACCTACATATCGCTTTACATACTTCTGGTACGATAAATTATATAACTTGAGGAGAAATCTTAAAGTAATGAAGATTTTTGAATGAATAAAAGCGCTAAAAGTAACTTCGATCTCTGTATCAAACATCTTTACGTTGGCTCTGTAGGGACAGAACTGGCATAATTACCAACGTGTGTATGCCTCACAAAATTATTAGACCAATTTACGGTAATTAATGATTTAAAATATTGTATTTTTTAAATGCTTTAATAGATAATTAGATGAAGTATAATCTTATCTTATCAGATTTTGACTAAGTACAACAAGTTTATTTATTTACAAAATAACAAATCTTTTGGTAACAACCTCTTTACGGATATTAAAAAAAAAGTGGAATAAGAAAAGCACTAGTGCGGTAATGAAAAGTAAAACGCACTAGTGTGTAATAAACCGCATTCCGGGCGTAAGACTAAAGAAAAAATAGCAACTTTACGAGCAAGTGTTGAAAATGAACTTAAATTTTATGTAGTATTACAGGATTTCTTATGTTCCAGCAGATCTATTTCTAATTTTAACTTTTTAATTTTTAGTTTTGCTATTTCCATGTTTAATTTATGCTCTTCTTCCAGAAACTCGATTTGTCTTTTTTAAAGTCCATGTTACTTTCAGCTATGCTTATTGCCATTGTTTCACTTCTGAAATATGAAGAATTAATGTAAAGTACAGTACGCGACAGGTCGAGATGGCAGTCGGGGTATGAAGTGAGATGCGGGGGAATTGACACACCGCAACTTCCAAGTCATCCGCGCGCTCGCTTCTTACCAGCTCATATTTTAACTACATGAAAATTATTTAAGTATTTAGGTACTTGTCTGTCTATCAACAAAATTAATTTTAGTGTAGTCATAAGTTCTAGTACCACAAATAGCCGAAACTGAATAAATCTGATTAATATTCATTTTACTTTTAAACCTATTTTATTAATGCTTCTCTTACTTTATTGCGTGGAAAAAATATCGATATAAACCTAACCAATGTGATGCCACATCACTAGAAAAATGCCATGTCAACCTGTCGCGAACTATACCTAAGTACTCAATTTACAAAAACAAAGAGAAAATTATTTGGAAATGTTTGCTACTCACATAGTTTGAGAAATGTTTTGATTTTTTTTTTTCGTGGCTCTCTGTGTTTTTTCCAAACATTCTACAAAAAAGGTAAATAATTAAGTAAAACACTTTTAATTGTAATTATATAATACGAAAGTGGTAGGTAACACATTGACTTTTATTTATTGATGTTGGTCACAGATTCTATGTTGTACTAGTTAATATGCTATTATGATACTTATAACGGAATTTGCGGGCAAATAAGTGTATGCCCTGCTTAAAAGTTAACTGAAAACTGATGTTTTAGTTGCAAGCTTACTGGCACAAAGACTTAATTGAACAACATGGAAATAAAAAAAGAAAGAATAATAATTAATTTACCTGGATCCAACTCCACAGATTGCATCGTTTTGGGTTCTGCATTCTTATCTGGCTGACTTGCCTCAGTACTGGTAGATGGTCTTGCTTCTAATATTATTGGTTCCGTATTTATTGGTGAATCAACCTGAAGCATTTATTTTAACATATTTATATAAAATAGTTTTTAATTTTTTAACTGTACTTAAGAGCAAAGCTTGCATAAATTATGGAGTAATAGCTTGTAATATATCAGGTGAGTACCTATATTATCCAGTTTTAGAAATGGAATATGAAAAGGTATATACATGTACATGTAGGTATATCAATTACCTTACGAATTGCATCACTGTCATAGTCATTAGTTTCTACTACGAAGTCGTAAGGTGCAATTGACATCACAGTCAAATCTTCCTGGGAAGGCGATGGTGGCTTTTCACCACCTCCTGTTTTTAACTGTTGCTGCCTATGAATGGATAAATTAGCTTTGGCCGCTAACTTCATCCTTTTCCAAGCCAATTTTATTTCAGTCACAGATCGGTTCCTACCAGAAATTTCAATAAATCTGAAATATGTATTGTATAAGTAATTACTTAAGTTTTATAGTATAAAATGAATATGGAGGCGAAATGGCAACGATACAAACGAGGAAACGTCCAAAAAAACTTACTTTTTCATAACGTTTTCCCATTCTTTACCTTTTAAAAGGTTTACTTTTGTATTCGTATTTTTATTTTCTAAAATATGTGCCGATTGTGCAATTAGTTGTCGCAAGATCTCCTACAAGAGTAAGAACATAATTAAGTCACAATTTTTTGTGATCTCGTTAAGTCAGTTTATTTTAAATATTTGTTTAACATGTGTGATACCATTAAAATACACATGCGCGTTTTATTAGTACTTACTTTTTCTTCGGAACTCCAGTTTTCTCGTCTCCTTTTCTGTTGTGTATCCATTTTATTATGCTAATAATGGCTAATAGATAATAATTAAAACACAGAAATTTCGGGAGCGCGCTCGCTAATAATTGTACTCGCATGAAAAACAAGTGACGATTTTTTCACCGTTCGATAGTGTGATGTTTTTTAATTTAATTTGATATGTGCGAGCGCGTTGTAAGTGGCCAGTCTTTAAAACTTAAAACTATTTATTGTGTCGCCTACAACGGCTATACTCAACAATTTTATTCAAAGAATATAATTCTGTTATACAAGGAAAGAAAAAGAAAGAGACAGTAATACTAAGTAATGGAATAAATAAAGCTCAAAAACTTATAAATATAAATGAAATAAAATATGAGTATCTAAATATTATTGCATTTAATAGGACAGACAGACATTTTATAGTTACACTTATAAATGAAAGAACTCGGTTGTTTAAATAAACGAAAAACCTCAAGTGGATTTTGTTTCACTAAATAACAATGACTTCCTTTCTCATGAGTTTGCTAAATATTTGATTTACGCGCGAGAAATTCATTCCTTTACACTTGTGGACATGGATTGCTCGTAAAGTTTTGCTTTTAATAATTCCCATGACGACAGTAGTTAGTGAAATTGAATAAATATTATTTAATAATATATTTGAAATGTTTTTTAACAAATTTTCGTGCTTATTAATATCAATAATTATAAATATGTTAATTATAACGGTTTCGCAGAACTGTCAGTATTATTACAAAACGTAGTCTAAATATTGGTTTAGACCTATGAGACTATGAGGTCTTGGTATACCTTTTGTACCTTGGTCTAAACCACAGTTTATTACAAAACGCAAAATTATCGTGGACTTCTTAGTACCTTGGTCTAGCTAGACCTTGGTTCGAATAAAAGCTACAGATTATATAGAAAAAAATGTTCATTCATTCGATCTCAACGTTCCGTTTTTCAATACTACTATCCATTTTCTGCGAAACCGTTATACTTAACATATTTATAATTATAAATAAGCACGAAAATTTGATATAAAACATTTCAAATAATTATATTATTAGGTAATATTTAATCAATTTTACTAACAGCTGTCGTCGTGGGAATTATAAAAAGCTAAAAACAAAACTTTATCAGCAATCCATATCCGCAAGTGTAAAGGAATGGATTTCTCGCGCGTCAATCAAATAAAACTGTCATTTTGACGTTTGTGAGTTAGACCAACGTTAAACTAGGGTCTAGCAGGTTTATCTTTTGAACCATAGAAAGACTATGGTTTAGCGTAAAACCATGTTTTGTAATAAGAATTTTGCTTAAACCATGGTTTAAGTGAGGTTTAGACCTGGTCGAAAGTTAGACCGTGTTTTGTAATAAGACGGTTTATGTTTATAAGGGCCTATTCAGATACAGGCGTTATTTGCTACCACTCATGGGCGTAGCCAGCCCTGGGCTCAGGGTGGGGCAACTTTCTGAAATAATAGGTATGGTCTTAACTAGCAAACTATACCCACGGTCTTTTTTTATAGCCTAAAGGGCTGCCGTGAAAGCGGACGAGCCATCTGATGGTAAGTGGTCATCGTCACCCATGGACGAGCAACACCAGGGGAGTCACCAGTGCAACGCCGGTCCTGAAGGAGAACTCTTTTTACACCTTTCTTGAAGAACCCTATATTAAAGCGCTCCGGGCGTACCTCACAAGGAAGCTCATTCCACAGCCTGCAAGTTCGCGGCAAAAATGACCGTGAAAATCGGAGCCTCCTTGTTCGTCATGAATCCAAGGGATGAGAATGATATTTCAATCTTTAGCAAGTGGCGCGATGATGGAAGCGTGAAGTTTGCACCTAATCGCACAATTTCTCGGAACACTCACCGTTGTCAAGTCGTTGAAACACGCAGATACATCCTATTTCTCTCCTAAAACCTAGGTGTTCTAGCCTGTTAGTGACTCGTGGATAGTTGACAACTCGAACTGCGCGCATTTGTACGGCGCCAAAGACTAAGCTGTTATTGTGGCGCCCCAGCCCAGAGATGAGAAAGTACTCCATGTGAGAGGTGTCCTGAGCTTTATAAAGCATCAGTAGGTCCTTCGCATTGAATTACTGCTTCGCCCGGTTCATGACGCCAAGCACTTCGGAGGCCAATTTGGCCTTAGCTTCGAGATGACATCGACACACCGACACACATGTACTAATAGTGTGCGCGGTACCCTGGAATGGAGGCGCCATGACAAATGGGGTTTTCTAAGCGAAAAATGCGCAAACTTGTGTCTTCTCGGGTTGAACTCAACTAAATTGAGTCGTCCCCATTCCAAGACTTTCTCCAGAGAATTCTCAACCTCAGACACAACTTTCCTACCGTGTTGTCATCTTCATAGCAATGAACACTGGTTGCACGCTCCAGCATATCATTAACATGCAGAATTAACAGAGTAGGAGACAGCACAGACCCTTAGGGAACACCAGCGTTTATAGGTTTCATATCTGAGCAACCACCGTCAAGTACGGCCTTTAATATCGCTCAGATACAAATCTGGCTACCCAATTGCATGACCTCTCAGGGAGACCGAAGATGGATGCTTCGCGAGAAGAGCCCTGCCAGTCTCGGTCGAAGGCCTTAGCGATATCCAGGAATGCTTCCTCGTTGCTATCAAGGGCCTGGGCCCATCGATGAGTATGATATGCTAAAAGATCGCCAGCAGAACGTCCGTAAAGAAACACGTACTGCCGGTCACTGATCAACTGGAGATCCTCCAGATATCCTAGGGGCTGTACAATTATAATACGCTCCATAACCTTAGGATTAACCTGCACTTAGCCGGGTCACTAAGATTGCCCTTTTCGGGGATAGGATGAACTAAGGCTACTTTCTATGAAGACGGTACTAATCCAGTGGTGTAGGATAGCGAAAATAGATGCTTTGAAACGGGAGTAAACTCGGGAGCACACGTCTTAATCACCACTGCAGAAACACCATCTGGTTCACTCGACTTCTTGGTATCGAGGGACAGTAGTGCTCGTCTGCCAGACTTACGAGTAAAAATTGGCCAAGTGCGAGTCGGACTCGCACATGAAGGTTTCCGTAGCAGCTAGTAACAGATTATAAAAATATATTTAAGTATATTTGAGTTGATTGAATGAAAGGTAAATTGTGTTTTAGGATTTAAGACGTGTTAAAAAAACTACTTACTAGATCTCGTTCAAACCAATTATGGGTGGAAGTTTACATATTAAGGTACATTATAATTTTTCTTTAGTTTTATCGTGCTCTCATTTTAGAAGTTACGGGGGGACATTTTACCACTTTGGAAGTGTCTCTCGCACAAACTATTCAGTTTAGAAAAAAAAGATATTAGAAACCTTAATAGCTGTTTTGAAGACCTATCCATAGATGTACCCACGCGTATGGGTTTGATGAAAACAAAAATTTGAGTTTAAGTTCTAAGTGAGGGGAACCCCCAAAATTTATTGCTTTTTTCCATTTTTCTGTGAAAATCTTAAAACGGTTCACAGAATACATCTACTTTCCAAGTTTCAACAATATAGGTAGTTCTTATAGTTTCGGAAAAAAGTAGCTGTGACATATGGACTAACGGACAGACAGACAGACATGACGAACCTGTTGGCGACAAAGCTGGTGCCAAGAAGTTCGGATTTTCCCTTTGCCGTGTGGACAACTGATTTATCTAGTAATCGCAGTGGTGGAAAAGAAGACCGACAGAAGTTGCCCTCGACAGCCTTAGCCAGCGACCAGAATTCTCGACTCCCGGGTAGTCGGGTAGCCGACTAGCTGCTCGCCAATTTTGCCAATGAATTTGGTCTTCGCCATGGGGCAGATGGATGCTATGCGACACGCTTGGGGTTAGGTGAAGTGTTGTCGTTAAGTGTTAACTTTCTAACGGATATTATGTAGGTAGTTTGTGCCTGGATAATTTAATTTTTTAGGTTTCGGTAGGTGCCTGTAAGGTACCTCAGGTCAGAGCCAGGGTGGAGCAAGTGCCCCACCCTTGTACTGAGCTGCTGGGCCAGGGTGGGGCAAGTGCCCCACCCTGCCCCACCCTGCCTACGCCCATGCTACCACTGCGGTAAAGCGATATTCTTATGCTGGGTCCACACTGCACAACATCATTCTTCATTTATAACTCAGACTGAAAATTACACATACAAGACTAATAGGAGAGACGGCGTTTGATATCCGAATCAGCGTGACAACGTAGCTAGTAGTAGACAGTCATTAGAAGCGTCCAACCATAAAAGTGCCAGTTCGGTCCTACAAATGGGGATTACCTTAAGATTTTAGCCAAACATCCTGTACCAAGTAATATAGCGTCTACCCAATATAACGCTATCCACCGTGGTAGGGAAACCGCGAATCTGAACAGGTCTTCATCCGACGAAGTGCATTCGCAGACCAGGATCCGAGCAACATAAGTGGGTAACATTGAAAAGTTCATTGGTATTACGTGCACTTCCTGATTGGCCGAGGCCGCGGCGGCGCCGGCAGCCATTTTGCATTTTTTGACGTTTATTTTTGGCGGGCTTTTGTACTTTAATATGTTCAGAAATGGTAAGGTCGCATTTATTTATCTGTCGCTTATGAGAAAAGTAATAATGCTAGTTGATCGTATGCTGTGGAGCTTGCTTGTCGAGTCTTGAGTCTAGGTACATTGTTGTGGTCTGCAATGGAGGATCTCGGCTGGGTTTACTCGTTTTGTTTTCCATCTCCATTTTTAACAGCAAAGGTTGACAAAAAAGATAAACATCTTCGTTGATGTAGCAAACATGTAGAAAGATGTCACTAAAATGCCCCGACATTTTGACAAAACAATTAAGAATAAACCAATTATTTGCGCCAAGTTTACTTGCCTTATGTGGTTTCTTAAATAAAGCAAGTTACAAATTATTGCAAATATGCCCAGTATTTTCACGATTTTAATCCGTGAATGGTGCTTGCTACCAATTACAAGTTTTATCCATTATTTTTTTGTATTTAGAATGTTTCGTGCAAATTTCGAGTGCCAAAAAGAGCCAACACGATTAACCCTAGTTGATGTGTTCCATTTTTCATTAGTCAAACAAATCCAATTTAATATAATAATACTTACTTATTGAGTTACTACAGTTACTACTACGTTACAATAATTATTTTACTTTTTCATCACTACCAAACAACACATGTTACAACCTACAAATTTACGTAATACACCTATTAAATCAATTGTATTCTTCTCATTAACAATAACATATTACATAACTCTGTTATTGTCGTGTTAAATAATGTATGACTTATTATGCAATTGTTATTTTACATATTACCATGTTTATTGAGGAAGTAACTAAGTATTTATAGACAGTACCTACTCGCATATCACAGGTTACATAACTTTTGCGCATGATTCTACAATCTACTCTCAATGTTATTCCGTACTAATGTATCTAATCTATTTAACTGAGGATATGAAAATTATAGCTATACGTTTTGTTACGTCCACTCCGATGACATTTTTATTGTTACTATAACGTATACATAATTATGGAACGAATGAGAGGGGAAAAAATAGATACGCGAAAAGTAAGACAATATTGGCGTTTGATTGAACCCCTTTTCACGACCTAAAACCTAAAACATAATATTTAGGTAGGTCCAGTTTACATGAAACATCATTGTATCTATATGTCAGAAAAGTTGTAGAACCATAGAGATAGGAATATACTTAGATAGAGACGCCCTAATCCTAAACGTCATATAAAATTAGCTGGCAAAAGTATGGCAGGCCGGCCATTTTCTCCACCGCTCAAATACATGTCATCTCGTGTCAAACATTACAGTAGTGACGTGAAATAAGTTTGTTTAGTATCGATAAAAATATGGTCAAGTGCGAATCGCATGAATACCTTTTTGTAGTCATGATAAGTAAGAACGAATTAAAAGTTTGTATATCATTAATATACAATGTGTCTGGTCACTGGTGTCGGAGACTTAAGGGTGATAAAATATGGTATTTTTTATCGACAAATCACTATCCAAATTTTCTCTTATCCCCTCCATGATAAAATGGTAGCCATTTTGTTTAGAGAGATTATTACACAGCAGAAGTTATTGTGTTTGTAACAATTTAATTTTTAATTCTTCCTAAAGACATTTCTACAAAACCCAAATTGTTACATCCAAAATTCAGTCAGTTTTTAAAGAAATTAAAAAAAAGACGAACGACATGTATTTTTGCTGTTGTAACGTAAGTCATTAAACTAAATATCGATACTGTTTCCGTGTACACGTAGGTAGTGCGCACAACACTAGTAGAAGCTGCCATGTTTTCTTTCACTAAAATTTTGACAGGCATTGTCAGGCTCGCTATTTTTGCTTTAGTGTCTAATCCATAGTCCTTATAGATCAATGTGTAGAACTGATTAGATTTTGCAACTGTTCAATAAAGTTCTTTGACATTTTAATTCCATTTTTGAAAATTTAAAATACGATATTTAAAAATCTATTTCTGGGTAGGTAGTACAAGGTAGTTACATATTGTACATATTAAATTTTCATATGGAATACTTACTAGTAGTATCTGTGAATGTGTGTGTATAGCGAATTACGAGCGCTACGTTAAGGATTAGGAAATAATTGAATAGTATTTATTCAGGTACATACAAGTAGTATTATTGCACCCATATGAAATTCTGTGTAACTGCAGCCCCGGCAGACGTAACGCCAAGCTCAAGGGCGGAATAAAAGGCCCGTAGAGTTGCAGTTTGTACAATATAATTGTAATTAAAAACAAAAAGGATAAGGTAAAAGCGGGGAGTCCGGGTTCGAATCCTAGGGCACGCACTTCTGACTTATGGAGATATTTGCGTTTTAAACATTTAAATGTCACTCGCTATATAACGGTGAAGGAAAATACCTGCATGCCGGAGAGTTCGGAAAACAAGGTGTGAGTCTGCCAATCCGCTCTTGGCTGGCGTGGTGGCTTAGCCTTCTCATTCTGTAAAGACACCCGTTCTCTGCCCAGCAGTGGGACAGTTATGGTTATGGTTATGGATAACTGTTATGGTTTGCGATGATGATGATAAATTAGGATTAGTACTGATAGTCTAGACTCTAGCGGAGTTGCAGTTGATCTTTCGGAATTACTTAGTGCGTTTTTAATTTTTAAAACTGTGTACGTTTTAGTCACTGTGTTGTCTGATATAACTTTCACAGGAAACAATTATCTGAGAGTTCTCCACAATCTTGTTTCAATGCTAACAATTCGCAGTGTATTGTTTACGTCGACTATGACCCTTCGTATTGTCATAGGAGATTTAAGCCTACGAAAACATGACATGTAACGTTGTCCGCACTTGACCACTGTTAATCTAAGACCTCCTCTAACTATCAGAATACACGTGTGATATTTAAAATGAGCTATGATAATTAAAGTAATGACTGCATGACCTGACAATACAATTATACCATGACGGTACCTTCACAATACGTATTGAATCTTAGTAGGTAACAGTTTTCTTAATTTACCTATTTAGATATAACCAGTCTAACCTTTAACACACATTCAAAATCATTTACAAACGTATATTTGCTTATAATTTTTTCCTCCACTACCGGTTTCCGTATCGTTACGATTCTTCTTTTCCTGTAGTATTTTAGAACAAACCGAAATACTACTCCATGGATTCCTCTGTCCGAGTAACACGCAGTAAATAAATAACTGGCCGCGCACGAATCGCGTCAAGGGCGAACACTACTTGGAGACGTTCCTGTCATTTCACTTTCGATCTTTGTTCGATTTTTGATTTTTTACTTACTAGCTTACAATTTACAATTTACCGGTGAAAGAAAACTTCGTGAGGAAACCTGCACGCCGGAGAGTTCGCAAAACTCAAAGGTGTGTGTAGTCTGCCAATCCGCATCTGACCAGCGTGGTGGACTATGGCCTTAACCTTCTCATTCTGAGAAGAGACCCGTGCTATGGGCCATGATGGATGAGATGACGATGATAAAGATTTACAATTTTACTTGTAAGGAGATTTAAAACATTATTTTTCTACAACTAAGTGTTTCAACCTTAACACACATAAATTTTTCCGTGAATTGTAAATGTCAACAAAGTAACGGTGGTAGTGCAAAATAACGAGTCACTGTATACAGACACTAGGACGACCAGTCACTGCCATAAGGACTAAAGGCATGCTGGGCAAGGCAGGATGCGAGGTCAGTTGAAGAAGAAAGACTGTAAGACTGTAAGGTAAGACTGTAAGGTACGAGCCCTTAACCCCCAACTGTCACACCACAATCAACTTTAAGCAGATAAAGCAAGAGAGCATCAATGAAGTCATCTGGTTTTCTGAAGTCAGCTGGGGGTTAAAAGCCAGTATTCTCTTTTTTCCCTCTTCTATCTTTCTCAACTGGTACAACTTCGGTACACCTTTGGTGTTATTTGTGAACATGGACGACGATGCCCACTTATCATCAGATCTCTCGTGAGATTGATTGCCGGATATGATCATAAAAACAGCGGCTTTTGATTTACAATTGAAGAGAAAGATAAGAACCAAAAATAAGATATCACATGTTTAAAAATAATTTTTCCATTATGGTACAATCAAGTAGGATCAACATAGCTTTTTTTAATTAGAACTAGGTCACCGGAATCATACTTTAAACCTCTGTAAATCTTCCGCCTAGCTACGTATGTAGGGTTGTCACTCACCAAACAATACATCCTTATTTTTTACGAAACTAAAATACATAAAATAAAATACATAAAATACATTTACTTAAGTATTTCTTCTAATAGAAAACTATTTTATATGTATTTTGATACACAGATAGATGGACAATAATAAAAAACTGCTTTTCTCTTTATACCGATCTGTATGGATTTTACACCTTCCATAAAACACCTCCGGAAATTATCAGCAAATTTAAATATTAGGTATATACATTTTAACAAAATTATACGAAGAACGAAGTTATAAGCGCGACTCTCACTAACAACCACTAACTGGACTATTACTAACAACAACTTACAGCACTACTTACTAATAACAGTCCCTGCCGCAGTCCTCATACCTATACATATTTGCTATCTTCATTAAATAAAAAAAATAGACAGCCCTGATTGTTAAGAATGTTCTAACGTCAGCGTCAGCCATCATAGCGTTTAATAGATAGCAACCGAGGTCAATGTACCTATAGGTTGAAGCCAGAGAAAAGATATATTGTGCTCACTTTTATGTTATCAAATAATAAATGTATCAGGTTTAAGAGTCTGTATCTATACAAATGGTATAAAAATAGGTACATATGAAAAAAATATTTTTGCGATAAAACCCACAAAACTATTTTTAGAATTGTTGTTTTTTGTCTATATTTTGCTTATATGTATAATTATGTATATTATTTGTCTTTGGTAATCTCATAAACGGCTTAACAGATGTTAGTGCGATTTTGTTTTAAGGGATTAAGTTAGCAAACGAGTATACAGCACCACCCCTTCCACCGCCGCCCATGAAAACTGTGATTGACTACACACAACTTAGACAAAACAACAATACTCGAGTGATTAGGACGGTTAGTTAGATGGAGTTAGAATAATAGTAGGTATGCTCGGCGACTCAATTGATGAATGAATGAATTTTCAACGTGCTATCATATATCAATCATTAAACAGAGAACAGTGTGTAACTGACCTTAGATGATCAAACGAGTTCAACGAACTCGGTTAGCACAATTTCGTGAACAACTGAAACCGCTGAAACCATTGACCCCGGCAGCCTACAGCCGAAATAAACGATCTTCAGGGCAGTGATACCCGAACGGAAAAACTATTTATCATCTATACCTACCTATCATCTATACGTATAATAAATTTGTAACTGATCGCAGTACCTATGTACGTGGAAAATGATATGAAAAAAAGATTATTGGGACGGTTTTTTGTCGCAATAGAACCGAAAACAATGATTTTGAGAATTTTTGTCTGTTTTGGAAGTGGTATTATACCTACGCGATAATCGCAGTACCTAATAGCTTATCCAATTTGGGTACGAGTTTTCACTGATGCATTATGATAAGCTTCACTTATAATTTTGTGTTTGTTTTATTTCAATCATTTAATAAATACCTATACAAGTTATCCCAATTTAAAGAAACACGCCTAAGAATTCATGAATGTTACTAGTTACTACAAAGACATAGTTTTCAGAAGCTAAAGGAAGACGGGGTTTCTGGTTAAAAATTAATTTGCTTCCATAACAGGGTACCGTGCTAGCAAAAAGCCTTACCTTAAGCACGGGTCTTGCCTCTCACCTGAGGAGGCCTAGCGCACACCCCAGTGTCGAGCGGTGAACGGGTTAATTAGCCTACTTCTACAATCGTAGATACCGACGGAGAAAAGTTTCGTAGCATTGCGTGAAGGGCCTTCTTATAACTGTATGTCCTATAATATTTATCAGTCGGTAAGTGCTCATTATTATTAAGTATTTCTTTCGACGTTACGTAACATTTCCGCACTTTCCACGTTTCCGCCCGCTTTCCCGCCGACCGGTAGAGACACGCGACTGTGCGCCCGATATTCATATAAATGTTTGACGATACTTATTATTGATTTTATACGTGCCTTACGCACGCAGTATAAAGTTATTCCATGTTAAAAATTATAATTATTTGTCCCTCACCTATGATTCCCTGAAATCAAAGGTAAGAAAATGATAAATTAAGTTAAATTATACATATAGAATAACTCTATACTGCGTTTATTAGTAAGGCATGGTAGTATCATTAACCTGACTTACTAATCGCTGTTTATAGAAAGGTACCTAATATACCTACAAAATTTACGAGGTGCCTTTTTACCCCCCTAAAAAGGAGGTTCTCAGTTCGTCAGTGTATTTTTTTTCTGTGTGTTATTTCATAACTGGGTAAACCGTTTTGATTTTATTTTTTATGAAATTAAGGTATCAAATAAGCATATAGCACCCCTTCCGCTGGCGCCCATGACAACTGTGACCGATCAGAATAGGACTCAAACAGGGTCTAAGATGAACCCGAAAAACGGTCGCGGTTTCATTACCGTTTTCTCATATGAAATTGTAATATATCATCATGATTACATTTTGTTACTTTCTGATCCTTTCAATTTCATCGAGGTCTTTCCAATGGTCAGCGGTGCAACGACCGCGCAACAGGTGGACCCGGTAATAAGGCCCAGATTCCCCGAGCCATGGTGTCCTACATACAGGCCAAACAAAGTGTATGAAAAAATCAATTGGTCGGCATGACGCGGTGCTAAATTGGGCCCGGTCGTCGGAACATTTGGGGGTTAAAGACCCGTCAGTATTTAACCCATGATGTCATGCGTAGTGGCGTATTGCGCTGAGATCCCCTGGTTCATGACTGACCAGAAAACTAACAATAACTCAGTCAAAACAAAAAATTGACTTCATCGACAAGTTTAGTGTCACGGTCAACGTAGGCAAAGTCAACTACGCATAATTAGAGATAACTCAAAAACGAATCGTCAGGTGTAGCTCTTTAAATGGGACTACGCTAAAGCATCATATTTCGAATTTCATCTCTTTTTGAAGTTTACGGGGTTTTACTCATCAGTGTCAAGAAACGTCCATGCTAAATACACTCGTTGTACGGCAGACACTTTAAGAATGGACAACATTATGCAATATAACAAAGTAGGACCTTACCAGACACCATATAAATAAATAGACTTCGATCGAAGAATCGAACCCACGACACGAGGAAAAGCGATCCGGCACGGGCGTGTTAACCATGCATTTCTCAAAATGTTATGTTTATGGATTAGAACGCTTTTCAAGAACTACTACTAATACTACTACTAATATTATAAATGCGAAAGTTTGTAAGGATGTATGTGAGTGTGTGTGTGGGTTTGTTACTCTTTCACGCAAAAACTACTGAACGGATTTTCATGAAACTTTGCAGTAATATACCTTAGACATCAGAATAACATAATTTGTTAAAATTTATAGAGATTTTTGAAGGGACTGTTTCCCGAAGCGAAGCGAGGGCGGATTTACTAGTTGAGCCTAAAATAAAAAAAGAAAGAATAGTAAGAAACATAGATAGATAATTCATTGATATAAGTATTCGGATCACATCATAATACGAAGATATTCAATTATTTTGAAGCTTGCACCCAACCTAAGTACCTACCCTGTAAACTGAATACCCTAGCCTCCACCCGAAAGATTGTCTGGAAGAAATCGCTGCTCTAGCGATTAGACCTAGATACATGTTTTGTAGGTGTTCATCGATGTTCAATTTTTATTTTCTTATCAAGTTTTCTGGCACTGAATTGATTACTAAATTACGGCTAGCCGGGTGGTCTGTGTCTGTGTTTGTGGTGGACTGTGTTAAAGCAGTTCCATGGAAGTGAGTAGGTACCCCTCAAATATAATGGAATCGTGCCCCTCCCCACTTGCTTAGGTTTTATAAAACCTTCTGCTTTAAGTGCAATAAAGCTTTAAGTGTTAAGCATTGACGTATAATAATGTAAAATTAGGTAACGAAGTCAAAAGCCTATGTTCAAGACACCGTATCTACATATAATGTTTGCACACTCATTATACCTAACACAATCTAGTCCAAACATAATACAACACACCACGGTAAATTATACACCCGTGTATAACATTGATTAATACAACGTTGTCAAGCCATACATCATATTTAGATCGTTCACCCCATAGAACTGATATCGGGTAGAACTGCTATTGAATGACGAAGCCGGTCAAAAAGTTAACGACCTTAAGTTTTTTTTTTATTATTAGAAATCCGTGATAAATTGGAAACATGATCGTTAGATACTAATCACCGCATTGAAAACAATTTTATTGAAGCTAATTTAAATACTATTGGTTTTCTGGAAACTTCGTATTTAGTTTTACAAGTTTTGGGTATCGGTTTTCACATTTCCACGAATAAAAAGACGTATCTGTTCCAGGACTATTTTATTTACCTTAACCTTAATAGAGCTTTCATAGATTTTTTTATTTCTTAAATACTCCGTAGGGTTATTTTGAAATACAACAAAAATTCCAGGATATTTTTTAAATTTTATTTTTTTGCAAATTAATAACTGTGTGATGTTTACACTATGTAATCCAAACCACAACTCATAGTAAGTGAGGCCGCAGACCGGCACCACATATTACTCGCAACATATATTTACAGCGTCAAAATTATTGCTATACATTTACGCGGCGACAAACGTATTGAGTATATGCACATCGGAAGCACAATTGTAGCGTCTAGTTGTATTGTCTTTCATTTTTGTAACGTCATTGTTGACATTTTTGAAGGACGGCGCCACATAAAACGAACGTGTTCGATCTTCAATTCTTGTAGCGCGAAAAATGCCTCGCCACCAACTGCACCTACTACAAAATGTGTCCTTGATGTGCGGGTTTACATGCAAATATAGGGGGGCGATGTATATGTCGCGTTTCAAATGCGGCGCTACAATTAATGTATCTCTGGTGTGCAGCCGCACTAAGTGAATTCATTAAAGTGAATTTATAAAATACTAGCGACCCGTCCCGGCTTCGCACGGGTGCAATAACTATTTAATGGATGTTATTATACATATAAACCTTCCTCTTGAACCACTCTATCTATTAAAAAACCGCATCAAAATCCGTTGCGTAGTTTTAAAGATTTAAGGACACAAAGGGACAGAGAAAGCGACTTTGTTTTATACTATGTAGTGATAAAAGCAAATTTTGTTTTACAATTATTTCATAATAAAATTTTACTTCATAATTTATTATTTTTGTTAAACTCACTTTTTACAATGATAATATTTCTGAATTTACATTAAAGTATTTGACTTAATTTTTGTTCTTTAATACTCGATGTGTATCGTATTCGTGACTCATTAACTGTGGACTCTTAACCTGTGGACGCCATGTCTATGATTTTCGCATTCTATGGCATTTTCCGTACGTAACAACTAACAGAGCTGTGTAAATAGACCTACTTTTCCGACGTTCCGGGTTCAATCCCCGTGTGTTACAATTTTAGAGGTCATTGTTCGGAAAAATCGCGGAAACTCACGTCGCATAAAATGAAAAACAACCGCTTTTGTTACTGAAAGCATTATGTGTTTATGTGTGGTATAACGAATAATGGATGTTAAGACGTAAGGCAAATACAATGTAGTACAATAATGAACACCTGTCTACTCGATATTCGTGAAAATTAATGGAAATTCTTTGCGTGCCAGGTTATTTTGGTAGCCAGATAAAGGACCATATATCCCTAAATATTATTAAGTTAAGAATACGAAGCTTTAACTATTATACTCGTACAATAATACTGGTTAAACTCTTTAATACTTAAAAACATGAAAATTGTGGGCAGCTCTTAACTGTCCCACCGCTGGGCTCGGAGCTTCTTTCATAATTACTGTCGCGATGCAAGTGAATTGGTAGACTTCACATACGTTATTAACCTGTTAATAACCATAATAATGGAAATTAGTTTTAGCGGACAATGGCAAATTTACTATGACATAGTATGTGTCCTCACCTCACAGTTCAATTAAGCTCGTAAGCGAAATTTACTTAGTACACGACGACCCTATAACCTAGTTGGTAGCGACCCTGCCTGCGACGCGAGGGGCCCCGGGTTCGATTCCCGGCCGGGGCAGATAATTATTTATGTGGCAGATAAATATTTGTACTCGGGTCATGGGTGTAATTGTAATGTGTTATATGTGTAGTCCATGCCACCCGCGACACAGGTACCTGGTAACCTACTGCGGGGGTATGAGTGTGTTAGCGTTTATTATTATTTATTATTATTATTCTACAACGAACCTTTCTCAGGGGCGGAAAGCTAACATTTATGTGAAATGCAAGTAAAATTAATTCCATATAAAATCACTGCATTTTCTCTAATTATACTACTAACATTACAGTAGATTTCGTCCAATATTTTCTAACCCCAAAAACACCGATGCATTAACACTACATTATAATGACATGACATGTGATCATTAGGTAAATCCAGCCCGTCATTACTACTCATGACGTGGTCTAGTTGAGATCATTGTACTGAAATTGTGTTAAGGTACACAACCTGTCTATTCTACCGATAAGGGAGCGTCCATTAATTGCATGAGGTAATTTTGTCAGTTTTTTAACCCCAACCTTGGAACGAGTGGGAGGGTAGTGGCCGGTGAAATCTGACGTCATAGCCTCGATCAATGAACACTCGAGTCTAGGGAAAGAGGCTCTGAGGATCCCGTAGTCTATACAGGGAGTATAAGCGCGTTCGGTATATAATTCGTTTTAATGGCAACCCAACCAAATGCCAGCTTTCCGACCCTTTGATTAAGGTTCATTCTAACGGCGAGATTTAAAATGCCTTAAGTATTTTTTTTTTCTTACCTACACAGTAATTATTTACTGTGAGCATACGTGTAATAAATTAGTTTTTAACGGGGTGTGGCAATTCCATATTGTCGGCGAATCAAGTATAGATAGTTGGCAGTGACATTTCCAGTGAAGCAAAGGGTTCGATTCCCGGCCGAGATAGATATTTATGTCACAGATTGTTCTTGGGCCATGGTCGTTGTGGATGTGGTATTTTTTAAATCCTACCTGAATGAGACGCAAAATGTTAATATTACTCATACCAATCAATCACAATTGAATTCAATTCTAGGAAGCATATTGTGATGAAAATTTATATGCGTCGAAACGTAGGCGTGTAGGTAAAAATATTGTCTTAAGTGACCAGATCGATTGACCCCTGAATTGCGTATACAATCACCCGCCGCAATCAATTATCAATGGAAGGGGGGCGGCGCGGGAGGTCTACGAATAGTTTTTGTAGATTTTCTTATAGACCAGGAGCTGGATGTTGAAGTTGAAATTTTTTTTCAGAACATAAAACGTCAATATTTTTATTTTAATGTACGATAACAAAAGTATATAATACTTGCGGTAAAAAAAGATGTCGATATTACCTATATGGTTCAATTCAGATTTTCAATTTTAATGTTAGTCTTATTAGTCAATTTTGTGTTTATCCTGTTAAATTTTTGCAGTTTGTGTATGATCCAAGACTCCCAAGAGGTTGAAATAAAGCTATTATTATTATCTCGTAATAAAATAGCATTTTAAATAAAATATTGAAGAATTTAACACCAGGTAAAACTGGTGGTTAATCTTGCAATTATTAAAAATGTAAAAGTTTCACCCGTAAAATTCTCGAGCAAGTGACACGAGCGAGTAACTCGGGCAAGTATCCCGTGCTATTGATTCGAATAAGTGGCTCGGAAAATACCTACAAGCTATCTGCGAAACCATTTCGCGAATCACAGCCAGCTCCTAGACCACGCGCCTACAACGTCCGAAAGCGGGCGTTGCCCCCGCAAGGTCGCGCGCGAAGGTCGGCGACCGCGCGGTTGCCGAACTTTGCTGATTGCCACGCGCTGTAACGACTGATCGCAGTTGACACCGTGATTAGTTAATAACGTTATATAACCGTTTTACATACCGGTTATCATGTCGTTATAGACAGCCTTGTATTTCTGATTCTATTTTTAAAAATGTTTATAATGATATCTCATTATCATAATTAAATTGATTAATAAATGTTAAAAAGGAAAAGACTTATCTAATTACCTAAGTAAGATGATAATGGTAAGATATTTTTTCCGCCTAGCTTCTTACCATTACATAAAAAAGAATTATTCATGTCCAATACTTGTGGTCGTAATTTATGGAATGTACAAATACGACACCGGTTGAATATATCTCTCGATTGTCCAGCTATATTTGTGAAGGGTCATTGAAATTATCATGTTATTATCGTGCTATTTTAATTATAGCCATGTGGTTTCAACGTTGGACTCTGAAACAATGGGGCCTAGGTTCTAATACGCAAACCTATTTTTGAAAAAATAGTTGCATATTTGTTATTTATTTTATCACTTGCTTTTTTGAAGTTAATCAGAGTTTCGAGGCTGATTTTTGAATGGTAAAACTACAATAAAGGAAAAATTTTGAGTAAAGCTGCACATCTGAGGTTTCTCTACAAAACATGCCAATCCGCATTTAACCTCGAAATTGATTCATTTCTGTTGCGTTATTTACTTATTGAAAATATAAACAGCTTGAAATTTGCTTTTCAATTTAGGAGTCACTTATTTTAAGTCACTGTAGAATTTTAGGGATGTAACTAACCGTACAATATTAATTTATTGTGTCTCTAATATCCACGTTATCACTGCAAAAGACTGAAATTATTTCCAAGCATTTATTTTTTATTTTGTAATGATATTTAGTAGTGTCCAAATAATATAAACAATTCGTTTTCTTAAAAACAATAAACTAAAACAACAAGATAAATGTACAAGTATGAAAGTCATTGTAAACACGGCGAGACCAAACGAAGGGTGGGTTCGGGGTTCATGCGTAGTCCAACCACCCCCGAGGTCCTAATGTCAAAGGTAAAAGTCCCTTTGTCCGGGCAAGGACCCTAAGCTTCAGGGCTTATTTTTTAAGGGCGCTCCCGAACTAGAACATTCACCTGTAATGTTCAATTTAGATAATTATAAAAAAAGAAAAAAAATAGAATATAACATTTTTAACCGACTTCAAAAAAAGGAGGAGGTTTTCAATTTGAGTACATGTGTGTTACTACTGGTTAGACCAATTTTGATAATTCTGTTTGTAGGTATTCAAAAGATAGTGCTTGTCGTGTGCTCCCATATAAGTTTGACGACCTGACATCTGACGGGTAATTTTTGAGCTATCTTTACGTATCGATTTTGAAGCCGTTAATTTTTTGTAAAAAGTTAGGTCGCTATTTTGATAATAGCTACGTACGAGCAAACGAGCTACCAGTTGGTAAGTGGTCAAAATCGCCCATGGCCGTCTGCAACGTAGACTTCGGCCTCTACCCTCACATAGTGAGAGGAAACCCTTGCCCAGCTGTGGGACAGTTATAGTGCGATAATGATGACTGCTACTTTTTAAGTGAGTGCAAGTTTGGTTATTGTAACTTTGAATCTCGTATTGTCTCGTATTACAAATCCTCTCAATGAGACAGCGCCCTAATACTCGTAATACCTGAAAAAAGGTGTACCTACCTAATTTTGGTAAACCAAACAAATTCCTTACAATAAATAGTAATAGTTATAGGATTTGTCGCGAAAGGCGGTCTAATCGGTAAACACCGATATCTTCGCTACAACCGTTAGCAAATAATTCAATAACAAGTTAAGATTCCAACGATTGCTATCGTTATAAATTAAAATGGTGTAAGAGACTCTTTCCATCTTTGGGTCAAAGCCAACTCTTTCTCGCGGTGATGAATAACAGTGACATATGGCTCCTAAAGATTAAAATCGTGCAGTATGGGATTGCGGGTACTCACAATAATGTGTATTATTCGCCAATATTCGGAACCAGTTTCATGGTTTCAGGTTATGAGTCTCCTACTAAAATAAGTCTGATTGCCCTTAGCACAGCTATTTTAAATGTATTCAAGTTTTAATGTTGATGAGCTTGTTTAAAAGGAAATACATATTTATTCTTAGTTGGCAACGCGTTGGAGATGTATCCAGTATTTATTTTACAGCTATGTGGGTAATTAATATTTACGAAATTAAAAAAATATATGTAAGTAAGTAATTCTAATTTAAATTTAGGGTTGCCGAAGAGGTCTTTGCCTAGGGCGTTGTAGAAGTCTTTTCCTAAAGAGCCTATGAAGTCTTTGCCTAGAGAGCCGATGAAGACTTTGCCTCGGGCGTTCTCGACTCTTATTACACCTCCAAAAAAAATCAAGTTAAAAAAAGACCTGGTTAAAAAAATGTATTTTTACCGGCAACAGGTTGTGAACTTTCTCTAATGTTACTCTATTACAACGGCAATGACAATTTCTCCGTTTAACTCCTTCGGTTGCCGGCCTGTTATGAAATAAAATGTTATTAAAGGACAAATAACTACAAAATACTTTTTAGCTAGTCACAATGGACTTACGTCGTGACATTACGGGCGGTTGCCGCAAGACGTCGCTTACAACATTTGCGAAACTATTTTGACATGATGTCGTAAGGGGCCTTGATTTGCGACAATCTCTTGTCATTGCTGCAGCTCGCAGAGCGAATGGGAGTTTGATTACATCCCAATTTTTGAACTGTGAATAGGAACTGTCCAATGGTACTTAGTCGTGTGGCCTTAATCATCTCAAAGTGTCTAACGTCACACGAGTTAGTACTGTTCTGTTTTGCTGTTGGTACACTGCATATATCTGGTAAAGGAGATGTTTCAAATCCGGCCCACAATATGTACAGTACCTCGAAAAATCGAGAAAAATCCATGGAATTCGAGAAAAATAAAGATAAACTGCTTAAATGTATACTTTTCTGGTACAAAAATTGTATTTATCATTCACTTTTATCACATTTCAACATGGCGTCTTGCCAATTTGTCATTGATCATAGGTCACGAACTGTCTACTGTCACCTCAACATGACAGAAATGTAGGTACATATGTCAAACTTCAATCAATTCAACAAACGTGACATGTGATGACAGCTTACCGCCATGACGGATTTTAGTTTTTGTGTTGCAATTTTACGTGTACATTTTTGTGTTGTACCACCAAACTAAAGCAATTTAAAGGAATTGGATGATTGAAAACTGTTTTAATTGTGTTTCTCCATTTTTGAGTATGGTGTACAAAGTCGTGGCCGGGGCTCCATACATTTTGAAACATTTCCTTTTGTGTTTTATTAACTTTTTTATGTAGGTAAGTAATCGAGAAAAGATAAGACGAGCGTCCTAATGGTAAGTGGTCAATATAGTTCATCTACATGAGAAACCCCAATTTTTCTCAGAAGCATTATCGATCAAGAAATTGTGGATTAAAAACAAAGACAACCTACTCCAAAGCTCCCAGCTGGAGCACGATGGCGACTGATTCAACTAAGAGGCCTAAGAGAAAGAAAGTAATATCAGCAATTATATTGATTAAATCAATAGTACTGATCATATGACACATACGTGAAGCCCTACCACCCAGCGGGGCGGCCGCTTTTTGCAGCCTTATACAACCTTGGTCGGAAATAAAAGATTAGGGTTGGTATTCTAGACTAGACTACTTCAATGGTATCCCATTTATCTTAACGAAGCTAAAAGTTACAGCAAGAATTGGAGATAATGATGAAAGCTTAACCCACCCCCTAACGCAATATTTTTGCCGTTGGCGCACACACATCCAAATCCTGAACTCGCATATGTTTACCTTGGTCGTTATATCTGGCACAAGTTGCCGAGTATCACAATATGATTACAACTATTGCGATAGCAAAACATTGTTGCTTCTCGATGTGAGTAGCACAGCCTTGACTACATTCTATTGTAAAAGAGCTTTGATCGACTATCTGATAGTAAGTGTAATTGTCGCGTAGAAATGTCAGTAAAGATACGCCTATTTGGACTGAGATGATGGCCTCTAAAAACGTGCTACCGGCTCTACATCTTCCTATCCGGAACACAATTGCTATAAAAGCAATAATTATTACTGTGGTGAGTGGTGCTACTTCCCCGGGTGAACTCTAAGCTCTTGTCATCTGTGAACTGCGGTGCCCCATAGGTACAAACACACAAACGAACAAACACGTGAAACCTCTCTCTTTTGTCAGGGGTTAAACAATACATTTGAATTGAGAACCTCCTCCTTTTTGAAAAGAGACCAAAATGCAACAACTAAATAACCGAAGGCTTCTTCGGATTCCGCGTACGGTTTCAAACTCAAATTCTGCATTTTGTGATATGTATCTAATTGGTGTTGCTCATGCCATACACATAGATATGATTGCGTAAGCATTTATTTTATATTATTTTATTTTAATAATCTCACCGCGAAGTGGAGAGGTAAAAAAACCTTTCTACCTTGAAGACCTTCGTAGTCACATGATTCAGCGTATAGCGATCTCCAAAATAAAGAACTTAGGAATATGTATAAAATTGAGTCGCTCAAAATATGAAATTGCCACTCCCGCGGAAAACAAAATAACGTGTGTTCACAGTTCAATATAGCTTGTAAGAAAACTTATGTCATTTTAAATTCTCCTCCTTTATCTATACTATGTATGTATCTATCTATACCTAATAATAATATATGTCTCTGTATATTATGTATATTTTTTTATTATAGCTATGTAATAATTGTATTAGTATGATTGTTTTAACATGTTAGTTATTATTATTTTTATTTATGTTCACGGTTTTTCTACCGTTAAGTATAACCACTTTCCACTCTTAGGTCTACTGGAAGAGATTTCATAAGAAATAAGCAGTACCTTTGTACCATCCTTACCTAATCAATTTTCTTAATTTTGTATCCAGTGTACATACATACCCCTTTAAAATAAATGAAGCAAAGAGTTTGTTTGTTCGTTTAATGCGCTAATCTCAGGAACTAGGTACTGGTTCGAATTGAAAAATGCTTTTTATGTTAAATAGTTCATTTATTGAGAAGACTATACTTATAGGCTATATAGGCTACATAGCATCACGCTACGACCGAAGCGAGGGCATCTTCTTAATAATATGAGTGCAGGGCTACGTCTGTCGGGTCAGCTGGTCTACAATGGATCTCAATCACAACCTTCATCACTGGAAACAACTGATTACCAATGGAGAGCCGGGATTTACGCAATAATTTGTACATCAGATCACGCGCACTGTCACTGTTTACATACGATGTGAAGTCCACTGAACTGTTCTTGAAATGACCTGAAATTCGTTCACATCTATGTGCGAAAATATTTCGCACTAGCTGAAAACCTAGCTTCGTTCATCTACACCAATATTATTCAGAAGAATGATTGTGTATTTTGTATGTTTGAGACGAATAAACTCAAAAGCTATTGGATTGATTTCAAAGATTCTTTCACAATTAGAATGCTATTATTATCTCTAAGTAAAGTCAGCTTTATATACCTATATAGTTACGATAGAAATAACAGTAGTGACATGAGAAATACAACAGTGTAGCCTACTTGGTCACGACCCTGCCTGCGAAGCAAAGGGTCCCCGTTCGATGCTCGACTGGGGCAGATATTTATATGACAGATAAATGTTTATTCCCGAGTCATATGTGTTGTTATTTTATGTTGGCCATGCCACTCACGACATGACAAAGAATCTTAATGTGGAGCAATGAGTGTAGAGGTAGGTTGGCAAACATTTTTTTAAACATTACGTAATAAAATAATTCAAATTGAAAATAATTCATTCATGGCTATCCATTGTTTTTTCTGCAATCGACTGGGAAATATGTTTTTACATTTTAGATATATAAGATAGATTCAATGAACTGTTAAACTTAGCAGAGACGTAATTTTAACTTGACTCATCGCAAGTGGTGTAAATTGTCCTATGACGCGGGTACTCACGATATTTAGCTCAGCCGTTGCCACGATCCATGCCACTGACTCAAAATATCCGGCAACAGTACAGTGAATATCTGTTTAATAATAAATACAAACAGACGCACCAACAATTACCTGTATACGACGTCAATAAAACGTGATAATATTTTTGCTTACTTTTCGCACGTACACAAAATCAACTTCTAAAAAGATCACTACCCCAATCGCCCTCAATTTCATGTGACAACACAGGAGACACACACACACATAAGCCTGTACCTACACGCGTTGCGTGTGTTGCGTTGCGTACGTACACGAATTTAGCGTCGCGACGCCTGTCTATGTGTGCGTTACATTGAGGTCGTCAACCGCCAAATTTTCTGTGTGAACTATTGCACAATCCAAGCCTACAATCTATCTGTATATTGACCTTCCCACCCTCGCATTTCTAAAAGCGTTTTGATGAGTTAGATGCGCGCAGGTTTTCAACCTTCATCATCTATACTAATATTATTCGCTTTAGTAATAAATACCGCAAGGCAAGTCATGAATGACGATTACATAAATCTGTATATAAATACGTGAGGAGACAGCTTTTCTTTTCAATATGAAAAATGCACAAAGTAAGGAGTGTACATTTAATATATTCTAAGTGTCTATAAAGAGTGCAGAAAGCTAAATTGTATGCATTTTATGTATTACAAATACATTAATTAAAGACACTGTGCATTTAAACATATTCTTCGTGTGTAGTGTCAGTTTGAAGTAACTCTTCGTTAGAAGGAATTACGGTAGAATTTCAAACGCACAGCGGTTCTCTATTTTAATGTAGACTGTTATTGCATAAATAATGCAACTACTTCTCGTGATTTCTTCATTCTATATTGATGTGACAACCCAATTACTTTATATTATCATGGTCAAGGTCAGATGTGAGTTAGTCGAAATATTTTTATTTTATAAACAACTAAATCCCTATTATATAAATGCGGGAGTTATTCTGTCTGTCTTTGTGTGTGTTAGGCTTTCAATTTTGAAATTTGGTACAGATATAGAGTTGACCTTAGGAAAGAACATATTTTTTTATCTGGAAATTATTCCTTAAGGGATTAAAAACGAGAAGGATAAATATTTCTTTAAAACACAGGTATATTCAACTTAACTTATATTTTTAATTTTTAATAAAATAAAGATCAGAGAAGGTCAAAACTGTCAGTAGACCATTCAATGTTTTCGCACAATGACGCCCGCATTTTCCGCACATTCCCTGCAGGTATTTTCACGTTTTTTATCTCTCACGCAGGCGAAAGGGGCAAAAACTAGTAGTCCATGAACCAGCAGATAAGCTACCTGAAAGTTTCTTCACTCTTCCAGGATAAAGAGACAACAAAGTCATCATCGATTTGTTGCCGGACAACAAAAAGAGAATACGTTCTTATGATAATAATTCAAATTATGTATAATATAATAATCTTTACAACAAGAGATAATTATGTCTCTATCGTCTATTTTATAACATCCCGGTAGGTCGATTAGGATTGGGACTCGTGTTTTGCTGACCTAATATGGTCTGAAGACCTATAAACTACCCAATCATTTTAATTGGGGAATTTCAGAAATGTCATTTACATAATCGTAATCACCATTTTGTTATTTGATAAAAATTGTGGGAACACTTTTGCATAGTGCATGGTTGGTAGCTTTACCCGCCTAGCTATACTCGAGTCGCCGAGAATATATTATGAAATTGCCACTCCCCAAAAGAAACAAATGTATGACGTGTGTGCTCACGGGGCAATTCGGCTTATAAACAAAAATCACTCTCAAAGCTAAAATTCTTGCCGTCCGTTAACTAAGAACGTTAATCACAGGAGCAAAAAGCTGATACTAGTGTGGGAACGAATTCTACATCGAATTCGACTGGAATGTAGAACCACGTGCTTTTTATGTAGATAATCTACAAAGTAGCAGATGATGAACTCCAGTTGAAGTCTTCACCGTCACAGACGACAGTTGATAATCCTAAAGACATCACCGATGAATTGAAGAGTAACAAAGAAAAAAAAGAAAACAGTTTGATTCCCAGCTGGAATACGTCAATTTGTTCAGTTTCTTCGGCCCTGAATTGAAGAAAAGAAGGAGAAGAAGAAAGAAGAAAAACAGTTTATTTAGTCAAGCACTGTTAAATATATAAAAGCAGGTACATTGACAGTATGCCATGCCATTTTTTTTTTGGAATTAAGCTAGCAAAGAAAAAGCAGCACCTCCCTTCCGGTGCCGCCCATAGCTGTAGAAACTTTTGTTCGCTCCCATTTATGTAGAGAACTACTTCTTAAACGCACATAACGTTTAATTATTCAAAACACGTAAGGAATTCGACCTTCTGCAACCACCAAATACATTGACGAACCAACGCTATTGTCAAGAGACACGTTCTGAAGTCGGGACACATACACGTGCTGAACTTTGCGACAACGTAATAATTACCTTACAAAGAACTTACCGGATCAAGCATACCGCCGCACTCAGAGTCGTTAATGGTTACTTAACTCGTTCCTTAGTATAGATTTAAAAAAGTTCACTCTCACAGTCAGTTAACGGATCGTTAGTGTCCCTTAATGATCATTAAATTTAAGTAGAGTCGAACTCTTACTTAACTATGTAATGGATGATTTTGACATTTGCGTTTTGAGGTTACTGTGATAAATAAACCATAATTTTATCAGTGAATTAATGAAAATCAGTTGCATTGTAGCACTCATAGCCCGGCGGCTTGCGTCAATCCTAAGCGATCGGCAAAGTTAAGCAACAGCGGGCGCGGTCGGTAGTCGGATGGGTGACCGTTAGTGGCAATAATTTTTTGAGCGCTTCCGTGCTTCGGAGGGCACGTAAAGCCGTCGGTCCCGGTTGTTATCGATTGATAGCAGTCGTTAAGCTATGTCGGAGGCCTTCGGGCGGCTTGAAAACTTTCGACACTGGGTTGCCCACTAACCCCTCCACCAACCCGCATTGGAGCAGCGTGGTGGTGTATGCTCTAGGCCTCCTCAGTAATGAGGAGAGACCCGTGCTCAATAGTGGGCCATTAGTGGGTTGTAGCTTAGCTTTTTTTTAGTTGCATTGTGTTTAAATATTCAAAAAAGTCTGATATGAGTGACTTTATTGAGTTTGTGGAATATGCTAGAAGGTTTAGAGAAGTGGGACAGAGGAGGTATTTACGCGATTATTCAGATAACAGATAGATTATTTTAATTCAGGTAACAAAGACCCATAACATAATATATACCTTACAGACTAACATACATATAACAATATTAACTTAAAAACTAATTCACTTTGTCGCGAAGTGAGATGCGCTTTCGGTAGCTCCCGGTGGTCGTCGACGTCCACGGAACTTCCTGAAGACGACCCCCTTTGGCCACAGCTCCTCCTTCAAAAACGTCGGCAGGTGTTCGGTTGGAACACGCACAACAAAGGAGTTGAAGTTCACTGCGTTGCGCGAGTCCAACTTCTCTACCAGCAACCGGTACTTGGTCATCTTCTCCAAATACTCCACGACCTCGGACACTTTCGTGGTGTGATGGAGTCGAGAGACGTACACGTAAGACGCTGGAACGGCGGGACGTAGGAGATGGTTCTGTCTTGTCGGTGCTGTGCCACATTGGTTGCGACAAAGAGGCTTTTTCCTCTTCTTCTTCTCCACTTTAGTGAAGCCGTCTTTGTCCAGCTGGCCAATTTATAATGTAATATAATTTATATTGCCTTTGCCCGGTACAAGAAATGAAATACAAACAAACCTTGGAATTATTATTTACTATTATGACATTGACATTTGACAAAGACAACATTGACAACAAGTCTAATTGACAACAGTAAGTGTTCCCATAGAAAAAAAGTGCAAATCATTCTATTTTTTGTTCAATTAAATAGCTATTTCTCATTGTATTTTAGTAAAAACTAACAGTAAAAGAACTGACTTTCAATCATATTCCAATTAATAATGAGTTTAATAGTTTTATACATATTTTTTCGTTGTGAAATACCAATTATTTTTAAGCGTGGCTACACCAATGCCTTATCGAATTGCAATCGATACGGATGCACCGCCCTACGGTTACTTAAATCTATCATTAGCAAATGAACCCTTAAATATTGTTCCTGGGATGAACTGTTACTTAACAGATTTAATGGCAATTAGTTAAGTAATCATTAGGTCTAATTTAATGAACCTTTCTGAGTGCGGCAGTTAGCTCTGACATGTCGATGTTCTTGTAAAAAGAATGCGTTAGAAATATTGGCAAACAATTGCGCTGCCCACTGTACCAATACGGAAGGTCGTTCACCCGTTTGCGTATTGGAAACATCTCAGATCAACGACCTGGATTCAAAATAAAACATAATATTACTTGTGATGACGCAACGACACATTGTTAGAACGCAAGTGTTCAGTTATGTCGGTGTAGAATTGTTTAAACTTCACTGGATGTGAGTCAAATATCAACTGATCGGTCGGTAATTGATCGTCTGTCACTGTTACGGAATAGTTAATTTGTCCCTGTTTTGGATAGTGCGAAACACAGGATATTCAGGAAGTCATTGTTGATAGAGAATTTCGAAGAGTTCTGTCTTGTAGATGAATAAAAGTTTCCTCCATCCGTACCTGTACTATGAATTTATGCAGGATTAGTGGCCAAGGCAGCTTCGAAAATTTTCATGCCATCCAAAGGCCCCCGATATGGCTTGGCTACTGCTATTTATCGATAACAGCTATGACTGCTTTACATTCTTTCGAAGCACAGAAGCCTACGGCGGCTTGAAAAACTTCCGATACTGGGTTGGCCACTAACCCCTCCACCAATCCGCATTAGAGCAGCGTGGTGGAGTATGCCTCCTCAATAATGAGGTGAGACCCGTCCTCAGTAGGGCGCCATTAATGGGTTGTAGCCAATCATTTTGCCCATCTCTCTTTAGAATCTTCTGTCAAATGCTGAATGGGACATTAAGAAAATTGATCTTTCGGATTTTGTTTAGAAATATCGGAAAACCGGTATCAACGTTATTCATAATTCAACCCTGTAGGTAAAATAGAGATTGTATAAGAATCAGTCAAAATCAGTCTAGGCGAGCTAAGCCGTGAGGTTAGTTAAAGCTAATCTAGACGCAACCGAATAAGGCAGCTCTCAGTCGAATAAGGGTAAGTGGCTTTGGTTGCAATCAGAAATCAAATAATGAGACGACCGCTCCCGGAATTTTTTTAGGCACTTCTTTGCACTAGAGGACACCTAGCTTGAATTTCCAGTGTGTATTTATAGTCTATACTATTTATGACCGGAGATTTTCTCAAACAATGAAATAGATGAATAGCGGATTAGTTTCTAAGCTATGTACAAAGAGTAGACATTGTACGTCTCTTCAATTACAAAGAGAGTCCCGTTAACTATAGTGACTCACTAGCACTACAAACAAATGAATTGAACCTGTAATATCTGATGTAAAATAATGACACAATATTCACATAATGACCACATTACATATAATATTCAGAAAAAATAATCCTTCACGTTTCATTGCGCTGTAACAATATTAGAACGTCATAAGTACAAACAGCCTTTTAACAATGATTCATTGTCATTATTGAGTCACATAGATTACTTTTTTGAATAAAAATAATGTCGTGGATTATGTATCTATACATATAATATACCTGTAACGAATCGCTGTCTGTACACGGAAGATACATTAAATAAATATTATACGAGTATATAGGTAAATCCAAAACAATAATTTATTTCTCTGTGGTTTTTATGCGCTAAAGTACGTATAATAATTTATAAACAAATCATGTTCCAATTTTGTCCAGATTTCCGCAAAATTACTTTTCCTGTTTGTGGGAATCTCCATAGCAAAGCCGCAAAAATATTCCTACCCCAAACTTGCATAATTAGGTAATAATTACCAGAAATACATCTTTTGTCAACTTTTAAGAACCAGTTTGACATTAGACGTAAATAAACAATGGTTCCGTTTTCGAACCATACAATACAGCTGAATACCTACATTGGTTTTTTCTGTTTTGCATGTTACTAACCAGCAAAATATGTGCAAACGAACCACCTGATGGTAAGTCGTAAATGGTCATCGTCGTCCTAAGACACCATATGCTAACAGCAAAGGCATGGCCGATGGGTTATCGCCCAAGAAAACGGGAAGAGGTATGAAAGAAAATACTAACACCCAATCCACCTCTCGGAACATGACTAGGTAGGTATTTATCAGCTGACATAATAAAAAACATTTTAGCTATCTTCTCAACCATAGATTTAGGATACACTGACGTTTAGATAATAAAGCTATGCTCCCAACTTACAATCCTACCAGTGAAATTCCCTAATTTCATTCAGCAGGGTCGGCTTGGACTGAAATAGTCAGAAAGCCTGGCTGGCTTTCTAGGTCTTGGGTTCGATTACCAGGAAAAATTATAAGTTTTTTCTGTTCTCGGTCTAGGTAAGTGTCCTTGCCCTTGTGAATTGTCTATAGCACTCACTATAGGGAATCCTAGTGTGTAACGTTTTTCTCAGTGATTTTTGAAGCCACTATTGAACGCCCTCGCTTCGCTCCGAGAAACTTAAATATTTCTCATATTAAATATCAGCCCCTTTTGAAAAAAATAGGTAGCCTATGAGTAATCCTGGGTCCTTAACTGTTGTCAATCCTTATTCCATTTTTTAGTCGTGAAAGCATTACATGTATACAGACACGAAGTCAGACTATCGCATTTATAATGTTAGTATAAATATCGGAGATCTTCAGGCATTAAAAATTTCCAACAGCTTGTTGGCCACTGACCACTCAACCAATCCGCGTCGTATCAACGTGGTTCAGTATACATTAGGCACTAACTAATGAGAAGTACTAAGCCCTAAACCAAACCGCATGCATGGTTGAGTAGATATACACTAGGTCCAAAGTAGTGCCTTGACAAACCAGTGCCTTAACGTGGTTGAGGTTACGAGAGACAAGAACCCCGAAAGGCCCCCATAAGTCTTCCACCCCAAATTTGTCAACGTTTAATTAGATGTAGTAATAGACAATAACCTCAAGGTTCTTGCCCCTGTTTGGGTGCGAGGCGATATAACGAAAAAGAGCGTCTACATAATTGTCTCACCCAGGGGGCTTTGACTCTGCAGGTCGTGAACCCTGTTTTTACGCTCTATTCACGATGTACCTTTCAATATTACTAATTGCATTGATTTCAGTAACTCACTGTTTAATCCATTAGTCGTCCACACCTAAACTGGTAAGAGTTTTGTGACACCTAGAATATATTCTACCACCTCGCTATCTTCTTCTTCTTTCTTGACCGATATCGCATAGGATTCTCATGAGCGTACCTACTCATTTTCAGAGTCAGTCCAAACAGTCTCAGTTTACATTACCGGAACATGTGGATAGGTACTTGGTTGGAATATTCTGCGAAAGTTCAAAGAAGCAGTACTAGTATTTCGATTTCCGTGAAAACTTTGTTTATTAGGTAACTACTAAGTACAACGTGACACATTATATCAGAACAAAAGGAAAATCCGTATTAGGTCAAACTCTGAACCGCAGAGGTTTTGTGTTGCAAGTTAACTTATACTAAGCATTCCGTCATCAATGTGTGGAGTGGAGCTGGTTACTCTATTTTAAAGGAACCCATCTTAGTCTTCAAGAGTATCGTATGTGTTATCGTATTAGAACGAGAGTCTCACTAACAATTACTAACTGAACTGAACTATTACTAACATGAAATAACAGGACTAACTATCACTGACAGTCTCTGTCCTCACACTTGTTAACTAACTAACCAACTAAAATTCTAACACTATCTGTTAACTGGACTAACCATCCTAGTCCCTAAATTGAGTCGTGGTCTAAGGTCGGTCACAATTGTCATGGGCGGTAGCGGAAGGGTTGTAATGCGTGGCGTTAGCTATCTTTATCACATTAAAAATTATTTTGACGGTCGACCGATTTTATGTAATGTTGATAAACGGACAGACAAACAGCTCGCTGATAAGTGGTCACAGCTGCTATTCCTTCACAGTTAAAAATATTCCTGCTGAGAGCTACGAGTCAGAGGTCTTCAGAAATGGTGTGAAAAGAATATTACGAGTACAAATTGTACTAAGTACCGTGGCAGGCGATGGTACTTCCCCGAGTGAACTCTAGGCTCTCACCACCTATAAGTCCACCTATTTGCCCTGGCTGGGAATCGAACCTGAGACCCGTCGCTTCGCAGGCTATGGGAACCTAGTGCAGGGCTACGAGTGGCTACAACCCATTAATGGCCCACTACCGAGCACGGATCTAATTATTTCTGCTCCAGTGCGGGTTGGTGGAGAACTGTGGTGTAGTGTGGTATGAAGGCCTGTGTGGACGATGGAGGACTTAACATTGTTAAGCATGTTGCTAATGCGGTGCGGAACCATAACATTTTCCCATTCAACGTCTTGGTCTGACGTCAGTAAGTCTTCACTTCTTATAGAAACCCAACCAATTGATTTAGATGAATTGTATTAATAAGTTTTCATAATCGTTTCGCAAAGAAAAGGAAAAACAAATTTATGGCGATTCAAAGAACTTTCTAAAGAATAAGTAATTTAGCGAGGCAAGGCTTGATGGAAAACCCCCAAAACAATACGTAACAGTTTAGAAGTTTTACTTGGTTGGCTTCACACTTTCATAACCTGAAATACCCTCGTGACGTTCTTCGGAAATCTTATAACAAGCGAGGCCCGTACAGTTATATAAATAGGAAGAAAAGAATAGGGAATTGTATTTCTACGGGCACATGGTCCTAATTTTAGGGTTGTGTATTTTCGTTCAATAAACATAATCCCTTTGGAATTTTTCACGTGTCTCACACACGATTTTCAAATATGTTTAATGAACAACAAATTCTTACCATCGATCGTTGAAAGTGACCCTGTTTGCAAAGCGAGCGAAAAAGTGCGCGGAAAAGATAATTGCGGCGCACTTATTTAAATAAAGAGGACGAGGACGAAAAAAGTTTCTTATAGAAAACACAAACTTTGGGCGCACTTAAAGGCGAACCAAGTCGTCTTTTTCGAATAGGTGAGATGAAAAAAATATTCCGTAATCTCTTTACTATTGTTTTTATTATCGATCTGTTAATTAGTAAAGATGGCCTCATCACCAGTAGCAACATCTTTTAAAGACCCACTAATTTCTGCTTCTCTTTTCCTTTTAGTTAAGGTGAAAAATTCCGTTATTGCAAAACATGTGCATCTATCACCATACCACTATTAAATTCTAACCCATTTTCGACAGAACCAATTTCTATATTCCAGATAAATTTACAAAGTATTCCATTCTAAATAGTACATTACGATAGGTACGGTGCGTAAAGTTGGCCATTTTAAGTTGTTACAGAGTTAAAACACTTTTTAAGTTGCGATGATGTTATTGTTGTTTTATGGTGCAAAAGAGAATTATAAAGTGTAACATGAAGAGTCAGATAAAAAAATACGAAAGGAATTATCACGAATTTATTAATGTTTAAATTTAAAGTTTTCTACCACACAAAATTAGCAGTAAGCGCTAAGTTGGCAACACAGCAATCAGGTGTCAGTGACGTTTCGCTAGTGTCAAATATGGCGACTGCGATTTGTCTCTCAGAACAATTACAATTTAACAAAACTGGACAATAAGAATTTTGCAGATATATGTTGTCGACTCAAAATCTTTGTTTTTTTATGTTTTATTATTCAGGTAAGAACTGCACGAAATTATGAATATAAATTCATTTTTGCATGGTGTGAAGTTAGCGTCATTTGCCATGTAATAAGGAGCTACTTACGCCACGGCTAACCGTGGCATAAATGCGGGTTTAAGTCACGCTGTGATATAAAATATTTTATGAAAGAAACGTTTCCAATTATTTAACCTTCACGTTTACAAAGACTTGCAAACGTGACCATTCATTACAAGTGCTTCAGTTTATAGGTACTTGTTGCGAAAAGTTCTCTGCTTTATAAAGTTACTGAAAACTTTGAAAGAATGAACAAATAGTCTTTGTTTTGGAAATTTCTTTTAATTTAATAATGTTTTTATACGACTATTACCTGCCCCGGCTTCGTTCAGCGAAACCTATGACTGTGAAGAGACACTCGAAAACATGTCCAGATTCTAGATTCTACACATCGTAATTGTTTTGATAGTCGTTGCCAACCGTAACGCATCTGTGACCGAATTAGAATGAGATCCTCTAGTCTTGTTCTGGATTGGTCATAGTGTGTACTTCACGAATCCTGACACACGCTATCGAAGTTTCCTACACCGCTTGCATATATACGCACAAGTTCCGATCGTGATTCGGACGGGGCTCGGCCGCCCCCAAGATGTCATCTTGTCTGACAGGAGACCTCAAAACATCGGCAGATGCCATAGGCCGCTTTCAGAAATACTCCTATAGTCCAACCGTTTATTAAGGGCATAAACAATTTATTACTAGCACTGAAATGTAATTAATTGATGGATGATATTATGAGCTGTAACACAATTACTAATTTGATGAGACATGCCAACTAAACGACCATGAGTAAACAATAATATTAATAAATAATGCTACACACTCATAGTCCTGTACTTACGAGTATGTAGTTCTCATAACCTGCCCGCGAAACGACGAGTCTCGGGTTCGATTTTCAGCAAGGCAAATAGGGGAAATACCATCTCCCGCCACGGTAGGTTAAGTACCTACCATTTCTAACGTCTTAATAACTGCTTTAACACAATTATCATAACTGTCTTGTTCTTTCTTCAAGGCATTCTGATAACAAAAGGTGATTTCAATTTGGATTATCTTATTGGTAAAACTGCTTGAAAATTTGTTTAATACTTGTATGTAACTACCTAGTAGTAGGTATGTAGAAATATCTCCTTAGGAACTCCTGCAGCAAGAAACTTCTTGCTGCTCCTTCTTTTAAGACCAAGTAAGGATGACCTTTGAAAAATGTTTGTTTTTACTGTTACGTGTCAGGAGTACTGGGTTCGAGAAAATGCCAAAATGTACCACAAAGACTTTATTGTACTCGTAGATACACAAATTACACAACGTACGCAGTACACACTAAAACACTCTGCACGTAGGTACTCGTAAACACACTCGTCGAACACTGTATCGCTCGTAGAAATCACTTCACTTCTCACTGGTATCGCTCGTAGGTATCGCTGGTATCTTCCTGGTTCCGCTTCCGAAACTAGAATGTCCGCGGTTGAACGATCGCCCCTTTTTATAGGTACCACTCACGCACCATTCACGACAATCGAGAATATTCCCGCGAAGTCCGGACCCGCGTCGAAATAAAGTTCGAGAACGTTCCTTGCAACCGACTTTCGCCCGTATGACTATTGCCGTAATGGTCGAAGCGTCGTGCGTCCTTTTGAGAGAGCCGCGCTCCTATTGTTTCTATTGTTGCGCGACATGTTTATGGCCCCTATTAATTATTGTTTTCGGCGTAGCGAAGTCGAAGCGCCAGGGTTGTCACATTGCCCCCCTCTTAGTCATGCTCGTCCCGAGCATTATTCGATCCATGAAATGGTGCCAATCTGTCCACGTGCACGATCTTCGGCTTTCTTCTGTCCCCCTGTCTGATCCGGTAGGTCACGTCGTTAATCCTCGTGACAACTGTGTAAGGGCCTTCCCATCGTGCTTGTAGCTTCGGAGACTTCCCCTTCTTCCGCAGTGGATTGTGCAACCATACAGAATCTGAATCTCCCTCCTTGAAACCATGTTTCCGAGCATCGCGATCGTAGCGGGTTTTCATCTTTTCACTGGTCTTCAAACATTGCTCCCTTACAAGATCATGTGTCTCGTCCAATTGTTTCCGTAAGTCCGCGATGTATTCAACTGTTGGTTTCGGGGCATCTGGCGGTGTTCCGGTAAGCAAATCCAACGGCAGGCGCATTTCTCTTCCGAAGTTAACTTTAGCGGGTGTAAATCCCGTGGACTCGTGTATGGCAGAGCGATATGACATCAGGAACAGAGGAATGTACCGATCCCAGTCTCGCTGATGTTCCTCGACGACCTTGGCCAAGTGATGTTCCAACGTTTGGTTGAATCTCTCCACCATGCCGTCAGATTGAGGATGCGCCGGTGTGGTACGTGTCTTATTTATTCCCAAAAGATCACACATCTCTTGGAATAACGTCGACTCGAAGTTCCTGCCTTGGTCGCTGTGTAACTCCAATGGTACACCAAAGCGGCATACTACCTCCTCGACAAGTTTCTTGGCCACGGTCTTCGCCTCTTGGTTCGGGGTTGCAAACGCTTCCGGCCATTTGCTGAAGTAGTCTTGAACCACGACGATGAATCTATTCCCGTCTTCAGACTGAGGGAATGGGCCAGCAACGTCTATGGCGATTCTTTCCCAAGGGGCTCCGACGTTATACAGCTGTAGTTTTCCCTTGGTTCTAGTGCGGGGCCCTTTCACTGAAGCGCACACGGTACACTTCCTGCACCAATCTTCAACGTCCTCTCGACACCGCACCCAATAAAAGCGTTCTCGTATCTTTACGAGGGTCTTCTTGATGCCGAGATGCCCACCAGAAGTGCCATCATGCACGAGCTTCAGCAAATCAGCCACTTTACTCCTGGGAATAACCATTTGCAGGGTTTTTTCCTTTCCGTTGAGTGATTCCCAGCTCCGGTAAAGCACGCCATTCTCCAATATAAGGCTGTCCCACTGAGCCCAGTATGCCTTAGTCGTTGCGCTTGAGGCTGATACATCACTCCACAGGGGCCTCTGTCCTTTGGCTTTCCATTCCATGATCAGGCTGAGGTCTTTGTCTTCCTTCTGAGCTTGGCTTACTTGCTCCGTTCCCCAAGACTCGTCTAGGTCCTGCATCCTTATCACCCTGACCTCTTCTTTAGCCTCATGCTTGATGCAATGTCGACATTCGTCGGAGCATGGGCGTCGTGACAGGGCGTCAGCATTCGAATGAGCTCTTCCGTTACGATGCTCTATTACGAAGTTGAACTCTTGAAGCTGTTCGATCCACCTTGCAACCTGGCCTTCCGGGTTCTTGAATTGCAGAAGCCATCTTAGAGCGGCGTGGTCCGTCCTTATTGTGAACTCGCGTCCCAGCAAATACTTGTTGAAGTGCTGAAGGGTCTTCACCACAGCCAGTAATTCTCGCCGAGTCACACAATAATTCCTTTCCGGTTTCGAAAGGGTCTTGCTAAAGTACGCAATGACCACCTGCTGGCCGTCCTGTTCTTGCGATAATACCCCTCCGATGCCAGTATTGCTAGCGTCCGTGTCTACTGTGAATCTCCCTTCTCTTCTGGGGTAGCCAAGAATCGGAGCCGAGCACAGACGTTCCTTTAAGCGAACAAACGCATCTTCGCAATCGGAATCCCAACTGAAGATTCTCTTGTCCTCCGTGAGACGATGTAACGGCTTGGCTATCTCGGAGAAGTTCTTGACAAACCGACGGTAATAGGCGCATAGTCCCAAGAACGCTCTTACATCGGTCTTGTTCTTTGGGGTCGGCCATTCTTGAACAGCTCTTATCTTATCTGGATCAGTGCGAACACCTTCGTCCGATATGATGTGTCCCAAGAATGATACTTCCTTCTTGAAGAAGTCACATTTCTTCGGATTGAGCTTTAGGTTGGACTCACGGAATCGTCTGAATACCTTCTCTAGGTTTCGCTTGTGTTCCACAAAGCTTCGTCCCATGACTATGACGTCATCGAGGTAAACCAGACAAGCGTCCCCCAAAAGTCCAACTAACACTCGCTCCATGAGACGCTCAAAAGTGGCAGGAGCGTTACATAACCCAAAAGGCATTACGCGAAACTGCCACAAGCCATTTCCGGTTCCGGTGGTAAAGGCAGTCTTCTCCTTGTCTTCTGGCCGTACTTCTACCTGCCAGTAACCACTCTTCAGGTCGACCGTCGAAAACCACTTCATGCCACCAAGCATATCCAACGTGTCGTCAATCCGGGGCAGAGGGTAGCTGTCCTTCTTGGTAACGGTGTTAAGCATCCTGTAGTCAACACAGAATCTAGTACTGCCATCCTTCTTCTTCACGAGTACCACAGGTGAACACCAAGGGCTAGTTGACGGCTCGATCACCTTGCTGCGCACCATGTCCTCGATCATTTCTGCAACTTCGTGCTCCTTTGCCAATGGTACTCGTCTCGGTCTTTGCTTGATCGGTGAAGTATTGCCGGTATCTATTGGGTGAGTGACAAGATTTGTTCTTCCAAGGTCGCTATCTCCTCTGGTAAAGATGTCTTTGTAGTCCGTCAACAACTTTGCTGCCTGAGTATATTCCTCAGAGCTCAAATTCCTCCTGGTCGCCTCCAGCAAAGGTTTCATGTGATCCGTTGATCCAGGTTTGTCCGAGTATTCTTGGACCTTCCTCAAACTGTCCACGGCTTCACATCGGCCAATAACGGTATTCTTTGCGAGATGTATCGGCGTGCTGCTAAGATTGATGACCTTTAACTTGGCGTCACGTTTGGTCATGAGCAGTGTCCTTGCCGTGATCCAACTGGGGTGATCTCCATAGTCTTCCACTACGACACATCGATCCATCTGTATCTTTTCGGGAAACCTAACCTTGACTAAGGTTTCCGATCTGGGTGCTAGCTTCACTGTCCTCAAACAGTACACTGCTCCTGAACATGAACCGTCCAAGAAGACTTCTTGATCCTTGAAGCTTAACACTCCTCTGGCTATATCAACTATACAGTGATGTGTCCGTAGAAAGTCCAGTCCGATAATGCAGTCGTCAGTTATATTCGCTACTAAAACAGACTGCGTGTAAATGTCACTTCCGAGTTTCAGTCTTGCTTCCGTAACTCCTAGGACGGTCACTGGCTGGCCTGTCGCTGTCTGCAGATTGCATGATGGTCGTCCATTTTCCCACATGATAGTCCTCTTGAGTAGTTCCGGTCGAACGATGGACTTCGATGCTCCTGTGTCAATCGTAAATCGACAAGGTATGCCATTTATCTCACCAGTAGCTACCAGGCTGTTCCCGTCACAAGCTTGTGACACTATAACAGTAGGGGCTCGACGAAGTCCAGCCGCTGCCCGTCCCGTGGCGCTGACGCCTTTTAATTTTAGCAGCTCCTGGGTGTCAACTTGGGTAGCCGTCGAGGTCTTCATAGGAGGCTTGGCAGTCTTCTTAGCGGCGGCGGCGGCTTCTAGCTCTTGCACTTGCGTAGCCCTCCACACCGATTTCGGTTGTTTCCTTGTCCGGCAGCTAAGCCTAATATGACCTCGTTCACCGCATCCGTCGCAGATAGGCCCAGTATGAGGTTGAATCGCTGCTACGACTTCGCGCACCTTACAGCCTTTATAGTCGCTTCGTACCGCTTCTACTTCAAGGGCGTGCGCTAAAGCTGCTTCCAAGGTTGCGTGATGACCCAAGCGCACCGTTGCTCTCACTTCGGGATCCCGTATACCGCTGACGAAGGCCTCTAACACTTTGTCTTCGACGGGTGTGGAACTCGACGCGTAGGCTCGGCGTACGAGGCGCTCGATCTCCGTGGCCCACTGCTGCAGTCCTTCACTCAACTTCTGTGACCGGTCTTTAAGTTGAGCGCGGTACACGTGTTCAAGGTGCTTTTCCCCGTATCGAGCTTCTAAGGCCTTAAATAGCGACTCCAAGGTGCGTCGCTCGGCGGGCAGGTTCTCAAGCACCAGCAGTGCCTCTCCTCGTAGAGCTAGTGTGAGTGCCGCCAACGAGTGCTCGTCCTCCCAGCCATTTCCACTTGCAACTACCTCGAACTGGTGCTTGAACGCCGTCCACGAGGTCGTGCCGTCGAAACTTGGGACCTTAAACTTCGGGGCCCCAGGGCATGAACTAGTTGCTGCCGTGCCCAAAACCTTTATTTTCTGCAGCTTGTTGTCCAAATCTCCGAGCCTAGATTCGTAGTAGTTCATTGACGCACTGAGGCTGTTGATTGACGCGTCATGGCTTTTGAGGGCTTGGTCGTGCTCGGATGTTCGCGCTTTTACCAATTCCAGGTCCTCCTTCACGACGTTCAAATCTCCCTGGAAACCATCCAGCTTTGCATTGATTGTCCCTAGGCCCGCCTCCATGGTTTTGCGCTGGCTCTCCACGGCTTCGCGCTGGCTCTCCAACAGTTTACTTTCCAGATTCTCCATTGCTTCACGCTGGCTCCGCTGTATGGCTTCGCGCTGGCTCTCCATTTTACTTTCCATGCGCTGTAAGACGGTTAACAAGGAGGCCATATCGAATGCACTCGGTGTCGGTACTGCTGCAGCTGATGTAGTCGGTGGTCCAGCAGTGGTCTCCGTTTCCATGCGGTCACGACCCGGCGACTCCATCCGCGCGGCATCCAATGCCGTCTGCCGTCGCGTACGAATCCCTTCTTCACTCTGCGGTACTACAGGCATTCCGCTTCTGTCACCAATTGTTACGTGTCAGGAGTACTGGGTTCGAGAAAATGCCAAAATGTACCACAAAGACTTTATTGTACTCGTAGATACACAAATTACACAACGTACGCAGTACACACTAAAACACTCTGCACGTAGGTACTCGTAAACACACTCGTCGAACACTGTATCGCTCGTAGAAATCACTTCACTTCTCACTGGTATCGCTCGTAGGTATCGCTGGTATCTTCCTGGTTCCGCTTCCGAAACTAGAATGTCCGCGGTTGAACGATCGCCCCTTTTTATAGGTACCACTCACGCACCATTCACGACAATCGAGAATATTCCCGCGAAGTCCGGACCCGCGTCGAAATAAAGTTCGAGAACGTTCCTTGCAACCGACTTTCGCCCGTATGACTATTGCCGTAATGGTCGAAGCGTCGTGCGTCCTTTTGAGAGAGCCGCGCTCCTATTGTTTCTATTGTTGCGCGACATGTTTATGGCCCCTATTGTTTATTGTTTTCGGCGTAGCGAAGTCGAAGCGCCAGGGTTGTCACATTACTTTCATTCATTCATGTCAACATACACAGCCAATTTTAAATAGCTTTCGTCTCGATATTTTTTGCTAAACACCTCAAAAACGGAATACCAAACAGCTTCATATCAATACATTTATAACTTTAGCTTTTCGAAAAAATCATTAACACAATCAAAAGAATAAGATTTATGACTTAAGTACATTCCATGTACTTTTGAACGCTTCCATCATAAAAATGGATTTTTTGTCAATTAGTTACGTTACTGACGACAACGAATATTGTCAATCTACGTGAAAAACAAATGGTGAGTCACCTGCATGAGTCACAAAATAACCACCAACCAGTACGTAAGTAAGCTGAAATTTATATTATGTAGCTGCATTAGTCATACTTTCTTTCACCGAAGCTTTCGGGAAAATTGGTGACGCGATCTTTATATATGAAAGTGACGTCACGATCGGGTTATTACGACTGCTATTTGCTAATAACTGGTCTCTCATTATAACTGAAGTGGTCTGAAGTATAATTTAACACGCTGTACTATTGCGAATTGGCGTAGGGTTTAGTGGCCAATGGACATGACTTTCGTATTTTGCCATAGTAGTAAATAGGTACAATCTGTAATTGGAAGTAGTAAGTGCAATCTGTAACTGTCAGTAGGAAAAGAAGCTCTTTGGGGGTTTCTCACCGCTTCTTCTTCTAAGACGCTTACTGTAGGGATTTGTTGAAGCGATGGCTTAGTTTGACTTTCGAAAAGTGTTTGTAAAAAACCTACTTCGAAAAAATAATTCTCATTCTCATTCTCAGTGTCAGTCTCATTCTCAAAGTCAGTCAGTCAGTCAGTCAAACTCAGTCAAAACGTCATAAGTTAATTTTGCTAAAAGCTTATTTGAAATGTAAGCGAACGTAATAAAGTTGTTATAAGCGAGGAGTGACAATTTCTATTCTCGGTGATTCAGGTATAATGATACATAGGTATCAGGGATCTACGGATCCACGTGCCTTTCCAAGCACGGAAGTTTTTCTCAAATATTTTCCGTTTTTTTTTAATTTTTTCAATCATATTTTTATCAATGTGAAAAATATATCATCACATCGTCGCGTCGCATCAAGACAAATCTGAATCACGAAGCTTCCAACCTCGCTCGCATATTATAATATACTAGTTCCGATCGGAACCGTCGGAGCTCGGCCACTCCCCAGGCATGACACCTCACCGCTAGATCTCCCTTTGCTAAATGTATTCGTCCTTTATTTAAGTCATAAAGCATCCTCAAGTACGCAAAACCCATGTCAGGAGTTGGGCATTAAAAGGGTTGAGGTCATTCGTCATAAACTTAATTTAGAAACAAATTCAAATGTAATCTATGACGCAAATTCACCTGATGTAATTATCGAAAAAGTTATGGGTATTAATAACTGGTCCAAAATCGTTCGTTAAGTTATCGAAGAAAATCAGCACGAGACTCGAGAAATATTCACGACTCTATAATATTAAACACGATTTGGGGAGTTACATAAAATTTTGGCATTTACGAGTTTTATTACGTAGTATTTATTCCACGTGACTCAGAAGTCGAGAGCTTGCACGTTTTTGAAATGAGTGATGGAGAAAGTATGAGTCACGGTGTAAGTCACCTTGGTTGACTAGCGATTTTGTTTTTAGATTCTCTTTATTATAAGGAAATTAGATTAAATGTGGATCCGTTTGTCTGTCAAGTTAATTCTATTTTTCTAAAATTCTAATGCTATCTGATTGGACTAACCGTCCTAGTCCCTATTTGAACCTTGTTAGGTTGTTCGAAGTTGTCATGGGCGGCAGCGGAAGGGTGGTTTTAAATGCCCGTTTGCTACCTTAACTTCTTAATTTTTTTTAATGACTAAGCAAAGCATTTTCTAGGAAATAATAACAAATCTTTACACTACTATCTATAAAAATAGCACCCAAAACAAAATAGAATGAATATACCTGCCTTTGCTATAGCCCATAGGTTTTAAAAAACGTGATAAAGAAAAAAAATGATAAACTTTTAATTCCAGTTGTATCATAAAATTGATGACGTCATACTTTTTCCAACGAAGGTATTGAATAACGTAGAAGTTTTCCCAGGCGACCCGTCGACCACGCAGCGGTAGACGGTTAAATTTTCATGACGTCACCGCTTTAAATGACGTCACGCGCGACACGTGAGTCACTGAATATCGTTTGAGGCGTATAACTTCATCACAATCCACTAGCGATTCGATTTATTATAATGAGAGACCTAATCTGCACTCGAAATGCGACCGTAATTTATGTAATGTTTTCCTTATTAATTTAACTTATTTATTTATTTACTTAAGTTAAATAATCTTAATCTTTAATTTCTTTGTAGTCTTTCATCCACTGTTTCGTAAAATGGTGTCTCCTTTGCTTTTGAACTCGGTTTAAAAGGTATAAAGAGTTCTGCTTCAGATCCAGTATTGCTTTGGCGATTCCCCTGGTGTTATTCGTGTCCATAATTGACGATGACCACTTACCATGAGGTGTCTCGTCTGCTTCTACATCAGCCCTTCAGGATATAAAATGTTTTCAAGCGAAGAACGAATAAGTTTAACCATGTAAACGCTTACATGGGTGTAGGCCTTGAATGCCTGATTCAGGGGTGGGTGGAAAATTGGATGTTCGAGGCAATTTTTTTAAATGGTAGAGCAATCAAATTTTATTGCGCTAAGGGAACGTACTATCCTACTTCCTACTAAACTAATCCTACTATCCTAAATCCTATCCTACTCCTACTAATATTATAAATGCGAAAGTTTGTAAGGATGTGAGTGAGTGTGTGAATGTGTGTGTGGGTTTGTTACTCTTTCACGCAAAAACTACTGAACATTCGTTCATGAAACTTTGCAATAATAAGTATAGCTTAGACATCGGAATAACATAATTTGTTAAAATTTATAGAGATTTTTGAAGGGACTGCTTCGGGGACGAAGCGAAACGAGGGCGGGTTTACTAGTTATCCAATAAACCCGTGACACAGCGGTTCGCGTGCTAATGACAGTATATTCTCAGTCACGTTTGAACGCCGTCTCATCGGCACGTTGCGTTCAAGGTCTGTTACATAAAACGTTACGAGACACCAACCGGTTATATAAAGTAAAATTACATGGTGCTCTTAAAACATTGTAATATATTAATGGGTTTTAATAGCCCATTACTTAGCACGAGTCTGTGGTCATAATTGAGGAGACGAAGAGCATTATCCACCACGCTGCACTAATGAGGATTAATGGAGTGAAATTAATTAATAATTAAAAAAATACTATTTTTGTATTCATACTAGTTTGTGTCTCTGGCTTCGCTAGGAATCGGAAAACAACACACTGATAAAATTGTCCAAAGAAACATAGGAAAAATTATACTCTTTCAGAGTCTCTAACTATTTCCATACCAAATTTCATCTAAATCAGATCAGTGTATTATCGCGAGAAGGTAGCAGACAGATAGGTAGACCTTTAAGCAGAGTTACTTTCATTTATATAATAATCCATGGTAATCCATACTAATATTATAAATGCGAAAGTCTGTCTGCCTGACTGTCCGTCCGTCTTTTTCACGGCTTAGCCACCGGCCCGATTGGGATGAAATTTGGAATGATAAAACTAGTGGAAGATCCCAAGTTACACATAGGCTGCTTTTTTCATTAATCAACCCCTAAAAGGTTCGAAATAAAGGATGAAAATTTGTACGAAAAATCTAAAACTGTTGACCGATTTCAGTGAATTTCCTCAGGAAACAGTTGATGATGCGAAGTCAAAATAAGTCTTCCTATTTTTTCATACGTCAAACGTTTTGAGTTAATCCACGAAACTCCAATAATTAATTAACTTTTAGGTCTCTTCAAAAAGGAAAAGAGAAGCGTCCCTTGCAGAGGACCGCAAATGGGTCATTATAACAACAACTTCGTTACAACTGTTTCATTAACAGTCGCTACCACAACACATCTCTCCTATCTATTGACGCAAACCAATTCACCTATAAAAATAACATAACCGATTCATAATAAAAGGTGCAATGACGTGCGAATAAATGTATTTGTTTAACCATTCGCGAGAAGCGAATAACGATCGAGTAATCGACTAAAGTGCGGTTAAGACACGAGATAATAAAATAGAGAAATGTTCAGGGTCATCTAAAAATGATAATCTTTAGTATATTTTAAAATATTTTCATTGTACTTTAATATACCTAAAACGAAATTTGTAGAAGACGTATAAAACAGTAAAATACAGAATTAGTGAAAATACGTTGTTCTCGTATCTGTTTAATTTTTTTTTTTTCAAAAACACTTATTAGACGCGCTAGTTACTTCAATAAGTGTGTTTGTATTTGGAATAAAATATTTCCTACATAAATTAATTAAAAGAAACTTCGCTTCTCGCTCATAGTTTGTTATGTGATAATTGCTTTATCAAGTTCTGTCAGCCTAGTTATGGAATATTTTGTGTTAGGTATGTATGCTTTTATGTATAATAATTACCATTAACATAACCAAAACCGCAATGTGTCTTTCATTCAGGAAAATTACGTACCAGAAGTAAATTTTCCTGTTTCTCTTGCTAATTTAAGCAGAAAAATATATGATTCATAAACATAAATGCGTTTCGTTTTTTTATTGTGTTCTACTATCATCATTTACAACAGACACTGACAGCGTCTTAATTAAATTCTGACGGACTAAAGCAGCGGTCATCACATTTTCTGGACAAGGGTCGCACAAAGGGTCTTTGTGCGGACTTCTACCTAAAAGATCTTTCAGATCTATAACCTATTGACTATAAATTATTTGCTTCGCAGCAACCCACCTAGATACGGGCCACGGACCGCACAAAAATCGGCTGCCGTAATTTGACAACCACGGGACTAGAGTCAAGAAAGAGGTTACAGGTGTCCGACCCTTGGTGTCAGAGCTTTGCGTGAAGATTAATAATTACCCAATAGCTCCGATTAATGGTTCACTACTGAGCACGGGTCTCTCCTCACTGAAACTCCTCAGATTCACCTCCTCACTGATATTATTTTCCAAATTTAAAATCTATGTCTCCATGTAAATGTAAATGATATTTGCTAACATTTTACTTATTATTTATAATTATTATGCGTTAGAAATAGATTAACTGATCAAATATAAAACGTAACAACACTAATAATATGTAAGTAAGTAACTCTGTGCACACTACCATTAAACAAGACATTTAAAATGTGTACATTCATAGTGTCAGTATGAAGTAACTCTTATGCAGACTGAATTACGGTCGAATTTCGAGCACAGGCGGTCTCTATAAAGATGTGAATGAACCATGGAACTTGACTAATCATTATGTAGGGTATGTCGATTGGTTTCCATTACACTGTATGGTAATAGATGTTATAGGTTAACCAGTGGCCTCAGAATTTCTCTAATTGTTGTACACTTACTTATAATGTCAATTCGTGACCATCGTAGTATATTCGGTTGGAACGAAATTACATTGTTGCACTAAATAAATCTAATATCTTTAAACGAGCAATTCTTGTATATTTATTTATTTATACCTATATACAGGGTGTCCCGTAACGAATGGATAATACGGAACCTACGTGTAGAAGGCATCATGCCGGTTCAGATGAATAAATATTATGTTCAGTAAAAATCCTTCCGTTTCCGAGATATTCGACATTTTCAACATTTTCAAAATTGTTCCACCCTTCGCCATTCTTTTTGGCGCCAGGACTATAAATGAAGACATTTTTTGAATCTGTTTTTTGTATCGTACTCCTGGATAGATGTGCTATCGAATGTTATCAATTATTTTTATAACAAAAGCACGGATTCTTTTTAAATTAAGATTTAATACCAACTTAACGTTTTTTCATATTTCATTCTTGACTTTTACTCTGCCGTGGTTAAAAAAAAATGTATGGTGGCTTGAATGCCAATTTCAAAAAAAATTTGCCCATTTCACCCAGATTCTGAAATGGTATGTTACAGGGTATAATCCACCTTTAGATTTTAAATTATTTTCTTTTAAAACGAGATAGATCCCATTTTTATGATACTTTAAGTTAATACCAAAATTTGGTTTGTTAGCTTAATAAGGTTCAAAACCATCCAAATTCACTTGACTGTCCCTTATTTGTCAAGAGAGCAAAACATGTGCTCTAATTTAAGAGATTTGAGCTTATTTTACTTCATTACCTACTTAACACTTAAACCCCTTGAAATTGTTAGTTTCAGCAACTAAATAAAGCAATCAAATGATAATTTCCGTTGATAAGTATTTTTAACTGACTTCAAAAACAGGAGGAGGTTTTCAATTCGTATCATGTGTTTTTTCTTATGTGTGTTACCTCAGAACTTCGTACTGGGTGAACCGATTTCGATAATTCTTTCGCCATTCGAAAAATAGAGACTGCTGTCTGGTCCCTGGTACTTAGTGCCTGTCATGTGGTCCGTTATACATTTGAGCGCCACCTGGCGAGTGGTTTTTGAGTTATCTCGATTTTGAATTATTTTGGTTATTTTTTAGTTAATAGTTATTTTTAATGAGTGTTCAAAGGTTATTTGCTCTCTTCGCTATTAGAGGGTAAGAGGCTATTTGCTCTCTTTATTTTGGTGGTACCAGAGTAACGAGACTTAGTAATATTCTAGTGGTATAAGGCTTCAAACTTATTGTTTTGACCAATAATGATGAATCAAGATAATTTGGATGGTTTTGAAGCTTATTAAGCTAACAAACCAAATTTTGGTATTAACTTGTAGTATCATAAAAATGGGATCTATCTCGTTTTAAAAGAAAATAATTTAAAATCTAAAGGTGGATTATACCCTGTAACATACCATTTCAGAATCTGGGTGAAATGGGCAAGTTTTTTTTGAAATTGGCATTCAAGCCACCATACATTTTTTTTTAACCACGGCAGAGTAAAAGTCAAGAATGAAATATGAAAAAACGTTAAGTTGGTATTAAATCTTAATTTAAAAAGAATTCGTGCTTTTGTTATAAAAATAATTGATAACATTCGATAGCACATCTATCCAGGAGTACGATACAAAAAACAGATTCAAAAAATGTCTTCATTTATAGTCCTGGCGCCAAAAAGAATGGCGAAGGGTGGAACAATTTTGAAAATGTTGAAAATGTCGAATATCTCGGAAACGGAAGGACTTTTACTGAACATAATATTTATTCATCTGAACCGGCATGATGCCCTCTACACGTAGGTTCCGTATTATCCATTCGTTACGGGACACCCTGTATATAATCACGATCTCGGAAACGGCTGCAAAGATTTTCATGAAAGTTACAGATTAGGGGGTTTTCGGCTCAAGGAATCGATTTATCAAGGTCCCAGGTTCGAGAAAAGCTCGGTTCCCGAGATAAAGAGATTTTAAAAACATCATACTGACGTCATCTATGAAACATTAGGATAACTTCTATGAGGTACTGTTTGTAACGTGTTGAACTGACGCCATCTATGAAACATTAGGATAACTTCTATGAGATACGGTTTGTTTGTTTCAGTAGTATGAAACTAGATGGCGCTCGAATATATATTAATATTCATTCTTACGTTGAAGCGCTATTTTTGCGTTATACCTACCTATTTTCTGTTTGAATAAAATTAAAAATCAGTGCGATTATCTCGCTTGACCTCGCAGGACGCGTAGTGATAGTTTAACGTGCGTTTGTGATATTTACGAGAATATTTGTAAATAAATGTTAGTTTTGTTATTATCGATTTAATAATATATTTTAATAAAGTTTTAAATAAATAATGGTCAGATCGATGAAATTACTATTGTTGTAAATAGAATCAATAAAATTTTAAGTACGCCTAACAACTTGCTCATTAAACTAAAAGTATATTTATTTATGTTGTTTAATTATCATAAACATTCAATACATTTTATCGCAAATAAAAATTTCAGTCGGGGACTGCCTAAGCCTGAGAAAAGTACGAAGGAAAGTTAAATGAATTTATCTAATTAAGTATGTACCTATTTAAAATGCAATTAATTCGCTCACACAGTTAACTTCTATGAGGTACTGATTGTAACGTGTTGAAATTTCAGTAGTATGAAACTAGATGGCGCTGTACAACTTTGTGAAACACGCTGTTGAGATCCTTTGGCCGTAACATAAGTAAAATGAATATTGTGCTCAGTGAACAGTTGTATGATTTGACTCCTGAATAGATGGCGGAATTCCTCGTATTTCTTGCGATTCATACTAAATATAATTTTCAACCGAGCAAAGCTCGGTCAACCAGGTACTAATAAATAAAGCAATTTAAATTCATCATTCAAACTTCCACCTCGCTGGGATTCGATTTCGAACCCAGGACCCTCGGAACAGCGATCCGGCGTGTGTTAACCATTGCGCCATTGGGGTTGTCAACTAAATTGCAATGATATAATTTGGAGAGTTAAAACTCTGTCACTCATTTCATCTTCACTCACTCATTTCTATTTAGTTCGGTCACGGATGCGTGCTACCCTTGAGGACTAATAATATGGTTGCCTCTAAAAAGCTGTAACTGGCTCCACAACCTTCTATCTGGAAAATAAGTGTTGTTAATGCAATTATTATTTGGCAGTAGAAATGGTATTAAGCCTAGGCTCTTACTAGGAAGTCTAGGCTCTTACCACCTGGTGGTTGACCAGTCTTGCAGCGGAAGTGCCTATAAAGTCGCTGCTAATTTATATTTTCCAGAAACATTTCACTGATTTTGTACTAAATTTTTTAAATCACTGTAAAAGTTACGAATTTAATTCTAAACTAATAATTTGAAACTAAAATAACTCATACTACAGCAGTTTGCTGCGCTTTTTGACGCTTGTGCTAGCCAGTAATCGCCGCACCAAATCGCACTGGAGCAGCGTGGTGGATTATGCTAGGCTTCCTGCTAGACTTTAAGCGAAATACTGAAAATTTAAGTTTAGGGCATGAGTAACGTGACCAGACATCCCGTATTTAATGGGACAGTCCCGTTTTTCGATCGTCTGTCCCGGTGTCCCGAAAAACTCGGGACGCAAAAAAATTTGGTGAGACAAACCATTTATGTTGTGATTCGCATGATGTCCTTACTGTTCGCGCAGTATCAAGTAACGGTTAAGTTAGGCATGAGCGACCAGTGAGCGACTGAACTATTTAACATCCATACTAATATTATAAATGCGAAAGTCTGTCTGTCTGTCTGTCTGTCTGTCTGTCTGTCTGTCTGTCTGTCTGTCTGTGACGTTTTCACGGCTAAACCACCGGTCCGATTTGGATGAAATTCGGAATGAAAATAGTTGAAGACCCAAAGTCACACATAGGCTACTTTTTTTTTCTAAAATCAACCCCTAAAGGCTTGAAATAGGGGATGAAAGTTTGTATGAAAAATCTAAACCGCCTGACCGATTTCGATGAATTTTCCCAGGAAGATAGTTGATGACGTACCCCCTTCCCCACATCCCCGGTTCGCGATATAAACGAATTTCACGCGGGCGAAGCCGCGGGCAAAAGCTAGTACCATATAAATTAACAATTGAAGGTTAAGGTTAATCTCTACCGAATAGTTTCTGCGTCTGTTGGCGCGTTTTTGTATATAAATAATTTATTGTGAATTAATTATGCAAATGAGTTAGGAAACACAAAGATCAATGTTATGCAAACTCATTTCATACGGAATCGAACGTCGACCTTCCATGTGTGGCGTCTAGCGGATGGTCGATCACCCAGCCTTGTAGCGCGACTCACTTGTCTTGAGCGGTGACTAATTAAGTGTGTAGGTAATGTAAACATAATAATTATATAATTAAATATACTTAATGGATTTTATGTGACAGCTGGCAAGTTATTGACATTGAGTAATTGAGTATTGATGCTAGTATAGTAAACCCAACTTAAGACTGAAACGAAAGAGACGCATTTGACATTCATTTGACCAGTGATTGCACACTAGTAACTGACAGATGAATGACCACGACGTACTTATGAATGACTTTTCGTTAGTTCCAATTTTTGCCATTTCAGAGATAAGTTGGGCGCACTGTATCTGCTGCAGCTGTCATGAGAGCTTATATTGTTAAAGGAAAATCTAAGACGTAATTGAACTGAAAAGTGACAAGTTTTTGAGGTTTTCCTACAGTAAGCTTGCATTGAAATTGTATACGATATAATTGTAACGGAATTTTCATTTAATTATTTATACAGTGATAGACTTGAAAATAATTAAATTATACAGACGCACATAGTACGACAAAAGGTATAATGAAGTATATTCTTCAACATCATACAATTATATCATGATATTTTTAAATAATAACATAGCACACAACTTTGTTTGAATTTTTCTGATTGTCATAGGATTGAGTTTGTGCGGATCAGGCCGGAATAACTCGACTGTTGGACCTCACTTCAGGAGTTTTGAGTACAATGCTCCAATTAAGATTTTTTGATGATGGGGAGGTATTTATATATTTTTTTTCTAAATAAACATAATATTATAGTAGTCTAGCATTTATTACTTTATCATCTGGATTAATTGAAAATTTTTATTTCAATATTATTATCAAGTTATATTGTTATTATTCGTTTATTTGAAAAAATATCAGCTCTCTGTTCTATTTTTCCCTCCCTAATTACTATTTTATGTCAATTATAAATATTTTGGAAATAATTTAATACAATAATCAGTGTCCAATGTTCAAAACTGTTCAATCGCTTTACAACCTTTTAAGATGCGCGTCGTGCCGCGCTTTCGCGTCGTGCGCACTTGCGCATGCGCAGCGCAGGCCCCTGTTTGGTGAAACTGCGAAAACTGTGTTTGCGCACTTTCTGACCGGATCCGGATACGAAAAATCAAAGGCACATCTTAGATAACAGGGTTAATAAACTCTGTGATGTTAAGTGGGACCCCCAAGGGCTGGGGACCGTCGACATCTTTTTTTCATAATCAATCGTATCTAAAATACACGTTTTCTTGTTCCAATTTTTATTCTGAGTGATAACATAATAATTCCTCTCCTGCTCGTTCCAAATTCCTTTCCTCTCCACATCACACTTCGCGATATGTCATCTCTTTAACAATCCTCTTCTTACTCCCCTCCTCACTTCAATTTTCCGGAACACTAAGACAGAAAAAAATTCATCATCCAAATCATCATAAATCTTTGTATGAATCTCACAGTTCAAATCATTACATTTACTTTAAACACATAATGTACCTATTTGACATTTATTTTGGAGGTTAGGTGTACTCCTTTGAATGACCAATAATTCCACGAACGGAGTTGACGACACCAATCTAATAAAGCAGTCCTAATCCAAAACAATAGAAGTTAATATCCTCTAGTACAATGGTCGTAGATATGGCAAATAAAAAACAATAGAGTTCACAATGTCGTCTATTTTTTTGCCGTGACAAATAACATTGATATTCAGTATCGGGCTTAATGAACTTTAAATGAACGGAACTGAAATACTCGTGCTGGGCGAAATTTGAATAGGAAAATGTTTTTAAAAAAGTACATACCTATTTTGTCGGCCTGTAACTGTTTCTGGTTTTATACGTAAAATAACTAAAATAAATAATAACTAGCTTAAAAAAATAACCGGCCTTAAATTTGACATAATTCAAAAACTGGGTTCGCCCAGTAGCCCAGTACGAAGTTCAGAGGTACCTAATAAGAAAAAAACACAGACGAATTGAGAACCTACTCCTTTTTTGAAGTCGGTTAACAAATAAGCACTTACACACTCATACCCCCCGGGTAACATCTATTTATCTGGAAACATACATTTATCTGGACCCCTCGCTACGCCATGGGGTCTTCTTTTTGCAGATTTGTAGACACTTCGGGAAACTTGTTGCTCCGCTAGTTTTGGTCGTACTGTGATGATAGCCTAAAGCCATCCTCGATAAATCGACAGTCCAACAAAAAATGTTGTTCAAATCTAACCAGTAGTTCCTGAGATTAGCCAGTTCAAACAAACCTGTTCAACTTTATATATTAGTTTAAGTATAAATAAGATGTGCCTGAGATACCAATCATCGTGATCTTACCATATCATAGCGCTATAAAAGTAATGTTTTACTGTTTTCCTTTTAGCAATAAGCATTCACCTCGGTTTCTTCCGTTGTATGCAGTCTTGAAATAAATTTATCTCAATGCGAGATCATGGTTCAAGGTTCGGTTGCGTAAGCTTACGTCATTCGGTGAACGACCTCGCGTTGATTCGTACCTGCGAAGATATCATCTGTTGAGACATAAGCGAATTTGTGCAGTACGCCATAATACGTACCTACCTACGCCATATTATAGTGAGCAAGCTATTTTTTATGGAATTAAGATAGCAAACGAGCATGCAGCACCACCCTTCCGCTGCCGCCCATAACAACTGTGACCGACCTAGAACTAGACTCAAAGGAACTATGTAGGATGGTTAGTCCAGTTAGTAGATGGTGTTAGAATATTAGTTGGTTAGTTTGTTAATAAGTGTGAGGACAGGGACTGTTAGTGATAATTAGTCCTGTTAGTTAATGTTAGTAATATTCCAAGTTATTTATTTTCGGGAAAGTTAATGTTTTTCGGGAATTTTTGTTGGCTTCAACCAATTATTGGTATTATAGCACGGTCCCTCCCCATTATTGAGGAAGCCTAGAGCATTCTCTACGCTCCAGGAAGGATTAGTGTAGGGGTTAGTGAACAATAGTGAGTTTTTTTCCGTTCTTGTTCTGGGTGTGTTTTTGTCTTGTGTGTTATTCATGGCACCAACCCACGACATAGGAAATTTTATTGTGGGGCTGTGAGTAGAAGCAATATAAGCAAGAGGGTGGTCGGTAGTCCTCTGGGTTACAGGCCTACCACTGAGGGGTATCACACGATAAGTACCAAGACTAAGACTTCTTTGTCCTTTCGTCCATATACATATCTGTCATCATTCACCCTGTAGGTACTTACATGATGAATCGTTATACAAGTTTTTTACAACGTACCTACACCAGTAATAGGTATATTTAGAAATCAACAATAAATCAGTTATATTACAGACTAACAAAATTGTTTTAGGTATTTTAAAAACTGCTGACGAGTTTCTTTAGCCTCTTCTTCTTCTCAATGCTAAGAATTATAAGAAGAATTTTCTTATAATGAAACGGCAGTAAAAACAAATAAATGACGCTCATTTAAGAATTAAAAAAAATCCCACTTACTTTTTGAAACAGGTACCTACCAATTTTTCTAATATAAGTTGTTTCTGGTAAAAGCTAGCCCAACAGTGGGACAGTGCGCTGTCAGTGTTACACATCACATGATAAGTACCAAGGCAACATAAATTGCATGCGATTCAGAGTCCGCAGTTCATTGACCCGAGCTTACGCAATGCTCCTTGAACCACGCGTTTCTAAAGAAATCATGCGCTTTGCGTCATCACAGCCAGTCCATAGATTGTGGTCATCGTGGTCGTGTTAATGAAATGACGTCTTTTACCAGGATTTATGTTTTTAACAGACTTCGAAAATGGAAGTTGTCAATTTGACCGGATTTTTTTGTATTACCAATTTTTTTTATTGGACGCACCGATTTTGTTAACTACTTTATATTACCAATTGCTTGTGACGTAAAAAATAATATTTATTGCATGCACTTGTATATAAAAATAAAAATACAATATGTTTATAAGATCTCGTGTGCTTACCAATTAAAGATGCTTATTTAAGTTGCACAGTACCTGGTTGACCGAGCTTTGCTCGGTTGAAAATTATATTTAGTATGAATCGCAAGAAATACGAGGAATTCCGCCATCTATTCAGGAGTCAAATCATACAACTGTTCACTGAGCACAAAATTCATTTTACTTATGTTACGGCCAAAGGATCTCAACAGCGTGTTTCACAAAGTTGTACAGCGCCATCTAGTTTCATACTACTGAAATTTCAACACGTTACAAACAGTACCTCATAGAAGTTAACTGTGTGAGCGAATTAATTGCATTTTAAATAGGTACATACTTAATTAGATAAATTCATTGAACTTTCCTTCGTACTTTTCGCAGGCTTAGGCAGTCCCCGACTGAAATTTTTATTTGCGATAAAATGTATTGAATGTTTATGATAATTAAACAACATAAATAAATATACTTTTAGTTTAATGAGCAAGTTGTTAGGCGTACTTAAAATTTTATTGATTCTATTTACAACAATAGTAATTTCATCGATCTGACCATTATTTATTTAAAACTTTATTAAAATATATTATTAAATCGATAATAACAAAACTAACATTTATTTACAAATATTCTCGTAAATATCACAAACGCACGTTAAACTATCACTACGCGTCCTGCGAGGTCAAGCGAGATAATCGCACTGATTTTTAATTTTATTCAAACAGAAAATAGGTAGGTATAACGCAAAAATAGCGCTTCAACGTAAGAATGAATATTAATATATATTCGAGCGCCATCTAGTTTCATACTACTGAAACAAACAAACCGTATCTCATAGAAGTTATCCTAATGTTTCATAGATGGCGTCAGTTCAACACGTTACAAACAGTACCTCATAGAAGTTATCCTAATGTTTCATAGATGACGTCAGTATGATGTTTTTAAAATCTCTTTATCTCGGGAACCGAGCTTTTCTCGAACCTGGGACCTTGATAAATCGATTCCTTGAGCCGAAAACCCCCTAATCTGTAACTTTCATGAAAATCTTTGCAGCCGTTTCCGAGATCGTGATTATATATAAATAAATAAATAAATATACAAGAATTGCTCGTTTAAAGATATTAGATAAGTTTTACAGAAACCTGTTTATTTTTGTGGGCTTAAAATAGCAAATGAGCAAGCAATAAATACCCTTCCGCTGCTCCTGCCTTCCATGACACACCTGATCTCGACCCAGAACAAAATCGGTAAAAAATGTTAATTTTTATTTATTTATTTGTTTCTTATTGAACAAGAGAATTCTATGCCTATCCACAATTAAACCTTAGTAACTTGGAAACAATAAAACTTGTAATAATTATAAAAACAATAAACCCGTATGCTTAAATCGGTACACTTTTTGACAAACATACATACGGAATCGATAAACATTATCCTCCTTCTGATGCAGTCAGGTAAAAATTGTTAAGTGTGACAAGACGCAACAATTGTTATAAAAAAATTAAAGTGTGACAAGTGACAATCGTGAGGACCCGGTGCAACAGCAAACAAACAGCTATTTGATTCCGGTTACGCAACACCGTTCAACCGCCGCGTGCGCAGGTAACGAGGCAGTTAACCGCGCGTTTTTCCTGTCTAGTTCCTGCTCAGCAGTTCCGCAGGTTCAAGGCCCGATTTTCTTTTTATTTCCTTTCACGTGCGTTGTGTAATCGGCCTGTCTAATCTGTGTGTTGTTAGTTAAATTACTTTATTTGCGTTATGTTATTTATTTGTTGGTGGTTTTTTAACGCTTATACAATCGTTACGGATAATGTCCTGTCATGGCTGTCATAGACGATCAGGGACGAATATTTATATTGTCAGTGACAAAAATGTCTGCCCCGGAAATCGAACCCGGGGTAACTTGTATTGCTGACAAGATCTGATTTTTTCAGATTGAATACTGCTTTAAAGTTACGTGACTGAAAGTTAAGCAATGATGACGTCGGGGTTTGGTCTGACTATAATATGTAGAGCTAAATCCATCTTTAATTTGCTGACCTCTGGTCGGTCGTTACTTGGGGAATTTCGCCAAATATTACTTCATAATATTACGATTCACACGACCAATAGGTAGGTACATGGTAACTTGTTTACTTTACCGATTTTATTGCACATAACCAGTTCAGGTATAGAGCTAGGGTTGTCAATCATGTAATTTATTCGAAGTCTTTTTCAATATCACCTTGCTGTTGCAAACGGATTTACGCTCCTTTTGTGACCAGTCTTGCATATAAAAAATAAGCTCTGAAAAAGAGAGCTATTAACTAAGTACATGAGTTCTCAGAGAATACATAAATTTTTCTAATAATTTACATATAATATACTGTAACGTTTTGTTATATATAAGGTGCCTTGTAAAACTATCACAATAAAAATTATACATTTAATTACAAAATTATTATGTAAATAAAAAAATGTTTTTAGTTTACATTCCTAGGTAGGCTAAATATAGAAATTCTCAAGTTCATTCCAAATGTTCTACCAAGGCATAAGTTTTCCGAAGCGAAGCTACGTTAGCCGTTCATAATAAAATTTACCTGCTACGAGCTACGAGGCTTACGAGCAAGTACCAACCCTGTAGCAGTGGGTTCAAGGCCCGGTTACGTAAACCTTGCATTTCACCTTACGTCACCACACTTCATTGTTTCGCTGCTTTCTTTCTATTTCCTTTTTCCCTAAACGCTTATCGATCGCACACTAGATTAAAATAATTAACACTCATGACATCAGTTGCGTAAAACCTTTGTTTATTTATAGAAGTGTTTGTTTTTTCTTTTTCCATATCAAATTGAGGTGAGGGCAAGTTTAATATTTGTAAAAAATAACAAACTTTGTAGGTACCTTATTTTTAAAACTACAGGAAACTTATTGTTCTTTAAGTTTTGCAAATATTAAATGTTGTCACATTTTTGCAACATTTTTCATTGATTCTACGCTCCTATTGGTTGTAGCGTGAGCTTTCCTCAATACATGGGCAAATATCCCAAAAAAATATTTTTCAATTCGCGGCAGGAAAAGAAAACTTTCAATGGTAGTTTCAGCTCATTTCCACTTTTTTTTTCTCGTTAGTTCAACTACTTTTGGCAGTTGAACTAATGGGAACAGGTAATTTAACAAAATTTAAAAGAGGAGTCCCATTAATTCATAAGTGTTCAATAAAATTAACCCAGAAGAAGAATTACTTTTTCTTTATATTAAGAAAATTCGTCGTCATTCGTCGGTAACCCAAAAACAATAACTGGTTTCAATGGAATGAATAAAATTTGCTATTATTTTTTGAAAATACTAAAATAGCATTCTTTTTTTGAAAAAGCTTGGATTGGTTAGCTTTATAATGGTTCTGCCCACATTCAAGCAAAGTCTCTCCAAGTGATCAACTCTGCTATACGACGGACAAGGCTATGGTGACAGTCACCTTATGTTGACGGTCGCTGGATTTCTTGCGACTCTATTCAAGCCCAACCATGCTCACATTGGGTATTTTGCCTTCTTAAAAAAATTATGTCCATTCGAGACGACGACTTTACCAATTACTTAGGTACTTACTAATCTACCACCGGACGGCTTATTCTGGCGTATGTCGACTATAAATAAAAAAATATATGACTAATTTATTTTGCAAACATAAAAAAGCTTTCCCCTTATTTAGATTGAGCAGCCAAAGAGCATACAAGTCACCTGATGCTAAATGATCACCATCGCCCATGAACATTGGCAGCACTAAGGGCGTCACTTACGCGTTGCTTCTTCAGGGACCCCAATGCACTGTGGTCTACTAGTGCTTAGTATAAGTACCTACCTACGTCATTTTATACTAGATATTATTAGTAAATTACTGTTATGAATGAAAAGAAAACCGACAACAAGCAACAGGCAAATGGATCAGATATGTATCGCTACTGTAGTTAACCGCGGTGCGGGTTCAAGGCCCGGTTGCGCAAGCTCGCATTTCTCCTTACGTCACCTGCATTGTTTTGCGTTAACAGTACTTTCTTTCTGCGTGCTGTGTGCGCTTCCTTTATAGGAACCGTGATTTGTACCGGTGTTATGCAATTGTACGTGTTATGTTAAATAAATAAAACATATTTTCTATTTACTTTTATGTAGGTATAGCTGTTGTGTAAGTTTTTACACTGTGGTCATAGTGTGTAGGGTACGCATAGGCAGAAGGATATGCCTGATCATTAAAATGTGTTTAATCCAAAAAACTATCCCACCCCTCAGCTATGATGGCCAAGTACGGGTTGACGGAACAAAAAAGTAAACTACTTAACTATCTACTTCGAGTTAGGCATTAGATCGATGGAATTTACTATTCAACCGTCACACATCCGTTACACATCCGACCGTCAGTTACAAGTTACAATCTACATATAGCAGATGAGACTCATAAACAGGACGAAATATAACTTCCTGATTATGATTTGGCTTCATCGCTAGATAATTGTTTTTTTTTAACAATTGATAACCGGTTAACGAATTTCTGGTTCCCACTTCAATCTGCCAATATACTGTAAAATATATATGGTAAAGATCCATTTATACATCTTTCTGCACGCTTTGGTTGTTTTGAATAGATAGGTAAGCCTTGGCAGATTGGCTTCAACCCATTAATGGCTCTCTAATGGTCATGGGTTTCTCCTCATGTCGTCTGAACGCCTATGATATGGTTTAAGGTGTTTTTTATAGCTTGAAGGTCTAACGTAAAAACAAACGAGCCACCTGATGGTAAATGCTCATCGTCGCCTATGGACACGAACAACACCAGAGGAGTCACCAGTGCAACGCCGGCCTTAAAGGAGACCCCATGTCATAGCACTCCGGGTATACCTCAGAAGGAAGTTCATTCCACAGCTTGCAAGTTCGTGACAAAAACGATCGTGAAAAAGGAACCGTAGTCATTCGCCACGAATCCGTGCAAGAAACTTCAATCTTCGGCAAGTGGTGCGATGATAGAAGGATGAAGTAGGCACCAAATCGAAGAATTCCTCTGAGCACTCACCGTTGTAAAGTCGATAGAACAAGCTAGATATCCTATCTCTCTAAGACTTAGGTGTTCCAACCCGTTAGCGACACTTGGGCGTTGACAACTCGAACTGTGCGCTTTTACACAGCAACATGAGAACATGAGGCCTGACCTGACCTGGGCGCCAAACATTTTCATCGGTACTAAAAAAACCTACGGCTTTATGTGCCCTGCGAAGCATGGGGCAGCTTAAGTTTTTTCTGGCGTAGCAAAAACCATTCCATCTCCGATATGCGTTCGATATCGTTAAACCAGGATCGTTTCAGGAGCGCTTCAAAACCTTCCTTAAATTCTCCACCAATCCAGAAAGCTTCAGCATTAGAAAGCTTCAGCATTAGATTCTACATGGAGGTTCTTAGTTAGGGCAACAGATAATAAAAGTTGGCAATTTCCTATTGCATATAATGTGGGCGTTCCTTAAAATATCTATGTTACGAGTAGTAACAGCGCGTACTACGAATAAAAACAAATCTATGAGCATCGATCGCATACTTCCTACCAGCGCATTTTCTTGTGCGTATGACGTCAGTCGTCACTGCTTCCCGCGTTATGCAACAGGAAGGCGCGGGCGTGGCCGGATGAGTGAAAGTGAGGTCAACGCACCCGCGCCGCGAATGTCAATGTGATGCGTACGCGCGCCGCATTGCGATAGCGGCGCTGGCGGCGCGAAAATTTTCCCGCTAAAAGTAGATTAAATAAAAGTTTTTTTTAAAACGTGTAAAAATTTTTGTTATTTGACTGCCAGTTAACCAGTTATTAACTTACAGTAGTAAAGTGTATCGCTTATAAATTAAGTTGTTTTGTTATCAAACATTGTAATATTGTGGAGGTAGATTGTAGAAGTGCTCGAGGACAGACTCGAGGATGTTTGGGTTTTTGATTTTTTCGATAAGTGGAAAGAAGATAACCAACAAATCTTTCGAATACAAATAGAATTATCAAAATCTGCTCAGCCGGTGCTATGATCAGGTAAAAAATACAGTCAAATTGAGAATCTCCTCCTTTTTTGATGTCGGTTTAAAATAAAATTTCACTTACCACTGTAGGCTATCATTATATAATAGGTAGGTACAAAAAAAAATTTTTTTAGTGTCCCTTCCTATTTTAAATTTCGCAATTTCATAAGTAGGTAATATCTCTAATGCAATAATATTACACACACACACACATGGGTTGAGTACTTCCTCCTTTTTTTGAAGTCTGATAAAAATCGACTTGCTCGATCTAAGCAATGTCAATGTCAGTTAAAAGTGACCGACTTTGATGGTATAAACAAAAAATTACGTATACTTTGCAGCATTGACCTGGATTTGTCTGCAACCTTGCCTCAATTCTGTAATCTAATTGGGTCACAGCTATATTACAACTTTAACCCAAAAACTCGTGGTCAATTCGATGTATCGTATTTACGAATATTGCACAATAATACACGCTGGTCTGTATTACAACGAAGTTCCATAATACACGATACGGATGGAAGCTAGAAAATGAAAAGTGTAAGATTCTTGCGGGACGTAAATGGGAATTTATGCGATTGGTTAAGTCCGGCCGCATAATAATCTGCACTGGTTGGTCAATTAGTTAATTACACCCTTTGATGATCTAATGTGTTGATTGAGCGTCGCCCTACAATGAAAACAAAAAAAACAAGGCAACAATATCAAGCATGGTGTTCGTGCAGGAGATGTTTTACACGTTCATCTATTGTCTATGTGTGCGTGATCAATGATACAATGATATAAAAATTGTGGCTAACAGTTAGCCACAATTTTTTGACACGTTTGCGCGGATTCGATGTTCCATCTAGACATTAGATCATCAGAGATTACAGCCAATAAGCCAGCTGTCAGGTAAGTATGTCAAATGTTCATGTGTCAGAGTTAAAGTGCAACAATATTTCTTTGATCCGTAAACTCCATAAATGTTCTACGAAACTCCCACATTTTTTTTCTCAAATAAAAAATACCATTATTAGAATTTAGGTAATTATCACTGACTTCTTTGAAGAAAAACATCGCTCGCTAGGAAACCTGCACGCCTGAGAGATCTCTTATTCTCAAAGATGTGTGAAGTTCTTCAATTAGCACTGGCCAGCATGGTAGATTATAGCAAAAATAATAAAAATAAAGTAACTATGTCACCCAAAGCAATGATTTAAAATACTGTGCGCTTGAACCCGCTAAGGCGGTTAACAGCCTAATCGAGTCGAATGCTGTTTGGGGTAAGATCTTCTGCTATACATATTATGTATTTCAATCAGTTGAGAAAGAAAAAAATTGTTATCCATCAAAAAATGCCACTTATTTTTTTAGAATATTAAAGGCATAGATTGCCTGAAGCGAAGCGAATTATTAGAATAAATACACATAGTCACGTAAAGGAAAAAACACTGGGTCAATAGTTTATATTACTTTGTAGTATTCATGGAGTGTGTAAATTGTTGACAATTATTATAATCTGAGTAACTTACCTACCTCTATACGTAACTGCAACAAAGTAATACGCTATAGGTAGGTACTATTATCAGTAGGGGAATGATAATTGTGCGTATAAAACACGTATTATTATTATCAGTGACACTTACAATTTTTTAATTATTGAACGATAAACGTTTGAAATGCTGGGATCCATATTTATATTTAAATGTCGCTCTGTCTGTTTATTTGCTACCTATTGACGATTAATCCAGTGAGACCAGTGAATCAATTTAATTATATTTGGTATGGAGACAGCTTGAGGCGTTGAAAGGACATAATAATTAGTGTTAAGCCTAATTCCCGGTGATGCCTAATGCCTTCACTTATACCTACTCCGTTTGAATTCGATTTAGTATCCTTACTAATATTATAAATGTGAAAGTGTGTTTGTTTGTGGCTTTTTCACGTCGCAACATGGCTATTATATGGTATGGTTTATGTGTGTGGGGATAGTTAGGAGGGTGGAGAGTGACGTAGGCTACTTTTACCGCGGAAAAACATCTCATTCTCATGGGAAGATCGATGTTTTGTTAGTTGCTAGATATTTATTTCCGGAGTTGTTAATAGATGGCGTTAGTAAAATTAATTTGCAAGTTCTGAATCACGCTATCAAATACTACATTTAATTTACTTAAGTCATAGGCAAAATTTACAAGCTACTTTTTAGCTGAGATTCGTACGAGAGCGGGACCTACGCGGCTTTTACCTACGGGTCCCGAAGCGAAGCGCAGGCGGTTCTCTAGTTCGTTATAATTGCATTGCATGACACACAAATACCAGCATTCCACCAATGCGATTAAGGTACATTTAAGATTGACGGCGTTATCTAAAAGTGTCCTCAGCAAATTTTTCTGACAAGTTAATGAGGGTAACCGTTTTTGTGCTCACCAGTTGGCGCCACTGCAGAGGGCGGTCATGCTGTCAAAGCCCGCCCATACATAAACAGTGACAAATGAAATTCAGACAAGCGAAAAGTGACAGACAGACCTCCCTTCTCACTAGCGCCTCTAGCGGAAAATTCACACGCGGTTACCCTCATTGAACTGTGAGCACAGATTATAAGTTAGGTTTTGGCGGAGAGTGGCAATTCCACGTGCTCGATGACTCAACTATAGAAAACTTTTAATATTCGTTTGTTTTTAAGCTTCTAGGCTAGGCGAGCGAAGTCATTGGAACATACCATCTTTTTATGCCGCCTTCGATATTTAACTGTTTTAAATTGATGCTTCTAACATTAAAGCCTTTTGTACTAATGTATTAGATTATTAGACCTGGCAGACGTCGTCCTCCAACATTTATTATTAGACTTGTTGCTCCACTCCTATTGGTCGTAGCCTAATGTTATATAATATAGCCTTACTCAATAAATCGACTATTCAACACGAAAATATTTTTTTTAAATCGAGCCAGTAGTTCCTGAGAACAAACAATTTCTTCCGTTTTATATTTATTAGTATAGATAAAGAAAACAAACATTGATACAGTCATTGTCAAGATTATTCAATTTAGATTGACCGATATTACCAGCTTTGCTCGTACATTCAACGAAATTATAGGATTTATCCTACTTCCTACTTCCTACTAATCCTACTAATATTATAAATTCGAAAGTTTGTAAGGATGTATGTGAGTGTGTGTGTGTGTTTGTTGCTCTTTCACGCAAAAACTAATGAACGGATTTTCATGAAACTTTGCAGTAATATAGCTTAGACATCCTATCCTACAAATATTATAAATGCGAAAGTTTGTAAGGATGTATGTGAGTGTGTGTGTGTGTGTTTGTTGCTCTTTCACGCAAAAACTACTGAACGGATTTTCATGAAACTTTGCAGTAATATAGCTTAGACATCGGAATAAAATAATTTGTTAAAATTTATAGAGATTTTTGAAGGGACTGGTTTCCCGAAGCGAAGCGAGGGCGGATTTACTAGTAGGTAATAACTATAACTTACGAGTATTACAAAAATATACCAACCATACCAACTTCAAAATCAATAAATAGAGATAACTCAAAAACTACCAGTCAGATGTCGCTCAAATTTATATGGGACTACATGATAAGCAACAACTGTCAAACAAACAACACCCATCTAGTAGGTAAAGTTATGAGTAAACACACCCGAAAAAATTATTTTAAAAAATGTTAAAAAGGAATACTTAGATAATATTATTATGTCTCCATAAGTGGAGCAGTCGAATTCGGCTAATGAGGGTAACCGCGTGTGAATTTTCCGCTAGAGGCGCTAGTGAAAAGTGAGGTCTGTCTGTCACTTTTAATATCTCTATGGTCACTTTTCGCTTGTCTAAATGTCATTTGTCACTGTTTATGTATGGGCGGGCTTTGACAGCAAGACCTCACCTCGACGGTGGTGCCAACTGGTGAGCACAAAAACGGTGACCCTCATTGGCTTATGCTTCATGTAGAGATATCTCTTTCTATGTCATAAAATTCATAAAATTATCTTTTGCATCAATTTACAATAATGTCATAGTAATAGATCAGGAAAGCCAAAAGTGCAACTCGTGTTGTATGAACATAAAACAACTATAGTTATATTATCTTAATAAAGTACGTATATACAACTTACAGTTACTAATGTTGGTCTGTAGAGGAGCTTAGACTACCCACAAGCGCCCTACTGCAGTCACTAGCCGCACTGACAGCTTCTCTAGGGCTGCCAGCTGCTAAAATCCCACGTTCATTAAAATAATTTAATGAGAAATATCACAAGAGAACGTTTTAACTCGGTAAGGGTTTAGTCTTGTGACTTAAGACTGTAGGGAAATTGAGTCGAGATTTAAAATAACTGAGTCTTATTTTAAATCTCGACTCAATTTCGACGTCGGATTGTTATTAAGGACTACCATTACGATGTTAAAAAAGTAATCCTACTAATATTATAATCCTACTAATATTATAAATGCGAAAGTTTGTAAGGATGTATGTGTGTGTGTTTGTTGCTCTTTCACGCAAAAACTACTGAACGGATTTTCATGAAACTTTGCAGTAATATAGCTTAGACATCGGAATAACATAATTTGTTAAAATTTTTAGACATTTTTGAAGGGACTGGTTTCCCGAAGCGAAGCGAGGGCGGATTTACTAGTATGGCTTATATAACTACGACAATAAAGATCTATTTTCGCATATGTTTAATTTCCATATTAACGAGGGTGTAGAATAGAGTTTATTATAATTGCATGTGTACAAATTAAAAAATGCAACTTTATATCAGTGTTTGCAAAAATCAACAAGGAGCAGATGAATAATAATGGTTTCGCATGTTTGCATACTTTCACATACTTTTAATTCCGAAGTTCCCACTGAAATGTGAATTTTCCATCATTTTCTATTGACTTAACTTGGTGCTGCAAGTTTCATTATCCGCTCGTAAGCTAATTTCTCATGTTCATTAAATTAATAAAAATAACTAATTAATAGAAATTCTAATTAATAAATAAAGCAAATGAGTAAGCCACGTGAAACATGGCGTTGGCAATTAGACACGCGTTATTCCATTCCTGGCGGTAGACAACCCTAAGTGGTCCAAAATGAGGTGACCGCGATGTGGACGGGTGAAACTCGAAAGCGGCCTCGAATGCATGGACCAGCTAACGGTACTCCATGCATTGTTAGTTGTTACACTTGTACCCAGTTTCTCTTCACATCCTAGTGCTTTACTTTGGAGAATGCAGTTCTAGTCTGAATGAGTGTGGGTTTTTTGTCCGGGCTACCGAGGATGAACGTGTAACCTGTGGGAACTTTGTAAGTGGTGAATTGCGTATAGTATTGCTGTATCTCGCTGTTATTTAGGCTAGGCTGTAATCTTTATTAGGTATAAAATGGCTTTTTTTCAAGCCTGCGAGTCGTATGCTAAGGTTTTAATTTACTAGGTTCTTTTAAAGATATTAAATTCCAATGGGCAATAGGATTTTAATAGAATAAAAGACATCCCTTGACAATCCCTCCTAGTCCCAATTTCAGTCTTGTTTTGTCTCAGTCACAGTTGCGATGGGCGGAGGCAAAAAGGTATACGTACTCCTTTGCTATCTTAAACCATTAAAAAGACAATGGGTTTTTGTTTACTTTTAAGCAATAGTTGTGTCAATGAAAATTTGGATTCAACCCATTAACGTCTGACTCTACCTGAGTACGTGAGTGGCTAACCCAAGTGTGTTACTTTTTTATTTCTCCCGAAGGCATCCAACTTATGATAACAGCCGGGCACCATGCCTTTACGTCTTCTACAAAGCACGGAAGCGCTCATTTTCCACCAGCTGTCCTTAATCTAACTACCACCCGCGCCCGCTTTTGCTTCACAATCGGCCACTTACAAATATTTAGGGCTAATGATCACTCCATTTTGGCTAATCGTAAATGATCAACACAATTAAATCCACGCCACAGATTAGAAAATAGTTACTTGGCCATGCTGACTAGGTAACCGATAGATTGGATCAGTAACCGTGACAGTTTTACAGACTGTTATGATGACGATTAATGGAAATGAAACTTATAATTTCAAGGTTGAAGTCTTTTTTTTGTAAAAAACAATAATTATGATGTAAGAAATCTCCATGGGTACCGAGGACCACTTACCATAAGGTCTGATGTTGGTATTATTCCCTGCCCTCACACTTATTAGAAAACAAACTAACCAACTAATATTCGTACACCATCTATGGACTAACCATCCTAGTCCCTAAATTGAGTCATGATCTAGGTCGGTCACAGTTGTCATGGGCGGCAGCGGAAGGATGTTGCTGCATGCTCGTTTGTTTAATTAAAAAAAAGGTAAAGCTAGGATTTTTACCTTGTATGAAAGGAATAAGGTGCCTGAGGTGTCTCATCTGCTAGTTTGCTGGCTATTGCTGGCTACCATCAGTAGGTATGGTGTAAAAGTTCAATAGGTTCCCACAACAATCCTGGTAACGTTGAATTTCGTTGTATCCCTAGGAGAACTTAACATTCATTTTTTTAAAGACTCTATCGTCCTTTTTCTGCGTCCTATGAAATATTCAAAAATCGGTAAATAAAGAAGAATTTGCATAATTATGGGGTTTAAGATACATTATCTATCATGGAATTTGTAGCCACCTTCCTGGCTCGCAGTGTAGGTATATATATATAGCTGAAAAACAACAAACTTAAAAAGTGGTTTTAGTAAACAAGCATGCAGAAAAAAACCGTGTCAAAAAACATGGTATAAGAACGTTTCAAAAAAATGATTTCAAAACAGAACCTAGATATATTATGAATTAACTATACCTAAATAATCTTGTCACAAACTCTACTAGCGCCATCTACACAAACTTTGGCGACGTATTCAGAAATGTTGAAAAACAACTTAATTAAGTCTTTATTAGTATGTAATATAATTTACCTAATTAATAGTCAAATGCAGCCACAAACCCTTTAGAAAGTCAATGCCAACCTTACACTCTGAGTCAACGTTCATGCAGCCAACATAACCATGACATATCCAACTTGGTATCCAAGATGGCGACCACATCTCAATTAAAGAAAGTGTCACAGCCGCACGTAACGTTAGTAACTGACCCACTCGCGATCACCTTTCGCCGGACTTTCTCCAATTGTGTGACCCAGTTGGGTGCAACACGAGAACGTTTTGTTATGAGCATTATGTCGACCGTGAACTGGTGCTGACACTGACGCCGACGAGATTTATCGAGGCCCGCTCGACGCTTGAAATACTTATGGGGCGATTTACACGTTCTCAAAATCGAATGCTCTTTTTTCTTTTAATGTTAAATATCATTGTGATAATCCCCCTATTTATAAAAGTGTTTTGTTAGGTTTGTTTGCTTTTTAATACTAAAATAAGCCTGGCAACATTTCCCTTTTTATTTACCTAAACTTTTAGAAGAAAAACTTTGCTTCTTTAAATTACGATTTCCGTTTTAATGAATAGTTTTTTGTTATAATATTATTTATTATCACAGATACAAATATTTTTATGTATTGTAAGAGTTTTTTCTGTTTCAAATTCTGCATGCAGCTCTTACTTTATAAAATTCATCACTTGCTTTGATGAAGGAATTCATCGTGAAGAAACATGTACCTACCTACCCACTCTCAAAGGTGCGAGAAGCAGCGTGGTTTACTATGGTCTGTGTCCTTAATATTATGAGAGGAAACCCGTGCCCAGCAGTGGCATAGTTATAGTTTATAGTTTGCGATAATGATGATAAATACATATATATGTAGGACTACTGGTGGATGCCCTGAAATCGCATCGGGAAAATTGTTCCTTACGTTTAAAGATACATTTTCCCATCTTCGCAACATATTTCATTGATGTTCTTCTTCTATTTTTCGTAGCATGATGTAAACAAGCTATATAAACTGTAGCCTTCCTCAATAAACGGACTATAGGTACAACACAAAGTTTTTTTTTATTCCAATCAGTAGTTCCTAAGATTACCCGTTCAAATCAAACAAACAGACTCTTCAAATTTACAATATTATTAATGATACCTTTTATACCTTATTATAAAGAACCTTTAACAGGATTCTTTTACATGATTAAATTTATTCTACCTAATATACAGTTAACACTATAGCGCACTATGAGCACTATGAAACAGTTATTTTGTGTCATCATACCTATTGTACCTATTAATTTGGATGATGTAGATAGGTACTCTATGTTATTTCAAACGTTTTAACCTACATTCGATATACTTACAAAAAATAATAGCGGTATATTATGTTCATTGTTACGGCCACATTCAATGAATCACCGGTGATCACCAAAAACATAACGGCTTACAAAAAGTTATGTGCCGTTATATAAAACTGTGAAGGTTTTGGAGATAATACCCATGTGGATAAAATATACCAGGCAGATTATAATAAAATGATTGATGTATGTGTAATTTTAAATAATAATAGGTATAAATTTTAAGTAATCATGCCGGTTAAATTTCTCTTTAAAGTTTATTCCTACTTCTTATGAATTTTAATTTTAATTTGATATCAAAAAGTAGGCATTCAATATTATAGCAATATTTATATAGGGAATTGTTGTTAATACGTTGATGCTAAAGAATTTTATGAAAAACTGTTTTTAATAAAGGAACATACTTAATGTTTATGCGAGCTAAATAGGTAGGTAGGTATAGGTACCAATTGAATGATTTACACATCCTATTTCTAATCACCCTCTAAAATATCGTTCTAGAAATATTAAAACTTTAGGTATTCTCTGTAGTTATCATCGTAATATATTTATTTATCAAGAAATAATTGCGAGATAAGCTCAGCAGACGGAATATTACCGGCCGCCCGGCACACCGTAGCGTCCCGTTAGTTAGAGAAAGTGTTAGAGCACAGTATATGCTAATTATACAATTACGCGCCTTTGCTACCGAGATAATGTTTGAAAAAAGAACAAGCTTGACATCTGTCAAATTAACAATTATAATACTATATCTGTTAAATTGATCGAAATCTAGAATTTAATTAGGCGACGCCGAATACATTTAGAAAATCGTCTGCACAATTAAGCTATTTGCTTACTACGAGTATACCTATTTCAAGAAATAAAACACTTACAAATTGAAAGAAAGTGCATGACAATATATGTAGAGCTCAGTCAGGAGGTGGCAATTTTGTGAGTGTTTGTATTAAAGTTAAAATTTAATTAAATTTAAATAACTACGTAACGTACGTACTACTAACTCACTTAGACCAAACGTAATAATTCTTTTATATGTAGTAAATTAATTCAACATCATTCAACTTTAACGACTATGCCAACTAAAAAAGTGTAAAATTTTAATTTTCTCCTTCAATAAGCCATACACCTACTTCTGTACGCAAATATGGTACCTAGTGTACCTACCAATGAATATTTTACGCATTTTTTTGCTTTTTCTATAGAATTATTGACGTAGGTATAGTTTGTTTAAAGGTAAATCTGTCTTTTATCAGTTATGTTTATCAAATCAAAGACATCATACATGACTAGAAAAATAAGCAAACCAACTACTGAATATTTAAATTTCAAACGGTGTTTCTGCATACGTAAACGCCGATAAAATTAATCAGTTCTATCGCCTATTACAATTACATCATTTCTCTCCGCCAAGTACAGTTATGCGACTCAGATTCTTAGAAGCAGAACGCAGCTTTCCAACAGCGTCTAACAAGAATGATCTAACGTGACAAAGCGAAAAAATGATGCCACCAGCCCGCCATATCGGTGTAATGGCGGCCGCAAAAAAACTAACGGAATAAAATACCTAACAGCCGAACGGAGAAAGGCTTTCGATTGTCCTACTTTTCACTGCACGCGAATAACAGCGCGACTCCAAAGCGGCACATCACTACGCTCGATCATTTATAAAATAAACAGTCTTAGTTCAAGTGCACAACTGTCAAAGTTGTTTGGCGGGAAATTTGACGTATGCTTGTACAGACAGCGCTCGCAATAGCATAATATAGATCCGTCTCTTTCTAATGTATGGAATTCCTATTGCTGTCGCGCTCTGTACCGACATTGAAAAAGAAAGCACTAGTTTTTGCCGCCACCATTTTGCTTGAGAGTATGTCGAAGAAAGCTAAAATGCGAGTATGTAATATTAGAAACGTTGATTTTATACATCAGTTGCATCGCATTAGTGCTCGTTGCATAAGAAAATTGCATTTCCCCGGCATTCAATCGACGACAATTCAATTTTCATCACTAATTAGAACTCGGTTTTAATTGACGGTATAGGAAAATGTGCGAGAACTTTCAATGATATTACGAGATATTAATATAAAAGTAAAAAAATGTTAGATATAAAGGTAGAAACGATTTGTCGTTTTGTAATTTTTATTTATCACTAAGTTATTGAAATAAAAATTAAATTTTTAAAATATTTATATCAAAAATAGATACCCGGTAAATCTAAATCATTTATTTTAATTAAATGTATAGTAAGTTTAATTTTAAAATAATAAAATACGATATTACATACAACTTGACATCATAATTTATATAATTTTGGTCGAATTCCATTTTTACATAAATATATAATGGTGCGTACAGATTATGCAACATGACGTATTATAACTTCTGTTTTATAACACGTCCACACTATCTAACATTGTTGTCTAACAATGAAACATGTTACAAGACCGTACACATTAAAACAACATTGTTGTATAACAATATTTTATAACAAGGCACAAGTAGGTAAATCGTGCGCAAAAGTTATATACCTAATATTGTTGCACAAACTAATAACATGTTGTATAACTTGTTTTTGTAACACATAGCGTCCACATTTGTAAAACATGTTATTTAACTATGTTTTATAACATGTTTTGTTACATAGTCTGTACGCACCATAATGGTAAATAAAAATCCCAATAAAACGCTTTGTTACATTATTAAGAATTAAGAAAAGTCATGGGTATCCTCTGCGGATGTATAATCTGTGGCCGAGCGCGCCAACAAAGTTCACGACGAGTCACGAGAATTGTATCAAAACACGAACTTTCTTCGGCCGAAGTGTCACGCGTCCCCGAAACTTGCCCTACTTAATGCACTGAAAGTATCGCTGTGCGCAGGAAATACCTGTTAAGCAAATAAGTATTTTTTAATCATCTGCTATCAAATTAATAATCGCTAGAATGAAGGACACAGGGAAAACCGTTCTAAACGTGTTATAGTCAAAAATTCCTTAACAGGTTTTTAGTTTTTACTGACAGACGGCGTGGAAAGTCTTGAAAACGTGTAGCTGTAGTCATTAAAATTGTTTCAGTTGCGACTCGTTATTAATTCGTAAAAAGGACCATTCATTTATTTATATATCATAATATAATTTTTATAGCAAAATGAGACGCTTAGTAAAAATGTAAGCTGTACATATCACCCAACCATAAGTGATAATGTTATTTGCGTTTTCCATGCCTCCCCCTACCCACCACCACAGGTAACCTACTGGGTAGGAGTGTGTTTAATAAAATATAAATTATTTACTATCTAATGAATGCAATAGTGCAAAGTAATAATATCACCGCATCATTTGTATGAGATCGATATGATTACAATACATTATAATAATTTCTACAAAACTATTTATCACTCATGTAAGTAGGTATTACATTTCAAATTTTTATTATAGTTACTAAAGATTTTAAGTTCTCTTCATTTTCGTTCTATCATCTATGTCAATAATATAATAAAGATTGAATTGAATATAATAATATTATCATATTTAGAAAGTATAATGACATTATTTAAAATATCATGACTAGTTTTTAGTAGGTAGGTACGTGCCTATTCTTTGACAACAGTGAATAGATACAACGGTTGATTATACTAGTGATGTAACCCAAATATTATCGATTAATAACGGATTGCAAAAACTGTAAAATCTAATTAAATCTTAGAATGATTGTGGTTGATTACATTCGTAAAATTTTTGAGTGATTGTTTTAAACCATAATTATGATGATAATAATGTTTGTGATTACCTATTTATTATCATCCTTGTGTTGCTTTAGAATGATGTATAAACTAAAAAACAACTGTTAACGTCTAACAGGTTAAAATAGGTATCATGTTATACCAGTAATTCATTCACTCATATTTTTAGTATATTAACTGAATAATTCATAACTTTTAACCGTTCATAAATTATTGAAATTGAATAAAATGTCATTTTACTAAGAATTGCACCAAAGATCAAAAATATGCATAAAAATATCTTGTATACCGTTCTTTGAAATAATTAAATCTTCAGCCTGTTGCGACTGGGTCAAAGTAGTTGTCTGTGTCACAGATACTCACGGATAAGCTGTGAGCCTAGATTCTAGATCTAGCCGGATATTGAGATAAGTAGGTATGCTATCTGCTAGATAGTGTCAGTGGGAATAGATAATTTGTACCTATCTATCAACGCTGTAAAAATATTTGCGACATGTGTAAAAAAATCTGTTGTAAAATATTATGAATTAGTAATAAGCCGTCCGGCTACTGAGGTTTGATCTCAACTCATTATAAGAGGGTTTGGGCCAGATACTGTTAGAGTTCAAATGCAAAATTTAGTATAAGGTAAAAATCAGAACTTAACAGTTTTGATGTAGGTAATATGAAAGGTAATTGAGTGCAGCTAATATTAAACTTTACTAGGGGACAGGTATTATTTGCTGTGAGCAAATGGATTTTACTCAGTAGGTACATAGATCGAGAACCTAGATGAATCCGGATGCGTTACTTTGTAGTACTTAGTAGAAGTAGAATACACGGTAAGAGTAGTAAACTTTCTGCAGTTGTTTTCTAAGGGCGTAAAATGTAGTAGGAACCGTGTTTACAAATGAAAGGCTACAAAAACTGTAGGGCTATTGATAAGATTGTTTAAGTTTTAAATGTGTTTTACATTTTTAACCGACTTCAAAAAATGGAGGAGGTTCTCAATTCAAGTGTATTTTTTGTATGTTTTTATATTTATAACTATATATATTAATATGACAAAAATCATCCAATATATTATTTTCAAGGATAGAATATGCATTTACATCCTACCTAACATTTTCCCCTATAGAGAATCAACTAGCTACGGAATTAAGTTTGCATTTGTAAGCCTCTACAGTACAGCGATTGAAGAGAATAAATAAGCGATATAAAATACCGTCTTCTCTTCTAACGTTCAGTGTTCTATAGAATACGTGGTGAAGCATTGACAAACTCAAATTGAATCTTATTATGGGTCAATAAAACAGGTGTTCTGTACATATATAAGTGTAATTGTGTACATATATTATGTGAAAGTGTTGTACAAGTTTTATCACTTATAAACGTAATTATTAAATGTTAATAATTTTATTGGATTATTGGCAATCATGCCTCTTCTATACAGATAATAATTAAGAATAGATCGATTTCTAAACATGGAAGATATATAAGAAAAAATAATACAAGATTTTGTTTTAGTTAATCTCAGAAACAACCAGTTTGGGTGTGGTTTTCAGGTTTTCACTAACACAAAAAAGTTCAGTTGGTTTGAAGAATCTCGCCTGAGGTCTGGTTTCACAAAGAAAAGGGACGGCAGATTTACTACTATTAAATAAAATGCCAGTCTAAACAGAGTCAGCAAACAACTTTGTTCTTCTGAAGTTGTTTTCCAAAAATAAATGTGTGTTACCCATAAATCAATGAAATTCACAACTAAACAATCACTTCACAAATTTGCATAGTTTTTGACAGAGCTATATGGAACTTGAACAAAAATATAAAAAACGTTAATTTGACTGTCTCCAGAAATATCCACGCTCTTATTATCTTTATTATATTTTGGTAATGTCAAGTGTAAATCGATGCATTTCAGAAAAAAAAGGAAAACAACATGTTGTGTCGTCAATGTTTTAATGAAAATACAAATAATAAGTAAGTAAAATAAATATTTATTCTTAAATAAAAGTTCAATTTTTATAATCGCTCCATTAAACCCAAGCAGTCTCTTTATATAAACAGCTTTATTTTTTGTTGATAATACTCTTATAATACATAATAAATAATTGCCACATCCTACGTAACACTCGATTAAGTTGGAACGTGACTTTGAAACCAACGACAATATAATTTCTCGTCTTAAAATCAGAAAGCGCAGCAAACTTGCACACGCTCCACCAAAGTGTAGACGTAAAAGAAATGTTTTACCTTCTCCTAACATCCATTGCTTGCTATTGCTGGTTGATACAAAGAGAAAGTAAACTACAACAGCAACGGATAACGAAACATAGATGCACTCAATAAGGTTACTAACAAAACCGGTTACAGAATGGCAGCGAAATGTTGCACGAATGTAGGTCACTGCCGCTCAAATAACGGCTTGCGCCCGATGTCCGCCCGCGTAACGTTACGTGTGGGAAATTATTTGAATTTGGAACACCAACTTTTTTTCACCGCTTTTATCGGGCTGTCAGGCCACCATTGTTCTTTTACGTTATTGTGGGTCTGTGCACCAGTTTCGCGGGTCACAATACAATGATGTACCTTTACAGTTATGGGCTTGCTTGTGATCTATCAGTTGGTCTATTGTGTTTTGGTTTCCATGCATAAGTACTTATTTATGTTTCAGGCATTGTTTTGTTTTGCATTATATTACTTATCAATTAGATCTCGATAATTCTACTACGCTCTCCATTTCAGTGAAAATTGATAAATACCTACATTTAGAATGGTAGCATAAGAGAGATAATACTACGAATACCACATGACGGTAGTAATAATATATGTATCTATGCCCTGTGTATAATTATATTTTTTATCAGAATAGCTATTCTTATCAATATTTTAAGGTACTTTAAGGTTAATTATTTGTGCAACTTTTAACATTAAGTTAACTGTAACTATTTATTTTATCATTTTATAATAATAATAGTTATTTTATGTTCACTACTCTTATGATGCTATGTTGGTATGTATACCTAGTCATATTATTTACTATCGGTAGGTAAGTAAACAAAAATTAATAGATACCAGTAATTATGCTACGATATCGACATATCGACAGTTAGCCATCACTATATTTTTTCTTAAGGCGTGGCAACACTTTACTTGTCAAAATAATTCTCAAATGATAGACTGAACTGAAAATGCAGATTGTTGTTGATTTGTATCGTAGTTAATGTAGGTTGTAAAATCAAAATTTCCCGGAACTCCCTAAAAATATTCCTGGACCATCAAGACACCAAAAAATGTTAATTTTTTCATCCTTTACATTTTAGGGTTGTCTACAATTTCAAAGGATCGTCCTCTTAATATAACTCTAACATTAGGATATAATAATACCTAGTAATTCTCCGTGGCCAAACAGGTCAAATATCTAAGCGAAACCAGCATAAACTGAACGGTAAACTCAAAGCGCAAAATTATGCGGAATAGCCAATAATATTGTGGCGCTAACTGGCACATTATTTTCTAAATGGATAAAATATTATCAGGTACAGTCCCAGTCACGATTTTATCTTGTATTTTAAATGTTAAATAATATTCAAGGTAGGTACAAATCTATGGAGTATTTATCAACACTACTCCGATGCTAACTTTCCCCAGTTTTAGATCTGTGAGCTGTAACTAATAACTGGCAATGTTTAAAAACTCGACCTACACGTTTTGATCATTGGTCGACACCAAAATAATGTTTTATAAAATACATACAGATCAAAGTTTTTTTTTCTATTTCATCTACTTATATACCTTTAGGTAGTGTTTCGAGATAACAAATTCTAAATGGCATAATAAGTAATTGTTTTTTTAAATTGTGTTTTTTTTTCTATTCATTTACAATTTAACTTAGTATTTTAAAGATAAGGCAACTTCGACAAGCGTTTCGTATTTTAGCCGTAACTAAGTTCCTAGCTACTAAAGAAGCTCCTTGGGAGTTTCTTGCCGCTTCGTCCAAGTGTACTCACTGAAGAGATTTGTTGAGCCGATGGCGCAGTTTTGACTTTTAGAAAGTGTTTGTAAAAAACTTAGGCACTTCGAATAAACTTCATAAATAAGTGGTCCTCAAATCAATGGCGTTGATGACGGTTTTCTGTAACCGTTTCCATCAATAGAAGTATCGTAGCGGTTCATTCGTTAAAAGCGATAGGCTAATGTATTACATTTATAACAAAATATTATTATCAAATTATTAAATATTTTAGATATCAGTTATTATAATTCAACTTCGAATGTACTAAACTTATGTAGGTAATAAAAACGGAGCTTCAACAACTAAACCCCGATTGTGCTATCATTCATTCCATGTGCACCTTCCGCTGTTAAATAAAATTAAGAAAAGGAACAATAACAAATTTGTAAAATAAATGTAAATGTACAAGTAATTTATAAAGATAAATTCCATATCGATATCCACGTCATCCTATCACTAAAATCTTCCATATCCCCGAAAGCAAAACGAATGTTCTTAAATATAGCCCTATGTTAAGAATGTGTTCGGAATATAATAGATTTTCTACATCTATCGACACCCTCGATATTTTCCATGACACCGTTCCAATAATCAGGACAAAACTTACTAAATATTTCCTTTTGTAATATGTTCAATACTTAGATAAAATAGTATTGTTATTAATTCATATATGTTTTTATTATGTAGAAAAGCGAAATTGTAATTTTAATGCTTACTCCTGTTGTATTATTGTGAATGATGTACATGCCTTTAATAGGTATGCATACTATAGTAATGTTTTAGATGTGTATATTTTAAGTTTGTTTTTGTATGTAATGCTGTTGGCGTGTCAAAAATAAATAAAATAAAATAAAAAAATAAAATAAAATAAAATATCAAGTGTTCTAGTCCAGTACAAGCCGGCGCGCGGCGGCTTTCACTGCAATCTGCTGCACTTCCCGCGCCGCGTCATTACTTTGCGCAGTTGCCGACGCCCGCGCCCCGGGCGGGAAAATTGGGGAAATATATTATCTGTTGTCCCTGTACTGCCATGCTAATTATTTTTTTACTGACAAATAAATAGGTCTACTTTTTTCATTAACAAAAACTAGAAGACGATTCTCATTTACGTAGGACCTACGTAAAACAAAGGGCATCATAGATGAGTTGTTGGATAAGAAAGAAGGAAGAAGAAAGGAATAAAGGAATAGCACGTTAGAATTATGCCGGTTTTTGAAAATTTAGGATCATTACCAAATCCGGCCAAGAGTGAAGCGGGTAGTTCGTGATTGGCTGTCTAAAACAATCGAAATACATACAGTACCTAGGTTTCCATATTTGATTTTTAAAAGTGGAACTAGTTAAACACGCAATCTTACCTACCTACTGTCATACTGCTGGATGATAATAATCCAAAGGCCTCAAAATCGAAGACCAACGCACTTCCCGTCCGTTCATCCGTAGTAGAGTGAGCGACCGAGTTCATTTGATTATGTTTAACGAGATTGGTTATTAATCAAATTTTTTGTATTCGCTACAACCCATTAATGACCCACTACTGAGCACGGGTCTCCTCTCCTCATTATTGATGAGGCCTAGAGTATACTTCACCACGCTTCCGCGCTGCTTCAATGCGGATTGGTGGAGATTTTTTGTATTATTTTTAGACTAAGTATATCATTCACAGCATTGTAGATGCTATAATATTAAACAATCCAATTAAGTTAGCGTACGCCCAAACTATCAATAAAAACTGATTTCATAACTAATATCCGAGTTATTTAATTACATGTATTGCCCCGTAACCGGCTACATTTAATTCCGTAAATCACTTCCTAAGCATTTACATCATTCTCTGTCGTTTAATTAAACGCATTTGCCTTATCCACAAAAAAGTATAGCACTGTTTCCTACAACCAATTTTCCGGTCATGTAATATTGGCGTAAAAGTTGTACCAACTTTCCGTACCTATGCGTAACCGGCATGGCATTGGCATTGCATGCGTATACGCAATATTAACACAAAGATGCGTGCACACATGCACACCACATCTACGCGAGTAAGTGTGACGTATGCGGTATGCCTCTTTCACACCCACACAAAATCAAAATGCTTATGTGTGTTCTACGATGAATAGAACACATGCACACACGAATAATCGCTCATCTGTCAATACAGTCACACACATGGATATAATGCACAGATTATATATGTGCACGTCGTAGAAGTGTGCGTTATGAAAGGTGTTTAGCTAGGTGAAATGGGAACAATCACAAAATTGTTTGATTAACGAGCGCGGGTAAACGGAACAAGTCCGAGAACATTATTTGTCTGTCATCGAAAATAATTGACTTCTGTCCTATAAGTTAATAGGTTATTTAATTCTGTCACTACTATTACATCTTCTATTTATTTTTATGTATAATTATATATATTATATATGTATATATATTATATTATATATTATATTATTATATATTATATTGTATAATATAGGTTAATAATTATATATTATATTTTTATGTGTTGCATGTAGTTTCGTATTTAATTTATTGAACACCTACCTCAACTTCTCACCATCTCCAAGGGTTGACTGGCAGAGAATGCCATTAGGCATTAAGTCCGCCCATTGTAATACCTAGTCATAGGTTGTCAATAAAGTGTGAAATAAATAAATAAATAAATAAATAACAACACATTAAATAATTGATTACCGTTTCCAATTAAAACTGAATTTAATTTTAGTGCAGCATAATATCTTTTATAATTACTGAAACTGGTAATGAATCACAGAGTAAGCTCATCAAAACAGACTTGGTCTATTAATTAAGTTTGAGTAGGAGGGTATAGCGCGTTTCTAAGAGCTTTGAAAAATTGGATTAGGTATGTTCTGATTATGAGACCTACTACTAATCTTCAAATATTATTATTATTCTTTATATATAGTATTCCTAATTTTAGATTTCAGGCAGGCTGAACCGAACGGGTATCGTCCTTATCGAGAGAAAAGCACACGCTGAGGCACTTTTCAGCACCTACTTACTTTCCTCCAGGGCTGCCGTAAGTGGGCGTACAAAGCGTGTACCACACGCGGGTGACTCGAAGAGAGGGAGGGGGCATTGGACCACGGCGGAGCGGCTTACAAGTAAATCTGTGTCTGATCGGTTTTGTACGCGGCCGCCCATGCAAGAAGCGGCGGCCCGTCATCCCGTTTCAGCCGTAGGTACCTACGCATAGGCCTAGGACAAATCAAACAAGCCCAAAATAAATGGGAGTTCTATTAGTAGTACGATATCGCTATGTCCGCCTTTCGGCTCCATGCTCCATCATCATTATCAGCCAATGACATATAAAGTAATTAGGTAGGCATAATTCATCCGTTTTGCACACCTAATGTACTTAATACAAAACTTCAACTCAGTTGAACATGGGGAAGTGGGTCAAGTTTAATTTGCAAGATTTGATAAACACACTGAAACAGTTGACACTAAATACATACCTACTTATATGGTAAAAGTAAAAATATACCTACCTATTTTATCATCTGTTAACGTAACGTATGGACACCTGAAACCTAAATAAATCACAAATTCAATTCACCTTGCAACGGTAGCTGACGTTGAGATATAAATTGCTAACAATTTCTAAAGGTTAGTTAGGTAAAGGGAGAACATTTCTAACCCATTACAAGCTTGCATTTATTGCGAGCGGTCACCGTTGCCACTTTTCACGTTTTCACTCAGTGAAAGGGCCTAGAATGCTAGAAGGTTCGGCCGACACGATCTGCTATCGATAGTTCATAGTCAAGGTGATTCCTTTTAAGTAGCCCGCAAAATCTTTTTTCTACTTATGGTAAGCTAATGTTTTTCAATGGTCCACTTGATGCAAGTTAAACTTAAATTTTCTTACCTATTTTTTGCTAATTTTCCACGTCGTAAGTAAGTATTTGTTGAAAATTCTAAGCGCGTAATGGCAATATGCATAAATAGATATAATAATATGTTGAAGATTTGAGTCCGTTCTTTTAAGAGAAAATGTTAACATGGATTGTGAAGATGGATTGATTTTTCAACCTGCAATTTTCTACTAGACATTGTAACGAATGCTTAAAAGGTTGTTTTACTTTATTTTATTTACGAAAGTCAGTAGGTAGGTAACTATATTGCTTAGAAACTTTAATTAAATTATTTTGAATCGAAAAGTTGTAATCATGTAAATTATCAATTAGTCACTCACTGTATTTAATTTTTTTTAACTGCGACGTTACTGAAAATAATAATAAAATATCATAACTCCAAAGAAACTTATCTGTCGCCATCTGATTAAGTATATAATTTTCTCGTCAATAATCGATTATGCGGCCATTTTGAGCCGGCAAAGATAATATGTGTCAAAATGATTCAGCTAGAACGCTTAAGCGATGCAAATTGTGGTAAATCGCCACACTAAACACAAATGTAAACATAACTTACATAAAGCTTGACCCAGAACTTGAGAGAAAGGTCTAGGTGTCCCCCACCATCTCGGCGTGCAGCAAACAACTTGCTTTGCATCTCAAGTTTATGACAGAACGCAAACTGCGCCTGCGCAACGACTGAGGCTATCATTGCATTATGAAAGCAGGTTTTACTGTTTAGAAAAGCGATTCTTACTATTACATAACAATTTTTCATTCAGCTTTGGTATCTACCCTTCGTCACGGTTACCGTGCCTTCGTTTACGTTTATTTGTTTTTTATGGTACTTACAAACAAACCGTTTACGACTTACCTACTACAAACTTACAAAATTGTACATAAGTAGGATAAGTAGGTACTTGATTGGAATTTGTAAACAAGGGAAAGCCAAACTAATTAGGTTAATGAAGTTTGGCCTAATTGCTTAAGCTTTGGCCGTTACAGATAACAAATTACCCTCATTTCATTAGCTATGTAAATAATATTTTGTATAGGGTTAGGAATTGGTTAGGAAGGTATAGGAATGTTAGGTTATTTAATGCTGTTTTGTAGTTATTCATCACAACTAATTATATTATGACGGATAAAATTAAGTAGGTACCTTCCTTTTAGCATGATTCAATCAATACAGATTGGCGAAGAGTAACGATCATAATATTTTGCCTTAGGGAGGCAATAGGAAGAGATATACATAGAGAATAGAGACAATCGGACGGCACTCGTGCCATACATTTTGTTTGAATACATAATACACGTCCGATTCGCTAGCCGTCCGATTCGATTGTCTGAATTTGTCTGATCAGACTATCGGATCAGACTATCTGAGAGGAAAATCGGACGTCTATTACTTGTACTCGCCGCACTACTATCCCCAGCTACTGTATAATCGCTTACATTTATACACTGTGTGCTAAGTGCTACGCCCAACATTGAGATATTTATTTTTAACCTTAGGAAGGTAGACAGAACTGTATGCGTAAACCGGGATGGCGAGAAAGTTGGCCCTACTGCTTTCGCTTTACAACTTGTGGTCATCACTGCTCGCTTCGTGGCACGACTCAGAGCGAGTATCATAAACACTCACTCAAACTACCTATAAATATGATTATTTGGGATCAGCCTTCTTTTAGACTACATTTAATTTTTAACCAAGTTCAAAAAGTTTAAGTTTGGTTATTTCCTGCATAATTTATTACTTAGGATAGGACATTGGACGAAGAAGCTATAGGTACTTACTCTTTAGTTGAGTATGTATTGTGTTAAAAAATAAATAGGTACAGTGCCACAAACTTATCTGGCCCGGTGGCCAAAATTGGAACTAATGCAATGAGGGTAACCGCGTGTGAATTTTCCGCTAGAGGCGCTAGTGAAAAGGGAGGTCTGTCTGTCACTTTTCGCTTGTCTGAATTTCATTTGTCACTGTTTATGTATGGGCGGGCTTTGACAGCATGACCGCCCTCTGCAGTGGCGCCAACTGGTGAGCACAAAAACGGTTACCCTCATTGTTATGCTGTTGGCAGAAAACGACAAAGACACAGACAGTAGCGCCCCCCTCACCGGAGATAAGTTTTTGAAGCAAAGCTTTCGCTCTTTATATTTACTTTATTATTACAGTGCCATCTAGCGGTTAACTTAAAAACTCTTTAGCACCTCACTTAGTAAGTCCAGATTTTTTAAATTAAATAAATTATACTATAAAAATAAGAAACTATTTCATTTTTGTCATTAACTGAGAGTTTTGCAATTAAAATTAGTGCTCACGTACTGATAAAAAATATTTACGATATTATAATAAGTTCCATATAGCAATACTTTGAATTCCGAAATAAATACTTAGAATTCGTGATTTTGTTTTTTTAGTTGGCCACACAAACCAGGTCAATCAAGGAAGTGCAATTCAGGGAGTCTGTTCGCCAAAAATATATTCCTTTATTTATAATCAATGAAATGCAACAAAGGAAATCGATATCCCTCGTCCTTAAGATGATCACGAGATGAGAAAGTGTGATGTGTAATATAAGTGCAATTGTATCAGGAAGGACGAGGAAAGAAGCAGGTGCAAGTCAAGAATACCGCATAATCTAGATTTTTTATTATATTTCCTCGTATTGTCAGATATATAATACAGCTTTTGGTTTTAGTGGTCCGAAGAAAGAATCAGCTGACAGTACCTTTCCAGAATCTGCTAAAAAAAGTAGTGATAACATTTGACCCAATTACGGCGCCTTGTGGGTTGACCTATCCAATGCGATTGCGGACTGGGCGCGATGTTATTTTTAGTTACAGCTTTGCAGATAATTAAATATTTATAGATGCTGTTCGCGATTCAAAAACAGAATTACGCGAGCATTGACACTGCGGAAATCTAGGAGCATTATCTTGCTCCTAGGCGGAAATGGTGAGTTCTTTGTTTGTATTAAATTTTTTAAATGATTTATTTGAATTTCGAATAAAAATAACGCAGACTTACCAAGTTATCAGTGTTATCATTAACAATATCTAACCAGTTATAGTTAATAGGTAAAATTAAAATAAAATAGTAATAATTACAAGGTTTTATCACTTAGACTTTTTAATATTCGATTTGCATACTTTTCTGATGAAATTTATAATTTTTTTTTAATTGATCACAGTTTTTGAATCCTATGATTGTTAACTGAGTTATTCAGATGTTTATTTTGTGATCATTTAATGTGAAAATATAATGGAATATCAATATTATAAATCAATAATAAGTATATTTACAAAACGGTTTCATCTTATTTCAGATGGAAGAATCACTTTACTGCACTCCTAAATTACTACAAACCAAACCCAATATGGGCATAGCATAAAAATTTATAATGCATGTTACATAGACCTACTTCCTTTGAGGGATCAATTTAAAAATAGAATTAAACAATCCCATGTAGATAAATTTTAAGAAACCTTTTGGACGTAGAGACTACAAGATGTGCCAAACAGTTCTAAAACTGGATTTCATTTGAAACCGCCAAGGCATATCATTTAAAATGGGTTTTAAATAATATTTGTATCTCCAATGAATGTTATGGTCACTTATTCAAGACAATACTAGAAATGTTGCAATGATGTATTGAAGTTGTATGAAATGCCTGTTTAGTCATTGGGAAGAGAGTTCAGGGGGCGTATGCCCTGAGACCGGGGTTACTCGGTAGTGATGAAGAAGCAAAATGTTCGCACTCTATCGTTAATTGTGTGCACATTTACATATTTGCTGATTGGTGCAGCCGTTTTTGACGCGTTGGAGTCTAAAACTGAGAGAAACAGATTTGACGTTTTGCAAGGTATACTATTTTATAATTTTTTTTCCAATCCCAATTATAAATCAATGACTGCAATCCCACTTGATAGCAAGCATACCTAACTAGTAAATACCCATTTCTGTATACTTAAATATTTTATATGTATAAAGTTAGTGAAATTAAGGACATTCATTAATCATTAAATATTTTTATATGCTACCATTTAGGATTTCATAGCCACTTGCCATCAGTTGGAATTGTTGTCACTTTTTTATGTGATGCAAAAAAGTGCTAATTTATATTTCAATTGTTTATTGTTAAATTAATTTGATGTATTTTTGACACAACATGTATACACAAATGTGTCAAACTATTCAAACAAGACACAAGTTCTTACAAATTAGCTTCTAAATGCACCTACTTATAATCAAATCCAATAATTGCATACTTAAGATCATTATTGTATTATCATAAATCATTAACAGAAGAATACTGCTATTTATTTGATATATTACATGCATGGTTAATTAATAAGTAAATGATTATTTTAATTGTAAGACCTCTGTAAACATTTAATAACACTTTTAATAGTGCATATAAATTAAAAATACACTATAAAATGCAATTAAATTGAATCTAATGACATGTTATCAATAAAATTGCAGCTATAGAGGGGATGATAATAAGAAAATACAACATCACAGAAGAGGATTTTCGTATTATGGAGACAGTGGTATTGAAGTCCGAGCCTCACAAAGCTGGTCAGCAGTGGAAGTTCACTGGGGCATTCTACTATGCTACTACTGTGTTAACTACTATCGGTGAGTGTTCAAAGTGAATCTCCTGCCAGGTGTGATGTCATGACTGAGGAATGGTTGAGTTAGTGCCTTATCTGGGACTTCTAGATTTATGTGAGTGATGGAGAAAACTTCAGTAGCTCGATTCAGGTTTGATGTGACATCACATCACATGTGGCGTGTCTATTATGAAGTTCATTTTTATAGACATTAACACACTCATACATAGATTTTAGGACTCCTGGTGCTGCAGTTGCATTGACTATATGGTAATCACATACAACCCAAGAACAATTATTATGTATTTGAAACATTTTCTACCTGGTTGGCAATAGGACTTTGGATCCCTACTTTGCCTTGTACTTGTGTGTTTGTTTGTCAGCTGTGACTCTTTTCCTGCTAACAGATACTATATTATCCAATTTAACTATTTAAAAATTTAGATGTTTGGATATAGATAGAATAGATAGTTTTGAATAACACATTGTTATAAATTGCTCTATATCCTGGTTAATGAATCAGCTCCCATGGGATAAAAGATGACACTCATTATCATTCTTCTTCTCTTTTTACTCTTCTATGTGTCTGTTGTCTATTTACATTGAAAACTATTGATGATTTGTTTTGTCACAGGATATGGCCACTCTACTCCAGCAACGATAGGCGGGAAACTCTTCACAATGTTCTATGCCATTGTGGGGATACCATTAGGACTGATCATGTTCCAAAGTATTGGTGAACGGGTTAATAGGCTGAGCAGGTGAGAATATTATAATTAATTTTTGCACATGTATACTTTTGATTCTGTTTGTTTTTTAAATTGAAGTAGGGGACTTTTTGGATTAAGGTTTTTGTTAAGTTTTCAGATGATAATTATACATTGTGAGTTGAAGATGATTAAAAATATTTCTCTGGATTGTCTGGTTATTTTCTGTATGTAAATCAAGTCTTTTTTTATAGTTTTTCTGTCTTTTCTGTCGACAAAATTGCTGCGCCGATTATGATATTATTGTTGCTTTACAAAAATAATTTACTAACTTTAAATAAAGCTGTTTTTACAGTAAGATGACATAAATGCAACTTACACTGCCGTTTCTCTATTACAGCGTAATAATAACATCTATCAAGCAAGCGATGAACTGCAAACACACAAACGCATCCGAGGTGGATCTGATCTGCGTGGTGACGGCGCTGTCCTCGCTTACCATAGCCGGCGGGGCGGCCGCCTTCTCCAAGTTTGAAGGGTGGAGCTACTTCGATAGTGTGTACTACTGTTTCATCACGCTCACTACTATTGGTAAGTGTACTGGTGTATTGATTCCGCGAAAAATATGGGATAAGACGTATCCCATATGTTATTCCATAACCTACAGAGAAAATCCCACAAAAATCGATTCAGCCGTTCCAGTGATTTTTACGTACAAACAGAAAGATAGACATTTTAAAATGGTTTGTTTACTTTTGAGTGTGGTGTAAATAATTATTTTACATTTGAAGTATTTAAAAACACAGTTATTTTGAAATCACACGCAAACAACTAGATTTTATTTAAGTATATGTCAATACCAGGTCTATACATACAATACAAATATGTGAATGTACCCAACTCCTGATTTAGGAGGGAGAGCAAAGCTCATGATCTAGGGGGAGGGGCTAGTCGGATTTTCGAGGTAGAGTTTTAAAGGACTCATCATAAAAATTGTATTTCAGGTTTCGGAGACATGGTAGCACTACAGAAGGACAACGCGCTGAACCGGAAGCCGTCGTACGTGATGTTCGCGCTCATCTTCATCCTGTTCGGGCTGGCCATCGTGGCGGCCTGTCTCAACCTGTTGGTGCTGCGGTTCGTTACCATGAACACTGAGGATGAGAAACGGGATCAACAGCAGGCGGAACAGGTTAGTTATTGGCTGTCTTGGTGGTTTCTCGTGAATGAAATGAAGTTTGAATAGATACATGAAAGAAATGAACTTTCGCTTTCGCAGTATGTGTGGATGAATTAACGAATAAGTACCTAAATGAAATTGATGAACGAATGAAATTAAGATTAGGTATTGGAAGTTGGTTTTTTATAAACACTTTTAAATTAAAATTACGTATCTACGTCGTCGCTTCAACAAATAACTACCATAAGTGATCTTGGATGAAGAAGCAGCATGAAAGTCCTAAGGAGTCTCTTTGTGCCTTTGACTTGTATTTGTATCATTTTGTGTTATTTTAAAAATCTGGAGATAATATTGATATGATATCTGATCTGTCGGTAGTCGAATGGGTGACCGCTAGTGGCAAAAATTTCTTGAGCGCTTCCGTGCTTCGGAGGGCATGTAAAGCCGTCGGTCCCGGTTGTTATCGATTGATAGCAGTCGTTAAGCCATGTCGGAGCCTTCGGGCGGCATGAAAACTTTCGACACTGGGTTGGCCACTAACCCCTCCACCAACCCGCATTGGAGCAGCGTGGTGGAGTATGCTCTAGGCCTCCTCAGTAATGAGGAGAGACCCGTGCTCAGTAGTGGGCCATTATTATTATTATTATTATTTAGGTGTCTGGGCATAGGGAACAAGTATCCCTACGAGGCCACTGCGACCATCTCTGATCTATTGTAGCCATCCCAGTTTTAGTTAGATCTGGTCCCCCAGGCCTACAGTTTTAATAAACCGTAGTACGTTTCCGGGGTCCATCTCTTTAATCAGGTCAGGTTTGATTATGTGACCTCCAAGTATACGACTTCTGTAGTGGGTAATTGCCATGCAATCGCAGAGGATATGTATGGGTGTTTCCTCCGCCCCACCACAGAATCTACATGTTGCATTTTCACTTAAGCCTATATTGTATAGGTGTCGGTTGAGTCTGCAATGACCAGTGAGCAGCCTAATTATAAGTCGAATGTCTGACCGTTTTAGGTTGAGCACTTTAGTTGAGTAGTTTTTCGAGTAACCAGTGATAAGGGTTTTTGCCTGTCTTAGTCCGGGTGCCTTTTGCCACAGCTCCTCGCCCTGTCTCAGAGCCAAGGCTCTGAGGACAGCTCGAGAAGCTGCTTTTGAAACGCCCACCATGGGCTCTGGTCCCATGGTGGGCGCCTCCGCACCCCTCCTTGCCAGTTCATCCGCCCTTTCATTCCCTCGTATACCCTTATGTCCAGGTACCCATCCTAGGGTGACCTTGTTGTTATATCCAAGTCGATTTATTGCTTGGATGCCTTCATATACTAACTTAGAGTTGACTGTCTCCGACTTCAGTGCTAGAAGTGCTGCCTGACTGTCAGAGAGGATGGTAATTCGCTTATTAGCGTAGCCTTTATTAAGGTTTTGATGTACGCTAGTGGGCCATTAGTGGGTTGTAGCTTTTTTTTATGGAATTAAGGTAGCAAACGAGCATGCAGCACCACCCTTCCGCTGCCGCCCATAACAACTGTGACCGACCTAGAACTAGACTCAAAGGGACTAGGATGGTTAGTCCAGTTAGTAGATGGTATTAGATTATTAGTTGATTAGTTTGTTAATAAGTATGAGGACAGGGACTGTTAGTGATAATTAGTCCTGTTAGTTAATGTTAGTAATAGTCCAGTTAGTTATTGTTAGTGTGAGTCTCGTTCTAATTCGGTCACAGATGCGTTGGTACCCCTGAGGACTGAGATAGTCGCCTCTAAAAAATTGTAACCGGCTCCACACCTTCCTATCCGAAACACAATTGTTCTTAAAAAAAATTGGTTGTCTGTAAAGTCGGTTTACTGACGATAGTTGAACGTGACAACGTCTTAAGAAAATACTGATGGAATGGTAGCATAATCACTAATAGTCATCCTAAACTATCTTTGAATACTTAGTTATAATTTATTTACTGTTATATTGCAGTTAAAAACCTTTATTAAATATTTTACCAAAAAGACTAGTCGTTGCATACCGTATAACGAAACATTAATCTTTAGCTAGTCTGTGCATATTATGTCATGTCAATGTGCTACAAACAAGTCAAAACAAACCTGGCTGGTTATAAATAATTTCGATAAAAAGCAAAACTATAGAGACGTCAGAGTTACATTGACAAAGGCCGATTGTGCTTCTTTGTCGCTCGTTCCGCGTTCTCGCTTGCACACGGTAACGACGCATGACGTCAGATAACGGCACATAAACGTCATGTTTTTCGTGCGTGCAGCCGATATCGAATTATAAAACGTAACGTTGTCACGTCAACAATTATTACACGGTAGGAATGGTATTAGGTACCGTGGCGGGCGGTGGTACTTCCCCCGGGTGAGCTCTAGGCCCTTACCACCTTTAGCTTTTATACACCTCGTATAACAACCCAGGTTACTGTAACTATCTTCAGTGATCTAAATATCTGGTTCAAACACGGTTATTGTCGTTGTTCCAGGCCCAACAAGTAGCAGTACGTTTGGAAGGAGACGTGATCACGGCAGACGGAGCGGTGCTGCGCGGCGTGGCGAGAGGCACTCGGCTACCGGCCGCGCCGAGACGAATCCGACCCGGTGAGTTTATCACCATCTACTTCTACACAAAAATCAAAGGCGGTCGTTAGACGATTAATCTGCCTTTAATTCAATCTGTGACTTTGGTTAGATTGATATTAAATGGTCTTCATAAATATGTAATAAAAATATTACATGAGCTATGATTTTAAATGGATAGACAATATGTTTATAACAGTCTCCCGTTGGTGCCCCTTGATTGGATTTAATATAGATATTATATTTGCTTCATGCTATTAACATCTCTTAGTGATATCAACGTCGTCATGAAGTTTCAGTGAATATTCTTGTTAGGATTGATTAAAATCTTTGATCGTTCTAAGTTACGACTGATAACAAGTAATGAGATTGGGTAGCGTGATAATTCAATTAATTTGAAAATGGACTTTTTATTATATTAAAATACTATAATCCATTCCATATTAATAGGTGTTATTACAAGTAGATTACCCAATTCAATTAAAAATTGATGTTGTACTTAATATGTAATGGATTATTACCTTATTCTCAATATATTTTTATAATATTGCTATGGATATACATAACACAATACTGTAAATAATGTTCATTTATTACTTAATAGAAACTTATTGTTTTGGTATTATACTACATTAATACTCAACTATAACTATATCTGTACATATATATTTAAGATTATTCGTTTGTAATTTATATAATAGGTATGTATGAACTATATTCAGTTTAAATATGTTTATAAATTTTTGTGCCGCTATAGAGGATTCTACATATTCATGTGAGCCTGGTTTAATTATGGCAGTACTAATATATGATCATATTAGTACCAAAAATAGTACCAATTACCACATAATTTTTAGCTAATACTAAAGGGGTTTTGCTGAGATCCTTCATTAGTTAATGAGCATTAATTTTCAATAATCTGATAGTTAAATAGATGGTAAGTATATTATGTACAAATAATTTGTATGGATATTTAAAGAAGTAATGTTCAATTTTTATATACTCATAATCTCTCTTTAATTGCCAGTAGATTTTGATATTGATATTGTACATCACAACTTTTACCTGAGAAATATACAACATAAGTATAATGGATCAAAGTATAATAAGTGATTAAATATTGGCATTTGAGTCTGGTAATTGGTACTGGTAATTTGTGTGTATTGGTACTACTTGTGTAATTCATTGAATCAAATGAACTCATTATTGTAATGTGTTTTTTCTTAGCTCTCATAACTTATCAATAACAAACCTCATAATCATGGGGCATTAAAACGTCATAAAAGTGAGCTTTTAGAAGAACATTGCGTATGGCTTTCTCAGCGTTTTCAGCAACTTCTGGTAGTTTAGCTTCCGGTTAATGTTTGGCAATTTAGAAAATCTGCTATTTTCGACAATCATTGCCCAATCATATCAAATCTGTATCAAATGCGTTTTCTGAGCTATGCAGAATTTACTAGATATGCGGATTGTGAACTTTAGTAGTTTTCAACTAGTATTTGTAATGAGGAACAAGGATATGAATAATAGGACGAGTTTGAGTTGCTTAGATTAGTTTCTTAATTGGCATTTTTGATCTTGCGATATTGATTTTAGTTACGTTTGTTAAGTAATAAAATGACCACCCATATAAAATTAATCATAAGTATTTAGCTTTAAAACATATTAAATATACTTATATATATGACTAAATCTGAGTTAGATCCTTTATCAGTCGCATGGCATCTGCTCATATCCTTGTTTTGTGCTAAGCATGTTAGCTGTCCCTAATGTCAAATTACGGTGCTAATCGCGGGTACCCGTTGCAGGTGATGCTGTAGTGCCTTTGTACGTTGACGAGGAGTACCCGCCCAGTGTGTGTAGTTGTTCATGTAACTGCTTTGGACCAAATAGGTGAGTTAAATTACTAGACTCTTCGTGTTCGATATGAAATTCGTTTTAATGGCAACCCACACAAAAGCCAGCTGTCTGCCTCTGGTATTAAGTTCATTGTAGATTGTCGGCGAGAATTTAAAATGCCTTATGTAAATTTTGCTTCAAGGCTAAATTGAACTGTAAGCACACATAGTAAAGTTGTTTTTAGCAGGGAGTGGCAAATCCATACAAAAGATAATAATTATTATGACGTGCTTAAAACGTTTTTTTGTGGTATATACTACAAATAATTAAATATGTGACATAGAGAAATATTTAAAATTTCAGATCAATACCATACCGGGATCCGCTGTCTCCCGTGCCCCCAACTAACTTCAGGCAAATCAGATCAAAGAACTACCGCGAGTTGGGCAGCATACCTCGTTACATCGAAAAATCTTCATCCAAGAGTAGATCACAGTCCCTCCGTCTCAACTCAGCGTCCGGCTACTTGTACATGAACGCGAGAAACAATGACTTCCAACTAGAACCCGAAGACTTTAGAGAAATAGTTGCAAAACGAAGAGAGCAACTGCGAAGAGGCATGATGATGTATGAACTGAAACGTTACCTCAACCCCTACGGACATAGCATCAGTCCGCACAGCTCATCGCTTTACTCAATGAACATGAGATCCGAAAACCGAAGCAACGATCCGTTAGTAGACGACTATGATTCAGAAAGATCGAGCTATGCGAAAAAGAAGTTGATGAAGAACATAGAGAGGAACACCAGCAACAGACGGGTGGAGAATTACTTCTATGATGATGCAGTTCTCCACTTTGATGATGAATATGCGTTTGATGGGTCTATACTGTTTGCGAAGAGGAGAAAATCTTTTGAGAAGAACTGGGATGATTTTACAGGCTTACCTGGTAGCTCATTCGCACCGGATCAGGTGTCCAACGATGGAAGTTATGGGTACTATCTCCCGGATGAAGCGGAGCAGGAACAGTACTTTGTGAATGACACCATCACGTTGAATCTACCCCCGCATAGAGCCAGCATATAGTGCAGTGCCAAAGTGAAGTGCCAAAACAGTTATTGCCAAATAGGTTAGTGTTAGTTAAAAAAAAAACTAATAAAAGGGCCAATTAATTTAAATTGAAGACTAATTCCATAGTTTGGATTCGAAGGTTATAGCTTTTACATGTAGGTGAGTAGTTTTTATTCCTTACAAGCTTGGCTTCTTGTAGATAGTTTCTATTGGGATGCTGGTTGTATTAAAAATATAAATAACTTTGGTGAATCATATATAATTAATACTATAAACACATCTGTAGTTTTGAGGAGTTTAATTCATTTTTTGATCAAAATGTGACTTAATCACTCCCCAGAATGAAAACGAACGAAACTTTTAATTGTTCGTAGAATCATGTAAAATGACTAATTTTACCTTCTCCTTTTGAATACATTTTACAAAGTTTACCCACAATAAACTTTTATGTTGCTTAAATAGTAAGTAGTATTTCTACCCTAAAGAGCACAACATAGCACCTATAAACCTAAAGCTATTTGGATTATTAAAAATAATATAACAGATCTTTATAATACAGTAATTTTCGAGAAGTGTTACCCACTGATTAAACTTCATTTCATATTAGTAACATTAACACGGTTTTATATTTATATAAACAATCTCAAAAACAACCAACATCCCAATTTAGTGCTTCCTGCTCTATCAGTCTCTTATTGTGTCTCACGCACTACTTTTAACCAATTAATACCATAATCTTTTAGGTATACACAAGTTTTATGTTCAATCACTCTTTGAGATAGATAGGAAATGTTTCTTATGGCACACTGGCATATAACTGCTAATGAATATTTTATTTAAAGTTAAAAGTTACAATACTTCATAAATTTTGATGGCCTTGATACTAAATATTGGTATACCCTAAAAGTAATTGTATTATTTTTGTTATTATAATTAAATTCATATTGTTCCATTTATTCCAATGATAAATATGTTACATACTATCGCAAAATGTCTATTTCATCCAAATTTATTGGATACTAATCACATTTTTTATATAAATTTGGTTGAATGCTTTAAGTATAATTTTATGGTTATTTCTATTGTATTATTGTGAGAAATATATCAGTATTTACAAAATGTAGTGTGTGAGATCAACTTAAAAATTTTGATCATTTGTTAAAAACAAGTAAAAAATTGTTGTTATTTAATTTTAAATGTTACTCAAGTTCTAGTCATCTTTACAAAGGTAATTTTTTTTATTGATTATAATTATTACTTAAATGTGATATATGTACTTTATGCAAGACTTATAATTGTAAGATTGTAAGAAAGAATATGCAAGGATTATAACTGTAAGATTAATAATTTTTATTTCAAAAAAGGAACTAAAAACGGTTTATAGATAGTAAACCAACCAAGAGACTCATTAATAATCATTTCTTCCAAAAAACTAACAAATGATATGCTTATCTGTGTTATTATAAAATATGAGATTGATTACTTTTTCTCCAAAAATGTACCACGAAAGGCTTTAAATTTTTGTATTCACATAATTGGGTGCCAAATTCTGTTGGAATAAAAATTTGTTATCATGCCCTTGTTATTGACAAATGTTGTCAAAATTCTTAGGGAATCCTTTTCTATATTTGGTTCTAGAAGATAAGTACATGATTTGGGATTTGTTGCTTAATTTATTGAAGATGTAAACTAGATCAAGATTTAAGCAGTTTAGATTTTTCATACAAACTTTCGTTCCCTATCTAAATGTTCTAGGATTTTTTTTATCGAAAGACTTTCGCATTTATAAAGTTAGTATGGATCTATGGATTGATCAGCTGAAAACCCCAGTAATAAAATGAATGATTAGACAGAAGTATATTAGAAGCTTGGATATTATTGTTTAACTTATCAAGTAGAGCAAGGATCACTTTGTATCACATTTAATATACAGTTGACTAGCAATTCACTAGTTTTTAAGTAGAGTCACTAAGAATATGGAATTGCTGCTACCTGCTAAAATAGATTTCCTATGTGTTCTCCACAGTTCAATATAAGTTGTAAGCAAAATTTACTTATGACATTTTAATTCTCATAGTCAATCTACAATGTACTTTAGCGCAGGGACGGAAGGATGGCATTTGTGTGGGATACTATTAAAACAAATTCCATATGGAAAGCAAATGCAGTATAGTGAAAATTTTCTTTCAATCCGTTATGCAGCATCTCTCAAATCATGATATTTGTAACTGTTACATGATGCACACAATTCTAATTGTAAACATAAAGACTTATAGTTCAAATTTCTGTGCGCAATGTAACAGTTACATGTACCGTAAGTGAATTAATTAATGTAGATAGCAATTGCTGTCAATTTTCCTTTCTTGTATATTGCCATTATAATTATTATGTAGGGGATACTGTAGGGTAGGTGTAATTGAGAGTATGATGAATAATGAACGAAATAGTTACATGCCCCAAATTTTCTTTGATTGGTTTGACCTATAGATAATTTCGTGTTGCATAATTATTTATTTACATAGAAACTAAAGTATCCAACGGCAGTAACCCATGCCATTTATGAAAATAATGATTTGGCGTTAATTTGCAGGCAGCAAATTCTAATAATTTAAAGTAGGATAGTGCTGTGGACGGTATATAACAATTAAAAAACTGTTATGTATTCTATCTCATTCTCATAAAAGCTTATCTCATATTGTCTCATTTCAAATCTTATTTCAAAACACTCTTAGCGTTTTAGTTTCTTTAAGAAAATTTGCAGCATGTCTATTTACCTTTGTTTATTTAGTAATATTGCCTGGTCTTTTTTATTTTGCATAGCAAAATCTAGTCTCCTTCGTAAAAAGATTAACACTTATACATTTGAATGTATACATTTTTAGAAGTTTAAAACTTTCAAAACTTATTGTACCTATTTGTTTTCGATAAAATCTCTCACTTGTTGAATTGGTTATAAAAATCACTTAAAAATTTTAAAATTCATATTTGTCAGACAAATACAAAATCTATCATTTTGAAAATGATGAAATATACATATATGTTGTATAATTATTATACTGTATTATTACAGGTGTATATTTAAAATAAATATTTATTATTTGATTATTATAATTGGATGATTAATTTAATATAAAATGTATGTATTATCTGCTTCATAAGTGAGGTCTTTAGTTGAAGTATTTAGTGACCTTTAGTACCTATTGATATTAACCATTTTCAGTATTAGTATTAATATTATTTGTAGACAGAAATTACATTATTTACTGTGTATCGCCAAATATATGACTAAATAATAAATATCATACCCATATACCCAGAACATAATAAAAATAACAATGTAAAATGTTTCATGAAACATGAAGTAGATATTTATCAGCAAATAACAACTGGTTGATGAAGATTGCTTAGAAAAATGGCAAATGCACAACGTGACAAAAATAATGTTTATAGCACAGCGTGACTTAAACCCGCATTTAAGTCACAGTTTGCAGTGGCGTAAGTAGTTCATTTTTATACGGCAAATGACGCCAACTTCACGCCGTTCAAAAATAAATTATTGACAATTGCGAAGGTAGAAATTAAAAAATATATAACATGAGGGTACTTTATGACATTAAGTGACGCAAACGCGAAGGTAGAAATTAAAAAATATATAACATGAGGGTACTTTATGACATTGAGTGACGCAAACCCGCGTCAAATCCGCACCACAGGTTAGCAAATAGTCACCATGTAAGCCTGCACTTATAATTATCCATACTGTGCTTTAGTCATATTTATTTATCTTTACTGCTTTTTAAACTTATTCAGTTGAAGTATGTTTTGTGTATTGTAGGTAGGAACCTATGTGTGAAATTGTTGGTGAAAACTGTTACTATAACATATTTTAATGGGAAATATTATTGAGTAAACAAATAACCTACTTACTTAACATAGTATGGGTAAGTACACATAAAGGGTAAAGGACACTGTTTGGTGAAATCAGCGAATAAATATTTCATAATTAGTTATATTATCTTCTCAAATTGTTGGTTCAGTATACTAAACTAGTGCTTATTACGGGTTATGCAAGAATTTACATAGGTTAGAGATTCTCCTAAATACAGTTTTATGTTGTACAAAACTTGAATATAAACATTAACAACTTCGTAATAATTCCTTTCAGGAGGCTTTGTCGTTATTTTTTTATCTGTCTCTTCATGTTTCGAACACTTTGTAATTCTCTTTCGCACAATAAAATTACATTAACATCATCGCAACTCAAAAATCTTTATGAAATTAAAGCATCAAATTATAACTTTTATTTATTATAACTACAATAAAGCGGGTTTATGTCACTCGTGCTATAAAATAATATACGATACTCGTTCGTAAAGTTGCATTTTTGAACGGCGTATATCGCACTCGCTTCGCTCGTGCGCTAACTTCACGCCGTTCAAAAATGGCCAACTTTACGCACCGTATCGTAATGTACTATTATTGTTTCACTTCCACTAACAATTAATTAATGTTAAAACAAAAACAATACTACTTATTACATAAGATAACAGTTTATCATATTTGATCTATGTGTTATATTATATGTATTTTCTTTATCCAGTGACTTTATATTATGTGTGAGAAGTATGTTTTGTACTAAATGTTTGATTTTAAAATTATGCAAATAGTTACGTCCAATTTGGTCGAAATATAGGTATAACCATTAAAAATCATGGGTACCCCATGGTTTTTGAAATGATTTAGGTATATGTTGCGCCAACTTCTAAATTAAAAATATCCACAAAATATTGTGATAAGTACTTAATAATTTAATTTAAACATCACACAATAGTTTTGTAATAGATACCCATTTATGCCAAAGTTAACAGTATTTCCAATAAGCTTTATAAATAATCGATATTTTGCACGGTTAGTGAAATAGTTATAATCTGTAATTAACTCTATTAAGCCATTATTCACTAAATATGGAATAAATAAACTTTGCAAATTTAATACAGTTGTATCACAAGATTTGTGAGCTACTCAAATGCAGTTCCTTACATTTGAAAAATACAATACAAAATACATTGTGTTCTTCCAGTCAAATATGTATTTCTGATAATTTAAAATTAGCAAACATATTTTTCGTTTAATAATTATGATCTGAAGTTTTTTTTTGTAACCTACTTGTGCATTCGTTTTTAATGCATTTTTATCTGTTTTGTTGCCATTTTTGTTAGTAATTTATTGTAGAGATGAATATGAATATTTCTTTTGCTCCATTCCACATCTGTTTTACTAATTATAGCTTTATTTATTGTAAACAGTCAGTATTGAGGTATTTTCAGTATTATTAGTTTTCTCTGTGATAATTTTTCTAGTCAACTGTATTGCCAACATGTATATAATTACTAATTATTATCTAATAAGTTTAATTATAAGAGAAGCCAATAATAAAGAGAGAATAGTTAAATTCTATCTTTCTTTCTTGTGTTCAAGAAGATTGTGGAGTTGTGTAAAATTCTTGCTGGCACAACTTTTCATTTACTGTTTATATATTATTTGATACTATTTTGAATATTTCATTTATTTATTGAATCATGTTCTTACTTTGTTTTTACATTCTGTGCCAATTTTTTTATATTAAAAATGAAATAAACCGAGTCAGTTTTTAAACATTGATTTTATACAGAAAGTACTAGTGGTCACTTTCGCAAAATCAGTTTCTTGCTTATTCAAATATTTTGTAAGTAACATTTTGTCTCATGGCAACATTTGAAAGCTGATCTTATAATTGTCAATGTTTTTATGACATTATGATTAAAGCAAATTCTTAAACTCTTTATGATTGTGTCTGTATTCAACTAGTAAAAATTAAAGTGAATCGAGGTCTGATGTAATTATAATAACTTAATAATAAAATGAAATGTAAGATAAATCGAATTTCATTAAAAAATATAAATAAATCTGTTTTCATTATTAACTGGCAACCCTCTCCCAACATCTGATCATTCATTTGAAATATAATTTTCACCGCTACAAAGACATATATAAGCAATAGTTTCATTCCTTTCTCATTTAATGAATCTCTTTTCTCTTTAATAAAACACAGTCTATCTCTTTTTTTTGTCGTTGTTGCAACACACCGACACATTCTACTTCATATTTGAGCCTAGGGATGCACTTGATGAGTGAGATTGTATTATTTAATAACAATTATTGAGTAGGTTTAGAGCATACTCCACCACGCTGCTTCAGTGCGGATTGATGGAGGGGTTAGTGGCCAACCCAGTTTCGAAAGTTTTCAAGGCGCCCGAAGGCCTCCGACACGGCTTATCGACTGTTATCTATTGATAATAACCAGGACCGACGGCTTTACGTGCCCTCCGAAGCACGGAAGCGCTCAAGAAATTTTTGTCACTAAAATAAAATTTCACCCATCCAACTACTGACCGCGCCCCCCGCTGTTGCTTAACTTTGTCGATCACTGGATGGACTCGAGCATGCGAGCCGCCGGGCTATTAGCGTTCCTATCTCAATGTATTAGCGCTTCTATACTTAAATATATTTTTCTTTAATACCTTTCTATAATTTCCTTTTTATTTTTAACTATACCTACCTCTAATATAATTATTTATGTAAGGAATTTTATTATATAGGTACCTAATTTATCATTTATCAGCCCTTATAAAGTCCACATACATAAATCACAGACTTATAAAAAAAAATAAGCAGACCTAACATATGGTAGCGGTGCGCGACTTTGAATGATTCCATTCGAATTATTCGATTTAGTAAATCATTCGAATCAGTCGAATGATCTATACAAATTAGTAACTAATTTGTTTTTTTTTTTTGGGATTTTATGACCTGGTATTTACAACCTTTAGGTCAATAACTAATTTGACTTGAGTCGACACAGAGTACTAATCGTGTAGTTGTATTTCATTCGACTCGGACGGAACTAATTTGACGGGGGGGTTAAAGATTGTTAAAAATCTGCTTACGTTATACAGTAATACTTGAACGGTCCCTTTCTTCAGGGCGAACAACGCATGCATTAAGTAGCGATAAAATTACCGATACTTTTAACGTTAAAGTAAAGAAAGATAAATTAAATTTTTAACTTTACCAATGTAACGTTAAATGTGTTTACCATTAAAATTTTAACACTATGAAAATAACGTTACTTATTACATCAGCTGTCTGCCAGTGAAAGTCCCGTCAAAATCGGTCCAGTCGTTCCAGAGATTTGCCGGAACAAACAGACAGACAGACAAAAATCGTAAATAATGTTATTTTGATATATGTACACCGTGTACACATCCTATTATGCATTTAGTAAAAAGCGGTTATTTTAATATTACAAACAGACCCTCCAATTTTGTTTATTTAAATTGGGTGCTTTTTACGATGCACATTTTACAAAATTTATCACATTCTTATCAAAATTGATTCATTTGTCGCTTTCAGTATTTAACGTAAATAAACTGTACGAATACAAATTCCACGCGGGCGAAGCCGCGGGCAAACGCTAGTATCCCAATAAGGATAAGCAGTGAACGATCCATGGCTACATAATTATTATTCATTCCAAACTGAGTGAGCGTCGAATGAAATGAAGTCAAATGCGCGACTCTCGTTGCGAGTCGAAACGCTGTTAGATTAGTAATTACTAATTAGTAGTTGTCATTCGAATATGAACATTAGTATATTACTAATATTCAATTCGAATGCGCACATTAGTAGTTGTAGATTATTCGAATAGTGAGATCATTCGCAGTCGCGCACCTCGAACATATGGGAGAAAAAGCGTGCCAGTTACATTACAACTACATAGACATGCTGCACACATTGACATTCTCCAGTCTATACAAAACATTCATGGTCTTATGTTGTCTGTGGTTCTCATACAAAAAGTGAGCTTCTTGTAGCTTATTAAAATGGCGAAAGTGCTTCAACCCCATTTTGTCTATGTGTGCGTGGGTGTTGCAAAAGCAAAAGTAAAACGAGATAGACTTTGTACGTGTCATGGGAGAGAAAGAGATTTAACTATTGCTTACATACGTCTTTGTAGTGGTGAAAATTATGTAAGTCTGTGACATAAATACACAATAAGGATAGTACAGAAGTTACAGTGCCACAAGCTTATCTGACCCGGTAAGAGGGGCGCTACTGTCTGTGTCATTATCTGACAACAGTATAACATTTGCATTAGTTCCAATTTTGGCCACCGGGCCAGATAAGTTTGTGGCACTGTAAGTTCATGTATGTCCCTCGATTTAGGTTATGCATGTGTGCGTTATCTTGTTATTTAATTTATTGATATGGATTAATACAGATAACCTGAATTACCTGCTGTAATATGCTGTAATATGCGGTAATATGACGAACGCTTACTAAATTACATTACATTTTAATGATTCTAAACGTATACCTTTATTTTAATTTTCCCGTTTAAATCCATACCAATAACATAAATAACAAATCCAATCCACGACCTTTGCGGAGTCATTAACCCTAAGGCTAACGTACACATGCATAACCAAAATCGAGGTACATACATGAGCTTAACTTCTGTATAGTAAACCCAACTTAAGACTGAAACGAAAGAGGCGCTGTCGGACGCATTTGACATTCATTTGACCAATCATTGCACACTAGTAACTGAAAGATGAATGACCACAACGTACTTATGAATGACTTTACGTTAGTTCCAATTTTTGCCATTTCAGAGATAAGTTGGGCGCACTGTACTATCCATATTTTGTGCTGTAATCTGTAATGTTTGGTGCATAGAGATAGGAATATAGTTTGGTGTGGATCCATATTTTGTGGGTGTGGTTTGGTTGGTCTGCTTTTTTTAAGTCTGTGGTCTAGAGCTTCAGTGGCTTCAGTTACAACGTAGGTACTCTGTGGTACTAGAATTGCCAAACGTCAAAATCACGTCGCGAATCGAGATTCTGACAGCCGTGACAGCTAACTGTAGCGATGGGCGATTGTTACAAAAAAAACTATCGACTGAATCGAAAATTGTGCGACTGTGCATTCGATTGTCGATTTAGTAGTTCTCCGCCATGCTTATTCGAATAACAATCGACCTAACTACTAATTTTATTACTAATTGTACGCACGCTAAGTTCGTGCGATCGGTGAAATGACAAATTACAATTTGGCGCGAATTTAGCAACTTGTCGCGATAAAACTTAGTAGAACTGCTGGCTTGTGCGGTATAAAAATAAGAAACTTTACTGACGTAGAAACTGCTAGCTTGTTTACTTCTTATACCTACTTCCATAGTATAATGTCTTATGGCATTTTACTTTGTTGTAAAGCAAGCGATACATAACAAATCTTTGTATTACAGGAAAGTGCTAATTAGAGCTATTTATAAATTAAGGTGTCGGGAATTTAAACAATTAGGCATAAAGCCTCACAGTACAATTTTATTATAGTTTTTGCTTGAAATAATATAAATGCGTATAAAAAACAGCGACTGTTATAATTGCTTAATAAGAAGGATGCCAAAGATGTATTAAATATCTAGATGGAACATCGAATCCACGAAAACGTGTTAAAAAGTTGTGGCCAACAGTTGGCCACAACTTTTATATCATTACGCACAGATTACGCACACATAGACAATAAATGAACGCGAAAAACATCGCCTACACGCACACATGCTTGATAATGTTGCCTTGTTTTTTTTGGCTACGTGTATATACCGGCTTTGTAAGGTGGAAGAATAAAAAAAATTACGTGCATAAGTGTATCAGTGATACCAATATGAATACTTGGCTACTAAATAGTCATCTAAATAACCTAATTTATATAGCGCGAATCGCAATATGCAATGCACCCCCGCCCGCCGCACCATCTTTTGTAATTACTTTTTAAGTAGTAGTAGTACCTACGCAACGCAACTACGCAGGAGTATAGCAATTATTCGATTTAGTAGTACCGCACGCGTACGCTGCGCCGCGCCGATCGCCTCGATTACTTATTCGATAAATTTAGTAGTACCGCACACAAAATCGCGCCGCGCCGCGCCGATCGCCTCACCGCCGCAGCCCGCAACTTTTAGTTGTTAACAACAATCGAATAACGTCGATTGTTATCGACTTTTATCGACTAACCTGAACAATCGACTAATTCGATTCTTTTTAGTAGTAATCGCCCATCGTTAACTAACTGTCATGTCAAAATAAACCAAACCAAAGTAAACCGCGTGTGATTTTCTGAAGTTGTAATTGTAATCAACATTATAAAATAAATTCTACTTTTCTTTTAAACTTGTTACATAAATGTAATAGATTTACTGGACAATAAATAATAATGGCGGAGCTAAAAATGGAGGAAATGATTCATAAGTTTAGTTCGCTAACGGACAAACCTGTAAAATATCTGACCGTCCAAGCTGAACTGAAAGAAGATATAAAAAACTTGGTTAAATCGTTGTACGACTTTACGAAATCGCAGGATAAGGGAACAAAGAAGAAAAAAGGTACATTATCTGAGCTAATTGTGAAAGATTTTGATGAGGAACAAATTTGGCAGCAAATAGAGTTGCAGAACTCCGAATGTTGGGACCAACTTGTGTGGGACGTTGCAAATTGTATTTCTGCTAATAATGATCTTAATTTTCCAATTGACATTGCTCAACCGCACGAGGACGACCTTCCAGAAAGTCATGGCGAAGGTTCTGATATTGAAGAACTTCCAAAAAAGTCTAAAAAAGACAAAGAAGAATCGAAACCGAAAAAGAAAAAAGAGACTAAGGTTAAATCTAAAACATCCATAGTGGACGATGAGTTCTTCAATCTCCAAGAAATGGAGAAGTTTTTGATAAATGAAGAGAAAATGGAAAGTAAAGGTAGTAAAAAGAAGGGCAGTGATAGTGATGAAGAATCAATAGATATGTTTGAAGATATTGATGATGAGGAATCTGATGAGGAACAAGGTGAATCTAAGGATGTTATGTATTCAGACTTCTTTGATGGTGAAAATGCTGAAGATGATGAAGATGATAGTAATATGGAAGATGAAGATGTTGAAATGAATGAAGAACAATATGATGAAATCAAAGACTCGTCTTCACAACCCACAAAGAAAGACAAAAAAGTAAGGTTTGTGGCCCAAGAATCTGATGACAGTGATTCAGACAATAGAAATAATGTTCCAAACAAAAAAGATGTTATAACAAATGGTCACACTGATGGTGAAAAGAAATCTGAATTTGAAATGCGACAACAGCGCTTAAAAAATCAAATCTCTAAGCTTGAAGAAAAGACATTAACAGAGGCCCCATGGCAGTTAAAGGGTGAAGTTGATGCAACAAAACGCCCACAAAACTCTTTGCTTGAAGAAGTTGTTGACTTTGATCTCACAACTCGACCGGTACCAGTTATAACGGAACAAACTACATTAACACTAGAAGAAATAATTAAACAAAGAATTAAAGATAAGGCTTGGGATGATGTTGTTAAGAAAGAAAAGCCTATTGATGATCAACTAGCATTTAGAAAACCTGAAATCTTAGATCACAATAAAAGCAAGCAAAGTTTAGCTCAAGTCTATGAGGCTGAATATTTAAAACAAAAGCAAGCATTATCTGGTGGCAATGAAGATGAAAAAGAACCGGAGAGTCACACAGAAATCAGGGATGCAATGAGCAAACTATTTGCTAAACTTGATGCGTTATGCCATTATTACTACACACCAAAAGCGCCTCAAGCTGAAGTGAAGATTGTCAGCAATACACCAGCCATCTCAATGGAGGAGGTGGCTCCAGTAGCAACAAGTGATGCCGCATTACTTGCACCAGAGGAAGTCAAGAAGAAACACAGAGGTGACTTGATGAGCAAAGAAGAACGCACACAAACGGACAAGAAAAGAGAAAGAAGGAAGAAGAAGAAGTTACAGAAGCTTAAAGGCAAAGTTATGAAGGTGACGGAGCATAGAAACACCACAAAGGGCATTGAATCCAATGATAAAGCATTAAAAACTTCGAAAGCATTCTTCCAACAGCTGAATGATGACACCACTAGTCTAATTAAATCTAAAACTAAGAGAAATGTTAAAAATAAAGGACAATAAATTTTGTTTGTTGAAGTCTTTCTATTATTTATTTATCATTGGCCAGAAATCACTGCTTTAACTTGCATTTATAACAATTAACAAACCTTCAAAAGCACTCTGGAACATTACAATTATAATAAATGTATATCATATTTTATTGTAATATTTTATTCATGAGATCGTAGTCAATAGGTTTAAAAAATAAATAAAACAAAACAATATAATAATTAACTACTAATAAAAAATAGGCGTGATTATGACTTCTACCATGAAAAGGTGGTTTGTTATACCTATATTATGAAACTCAAATATTTAATGTTCTATAATTATATTAGTTATTTATTTAGCATCCTTTTTTTAACTTAACTATCTCTGTGTTTATAATAATATAATGTAGGCATACCTACAAAATTATTAGGTAAGCTGGTTCAATATTATGCAAACTTGGATTTACTAGGGTTCTTTTACATTAATATCAAATATGTGTACCTAAGTGATGATCAAGTTGCAGTTAATTTAAAGGCTAAATAATCTAATCTAACTTAATAAATTAATTATGAGGTACCATATGTATACCATAGGTATGAGGTGTTAATACTTAATTATTAGATTACTATAGATATTAGTTTCTTTAGTGCCTGTTAAAATACAATAGCAATAGTTACAACTGTCTATAATGAAACATTAAGTCAATAGGCGTTTTACGTACAAAGTTCACAACACCCTACATGAACCTATCAAACTGTCCTTTTAAAAATATCTAGTTTGTAGGCTCGCGTTGAACGAAGAATAAATCAATTTGTTCAGTAGTATACGAGTTTTATAGTGGACGGGCGACAGATTCAAACTGCAAAAAACCAGCTGTCTATCAGTTTTTAAAAGACAAATTTGCTTTGTTTTTATTTAGGCTTCAATGTTTAATGTAATTCGGCATTTCTTTTTTCATGATCGTTATATCTATTACTAAAAAGATAGCTGGTGTAGGAAGGTGTCTTAGCTAAGGGTTTTATTTTCCTAAAGTAGGTAACCCTATATAAAGAGCATAATTATTATGCGATAGGTATTCACCTACATCACTGCTTAATAATAATATGGGGTGAACATTATTACTACCTACTTAATCATCAAAATTCAAGGTTGTCCACGAAATCAAATACTTAATCTTATTATTTACATAATACATACCTAAGCAAAAATAAAATAACGCGACACAGACTGTGTCGATTTATATTTCTGGCCAAAGCTCCTCACAGAATGGTTTGATGAAATCGTAACGGTTTACGGTTTAGTAGGTATGTAATTTCTAATATAAAAGTACCTTCGTTACGCCTTGGGACCAGATCGACAGGACTTGCAAAATATGATGCTGAACTTAGTTCAGCACATAATTTTCGTCAAGTAAACTGTGTTAGTGACAGGCAAACGATTAAATGTTAGATTCCCGGATATTCGGGCCAGGATTTAGAGCCTGCACGCATCGATAATTTATAAAAAATATGCTTGAATTATAATTTTTTTTTATAGAAGCGCTCATAGCCCGGCGGCTTGCGTCGATCCTAAACGATCGACAAAGTTAAGCAACAGCGGGCGCGGTCAGTAGTCGGATGGGTGACCGCTAGTGGCAAAATTTCTTGAGCGCTTCCGTGCTTCGGAGGGCACGTAAAGCCGTCGGTCCCGGTTGTTATCGATTGATAGCAGTCGTTAAGCCATGTCGGAGGCCTTCGGGTGGCTTGAAAACTTTCGACACTGGGTTGGCCACTAACCCCTCCACCAATCCGCATTGGAGCAGCTTGGTGGAGTATGCTCTAGGCCTCCTCAGTAATGAGGAGAGACCCGTGCTTAGTAGTGGGCCATTAGTGGGTTGTAGCTTAGCTTTTTTAGCTTTTTTCTAGCTTATAAAATTTATTATCACTTGCCCCGGAGAAGGGAAACATCGTGAAGAAACCTGCGCAAGTAGGTACATACCTAGGGTTCTTCGTCATATTCTTGAATGGTTGTGAAGTCTGCACTTCGCTAGGTATGGGGAGGCACATACACCTAAAGGCGGGCAGATAAAAAATTAAGCACTTAGTTCAAAATACGATTTTAAAAATAAAAATGACTTAGTAGCATATGTAATTATATAGTCCTTACCGCTAGAAGAGCCAAAACAATTTATTTAATAAATAGATGAGCCAAGCCATCATGCCGTCCCACATGCCTCGCAGTACTAAAACGCGACCTACTATTACCCGAGGTTTTTCGACAAAAAGCCGATGATCGCGCGGCATTACGCGCAAGGCATATCCGCAAACTGCGTTGGCGCTGGATGTAGCAATTAGCGCGGGGCAGGCCCTGGAGCTACGAAGGTACGAAGCATATTTGACCGAAGTAGAACAAACTGGTAAACCCGCCCTCGCTTCGCGAGAAACTAGGGAATTAGGAGTGGTCCTTTAAACAGGCATATTTTTTATTTATGAACCGATTGAAATTGAAATAAAAGGCTAAACTTACATACAGCTACGCAGCAGCTACATATAAGCAGTACCTAATTGTTATTAAGAGTTTCGTTCTAATTTGGGTACAGATTTGTTTCCAGGACTTGAGAACTAAGATGTTGGCATCTAAAAAGTGCTTAAGGCAAATTGAAGTATGAATAACTCTTTAATTTGCGCCAAGTGTATGACTTTTACCAACACTTACATTTTAAACTCATTTGAAAACAAAACAGACCGATAAATTAATAGTGATTACTCTGTTTCTTAGCTCTACGACGTATATATATACCAGTGTGCTCGCGCCTAGAAAGTTGCATAACTGCGCCGTTACTTTTTAGGTCCTGGGTTCAAATACGCGATGTCTATTCGCGTTAAAACCGGGCTTTGAGGGAAACGAGACAATTCTGGGTGTAACCTACCTCTCGTTAACTTTAATTTGTTCCTGTTTACTTTGTTTTAGCGTGCGGTTTTTGTTTAAATGTTACGGAAACACGGCTTTAAGTTATCATTTTTAAATAAAGACAATAGCAGATGATTCGTTTTAATAATGATTGAAGTTCAATAAATTGTCAAAGATATCCATGGTTGTTATGCGATAAATACATCAGTAGGTACTTAATTAACTCTTATCTTTTTACATTTATTGCCGAGAAACAATTAGGCAAGCCATCTGGTGGTAAAGAGTCACATAAGCAAAGGAAAATTACCTATGCTCCATCGGCCAAGGAAGAAGAAGAAAAAATCAAAGTATTTATTAACTGGCTCTGAAACCTTCAGCCGGAATTAGAGAAAATGACAAATAATATAGGTACCTAATGAAATTCTGCCATTTAATACATTTTTACAATACATTTTACGTCTTAATAATATAATTAATCAGTAGATGCCAGCTTATTCTGTCACTTCTTAGGTACGAAATTCTTATCAATCGGCATGGAATATTTTTATTTTATTACTAGAGAACCGCCCGCGCTTCGCTTTGGGACCCGTAGGTAACAGCCGCGTAGGTCTCGCTCCCGTAGGAATCTCAGCTGAAAAGTAGCCTATTACTTAAGTAAAATAAATTTTGTATCTGATAGCGTGATTCAGAAATTGCAAATGAATTTTACTCACGCCATCTATTAACAACATCCGGAACTAAGTAAATATTTAGAAACTAACGAAACATCGATCTTCCCATGGGAATGAGATGTTCTTCCGCGGTAAAAAGTAGCCTACGTCACTCTCCACCCTCCTAGCTATCCCCACACACATAAACCATATCATATAATAGCGATGTTGCGACGTGAAAGAGTCACAAACAAACAAACAAACAAACAAACAAACACACTTTCACATTTATAATATTAGTAAGGATTTATCAATTGGCTGGTCTACTCGTATGTTGGCTACTTAAAAAGCACTAGGAGCGCATTACAAACCGAAAAACCAAACCAGATTACACTTACCTACAAAAATCAAATAATTAACATTTAACTTTACCAATTAAATATGTCTGAAAAAACTAATTTTTCAACACACTTGCTCGTAAAGTTGCTATTTTTTCTTTAGTCTTACGCCCGGAATGCGGTTTATTACACAGTAGTGCGTTTTACTTTTCATTGCCGCACTAGTGTTTTTCTTATTCCACTTTTTTTTTAATATCCGTAAAGAGGTTGTTACCAAAAGATTTATTATTTTGTAAATAAATAAACTTGTTGTACTTAGTCAAAATCTGATAAGATAAGATTATACTTCATCTAATTATCTATTAAAGCATTTAAAAAATACAATATTTTAAATCATTAATTACCGTAAATTCCTATTAGAAATACATAATTATTTAGTTTAATATATTGTGGCTGAATAGCGGTGCTCTTTGCCTCTGGACGTAACCTGCGCGCCTGCGCGCGCATAGTTATTCAACCAAAGATACGGCGCGCGAAAAAATAAAATAAACCTCGGCGCCATTTTGTGCAAACATTTGTTCGTTTATAATTTGCTGATTTGTGACTGAAAAATGTCGATACCTAATTGTTTTTTTCCTCGCAAGTGTGTTGAAAAACGTCGTATGATACGCGTGCGCTTTGTTCACTACAGTCTTGGCTCTATTACAGCCCTCGCCTAGCGGCTCGGGCTGTGCAATACCGCCTCGACTGTAATGACCAACTTCGCGCACTTATATCATAATGTACTATAGCCTGTTACTTGCCCAAAAAGTTTCAAGTATTAAAAGTACCGGAGCGCCTGTGGAAAACTCAGCGCAATATGTAGCAAGAACGGACCTATTAGCCGCATCTCTGTAGAGAACGCAATTATTGCGTTTTATCGACTGGGACTTACGAAACGGCGAGGGTCGTTGACTCGGTCTTTCGGATGCTTTTTTGTACTATTCATTAACAATTCTACATTAATTTGATACATTTTGGACTGAGATTTTGTGAAGGAAATGAATTACCTACCTAGTACTTTTAGTCCCCTATTAAATACAACCCATTAGGGATTGAGTTTTGAAAAAAGTAGCTATGTATGACCCTGGGTTTCAACTATTTTCAATGCGAATTCTGTCCAAATCGGGTCGGTGGTCTGCGTGAAAAAGTGACAGATAGACAGACTATCATGTACCTATAACATTAGTAAGAACGGCTATGTATTCAAATATACAATACTAGAAGCCTCAGCACCGTGTTTGTCGGTGTTAAAACGTAATGTAGCATTAATAATCATCAGAAGTTGTACCGGCGTGCGTGCCAACTGGGGCTCTACAATGTGTTTTGTTTCCGTATTTTAAAGTTGAAGGTCTTATTGGTGGTGTATCGTTAAAATTATTAATTATTTACTTGTTTATTGAAGTTTAAAAAGATGTTCACGGTCGTACTTATTTTTTTGTAGCATTTCTAGTCTCTGGCCTGCCGGTAGAGTTTTGTAGAGAGTGAGGAATCTCCGTTGGCGTTCGTTAAATGACAGCTTTCCGCCCCTGTGATTAAGTTCAGAGGAGATTGACAGCGAGATTTTAAAACTGAGCTTAAAACAATTTTTAAAAAGTTTCCTCGACATCTATTTGGTTTACAACGCATCGGTGATGGCTGTAAATTTTATGGATGGATGACGGCAATAAACATTTAACATGCGTGACTATTTGCTCATGAAAGATATTGATGTAAAAAAAGACTCTTTGGGAGTTTCTTGCCGCTTCTTCTTCCAAGACCACTCAACTGTAGGGATTTGTTGAAGCGATGGCGTAGTTTGCCGTTCGAAAAGTGTTTGTAAAAATCTACTTCGAAGAAATAAATATTTTAATTTGAATTTGAATTTATAAAAGTTCAAACCCTAAACCGCTCTCAATCAAAAACAAGTCCAAAACAAATCACTTATAGCATCACATGTAATCCAGCTCTAACAAACATAACTGGAGAAGTAGGTAAGCAAAGTCAGAAGCATTCCGAAGCGTTCAGAAGCATTCGGAAGCGGCGGGAAGCTTCCTGCAGGCGTATTTTTCCGCGCAAGGTTGTGCTGATTTATGCTGCGCTTATCGCGCGCCGAATTTATTTGTCTGCTCGTTGCAGCGGTATTGCAGGGAGACATAATGAGCTAGAATTGTCGGGGTATTCGATGATAATCCTGCAGTACTCGGTAATAACTGCCTTATGTATTTATGGAGTTTTGGAAAAGTGTTTTTTTTTTGTTTTTAACAGTGTTAAAATATAGGCATGCGTCTTTTTATATACCTACGTTCTTTACAGAAATAATGTGTGATATTTATTTAAGAAAGTTATAGTTTGTTTGCATATAATATGTAAATGTCTGATAATTTAAAATGTAATAAATATGTATGCCTACCATTATTTATTAGATTAAATATTATAGAACCTAATTTCCAGCTAGGGCTGAAAATCACAATATGTGGGAAATACATGTTCTCGTGTATTTGTTGTAAGTGTTGAGTTATCCAAGACAGGCAATTATAGCGCGGGAATATAAGCGTTATTTACTTTTAGTCTCGTGTTTATAATCGTGATTATCGCTCGAAAACTATCTTACAGCAACAAGCAAGCCCAGCCAAGTCTACGAGCTTCCCAGCTCTATAGCCCGTTGTCTCGGCAGTGGTAATTGTACAAATTATAAATATGTGAGCGGCTGCGACTTGCGGATTAAAGTCGCGCGGTCGCAAGTCGCACCGCAGTGCCACTTATTCAGCAATATCTGCCGCATCGGGCGAGATGCATGGATTATAAATGAAATACACTATTTAGCCTCTTCGAGACCACATTTTGTACTAATTTACAAAATTTATAGACGTAGTTTTGGTTTTAATTATATTGCTTTAGTAGGCTGGGGTATTAAAATGTTAGAGTAGAACTTTGTGTGTGGATATATTTTAATTTGGAAGCGATAGCTAGTGGCTTGCGTCATTGCGTCGATCCTAAGTGATCGAAGTTAAGCAACTGCGAACGCGGTTGGTAGTTGGAAAGGGTGACCGTTAGTTACTGTATAACGTACAGACAGACTTACAGTGGGTTCCGATTATTGTCGATAGATAGCAGCTGTTGTTAAGCCATATTGGAGGCCTTAAGGTGACTTGAAAACTTGCGATGCTTGTATTGACCACTAACCCTTTCACGAATCGACACTGGCGCAGAGTTGAGTATGCTAGACCTCGTCAATAATGAGGAGGGATCCGTGCTCCATAGAGGGCCATTAATGGGTAGAAGCCAAGCCAATCTAACTTATTTACATATCCTCGTGCTTTTTACCTTCTTCTGGGTCGCTGGACCCAGTACCATTGTCTGACTTGGACGGAACACATGGTAATTTTACCCATTTAAATACCACCTTTAGCAAAAGAAGATCTCTCGATAGGCGAGTGATGTTTGCGGAGCGACCAAGCTCAACCTATACGTTCGTAAGTTGTAGGTATACAAGGTGGATACCACCATACAACATTAAATGAAACCACGAGCCCTGCTTCATGCAAGGAACATATTACAAAAATCGCGTAACATATTATTTACAAAAATGTTTTTTTCAAACAAACTAAATAGCACAAAATATAGGAAAAAATAGAACTAGAATCTAAACTTCAGTTACTCACTTTCACTTTTGACAAGAGCGGCAACAATCTTCTGATATTACAATAATAATAGATACAGCGTGTTGAAATTTTGAATATTGAAAAAAAATTGCTGTCTAAAGTAAATGAAGTATTTGATTGAATTTTTTTTTGTGGGCTTAGGTAATCATTACGTACATAAAATTAAATTTATTGTTGTATGCGAGCGGTATTGCGAGCGGAGATTGTTGTGAGCGGTGTAGAAGTCTTCGCTAGCATGATTCAGGCTCGACGTGACGTCATTGTGTGTGATGTTACCATAACTATTTTTCTAAAATCGAGTGTGGATTTTTTTTACACGTTTTAGTCGTAATGTCGAAGGGTCCCCAATTATTTTCTGGATAGCAACATAGCAACGCATTCACTATGGGTCTAGTATGACTGATGACCCAGGGTAGGTGAGAATTTATTATCAAGTGGCTTGTTTTTAATTTTTTCGTAAAATTGAAAAAACGACAAAGAACATTGTAAGGAAGTATCGGCATAATATTTGAGAGAACTAGCAAAAATATCACATTTAAAAATAATTACAATAATAAATTGCATTACAATAAAAAAACATTTAATTTATTTAATTCAAACAGTGGAAAGTTTTATAATTAAATCATTTAGTATTTGTAGAGCAGTAAATTCGTAGAACCGTCGCTCTACGCTCGCTCTACGATTCCGCCGATGTAGAGTTAGCGTAGCACTCATTACTACGCTATTGTTTTGAATTTCTGTGTAATTATTTTCTATTGAATAGCGTTCGGTCAATACATATTATTTTAACACAACCCGCGTATGAACTCAATTGTTCATTATTAAATCTCCACTAATCCACTAGTGGGCTCAGATAATCTCTTACAAACCTTAATTATTATTATATTTTATGTATATGTTACCGTTAAAATGCATAATAAGTTAATGTGCACATTAACTAGGTAATCTGCAGATACACTGATACGATACGTTACGAAATGAGTATTCATTGTTTTATATCCAAAATCAACTCAATTTTTATGTTTCCGTTCAATGTTACTCGTTTTTAACAATTGACGTTCAAACAAGAACCTATTTTATAGACTTTACCGTATGCATGGTCGTTAGTCTGCAGATTAGCTAGGAAGTCTGCAGATTAACTAGTTAATGTATGAACTCAATTATAGTTTTTCCACTTTAACTGACTCAGCCAGATAATCTGCAGAATACCTCGTTAATCTGCATTCTATCTGATTTACGCAAATTAACGGTAACATATATATAACACTCTTGCGTTACTGAGTGACTGACTGACAGACAACGCACAGCTGAAACTACTGAACGGAAGAAGCTGAAATTTGGTATGTACGTTCCATGGAGAGTGTAGGGGAGCACTAAGAGAGGATTTTTGGAGATTTCACCCCGAAGGTGGTGAAATAGGGTAGTGAAGTTTAAACGTTTTTTAAAATGTAATTTGGGACGATTAATTTTATAAATTTTAAATAATTTGCAATAATACTTACATAGTAATTACTTAAATTATGATACATATCGTTTAATGTTTAAGGTTAAAATTGATTTGATGTTGTATTGTTTTTTTGATTATTAGACTGTTTGACTATTTAATGAATTTAAGATGACACATAATAAATTGTGACTTATTGTAAATAATAATATCATTTTTAATTAACTAGCCTTCTGCCAAATAATTACAATTTGTTAATATTTTTTTTTTATTTTTTTTATTATGAAATTAAGGTAGCAAACGAGCAGGCAGCACCACCCTGCCGCCCATGACAGCTGTGATCAACTTAGAACAAGCTTCAATTTAGGAACTGGGATGGCTAGTTCAGTTAGTAGATTCTGTTAGTTAATCATTAGTATGAGTCCCAGCTAAACTTCCATCTTTTATATTTCATACGTCAGGCCTTTACCGGTATTTCGTGACGAGTGACTGACCTTTGTTGAAAGATTCGATTACCTTAGTTACAAAATGTTCAGATTCGATCTATGTAAGTCCCTTTAGTTTCTATTTGGTTCGGGTAGAATAAATCTCTGGCTGATAATTTATTAGCAGCTGATTAGTGTTAGGGGCTGCATTGCACTGTTACTGCAGCCGTAGTTCTGCGGCACAGAGTAACGACGCGACAGACACTTTCTCCCTCTGTTTAGAATCAAAATAAAAGCGCCCTTGCTTCGTTTCGGGAATCCTGTCCCTTTGAGATGAAAAATTTTACGTTATTGAGTTATTTTTAAATAATTCGTATTTAACTACTATTTTTTACTGGATGGTCTGATTTGTATAATCCTTTTTTTACTCGAAAGCTAGTGACCGTCCTCTGATACTATCCTACTAATATTATAAATGCGAAAGTTTGTAAGGATGTAAGTGAGTGTGTGTGTGTTTGTTACTCTTTCACGTAAAAACTACTGAACGGATTTTCATGAAACTTTGCAGTAATATAGCTTAGACATCGGAATAACATAATTTGTTAAAATTTATAGTGATTTTTGAAGGGACTGGTTTAATAGTTATGTATAAATTTGAGCAACATTCGACGTGCAGTTATTGAGTTACCTCTACTTATCGATTTTGAAGTCGGTTATTTTATTGTAAAAAGGGAATTATTATGTTTCGTACCAGTCAATAGTATTTTAGTCGTTTAGTGAAAGCCTTAAAGTTTAGTAAGAACTGCATTACATATACGTTATTTGGTAATAGTTATTTAGTTTGATAGTTAAAGTAATATGCCTGTTTTGCTGAACTACAAGTATAACAAAGCAATATGCACTGATTTAGTTATAGTATCGAAATGTTGATACCGGAGGAGTTTACTAGTTTAATAGATCTCGTGCAATATTTTATGTACTGACGAACATCTGGGGCACAGATTAGCTTAACCATAGATAATTCTGATTGTATTGGAAACATATTTACTAAGTAACTTATCAGAGTTCGAAAAAAAGTTGCATAATTCCAATTTAATTTTAATGTGAATATAAAATTGATCATTTAATTATTGCGAATAATTTAATTATCACCTAATCCAAAGAACGAGTAAAGCAGCGTTCCCGGTTATTATTACCATTAGTTAGCGTGTGTTAAAACATGTCGAAGATATTTAGGCGGAATAAAAACTACCGACACCTGGGTTACCCTCTAACCTCCCCAATAATCCATAATGTTCCTAGTGGAGTATGCTTTAGGCATTAGGCAATCTCCGGTATGAGGAGAAATCTATACTCTATATTTTAATAAATGGATTCAAACCAAATTGTAATCAAAAGACATTCCCTCTATGTGTACCTACTCTACGCATAATCACAGAGTAGTAAATCTAATATAGCACAAGTAGGAGTCTCAAAATCCGGGCGTATATTATATTAGGCCGAGCACAGAGCGCCGCTTTAATAATTCACTTGCTCGTGCAGTGTGCACTCGCCTTAAATACAGATTTGATTTCCCTGCAGTTAACTCAACTGTGAATGCGACTTAAGATTTTAAGCAACGTCTCCTTTGAATTAGGGAAGTTTAGGACCTAAGTTTTGATTATATGACGTATGTTTGATAATAAACTCTATTTTGCATATTTCCACAGAGCTACATTGTAAGCAGTGATAGTAGAGTGGTTTGAACGTTAGATCATAAAACGTGGACGGGGATTCGAACCTGGACCCCTACATGCACTTCTAATTTTCAAAAAATGTGCTCGCATTAGTTTTTTAATTTTATTCTCACAATAATGTAGGCGAATACAAACAGGTCAATGATATATTCATATCGGCTATCAAGAAAAATGCATTAATTTAAGGTACGTCTTCAGACAGTAAGGGTTATCGATCTTTTCTGAGGCTTGGTATACAATTCTGTAATACAGTCCCAAAGTCAATACGTGACTTGCCTGTACAATTATTCAAGAAACGTGTAAAACTTTGTAGGCGAGGGTTGAACGACAGAGATGTTCCGCTCAGGTTAGACAATATTTCATTTTGTTTTAATCGTTTTTTTGTGTTTTTAAACTTTAACTATCACACTATAAGATGTAACCAAAATCCAGCTGTCGAACAATAGGGAAGAGCTTATGAAGCTAGATAAATTATGAGAATGGATAGAAGACAGACAGTTATTAATCGCGTGTTAATTAATAAAACAATACAGCACGAACAATCTCCGTAGCCGTAACATCATTGTTTTTACTGTCGAAAAACCAATCCATTATGCATAAAATGGTCACTAATTACAATAAAAAGTAAAAAACTGCCGCCCGCACCGCCCCAGGCGTCGATACCACCGTTATTCTTGTTAACCCTTTTTTTGCCAATACCGACTATGGACGTCACGTGCAATGATCGCTATATGACGTCACATTGTACTTTTTGAAAGAGTGAACAACTCTAAATGCCTAAGGAATTCTACAAAATTGTAGTGAGAAATTGTATGACGCAATTAAAATTGTTATAGTTATACACGAACTTTAAATGGTTATAGCCCGATGGCTTGTGTGTTTTGTCAACTGAACTTGAGCGAGTTATTCAATATTGGGTAGGGTTTTTAGATACAGATGTAACTACGATTGCGCCATATATTTTATCCTCTGGACAGCCGAATATTAAAAATTTCAGTGTCAACTATTTTCAATCAATTGTTAAGTCTAATCAATTGCGTTGAAAAAACTTAATTTAGCATTTTATTGTTCTTTCCATGGCAAATCATATAAATTACTGTTCTATAAAATATCTCTCGAAATAACTAAACTTCAATGAAGTTCGTAGGATACCTAGAGAGATCCATTTTATTTTTGTGATATTTTTTATTAAAGCAACACTTTATTAGAACAAAAATAATTAAAATTATTGATAGGTACCCTTAACGATTGGGAAAAAAAGTAAATAAAACACTAACGTTTCCAAACACGATGCCATTCCCATACAGAACGAATTTCTAACATATTTTTGAACGTTTATTACTCTGGCATATGACGTCACGAGTATCGAAGGGGTTAATTTCGACCGCTGGAGTTTATGTCGTCCGATAGCCCGCCCGAGTGCTATGGGCCTTATCTATGGTCGAATATCGGTTAACGGTTATTTGAAAATTGGCATAAACTACCCACATATCATTTTCTATTTTTGAAATTGCAACCGTTAGCACTAAATGGCGCTTAATAGCGAGCTGGTATTTAATTTTTTGCACATATTAACTTGGGAGCATTAAAACATGTAGATAATTTTGGCAATCATTTTTTTCCGAATTTGACCAAAAATGATCGTACTATAAATATTTTTGCACAACGCAAAATACCTAATATAACTAGCATTGACGAGTGTCTAATTTTTTTTGGTGTTTTATCGATCACAAACAATTAAAACCTGTTATTATCACCGTCACGAACAAACCAGTTCTCTATCTGACGTGATTTGATCTAACATTTTTATTTATACACCGATGCTAATAAAAAACCGTTTATGTATACTTAACATACTTATATTTATTATTGTAAACCACATCTAAATCAGTAAAGCCATTTCTAAGAATGGCGCGTTCCTACAATGCATAGACAAACAAAAAGAAAAAAATTAAGAAACATTGTTTTGGTTTTTATTTCGTTACAAAAGACCGCAGCAATGGTTTTTTACTTCCATGAACATAAAGAGATTATAGGTATAAAATTAGACTATACGACCACCGGGAATTGAACGCGGGACCCTTCACTTATTTTGCAGACGTTTCACCGTAACATAACCCCTGTAATACGCAAAAATAAAATTCGTAGATATCATAATATTAGTACCTACTACCTTCGCGCTACGGTTCTTCGAACGCCTACGGCGTAGCATTTGGGGTGAATTCGTAGCGGCTAGGTACAACAGCTTACAAAAAAGTGTTAAAAAATTGTATACAAACAGATCATGAGTTAATTCAAACGTCTTATATTATGGATGCATAGCTATAGTTTAATGTTTAGTTGTGCCCGCGACTTTGTTTAAAATTTAACTTTTGATAGTGATTATAACTTTTGATATTAGAAGGATTTGTACGAAATAAAGACAAAAAATGAACTCAAAATATGGACTATACTTCGGTCTGTATCGTCACCTCACTGTCAATTAGGCTGTTTGAATGTTAGAAATTAAAGGGCCCTTTATGTTATATACTATTGTACAAAATAAGCTGAGTAGGTACATTTATCATTCTGTACCAAAAACATACAACAACAATGGAACAATTTCATGACATTACAGATTTATTGCAATAGAAAACCGATTATCTGTCTCTTTCGTTTCACTTTAATATAATATGGGATCGAAGCGAGACGTAAGATAATGGTCGTGCCTTGGTGCAACCTCTAAAAGTGCTAAGTTGCACCGCGTCGCTACATCAAAAGATAATCTCGTTGTCTACAGACCTAGGAATGTACAGAAATGGGCTATATTGGGATGCCCTAGAATACTGACCTCAATTCAATACCAGCAGATCATGGTCATATGGTGTGATCAGCAGATGGTGGTAAAAGACGAAGGATATCAGTTCCTAAGTGGTGGTAGAGTAAAACCTACCTGGCCTAGAAATGTATAGAAATGGCCATATTGGGATGTTTTATAATACTGACCTAAATTCAATGCCAGTAGATCATCATATCGTGAAAGACAAAAGCCGGCTTTTGCCAGGTGGTATGGTGGTAGCCTACCCGGCTAGCTAATACGAGCGCTTCAGTCAGCTGTTAAGCCATTTGTTTTGTTACAAGGTACATGGTTAAGGTACAACAGACATTTCGGTGCTCAAAGCATCTGTATCACAGCATAGTGGCTTAATGGTAGCTGAAGCACTGCTGAGCTCCCAACCTCCAGCTCGAATTAGCTGTCAATCTGCTCGTCATATCTGAACTGTGATCTTCGCAACCATTTTTTTACGCTTTGAGGAGACTATTTATGTTATTAATGCCAACTGGTGACGCTTAACATAACATATCATTTACATAATAAGGAATAGGGACATTGGTTTCCTTGACGGGCATGCAGGTTATGTGTACGACTCTCGAAGAGGCGGAAATTTAAACGATGAGTTTAAATTTTAGTGCTTAGTCTGAGTATCTAATCTTATCTTGTGTGATGTCCGTGGCTCCAATGATACAGGGAATATTAGTGCCCAAGCTATAAGCGTGCCGCGTTATTATTTACGTGAATAAATATAAAACGGGCACTATTTACCCTAAGCCGTCGTTTCTATCGTTCACTAATCTGGTCTACTCTACACGCTGTGAAGTCTATTGCAGCAGCCCATCCGCGAGGTTACACGTAATATAAATTCCATTCCAATATTCACAAATTCTCCGGCGCATTTTAATGGCCGGGGCCAAATTGCAATTTCCGCACCCCCTTGTCGCCTCTAACATAAAACCTATGAAAATACTTTCTTAGACACCGCTTACATCGGTTTCAGTTTAAAAGACTATTCTGCAGAAAATTCTCCACCAGATATTCTTGGGTTTGAATTATATTTTATGCAAAATTTAATACATTATCATAGTATCATTATTATAAGTGGTAGAGCCTAGAGTTCTCCCGAGGTAGTACCACTACCCGCTACGGTATTTAATACCATTTCTACCGTGTAATAACTATTCAATGTTTTAACAGCAATCGTGTTCCGGTTAGAAAGGTTTCACACCTTTCTACATTTAGGTAGGTACTTTTTTTTACAAAAAAGGAAGCAACATACTTGTAATCTGTGATCAAGTTAAAACAAGACACTAACACCACAAACCATAACTAACAAATAAAAACTAAAAGTTTTAACTGTCAATAACAATCCTTCTCGAGTCCTTGTACCTATCTGCTAACAAACAAACTAACCAACTGTCATTGCACCCTCTGCTAACCGCACTACCCAACCGAGTCCCGTTGTGAGTCTTGTTCTGTGTGGGTTACAGTTACAGTTGTCATGGGCGGCGCCAAAGGGTGGTGCTGCATGCTCGTTTAATATTTTCAATTATTAAAATTTAAACACATCTTTCAAATTTCTGTCTCGCTGGGAACCGAACCGAAGACCCTTCCAAGAGCGGACTAGTAAGTAGATACCTCATGATTATTTCGTGGAACCTACCTAACTAATTAAGCTTTATCGTTCATCAGTTAACAATTCACACAAGTCATATCGGGTGTCCGGTAACTAATGGATGATAACTTTCAAATGGTTCATGGTGGAAGTAATGGCCGTTCAGAAAAAAAACAAATTGAAAAAAGTAGGACCAAAGATGCATTTTTCGTAGATGTAAGGCCTGCATCAGAATACCCATTCTACAGACAATTCAACATTTATTGTAATTTAACATTGTTGTTAATGTCGAATGTTGTTTTAAATTAATAAAGTACGATGATCCATTTCAAGGCTATCCATTTATTACCAGACACGCTGTATAAATTATGGATAATTTCCTATATATATGTACCTAAATGAATGATGCACTAATGCACCGCACCGCTAGTCACAGGATTTTCGGGCTACGGACGGTTGGATGTTTGTAACCGATGCCTCAACAGTACTAAAACAACTAGGACTTACAATCTCTAACAGTTCCTGCCCCAGTCCTAGCACGTACTAACAAACTAACCAACTAACATTTTTAATAACACCGCTTGCTAACTGGACTAACCATCCTAGCCTCTAAATTGAGTCTTGTTGTAGGTCGGTCACAGTTGTTATGGGCGGCAGCGGAACAGCAGCATGCTCGTTTGCTATCATTATTCCATAAAAAGGTCTATCACTAACAGTGTCTGCCCCTTCCCAGTCCAAGTGATAGCGAACTTACGAACAGGCACTTCTGACACAACGCTATTTATGAGCTACGCGACTGCAACGCAATCCAAAATTCGTATGTATCTGACACTTTTGACTGACAGGAGTCGCATCGTAGACGCGTCTCCTGTCAGTGAAAAGTGTCAGATACAGTGCGCCCAGCTTATCTCTGAAATGGCAAAAATTAGAACTAACGCCGCCATGTTAAAAAGTCATTCATAAGTACGTTGTAGTCATTCATCTGTCAGTTACTAGTGTGCTTGGTCAAATGATTGGTCAAATGCGTCCGACAGCGCCTCCCTTCAATCTTAAGTTGGGTTTACTATACATACGAATTTTGAATTGCGTTGCAGTCGCGTAGCTCATAAATAGCGTTGTGTGAGTAATGCCTTAGAAACATCGCTTGTTAACTGGACTAACCATCCTGGTCCCGATTTGAGTATAGGTCACAGTTGACATGGGCGGCAGCGGAAGGGTTAAGCTGCATGCTCGTTAGCTATCTTAAATCCTTAAGAAAAATATAAAGAATAAGTACATAACCTATTAAGTATATTTTGTAGTTAAAATAACAGCATTTTGTATAAATTATTGCGTTTCCAATGCGTTTCACTCCGTGTCTGCAGTTGAAAGAGGCTTCCGCGCCGCGCCGTAATTCATTGCCATTCCTTGCGACGTTCGTACAGACCGGAGAACGTATAAAATCTTTACATACATAGCGTAGCAGGATGCAGTTAACAATAAGTAAATAAGTTGCAATAAACATAGGTTTTGTGTTCGATATTCGTAAATAATAATATATTGTCTGTATATATATTTTATTTTTTACAAATTTTTTGTTTTTTTTTTGTACTGGTGTCGAAAAATTTCCACGGCTGAACCGATTTGGATACAGTTTTCACGCTAAGTAAGCTTGGGGTAACATTAAGTATTCTATTAATTATGCCAGTTTAAACTTTATTCAAACTTTTAATAAAGTATAGTGTATGACCTGTAACATTAGTTTGTTAGAGCCCGGCAGCTTGCGTCGATCCTGAGTGATCTACCTATAGGTCATGGTCTTGGTGGTCCTAGTATAACTTGAGTCGCCGAGAATATGGAATGGCCACTCCCCTCTAAAACAAATTTATTACTGGTATTCACAGTTCAATTTAGCTTTTAAATAAAATTTACTTAAGGTATTTTTAATTTCGACATGAACCTTAATCATAGGTAGAGCTGACATTTGTGTCGGATGCCCAATGAACTTAATATCACACGCAAATGTAGTACGGAGATCGTTAGAGTCAAAAATTTAGGGTTCCCATGTCTTTGAGGGTACGTAGAACCGTTGGTTACCTACCCTTGTTATTATCAGGTAGCAGTCAGTAAGCCACGTCTGAGGTTTAGAGCGGCATAAAATTTCCGGCATTTGGATTAGTCACTAACTCTTTCACCAATCTGCACTGGATCTGAGGAGACCTACAGCATGCTCTACCAAATTGCTCTAGGCCTCCTCCAGGCCTATAGGTATGAGTCTAGTTCTAGGTCGGTCACAGTTGTCATGGGCGGCAGCGGAAGGAAGGTGCAGCATGTTTCTTCGCTTTCTTAACTCCGTCAAAATGTGATTCTATAGAATCACGATTATTAAATAATTAATTCATTCATTTATTCGTTCATTTGTTTGGCTGCCGCAAAAAAACAGCTATTGTCATACTTTTTTTGGAAATGATTAAATTTAAATATACGTAGTCAAATAGTCATAATCATTTCTGAAGGTAGTAGTAGATTTCAGTAAATAGAGTGGTTGTACATCACTTGATCAGGCTCTATTATTATAACCCAAAATTATTTTACTGCAGGGTTTGAATAACTCCTGGTAATATGAGAGAAGTTATGTTCATATACATGAAAACTGGCCAATTATGAGTGAGCAGTCTTATTTGACCTTAATCTACTCATTAAAATGATCTAAATACAAAATAGTTAAAGAAAATGACTTACAAAAACTATAGATGGAAAAAATCTAAATCGCGCCGCCGATCCGCCCAAGATGTGTTTTCACACCCACACGCACGCCACACACACATGCTCACCAACGTGACATTAATAGACGCGTCAGCTGAAAAAGCTTGTCGCGCCAAACACGACTCTATCACTAGGAGTTAGAGGTTATGACGTTTGGCGAAAAGGCCGATAAATTAGGATATTTCAGAAGTCGAATACAACACTCGAAATTACTTTGACACGTTGCAATTTGGACTTTATTGCGTGAGTAGTAAGGTCGGTTTGAGTTAGGGGTGCGTTGGTTGCGTTCGGAAGCTACGAGCGTGTCCGAGCGCGTACCGATCGAGCCCGAGCGGCGCCGAGCGGCCCGCGAATGCATTACTACTGCACAGGGCTGCCGCAGGAGAAAATTTGTGTACTGAGTAAATTTACATATTTGAGAATTTTATGCCGAGGAAAAATGTCGGAAGCGGCTGTTGCTGAAAGTGAAATGTAAATTTTATTATATTTAAGGATAAAAATTTATTCCACATAGGAACTTGAAATTAAGTTTTATTCGCTTGCACATTTTGATTTAATAATCCGATATTACTTAACGCTGATTATGTTATAATAACCGGCAGACTATTGTCCTCAGTAATATATTACCCATATTTTGGAATATGTAATTACGTCAACAGAAACAAAACTCTACTTCTATTATATTTTTAGTTAACACATTATTTTGGATTCGTAGATTAATTCTCTTTGTATTAATCGTAAAGAATCTTTGGCTGAGGTGTAAATGATTACTATTTTATCAAATCATTTACGATTAGTGCCGACGTTGGCGTTAGCAGAAGGGAATCGCAAGGAATGTAAAAATCCCGCAACATGCTACGGCACCGCTGCGTGTCGTAGAAATTAATAATTATTATGTTGTTTTGATATGGTATTCCTTTTATTGTTGTTTTGTTTTGTGACAACCCTAAAACACTATGGGGATATTTTAGGAAATAGCAAATAAATGATGATTATTTCAAAATATTTATTTTAATGTAAGGTAAAACTGCTGCAAATATTGCATAAACTAATATTAACATTGAATTGCATTTTTTTGTCTTAGGAATGTGAAGGAGTAAGTTTAAATTATTATTCCGTAACACACGGAATAATAATTTAAACTTGACTGTTTGGAAGGCGTAACAACAGCATAATTTAACGAATTAAGAATGCAATATTAACATTAAGTTTGATTTTATTTTAATCTGTAATTATTCAAGTGCTCACCAGAGTTGTTTAAGATGGGTTACAACAAACTTTAAAAATATTATTCAAAAGTAAATAAAAGTATTAGAAGTACAAACCCTAAATTAAATTTGAATAACTTCATAATTTTGACAGTAACACGCTAATTTTTGTAACGACAATATAATATTATGCACATAATATATTTAAAGTAAAATTTGAAGTGCTAATTGATTAAAAGTTTATAAATATTCGATTAGTACGACCACAGCACAATTAAAACACGACATCAGTGAACCCTACAACTCCGTTGCCTATCGTATCGTAACGTACATTTATAACAACGAAACAGTTTACGTTAGCAACTTATATCGAACTACTTTGACAGATCGCGTAGCCGGCCACAGCATGTTAATGAAATTAGCCGCGGTGCAGGAAAATCGGAAAATCTGCGGTGTTCAGCCCTGCGGCAGTGGGGCGGGGCGCGGGTGGCAGAGGGGAGTCGCGGGGGGTAGCGTGCCACGAGCCGTCAGTCGGACGCGGCGCGCCGCGCAGCTCGCACGCGATATGCGCGCCCTCTAGCGTATTATGTTCCTCCCCGACCTCCCGCGCGCCTGCATGGTGGACGACGTAGCGACGTACCTTCAAGCGCCCTCCTCGGGACAGGTGGCTACAATATATTAACAACAAACCCATATGTAATTAACAATGATCATATTAACAGATGTTGTGAGCTACTGTCGCTTACTTACGCCGCGTCTACCGCCCGGGTATTTTCGGTTCGGGCCGATTTCGCCGTCCGATCGATTTGGTCTCACGCACGTGATGTCTTATGGTAGGCTGGCGATGTCAGATTCGAAGGTACTGTAAAAACAATATCCGTAAACCCTTTTTTTGATTGACAAAAGCACGTGGCAGCGCGGCTAAGCTCGACGCGAGCCATCGTTCCTCAATAACTCGGAACTGACGTACGACAAAGTGAAGTGTTTACGGGAAATGTCGAAACGTGTAAAGTAATGTCGTAAATAGTGCTCATAACAAAGTTTGTAAACAGATCGATAAGACCGCAATAAACAGGCTGCGTTGGGGTTTCGGAGCTCGAAGCTCGAAGCTCCGCCGAACTTCGCAAGCTTACGACGATAATATAGCTTTATTAAACTCAACATTACTCTACAGTGCGCTCATTCTCTCTGTCACTGTCGAGTGTTAACTGTTAAACTTATTGACATTTAAATACGACGAAGTGTTAATAAAATTAAATTAGTGTAAAAACATCTAAAATTAACAACTGAATACAGAATCCTTTGTTTTAATAAGAACTGATGAGGTAAAGCATTTAGAAACAAGAATGGAAACTTACATCTATTTAAAGATTATTATTACCGATATTACGATGTCAGATGCTTATATGCATCTGGTCCGAATGGGTTCTGAAGTGGAGAAACACCAATGGGGAACGGACATTCTTTATGTAACCATAACTATAACCAAACGGATTGTTCTAGCTAAGAAATCAAGGCCGATTCTTGTATATAATCGTGTCTAAATACATATAACCTCTGGTATCACACACAGTTTAAAAGCCATTGAAAGGAAGTGATATCTTGGTTTACCATAGAACTTGATTCCATTGATATCGTGATTCGTGACTAACTTTACTTAATCTAAGTAAGATCAATTTGTTAATTGATAAGTAAGTAATTTCCTCTAATTTAAGATTTGGTAGAGAAATGATGAATCAACCAAAATGTTATATTGATAACGAAATTAAATTAGATATAGATCGTACTTCTCAAATAGAATAGTTTGCAGATTAAATTATAATTGATAAACATAGCTTTCATGACGATATAGATCTAGAATCAAGGATCAAAGCTAACGTTATAATTTATTCCTCAGGATATCCAAATGCCTATGATCAAAGGCCTATCCTCAGGGAATATTTTGTTTATTAGTCAATACACAATTATTTGGTTTAATTGTTTAACTGGAGGTCTTTTTAAATGATATAAACGTAAATACAACATTTATTTAAGCTGTGAAACAATCGATATAATATCACTATCAATCTTTCAATGGTGAAGGTTCTAAATGTTCAATAATAAAATGTAATCAATGATATTATACTACTTACTTTTCGTCAAAAATTTCTGCTCAAATTAACCTCACATAACTTTAAAAGCGGCCAATTTTAAAAAGCCAAAATAATTTTTATGCTTTAAAAACTAAAACTGTCATTTTTTTATTTAAAAACATTTCAACTAAACAGATAAATTAACTAAAGTCTACGATGCAGTAGAATTAAGAATCCTGAGTCATAAAGCAACAATAGAAATCAATGTTCTAAAATAAAGATTTCCAAAATAAAGTAAATCTTCTAATAAATAATTAAATAAGTGAATTTGTATTTTTTGAAACAAGAGGTTGAAGAAACTAGGATGACGGAAAGTAGAGCCTGAATTTTATTATTTGCCTAATACTAATTTATGAAATGACCTTACTACTACTATAATTTGGGATCATACTACAAGATAAGTCATGTACTGTAAGATCAGGAACTATTTGTAGACGAGCAGATAAGCCATTATGCTATAAATTATAATTATTGCTATGCATTGAGAAATGATTATGTAGTAGATGAGCTTGTCAGCAAGCTTTAATATAGCGCCAACCAACTTCGTTTACCAACCGTAAACTACGTTACTTTTTATAAAAAAAATTGAGCCAGCAAAAGTGACCTTTAGATAGGCTACATTTAATTTGGATGGTATTAAGTCCAGTAACCCATCTATAAATTACCTTGTTTGCTATTCCTCAGAGTGCACCATATGCAATACTAGAGATTGTATTAAACTCAGAGATTCAGAGATGGAAGAAGCCCTATACCTGAAGAATATCTCAGTAGTTTCTTTTAAATATGATGTAAGGGCGATGACCATTAACGAGACAATTATATAAGTGATATTGGATCGAAGGGAGAAATAAGTCATGATGCTCTTAACTATGACTGTAATTATTGCAAATGTAGTCAATGGACCAACGCATAAAGTACTTAAAGGGACTGCAAGCTTATAAACAGTCTCAAACTGAACGATAAGCTTTTTGTAAGTCTTAAACATCAGTACCTAAACTTTGTAACATGCAATGTAATTACGGCGGTGTTGCGAGGTGTCAAAATGCTTCCAACCATCGGATCGAATTGCAGATGAGCGTTAAATTCTATTAATTAAAACAAGTTTAAACTAGCCATTGATTTTGAAGTACGATCAAAATTATTATTATCAAAAGCGAAATTGTCTATGAGAGAAGTAACGAGGAAGAGAGAACTTCTACCCCAAGCGAAACAAGATCCTTTGAACGCAGTGGAAAATGCATACAAGCATCTCCACCAACCAAGGATATAGAAAGAAAGGACTGAGTGAGCTCAGTCAAAATGAGCTTATTTCTGCCACAGAAAGGCAATTGGAAATAGCCAATACCCTTCCATTGTGGACATTGAAACCTAGTTTAACTATTTGTACTTTGTGCTGCTTGACTTTTATCCAATCGTTACAATTTCGTATGGAACTCCAGTCTGAGAGAGAGGCGAGACAGTTGAAAAGCAAATTTAACGTTTTCTTGGCTGATGATACTTAATAGTTTTGGTGTTGAAGATTTGAGCTAAATGCCAAAATCATACAACCTATTTTCTCATTTGCCGGCGACCATTATATTATAATAAAGTAATGAGGTTAATAAGATCCAGCGATGCTACGAACATCGCTGGGAATTAAAAGAGATTATTTGGCGACACTACGTCTCCCACAACTCTTTGTCAAAATTATTGATTCTAATATCGCTCTGATGTTTTTGTTCTCCGTTCTTGACGGAAATTATCAAATACAGTATTGTTTTTGTTTACACTGAGAATGTAGGCGATAAATAACTTGTTCTATAATAACATATATCTAATGTCTATTAGTACATTGACGTCTACATCAATTAAGTTGAAGTATCGTAAAGCATTATCACTAGTTACTTTTTGCGGATATAACTACATGCTCAGTGGTATTTTAAAATGTTTTTCAAACTTTCATCCCTTATTTTAAGCTCTAAAAGGCTGATCCCAAACACAAACTTTCAGTGTTTTGCTTTTTTCGGAGGGTTTTCCAACCAATTTTTCTATAACTCTATTTACCGCCTTTAGGGATGGGATACCATAAAATCCGATCTTATTTGACAGTCCCTGCAAAATTTCATCTTCAAAGATCAAGTAATTTCCAAGCCTTTTCGTTTATAGATTAGGTACTAACTAATATAATGAGTAATAATAATGGCACGGATCGATTTGTAGTATAAAGTTACAATACCCTGAAAAGTGTCAGTATAAAACTGTAATGTTACTCGTGTAATGTTCAACAATAAGTATATTAACGTTACAGAAACACTTACATTACATCAGTAAAATAGTGAAATCGATACGAAAGATGTGAATAAGCTAAATGCAGAGGCACTACGGCATAACGGCCGCCATGCCGAACTGCGCTTGAAAGATTCGTTATACCCGCGCCATAACAATTGTGCTTAGGACTGGAATGTTCAACTTTGTGTATCTTACTTGCAGTTATATTGCAATACAGTAAAACACAGCAAAACATTCTGCCAGCCCAAAAGAATGGGGTAAAAAATCGGCAATACAATTCAATATTATGAGCACCCGTTTTTAGCTTTTACAGTAAAATCAAAAAAAAATACCGTTAATTTTTTTAAGAATTGTTTTCGTTATTTAAATACTTCCGAAATGGTGGTAGAATTAAAGAACACCTGCGTAAGTATATAAGTGACGAGTAGGTTTTGAATTGTCTTACTGCAATCCTTGGAAAAACCAATTGAAAATATGTTTTCTTAAATTTACATGCATTTCCCAGAAAGAAGAATAACAGGACACTGTAATCTAAATTTTAATTTTAATTTTATACCTTTTTAGACATTAAAATAACTTAAAAATTTAGTTTTTGGGGAAAATTCTTAAAAGTTACATAATTTAAAAATCGTTAGATTTGGACGGGGTGTCCCTTAATCAAATCAATCAATAACGATGCTTACTGTAACCTCATTAAGGATCTATACCCACTTAGCCAGTAACCCTGTATAAGTTGGTACACAGTAAACCCAGGTAAGTTTTAGTCTCTTGGCAACTTTGGACCATGTTTTTTTGGACAAGCTTCCAGCTAAACAAAATATTAAGTGTCAATCAAAGCATATATTATCACTAGCACGTCGAAAGTGGGGCACTCAAATTTGGTTAATTATCGTTATTTTCATTTAGGTACCTCTTTTAGTCTCGTAAGTACAGTTATTACTTTTCGCATCAATAGTTGCAGTAAAGACATCGAAGCGAATTAAACATTGCAACTCGCAATATCTTTACTTAAGTATAATATTTCTGCTAAGGGTATATTTATACCCTCAAATAAAAGACTATAGCTTATAATATAGAAGTAGGTGCCTCATTAATTAATCGTTGGATCACGACTACAATACAAAAGCACAATAGATTCTCCCAATGTGATGTCGGATATTGAAATAGGATATTAATTCCATTCCGTAGATGAGAATCCGTTTTCACTAGCGTTGTACGCATTGCGTTACTATAGACCAGAGACAATGTTTTGTCTGAACGTTCAGGCAGCTACATAGTTCCGTACTCATTGATCTTCTTTACTTATTTACTAGTAAACGCCCTCGATTTTCATCGGGAAACTGAAATATTTTTCTTATTATAATAGCCCCTTAAGGGTTGGTTTTCGAAAAACAGGTAGCCCATGTTTGACCTTGTGTTCTGTCATCAACTTTCTTCCTGAGAAAATTCAAGTTTTTCGTACGTATCTTAACCCCCTATTTTAACCCTTTTGGAGATTGATTGATTGGGGTTTTTTTTCTTCCAGTCGTAAAAGCATCACAGACAGACATACTGTCACATTTAGAATATTAGTATGACCAATATGACTTTCATGAAATAAAGTAATCAATCTGTACCTAGAATAAGTGAAGGAATCCTGTAACTGGAGGTATTTGAATTTTTGAAAATGTTTCAAGTTTGTCTGTGCGTTTGTTTTCGGTGATCTCATAAGCTATTTAACTGATTTGAAGCCGGTTTTCACTGATGGACTGGGTTTGAATTCACACATAATGTTACGCATAACACAAACATAAATAATAATAAAAAAAATCAGCGTTTGTCATATTCCAATCGGTTCAGAAATAAAAACGATATGTCAAGAATTTTTTCTTAACACTTCGCAAAAATTTCTAAAATTTTTTGAGGGTACAAACAAATTGTTTTTCCAAGTGGAGATAGTCTAATAACTAGAAAACAGTAGGTGTAGTTAGTATTGAATACGTCACAGGTGGAAAGTTTCCGCTGAAAGCCCCGTTCTGCCCCGACGCCCCTGTAACGTTCAGCAGAATCAGATTTCAGCGGCGCGGAACTTGTGTGCTGTTTGTTCGTTTTCATTAGAGGGTTATGTTTATCGTAACTGGATACGGTATTGGTTGGAATTGCATTCTTCAGTTTGAATTTTGCTTGAGTTCCAAATACAAATTCAAGTTCTTTTTCTTCGATCAATTTTATAGGTAGGTAATCTGCTGATTAGATATATCTACCAAAGTGGCTAAAACTGTTGTTTTGTATTAGAAACAAATTGATACAAAATTCTTTAGATAAAATTAGTTTAAGGTATTAAGATCTATAGTGTATGAAATTGAGCAATTGAAAAGAAAAAAATCCGTCGTATCCGCTGTTTACTTCTCAATATCAGCCGTTCATAATTCGGTGTCTTACTTAAGCATTCGACGTAGAATAAAAGGGTTCTACCAACTTTAGTGTTGTAGGTGCTCCCTTGAGCCCTTGGAACTTGTGAACACTAACAATATTTTGTATATTTGCGTTCACCGGGTGCCGCTGTCAGACAACCTTGCTCTACGCGAATCAAGTGTTGGGTCACTACGCTGTTTCGTTGCCTGCTCACAGGAAATCTCTGGTCTTCAATATTAAAGGTACCTGGTTGGACCGCGGCGGGACAAAATATTTGTGATGTTATTGTTGATGTCTTACTTTTGATGTCCATGTCACCCGTGACACGAATAGATAATATTGCTTATATAAAAGGTCAATTATGTATTTATTCTTTACTGAAGGTACAAAATCAGCAGGCGTTAACATGTAAATATTAATTAATTGTTAAATAAAATATAGTAATGAACCACTTTTTTATGCATTCAGTTGTTAATTTAAAAACATAGACGGAAAGAGCATTTATTGACAGAGAGAATAAATAATTGAAAACGGTATGTATTTAACAATATAAAAGTTCGGATAAATAAATAAAAACTGTCTCTTATGATTTTTACCCTTTTTCATAGGAATTTAGGCGCATTAAGTACAGGACATCTACATATTTTTATAAAATGCACAAATTATATACTGTTATATACGAATATAAATGAAAACAATACAATTTAAATAATAAGTTAAGTTAATTTAAAAATATAAATACTTAATATGATTTAAAGAATAAACATTTAACATAGTCGTGCAATTAGACGCTTAATGATAGGTATTTTACGGGAGTATTTGTTTGCTTATTAAAAGACGGAGCAAAATAGAGTGCTACCTATTTAAAATACCTTAAGATAAAAAAGTAATAAATATTATGGTCTAAGATCCGAATCTAAGTCGACATTCACCGGCTTGATAATAGAATCAAACTTATTTTATGATAAATTTCGTATCTTAGAAAATATATTAAAAATGGGTTGACAACAAAAATCCTGGACAGAATATTTTTAATTATTTTTTAAAAAATAATTTTTCAAAAATATTGCATGATGAAGATAATAATAAAATTTTATACTGGACTTAAAGTATAGAACATATAGAATGTGCAGACTATTATCAAATCGAGTGAAAAGTAACTAGTATTGACATACCTGTTTATACCTGTCTACCCAGTAGTTCGTCCAGGTAAATAATAGTCTACCCTACGTCTGCACATTCTATATGTTCTATACTTTAAGTCCAGTATAAAATTTTATTATTATCTTCATCATGCAACATTTTTTATGAAAAATATTTTTTTAAAAAATAATTAAAAATATTCTGTCCAGGATTTTTGTTGTCAACCCATTTTTAATATATTTTCTAATATACGAAATTTATTATAAAATAAGTTTGATTCTATTATCAACCCGGTGAATGTCGATATAGATTCGGATCTTCTACTAACGAACGTGACAAATAGTAAAAAAGATAACGAAGTGTTCCCATCATGTATTTGATATTTCAATATGTCAAAAACTAATTATTTAAACGCATAAATAAAAAAGTGATATAACTTCATGTTTACTTATTATATATTACATTTGTTTAATTTTGGCGTATATATAGCTACTCTACTAAAAAATTACTTTCAACTAATAGAGTAGACTAAACGCAAAAAGCAACTGTTCTCTAAACAAGAAAATCAATTGCGTAAAAATATCTTCTCGTAGAAGTGTGACAAAAATATTTAGCATAAAAACGTTTTCGTTATTATAATAATTATACATATTAACCTTTATGTCTTTATTATCATTAATGAACTATAGTACAGTACACCAGAAATTTATTTAAGATATTAAAATTATATCTTTAAAATCAAAAGTAGTTTAAAAATAGTTTTTCAACTAAACAAAATCCAAAAATACCCGGTTGGCTGTCGCAGAGCGGTCCGCGCATCGGTGTTTTAAAAAATTTAATATACTCGATGTTTTCTATCCCCCTCGTGTTGTTTTTTTCTCTTTCTATCACCTTTCTTGCCACTTTCGGTGTTTGAATGTTTTCACTAACTGTTAATGTTGATATTAATCCTTGTATCCGACTGTTTTAGCTATACTTTTGAAAACACTTGCGTGGATAATTCAATTACAATAAACGCTAAACAACTTCACTGACGTTTCTTTTTTTAAATTGTAGATTAAAAAAGAATGTTGCCATAGACAGAATTTATTTCATAAATTCATAACATTTTTCAAACAGGTCCAAGCAAGTAGTTTCATAACCTGTATATTTTATTTTAATCTAAATGTTTAAAGATTGTCTAGAGAAATAAAAGCACTCCTAATGGCTGTGTGTTTGTAATTCGCTTTGATTATCTCAAAACGGGATTCTGCATCTGAATGGGATAGAAACTTTTATTTTTCTAGTTGCAATTCTTTGATAATTTTGTAAATGTGCATGAGTCCCGAATGCACTACCCCGCAGCAAGAATGTGCACGAACCCCCTATTCGTTTTTTAATTTTTATTTGGACTTCTTTTTTAATTTCATAAATTCCAGAGGCAAAGGAAAGTCCATTAGTGAATTGAATATGAATTTTTGGATATTGATGGTGATATGAATATGCGGCGGACAGAATTAGAACATGGCTAGCCATTGTCTGTTTATGTAGGTTTTTATATTCATGCGGTATTTTTAAGTGAGTTAATTTGTTACTCTGCAATTAATTTGGCTGCACTGGATAACGAGGTAAGTAATAATTTTATTATAAGTACACAAAGTAATAAACTTACTTAAAATTAATTATTATAGAATTGATAATTGAATATTATACATTGACATACTGTTGATAAATTTTATAGTCATACATTTTGTTATATAATTTCCAACTTAAAGTAAACAGTGATCTATAATATTAAGTTTTTGTACTGGTATTTCTTTCTGTATTGGTTGAGTAATATTTAAGACGAAATTCCATATAATTAACAAATTTTAGAAATAACACTGCGTTACACGATTTTGGTACCCGTTCAACACTAGAGCTTCTTACAAACATTCACAAAAAATAAAAAGTATACAGTGTTTTTAACTCTGTATAAAATATTAGGGTAACTTTATCCCTCCCCGCTATTAGGTCGATTCTTTACGACTAGGTCCATCGCAAATAAAATGCTCTTTGAATGCGCTTTTGTCACTTTGAATCACTTTGAATAAACGTTTTATTTTCTCTCACAGTGGAGCGTTTAGTTTGTTCAAGCTTTTTGAATGTTTCTAACCGATTAGTAATATAAATATCTATTTGATTTTTATACTCTCACACAAGAGTGTTAGAGTGTTTTGCCGGATCACGGTTTGGAGGGTCCTGAGTTCGATTCTAGCGTATATCTTGTGTGTTGTACACTTGTGTGTGTGTACACCCAGGACACAATGATATAAATATATAGAATCCTGGTGTGTGGCTATGAGTGTGTATAGTTTTATGTATTCATTTGCTATGATTGAGCTCATTAAAATGGACTCAGGTTTACTTTTGAGACAATTTTTTTTTGGTTTTTTGTGTCTTATTTAATAGGTATATGACGGAGGTTTTCTTGAAGCTTTGTATCATGTTGTATTTTGACGTCACTGCAATTTAAATTAGTTTTATCTCAGTTAGAAAAGCGATGCAATCGATAGTTTCAGTGAAATTTTTCTTTAATTGCGTTGCCATCATCTCAGTATTGGATGACACCTTTACACTTATCATATTATGTCGATCTTTTTGCTTTGATAAAACGATTATATAAATTATTTAATTTTTCTACACTATCTAAATTGCAACTGAGAGTTTGTGACCTTATTCTTTACGTTTCTATGACTCTTTATTTATTTTAGATATTAGAAGTTAGTATAATTGAGGTAAATTTCAAAATTATGACTTTTTTAATTTACAAATCTTTTGAAAACAACGAAAATTCGTAAGTCCGCTATATTCACCGTAATTAGATTATTTAAGTAATAAGAAATTATATCCCAAGAAAAATAAAAGAAACATTACCCTTTTCATTAACATTTTATATCTAAAATAATAGGAATTTAAAAGGATATTGTGTCTAACGATTTGCAATAACATTTGAGAGCTAAGACGCAAAATGTTCTAAATAGACAACTCGTATTGTTATAGAGCCATTGCAGTCTTCCAATTCGCAGTTAGTATAAATATCTAATGTTGGAAAGGACGAAAACATTAATAAATGAGTCGTTTTGAATTAATGAACCGATCTTTCGATCTCTTTATACATGAAAATTTGTTTTTTGAATCAAGGTAGAACACATGCATGCAGCAACCCTTCTGCTGCCGCTTATAATAGTTGGGACTGACTTAAAAAATACCCAAGTAAGGATTTTACCACTTAGTACGGTTGACAGATGGTGTTAGAATATTAGTTGGTTAGTAGTTAGTAAATATGAGGACTTGGGTAGGTACTGTTAGTGATTGTTAGTGCTGTTAGTTCTTGTTTTTAATAATCCAATTAGTAAATATTAGTTAGTCTCGTTATCATTCAGTCACAGACGTGTTACTACCGTTGGGGGAGAAGAGACCTGTTTGTGTTTTCTATATTTGTGTTTATTGTTACATGTTTGTAGTAGGTAGGTACTTTTAACAATCTGACGGTGTGTTCTAATGATATTCTGAAGTTACGTCCTATTACAATTTTGACGTTCTATCCTATTGCAATTCTGAGATTCTATCCTACTACGATTTTAAGTTTCTGTGCTATTGAGATTCTTTCCCATTGAGATTTTGGGATGCTGCCCTATTTGGAATCATGTCTCAGAATCAGAATGCACACCATTCAGAGCTTTATGATGGGCGCCTGTCACATTTTGATTCTCATGTAAAGTTTTGTACTAACCTGTACCTACTAACAATATCACTGGAGTGTCACCATATTTCAGTGACATAAAGACCTACCGTCATATCTGGGTCACAACTCGAACCTAGCTTGAAAAATAACCTCATAGCACTAAAAGCTGGTCGCGACTGACGGATCGAGAGAGGATTAGGGCGAAAAAATAAAAAGTATAGCTTAAAGCTTTTACTCGAAATATTGGAGACAAGCTTTAGCCTCGGATATTGTGAGATAAACAATATTTTTACACGATTTCTATTGGTAAGCTGTTTTTCCACCTGTATAAATGTTCTTTGTTTTGTGTGTGTTTGATTGTATTGATGTAGTAACACTGTTTAACTTGACTTTAATTCGTTATCAACAAAACTGAGTTGAGATGTAAGATTGTTTAGGGGATGTCGGGGCTATGTGAGCTTGTAGGTACACAATAAAGATGAAAATCATTAAGTTACAGAAGAAAAATCTTTTAAATGCATTTTTTTATCTATCGACCTTCACCGTTTTTTATTTTCAAAATTTTAATTGGTAATGAATAGTTTTCTAAAGGCTTTCAATAGACTTACATTATTTTGGAAAAGAGCTGATACTCTACACACTCTTGGGCTGATTTCTACCAAACATAGGTAAAAATCACCGGAAGTAAACTTTCCTTCGTTTTAAAAAAACACTCAAATCAGATTAATGATTCAGGAGCTACGGCGCTATAGACAGATACATAGAAAGACAGGCAAATCAAACTTATACCACCCTTCTTATTACGTTGGGGATAAAAATATAATAAAATTCAAATACCTAGGCATTCTTAGTCAATATTATAGTTAGTAAGATACAGTACTCTCCGCCCTAATCCTCAACTTTGAGACAAGCTTTCAACACAATGAGGTTGTTGTTTGAGGTTCGAGTTATGACCCAGATATGATACGCAGGGCTTTGTTTAATTCTAGACTTGCTTTGTTGTTTCATGATAATAATATTTATTATATTAGGGTCATTTTTAGTCTCTTTTTCCCGTGATGCAGCCTGCTCGAACTTCAAATGAGGTTGCAATGAGATATTTGATATGTTATAATATATTTTTGGCTGTATGAGGATGGCCTTATGTGACGCCGTTCCTATGTGTGTGGACCAAGGTATTGTCAGAGGCGATAGAAGCAGGCTCCTGCTGGTTGGTAATGCTAAAAGCTATCTCACTAGCTACCACAGTCCTCAAGCGCCAAGAGGTTAGCAATGTTCCAGCCACATTCTTGAGAGCCAGGTTTTTCTTTCTTTTCTGTTCCTTGTTTCTTGGCTGTCCGATCGGTGATGCCTTCGCGAAATTTAAGTATGATAATGTCATCACTAGTAGTTTTATTCCATGGTGAAGGATTGTTTGTTGCTTGACTAGACCAAACTGTTTCTAAACTCAATCGTAAATTTTATGACATTTATCGGTTCTAAGACTGACAATTAGGTAATAACTGGGTTTATTTTTGCTATTTTGGCTCACAATGCTTTCATTACCAAGAGAACAGTTGTTTTCAAATTAAAGATCACCCTGAAAAGCAAGTTTCAGTCAATGGGAATTGCCAGGTTCGTAAGAAAACCTCTTAAATATGACGGTAGTTATTTTCTTGACAACATTTCATCATGCAGTGAAAACCTCGGGGCTTTTACAAATTATAAAGGCAATACAATTAAATATAGGGCAATAATATTATATAGGGCAATTACAAATCCACGGCGTTGTAACCTTATTTCAAGCTATATCTACCCACGTTTTTAATTTTCGATACAATCTTTATTACTTAAAGTTTTGCGTTTACTCGTAGCTTTTAACACTCAAACACTCGTTTTTTAAGCCTAAGTTTGAGTTCTGACCTCAATACGACACCTTATCTAAGTCAACTAGAGCTAAATGTTAATAACTAAAGAAGCTTAAGAAAATTTCAGTAAAATGATTTGTGTTCAACGTTGAACTCTTCTGTGGTAAGGGAATGTTAGTCACGAGAAATGGAAAGGATCGCATTGATAATTAAGTCGTTTTAAAGATATTACGGTAATAAAGAAATTAAAATAATCTCCACTTTTGAATTTAACTGTCAAGTTTTACTTCATCTGCGCTTAAATTTTTTTCTTGCGTGTCATCAAAACATTTTAAAGAAGTAAATCAACAGACAGATTCACTAATCTGTCCTCAACTTCCCACCTTCATCTTTGATTTGTCTTTGCTGCCGAAAATAACTTTATTATTTCTGAAAGAAAGGTACCAAAGTGTTATAAATTATTAGTTTTACGAGACGTGCAATTATCATTCAACTGAGAAGAACTTTTATTAAAACTTCAGCCAGGATGTCTAGATACATCTGCAATTTGTTTGCAAATTTATTGCCACTAACAAAGTTTTATGGATATCCGCCGTTGCAGGTTAAATCTTTCACTGATTCAATAACATTAAGGAATTTCAATCAATATGACCTTAAAATTATATTATAGTCCTCGTCTTACAACTAATTCGTGCTAGCAATAGCTCAATGAGGAAGCCTGTTATTCCATTCCAGACATGAAGTGTTTAGTAGTAGTAGTGTACATTAGGCTTGTTTCCATTAAATAAAATATAACGGATTGATCATATCTAATAATCAATTGCCTTGTAAAATGCAACAATTTTTACTATTTTTATACAATAAAATCAACGAAATTTTAGCCGAACTCACGGTACCTGTAAACCTCAATGAGTCTTTTAGGATTGTACGACTTTGGTCAAGTCTGCTATTTGTCAAATCGGCAATTCGTCAAATCTGGAATTGGTCAAATCGGTAGTTCGTTAAAACTTCTGTTTGTCCAGTTATGAAATTTGCCAAATACGCGATTGGTCAAGAATTTTAGTACAATCACATGTAAAAATGAAAATACCTCGTGATGTTTTTTATTATCTCATATGTAATGGATAAATTTATATTTTAGAAACATTTTTATTTATTATCGAAAAGAGAAAGTTAAAGCAATTCCTTTATGAATATTTGCAAATAATTCCATTATCGAAGTAAAAGTAGATACTGAAATCCTAAATAACATTCATAGAGAAATAATAAGAAATGAAAGAAGACTCTACTAGAGAAATAACATTCAAATAACGTTCTGTTCATAAATTAAGGCAAAATTAAAGACAACAAGACTAAAAATAATGAAACAAGGAATATAAACTAATCCTATATTTTGTTTTTGCGGGAAAGACAAAGGAACGAACATTGCTATATTCGTCAATAGACTTGTTTTCCTCCCCATGACCTTCATTTTATTCATTACACTATATCCATAGCGGTTAAAGAACTCGTAATAACCAAGAAACCAAATTCCGAATTTCTGTTACGAATCTGTCCCAATATTTTAATGGGGCAGCCGAACGTTGAAGATTCGGCAGCTCGAATTGATAATCTAAATTTAAAACAAGAGAGAGAAGTCGTTAGCGAATTGGGAATATGCAATAAATTGCACGAATTCAAATCAAAACCATTCTCATCAACTCGGAGGCACGGCCAGAGGAACACAGAAATACTGCAACAAATTCTATTTTACAATGAACAACACGAATTCCGTCCGATTGTGTATCGTTTTTAATTGGTATTTTCAAGAATTTAAAGAGTTCACAGCAAAGCGATGTGGAATGTTTAATTATCCGCGTTAAATATATTTTACCGTCTCTGCTCCAGAACAATAAAGCTTAAAGCTTTATCCCTAGTAACCTCTAAAAGTTGCTGAAGTTTCCGCAAAGTGATTACCATCTTAAATTCACACGGGACAAAGTCTAATGTGTGTAATCTCTCGCTTAGTTGAATGTACTTCAATTTAAGCTTGACCATCCAGTTTTCCCTAACACTTGTAATTAAATCCCGGACCAAGTTGGTGAAGAATAGCTGTTCCATTGTTTAAAGTATCTTCTTGGTTGCAAATAAAACTTAATATATATATTTTTTTAACAAATATGATTGTAGCTTCCGTACGCTTTTTAGAAGATAGTTAAAAGAAACAGATAAAGCCCAGTAGCTTATATAGATCCTTAGTGATCGGCCACATTAAGTAACAGTGAATGGAAAAAATTGCTATTGTTCGATAACAATCTTTAGGCCTTCGAGCATCATAAAACTCTTAAACCATGGGCTGGCCACTATCCCCACCTCCAATCGCTCTGGAGTAGCTTGTGGAATTATGCTCTAGGCCTCCTTAGTGATCAGGGGAGATCTTTGCTCGGTACTGGGCCATTAATGGATCGTAGTCAAGCCAAGCTTTCATAGTTGATGAGTTTTGTCTCTCAATTCTGATTGAAGAATATTGTCACAATATGCAGGTACCAAGAAAAGCTGCATGATGAATGATACACTGACACAGAAATAATCTTATTCATCTTACATTATGAAATCTACGTGATACTAAAATGTATTACAAAATATGTAGTACCTGTTCTTTTTATTACGGCACTAAAAAACCAATAAACTTGAAGCTTTCTCAATGTCCGATGAACCTCAATTTAGGTTTCTGCAATGAAATAAAAGTGTGCCTGTTTTATAGGATTTATAGGGAGCTTGGTTTTGGATTCCTGCACCAAAAATTGCCAAACGGAAGCTATCTATTAATATGTTTCCGCTATCTGCCTCTAACAGGATTATCTTTTGACCGTTCAAATAGTAAAGCACCTGAAATTTTCACAAAATGCGTGATACATTTATTGCCATCGCAACAAATAATTAAAAGCTAGGCACTCAGGTTAAAGTTAATACTGCTCGTTGGTACGGAACCTGAAATGTGCGGATCTGATTCGCACATGAATAGTTTATTTAGGCACTAAGGGCATCGATTTCGCATGGATATATAGAAATCTTTTGCAACACTCATAACTAGTGCAAAATATCCTTAATTCAAGTTATAAACGATAATATTCTGGTAATCCAGGTTTTAAACGATGGTTTTTTAAACTTCCGTAAGCTGGAGATCTTCTGAGACCAGGAAATGGCTCAAAAACTTGTCTTTGTCTTCCTTCTTATCTGACAGTTCCTTCTACTGAACGAAGACTAGCTATTTAGGATACATCTTCAACAAACCAGATTAATATTGATTCATGCTATTTAAATTTGGCCCATTTAAAAAGGGGTCTAGACAACTTTAACGTAAGTTAATTATTCCGGCGACCACACAATAATCCTTTGAATGAAACAACATAGGAAGCAATCAGAGAAACTCCAACAAAAAGGAATAATCATTAAGAGAATTACTGGACGGGCTAGGAACGATATGGTGCACCGGTGCCAACTTGAGGGTCTGCCAAACAGACCTCTGACTGTCAACGACCCATCACTTCCATCTGACCTTGGTAACAGAAAACTGACTCGTGTTGTAAATGAGGCTACTCTTTCTTTAACAATTAAACAATCACAAAGAAATATATATTCATTGTTTTTTGTATTAAGTAGCAGTTACCGCTGTTAACAAAAATCATAGTATAGGAGAGGTAATTCTAGACGTTTTAGTTGATTTCTGTGACATATATACCTCACATTTTTTATCTACAGAGTGCTTGATGCCAAATCTGAGTAAGTTAAACTAATCCCTCATATATTTGTTTTACATAGATGACGTAATATTGGACGCTTTATATTGGCACTTAATAGCATTTTAGTCACAATGACTCCGGAAGAAAGTAAGTAAGTAATAGTTATGTCAGTCCACTTACAGGACTAACTGTTACTGATCTGCCCAATTGACTCTGCCCTTACAAGTAGGGTACTAACAAACTGTCTAATTAACATTTTTAAAACACCCTCTGGTAACTGGACTACCGGAGTTAATTCTAGTTTTGTATTCCAAATAGTAGTCATGAGCGTCAGCAGAAAACAGCGCTCGTTTGCAATATTAAACAAAAAAAATAACTGCAGTACATTTTTCTATTACGTAAAATTTTTGTCAGAAACTTGTTTTCCACAAGCAACTAATATTGTCACTGGTCATTCAGTGTCAAGGCTAGAATATCCCGAATTGTGTCTCACTGTTGGCAAAAGTTCTTGCCACGTGGTGTGGTGCTAATAGAATTGTGTGTAATTAGTAATTTACTAGGCTTTGTTTGACGATGGTATATAATTAGACATTGCTACAATTATATTTAATTTTCTAGTTATTATATAATTGCGCTTGATGTTTTTTATATACTCATCTTTAGCATTTTGTTTCACCTCCATTTCTTCAGCCTCAGTCTACGAGACAGATTCTATGTTAAGAAGTTTGGTCGTGGCGTTTAATATTGTACAGTAGGTTTTTTTTATCGCCATCAAAACGAGGTCTTATGTATCACGAGAATCAAAAATAGGACTTCAGACAATAACTAAGTTAGAGGAGGTACCTTGCGGCGGCAATGTTATCCTTCTGGACGTTAGGCGTCATACGACCACAGAACTGAATTACGTGACCATGCATACTAACTACAAAAGTCCATGCCACCTCAAAAAAGTTCAACAAACTTTACTTTTTAATTTTTCATCTGAGGACGAACATAACATTTTCATTAAAATAAATATTGGACTACATTTTGAACCATTCAGAAAGCCACTTCGTTGTAAAATAAACGCACCATTACTATTATAAATTCAGCCATAGATTGGTTCTTGCGAAAGACGTTTCCTTACAATTTCGCTTCTCATTTCTGGGAAAATTTATCTGCACTGCCTTCGACAAAATTTTTGCGATAGGCCGATATAATATCTTCGCTTCACGGTAAAAAGAACTCGATTGGTGGTGCGCTATTATTAGTTTTGCACTGTTATTTCATTTACAAATGTTACTTTGTGTATCTTTAGTTCATTTTAAACTCTAAATTAGGTCGGTATTTGTTACAAAATGACGTTAACATTGATTTTAATGACTATCAAATGAGAAGCTTTAGAGTCTTAATTATTTATAGTGGGTTTTTGGTAGGTATTCGTTATGTGAAAACACTTAATAATGTTGAAATGACATCAAAAATAATACCTATTTAACCGGCTGTAAAAAAAGCTTCAATAATAAAGGAAATTAAAAAGGACCATTTTATTCGACATGTTTTTGAAGGGTTTTCGTTATAATATCAACATCGGTGCGGTTGAGTTAACATAACCACTAAAGCTGCAAATTGTAGTATAAAGTTATTTGTTTCAAATTTAATAGTTTTAAGCCTGATATTTCATGCTTCCTAAGAATATAAATATGAGTTATGTACTTGTACTTATATAATATAATAAAAAATATAAAGGTGCTGAATTGTTTTTTTTTATACCTTACTGTTTTGACTGCCCTGTTGTAGATTATTATATTTAGTTTGAAAAGTTATCTTCTGTTAAAATGTTTTCAACAAATTTGTAACATGTGTTTTACATAATATAATCAAGTGTTAATAGATACTTTTCAAAAGAACCTTAAAAGATGGTTAAGAGACAAAAGCATTCAAAGGCGATCGACCGAGCTTTGAAGATAGCTATCGTTCTAATGATTTTACAGACAGCTTAGCTTCATCGTGAATATCACTGTCACACTTAATGCCCGGTTCACATTATTCCAGTACGGCAATCCAGTCCAGCGCTGGAATGCTACTGGAATAATGTGAACCGGGCGAACCTGCACTGGAATGTACCATTCCAGTGATCAAATCCAGTCCAGTCGACTGGAATGGCGGTCTATTTTTCATTCCAGCGCGCCCATTCCAGCGCCACTGGAATAGTGTGAACGGCTAATCCAGTGCTGGATTATACGTTGAAGAGTGAATACAAATTGTTATTTTTTTGGGATAGGTAATAGCGTCGGTACAAAAGTCAACTCGCCAAACTGCAAATGTCAAAATGTTCAGGAAGGTGATTTTAATAAAAAAAGTATTGCTGTAAATCAGGGATTTCTTAAAATCAATTCAAGTTAATGAATTTGTATTCTATTGATGACCCTCTATAGATACAATTAGACAAAATAATGTATTTCTTACCTGTAAAAGAGATATCGCAGATTGATTAGTTGACTATGGTAATAAAATAAGAATTAATGAAGGAGTACACAATAAGAAAATTGCCAATCTGCCACTTAGACTAGTTGAGCGTTGTAGGTTTACAGTTGTACGTTATATTGTACTACAGTAAAGTATTCAATCTGCTTCTTAAACTTACACTTAGACTAGTTGACCATTGTGATTTTCACAAAAGGTGATAGAATTTGAATATGGTCTATTAAACTAAATTCACATAGATTAGTTTACCTTTGTAGAATTTTAATTTTTTGCAGTTAAGCAGAAAAACGATTTCTAATAACATCTGTATTTGAAATGCCACAGATTCAATATTTTGCCACAATATGAGTTGTGTCCATGTATTTAAGTCAAAACTGCCAAAATGACACTTTGGCTAGTTGACTTTTGTACCGACGATAGGTGGTGACTAAAATGAAGTTATCTGAAAACCAAACTCTTCAGTTTGTTTCTTTATATAGAAAACATGCATGTTTGTGGGACATCACGTCGGGACGTCACTTCTTTCTTGAAAGCATTGTCACTGTAGTGTTACCGATCTACAAGCTTTTGAACGACTGGAATAAATGTGAACGATATGATCCAGTCCAGCACTGGAATGGATTACCGCTGGATTACTGGACTGGAATAAATGTGAACCGGGTATAATTCTGGATCACAGTAACAGTAGCATCTAGTTTAATAACTAGCACACTTTGAAATTATTGAGGATTCTTGGAACATTTCAATCAGTTTGTGAAGATTTTGCGGCTTTTCCGCTTTGCTCTAATGAATTTGCGATCTCACATGGTAGGTTTAGGACACAAATTTTTATTTTATTTAATGATTAACAATGGTTAGGTCATAAACGACGTAAAAAGTAAGAGTCGTACTTTTCATGACCATTAAAGATATATAATTGGTGAATGAAACATGACGGATGACAAAATGTTGAAAAATGTTTTAAATCTAGTCGGTAAAGTTTAAATTGTTTCAGTTCTTTGGAGTGACTGTAGATTCTGATTGATCGTAGTCATGAAAACTTGATGGAATGTTTGGATTGGCGCAATTTTCCCCATGGGTTAACAATTATAGCTTCACCTATTACTCCGAACTACATAGAAGTCTGGAGTTCATTGTCACAGGGAGATCACTGTAACAAAAAATGATTTGCTGATTACTAAGAAATATGAATCATGAATATCATTAGACGTTTTAACAAACGGCATAGTTAAATTCTAAACCAGTTCGATACGAAGCTCCATCTGACGACAATTTCTATTATGTGGGGAGCAGATGAATTTAACTAGCCCATTATCGTTTACTACGGTTCAAACGGTTCTAGTGGGGCATTCGCACCGTTTGAACCGTTTATTAAGGCTATACTGTTTGTTAATGTTGAATTTGAGAGAAGCCAGGGTTTAGAGGATTGTCAATTGAAATGTTTGATGCTTTTGGTTGTTGTCGCTTCTATTCTAATTAGATTTACTCCTGATAAATGCTGAAAAGGATTTTCAAAGTTGCCTGATGAATTAAATGGTCAAAGTAACGTTGTTTGAAGAACCTAACGAGTAAAATATCAGTTTAGATGAAAATTGTGACTACGTAGGCAGTTTCATTTACGTACCTACCTTAAATAAATGTTACAAACAGCGAAAGGAAGAAGGGAAACAGGCTGTATTGCGCTGTTACCTATATTACAAGAAATGTTTTTGACTTCGATTTATTTGTTGACCAATGTTTCTAACTATGAAATTTAAGTACCCAATTCATTTTGGATATAAAATGAGCATAATAAGTTGCAATGTAATAATGTTGCTAAACCATGCACTAGGATCTCTGTGGCAGACAGGACACAATTAGTTGTCACAATCAGAGAAGATCTGAGGACAAACATCTGTCTCAAATATCTATCCAAATTGGAACTTGGAGACGTATTAACACGGTATGTATGACTTGCCTTATTCTAGTACCGCCTGTAATGGTCTCTCTCTGTCTCCAAATAATGCGATTGTTCTTCTATCGATTTATTTATATCGCTACCGTCAGTTCTTTCGTGTTCTTTACTTATTACTAATCATGGCGCAAGATTAGCTTCATTTCCGGTGCACTGATTGTATTTAAAAATAGATTCAGCCCTTTGCTGTTGTTTCGTGTTACCTTTCTCAGTTTCACTGTGTAAATTAAACTGCATTGTTTACAACAGTTCAGTTGCTAAACATTGTACGAGTGACTAATAGTATCAAATACAGTGGCTACTTGCGTCTATTCTACGTTTATGTGCAGTGTTTTATGTCTTGATATTTTCGGATGTTATCATTATAAATCATTGTGGGAACATCATTATGTTTTAATTTTACATTAATTTCAGCTATTAATTGTAGATAAGTTATTATTGTTAGATATAATTTAATGCGCGTCTGTTAGCGTTTGTACCTACGACATCGGAATTATTTCTCTGATCGAGCTTGTAAATACAAAATATATTTTTCTTTCTAAACACTATAGTTTATATCTGTGCTAGGAATGTACAACGCAATATTCTAAGAGACAAATTTTTCACGCGTGCCCATTAATAGCATCATCGTTATTTTGTGAACCGCAGTGACTTTTCAGTTGCTTATTTCTATAGTAAATGATTGTGATATAAAAGATAAGATGTTCAATGTTTTGGGGTGAAGGTTCATTACCACTTACAGAGAGATGGCGCTGTAACATTAATAACCAACAATTTTAGTTTATTTAAGGAAATATTTGGGTAGATCAATAAAAAAATTGTAGCTGATCTGTCTTAATGTAAGTCGTGTAATGCAATTACTCTTTATGTAGATGAGCTTTTTCGTCAAACCCATACAATCTTTGTGAACTATAATACATTTTAAGTGAACGTAGATGTACTGTGTTATGGAAAAAATAATATTATATGTGATACAATAATAACCAGAGAATACAAATTCTAAGCTTCATTCCCTTATATTAACTATCGAGCTTGGAATCAGCCTTACTATTTGTTTCCATCAACTCTAATTGTATTTCGCAAACTTGGTAACATTATGAGGGTAAATTAAAGTGGTGGAACATTTGCAAATAAAATGAATGAGTTCCATAACTAACTTCATTATGATTTGTTGCGTTTGAAATGAAAAAACACCAGAGCTTTTTATTCATTACCACTGCGTGTTTGTGTATGCCTCAAGTATACGACCACTTTACTCTGGTATGGTCTTATGGCAGGCAAAGTAAGTGATTATTCGCAGTGATATTACTGATAGTAATATTTCCAAAATTTCGACTCTCAGCTGCAATGTTAGGGTTTATGCAGTTACCCTAAAATAAAGTGGTTCCTAGTTACAATGTTAACGATCAATAGGAAGTAGAGTGCAAGGCGCTCCAGAATGACAATATTTCCCAACGCGTATCGGTCTATTTTTCCGATAATAGAACGTGCCGTCTCGCTCGCGATTCCGAGGCGACGTTGCGCAAACGCTAAGACCCAGAGCTAAAACAGAGCTCAGCTAAATTTAGTTCTGCAACACTGCATCGCATCGTGTCATGCCCATAGAAAACATTAACACCGTTAGCCCACGATATATGGAGACCGCATATTCGTAGCCAGATTTTCGGCAACACAAATTGCTGTATAATATTCAATTAGGTCGGCTATATTGATGGTGGGCTCGCCGGGCCGCAATTTTGGTTAGCGCATCTGCCGCCCGTACACGCGTACGGGTAATATACGATTAGTTTTCCGATCGTTGCCGCCAGCCTCGCTATCGCCGCCATTATCCGAACGGGCGATCCCGATAGAGCCGTTCCGTATTACGATTCTAGTCGATTCCGCTCGTCCCTCAAGGTGCGTTGCGGCCGCTGCGGGGACACTACTAAATATAACCTCGCACGCGGCTGTCTGAAAGATTTTTCCTCGGTCCAGTCGCCGTACGGCGTCCGGCACGCTGCCAGCTCTACGTCACACCTCTATTACCTCATAAACGATAAACTTTCGGAAAGGACTTTAAAATTAGCAAGGACGCCGGTTCGGAACGACGCCGGCTGCACGGTATTTCTGTGCGACACCAGAGCCCTGATAATTACGCAAGCCCGCATCGAAGATGGCCGCCGAATCATGGCGGCAAAAGACGCGGGAGAGGAGAGATGAGCTGTCACGGGATATTTATGAAATTCGAACTAAAATAGATCCAGTAGTGGCTTCGAACGAGTCACCTTGACGGGCGTGCGTTATATAATCGACGCAGCATGCAAATCGAACGTACACACTCCGAAATCGATTTCCGAAATGTCGAAAATTCCACGCAATCGATGACGTATCGACGAGTGACGCGGGTTTAGTGTTGCCACTCCTCCGTTCGACTAATAAATTTATTGTTTGGCATGTAAACGGATGCGTTCGAGCCAAGAAATTACAGCGTTCGGTAAAAAAAATATTGAATGAACCGCCGGAATGATGGCGCAGTCTAATCGGAACGCCTTGCAGCCTTGCCAAACACTATCTTGTTTATAGTTCAACACTTGCACAAGATTTTTGATTATGGAATGTTTACTGACACCTCCAGTGCAGCGCTTGCTTTCTTTTCGTTTTTGAACGAGAACTGAACTTTTTTCTTGAGATTTTTTATCGCACTTTTAATTACTTCTTTCTTCCTAATGACGTCGGGGTCTATTGAAACGAGGAAGCACTTGACTTTAAGTGTAGATGCGACTTTTCGTGCTTTATTTGTAAAAGCATTCAGATTCGAATTATCATTTTCATTTAGGCCACAGTGTAGGACTCCTGATCTTTCTGTCTCTTGGTATTCTGTTTGCGCAGGAAGAATGGCAGTGCATTTCAAGTGTTTTCTCTGAGTGTGATCTATGTGATGAATTAATGATCGATGTTTGTTTAAAATGTATGATGCGTGAGGCGCCAGGTCTTTTATGTTTGTTCTGATTTGCTGTTATTAAAAGTTTTAAACTAATTATTTGGGATTTTGAAAACCATAAAAAATATTTTTCGTTTATTTTTGGAGTTGTTTACTTTTTACTGGCTTAATTATGAATTTGATATTCTTTAATCAGTTATCATTTAATTAATACTTTTCTATCCATCTACACATACCTACATAAATTGTTTATTGCTGGAAAACGTGTATTATAAATATTTTTGAGATTTAATCAACTACAGTCTATTGATATTATGGGTTATTCCTTGAAAAAAAAGTACCGTCGTGGAGATTGAGATTTTAATTCTTGTAAGAAAGGGTTATATATAGGTCATAAGATCTTTCACACAGATATATAGTCAATCGAAGTACATACGTCAGCAGTATCAGAGATTAAGCTGGGATACACAGTGCAAATCACGGGCAAGCTATATTGTCATAACTCGATGTCCCAGCTATATTTATCTGTCTATACATTACTCCGATATTCAAACATACGAGCTCAATATCTTACGCTAAGCCCCGACAACAAGCGTAAGCTAACTTACACGAGGATTAGTGATGTGGGTAGTAGTAATCCCGTAGTGTCCCGGGCAACACCGGGATGTATTTGCATACGATTGTCGTTAAACGTCATCCGTTGGTATTCGAGACGTTGCTGTCTTAGCCGAATTGCGGTTCAGACTGCATGTGAATAATTTTCGACGATTTTCGCCTCTTGATTGCCGGATTTGCATGTTTTTAGATGGCGCTAGTTGCCGACGGTTCTAATGGCCATATTCTAACTTCCTACGCAATGGATTAACCGCTTTGCAGTGTTCGTTAATGAGTTAGCGATGAGGATGTGAGAATACTTATTTGTATTCAACCGGGGTGTAGCACTGTTGTATTCTACAACCGTATTTAACAATAAAGCGCTTGCAGCGAGTACGCTTTTTAAGCTGGATTTTAAAGTTTTTTCAATAAGATTGTTTTTACTGTTATTTTTTGTCCATATATTTTTAAAGTACCTAAATGTTCACTCGAATTGTTTCATTAATACAGTCTCCTTGTGTGTTTTGTTCTTTAAATGTCGCAGATACGTTATTTCTTGGACTTACATTTTTATATGCAGGACCTTTATTTATTATTTATTAGAAGTTTATATTGTGTTCTTTACGAAGTTACGACGTTTTGTAACTCTAGATTATGGTGCTGCTCGTTTTCCTGTGGTCAATAATTTTCATAATTACGACGGCACTGTGTCTTCTTTGTTAAGCAATTCGGCTTTGTGATTAGCTCTACTAATAGTTTTAGAAGCTATTTCCTGGATTTTGCTATCGATATCAAAAGTAAACTAGTTTCAAGTTCAAGCATATTAATCTGTATATAGATTAGGTACTTCTCGCTTGTCGTTATTCGTAGATGATGAATCAAGGCCCTACATCAGAAGTCCTTGAATGCTTTTGTTATGTAAGTTTTCCGCCTTCACCCCATAATATACGATTATATCTCCAGACATTTGTATAAATAGGCCAGATGAATTGCCACTGAAATGTAATGCACGCTGAAATTTATATCCGCGTAGAGATAAAACAGAATAAAAACAAAACTACAAAAAATCCTACAAATTAACGACTACGCACTATGAGTATTCTTTATCAATAAGTTTTTCTGCACAGTTAATTAAACACTTATAAAGTTGTTGTTATCGTAGACTTAAAAGTATTTTTATGATTGAGTTTTGATAAATTTAACATATTTCTATTATATTATTCAGAATGCTCAAGTTACATTTTCCCATGAAACTTATTAATGCAAAATAAAATTCGAGAGGATTCCCATGGTTGAATTGAAAAAATATTCCGAAATTAATATTATTCTTAAGTGCACCTGAGTATCACCTGTAGTATCACTTAATATAAGGTACATTAAATATGTACATGCTCGATACAAGTATGTACATTATGTGCAAGAATCAAAAAGGAGCCAACCAATTTGGTAAGCTCGGTAACAAAGAGTTAGGTACATACAATGCAACTAACGGTCATGTAAACCGCACAGGACCTAATCACATAAAGGTCGAAGACACGAAGTTGATGACCCGAATTACGTTAAAAGCAGTACATCAAACGATCTTAAACAGTTACGCAACAATGACACACAACAAACAATAGCAATTACAATATGTATTAACATAACATTTATTATACAACGCGACGTCAAAGGCTCACAATCCGGGGCCATTGTGAAAAAAGATAGTCGTGATTAGAATTTTATTCGTTTATTTGCAAATAATTGTGCGGTCGGTGCATCGTACTCCAGTCACCTTGCGCTACGTATAAGGAATATAAATAAGCAGCTCGCAAGGAAACTAAAAGCTTTCGATTTGATTCGCTCGTAGTAACCGTGGGATTCCAGCTTTGACATATTATTTAATTTGGGCTTGGTAATGACAGTAAGAAAAATTAAAAACGGAGTTGTGCAGAATGTTAAATCAATATGTTTAGAAGAAAATATTTGTACAGAATAAGATGAAATGCTGTTTTAATCATTATAATAAAAAATGTAATAGTCGAAACGAGGCAAAGGTAATTTTAGATTTTCATCATTTACATAACGTTCGAGCGTTTGAAAATTTGCTTTACGAATTAAATTGCGAAAATTATTATTTCATAATTCAAAGTAATTTCTGGTTGAATTATATTTTTTTGGAAAGGAATGATTTTATGATTAGTAAGAATCGCTCATTCCAAAATATTGGTCTAGGTATATGATTCTCTTCTGGTACCGAAGATACTGATAATAACGGAATTGTTTCAATATTCTGAGCTTCGATTTGAATAAAAGATTTGAAATTGAAATTCAAGATAGATTAATCTATCCTCATGTTATCGTTAGGAATTCTTAATAACAAATAGGCTTCAGATAAGTCAGGATAGCCATCTAATTTTAATACGATTACGTGCGTAAAATAGTCTTATCTTTTGGACCTGTTGTTTACTAATAGAATTAATCTGGGATTCCCTTTGAATGAATGAATCATGTTGGTGTGATTATTTTGATGGGTGCATCAGTTGCAACAATTTGTTTAATTATTTTGGAATAGAAAACGAATATTATTATAATCTAGGTTACAAGCACGGTGATCATCCATTTTAAATACCTCTTATATGCTTGTTTGATAATTTTAGGTTACGCGAGAAATAAATCTAAAATAATAATATGTTTTTAGTGGCTAATAACTTGACAATAATACTTGACTTCTTAGAAGTTTTCTGTCTTCGTAGAACTTTGAATCAACATTATCATCAAATACACTAATATTTTTATTGCATGAATGTAGTGATCGTCGGTTATGCCATTATAATTTCTTTTATTCTTTGATCTTTTGAATATTGAGTATCACAATATCTACATAAAAAGTATCCGTGCCTATCTGTTATCTCATTATTATAACTTGTAGTCAAAACATATTAAGCGAAAATTTAATTCGTTATAAAGTATATCAGTATGTAACATAACAGTGTACACTCTCCATATTTTCTCAATTATGGCCGTTACCGAAAATATATTAATACTTTATCCCACCGGACACCGCTAACTACTACAGTGGCCTTGAAACTTTAGTCACTCGATTGACTAAGTGCCAAATAAAATATTATCTCAGCAGGTAGTTGGAAGTTCATGTTCAGAAGTTATGAATAAACTTTCGAGACGTGTGAAGTCTTTCCTCTTTATATATCTAATCTAAAAAGAAGATATCGATCATCCATCCTTGTTTGTTGATGATATATCTTTTCAATTTCGTCTCTTGTCACTACTGGAACTGTAATAATACAATGTAGAAAATAAGAATTTATGTATTATGTTCCAGGATGTGTAATGTGTAAGTATTGCATTCGGTAAAATCCTATTAGGTAAACCAATATCTATCAATAGAAAGATCTATCCTCTATATTCATCCACTTTGATTTGCCAGAGATTACCGGAATTCTCAATTTTCGAAATCTAAGCCGCTTACAGACGAAATGGAGTCGATTGCATCACCTTAAAATTGGGACCAACTTTTATCTGTCCAGCATCGGATTAGTCGAAAGTTTTTGACTTCAAAAGCTATGAATCATAAACTTCGACGTGTTCGATTGTAAGTAATTTGGTGGTTCTTGGCTTAAGTTTTGGAGTACCTATGTATATGAAATCTTCGTAAATTAATTTTGTATAAGTATTGCTTTTTGTAACATAAAAACCTAGGATGACGAAGTCCAAGGTAATTTTACAAAGTTTATATATAAAATTAATTTCATGTAATATTGAACTAAATTTTTGCAGTAGTATTTTTATGGATGTTAGTTAACTTGAAGCTTATTATCTTTATAGTACAAATTATGATGTCTGGTAATGTTGGTTAAAATAGACCTTATTCTAAAAACAAGTCCCTGCAGCTAATTGTTTTACTTAGACACTGCTTTTAGAGCTAAATAATGGCCGATCAATATTATCTTCTCCACTGCAGGTTGTTCGAGAGCTTCTGTTGAAAAGTTATGAATCATAACTTTCGACGACATATACAATTGTGCTACGTCTTGAGCAATTTTCCAGTGATCGACTGCGGAATAGTAGTCTACCGCATTCGTTCCATGTAGTTTAAAATCATTCGTTTCAAGAATTTGAAGTTTGAAGTTTAAAACTGTTTACCTAAAGTAATGTGTTATCTCCTTTACGTAAGACCTTTTGTTCATTGGCACTGGGTTTAGGCGATATATTACGTTGCACTAATCTTCTGTCGGAAATGCCATCGAGAGCATGACATATCACCTTTACAATCTACCCTTGGTTTTGTAGTATTCTGATGTAGTATTCCATCCGATATATGTAATTTTAAAAGCAGTCTAAGCTTATTATAGCGAGAGGAACTCGGCATCAAGCAGCGTCTGTCTTCCATCGTACAAGCACGCATTCTCACTTTCTTCGGGCATGTCTCTAGACGGGATGATAGTCGGTCGATGGAACATTTAGTGGTCCACGGCAGAGTAGAGGGCACTAGAGGACGCGGCAGATCGCCAAGAAGATGGACTGACCAAGTCAGAGACGTGTTGAACGAACCCCTGCATCAATGCACGAAGAAGGCAGCTGTAAGAGAGGAGTGGAGACGTTTGGTTAAGCGTGCCACAACCCTCCAATGACGACCACGACCGTTCTGCCAAGAACGAAACGACTAAGAAGAAGAAAGCTTATTATCGATTGCTTAATCGTAACTATTTATGCCTATATTTATATCAACAGGAAGCCCGCTTCAACTGTAGTTAAAAGGAATTTAAATCCAATATAAATCGTAGAATATATCGCTAGAAGAACCTCTAAACTAAAAGCGCATTACCATATTTTCGATTCTCGCCCTATCATTACCGTCCGGAGCACGGAACGTTCAAAGTGCCGCGTCGAACATTTCGCTCCGATCTGAAAATTCTTACAGATGTATTACGAAGTTTAAAATGCTAACAAACTAGCTTGAAATTCTAATGTTGATGCAAATGTAATCGATCACGTATGTTAAGCAATATCAGTCAGTTATCGTGAACATTTACAACATCAGAAGGTTAACCTTAGATATTTTACGTTACAACTTCCAATTCAGCATCTTTGCCAATTCTGTTAAGATTCTTCCTTATCGAGAGAAAAAGTATATAACGTTACAATCCAAGATTCTAGTTTAAGTTTTAAGTTACAATACTAATTGACTGACAAGTGTTCTGCTGAAATGTAACATTTGAATATGCGCGTTGATGTTAGAAATGCTTGATGTGCGCTGTTACATTACATGCAGTAAGTGAACGCTGATTTGCCAGTGAAAGATTTCTTTCAATAGAGCCATTCTGCAGAAGTTAATTTAGAGATTTTATATTTTCGTTGTAATAGCGATAATATAAATAAATGATAAATGAATATTTTATTCGAAGTAGCTTTTTTACAAACGCTTTTCGAAGGTCAATTTATGCCATCGCTTCAACAAACCCTACGATGAGTGATCTTGGTAGAATAAATGTGAATATAAATGTTCCTTTCAAATTCTGTGTAAGGATTTATTGAGAATATTTTGAGAATTATTTTGAACATATTTATATAATATGTATATATTTATATATTATACAAAGAAAAATTAAATAAAATTGGCATGAAAAACAAGTTAGTACCTAATTATGCTACCTAATCTATTTGTCATAATAATCTATTGGTTATTGGACTATTCTGTTTCTAAAAATACAAAATCCAAAACTTTCTGAAGCTATTATTACAGTCAGTGTACAGAGCTTTTACTTTAAGTTGGTTATGTGTGTCACGGATTCGTTGACTATTAATAGAAATAAAACCAATTAATATCATAAGTGAGGTGACGTATCTTACACAAAGGATAAGTTTATATTTATTATTATTTAATTTGCCACTACAATTTTCGTGACGAGCGTGCTGTTCAATTGTTTCCCATCCCATTCGTATTCGCGTCGGCTGGCCACTATTACTTCATGACATTAGTATTTAGAACGGCTAGCACGAGATATTCATCTCCATTGTATTATGTATATTAAGGACGTTATGAGTTGGAAATTCCAGGTTTATGTTGCACATTTTGAAGGTGCGGTTGCAATATTTTTGTTGTTTCAGTGTTTTCTAGTTTTGATTCATTACTTTTAAGTTACGTCATTGTATTTTAAATTTGAACTTACAACTTGCTTATTAAATCAGTTTTATCATCAAAAATACTGATTGATTTCAAGAGTTTTTGTTTCTGTCGAAAAAGGCAAATGATAATGAATTATAATTCATACTATTCCTTAACTGGGTGATTGGAGTTGATTTAATTGGAATGCCAACCCTGACCTAACTAGACCTAAAGCAGGAGCTTTGCACCAAAAACACGTGTTAACTGCACAATGCAGGTTCAGTGAGATATGTTCCATTCCTAAATGGAATAGGAGGTGGCTGTTGGCTATCACACTTATGCAAATAGCAGTAAACTTAAGCGAGTAACAGTCATGCTCCCGGATGCGTCTTGGGGACTTTATGTCTGATGAATGCAGTTGGCCTGTCTTCGTGAAAGCTTGCACGTACTAAACATACGAGTATACGAATAAACACATTGTACTGTAGGAATTCTAATAAAGCTGATGTGTTTTAATGTCATGTTGTACCTTGCGGCTTTTCTGAGGATTTTGATAGCTGTCGTTTCTCGAAAATTGTGTATTGTTTTTTGCGTAAACTATAGTTTTGTTCGATGTTTACGGACACACACTGAATGTTGCCATTCCTTAATTATGGAATATTCTGTACCAAAGTCCTTACTTACTTCGATTAATTTGGACTGAACTATAGGAAGTTTCAATTTAAATGTATTTTTGAATTCATCTTTGTTGTTACGATATATCACCTAAAATTTCATTACTTATTAAGTACTATGTGCTTGGTATTGTAACTTAATTAATTATGTTGTATTAATTATAACAATTCTTCAATTAAAATATTAGAAGATTGTCAGCTTTGGTATTTCGTTTCTATTTTCATCTCGGTGTTTTCAAATCACGAGTAATGAGGATTTTAATACATTAGTATGTTTTACCACCCAAGACTTCATCACGATTTAGCATCAGTTGCGATTGTCAAGTGTAAGCCAATAATAAATTGATACAAATGTCCTAGTGTCTCTCTGTTAAACCTGTGTATTAATTGTAACCTTTTTGAAACGCTTCAATTTTCTTTTGACCCTAAGTCATTTTTTTCCATTTAATTACTCCTATTCACGAATATCACCTATGTTTGTTATACCATAGATAAATTCCTTAAGAACTTTATAGAAAAGCTTATATAATATCCAATTTACATCAACATTAATAATCATGATATTCTAATCGATTCACCAGCTAAACCACTTTATCGATCTAATGCATTCCGAGCCCAGAGGATCCGCTTGGCTCTAAGCCTTAGTAGCTAATTGCTGAATTAGTTCTGGTTGCCTACATGGCCTTACATTGTAGGTCATTTTTTGTTAACAGGTCAATTTTTACATATTTATTTTTCTTCCATTTTCATTGAATAACTAAGGTAATCTTTTCTGATTCTTAATTGGTTATATATCTTTGTTACTATGTACTTGTAGTGTCTTATTAGTTAAAATTATATCTTTGCTAATTATAAAGCTGGAACGCGGTTAAATTTCGATATTTTTTTGATCTTTTGAGTCACTTCTTTCTTTGACTTTTCTTCGCTGTAAACGGATTTGTTCCTGTAAATGATAAGTAGATAAAAATTAGCATGAATATTCCGTTATTGATGTTTTGATAGCATTTTTCATACTATTGCCATTTTAAAGATGTCGTATTAGGTACTACGTGCGAGGACTTCAGGATTTAAACTTGTTTTTTTTTATTAATGAGTAACGTTAAAGTTTCTTTAAAAAGTTTCTTTACACAACAGAATATTAACCGTAAAACAGGAAAAATAAGTTTATGTAAACCAAAATGACTCGATGTGATATTTTTGCCAGCATTAAAATTTCCATCAAGGTATGGCTTTAGGTAAGTTAAGACTAAATCGATCCTTATCAGCCCAGATTCGAAACACAAATTGGAATATAGAATAGAAATATGAACATCAAGATTTATAAATACAACATCAATCAACGGTTGGAGTAATACCGCGTTGCATTAGCGTTAGGTCTTTGAATGGAGCACTCTGTGTAAGCTTTTGCAGAAGGTCGATAGGAGTGCACGAGATTCGTAGATGCGTTTGTAGCGAGGCGTGATTTGATACTAGCGATTTTCAAAGCTACGAGCATTAGGGAGATTTGTAGGAATTAACAAAGAATCTTTGTAATGGAACACAAAAACGAGAAGAAAGCAGCAGTAGAGAATTGTTGTAATTTTAATGTTATTGATGCTTGAAGAAATGAAGAATGCGAAATTACTAAAAATATTTAAGAACTTGACTGTAAACTAATCATAGTTTAGAATGAGAAGTATTAAGAAGTCTTTCATCATTTAATCAAGTTTTTAAAGCGACGTGAACTGATCGCATAAGTAGGTATTTGTTTAAAGTAAGAAAGAAAGAAAAAAGAAAGAAAGAAACGTTTATTCCGTCTAAAGTAAAGCAACAATTTAAAATTTTATATTAAATATAAGTAGGCACCTATATGTAGATTTTATAATTTTCCTTTTATTACTTCTTTAGTGCACAGAGATTTGGAGGAATTGATTGATGGTTTCAACAAGATTCTGTAGTATATCATGTATATAATTATGTTGTAGATATTTACTTACAACTCTCCTTTTTGACTAATAAAACTGAGTGGTCAGTAAGATAGTTTACTCCATTATGCGAGTGATATAGCTATCATTCAAATGAAATTAATTAAATTATACTCAAGCGTTATACATTTTAAATTCATTACTATAATAGTAATATCTATTCACAATAGTATGTACATAGGTAGAAGTAAAATTAAAGTCTTATTTAAATTTATATTAAATCAAAACTGAATTACATTTCTTAGATCTAGACCGGTAACTTCTTAGTGGGTAATACTGTGATTTAATAAATAACCTCCCACGGAGCATTTTGAATATAATATTATATAAATTTCATAAGCAGTGGAATTGTTATATGAAGTGAAATAGTATGTTTGTAAGCATTAAATGCCTTAGGGGTTAATGTTGTGACACGAGTATTTTTAGTTTTATTTCCTATCTTCTTGTACTAAAATAATAAAAAAATAAAAAAAAATTAGGCATTATTACGTCAAAATGTGTATATTAATTTATCGTAGATAAAAATAATTTATCTCAAAGAACAGAATCAATTCCCTTATTTTTATAATTTCTTATAATACTATTTTTATGTAATCAAGGAAAAACAGACAGGTACCATATTTTTATCATTGTCAGTATAAAAATAAATTATGAGTGAAGTTACCATTAAAATTACTAAAAGCGTTGGTATTGCTTTTAGCTTTAATCATACAAGGACTTAAAATTATGATTTAGAAATAACATAACTTAAATGTGAGTCTGATTCAGTGACACGTGTATCAAAATCTATTTCTGTAGTATCAATTCCGCCATATTCTCTGTCAGTACCAACCCGCCTGTAGTTCTTGAAACTATTTTCTATTTCTGCAACAGTTCAGCTGTTACTGGTCTTCAACTCGTTGGTAATGTGATATAAATATACCTATCTTCTAACATTTGTATGGTAATAAAATTTGAACGCATAAGGATTGTTTTTGTGCAATGTATTCTGATTTGATACGGAATGGGCTGTAAACACTGTAAGTGCTATATGGGCAGAAGTTCTTTTATTTATCGTACATGCCCTATTAATTTTGTTGTTTGTAGATTTTATAACAAAAACAAAGAGATATCTATAAGCGAGGGTTTTTGTCGCATAAATTTCAAGACAAACTTTTATATCACCAATACTTTTGTCTATATGCGACAAAAACATCAAGGCCTCACGTAGTCACGTCTTTACAGCTAGTGAAAAAATACCGTTGTCTTTGATGGTTGGTTTGCGCACCAATTTCAAAATAGTAGGCCGTATGTCTTTACACCATACTGCTTTACGATCTGAAAGCCATAAAACAGCCATGCTATCTAAACTACGGCCCCGATTCATACTGCGCGTTTTATAAACGTAAAAGAGAAATTTTCTTGGAATGAAATTGCAGATAATGAAATGTACTCTCTGCGTTCAAAAATGCACGTTTCCAACTTTGAAAATTGTTGGAAATTTAAAATTCCAGCTGCGTCCAGGTTAACTACCTAAATGCATATAATCGAATTTTGCATTCAGTTTACAACAATGGGATTTATTGTAGAATTACGTGCGCTGTCCACTAAGCGTATGCGTTTCTGGACGCATCACTTGTTGCGCGCCAAAACGGCGCGTGGCAAGATGGCGGAGTGCGTGATTTTTTTCATGGCATCTTTCCGCGTGTGTCGTGATTTTGGCCAGTGTTCCTGTGTGACGTAGCGACCCAGTTAGGTACGCCAACCGGTGCCACGGCCAAGTCCAGTCGGGCATCCCCAATGAACCAGCGCCAATATCTATAAAATAAATTGGACCGCCGCGAAATAAAGACAGAAAAAAATAATAATGAAGGAATCGTCAGCGCGTGGCTGGATTTCCCGCCAAAATTTTCAGGGTGAACGCACTCCAGTGTTTTGGCAATGTCCATCTGTTGGAAGATGTCCTAATAGTTAGTGATTCGATAAGGAACACCTAGTTTTATTGCGAATCTATAATAGTTTGTAAACACATGTTTTATTCTAAGACTTGATGAAATTTCTTCTTTTTTGTTTGTGTTGATTATATTTGTTACTATTTTATTACTAACGCTTACTACAAAACATAAAGGGGATACGTTGACGTACCTACTTGTAATTTATACTCGTGCAAACAAATATAAACGAAAGAAAATAAATAATAATATGTTACATTTGTACAGTAATCGAACCAAGAAAACCAATTGTCAAGTGTTGTTAAAGTTATACCGGATTTGAAATTCTAGGATACAAAGATAGGATTCCAAATATTTTGTTTATACCTACTTACGTTAACACTGCTTCTAAGCAAAGCTTACGAAACTTTATGCTTAAACCACGGGTAATGGAAATGAAATGAAGTGAATCCCCAGATGATATCATCCTAGCATCAGACTAGATCGTACGAATAAGCTGTGCTTCTGCCAACAATCTCACTATTCAGCGTTTGTTGTTCTTATATTATGCCAAACATTTGCACCTTATCGCCGGTGTATTGTGATAGTTTTATGACGCCATTTTTATATATCTTTCGCGCGATTTCTACTAGCATCTTCAATAAGGCGCTTGTTTTCAGCAAATAGTATGTATTCGTATGCTGGAAGTAAGTGAGCCTTTCCTTTTCTGTATTTGTGGAAGAACAAAAAATTTGCAAATGTGTTTTCATACAATTTTGTAGTTAGGTACACTTTGAACTTCAAAGTTTTTTCTTCCATAATAGAATGTAATGAATTTTCCTTCTGACTCTATTACTCACCTCTGTCATACCATCGACATCATCCACTAGTTAAAGGATAATTTTAGGATACTTTCAAAAATATGCTTCGAAGTCATTATTTCCTTTTTAAGACGCAAACTTTTTCAAACACAATTTTTTGTGCTAAAAAGAGCAAAAATACTTGTCTTAACTTTCTTTATAGAAAAGTTATTGACTTTAAGCAATGAATCCAGTCCAAACTTTCATTCAATGCCACGCGTACGTTCCTGGCCGTAGCTCAATTAACAAAAGAAGTACCCAGGAGGGCGGCGTCCCCCGGGTCCTGCCAAGTGGGCACCAGCCAGTGTTGGCAGCACTACTGTGTCTGAGATGATCGCCAATTTACTGTTTTGACTGGCTCTTTGTTTATATGACATTACGTCTACCGTCCAAGTTCTACCGGGTGGTCTGGATGAGGGTTCAGCCAAGTCGATCATTTCACTTCCCCAGTGAAACGTAACGTCTTGCTTACAAGTTTTTTCATTGTTATCAAACTTTTGCAAAGAGTTTAATTTTACTTTCATCATTTTGTACAACCTGAAACTATACCAGTATATACCACTTTACCTATATATGCTGAAAAGCATAGAAATAATTACGTACTTAAAAATATTTCATAATATATATCTACCTATAGTATAAATACGCAAAAACTTATAAAAAGTGTAACTACAGTGTGCCTACTTAAAAGTTAAAAAGACGTAGATGGTGTCTAATTTAAGTACAGCCTCATCAAAATAAATATCGAAAAAACGCAGTTTGACAGTTGTTATTTAACCTGTTTTACCTATAGGTATTTAAATTTAATGTAGTTTATCAACTATTATTATTTATGAAACAATAATATGATATCAAGTTCGTTGAAATTTGGAGTCCCAAAGAGGGAGCTGAGTGCCAATCCTGCATTAAGGAAACACCATGAGGAAACCTGCTAGGTGAGAACTCTACATAATGTTTTCAAACGTGTGTGATGTCTACCAATCCGCATATGACCAGCGTGGTGGATGGCTTGTACCTCTCATATTATAGAGAAGACCCAAACCCCGCAGTGGATAAGTTCGCAATGCTTAAGTATATTGCGTAAAATAACACAATTTTACGCTGACGACGGTCATTACACTTAAACATGCATACGTAGTTACGTACAAGATTTCCGTGAAACTGGTGGGCGTTTACAGGCTAAGTTAAACCGAGTTCCAAGTTCCGCATTGAATTCAGACACAGGTGCGTTACGATCTACAACGTAATGTAGTGCCTCCTCGTCCCATATGTAGAATGAGGGCGTCGGGTATTTAAAAATTCTGATCTGGGATTGCAGTTCTATTTAGCAATCAACGTTACGGAGGATTAGTAAAAGTTGCAATGTAAATTGAAGATCTAAAAAGCTCAAGGTCTCAAAAACTTTAGTGAATGTCACGTCCCAGTTACACTTCAGCTACATGTTTTATTTATTTATATGAAATTAAAAGGCTATACTGTCGAGATTTTCTAACATACTACAACCCAGGGTCGTCGACAACTGATCTCAGATGTGCTATTGTTTAAGAAAGTATTTATGATGAACCAATCAAAAAGAATAAGGGGCAAGAAAATCGCACCGAGGATTTTTTTCAAGTGTCATAAGCATGCTACGTAAGATTAAGTCACCCAAAAACAAAATTTTGTTAGATACCGTTCGTTTCGAGACGATCCAGACATAAGGTTTTTTCTAAAGATTCCTGAAATAAAAGAAATGGACCCGTGGAACATGTTCGTGGCGCAATTTTTTCAAATATCCTTAACAGTTACCACCTGAAAAATTCTGTCCGAAGTACAAAAATTATATTTGCTAATGAATTCTACTAAAAAAATGCTTGATAAAAATATCATACATAATTATAATAAAAATAATCAACAATCTACAAACGCTTCCGATTTAAGTAGAATTTACTATAAGTTTCCCTGTAAACTATGTAATATCGATCCTCTGACTCTAGCCTAGCCAACACCGCTCGCAGTTCATCAAAACTGTTCTAAATGGACCTTAAATAAAATAAACAATCGCGAATTCTGATACATGGCTCGCTAAACTGAGCACGCGATAAATAACGACGACACATTTGCATATATTATGTTATGATTCAAGACACAACAATACAGTATTTGTTCGGCGAGCTTGCGATGCATACGAGATTAACGCCGAGGCCGCATTACGGCTAAACCGCCGCGGTTTCTAACCGCGTAATTCTGTGATTCAAGGAAAGCCATACAAGCGGCCGCACTTGCGGTGCTCTCCCGCGACTGATATTGTATGCGGTTCGGGCGGTTTTGCGGTTTGACAGTTGACCGCTAATTTTGTAACTCAAGAGAACATAAGCAAGCGGCCGCATATGCGGTTTCCTCCCGCGACTGATTTTAAAACAGTGATTTTTTACAGATTTGTTCGCGGTTTGCCTAGGTACTTGTACCAGTAGTCGGCCTTTTCTGCCTTTTATGTCGAATAATAATGTCTTGGACAAAGGACCTACAGTGGTCTCGTAGGAAGGGTATGACGACCTAAAAAACTGTCAGAATGGCGCAACTTATGGGAAACCTATGTCCAGCAGTAGATGCAGAAAGGCGAATGGATGTTGATGATGATTTTTAATTAATCGTTAGTATTATATTGTGTTGGTTGGTTTACATTGTGAGACTGATTGTCGTGTAAGAAGTTGAGCAGAGGGTATAAGGCGGCCGAGTTCTGGATGTTGCAGGTTGATGACCGGAGAAAAATTACTTTTTTTTTGTTTAAATATTTTCTTATTTTCACTTAAAAACGTTGAGAATTATTGATAACTGTTAACTGATTTATTAATTCCAATGTGTTATTCAAATACATTGGTTACCAAAATAGTACACGCGATCCAAATTAAGAAATCCTCTAAAGACTGACTACTGGGTCTTCTACCCTATATTGGAGCACACAAATTGACGCGGCAACCGCGAGCGGTTTCTGTCAAGGATTTAAAAATACTAAATAGGCCCTGCACTCCCGATAAATATTTGCGCGTTATTCCTATGTGCATGAACTTGGCACGCAGTTGAATTTGGTTGTTATATTAGAAAACGAAAAAAATACCTATTGATATCTCTCTTCTGCATACCGTAATTCTGTCACATTAACCATTTTAACAGAAGTATTGTTTTAGAAATAGTGAAAATAATTGATGACTCACTATTTACTTAGGAAATGTGATTCCTTTGGACTTATTTGTGTTTATTCATTTATTAAAACACTTTTTGAAGTCACAGAAAGCCATATTCGATATTTTTGAGGACGTAATTACTAAAAAAAATTGAAATATAAGTAACGTGCACAATTCGCTGCTACCTAAAAAATACTACGACTTCATGTATGTGGTTTATGCATTCCAACTATATCCCTTTCTCGTGCGCCTAAATTATGTTAAGGTTATATTTATTATTTTTATATCTTTGGTTTACAGAAAACAGACATGACAATGACAATATTAACCCCAGAATAGTCGCTCCTTTCCATGAAACGTGAATGATGGCGTGGGGAGCATTTTGTCGCCCATGTTCAAACATAATTTTTTTGCTAATTATAATTAAATAACTTTACAAAAAGAAGAAACTATAACGTAAACTATCAGAAAGTAATTAGTTACATTATAGTCGGCACAATCATAAGATTCCGATATGAAGGCTGTCATCACAGTGACAATAGTGAAGTACAACAAAAATCGATGCATTAAATATACCGATATATAAATTTAACCGATTATAAGTAATAAGACTTTCTAATCGTTTCGTTAATTAAGTTCGGAACGATAATTTATAAACCGATCTCTGATTGTTTTCTTAAAATCAGGTAAAAACAGATGTAGCGTTGAGATTAACACCGAAAGGGATAATAAGACAATTTGACTAGTAAGTTAAGGTGAGGAAATTATATTAGTTATTAAAATGGAAATTTCATTAATCTAGTGAAAACGAAGAAACTATTAAATGGTTAATAATTATCCGATTTGAGTGGAAAAGGCTTATAAAACGTATGTATCGGGAATTTATAATAGCTACGAAAAATCGCAATGCTTTAGACATATTAAGGAATCTATAACTATTTGTATTTTGGGTGTGACATGGTAGCACATACTTTCGATTATAGTAATGTATCGATTATGGTCGATTCATAAATTGTTTCAAGAGGTCACATAACTATAAATCCAGCCTCCTTATAAAACATTGTAGTGACGTCTTAAATATTTGTTCAATTTTGCACAATTTATGATGTAAACTGATTAAAATAAAATAAACATTTTTAAACAATTTATAAATAACACAAATAAAAAACAAGCAGGGATGGTTTACATATTTCGCCAGAATTTCTAGTATTTACCTATGTAAGTACGTATAAGTAAGTAAGTACCTATCTAAATACTCGTAGTAAGTAAACAATATTACTCCAATTCGTTTAACCCGCTAGTTACTTGCGTTTAATATTACGGACTAATGCCTAATTAAAATATTTAACAAACTGTGGGCAATTTTATAACATCATGCTACGAGCAATAGAAGCGATGTACCAATAAAATATGTTGCAAAAATGGGAAGAAGTGTTTATTATCTGTAAACATAAAAACAATTTTCCAAAGCGAAGAGGAGGTGGATTCACAAGTACATTATGTACCTACTTATAAAGCTGCATTGATAATAAATATAAACTGTGTACTGTATATGCACAGTAAATAGTGCATTGCATAATTTAACCAGTGACCTATCATTCACTACGAAATATCTTCACTTCATAGTATCATTACCAGCGGTTCAAATTAAAAAAATATATTTTCGTAATAAGTAAATTGAAGACGTCCATACAAGGTTAGTTTGTGTTCATACATGACGGACGTCATATCGGAATCTTATGATTGTGCCGACTATAGTTACTTTCTGATATAGTTTTGTACTTAGTGGGATATATGTATAAGCTGTGGGACATATAAGATGACATAGTTTTGTACTTAGTGGGATATAACATAAGTTATTTTACTTTCACTTTTTTTACTTTCAGCATAATGTTTACCTTAAACTACGTTAAAAAATGAAATTATATAACTTAATAACACAATGAAACATTTTCAATATCTACGATATAATATTATGTACTTGAGCATAATAGTCCTGCCTGCCACATAAACATACAATGTTCGTTGCATAGTAACTTTGTGTCTATTGCAACCTTTTTTGGTCCTTCTGTTTTTTGGATGGACACAGCCGTGGACGGCAAAATGTTCATAGCGCGAGCACTCTAGGGTCAATATTCTGACGTCGCGTCAGCGAGAAGACAGAAACCATAGAGTACCTACGTACATAAACTGTCTTCTATGATGTTGAGTCAGTGTTTGTAGTAGTTGTCACTGTTTTGTATTTAATAAACAACTCTTACTATTATGGTCGCTAAAGCATCCAAATACTTATAGCTGATTAATTTACAAAAATAAGTTAACGCATAAAATTTATAGTTTTCTAAATAAAAGATTATGCAAAGAAAGTGTGCCTATGATAATTATGGATATGAAAATTTTCATCTGATTCCCCATGACTGTCATTCATTGTTAATTTCAATAACTGTAAAACTGTAACATAACAAGCAATTTTTTGGTAAGGTCAAATGGCTACATGTTTTGGCAAAGTTCGTATGAAGTTTAGGAATGGAGCATGTCTATATATTTGTTATCTCTATGGTCGCGGTTTTTATTCGTAGTGTGTGCGCTTCGAGCGGTTACGCGGTTCCGCGGTTTACAACCGCGGGAAAAAAACCGTAGTGCGGCCTCGCACTAACGCGATTTTTAACATGACACATGTCAATATCTTGTGCCTTTTTGTGTGTTCTAAATTTGAATTCGTGTTCTTTTTAGTTTTGATATTTGTAATGACAGTTGTGTTTTGATTTTTATAGTTGTAACACTGACTACGATTATATTATATATTTTGTTTTTTATAACATTATCGACTTTGTTTATGCTTATTAATAGAACTATACTATTAATATCCTTAAAAATAATTGATTTAATTTTTTAATCGGCTAACAAAGATGACACGATCCAAATTATGTGACCTTGATCTTTATTAGCTTAGGTATATTAGTTCCAATTCTACTATGATAGGTAGTACTTTACTAGACAGGAAATAATACTAGCACATTAAAGCTAATCTAAGGTATTAAAATATTAGTATCTCTTTTACTTTAGTATACTATATTATTATTAGTTATAGTTATTATTTTTAATGTCTACGTCGTAAACTAAGGTATGTCCGTGATATGTACATGTTTATCGTTTAATAGACATTTGAACGCAGCCTTATAGTCGTCGGAGGCTTCAATTGTCCACATGTGAGTCACTAAGGGTATTGAAACGCTCGTATGAGTAGGTTAAACATATGCACACCGTTCTGTGGTTTGGACGTATGCTCGCACAGCTATTCTGTATATCAAAAATAAACAAGGATAAGTTAACTGTGATTTCTTTTGCTATAGGTACTACGTTACTTACTCGTATATGACATTGGATAAGGTTTATGTACACATTCTAATACCATTAAATGGTTCACTTGATTTAAAAAAACAATTAGTTAGTTTTTGGATACTATTTTTGCTGAACCCGTAACCTGATATAACTGTAGGTACTATATAATACAAACATATTTACTTAGTACTATGTATTATTATATTAAAACAGCGAATATGAACATATTTAACAAAAGAAAAGATTGAAAAGATTTAAATAATCAACACTTTTTTTTAAACTTAGCAAACGAATATGTTAACGATATTTTGGTTGGTAACGTGTTCGTGACGTTTCAGATATAACAAATGTATACCTTTACCTATATACTAAATGTTGTTTCGCAACTGCGTAAAATAAATAAACTTACTTTTACTTTCATTTTTATTCTAATCAATAGGTCTATTAAAAGCCATGTTCCAATATTTTATCTCTGCCTTTTTAAAGCACGCTCTTTTAAAGATACAATCCTCGATGAGAACAAAACACTGAAAATGTACCCCGTGCTCATCGTTACATCCGGATGTTTCCAATAGTATATGGTCTTTTCGTTTACAACGCTGTATATAGATGTTTGAATAGAGTCACAAGATTTCCATTGCCTCTGGTATTTTTCAATGTTTATGAATGCTTTGGATGTAAATGTCTAATTAATCAATCTGCATAACTGTCTGTGTAACCCAAATGAGGACGAAGGGACTTTTTAATGTCACTTTAGTTGTAAGTTTTACTAAATAACATTTACATTGCTCTGAATTTTTGATACTCAGTGTTTAAACAATGATTTTCATGTAAACAAATCAAGAAACTGTCGATTAATCTCATTTGAATTTACGAGAAATTTTCTGGTCCCACGTTGGGCGCCAAAGTTATTGAAAGACTTTTAACTTTGTTAACAATTGTTGATTGCTTGAATGTTCACAGGACGAGTTCCATCCGTTCATAGAGGCCCTGATGCCTTTTGTAAAGTCCTTTTCGTACACGTGGTTCAATTTACAAGCGGCCAAAAGGAAATATTACAAAAAACACGAAAAACGGATGAGTCTCGAGGAGGAGCGGCACACTAAGTATGAGTTACAGGTAAAATTCAGATCCTTATAATTGTTTGTGTGATCATCAACATCAATTTATAAGTTTATGTGTGTACTAACATCGTCATTGTCAAGGTAATATAGTATTAATATAGTAATAGTATATAAAGCGAGAATTTTATACTTATAAAATAAAGCTCATCGATTCATCTAATTGATGGGGATAACTTTTTTAAACCTTAATAATAAATTTGCAATGAAGTTAAGTTTCTTCATTTATTTTGAAGATTTTGAAGTATACTTTGCTATCAAAACTGTAATAATTAAATTACAGAGTAGCTGTATAGTAAAATATTTTTTACAATATTTTTTATTTTTATAACCTTTAACTTCTCAACACTTAGGCTTTTGCTGTAGTAAAATTATAATTCCTGCTTCTTCTTCTTCCTCTGTATTTGTATTTTTGTTGCAATTTTCTTGGATTTAATGTTTATTTTGCTGACCATTGATATTAATTTATTTAAGCTTATACTTGTGATTTAGTCTAAGCTAAAAGTTTTAGTTGACTTTGGAAAAGTTATCACCACCACATTGTCATGTTCATACTGTATTTAATTTTTAACAGTAGAAATCATAATTAATTCATGTGCACTGTAAGGGATGTACTTTACTGGTGATTTCTTCCAAAATAACATAATTTAATGAATAATTTGAATGACTACTCATCTGTACTTGGAAACAGCTAACTAGTACCTAGTACTGAACAGGTAACTGAAAAGATCATTTTTTTAACGGCTTGTTTTTTAATTAATCGGGCGAAACCGACACGTGAGGTAAGCCGTGATATATGTGTAAACTTATCATTGTTCGTTGTATTTTAAAACCTAATGAAAATGTTACCTGCAAACAACTAGGGTACCCAGGTTACAGAGAGTACAAAAACGAACAAACTGTAAAGTTTAACTGTTTATAATTCTGCATCGGTTAAACCGTACGTTTTAATATAAATTTTCATGACGTGTGATGTATTCCGAATGATGAAGGAAACTGATAAAATAACTTTCCAAGTAGCTTGGAAAGTGGGCTTCGGCGAAAAGTTTCATATGCGACCTACATCTTTGCCAACGCTACATAAGAGGATTCGATATCAAAAAGACGCAGTTTGTCTGTCTTTACAACAAGGAAGTTTGTTGTTAATGGGCAATAAAACTACAAGACAATTGTAGTTGTAACGTTTGTATACCGATTAGCTGTGTGGTATGTACAATTTTATTATCAATTTCACTGACAATACTTATTTCGCAGAATACCACTGCTATATTGGTAAATTGGTAGTTTATTACTAAATTAAAAAAATACCTTTATGTTCAAGAGTTAACAAATGATCACCATAATTTTAAAGTCTTAAGTGATTATGAAATTGAATTGAATAATAATAGTCGCATAAATGAACTTTTGGATCGTTTGTAAGTCAATTTTATTCAGCGAGTATCCGCTTTCTTCTTTAAGTTGTTTACCTTATCAGAAGCATCCTAATATAATGTTACAAGGAGTGGTCACTATTTATGACTATTGTTGTCACTATTTACCTACTTTACATTTTCAATCGTCGGAGTCAAGTTCTTTGCCTTTTATTGCCAGTTATTTTACAAGTAAATCTGAAACAAAATGTTAGCCTTAAGAAAAAGTTCCTCAGAAATGTAAGTAAGGTAGAGTTACCGCATAATTTACGCCCGAATGCAACGCAGCTAGTAGTTACAGTAAAAGCACTCAAACACATAAATATGTTTGAGTAGTAGTTGTTGAGAACAGCCCTTTCACAGTGTTAATGTAGGTTGAGATTTTAAAAGCTCAAGTAGTAGCTCAAGGACGCCTATAATTGCGAGCCGATCTGAGCGCAAATGTGACTTATTTCCGAAAAAGAGCGCTAAGATAATTTCGGACAATTAGTGGAACACACTTAAAGTTATCTAGTGCCTGAACCGTATTATGCAGTTCTAGGACCAGTTCATAGAACTGTTTTTATTACTCGGGAAGTCTAGGGTTAACTAATTATGCTTCGAATCGAATCATAAGAAAATTTGCGGTTAAATTAAAATTTATTTTATATGCAAATTTAATGTATTCTTTATGGCAATGGTAAGTTTACAAATGCGCCTTGACGTGGAAATGTGGTGAATTAAGACGAAAATAGACAATATTGTCAATTACTCTTTTCATGTATTAGGAATGTATGTTAGATCAATTTTTATTATAGAAACCTGTTACTAAGGCTTTGTTCAGTAATACGTATGCTACATTACTCACATTCTTTCTGCCCTCTACTGCGTCCTATTTAATCCATCTAGTCCATCCTATTTAAAAGAACGTTTCTGTTTCCTTAGTTCGACACATGACCTCCCCCTTCGTTCCTCATCAAACTTGACACTGAAAATTCCTATCCACTCATCCAACTTTTACGATAACTCCTTCTCTGTCACCGCTGTAAAACTTTGGAATTCCTTACCTATCTGTATTAGACGTGCTCCTTCCTTAGAATCCTTCAAAAACCAAGTAAAAAATCACTACTTGTCACTATGATCGCTCTCTTAAATTGATTATTTTAATAGTTTTGTTATCTTTAATATAGTCACAAATTTGTTAACTTTCGTACACCCTACCATAAATCTGTGTCCTTTTGTAATTTTTCCCTCATTAGGTTGTCTGGAAGAAATTGCTGCTTAGCAATAAGACCGCCGATTGTTCTCTTGTTATTATATCTAGCTTATTTTGTCAAAACTGGTGAACAATAAAGTGTATTTGTATTTGTATTTGTATTTGCTATAAGCTTCGTTGTTTCTTGCAGTGATACTATAGCCTTCATCTTGATGTAGTTTCCAAATGATTTCAGAACGAGAAAGCAGAAGTAAAACAAAAATGGGCGTCACGTCTACTCGGGAAGCTTCGGAAGGACATAACCCAGGATTGCAGGGAGGATTTTGTCCTCAGCATCACGGGAAAGAGGCCGGCAGTTTGTGTACTCTCCAACCCAGATCAGAAGGGAAAAATGAGACGAATAGACTGTCTAAGACAGGCGGATAAGGTAATAGAAATACTGTCTAAGATTTGAAGTTGTTGTGTTATGTTAGTCATTTTTTTATTCTTTCTTCATGCAAATCCGTGATTAAGGCTTTACTGGGGATAATTTTAATATTTGATCATATATTCAAATATTTGATAATATTTGATGTGAAGGTTTCTTGAATAATGTGAAATTACTAGCATAAGATAGATCTCCAAAATACTTCATTGTTATATATTTACATACAGTAAGTGTGTTCTTGAAATCTCGTTCTCGAAATGTACGTTATCTACAATATTATGATGATACGATGCGTAGTCGTATTCTAACAAGCCGAATAATGAGTCCTGGTCTGACCCAAAACAGTTGAACTACTATCATTTTTCTTAAATATTTAAAGCTAATTTTGTACTTGCGTTATGAATACTAATAGAGTATTTTTAAGCTATTGTATAGCTTTTATCGCGGGCCTTGGGCGCGGGGACCGAATTCAAAAATTTCGTAACGAAAATTTATTACACCCTACACACAGACATAGTTACTATGTCTATGCACCCACACATCGATAAATACCAGAACTTTTAACTGAGTTAACTAACTTTTACTTTATAACGGCTAAACCGATTTGGCTAATTTTAGTCTTGAAATATTCGTGGAAGTTCAGGGAAGGTTGCAGCGATGAGAAAATATGAAAAATTGCGAGGAAAATACTAAAAAAATGAAAATTTTAATTTCCCATACAAATCTTACCTGTCAAACATTTGATTTTCGCCCCGTCGGTTCGGTGTTTTAAGAATAATTACATGTAGATCTGGATTAAATAAGGCGTTGGAATCGACAACATGTATTCATAATAGTCGTATTATCGCGTATTTAGATTTAAAACATACAAAATAATAACATGACATAAAATAATGACACTATATTAATGACTTGAGGGTGATAGAGACAGTGCCATACAGGCAAGGCAAACTGTAAGGCACTGTCTCTGTCACCCACACGTCATTCACGCGCCAAAAGATCGTTGTAGGACTTAAATGTCAAATGTCAATTTTCTTTTTAAAAAGAATTATTTTGTCAACTGAAATAGTTCTTATGCTTTTGTTCAGAATATTTAAATCTTCTTTGCACAAATTAATGCATTATCCGTTTCTAATAAACTTTGATGTAACTTTTGATAACTAGGCAACTAAATGAAAACTGGTACACCACTTTCTTGGCCCACTGTAAAACAGTGAATATCTGTACTCGTATAATTTGTGTACAAAGTGTTTTAAATATGAATAAACAAAGTGCATTTATTAATGAAGAAAGTCACGAAAAAATTGTGAAAGAAAATGAGTTATTACTCTATATACATTCATTTTATTATTATTATCACAAATGCAGTATTATTTTTTGTTTTGTTATGCTATGCAATAGCTTTACCGCGGCAGTCTCCGAGTGCCACACGTCTTTTTTATAATATTCTTATGTTAACAATACTACCTAGTTATCTTCCGATATTCATCTTAGTTAAAGTCACATTCTCAAAAGGGACGTTCCTCTATCTTAATTAAAATGCATACGAATTGCAATAAGTATGTAACCGTCTCGTAGGTTTACGTTTAGATTATTTGTTCGGAAGCGTAAATAAACTCTGAAATTAAAATATGGAAAAAATATGATTAAACGTGTCACTGAACTGTGTAACAATATTATTTAAAATAAATTTTATTAATTTAATTGATTAAGTTCTGAAGTTCGATTAAGTAACCATGTACTCAGAGTCGAAATTCAAAATCCAAACTGATCAACAACTTCTGCTTTCCAGGTGTGGCGTTTAGACCTAGTAATGGTAATACTGTTCAAAGCGATACCCCTGGAAAGTACAGACGGTGAGCGATTGGAAAAGCACCCCGAATGTACGCAGCCAGGGTTGTGCGTGAACCCTTACCATATCAACGTGTCCGTGAGAGAACTGGACTTGTACCTCGCCAACTTCATCAACAGCTATGGTAATGGGACCGACGGTCTGCCAGGTCTCTCTCTCTGTTATATTGTTATCGCTTATTTTTATGTTTATGATGATTCGCGAGGAGAAGAGATGGAGTGTACAAAGACAGAGAAAGAATGATTAAAATCAAAATGGTGTATTTTGAGTTGCTCATGTCTAAGGATTTTTAGAAAAAAATAAAGGTTGTTCTTGAAACTAGGATTTTTCTTACAGAGAAAGAGGAAGTAATATTGTTTTCTATATTCCATCTGTTCTCCTCGTAAATTTATTGTGAAGGTACAAGTGATTTGAAAATTTTGAAAAAAGAATAGGTATGTGAGGCGTTTAAACTGTTCTTAATTTAAAAAAATGGATATAGGGTTTTGAAATTATAGTTTTAAGCGAGATCAATTAAATATTTATAATTATTACTCTTAATTATTTTTAGAATTTGCTATAAATATTATGCAAATTTCCAAGATAATTAATTATAGTTAACTTGTACCTTAACTCACTAATTATTACAACTATATTTTACAATATTAATTTAAGTAAGTAGTAATCACAATATTTTTACAAACTTCAAATTTGTACTAAGCTTCAAAATTAAGTTTATTCGCATATTAAAGAATAATTTATTAAGCTTAAGCTATTTTCACATAGGCTTTCCTATAATAATTATGAACCTTTAATTTTTACATTTATACGAAATATTTTTATTTAGGTTATTATAATATAATATTATCATAACGTTTTAGTTTTTGAACTTCTGACGTTAAATCATTTATTTGCATCAGGTATTTTCAAATCCCAGGAAAACACATTTTTATGCGGTACCTCATGAGCTTTTAAATTCGAGTTTTGAAAAGGTAGCCTAATAGGTATATAATGGTTGGTCTAATTGGTTTTTCTGAAGTTATTATTTTAACGTCAAAAACTTTTAGTATTTGTAGTAAAAATAGTAAATAATCGCAATAAGGCAATAAAATATACATACGTATGTATGAGACTCGCGGCAACATTCAGACCTAAATGCATTTGTCATATCTAAATCTCAACAAACAAAGATCTTTTTTTAATTTTCGAAAATGAAATTTTCTGAAAAACTAAGAAAACATAAGACCTTATAAATTTACAACCATAGTTTCATATAAAAATATAATAAAGTGCAAAAAAACTAGTTATAACTAGTTTAATTTCAAATATCGAACGAGTTCCAATTTCAAACCTGGCCTTTTTAGATAGTATAACTAACTCGATATGTTTCAGATATCCTTAGCGGTTCTCTATCGCCGCACACACCTAGAGACAAAGAGAATGAACACGAAGCTAAGAGCAAAGGTAACCGCGACCATCGGCCGACGTCGTATCGTGTCGTTGTCGTGTCGTTGTCGTGTCGTGCTCGTTACGTCCTCTTTTCAGTCGTGGGAAAAAATGGTGAAAATAACAACGTTACTGCATTTATTTGACGGATTTCAATATTCATAGGCGTTGTTAAAAACGACGGCTATGGAATATTGATTTTTGAATCGGTTTTTTCTAGAATTCAACGTAACTTACGCCCTTTTAAAAGTACAATGCTACTGCAATTGCAGAGAAACGGTTTAATTTAACATAAAATTTAAAATATTTTTGAAACAATACAATCGTTTTTAAGTCATGTAGATGAGCGCCATTTTTTCTCACAATTTTTAATGCCTGAAGAGAGAACACTTATGATTGATTGGTATTCGCACAAAGACATGTTGTGACACTTTTTTTGTTTTTTATCTGCATTTGGACGTTGATGTTAATCCCAGCATTGGCTTGCACTCACATTATCATGCTTTTGTTGGAAATTATTGAAATTTTTTGACGTGTTGATGTTGTTGCTCGATTGTTGTTGGAATTATTTGTATCTGTAGTCGGTGTTCCTTCTCTTTCACTCTTTTATCTTTGTATATATCGATGCTTTTCTATACTTTAAAATGTTTTGCAATTAATTGTACAACTTAAAAATGAAATAAAGATCGACTAAAAATAACCTTTTTCATATTCACTAAACTTAAAACTTAAATACTAACTTTAAAATTGAAAAAATAAGTAATTAAATCCCTACACTAAGTAAAAATAAACAAACAGTAAAATAAATAAAAAATATTGCATTTCAATGTATGTTCCTGTTATAATTCTTCTTCCTAATTAACTTGTGTGGCAATAAAATAATGAACTATTTATTATTAAGCAATATTAGCTAGTAAAAATCTATTAAGTATTAGAAAAGCATCGACCATAGATTTCAATTTAACTGATTTTAAATATCTCAATTACTGTCATGCCCGTCTTGTACATATTAGAAGTTAGATCTATGTCTGTAGGTTATTCCTCTACAATATCTAAAATTCCTACAAAACCTTTGTACATTCCCCTTGTATCTTAGAAATTTTTAGTCTTTAAGTAGCTGTTAGATGACGTGTTTGTGTTCAAATAACTTTTAAGTCTTTTTTGAGTTGTGTTTTTAAACACACTTTTATAAATGATGTTTAGTAATAGTTACAGTTATAGTTTTTGGAGTTATAACTTTAGTTATTAGTTATAGTTATGACAATAACTATTGTGACTGGGTTGCAGGATATACCCACAATCCGTACAACGGTGTAATTTGCAACGATATTATTCTAGCAACTGGCGTCTTCTCGTCGAAGGAACTTTGGAAGTTATCTAAAGGTAAAGTTCAAATTTATTTATTTTATTTAAATTTAAATTTGATTTTTTCAAAAATTTTCCCCCTTTTTGTGAAAATATATTTTGTTCACCAATTGTGTTACATTTTACTATTTCTACGATGTTTATTTTACAACTTAACCCTTAGATTGACATGCTTCATAAATATAAGGGTAGGTACTCACGATTAAGTTCAATCTTACCGTTAAAATGCAACCTTCTTTTTGATGTTTAGCAAGTAGGTCAAAATATCTTCCATTATAAAAATCATGAGTACCTACCTGTCCGTATCTATATGTAACTAATGGCAAAATTAAATAATGATTATAGATTAAAATTACAACAGGCCCGGAAATGACCCCAAAAGAGTCTTTCAAGAAAAGGTATAGATTGGGGTGGTGGGACCATTTCTGTGCCTCCAGTTGTAATCCTAATCCATATCATAATTACTTTTTGCCCATAGTATATTTAACAGTTACATAATTTCTATGAAATATATTTTATTCTGCAATTCCAGCATCGATCCTCCAAGAGACAGGGTCGGAGTCGCCCAGCGGGTCCGGAGGCGGCATCAAGCTGGAGTCGAGCTACTACTGCGGGTATAACAGTCCTGCGCCGCCCGCCTTCGAGCCCCCCTCCGAACGGGCCACCCCCTCTGCGATGCTTGTTGGACAGTGCTTTAGTAAGTATATTTAAGTATCCATACTAATCTTCCATACTATTATATTATGTACCTATACGTAAATTATTAATGCGAAAGACTGTCTGTTTGTCTAGCAGTTTCGCTTTCACGGCTAACCACTAACTTGGATGGAATTTCGGAATTATAATAGTTGAAGACCCAGGGTCACCCATAGGCAACATTTTTTTTTCAAAAATTAACCGCGAGAGATCTGAATAGGGAATAAAAGTTTGTATTACCTTATATTAAATAAGGCACAGCCGCACACAGGCTAAAGTTTGGCAAACATTTGGGGAGTGTAGAAGAGCAAACAACTGATAAAAGTAAAATTCTGCAAAAAATGTATTAAGTACATTCAGTATAGGACTGAAATATTTTATATATTTTTATTCGACTTCATGATAAGGAGGTGGTTCTTTATTCGACTGTATTTTTTTGTTTACCTCATAATTTTTTGAAGTCGTTTATTTCTTTTGTAAAAAGTCGGTTAACTGTCAATTAAAAAGTTTATAACTCCAATTGATAACTTAATTATACACAATGTTCAATACAATCTCGATCAGTAAAACCCGGAGTGAATAAACTTGTATAAAAAAGGCGAAGTGATTGTTATTCCCGCGCCGTGTCGTACGTCACGACGGACAGCGTACCCACTAAATATAGATATCTAAATTAGTAGCGATGAATCGACACATGTAATTATATTTTTATATATGTTGGGTCGATGACTGATACAATAACTTTATAGCTTATTGTTATTCTTTAGGAGTTTCAATTTGAATTGATGTTTTGTTTGATGTAAAGAAAGTTGTAATTATCTCTAAGTACTTAGGGAGGGCAATAGTTTTACAAATTTTATTACGATACGAGTAAGTATTGTATGTGTTGAGTGGAGAATTACAAATGGAAAGCTTCTTCAAGCTCCCTTTTATACACCGTCGTGGCAATATCTTAGTATAGTTATGGTATTTTTAATGGACTTCAAAAGAGGAGGAGGTTCACAATTTATTTTACTGTATCTTTTCGTGTGTATCACCTGATAACATTGCACCGGGCTAACCGATTTTGACAATTCATTTTGCATTCGAAAGTGAATGCTAAGTATAATATGTCTGCTCCCGTAGAAAGAGCGACATCTAATAGTTTTGAGTAATCTCTACTTATTGATTTTGAAGTCAGTTTTTTGTAAAACACAAAAAATAAAAAGAGTCGAATGGAGAACATCATCCCTTTTTGAATCCGTTAAAAAACTAATAAATAGATTAAAACAATGTTTCAGCTAACCTCACCTTACCTACCTAGTAGTATACTGTTCATTATCTTGTTCCAGGCATCCCCCACAGCTCGGCGGGTCTGAGCACGTCGCAGGCGCCGCTGGTGCCGTCCAACACGATATTCTACCAGCACCCGCCGCCCGCCGACACGCATCCCACTGGTGAGGAGGATTACTGTAAGAATTACCAGATTACCCAATTATCGTTGTTTTGTTGTTCATTCGTGTAGTTCATTGGCTTTTGTGGTGTGGTTTTTTGTGAGATTAAACAAATTAGTCGTATCTAAGGGCTCTTTCAATTTATGCGTTTCGTGTATCTAGTAAGACTGCAGTGCGGAATTCATAAGTTTGCGTTTACGACGACCGCACTGCTGCCGCACCGTGCGCTTTGCATGAAAATATACGACCGTCCGTGTGCCGTACCGATTCCGCACTGCAGCCGTACGACACGAACCGCGTAAATTAAAAGAGTCCCAAGTGGTCATTTACTTTTGATATTTGATCAACGGGTAAATTCTGTTAATTTAAAAATTATAAGGATAAGGAATCAAAAGTAGTAACTTACGCCCATGGCATGAAAAACGAAACAGAATGATATTATGTTTTGTTTAGCTTTACGTGCCACGAATCGTTTGACACATTAGTATTCAACACGTTTGTTATACGAAATGTATAAAATTATTCAAACACAATAAAATTGAAGCATTTATAAATTAGCAGATTCGAGCCCCAGACTGAAATATAAGTTGAGAATTGAGATTGGTCATAGCATGTTTTAGATTTAGACTAAGATTAACGTTAAACGTAATTAAACGAATTAGGTAACGTAAAAGTAATTAAACGAAATGAAATGTGCTATGGTTTGTCACTAAACACAACCCAAAAAAAGTAACAACACAATAGGTATTATTTTGATTGTAGCCATAACAAAATGTTAAAATATCGCAACGATATTATTCACACATGCGTCATTTCTTTGCGCCACTATCGCATCGCAGTCGTGTTGCCAACGCTTCGCCGTTGCGTTGCCTTCGAAAGTGCGAACTCATAGTTTGTTGACATTCACTATCTTAACTTCATGCATACCTTTTATCGATTTTTGGTTTTAAATTTCTACTAACTGTATTTAAGTACTTATTCTAATTACTAGAGAACCGCCCGCGCTTCGCTTTGGGACCCGTAGGTAACAGCCGCGAAGGTCCCGCTCCCGTAGGAATCTCAGCTAAAAAGTAGCCTACTATAACATTTGCCTATGACTTAAGTAAATTACATGTAGTATTTGATTTGATAGCGTCATTCAGAACTTGCAAATGAATTTTACTAACGCCATCTATTAACAACTCCGGAATTAAATATCTAGCAATTAACAAAACATCGATCTTCCCATGGGAATGAGATGTTTTTCCGCGGTAAAAAGTAGCCTACGGCACTCTCCACCCTCCCTCCTAGTTAGTCCCACACACATCAACCATACCATATAATAGCCATGTTGTGGCGTGAAAGACTCACAAACAAACAAACAAACAAACACACTTTCATATTTATAATATTTATAATATTAGTAAGGATTATTGAATGATTTTTCACTTTTATTAATAATACATTTTTTGGTCGTTTTAATTTTAATTGTTTTTACCAACATACGATGCGAACACCGTTTTGTATATGTATAACAATTGTTATAATTAAAATAAATATGTGTTAATAATTTGAAAAATCCTACTAATCCTACTTCCTACTAATATTATAAATGCGAAAGTTTGTAAGGATGTATGTGAGTGTGTGTGTGTGTGTGTGTGTTTGTTGCTCTTTCACGCAAAAACTACTGAACGGATTTTCATGAAACTTTGCAGTAATATAGCTAAGACATCGGAATAACATAATTTGTTAAAATTTATAGAGATTTTTGAAGGGACTGGTTTCCCGAAGCGAAGCGAGGGCGGATTTACTAGTTAATAATAAAGCCTAAGGTTTAATGAGGCCTATATATCCATAGTTGTCATCACGGGTTGTCATGCTGATTGCTATTGACAACAACAATATTATCTGTAATCTGTGACCATTTCGTCTATTCAGCTGGTGTCACCACGAGACGAAAAAGATAGCTTTACTTGCTTTGATTGCTAAAATAGAGGAATACCCCTTAATCCATGATTCTCAATACTTAGGGTTAAGTAAATCCTTGACTATACTTCTGTCTCATGATCAGTGTCTACGTATTGGTGGTAAAGCGCCCTAATTGGCACTCATGACTTGAAGACATTTTAATCCTTCAACTTAAAAGGAACAGCTAATGTAAATATACAGCTAGACGTTTATTTGGGGCTTTCAGCGTCCGAAGCGCTGTCGGGCCAGCACAGCGGGAAGTACGACGGGGCTCCTCAGGACTCCCTGGGGGACTTCGTCACCTTCGTCTGCCAGGAACCTCCCACCGATGTTCAGCAGCTACAAGTGAGCAGTACATGGATTGTGTTTTGTTTTTAGGCCCTTCGTACACAAGGCTACGTAAATCTCCGATACTCAACGATTTTAGTCTTCAAGCGACTACCGCCGTACAAATCCATTGAGGTTCGTACACACATCGATTCGCCGACATTCGTCCAATGTATGGCGGTAGTTGCTTGAAGACTAAAATCGCTGAGTATCGAAGATTTGCGTAGCCTTGTGTACGAAGGGCCTTAGGGTTAAGAGATTCGGGATAAGGAATGAATGTACGAATGAACGTCATCATCGAATGAATGTCGCTAGTCATGAATGACGCTTTGAAGTTTTATACAATGCTTGCATATAACATTTTTAAAGGTGTCGAATATGAACAATCGAACAATCAGAGCAACGTCACTTCTCAGACATTAAAAAGGACGTGTCGCTTCGCAGGTTATAAACGAATTGACCTAATTAAATATTATGTTCTGTTTGCTTTCGATATGAAATCCGTTTTAAAGGCAAGCTACATAAATGCCGACTTTTGGTCCCAGTGATTGATTGTCATTTAAAATGCTTTAATAAATAATGGTGACAAGCTTAATTGAACTGTTTTTAGTGGGGCATGGCAATTCCATAATCTCGACGACTCAAGTACCTATAGTTAGTTAAACTAAAACCTTCTGTATTTAATTTCCAGGTGCACAGTCTTTCCAGAAGCCCGAAGCCGCCATATTTCAGCAGTTCCATGCTCCCTCCTCCGCCGCTGCCGCCTATGGCTAGACCAGTTGCCATTATTAGATCTACAGGTAACGAAAATTGTTTATTTTATTAAGATCTTTTTCATCATCATAACCTCTGTCCTACTACTACGGATACGGGTACGGGTGTCCTCTGACAATTCATATTGTGAGGGACCTTCATAGTCTACCAGACTAACTAATCTCGGGCTGGTGAATTTCATACAGCTATTTGAGAACGTTATGGGGAATTCTCACGGTTCCTTATCCCTTCACCGAAGCAAGTGATAATTAAATTCTAATATGAACCTATAATATGCATCTTTTCGTTTTGAGCATTTAAATACCTCCCGCTAAAACGGGGAAGGAAAATATCGTGAAGTAACGTGCATGCCGCAGAGTCCGCAAAACTCGTGTATGTGAAGGTGTATAAAGTCTACCAATCCAACGTGGCCAGCGTGGTGGCCTTTACCTTTTCATTTTGAGAGGAAATCCGTGCCCAGTTATGGGTTGCGATGACGATGATGATGACGCTTCTTAAAAATTAGACGTGCAGGTCAAAGGTCATTATTACTGGTAAATTTTAAATCCTTCCTTAGGCCACTGATAGGCCAGCTTACCGAAGAATAATATTTAGATAATATTAGTCCCTCATAGAGAGATTGGCTCTAAATGCACAATAGAAAAATATGCTACATTGTTAGTATTATGATAGTATGAATTGTTTTGTGAAAGATTATTACGAAACAAAGTTTGGGTGTAGAAGTTATGCATATAAGTACTGTTCGACTTACATGCGTGCAATTTTCCCCTATTTAAGAAGAGTTATTCTTGATTGGGAACTCTATTTTATAGCACCGTTACGCCTTACATGCTCACTATTATATGCAAGTGCTTGTTTTATTTGGTATATATCCCGCAAGAAATATAATTATTATTGTGTCATTAGGTATACGCCAAAACAGGAAATCTATGTTTGACATTCTCAGACTGACAAATTGACAAACGTCAATAGCTTTCGAAGTTACCATTACTAAAAAAATCAATAATAAAATAAAATTGATCGATACAAGTCCAATTTGTATGTGAAGGATTAAATATATGTATGGTTTTTACATATTATATAATTTCAGTCGACCATTATATATTTAAAAAATTACAAGACAAGCAAACATTTTATTATTACTGAATTTTGTCTACGATAATATTTTATCCGGCAGAATGTTTTTATGATGGCAACAACTAACAATAATCAAAACTGACGTCAAAATATAAATATTTATTAAATCATTTCCATTACTTTTTATTGTACTGCAATGTTAGGCAAACTTCCTATATTGAGATATTATACGCACATATTATATTTTTTTAATCTTTTTTTTTCAACTTAATTTCATTTGAGTGCGTTTTAGAGCCAATACCGGGCATCTCCCAAATGTAAATGTCGATAAAGCCATTCAACCAATCGAATTTAAATGAATATCTCTTACTTTCGAATTTCCAGCAAGCGAGGTATCGAACGTGGGGGTAAGCGGGGGCTCGCCGTCCTCCCCGGAGGTGCGGTCCCCGCCCGGCTCCCCGCGCCGCCGCTCGCCGCACTACCGCGACGCGCACCCCATCAACCACTTCAACCACTTCCATGCGCAGCCGCAACAGGTAACTGTATGACTGTAGCCCCTTGAGCTCTAATACCAGCAAACGAAGTATCGAACGTGGGGGTGAGCGGGGGCTCGCCGTCCTCCCCGGAGGTGCGGTCCCCGCCCGGCTCCCCGCACCGCCGCTCGCCGCACTACCGCGACGCGCACCCCATCAACCACTTCAACCACTTCCATGCGCAGCCGCAACAGGTAACCGACTGTAGTTCATTGGGACCTGTTCGAATAAGGTCCATCTGTGACCAGGCTCTTTTTGACATTTTATACCGTCTGTTTAATGGAGAAATGTAGAGAGGTACACTTTTGTTTAGTACCCGCGGTAATTTTCGTCACTAACCATCAAGATGTAAAGTCAGGTTGCATCAACACAATTTGGATACCTGCCACTCTTCCACATTTCGGTTTTCACTTTCTTTATTAGCAACGAATTGTGATGACACTCCTGATGTTCTAATGTCCATGGACGAAGGTGAGCACTTATCGTCAGGTGACCCTTTTGCTCGTTTGGTTCTTTAGAGCATAAAATAACTATTGATAGTATTCCGGAACGATGAGAATCTTGGGTAGGTTCATACTTGCACGTTCAAGAAAGACGAATTGTGAAAAAAATATACACCTTACAATGAATCTTCAACCTACAACAGCAGCTATACTAGTAGAATCATTTGAAATAAATCAGATTCATTGTACCTAAATATACATCAAAAAAGAAAGAAATTATTCCTAATACAAAACTAATGTCCAGGTATTCAGCTACGGATCTCTAGGCGGTGTGGGGGGAGTGGGCGGCGGCGCTGTCCTCGCGGGAGGGGGAGGCAGCTCCCCGCCCGGAGGTCTTGGGCTGTACGCACCCCGACCACCCCCGCGGGCTCCGCCAAGGTAATGTACTAGCACCGCTAAGTTTTTAACTTGACTTTTTAATGATTCTGAAAAGGCAATGGCTAGCGAGTGTATGTTTTTATTGCTGTGATAAATTTCGTATATTTGGAAATTGATATTATTGTCATAATTCAAGGTTGTGAGCGATTAATTTTATGCAACTGAAGCGCAATAAATTTTTCATAAGATCATTAGAGTTACATGGGTATTTATAATGGATATGTTTGTTAAATTTTTAATTACGCTTTTGATGCATAAGTATATTCTTGAGCAACATTGATAAAAGTAAGATCACTAATAATCATGGATTCTTCTAAATACGATAAGTCTGAAATAAGAAGTTTTTAAAACTCCTAATTATGTTATTGATGCGTAATCAGATTCTAATTTGTTCAACACTTATGTATGACATTTTGATTTGATTGAGTCTGTATTGGTGGTAATTGTAATCGTTTTATTGTTTTCTAGATGGAACGCGCCATTCCCGACATTAGAGGACGAGTTCAACATAATGACCGCGCCGACGGGGCCTGATCACGTGGTGCTACTTGACGATGGTAGTTCTTTCTTATGCTGTAACGGTATTTTATCTGAATATTAGTATTACTTTTATTAATTTTAAGTTGTATGGTTTTTGGCAGCCCTGTTTAATACAGTATACTAATGATATCTGGCAATCTTTGTGTTTATATTGTTCTCGTGTTCCCGAATTTGGAATAAAAAAGAAGCCCATATTTTCTGTCAGTGAAAGTCCCATAATAATCGATTCAGCTGTTCAGCCGGAGATTAGCCCAAACTTTTTTAAATCGTTTGTTTGCGTTCAGATTGAAAAATACATTTATTTGAAAATCACAGACAGACAATTTAACTTTATTTATCTGTATAGATTTATTAGGAACTCCTTTTTAGGAGACATCCGGTACACGAAGTTTGCCAAGTATTATTAATAACCTAGTCGCCCTATAACTCAGTTGGCAGACACTTTGTTTACCTAACTTCGATTCTCGACCAGGGCAGACATTTATGTATTGTGATTAATTTTTTGTGACGTGTCTTGGTTGTTTTTGTTTAGTTTCTGTCATTAACATAAATGGAGTCTTTTTTCGGTGCTGTGTGTAAGTATATATTTTTAATGTAGAATCGTTTCTATTGGCAAAGTCCTTTCTAAGACAATATGTCCAATGACAAAAAATATTACTTGTAGCGAAATGTTATAACCTTTTTTTGGCGCCCAACGTGGGCCATTTCCTGAGACCCGTAGGTTTTTATTAGTTTCCATTTTTTGTATAGTTTTAATTATTTTATTTTTGGTTTCTAAAAAGCCGAACAATATTGTCATTGGCCAGAAAAACAAAACTTATAAAGTGGTGTTCTTCACAGAACGCTTCTTTCAATCAAACGTGATAACGTCGGACGCGACGGCGATGGACACGACGGGTTCGAACGTCAGTCAGCCGGTAGGCGTGGACACGTCAGACGACATCGCGCCAGACAAACCGGCGCCGGACCTCCGCTCGCCGTGATCCACGACCGACGCGGATGACGCGTCGACCGCCACTGTGCTGCGATGGACCCCCGCGCCCCTCCCACATTGGCGCCCGGTCATTCATCGAACTGTTTAAATTCAAATAAGTTCCAATTTCAAGTGTTTAAAAACAACGTTCGGCAGTTTGCGCGATTCGTTTTATTTGGACCGACTGACGTGCCGGCTAGTGTAAATATTATTAAATAAAAGGGATTGACCTCGGCAAGGTTGTAGTTGAAATTTAGTTTTACACGCCGTATTAATCGTCCGTTGAACAACAAAGGCAGTGACTTTGTACGGGCGTTCGATTTGGTTCGCTGATAAGTTACAGCGCCATCTAGCCAGTTAGGTAAAAGTGACAAGCGGGCGATCAGTACGGCTAACATTTATTACTCATAAGGCGATACCAATACTCCAACGATAATTTAATGTGTAAAATATGAAGCTAATAAATAAAAGCAACATATTATATTCTAATATTTTTATAGAATATAAATCAAGTATGATATGATCAAGCCTTCCAGTAATTTAGAGAAATAAAGATGTTAATGAGAATGCAGCTTATAAATTATTATTTTGCTGACCTATAAGGCAGTTATAAAGCGGTTAATGAAAACAATGCTTCCAAAATAGCGTCATAACAAATTTCAATTGACGAAGTGTGATATTATAAGTTGTTTTTGTTTCGTTGTTGTGTGTTTTGCATTGAAAAAAAATAGAGTAAGCGTAATAATTTAAAATGTTTTTTTAACTTATTAAACGAATATTTAAGAAAGACGAGCCTTGCTTAAGAAACTAGTTTAGTTTTAAAATTAGAATCCAGAAGCCTGCAACTTTATTGTTGCATTTTCGATTCGAAATGTCTAAAAAACACGAAGTTTTCAATTGGAAACCTTTCTGTGATGTGTTCAAATTTCGTACTGTCTGTCTGTATGACGATTAATCAAAACTAGCCCAGTTAGATGTTTTGATACTACGTAATAGAAAGATTTTTGTCAATTAAATAGTTAGATGAATCGAAAGCAACAATAGGTTGATACGAATAGTACGATTTGTCAAGGGACATTTTATAGGTGCCTTTCATAAAAACGTACTTATAATGACTTATTTAATAGGAACTTGTAAATTGTAGTGTTCTTTTAAATCCATCCGCTGAATAAATCCAGACTCAATATCGGTCTAAAATTAAGACTAACGTATTTTGTAGCCAAAGAGTAGATAAGTTGAAAATAAGACTTTGGTGAAGCCAAAATACATTAAAATTGTATTGCAGACAATACTTTGGTTACAAAATAATTCTAACTCCACATTAACTATTACCTAATAATCCCGTTTTTGAGTATTTTTTTCTCAATATAAATATCGACATTTCGTTCGCGATCCCGTGGCCATACGAAAAAAGCTAGTCATTAGAATTACATTGTAAATTTAATGTTACTTACAATAAATTAAAAATGTATTTACAATTATAGAACCCCTTACTTTTAAAGGGGACAAAACTAAAATTGTGGCCAAATTACTCTTAATGAGATCCAAATATATATACACGGTTTTATTAGATTTAGATTAAGTAAGGATATTATGATTAAGTTGTCAATTTGTAGCTAACAGGATTCTGGCATATAACTAAATAAAATGAAAATAACAATATTGACTATTCTAAAACGAATTTAGAGTTTGGTCAACTTTTTGGTTCCTATACAAATTTTCAGCCTGACAGAATAAGATGTTGATCCTAAACAGGCTTGCACCCTCTTTTCAGTTGTAATACATTCGAATGAGTCACCATTGAAGTCGCCCTAAAGTATTTACTAAAATAAATAGGACATAGAATATAGTAGTAAACGTAGCAATAAACGACAAGCAATAAATAGTTAAAATAATATAGTAATAAACAGCTTTAGTGAAGCTAGAATTGGTACTGAGTAGTTTGATCCTATATTCGTAATAATTCGCAGAATATTTTTTCTATAGAAGATAAATACTGGACTGGGTTCTATGTAAGAAATTTGATCTAATATAGTGAAGCCATTTGGTACAATTGATACATAGCTATTACAAAACAAACTATAGAGGTAAAATTATTATAACAGCTATTAATAGTTCAACTAGGCAGAGAGGCGAGAATTAGTCAATTGCTAGCTATAGTAATTATTAGAAATTACGAAGAAGAAAACTGAAATAGTGATGTCATTTAAGGCTTGAATGTATTCGGGATACCAACTAAATTTCGTCGTAAACGAAAACGTGACGCGGGAAAATCGACTAACGATGACGAATAACAAGCTTATTGGTGCCGAAAATTCTAGACTGTGATTAAAATGTTCATTCTGGACGTGTCTTATATTGAAATAGTTGTTTTTGTATGATTGGCAAATGTGCACATTAAGTGCTGAAGGAAAGAGATAATAATTATTACGTATTTGTATAAAACAGACATGTTTAGAGATCAAAGTTGTTATGTAATGGCAAAATTAAGAATTGTGACGAATAAGATACTAAAGGGATAATATTTGTTGACAGCGTCGGTAGAATTGGTAGTATTTTTTATTACTAGCTTTGCAATAGTTCATATGTGACGGACAAACAGTATTACCGGGGGTAATGCAGATGGCTGTATATGTTTGGTTCAAGACAAGATAACACGTTACTCGACCGAGTAATATGTTTGTTTGGGCATAAGAGTCGTTTAATTCTTTAATTAGCACCATTGTTACTATATGGAGTAATAATTGAAAGCCTAAACATTATGTGCCTTAGATACAACAATATTGTATATTTATGATGCGTTCTATACAACGTGCTAACTAGAAATAAATGATTAATTACTGAATATTATTTGAAAGCCTGGAACTATTATACCTTCATTGTTAGACTTCATTTTTGCAAAGGCTTGTCTATGAATCTCTTACAGTTTTGTCTTTCCCTACATCGCTGATTTCCTATTTCAGTTAGATAATATTTAACCCAATTATTTGGGATGATTTATATGTCTTCAATTTTGTTAACTTACACGTAATTAATTTTTTTCTAAATTGTCTTCGTCTTTTTCTCCAGTCACCAAAATTATGTTGTATGTTATCGAAATTAAAAAAAAAACCTGGGCACCCAGCAGTCTGGAAGTTGTTTTCGAATCCAGAGTTTTACTGTAACCCCTCTTCTACTAATTATTATAAAAATTAAGTAACGCTTCCTTGCGTAGTTTTGCTGAAATATAAATACTTCTAATATATTCTATAATTTTAGTAATTACCTACATTATACCCACTTATATACTTTACTGGCATGTATATCTAATCTACGCAACTTTTGAATTAGGCTCGCTTTTATTTTGAAACTAGTTAAATTTTAATTGTTGCGAGGCTTCTTAATATTATACCACATCTATTCTGTACTAAGTAAAGTTTCACAATTTTCGACCTTGTTTAAAAAATATTTATTGAAGTTTAATGAAACACAAATCCGTCTTACTACTAAGTTTTTTTTTGGATTTCTGAATTAAAATAACATACGTAACTAATTCTTAATTATAAGGATAATTAACCCATAGAAAAATACTCCTAGTTATGAATTAGTTCATCGATTCTGATGTGCAATTATAAATTGTTTAGCGAATTTATTAATTATTTTAGTGTATTATGATTGTGTCCATGACCATTTTTGTCTGTAAATATCTTTCGGAGTGTATTTATATAATTCTTTTTGTACAATTACCTAGTAGTTCGCGAAGTTTTGAGTTACAATTATAATGTTTGTCTTTAATCATTTTTACATATTTCTATAGTTTTTTTATGTTTTTAAATTTGTGTTTAAACTGAACATGTATGAATCAAATAACTTGTTTTTTAAATGATCGTTGAATAATATGAAAACACCAATAATTAAGGAATTTGGAAAATAGTTATTTGATTTATACATGCGTAATAATAAACTAAAGATAGACTTGTAAAAATGTTATAACATGTATTTTTAACCTATACATAGTAAGATATTTATAGAATTTTAGTCGTTTAATTATTTCGAACGACTTGTTATAAAGAAAATTGGTGCTTAAAGCTTAAAACAAATATGAAACGGCACGATATGGTGTCGTGTGTGTATTGTCATGGTGGGTCGAGCATTTTGACATAGCATGCGTTGTTATGCTCGCATTTCGGGCCTAATTGTTTATCATGTCGTAGTTTTGAACAAAAAATAACTTCTTCATTTACTTATACATAAAAATATATTTTAGTTGAAAATGTTTATTATTTCATTTTATTTGTTTACATTACCAGATTCTGTTATACATCGTAAGCTTAGAAACTATACCAATTACAAAATAATAACTATCAGATTTAAATGTAAAAATGCCCTATTTATTTTATTATATTCATTATTCTAAATAATAATGCTTGAATTGAACGAATTAAAATTGTAAAAGATCGTTCGAAATTGAACGCCATGACAAGGTTACATCTTAAGCTACGCACAAATCGCACGCACAGATAAAATATAGAATTTAACTTACAAAATGGCCGATGACACATAAACAATTTGGCGCGCAAATGCAAGCAATTATAATAATGTAGGTAAACTTTGCTCAATATCGATGAAAACTGAAAGTGTTACAGTTGATGCAATACAAAGAAACAAACAACAGTTGCGTTTTATTTCTGTTTTAGACGTGTCCACGAACTCGTACGCGTGAGAGGTCCCGCGTAAATCCCGATTTCGCGGGAATCCCGGGATAAAAAGTAGCCTATATTTTGGTACAAAATCAGAGGTTTTCGACCAAAATATAGCTATACTCCGATTTTTAATTCGATGCAGTAAAATGACATTTGCTAATGTCACTTTTTGAAATAATGTTGCCAGATTTTCAATAATAGTGAAAACTTACACGATTAACGAACGATGTTTTGATAATTCGATTATTCTTTTCTCGATATGTCTATTATAATGTATGTTAATAAAATATAATTCAAATTCAGAAAACAATACGGAAAGGTTATTAATTTAAAATTATATAGTAGACGAAAAATAATAAACACCGGTGCATGCATGCTTTTAGTACATAACATGCACTAAAAGCGCTTAATAATAAAAAATCTAGGAGATTATTGATATCATTCGTATTTTTATGTGTAGTTATTGATCCTGTAATAACTTCATACATTATTTTAGCAGTTTGCTAAATTATGCGAAACGATTATAATCCGATTAATATTTTCATCAAATCGAATAATTTGTGTCCAGGTTACATCACTATTTTTGTGATAATAAAAAACGGTAACACTGGAAATGTCATTTTACTGCATCGAATTAAAAGTCGGAGTATACGCTACTTTTTATTTTCTTACTTTCAGTGATATTCCCATAAAGGTGGGTAGGTATAGCCGTTTTGGAGATTAGCCCGAATAAAAAGAAAGATAGACATATAACTCAATGCAGACTTAATAAAAATATATTCTAGTCCTTTTATTATAGGTATAGCTTCTTATTCCTAGTTCTAAAAACACCCAGATTGAAAATAGAAATTTAGACTCATTCAAAACACTTCGCTGGGAATTGAACCCGGGACCCTTTAAAAGCAGCTCGGCACGACAACTAATGCGTCATGGTGTGGTTAGGCTGAGCATAAAAAAATGTATAACCCCATCCACACACCCCATTCTCCCCTAGCAACATAGCTGAGCCCGTAATTGGGTTGGTTTTCCGTCTGTAATTAAAAGGGTGAAGTTGACATGCTTTTGCATAAGGTCCATTTAATACTATATTACGAGTATTACCTTGATTTATTATTTTATACTGCAGTAATCATGAAAAAAATGTGGTCCAGACAACCTGACGTCAGAATGTCTGACCACTTTCTTTTCATGTTTTTTCACTGCTCATCGAGGTACTAAATAATTTAATTTAGGTACCAAATAGTACCAAAAAGGTACTAAATCTTGACAGTCTCCAAACAAAGAATTTCTGACGCTAACATGGAATAGCTACACATTTTACTATAGTAGTGGAAAATTGTATACCCGATTTGATGTGGAATGGTTGAAGAAAGTCAATAAAGCCTAAAGCATACTTACTTCACCGCTTGTCCAGTGTGGATTGGTGGTGTCAGCTACCAACCGTAAGTATCCGAGGTTTGTAGGCCTTTTAAAGGCATAAAATTTAATGTTACGGAACAATCGGAACCGACGGCTTTGAACCCTTGGAAGCACGGAAGCGCTCAAGGTTGTACCACTTGGTCACCCATCCAACTACAGACCGCGCGCGCAGTTGCTTAAGGGTCGATTCAGACATATCAGTGAAGTCTCAGTTCCGACACAGTACCGGCAAATTTTTCATACATTCTCGGCATTGTCAGTGCAGTGTCAGTGCTGACAACGCCGAGAATGTATGAAAGATTTGCCGGAACTGTGACGGAACGGTGACTTCACTGATATGTGTGAATCAGCCCTAACTTTGTCGATTACTGAAGAGCCACCTATTACTATTAGCTAGGACTATTAGCACTTCAAGATAAAGGTTAGTTAGTATACGAATACTGAATAATGCACATTTTAGGCCCAAATCCCCGATTAGATAGGTACTAATTCTGTGCCTCCTGTGACAAATGATCTAAGTCGAGTTGTACCCTTTTTGTGATTTTAACATAGAAGTTTATAGAAAAAAATTACGATTTTATTGGTCTAACTCACGTTCTTCTATTTGCCATAGTTTTGGAGATAATTTTGTGCAAACTGATATAAGTGCACAGGTTTTGTGATATAACTGCACCAAATTTTCACTGCCGCCCAAGACAACTGCATATTATTATCTATAAATAACGTTAGAATACGACTCAAATGATGGTTAGTCTAATTAGCAGTGTTCTGGGAAACGAGCGCCTGATTTTGGTATTTTTGACGTCGATCAATATTTATCTTAAACGTGTCTCAAACGTGTTTAGAGTTAAAGTTTTAGAGTTAAAGTTTTTGACACGTTTATCTAGGTAAGTATTAGCATAATTAAACTAGTTAGTCATATAGGGGCGACCTAGAATACTCACCTTACTTCCACAACTGCGAACAGGGTGCCATGAGATACGAGGGCTGATACCCAGCTGGCTAGCTATCACTCTCTCGCCTAAGGAATCGCAACTCCCAGAAAAAAATAGTTTAATACCCGTGTTAACAGTTCAATTAAGCTTGTAGGTAAACAAAATTTACTTACGGCATTTTAAATCCTTGCCGCGAATCTGTATACCTTAATTACAAGGGCGGAAAGCTGTTATTTGTGTGGGATCAATTGAAACGTATAAATAATTCTACATCGATGAGTTGTCAGAATAACGGCAGCAACCGAGCATACAGCTCCACCTTCCCCTGCCGCCCATGATAACAAGTTCTATTTGTGATCTAGAACAAGACTTAAATAGTGAATACGATTTTTAGAACCAAATACCTAGTAGGTACCTCGATGGTGTTAGAATATTAGTTGGTTAGTGTGTTAATAAGTGTGAGGATTTGGACAGGGACTATTAGTCATAGTATCTAAGTCCTGTTAAGTAGTTGTTAGTAATAGACGCTCACATTTGGCTATCACTACTTGAGAGTTATTTTGTCTTTGCCCTTCTTTATTGCTCGGTCACTTACCATGAGGTAATTCGTCTATTCTTATCGTACTTATAATGTATCCAACCGCCATGAAGTAGGTATTGAGCACTCATATCCAATAAATCGAAGTTCTCATGCGATCTCTAAATATCAATAGTCGATGTAATGTCACGCGACAAGCCTGCAAAACGTAAGGATTTTTTAACATCTAAACAACTCACACAAACTGTTTTTTCTAAAATAGACCTTAGTACAAAGAACTAGAGCTTTATTTTAAAAGAGAGAAAATGGACTTGTCATCCTATTCCATCGAAAACGCAAAGAACGGATAATCGACGCCTAGCCTTGTGCGATATCGATTTTAGCAGGGGCTGCTGTATTTTAAGCTTGCTATGAGACATTCTCTATCCCTTTTTGGCTTCCATTAAGAAGACGTATGTAAGAAGGAGACCGGTATACGTCACTTGTTTCACGCGGTTGGTTTCGCGCGGCGTTACCATGACAACGGGTCGTTCGACGAGGGTGAAGATTTCCGATATTGTAGGATCGTAGTTATCAATTTTCGATATTATTCTGGGTCATTTTAATTATCACCGTAAATTCGTGAACATAGATTATATTATTGATATTCCATATTTAGAAGTTAAAATAAATCGGTAAGTGTACAATATTAGTATTTACCTGCGATCTTAATAAAGATTTTTGTGTTGATTTTGTTACATTTTTGGTATTGTTAATTTTACTTCAGGTCCACAAACACTACAAAATATTTTTACTACGAAAGTAACATAAAGAGTACTTTATAGTTTATAGTTCATCACGCTCTGGCCAAGTCTGAATTGGAGGACTTCACACCTTTCTAAGAACTCTTTCTTTCAATTGTGCATGTTTTTATTTTAACTGTGTGCATGTAAGTAATAATGTTTGTTGAATGTTTGTAGTTTTTGTTACAAAAAGGGTAAGATTCATTCAATTTACGAATCCTGTCTTTTGAAGGTGGAGCATAGAAGTGGAGCATAGGGATAGTAAAATGTGAGAAAATTGTATAGTATTTTTCTACATTTACATGAAAATCGAACATGATTTACCTACATTTGAGTTTAACAAAGATTTCGTCTAAAATAACAAAAAATATATTTTCGTTTATTAACTTGTAATGGAACCCAAACCGGGACCTTTCGTTTAGCCAATAAAGCATATGAATCAAAATGCGATAAATAAATGGTAGAAGATAAATGAATGGTAGAAGTAATTTAAAGATTTAAAGGAAATAAGGTTTAGCCATCGATCTTAGCGTATACGAGATAGTTATAGTAACTATACTTAGTTCTGTCTGCCGTTAGATTCATACCAAAACAAACTAAGCATGAAGGTTTAAAATATACCATAGGTACTTATATCAAGTAGAAAATATATACGAATCCGGCACTTCCTTTAGGGATGCTTTGAAGCCAACTTCCTCATCTAGCACATTTAATAACCCGAAACCTTACAAATATATTTCATATCCTCAAACCAGTTATGGCAGAATGAATGCAACACGATATCTTTCACCACAGGGTTAAAGAAAAAAAAGGTCAATGCACCCGGAAGTTCGGTGAGTGGCACGAGCTACACAGGTGTGCGGTCGATACGATCGATTTTTGAAAAATCGATGTGACGTCACGCCAAGATGGCGGCATGCGCGTGCGCTACGCAGCTGTCATTTCAACATGTTATGCTAATCGAATAGGGTGCTATACTGAGGGGTGATAAGGTATTGTTCTAGACACGCGAATATGCATAGTGCCGCGCTGAATATTTTTTATTAATAGGGCTGCACCAGTCGTTTTTTTCGATAAAACGCGTTGGTTGTAATTATTCCATGGTGACAGTAAAGCAGATGTTATGTTTAAATAAATGAATAAGATAATTGTCTATGATAAAAATAAAATGCAGACGTAGCATTCAGTGTTGAGACCATATTATATAAAAATACCACAATTCGAGGATGATTTTTTCAAAAATATGTGTTTTATGAACTCAGTTCGCAAATACCTAATACTTACTCACATTTAAAATGTTTTACTAATAAGTGCACCCCACAGTTTCTTGCGCCTAAGTCGAAGTTAAAGTTGCGTGTCTGGTTGTCAGTCGGTTGGCAATATTCAGTAATTTATTAGGTACAGATGCCATAGTGGCTGAAGTACAGTCACACTTTGTGAAGTCATTGCAACAGGCAGTGATAGCGGTTTCAACGTTGGTCTCCCCTGCACTTTCAAAAGTTATGAGCTTAATTATTAAATGTCTCTTGCTTTTTTATTCAAAAACATTGCAAGAAAGCTTGCTCAACTGGACAACACACACGAAAAGAACACACATTTTAACCGAGAACAAAAATTTAAAATCATCAATAAAATATTCGACTAGCTGGGAATCGAAACAAGCATGTACTCTTGGACCGGTGATCTGGCATAGTAACATAATCCCTACACCAGCAGGAGCTTTCCTTTATCGTTACAACATCCTGGTCTTCCGGAATTGGTTTCAGAATTCGAGGCTCAAGACAGCAAACCTACCATCAGTCTAGATATTCCGTTGCTAACTCTTAACAAAAAAAAAAGAAACTAGTTTGTTACTAAATCCGTATACAAGTGAATGACACCTACGCCGTACACTATAAGCTTGTGAGCAGCAAAGTTTATTTAACCTCAAAAAAAAGCTTTCCTAGCAAGCTTGCTACTCCCATGGCATTTTACCTAAATGAGTTCTCTATCAGCACTGTAACTTTATCTGTAAGTCGACTTTTTATCTTCTATTTATTTTTTGAGTCAATTCATATAAACAAATTTAAAATTATTTATTCGTGTCAGTATCATTGAGATTTTTATGTAAGCCATTTTTACTTTAGTTTACCTCAAGAGTACACACATTGGTACATGATTCATCTGAAATGGTAGAGCCGTTTCTGAGATTAGCGGCAATCACACAGACTAACAAATAAACCGACAAATTCTAATCATCGACTTGTACGATTTATTGCTCAAAAATTACCCTACCTAGTTATAGGTTTTCTTCAATATCTTCCACAAATATGTATGTACAGACATTGATCTTCTACAATTTTTACGAACGTATAGATTTATAAATACATTCTTCATAACAATAATTCGTCATAAAATATTACATCAGTCAGCATGGTTACAATATTTGAGGTAACAGCTACTGTTCCGTGTAGGCGGCGTAGGGGACGCTAAACTATAAAGGGACGTGTGGGTGGTATGTCGATACCGACCTACTCCTAACTAGAAGACCTACGTCTAACTAGAATAAAACTTAGTCTATAGATAATATACCTAATTATCTCGCAATCGAGTGGATAAATAATCGATATCCTTTTACAATGAGAGTTTTGGATAAATGAAAGTAATATTTTTATTTGTATGGGTATGGTAACAGAATAATGAAGTGCCCTGAAATAACACATCATATATTTATACTACCAAATTCGAAAAATCTAGAAATATTTTTTATTTATCAATATTAATATCGGCTTTCCATATTAGGCGGAGCGCTCCGCCTCAGTGGAAACGCACCCTAAATTCTTTATTAGTTGGTATGTAACAAGATAGATGTTGAAAAATCTCGTTATTTTAGGTTAGGTACTTGCATTGAGAACTAATTCATCTTTGGGATTTATCTGGTTACTTTTTTACATATTTAGGTGTCTACCTAATTCCGTACAAGAGATCAGTCCTGTGACTTATAGACAGTGGAGGCATAATAATAAGTTCCCAAAAGGGCGACAAAGATAACGTAAAAGGACAGTTAAAGATGTAATATATTTTTATCGATAACCAACAGTTACAAGACATCACTAGTAGCCCTTTGTCGGGGCCAGGTGGCGCGTGGGGTCATTCGACCCGTCTAGAACACGTACCTTTTCAGGTCGTCGCTTTTACATTTTGCACTTTAGGTTCTAATTATGTCTTTATTTCCTCATTTGAAACCTAGATTGGTTTTTGAACTAGTACTGTGTGTAAGCCTTTTTAACACGTATTACAATTGCTAGTCAAGTACTGGCTGAAGAGTTAGTTTGAGGTTGCTCTATTTTTATACATCTATAGAAATATTTTTATTTTATTTGCAAATCAGTGGTTAAGTGTAGTATCGATAGACATGTTACGTATACGTTTGTTTTATTCTTTGTAACTATATAAGTACGTGGTATGACTATGCTTCATAAAAAAATTACAATGCTGCCCTTATAAGCACATGGGGCCTTTGGTGGTAATTAAGTAAGTATGTAAGGTGGTAAGTGATCATCACTGCCTATCTATAACCATCTATAACACTTCAGTCGATACAAATACATTGCTGAGAGGGAAAACTCTTTACATTTAATACAGATTTTGCAATCAGTAGGACCGAACCAAATTAATTTTCAATCATTTCTGAAGCTAGGTACTACAGCCATGCATATTCGAATTAGGTATGTAAATAAGATTTCTGTTGGTTCGGCTGGAAGTTCCACTGCGAGGTAGGCAGCAAGTAGCCGAGTGACAGCGATATTTGAACGAGGGCACGATCTGCACCACGTCAAACAAAACATTCTTTACATCGCCACAATTCCTTTTGAAATACCTTCCATTGCAGATTTAGTTCCACCGTCGATAAGACGTGTATAACTTAGACGGCAATAGACTTCGTCCATCAAGCAAGAGCATTGGACAGTACTTGTATCGCCGCATGGTAGGTTAAGGGTGCATTGTAGAGTGTTCACGTCACACAGCCAGGGCAGACGGCAACATACAGAGTAATACGAACCGAAGCACTTTAAAATAGGAGCTATTTCAGCGTGCTCGGCTAGTGTGATAGACCTTTTGTTGTTTGAGCTGTGAAAATAGGGGTGTTTGCAGGACGCGGACCGAGGGGACGGAAGGGTGCGTCGCGCAGGCGTGCTTCAGTCGCCCGCGCGACCCCGCCGCCGCCGGCCGCGCGCCATGGATGACTCAAGGATCCGAGACCGCGCGCCGCTCACCGTCATCGTTGCGCCGAGCAACGTATCGCCCCCTAGGCTCTCCCCTGCGGACCTCCTCCCAGACGGAGATGCGGCGTTCCACCCGCTCGCGGCCGTCAACGGACGGCTCACCCCGCCCGGGCTCGAGCCAGCCAGCTACGCCACGCTCACGCCGCTCCTACCTCTACCGCCTATCAGTACGGTATCCGACAAGTTCGCCTACCACGCTGGAGGGACCTTCACCGTTATCCAGCAGCAACAGTCATATGCGTCGCTCTCCCCAGCGCCGTACAATGAGCCTTTGTCCCCACAGTCTGCCTACAGCAGAAGAAGCGCATCTCCCAACTCTTTCGAGAGGAGGTCTCCTACCCCGCCGATACCCAGTCCGGGATTGGATATCAACGCGGCGTTATTAGCACGAGAGGAACAAGTCATAACCCAAGTACCGATACAAAATGACACGGAAGAGATCAACACTAAAGAATTAGCTCAAAGGATAAGTGGAGAGTTGAAGAGGTACTCAATACCACAAGCGATATTTGCACAGAGGGTCCTCTGTCGGTCGCAAGGCACGCTCAGCGACTTGCTACGGAATCCAAAGCCATGGTCCAAGCTAAAATCAGGGAGAGAAACATTTAGGCGGATGTGGAAATGGCTACAAGAACCCGAATTTCAGAGAATGTCGGCGTTAAGGTTAGCAGGTACGATGCATGGCTTTTTTAATTAACAACAACTTTCTCTTTATTAATAAGTATTTCATTCCCATCATTTTCAAATGTTTATTGAGATATATCATTATTCAGTACAGTCATAATGTTTTTATATATCTAGTACCTTCCTACATTAATATTTTTTAACCTAGGTCTCTTGGCTTCTCATATTTTATTGCGAGAAATAAATAAATTCGTTGTCATAAAATAAATTCGTTGTCATAATTGCGCCTTTGTACAACACATCAGTCAGGTTGGTGATATCCCAGACGCAGACAATTCAGTCCAATGGTGGTCCTGTTTACTGGACGTCTTTTGTCATTCTAATGTCCTGATGACAGAATACTTCACAAGACACATCTACCATTCATATATTTTTTCCTTTCTAATACAGAAGATTTAGTTATGAGTATATTCATCAAGCAAGTTAGTGTGTGTTACTATCTTGGTCGTTTCAATTGTTCAATTTCCAGATGTTAAGTTACAGAAAAGAAAAAACTGGCTGACTGAATGTTTTGGAGTAGGTACTTACTGAGTTTATTTCTCCGTATGGCTTTTGAACTCTACAACTTTACTCTACTCTCTTTTGGACTAAGCGTTTTTTTATAGGAATACTGTAAACGATCATGAATATTGTAGTTTAAAGGTAATCTTAGTTTTTTATTAACCAATAGCCTAAAAGCAATCTAAAGTAATCTAGTCTAATGGTTTGAATTGTTAAGCTGGTGTCTTTTACAAAAGTTTGGTTTTCTTCTTCCATTCTATAAAGGCTGGAAAGACTCTCCATCGTCAACTCAGACACTCATACAGTTCTCTTTATTATAGCCTTTGCAATGTCATGTCTTTGAGTATGGACATATACATAAATTATATCCAGAGTAAGTTTTAGGTAACTCCTTAATTTTTTGCGGACTCGAGGCCAATTTAGCATCATAAAAGCTTTCTATGATGCTTTATTAATTTCCAGTTAGTGTTGTTATTAGTTTTTGAACACTAAGTGTGGCAATCCTACGAAGGCCGCAATTGCTATTGGTATGCAAATTGTCGATAGGCAATGAGAGATAAGGGCCTACTTACCCCAATGAAAGATAATGACTATCTTAGTTAAATTGTTCGCAGTTAAATGTGTTTCATGCTAAACACCGCAACCGCAAGGTAGACAGGATATGTTTCATTTTTTCTTGGTATATGAAACTAGTGCTAGAACTAGGGCTTGGAAGTATTAAAGAAATACTATTGTAAGTGTCCAAAGTAAAAGAATATATTTATTTGGTCCAAAAGATTTGATTGTTTTTAATACTTTGCAAAGAAATTACTTCTATCGGTACAAAGTTAAACAAATACCATTATATAAGACGTGAAAAGAGATCACCTATAATTTTTGTAATGTATTTTCAAATGGAGCTTAATAAAAGACGAATATGATTTTCTTCATCTAAAGTTGTGCTACGTACTTTAGGTTTTGAAAACTTGACAAGTACTACATACTGTATGTAAGTTCTCAAAAAATTATGCGAAATAAAAAATGATATTCTTGTAATGTGCACACATGCAAGAAGATAATAATATATTTACAGATATAGTAAACTAATAACAAAAATTCTTATTGAAGGTATGATTACAATTTTAATGCTAACAAAAGTCATTACGTATATCCCGTCTCTCAATTCATTTTCCAAATTCAAACAATGAAAGTACAAAAAAAAACCGATATCAAAACAGTGCTGCACCCGTTGTTTACCGTACACAAACAACCGACGTCGGTCGTCAGCTGAACTCATCGATTTGTCGACAATCGATGCCGGTCGTATCGCGGGGTCGATACGGCACGTCACTAAGCCCGTTCGATAGCGCCCGGTTCGAATCGAACGCGTTACGTAGGCGCGTTAGATAAACATACGTTTTGTAACTTAAGGTTACTTTTATGTAACTTTTATTTAGGGTGATTGTTCCAGTGATAGACACTGCGATATTTGACGGTAATAATAGTGAAAGAGACATAATGTGGGTCTTTTTATTACCAATGTTCAGTGTTCAAGTTTCAAAAATAATAATAATGTTTCCTAAGAATTCATTAGAATATTATTAATTCAACACTGGCACCAAATTTATTATTACATTATCGTATTGTCAGCCTTATTTAAATAAACTAGAATTAGAATATAATGTACTGAATTTTTAAATATTTAGTAAACTTGTCTAATTAAAAAATATCATAAATAAAGGTGTTCATTACTAGTACAACATTACTATTAATTTATTTAATTTTTATAACTTCAATATTATTTAATTTCTTTAACAATTGGAAAATAAATTTTGTTTTCAAAATTCTTTTCATGTCTATCAGTGGCCAGTACGTATGACTTGAAATTTATTAAATCGTGTGATGATTTTATTTTGATGATGTTTGGTGTCGTATTGTGATTTCAGTTCTAGTTTTAGATTTTACCTTGAACGTGTGGCGTGTTGTATTTAGACAGTTTTGATTGCATGAATGTTTGTGCCGCGTGATTTTTCATCGTCTATTTTATTTATGGTCAATAATTCTGTGTGTGTTTTTGGTACAATTACCCTAAAATATTATTCTGTTATTGTTTTAAACGTTTGATGTATTAAAGTGAATGAAATCCCAAACGTAAAGGTTAAAAAGTTACAATCCTGCGCTCACACTCATTCTAATTATTAAAAATGTTGTGCGTTTATGTAATTAATGATCAAGGAAAATGTTGTGAGGAAACCTGCACACCTATGAGTTTTTCGTAATTTTCCGAAAATAAGTTCTATTGAATATTCTAATATGCAGTTTTTGGAAATTACAAGTGCATGCAGTATTCGACACTAGGCTTCTCTTTGAAAGTACAATATTGAAACCTCTTTCACTTTCGTACTTTAATTTTGGATAATGCATTCTTGGGTTATTCTCTCTCTTATTAGTGATGTAGACTCTACATCACTAATACTAATACTCTACATTGTAGAGTACCTATCTTGAACATGGATCGATTTTGGAGTGAGATCAGTTCTTTAGAAGGTATTTGAGCTATTTCGATTGCCCACTGTTCTTTTAACTGGCCAATGAAAACCCTCGTTTAGCTTCGGTAACTTACATGTTTTCTCGTTTTTGCAACATGTTTCATCGGAGCTCCGATGTACGACGTAACATGTTTTATCGATAAATGGACTATTCAAGTTCAAGCCACCAGTAGTTCTTGAGAACAGCCCGTTCAAAGAAAAAAAAAACAAATTAGATGATTATTTTAAAGACAAAACTACTTGGAAATTCTATCCATAAAGAGTAGTAAGTGCAATCTGTAACAGTGAGTAGGAAAAATAGCTTTTTGGAAGTTTTTTGTCGCTATTTCTTTCAAGACAACTGAATACCCAAAATTGATGAAAACTAATTTGTGGTGGTTGGTTTTGATCTGAATATTTCTTTCGAATTGAATCATTTGCGTCCAGGTTACATCACTATTTTTGAGATAATAAAAATTGGTAGCATTGAAAATGTCAGTTTACTGCATCGAATTAAAAGTCCGACTATAACGGTAGGGATTTGTTAAAGCGACGTATTTAGACTTTCGAAAAGTGTATATAAAAACGAATTTCAAACATATGTAGGTAGTTCATTTAATTTCTGGTAGGCCATCGTTGTGGATAAAGCCTAGAAATGTATGAAAAATTTCGAGGTCGGTACTAAGTAAGCATTAGTTTTACGATGTCGACGCTGACGAGATACTTCGGCAATACGCCAAATTTCGATTCGTGAGAAAGTTTTTCTCGGTAGTAGGTAAATTCTAAATAACGTCAGTAACATAACTTGTCCAGAACATGTTTCAAATGGATTTTAGTTAACTGTAAAATTTCCTCACTGTAACCCATAACTGTCCTACTTCTGGACATAGGCTTCTTTTCTCAGAATGTGAATATTAAGGCTATAGTCCATCATGCTGGCTAAGTGCGGATTGGCGGACTTCATACACCTTTTAATGGTGTGACTTTGCATTGAACTTTTTTGTGTGTTAACTCATGGTTGAAGTTTACTTATGATCTTTTCGTTCCCGAATTAATCTCTACTATTAAGAAGCGACCATAGCCCAGTCAATTCCTTCGATCCTATGACTATAATCGACAAAGTTAAGCAACTGCGGGCGCGGTTAATAATTGGATGGGTGACCGTTACTGGCAACATTTCTTGAGCTCTTCCGTGCTTCTGAGAGCAAGTATCTAAAGCCGTTGGTCCCGATTGATATCGATACATATAAGTCGTTTAGCCATGTCAGAGACTTTCGGGTGGCACGACATCTTGCGATACAGCGTTGGCCACTAACACCTCCACCAATTCGAACCGGAGCAGCGTGGTGGAGTATGCTTTAGGCCTCTTCTATAATGACGAGAGACCCGTGCTCAGATGTCGGCCATTAATGGGTTGTAGCCATATTAAAATTCTTTATATATAATATATAATGCGAAAGTAAATCTGTCTATGAGGCTTTCGCGCCTACACCTCAGAACCGATTTTAATGAAATTTGGTACATAATAGAGTTCATCTTGAAAGGATATAATATATTGTTAACGCAGGAAATTATCTATTAACAGGTTTAAAAAGGTACTTACAAGGACATAATGTAGTCAATCTAGATAGGTATTCACAGTTACAAAAATTCCGATCCAGCTAAAAATTGCTAAAATTGTTCAAACCAAAGTTAAAAATATGTATATCAAAACTCCCCATAATTTCGATAAGTGGAAAAAAGTTATTTGAGTTCAAAAGTAAAAAAAGGGTTTAGAAGTTTGATATTTTGTTTTTGATTAAATTTTGAAAAAAATTACCAATTTTTAGCTGGATGTGAATTTTTGAACTGCACTTAATTATTCTTTGGTCTACATAGTTTGACCGGGGTAACTTAATATTTTTGTAATAGTCGGTACCCTTAACTTTACTTACCCTTTTGATTTTTTTTAATAAACAAGTTAGAAGTCCGGCACCGTCAGTCGATCTTTTGACGCACATACCTACCTATACTCGGCCAGCGGCTATTTTATTGACGACCCCGTAGCCCAGTAAGTAGTGGTTGTGTCCCGGATAGGGCAGATTATGGGACAGTCAATTTGTTCTCAGGTAGTGGGTGCTAGTGATTTTATTTATGTTGATCATGCCACACACGACGTTGGGAATTCTCATATAGGCTAAATATTGTTTTTTGTAAAGCCGATGATAAGATAAGAGATAATGTCGATGGAGACATTTTGTTATTTGAGTCATAAGAGTAGCTACTGTTTTCAAATAAAATGGTGTACCTACTTACTATTATTAATAACAACAAATATTAACTAATACGACTAAATTGTGTCTTGTTGGACCGTTACAATAATTGTCATGCGCAGCGGCGGAAGGGTTGTGCTGCATTGCTGTGTTAATTCCATTAAGAGTAAAAGTAGAAAAAAAGTAAATATTTAGTTTCATTAACAGATCTGTCAATTCTTCAGGCAAAAAAATGTTTTGTATTTAATCTGCAATTAAGCATGGTATACGGCCTGGATCTCTACCATTGTGAGATGACACCTGCGCCCAACAGTGGAACAGAATATTTTTTGTTACTTTTGTTTGAAGGGATTCGTTTTAAAAATAATATAAAATCTTAGTATCATTTTTCAAGTTAACCTAACTTCTTGAAATAAGTGGAAGTTGAGTTGAAAGCTTCCGTCGCATAGTTCCTACATACATACAGGTCAAGCTATTATAAGCGTGTTAAAAATTCAAGCCCTTTTCTATAAACCACAAAAAAACGTGGAGTCGCATTTAGTGGATTAGAATACTATAAAAATATAATTTGTCATATTAAACGTCATTAATTCGGTTATAAGATCAATAGTAAGGTAAAATGTAGCAAATCCCCATTTTTAAGTTAACTTGCATGAGGATCCCCTTTGGGACTTTTTGTTAAATAATTACTTTTTTACGATATTAGCTACCGAAACACGTATTGTGTGAAACTTCTGGCATACCTATTTTCGTTCAAGAAATACAAACAGATAGAGAGTAAAATATATTAATGGGGTTCCCATTTGTTACCCTTTGGGTACGCAAACTTGAAATGAAATAAAAACTCCTTAAGATGAATTTTGTGGACAAGAATCTAATAACAAACCTGATAACCACAAAAATTCGAAAATTTCCTTCCTTATGGTACACATAATGATTAAAAATTTATTATGCGTTTACATAGGAAGAAAAATTGTGCTTTTTGATACAATATAGCTGTAACCAAATAGAAAGTGACTATTATTATTTTTCACCACAAAAAGCCTATTTTGTTATAAAACTCAAGACAATTATACATTATAGACAGCAGGGGAATTTGAAAAACCTTAAGGTCTGCTTTTTTAATCTATATCTAAACACTTAAAACTAAAAACATCAATCACAAATAAAATCACGACATCGTTGTCCTTTGGCAAAATTCCTAAAATAAAACAAAATGCAGAATACAACATAATGTGTAAATTAAAACATTTCTCACACAGCTAGGAAAGCGGCACATGCCGCCCCCTCGTGACGTCACCCCGCGCCCCTCGCCCGCTGTATCGATCGACCCTCCCCGTGCCGCGCTAGACCGCGCTGTTATGTAGATATTTAGGATCCGTAGCGACACCGGATCGAAATAAAAGTCGATTTTCAAATTCAAAATTCGAATTCGGCGTGATACGTTCTTTAAACACTTCTTTTGTTAATGTTGTTTTAATCTGTATGACCGGAATTTATTGGGAAAATCATTTATAATAGATTAGATAACGATCGTAATAAAATTCTATTTTTAAATAAAAAATACGATTGTTTTTTTGTCCTTTTTTGTTTTAATCTACATGACCAAAGATTAATAGTGCTAATAATAGCAACATTATGGATCACAATCTAGACTTAAACGCGATCTAGACTTAGGCAATATACTTAGACTTTATTAGGTTAATAATTAATGCTTCGTTAGATAAGCGGCACAATAACCTAACTTTCTCAATCTGTGAAAAGACCCGTAGTGGGCCTTGATGGGTAGAGATGATGATGAATGTAAAAAGAAAAAATAAGTATGTTGAATTTGGATTTTATGGAGTAGTCATTAAAATGAATCCCAGGTATTCACTATTATCAAATATTTATGAACAGGTACTATTTATTTTATAAGTTGCTATATAAAAAACTCCAAGGTACGTTCAGAAGTAAAGTCCAGAAATTTTGGAGTTTTCTAAACAGTTATTATTTTAATAACGTTAAAATAATCGGTTGAAAAAGTTTAGAATAAGTATGTAACATTTTTTACAGGCGACCTTACTCCTGTAGGATAGTAACACTATGACCGAATTAGAATGAGACTCTTACCTAACGACTAACTAGACTAGACTATAATATTATTCAAAACAACTAATAAAACAAACAATATTAGTCCCTACTTCAGTCTTCATATCTACTCATGAAATATCCAACTACCACCCTAGCCCCGGTTTAAGTCGTGTAACGTGTTTTGTGTCACAGTTGTCATGGGCGGCAGCGGAAGGGATTATTGCATGATTGTTTACCAAATCCATTAAAAATGGACACATAATTCACTTGTTCTGATTTTGGTACAGCTTAAAATCTTTAACTATTCATCTATGTATCTTGAAGTACCAATTACTTCAAACATATTTAGTCCTCATAATTTCTAGTACCAATTAATTTAACCAAACACTAATTTTACAGATACACCGAACCAGCAAACGATTAAGAGCGACAATGTAAACAACATGCAGCAGGCTTACCAGCCCAGGGAATACCAGGGTGCTCCTGTACCCCCTGGCGCTCCAATGTACCCTGGACCTCCGCCCTCCTGGGATCCACCGGGATACGAACCCGCCGGGGACGTGTCTTGCTTGTGAGTCCTACCCCACTCTTGATTTACTCCTACTCCTGACCTTAGAAATCCAAAATCCTGATCACTTCGGAAAGTTTGGTTTGTTATCTGTCCTTTTTCTTTCCTTTGTATTCAGCGCGATAGGTATATGTTGATCTAGATTAATAAATTAACTAAAACAAAGTTGTTTTAATTTAAAAACGTTACTATTTATAGTATTACTGATGTAATTGATAGTTGACAATTATATAATTGTACTATACCAATCATTATCTAACAATACCAATTAAATTCAGAGTAGGTATAATTATGTTATAATTAATAATCATTGACACTAATATTTAGGCTGATTATAGATTCGTGGCCAATCTTAGCAATAATTAGAGCTCATCTTGCTTAAGTAATCCGATTGCTACACGATCAAATATGTTTCTACTTGGGTTGTTTCACTTTCAGTGTTTCTACTTACTCAATCAAAACATCTTTAACACTATTAATAACTTAACAACGCTTAGCTATTTACTAGTTTAATGATATTTTACTTTAGATTTTACATTTTAGTTAAAACATTTATTTATTTTCATTTATATTTTATCAATAGGACATACAAAATACATGTTTTGTAAAATATTAATGCTACTGTTTTTCTGATTGGCATAATGGTTAGTAGGGATAGAATTCATTAAGGTCGTATGTAATTTGTACCGTAATATTTTATTGCGGGTAGTTAAAAATAATAACATTAAATGCGAGTATATTAGTGTACCTACCAATGATATTTAAAAATCAGTCGTTATGCTTTGTCGGAGGCCTTTCGTCACTTGATTTGGCCACTAACCTCTCCACGAGGTGAAATATGTTCAGGGGCTCCTCATTTATGAGAAAAGGACCTTGATTATGTTATATCCAAACACTCCACACCCATTTCCTAATCTCCTTGGCTGCGTAGCAGTGGACTTGGTTTCTATTGAATGTAACAAATTCTGATAGCTTGTCGCAAAGGTAATACATATATATTATTACGTATTTATTTCATCAATATACCTATAGTTATATTTTTGAGTGTTTTCATTTTATACAGGTCGTTTTGTGACAAGCCTCTGAGAGTGCGTCTGAATGTATTGTTAATATCATTACGTTATGAAAGTGTAAATTACATAGAAATTTGCTCTTCATAGTTGTTTATTTTGGATAGGCAGTATCTAAGTCAGTTGTTATATCATGTATTATATCCGTTATATCTGCTATCATGATACTGCCTAGACAAAGACGGTTCACTGTTATCGTTTTAGTCTTTAATTCTTTTTTAGTAGTAGGTAAGTGTATTTTGTTAGCTTCAAGAAGCCAAGATGAATGTTAGACTGCTACCGCTGCCCCCCCTGTCCTTTTTGTTTTCCCCCGCGCCAGGGCTGACATAGTTTTTGGTATAATTTCATAGGTGCCTGCGAGATTTCAGACCCTTTATTGTTGTTTACATTGTCGCCAGGTATACAATTTTGAATAATAAGTCTATGTTTTAGCGTTAACGACATATTAGAATCAGTTTCTATTGAGTCTTTATTACTTGAATTAAAATTATCAGTTACTAATTAATCTAAATTAGTCTGTTCTGATATGTCGAATTAGATTTTAGCAAACTGTGTTATTGTTATTGATCGAGTGCTGTTTGTTGATGATTTTGCGCTCAAGGAAACTCCATGATTAACATTTCAATGTTTGTGTTTTGATTTGTTATTAGAAGAAAATTATCTGTTTTTGATTTCTAGGTTTTAAGTCTGCCAAAAGTATTCTTTTGAATTTTTACCACTTGTAAAAATAATTCTTAAATTATCAGTATAACTTCAAAAGAAGACTTCAATGGCAGTTTGTGTTTAGTAGCATGGTTGTTGTCCTTAGGTATTGCAAGGGCTTACGGCAATGGTCATAGACCATTCAGCAGATAACGGTGACAATTACGTAGTAATAATCTAATGACTTTTGTTTGTTTCAGCGGCCCAGATTCCTCAGAGAGGCAGTAAGGATCTTTTTATATTTTTATATTTCAATCATTTTCTCGTATTCTTTTAAAATAGACATACTAAGAACATTATTTATTTTTTAAGTATCGTTGTTTGCGTTAGATGAATTAATACTTGCTGTGTTGTGTGTGTGCTTTATGATTCACTCTCTAAACACAATTAATATTATCATTGACGAACATTTCTATTAAAATCTCTGTTAATGTGTTTATTAAGATGTCTCAAATAGCAATACTTAAGCAAAGTAAAAATACTTGGAATTTCAATCACAATTAAATGAAAATAAGAACGTGAAAAAGAATAATGAATTAGAAATAGAGTATAAGTATTGCTTGAACTATATTCAACGATATATGAACGATAGAAGGGAAAAGATTTAGAATAACATAAAGATTAGTAACAAAGTAACTTAAATAGATACGAATTACGAAGGCATATCTAAATAAGTGGATTATTCCGTCATTTCAGCTTGCAAACGCAAGGAGGACATGGATTCGGGTACCCTTCCTTCGCCGAAGAAGCCGCGTTTGGTTTTCACAGACCTCCAGCGGCGTACTCTTCAAGCTATTTTTAAGGTAAATATTGGAATTATTAACTAGTGTAAATGTTATGAATTGATGCCTACCTGCTATATAATGCTCGAAAACAAGGCACTGTAGGTAATAAAGGGCTTTTGGGTATGGTGTTCGGTGACTAAGCTATGGCAAACAAACTTAGTGTTTTTATTTCTTTGTTGTGGCAAGCGCTAGTATTGAATTGTGTCACTTCCTCATGTCCACGATCGCGATTGTATTTCCAAAAATACAACCGTACCAACAAAACAATAGCAATTTAATTGTAACAAACTAGCAAACAAAAATTGAGATTGTAAACATTTATTGGCGCCAGCAAAACCTCTTATTCAAATACAATGTATTTTCCTGAAAATTAAATAAATTTCCACAAAAAAGTTCAGTATCCTATGTCACTTTCCTGACCTTTAATTATCTCGAATATCACATCGTTTTTTATCATCCCTCAAAAGTTCAAGTGTCGTGAGATCTCCGAAAATAAAACAAACAAATGAAATATTATTGTAAAACGAAGCAGTACTAAAATTGTAAATTTTTATAACATTACAGGAAACAAAAAGGCCATCGAAAGAGATGCAGGTGACAATAGCAAGACAGTTAGGTTTGGAGCCAACGACAGTCGGTAACTTCTTCATGAATGCTAGAAGAAGATCGATGGACAAATGGAAAGATGACGATGCTCCATCTACCGATATGGACCCGAACTGCGACAGCCACGATCTAGACCACGTACCCAGTCTAGATTCAGCAGAATCAGAGGAGGATCACGACGATCAAGACGATCATCTCTTGTGACGCCATGTCCCACAGACTCATCTTTTAGTGCTCTGAGAAGAGCTTAGGGTTGTCAATACTGATTCGGAATGTGTGCCCTCCAGCAGCTGCGAACATTTGCTTTTTTCTTAATTATTGAGTTTCATCAATTTGAGAGATTATGTTTAATATTATATTTCATTCTTTGGAATGTTGTCTTGAACATTTAAACGTTTTACTTCATATACTGCTTTATGAACGAAAGAATTAGATTTGCGTGCTTGTTAAATCTATTCATTCTCATCTTTATCAAATTCCTTTATCATTTTCTCCATATCTAAACCTGTAACGATTATTTTACGTCACAGCTGTCTAGAGCGTTCACATTCATGGTATTGACACCTAAAAGTGCGAGTTTTATAGAATTGAAAAGGAACAATAGTGCGAAAGTGTCGTACACGGTTACGGTCCAGGATTGATCTCTCAGTTTATACATTTCTAGTCATCGTAATCGAATAGGCATATGATTATAATTTTAATATTTAGACGTTCTTTTAGCTCAGCGATATATGTTTTTTTTCATTTTTAGTGTGTTTTGAAATCACTAGAGGCTGCTCAAGCAAGATTATCTTTAGCGATAGTTTCAATATATACGATTGGTGTATTTTAATACATGTACAGAATAGTATTATAGCTTACCAAAGTTAGAATAAGGTTTTGTTAAAATGAAAGTTATTTACAGATTTAGAAGGAACATAATTTGGAGCTCCTCGAGTGATTTCATAGGTTTATAGGTAATAGAAAATGCAATAATGACGAGTCATGGTTGGTCGAGAAGTTTAATTTGAAGATTTGACGTTAGTAGGAGTAAATGTCCGATGAAATCGGACGATGGTTGGACAGTTTCTTTTGATAGAGTTGCAAAGTCAATATGTACAAAAATGTATGTTTATTATCATTACTGTATAATAATCATGGTTATATCTCAGTGTCAAGCACTTAGACTGTTTAATAGTGTTATAAATACTAATTTTAAATACCTACACCCAAATAAATTGTTAAAGCTAACAGATGTAAAAGATTACTTAGTTAAAATAGTTTTCCTTTCGGCATAAACAGCCAATTTGGAAAATATTTAGAAGATTTTTTTTGTCATTAATGTACACATTTATAGTAATGATTAAAATATGTATGTAAAGGTATCATTAGTTAACATTTATAAAAAATAAGTACAATATTCATTAAATTTCATTTATTACATGTAAATAAGTTTTGCCAACGTATATGAATGTTTGTTTTAGAGGTGTGTATTATTCAATATTGAATGATATATGCCAGAGGTAGCGAACCAATGGCACGAGACACAATATTTTGGGCATGTCATCAATCACAAGTTCATTATAAACTAAGAAAAAATTAGAAGTACTAAAAGAAAAAAATAGAAGTAGAGCATGAAGAGCGAACGCAAATGTTCGGTCCCCTTCCCTAATTTCGGAAAACTAAAAAGACTTGATGGCAATGGCTTGATGGCAATGCTATTATTGAACATTTCTTTAGGAATAGGTACCTTATTGAACATTTTTTTAGGAAAAATTATACCTACTTAAAAGTTCGTCTACCCTGATATACCTAGGCTATGTTGACATTGCTTTGCCTTGTATTCATTTTACTGTAACACATACTTAGATATAATATTTTTCTTTTGCCATTGCTGTTCGGTCATCATTTTTGCTTATATTGACTTGTGACCTTGTTTATGTTCAACTCTAGTCGAAAGATCTCTCTTCCATTCTGACGAAGACAAAAACCGTAGGAAATGTTAACAGTAAATCAAGTTCGTACGTGATATTACTTAAACTTAATAATTAGTATAAAAATAATGTATTTAAGCGGCTTTACTAAAATGTAAGGGATGTTGAGAAATCTAGTCCAAATTGTGCAAATGTAGATTAAAAAAAATCACGCGTCGCTCAATTTCATTTGCGCATCATCATCACATCTCAATTAATGATCATTTTTTATTTTTTCCGTATTTAACAGTAGGTATCTATTTTATACAAATTATGAATTTTAATACGGAAACCTTTGTAGGTTTGTAAGAGTGCGCTAGCGCATGTAAAATAAAGGACAATACGTAATACTGTTTACATTTAGGTATATTTTACATACTTCATAGATTTCTTTCTGCATAGGTACCTCACAAAATCCTGAAATATAAGTAATAACACACGACGACAGATGAAAACTTATGGGATGATGATGATGACCAGACGAAATTGATGATGTGTGATGGCGAAAGCTTGAACAACCTTCGGCCACATGTTGCTCACTAGTCATTATTTTCTAGTCTGGTTGTACGGAGTCGAGTCACTGATGCAATCACGGTCACACTTATTTAGTACTTAATAATAGTACCTACCTACATTCATTTCGAAGGCGTTGTGCCTCCAGGAAGCGAGCGACAAAACATCGGCTATTTTGTCGCCGGCGGCAGGACAAATGCCTTAAGATGCGATGTTAAGATACATTTAAGATTATGCCTATTAAAATGATTAAACAAACTCTGAAGTTATTTGTATGTTATCAATTTTATTGTACGTTTGTTAAACTTTTTCCATTTTGATCGCAAAATCGCATTAAATCTTGATGAAACTATTAAAAACGAAAGTCAGCAATTTTTTTTTTCTAGGCACACGGTAGCGTGGCAGGCCAAGTTCTAGACAAAAAATTAAAAAAATACGACAGCAAAAAAGGCTGTAGCATTTATTATATTTTTAATGGTTAAAAAATTTAGTTGAAAATGTATCTTAAAATCGTATCAGATGTCAGAATCTAGTGTCTTCAGGTTTTTAGCTGAATGTGAAGTTTTCAGAGACATGATTTATTTTAATTTAATTAATTATTCATACGAATATAATAAGGTATATAATGTCTGGTATAAAACAGTAAAATCATATTCTAAAAACTGTATAATCTTCTTCGAGGCTTATGTCCTATTTTTTGGTACTTATTTGAACATTTTAATGTTATTTTTGACCACGGAACAGAAAAATTCTGTTCGATGTTTTTGACCGACCTCTTAATACAATACAAAGTTGAAAATTGTTTTCTTTAAAGTGTAGTCTTTTAAGTGTAGGTAAATAAATTTTATTTTATTCCATTATTTGTATGTAACTTAATGTAGGATTATTTAAGTTATTTATTTATCGAAATAAAAAGCTAGTCTGATTTCGTCTTGCGACAATTTTGAATACATAATACTGACTTGTTCACCAAAGATTAAAAAGTGCAATTTTATAGACTTTAGTTTGTAATGACCGCTGCAAATAAAATTTATTTTCATAAATACATAGATGCAGTAAAAATGATAAAATAAATATCAGCGATTTTATTTATTTTATCACGCCTACGTGTAGACATAAAATTATTTATTCCATTTTGTAAAATAACATTCCATGTGTTTTCTATTTAGGGTATATAATGCGCAGACTTTGTTTTTGTAAGAAGAAATAATGGCGCACAAGAATTATTAAAACATTAAATTTAATATTAATATTACTTTTTGTAAATAAATTAACGCCCGTTCCTTCCAGTTCAATTCAAATATTCCAGTTTATTTTCAAATATAATATTTCATAATATTATGTTGTCCGATAAATACCTATAAAAACTGAAATTTTCATCATAACGTGGATTATGTTAGGACAGTTGAAAATGATAAAGTATTTTTGTGGATGTCTAGTGCGCTTTCCTTTCTACCTGTACATAGTACGTGATTTTGAATGTAAGAATAAATGTAAATTTTATAAACTTTTCTACTTTTTATTTCCAACTTCATACACCTTATTACCTACACAGATATTTTTGTGAAGGGCTTAGTCCACTATTGAGTATTTTTGTGAAGGGCTTAGTCCAATATTGAGGGTATTAATTGGATTTATGATTAATGGCTGGCTTGAACAGATTAATTTTGATCACGTTAATTTTGTATGCCAAAGAAAAAGAAATCAGAGATATTATTAAAAATTCAAAATCATTTATCCATTTAGGTATCACTGATACACTCATGCACGATATTTTTTTTTCATTCTATCGTAGTTCATAAAGGTGCTTTATAATGGAGGAGAAAAAACAACATAAAAACTCCTCAGCAGATCTTTCTAAACAAATGGATCAGGAAAAAACGGCAAACGGACTGATGGGCAAAGTTCACACATAGTAAATAATCTAAAAATCATTTTATTGTTGGCTTTAATTGGCCTACATTTATTTTTCACAAATATCTTCTCTGTAAAGACTTACATAACATTTTTATGATACTTTATTATTTACAATATTATAAAAAAAATCAAAATCATGTTTTTAAAAATTCTACAACGCCATCTAGTTTACCATCATGAAAACATTGCCTGAATAAACTTGTAAAATATATTTCAGATGGCGCTTCTCAAGTGCCGTACCAAATGAGTACGTTGTGTTGGTTTGATACATAGATAAAAGTATATACGTGGTTTGATACCTAAATTGTTTAACATTATTAAAGCATTTTATTTTTTATAGTTTCCTTCATCTTTATATTTTTTAAAAAGATTAAATTTGATTCTTTTAAAAGTACCTAGGTATTTTTTATGTCTTGTCGAACTAATAAAAATTATCATAAAAAAATATTATGGTAAAATATTTGAAAATCCCCTGATTTACAGGATAAGTCTATGGGATAAGTAGGTATATACCAACTTGGTGTTCTGAAGTGCGCACTTTGATAATTTTTTAAGTGTTTGGTAAATCGTTGGCATACCAAATTTGAGATCATCTCTTTCACCAAAATTATAAATATCTACATAATAAATAAATAACGCTACACACTCAAAGCCCCACACCAGGGTTTCCTGTGTCGTGGGTGCCTTGGACAACACACAAGACAAGGACACACACCCAGACCGAGAACGGAAATTCAAATTCATCATTCAAATCGCCGCCTCGCTGGGAATCGAACCCGGGCCCAAGGAGCAGCGATCCGGCGTGTTATTTGGTTTTCATTTTTTTTAATTATTTGCAGATTAAGAAGACGAGTCATCTGAATAATTACCCACCGTAGAGATCAGATTGGTGCCAAGCGAACTCCAAGGGGCACGAGGGCCATATTCCGTTGGTCGGCAAGGCCCTCTGCAAGAGATTTGATTCCCCTGGATGTTTGAGCTGTATAAGTCAGCCTAACTAAATATGAGTCTGGTCACATTAACAAGAACTTTATTCAGTTTTATTTCAATTGAATTTAACCCTTCAATGGCTCACTACTGAACATGGGGCCACGGGTTACTTATCATAAGAGACTGAAGAGACTTTACCATCCTGCTCCATTGTGAATAATTGGATCCACCAATGCATTTTGTGAGAATATTTGTATTCGAAATGTTAATGATAGACGTAATCTTGGTATTTGTACAATTAAAAATTTTAGTTACCTACGATAAAAATAATAAATAAATAATAAATAATTATTGAAAATTCCCGTCCGAAAGTTAAGAATGAATAAATGCATTTCTGATCATTACTTCATTACCCTCCAACTACGACCCACTTACATAAACGCTGTGAGAAAACAGGTACATTTATGAAATAAAAGTGCCTTCAGGTCGTTTTTAAGCCTTTTCACTTCTCAAGACAAAAGCCTTTAAAAAAACTCTTTAGAGCAGCAAAAATATACAAAAGGTCACCGGTGCTTAAAGGTGTGTAAGGTAGACGGCATGCTAGCAGATCCCTGTTGTTGGAGCGAGACAGGTAGCTGAAAATCAATTTATTAGTTAGTGACGTCACGTTTTGCGCATGCGTAAGGCTTTCGGTCCCGGGGTCGGGTTGCTAGATGTAAAACTTTTTACTTCTTTTTCAAAGAACGCATTTCTAGCAAATGCATTTATTCTGAAGTTGTGAATGATGTCCCGAACTAGCAAACGTAATTTACAAGAACTGCGCAATTGAGATGCCATTGATAATTTCTGCGCAGCGAGTCTATAATATCTAATAATATACTTCAGACAATAACTTATTTCGATTTGGATCACATAATTTCACTTTTTTCACATCAACAACTGTTTAATTATACAATCTTTCAACAGCATCATCGTTGAGAGTCGACGAAAACATCCTACAACAATAGTCCGACTGCGATAAAGTGCATCGTAGATATAGTCGGGCTATTTTGGTTTCGACACTGGCAACACACTTCACATCTGGGCGGGCTGCTCGAAATAGCGCCACGAGGGGGGATGTCAGTAGAGCGGCGACGGTGACGCCGACAGCACGCCATGGCGTCCGTCGCCGCATGGCTCCCGTTCGCGCGCGCCGCCGCCATCGGCTGGGTCCCCATAGCCACCCATCCGCTCCCCCCACCACCGGTCCCCAAAGACCGACGACGCGCCGAGGACGAAAAACTCCTCATCAACGTCTCAGGACGACGCTTCGAAACCTGGAGGAACACCCTCGAAAAATATCCCGATTCGCTCCTTGGTTCATCAGAACGCGAGTTTTTTTATGATGAAGACAGCAGAGAATACTTCTTTGACAGAGACCCAGATATCTTTAGACATATACTAAATTACTACAGAACTGGAAAGCTTCATTATCCAAAACATGAGTGTCTCACGGGATATGATGAGGAACTCGCGTTTTTTGGTATACTACCAGATGTGATTGGCGATTGTTGTTATGAGGACTATAGGGATAGGAAACGGGAGAATGCTGAACGGCTTATGGATGATAAGCTCAGCGAGGCTGGCGATCAGAGCCTGCCTCAGCTTACAGATTTAAGGCAGAAGATGTGGAGGGCGTTCGAGAACCCTCATACGTCGACTGCTGCCCTAGTATTCTACTATGTAACTGGCTTCTTCATCGCGGTCTCCGTGATGGCTAACGTCGTTGAAACCGTCCCATGCGGGCACAGGCCTGGTCGCGCGGGTACTTTACCCTGTGGTGAACGTTATAAAATCGTATTCTTCTGTCTGGATACCGCTTGTGTGATGATATTCACAGCTGAATATCTGCTTCGATTATTCGCTGCCCCAGACCGTTGTAAATTCGTTAGATCTGTCATGTCAATCATAGACGTTGTAGCAATTTTACCTTACTACATTGGGTTGGGTATTACCGACAATGACGATGTATCGGGAGCATTCGTGACCTTGAGAGTGTTTAGAGTGTTCCGTATCTTCAAGTTTTCGCGTCACTCCCAGGGGCTACGGATCCTCGGGTACACATTGAAGTCTTGCGCCAGCGAGCTGGGCTTCCTTGTATTTTCCCTCGCCATGGCCATCATCATCTTCGCGACTGTGATGTTCTACGCGGAGAAGAACGAACAAGACACGAACTTCACTTCCATTCCTGCCGCCTTCTGGTACACCATCGTGACAATGACAACACTCGGGTGAGTCCACTAAGTCTTTATGGTCTTTATGGTTCAAACAAATCTGTTGATATTCCCTAGAGCATACATACTCGTACATTACACCTGTCGCCGCCATTAAAAATTTAAGCGGGAAAATAAGTGTCATGGCGTCAAAAATTTCCCTCCATTTATGTGCTAAGCGTTGAAGTGCAGATGTTTGCATGGTTTTATTTTTTTAATGGCCAATCTGGAATTAAGGTTGCTCATAAAGCAATACGAACGGGTTAACTTTAAGCGGCTTGCAGTAATAATTAATACACACAAATGTGGGTCAGCAGGGAAACTGTGCTATGGTAATGACGTGAATTGATTTCAACCAGGTAGATGACATTACGCGTGCCTAATTGCAGCATATTAACTATAATTAATGAATAATTGATACCTATGTTTATTAGTGAATTAATACGTGTTGGCTTTCGGATACTGAAACTGTTAATTTAAAATGTATCAACAATCAATGAATAAGTAAAGTTATTTTCTTTAACTGCGCATTAGAAGTTTTATGGACGTTTAATATAAGTTTAATAATATTTTTTAAATATTTTATTTATTTAACCACAACCTCAAGATACATACATAGTGATTCCTAAGTGTCTAAGTTCAAAATACATATTCCTGCAATCATGGTGAATACAGAATTTACCTACTCTCGAACAATTTAAGTAACCTCGCTCAGAGAATACTTAAAATGCAGAGAATGCATAAAATTTTCATGCAAAACTTCTTAAGATATTTAATAAAAATACGTTAAGTACCTATCTTTAAAAGATCTTTCTATATATCTGATATTTTCTCTCAATTATTCAATTATATTGTCCCCCGCCCCCGTATAAATGTGCAAAAGCTCTTTAATGGATTTCACCGAAGTATTGTCTGTGGATACGGAATCTAAATAGGTAGCTATTAATTACTACTCAGAGCCGTAGGATCAATCACAGTTTAAACCATGCTTCAGAGTTTAGTCTACTGTCACGGATTATTTCATAAGATCACCGCCTTGCTCTATACTTGTTCGAGAATATGGAATTGTCGCTCCCCCCTAAAACAAATTTATTACCTGTAGGTACCCACTCACAGTTCAATTTAACTTTTAAGCAAAATATACTTAGGACATTTTAAATTATCACCGTCAATGTGACCTGTACCTTAATCGCAGAGGCGGATACTTGGCATTTGTGTAAGATACAATTTACTAAAACGATTACCACATCGAAAATGAACGTAGTACCTACGTACATAATTTATACTTAAATGTTACCACGGACTGTGAGTGTGACTAATATATTTTAATCTTCTTCTATTTTAATTTCAATAAAAATATATTGATTAGAGAGAGATTTTTATCACCTATTTCAGTATTATCAATAGCAATTCTTCATACAATTTAATTTTTAACGGACAAAAATTGGAGGAGGTTCGACGTCTATTACTTATTATTTTCTTTTAAGATTGCAATAAATGCGAAAAACGAGGTTTTTTAATGTTTGAGTTGTTAGCTGCGAAATTTCGATTATTTAAAAAAATTAAATAAATAAAAAAAAATATTTATAATCTTTTATTTATTAAATTTATAAGCGCAAAGTTCAAGAAAGTCTACGCGCGGAACCGTATTTTATTCTTTATTCTTTTACAGTGGGCACATTTAGCGCGGGCAATTTATTCTGAAGGAGGAAAATATCGAAATCACAATGCTAACCTTTAATTATGTGCCCACTTATGTAGTTAGGCTAATGAACAATATTGATTTTGAATATTTCATTAGTTTGTTTGATTCACTTTGAGTTATGTTATTTTTTGCGAATAAATGCGAAATTTTAGATTTTTTATACACGAAAATTATTTATCCCTAGTAATTTGTAAACTAACGTCTTATTGTCTCAGTCACTTGTCAATCAGATGATGGAGTTCCAGCGAAATCGGGGAACACCCTCAAATTTCATTGGCACGTGCCTGTGTTTCATATATTATGGTCTCAACCCATTAATGGCCCAATACTGAGCACGAGTCTCTCCTCATTACAGAGAAGACCTAGGGCATACTCTACCACGCTACTCCAGTGCGCATTGGTGTGCTTCATAAATATATGATTCTTATATGATTATGAGCTCAGACCAATAAACTATAGACGGAGCGCCGTAAACAAACGAGTGAAGCCGCCAAAAGTCAGCCGAAAGCACACATCGAAACCAATAGAATGCCTTATGTTGACAGTTTGAACTAGAACAAATTTAAACTTTATTTTTTGGAACACAAAGCTTCATTCATTTTTTATTATTTAGAACACAAAAGTCGTTTTGGTGTGAGTGCTGCCGTGTGTATTACAAGGCTAGGCTGACTTTTTGCTGGCTTCACTCTTTTGTTCCCGGGGTGCCGTCTACAGTTTATTAGTCTGAGGATATGACAATATTGTACGGTATTGTATCGTACGATATTTTATTTGCAAATATATGCGACCGGCCGCGCCCGCATTTACTTAAATTGCTTGGTCTCTTATCGACACAAGGCGTCGGCGATGAATGTTTCAGGCTCGTATAATAAGGCTGAATCAATACATAACAAAACTGTAAGTTCTTGATGTCTGCACATCAATTCTTTAACTATATAATATATAAAACTCTTGCGTTACTGAGTGATTCACTGACAGACAACGCACAGCCGAAACTACTGAACGGAAGAAGCTGAAATTTGGCATGTACGTTCCTTGGGGAGTGCAGGGGAGCACTAAGAGAGGATTTTTGGAAATTCCACCCCGAAAGGGGGGAAATAGGGGGGTGAAGTTTAAACGATTTCCACGAGGGCGAAGCCTGCGGGCGGAAGCTAGTCTTTAATAAAAAGGTTACTATCTTACTATATTACTATCTTATATATTTGAGTAAAAATGTATGAAGGATATTCATAGGGCCAATAGAAACCAAAAATATATATTTTTTATTTTCCTCTGTCTATCTGTAGTCTATATTTGTTTATAAAACCCGCAAAACTACTAAAAGCGAAAAGGACTTTTGCGAAGAGGATAGTTTTTATCCAGGAAATTTTACTTTATTATAAATCTAGGGTTAAAAGTGTAAAACGGGGAGAGAAGATAGAAGATTGCATTGAAAATCGATAATAATATGTCAATTGTTGGCTTTAAAACTCATCATAATTATTCTTATCAGATTCCGATAAAATTTGGCGCACGGATAGACGACAACCATTCCCTTTTTACCCCCTTAAGGGATGTTATCAATGACCAAAACAACCCTATGTTCTTACATAGAATTAATCTTATCTCAATACCAGATTTCATCATACCTAAACAGTTTAAAGGATCAAGCTTTTTAAGTAGCAAACAGAAAGATAGGGTTACTTTATCAGCTATACCTAATTTACAAAAGTGTAGATGAATGTATTGAGAGCTCTATCACACGAGTATAATGCGTACCTATCGACATCCAAATCACCATTCGACGTTGCCAACATTTATACTAATATGTATTACAAATGCGAAAGTCTGTCTGTCTGTCTGTGATGTTTTCACGACTAAACCACCGATTTGGATGAAATTCGGAATGAAAATAGTTGAAGACCAAGAGTCACACATAGGCTACTGTTTTTTTCAAAAATTAACCCCTAAAGGCTTGAAATAGGGGATGAAAGTTTGTATGAAAAATCCCGTTTCGCGATAAGTATAAATGAATTCCACGCGGGCGAAGCCGCGGGCAGAAACTAGTATTAATATAAATGTAATAAATCTGTAAGTGATCGACGTTTGTACACGAATTGATGATTTTTAGTTTTTTTTTTCTGTTAGTAGATTTGCGAATGAATGAAATATTTGTTTATGGTGGTTACTTATTTGGTTATTTAGTATATATGTATATTATGTTAAGTTAATTACATATTTAGATGCTTTACATTTGCCATTTCTTCTGGAATGCGACTATACTAATGCACTTTCTTAGCGTTGAAATCGACCGCAAAATGGCCATAATACAATGATATGAATAAAATCCTTATATTTCCCATATCTGCTCTTAAATCCAGTTTTGTGTTCTAGAACAGAATCAAAAATCTGAGCTAAGTCTTATAGATATCGTATCAACAATCAGACCAATTGTGAAAATCCTAGGACGAATGCAGGGATCAATACAATTTGAAACTAAGACAGATTTTCGATATCGGCATTGTCTGAGTTCTTTTGAGGATTTCTGTAAAAACATAGTCTATTGTAGACTTATAGGAATGTATGTATGTAATTATGTATGTTGTCAATGACCGTCACTCCATCCATGCCAAGACATTCTAAATTCAAAATTTTGACTGTCGAACTATTATAATATTGCAAATAATACGGCAATTTAAAAAAGTCACCCATTTTTTTATTTGGTATACTAAAGCATCAAGTTTCAAGGTTCAAGACGAGTATTTATGTTTCCTTAAAAGAATCAAGAACAATATAATTACATACTCGTAGAGTAGGTATTTATTCCAAATATAATTCGTATTTATTCGTACATAAGAGATGTTATCCAGCGTCGGTAGGTACTTATAATAATACTGTCCATAAATGTAAGGAAAAATACTCTTAATACTTAATTCGTGGAACGGGATAATGATATTCTTTCGTGGTTGATCTGTATGAGAGCAAAAGAGACAAGAAGATGTATAGTTATGATACATACTTACAATTTATGAGGCAACATTTATCATTTATCTGAGAATAGGCTGCCTGTTTCCTAGGCCACAGGAATAATAATGTTATTTATGACAGGTTAGATAAGTTATATGGTGAATTTATGTGTTACTGATATTAATAGTAGAAATAAGTAGGTAATTATTAATACAGTAATAATATTTTTAACGTGTTCTATCTGATAAATATATCGCTAATCGTATCGTGTGTATTTGTCAGTACCTAAATTGCGTTTGTTTATATGTTACGCACTTTTATCTTTATTGGATGAAAAAACTTATGAGTTTGTGCAGGAATGGATAAAGAAGAAACTAATTTACCTATTGAATTTTTGTTTATATGTATTTTATACTTAGGTATCATTTGATTTTAATACGACGTAATTATTATTGTCAATGTTTATTTATTTAACGATCAGTAGGTATATGATAAAGTCGCGAACAAACATCGATTGCCGATTTTTCGGAAATTGTAAAGAATGAAAAAATAAAAAAAAGATTTAGATGTGAGTTTGCTTAAGTTGTGAAGTATCTAGGTACCTACATGAATTTAATTTGTTGTTAAAATAACCAAATCTCATATTCTCTAGCAAAGCAGAAATTGACCTATAAATCCCATGCTATAATTAAATTATAAGAACGACCAATGACCACAATATTTTCAAGGTCAAGAAGTAACGCTTTAACTAAACTATTCCGTGACCTATATTCCGAGTATTGACGGAGCGTGTGTAAAATGCTTACCATATTAATATTTATACCGCTGCTCGGAAACCCCTACGAGATAAAGCGGAGAAAATATATTAAGTTTTTGGGTCAAAGATTATCAGTTACTGGGTGTTTTCTCTTGAGTCCAAGCTTTGAAAATCCTCATTTGCCTTAAACCCATGTATGCACACTACACAGCACATATCTCTCCTAGTATCTGAAGAGGCCTAGAACATCCATCACGTTATTCCACTGTTATTCTATTCATCCACCTGTCAGCCATTTAGGGTCCACTGCTGGGTATAGGCCTCCCCTAACTTGCGCCATTCTGACCGGTCCTGCGTCTTTTGAATCCAGCGAATGCCAGCTGTTTTCATTCTATCGCATTTTACTTATTTATCGGCGAGGAAATGCCGCTAATCCACACTATAGCCTCATAGTAACGAGGTGGAATGGTCCAGGTTTCTTTGATAATTAGGAGAGTCCCGGGTCTTGCATTGCGTGGTTAATGGGTTGAAGCTATATGTCGACATTGGCTTTTTGTCTCTCCTCAACGTCACTTTGCTGAACAATGGAGGAGAGGATATCGATTCCAAAGTTTCATTTCGATCGATTCGATAGTTCGATATTCCTGATAGTATCATGTATGAAGGTCTTCCTTCGAGTGTTAAGTTACTAAGATTCCTTGTGTTAACTTTAAGTTATGCAGATAGTTAAGTTTTGGTGATATCTATCCCTGGAGAGCTAGTTGATTTTATATAAAGCATACACTAGAATTCGGCCTTTTGTAACTGTTGCTTTTAATGGTTGTCTTTCAATTTATCCAACAACTAGTTAGCTAATAACTAGCGGGAGGAATTTTTGTTTCAGTTTATCTCCTTTTTTGTCCCTATATGGAGAGAAATTTCGAAATTCCTCTTTTAGTGCAAGGTAGCACTTGCTCTTTCCGAAAATAAACATTCCATATTTCAGCTTCTTCAATTTTTCTTGTTCTTTCTTCTTTTCCTCTTAATTTCTGCTTCTTTCAGTTTTGACTGTGCGCTGTCTCTCAATCAGTCACTCAGTAGGTAACCGAAGAGTTTTATACATACCTACCTATAAATTGATGATTGAAGTATCTCATTTACGGATAATTTGAACTTTAGTCAGAAGCATGATATTTCTGAATGCCTGAAATTTGTTATTCCAATGCTCCAATGTTTCAAATGCTTGTAAACAACATCGTTTTGCCTCAGCGAGGGCGTGTCGTGAGTAAAAAGTTATGTTCAGGAGAATAGTCCTAAAAGAATAACACTCGATGACATGGCGAGTTCAAACCTAAGGTTCAAACAATAAAGTCAACCTGACGTGTGAACGAACCCATTAGTGGTAGACTAGGCGATTAAAAGCATTTTAGTTGTACTCAGAATTTTCGTAATCGAAGTGTCACGAGGTCAAACGTGAATATTGGACACTTTTGAATTTTTATTGTATTGTATTGTATTTATATAAGTATGGTCTTTAGCTATTTGTATCTAACGGTACGCTATAAGCACTAACCAATAGGAACGTTCATTTTAAGAGTACCTAACTTTAATTAATAATTTAATTTAATAGTTTAATTTAAGGTTAATTGTAGATTGATAACGAGAACTTAAAATGCCTTAAGCAAATTTTGTTAACAAGCTAAGCATACGTAATAAATTTGGTTTCAGCGGGGAGTCGCAATTCCATATTCCATCGGAGATTCAAGTATAACAAACTGGAAAACTAACTAACAATCTTAATAACGCATTCTACATTGTAGTAACACTTAACGGTCCTTGTTGCAATTTGAATCTTATTCTGTGTTGATCACGGTTGTAATGGTTGGCAGCAGAAAGGTTTATTTCACGCTTAATATAGTGAATTGATTAGGATATTTGTTATGGAGATTGGATAAATCTTGAGACCTGGGAAAGGGCATGGGTTTTATTACGAAAATCATCCTTTATCCATTCGGACTGAATTATAGAATACTTTAGTATCAATAATATGTTTTCTTTGGCTTATTTGAATGGTATTATTACTCGTATAACTAATAGCTGATATATTTTACGTACCTGAAAATGGCATCGTTAACATATTACCCAAATTAGTTTTCATTCCTCTTTGAAATTAGTTACAAATAACTAACTTTTTACAAAAAATAACCGACTTTAAATTCGAGATAACTAAAAAACCACTCGCCAGATGTCGTTCTTTATAAGGGACAACAGGAAAAGCACTATCTTTCGAACAAAAAAGAATCATCAAAATTGGAGCATAAATTAAATTGACATTATTGGGAATAACTCAAAAACTGAGCGGCAGATGTGGCTCAAATTTTAATGAGACCAGACGGCAGTCATAACGTTTCTAATGGCGAAAGAGTAATCGAAATGAGTTCGCCCGGTACGAAGTTTTGAGGTAAGACACATATGAAAAAAAAACATACAGACGAATTAAGAACCTCTTTTTTTAAGTCACTTAAACATAGCTTTTTACTTTTAATTAACGAAAACCACTCGATAAAAGGCAGAGTGTTAGCCTATACAATCCAATTGAAGTAGAATTACATTATTACAAGTCACAATGATAACATAATTAAGTTTTAATTAATTATTAATTACTCGATAATATCACTCCGCACTCGAAAATGAAATACTCGTGACCTAACAAGAGCGTACAATGTTAATCACGAGGGATTGAAACATTGCAACTACATCATTAAAATATGTATCGATTTAATTAAAGTTTGGCTATTGTTAGGAAGTGATTCGAATTTTGTCAGAATGTTGTTTGTATTTTGCTTTAATCAAAATGTAATATCAGGGCTTTCAATGTGAAAACTGCACTTGCACTTGCGTGGGTGACCGAGACAGCGCCTTAAAGTTTTCCTTACCTGTAAGGCGCTGTCTCTGTCACCTACACGCCAAAAGATCCTTGTAAGACTTTAAATAATGTTCGGTTTTCATTAAGCAGGCATCGAATTGAGAAACTTCTCCATTTTTTGAAGTGGTTAAAAAATAACTTAAAGCAATTAAGTATAATATCCGTAAGCCAAAGCGTTAAAGGCCTTTTGAATATATGAATAGTTAATACTTGTGGAAAGTACCAAAAATTCGTATTAAATCCGCTTTAAGCTTGCTTCATTAATGACTGCGACAAATGACTGCGTTTTTGGACGCTTTCACACTTTTTCGCTGCATCGTTATAATGGCGCCCTGAAAAGTTTTTTGGACGTTTAATAAAATATTGTTGTATTTTTATTTAAGTAATATTTTCAAGTTTTTTTAAGTTATATTTAGTTAAGTTTGAGTCGGCCCCGTAAGTAGTGAGTCATCAGAGTAGAAGCCAATATTAAGTAATGATTTTATACTTTATATCATCGCGTACGCTCAACATCTTAAATTCTATCGGGTACTCACGATTTTGAATCATTATATTGGTATTATTTCGACCCAGTTGCATAGATTACGGTCTCCGCAAATAAAGTATTGAAATAGAGATTCAGAATTGCAAATTGCATATTTAAAATATTTTTTTGTTATGTAAAAAGTGCCGCACGTACAAACTAGCACTTGCTATGAAGTATTAGTAGTTATTCGTAAACAAAATATCATCGTGAGGATTGTTAAAAGTACATACCTATATTATTTTATATAATTTCTTTGAAAATAATATATTTACGTTCACTAGAAGAAGCCTTTATTTTGTCGTAGCACCGTAGCTAGGTCTCGTAGCACTGTAGCGACCGTAGGCTTATCGTAGTACATCGTAGACTGCAACATAATTGTTGGCCCACTACTGAGTACGGGTCTCTCCACATCATTGAGGAAGCCTAGAGGATAATACTTCATCATGCTCCTCCAGTGTGGCGTGGTGGAGGGGTTAGTTGCTAACCCAAGTATTGGAAGTTTTCCAGTCGCCCGAAAGCCTACATGTCTTCAAAGCAACATGGTGGAGTACACTCAAGGTCTTTCTTCTAAGGAGAGACATTCAATAAGTGGTAAAGTTTATTGAGAAGTTGAAGCTATATTGGAGACTTGTGATAGTTTAAATAGCCAACAGTTTCCAACACCTACGCTGTTTCAGTTTTCTGGGTCAAACCGCTAGAATATAACAGACACGTTGTCGCCTCCGTCCCATTAAAGTTTAGCTAATCTCGTTCATTGTCTCACTATCACTGAGCAAGCGAAGAGCGAGTGCCACATAGCAAAAATAATAATGCATAGCTATTATTGTTTAAGTCTTACTAAGTGATATATTAGGGTTTCATTACGAAAGTAAGTAAGTAGACATAATATACAGGGTGTGGCAAATTAAATGGATAATATGGTACTTACGTGTAGAGGGCATCATTCCGGTTCAGATAAATAAATGTTATGTTAGAAGTCCTTCCGTTTTCGAGATATTCGTAGAAAAACACTTCTACGACAGCTAAGCTAAGTCTTTCTACAACAGCTAAGTTTGGGCATCCACCTGACATCTACCACGTTTATTGCGCCGGCCAGCGGGGACCGGGTCTGGGAGAGTTTCTAGGCGGGCCAATGAATGTTATTGATGGATGTCAAACGGATACTTAACAACATAGCTTAGCTTAGATCTAGTGGAAAGGCACCCTTAGTCTAAATCTTCAATTAGCTGTCTCTAAGGATAATTTCGTTGAAATAATTATGTGAAACTAAAAAGATATTTGTAGAATATAAAATATCAGTCTGACAAGTCCTTTATTATCAGTCGTAAATATTGTGGAAAAGGTTATCGAATTGAAAGCAAAATTCTATTTGGTTCTCGAAAATAAACATAACAATGTTATTTGGAACATTGAAATTTTATTGAATGTTATTTTTTTGTTTTATTTTACATTATTATTTTGTAAGTTTTGTTACAATGTTTTTATGTAGAAGTTTCTAAGAATTTATTATAGAGACCGGTAAAATATAAAAAACGAATAAACTCACATACGAAAACAATTGAAAGAATGGTTTGCCCAATTCGAAAAAAAAACAATAAACACGCACGTACTCACACTTCCGTACGAGAATTTATGTATGAATATTAGAATACAATAAAATACAATACAATACAATTAATTAAATAAATAAATACCTAAAGGATGGATGACATAGATAAACACAACATGGATAATTACTATATATACAACAGAGAATACATTTTTATATGTCACTTGGACTAAAGGGCCGTAACGTACATTGTATGGATGGATATCTGCGAGAATGAATCACACCTTCCAATGAAATATTCGGTAACGAACCTTGGTCCTGTGACGTGCGGCGAGACACTGACCTACATGTTGACTGTTTTGATCGATCTTTATGTGACAGTTTGGAGAAAAACGTTCGAATGTCACGCTAACGACTCGCTTGTGAAAGTCAAATGAATATTTGTGACATATTTTTAATGGTGTTCTTTTTTTAAATTGAATTGATAGTTTTGTTTTGTTTTTTTTACACAATACGCAAACATGCATACTTCACATGTTGGTAAGTTGTTGTTTTGCTCGTATTTAGGCGATTAGATCAGAACAATACTGACAGAAACCGAACCTTGCATGGTGGTAGATAGAAAATATGAAAGTACACAAGGAGCTCAGGCGTGCCGTTAGTTGCATGTACGCCCACTAGCAATACCGTTTTACACCTCCTCCTCCCCTCATCTCCGACGTCGCTACAATTACTGTCAATCTTGTCTCAGCGCCCGGACATGCCGCCCGCGTGCGGTGCACGCTTTGCAAGCCCGCTTACGGCGGCCCTGGAGTGGATATTTCAAATTACGACAACATTAAAGCACAAACATTTTATTCGACGTATATGAACATTATTCAGGGCACGCGATTAAACGTCATTTCCAAGATAAACTAGTTTGAACCAGTTTGAACCAGTTTTAGCTGGATACATCCTGTACTAAACGTTCAGCTCCGGAACTTCAAGTTATTACTTTTGCGGTGCAACTTCAGTCAAAGTAATTATGAAGTCGTTGGTTGAGGGAGTTTGACGGTGAGTTTTGCTATCGATGCTACGTCATTTACAGATTGTTATAGGGAGAGCGTTTAAGATAAATTTCTCAATGGCTTAGCCAGCGATGGAGCAGATAACCCACCTAATGGTTGGTCATGCTAGCTCATGGTTATTAGTGGGTAACTCCAATAACTAACGTTTTACCAAAAATAACTGACTTCAAAATCGATAGCCAGATGTATAATTATGAAATATGAAAATCAGTATACTCAATGCAAAGTTATGAGGTAACAATCATAAGAAAAAAAACATACAGACGAATTGAGAACCTCCTTTTTTTGAAGTCGATTAAAAATGTAACCTATGTATCGTTGGTACGTTGGTACGAAAATAACCGTCTTTTGTATGATTTTATATTTTATAGGTATACTAGCTTCCGTCCGCAAGCTTCGCCCGCGTGGAATTCGTTTAAACTTCATCCCCCTATTTCACCCTCTTCGGGGTTGAATTTCCACAAATCCTCTCTTAGTGCTCCCCTACACTTCCCAAGGAACATACTTACATGCCAAATTTCAGCTTCTTCAGTTCAGTAGTTTGGGCTGTGCGTTGTCTGTCAGTCACTCACCAGTAACGCAAGAGTTTTATATATAAAGATTGCGGCTTACTTCACTATAATTTTGCCGGTTTCCCCCACCAAGTTTCGGAATATTTCGACAACCTTTCATATTACCCTTCCACTTAAAGTTGTAAGAATCTGCGAAGGCCCAAGAGGAGGGACTTCAGAATGTGCCGAAACTATTCGGTCGCATTCGACAAAATTACAATATGACTTGTAATTATGTAGTGGAAAGTATCAAAACTTTGTTTTTACAGTTCTTCTTGTTTTAATTTTATTCTAGCTAAAGAGTTCTCTGTAAGTAGGTTGTGCCGAAATAATTAAGCAACACACAGCAGATTTCATTTCGCGAACTATGTGTAATAAAAATACTTTACCCCTGAAACTTGGACTTTTCGCTTACATTCATACTAGTCCATACTATCCTTACTAATATTATAAATGTCAAAGTTCGTGTGTCTGTGTCTGTTCAAATAGGGAATGAAAATTTAAAAAATCTAAAACGCTTGACCGATTTTGATGAATTTTTGCAGAAAAATAGTGGATGAAAAGGTCAAGCACAAGCTACCTATTTGTTTCAAAAAACCAACTCCTAAGGGGCTGAAAATGAAAAAAAAATAATTCTATGCGGGTGAATCCGCGGACTAACTAGTAGGCAATTAAAAAATACTTCACGGAATATAGCAACAATATAGTCATCTAAATATTCCAGACATGGCGATCGTCACAATGTCTCGAGAAATTCATTTACTCACCAATATTCTGGAAGATATTTCCTTATTACTCATTCCAGTAAGACTAATGACTTCAAAAATAATGGTTTCGACCATCATCAATCAGGATAATATATTAACATTAACAATAAATTAATGTACTGGCTAGACGTGGGTTAATTAACACAACCCACATGAGTTCGGCTAAGTAGTTTAATAGTTTAATAATTAATGTTAGTCCAAAACCGATAATTAATTGTAATACCCCAGTGGTTTGAAATGTGACCTCATATTGATGGCTTAGGGTCTCCGCAAACTGTCTGTAGCCACCGGCGGCTGTGGCGCTGTGGCGCTTCTTTTTAGAAGCGCAAGCCGGCCAACAGCCAACAGCTCCAATAACAGTGAGCAGAATTCAGCCGAAGCGGCTGTTGGCCGGACCGCGCCTCTGAAAAGAAGCGCCACAGCCGCCGGTGGCTGCAGACAGTCTGCGGGGACCCTTAGGTTTAAATGTAACTTAATATTAATGACATGTTAATGTAACTAGATTGACTGGCCTTAGTCTAACTAAACCTAGACAAATAGGCTGTATTATAAAGTAGCCAATTGTGAAACACATTGTCCCAATAACAATGAAACATTATTGAATGTACACATATAATATGACTAAGTCCACATAATGTACCAAAAATGTAAATGATTTGTGTTTGTAGATGTAAAATATAATGAGAAGTTTTTTATGAATGCGAAACAATTATTATTAGAATTTCTGGTATGTTTACATAATATTTTAATGACTTAATTTTCTTATATATTATATAGTACTAAACTAGTGACTGAGTCACTCAGTCAGTCGAATAGTCACTCAATCATTATGAAATATCGAAAACCACCTGACATAATAATGATGCAATATCACAGGCAATTAATCTACAATATTTAATAGGCGCTCATTAAGATCGAATTTTGTCATAAATGCCATTCCTTAGGGGGTTACTAGGGGCTGAGCATTTGTATGAATTTCCGTCGATTATAAAACAGATATTATTAAAAATGGGTCTTTAATAATTAATCCTACTAGTCCTTCCTACTATCCTACTAATATTATAAATGCGAAAGTTTGTAAAGATGTGTGTGAGTGTGTGTGTTTGTTGCTCCTTCACACAAAAACTACTGAACGGATTTTCATGAAACTTTGCAGTAATATAGTTTAGACATCGGAATAACATAATTTGTTAAAATTTCTAGAGATTTTTGAAGGGACTGGTTCCCCGAAGCGAAGCGAGGGCGGGTTTACTAGTAATTAATAATAATAAATAACGCTTCACACTCATAGCCCCACACTAGGATTCCCTGTGTCGTGGGTCCCATGGACAACACAGAAGACAAGGACATACACCCAGACCGAGAACGGCAATTCAAATTCATCATTCAAATTTCCGCCTCGCTGGAAATCGAACCCAGGACCCTCGGAACAGCGATCCGGCGTGTTAACCATTGCGGGTCCGGGTCCCCATAACGGTCCCGGGTAACCCATCCGGGTCGTCATTTATTTTAGGATTATTGTAATGAAAAATGGCAATGAAAAATCTATTTAAAGGGTTTTGTAAATAAATCTCTAAGGGGGTAATCTTAAACACGATTTGTTTGATAAATCAGTACTCAGTAGTGTGCTGTGTGTGACATACTTACAGACCAAAGGCCAGAAGTCTGTTACAGATTTGCTAAGTCTTCTTAAATACATTTAGAGCATTTAATTCATGCTTGGCTAGATTCGGGTTAAGACTGGCTTGACCGTAACTAAATAGTACATACATAGGTATCGCATTATTCCACGTATTTGCATGTTGCAAAAAATACAATCGACAATATTTTGACGTTTAAAATACCGAATTGAATAATTGTTTTTATCGATAGGTATAGGATATGGAGCGGTGAGAGCCTAGTGGTGTAAAATAGTTATAGACTAATAGGTGTGTGAAGTTTGCCAATCCGCACTTGGCCAGCGTGGTGGACTATGGCCTTAACTTTCTCGTTATGAGAAGAGATCCGTGTTCAATAAAGGACCATGATGGGTGTGAGATTGCATGGGTAAAGGCTGATTGGCTAAACAGCCGTGACTACAATCCATTTAACTGGGTCAAAAAGTCAAACAAAATACGTATCGCGAGTACCTGTATCATAACAAAAAGTAAACAATCAATTGATTCATAGTCATATTTCTCTGAACTTTACTAAATTGACCTTGACACATCCAAGTTTTAACTCGGATTTTCTTTGTTGGAAAATGGATGGCGGTTGATGGGGAGTGACTTGACGTTGATGTAAAGCACTTAAAACTTATATTTTGTTCGAAAGTATGGGCTGCTGAGCATCGGAAATTGGAGATCACCTGCCGAAATTTTCGTTAAAAAAGTTTATTGTAGCATCTAGAAATGTCATGATAAAATGATAACATTATGGAGAATATTATAGGGAACTTTCGGATGTGCAGGTTTTCGCATGATAGGTACATTGGGTGCGTAGTGTTATGGCTTAGAAATGAATCTCTAAAAACCGTACACTGCATATTTCCGATACATACAATGGATAACAAACGGATATAATATGAAACATATAGTGTAATTTCAGATATTTTTCCGGCCATAAATCAAACAATAAGACCAAATCTTGACTAAGTATATTGGCAGAGAATGTGGAGTAAAATAAAAACCATGTTATTGGAAATTAAATCTGAACGCATGCCAAGTTTCGCTGGATATCGGATACCTGTTTAATTTTACGACTTCAATTAATTTTGAAATAGTTACTTTACCTTAGCCTTGAACCGAGCTTGCCAATTTTTCCCTGAGATATATACGCCGTACGTAGTTTTTTTTCATCCAGTGTTCCAAATTCAAACCGTCAACAATATATGCAGCCAATAAAATCATGGTACCTACACGAACACTGATTAATATATTAAATCAAAAAAGTAGGACTGACATTAGCTTGCGAAAAGTGGGGCAATACTTGTACCTACTGTTCATATTGCTATATCTTTCTATGTCATACGTTTCGTCATCATCTATCACACCCATAGTTTGAGTAATGTCATCGGAACGGATCCAATATTGCAACATGCGTTGTATTAAATTGGCATCTATGGTTTTAATTTTAACTAATATCTTTGGTTGCGATGAAAAGCGTTGTGTTATCTGAATATTGTTGGCTCATCTGTACTGAGATTGTGAACATAAACGGTCCCACTAGAGCAGCGGAAGGATATAAAAATAAAATGAAACTCATAAATCTCGCAAGCGCCATGGATCCGATTTGAGAGTAAAAATATCATAATAACAACGCCACTAACTGCAGTGCGATTGTTAACAGACGTCAGAACATATTTATGAGATATAAACCTATTGCTTCACTGGCATTTGTGTGAGATTAAGCGAGCATTTCATAATTTAATTTTGAATAAATAAACGCTAACACCGCTATCCCCACATTAGAATTCCCTTTGTTGCATTTAAAAAAGCACTACGTACATTACGCGCGGCAATGGGCCAACTAAAACGAAAGCATTCCATTTATGTTTGTTATAATTATCATGGTTGTATGTACCTACCTGTTGTAATTCGGTGCGTGCTTTTTGAGCTTTTTTAATAACATGGCATTGTCATCAGCCCTCTTGACCTCTGTGCAAGTTCAAAAAAGTATTTCAATTTAATCAGACTTCTTGAAGTTGATACAAATTGTGCTGAAAGTTTCGGTTACATACATAATTATATAGAAGTCAAGCTAATAAAAGGATGTAAAAAATCGCTTATCGCTACCAGTGAGGCAAGCGAAGCGAAATGTTTAGCCAAATGTTATGATTGCGTCAGACAAACGCGTCAACGCGACTTAAACGACGATTTATAACTCTTTGTTAGCGCGATTTACAATAACACACCTGTACTAAGTAATATGTTACGCGATTATAATAGATAATCTTTGAGGCATTATAACAGTGCGCTATGGAAAATGGGTTTGTAAACTAAACTATAACAACTTGGTTGCACTTTAATGAAAATCTGACATACCTTATCTGACAGCTGAATTACCTGACCTGAGGGACCTTATTGGCTGCAATTAATAAAACTGATTGACCAATAAGCGCATCTATGACTGGGCTCAGCCAATAGCATAAATTCACATTTCCATCGCGCAATATCTTACACTTTTTATTTTCTAGCTTCCATCCGTGATAAAAAGAACATGTAACATTGTTTGTGCAACATCGAGTTTAACTGTAGCGGTTTAAAGATTTAGTATCGCTTCTAAGGTTTTCAATTTGAGTGCGAGACTGCGAGCTGGCACCGTACCAACGATTTTACCCTTATTGGGTTACGGTAAACTGAACTGCAGTTAAATTTGCTGTAAGCAGTTTAATACGAACTAACTTTTATTTTGTTTGTAAGCTTCTCACACCCCTAGTCTAGGTTCATTTGTAAATGTGTAAAAATATTAATCTTAGGGTTTATTTACATTGCTACTGTATCTAACCGGCATCACTGGATTATCAACGCTATTATATCGAATACTGAATGCTGGACTGCATTGTTGATCTTCACGACAACTGTGACTGATATCTATTATGGTAGAATTGCACCGTAGAAACCGTTACAGTTGGCGTAACGATAAGTTGCCAGTGATAAATTTTTTTTTTTATCAATTGGGAGTTCGTTTTTCAGTGTGGCAATTTCACTATTCAGATGTCTTAATTTAAGTTGTTTCACTGAACGTCAACACGAGTTTTCATTGAAATAAAACTGACAGTATCAAAAACTTTAACCAACCGAAGTTAACCAGTTAATGTTACTTTTAATTATGACGTCATTTTAACCGTGTTTAAAATGCTGCAACCTATGAATGGCTTAACCGTTGATTTGATGAAAAATGTGATATTCCTTCGTTACCGTCAAGGTTATTTTCAATATTGTCATAGTTTCTTCCTCTAGGCTACTTTCTTACGTTGCGCTTACTATAACCTATGTCTGTGCCTACGATGCAATCCACCCTTGGACTCAAATTGAACTAGGCCACCCACCAATTAACTAACCAATTCAACCATTATTAACCAGTCCAATTAGCAAACGTTATAACGATAGTAACTGAGGTTAGTAATTGATTAGTTCGTTAGTAGTTATAGTTTACGTATAACTGGGACAGGAGATGTTCGTAAATCTTATTCCAATTCGGTCACAAATTTCAATATCGCAAAATTCAATATCAGTTCCTAATTGATATCTCTTGCTAACCTTCATTTGAGACGCTCAGCTGAAGGGCGAATTTAATGCCTCTCGATGAAGCTGACATCGTCGTTTTGAGACGAGATGTTTATTTTGCGCCGATGATAATATCTTTATAAGAATTATGTCAGACTTTGTGCATGGGTGAGACAAAGCGAAAAATTAGAGCTGATACTTCAAGAACCATAACTATTTTAAAGTTTAGCGCAAACAGTTTTTCTAGTCACTTGGAAGTGTAGTGTGGAGACGATCGCTGTGAAAGGAACAAATGAACTGAACAATTCACATTCTTAAAAGCACCTTCTGCTCACTATTAACAATTCTATTCCCGATTAATGTTTTCTAGGTTACAGTTATTATGGGCGATTGCGGAACCATTGTGCTAAATGCACGTTTGCTTTTCAGTCCCTTCAAAAAAGACCAGTCATGTGACATTATTGTAACTATGGACGAAAAAGATAATTAAATAAATGACGCTTCGCACTCATAGCCCCACACTAGAATTCCCTGTGTCGTGGGTACCATGGACAACACACAAGACAAGTACACACACCCAGACCGAGAACGGAAATTCAAACTCATCATTCAAATTTCCGCCTCGCTGGGAATCGAACCCAGGACCCTCGGAACAGCGATCCGGCGTGTTAACCATTGCGCCATCCGGGTCGTCGTAGATGAACGTAGATGTACGACACTCCGATTATAGCGGACCGCTTCGATAGCTTTCCTAGAGCGTGGACTGTATCACTGAATAAAAAGACTTTTTCCCTATTAACCGTGTTTTATTTCCGGATGGAGTACTTCTTCCTAAGGTTTACAATCGTATACTGGAGGAATACAATTTTGCCACCAAAATGGCCCTTCTTATATGTGCCAAAGTCTATTCTCAACTATCGCTAACCATTAATACACCGATCGGCTCTCAGCCAATCAAAATCGAGAAATTTTTGCACACGACACTATAGTGCTGTTTCATTCTCTGTCTCACGCGTTTGCACACGGCACTATAGCGCTATCGCGTCAGTTCATCTTGCTCTTACATTTCCTGTCTTTATCGCTATCGTGAGTATCTCTTTTACTCTTAGTATATAAACAAAATAATAAACTATTGGCACATATTTACAATGATTTTCCTTACAATTAACTTAATAGTAGTTAGAATAAAAGACACCCCGTATGAATTCTTTATTTCCTACATACTAAATGGATATCTTAATCTAATTAAACTACTATAATACATGTCAATCAAATACATAGGCGCTTATTCTACGTCTAGCTGTTGCCGTCCGTAACAGTCTCCCCCCGGCGAAGACTCGTCGTAGCCTCTCGTACTTGTAGGACGGCCAGCTTGGTCGCAGGCCTTCTGAACACGCCTCCTCTGGTGCGGACGTCTGCAGATCTGACGATTCCGTCTGGTCCCGGGTGCACTCGCTCGACGATTCCTCGCGGCCATGTGTTGCGAGGCAGCGAGTGGTCAACGACCACTACTAGGTCTCCCGGCTGCAGTTGTTGTCCTCCGCCGTTGTTAACTTGCCCTCGTGGGATGAGTGTAGGCAAGTACTCCTTCACCCAGCGCTGCCAAAATCTATCTGCTAGCGCCTGGGCACGCCTCCACGTGCTGCGGTCTGCCTCGCTGCATGGTCCGGTGCGCGGCAGCCCTGACGACGACCCGATGAGAAAATGGTTCGGCGTGAGCGCTTCTTCGTCTTCAGGATCGACCGATACGTGCGTGAGCGGTCGCGCGTTCACGCTGTACTCGGCCTCGGCGATCAGCGTCTGAAGTACCTCTTCCTTCGGCGACTTCTGGTTGAGCGTAGTACTTAGCGCCGTCTTGACGGAACGCACCAATCGTTCCCACGCTCCCCCCATATGCGGAGCGCCCGGCGGTATGAAACGCCAGTCGGTGTTGTACTTCAAACCGAAGTCTCGTAGCTCAGGAATCCACTTCGCGTATGCTTGTCGTAGCTCGACGTCAGCCCCTCTGAAGTTGGTCGCGTTGTCAGAGTATATAACGCGTGGCCAACCTCTTCTTGCAGCCATCCGTCTCAGCGCCATGATAGCTGAGTCCGTGGAGAGCGATTGTACGATCTCTAAGTGTATCGCTCGGGTTGTGAGGCACGTAAATAACGCGCACCACCTTTTTTCATGTCGACGGCCGATGGTCACAGTCAGTGGCCCGAAGTAGTCTACGCCGCTGTAGGTGAAGGCGCGATGACCTGAATCTAGCCTTCCTTTAGGTAGGTCCCCTCTCGGCGGTGTCCTCGGGCTTGCCTTATATACTCGACAGAACTGGCAGTCTCTGGCGATTCTTCTGACTGTCGGTCGTAGATGCAGTATTATGTATAACTGCCGAAGCTCGTTAACAACCCTCTCGTTGTTCGCGTGGCCCGCTCGACGGTGAAAACGCTCTATTAGTAACCGCGTAAACGGGTGACGACCGTCAAGTATTGCCGGCGCGTTGGAGTGCGACGCGACGTTGAGAGCGCCTATCCTGCCTCTCGCTCGCACAATCCCTTCTTCTAACTTCGGATCGAGCTTCCTTAGTTTACTGTTACTCAGCGGCGCTTGGTTGTTGCTTAGCCTCTTGACATCTTCGTAGAACGAATCGCGTTGCGCTCGCTGTAGCCATCTCCTTTCTGCCGCTTCAATATGCGACACGTTGAGATGTAGCGTCTTATCCTTTTTCTTGAGTTTTTCGATGAACAGGTGTACCATCGCTGTGGCCCGTATTAATTTGTCGTAGCTGGCGAAGCGATTGACGTCGGGCAGTGCGTCGTTCGTAGGCGCGGGCTCCTCTTGCGCGGCGTAGCTTGCGGCTTCTACGTGTTCTACGTGTTCTACGCGTTCTACGCGTTCTACGTGTTCTACGCGTTCCGTTTTCTCCGTAGGCCATTGCGTTTCCGATTCGCGTAGGAACGACGGTCCGGTGAACCATCGGTCTTCACTGCTGACCCGATTCGTCTGGAGTCTGGTCGCGTCGTCAGCGACGTTCAGAGACGTAGGAATCCATCGCCAGTCTTCCGCTTGAGTCAACTCGGCGATCTCGGCGAGGCGGTGTGATACAAACGGCGTGTATCGTTTTGCATCGTTTCTTATCCAATGGAGGACGGTTTTCGAGTCGCTCCAATAAACGATCCGCTTCGGTGTCCACGTATGCTCTCTGATGATCGTGTTGGCCACTCGTGCCCCGATGAGAGCCGCTTGTAGTTCCAATCTTGGGACGCTAACTACTTTAAGCGGCGCGACTTTCGCCTTGGCCATCACTTGGATCGTCTCGATGTACGTAGCGTGAACGATCCTCCAGTAGGCTATCGTCGCGTAGGCTTGTTCACTTGCATCGGTGAATACGTGAAGCTCGATGTTTGCTTCTGACGTCACGTTGAGGCTATAACACCGCGGTATGGTTAACGCGGAGATATCTTCGAGGCGCCGGATCCACTCGTCGAATAAGTCGGCTTCGTCTGTGGGCAGTTGTTCGTCCCAGCCTATTTTCTTCGTCCATAGCCGTTGAAGAATCATTTTTCCGACGACGGTGTACTGACTTATCAATCCCAACGGATCGTAGATCGACATGACGGCGCTCAGTGCCTCTCTCTTTGTCGGTGCTCGTTGTCTCTTTCTCACTTCGTCGGGAACCCTCTTCGTATCTGTGTTGAACGTTAGAGTGTCCAAATTTGGATCCCAGCGAAGCCCCAGTGTTTTTTCCCGTTGGTGAGACGCGAGCTTGACGTTCGTATTCTTCGATCGCTTTTCTTGTGGGATACTTGCTAGAACTGACTTGTTATTACAATTCCAGCCCCGTAGGTTGAAGTTCGCTTGCCGATGGACGTAACTTATTTCTTCTATCATTTTGATAGCTTCTTTTTCCGTCGCAAAGCTATCTAAGTAGTCGTCCATGTAGTGCCGCTCTTGAATAGCTAACGCCGCCTCCGGGTAGTCGTTTTCGTGCTCGACGGCGTTGCGGTTCCTCACACTATGAGCGAGGTACGGCGAACTGTTGGCTCCAAATATCATTGACGTCATCTTCATTTTAGTCGGAGTATCTGTGGGTCTGTCTCTCCACAGAAACATCTGAGCCGGTTGGTCTTCAGGTCTTATTTTTATCTGAAGAAACATCTCTTCTATATCGGCTGTCACGGCGATCGGTTTCTCCCTAAAACCGAATAGAATCCTCGTGAGTGATGCTAACAGGTCGGGGCCCTTTAGCAGGAGGTCGTTGAGGCTAACACCCCGCACCTTGGCCGCTGCGTCGAAGACCATTCTTGTTTTCCCCGGCTTGTTATGGTTCACAACTGCGAAGTGAGGCAGGTACCATTTCACTGGACTCGATTCTTCGCTTCCGTCGCATTTCGTGGCGTAACCTTTTTTGATTAGGTTATCTACTTGCGCTTTGTATTCAATCTTGAAGCCTGGCTCTCTTGATAGTCGTTTTTCAAGCGTAGTTAATCTTCGTAGAGCCGACTCGTAGCTCTCGGGTAGCACCGGATTGTCCGTTTTCCACGGTAGGCCGACTTCGTAGCAACCGTTTTTCCGTGCTACGGTTGCCTCGAACAACTTCGTAGCTCGTTCATTTTCGTAGCTAATTTTCTTCTTCGTAGACACGCCGAGCGAGTCGATGTCGAAGTGCGACTCGACAAGCCGCTGTAACTGCGTGTCACAGACGTGTAGCACTTGTTCGTCGTTCTTCATAATCGTTTTACGCGGCGCTGTTCCGTGTAGGACCCACCCCAGCTTAGTCCAGGACGCTGCGGGTTCTTTTTGTCTTCCTGTGCGTATCTCCCGTGATATAATCAGATGCCAGTTGTCAGCACCGATTAGTATGCGTGGCTTGGCTTGACCGGCGCATATCTTCCTGCTGACATCACGGAGGTGTGCATACCGACTTAGGTTGTTCGGTATACATTGTTCGTGAAGCAACAAATCCTTCATTGTGCGTGCTGTGACGTCGTGCGCTTCCTTTTCACGCAGCCCTTGTATCTTAATCTTCACAGCTTGGCTCTCGACAGTTCTCCGTCCGTTGATTCCCTTGATACTCAGCGGTTGGTCCGTTCCCCCGTCGGTGATTTGTCTGGCCAACTCCTCGTCTATCAACGTGACGGTCGAGCCTTCGTCCAGGAGGGCGTGTGTAGTGAGCTCCCCCCGTGGCCCGGTGAGCTTGACTTTGCATATTTTCAGGTAAACGACGTCGTTTTTCTTGTTCGTCACGCTCATGACCGCTTCCGATTTTCCTTCTTCGGAGTTAGTCTCGCGGGCCTCTTCATTGTAGTTCTTATGCAGCAATGAGTGGTGTTGGTATTTACAACCTCCCACGCCGCACGCCTTGGCTTTACAGTTCAATCGACTGTGCCTCTTCTTTAGACACTTGAAGCACATCTTATTGTCCTTTGCCCATTGCCATCGCTCGTTCACTTCCAGGGCTCGTAGTTTCTGACAGTCGGGCGTATAATGTCCTCCGGACTGGCACATAAAGCACTTCTTTTCTTCCCCGGTTACTTCGTTTGTCGCGTAAACCCGTTGTGCTTCCTTCGCTATGGTTCTCTTGGCGAACGTTCTCTTTTCCGGTTGCGTTGGAGCGCTCCTCTTTGTTACGTGAGCGTATCGTAGCATCAGGTCCGCCTCGGACATGAGAAACTCCGAGAACACCGTCATCTCGTCGCTTTCCATAACCTGACGCTCGTGCGCAGCCGCGTACTCCGCCCACTTAGTAACTAGGTGCGGACTTAGCTTCTCCACGACGTCACGTACTAACATCGGGTTCTTCAGGTAGCCCCGTCGATCCACACTCTTAATCGTGTAGACTATGTTTTGGATCTTGATTGCTAGCTCGTAGAGGTCGTTACCGGCGTTCGTCATCTTGGGAAGCCTCTTCAGATTGTCGATGGCTTGGTCGATAATATACTCCGGCCTTCCATACTTCATTTCAAGTGTCTTCATAATGATCTCCGGGCTTGAAGCGGTGAACAACTGCGAAGAAACAATTTCCCTTGCTTCTCCTCGTAGGCAATTTCGTAGACGGAGCAAGTTTTCCGTAGGCGAAAACTTGTAGAGCTTCGTAGAATCCTCCATCGTAGCTTTAAATGGTAGCCACTCCGCTACGGCTCCCGCGAAGATCGGTAATTCCGTCGACTGTCGAGGCGGCGGTCGCGAGGTGATCATCTTCTCGAGCGCGTTGGCCAGTTGTTGAATGCCGCGCTGTTTCGGGTTGTCCCCCCATTGCTCGTTAATGGAAGGACGAGCCTCCTGTGGCTCTTCCCCACACCTCGGCCGTCTCTCCTCCATACTCTTGTCGACCCAATCCCTTATACGATCGTTCCCGCACGCGCTCTGCGTACTGGGACTGCGCTTCGGCTTCGATGATCGACATTTCGGCGGCCAATCTTGACTTCACTAACTTTTCCTTCATCTGCAGTCGCTTCTCTTCCAACTCCGCCAGCTCTTTCTCCGCTTCGTACTGCGCCAGACGTGCCCTCGCTTCGGCGCTTGCTCGCGACGCGTTGGAGAGGACTGTGCGTGTCGGCGACGTCGGTCTTCTTGCCGGCGACGTGTGCGATTTCGCAGCTTCCTTCCTCGCTGGCGTACTGGCGGGGTTGACCGGCGGGCCCATCAATGTTCCTTCCGTTGTCGACAGCAGCGTAGGTGATCGGTTGAGCCGCCTTCCTTGCGGTATCCCTCCCATCGTGGACGGTGATTGCGGCGAGTCTTCATAGATCCGATGCAGTGGAGCCCCCGGCGCGCTCTTTGCGCCTGGTTGCGCCTCTGACTCGCAAAACCCGGACTCCGAGCGAACACGGCTTCTCGTGTTCATTGTTGGACGTGGCCGTAGATTCTTGAGCTCCCCGTTGAACTCGAATCTTCCAGTGCAGGATCGCTTGAGCTCCCCGTTGAACTCGATCCCGCTGCGGATCCTCGTGGCTGGTCCCGTTGAGTCGTGGCTTGGTCCCGTCGAGTACTTCCTGATCCGGCTCGAAGGACCACAAAAACTATAGCGGACCGCTTCGATAGCTTTCCTAGAGCGTGGACTGTATCACTGAATAAAAAGACTTTTTCCCTATTAACCGTGTTTTATTTCCGGATGGAGTACTTCTTCCTAAGGTTTACAATCGTATACTGGAGGAATACAATTTTGCCACCAAAATGGCCCTTCTTATATGTGCCAAAGTCTATTCTCAACTATCGCTAACCATTAATACACCGATCGGCTCTCAGCCAATCAAAATCGAGAAATTTTTGCACACGACACTATAGTGCTGTTTCATTCTCTGTCTCACGCGTTTGCACACGGCACTATAGCGCTATCGCGTCAGTTCGTCTTGCTCTTACATTTCCTGTCTTTATCGCTATCGTGAGTATCTCTTTTACTCTTAGTATATAAACAAAATAATAAACTATTGGCACATATTTACAATGATTTTCCTTACAATTAACTTAATAGTAGTTAGAATAAAAGACACCCCGTATGAATTCTTTATTTCCTACATACTAAATGGATATCTTAATCTAATTAAACTACTATAATACATGTCAATCAAATACATAGGCGCTTATTCTACGTCTAGCTGTTGCCGTCCGTAACACCGATAGTTACGTGAAAAACCGATTTTGATCGTCCCACTTTTCGCTCGCTATTGACATTATCTACTTCTTTTTAACTGACTTCGAAAAAAGAGAAGGTTCTCAAATCGGCTATATTTTGTGTATTAGGGGTTAACTCATATCTTTTTTCTAGGTGAACCGATTTTGATATTTTTTATTATTTGAAAGCTAGTGTTGTCACGTGGCCCCATTTAAATTTGAGTGATAAGACAAGTTTTTGGCTTATTTTAAACTATAACAACATAAAAGTAAATAAAATTATAATAAAATAGGTAGGTATAGTAAAATAAAATAGGTAGGTATTTGTTATCGCATTCATTCATTCGGCCCTGCTCTGATATTTTGAAGCGAGTGAAAAACGGTAGGTACTTCGTTTAGGTATAAGAAAGTGTGTTTGTTCATTCAAGAATAAACAATATTACTCACTGTGTGATGTGAGTGTGAGTTCGATAAAACATTTCAATTGGATTTTTAAACCTATTCATACAGAAAGCTTGGTTGTACGCGAAACTATTTTTCTTCATATTCAGGCATATTGAAGGTACCAGTATTATAATAAAACCAAATATTCTCTCCAATTCTTCACAAACTGGGAAATCACGATTTTGGTGCAATAGGTAGGTACTCTTGGGATTTTGGCTTTGTTGTTTTAAAACTCAAATCCTTTTCCTCAATAAAACATCGTATTCCGCTGACATAGAGCGCAAAATTGTTTGAGGGGAACAGTGTCAAGCGCACTCTTGTATACTATATTTGTTTTTCATCAGGTCAAACAGTAGAAGCGGTCTTCCCCCTTTGAAAGGATTAACCCAACTTTACTCTGTGTTTTAAACTTTTTTGTTTCTTCCCCTTAATGATAAACGGGTAATATAAATCCTAACCTTTAGAACGAAATCTCTTATTGCGCGGTACTGATGGAAGGTAGAAAATGAAAAGTGTAAGATTTTTTCGTGTCGGAAATGGAAATGTATGCAGGGCTGAGCCCAGTCATAGATGGGCGCTTATTGACCAATAAGTTTTACTTATTGCAACCAATAATAATTATGTTCCAACCGAGTGTTATACGGGTCACGTTAAGGTCTTCTATAATGTTTTAGGTACATAATGTAAGGTAGGTACAATAAAGATAGAATAAATAATATTTAGAAACCTATCTTTTGGAATCAGTGGTAGAAGGAAATAAATTTTATTTTTATTCTTGGTGGTACGGGATCTCCTCCCGTTGGAATTAATGATGTAAATAAATCGTTACATATTCTGAAAAAGTAGTTAAGTTACATTAAGAAAAAAAGGTAGGTATGCCTTTATAAAATAACATATTTATTATGTGTTCCATTAAATAGTTGGTAGCGTTTTTCTCCTCCTTTATAAAGTAGCTTTGCGAAACGGCGATAGAATAGAAAAAATGTCATATGCATAAGTGTGAGTTCTCATTAAATATGTTTTTATTTTTTCATGCATTTATTTTTGCCTATAAAGCAAGAAAAATATTTTTCTTAATAATATTGTACCGTGGTACGGAACCCTTTATTCAGTTCGACTACAACTTGCTAGGTTGCTAGGTTGCTAGTTTATTTGCGTCTATATTTTATATTTTAAACAAAAGAACATTCATTCTGAATGCACTATTATAATTGTATTCTCCAATTTAACTTTAAAACCTCTATTTCTCGTGGACGTATACTTAAATATTATATTAAGTTCTGAATTTAGAAACGTAAACATTTTAAACAACTACGAAATTCTAGAAAGACAAAGCTCATAAATATAATACAATATTATTTAGTTTACTCACCGAGAGCGATAAACGAGAAACTGGCTTGAAACTATTAAAAAAACTTCAAAGGAGCTTCTTAATTTGACTGTATTCTTTTATTTGTTAACTATTTACTGGATATGTTTTGACTGTGACGTATTATTTTTGTATTCGAAAGCTGAAGTCTGTCATATGTCATATTATTAAGATGGATCCCGTTAAATTCCATCCAGATTTGACGAGTAGTTTTTGAATTGGTCTAAATAATTCTTATACGCCAACTTCGACTACGTCGATGAAGTTCCCATTTTTTGCCGATGAAAAAAAGAAGAGGGCTATCGAACTAATGTACTCTCATACATTTTTAATGTTTGATGCGATTTGGATGATTCTTTAATAATCGATACCTAAAACTATTAGTTATACAAATAAGAAAAATAAAAGAGGGACTCAAGCTACTGACACACGAGTCTCTCTCGACTTACATAAGCAAGAATGTGGTAGATGGCCTTCAGTATTCAGCCTTATCACCAGGCAGGGGTAGCTTCTGATACTTCTGTCACCCTGGTAGGTTTGGAGTAAATTTTCTAAGTCGCTCCAATGAGGCCAAAATAAGATTTCAACGTTTTCGAATATTATTAGTCTGTTGTTTTATAGTTGTTTTTAAATGTAATTTATTTTGATTAATTCTGATTTATTACAATAATTATCCATATTGCTTTCGTATCTACTAATTAGGTAAGTTAGTTTTTTGATGAAATATAACTTTTAGTAGTTTAGGCACTTAATTATGCTACACAAATCTTTCGATCTAACAAAATACTTTACGGTCCTGCGTGCAAACTTTAGTTACGTGCGTGATTTTACGTTTAAACTGGCGTTACAGAATTCAAAGGAACTTCGTGTTTAAATCTATAAACTTTGCGCTACGGTTACGTTTACGTAATTTTTTTTTCATTCTAGCATTTAACTTTTAAGTTATGTTATATTAATAAAACCTTGAAGTGGGACAAGTTTCAGAAGTGATGGTGAATAGAACTAGAATGTATAGAAGTTATTTCGTCTCTTTAACGATAGAACACCTTAAAGAAGTACCTAGCGATATTTTCGATACCTGGTTACCCACGAGTATGATATAAGTATCTAAAGTTGTAAAACATTCAGATTAACAAAATATGTAACTAATTATAGACTCATTAAGCTAGACATAATTCGGTGAAACCGGTCCGTGGTATCTGCCATCAGGACGGTTGGTGAGCTTCCCACATCATCATCAATTTCCTAGTGATTAATGACACAGTAACTACACTTTCGCAACTATATCAATCATTGATAAGACGTCTGTTCTACTACAAGCTGCAAACGATTAGGTTATTAGGCTCAGCGAGTGATATAATCAAATCTAAATCTGATCTACAAATAACTACATAAAAGTGAAAGGTCATTACCCGTAAAGAAATATTGAAAATTGCTTAACGTATTAAGATGATATTTGACGGATAGTTAGGAGGTATTTACTTACTAGACGTCTGCCGATAAGATTTTTTCATATTCCACCTCTAAAGCTTTAAAATAGTAATAGAGAGTTATATTAAATATTGACGATTTTAAGTAAGACACTATTTAAAATTGGTCTTTAAAACTTTGATTACAAATAATGAAACCTATTGCAAACAATGAAATCAGCGTTTTTTATTAATCAACAGTATAACTTGGACACTTTTATACGTGTAATTGCGTAACCGTAACATCAAAATTTAACTTAATTTTTGTTTAGTTTCTTTAAATACTGGAACAAGTGATTGCAGTAATATTCACATTTGGTAAAAAATGTTGCAATTTGCAGAGATTACTTAAAGATAAAATATCACAGCAAATGATGTCAATAGAAATAAAAATTTCATCGCACATTGCCTGTCGCTTACAGCACGACAAGCGATCAAAGGAGCGTACTTAATGCCGGCGTGTGTATCATTATTTATTTATGAACTGTATGCAGTTATCAAACTAGGAGCTTTTGTTCATCATTATTACCATAACTGTTTCGTGTTCGCGGGACTTACTCATGAACTTACGAGCTTTCTGATGGCAACTTTACCAGAGCCCATAGACATAAAACCGCTATAATATGATTCAAATAGTATCGCTACAATTAACTCAAACAAACTTCTGTAGCGCTTGTTTAAAGCGATAATCCACTAGTGGTTAAGAATACGGCCTTCTTCGTAACGGGTCAAAGGTGTGTGATGTTCACTAATCCGCACTTGGCCAGTGTGGTGGATTATGCCTTTACCTTCTCTTTCTGAGAAGAACTCCGTATTCAATAGTGGGGCATGATGGGTAGAGCTGATGATTTAGCGTAGAGCGAGTTTGCTTGAGCGTTCTGGCTTATGGCCCTCAAATAAAGACTGCGTCATATTAAATTAGCTACGTTTATTCATGGTTACAATTTTGTTATTATATTCAAAATATGTAAATACCTCTTGCCATCCATATATTGTATAAATAGCAGCCGTCTACGCACGCAATATACTTGTAATTATGACAAATAAATTGTGTTTATTTTGGAAGGTACATTTAATAACCCATGTCTAATGGTTTAGCATTGACGTATATTAACGTACGTGGACGTACACGTGCGACAGAGATGGATATAATATATATGAGGAATGTGTGAAAAAGTTGCCATATCGCAGACATCCACAAAAATTTGACTTTTCTATGGTTGTATAAATTACTCCAATGATGAATACTATCGTATGTCATGTTTCATATATGTGTCGTGTCCGTAAACGGTTGTCTATGTGTGCGTTTGCTCGAGCGCGGGTGTATGAAGCTGTTTATACTGACACAGTGCTGATGTAGCGCCGGAATCAAGTGATGTTGGCATCAGCTACTGTATCAATGTAAATCAGGCTTTACATCATCTGTAACAGTATTTGGTTTGTGGTAATAGTTCGTGGACTTGGTATACTGAACTAATAACCTCAGCAAGCCATCCTGGACTTAATGAACTTGTCGTACGAACTCCGAACGTACTAAGATGTGTTTGGAAAATGGCCAACTACCACTTGTAGAGTGACCACATTAACAATTTCTGCAGCTTCTAGTATTTGAATTTAGTATATCGTTGTCTCTACATTGCTCTCGAAACTTTACCTACCATAATGCTTGGTATTCTTTATGGAATTTTTATTTTTTAAGGTGGCAAACTAGGCTATAGCGCCACTGCCGCCTATATGATAAATGTGACCGACACAGAATAAGACTCAAATAGAGGCAACAATACTGAACGAATATTTGGCAGTTGCTAGGTAAATTACGGAGAATTATTCTATGATTATATTTGTGACTTCTATATAAAAAAATATTCATGTATTATCTTTGTGTATTATTATCAATTTGTAGCATTGCATTTTAAATTGTTGCCATCATTCTTTAATGTACCTTAATCACGGAGTCGGTAAGCCGACATTTGCGTGGGAGACAATTATAACAAATTCCATATTGAAGTTCAAGCAGCATTTTCTTTTCAGTAATTTTATACAAAACGAAAACAAACATTTCGTTGTCACAAACTTCTCTTCCTAATCCGGGAATCGAACCTAAGATACCTAACATGACAATCACTCCCACTAAGCAACAGGGTTGCAATTCTACAAACAGGTATTATATATATTTTTATATGTATAGAATGCGTAGGTAACCTTTGCCGCCCCTCAGTATAGGGGAAACTGGAATACACTTTCCAATAGTCTTTGATGTATTCTAATCTATTATTATATCCATACCGTGCAAAAACACTACACAAAGAACATTAGCAAAAATAGAACATAACTAGTAAATCGATCTTTCTCTGCTTCGGAAAACAATGCCTTGGTACCTTATAACCTTTGCGTAGCAATACTACAGAAGTCATATCCTTGGAGGACACCCAATCAAACCTGACCTGATTAAAGAAATGGACCCCGGAAACGTACTACGGTTAATTAAGACCGTACGCCTGGGGGACCAGATCTAACTAAAACTGGGATGGCTACAATAGATCAGAGATGGTCGCATTGGCCCAGACACCTAAATAATGATAATAACCTTATAATCTTTCTATTATCTCTTATTTCTTTCTTTCTATTCTCTATCATTATTTAACGCTTATTGGTCAATCATTTTTAATTGCAAGCAATAAGGATCCACTGATGTCAGGTCCCCAGTCTTACAAGCATCTTTTGGCGTGTGGGTCACAGAGACAGCACCTTACAGTTTGCCTCCTATAAGGCGCTGTGTCTGTCACCCACACGCCAAAAGATCCTTGTACGACTTTAAGTCATTTGTTAGGTTAGTTATGTCAGATGATGAAGTGTCTCTAAAGGACAAAAATAATAATTATGTACTTCCAAAGCAGTATTTTACAACACTCACGGATTGTTTTATTAACTGAGTGTATTAAAAGGTGGGGAAATGATTTTACAGGGAAATAATTCTTCTGAGCGTATGAGTAGATACGTCAGATTTTATTATGTTGAACAGAAAGCATGGCTACCATTGCAGAGTAGGTAAACAAAACGTTTTATGATTCATACGGAGCTCGTAAAAAAATTTGTAAACACACCGAGTCCCGCTGGCAGCCGGCGCATGCAAATAAAGTTTTAACCTCTTTACGTAAAGAGCTTCTTTTAAATAATTTCCGCTCATAGTAATCGCAGTAAGGTACTTGCCCCAGTAATCGACATACCAGTCGAAATTTTTTAAGTGAAAACTGCATTCAGGGCGTTAAGGACTGCGTCCCTTTTTTTAACGACCAAGCAACGGATTGACTCAAACGAAAGCATTTAATTAAGATCTTCATGTCTTACTTGGTGTCGGTTCGGAGTTGCTCAGGATTGGGTGGCGAGTAGAGCGTCTCTCAAATATACAACCGTAATAAACCAGGTAAAGATCATATATTATATGAATGCTTTCGTTTTAGTTGGTCCGTTGCCGCGTCTTTTTAATGTTCGTAGTGCTATAAGTGATATTTGGTAGCGGGAAATTTAAGGGCTCGCCTCGTGACATGTTGTGACGTAGAACGCTGGACCGGCAACGCACGCTAGTTAGTAACTATGCTTTCTTTCCTACATAATATTATCAAATTTTAGAACTACCGTGCAATTCAAAAGTTTGTCCCATACTATTATAATTATCGTTAGTTGCTATTTAATTTTTATACTTTTTATTTTCACTTCTTTCCGCTGGCCTCATGATGGCGATGTTTTTTGTACATAAAACAAGTATTTGTAAACAACCCTTTTACATTGAAATCAACAACAAAAAAATAAGCTTTATGCTAAAAACATTCTATACTAGCTTAAGCAGGTTAGAGTTATTTGATTTTTGACTTTTTAGAAGTGTCCAATATCGGTACGCGTACCTTGCCTCTGTTAGTAATTTATGAGTATTTTACTGTCACAGATTGGCACGACGATGCGTGTAAAGTGATTTGTTAATGTGGATATGGATTTTTATATTGCGTTCGCGTTCTGCATGGAATTCTACTGAAATCCCAGCTTTCTGTCCCTGTAATTAAGGTACATTATAGATTGACGACGAGAATTTAAAATATTGTAAGCAAATTTTGCTTACAAGCTAAATTGAACTGTGAACACAGGTACTAACCTTGTTTTTAGCGTGGAGAGGCAAATCCATATTATCGGCGACATGTATAGTAGGTATTTTACATAATTAAAGCTTTCCTTTGAGTTATTTGCTCATTAGACAAGATAATTATGAGAACATCTTTGTTAATACTAAACAAACGCCCATACAACTATGCCTTCGATTCTGTCTAGAACGGTTTGAATGAGACATATAAATACTCCAATACTTTCCGAGAGCAAACATGAAGTTTTTATTTTTTATCAATATCTGCCCCGGCTAGCAATGGAATATGTAACCCCGCGCCCTTATCAAAAATCAACATAATATATAATTATATTATGTGGGATACTAGCTTGAGTAAACGAACGTGAGAGTAAGTTTGAGTATGAGTATCCGAGCGACTGTATGAATGATTGACCGTTAAGATTATTGAATGGATGGGTAAAGATTGAATGATGAAACTAGACGATAAACGTCATTTCGTAGTGTTCACAAGTTGCCCGAAGGTTGACTGGGAGAGAATGCTTCTAGCATTAAGTCTGCCTTTGTTACTGTACCTACTTGTGATAAAGCTTAAATAAATAAATAATAAATATTACCGCTGTGTGAGCTACTATGTACTGTGCATTGATTCTGCAAAGTGCAAGTATTCCGCCATTAAAAGTATCTCTGAAGACAACCCCACTTTTATTTCGAAGAACCCACATATAAAACATTTATAATATACTTAATGATGGACACGGACACACACAAGAGAAAACTTTAGCCTCGCTGGAAATCAAAACGTCAGTCGTCAAAATGAAAAATAAACTTTTTTAGATTATTTTAATCAAACCACTCGAAGCTAATACGATATAATCGAGGTCAGACGTGAATTTAGCAGACTAATTTTTGAGGAGTTATAAATATTTTAAAATTGCGTTGTCTGTACTGCTCTGGTACCGATATACTGCGTTCGCGTTCTATATAGAATTCATTTCTATGGCAACCCACATAAATGTCAGCTTTCTGTCCCTGTGATTAAGGTTAATTTTAGTTTGTCGGCGAGAATTTACAACTGCCTTAAGTAAATTTCACTCCCAAGCTATGCCGCCTTCTCATGCGTGCTGCCCGCGATTGGTGCACGCCTTGCTCTCCCGCTTACAGTGGCCCTAAAAAGATACATACACACATATAATTCTTGTATACAATTCTTCTATACTTTCTTGGCTAAAAACTCCTCGATGATGCCTGTGATATTGTTCACACACATACACACACACACATATTTATCACAATTCCACATAAATAATATTACTAATTGGATAATACCTAAATTGTTCGAAGTTTTTTCTGCGCCAACTGAAATGCATAAACAGACCCCTGCAGCCAGTCCGATCAACTAAACGGATCAACGTGAGTTTGTTCAAGCCCACGCGGTATCTTGATGAGGCGAGATAGTAATGCTTTTACGAATGGCCGACTGAATATATACCTACTCTTGATATTATAAGCTGTTTGAAATAACACACAATAACTTATGTAGGAAGTGTTAATTGAACGTTTGTGGATTTGTGTTTATTAACCCGCGCTTGCTTCGCTTTGAGCTATGGGAATTGTTTCTTTTATAACACTTTTCTCTGCAAAAATATTAAGAGTTTTCGTTGATATGTATAAAGTAGGATTAGCGTTTTCTTATATTTACGGTCGTGTTTTGCATTGCAATCTACATATATTTGACTCATAAAACAGAGATACAAGTTGAATAATGATGGAAACATCCATCATTACTATTTCATTTCATTGCCCACTGCTGGCCTTGGGTCCCCTATCACGATGACATGGACCAAGGATTTTGGTTTTACGTTAAGATTAAGGTTTTAGAAATACGTGCGTGCGGTATTCAATCCCAAGCCCCCGGTTTTAAAGCATTTAATTTATCTTAACCGATACCCACGTGGGTAAAGACAAGAGTAAAAACATTGTAAATTATATCCATTCACATCACATTAAGGCTACATTTAAAATCTCTTTCTCCAGCTCATATGTGCCAACTGCATGCGACAGCAAACTTTCAGCTGTAATGAACTCATTTTTCACTGTCTCCAACACTCGTCGGTCCGATAAAAAGCTTTCTGACGACTCGTACAGTTGATAGAATGTTTCTACTTTTACGTAATTTTGTCGTCTTTCAATGTCTTAATACTGATTGGTTTTTCAATGAATCAAACATAGTAAGTAGTACAACAGCAGAAACAACATTTGGTGTTGCTACGGCTGGCGCAAAAAAATGGCGTGATTTTAAGCACAAAAATTACCTTATCTATCTATACTATAATAAAACTGTAGGAGCACGTGTTCTGTACATTGAATATTTTTTTGAAATTTCGACTAAGGGGCACTTACATATCGAGATAGAACTCAAAATTATATTTTTTTTATTTATTGTCTGTCTGTCTGTCTGTCTGTCTGACCGATCATCACGCTTAAACCACTGGATGGATTTCATTGAAACTTGGTAAAGTTATTACCTATATACTGGTGTCTATTATAGGCTACTTTTTTTTTCGAATAATATTTAGGTTCCCTAGGGATAGGTGACTAAAGTTTGTATGGAATTTTTTTATAACGTCGTCCGATTTACTTCAAATTTGCAACAAAGGGTTATCACTTAAATTAATAGAATACGTGTTTCTCAGTTTTTCGATATTTTGTAAGGAAAAGAAAAAAAACACAAAAGAATGCGGGAATTTGTAAATTTTTAAGGTAACTTTCTGACTAAACTGAAAATGATTTTAACCCCATGTTTAAAAATTATTACAGTGAAATAAGTAATTTTCAATGTAAAATCAGTATTTAAAAAATAGCCAGCAAAGGATGCAAAAATGGGGATAAAGTTGGTACAATTAGAGGTGCAGTGTTTATTCGAGTTGACTTAAGTTTTGTCATTTTTGTTGCGGGCTTAGATTTTTGTGAGACTCACTGAGAGATAGAGAAGGTTCTGGAGCAAAACATAGGCCACTTATTATCCTGGAATTCCAGCGGAATCAGGATTCACGCTGGAAAAACTACTATGCGCGAAGGTGCGAGTTTCATTTTTATAGGACTTTCACTGGGAGATAGAGGCAGTTTTGGAGCAATATACAGGATAATTTTATCCCGGAATTCCGTGGAATCCTTATTCACGCGGGAAAAACTCATATTCGGGAAATAGGTCGCGGGTTCAGATATTTATGGGACTTTCAGTGGAAGGTAGAGAAGGTTATGGAGCAGTATATAGGCTACTTTTTGTTCCGGACTTCCCGCGAGATCGAGATTTACACGGGAAAAACTCCCTCCACTCAACTGCTCTGTAGAAGTTGTGAAAAAATTCATTACCTAAACATTTTCGCGCGCCAAAAATACTCGCACAATGCGAATTCTGTGGCATCCTACTAATATTATAAATGTGAAGATTTGTATGTTTGGTCCTCAATCACGAAAAAACGGATGAATGGATTTGGATCAAATTTGGTACACGGATAGTTTATAACCCAGAATAACACAGGACACTTTTTATCCCGGAAATCCCGCGGGATCCGATTTTACGCGGGAAAAACTTCGACGAGTATGGGTATAGCTTCATAACAAACATATTAATATAAAAGTAACAAGGCTGTCTTTCCGAAAATCCCTCGGGATCGGGAGCTTATCCCGAAATTCCTACGGGAGCGAGACCTACGCGGCTGATACTTACGGGTCCCGAAGCGAAGCGAGGGCGGTTCGCTAGTTTCAAAATATGACAAAAAATTTCAATGCAACAAAAAAGAAAGTTAAAGATTTATCGGTTTTTTTTATTTTCAATATGACAGTTACATTTTATCAAAGTAGTTCTGGATACAATAATTGATATTTAGGTCAGGACAAATCTTCACGAATCTCAGCCGTGTCCTTGTATGAAATCGCGTAGCACCGACATGTGGCACTATTTGCTGCCCGTGTGACGTCGCGCGTCGTTGCGATGTCGTCACGGTGAGTGTCGAGTCGACGTCTTTATGCATTTAAATTTAAAATATCATGCGACACGCGTTACCCGACAAAATGTCATGATAGTTAAGTGTGAAATGTAACTTCAACGTTTCGTCGTCCATTGTCACATCTATAAAATTAAAATTAAAATTTCATGTATTTCAAGTACACACAGACTTATAAAAAATAAAAAACATATGGGAGAAAAAAGCGTACCAGTCAGTTACAACTACATAGACATGCTGCACACATTGACAATTTCCATACAAAACATTCGTGCTCTACAAATGTTGTCTATGGTTTTCATACTAAAATTGAGCTTCTTGTAGCTTATCAAAATGGCGGGAGTGCTTCAACCCCATTTTGTCTGTGTGCGTGAGTGTTGCAACAGCAAAAATAAAACGAGATAGACTTTATACGTCTTATGGGAGTGAAAGAGATGAAACTATTGCTTACATACGTCTTTGTAGTGGTAAAAATGGTGTTAGGTCTGGTTGTTTTATAAGTCTGTGATTGTACAGTTCGAAGAAATCTAAAGCCTTATTAACTTATCGTAACAGCACGTTATTCGTTTGTCAGCGTACTCAACAACAACAAATTGACTTCCATCAACGTTATAATGATGTCAATTTGTACGAGTTATTATTTCACTTAAAACGTACAACGTTTCCCGTTTTTCATTTAACGATCATCGTGACAAGTATTTCACAACGGAACGAGGTGATTTTTCTCTGCGTGCGTTCGTTCCAACAAACTGGGTGTCAGTTAAGTATTTCCACAAAGGTTTGTTTGTTGAGTGTTTCTTAACTCTCTGTGTGAGCGTAGCATATTTTTAATTTTTTTCCCCCTATTAATATGTCTCTCTTATCTGTTTGACACAGGGATTGAACTCTAGAATGAAAGTATGAAAGAAGTAGACATGTGAAATTTTAATAGTCTGCATGTTGCTCAGTCTGCTAGATGTCACAAAATAACAATTAAAAAGTTACTTACAAGTAATAGAAGTTCCTTGCAAATACCTTTAAAATGGAGTTTTTACTGTTTGATACACTACATCTTCGGCTTAAAGAAATTAGGTACATATAATTAAAGTAAATATCGCTCGGTGGTACCTACTTACGCAGCCTTTCGTATGCGAATCCGACTCACACTTGACCGAATTTTTACATAATACATAATATATATTTGTGCATATTTATGTGTGCCATCCTATACGTACTTATGTTTGTGTACTTTTATGGCTATAAATTATCATGTGGTTTTTAATATCGCGTTGAATAATAAAATTATTCGTATTAAATTATTTTTGTAGACGCATTATATTGAGTAGTTGCATTGCAGTCGTATTTGTCACCCAGAGTCGTGTGAACAAACGTTATTTATATAAAATATTTTATGTTTGATAAAAAAATATTTTATATTAAATCAGGTCAGGGCTTATGTCATCTTGTTAATGATATTGAAATGACTTCAAGATGGTAAAGTTATAGCTCTATAAAGATAACACTTAGCGTGTATACTAATATTATGAATGCGATTTATAAATTTCTTGTCTGCCTATCAGCTACATGTCCACGTGTAATTCGCTGGACCGATATAGAAGAAATTATGTATGGTCGCTAACCTTTTCACCAATCCGCACTGGAGCAGCGTTGTAGAGTGTGCTCTAGGCCTCCTCATCCATACTAATAATTATTATAAATGCGAAAGTCTGTCTGTCTGTCTGTGACGTTTTCACGGCTAATGAAAATAGTTAAAGACCCAGAGTCACACATAGGCTACTTTTTTTTTCAAAAATCAACCCCTAACGGCTTGAAATAGGGGATGAAATTTGTATGAAAACATTATTTGGGAAGTGTAAGGGAACACTTTTTCTTTTATGACTATTAAGGCACTTCTCACACAACGCTATTTATGAGGTACGCGACTGCAATGCAATCCGAAATTTGTATATATCTGAAATTTGTATATATCGCATCGTAGACGCGTCTCCTGTCAGTGAAAAGTGTCAGATCCATAGAATTTTGGGATTGCGTTGCAGTCGCATAGCTAATGAATAGCGTAATGTGAGAAGTGCCTTAGAAACTTCTCACCCAACACTATTTATGAGCTACGCGACTGCAACCCAAAATTCGCTGTATCTGACAATGTTCACGCAGGAGACGCATATAACTGTCAGTGTCTGTCAGTGAACATTCTCCTGTCAGTCAAAAGTGTCAGATACAGCGAAATTTTGGGTTGCGTTGCAGTCGCGTAGCTCATAAACTAGCGTTGTGTGAGAAGTGCCTTACTTACATGACCTGTTCAAATGCAAAATTTTATAAAGTGTTTATTTCCAGTATACCTAAATGATACATTTTAATAACATCTGCTAGTTTTAAATTTAACGATTGTTGTTTCAAGAAGTTCAAAATATTTTACTACGCAAGCAATTACCACGAAACTGTTACGAGTTTAAGTGTTAAGTTTTGAATTTAGTTCGTTAAACACATGAAACCATACTAATGGTTAAACTTGAGCTTAACGGTTGAAATTCAGCTGTATTTTTAAATACTGCACATATCATTAATGTTTAACGTTATTAAACTTTAACAACTCATAATTTCGTGGGGATTTCGTGTCCCAAATTCTATTGAAATATTCGTTACGAGTTTGGGAATTACTAAAATTCCACGTATGAATATTTTCATGTTTATACCAGCGTTAATTATCAAAAATAATTAAGACTTATTTGGATAAAAGTTTTAATGAAGTACGATTTGGTTTTTTATTTTTCTTCGTTCTGATGATCTTTTTATTTATTCTTCTAAATCAATATTGGCTCGTCTGCTCTTTTCTCAAACTTTTACCTTAAAGTATCCTTTATGTATTGGCAAAACTTAAAAACAGCTCAACCGAATTAAATACGGTTTTCACTGATATATTTTAATAAATTTATTACTAAGCTTGGGACCGCCCTAAGCTTATCAATTATTTCAGTCAAATCTCAATTGCAAAGTTATTTTGATTTGAAGAATGCTAACAGTTAGCACATAATATATTTTTCGAGCATAGGTTCTAAGACATGGCACATGGCTTTACCGCAGCAAGGCGGGAGTAGTCACTAGTCTTAAAAAATAACTGAAGTGGAACCATAATATTCGTACCGTAACAACATTTATACATTTCTACGTGACTGTACTTGCAAAAACTGGACACGAGTGTGATTAATATCCGCCCGTAAAGGCAGTCTGCGTTCGCTACTTTGTGAAATATTCCCGATTTTTATATAGAATTTTGAAATCAAATTATTTGATATAATAACGTCCGCTATTTCAGTAACAGTAATGAAATGAGTAATTTGCATTGTGATTAATTACAATTATTATATTCAATTATAATAAAATAAAATTATAATTTAGAGGTAATCAATTTGTGATTTCCAAGAAAAAAAACGGAGGAGGCTTTAATTCGACACTTAGGTATATTTTTATGCCAGACGACGCATTTAACCTGTGTGAAGTTATTCCATGTTTTTAAAATATTTGTTTTCTGTCAGGTGATGTGCTAAATTCAAAGGTAATAAAAAGACAAGTTCACGCTACATTTGTTAATTAGATGGTATTTCACTATCTATCAACCAACTTACCAAACAAGAAATTGAGATATAATTTTAACCATGTAATTTCAGATAGATTAAAAATGATTTTTATTTGTTCAACTTTAACAAAACTGACATCTAATAGATACAAATAATATAATATTAACAAAAAGAAATATCACATAAAACAAAGGCTTTACCTAATCTTTGGTAAATAATTAAAATATCAGAAACAGATGCGATTTGTACGTGACTGTACTCGTGACACGGGTAGGGTAGGGTAGCGGGTGTTATTAATGACCTACCCTCCTTTAGAAATACGTTGGCAAGATTTATAAATGAGTTAATGTTTTAGTCTAGTTATTTTATTTGTTACACACTGATAGAAGTTATGCTACTAGACAGATATAAATTTTATCAGTTTTATTAGAGCCCAAAAACTATAAATATTATTAAGTTGCTTGAGTCAGCCGCCACGCTGCTGCCGCGCTGGTTTGTTGCGGCTAGTAGTAATAAAGGTTCTTGTGTTCCAGCTACGAGCTAAGTCAGTAAAAGAAGGACTGTCGTTCTTTTTAACCGATTTTCCCGAAAGATGCTTGCGTATCAGTGCCTCCAAATCTTAAAGTAATTTATAATGATGACCATTATTGTTACCACGCCTGGTTCCTGTTGTCTGGTAGCCTAGTGGTTAAAAATTCGGCCTTCTATTCGGAGGGTCCGGGTTCAAATCCCAGGGCACGAACCTCTTACTAGTTATAACGGTGAAGTAAAACATCGTGAGGAAATCTGCATTCGGCATGCAAACGCAAAGGTGTATGTAGTCCGCCAATCCGCACTTGACCATCGTGGTGGACTATGGCCTTAACCTTCTCATTGTAAAGAGGCCCGCGCTCAATAGCTCATGCGCTCATGAAGAGTTGATATGACGTCTGGTTCAGTTAGCATAGGCTCATGAGCTCAATGTCAGGGAATTTTAACAAAGGAATAATGTAGCTATTTTTTTCATATTAAACCTCTTGCTCAATTTCCCATCAGCAGCAGCACAGGTTGTACAAAAAATATCTGTTATTTTACTTTTTATAAATCAAAAATTTTTATTCTCGATCCATAGCGTTCATTGTTCTTTAATTTACTGTGCATTGAAACGAACGAATGAAAGGTGAACGAAACAATGAAACCAAGATTTTATTTACGGAGTAGAACATGTAATGACTATTTGAATTTATTTGAATTAAAGGAAAACTTTTTATCCATAATAGAGTCGCTTGCTTTTTAAATCTGACATCTGTTCAACTTCATTTTTACATGAATCCCACTCACTCAAAAACAATTGATATTAAAAAAAAATACTGGTTGTCTGTAAAATAATGATGCTGAACTATCGATAGTTTCGCTATCGATTGTTGACCTTGAAAATCAGTTAGGATATCGATAGTACTATCGATAGTCTCACTATTGCCACACTATCGATAGACTATCGATAGTCTACCGATAGTAGCCTATCGAGCGGCATCACTACTGTAAAGTCGGTTTACTGAGGATAGTTGAACGTGACAACGTCATAAGAAAATACTGATGGAATGATTGACAAATAATGTCATCAAAGTAAACAAACGTCATGAAATCGTATTTAAAGTTACAGAAATTTATCAATAAAAAAATAAAGAAGGAATACAGGAAACATTAAAAAAGGTAACATTTAAAATTTATAAATAGTCCCAGAAGTCAATAACAAAGTAATAATTGGATAATTACCAAAATATCTCCGAACGCAAAGGCCGATTGTGCTTCTTTGTCGCTCGTTCCGCGTTCTCGCTTGCATTTCAAGCTTTACATGGGATGGGACGCCTCATCACGCCTCAAAGCGAGTTATGATAACGCCTCATGACGTCAGATAACGGCACATAAACGTCATGTTTTTCGTGCGTGCAGCCGATATCGAATTATAAAACGTAACGTTGTCACGTCAAAAACAATAACTGTAAATTTAAAATAAAAAAACGACTGAGAAAATCCTCTAAACAGCTAATAATCATCAAACACCTTAACTGATCCGTTTATTTATTCAGAAGCTACGGTGCTATAATCAGGCAGTAAATCTTATAATAACACCCTTCTTCTTGAGCAAGGGCTTAAAATCGAACCCAGGACGCTTTTCAAGTAACTTCACAAAGCAATCTACAGTGTCGTCAAATAAAAAGGATATCTTTAAACAAAACAAATTAAATCTTATGTCAACTAATTAAAACCTCATTTCCTATGACGCATGTAAATCTTGTCTCCGTTCAGTCGTTGAACACATTACTTCGTTTGTTTGCAAACAGGAATGACAAATGATGTTGTTTCAGCTCAATTAGTATAGAATTACGCCTGATACTTGAAAAAGCCAATTATTCAAGCGAAAGACTGAAACAAGGCCGGCTCTGTATATTAAAGATTTATTTAAAGTCTCTACAAAGGTACTTCTTTGGACTAATCCGACTAAAATAAGCAGTTAAGTCCAAATCTTTTGAACCATTTTTTTTAATATGTTTGTGTCTGTGTATCAGAATCTAGATTATCATTTGCTTCAGTGGAGAAAAGCTTCGTATGAAATTAGGTTTTTTAGAAATGTGTAAACAGAGCTCTCTTATAAGAGCCGGGGTTGAACTGGTGACTCCCCTGGTGTTGCTCGTGTCCATAGGCGACTATGGCCACTTACCATCAGGTGGCTTGTCTGCTTTTATCTCAGCTCCTTAAGCTATAAAAAAATTAAACCTGTATAACTGAGATTTCACCTAAATATTCTTAAAGGTATGAGAAGGCTCTCAATCTACACTTAGCCAGCGTGGTGGACTATGGTCTATACTTCTCGCATTGTCAGAAAATATTCCTACTATTGCTATCTTGTAGTATGTTGGCATGAGTTGGAAAATTAATTTTAATAATTACTTCCCTGTATGATGGTTAAATGTATTGGCTCAAATATTGTATCATTCACTAACTTAGTCACTTGTATTCTCATTATGATTAAAGGTTTCATCATATTACGTAAAATATGAAAGCTATTACCCATGTTTTGTTGCAGAAATTATTTATTTGTCAAAGTGCCTCTCGAATGGAGGGCCCGTGAAGCCCTCACGGTAAGTTTATTGTTCGTTTTTAAAGCGACAAACTTTGCCGTTGGGGATTTCGTGTTATTAAATATTTCGCGACTTTGAATAGTCTGAGCGACGCGAATTCATAAAACGTCTTTACCGGCCGTCGACCTCAATGCAGCGGTCAAGTTTGGCTGGTATTGGATGACGGGTTCTGAAGTTATTTACCTAATTTTTCTCGGCTTTCGAATAGTGTGTGTCTTTAGATCATTTACTTTCTTATTAGTTTACTTAATTAAGTACTTAAGTTTCTTGTAAGCACCTAATAAATTGCCATGTCAAATGATGATGAATTTGGAGGGTCGTAGCATTGGGTCGTAGGCAGTATTTTTGAATCTCTGGTCGTTGGGTTCTGGTTCTGACTACAAATTTTATGTATTTTTCAGTCAAATATCAATTTCAGTTTAATAAGAGTATATTCTGAGTCATTTATGTAAGTCCATGACAATCGTAGGGAATCTTATCCATCCTGAGAATCCAACTAACAACAAATTATTTACTTGAAGTTTTCTCACCAATCTATAGCGTACGTACGGTGGGCCAAGAAAGTGGTGTACCAGTTTTCGTTTAGTTTCCTAGTTATCAAAAGTTACATCAAAGTTCATAGGAAATATCACTGAAAGAGACACATATTAATGACGTAAACCTAATTGTTAAGATTACATACATCATAGGTCACATTATAGGTGCAAGACATTTTAATCTTTATTAGAAACGGATAATGCATTAATTTGTGCAAAGAAGATTTAAATATTCTGAACAAAAGCATAAGAACTATTTCAGTTGACAAAATAATTATTTTTAAAAAGAAAATTGACAATTGACATTTAGTCAAATAAATATGCAAGCAAAGATGTTTTAAATATCTAGATGGAACATCGAATCCGCGCAAACGTGTCAAAAAATTGTGGCTAACTGTTAGTCACAATTTTTATATCATTACGCACACATTACGCACACATAGACAATAGATGAATGGGTAAAACATCGCCTGCACGCACACCTGCTTGATAATGTTGCCTTGTTTTCATTGTAGGGCGACGCTCAATCTAGATATTTAAAACATCAAAGTATGCAAGTAATGTAATAAAATTGGCTAAGTGCGAGTCGGACTCGCCCATGAAGGGTTCCGTAGCAGCAAGTAACATAATATAAAAAAATATTCGAGTAAGTAGATTGAATGAAAGGTAAATTGCGGTTTACGATTTATGACGTATTAAAAAAACTACTAACTAGATCTCATTCAAACCAATTTTCGGTGGAAGTTTACATGGCAATGCACATGATATATGTTTTTTAGTTTTATTATTCTGTTATTTTGGAAGTTACAGGGGGGGGGGGGCACATATTTTACCACTTTGGGAAAAAATTATATTAGAAACCTCAATATCATTTTTGACGACCTATTCATAGATATTCCACATGTATGCGTTTGATGAAAAAAAATTTTTAGAGTTTCAGTTCTAAGTATGGGGAACCCCCACAGTTTATTAGTTTTGTGTGAAAATCTTAAAGCGGTTCACAAAATATACCTTCCGAAGTCAATGGTTCTATCAAGTTTAAACTAAGAACAAAACAAATGTCACGTATTTATAATCGGATAAAGATGGCAATAAAAGTTGTCAGATCGATCTGCAAGCGAAATTAGCCTTTATCACCTATGAATCTGCAAACGGTATTCAACCTTAGGGTGGTAAACCAATTCTTTGGCCGACCGTACCTACATATAAATGCTCGGAACAACTTGCCAGACCCGTAATGGCCTCCGGGCAATCGTTCATAAAGTTCCAAGTTTGAAATCCTCACACGGTAACACCACGTATCAGATCTGTTTAATATCGTTAAACATTTTTCATAAACAGACCAGCTGTCAAATTAAACTGACAGCTGTCATTCAATATGGATCATAAAATGGATATTAAACGCTAGTGATTATGCCATTAACATGAAAACTAAATCATAAAAACAAATCTTAAGACTTCAGTAAATAGTAACACATCGTAGATAATTACAATCTCTCGAAAGTAATTAATATTTTAATGTAGCAGCCGGCTTGGCAAGCCGCCATCTTTATCGTCTAAAAATGATCCGTCGATACTTGTTACTGCGAATGAAAGTTTGTACTTGTTTATTTTGTATGAACCGAGATAGTTTTGACGGAAATAGATAACTGGAAGTTTTACTAGACGATTTAAATTTCAAAAAGAATAAGTGGTTTGAGGTTATGTTTTATAAATTATGCCAATTGAGGTTATAACCGTAACAGTAAAATGGTATTGCTATAATTAGATGTAGGTAAATCATCTATTCGTGTTACGTGTTGTTTTTTTGTCGTGATGGTGGACGGGCCAAGTTATGATAAGTTGCCACTGGCTACCTCTATTATATTTGTTTGTATGCATATTGCTTCGTTATTTAAAACACTTCTGATCTTGTGCCCAGCTAAGAATGTGGCCCTTGAAACCCGCAGAATTTTCGTAGTCACAGTCATTCTCTATAGATCTCATACCACAAAACACAATTAGCAGAGCCGTCGTAAGCGGGCGTGCTAGGCTTGCATTCCACACGAGCAGCACGTCCGGAGAGGCGGCAAATGGACCAAGAAGAGGCGGAACAGATATTATTTCAACAAAAGTGAAGAAATGCAGATTATCATTGAACGCTTTCGTTTAAATTGGTCCGTTGCCGCGTTGTTGTACTGTGCGCAGTGCGAAGCAATGTTTAGGATGCGGTTCCACTGAAGCGGAGCGGAGCAGAGCTGTGCGCGATTCACCAATCACATGGCTTGAAATCCACACGAGGCACAATGAGATGTGAATTTCAAGCCATGTGATTGGTGAATCGCGCACAGCTCTGCTCCGCTCCACCTCAGTGGAACCGCACCCTTAAAGCGTGTGTACATAGGTACAGATTTACCACAGCAAAACGAGGGTGGTTATCAAGTCCACAAAAAAATTTAAAAAAGTAGAGTGTTAAATTGCTCCCAATTGTACATACCTGTGCAAATGAATTCACATCGAAGCAAATTGATGTGTTCAATAGAATTGATTTAATCAAACGTGATTTCTGATTGATCGTATCGTTTTTAGATGCGACGACTGAACATGTTTGTAAATTGCATTTTTAAAGTTTAAACGACTCCGACATGAACATACAGACATCGTTGAGATTCGTCTTAGGCCGGACATCAGTGTAGGACAGTCTCCATAAATATTTATGTGAAAGTTTTGACACATTTGTGGTTTTACAAGCTGTCAAAGCGAATAGTTTCAGAGAAATAACATAACAGTTGCTGAGGAGTGTGCCATTCATCAGAACTTTCGGAAGTTCTGATAAAGCGTTTCCGAATACTACGAGTACTACAACCGAGTAGGAAGTTGTACTTTTTTGTTATTTTTGTAGGTTTTTAATATGCATTGAATTACATATTGTTGTTCATTTTGTTTCAGGTACGTACCATTAATCAAAACATCATCCGGATTTCTTGTAAGTATGCCGTATTTACTATGGATATATCATAATTCTATACATTCGGCTACATCTACGTCTTAGGCCCTTCTATCACAACGCTATTTCTCGACCTGGTGTCTTGAACTTGGTAAATAAAAATATAAATATAGGGCGTCGACAACCGAGCGACGCATGGACAAGATCCTAGGCGTTGGCAAATAGCGTTGTGTGTGAACGGCCTAAAGGCCATGGCAGGTTAAGGGAACATCTTGTGCCTTAATAGCTTTTCAGCTTAATTTTTTTTCTGATGATAGGTCACAACGTTAGTATGTGCTATACTAAATTTCAGCATTCTGCTCTTCTTATTTTCTAAGAAATTAAATAAATAAATAAAAATAATTTTCATGAATATTTCTGCTTTAATGGAACGAATAATTTCGTGCTTCATACATATACTTAGCTAAGACACATAATATGTCACTATGAGCCGCATGACATTCCATATAAAAAAATAAAAATAGATGTGTTGACATTTTTCAAAAAAAAATTTTTATTACTTATAAGATAGAGACACCTCCAATTCTTTTACTTATGATAGCAATTTTAATCAACTATAACATATATTTAATTCAAGCTTCTAGCATTGGTGCATCATAACAAAAGAAACGCTCGACTCAATCACCCTCGTCACTATTTTCATTAATTACAACACTAAAGCCATTTTTGAATAGATTGCTTAGTTTCTCGGCTGGTCTTGGTATTTTATTTAAAAACCTACCATGTGATAAATAATACTTACACGATTGCAGCAATATGGGAGCAGCAGCTAACTGTACGTAAACCGCAAGCACACTCACAGAAGAAACTCTTAATAGCGTCAATTTCATTGCAATTTGGTATATATTCGACAAAACAACGATAACGTATTTTGGACATGTGTCTGGACTGGACCTGCATTTTTAATACCTTAGATTGGTCTTTTACGAATTGCATGTTGATAGTTCCATCCTCCAGAACATTCAAACATACTAGATCGCGGTTTTCGTGACGTTGTGCCTTACTTAGAAGCTAAAGGATTCAAAATTCTAATGCCCGCCCTCAAAGGGAATAGAAAACAACTCAGCAGTGTTGAAGCTAACGAATCTCGCTTTGTAACAAAATTACGTTGGGTCGTCGAAGCAGTACATGAAATGTTAAAAGAAAAAATCAGCTACTTAGCCACACCTTAGACAACAAAATGTTGCCCACAATTAAAAATTATTATCGCATTGCATCATTTTGTTTGAATCGCTATGGCAAAAAGAATACACTAGACGGACGACTCAACGACAGAAATGATAATACAAAGAATGAATGAAAAAAGAGACGAAGAGAATGTTTTAATTAGACAAGTCGAAGATAAGATAAGAAACATAGATGGCTCCGAAAAATATTGCCATTACAACCAATAAATAGTACAGAAATCATTGATTTTCCGGAATTGATAGAACAACAACTAATTATTTTTTTTACAGGTGTATATCAAATGGGGCAAGCTATTTCGTATTTAGGTGAAATGATTCTGGAGGATAGAACTATCAACATGCAATTCGTAAAAGACCAATCTAACGTATTAAAAATGCAGGTCCAGTCCAGACACATGTCCAAAATACGTTATCGTTGTTTTGTCGAATATATACCAAATTGCAATGAAATTGACGGTATTAAGAGTTTCTTCTGTGAGTGTGCTTGCGGTTTACGTACAGTCAGCTGCTGCTCCCATATTGCTGCAATCGTGTATTACCTATTTGTCACATGGTAGGTTTTTATATAAAATACCAAGACCAGCCGAGAAACTAAGCAATCTATTCAAAAATGGCTTTAGTGTTGTAATTAATGAAAATAGTGACGAGGACGATTGAGTCGGGCGTTTCTTTTGTTATGATGCACCAATGCTAGAAGCTTGAATTAAATATATGTTATAGTTGATTAAAATTGCTATCATAAGTAAAAAAATTGGAGGTTTCTCTATCTTATAAGTAATAAAAAAAAATTTGAAAAATGTCAACACATCTATTTTTATTTTTTTATATGGAATGTCATGCGGCTCATAGTGACATATTATGTGTCTTAGCTAAGTGTACTATGTGTATGAAGCACGAAATTATTCGTTCCATTAAAGCAGAAATATTCATGAAAATTATTTTTTTTTATTTATTTAATTTCTTAGAAAATAAGAAGAGCAGAATGCTGAAATTTAGTATAGCACATACTAACGTTGTGACCTATCACCAGAAAAAAAATTAAGCTGAAAAGCTATTAAGGCACAATAATTATGTTCCCTTAACCTGCCATGGCCTTTGGTATAACAACCTTTTGTGAAGGTTGATGACGTAATTAAGGACTAAATACCGAATTTCAGCGAATTTTAACGTTAATTCCAATTTGGCGTACGTGTCAATTTTGACACTCAAACTTGATTGCACTCAAAGGCACTTCTCACACAACGCTATTTATGAGCTACGCGACTGCAATGCAATCCAAAATTTGTATGTATCTGACACTTTTCACTGACAGGAGACCACGGCAGGAGACGCGACTACGTGTCAGATACAGCGAAATTTTAGGTTGCAATCGCGTAGCTCATAAATAGCGTTGTGTGAGAAGTGCCAAAATGTTCGCGAACAGAAATTAATCGGGAATAATTATTTCCTTATTTTTTGCTTCTATCCACATTTTGGGAACCTGCTCCAATATTGACTTCTATCTTTATCCTAAACGAAAAAAACGATGATTTATAAGAGAGGAATATACATTTTATGGGTACATATACCATGAATCTATTTTGTGCATTGTACCAATTCAGGAAAAATCGTCATTGAAAATATATACCTGTATCACAGGAACAGCCTCCTTAAATTATTCTTTAACATAATAGTTAATTTGTTGTTTATGTATTTAAACAACTTAAAAATAATTACCTACCTACTTCAAAACTGAACTGAGTGCCATCTGGCGAGTAGTTTTTGTGTTATCTCTACTTATCGATGTTGAAGTCGGTTATTTTTTTGTAAAAAACAATTATTTGGAATGGTATTTTTACATCACTATTCTGAAGAATTCTACGCAGATTAAACGAACATATGTACATACGCTCGAAAAACATCACCCTCCTTCTGACGCAGTCGGATAAAAATAAAAATTATTATAGCGCCTGATATATGTAAATAAGTTGCAATATTTCCTGACGGGTTAATACTTAAACTTCATATAAGTCTGAAGCCTCTACTCCTAGTCCACCCTCGTTAATTCATTTTAATTCCTCACTCATTTATATTTCAAAGGGCAGGGGAAGGTTATAGCTACCCCTGTATATTTATTACTTATTCATAACATAATGAGGATTAATATACCGACCTGTATTTTAACGACCTTATCAACGTTTTATGGCATAATTTAGCTTTAAAATTTACTGGCACTGTGTACTATAATATCTACTTTATAAACCGCCTTCCAAAAAGGAGGTTTTCAGTTTGATCTGTGTGTATGTATATTTGTGCGCGATTATCTCGCGTTTCGTTGAACCGATTTTGATGCGGTTTTCAGCATAGTATTTTTCAGACTTAGGAGAAGGATTTAGGAATATTAACCGCGTTTAACTGAACCGATTTTTTCTTTTCAGCGTTAAAGTCGGTTCTATTTTGTTAAAAGTTATTAATGTCACTTGGCACTTGGCTTGTCACATCATGGCTTTTGAGGTATTCAGCTCTACTGTACGTACGTATTTATTTAGGATACCTCAATTTTTACTAGATTAATCGATTTTGATAATGGTTTTTTTTAAAGAAAGACAGACACTAAGCATGTCGTCTGAACCTATTTTAACTTGAGCGACATCTGACTGGTCTTTTTTGAGTTATCGCTATTAATTAATCATGAAGTAGGTTATTTTTTTGTAAAAGTTAATTATTTTGTTATTTAAATAAGCTATTTTTTTAATCCCCTATAATAAAGTTATTCTAAATCCTTTACACAATTTACCCTGAGGCTGGTTGAAAGATCGCTTTTTAGTGATAAGACCGCCTGTAGTGTTTTTACAATTATTTTATATTTTGTACAATACAGTTATTGTAGATATTATTTGGTTGGAAATGACCTTGCTATACAGCTTATTATGGCACCTCAAGTTGCAGGAACCATTGCGATACAAGCTATAAAACGAAAAATAAAACGAAAACCACTTCCTTAAATTAAAAGTCTAAAACCTTACGCTCGAAAGCTCCCAGACTTTAAAAGCTCGTATCTTTGCGTGAGAAGTAGGGATGTTACGGATGTGGAGTTTCGGATCTGGATACGGATACGGATATAGGAATAAAATTATATCGGTTTCGGGTTCGGTTACGGATATTAATTATTTCGGATTATCCGTAAGTTTCGGATAGTTTCGGTTACGGATATTACATTAAAGTAAAAAATAGTATGTAATAATTTGATTATTATAATTAATTATTTACTATCAAGTCTGGGTTATCATTTGGTAATACATACAATGAATAAGTCAGATAGGGGAAACTGAGAATTTTTGGACACTTGAAATTACAATGCTTTTTATAATAAGAAGAAGTTTATCATGATCAAAAAATGTCCACATTAAACTTGATTTTGGACGCATTTTGCCCTTAATTATAACTTAATTTAGGACTCAGTACAAATCTTTTCCTTCACTTTATTGGTGAAATACTCAATATTAACTAATAAATTGACTAGGTTGTTAATGCGGTTTTTAATATTATTATTATTATTATTTAGGTATCTGGGCATGGGGAACTAGTATTCCCATGAGGCCAATGCGAACATCTCTGTTAATGAGACCTACTTACCTACTATTTAGATAGGGTGATACCAAAAAATATTGATCTGACTCATTTACGACTAAAAATAACAAATATGCCATATTTACATGGTGAGTGGTGAAACAAAAACCTGTCGTAACGGGTTTTAATTAGACTCTGCCCTTATCCGAAATTATCCGAAACTTTTTTAGCGGATACGGTTTCGGTTACGGATATATTTTTATTTCGGATATCCGATAGTTTCGGTTTCGGTTACGGATATCCATAACATCCCTGGTGAGAAGTGTTGCGAATAAAATTAAACGCTTGCCTTAAATCTGTATAGCTTTGTTGAGCGAGCAAATAGAACCACGTATTGCTGACCCAGTTGTGAGATGAATGAGCCGAGAATGCATTTTAGCAACACTAATATTGACTTGAGTCAATCCGAGAAACGCTTTACGTATTGATGTCATGTTTGGGCTAAGTTTTATGAAGTAGGCTAGGTTACTTATTTATGACCTCCTCTTGACTGAGGAGTAGAGCATATTCCACTACGCTACACCAGTGCGAAGTGGAGTTAGCAGTCAAGCCAAGTGTCGCAAATTTTTATCGCTTGAAGATCTCTGACATTGCTAATAGGCTGCTAATGAATGATAACAACCCAGAAAACATTAAGGACTGGATAGCACATTATAACGAAGAGGTAACGGACCAACATAAAGGAAAGTATTCAAAATGATTTTTATAACTTGGCTATAACGTTTTCGAGAATATAATTTAACGATGACATCCGTGACTTACGTACTAAAATTTAAACAGCCCGGAATAATGACACTTGTTACCCATTCAATAAAACACTGACCTAATTGATCACCAGATCGTGTCGTCATCACGATAATTGAGTCGTGGGGTAGTCGTAAAATACAAAGGGTTGCGCCACTGCAGCGAGGCTCAGTGAATTTTATTGCTCATGCATTTTATTTCCGAGGCCGTCCAAATTTTAAATCGGTTCACGTGCTACCAGATTGAAATATGGCTGAAAAATAATTGGAGTGAGTCCATCACGCGGAAAGCTTTGTGATAAATGTATGGATGAGGGAGTGCGGCAGAGAGATTTGTGTTAGTAACTTTGTAAGTTATTACCAAGGAGTATTTTGTTTTATTATGTTGTGGGTGGATAATAAAAGTACTGAGTAATATAATGGAAGATAAATGTCAGCACAAGTCAGACTCATGTGGCATTACTTGTCGCAATTTTAATATAGAATGTTACCTATCGATTTTCTAAAAAAGAAAAATAGAGGAACGAAACATTTTTTTTTATTCACTATGGCAATTTTAAATAGAAATTTTAATATTATTAAAAAGAAATATTAATTGTATCCCACCATTTACATGTTATGTACTTAAACGATATTTTTATCGGAGTCACATAAAGTAGGTAAGTCACCGTAAGTCATCAAAGTAATCACTCACGCCCAAGTATAATATTATTTTTGTCATAAGACAAGAGTAACAGCACTAGCCTACAACAGCATCCTGAACCTTTATAACAGACTTCATAAAAGGAGAAGGTTTTTCTTCAGATATTTTTTTTTGTTGGAAAGTAGATATTCCAAGGGTAGTGCCATGATAAGGACACCAGGATTTGATCATAGCTTCCCAGGAAAGTCGTGGGGAACTTTCGAATATTGTAGGGGCGACTATTGCGTTTGTTAATGTTTTCATTGAGTATTTTAAAGCACTACAATTGAATAAAGGTCTGGAGTCGATCTGATGATGGAGCCGAAAAACCGTCGTGGGAACATCGCAACGACTTACAGCAGTTACCTTGTGCTTGGGCTTGATTAGGGCTTGTGTAGAATTGATCATCATGTGTCGCTTTTGAGTATTTTTTTTTTGTAAAAATCAATTATTATACCAGGAATATTTACGATGGGTTTGGTATTAGGGCATGGATGATAGTGATTTTGATGACTTAAGGTATTGATAAGATCTTTACACCAGGATGGGTTGATTTGAGTGCCATCTGGCGAGCAGTCTTTCAGTTATCTCCACCTTTCGATTTTGAAGTCGGCTATTTTGGTAAAAAGTTAGTTATTTAGGTATCTATCTCTTACTGCGGTAAGTTAAGGATCAGTTTATTTCATATAACTTATTAATCCCTAACTATGTTCGATAAACAAACTTACAAACCTCAAAACTATTTTTGACGATGCAAACATAACGTATACTCGTAGATTCAAACGTCGATAAACACTGAAATAAAAAGAAATAAAGAATCCAAAATCAACAAAGTAAGAATGAAACGTACACAGAAAAATAACAATTGACAATTTGTTTTTATTGTATAAAGAGGCTTTAATATTTTTAAGCAAAAGCAGTACGAGTACAAAGCGAATGGTAAAACAGTATTGTACTGTCACATGAATTTCATGTCAACAGCCATTCAACAGCTTATAATTTCTACGAGATAATGTACGTGAAAATCGACCAAAAGAAAATTGTTTACGTTTTTAACCGACTTCAAAAAAGGACGTTCTCAGTTTGACCTGTATGTATGTATGTTTGTATATATGTATGTATGTATGTATGTATGTATGTATGTATGTATGTATGTATGTATGTCTGTATGTATGTATGTATGTATGTACTAGCCGACCACGATAATTAGGCGCATGTCAGTTAAGACGTCATTGGAACTAGGGATGGGAATACGTAGTACATTCTGCAGTAGTACCAAAAGTACCATGGTGAATGTTTAATGGAGGTACAATTTTTTTTATGGAATTAAGATAGCAAACGAGCATGCAGCACCACCTTCCGCTGCCGCCCATAACAACTGTGACCGACCCAGAACTAGACTCAATGAGTCTCGTTCTAATTCGGTCACACATGCGTTGCTACCCCTGAGGACTGAGATGGTCGCCTCTAAAAAGTGTAACCGGCACCACACCTTCCTATCCGGAACACAATTGTTCTTAAAACAATTATTACACGGTAGGAATGGTACAAAGTACCGTGGCGGGCGGTGGTACTTCCCCGGGTGAGCTCTAGGCCCTACCACCTGTACTTGGTCAGTTACTGTACCTGCGCAAACATCTCGGAAAACGAAGTTCACATCAGCCTAGTCAAAATGACCTTAATGTACAATTGTACACGACTGCGCCTCACTAGGGGACGCGCGGGGCTAGAGCGGGGTGGGGGGCCCGCGTGACTGCTATCTGTCATGCGCCTAATTATTGTGGTCAGGTAATATGTGCGCAATTATCTCGCGTTTGGGTGAACCGATTTTGATACGGTTTTTAGCATCGTGTTTATCAGACTTAGGAGAAGTATTTAGGAATACTAAACGCGTTTAACTGAACCGATTTTTACTTTTCGGCGTTTAAGTCGGTTCTATTTCGTTAAAGTTATAAATTAAGTATATAAAATTATGTTCCGTACTAGTGGCTTAAGTTAGTTGCCAAAGGCGGGTTCCGGATGGGTGCTCGAGTGTTTTTCTTTCTTTCCTCGTCTTTCTGTCTCGGTCGACAATGCGTCGGTACTGCATATGAACTTTCTGAAGTAAATATCTGTCGGTGAGCACATTTTTTTGGTATAACTTAGCGAACTAGCAAGGATCATAAGTAAAGGAGATACTTATATTATACTTATTATGTTCCCGTAACTTTCTTGCCTGCTTGCTCATTTTGTTATTGACCAAACGAATTTGTTGATAGAATTCGGACATAAAGGGTTTCTTACGACAAAAATTGTAGTGTTGTTCGCTATATTTTACTACTAGCGTTATTTATGGCTAGCTATAATAAGTAAGTAGTAAGTTTAGTAGAATATGTTTCTTGTGCACAGCCGTTATTTTTTTCATTTGTTGCGACACGGCCATAATAATACACATTCAGTGAAAATTATAGAGACTGAGGCCAGTGACAGACAGGCAGACATCGGACGTATAGTAATAAGGATTTTTATCCTGTAGCAACAAAGCCTAAATGTCTGAAACAAAGCAATAGCAAGTCACTGGACTTTGATCAAATTGTTATAACATCAAAGTATCATTTGCCTAAAAGTTCTGAAGTATTTAAACTTTGTTTTCTTGTTAGTTCCCAAGAAAGGGAAGTTCTTGTCACGTCATAAGAAAATGACGGTTTAATCTAAGTTTCCTTTGTCCCGTAGTTTTAGTATAAAAAGGTGGGATGTATCATAGAATAACTGATTGCCTATGAATTTGTGATAGAGGTGACTTATATTTCTTGATTACAGTCTTATATTACCTAATCACAGTCTACTTTATCTATATATATAAAACGGGTATCGTACTCTAGTTCGAATGACGTTACCTCGACGGTCGATACCTCGATGTCTCTACCTCGATAGTATGTTTTGTCGATGGGTCATTACCTCGAAAGATCACTACCTCGAAAGGTTTCTACCTCGACGGGTTTCTATCTCGACGGTACGTTTCATCGATGGCTTACTGTTTGAAAGTTGATCAAAACCAAGTACATTTAAATTATAACATAAAGGCGTGATAAAAATAGTGTTAATCAACAATCTTTATTATTTTTATAACATTATTTATTAATCTTATAGACATTATGAATGTAAACGTATTATCTAATCCTTCGGTTACAAAAAAAATTAAATTAAATTTTTGGTTTCCTACTCAGGTCTTTTTAACCGACTTCTAAAAAGAAGGAGGTTCTCAATTCGACCGTATATATGCTTTTTTTATGTACGTTCAGCGATTATTTCGTCGTTTATGGGCCGATTTTGATAATTCTTTTTTTGTTGTAAAGTAGATATGTATGCGCAGTGGGGTCCCCTGATAAGGACACCAGGATCTGATGATGGCATCTCAGAGAAGTCGAGGGGAACTTTCGAAAATTGTATGGACAACTAGTGTGTTTGTTCATGTTCTCATAAGTACATTAAAGCGCTACCATTTCATGAAGATCTGGAGTCGATCTGATGAAGCCAAAAGACAGTCGAGGGAACTCCTCAACGATTTAGTGCAGTTATCTAGTGTTTGGGCTTGATTAATTTGTAGTGACGAGAACTTTACACTTACATGTTGAATTGAGCGCAATCTGGCGAGTAGTTTTTGAGTTATCTCTGCTTATCAAGGTTGAAGTCGGTAATTTTTTTGTAAAAAGCAATTATTTAATTAAATATAGTAATTTTAAATATATTATTCGTAGTTCTTCATCTTTGATCCACGGTAACATAATATTATAATGATGTGCAATGTGCAATAGAACGCAAAAACTCTTTTAGTTCCATTTGGTCTCTGTTCTTACAAATGTGTGTAATTGCAGTTTGCAATTTTTTGATTTTCTTTTTTGACTTAACTTAACTTGACTTGACTTGATTAACTTTCGAGACAGTAAGCCATCGATGAAACGTACCGTCGAGATAGAAACCCGTCGAGGTAGAAACCTTTCGAGGTAGTGATCTTTCGAGGTAATGACCCATCGACAAAACATACCATCGAGGTAGGGACATCGAGGTATCGACCGTCGAGGTAACGTCATTCGAACTAGAGTACGATACCCATATAAAACTCTTGCGTTACTGAGCCATTGACTGACAGACAACGCACAGCCGAAACTACTGAACGAAAGAAGTTGAATTTTGGCATGTGTGTTCCATGGGGAGTGTAGAGGAGCACTAAGAGAGGATTTTTGGAAGTTCCACCTCGAAGGGGGTGAAATAGGGGGGTGAACTTTAAACGAATTCCACGCGGGCGGAAGCTAGTAGTATAGGCATAGATGTAGCATACACTGACGTAGTATAGGTAGGTATAAGTTACTGTAAAAGCCCGAACCACGGTGAATTCTAATTGGTAAGTACCGGTTAATCCTTGATTCACCAACATGAATTGATAAATGTGCCTACGAAATAACAACTTTTCGGGTTTTTACCGCCATTCATTTGGTGAATCTAAGGCTCTAGACAGACGGACCGCATTTCAACTGCAATCCAACCGCAAATTGCAGTTCAGGTGCAGTTTGAATGCAGTTGACACGACTGCAATAGAACTGCAAACCAAACGTGCAACCAAACCAAACCAAACTGCAATTGAACTGCAATCGTGCAAGTCGTGTCAACTGAATTCAAACTGCACCTGAACTGCAATTTGCCGTTGGATTGCAGTTGAAATGCGGTCCGTCTGTCTAGAGCCTTAGGATTTACCTACATCAAACATGCTACTCGGTATGGTACTCGTAAATGTTGTTTTTAGAAATAAAACAATGAATACTTATTAATGAATACTACCATGTACATGGGAGTTATTTGAGAAAAAATGTACGAAGGGTCTTCATAGGGCCCATAGAAGCCAAAAATATTATTTTGTCTATCTCTATGTTTCTCCGGCCAACACGCAAAAACTACTGAATGTGGTTTTCCCAGTGGTTTTTCTAGACATCTCACTTAAAAATAGTGTATGTGTGTATATATTTGTTTCATTTTGATACGCCGTCTACAACCTGAGATATAAATCACATGTATGTTGCAAGATAGCATACGTATGTTAAACTACCTATGATAATTACGGTCGAAATTCCATTTCATTAGGTAACATAATTGTTCCTAGTTGTTCATATTCATAGGACAACTACAATTTCCGCACATGTGTATTTGTAGCAGAATTCAGTTACGTGTTGTGGTCCATTGCGCCATTGCTATGCAGTCCGCAAACTAGGCAATTAGTGGACGCGGCACTGCAACGCGAATTCAGGTTAATGTTCATTTACATGCAAATTTTATTAGTGGCTCTTCAGAAATTACTCGTAAATTTGTATCTAGAGGTGTTATGCCGTTTGAATTTTAAAATAAAAAGAGGTATTGTCCATGAGTTCGTACAGTAGGCCGTTCTTACACAACGCAATTTGCAAGCGCCTAGGACAGCTATATTCAACCTGCGGCCCGTCGGACCCTTTGGATTGCCCCACCTTAATTCAAATGATTGTCATGTACCTACTTTCAAAAAAAATATTATGATCTAATTTTATTTAGACCTAAATATTTTTTGCTTGTGGCTCGGGATCCAGCTGAAGTATGTTTGTGGCCCTTATACAACAAAAAAGGTTGAGTACCGTCGGCCGAGGATGTTGTCCAGGTAACGAGGCGACAGGTCTACGATGTGCGTTTACGATGCCTCTACGACGTGTCCGGCCAGTGAACACTGCAGTGTCGGCGAACTGTGGATTGCGTCGGACTCGCGTAGCTAATAAATAGCGTAGTGTGAGAAGGGCTTAAAAACCATCACAGCTCTAACAGCTTGGAAAGCTACAAATGCGTAAAAAACTTCGCATAATCATTTGCAAAGTTCATCCTAGTCTTGTTGTTTGCGAATTTGCCTGAATGTGAGCAACAAGCCTTAGTTTCTTCAAACGCACCATAAATTAAGTTTCATATATAAAACTTGAAGCGAACTTGAAGCGCTCATAGCCCGGCGGCTTGCGTCGATCCTAAGCGATCGACAAAGTTAAGCAACAGCGGGCGCGGTCGGTAGTCGGATCGCTAGTGGCAAAATATCTTGAGCGCTTCCGTGCTTCGGAGGGCACGTAAAGCCGTCGGTCCCGGTTGTTATCGATTGATAGCAGTCGTTAAGCCATGTCGGAGGCCTTCGGGCGGCTTGAAAACTTTCGACACTGGGTTGGCCACTAACCCCTCCACCAATCCGCATTGGAGCAGCGTGGTGGAGTATGCTCTAGGCCTCCTCAGTAATGAGGAGAAACCCGTGCTCAGTAGTGGGCCATTAGTGGGTTGTAGCTAGCTAGCTATACAAAACTTGATTATTGGAGACTGTTACACAATTTACAACATGATTGTCATGTAAATGGCATCGATCGGGTATCCAACAGTTTGACCCAGTAAACGGTGTGCTGTCTAGCTGCATCGTGTCCCTCGGGGATCGTTGGTTTTAATGTATTTCGGCTCCTTACGAATATGATGTAGGTATTACTTACTCAAAGTACTATCGGAAATTGCGTCTTATAACCGTAGAGGTTTTACGAAAAGGATATAATTACAAGGTATTATACGAATGTCTTCTGTGATGATGCATGTTATTAAACCGTATTAATCTTACAGCGAAAGTGATTTATTCGCTAATTAGTTTATGGTCATTTCGTAACAGTAACTCCTATCATTATACAATCGTTAAACATTATGTCCGCGGCATGTGATATTGATTTGGTATGATATATCGATGTTACTGTAAGGATCAAATCACACCGAAACGAGACGCGACGCGACGCTGCGCGCAGTCTTTCAAAGAGCGGCTCAAAATAGAACTTTATTTTCTACACGAAAAGATACACATTTCATTGTGACAATTCAGAATACGTTGCTTTATGCAGCGCTGCGTCTCGTGACGCCTCGCGGCGTAGCGCGGTGCATCGCTACGCAGCCGTGCATCGTCGGTACGCGCGGCGAGATGCGCCTCGCGGCGACGCGCGGCGCAGCGCGAAATCACTGGCCTCTTCCAGTATCGTTGCGTCGCGTCGCGTCTCGGTGTGAGCTGACCCTTAAAGCCCGAACCACGGTAAATTCTAAGATTAACCAAATCATGAGATTCGCCAAATCAATTAGTAGTAACAGCCCGAAAAAATTTACACTTTAATTTTATTTCGGACATTCACCAACTCATGTTGGTAAATCTTAGGAATGACCGGTAAGTCTTAGGATTGACCGTGGTTCGGGTTTTTATATTAACATCGACATTATTCATGGTCCTTTACTGTCCCACTTTGGGGCATGGGTCTCCTCTCACTGTGAGAGGTAGAGTTCATAGTCCACGCTGGCCCAGTGCGGGTTCGTAGACTTCACACACCTTTGATGACGATATGGAACTCTTTTGTGCAGGTTTCCATACCTATTTCTTATATGCATACCTATTTCCATGTTTTTCCTTCGTGAATGTATTTTTTTGGGTTTTAGGTAATGAAGTTTATGTGTGTTTACGACCTGGATGGCACAATAGTTAACACGCCGGATCGCTGTTCCGAGGGTCCTGAGTCGAGTCCCAGCGAGGCGGAAATTTGAATGGCTTTGGCCCATTAATGGCCCACTACTGAGCACAGATCTCTCCTCATTATTGAGAAGGTAATGAGGACAGATGAGGAGATTGGTAATGAGAAAATTTGTATGATGAGTTTAAATTTCCGTTCTTGGTCTGGTTGTTTGTCCCAGCATTTTGTGTTGTCCAAGGCACCCACAACACAGGGAATCCTAGTATGGTGCTATGAGTGTCTAGCGTTATTTATTATTATTTATTTTAAGACATAAATGACTAACTTTTTTTTAATTTACAGCCTGTTTAAAATCCATAATTTGTCAAGTACTTCCCTAAAATACACGAGAAATCAAAATACAAGCGAGCTATTTCTATTTTTATTTCGACGGTACATTCGCGTTCACACCGCTAGCTGTTGTATAGCGGAATCAACATTGAAAGGGAAAACGAACGTTTCCGTTGCCAAATGGGTCAGACCCGCGCTGGCATTGACTGTACTTTTACTGAAATACAGGAAGTATTGAGTAATGTTCCGTATAGTGACTTGCTTTCGGCTTTTACTAGGGTACGTGAAATAAATGGTAACCTTATTGAGTTATAATGGGTGTACGTCGATATTGGTAGATATTTAAGAGAGAAAAGATTTATAATTTTTTTTTGGACAGTAAATAAGCTCAAAAACATTAGACTGTGTATGATCAAAACGTTAAGTTAGTTGGCCCTATTTCAAAACCTATCAGGGGTGTTATTTAAGTAACAGATAAAAGGTTGTATACGGGTTGTGACGTTGCGTGTTGTTCACACACGCTAAACGGAACGCAAATTTTTTGGTACGCACGTTTCTTGGTACGCAGTCTTTTAACACAAATTGCGGATGGAGGCTAGGACATAAAATGTGTAAGATTTATCGTTACAGCGTATGCGATTGGCTGTACCCAGTTATAAGTGCTCGATTATGGTAAATCGATTTATTTTATTAGAGTCCAGGCCACCCCTCGACGTGTCGTTTTGCCTTGCGGGAGATCGCCCTTTGCTTAATGTATTACCGAATTCAAAAAAGGATCTCATTTCGCTTGTATGCTTTTTGTATGTAATTTCATTAGTTTCTACAGGATGGACCGATATGCGATATTGAGAATTGTTTTTATAAAAGTTTTTGCGTATCGCGCATTTTCATTTATATTTGAGTGCCATCTGATGAATATCCCTTTTGTTTTTAAATTTTAAACATCTGTTATTTTTGTTTTTACACATCTATTTTCGACCAAGTCTATAACATCATGACTATAATAAGCATTCGGTGTCTACAAAACGCGGCTGCAAAAAATCAACATACAAACCGTGTGTTATCGTCGAGTCGCGTGTACCGGCCCCATAAGCGTATAGGAACACCTCATAAAAATAAACTCGACGTTTTTTACGCCACAGCAGTAAAATACAATCGTAAAACAATAGTAAAATCAAGTACGGTGAAAGATGTTAACGTCATACGGACCCACACGGTGGGATGGGGTAAATTGGATTTTATGAACATCATCTAGTAATAGATGAGATAAATTTAAGTTTTATTGAAATCAATGAAAAAATAAGTACCTATGTCTACCTGTTGTCTACTTAGGCCCTTCTCACACTACGCTATTTATTAGCTACGCGACTCCGACGCAATCCGCAATTCGCCGACACTGCAGTGTTGACTTCACTGACAGGCAAGGATCGTAGACGCGTCGCGGCTTCGCCTCATGTGCTGATTCGGTAAATATATAGGGCGTCGACTCACGAGCGACGCATGTACAAGATCGTAGGCGCTTGCAAATAGCGTTGTGTGAGAACAACCTTGGTCGCAGTCTTGTCCGCTCTGGTTGCTCTTTATTAGATTGTTCCTTATCTGTCTCTAGTGATAGCATAAATACTTAAGTATTTTTACGGACTTCAAAAAAGGAGGTGATTCTCAGTACGACTGTACCTATATGTATGTTTTTACTCTTATTGTGTGCTACCTAATAAGTTTGGATAACTTGAAAACCTGATAAATCTTAACTGGTTTTCATAATTTATATTTCATTTCAAGGGTAGTGCGTCGCGTCTGGTCCAATATGAATTTGAGCGACATTTGATGGGTAATTTTTGAGTTATTGAGATATTATCGATTTTGATAGAGATATTGTCGGTTATTTTTATTTTGTAAAAAGTTATTAAATACATGAAAGATTTTTTGAAAAACAGTCAAAAGCTTTTCCACGCGAGCCAAGCCAAGGGTTACAACTAGTTGGCAGTCAATAAATTCAAGAAAACAAAAATCGACTTCAAAATCCAGAAGTAATATGACACAAGAATCTTATAAATTTGAGATTTTCCATAAATTTTCCCTTTCCATCATCAGATCCCGAATTTGCAGATATCAAACCATCTCGGAAGTTAGTTTACAAGTAAAAAAATCGGTTCAACTGAATTCAACCTTAAGAAACAGGACATAAAGTTGGTATTTCAATGCATTTGAATGAGCTAAACCGGAGTTGAGTCGATATGTAGACCTTGATGCATCGAACCGTGTAACGAGCGTGAAGAGATCTGATGTTATATAAGGGAACGGAATAACGTTATGAAACTGTGTGCATTTGGGAAAATATAACGTGAATATAATTTGCAGCATATTTGCTTGAAATGTGTAGGTAAAAGACGAAATGTGAATAGTTCTTTCGCGAATAGTGACGTAAGTCTTTTCGGAATGAATGACATGTCTATTCGAAGTAGGTTTTTTACAAACACTTTTCGAAGGTCAAACTACGCCATCGCCTCAACTAAGGGTGTCAGGCCTCCAAACCTAAAAGCCAGATCAGCTAGTTTAACCGGACAATTGGGTAAAAAAGCTGGACACCGTACAAAATCATCAATGTCAGTAAACCAGTATAAATCATCAATGAAAAGAAACTTCACGCTATTTTTCATATTGCCCGGACACGCTCTCAAAAAGCGTAACACTGTCCGTCTTTTTCCGAACGTCTGGCAACACTAGCTTCAACAAATCCCTAGAGTGGTCTTGGAAGAAGTGGCGAGGAGCTTTTTTCCTACTCACATTTACAGATTGAACTAAGTAGGTACTATTTACGGATAAAATAGGAAACTCATGTCCGAGCTGTTTTATCTTTAGAATAATAATCAAGATTCTTGTCGTAGAAATGATTTTGACATGACTTTAAACAAAGCATGGCCTTTATGTATTTTTGGGTTTGCGATCCATTGAGAATCTAAAATATTAGAGCGGTAAAGGTCACTCACTCACTCATCACGAAATATCGAAAAACGCTTGACGTATAAAGATGTAATTTTGCAGAGAGGTATATTGTGGCTAACCGCTTAGAACGGATTTTGTCTTTTTTCACGCATAAAAGGGTAAAATTGAGAAATTTATTTGAAATGTTGTCGATTTTAAAGCAGGCACTTTCAAAGTTATGGTAAGAAATACATATTTTCAACACACTTGCTCGTAAAGTTGCTATTTTTTCTTTAGTCTTACGCCCGGAATGCGGTTTATTACACACTAGTGCGTTTTACTTTTCATTGCCGCACTAGTGCTTTTCTTATTCCACTTTTTTTTAATATCCGTAAAGAGGTTGTTACCAAAAGATTTATTATTTTGTAAATAAATAAACTTGTTGTACTTGTCAAAATCTGATAAGATAAGATTATACTTCATCTAATTATCTATTAAAGCATTTAAAAAATACAATATTTTAAATCATTAATTACCGTAAGTTCTTTGCCTCTGGACTTAACCTGCGCGCCTGCGCGCGCATAGTTAGGTATTCAACCAAAGATACGGCGCGCGAAAAAATAAAATAAACCTCCGCGCCATTTTGTGCAAACATTTGTTCGTTTATAATTTGCTGATTTGTGACTGAAAAATGTTTTTTCCTCGCAAGTGTGTTGAAAAACGTCGTATGATACGCGTGTGCTTTGTTCATTACAGTCTTGGCTCTATTACAGCCCTCGCCTTGCGGCTCGGGCTGTGCAATACCGCCTCGACTGTAATGACCAACTTCGCGCACTTGTATCATAATGTACTATTCTGCGTTTTTATGTAATTCAAACCGTAAGGATTCAAGCTTAAGGATGGAAGTTTGAAATTATCAAAAATTAATGTATTTTATATTCATTATGGAAGTTAACGAGAATACCACTAATATACGCCCCACCGTAGCTATCTAGCAGCTGTTAAGACGTGCTTAGATACTAGCCATCAGTAAGTCTATAAACACCTCACAATCATCTCATCACCTCAACCCATCTTAGCCGACTATTAAACAACGGATCTCTTCTCAGAATGACAAGGTTAAGGCCATAGTCCACCACGCTGGCCAAGTGCAGATTAGGGCGGACTTCACACACCTTTGTTTGTCATCTCTCTACAGCTACGGTTTCCTCACGTTTTTCTTCACTGTTTGTTGCAAGTGAATATTCTTAAAACACACATAACTCCGAAAAGTCAGAGGTGCGTGCCCTGGGATTCGAACCAGGACCCTCTGAATAGAAGGCCGAGTTCTAAACCTAGGCTATCACCGCTACCTCATAAAGTCGCGTTTTAATAATAATAATAATAATAATAAAATTTTATTTCAGGCATCGAGGCCCATAACATATATACCTTAACGACTAACATACATACACTTTACGTTTTATGATAAACGTCTATCCCATTATAAAAGTTCCATGTAATTGAGCACATCCTAGCAGAAAAGTGATTTTAAATGCACCGCTACTTCTCAACAGTCCCCTCGAACAAAGACCAAGTTCCAACGTGACCTATTTAAGTTCACAACTCACGCTTGCCAGTCTCATCTTCAAACGGAGCCCAGTCAGCTGTTTTAAACTTGCATAACTTGAAGGCGAAATTTTGTTCTTAGTTTTATTTTCTTGTGCCGGTTTGCTTTGCGGCGCGTGGTGATAGCCTTCGGTTTGTCTACTGAAGATTTGTAGTTATACTGCGTTCGTGTTCGATATGGCATTCGTTATAATTGCATTGATAACGAATTCCCCAATTAAGCTTATAAAATCGTATTGATTTCTTAACTCTTTTAAATAAAATTGTTAGTTTAAAATGAACATTTTGTAAACACTGTTTGAATTAAAGCCTGTTAGTTTAATGAAACACTTCACACTCTTAAACGTTTACTACAATGTCACCATAAAATGCTTACTAGGGATGTGTTAACTTTATTAACCTTTCTATTTTATTTATTTTATTAGGTTATTCATGTTATGCTCTATCGATAAAAAGTACAACAATGGGGTGCTGTTCGGAAAGATTAATACAGTAGGTAGTTATTAAAATTATAATTACTAAATGATTACTAAATCATTTACTGCATTAAAATAAGCTGCTGGATAGTAATTTAGAAATCTAAAACCTAATGTTTTATTTGATTTGTCAATTGTCACAAGTTTACAATGCAATGTCGCCGGGAATTTGAAATTTCCGATCCCCGCTGAAAACAAATATAAATATCTGTGCATTTGGTTTAATTTATGTTTACAACCTTACTTAAGGCATTTTGAATTCTCGATGTCAATCTGTAATGTACCTTAATCACAGAGCTGGAAATTTTGGGAGATGCAATTATAACGAATTCTATATCAAACGAGAACGCAGTATTATAAATAACGATACATATAAATCTTCAGTAGACGAAGCGAAAGCCAAAACCACAACGCCCCCAAAACAAACAAACAAACCGGCACAAAAAAATAAAAACTAAGAACACAAGCTTAGATTAGGACGAGCAAAATGCACGCATCCTGCGTGTATTTTGCGCATCATACTCTTGTTAACTTGTAAATGTGCAAAAAACCTGGAAAATCACGAAAACAGACGATGTCCCATTTTGAGCCAAAAGCAAAAACGGTCACATTAGGTATAGGCATAACGCATAATATGATCGAAAATACGTCATCACCGCTAATGAAGCCCAACTAATGGAAATCCGATGGTATAATAAGGTCCTGCACTTGATGTGTACATTAGTCAGTCTTTTTAGCGTAATAAATAACACATTCGTTTATTCAGATCAATCGGTTATTGTTGTTTACCATGTATGTCTAGTAACTAACACATGGGAGTTGGTGGACAGACCTAATGTTGGTACAGTGGTAAAAAATAAGTGGGTTTTCAAGAAAAAATTAAATAGTGAAGGTGAAGTGCGTTACAGGGCCATATATTCGGCTTCAGTACTGGATAATGCAACTGTTCTTTGTTTCCTAGATTCATAACTAATTACACATCCTGCCAAAATAAAACTATACCCAGTATATGACCTCCTATCCATAGTACATGACGCCCAATCTGCATCAACATAGCCATGAAGATTAGTATCATCTTTCTTAAAAATTAGACCATATTTTTTAGTTCTCTTTAAGTATCTTAACAATCGTTTTAAGTGTTTCCAATGTGTCTCATTAAAGCAGGTATTAAACTGACTCAGGTAACTTACACTATATGCAATATCCGGCCTGGTAAGAACCGATAAATACATTAATGACCCTACTAACTGCTGATATGGAAACTTTTCACAACATTGATTATCAACAGGTTTTTCTAATTTAAGATTTGTTTCCATAGGGGTATCTGAGGTATTACATTCACTCATATTAAATCTAGCTAGCACATTATCTATGAATGACTCCTGATCTAAAGTTACACAGTTTTTACTAACATTTACATTAATACCTAGACACTGCTTTATCTGGCCTAAATCTTTAATTTTATATTCACTTTCTAAAACATATTTTAATTCTTGGTAAGTAGTTTCACAGTTATAAAATACAAAGAAATCATCTACAAAGAGTGCTACATAAACTTTGACACTGTTATGACATTTCATAAATAAACATGGTTCATATTTTGACTTATGATAACCTAGCTTTAACAAACTTTGTTCCACCCTTATATACCATGCTCTTGCAGACTGCTTTAACCCATATATTGCTCTATTTAATTTGAATACTTTATCTTTACAATTACTATACTGCAAACTTTCTGGTAATTCCATAAACACACATTCATTAAGATAACCATTTAGGAAAGCTGTGGGAACATCTAGGTGATTCATTTTAAGATCATGAAGTACACTAACAGCAAATAATAATCTTAGAGTACTATACCTTAACACAGGTGAATATGTCTCATTAAAGTCCACTCCCTTGACTTGGGTGAACCCCTTTGCCACAAGTCTTGCCCTGTAACGCACTTCACCTTCACTATTTAATTTTTTCTTGAAAACCCACTTATTTTTTACCACTGTACCAACATTAGGTCTGTCCACCAACTCCCATGTGTTATTATCACTAAAAGATTGTAACTCTTCTTTCATTGCTCTCTCCCAATGCTCTTTTTCAGGACCATTTAGAGCTTCACGTACAGAAATTGGTTCACTTATCACATCTTCAACACACATGTTACAGCAGTTGAAACGAGCTGGTTTACGACGAACACGTTTTCCCGGTACATCAACATTTCTCTCAGAAACAACCTCCATTTCGTCTGATGTCAAAGGTTCAAAAAACAATTCATCAGAATCACTTGATGACTCGCTGGCAATGTATGTGCTATCGTCTATCTTCTCAGTCTGCATTGATTCATCTACACTGCTTGACTGGTCGAGACCTAGTACCGCCTGGTCTATACTTTGAGGTAGCTGCTTCTCATCAACAGGAACATTTATTTCATCTTTATCATCCTCCATAATTACAACATCTCTTGATGTAATTACAGTCCGGCTTTCTGGATTATACAAACGATAGCCCTTAATATTTTCTGGGTATCCTACCAAGTACATCTTTTGAGCCTTTTTGTCCCACTTTTTGCGACGTTCCTTTGGCACATGGACCATAACTGGACTACCAAACACTCTTAAATGGCTGAGGTTCGGTTTTCTGCCCGTCCACATTTCATATGGGGTAGTATTTCTATCCAGAACTGCTGCTGGTGATCTATTTTTTAAATACACCGCTGTATTCACAGCTTCAGCCCATAACTGCTTACCAAACTGAGCATCAAACAGAAGACATCTCGCCTTTTCCACAATTGATCTGTTATAACGCTCACACAGCCCATTTTGTTCAGGTGAGTAGGCAGCACTTTTCTGATGAACTATGCCATTATTCTTCAAGTAACTTTCCAGTTCTGCAGAACAGAACTCTCCACCGTTGTCTGATCTAAATATTTTTATTTTTGTGGATTTCTGGTTCTCTACTTGTTCTTTAAATTCCTTAAAATACTTGAAGGTTTCATCTTTTGTCTTTAGAAAATAGACAAAACACATTCGGCTGTAGTCATCGACAAATAAAAGATAATAACGAGAATTAGCAAGTGATTTGTTTTCCATGGGTCCGCATAAGTCAGCATGGACCAATTCCAGAACTTTGGTTGTCTTACTTGAACTGTTAGGGAACGGCAGCCTTGTTTGCTTACCCTCACAGCAAACAACACAACTCATCTTGCTTGCATCACATTTGTCTTGGTAAGTCACACCTTCTACAGATCCATGTCTCATTTTTTCTAAGTCATCAGAATTTATGTGACCTAATCGTCTATGCCAAGTCGTACTCGAAGTCTGTACTGCAGCTGCCAATATCTGCTCAGACTTTGCAATGTTTAATCTGTACATATTATTCTTTAAACTAGCTTCACCGATGCATTCATTCTGAGCGTTGTAAATGTAACATCCATGTTTGTTGAAGGATACTCTGTTACCATTTTCAACCATTCTGCTCACTGATAACAAATTTGTGGTTAGACTAGGCACGCACAAAACATTGTTCACTTTTATCTCATGCTCTGTCCCTTTAACACATGTAGTAAGATACAAATCACCAGAGCATTGAACTCGTACGCTTGTCTGGTTCGCCACTATGATTTCCTTAATTACCGGTGCATATGTAGTGTTCGACAACATATTTTCGTTCGTTACTAGATGACAACTCGCTGCTGAGTCTACATACCAGTCATTTCTATTAAATTCACTAGACATAAATACTGCGCTAAAAGCATTGGTCTTTCCTTTTTCCGCAATTGTCGCTTGATTTTGACATTGATTTTTATAATGGCCAACCTTTTTACACGCGTAACAACGAATAACCTTTTTCTTGTAATTTTTAGAGTTGTCACTGACATTACTCGTTAATGGCGGCGCTCCATTGTTACTGTGCATCTTCCCGCGCTTTTGTTTCGCAATAAATGCGCTTTCAGAATTAACCTCAAATTCCGAACTCATGTCTAGTAATTTAGTTTTGATTGCATCTGAACTAATTTTCATGCCTGAATGCTCTATAGCCATTATCATAGGGCTAAACTTTTCAGGGAGACCTGCCAATAATAATGAGCCGATCCATTCATCGTTTATTTCGAATCCAGTACCTTTTAATTTCTGGGCGGTTTCCACAAGCTGTGTCACATAGCTGGTCATGGAGTCGCTGGTCTCTAAACGGATTGATATAAGGCTTCGAAGGAGACTGATCTTCCGCGTAAAACCCGAATCGTCGAAGAGAGATTTTAATCTGCCCCATAAATTGTGTACTGTAGGTTCATTTTTAATGTGAGAGTACAGGGATGGATCTATTGTCATTATAATTTTCGCCCTGGCCTTTCTGTCTTCTTGTTGAGTGAGGTTAATGGCGTCATTTAAACTTACGCCTTCCAGGATCATATAGTTCTCAACTGCAAAGGCCCAATCATCATAATTCTCACGCCCTCGCAATTTGGGTACGTTCACTGAGTAACTTGCAGACATTTTCCGTTCAAAATACACTATTTCACACCGATAATTAATTTTTAATTAGGGACTGGGCCCATAACCTATTAAAACGCAGTGGCTGTTCCATAGACTAATTTATTGCTTCTTAAAACCACAAGCAACAGACACAAGAGTATGACATAGATATTATAAGCTAATGTGCCACAGATACACTACTTACAATATTTTGTTACAAAAAAATAAAATCTTAATAGTACTTAGCTTTGATGGGTCTTCGTAACATGTTTACTTAGGTACATGGTATTCTTAAAATTAGAATTATCAAATTGTTCTACTCGGTAAAAAGTTATGCATGGCCTAAGGAAATGGCTGGGCTTCAGGCTGGGGGCTTGCCTAGCAATGCATCAAATTTATGTGTATCGCTGTCGTCCACGATATTAACAACTTTTTAACCGACTTCAAAAAAGGAGGTTCTCAGTTTGACCTGTATGTATGTATGTATATTTGAGCGCGATTATCTCGCGTTTGGTTGGACCGATTTTGATGCGGTTTACAGCATAGTATTTTTCAGACTTAGGAGAAGGTTTTAGGCATATTGTTTTGCTGAACCGATTTTGATACGGTTTTCAGCATCGTGTTTAACAGACTAAGGAGAAGGATTTAGGAATATTAACCGCGTTTAACTGAGCCGATTTTTGCTTTTCGGCGTTAAAGTCGGTTCTATTTTGTTAAAAGTTATCATTGCACTCGTCAGCGTTTTGATTTACACCTACTCATACCATTTAAAAACCTCGTCTTACCTCAACCTTAATTGCTAAAATCCAATTATATTTAACTAACAAACGTACCGGCAGGTGGCTTGACGTCAGTGCGTTGACCAGCAATAATTAACGCGCGCTAAAATAACACTATCAATTACAGGGATTTATTTGGCGTGGCAACCTTGCGGAAATAGATCGCGGTATATATGGCGCGTTAATAACGGGGATTGAATGGCCACGCCCTGTACAATGCAGGTCGTTGACATTTGAAGTCATGTCTGAAATTATAATTTTACAATAAAGGTTCCCAAGACGATACGTGATTTACCCATTGGAATGTTTAAGCGACGTGTAAAATCACTACTTGTTAATAAGGGTATTATGGTATAAATGAATATTTTAATGATAAGGGTGACTGGGAGTGATAATGGCGCGACCAGTTCCGCTTAGACTAGAATAAGTTTTTTTTTAAGTTTAGCCGTAATTAGTAGTAAGTGCAACCTGTACTGTGAGTGGAGAAAGAGAAAAAAAAGACTCCTTGGGAGTGTCTTGCCGCTTCTTCTTCCAAGACCACTCACCGTAGGGATTTGTTGAAGCGATGGCGTAAAGTGACTTTCGAAATGCGTTTGTAAAAACCTACTTCGAAGAAATAAATATTTTAATTTGAATTTAATTGATTAATTGACTAATCAACGTAGTCTTCTGTTATTGAATGACTGACTGACACTTGGAGAGTGTAGGGGAACACTAAAAGGGGGGTTTCGGATATTCCCTCCCAAGAGGATAATAACCGAGATAACTTTTAAAACAAAAATTCTACGCAGGCGGAACGACGGGGAAAAGCTAGTGGTTTAAAATGTAGTGGAGGCATGTGAATATGATCGACTCGAACTTATCTCTACATATCGATTTTGAAGCCGGTTATTTTTTTCTGAAAACCTAGTTACCTACTTATTACTAAACTGCATACTTCAAGCTATTATTTAATATTAACTCAAGCTCCCAGCTGGAAGTCGAAAAATTTTCAAGTCATTGTTTACTATGCACATAAAGATACTATTTTTAAAACGCGTCAGTTTCCATCAAAAACAATAAACTCGGGTCCGCTACAGTTGTTGGCAAGAAAATCGCAATAACATAAAGTGGGCATATCTGTCTGTAACGCCGAAACATTGTTTATTGTTGAGCTGCGTTTACGAGCACTAGGCTCAAGATTTGAGGTCATTGCTGTTTGGTTTTATATCCAGTCACATGACAAACAAGTGTAACGGCCAGTTTACGTGGTATACGAATAGATGAAAACAAAGCAATTGTTTATTTGCTCGAACATGTTGCAATTCTTTTGTAACGAAAACTTTTAAATGATAGACAAATAATGCTACACACTCATAGCCTCATACTAAGATTCACTGTGTTGTGGGTACCATGGAAAACACACTAGATATGGACACACACCCAGACCGGGAATGGAAATTTAAACTCATTATTCAAATTTCGGCCTCGCTGGGAATCCAACTCAGGACCCTTGAACAGCGATCCGGCGTGTTAACCATTGCGCCATTCAGTCTTCGAATAGTTGCAATAAGATTTTTTTCTTATCTTAAGTGATCAACAACGTTAAGCAACTTTTTTTTTTTTTTTTTTTTTATTGAATTAAGGTAGCAAACGAGCATGCAGCACCACCCTTCCGCTGCCGCCCATGGCAATTGTGACCGACTTAGAACAAGACCCAATTTAGGGACTAGGGTGGTTAGTCCAATTAGTAGATGGTGTTAGAATGTTAGTTGGTTAGTTTGTTAATAAGTGTGAGGACAGGGACTGTTAGTGATAGTTAGTCCTGTTAGTTAATATTAGTATTGTCCAGTTAGTAATGATTAGTGTGAGTCTTGTTCCAATTCGGTCACAGATGCGTTGCTACCCCTGAGGACTGAGATGGTCGCCTCTAAAAAGTGAACCGGCTCCACACCTTCCTATCCGGAACACAATTGTTCTTAGTTGGATGAGTAACCTAGTGTTTAAAAACGAGCGCTTCCTGGTTTTTGAAGGCACATAAAGCCGTTGGTCCCGATTGTTATCAAATAGCAATCGTTGAACCATGACCTTTGGGCTGCATGAAAAAGTCCGTTACTTTACTTGGTCACTAACTACTCCACCAATCCGCACTGGAGCAGCGTAGTAGAGTATGCTCTAGGCCTTCTCAATGATGAGAAGAAACACAACCTCATTAGTTGACCATTGAAATCAACGAGCATAAAAAATCCTCTAACGCGCCTATAGAAATTTTTACTTCCAAAAACTCTTCAAAGTAATATATGTAGTTGTTAGTTTAATTGTTCCAATTACACATGCTATTACGCAAATTAAACTAATAGTCGTTAAATCATTACTACTAAACTCGGGTCAGCTTCAAACACGAACTACAAAAGCAATATCACTTACCAGACTACTGTGGCAGAGCAAAACTTTCCCGGATTAGAAAGGATTATATTCGAGATGGAATTTAGGGGACTTAACAATGCAATCCCGAAACTGCCGGTACCTCGTGAAACTTTAATCTTTGATAAGATTTTACTGTTATGCTTGTTATTCTCTATTCTCTACGAATTAATATAGGGAAAGGAAGATAGAAACAACTTATATTATGTTTTTGCCATTAATAACCACACTTTTGACAGTTTGAAAACCTCGAAAGTGTCAAAAACTTCGCATAATCATATTTTGTGTGTTCATGCTACACTTGAGGGTTGGCATTCGCGCTTAAGTGAGTGACATGCTTTTACAGCGATCGCTCACATGCCCGCGAACCTTTGTACATTGCACGAATTCAGAGTCGCAGCTTTAAAAGCACCACCACGGGAAATCACTAAATTGCACGTCGCTCGCGCGGGTTCAGAAAACCGTTACTATTGCATCATCGTTGCGTAATTGTGTTTGTTGCGTTCGTTCTGAGAACAAGAGGTGTGTTCCGTGCGTGTGTGTTAGGTCTTCGGGGTACTGTGCGGGAGAGTGTGTCGACACGGTTTCGCACAGTCCGGCGTTTTTAGATTAGTGAAAGTGAAGTGAGTGTCTAGCCCAAGTGCTATCGGATTAAGATAGTTAGTTCCCACTAACTATCTATACACGTGAGTACGATTACAGTGTGTAGGTACACATCCCGGTTCCATCACAGGACCGGGTCAGTAGTGTTACACAGTAGGTACACACTCCCCGCTCCGGTGGGGAGGTACAGTTAGTTTTTCTTGTGGGGCGCCGCTATGGCGGCCCCAAATAACATCGACTTCGCGGCGTTTTTTGCCTTTATTCAAGGCAAATACCCCAACATATTGGAGAATTTTATGGCTAAGCAGCCGCCCCGACCCGTCGCCTTCTGCGACTCCCCGGCGTCTCCAGACGCCCATCATGATCGCGGCCCAGATATGGCCGCCATCGAAGCCTCGGTGCCGCCGCGCCCAGCCCTAACAGACACCCCGCCCCCCGCGCAGGCCCCCGTTCCCATCGAGGAGGCCATGCCGGAGGAGGAGCCTCTGCCGGCGGAGTCGGAGTCATTTATGGACACCGTCGACCAGCCCCTGTCCGATTCGTCCGACGGCTTCACGACCGTCGAAGGGCGCAAGAAGCGCCGCAAGAACAAGGCGCCCCCCGTCGTCCAAGCGGCTAAGCGACCGCTGCCCCCCGCGTCCCCGCCCCCGTCTAGCAATGCTAAGGCCCCTAAGAGGGCCGAAGCTCAACCCGACGGCCCACAGGGCCCTAAACCCAAACCCCCTCCTCCCCTCTGGGTCCATGAGAAGGAGAAGTGGGGCGCTATTACCAGGGTCCTCAGGACCCGTAACATCAACTTCTCGTCAGCGACGAACACCGCGGACGGGATCAAAGTCCAGGCGGTGACTGTTGACGATTTCCGACGGCTGACCGCATTCCTGCGCGAGGACAGCCGCTTCTTTCACACGCACGCACTCGAGGAGGATAAGCCTCTGAGAGTCGTGATCAAGGGAGTACCAAAGGAGTTGGAGACGGTGACCGTCTTCAACGACCTAATGTCCCAGGGGCTCCCGGTCAAAGAGGTCCACCGCATGACCAACATGCGCACCCGCAAGCCGTACGACATGGTACTGGCAATCCTGGACAAGACTGAGGAAGGCAAGAAAGTCTTCCGCTTGACCAATGTCTGCCTGCTCACAGGCATCAGGGTGGAGACGCCCTACAACCGCACTGGCCCGGGCCAATGCCATAACTGCCAGTTGTACGGGCACTCAGCTCGTAATTGCTTCGCGCGGCCCCGCTGCGTGAAGTGCCTGGGGGACCACGGTACCGCGGAATGCGACCGGACCCCCGGGTGTCCCGATCCTCCGGCGTGTGTGAACTGCAATTCGCACGGTCACACCGCCAACTACAGAGGCTGTCCCAAGGCCCCTCATAAGAGGCGCCGAGCTCCCGGCGGCCGGGCTTCCCAGCCCGCGCAGCCCGTCAGACCCCGAGCGGCCGCCCCTCAGGCGTCCCGCCCCCCCGCCGAATTCCCGACCCTTCCGGCCCCCGTCCCCGCGCGCGGCGCGTGGGCGACCCCGCTCGCCATGACGAGCAGGGCGCAGGCTCCCCCGCAGGTCAGGGCTCCGACGACGGCCCCGGCTCCCCCGGTGGTCCCCCCCGCGGCCCCCGCCCCGCCCCGTGCCCCTCAGGCAACGCCCCGTGCCCCTCAGGCATCGCCCCGCCCCTCCCCGCCTTCGTCCCAGGACGATCTCAAGGAGGATTTCAAATTAGTGATTGGTCTCATGACGCGTATAGACGTGGGCCAACTCAAAGCGCTCGCAGCCAAGCTGCGCTCAGCACAGTCAACAGAGGAAGTCATGTGGGCCGCGGTCGAGCACGCAGACTTCATTGAGTCTCTGGGGTGTCTGGCTACCCCAAGCAAACAAATTAGGGACTAATAATGGATAATACACCCATTACGCATGACTCGTTACACACTAGTAGGGTAAAACCCCGCTCTCTCGCCTTAGCGACTTTTAATGCTAACGGCCTAATGCCCCAGATCGATCTCGTTCGTGATTTCCTCACAACGCATCAATTAGACATACTAGCGGTGCAAGAAACTTTTCTTAAACCGGGCGTACGCGACCCTAGGGTTGCGAATTATAACATCGTACGCGATGATAGGGTTACCTCGCGGCTCGGCGGAACCCTAATTTATTACAGAAAGTGCTTGCACTGCACGCCCCTTGAGGCGCCTCAACTCAAAAGTATTGAAGCGTCCGTTATACAGATAGCTATGACAGGGCACAGGCCCATTATCATAGCGTCGGTCTATCTGTCAGGGAACAAACAATTATATGAGGAGGACCTAAGGGCGCTGTTCGACTTGGGGGAGTCGGTCATACTGACCGGCGACCTAAACAGCAGTCATCCGAGGTGGGGTTCTTGGCGTGCCAACCCTAGAGGAAGTAAGTTAGGTAAACCGACTGACGGACAAACTTAATTTCGAAATAATTGCCCCTACTACTCCGACTCGCTTTCCCATGGGTGAAAACCCGCAGGGGCACTCTCCCTCATTTTTAGATCTCACGATTATCCGCAATATTAATTTAATGGTAAATAACATTGAGGTATTGCACGAATTAGATTCAGATCATCGACCCGTGGTAATTCATTTAGTGTCCCCTACCACGAGTTTTTCGACCCTACGAGTAGGAAAAAAGTCACAAATTTCTCGAAGTTAGCTTCCGAGTTAAATAATCCCGATTCACCCATTTTAAAGGGAATTCCCGAGTCTATCGACACGCCTGAGGAGGCCAACTTCGCCATCCAGGCCATTTCGGATCATATACACCTATCCACTCAGGCGGCGACTCGGGAGGTAGTAGCGGCGAACGAACGTCGATTCAGCCTCCCGGACGAAGGCCGGGCCCTCATTACCGCCAAGAACGCTGCCACGCGTAAATACGATGCGTGCCCGACTCCAGATAATCGGAGAGATCTGAATTATCACCAGAGGAGGGTAAAGGAATACATGAGCGAGCTTCGAAACAGCCGCTGGGGTCAATTACTGGAAGGGATCGAGCCTTCGCACGTCGCCTACTGGCGGCTAGCGAGATCCCTGAAATCCGAGACTGTCCAGTCAATGCCTCCATTGACACGTCCGAACCGACCACCTGCGTTCGACGACCTGGAAAAGGCCGAATGCCTGGCCGACAGTCTAGAGAGCCAGTGTACCCTCAGTACACAGCCACACGACCCAGCACACGTCGCCCTGGTTGATAGCGAAGTGGAGGCGAGGCTGGCCCGCGAGCCAGCCGACGACCCCTTACCACCGGTTACCCTTCAGGAGCTGCGCAGTACGATTCAGTCCATGCACCCTAAAAAGGCGCCAGGTCCCGACCGCATTAACAACAAAGTGGTCCAGCGCCTACCACCGTTTATTCTAGGCCTATTAGTGGCTATTTTTAATGCCCTCCTGGCCAGCTGCACTTTCCCGAACACCTGGAAAGAGGCAGAGGTCATAGGTATCCCGAAGCCTGGCAAGCCTAAAGATCAGCCTACGAGCTACCGTCCTATTAGTTTACTCAACACGTTTGGCAAAATCTATGAGAAACTTATTTTAAGTCGACTTAAAAAAGTCGCTATGTCTAAAAACCTCTTAATGGAGGAACAATTCGGTTTTAGATCCGGTCATTCCTGTGTCCAACAGGCGCACCGCTTAACGGAGCACATTCTCACTGGCTTCTCTAAAAAGAGGCAAAGGGGAACGGGCGCCCTGTTCTTTGACGTGGCCAAGGCGTTCGACAAAGTCTGGCACAACGGCTTGTTATACAAGCTTATACACATGGGAGTGCCAGACAGACTAGTGCACATCTTACGAGACTTTTTGTCGAACCGCCGGTTCAGATACCGCGTAGAGGGCACCCTCTCTACCCATCCCATCCGGGCCGGAGTCCCGCAGGGCTCCGCCCTCTCGCCCCTGTTATACGCGCTGTACACCAGCGATATGCCCCGAAGTCCAAACGTGGAGTTAGCCCTATTCGCGGATGACACCGCTTTGTTCACAACGCACCCGCTGCCGTCCCGTATCACCTCGAACCTCCAGGCCGCGGCCACCGCCCTGGGCGAGTGGTTCACGAAATGGAGAATAGAGGTCAACCCAGAAAAAAGCGCAGCCATATATTTTAATAGACGTCCCAGTAGGAAAATGTCCCGTTCTATTTCATTATATAATCGCCCTATTCCGTGGGCGAGGTCAGTCAAATACCTAGGTGTCACTTTCGACTACCGATTAACTTTCGCGCAGCACGTGAAACGTGCGCGTAACCGAGCCGCTTTTATACTAGGGCGACTCTATCCATTATTAGGTAAAACAAGTAAAATGTCGCTCCGTAACAAGACGACACTTTATAAAACCTGTATCCGTCCCATTCTGACTTACGCCGGCGTGGTGTTCGCACACACTAGGCATATTTCCATCCTGCAGAGATTACAGAATCGCTTCTTGCGCATGGCCACGGGCGCGCCCTGGTACGTGTGCAACGTAGACCTTCATCGCGATCTAGAGCTGCCCACCATAGCTCAGTACTTAAAATGGCTCTCTACCACCTATTTCGAGTCAGCTGCAGACCACCCTAACCGGTTGGTAGTCCAAGCGGCCTCTTACGTTCCCGTCAGGGACGCAAAGGCCTTATACAGACGGCCTAAGAATGTGTTAGAAGACCCCGACGACGCAATTACTGTGGCGAACCAGTCTTACTTGGTCTCCGCCCCGCCCACTCAAAATACACTACACAGAAACACGTCACACATACAGCGTCGCCGCCGGCGGCGACGAGGACCCCCCAGTTACCATACTGCCGCCACGAGGTATCCCCGAGTGGTAGGCAGCTCAGTCCAACCCTCCCATGTGCGAGGACCTAAGCCGAGGCTCGACCCTCACAGGAGGGGCCCTTAGGTTGTCGTATTTTAGTTTAGGTATTTTACTTCCGCGCGACGTTGGGGCTACCACTCCACCTCGCTAGTGCGATCAATGTCTTCTCGGTGTGGACTTTCCAGTCCCGCCTACAAGTCCGCGTGAAGCTGTGAAGGCCGCTAGGGCCAACAGCAACTAGTCAATTCGAAAACAAACAACAAAACAACATCACTAAATTCTCAAAAGCATTGCATAATCATTTCTGCAGGTCCATCCTACACATGTGGGTTCGCGTATTTGCCCGAAAATGACTGAGCGCTCTTAGAATCTACGCCACCGGCTGAATAACAAACGCTTTATAAAAACCTTAGTCTTATCAAATATAAACAAACAAACAGATAATCGTCTGGTTATTCCACAGATTACACAACACAGGTCGATTGAGCTCGCCAATTTAGTCCCGGAATTAGGCGACCCAGATAGGTATTCGTAGAACGCCTAGATATGCGCTAGGCTGGCTAGCGAACTGCTAAGTGATTGACTCGTTGGTGGAATGCTGAACGCCGTTTTACATTTGACGAGGTGTTTTAATAAGGCAGGCAGGTTTACTAATACTTTAGCAATATAATCTTCTATCTATCTATCTATCGAACGAAGTCGCAGGCAACGGCTAGTCGTCAATATGACACGAGTATTACGTGACAGTTTTTCCCCTCAACTTTGCCCACGTAGAATTATTTTCAGTTTATCCCTTCCTCCTTCCCCGCTTTAGGGGGGAATTTCTATAAATCCTCTCTTAGTGCTATCCTACACTCCCCAAGGACCTTAAATGTAAAATTTCAGCTTCTTATTTCAGTAGTTCGTTTATGCGTTGTCTCTCAGTCCCTCGGTCACTGACAAAAGATTTTTATGTAATATATTTTGATTTATGATGATTACATGCAATAGGAATGAAGATATAACATCACATCTGTACATTATAGATGTGAATTATTTTACGATTTTTTTTATACGATGGAAGAAAGCAGTCGCGAAAAATTTAAATAGCGATGGAAAGGAAAAAATGCGAAATGAAATGTGATATTGCAACGGAATTCGTGTTTAGCGTTAGGCCCGCAACATTTTTTTATATAATACGTATCTACCGAACTCAAAAGATTGCACTATATTTTTGTAAGTAGATATATTTTTATCTTTATTTTTTAAGTGTCAATTTAACTGTCAGGTTTTCAAAATAAAACCATGATAAATCAAGTCCTTGATCCAAAATTAATCCTAAGATCCAATATGCGAAGCTAAGCGGTTTAAGGAAAATCAATAGTAACATAAAGTAAAAGTTTTGCGTTTAATAATAGTATAAAATTATCGCGGCCGTAAGAAGTTAGACGAAGACTATAATTTTGAGATAGAGTAGTTGCAATAGCTGTAGTTTTTCTCGTTTTTCTTCCTCATTTCCTCGACGTTCCCGAGTAAATGTTGTTACGAAGCTAGGGTTGCACACTCATAGATAAATTGTTTCGTTTGTTATATAAATGTGTAGTTCTTTTTTTAGTTTAAAATAGCCGAACACCATATTTCATACATGGGCGAAAAATATAACAAAGGACATTATCTCGTATAGGAAATTTAGAAGATACTTCACCTTATAGCAGTCATTTATATACAAAATTTTTGCTGCATTATATTTATTATATTACTGAAATGCGACGAAATCTGTACCAACATTTAAAGATACGATGTTTAATATGTACAGTGGTTTACGCCATAAAAGTCACGTTGCTACCTTTGTTTGACGAAAATCTACCATTTGTTCAAATAAATCGATAATGATTTATGTGATAAGGATGAATAATTTGAATAAATAGAAAAAAAATATTTGTTAGATATATTGCATTGGAAGCAACCCTATGTTCTAGACTCATAAACAGTGACAGACAGACAAGAAAAACAAACCTGCGCCCCATGTAATGTTTCTTTTGGCGGCCGTAATAGAATAAAGTTGGGAAAATCGAAAGTTTCTCGATAAAACTCTTGTATATGTATATTAAGTATTTATGATGTCGTGATGTAACTTGTTGTTACCAATGAATATATTGACTTAAGACAATTTTTTCTTCATTTGTTTATAAAATAATTTTTTAAATTTTAAAGTAATTACGGTTATTAACATTAACAACTCGACACTATCACTAACTGCCCCTCACACTTATTAACAAAGTAATATTTTAACATGCCTGTTAACTGGACTAACCATTCGTGTCCCAAAATTGAGTCTTGTTCTAGGTCAGTTATGGTTGTCGTGCGCGGGAGCGAAAGGGTGGTGCTTCACGCTTGTTTGCTACCTTAATTCCATAAAAAATATCTTTAATGATATTATTCGATACTTCAACATTTGACATGCCCCACTTGACAGCAGGCGCCTCATTGTATGCAATTAATAAAACTGATAGACCAAGCACGCACGTATGACGGTATGGGTATGCATGGGTTCAGCCAATGCCCTATATTCCCAATTCCGTCCCGCAAAAATCTTACACTTTTAATTTTCTAGCCTTCATCCGGACAGTGTGATAAAGAACTTCGTTCCAAAAAACGCTCACAAAATATAATTCTGCACAACAACTCTCCGACAAAATAACGTTATCTGTAAATATCAATCCTGCGCGAGATTCTAACCCTGGACCACTCATTTTGAACGCAGAGCCACTACCTAACCACCTACTAGGCTATGCGACTATCAATAAAACATTCACAATTGTCAATGTGAAGTAACTCTTTTAGATAATGGATTACGGTCGAATTACGACCGCACCTTACTCTTAAAATATTATTCTGGCGCTCTAGAGACTACCGCCTCGTTAAATTTGGATATCCCTTGAGCTTAATACCTAAGGGCCTGTTTAAGCTGAGCATGATTTACTTAGATAATATATGTCTTTCTATAGTGGCCTTAACAGATTAACAGCCTAATATGGAACACAAGTCTCTCCTCGTAACTGAAGAGACCTAGAGCATCCACCACGCTGCCCCAGTGCGGATCGGCTTAGAAGTTAGTAGCTAACTCATGTGTTGTAAATTTTTATGCTGCCCAAATTCTCCGTAATGAATTAAAATTGGGAACTGAAAGAAGGACAAATGTAGAAAGTAATCTTAATTTTAGATTACGATTACATTTGGAGGCATAGAAATGCCTCCCCAAAGATAGCTCGAAAAGCGCTTGCATAGGCATTTCCGGGCCTTCAGCTGTAGTCTATTCTTATTTATTTATTTATGTAAACTTTATTGACCACAATATAAAAATATTATAGTACAACATGGCGAGCTTAATGCTAATTGCATTAAGCTCGCCATAATTAGTTCTTATCTGTAATTTGCCCATAACTTTCTAACAATAATAACCGGGACCGATGCTGCAACGACAACGTGCCCTCCGAATCACTGAGAAGCTCAAGAGAGTCTTCTCGGCCACTAATAACATCTTTCAACAACACCTTCCTATAACCACGAACTCATTGTTTTAAAATAATAACAGACCTGTCAATAAATCTGCAACAATATTGAGTTGAGCTTCCAGACCTGCCTTCATTCATACCATTCTGAAGTTATTTCAAACATCCGAGCTGTAGATAAACACCATATTCCCATAAATAATAGTTAGGTATACCGGCCATCTGGGTTGGGAGTTTGGAGTATGTAGGCACCAAACTAAAACTTCAAATCGATGGTGTTTGCGTCACAAAAGTTATTTTTGCCTGGGTTGGAAATAAAAATTGGATTGATCACGCCGACGCGCCGATGCTAAAAGGATCCATCCATCAAATGGTTGTCAGGTCGTCAAAACTATCCTCTACTAGTAACGGCCTATTCCTATGGTCAGTAACTGCATGTTACGGTGAAGATCTAATTTTCTTTTTTACATTATGTAAGTTAATGCTGACTACAATCCCACCTGATGGTAAGCAGCAATCGCACTAACTTAGAAGCCTATTCACTCTTGACTTTGAAGACTCTTATATTGTAATCGGACGGGAATACCGACGCTGGCAATTTGTTCCAGTCAATGCTTGCAAAAATCAGTAGTTGACATCTGTTATGGGTCCCCGATCAAGCGCACTGGACAAGTCTCACGTGATTGACGGTTTCAATTGACGAGGGACTTGACACTTATTGAAGGTGCCATCAAGTCCCGTCAAGTGCGTGAGCCTTAGTCGCATGCAGCCCTGTGCCCATGAAAGTTGTGGTCGCATAAACAAAAATGGTTTCTAACGCAGATATGGCATTCCTTGCTATAACTCTAGCGGTATCTATTAAGAAAAAAAAACAAGAAAGAGGCGATGGGGTATTTTTATTTTTTTATAGGTTTATTTTTGTCAGCATACTCCTTACTTTTAATTTTCCAAAGTACAGGATAATCCCTGTAAAGGGATATTAGCAATAGCACAAAATCGCGCTCGGTAATTATGTCAGCGCTTGTTGCCAAGGCCACGTCTCGGTAGTTTTCGTCATCCGCCATGTCCGCCATCTTCGAAGTTTCGGCTGCTAATGAAAAAAGCTTGTCAAGTCCTGTCAAGTCGCATCAAGCGTAGGTGCATCAAGCGGCGTCAATCAAAATTTCTGTCAATTCTGGTCAAGCCGTAGATCGCTTGAAGGAATGCGTCAAGTCAACGCCGTAAACGATCAATATTCGCTTCAATCACGTAGACTTGTCAAGCGCACTTGATCGTCTCGGGGACCCATTAGAAATATATTTTTAAAACGTTCCTAAATCTAAACATACTTGCCTTATTTTTCTGTCCAGTAACTTTAAAAACCACTACGTATATTTTCTATGTACCTAATTCATTCACAAAGATCGGAACATCTAGATACAGATTTAAATGTTTAAGAAACAGGATAGATGAATGAACCCTGCTATTTTTCAATCGCCACCTCCTCACTACCACACTTTATTATTTAAATACTATGTATTGAATAACCTGAACGATCTACCTGTATCTAAATTGCGTCGGAATTTAGTTCAGGTAACAACATTGATTCCACGTCGGATGGAATATTGGATTTTCCAGATGTTGCCAGTTGCCATAAAAGCGAAAATATGTAAAACAATCTATTGCCCGCGGCTTAAATTGGAACTCTTCGTGGTTGTCTACCTCATTTTCAAACAAACTTTCATCCCTTAGTGCACCCCCGTAATTTAGAGATCTTATAAGATAAACCAGTTCTTAGCTGTCATCTTCTGTTAACAACTCCCTGCCTTTCGTCTAGCGGTTTTTTATATTTCCCAATAAGTGAGTGTTTTCATAAACAATACTTCAATTCAATCTATTTCCTACAGTTCGTAAGCGTAGTAGTTAACAAACTGACCAACTCACATTCATTAATAACACATCTCCTTATTGGACTTACCATCTTAGTCCCGATTTCAGTCTTGTTTTGCGTCAGTCACAGTTGTCTGGGGCGACAGCGGAAGGGTGCTGACTGCTGCATGCTCGTTTGCTACTTTAATTCCATAAATAAAACAAATCCATTTGTTGAAATCTCCGCATAACTTTATGAAGCTTTAGTTCTTCATGTTCGCAACCTTACTATGGCAATTAACTAGAGACATGTTATAAACTTGTTAATCGATATCCAAATACTTATGAGTATGTATACTCATAATGTATGGGTACGTTAAACTCATCATTCAAGGTTCCGTTCAAATTCGCTGAGAATCGAACCCAGGACCCGTTGAACGACCGTCATGGTAACCATTGCGTCACACAGGTTGTCAAAATGCTTAAAGATCGATTGTAGGATTAGACTGTTAATAAAGCACCGATGTCACCGAATATTAATACAACATCTCCCTCGATGCCGTTAACCTGACAATTAAGCGATGAATCACAATACATCGCGATGTTACGTAACGTACAAAGGCGAACAATGTACATCTGCTATTGTAAACATGACGCCGGATGGGTAAATCAGGAGGAGTGGTTATTACGGTCAGTTACGTCAGAGATGAGTTTTCTCAGTGAGTTCGAGTTACGGCTCGTGTATACACGATTTGGGTTGGATTCCAATTTGCAAGTTTTGCATTGAAGTAAAACTTTGGAATTCTCAAACTCAAAATCGTTTATTTCACGTAGGTATTTATAAATACACTTGTCTTGTGAATGTCATTATTTGATTCTACCGCCATTTTTGCAAAGGTGCCTTATATTCGTTTGTAATGGAGGAGAAAAAAATGGCGAAAAAAAAAACTCCTCGGCATCGTTTAAAAGATCACTTACATCTATCTACCTACAGTTTTATACGTTCTATCTACCTACAGTTTTATACGTAACTAACAGGAGCGGAACTGGTCGCGGATGGTCGATTTGGAATGTCGATTTACTACATGGAATAAAAGTCGGATTAAAGATATCGCTCTCTTTTGGTAGCTTAGGTACTACATAACCATAAATATTTGGATATCAATTGGCTGCAACCCATTAAAAGCCTACTGAGCACTCGTTTCTCCTCATTATTGAGGAGGCCTAGAGTATATTCCACCACGCTGTTCCAATGCGGATTGATGGAGGGCTTAATGGCCAACTCAGTATCGGAAATTTTCAAGCTGTCCGAAGGCCTTTCGACATGGCTTAACGACTGCTATCTATTGATAACAACCGGGACCGACGGCTTTACAAACTCAAACTCAAACAAATAAATTTTTTACAGGAAATAATAGACAGTTTTTTTGTAACTAAAGTTTATTATCATTACACTTCTTTCCTATTGATTTCCGCAATATGGCGTCTGGTGATCGCCAAATTGAGTTTTGATTATTGTAATGTCTTAATTGATAATCGCAAAGTAAAGACTTAAAGACAAATCTATTGACGTAATACTTATCAAAATTGGCCACTGACTTTGGCGTCTACAACGGCAACGCCCCAAAGGAACAAACACAGTCAAACAAATAAATACAACACGTTATTGTGCATTAGAAATTATTTATCACATGCTGAAGGAAACATCGTGAGGAAACCTGCACATAGAATCCTCCACAATCAGGGTCGCCGCTAGATGTATGAGTGCCCGCGTGCAATCCCGTTTTGCACACAACCCCAACGTCACTACAATAATTATCAATTTGACGTGGTTTTACTTTGTTAAATTAAAAACTATAATAGGTAACACCATTTGCCATCCCCCCTGCTTGCCCCCTGGTTGCCGTGCAAGCTTTGCACGCTCTGTTACGGTGGACTTATCCATAGTATTCTTCAAGGTGTGTGAAGTCTACCAGTCCGCACTTGTTTCTTAAAGCACACTAGCTTCCGCCCGCAGGCTTCGCCCGCGTGGAATTGGTTTAAACTTCACCCCCCTATTTCACCCCCTTGGGGGTAGAATTTCCAAAAATCATCTCTTAGTGCTCCCCTACACTCCCCAAGGAACATACATGCCAAATTTCAGCTTCTTTCGTTCAGTAGTTTCGGCTGTGCGTTGTCACCAGTAACTCAAGAGTTTTATATAGGTATTAGATTATTGCCTACACTCCTAAAATGATGATCAGAGACCTGAGTACAGCAGTGAGACTAATGGGATGCGAGACGATCGGGTAATTGTGACAATAATAAATTATAGTTTAAAAAAACTAAAAAACACGCTTTTTATAGTTAACTGAACTAAAAAAATTGAAAATAAGTTTAAATAAATTTAAATTAAGAATAGTGTTAAAAATTTCAATAAATATGAATTAATAATAGTGTAAATAAAGAAAATATTTTATTAAAAAAAAGCGTGGGGTGCTTTTTAAGATATTATCAAAATGACACCATGCACCCCACGCTTTTTTTTAAATAAAATATTTTCTTTATTTACACTATTATTAATTCATATTTATTGAAATTTTTAACACTATTCTTAATTTAAATTTATTTAAACTTATTTTCAATTTTTTTAGTTCAGTTAACTATAAAAAGCGTGTTTTTTAGTTTTTTTAAACTATAATTTATTTTCTCCTTTTTAGTTTTGTTTATTTAGAATAGCTTGTTTTTATAATTTTAAACTATTATTTGGTCTCTATCGATCTATCGACTATTACTCCCGTAATAAATTAGAATTCAAATAAACAGAAGAACAACGCCATCTAGTAAAACGTAATGTACGCAGTCAATCTGAATACGGAGTTATAGATAGTTGCCCGTAAATATGGGTAGATGGCAGTAGCAAATGGGTAGATGGCATTAGTGTGAGAGTAAAAAAAATTAAATTCTTATTTTGCATATTGAAAATTGGAATAATTTTATCAAAATAGTGTAATGTCATCGGAACTCGATAAATCTACAAAGTTTGAACGAAATCTGGCCGTTTAAAGTGGGTCAAAATCGCGCCCAAAGAAGTCGGTTACAAATAAAATTAACTTGTACGAGATCTACCACTATGACTCGGTTTTCACTTTTTTCGTCGGATTGGCTTGAAAAGCGGTGGGATCGACGCAGGGCAGTTGTACAAGCACAACGAAGTCGGTTTGGAAGAAATCGGATGATAAACTTGGAAGTTATAGGCTAGGGAAGGTGGAAATTAAAGAAGTTAGGAAAAACGCCTATTTTTAGGAAAATCCGCGATAGATTTGCGTGGAAAGGGTCTAGAAAATTAGGGATCAACTGTTTATAGGTGCGTTATGAATTTGAAGCAAAACGCCTGAGGGGCACGGAAGATATTAACAGAAATGTTACATACAAACATACAGGTGAAGTTAATAAAAGCGTGTTAAAAAAGTTTCCCATCGATCTAACATCGAAGATTGCTGACTCTTGTTATTATCGAGGTTATTAAATTATATTGCCGTGCCAAATAGGAAAAGTTTGATGTTGCCTACGAAATACTCATATCTCCCAGAGCCATTCAACAGATTAGGTATACAAATATATTCAGCTGTTGCCCACGGTTTAGACCACGTGAAAGTAGTTTTGATTGATTTCAAATAAACTTTCATCGCTTAGTTTACCTCCTTAGCAGCGGAATGTGACAAAATCTTATCTAAACGGACGTCTACAGCTATAAAGCACCTAACTAAATGCCAAAAATCTTTATATGTCAAGTAGTTTTAGATATTTATGACGATTCAGCATTCAGCATCCTGCGTTTATATAAAAGTGAAAGGTCACTCACGTCACGTAATCTCGGAATCCGCTTAACGTATAAAGATGAAATTCTGCAGGGAGTTAGTTTATAGTTAGGAGACATCCGCTAAGAACAGTTTTTTTGATATTCCACCCCTAAGAGTATAATTATAAACGAGACGAAACGTTTGGCAGCCCAACGCTCAGAATGGCGTGTACTTGTTACAAGGCAGGTGCGTGATTTTGAGGAACGGCGTAAAGCTGACCTTCACGTCAAACGCGATGAGCGTAAGGCTCGACCATCCACAGCCATCCACTATCATTACGACAATGGTGTTCTCACGTGCCCACATTGCGCCCGTGGGTTTACCACAAAATTAGGATACATTAGCCACGTTCGAGCGCACGAGCGCTATAATGTGGTTGGCCAAACATGATCTTTTGGAGTCGAAGCGGTCGCCATGGCCGAAATCGGTCGGAGAGAATCAATCATCAATCATCAATTATAAACATTAAGCAATGTTTCTAAATGTTTATAACTGTACTTGTGCTAATACTTATAATAAAGAATATAAAAATAAAAATAAGCAATAATGTAATGATGGTGAACCAAATATCACGCGGGCTTAGCCACGGGAAACAGCTAGTATTTAGCTAAAAGGAAATTAATTCAAACTATCTTAACTAAAAATATAAAACTCTTGCGTTACTAAGTGACTTACAGACAACGCACAGCCGAAACTACTGAACGGAAGAAGCTGAAATTTGGCATGTATGTTCCTTGGGGAGTGTAGGGGAGCACTAAGTGGGGATTTTTCAAAATTCATCCCCTAAGTAGATGAAATAGAGGGATGAAGTTTAAACGAATTTCACGCGGGCGAAGCCGCTGGCAAAAGCTAGTCAAAACTAAAAACACGTTTTTTAAGGAAAAGTCCATAGCAAATGAAAATCAATAATATAGTGTTGTATTATGTTGTGGTAACCCCTAATGAGTTTCCTGGTCTAGAGCCAATCATGAGCATAGGATCCAGCCATGTTTGTCAGAACTACGTTGTCATCGGAACTAAAGCAATGCCAAAAGTCTATATTAAGAAGTAGTTCTAATTCAGCGTGAAAGATTTGATCCGAACGTACGTTAGTCCACTACAATTCTAGTGCAACGGTCGTCACATTTTTATGGCCAAACTCTACACAAAGTCTCTTTATAACTCTAAAATGTACCTTCAGGGCCGCCACTATCTGTATGAGCGCCCGCGTGCTTAGCTTAAATATACTTATCAGATCTTAATAGAATTCGACACACGATTAGAAAATTATCTGAAATAGAACACAGGATACTTATACCATATTTATTTTCTATCTTCTATTGGGTTGCCTGGAAGAAATCGCTATTTAGCGATAAGGCCGCCTATTGTTATGTGCCTCATATAATTATATTTCTTTACTGTACATATTTCGGTGTACAAACAATAAAGAGTTTATTTATCTATCTATCTCTACTTTATTCCTAGCGATACGTTCTCGTAGCATCAATTTAACGGTACTTATTCTGTCTTTATCCGTCACTGACGCGGGTAGAGCCGCAGGCTAATCTAGTATCAAGATAATATTAAAAAGGCAAATGTAAATGTCAGACGCGGTTCTGGGAACGTTTCCCTTCCCCACACCCCCGCACACCCCTCGTGATTAATGTTCAGACATCTACGCTACCCGACTTCATAAAGGGTTGGTTGTCTGGGTATTCATTACTTAAATGTATTTTTGTGTAAAAACCGATGAATGAACCACCCAATTGCAAGTGATCAGTGTCTGCGACTTCAGTAATAAAACGTCACCGATGCGTTGCTGCCCGAATAACTTTATTTTTTATTGTATAATAAAAGGTTAGCTTCAAATTGCACGGGGCCGTAGGTATACCTAGCAAATCGTGGAATGAGCTTCCTTCTGAGATATTCTCAGAGTGCTGTAACACGAGGTGCTTTAAAAAGGTGTAAAGAGGGTTCTCCTTCAAGGCCGGTGTTGCACTGGTGACCATAGGCGACGATGACCACTTACCATCAGGTGGCGCATCTGCTTTTACGTCAGCCCTTCAGGCTATAAAAATTCTTCCATTTATCAGTACTTTGTCTTCAAATAGTATAGCTACTAGTTTCTTGTAATATGCACGCTGTCTTCGTCTAAGTAGTAAACGTTTACCTAACATACGCTTATTAAAATTCCAAACACAAGAAACACTGAAGGAACGTTATACAAACATTATAGTATAAAGTAATCTTCGGGCGATTTGTATAACCTTAATGCGTAAACGATTGCGTATAAGAGATATACAAAGCAATATCAGTCTTATCACATGATCATAAAACACAATTTCTTTGAACGCTCTTTTAAAGGGATAGCCTTGCCGATAAATGCTTTGAAACGTACGGACGAATATCTCGGTAAGAAACGCTTCTTTAAGTCTGGTTTTCATTTCATTTTCATTTATTGGGTGTCGTCGTTATCATTGGAACCTCGGTCTCATTGCTGGGCTCAGTCTATTCCTACAAAGTGAAGTGATTTCACACACTTTAGGGAGAGCTCTCGTGTACCTATGCAAGATCTTTGTTTTCCTTTGAACGGTCCTTTGTTCTTATAGACAAACTAATACTTGTGATAGATACTGTTAAGATGTTCAAAATGATTTAAGAAAATAATAAAAACACTTTCTATTGGAATATTTCGCTTTGTAACACAAATTAATATGAAAATAATATGGTTAGATGGTTTTTACTCAACAACAACAATCTTAAACTGAGTTAGTAGAAACTTTTACCGTCATTTTCTGAAAGAAGTCCTATCATTTTCGCAAGCAAACCTAGAAGCTACTAGAACTAGATAATCGATAAAATTCTGTCGTCTAGTTTCAAAACCCGCTAAATCACTTTTAACAAAACGTCACCAAAGCAACTAAAAAATAGATGTATACTTCATATATTTCTAATTTATACAAAACTAACCATTTTTAATGCCTTATTAGACGTTTACAAACACTTAAAACACTGAATATAATTCAAAACAGCTGTAATGATGAAAAAATAACATGATTTGTTTTAGTGGGTATTGGTGTAAACTTTTGGTTTTGGCGGGTTTTGAAACTAGACGACAGAAATAATCCAAAAATCCGAAGATGTGAAGCAAAATATGTGTCCGTACGTTTAAAAGTGTAGTGAACTTCAGTCGCTGAAAGATCTATGGGAGAACTATTTGCCATGACCCCAACATTGTTTCACGAACGCACAGCTTCCATACATAGTATTCTAATGTGTCGGATGATTGACATTCTTCGCTCCCCAAAATATAATTATCCTACTTATTTAGGCTTAAGGTAGCAAACGATCATGCAGCACCACCCTCCCGCTGCCGCTCGTGACTACTGTGACTGGCCGTATTTAGATCAAATAATGATTCGAATGGACCTTGGGAATGAATATTGGTATTTTGTTAATAAGTGTGAGGATTTAGGCACGGATTTATAACAAACAAACCAACTAATATTTTAACACCTATAAACTGCTAACTGAATTTAACCTTGTCCCTATTTGAGCCTTGTTCTAGGTCGGTCACGGTTGTAATAGAAGATAGCGGAAGGGTGGTGCTGCATGCTCGATTGCTACCTGTGTTCTGTAAAAAATGACTACTTAATGCTCTATCTCTAGAACCCTCTGCAACAATACTATAACAAACCTACGTTATGGGTTTAACACTGATAGCGGAGTCGCGCTATCCTGCACAATAAAACGTAAATCTTACGTAGGTATCTATGAGTGTTTCTTGCGATTATATTATAAAATTAATATTGTAGGCATGTGTGAAAATAAATGTTCGCAAGTTTAAACGAATAGTCTCTAAAACAATTCATTGCATTGAGATACAACTTCCGTTGCTAATTCACGTGTTCCGGTACTAACTTTATTTTCAAACGAACAAACCAGTTTTAGATCACAAATAAACAAAGTTCTTAGAACTTTGGAGTATTATATTTTTATTTCTTCAGATGATGAATTATTGTCAATTATTCCAGTTTTTACTTTACGTCATAGGCCATTACATTCAAAAGTTAGTATGCTTTATTTTCGTCAGTACTTCTTTTAACAATAAAAAAATTAAATGGATATAAAATGCAAATAAAAAAGATCTTTACGTTTATGTTAATAAAAATCAGTATAGTTTCTCTATTTTTTAGGTTCTCGTTATGGAGATCCAACTATATACCTACTTATGAATGAAAGATAGACAAGAAAGCAAATGGGTTACTTTGGAAGTCTTTGTAAAAACCCTATTTCGAGTAAACATTATTTCATTCATTAATTTCATCTCCTGGTCGTTCTTACGCTGTCGGTAAAACGTTGCTATCCAAGAGCGGAATAAGGAGCCCGTTTTTGTCCAATTATCTATAGAAAAGATGGCTCGCAATTTTCAATCAGTTTTTGCAAGATACGCGTACAAACTGTAAGGAACTCCTTTTGGACAATCACTAATTATGTCAACAAGAAGGAGTAACAGGCCGTTTACTTATAAAAGGATATTAAAAATACAACTGTCAGATGAAGACATAAAGAAACACGAATATTTTACTATGGGAAAAAGGATGTATGTTTGAATGATTAAATAAACAAGTTAAACAGTAAATAATTGTTTTCTGGGCTCCCTTTTAAAACATACAGACAAAAAAAATCTAAAAATCGTTTTGGCTTCTATTGTAAAAACTTCTCATTACTCTTAATTCTAAATCATTGTATTCATACAGATACCACTGATATACCTACTTACGCACTTACGCAGGATATTTTTTATTCTGTTCTAATTTTTTTCTTAAATAAACTCATTATTATAGTAGCTATAAGGCTATATATATATATAAGGCTATACATAACATGGAGTCCATCAAGAAGCGGGCCTTCGGGCATCGCTTCCTTCTTGGCCGGACCGCGCTGGTGAAGCCCCTGTGTTGCCAATGTCCATGGGCGACGTTGATCACTCACCATCAGGTGACCTGTCTGCTCGTTTGCCTGCTCAAGCTATAAATAAAAACAAATACTTACATGAAGACGTGGAATGAACATAATTTTTGATGTATCATTTGCCCATTTTACCTTCAAAACACCTTTGGGTAATCGGCGTTTCTTATAATGTAAACGGGCGCTTGTAAACAGGGAAGATCAAAGCTCTCCGAGCGAAGTCAATTTTTATTGAGTTCTGCCCAATCATTCCAATAGGATGGGTGCACACTGTGATAAGTTGTTATAAATACAAAATCTATACTTCAGGTTTTCATGGCACTTACAGCTTATTCGTCGAATAACGCTGTTTTCCACAGTCTTCTATCAATAAAAGCAAATTAATTACGTGAGTTCACAGTTCAGTTTAGCTTGTTAGCATAATTTACTTAAAGCATTTTAAATTCTCGCCCTCAAAGAATATCGAACCTTTAATACAGGGGTGGAAAGCTGGCATTGTGTGGGTTGCCATTAAGACGAATTCTATACCTATCGCATACGAACGCAGTACAGGCTTATTTGGTCACGCTATTCCAGTGAAGGTTGTTAATTAGAGGCCAATTCAGATAAAGGGCTGCTTGCTTTTCTTGCTAAAGATAAAGATGAAGATAAAGCTAACGAACAGGATATTTATGTGCCCTACAAAGTACGGAAACGCTCAAGATTTTTATCCCAACGATCACGCAACCAACCAACGACCGGCCGGCATTCACGGTTAATTTACTGAAGATCAAGTCGCCGTATTATAAGCAATTCGATCAAACACTAATGTGTGTATATAATGACATGTATACACAGACTATAAATATTTTTTGTTGCACGAATTATTCAGATACTTGACCGAATATTCGTTCTAGTTGCTCGCCGAATATTCGTGCACGAGAACTCCCACAACATACTGAAATACGCTCGTTTAGGTATATATTTAGTACCTGTCCCCTTTTTTATCCCTTTAGATGGGGAATTTCTAAAAATTGTCTCTTAGTTATACCCTACACTCTTTCACTCTTCACTCTTCAGCTTCTTGCTCTTAGACACTCGGTAACGGAAGAATTTTATATTTATATTGATGACTTTACATAATCATTATCTCTTTTACTATTACCATGAATGCGAATGGACAAAGAGAAATGGGACGACCAAAGAAAAGATCGGTAGATTGCTCGAGAGATGCTATGAAAGATAAAGGAGTCAGTGTAGAAGTGACGGCTAAATGGAAAGAGTGGAAGAGAAAAACATATTGCACTGAACCCAAATACCTAAAATGGGGAAATGGGCTGGAGGAAGATGACTATATCATAGAAATTCAAATCCTTTGATTCGAGACAAAATACCGACAACGATCCGCGCACAATGAATAACTTATTGGTAGCGAATACCGATGATGCCCGAATATATATATTTACATAATCGTATTCATGTGTTCTTGACCGCGCCGAGTATGTAAATAAAATATAACCTTTTTGACATTGCCTTGTTTCTCATTTAAAATGAAAATATTAATAGAAAAAAATCCATGATAATATCATTAAAAGTAATTAAAAAAATAAAACAATATTTACAAAAATGGTTTAAAACCATCAAAATATATGAAGTTACAAAAAAATTAAAGTGAAGTACTTTAATTTTTATGGAAGTCACCTCTTTGGCGTAGGCAGAGAATGTAAAAAGGGTTAACAGTCATTCGGTTATCACAGTGTGAACTAGGCTTTAGAATTTCATTTGCGCACGCGATCATAAAATTCAGTTGGCGCGTGTTTTTCACAGAAATACTGTTTTTCCGAGAAATATGGACCTATTGTTGTTTGATCACGATAAGGCCTTCTCCATTTTCCTGGCTTTGAGCAAACAATTTTGGTTTTAGACAAACTGCATTGAAATTATGTTATATTCATATTCATGGCCTGAAGTTGTTTTGATACATATTATATTATATGTATTTTATTTTGGATCTTCTTCTCAACCCATCATGGCCCACTATTGAGCACGGGTCTCTTCTCAGAATGAGAAGGTTAAGGCCATAGTCCACCACACTGGCCAAGTGCGGATTGGCGGACTACACACACCTTTGAGTTTTGCGAACTCTCCGGCATGTGGTTTCCTCACGATGTTTTCCTTCGCCGTTTGTAGCAAGTGACATTTAAATGCTTAAAACGCACTTATTTTGGATACTTACATGTTTTATAGGTCTCGAAACAACATATTACTTTATATGTACTTACTAGCTTTTGCCCGCGGCTTCGCCCGCGTGGAATTCGTTTATATCGCGAACCGGGGAAGTGGGGGAGAAAGTACGTCATCAACTATCTTCCTGGGAAAATTCATCAAAATCGTTGTTTTCATACAAACTTTCATCCCCTATTTCAAGCCTTTAGGGGTTGATTTTTAAAAAAAAATTAGCCTATGTGTGACTCTGGGTCTTCAAATATTTTCATTCCGAATTTCATCCAAATCGGACTGGTGGTTTAGTCGTGAAAACGTCACAGACAGACTTTCGCATTTATAATACTATGTGTGTGCCCGCTACTTCGTACGCGCAGGAGTTTATTCCGCGTAACTCCAGATCCCGCGGGATTTCCAGGAAGGCAGACTTGTTAGTTTTATATTAATGTTTGTTTAGAAGCTATTTATACCCCATACGCGAAGAAGGTTTTCCCGCGTAAATTCCGATCCCGCGGGATTTCTGAAAATATCCTATATGTTAATCTAAGTTGCCCTCTTTGTGTGTGCCCGCTACTTCGTACGCGCAGGAGTTTATTCCGCGTAACTCCAGATCCCGCGGGATTTCCGGGAAGACAGACTTGTTAGTTTTATATTAATGTTTGTTTAGAAGCTATTTATACCCCATACGCGAAGAAGGTTTTCCCGCGTAAATTCCGATCCCGCGGGATTTCTGGGATAAAAAATATCCTATATGTTAATCTAAGTTGCCCTCTATGCGTGTGCCCGCTACTTCGTACGCGCAGGAGTTTATTCCGCGTAACTCCAGATCCCGCGGGATTTCCGGGAAGACAGACTTGTTAGTTTTATATTAATGTTTGTTAGTTTTATATTAATGTTTGTTTAGAAGCTATTTATACCCCATACGTGAAGAAGGTTTTCCCGCGTAAATTCCGATCCCGCGGGATTTCTGGGATAAAAAATATCCTATATGTTAATCTAAGTTGCCCTCTATGTGTGTGCCAAATTTCATGAAAATCGGTTCAGTAGTTTTTGCGTGAAGGAGTAACAAAGCTATTTATACCCCATACGTGAAGAAGTTTTTCCCGCGTAAATTCCGATCCCGCGGGATTTCTGGGATAAAAAATATCCTATATGTTAATCTAAGTTGCCCTCTATGTGTGTGCCAAATTTCATGAAAATCGGTTCAGTAGTTTTTGCGTGAAGGAGTAACAAAGCTATTTATACCCCATACGTGAAGAAGGTTTTCCCGCGTAAATTCCGATCCCGCGGGATTTCTGGGATAAAAAATATCCTATATGTTAATCTAAGTTGCCCTCTATGTGTGTGCCAAATTTCATGAAAATCGGTTCAGTAGTTTTTGCGTGAAGGAGTAACAAACAAACAAACAAACAAATACACAAACTTTCACATTTATAATATTAATAGGATGTCTCAGACCAACCGAAACAGAAGAGAGGGGGTCTTTTCGCTGCCGCAAACTAGTACCTTAGTAGCCACTTGCGGAAATTGTTTATAACATTTAATATATTGTGTAAAAAATTTTAGTGAAAACTGCACTCTAATTGGTGAAGCCGATCCTGAGATTAGTGCTAACAACATCACAGACAGAAAAACCAATAGTTTACTGCTTGTAATCTAGTATAATATATTGTGTCTAAAGTGATAAACACACAAATAGAAGATTAATAAATTAATTTTCTTTCACGAGAGAAAAATAACCAACCGAACATCGACAAGCAGAGAAAACTCAAAAACTACTCACCAGAGGGCGCTCAATTAGCCATCCCAGCCCATCTAGGTAAAGTTCTCGTTACTACAAATGAATCAAGGGAAAACACAAGGTAACTACTGTAAATCATTAAGGAGTTCTCTCGACTGTCTTACTGCTTCATCAGATCGACTCCAGACCTTCACTTAATTGTAGTGCTTTAAATATACTTAATGAAAACATCAATCTCGTTAATAAATACAATATAACACAAAACTCTTTATTGCACATCACTACACATTACTAAGTTCGATTTGAACTTAAAATATAATTAGGTAAACACGAATAACTTCTACGTGGGTAAAATTATTTACAATTTCATTACAATAATGTTTATGTTTGCTGTACTCATTTCTCTTGAAGAATTTTTATTGCCCTCGAGAGAAATAATTGCTACTCATTTTTTTTGGGCGCGAAAAATGTTTACTACATTTTATCGCGTTAGGGTCACTTATACCTGTTCCTTGAGTCCGAAAGGTTTTAGTTACTTACATTTTAACAGATATATAATAAAAGCAGTTATAATTATTAACTGTTGTTATTTTTATAAAATCACAATATTTCATAGAAGGTTAGGTCATAGGAAATTAGTCATAAATTCCCGCCCATAATTATATGTATAAATATATAATACCAAAAAGAACCGGTTTTCGTAAATAAGCCTAAAAAGTATACTCGGATTTAAGTAACTTAATATTTTCATATTATAAATGACTATTTAAAGAAGATATTTGTAAAAAACTATTTTGGGTGCATTATTTAACGAATTGGGTCGCATAATCAATGATTTTAAGAAATGAGTAAATGATTTTAAGAATGAGAGAGAGAGAGAACGAAAAGACCATTTAAAAATCTCTTTCAAATCCCATTTCTAGTATGCGTACTAGGTTTGCAGAGGCAAGGCTAACATATCCAACAAGCTAACAGCTAACAAATAAACAAAGTTTTGATGTCGTCCTTTACCTTTTCCAGATACGGTGACATGGTGCCAGGCACCATAGCTGGTAAGATCGTCGGGGGTGTCTGCTCGCTGTCCGGAGTGCTGGTGATCGCTCTGCCCGTGCCCGTCATCGTCTCCAACTTCTCCAGGATCTACCATCAGAACCAACGGGCTGATAAGAGGAAGGCGCAGAGGGTATGTGCAACTCTTCTTATGACTTAGCGCGGACACTAGCCCAGTACTACATCTAGGCTACTAGTGGTAAATATGAATGGTAAATGCTAAAAAGGTGCCGAAGTAAGAATAAAATGTCTGCGACGATATTTCCGTTCCAGAACAAAATAAGTATCATCAAGTAAAGAGTGAATAAGCCTCTAAGTTGTACGCTTTTCGACCCACGAGTAGGTACATTGCTGCTTTACATCAAGGAGGGTTGTAGTCGGGCGCATACGTAGGGGCAGGGGGAACTTCTCTCTACCCCCTGTATCTCAGATGGAATACCTACGGTTGTTGTACCCTTTACAAAATCTGCCTGGAAATCCGATCATCCCCTTGATTCTAAGTTCAAGATTTACTCCCCCTAGATCGGGAGCTTACGCCCATGGTTGAAGTCAAGCATTTACTTTTTATACTATATAAAAAAACTTTAATAGAAATTAGGAACCCACCGTAGCGGGTTTCCTCATACTTCTTTTATACAATTTTGCCTATCCATATCTAATATTGTTTTCTTCCCGTCACAATTCCAGAAAGCACGTCTCGCGCGTATCCGTATTGCAAAGGCGTCTTCCGGAGCTGCCTTCGTGTCCAAGAAGAAGGCGGCTGAGGCGAGACTGGCTGCGCAGGAGTCTGGAGTGGAGTTGGATGATGCTGGAAGGGATGAAGACATTTTCGAATTGCAGCATCATCACTTGTTACGATGCCTTGAGCGTACTACGGTACGTATTTTGACTTAATACCATTTTGAAAGAACGTACTTTCAAACTGGTCTCACTATGTTGCAACCTTGACCCTTAATCCTAACCTGACTTGACCCCGAGTCTTACGATGAAATTCCAGGGAAATTGAAGGAAACCCACAAATTTTGTAGGCACATACTTACCTATATAACTTTCATATTTCTTACATTACCTATATACTTATCGATATTGAAGTTGGTTTTGTTTTTAGTACGAATTTCCTTATCATACGGTACGGATGGAAGCTAGAAAATGAAAAATGTAAGATTTTTTCGTGACAGAAATTGGAATCTATGCCAATGCCAAGCCCAGTTATAGATGCGCGCTTATTAGTCAATCAGTGTTATTAGTTGGATCCAATAAGGCGCCAGCTGTCAGTTGTGGAAAGTCAGCTGTGAGGTATGTTACTAGAGGCAGAATTAATTTGTTCCTACCTCGTGTTCTGCGATACCCATGCATTTTTTTGTTTTTGTTAAATGTACTGTTTTAAATTGTCCCAACCGAGGAGACCTGATGGTAAGTGGTTATAATATTTATATTATAACCTAACCATAAAAATAGGTAAATTGGTGTTTGAGTGTTTGAACTAATTTTATATTTTTCTTTTCATTTTTTTTTCTTCATTGTTGCATTTAGGGTAGGAAGTTCAACACTTTGAACACTCCCCAGGACCGAGAGTTTGTTGAAATGGAGAACCCGTATAACGGTGCTGCGAAGCGGCCGGGGTCACCCTCCCCCCTCGCGTCCCCCGCGCACTCCGGCCGCGCGCCCGCGCTGCTCGCCTGCTGCGCGCGCTGCGGCTGCTGCCCACAGAAATATCAGGTGTGTTCGGCTTTTGACGTTCCATATTTGAAAATTTCACTTTCGTTTTTTGTTCGGTTTTTAAATTGATGCCAGCCAGTTATGGAGGTGTTTTGAATTTTAATTATAATTTTCATAGTAAGGTACATAATTATTAGTGACGTAATCTTTTTTTTTAATTTTAAATATTTTTAAAGAAGATTGATAGTTTTTGTCTTTTTATTAAGTTTGACTTAAATAGTTTTATGAAAAGATTCACTATAAAGCCAAATTTTATTTTACAAAATTTTAAAACCGATATTAATGTAAAATAAGTATCCAAACTAGAGCGTTAATTTATCTAAGTATCTGAACAAAAAGTCAGTTATGCACGCGACAACGATAAAGGTATCCATTCACGTACTGTAAAACATCATTACATTATCAGAATTGCAATTTCACCACCGAATTTGACTTTTTCACCGTTTTATAGGCTTTAAAGGAGCAATTTTATTACGTATAATTTTATTGACTTTTACATTTTTGTTTTTATTTATAACACAGCCTTTAGTTCCGATTACTGTTTTGAATTTTGTTCACATTAAAGCACTATTTAAAAATAGTAGTAAGTTCTTCAAAATTTTCACATGCTAGCTGAATACAAATATAAAAAAATATGTTTATTACTTTGGCTTCTGTTAAAAATAATATGCACTGGTTCTGTACTCTTTCATAAATAAAATGTAAATTTTTATTTCCTAGATTATATTTAGACTAAGTAGGCTTAGAACTTTTCTTTTTTCTTTCTTTGTGTTATTATTATATCAATTTCATATCATCACGACATTTCTACAACAGAAACGCAGTCGTTCCGTACGGTGCGTCAGTCCGATCGGACTCGCTACGTGCCCGCGTCGTGAGGTATACAGCTCTCGACTTTTCACTGTCGGTCTTGTTACGTGTCGCTTTATTTCTATGGCCGATAGAAATAGCAATTTGCTGGAATATAAAGTCCATCAGATTGTCACGAACATGTGTTGCTTGCTTGTTATTTTGCATAATTTTATTTTGCATTAACGAAGCACTATTTGAACCCTGTGCTGATTTGCATACAACCATTTTTTTATAAACGATGCAATGTTACGTGTGTTCCTTTGATATGAATTAGGACCCTTGTATCGTATTTATCTAAAGAATAATTCATGATATATACCGGTAAGTAATAAACTATTTTGTTTTTTTTTTGTAACAAAACGGCTAGGTAAATATCTTATATTATTTTTATGTGATACATATTTCTTTAAGGGTAATGAAAAGGATGGTAATCGAAGAGACCATTTTTTGATTGTCTGTTTACTTCTGGCCATAGAAATAACTTGCTATAAGCACACGAAACGAGGACTGGACTTTTGTGTGGCTAGATGAGTAACGTCACGCTAAGGTCGCAAAATGCATCAATTTATCAATTTTATTAGTCTCAAAAGAATTATATAGAACGCGAAGAAAAACCGCCAATAACTATAATGTTACCATATTTTATTCACTATACTGCTAAATAACGATTACATTTAGACGGTTTTAAATTATAGAAAACTAAGACACACATTGATGTAACGCTCATTGTAACTATTCAAAGTAATTCAATAATGAAACAATTTACATTTATTCACGTTCATAATCACTATTATATTTCTCTGCCTAATAAAACATAAATAATTTATTCACTATTTAGAAGCTATTATCACCGTGCTTACAAAGACATATTTATAAAAAGTCAATTTTTTGCTTTCTAGTTGTGATGATGGTAAGTACAAAGGTTACAAAGGTAAATTAGTTGCCAGATGCTGTTGTTTTTATATTCGTCTCAAACATACATACTAAAATACGGTATGTACATTATATTAGAGGATAATAATTACATTTATATGGAATACTTTTATATGTTACCTATGTTGTAACGGGGCAGGACTGTTAATTATTAGTAGAGGTCTAATTTTTTTTCCAATTATGATCAGTCTCAACAACTTAGAGATAACGGTAAAAAAGACGTAAAATAATATGTATTTATCTCATCATGCACAATAATACGTTGTGCAAAATAATTATTAAATAGTGCTTTGACTGGTTTTTGTATGTTTTAAAGGACAATAAAATGTCTCCATAATTTGTGAATTGAGATATTTAAGCTGCCTTAAATAAATAAATAGCAATGGTTTAGAATGAGGGTACACATCATCGCTTTATCAACGTGCGTTACTTGTAATTTGGTAACTCTGTATTTGTATTATTATAATTTATATTTCCTTAAAAATGGGTATGTATTTATCTAGTTATATTTATTTTAAACTCTTATTACTTAGTATGATTTATTTTATGATAAACGTATTTAAAGGCTATTATTATTTTACTTACTCTTATACTCTGAACAGTAACTCGCAAGTTTTCCTATTTATCTCATCCCCGATGCACTGACACACTCAAAACTCGTACGTTATTTTCAAACTTTAAAATAAATAACATCAAGACTCAGTTACACATTGGCTCTAACAGGTCCTGCTATTAGATTCGAGTAGAAAGAGAACTCGAGGCGCTCGGCGTTACACGGCGACTTCGCGACCATCAGACACTTCGGTGTCCGCCGCACCCAGCGAAGATCCCTTACCAGTACGTTTGTCTGGGTATACCACGCAGCGATGTCGGGGTTTTAATAGCTCGCTTTATTTTACGGGCAAGCGTACCTGTGGATATGCTTACGTTTAATGTTTATTTGATTTATTTTTTACTTCAATGCTTTTTGTCGCTTGAATAAATTCAGATAATTTTCGAAATTCAATATTTTGTTTATAAATACCTATATATTTTTGTTGGGTTTTTAAGTTAAAATTTTAAAAATATTTTTTTGTTGTTTTAATTTTTATTTTATGAAAAGTATTTGTATTCTTACTTATTTTGCCGTCTTTATCGCTGCGTGGTAATTTCCTGAAAATAAGGCTTTTAATGTCTGCAGGGTGTTGGCTGCTATACAGTGTTGCTTTATAAAATATATTTAAATATAAATTTATCTCTTGTATGTTCAATGTTCGGTGTATTCTTTTATAAGCTTATGCTGTTATGCTATTGTCGTATGTACAAAAAGAATTTTGGTTTTCTATTAAATATCTACATTTAATGTGAAGTGTATAATATGAAAATTTGTTTAGAAAAAGTATTGATGTAATTTATTGTCAGAAAATCGCATTATTTATATTTATTAATTATACAGTACAATATTTTGCCAATAATAAATACAGTTACTTTACACATTTAAAATACAAGTGCTATTTTAATGATTAAAGTAAAAATACAGTTTCTTTACATTGTTTTAACCGATTTAACTAAATAATGCGATTTTGAGTTCTTAGTAGATCCACGAGTGTTGTAGGGTAGAAATGTTTATGACTATTATTGTTCTGTTAATGGAGATGTCGTTCAATCTATACTGTTATTGTGGCATGTTCGAATTTATTTGAATAACAATCTGCCAACACACTGCACACATAGCCATATTACAATGGCGGAAAACTGTGGTGAATCATATGAATACCGTGTAACACGTAATGGAGATTGAATTGGAAAATAATAAAAAACAAAGAGAATAATAGTCCAAGGGTCTGATATAAAATAATACTTACAAAGCTGTGGAATTGATAAATCTGAGGACATCGTGTCATAGGGCAGATTAACGAATATTATACAACAAGATACAAGTTTTATTCTGTCGACATCTACAATCTAGAGATGATGTGCAGGAAAGAGTGCTCATTTTTGCTGTTTTGGTGAATTGACTTAAAAATGGTGACAATTTCTTTATTCTTACATATTGAACATCTTCAACTGTCATTAGTAAATTATTCCAAATTTTATCATCATACCTGCAACTGTTAGGTATACGAAAACTTTATCAATGTGACTCAAGGACTCTTTTTTACCGTTAGTCACACTAGAAAAATGTTAACCACTTTTTGTAATTGAACAGCAACAATGTGCACCTAACCATAATGAATAAAATCAAACAAATACAGACATGATATTACACATAAAATTTACACGAATTATACACTACTGGGTCTACATTTACTGTTTGTTTAAAATTGGCATGCTTTATGCACACTTCACCAAATCCAATACACTTATACAAAATATTGCTACCCGCTCACAAGTACCTATTTGTATTGTACATTTTGATTTCATTTTTGTTCGCAAAGTCTTGTTCTCTGGTCGTGCTTATTCGATGTGAGGCTTAAGCAGGTATTGTAAGCAATTCTATGAAGTAGATAGTTAACCAAGTGACGTACATATTCCTATTTAAGTAAGGGTAAGCGTATTTAGTCGCCAGATACCGCTGTGTATGTTGTCACAAAATACAATTCCTTTTCTTTTGTATTTTATACGTAAAAATACAGTTTTTGTAAGTGTTGTATCTACCTACGTAGTATAATTATAATTAATATACATACAAAATTAAAATATGCAAATATTGGAATATCTATGTTATATCAAGATATCTATTATACATATATTTTGCGTTATGAAATCAAAAAAATATTTTTGTCGAAATAAATTATATGGAGATTAAATTAAACATACATCAATAACAAAAAATAACAATTTAGTGAATGTATATTACTAAACAAGATACAAATACATTAACAAGTTGCAATCGACATTTTCTATTGTTGTTCCAAAATAAAAAACCTACAGGCTAACCTTTTGTATGCTAGGTCTAAAAAGTACGTTTTTAAAAGTGAATAATTTGATTTCTTTTGAAATTCCAGCAAGCGTGTGGCAAATACATTCCAGCGGGCAGCACGGTGCAAGGAAACCAGACTGGTGTGGCGATGGATGGGACATACCTAGTTGAAGCATCCTTCTAGGACCCGTCTACTAGCGCTCATTTAGAGAGCTACGTATAAACCGAACTGTGGAGCCGATCAACTCCAAAATTCAACGCACTCGATCTTCCACGTGAGTTCGGTAACCAGTGCATAGACATTAGCCGAAGGCTTTAACAATTAAACAATTACTAGGTTAATAATTTAATAATAGCTATCTATAATAATTACAACACAATACTGCCTAACTTTAATGGAATATCATATTTGTATAGAGGCGATATTTAAGGCGTGAATGTGCCGACTTTCCTGATGTCGTGATCTGTCGAGTTTCATTCTCTCGTAGATTTCTTTTAAAATATAGTTGTAATAAAACAAAAATTAAAACAGTATTATGTAAGGTTTTAATATTCAATGGGTGTTTAAATTAGTTCTGAAGGATAAATTGACTCAATTAAGAGGCGTAAAAAGACAAATGTTTTCAAATGTTCATTATAGGCAATAGTTAATCCATATCAATTTTATGTCTTGTACTCCAGATAAAAATCTTTATCGGGCATAAATCATTCATCTGTCAGATTTGTTTGGCAGAAAACTTTAACTACGACATTGGAAGATTAGGTATGACTGAGTGAGGAAGTTAATAACATAGTTAAAGTTGTTCTAATTGAAATTGGCCGACTATCATTATTAGACCTTATCTTCATTCATTACAATTTTGGCCTTCCCCTTTCTCGCTACTCATTTGTCCTCAGTGAGATTGGTGTGTCCTAATTTATATCTTTTCCCTTTCACTAGGACTCTAGTGCCTTCGAAAACTCATTAATGATATTAATCAATATAAACTGTTGCTCTGTGTTAGTGAAGTATAGGAATAGATAATGTCGTATAGAAATTAATAAATTTATAATGTAAGTGTTGGCACGTAGCTTCTGGGGTGTCAATTTATTCCTACAGCTTGCCATGATGTCGTTAGACTAGGACATGAAATTACTTCTATAGTTACCTCAGGATGTTTTTGGTGGAAACGTATTCGTTTACTACGAACGTTGAACTGATCGTTAGATGGTAAAATTGGTAAATTTATAATTAATAGGTACAATGTTCTTCATAAAGATAATATCGTACTTACGAACGAAGCGGTCATTACCACGTAATAGGGGTTAAAATATGAAATTGCCGTTTTGTTATATATCTTTTGAACTGATGTAAAAACTAAATCACAATATATTTTTTAATAAAACTTTTTTCACATGATACCTTCCTATGAGTATTTTAATGGAAAATTCGATTTTCGAATGACAGTTGTCTTTCTTAATTCGGCATAGGCGGTAAAAATTTTCGAATATGAGTTCCGACATGGAACTAACGCGACAGGAGCAGTTCGCAATATTGTTTTCGTTTCGAGAGGTTTCTACTAGCACGATGCGTTTGCTTTCGTAGTGTAAAGTTCGACGTGAAGAACGAACCACGTGGACGCCCGCCTACCCTGGTGAATAACGATGAATTGAAAGAGATGGTGGAAGCTGGTCCGAGTCACGAATTAGCGACATGATTTAATATTATCGTACTTACAATATTGAGTCTGATGGTGATAATGCAAAACATCAAATTAATAAAATAAAAAAAAATATGCAAAATGCTCTTCATCATTTGACTGATCTGCAGAAAAAAATCATGCTGAAATTTGCGTTGCCTTAATGAATCGGCACAAAAATGAAGGAACATTGGATTGAATTGTGACGTGTGACGAAAAGTGGATTCTTTAGGAGAACGTAAGAAAAAAATGCACTGGCTTACCAATATGTCAAACGCCATGCACAACAGTGTGCCAAAGCAAAGCTTAGTGCAAAATACTTTCACAAAGTTTGTTGAATCTAAGCAGATCCTCAGAGTCCAATAAGATAGCAGCAATATATAGATAATACGGGTGAATATTTTAATTAAATAAATATGATACATTTTAGAAAAAAAGAATTTTAGTTTCCAATACAAATCGGCAATTTCATACTTTTACCTCTTATATTAATATTGTTTCAACTTTCAATAAAAAGGCAATTAAAATGGATCAATTCAATAATACATGAAAATACAAAAGCATTTGTATTTTTGTATTTGAGTTCATGACTGTACGTTATTCTTCAATCTTAGAAAGCATTGTAATATCAGACTTATTGTATAAATATTGTAAACTTATTTAGAAAAGATTTGTTGTGTATCCATTAATAATAGTTAAGGGATTCCGTGTAGATTTTAAACTAAGCTACGTGCCGTAAATGTTGCCAATTTTCTTAGGCAGAACTTTATTCGGCCGGCTGTTTGGCCGAGTTTGGAGGCACAATAAGTTGAATGAATATAGCTAGAACTTAAAGTTTGATAAAATACTGTCCAACATTAAATTTGTCATAAGATTGTTGGAATTTGTCAGAAATACAATGAATTATGAGCAATGAAATATTGTCGTTTGTATGAATGATTGTCATTAGAGTGATCCGTAAATATTTATATATAATAGTTATTGTCTTATGAATGCATAGATCTTATAAATGTTATATAAATAGGTACAGTATTCAGGTGTTTTAACTAAAAAATTATTAGAAATACGTGTTATAGTATAGATTTAAGGGTTAATGCATTGGATGCATGTTTTAAAATATGTAGCGTAAGAAATTTTATTTTGTAGTTATTTGTAAACCGAATTCAATGTTAAAATATCTCTTCCAAAATATTGCCACTATCTCTACTAAATATAATAAAATTAAAAATATATTCAATGAATTTGATGTATTATAAATAATTATAAGTGGATGGATGTATTGTATTTATCTACGTTTCTTCATGTTTAATTTTATTTACTTCGGAGATATAAGGGTTATAATGGCGTTGTCTGTGATAGACGATACATGATATACCGTGTGTGTACACATTTGCAATTACAATGCGACATACTGACCACACGTGGTACACCGTATGTGTACCAGTTGTCTTGTCTTGTCTGTCGCACGTGTATTAAAATTTTAATGAATTTACTGCGGCACCCTGACGGTATATGTGAATGTTATCGTCTATTGCCGTCTTATACTATGTCATCTGGATCATATTTTCTGGTTTTTATTCCCAAAGATATAAAGACAAGATTAGATTTTTTTACCGACTTCAAAAAGAGGAGGAGGTTCTCTATTCATAATTTTTTTTTGTTTTATGTGTATTTTTGTGGACCTCATAACTTTTTACGGAGTGGACCGACTTTGAATTTTCGTTTTCATTCCAAAGCTAGTACTTCTCGTCTGATATTACCTATATAAATTTCAGCAACATATAACGCGTCGAAAGTTTTTGAAACAGTTCAGTTATGTATTAAAAGGAGATCTGCAACTGATATACCTACATAATAATATAGGACCTAATAGTCTTCGCGTATATAGTTTATACATAAAATATATTAATACTTTCTTTGCGCTTCTTTGTTTAACTTAGTTATGATACAGATGACATAATTACAGTTTAGTGAACTCAATGAATATAGTTAAATATCCTCTGTATATTTACATCCCTGTGATTTAAATGGCTGTTTAAATTTTAATGTTTTATGACTAACTTTTTATGTTTTTATATTTTAACCTGGCTGCAAAAGTGCTTTGTAACTTTTTTACGAGTAATAATTTATAGTAAAAATTTAAAAACCTTTGAAACTCCCATAACACAACGTTAAAAATGTGAATTATAATAGAATTCCGTTTTTAACTAGTTTTTTTTTTCAGAAGATTTCATTCAGAAGTTTTTCAATCATACATTTTTGAACCCTGTTGAATAAATGAATTTATTATTCCAGTTATTATATCCCACGAACATGAATAAACAATGAGGTTCAGTTTTATCGAAAATGAAACATCCTATATGACGACGTACGTATGCCTAAGTGCTCATACACACGAACGGCACGAAGTCAACGGCAGAGACAACTGCACCGGTTGGCGGCGGCCGTTGACGTGTCGGCGGCAGACGTCAACCTATGTCGACGATTGCAATTCGATGTTGACATGTCTACGGCCGCCGCCGACGCGTCGACGGCTGCCGCCGACACGTTGACGGCCGCCGCCAACCGGTGCAGTTGTCTCTGCCGTTGTCTGCCGTAGGGATGTTACGGATGTGGAGTTTCGGATCTGGATACGGATACGGATATAGGAATAAAATTTTATCGGTTTCGGATTCGGTTACGGATATCTAATTATTTCGGATTATCCGTAAGTTTCGGATAATTTCGGTTACGGATATTACATTAAAGTTAAATAAAAAAAAGTATGTACCTAATTTGACTATATTTACCATCAAGTCTAGGTTATCATTTGGTAATACAATCAAAAAGTCAGATAGGGGAAACTGAGAATTAATGTGCCACTTGAAATTACAATGTTTTTTATAATAAGAATTGTGATATAGAGTTACCGAAGTTTATCATGATGAAAAAATGTCCAAATTAAACTTGATTTTGGACGCATTTTGCCCTTAATTATAAATCAATTAAGTGCGTAGTACAAAACTTTTCCTTCACTTTATTAGATGAAGTACTCAATATTAACTAATAAATTGACCAGATTGTTAATAAGGTTTAATGAAGATTCTTTCATCAGGGATTGATTATTACGATACTCATTACGACTAAACAAAAAACAAACAAATATGCAATATTTACATGGCACGTGAGTGGTGAAAAAAAACCTGTCGTAACGTTTTATTCCCGTTTATTTAAACTTCACCCTTATCCGAAATTATCCGAAACTTTTTTAGCGGATACGGTTACGGTTACGGATATATTTTTATTTCGGATATCCGATAGTTTCGGTTACGGTTACGGATATCCATAACATCCCTGGTCTGCCGTTGACATCGTGCCGTTCGTGTATATGAGCCCTAACGTGTGAAGGCCCGCCATTCACGGGGCGACTACATAAGTTTGTGTATTGTATATGTCAAGTCGTTGTCGTATAAACGATAATATCCCCTCTGAACAAGCCAAAAAAGGGTTAAAATGTTTTTTTAACTGTTAACAATAATTATTGGGTCTTTTGGAACAATTTTCTATACCGATCAAAGGGTTCATATTCCCAGCGGATTTTTTAAATTATGAATTTAAATTTCCGTTTTCAGTCCGGATATTTGCTCTTGTCTTCGTATGTTTCTTATGAAATCCGCGACACAGTGCATTCGTATGAGTAGCACTTAGGGCTCACTTACATGATGCCATTTTCTTGCACATGCAAGAGCAATACCTAATTGAATGCAATTTTGAACGTGCAATAATTTCCATTCAACAATTGTACGGAACTGTTTACACGCAGATTATTGTATGCGGTTATTGCACGAAAATTTTGTTGTCTCAATATTTCTCGCCTCTGTAGACTAGGTACGATAATTGAACACCTTGAAGCGCTGCACTCATAAGAGCTTGCAAATGCAGAGACATTGAATAAGTAGGTACAAGAATAGCATGAGAAATAATGGTATCCAAGGCAAAACTTGAAACGCAAGAAGAGAAGAGCAAGAATGTTACGAGTGATTTAAATGATGCAAGTAGTTTATTGCTTCAATTTTATTGTATGATTTGTATGCAACAGGCAAGAAACTGGGATCATGTAAATGATCCCTTACTTTTAGGCATTTAAAGTTTTATGTTTCATTTTCGATATGGCTGTAGTAGCTTTTATCAAGTTGTTGGAATAAATATCTGGTACCGAATTTTGATATTTGATCATTATTTCGCCATACATTCAAACTATTAATGCAAGTGTATTTATACTCATAAAAATACACTTGAAATAATATTTTTTTTTCTAAAAATGCATCACGATGGTTTGCGTTTTGACGGTAAAATAAATTTAAGTAGTAGTTTAACTGAAATGCTAGTTTAAAATTATTCTCAGGTAGCATTTTCATTTTTCGTGAGACAAGAAAGAAAGGATGAAGGTGGATGCAACTTTGTCTAGTCATTTATTTACAAACTAATAGGTAATTTATTTAACAATTATAAATTGTGATTGGTCACCCTAATGGCATGTTATTAATCATAGAATTGAAAAATACCTTAAATATTAAATATGACTTCAATAAGGTAGGTGTCCAACCGCAGGCGAGTCGGCGAGTGAATCCCGGCTATTTACTCAAGTGGAAGAATAAAAATTTGACGTTCATAAGCGAATTTATGAATTCCTAAATGAAATAAACGATTTGACTTTGATTTTGACTTTACTTGCTCAAGACACGTAAAGTCCTACAATGATCTTTTGGCGCGTGGATTACGTGTGGGTGACAGAGACAGCGCCTTACAGTTTGCCTTCCCTGTACTTCACGTCAGCCACGCGCCAAAAGATCGTTGTACGACTATACAAAAGATGTGACATTCCGTGTAAACAAAAGAGACGCATAGTCAGCGAGTATTCGCTGACTGTTCACACCACGGGCGAGTGCTCGCTAACATAATTATGCATCTCTTTCGTTTACACGAAATGTCATATATTCCGTCGCTGTCTTGGGCGAGTAAAGCGAGAAAACAGCCAAGCTTTACTCGCTGCTCGTTGCCGGTGGGACACCTACCTAATATAGTGTAACTTCCTAATTTATCTTATCATTGTTATATAAAATATAAAGAATTAATTTTATTCCACACTTTTATTTACAGAAACAAAAGAACTAAGATTTTTTTTAATTTGCAACAATTTACAAATTAAGGATATTGTTATTAAAATATTAAAATTATTTTATTTTTACTGTTCTCCCTACAAACCCTCATGCTCATGCTCATGTATGTAAAACAATACGTCTTATTATTTTCAACACCATTATTTGAGACATATTTTAATATTTACCAAAATAAATATAACTGGACTTAACGACACCACCTGAATAATTATGAAAATTTTTTATGTTAAGAGTTCTGAGTTGAATAAATTTTTAGTTGCAGTTAAGTTTATATTGCCATTTCATCTAAGATTCATCCCAATGTTAATTTTGTTCATTTATGACAAGGGTACACGATTTTTCGGCCCAATGAGGGTAACCGCGTGTGAATTTTCCGCTAGAGGCGCTAGTGAAAAGTGAGGTCTGTCTGTCACTTTTCGCTTGTCTGAATGTCATTTGTCACTGTTTATGTATGGGCGGGCTTTCACAGCAGGACCTCACCTCGCCGGTGGCGCCAACTGGTGAGCACAAAAACGGCGACCCTCATTGCATGGACATCGGTCCCTTAATTATTCTGTATTTGTATTATAGTAAAATTATCAATCGTTTTATTTATATAAATAAAATATAAAGTAAGTACTTCTGTATGAATTATAGATAATAACAATCTGTATTATAGTTGTCAAGTGTTTAAATGTAACTTAAAATTTTAAATTTTGTCCTATCGTGAATGTAAGGATGTTGGACCAATCAGGAGACAAATCCTAGTGTGTGAAAATGTGGATAGCGAGGGTTCGATTATATAGATGCAGAATGCTGTTTATATGGAATGAGAGTTTTGAAAGAGATATGATCATTCATTGCTTCATCATCATTGCTTTCATCATAACACATCTTAAAATATACCTGCATTGTTGTGCCTCTAAAATTATTTTAATCCGTTATTGCCTGCAGTTCGCGACGCGAATTTAAAATTTATAATGCTGCGAATGGTAAAATTATTTCTACTGATGTTTTACTTAATTTATCCAACAAAGTTGGCTGTAGGTATGAGTAATGTGCATCTCTATAATCAAACCGAAAAGCATGGTTTATGCATGGTTTATGCGATATCGCCATCTTTATTTGGCGATTCATATCTCTATCATAATTTATAACGCTTGAGATTTTAACTGTTTATTTACATAAAATAAAAGTTACCTGAGTTCTTCATGATAGATACAGTAAAATTGTATTCGTACCTACATTAAAAAAAATATATGTGTTACACAAAAAAATGTTTTCATTGAAAAGTATAGTGAATTACATACTGTTAAATACTGTTTTTTAATCTCTGGTAAAATATCTCTGTATTGTTCTTATAAAAAGATTATTGAGTCATGATTTTTTAGTGTTATAACGTACAAAAATTTAGGCGTTTTCAACGTCTTTATAGGTATCTCAATTGTCTTGAAACTAATGAATTGGTGAAGAACCCGAGCGTTATTTTGCTGAAAGTTTGGATGATACGCTAGTACTATATTTTATCAGCGCCATCTACTGATTAGGTATACGAAGCTTTGTACAATGACTGTATTAATTACTTTTTAAAAAATATAAGCAATATTTAAGCCTTTTATTATACTTTAATTATTATGAAATTTATGTATCTTGCAAGTCAGAAAACTTAGTTTTCATATTGTTATAAAATAATATTATATTAGTTACATAATAAAGTATACCTAATGAATTTGGATGAACTAAGGTACTAAGGTACCTACTGAAAATAATAATAACGATGCATTTTCCCTTACCTACAAATGAATAGTAGTTCGTAAAAGGAATTATTTAAACAATTTTTTGTGAAATTTTGAATTGATTAAGGATGAAGTAGTTTTGTTATTAATTCTAGAAGTTCACAGTTTTATGCATAGATGGCGATACTAGCTTAGTCGTAATCGTATTTGTGTGAGAACGTATTATGACGAAGTTTGATATAATTTTCAAATTTTATGAATAATATTGATGTGTGAAATAAATATCTTCGGTTGAGAACCTTTAGCCTAATTATTCTTTGTTATTTTGAAAAAAAAAAACAATTAAACTTAAATGTATATACGATACCATAAGTGTTTTTTTTTCTATAAGTACACAAACTAAGTATGCCTACATTAGTTCATAAACAAAGTAATTGAAGTATTTAGGATAAAAGAGTAACACCTACAAATTATCATAATCTTTGGTGGACAAAATATAAAGAAGTCAAAATTATATGACAGCGTTCAAATATCAAAATGATAGCCAATACGTTTGTGAAAAATTTTAGCTAAGTACTGCCATCTAGTGGACGCGGTACAAACTGTTTAGTACCACCATCTAGTTTTACTTAACGTAACCAACGAGCCTTGATGCAACAGGACTGTATACGACTACAACGACATCTAGTATTGTTAAGTAAATTAATAAGATTCAGGGATTTGTCATATTGTTGTTTCTCCAAGAAAAGGGATTTTTTAGGACTTCAGCTCACATTTGCTTATTCTAAGTTGGTGAGTACGGGAAAAAGACGGGTATTACAGTATTTCGAAGGTTCCTGGGTAGTTAATAGCATTCAGTTTAAACTTGAATGGTGATACCAAGTATGATGACTTTAACTTAGATGGATGGATGGATGGAGACTGGTGACGAATAATTTAATACCTACCAAGGAGTTTCCCTACTTTTCTGCAGACAACGGGTTGATGTTGCAGATACTTACGTAGCTTTTGCATCGATAATAGTTGTAAAATTTAATGATCTTAATTTGACCAACAAGGTTGGACGATAAAAGACAAATAATCAAAGGTAAACGCTTTTGCATGACACACTTATTTGTCATGACATGAGAATGTCATGAGATGGCGCATAGATAGGTACCTAAGTGTTGCAATTTTACTTTCAAGATGTTTTCAAAATACATAAACATAGATGTTAAATGTCATGTCAACTACAGGCACTATAAAGTGGCAAACCTTAATATCTTCACCAAGAAACACAGGCCCCACAAGGGATTTTACAGAAGCGGAGCGAGGCTTCCAAATACTTAACCCTAGGTGGAATGGCATGTCTATAGTCTTAAGCCTATGTCTCCCCTACTCTACATGTAATAGCCACATAGGTACCTCTTTGGAGATGCGTAAAATATAATCATGTTTACTGATTACAGATTACTGATAACAGAAATGCCTTCGCGAGCTTCTCATCTTCTCTACCCTCGGGTAGATAGGTATATACCAACCCATAAGTACCGGCGTACTTACGACGTAATGGGGCCATTTGCATAGCATGCAGTCTGAATAAACAAGTCGGATAGAAGAAATTCAGACTGGACCGATATATCATCTGTGGTTAGTGGTACGGAACGATCGTTATTATGCACTTGCCTTAACTTTTTATAGTACTGATTTAATTATTTATGTACTCACCCTATTGCGTAGTCTAGCAACCCATGTATTGTAAATAATGAGGGTATGTTAATTGAATTGCGCAGACGGTTTTAAGGTAAATGCAATTGAATCGCTGGTTTTGGCCCATTAATGGCCCACTTCTGAGCACGGGTCCTTCATCTTTGACGAGGTCTAGAGCACACACACACACACGCTGCTCCAACGGGGATTGATGAAGGTAGTGGCCAACCCAAGTATCGGAAGTTTTCATGCCGCCCGTAGATCTCCAACATGGCTTAACGACTACTGTCTATCGATAATAACCCTTTTTTACTATGTGAATCGATTTTAATATTTTTTCTTACTATTTAAAAACTTCTCGTCTGGTCCTATTCAAATAAACGATACTAGACAAGAATTTTTTGAGATTTTCCTCATAATTCAGACGAAGCTGGGCTTTCATTATCATCTCTGCATCATCTATTTGAATCCCGAAGGGTCTCTACTTGATGGAAAGCCAGTAGCTCAGCTGCTTTAATCAACAATTTACCGCATACTAGCTATGGACTAGAGAGTAGTTATTTCCTTTCTTTGCTCACTATCATTCTCCGCCCGCAAGACATAATTATATGCGTTGCAAATATTTAAGAAATCTAACCTCAAAAAATTAGATGTGTTAGAATTTATACTTTTACTAATACCTACTATAAAATTAGTGGGTATAGTCACACAGGATAGAAAAACCAAGGTATTTTCTCAAATAATTTAACTAACTAACTTCTGTAAGCTAACATCATGGGTTCATCTTTTACGCGGAACTTTAAAAACTTTGCGAAAGATCATTTTAACATCCTGTTGCTTTCAAATGTTAAGAAAGTCGATTTACTTAAGAGGCCGGTATAAACAGTTACACACACACACTACGCACACTATATACACATACTCAGACTAACACATACGTACATAATGGAGAGAATAAAAAAATGCGCTAAGTGTGCCTTACTTGTGCGGTGAAGCAAGTACACCCACTGAGAATGCTGGAATGATAAGTTTTATTTTTGTAGCAATACGATTTCTATGTTGTACTGCTACAAAAATGATTCAATATCTAGGTGGAAGTGGCTAGTGGCCCTGCGTACGAAACTAGGGGTCCCGGGTTCGATTGCCGGCTGGAGCAGATGTTTATGTGTCAGATAAATGTTTGTTCCCGAGTCATGGATGTTAAAGATTATTATATGTATTGCCCATGTCGTCTACGGTACAGGGAATCCTTGTGCAGGGATATAATAAAATTGTATGTAGTTCATGAAATAATTGGGTTTCTGTAATTGATGCATTTTGATTTAAGTGACCTTAGAGTTTTTAGTGTTTGTGTTATTAAGTTATAGAGCTCTTTATGAAACAAAAAGTAAAATGAAATGATATCAACCTAAAGTTCACAAACAATTTAAATCGTAAATGAAGTTATTATCAATCTGCTTTTCCGCAATTAAGGTATTTTTATTGGCAATTACGATAAAATGATTGCTATACTAAAACACAGTAACACGTTTTATTCTTGATTATTTAATATTAGTCGACCGGGTTAGGATCTTATACGCACCTCTATATTTAAGGTTTTGCGAGTCTTTTACATTAACCATCATTTAAGTATTTAGTGAAGAAAATCATCGTAAGAAAAGGAACATTTTAGCTGAGAATTTTGAAATACGAGTTCGTTACGGTCTTCGACACGAGAAATATTTTATGTAAATATTAAATATATGAATATACTTATATTTCATAAACTCGAAAAACCTCAACACTAATTATAAATTACAATAATTACCGTGTTATTCTCGTATAATTTATCACAACAAATTAAATTAATAAATACCTAACCTATAATTATTATTTGAGATTAGATATACAAATGTTATTGACTTCCGATTAAATTGAAACGTGGGGTTGAGGGTAGGATATGAATACTGCAAACTAAGGTAGTACAGAATAGTACATTATGATACAAGTGCGCGAAGTTGGTCATTACAGTCGAGGCGGTTGCACAGCCCGAGCCGCAAGGCGAGGGCTGTAATAGAGCCAAGACTGTAATGAACAAAGCACACGCGTATCATACGACGTTTTTCAACACACTTGCGAGGAAAAAAACAATTAGGTATCGACATTTTTCAGTCACAAATCAGCAAATTATAAACGAACAAATGTTTGCACAAAATGGCGCGGAGGTTTATTTTATTTTTTCGCGCGCCGTATCTTTGGTTGAATAACTATGCGCGCGCAGGCGCGCAGGTTAAGTCCAGAGGCAAAGAACACCATTCCATTCAGCCACAATATATTAAACTAAATAATTATGTATTTCTAATAGGAATTTACGGTAATTAATGATTTAAAATATTGTATTTTTTAAATGCTTTAATAGATAATTAGATGAAGTATAATCTTATCTTATCAGATTTTGACTAAGTACAACAAGTTTATTTATTTACAAAATAATAAATCTTTTGGTAACAACCTCTTTACGGATATTAAAAAAAAAGTGGAATAAGAAAAACACTAGTGCGGTAATGAAAAGTAAAACGCACTAGTGTGTAATAAACCGCATTCCGGGCGTAAGACTAAAGAAAAAATAGCAACTTTACGAGCAAGTGTGTTGAAAAATTAATTTTGTAACTGTTTTAAGAGGAAGTTGCTCGAGTTTATACTTGTAAAATTAGTTGGTAATTAAATGGCATAAAGTAAAAAAATAAGTAGGTATGTATGTGTGCTAATAAGCTGCAAAGCAAGATGCTGGTGTTCATCATCTTTGCTGCAGCCAGTGTGATGGCCATAATCACATTATTGACCTATTACTAACCTACTTTGTTTTCTTACACGTCGATCATCCCACATCCTCACAATCTGAAAAACTCTTTTTAAACTCAACTTTTTTCATTTTACATTAGGCAATTGTTCTCTTTTTTATACTCAATTTCTTAATTTTTTTTATCATTTTGTACAAAAACTTGCCAGTGTCCAGCATGTCCTCAGTCCGTACATAGCGGGCGCCGTTCCGAGCGGCCACAGTTGGCCGGTAGAGCGAGAAGTTCAAATCTCCGACGTAATTGATAAATAAACGGCACGTGCGGCCGGGTCAACACACTTGTATCACACCTCGTCGGACGAATATTGTCTTTTTCTAACTTAATCGTAATTTTTATAATGAAATATTTCTTTGATGAATTTGGACGTGTTCAATAAGAAGTAGCACTTCAAATTGATACTAGAACTCCTATAGCTTTATGTTTCCTCTTAGAGTAGACAGTGATTTACTGTTTTATAATCTAATTCTACCAAGCAAGTTTTTCTAATAATTTGCGCCATTTGTTCACTAGGTTTTTTCCATCAGCAATCGTCTAAGTTGAAGAGAAGGTAATCAAAAACATAAAGAGTCTGGAAAAGACCCGAATTTCTGGGAGTTACGTAACAATTTGATCTCAACTATAATTTGTAATTGTAAACTATCTAAATAACTGCACATTTGTGTACTCATTAAATAAAAGTAGAGTAAGGGTGCTCATTTTTCACAACAAAGGTCAAAATCTCAAATACGGAGACACTTTTACTAAACAATTTTTTGACATCTGGTTAGTCTAGTCCAGGTATGGAACACGGTATGGTATGCAAGTAGTTTGAAAACTAGGTACTTGTTACTTAAAGGATTTCTTGAGCGAAATTTTGTTTGATCAAACATATTTGTTACACGCTATTCTGAACAAATGCTAGGCTGTTATCAACGTTTTTAACACAACTTTTATTATTACTTGTATTTCTATAACGGACACTTAAAGTCTGATTTTCAGCAACTTCAACTCATTAAGTATATTAAGTCAAGTCTTATTAACTTCTTAATTTGCAAAGAGGTAATAGACCGACAATAATGCAATGTGGCGAAATTGCAAAAAATAATATTTGATACATAAACAACGCCAAAGACATTCTTTGGTTCAGGAAAATATTCTACTTACTAATACATAGAGTCATAACTCTCCCCTCATTTCCTCGTCTCTCCTTTCCTCTCTTCAACTCACCTTGCCTTTGCTCACAATATTATATCCTTTTTCTCTCGATTTATTTATTTTATTGTGATTAATTTCACTAATTAAATTATATTCAGTGGTTTACAATAACTTCTACTGTAATTTATTGTAACCAATAAGACCATGATGTGACAATTTTAATTTACATGTATTTAATTATTTTTAAATTGTGACATAATTTCAACCTATATTTCTATTATTTTATTATTATGATCAAATTGAATGTATGAATACCTAATGTAATGTATGAATGTATTTTTTTAGTAAGTTGCTTTAGTTAAGTGTTAGATAGAGAAATGCAGTGTACATTGGATTTTATTTTAAATTATTCAAAGATTTTATGTAATGGTTGACAAATGTGAGCAACTCTAAATATTTGATGTAATACTACCTGTACCGCATTTTAGCAAATAAATTATCATTTATCATGACTACCTAAAACATCTCCGCAAGATATCAACTCACACTTGACTGCATCTAATTATGCAAAGCCTTATAAGTCTCGTAGATTGAATAACGGTACCGAGAAATATGGCAAATACCTATACCGTTCTAAGAAAAACTCGATTTTTTATCTACCAGTAAACAATTTTATTCTTCAAGAACCGTTGGTTTAAAAAATGTTACTTTATGTATATTTATGGTTATAAAAATATTATTAGCTGTTGCTCGTGCATTAGTCCGTATCGAAGTACTTTTGACTAATTTTCAAACAATCTTTCATCCCTATCATTTCCAAGTTAATGCTCTTAGGGATGATTTACCAAAAATGTTGGAACAGGGGTTCCATTTTCTTACCCATACTCCTGGACAACAATTTTCATACCATGTACCATATCTGCTTTAAAATCGATAAAATTCTAAACAAACTTGAGGCCCAATTTTACCCCCACAGAGGCGGAATATGGCAAAAGCCGTTCTTAGTGGACGTCTACTAACTACTTTTCTGCCTTTAATTTTATACATCTAGCGGTTCACGATACATTTTAAATTCTCGCCATCAATCTAAAATGAACCTTGATCACAAGGGCGGAAAGCTCGCATTTGTGTGAGTTGTCATTGAATCAAATTCCGTATCGAACGGGAACGGAGAATAGGTGCATGAGCCTATGCACTACGGTAACGAAGGTGAGGGGTAGCTTTACCCTGGACCTCGGATAAAGTACTTATAGTTTTGGTATTCTTTAAAAAATCTGCCCCAAAAATCCAATTTGAAAGATCAGGATACTCCCTTAACACTGACACTGACAATGATTTAACGCTTGTCTATACTAATCTATACTACATATATAATAATATAAAGCGGAAGAGTTTGTTTGTTTGTTCGTTTGAACGTGCTTATCTCAGGAACTAGTGGTCGAATTGAAAAATTGTTTTTGTTTTGAATAGTCAATTTATTGAGGAAGGCTATAGGCTATATAACATGACGCTACGACCAAAAAGAGCGGAGCAACAAGTCTCCGAAAGCGAAGCGAGAGCGTCCACTTAATATAATAATTATGTTGCGGGTCCACTAGTAGCTTTATAAAGCTTCTAGCGGATCGTGTGTACGTTACTTGGTATGGAGTAGATAGCTGATCAGCACACAGACTTATCCAAACTATAAGGAAACATTACTACGTACTTAAACAGGAAGCGTTTCATATAACTTAAATATACAGCAGATATAAAGACACGGCACAATACCGTCCCCATCATGCCATCTCTCCGCCATTAAAAGCAATTTTCAGATGTCTATCGCTTCGTAATGTCAAGTATAACATTAATCACGACAGTACTAGAAATTTCTGTTACACATACCTACACTCACACATGTGTAACGAACACACGTGTGAGTAACTACACATGTGTGCGTGAACCGGCTGTAAAAAGGCGAACTCGCGCGCACATACGTAACACATTCTATCTCTGTTGCTCATTTTTTCCTGTGTACGTTGTCTCGCTCGCACTTGTTTAACGCTTGTACAATACCAGTTTACTATTCTCCATTCGCGTTCGATCTAAAGTTCGTTATAATTCCATGGCACACAAATGCCATCTTTCCACCTATGCGAATATGGTGCATTTAAGTTTGGCGGCTGTATCTAAAAATGCCCTTAGTAAACTTTGTTTACAAGCTGAGTTGAACTGTGCGCGCAGGTAATAAGTTTGGTTTTGGCGTGGAGTGTCAATTCGATACATAGGTATGCTCGGCGACTCAAGTAGGTATACATGTAGTGTACTAGTGATTTTGCTATCTATATGTTTTATGAGTCCGCTCCTCTGCTTTAATTGGCGCTATAAAAACGTGACGGACAGGCCGATGAGTAAGCTGTATCCGTTATGAAATAATTAGAGGCACAGTTCCTTATGCCTACCTACTTTAATGGTATTTAGTTACATTATTTTATAATTACATAATTAAATACCTTTACATATTGCAAACGGTATAGTATATATAGTTACTATATACAAAGAATTCATTTTACATGCTTACTTACCTACCTACTTATTTATTTCAATAGGTAGGTACTAGAAAGCTCGCTTCGCTTTTATTAGTGCACTTTTCACAAATCTAGGCAATTCGGGCCGGTCAATATTTTTTACTATTTTGTCCACTTTTTATAATTTGCTACGTTACTTTACATTGGTATTATAAACGTTAACAATGACGTTGTTATTTTGTGTAAGTTACATTATTAATCTTTATCCAATACATATAGTATTACACTCTCATAAGTTGACTGGCAGAGAATGCTTTTAGCATTAAGTTCGCCTTTTGTATCCTGTAATTCTGTACCGTGTGAGGAGCAATAAGGTTTAAATAATGTAAAATTTTTGGGCTTAGCGTGCATTTGTCTGGGAACCCAATTTTAATTTTTACATGAATAGAGGGGTAAAGGGGTAAGGGTAGAGTTACGTTTAAGGTTGCGGGATCGCAGCCCTTATCCAGCGAACGCCGTCGAGGAAACAAGAGAGGAAATGGTTTTCATGGTCTATCAAGCAACCTATTGGACTAGTATAAAATTTCAACTATCTTATTGACAAGATTAGTGCTAGAAATGACACTAAACTGTCTTCAACGCTTTTTTATCGAATAAAGGTATCAAACGAACAGGCAACACCACCCTTCCGCTGCCGCCCATGACAATTGTGACCGACTCAATTTAGGGACTGGAATGTTTAGTCCAAAATAACAATCTACAGAGAACAATAATTCTCTTCAGACTTGTTGAGGTAATGAGACATGCACGTTTCCTTTCTCCGAATTAAGTGATAATTAAAATAAATAACGTTACACACTCACAGCTCTACACAGATTCCTTACAACACACCAATATCTCTTGATTTTTCCCTTCACCTTCTTACACACAAATATCAGATCAATTTGAATTTGAATTTGATCGAAGACAGAATTTCAAACTCATCATTTAAACTACCTCGCTTGAAATTAAATCGAACCCAGGACCTTTTCAACTGGAGTTCAGTATTGTGTCCACTGCAATATTCGCTAGTCTTAATTAATTATTAATTAATTTCTAACCCCACTAAACATATAAAATTAATCTGAACCTCACTGCCCCCTCTGTTAGAGAGTTAGTTCACAATTTATATAATCAGTGCGTGCATAAGATATCTTATATATCAAGAAGGTACCTATGTATATAAAGATAGCATTAATGATGCTATACCTAATATGTTCTAGGTAAGCCATTGAAGAACCTTATAACTTATAATTTCTTTGGTGAGTGTCGGCCGTTACGACGGTTGTGCTTTCTTCGTCTCGGTCCGCCGCGTGCATTGCGCTAGGTATGGGCTTGGATATTATCGATATCGATAATTTGATTCTTTATCGACTTACTGGACTAACTAACCTAGTCCCGGTTTGAGTTTTGTTCTGGGTCCGTTCCAGTTGGTGCTACGTGCTGGTTGGTTTTAACAAGTCATTTCCAAATTTTTAATTTTCGTAAATAAAAAAATGGTGAACTGCTAGATGGGAGTAGACTGGTGCTAGATGGTATGGCTGACAATAGGGTAGTGAATCTGCTTTTTGAGCAAGTTCCACAGCATTCTATTGCCGACCACGCAAAAATATTTGTGTTTGTTTGAATAGTATTTATGTTTTTTAATGAAGTGTTTCAAATAAAATTATATTCATGCGAAGCCCCTTATGATATACATACAGTGGCCGTAGCACACCAACACTAGCAACACTAAAATGGCGATATACGTTTAATGTTAAGAACATCATAGATTAGCCAAATGAAACTTTAAATAGCGATCACAATTTCAACTGATGCCTTTTACCCCAAACTTGGTAATGACTACACTACGATAACCAAGAATGATTTTACTATCTTTCGAAACACCATATTTCTGGGCCTCCAGATATAATTGAAATCTTAAATCATGACAATTTTTTTTCCATCTGATATCATCTTATTTTACTCACTTTTATGTAATTGTCTATTGTTTATCGATAAAGTCGTTTAATCGCCCCATCCCTAACGTCCTGTAGCGGAAGTACGATAATTGTGCGCCGTCTTCCCCTCACTAGCCGGACTCCTGACGATGGCACACAACGAACAATTCATTCCCTTATTATTTATAAGGTTTTGCATCTAAAGACGGAGAAACTTTACATTGTATGTAGTATTCTTATATTCTTTGACATAAGGTTGTGACTATGAAGGAAAATGATCGTTCATTGCAGCCCATAACATTCCCACTGTTGGTCACTCTTCTTTCGCAATAAGATTAGAGGCCATTGTCCACCATGTTGGCCACGCGGATAGGCAGACTTCACACGCTTTTTGAGAATATTATGGAGAAGTCTCAGGTTTCCTCACCATCTTTGTCTTCACCGACTAAAGATGTAAAATGCACATCATTTTTATTTGCATTCGTATTATATGAAGAATTCCGTATTTTCGGTCCCATTTCTTGAAATACCTGTCGTGAAGCCTTGTCAGAACCTTTTGATACTTGGGTTGGCCACAGCTCTATGCCACCTCAGTTATGAGAACAGCTCGAGTGTTTGTTCACCTATATCTATAGAACAAAATCACACCATACGTATCCAGCCTAAAATCGATGAAAGAATTGATTTTCTCTTTATCTCTCCGCCTGAAACTTGTTTATAACAAGCGTAGAGAGTATGAGCGACCGATTAATATTTATGTACAATAATAAATATAAGTGTGTATAATGTATATTATTAAATTAATATCATGTAAAAATAATATTTTATTTCATTAATTCAACCAAGAAAAAGTTCCGTCACGTATTCAAAGGTAAATTAATAAATAAATTATTAATATTTTAACGCAATATGCAAATGGAGGTTTAAAATACAGGTTTGCTTATTAACATAAGACTAGTTAATTTTTTATTACTTAAACGTAAACATATAAACAATTAATGGAAAATTTTGTAAATTAGGCAGCTAATGTGGTTCTTCCACTCCATTTTAATTAAAGCCGTATAAGGTTTTTGTGAACCATAGAAACTAAAGTATATTTTTTCATAGTTGAGTTAAAGGGTTTTTAAAGATACCCGATGTAAGAATCCTAGATAATTCCAGAGGTTCGTAGAGTTAAGAGAGTTAGGGCAATTTTTATGAAATTTTAAACGACTCATTAAAGAAGAGATTTTCAATTTCACTGTTTAAGCGTAAGTAAGTAAGCTCATATCTTTTTACTGCTAAACTTCGCTTAAATATTTTTCTTGTATTTTATCTTATTCTATGAAATTCAAGTGATATGAGTTAAAAACAGTTAAAAAATATTTTAAAATAACAGTCGATTTTATTATATTTATTCATTTAGAAACACAAATGTAGACAGAAAATCCATACCAAAATTAGGTAGAAGTGCGAAAGCCTGTCTGTCTGTCTATCAATGACGCTTTCATGGCTATACCACCAGCACTCTGACTTACAAAAACTATAAATTGAACTAGTGAAAATTTCAACCACATTCGGAATATAAGTGAACCAGATTCCGGGTTACTTTAAAAATAACAACCTATTTGAAAAAATACAGGGGAATTTGCTACAAGTCTCGAACATCTTAGTTTGATAAAATCTTTAATAGGTACGTCGCATTTGAAATACTATGAAAACAGAACCATTGTTTTTAAATAGTTTAGTTGAAGCCTTAGTTTATTCTTTGCTCGAAGGACTTTGGTTACTTAGCTATACCACTGAGTAACTATACTAACTATTTATCACTGTTTCTCCTGTAAGTACCTACTTATACCTTCTAATTCACTAACGTTTTACCACCGTCTACTAACTGACTAACCATTCTAGGCCAAATTTGAGTTCTATTTTGTCACAGTCGTCATGGGCGGCTTGCCTCCTTAACTCCATAAAAAAATCTTTGAAAGTAACGAACAGTTTAGGCATTTGTGGCTCCCCAAAACGATTTTCATGAAAAAAGAAACATAATTATATTGAACTGTTTATTGATACATTAGTATTTCAATCATTACGTTACCAACAATTTAAGAACAGCTGTCTAACTGTCAGTTATCCAGCCGTTACAATTTATTCCCCGCGACCGTCTTCCGATGGAGCGGGACGAATATATCCAATTGCTTGTAAGTTAGAAAGAGGCAGATTATCAACCTGCTAGTTGTACTTTAACTTTTTATCATATCCTGGTATAATTAACAATGTAAGTGTACTCATTTATGCTGTCTTATATGTTCGTCATAATTTTAACTAGTAGTACTATGACGCTATGACTTGAAACCCTCTTAAAATATTCCGACGGAATTGTTTAAATTAACATATACTTAATTAGAATAACCCAAAACTTTGAACAACACAGCAATGAAAAACTCCAATGAAAACGGTGAAGCCGTTCCGAAGATTAGCGGTCAAACGAACAAATATGCTAAAAATGGTATGGGATATATTGAGCTTATACCCCTATTAGTTTTTCACAAATATTTTTCATACTATGAATTATTTTTAATACTTATGAAAAGTTTGCCTGTAAACTTATTATAAATTAATATTTATCATTTCAGTCAATGGTAAAATTACAATGTTTTGTCTATGTACCTATACTGTTCCCTCCCACATTAAAACATCATATCGAACACACTTACGTATTATTTAATTAAAATACAACTTTCAAGGATTTTTTCAGTGGGCTACAATTTTCTCCTTCTTGGCATAATAATTATTTTCCTTCTTATGACTTATCATGACCGAGAGAAAAGTACCTACGCAATAATAAAATTTCTAGCATAAGAGTGCAACGCGTTGAAGTCTTTTATTGTCATTAATTTGTAGAGACAGTAAAAACGTGTAATTTTAAAGCTGTAGTAATTTTAGTAATTAGTTAGTACATAATTAGTTAGTTAGTAGTAATATTAGTTAGTTATTAGTTAGTTAGTTAGTAGTTAAAAAGCCCGAAACTGATTTGCTGCCTATCTACTCAGATATCTACTCAGAATGAGAAGGTTAAGGCCACAGTCCAGGCCAAGTGCGAATAAGCAGACTTTACACTTTTTTTAGTTTTGCGAACTCTCCGGCATGCAAGTTTCTTCATGATATTTTTCTTTACCGTTATAGCGAGAGACATTTAAATGCTAAAAACGCCCATAACTCCAAAAAGTCAGAAGTGCATGCCCTGCAATTAAAAAAAGACTTCTCGAGTAGCAGGTCTAACTCTTAACCATTCGGCTATCACCACTTTTATGCTTTTATTATCTACCACTTACTATGTCGAAGGACTGTATATAGATGTACTTGTATATAGATATAAATATAGCCAAATAGGTATATTATATTAAATTATGTGAACTCGTCATGGCCGATTATGTTGATATTTGTCTTAGACTTTAGTATTTATGTTCACGAGTATTTTGAGTTAGTAGTTAGGTGTATTTTTTAACAGACTACAAAAAAGAAGGATGTTCGAAAATCATCTATTTTTTATATGTATGTTACTTCATAACTTTTGACTGGATGGAACGATTTTGATGATTATTTTTATCTCCGAAACCTATGATTTTTGTCATATAGTTTCAATAAAATTTCAATGGCATCTGATGAGTAGATTTTGATTTACCTTTAATAATTCGTATTTAATTTCCTTGGTTTCGATGATGATGTTCTCGTTTTAGAAGGTTTTATTTTATCGAGGTTCAACTTCGACAAAATAAAACGACAAAGTTCGGTCTTTTGTTAATAAACATCATAATTATTCTGTTCTTTTAAGATTCTACTCACTTCGGTTTTAAGTCAATCCAAAAAATAGCATTTCTTTATTAGATAGCGATCGCTTAAACCTTGTGAGGGGCTTATAGCAAACAAAACATAAAAGAAGCGCGGTAAAGAAGAATAGATTAAAGAATATGAACTTAAGATTACAGTAGACTAAAATATTGTCAAGTTTTTTTTATATGCGAAAATTAAGTATCCCTACTGATATGGAAATTTTCTCGAAACTTTTCACATGTCAATATTTATTAACTTTCATTCCTGCAAGTCAATGCCTCTTTCAATCCTAAATAGGAACGAAGCATCGGAGTAACATTTTTCGTTGCATTTAAAACGAAAAATAACTTACAAAATATTATTAACGTTTCCAAGAACCTTCCAAATTCAAACGTATTTAATTAAAATTTAAACCCCATCAAAACTGTCAACGCAATCACGAAATCTGACTTTAATGACGTTTTTCCGTTTCGAGTCCAAATAATATACTTTATATAAGAACTTACATAAGCGCGCGTGTGTGTGTAAAAGTATATCACATGAGTCCGGCCAGTCATAGCTCGATGCGCGGGAGTCGATTTTGTTCCACTCAATCGCATTTGCGAGTTAGACTCCGCCGAGTGCGGACGTGTCGCGGTACTGACAAAAGTTTGTGTGTGTTTCAGTGCTGACTGTGACTGAATTGAAATCCTGAAGTGTTTGTTTCTTGTTCTATTACGTGGTTACGATCGAATATCACGAGGTAAGTCCAGTTTTAATCGCTTTATTGTCGTTGTAATCGTTATGAATTTCAGTCGACGACCGATCGAGCCTTTCATTTTGTTTATTATATTTTGTCTAACTGTTTAATATTCTTTATGTTAGCAACTACTTTTTGTGAATTGTAATTATTTTGGAAACTCGTTCGTAGGAACAAACTGCCCAGTTATTATGCCGAGTTGTTCGGAACTTATGCTTCAAACACATATTTTTTTTTGTTTTACTGTGAATTTATACCGTTTTAAATATGTATCAAATAATTTATTGATTAAGTCGATCATTATCGAACGTGCATCGCCGTTCAATATGCTTATAGGCACTGAACAGCTTTGAAAGAAACATCATAAAGAAAAAATATTAACAACTTCATAGAGAATATAACACGGTGAGCCTATATAGTTACATTCCCAAGTAGCAGATACATTATTGAACATAGTATGTTAGGTTTTGGGTGGCTTCTAACCATAAGTTTTGGCAAAAGATTTACTGAATATAATTATAAATTTATCTTAACATAATATACTACGTTACACACTATAATAGTATACATGATATTTGTTATAAACAATACCTATATTAGGCATACTTATTCTCTACGGAACTAAAAAAATCTTGGTAGATATTTTATAAACTACACTAAACTAAACTAGATAAGGTGAACAAAAACACGTCTTAATGAATAATTTTAAGTAAAACAGTCAAAAAGAACTCTGGTAAATATGAATTAAAGTGAAAATGAATGAAACTATTGAAAATGATATGAAACGCTGTAAGTGGAGCGTTGTCAATTTCCCGCCGGTGCCGCTCTTTGAGAACTACAGACAACTCCTCATTTTCGTTCGGAATTTATTTAAAACTTTATTGTAATGATCTCTTCCTTTTTGTTTATTTAGATAGCGATCTATTCAGACTGAAATTTGAAGGTAATATTTACACAAAAGGAATATAATTCAAATAGGTATTATTCACTAACACTGGAAAATTATACAATTCTGAAATATTGAGAAGCATCTAAGTCTTCACTATAATTTCATGTAATTTCATGTCTTTTAAAAGTTACAACTTCGCAATATGTAATTATAAACTTTAACTATGAAATAACATACATTTACACCCCGTTTTACGATGGATTTTCGTAATGATTATGTAATGTTGGAATGAAACGAATTAAGCGATTCTGTAATTATTGCGAAAATTATTGAATTAAATAATTAACTACGAGTTTTATATAATCCCAATTATTAGTTGCATTATTAGTTGCAAAGCTGAGATAACTTTTGAAGCAGATTTATGTACCGAATAGAAATTAATACAAATGATGCAAAAAAATATTTAACAAAATGACTAAAGGTATAGCAGAAGACAAATTAGGTAGATACTTATTTTCAAAGTAGGTAAATTAGGTTTCTTATAGGATTTTGATTACTTATAAGATTCTTATAGGTTAATAAAAATAACTATTTTAAATTAAAATTGCGATTCTATTCCATTAACACAAGAACGAACCACATTGTACCTATATATAAGAAATGCAGACCTTTATAATTAATAACAGAATTAAACATAATACTGTTTTAATGATTATTTAAATTTATGTTTTAATCTATAGTACCTATAGGTATATATTGTCAAAATAACACTTTGTGTTTCACTTATTAACAACCTTTCAGTGAGCTATCTTTGACTGCCTATAACGAGGGTTTCCTAGATTTTCCTTTGATACTTTCATCAGAGACTAATTGAGTGGCAATGGGACTACCTCGGAAATACTTTGTTTCAAAATTTAATTAAAAAAAAGTTATCGGTTTACAAATGACGGAAGGATGACTAGACACACATAAAGATCAACCGTAGTCTTCCCTGCCCATCACTCGCTTTTCCCCGCCGCAGTTGAGTTAAAAATTTAACGCAACAACATTTTAACTTCAAAAAAAAATCAACAAGTGTATTTAAAATCCGTCAAACTAAACCCCTACCAAATTCTTAAAGGGTGACAATACATTCACATTTATAAAATATTTACAAATGGATTACGCTTAGGTACTAAGGCTATACAACCCTTCCTGTTCCCTTCACTGTCCCCACAAAATTGCATTAAACATTTAACGCAAACACAAGTTAACTTAAAAATCAACAAACTTAAAAAATCGAAAAACAAAACACCTAACAAACACCCAAAAGCTTACGTAAGTGCGCTAGTGAAAACATCACTTTTTATCTAATCTGCGACTTCAAGTGTGGGAAGGGTATTGTGGCTCGGTCTAGGTTACACGGGCTTTGTTACATTATGTTACGCGGTTCCCATGCCGTTACCGGTTCTAAATTAACCTTTATAGACTTCTGAACGATGATACTATCTTTGACGACTGTTTTTGTTGTTTCCTAGAGACAAACGAATTGAATTGTTAGATGCTGATGAAGTTAATGCTCGGATATTGAATATAAACGTAGGTATGTACAGTACGTACATGTGATCATGTACTCTTCACGTATAATGTCCATGGCACACAAGACACAAGGAACCTTAGCAACGGGCTGCGATTTTGCAACGTTATTGGAACGAAGTTCCTTATCGCACAGTAAAGATGGAAGCTAGATAATGAAAAGTGTAAGATTTTTGCATGACAAAAATGTAAATATATTCTATTGGCTGAGCTCAGTCATAGATGAGCGCTTAATGGTCAATCAGTATTATTGATTGCAGCCAATAAGGTATGAGGTAAGTTTAGTCAGCTGTCAATTGATGTTATATCAGATGTTCAAGTGTCAAAAGTATTTCTTAATATATTTAATTAAAGGAAAACAATATTTCTTCGTTCCAATCGAGTGTTCTACGAAACTCACGAATTTTAGTTATTATTCTAACCTTAAATAAAAACCTTAAATACATTGTAACCTTAAAGTTTCACGGGTCCTAGATATTAGTAACCCCTCACATTTGGACGGCGTGAGGACACAGGTAGAACGCGTAGAAGATATTTTAAGACACTTCGATGCCTTGTGTATAATACATGTACAACACATGTATTGTACACAGGGCGTTACACATTATTTCTCATCGTAGGGATAAATACAAAATGTTCCTGCGAGCCTTAGTTGGCTAATCTATAACTGAAAAGATTAAAAAAAGCCGTCTAAGAAAATCCACTAATGAGCTGATCATCAAGCGCCCGAACAAATCATCATTATACCTATAAAGCTAGTAATTAAATTTTATGCCTAAAAATGACTCACAACATTTTGGAAAAGAGCCCTATTCTTCAACGTAATTAACCAATTTCTACTAAACATACCAAACCAACGCAAGTAAACTGCTTTTCGATAAAATACCCTTAAATTATGTTTATTCAGAAGCTACGGTGCCATTGACAGCCACACAGACAAGTCTAATTTATAACACATCCATCCCATCCATCCATCTGCCTTTTTCGTCCACTGCTGGACATAGGCCTTCCCTAGACCTGCGCCTTCTGAAGCTAGCGGATCCCCGCTGTCTTCTCAAGGTCGTCAGACCACCTGGTTTGGGGGGCGTCCTACGCTCCTTTTTCCGAGACGGGGCCTCGACTCGAGTACCTTTCTTCTCCAACGGTTATCGGTCCTTCGAGCTATATGACCGGCCACTTCAGCCGCCTAATTCTTTGAGCTACATAAATGTCGATTACTCTCGTTCGTCTACGGATCTCGTCATTTGTGATTCGATCACGTAGAGAAATTTCTCTACTTATAACACAACTCTTTTTAAATCGAGGGCTAAAAACATCTAAGACCAAAGCCAAACCATGAATCATTCCTGGAATGATGTTAACGGGGGTTAAACGTCATTACGGGGTCGTCAACCGACCAACAATACGTACAATACAAAGCAGAATAAAACTTTCGCCAAACATTCACTTACAAACAAAGTTCAATATTATTATATTTGGACATCAATACAAATATTTATAAAACGATATTATTGACAGCAATCAGTTTCGTCGACACATTCATAGTGTTGCGTTTTGTCGGTGACAACGGCACCTTCTAAACAGTTTTTGTCAGTAAAAAATGAGATAAAAAACATCGCGGTTACTTTCTAAACCGTCGCTGTCCGAGTTACTAGGCTTAGGGTTTTGGCGAATAGAATACTACAACTGTTTAAGAAAGATGAAAAGAAAGAAAGATAAAGTATGCATAGGTAGGTACTTACTCGTAGCGCGAGTCAAGTTTAGAGAGAGGAGTTCAGGTGTTAGGAGAGGAGAGTTTAGGAGTAGAGGAATTAGTACCTACACAACTTTATTTAAGACTAGCTTTTGCCAGCGGCTTCGTCCGCGTGAATTTCGTTTAAACTTCACCCCTTTATTTCACCCACTTAAGTGTCATAAACGTAAGAGTAGATAAAATATAGGTATACTTAATCAGAAAGCTTCGAACTGCTAAGCTATCGGGAGTTACACGTGTTATTGTGAGTCAACCATAAAAGATAGACATATGCTGTCGTGGAATATTTTTTATATAATTTTAAGGAGAACATTTCCGTCATACATGATTTCTGTGTAGCTTTAACCATTAAGGTTGCACACGCGACGGAAGCTTAACTTCTCCCGTTTCCCCAACATTTCCCTTCACTGCTCTGCTCCTATTGATTGTAGCGTGATGAAAAGTATACTATAACCAGCGCGGGAGTATGAAAAATAATTGTACCAAGTTTCGTTAAAATCCGTCGAGTAGTTTTTGTTTCTATAACGGTTATACATCAGACAGACAGACAGACAGACAGACAAAAATTTTACTGATTGCATTTTTGGCATCAGTATCGATCCCTAATCACCCCCTGATAGTTATTTTGGAAATATATTTAATGTACAGAATTGACCTCTCTACAGATTTATTATAAGTATAGAGAAGAGATTAGGAGATTTTAGACACTGTCACCAATATTAAATTATGGGGAACCTTCAGGTATATCGATTTTTTCTAAATATGTTCCTTCATCGAAATTAACTAGTATTTTTTTAATTTTTTTTAATCTTCATGTAAACAACACTAATTGTAAACTAACTACCATTGTATATAGCTATATTTTTTGTATCTTAGTAAAAACCAGACAATTCTAATAGAAGATGAGTTAATAAATTACTTTTTAACAGAGTTCCTGCTTAGTTTTTTGTTTTAAAATGTTCAGCAGTCATTATGAACTGGTTTGTTGACGAACTTAAGGCAAAATAAATTTGATTTGGAATCGCAGTATAAATCAGTACAAAAATAGTATATAAAGTCAAATTAAACATCAATCTGCCCATCACAAGGTCACAAAAATATTTTTTTTATTATCAAGAAAGCCTTCAACTAATAATACAATTCGATGATTGCTTTAAAGTTTCAATTCGAACAGAAAGCTAAGGTTCAAATTGTGAACATTATCTTTAATTTTTAAAAGTCATGTAGGCATACCTATGTATATACATTGTACCTATATCAATCATGGGACCATCAACTAAAATATACATATTTAGAAGAGATTATTTAAATTATTATTTATTTTTGAATTCATAGAAATAAAACAAATCATTAAATAAAATAATCCAACAATAATTCATTCAATTAATCATTAAAACATTGATGACAATGCCATTTAAATCGCTTAAGGCGCTTCTAAGATTAGCGGAAAGGAACACAGAAAACAGAGAAACTGAAAGAAACTCTAAAAATCTTTATACCGATATACAAACAATCATCTTAATAAATAGGGGAGACTGGATACGGTTGAAACGATTTGGCTTTAATTGTTCGTAATATTGTTGTTTAGCAGAACGATGATGATGTCCTGGTAAATTGAAGAGTGGACGTACAAAAGGGCTATACAGGCTATACTTACTTAGTGCTTAGTTCTGGCGGGTGCTATTTTTAGAGATATTCAGAATTGAAATTAAAATCCGATCCCTATGCCAGGGACGGTTGAAACAGTGTGTGGGGTAGGTTGAAATGCACGCGAAATATGCAAAAAATATATAGCGATTATGTTATATTATAAAATATATATACTGGTGTAACAAGTGAAATTTTCATCAATAACCCTTAATGTATAGACATCGATCAGTTGCAGTTTTATTAAGTATACATAATATAACAAGTAACATTTTCCTACAGCGTATAAAAGAAACGCTAAAGAAAAACCGTAGTTCCGCTTCGAACGACTTTTTCCGATCGAAAAACGTCATCGAATTCAATTTAAACAATCTGATGCCGGCGACTTGCAATACTTAAACCAGAGTCATCGAGATATGGAATTGCCAGTCTCCTCTGAAAGCAAATGTATTACCTGTACACACAGTTCAGTTTCGGTTGCAAACAAATGCACTTACGGCATTTTAAATTATTTTCGTCAATCTGCAATATACCTTAATCATAGGTACAGAAAGCTGGCATTCGTGTTGGATGCAATTGAAGCAAACTTCATATTATTGAATGCGAAAGCAGTCAATACGTAATTGGTAAAATAAAATTAATTGTGGACCTTTTTATCGAATGACGTTGAAACTGAGCAAGCAGTAGGTACCGCCCTTTCGCTGCCTTCCATGATATGAACTATAACTGTGACCGACTCAGAACCAGACTCCAATTGGGACTACGAATACTACGATGGCAGTCTGGTTAGCAGAGAGCGTCATTCAGAACGTTGATTGATTTACATACAAATAACAATAAAATGATTAATCATGTTCAAAGGCATTCTAATAGCGAATGGTTATTACAAACCAGATGATTCCTTCAAGACTAAAACTACGAGACATGAGTTTTGTTAGCATAAGAAACACGTATTTAAATCGTGTAAGTAGGAACAACTCTCCAAAGCGATAGGGTAGGTTTATAGTGTTCGAAAAACGAAATTACAATTATTGTTTAACACCTTTATTGGCTTGTCCTGATTTTCACCAACTTCAAGAAGTCTGATTAACTTGAAAATTCACAGTGACACAGACGTAGAGATAGCAAGCTTAGAATTTATTTCAGACAAAATACAGTGATGATATTTATTGCTATGCAGGTATCGCATATCGTAAAGCACTTTCGTTAGCTTTAGATAACTAATTGTGTTTGTAGTTTTTTAACTTAATTTTACTTTCATCATTATGTTAAGTAGTTGATGCTTGACAGAAATCCCACCCACCTGATAGTAAGCGATAATGTCTAAGATATTGAACGCGCAAACTCGTAATTTAGACTATTCACTCTCTTTCTCCAATTTCAAATAAGTAGGTATTCGATTATAATTGAACTGTAGTCGTGACAATATTGACTTCAAGTTAGTATATATTGCACGCAATCGAAGCAATCATATTGTACATTTGACAGAGTAAAGTAGCTCATGTTTGTTTTATAGTCGAAACTAATATGAACGCGATATTTTAATTGGACATTTATTATATTGTAGTGAAATAATTAAATTCACTTTAGTATGATATAAGTACTAAAGGATTAAATTATGACGAAGGGTTCAATCGTAACTACGCGCAACGCGCTGGTGACGCCCCTGGTGTTGCCAATGTCCATGGGCGACGGTGATCACTTACTATCAGGTGACCCGCCTGCTTAGGCTATAAAAAAATCTACACTTTACAGTAAAACTCGTTATTGATCTTTCAAAAATAGGTACGCTTAAAAATTATTCTCTAAATTCGAGCTAAATTTTTTTAATTAAGTATCATCTGAGTTTTAAAGGCGATAACATAATCAAAAATTCAAATTAATATGCTTTTATTTTTGTTTTTCTTCTATATCCATTAAACCCATTAACTTCAATATATCGTTGACAAAATATGTAAAAATATTATTCAATTTAAAACGCGTAAAATTAGATGCAATTTAGTGTTATTACATAACAGCTCTTTCGAAGACTATCGAAAACTAAATTTGTAAACAGCGTGACGGCTTCCGCACGTCACGGTCCGCTACAGCCAGCTGTCAGTGACGTGACGATGTGACGGGCCATCACGAGCAGTTCCGAATCTATCAAGATCAATACGATTCTCACACATACACTCCTTTAATGTAAGCCAACAAAGAGGAGAAGTCATGACATCAGTGGGTTCCATTGAGCGTCCAAAACACTCAAAACGCTCAAATTTCTATCGGAAAAGTGTCTTGAAAAGTTTTGAGCGTTTACCAAAACGCTTAGTACCTAAGTTAGTAAGTTATCAACGTCGCTTTGATAACAGCTACACCAAAGCTACCACCGTCTTGTTGACCAATAAAAGAAATAGCAGAAATGAGGTAACATTCATTTGACCCGCTGAGGGTATGGAGTTGCACTTACGACTAAAAACAAACCCCTAATCAAGAGACAAGACACAAAAAAGGTCTCATTGAAATTGCTTCAACTGGTGGGTTCAAATGATTATTGATTTGTGTATAGGTTTTGAAGGTATGAACCCACGGGATAGACGAGTTAGGCTACCTGCAAACATGACAAGTAATCTCCTGTCAGTTCACGAACACGCAGCATCAGACACAGACCAAGACTGAAATGGAGCCTTGAATGGTTAGTCCAGTTCGTAGATTGTGTTCGAATGTTAGTGGGTTTGCTAGTAAGTGTGGGTTTACTAGTAAGTTGGTCTTGTTAGTAGTTGAGAACTAGGTAAGTCTACCTCACTGGCCAAATGATTGATACTTGGATGAAGAAATTTGTACGTATTTGAGACCGTTATAAATAACACTTCTTGTAAGCTGGTTTCCTAACGATATTTTCAATCGCTAAAGTGATAATTATTTTTTAAAATGCGCATAACTTTAAATATCTAGTGCGTGCAGAATTAGAGCTGAGTCTTCCGTTAGTGATATAACTAGCGATGGTTGCATGCCGTTGTATTTACTTCGTTCGAAGTCGATCTGAAATTCTTTATAATTGCATGACACACAAATGCCAACCTTCCGCCAATGCGATTAAGGTACATTTAAGATTGACGGCGGTATCTAAAAATGTCCTAAGGAAATTTTGTCTACAAGCTAAACTGAACTATGAGCTAACGTTTGGTTTTGGCGGAGAGTGGCAATTCTTTATCGGCGACTCAATTATAAGTTGGATATTCAGTAGTTTTAACAAATTTCTTTATTTTTTTCTGCCAGTAATATTGGCGATGGGTTTGTTATTACTAATGTGCATGGATGATAGTGATTACTGATTACTAACCATGATTGTATATATAATTATGTCCGTTCGTTTGTAGAGTTTAATTTTTTGTTCTCAGTGTGGGTCTGTTCTCATCACTCCGTTCGCGTTCGGTATAGAAATAGTATTATGCACCCACACAAACGGCTTTTCGCCCCTGCGGTTAAGGTTCATTGTAGACTGACGGCGAGAATTTAAAATGCCTTAAGTAAATTTTACTTACAAGCTAAATTGAACTGTGAGCACACATAATAAATTGGTTTTTAGCGGGAACTGGCAATTCCATTCTCGGTGACTCGAATGTTGTCCATGGCACCCACGCCACATGGAATCCTAGTGTGTAGCGTTAGTATTCATCTCCTCATCTAACTATAATCAGACTACTTATTAGTGACCTTTGAAGCCCGGAAACGGAAGTACCCAAGGACCTAAGTCTGCCATATTGTAACTGATCCTCAAGCGAACAAATACCTTTACTGATTGTATTAGAATTAACTTCATCGATAACAATTATCTCTATAAACTTGGCTATTACAATTTTACCGTGCCTGCCTAAACAGAGGCCTCTCAAATAAAACTGCAATACAATAAGTACTTTATAATATCACAGCTATAGTTTAATTTAGAATGTCGACACAATTTACACAGGATTATTTAAATTTAAAAGTTCATTCTGAAGTGAGTTTTACGAGCATTATTTTAAAGTTGATATTTATTGTTTCCGAGAAGAAAATCGGTTTTCACGTCGCATAACCTTGAGTAGTCTGCTAAATATTGAATTATCAATGCGTACGAAGACTGACTACAAAACGAAAAAGATAATATTTAAAACTTAAAAACCTCTGCGCACAGACAGTATTGGGCTCGGAAAAGACTGTACGGACGACGCGTTTTGGGTCGTCGTGTATTTTGCGTACCGCAAAATAATGAAGTAAATTGCCAGCGTCGGTGTTCCCGTTAGATTATGTCATTGTATATTCAGATTTAGAATGAATAGGCGTTTAATAAGTTAGTAGCTATCGTACATTCTCAATAACACCAAGTGTTGATACTGTTGTTTTATAGTAAGTCTACAATGAACGGACTTTTAATGCCTTGAGTTGAGGCATTCCCTAATTAATATTATTACAATAAAGTTTAAATGAACTCTTTATGGCTGTTACTTACCTACCTCATAAATTTTAACACATGTTTAAGATTTTTTTTAACTCGATACATCATCATACAGTCATGAGGTCCTACGTAAATTCTAGATACATGCAACAAATAGTTTTTGAGTTATCTGTTCTTTTAGATATTGAAGTCGGTATTTTATTAATTAGTTTAGCTGTTCAGTATTTAACCTTCAGCCCAAACACGTGGGTTTCAATCCAGTCAGATAGAACAGGTCGCAGTCGCAGTGTTTGATTCGGTTGATGATTTCATTTAAAATTCTTTTTAATTTATGTAATTGAAGGAAAGGACGTGAAATCAGGTTCATTATAAACAATTTTATGATACAAAATAAGTCATGGATCAAAGAACAACGTGCCAATATGAACCTTATTTCGTACACGTTAAGGCTCTTATTGTAGTACTGACTGATAGATCCCCGCTGCTTTGTCGTCATAGAATCATTCGGTACAGTCTTTGAAGGCGTTGATTAATCAAATTATGTCTTCATTTCAAACATCTAAAACTCAACGAGTTGACTACAAACTCGAAAATCCTACTATCCTTCTAACCTACTATCCTACTATAATATTATAGTTACCTAAATGCGAAAGTAAGTATAAGGATCTGAATGAGTGAGTGTGTATGTTATGGGTATGTTACTCTTTCACGCAAAAACTACCGAACGGATTTTCATTAAACTTTGCAGTAATATAGCCTAGACATCGGAATAATTTGTAATACCTAATAATAATAAATTCGGAAAAATCATAATTTGTTTAAATTTATAGAGATTAATGAAGGGACTGGTCCCCCGAAACGAAGCGAGGGCGGGCTTACTAGTATAAAATAAAGCAAATGAGATGAACTTTATGTAACAGTTTCAACTGTTTAGCGATGTCTTTTTGGCAAAGTGAATGCTCTCGACGTTGTATATGTTAGACATAAAAATCTTCAATAGCGTGATTCAGTCTTTCCTGATGTCACTGTCTGAGGTATGTATGGTGTCGCCATATCTGACATATCAAAGTATTATTCAGTAACGTCAAGTATAACAATTTGTGACTGTTCGTCTATTTGATACTGTTTTTCATTGAAAAGCACAACATCAATTTTCAAACCTCAATATTAAAACAAATTGTCTCCAACTCATATTCCTTTAATTCATGTAACCCTTTTTCAAAATGCGAAAAAAGTACAAATACTTACAAATTTCCAATAACTCTTAATTCTTTAATTCATCCATCCAAGAAATAATACACCTCACTTAGCGAAAACTAATTTTTCCTCATTCATCTATCCAAGAACGACCTCATTTCATCAATGTAAAATTTTCCAAAAAATCTTCAACTTCAAAAAAGAAAACTTCAACTCAAAAAACTTCTAATTCATCCATCCACACACTTAACCCTACCGTGCGGTGGGTGAGCCACACCACGTGGGCCATGCTTCAGTGAAGCAAGACTCTACGTTTGTTTGATTCGCACGATGGCTGCGTTTGATGCTCCCATTCAAAACTGTGATCAGAGGACGTGAACTCAGCTCCGGTAACGGTCGCCGGTGTTCCCGAGCTGGTCAGTTCGACATGCTCTGATGATGGTTGAAATTAATTATGAAATTGTAAAGGTCAAGTATCAAGACTGTTCTTTTAGGAAGCTTTGGCAATGTAACATTCTTTATGGTGCGTTAAATGGTTTGACTTGAATGAAACATTTTTTCTCGTACTTTAACATTCTTTACAGTATCTTCTGATTCGATCACAGATTTGTACCCTACCTAGCTATCCTTGAGGACTGTGATCACAGACTCTAAAACAGTGTAACCGGAACGCAATTTTTTTGCTATTAAAACAATTATTAGATACTTGTTACAAATTATTGAAGTTATACTTCTTTAGGCGCGTTATGGAAAAATCATGAGAGTGAAATTTTACGATGCGCGCGCATCTGTAACACAAAAATTAACAGTATGAAGTTAGGCGCGTTATGGAAAAATCATGAGAGTGAAATTTTACAATGGGCGCGCATCTGTGACACAAAAATTAATAGTATGAAGTTGCCGGCTAAACCACTCATTGGCCTTTGTCAATGTAACTCTGACGTCTCTTTAGTTTTGCTTTTGCTTTTTATCGAAATTATTTATAACCAGCCAGGTTTGTTTTGACTTGTTTGTGGCACATTGACATGACATAATATGCACAGACTAGCTAAAGATTAATGTTTCGTTATACGGTATGCAACGACTAGTCTTTTTGGTAAAATATTTAATAAAGGTTTTTAACTGCAATATAACAGTAAATAAATTATAACGAAGTATTCAAAGATAGTTTAGGATGACTATTAGTGATTATGCTACCATTCCATCAGTATTTTCTTAAGACGTTGTCACGTTCAACTATCGTCAGTAAACCGACTTTACAGACAACCAATTTTTTTTTAGTATAATTAATACTAAATATTATGAAATTATTAACGTTTAATATTTATTATTTAATGATTCCAAAGAAGTATAACTTCTTACGCGCGTACATAAGTACACGCAATTTAATTTTTTTATATTTATCCAACGAGGCAGACGGTAGTTCTTCTCCGGGTGAAGTTTTAAGGCTCTATCTTTATATGAATAAATGTATGAAGTTAGAAGATAGTAAAAACATCTGATAGTTAAGTAGGGATAGTGTAATTTTTTGACTCTATAAAATGTTAATAAATGTATAATGTGCAATTTTTAATGTGTACACACTGTGATTTTATGAACTCAAATAAGACATTATAAACACCCTTCGGAGGACAAAAGTTTATCAAACTTGTTTTTTATTTGACGCGTCAAATATCGACGCTCTGTTTCCAAACCGATGATTGTTTTTTTGTTGTTTGTGACAATACGCAGGTTGTTACTTCCTCTTTGACCGTAAATTGCTTTGTGATTTTAATGTCACCGATATCCAATGGCTTCCGATATTGAATTTTACTTAAACTGTTTTTTAGGTAAATTGCCAATAAACTTTACATCCAGCCAATTGATTGTAACTGGTCACAGCCAACCAACAATAATAACTGAAGATATCACCGATGCACTTTCAACCACCGAAACACTTGAAATTACGCATCCGCAAATTTCAAGGGCCACATATTGGGCCGTGCACAAGTTCCGATGGCGTCACTCATCACCACGCTTCGCTTCCGTTGCGTTACGGTCAGCGTGACCCACGTGGGCCATGCTTCAGTGAAGCAGGACACAGGACGATCCGCTGTTTGTTTGATTCGCTCGGTGGCTGCGTTGCAGTGCTTCTTGTTCCGCTAGCGTGACCTAATGATGTAAGCTACGCGCTCTCTGCTTGGCTCGTGCTTCTTGTTTATTTCGATGGTGTTAAGTGTTATGGGCTGCCGCAAGCGGGCGTGCAAGGTGTGTGTGTGTGTGCAGTGGTGACCGGAAAGGGAAGGGGGTAGGATTGTGTTCAATATGTTATTGCACACGGGCGATCATACAGCTAGCTGCGACTCTGAGTCTTAGTGTTCGTTTATGTTCATTGTTCAGCATGTTACAGCATTAGTGTCTACGGAAGGGTGACTTGGATGATGGGGATGATGATGATGAAAATGAGCCTTCTCGTCCTGTGTTTATATAGTAACACTTCAATTATGAACAATATTATGTAAGTATTTACTATAAAATCTTAATAGTTTTAACTGTAGCTAATTCAGTAAATTGATCTTATTTTACCTTGTATTTCATAATTATGTTAATATCCAAATTTTAGTTCAAAATTGTAAGTTACAAAATAGTAAATCAAATAGTGATAATTCATGTTCATGTATAATATTTCACAGGCAATGAAACTGGCTTTATCTGTATTTAGATAGGAAAAATTATGTATAATATATCTAGTAACAAAATATAACTGTTATAAATCCACAGCTTATAAAATCCATCTCTATGAACAAAATTATTGCGTAAATACCTACATTAACAAAGGCCTCGAATTCAAATCGGTATTGATAAAAAGTTCTTAGTCAAGGCGACCTCCAATTTTTTGTCAAAGCCTAGGGATGTTCGCTGATGGCCGTTTTTTTGCTCATCAAAAGATTATAGGGTCACTCATTAAAATGTGGAGTAGGTCGCCAGCCCTGACTTTGTTTTGCAATCAATAATATATAGGTATTATAAAACTTCCGTTACTGTGACTCACAGACAACGCACAGCCTAAAGGACACCGCCAGATATTGTTTGACTTGTACGTATATCTTCCGTAGTGGCTAGTAAGTATAGGGAGTATTAAGGGAGGATTTTTGTATAGTATAGGTACCTCCCTCTCCAAAATTATGAACTGAAACTTTTTATTTCTTCAATTCACTTGAAACTTTGTAGATATATACCTAAGTTTCTATAATAACGTATACGGGCACAATTTTGGAAATGAAAAGGCGCGATATACTTATACGAATTTTACGTGAGCGAATCGGCAGGCGGAAGTCTAGTGTTGATATAAAAGCTTCACTTATTGATTGAATAATACGGAAATGGTCGTATCTTATCAAGGTCGTCTCTGTTGTCGATTAAAGTTGAGTAATTAACACGAAGAAGCACTACTGGTATTGAATGGAGAATCTATCTGATATTCAGTTTATGTGTGGGATTCTGGATATTGGAAGGATTCAGTTTGGGTACAATTTTTGATACTTATGCGTTAACCCTCTACCGTCTTTCTAAAACTCAGCAGAGAATACAGAGGTTTTGTAGGATTGCTAATAACAAAAATACCATTTAACAGTCTTCCAGCATATAAAAACGCAATAACATGAGGTAATACAGTCTTCTCCACGAGAATTATCTTCTTAGGTTGGTTACAGAAGACTGTGTCACCCTTTCTTAATATCACTTAAGTATTAGAAACTATTTCAAAGTTTACCATTCCTATTCAAAATTATTTTAACGGAAATAAAGTAACGGAACAAATAAAAAATAATAAAAAATATAAATAAATACAAGAGATCGGTAGATTTTTTACCGTTTTGTAATCTCCAAAAGTAAAACCTTTATAATTTGAATCATTTGCAGATAAAAATAGCGATTGTAAAAATAAAGAAAAAATAACATTTGAAAACAGCCATTATTTAAACCTCCGAGTATACAGAACTTTAGCGTGTTTTGTGCTATAATCGTCACTTGTCAAAATAATAATGCATTCGTAACATCAATCGCCGAATTACGTAACCTTGTGAAAAAAACAATTGTCTCAAAGTAGTGACCAGTAACAATGCTCAAGTTTTTAATTTAATATCAAATATAAATAGAATATAATGACATAAAAAATATAAAAACTGCCGTTGACAATCATCTGACCTTAGGCTGTGTGAACTTGGCCTAACCTCGGGAGGTAAATAATATTTGTACTCATTCGGCTTAAGACGATTGGAATCATTTGTTAAACGTCTTCAGTTTCGGTGTCAAGATTTGTTTATGGACTTGAATTTGTCACATTTACTTATCTTAAGGCCCTACGAGGGCCGGCGCGGTAACGCCGTGAACTAATTGATTCACTTCAACTGCATACAAAAATGATTTTCACAAAGATTTCTAGTCATCAATTTCGTTTTTATCCTTAAGATTTTCCTTTAAGGTATTCAAACGTGGACAATTAAGTATGGACAATTTTTTATGGATGCAGTTTTGTTCCTAAGGCAAATCGCATATAGTAGGTAGATCATGTGCTCCGTGTAGAAGATATTGACCACACCACTGCTACCAGGAAACAACATCGATTGGTTTATTTCTTTATTTATTGCAAAAAATAGTCAAAAAAAGGTTGAACGATCTTGGAAATAACATATCCAGAAAAGACACGATCTGAAAACAACAAATCTGCGTATGTATCATTTATTTATGTAAACTTTATTGACCACAATATAAAATATTATAGTACAACATGGCGAGCTTAATGCTAATTGCATTGTCTACCAGCTAACCATTGGGCCAAGCCGAAATGCGCGAAGAGCGGTATTACCAATTGATGGGAATGGGAAAATTAAATTTTAAAATATTTAATAATCTACTATTTTAAATTATATAAACATACATACCATACATAAATAGATATATTCATACATACATACATATATATATATACATATCGGCATCCAGACTGATTTCTAAATGATCTTCTCGTGTGGGCATCGTGGGAAGTGTTGGTTAAACTATGCAATATGGGCTTCTCTCGTCAGGACGTCTACTCAGGATATCAAATGAAACACAGGATTGAGCCATCAAGTAACCAACTGCTTTATTCAATGATCTCTCTTTGGCTCAATATGAATACTCGGTTTGGTTTGCTTTGGTATTGATTGGATTTACTTCGCGATGTTACGATATTGATTTTAACCACTCGCACCCGCGGTCACGCGATATTTAACTCTTTTAGATTCACGGCATTACAATTAATAAGGAATCTTTACGATCACCAACACGACCTTCATTTCTTTTTTCATTATTCTTTTTCTAATGACCGATCAACCGCGCCATAGAGTATCGATTCGCTATGGATCCGCGCCTACTACAGATTAAATAGCACCAAACGAATAACATGGATTAACTATTCCCGACACGGCCATCGCTGACAGTCACCCGTCCCTGGGTGATGCTCCATTCCGATATCATCGCCATCACAATTGCTCGATCCGCGATTTTCAATTACTTCAAATCAAAACAAAACTCAAAATCTTTAACATCAAAAATGACTATTGCTGCTACTGCTGCGAGTGGATTTCAAAAACTTTATGTTGCATTTTTTAACCCTGACTACCGTAAACTACCACTCGCTTCGCTAGTGTCGCTATGGAGAAGAAGCGAGTGAGAAGAAACTCCATAACATAACAACACTTATTTAGAACAAAATTACCAATTTATTATTTGCGCGATTTGTTTTAACTTTTACTCGGTACGTCATCGCGATAAAACCGTATGCGTTTCGGCATCTTCCCGTGATCCGTCCTCGCCCTACCAGCGGAACACGTATTAGGCTTTGAAGATTACCTGTAACAACCAAATACACACGCGAGTATCTCTTTACGCTCGGCCCTTCCTGACCTATTATAAAGTCATTCTCATTCGAAATACCAGTATCATTTTAACCTGAGCCATGTACCAAAGTCGTAAAACAAGAAAATTTCTCAACGCCTTCAAATTAACCCCTTTAACGCCAAGGCTCTCTCTTCGCCTTTACAACTCTACAACAAGGTAAGCTTTCTCTTTCCACATTTGTGGAACGAAAGAACCATACCTACGGCAAGCTTTCTCTTTCCAGTCCTCTGGAACGAAAGAACCAAGCCCATCTCTCAACACTGTCTCTCTTTTTTTTCTTTTTTTTCTTTTTTTTTCACATATTTTTACGTCTTTTTTTCGTTTTTTTTTTTTTGTCACGTATTTTCTTTCTTTTTTCTTTCTTTCAAACACAACTGGGAAGCTCTCTTTTTCCACCTTTGCGGATAGAAAGATCCAAACCCATGATCAGCTTCCCCATTCCATCCGTGTGGAACGAAAGAAGCAAACCGATGGGCAGCTTTCTCCCTCCATCCGTGCGGAAAGAAAGATCTAAAACCCTTCTCTAAAACCGAAAGAGCCTGTGATACAATTTCCCTCCTTACATTTCATATCTAATGTTTATTATTATCAATATCCTTTTCGACTGGTACATGACTCCTGAAAACTTCAATAAGCAATCGTGTGCTAACTTATGAATTTTCTACGCAAAGTCAAAATGTTTAACAACCCGCTCTCAAAATTTTGTAAATACAGTTCAATAATTGCAGCATATTTCCTTATTTATATCCATCCTGTCAGTAGTGACATTTCAAATTAGAATTTAAGCCAAGAACTTTGTTTGTAAATTAAATCGCTGTAATATTAAGTCATTAAAATTTTGATAACTTATTTTGTCATAAGTTGGCAAATGTGCAACAACATTAGAGTGATTATTCTTTACTGAACATAACATCTGTCTCGTACTGAATACTCGTTACCAGAATTATAAGCAAGTTCAACCAAACCATCTTTAAGCGCTCATTGTGCTCCAAACCCGCTTGGTTGCCCGGTCGCCTTGAGACAACGCAGACATCCGCACCACCGCTCAGCTCTCGCTATACTCTTTCTCCGCTGCCTGCGACGGTGTCCGTTCGAACCCGATTGCGATGTAGCCAGAATCTTTGTATTTTTCATTAGCTTCACTTCTGGACAAAGAAAGACAAAAGACAGAAAAGGAAATGATTGACATTTTATGTTCCTACAGGAACCCTTCAAGTTGTTCGACAGCAGACTCAAGCAAGAGGGTGGTTACTAGACAGACATGCTTCACAACAAATACAAACAAACCAATGATCATACTGACGGTCAAGACAAAGTTACGCACCCGACAAGACTAATCTTCGTGAACACATTTAAATTAAATTCATTAGCGTTCGCTATATTTTTTTTATTTAGTCAAGAAATAACAGATGATGGTAAGTGATCACCAAGTATCCAGGTGGTGGTGGAATCTGGGTTGATAATCGTGTTGTGCGGTAAACAGAAGTTAACTCTAACTTTTCAACTAAACGGTTCTTATAAAAACATTCCACATTAATAAAGAGATGTCGGACTACTAACAAATGCCTATTGCTTTCAAATTTCTGCAACGGATATTCTCTACAGTAACGGCTCATTCAAGTCATGAATCAACAACCGTCACATATAATGGAACATTACAGGTAGAGATATTAATGAAATTATAGGTATCCTCCGTTAAATTTGGCTTTACAACAATTTAATTCTTCAACATTCTTCTAATCATTTAATTGAACAGTATCTTATTCAAATGACGATATCCTATCTGATGTGCATCATTGCATCCAATGTTAATGTAATATTACCGAACCTCAAAAATATGAATCTTATTATTTTGGCTTCTTCCATAGAGCCGATGCCACATTACTTTTCGTTTATTCAGTAATCAATTAAACAGTACTCTCCAGTTTTCAGTATTAATTCGAGAGGGTGAATTTGGTCGATACACACTCATATTGGTCTCATACTCTCACGAGCTGATTTTCTGTATCACAATTTCCACGGACAAAAGTCAATAAACACACATACGCACAAACAACGGGAACAAATTTAAAATCATTCAAATTCTCACGTTCCAATAATCGAACCTAGAACCTACTAACGACAATCCGATATTGCAGCTACTTCACCACATAAGTCGTCTGACGTACATCTAAACCTTTTTGTAACATACTGTCATTCAAATTGTGAATATCGTTCTTTTAAATAAACTACATTCAAATTTCATTGTCTATATAGTCAAAGTTATCTGTCACGTCACTTTCATAATAAAATTATGGATCTAAAATACACAATTTTATTTCTATTATTACTGAAGAAACCGGAAAACAATATCTTAAGTTAAGTCATAATGTAAATAGAATAAAAAGGAGTCCCCGACCCGGTGGACTGACGACCTGAAGCATTCGCTGGATTCAGAGGGCTCAGGATCGGTCAGAGTAACGCCAGTTAGGGAAGGCTTACGCCCGACCGTGGAGAAGTAAAGGCTTATCCATCAGCCTTCAGACCCATAATATCACTGTATAAATTCAAGAAACACCAGGGAGTATCTACCTACAATAAGATCATTGGGATATTCTTTATTTTTTTTAACAATCTTACAATGAATTGATATTTTAAATGTTCTGTTCTTTTATTTCGCTGCTCATATCCATCCCTGCCAATTTCTAGTCTCCTGTCACCGTGTGAGGGACACAGACCGATGGACTATGGTCTGTACCTTAGTGAATTGATAGATTTCAGACATCCTTGGAAACATTTTAAGAAAAGAAATCTAAGATGTTCAGGTCTCCTCACAATGTAGGTGTTATAAAGATCACACGACAGTTATTTAGCAATATTCCGAACTTTAAAAGCAATCGGCACCAGAATCTAGAAACAAAACTGTTACCGACTGACCGCGTTATGTGTTATTGGTTCTGAAGAGCACGTCCATGCAGGTTGACTGCATTCAGCGCGGCGCACGGCGCTTGCAACGGCAGTAGCTCCGCAGTACGTTACTGTGTAGCGGACTAGCCACCCTCGCTACAAACGGCTCTGACACTGCTCCTTTTCAAAATTTGCTGGGTTGTAGCTTCGTTGATTATTCTCACAGTTTTTTTACATAGCTGAAAGACTAAATATGACGTTTGTTTTATGCTGTTGAAATCAATTATAATTATGGATGATTCAATGAGAATACGTATCTGCATTTCCATTGTGTAACACCTCTTAGTTCCCGCTGCAACATGCCATTCAATGCCTTTCAAAAATTTTTTGTTTGGATATTTTAGGTAGGTATTTTGTGTATGGAATAGGTATCTATTTTGCTGTAGAGACAAAATACGCCAATAGCTATGTCCTTTATCATCGTTCTCCTCTCTGTTTAAACCAACACCGATCCCACTTCTGATATCGGCATCCAGACTGATTTCTAAATGATCTTCTCGTGTGGGCATCGTGGGAAGTGTTGGTTAAACTATGCAATATGGGCTTCTCTCGTCAGGACGTCTACTCAGGATATCAAATGAAACACAGGATTGAGCCATCAAGTAACCAACTGCTTTATTCAATGATCTCTCTTTGGCTCAATATGAATACTCGGTTTGGTTTGCTTTGGTATTGATTGGATTTACTTCGCGATGTTACGATATTGATTTTAACCACTCGCACCCGCGGTCACGCGATATTTAACTCTTTTAGATTCACGGCATTACAATTAATAAGGAATCTTTACGATCACCAACACGACCTTCATTTCTTTTTTCATTATTCTTTTTCTAATGACCGATCAACCGCGCCATAGAGTATCGATTCGCTATGGATCCGCGCCTACTACAGATTAAATAGCACCAAACGAATAACATGGATTAACTATTCCCGACATACATATATATATTTATATATATATAATATTATGCAATATATATTATATGACACGATATTATCGATTAAATTTAGTGTCTACATTATATACCTAATTATATCAATAATGAATAGATATTTAAATAAAATCAAGTTTAAAGCGACCGACGTTGTAGCAAGTAAACCTGCAGTCTTTTTTTAAAAGTTAGTTTACTAGCGGGTCTCCTGATTTCATCAGGCAGCGCATTCCAGAAGCGAATAACTTGTACAGCAAATGAGTTGGATAAAAAACCAGATCGGTGTATAGGGAAAGATAGGAGATAGGATTCTTTGGAACGGAGAGGACGATCATGAATAGAGGAAAGGAATTGAAATTTAGACTTAAGGTAATCTGGCACAAGAGGGTCAAAAAGAATAGAAGAAAGCGTACAAAGAGCTCTTAGATGCCGTCGTTCACGGATTGAAAGCCATCGAAGCTTGGAACGGTAGGTGGAAACATGGTCATACTTTCGCAGACAGAATACAAAACGAACGGCACTATTAATGAGTCGGTCCAGCTTATCAAGTTGAGCCTCACTGAGATCCAAGCAGCACACATCACCATAATCGATGACGGGAAAAATTAGCGTTTGAACCAACTGAACCATCATCTCAACCCATCATTGCCCACTATTGAGCACGGGTCTCTTCTCACAATGAGAAGGTTAAGGCCATAGTCCACCACGCTGGCCAAGTACGGATTGGCAGACTTCACACGCCTTTGAGTTTTGCGAACTCTCCGGCATGCAGGTTTCCTCACGATGTTTTCCTCCATCGTTTGTAGCAAGTGACATTGCTTAAAACGTGTGCTTAAAACGCACATAACTCCGAAAAGTCAGAGGTGCGCGCCCTGAGATTTGAACCCGGACCCTCCAAATCCGCTTGTGTATAATTAAGTGTATTGCCTGGCCGGTCATTGAACCCAGAATTTTTTTTATTACACTCAAGACTTACAACACGAACAGGTCATCATCCAATTATGTATCAATGTAAAAATATGTGTTCAAATGCAACTTTTTCCATAATTTTACTACTACGCTCTAATAACATTCGCATGAGGAAAAATAATCTAAAACTTACAAAGAGGATAAAATGTTATTACGTATGTGTAATTAATTCCGACCGCGTTATCTCGATTTAAACTGGATAAAATAATTCATTACGAAATCCACGGTCTGGCGATCACGTTAGAATTTTCGAAATCGCGTCCCACTTCCCTGTATTGAAATTCGAAAGTCATAAAAACCTCATTATTAATGTGTAAAAAGGTAAAAACTATAAACATCCTTTGGGTACTTGCTCCCATTTCCCATGGTTAACGCTGCGCGCTGCGCAGACGCAGACGACAAAATGGCCGCCGATGACGTCAGCCGGAAACGCTCCGTTCTGAATTCGGGACGGTCGAGCGCGCAATGGAGGTACATCCGGCGAAGACGTTACAATGAGTGAACGCCATGATCGACCGTCTGGTGAGTGGTGATCCAATTTGTTTATGTATCGATCGTGTTCGACCATCTTTTATCATGATAATTGCATATTTATGAGTGATAAAGTTGGACTAAGTTGGAATACGGATGGAAATTTAGAAAATTATTGATCGATGTCTCTACGATGTATGAAAATATTTGTTAAAAAATATTGCTAGAGGCTATAACTACCAGGTATTCATGACAATCCATTGCCCAATACTGGGCACGAGTCTAATATCTTAGTATGAGAGTTCATTGCTATTAACGCAATACATACCCCAATAATTCTTCCTTGCGTTTCTCATTTTTCCTTGCGTTTGTTCTTGCTTTTCTCATACCTTTTGAATGCGATTTTCGTTTCTCTACGAAGCTTTAGGTAATAAACACTAAATGTATTTTTTTTAGTTTGAATGAAAACTGTGTCCACTGTTATTTAATCGATTAATAAAAAAGGAATAACAAGAGTACCTCCTTAATTCTAAACCATTTCCTGAAATAAAACGAGGGTGGTTTTATTAGTTAATTTACTATACTTAGGTGTGTGTAGACAATAATGTTTAGTGTCTGCGATGATAAAAGTTTAATTTAAAGTATAAAATTTTAACCGACTGCGTTGGAATTTTGATTCCCCTCGATGTTATGGTCAGCCAAGCGTTGGAAAAAGATTCGCCCGTTGTTTGTACCTGTAGGTTTGTAATGTTGTGAAGGTGAATAGAACGTTTGAAATAACAGAGTAATGAGAATATGAGTAAAATTGTTCATCAGCATTGACGGTGATGGTAACTGACCGCACAACATGGACATCATTAACACAAAAGTACCTTTGTGTTACCAAGGTCTGGCAGCAGGGTTGCCAGATGGCGGGAAAATTTCGTTTTCATTCGATATTAATTTCAAATTAATTACTACCCTCTGACTTACACTCGTAGATTTTCCGAACATTATACTTAAGCATAATTGTGTCATCTCTGTGTGGCAGGTTGACATTAAAGAAAGGTTTTACAAGTTACTGCGTGTGTTCAGTCGCACTCATATAAGTCTATCTTCTATTTATTATGCAAGTTAGTTATTATGTGTTGGTTGGATACGATTTTATTTACTTTGTGTAAGTTACCACTTAACTACGATTATACCTGATGTTGCGACCATGATGTAGCCTCAGATGTTAAAATGGGCTAACTTAAAAAAAACTAATCGTATGGAAACACCGACGCTAGCAAGTTATTTCAGAACTATGCGGTACTCATCACGATCATCACCATATTTATGATTTCTACTAGTACATGCACTGCTTTCACATTACATACGGAATTAGCTGTTTTATTTGTAGGTATCCCACACAAATTCTAGTTTTCCGCCCCCGTGATAAGTTGCAGAATAACGACGAGAATTTTAAATGACGTAAGTAGCTTTTGCTTTCAAGCCAAATTGAACTGTTACCACAGTTAAAAATTTGTTTAAGCGAGAGTTAGGCCGAATCGAGTATAGGTAGATATATGGAGGTAAAAAAATTGAGCATTTCTAGAGTCATATCTACTTTTATCTATGATTAATCGTTTTAATTCCATCCAGCGGTGTATCTTTTGCTACATCAAGTTAATTACGCACAATAAAATTATTATTTAAGACAATTATTATTATTAATCAAAAAACAAAAAGTGGATAATGGCTGCATTGATCCGTGAGAATATTCAGTACGCACAGGTAGCGATGAATTCAAATTGTAAACCGACAGCTAATGGTTGTGGTCGCTCGTAGGGATGTGTTGTTGTTGTCGATAACAGAGTTATTGTATCGAATAAATAGGGTTGCGCCACTAAAATATAGGTGTTTTAAAATAAAAAAACTTGTAAGTTGAGAATATAAGTGTAGATAAACAGAAGAATTAATGAAATAAAGCTTACACACTCATAACCCCGCACTAGGATTTCCTGTATCTTGGTCGCCGTGGAGAACACACAAGACAATAACTCATACACAGACGGAGAACAGAAATTTAAACTCATCATTCAAATTTTTGTCTCCCTAAGAATCGAAATAAGGACCCTGTGAAAATATGATATGACTATGTACCTACCTATATGAGAATTATGATATTCTCTTTAACTTGGTAGGTAGTGCCCTCCCCCCGTGTGTTTTTGGGTTCGATTCCCGGCAAGATTTGTTCTCGAGTCATGGTTAGTGATGTGTAATTTGTTTTATCCATCCATGTCTCACGCAACACACAAAATCTTATTACGGAGATATGAGTGTGTTTAAACGCTTAAAAATTCAAAACATCAAATGTAAGAAGTGACATTAGATTTTCTTTGTTTAGTCAACAACTGAACAAAGTAATTAAAAGATGTTAACAGTTTGTTATTTCATTTCAATAACCAATTCACATCACTACACAATATGCAGTAATCGCTGCCATTCCGACTTAGTAGATCAAATAGTAGTGATGACTTATACATATTATTATAATTATAAAATACATAATTATAATATATATTGATTATATCTATTTCTAGCAGTTGTTTCACAAATTTTCTCAATCAATATCCAATTATTGTTTGACTGACAGACAATGGACAGTCGAAATTGCTGAACGCAAGCTGTTTGGCATTAATGTTCCTTGAGCAGTGTACGAGAGATATAAGAGAGGACTTTAGGATTAATTAACGCGTTAAGACGCAGTTGTAGCAATGACTTTAGAAGTACAAAGTACAAACATTTTATTTAGTTTTGTTCCAAATATGTATGTATGTAGGTACATAAACGCCAAAGTAGGTAGATACGTTTCTAATTTTACTTTTGTTAGGAATGATGTCATTTAAGTTTCTGAATATCTTTTAATTTCCGAATATAACTGCGACTAAGTCCTTCGGTATAACTTATGATGTCATCAATTTTTTTAATTCATCATCTTCAAAGTAAGTGTTTTCAAATACTTCCAATCAAATAACTAATAGGTATGTATAAAATTTTCCAACATTTCAATTTACTGCTAACCAAGCAAAATAACATTTACCGTTATACCGAATACCTACAATCTAGGCGAGGGCTGTAATAGAGCCAAGACTGTAGTGAACAAAGCGCACGCGTATCATACGACGTTTTTCAACACACTTGCGAGGAAAAAAACAATTAGGTATCGACATTTTTCAGTCACAAATCAGCAAATTATAAACGAACAAATGTTTGCACAAAATGGCGCCGAGGTATATTTTATTTTTTCGCGCGCCGTATCTTTGGTTGAATAACTATGCGCGCGCAGGCGCGCAGGTTAAGTCCAGAGGCAAAGAGCACCGCTATTCAGCCACAATATATTAAACTAAATAATTATGTATTTCTAATAGGAATTTACGGTACTTAATGATTTAAAATATTGTATTTTTTAAATGCTTTAATAGATAATTAGATGAAGTATAATCTTATCTTATCAGATTTTGACTAAGTACAACAAGTTTATTTATTTACAAAATAATAAATCTTTTGGTAACAACCTCTTTACGGATATTAAAAAAAAGTGGAATAAGAAAAACACTAGTGCGGCAATGAAAAGTAAAACGCACTACTGTGTAATAAACCGCATTCCGGGCGTAAGACTAAAGAAAAAATAGCAACTTTACGAGCAAGTGTGTTGAAAAGTATTAATCCAAAAATCCTCTTTTACAACAAATATTTGTCCCCTAGACTCAATCTACCACAAGCCGAGATCTTGTTCGCCTACTTAGATCCAGTCTCCGACACTTGTTTTTCTTATTCACTGAGACATCCTATGATGTAAATAGCGTTGGTAAGTTGACCCCTTTTGTTGTCCTTAAAACAATGCAGTGGATTTATAGCGCCAACATTTTAATACTGCGCGGTGCAACTGACAGCGGGTTAACTAACCAGAGAAATAACATTGGTTTTTTATGTAAAATAACAAACATTTTACAAAAAATAATCGACCTTAAAATTATCAACTACCCAATGATGCAATAAATAGGTAGATTGAGCGTCGCCCTACAATGAAGACAAAAAAAACACGGCAACAATATCAAGCATGTGTGCGTGCAGGCGATGTTTTTCACGTTCGTCTAGTGTCTATGTTGCGTGATCAATGATACCAGTTACTAAAATTTTCCCATAAATCACACATTAAACTTAATTTATGGAGTGGTTATTTTCATGAATAAATAAAAAACCCTACTTAATTTAATTACAGTTGTTTATGTTAATGTTGTAATAAACCAGCTAAGTTAATTAAATTAATATTTTTTACGCAGTTTGTAGTTGGAAAGGAGACGGTCCAAAATTGTATGGAGTCTGGGCCTGGTTTTGTACCAGTGATAAAATAAAATAAAAAAGAAAAATAAACCATTTTTGACTAATCAAATCCACGAACTCATCTATATTTCAGTGCAAAAATTATTTATTAACTCCACGTGACGCAATTATTCTACATAATGGCGGGCAGCAGACCAGAGGATTCATAATTTTTGACGTATGACGTTAGCTGTCAATATGCCTTCTCTATGCTTGAACAATGGCTCGAACTCAGAGTGAAGGACGCCATCTTGCAAGTGTTGCAAGTAGTACCTACCGAATAACTCGAAATTAATTTTATTTTAGCAAGTCATTTATTGCGATTTGTGAATTTATTATATTTTTAATGAACTTTCTGTATTTTTTGGTTTTTCATGGTTTAGTGTACAAGATCAGGCCCAAAATGGACCATCTCCTTTATTTATTGAAGTTTTTTTTGACCCAATGCAAAAATAATCATTAAAATGGGCTCATAAACATACGAATATTAATGTTATATTATTATAAATAAACACAAACGTATTGGTAAACACCACCTTTCTTTAATCGATTTATAAAAGTACATGAACTAAATAATATACACGTAACCATAAACCAATTTATATACCCACAAAAATGATGTTAAGTCGGGAGCATAAAAATAGAAACTAGCAACACTGACAAAAAAATGACGTAATTTGGTTACAATAAAAATCAAAATTGAAATTTAATTAAAAATATGTTTATTGGTTACTTGCCTATGATATGTGATGTTTTTTGAGCTTTTTACCCTTCCTTTATAATTCCGGCACAGTTTAATAGCACATTTCGTCATGTTATCCCTCTTATTTGTTTATTTAAATTGCGCGCGTAATACGTAGTGACACGAAAGCGGCGCGATCGGCACTAATTGGCGGGAAAGTACTTCTGCGCCAATAGTTGGCGCAGCTTTTTTGACAGGTCTTCGCGGATTCGATTATCCATCTAGATACTTATACATCAATGCAACTACCTAAAGATAACTTAAAAAACTACCCGTTAGAACGTGAACGTGACACGTTGCCAGCCATAAATGAAGAAAGTAAATATGAACGAAACGTAATCACAATTACCGATTACAATTTCAAAGGCACGGAAATTCTTCGCACGCGCCTTTTGAAGAAAGGTATTAGGAGTTCTTGGCGGAAAATTTCTGTCTCCAAATGTAATTGATTCGTAATTATTTATACATTATGACCTATTCGACACCAGATGCATTAATAATGAACATATTATATTTGCCCTAGACGAAAGACTAGAAGAAAGTCACTGAATGTTACCCGCTAATCGCGCACACTCGGATGCTACCTTTCGCGCGGAAGCGGTTTGCGGTTTGCCCCACCTGCATCCGTAATCTCGCCACTTCGGCACTTTGACCGCAACTATACAGCTATGGTGTTTGATTTCTGTGCTCGATCTAGTGTAGATACATCTGTTGTTGATAGAAAAGTTTTTGTTTCCCCATAATAGCGTAGTAAATGAGAGGGAATTTGAAAGTACGCAAATGGTTATTAACTCGATGAGTCCAAACAAATATGTATTATAAAGCTGCAGCGTTTATTTGTTTGAACGGGGTTTCGGCCAGTTTTAAATTGATTATTATAATTATATATAACTTCATTTAACGTTTGTTTAAAAATAAAAATAGGGTTAAAATTGTCAGTTAAAAAAAGAACTACGCCCAACAATTTTCAAGTAGGTATGTTTTGGTAGATTGTTACCTACTACCTACCTACTAAAGGGACAGATTTCCGAAGCGAAGCGGGCGGGCTTACTACGAGTAGTTAGATCTAAAGAAACGTTATTCCTACAAAGTACAGTTATTTAAACAGTTAAGGATTAACCCGTTATCTTACAGATGATAAGTATACCTAAAGGTAATTTCACGACATGCTGAATACTGTAATATTGTTGAATTTTATTTTTTACAGCGTTACCTACAATTTTTATTAACCGTCTTGATGAAAGCTAACGTGATTCTGTCTTGATCGGCAACGCATTGTTGATCATTTTAATTGTTATTTTATATGGTGGTGTGACTACTCATTTGTTATTGATAGATATTGAATAATCAAAATCACGGCTACAATGCCGACAAAGGAAGCTAGGAAAATATTAAGACGACTACACTAAACTTCAATAAAATCCATCTAGGGTTTAAATCTATTAAGCCGTGTCGGAGAATAGCGGAAATTTTACAACAGTTTTTTTTACTATCTTTCATACACACATGATATTGACGAGTAAATATTGATAAGTAAATTTTTAGATGGATTTTATTATGATGCCTATTTTAACGCTGTTCCTCGTAAGATGACCACAAAATCCAAAACAATTTCTTAAACAAACTTTCCATGTCACCAGTCTTTATAAACAAGGAAAGTGGACCCTCAGGATACGACGTTTACTAGCGAACTACCAATTTGGATGGATGTAGGCCGAGCGCTCACCTAGCCCACGGCTAGATCCGGTACATCTGCTTTTAATGTTTTATTTTACAAAATGGAACAAAAAGAATACACAATCACTTAAAGATTATGCTCGAAAACTATCTAATCAATTTGTGAAGAATTTTGCAAGGCACTTTTTAAGAGTCCATGGAATCGGCTTAGTACGCAAAAGAGTTTAATAAAGATTGAAAGTTTTTTTAAAATCAGTTTTAGGATTATGACAAGAGAGTTGTTATAAAGTTTCTATTTCAATGTTTTCCTTTGAGTGCAGTTGAAGTCAACGTCGAGTTGATTAGTGTAATTTTACTACGTTACCAAATTATACCTATTAATAGACGTACGTACAATCTCTATTACGAGGTATTTGTGGAACCTCACTCACTCACAGGATTTTTTCTAGGCCAAAGAATCGTACTCGTATACAGTCCCTTGCAAAAATTAGAAATCGTTCAAGATACCATTCAGCATTTAATTAAAATTTCAACTAATTTATTGTGCTACCTCCTATACCTACTAATCTACAGAAAATTCGTTAATCTATAAATCATTATGTAAATCCGTTGAATCCTTGAGGTCGTCAAACTTTCACTGACCTGTCGGGAGACAGGTGTTCTCAAGCCCGTTACGCGACCCTTACAACCGGTAGAAAAAAAAACTATCCACCCCAACGATCAGCTGTTACTTCCCAAGTAACAAAGTTCTCCTGTATACAGGCTCACAGCACTAGTACGTCTCTCTTAGTGGTTCCAGGATTTACTACCAAGCTTATAACGGGTTACACAGAGTTCTTTTGGTTTTATAGTACATCTATTCTTATAAGTTGACTTATAGTCGTGTATAGAACAAAATTATAGGCGCAGTAAAGGCTAAGATTAACTATAAAAGTGTTGCATAGGTGTAAATACACTTGAGAAAACTTGCTCCAGTATGTAACACTTATAATCGGCTACAAGAAGTAATTATAAATCCGCTATTAGTGTCATACGCCAGTAATAGTAATTTACAGAACTAAATACACTTAGAACCGTTTGCATTTGTTACTAGACCTTATAGGGGTGTATAAGTCAACTTTATGTGCCAATTATAAGTAAATAAGTTCTACAGTGGTTTCTTTTAGGAGTAAGTGTACTTGGTATTATTGTGGACTCTCGAATGCTGTTATAGTCTTCATTTCTGTATAAAGGTTTCTTGTAAAACTATTAGTGTCTATAGATATCTTAGTGAAGTCCATTATAAGAACACATTTGTATGTGGAACCCTAATGCGTCACAATATGGCGCGACAATGCTGTTAGGATTAATATTATTTTTAAATACAACTTAGTAAATATGCTATGTTCAAAAGGCGAACAAAAATTGAGATGTAAAACACTATATACTTCACCGAAAATACTTACGCGTTCGCCGTGCAAACATGTATGCACTTATAATATTACGTGCGAAATACTTGATAATACATTTAATATAAAATAGATGAACTTATTTTTTATTATTTTATTTTCCTCCATAATCGAACAACACAACAACAATTCAGACATGTTTGAAGTAGCTAGTAATAGATGCGCGGAGTATGTTACACGCCTACCTGGTTCTATTAGATGCTTATCGCTGGCTTCGCGGGAGCAGATAGTTCTGCGTAGTCCAAATATGAGTATATTATTGGTCTAAGTGGTGCTCGCCAAATATACTATGAGTGTTTTATTAGCAAAAGTACGCGTATAAGATGGGCCCTTTTCTGTGGCTATAAACGTTTACTAGCCTGTTATAGACTTGGCCCCGGAACCACTACAAGACCACATTTTGTTACTTGGGTTACCACTTTATGAAACAGCTACAAAAATATCGCTAAAGCCTTATTTGTTGGTGAGTAAGGTTGAAAATCCATCGTGTTAAAGTTTTCCGGCTGTAAGGTCAGTTATGGCTTCGACCCTTGTGAACGTAATTACTAGGAAGTTAACAGACAAGATTGGTCTATTCCTAGGTTTTTTAGTGTGTTAGTCAACCTTTAAGACCATTACGTTGGTAAGGGGTAAGGAGAACTTAGATGTGAACATTTTTTTACTTTACTGACCCTTCAAAACTAAAGCCTTAAGCAGTATTTCAAATGCGTTCTGATTCAGCTTGTGAGATTTGACTCATTCTAAGGAACATACATACAAATATTGCAAGATCCTCACACTTATTACCAACTAATATTCTAACACCATCTGTTAACTGGACTTGCCATCCTAGTCCCTAACTTGAGTCTTTTTCTATATCGGTCACAATTAGAATCGGCAGCAGTAGAGTTAATTCCATAAAATAAGTTAAAAAGTTTTAAAACTACTTTCAACTTGCAACATGAATTCCCGCCAAAACATACTGGCCGTTGCAGTCATTCTAAGCGGTTAACACTTTCGGTATCATTGTCATCGCAGGAAATGACTTCACCCCTATAATTGGCCGTGATGGTACGCTTCCAAATTTGAATAAAAACTAAAAGGCTCACTGTCGCCATCTGTAACAAACTGCCGATTCTCTTTTATTGTGAGGGGACACACTCATGTTCAAATGTAAGTCCTAAAGTATTGTAAGTGATAATAAAATGGAAATAAGACAAAAAATGTGTACTTTTAATTAAAAAGGAATAACAGCACATAATTGTTATAACGTGAATAAATAATATTTAATTTAATATTTAATATTCTTTAAATATATAATATAGTAAAAAACAAAAGTTTTATATCCAGGTGACGATATTATAAAGCTCTTAGTTATTCAATTTAAATCTGCTACGTCTGAAATATGAAATAAAATACATAATCATTCTTAAAAAAACATTGCCTTTTTTGCTAAAAGATTATAATCTAATTAATTCAATCTAATTTCTAATTTTTCTAAAAAATACAAATAATGAACAACCCTCAAATTGATATCCTAGAAGCCAAGTGAAGTAGGATATTGACTCTAAAGACTTCTCTTCAATCTGTCATAGTTAAAGCTATAAATAAATATAAACAGTGAAGGGTTAACGCACTGCACCCGACCCGTGCTGACATTTTGCTTCGCGCAAAAAATCACGCGTAGCACGTGGGGATGCACCTGTAGGGTTAAGTTTTATATTAATACCGCTGCACATTGACTACGTTTTAGAATAAATATTTAATATCATTCACAAAACAACTGAGGTACAGTTAAAATAATTATAATTGAAATAGTTCTTTTAAACAGTTATATTGACAAAATATATTTATTTATCTTATCATTATTTACCAACGAATTATATTTTTAAATACTTTTTACTATGTAGTCGGTTAACTCATTTTTGAGGGCGTAAGTGACCAACAAATAATTATCTCAAAATATATTTTTAATTCTGTTGCATTTATAAATGGCTCTATTTTCTCATAAATCAGTCACAGATTTATTATAGATAGTTAGGTACTCTGTTATAATACAAAAATTGCAACTGTTAAAAATTCGTTTTCTTACAAAATATTTTTTATCGTGACTCAAATACATTATAACATACAAGTATTACTTTGCTAAAGTTCATTCTAGTCGTAGTCGAGTAGAAAATATAACGTGTGCGGTCGCCATATCTTGTGGTTTTTTCGCTAATCGGTTGGCGCCCTCCATTGACTATCGTGTTATGCGGCGGTTGTCGCTACAGTGTAATTAACCACTTGCTAATGTGCCTTTATGACTTATTTTAGTCGCTTACTATATATTGAATTTTAGGTTATTTAATTTACAACTTAATTTTTAACTGAGCTAACCGACATTCTAATTAAATTATTTATTAGAATACCTTAAACTGTTGCAGTATCGGGTATCCTTGTATTTACGTTTCATAATTATAATCAGATCTTCCATAATATCAATAAATAGATTTATGTTTATAAATATTAATAGTGTGAGTCAACTACAGAATGTTGAAATAACTTCTGCAGAAATTAAACTTAACACAACACAACATAGAAATTAGAAACAGAAGAAATCAGCTACTATCGCTATTTCCTACATTAAAATTTTTCCCATAGCCAAATTTAAATACAGAATTCACAGATAATAGAAATTCAAATACCTACTCGTAAATCATACATAATTAAAATTGACAAAAAAACTTTGTCTTATGATCAAAAATTCTATCTATGCAAAACAATACATTCCCCCGCACGACGCTTTTAGCTAGGGTTGTCATTTGTAATTTAAATACATGAATATTTTAAAACGTAACATAACAGGTGCGCAATGTATGTGGGAAACGTTTGTACTCTGAATTTTACCGGTAAATTATAATAATGAAATCGTATAATTTAGGATATCACTAATAGATTACATTTATCATAATTTTATACGTTTTTGTATAACACGCAATAAACATTGAAGTACTGAGTACCTAATGATTTTTCCTACATAAATCCGAAGAATACGGTTCTATATACAATTATATGTGTATCTTTTTCATTGCTTTTTGTAGACTAAGTTACCTAAGTAAAAAAGACAAAAACAACATTTATTGCTCCATTTTACATGATATTGCAACAAAATGTGCGCATGTACTTAAATTAAGTGTTTTTATATGTAATCCTTTCACCTTACGTTTTACGAAACACATATAACTATGTTGCATAATAGCAACACATAAGTAAATTACATTACTTTGTTGTGGTAACTATTTCTTCCTCCTCCATTACAGTGTGGCAATCTCTGAACAACATCATACCGACTTGGATTAACAGGCAAGATTTTAATTTTTTTTTTAAATAAAAGTTTTGCCAACCCTATTTAGGCGGTAAGATCTATCCGGCACGTGCGCGTTCCGTTACATCAGGTGCGCGCAGCCCACCCCCACAGGTGGGGATAATGGCCTTAAGGTGTCAACGCATAACATTAAGAAATTTTACACCTATAAAAAAACTGTAACGGGTATTCCGGATTTTTGATCTTACGTAAAGTCGAAAGTTACTAATATCATATTCATACATTTAAATAATAATTTAAATGATATGGGTCCTGTGAGTTCCTTTATTTCCTTCTTTTCTGTCCGAAAACGCAACCATTGATGTTAGTGTAGCCAAAGGGCGACGACGACCTCTTAACGTGAGGAGATCTTCTGGTCGTTTGTCAATTATAAACATAAAAAACCTTAAAGATAAAAAAAACAAATATTTTACAATGACCAAAACCATAAAGGTTATGCAAAAATAATAAAGGAATTAAAAATGTGCTATAATATTTTAACAACCATTTCAAACATTAAAACATCAAAAACCTGTCAACATAAAAAATATCCACACAAAAATCATCAAAAAAAAGAAAAAGATTTAATATCCAAAAAAATCCGACACAAAAAATTCATCATCAAAAAAAAAAGATTTCAACCCAAACAGCCAAAAGCAAAAGGCGGGAAGCGCGTGCGTTCCGTTACGTCAGGTGCGCCCCGCCCCGCAGGTGGTAACGACCTTAGGGTCAGGTATCCAACCGCCACAGACATGCCGGTAGCTCGTCTATGATCATTTTGATAATCTATCGATATTATCAGCGATCGATGCCTTTAGATGCAATGCAATTTTTTTTAAGGAATTAAGGTCGCCCTTAGATGCAATGAAAGTTTTTTAAGGAATTAAGATCGCTGCCAAGCATGCAGTATTGCACAACCCTTTCGCTATTGCTCATGATAACTGAAACAGTCCTTAAACGCCTTAGATTTATCAATATTTGTAGCTCTACTAATATTTGTAGTTGGATTGAAAAGTGTAACATAACCGAATATAAAATATTCCATTTTACGTGTAAACTGGGGCTTTCTCTACGAGTGTTATAGTTTTCAGACACTCAAAAATCATTCAGTGCTAAAATATTTAATTGCTCTGTATATTTGCACAATATTTTACTATGATACGGGTACACACGATATGTATTTTTTACGATATATCGAGAGTTCAGCCGTAATCATGATCCATGCAACTGGGTCGAAATGTTAACCTTCTGTTAGTCATTCAGACTTGACCATGGTCATGGTAGTCGTCACAAATCACCACTAATACAGATGTAAATCTCCAAACATTGGGCTCTCGAGCAACGCACACAGACACCGTTCACGGGCACCAAATATAGAACCACTCTCTGAACCACTATAAAACAATGTTTCGTGTCCGGAAACGTGAATGTGTGCGTTGCTCGAGCGCAGTGTATGAAGCTCTTGGCTACAACCTATTATGGCCCACTACTGAGCACGGGTCTCTCCTCATTGTTGAGGAGGCCTAGAGCATACTCCACCACGCTGCTCCAGTGCGGATTGGCCACTAACCCCTCCAGGTTAGTGGCCAACCCAGTGTCGAAAGTTTTCAAGCCGCCCAAAGGCCTCCGACACGGCTTAACGACTGCTATCTATCGATAACAACTGGGACCGACGGCTTTACGTGCCCTCCGAAGCACGGAAGCGCTCAAGATATTTTGCCACTAGCGGTCACCCATCCGACTACCGACCGCGCCCGCAGTTGCTTAACTTTGTCGATCACTTAGGATCAACACAAGCCGCCGGGCTATGAGCGCTTCCGCTATGAAGCTCTACATCCACTACACATATTACCAATTTAATGGTATCTACACTTAAATTCAATACCAACAAATCCTGCAACGGACAATTCAAGCCAAATTAACCTACAGCATTCTAAACCCAAGTCCACATTAACCAAGACACTCATATCAGTTCATTCACCTCAGATAATTGCCTTATTGTAATACAATAGGAAAAAACCGTCATTAATTGGCGAGTAAGGAAAGAAGCGATTATCATTTTAATAATGCTTCGCGGTAGTTTATTAATCATGTCCTGCGAACGTTCGGTTACTTAGAGGCCTTTCGTGGCCTTCAAATCTATTCCGAAAACGGAAGCTGTCATCTCTTGTCTCTCTGTCATATTTTGTTTTTCTTTCACACTGACCTCTGAAGTAGTTACAACAGTTGAGATGTGATTAAATTATTTTGGTTTATAATACAATTTTTTGCTAAAAATAAATACTTTAACTGTTTATAGATAAACATTATAATTATATTATACAATTTTTTTATCTCTATAATTTCTATAATATTTTACAATTATATCAAAAAAAATGAATAATATAATTTATTTGAATGTACGTAGGTGCTTACCTCGGCTGTTTTCTTAGGCGTGAGCATTTCTGATGCCTTGATTTGATTACTTATCTGCACTATTATAAAAAAAGAAATAAATGTGCGTTTTTGCTAGTGTTATAGTCGGCACAATCATAAGATTCCGATATGACGGCTGTCATCACAGTGACAATAGTGAAATACAATAAAAATCGATGCATTAAATAAACCGATTTATAAAATTAACCGATTATAAGTAATAAGACTTTCTAATCGTTTCGTTAATTAAGTTCGGAACGATAATTTATAAACCGATCTCTGATTGTTTTCTTAGAATCAGTTAAAAACAGATGTCGCGTTGAGATTAACATCGAAAGGGATAATAAGGCAATTTGACTAGTAAGTTAAGGTGAGGAAATTATATTAGTTATTAAAATGGAAATTTCATTAATCTAGTGAAAACGAAGAAACTATAAAACGATTAATAATTATCCGATTTGAGTGGAAAAGGCTTAAAAACGTATGTATCGGGAATTTATAATAGCTACGAAAAATCGCAATGCTTTAGATATATTAAGGAATCTATAACTATTTGTATTTTGGGTGTGACATGGTAGCACATACTTTCGATTATAGTAATGTATCGATTATGGTCGATTAATAAATTGTTTCAAGAGGCCACATAACTATAAATCCAGCCTCCTTATAAAACATTGTAGTGACGTCTTAAATATTTGTTAAATTTTACACAATTTATGATGTAAACTGATTAAAATTAAATTAAATTATTTATACAATTTATAAATAACACAAATAAAAAACAAGCAGGGATGGTTTACATATTTCGCCAGAATTTCTAGTATTTACCTATGTAAGTACGTATAAGTAAGTACCTATCTAAATGCTCGTAGTAAGTAAACAATGTTACTCAAATTCGTTTAACCCGCTAGTTACTTGCGTTTAATATTACTGACTAATGCCTAATTAAAAAATTTAAGAAACTGTGGGCAATTTTATAACATCATGCTATGAGCAATAGAAGCGATGTACCAAAAAAATATGTTGCAAAAATGGGAAGAAGTGTTTATTACCTGTAAACATAAAAACAATTTTCCAAAGCGAAGAGGAGGTGGATTCATATGTACATTATGTACCTACTTATAAAGCTGCATTGATAATAAATATAAACTGTATACTGTATATGCACAGTAAATTGTGCATTGCATAATTTAACCAAAGTGACCTATCATTCACTACGAAATATCATCACTTCATAGTATCATTACCAGCGGTTCAAATCGAAAAAATATATTTCCATAATAAGTAAGTTGAAGACGTCCATACAAGGTTAGTTTGTGTTCATACATGACAGACGTCATATCGGAATCTTATGATTGTGCCGACTATAGTGTAGCCAAAGCGATTTGCTGTGTGCTAGAAAACCTTGCGCTCCTCGAAGAGTGTAGTGAATAAAATGATGAATATGAAGACTAACTACCATAATATTGCATGCTACTTTTAATACATAAAACCGTTACAAGTAAGTACTAAATGTCGCAGCTAAAACTGAAGAGTAAATAAAACAAAAAGAACTGCGACAGTTAAAAATTAAGTCAATTTCAATAACCGAACCTAAGTAACAGGTGGTTCACAACGGAATAATTGTTACTAAAACACGGTTAAGGTAACCGATGCGCTCGTAGATAGAGCGTTGACTTAGGGGAAGTTAGGGGAAGTGAAGGAACGTTAAGGAACATGGAAGCTTCCCTGTGAATATCCTTTAGTTCTGCTCGGATAGTCACTGTTAATACATCTATGTGTATAATTCGTTTTTTTTTTTAATTGGATATTGTAACTGCTGTATACCCTGTGTGATCGAACGTATTCGCGTAAAGGTAGTACAGTTACTATAGCTACGTATTAAAACTATTAGGTATTGATATTATTCTTCTATAAAGCCTACTAGTTGTAGCCATCATCAGGTGGAAGACTGAGTTTTTCCTTTATTCTCCTACGAGTGGATTCGCATTATTTCGGGAAACTTGATCTTTACAAACCAATATTTATCCCTTGCATTACTGATTTTACTTTTCTCTTCTGCTTTTTACCATAAGTATAGATTTTTGGTTCACAACACATCGGCAATCCCTTTAATGTCAGTAAAATCTGTAGGCAACGGTGACCAAACATCATCGGCTATTAGGACAAAAACTCTAAAACACGTGCTATTTTTAGCATGGCCTTTGCAGCATAACTGCGGCCTTTCTCGACCTTCGTCTTCCGCTAATTCTTCAATGGTAACCATAAAGCAGGTAAAAGTAACATTTTTCCTTTCTATGCTTACACATGACATAATGTTATGGCATTGTATGAAGTTCGCACGGCCCCGACATTGCTCCGTGGGAGCTGTGTCGATTTTAGATTTGTAGGTTATACGCTTAATAATTGTTGTGTAACGCTCCATAACTGCTGAGAGTGGAAGTAGAGAAAATTATTTGCTTGGGAGTTTCATGCTTTTCTCCGGTCTGCTTGACAACTACGCCTGAAGCTTTGGAATATTCATATACATTTTTAGACGATTTACTGACAGTCAACGCACAGCGGAATCTACTAAACGCAAAATCTGAAATTCGGCATGTATGTTTTTGGGGAGTGAAGGGGAGCACTGAGAGGATTTTTGGATTTTCCCCCCTAAAGTTATAAAAAAGGGGGGGAAATTAAAGAATATTTCATTCTATGTGAGCAAAGCTGTGGAGGAAGCAACTGATAAACCAAGTTATGGAAAGCATTTAATTTTGTTAAAATTAAAACTGTAATAATATGTCGATAAATCATAATTATATTCTTCGTCGGATGCGTTTAAATTTCTTCAATAGGAATTCTTCACAATTATAAATATTGTGGTTAAATATTCCGGAGCAAGATATTTTACCCTTTAAGTTTATAATTTTAATAAAATGGAACGGTTTGATCGTGTTATTTCCCACTGCAAAAATCATGATTGCACTTTGAAATAAATAACCCCATTAATTACGACTGTTTGTCGTCACGCGATGTAAGTCAAAGGGTAACTTTGACCATAGGAATTTAGAGGGTTAGTACCATTTATATGTTAAATGGGGTCAAAATGATCAATTATTGTTTTAACATGGAAATTATCGCTACCATTTGTTTTTTGTAACGATCGACTTTAATTAATAAAATGTAAAATATAGGACAAAGATGCAGTCATAGTGTCTTAAATGTAGGTTTATCATCTGTAAGCGATTGAAGGTATTTAATAATGAAAGCGTCTTAAAAGCAAGAGTGAATAAGCTTTTACAATTTTTAACGCTTTATCGACCAAGTTTTTATATTATTTTAGTCTTGCATTCAGATAGGTGAAAAATATTTGATCTGTCGGGGTCTGTATATCGATAGGATTACCACAGAATAAATATTTTACAATTCTATCTATAATATCTGTCGTAAAACTTAAGTAATAATTCAGTGTAAGTAAGGAGTCGCCGATAGGTTAGATTTATGCTATAAATACATTTCAAACTAATAACCTACCTGAGTTAGTCTCTAAAAGGAGCAAAAAGAAATATAAACGTGTTCGAGTTGCGTTCGAGAACGTACCCTCTAAATTCAAATTCCAAGGGTAACAAAATTAGGAGGGTAAACCGAACCCTCCCAATAACGATTGCACATTTTCAACCTGCGCTTACGCAGGGGTCAACGCAGTAAATCTACCGTAAAATTGCTATTGTTTACAAAACTCATTTTTACCTTTTTCATCGAAATGTCACGCACCAATGGTAATTGGGGAGACAATTTAGTGACTAGAAATAGAAATATTCCACAATTTAACAGAAATTCTATAATTGTAATGTACAATTGCGAAAGCCGTCAAAGGAGGAGTAGAGCCATCTGATAGTAAGTTGTGATCGTCATAATAAGAAAAACTCTAAGGCCGCGTTCAATTGATATTAGTTAAATTCTGGTACTTTTCTACTACTATTCTACTTTTCTATTTTTTTTATAAATCATTGCTTAACTATAATCCCCCCTTTATGGTATAAGTGGTGATGCATCAAGGGTTAAAACGCCCCAAATTAGTAACTGTGTATTCAATCTTACTTTAAAGACACTCACATTAAATTTGGACGAAATCGACGCTACCAATTTATTATAGATCTTTTGAGATACTCATAATAAATGATGAACTAAATTACGACCTTCGACTGTTTCACCTAACCTATGGTCGTACTAGTCATACTTTAACTAATACCCGTCAATTTGGAAAACAGCCTTAAATTTACTAAATTAATAACTAAATGTGAGCGTCTGTACGACTTTAATTAAATAATTATTATAAATTTATTCAGTCCTTGAATAAAGATAAGTTATAAATACGCCAACGAACTTGTCTAAACATGTTTCAAGAACAAAAGTACAGTGACCATGGTTTTGTATTTTGAGAAATGTATCAGTAATTTTTTGTTTCATTTTAATTCACTATATTGAAAGACATTTTACATCGAATTGTGATGTAGGTAGCTAGCTATGAACTTATTAGATATTAAAAACTTAATCTCGTTAGATATGATTAGATATTTAAAACTTAATCTCGTTAAAAGACATTATTGTCTTTATTTAAGTATTTTCAAGTTCTTAGTAATTTTGAGGTAAGTAAGTAAGTGACTAACATCTCACTAAATATTGGTAGAAATAACAAATTTAAAACAAATCTCAGTTTTAGTTCCGCAATTGTCACAACTAATATTTCACACAATTACCTAAGTATTGGTTGAAAATATTTCTAATGCACAAATGTTGCTTGTTGCGAATTTCTTTAAGCAAGTTTGCAACGACAGATTTTATTGTGGTTTGGAAGTTATTGGCAACGGCACTTGTAAATGACAAATTCCAACTCGGTATTGAAAAATAACAACACGGAAAAACTTTTGTTTAAGTGTTTTAAGTTAATGTTTGACGACAACCTACCTTATGATAAGTGGCGATGTAATCTTGGAAGGTTAAATGCACTAATTCAGAGGAAGTTCATTTACTTTTAATTAAACAATCGACTGAAACAGTATTATGAGCGATTAATAAAAAAATATTGGTTAATATATAAATTTTTAACCGACTATAATAAAGGAGGCTCTCAATTTGAATTTTCTTATATATTTGTGTTACTTCGTCTGGTTTTTAAATTACATTAGTTTCTTTTACACTTGTGTCCACTTCTTTAAGGTAGTCTGTTAAAAATTACTTCTAAGTACAATATCTAAAATAATTGCATTTTATCGGAGTGTCAAACTTTTTATCTACACAAAAAAAACAAAAATAATTGTCACCCTACTCGCAATTAATTAAGCGTTGTAAATTTATCTGTTTCAAAATTATCTTGAAGTTCAATGTCAATGTTTTTGCGCTGAGAATCCTTTCGGACGCCATATTGTTGGATTCGGTTGATTATATCTCTTTAAGTGTATGTGGAATGCTTGGTTTTTTAGGTAAGACGTTGACGTGAATACTTGCCACGATTTTCCTTAATATTTGTAGTGGATAGAGCTTGAAAAACTAGTCTCGTGTAGGTATGTCGGGTATAAAATATATTTCAAAACTCATGTAAGTTCTTAAAACGGAGAATGGAACCCTGACCCCATGGAAATAAAAATACAAGCAACTGAGCCACGAGCTATACAAAAAATTTTAGAATTTTACTGAGTATTTCCAAATAACTTTCACGATAAAACGTCTTTACATAAATACCCGAGAATAATTTTAGCGAAATTTTCATACATTAGAACCGCCGCGCCGCCGCAAACATAAATCACATGTTTCCGTTTTGCAAATAAAATGTGTGAGTATTTATTTAAACGGAGCGGTCCCAGGTTCGTGCCCCGGCCGGCTATTGTTTCCCGACCGCGCCCTCGATTTACGAATGTGTAGTATTGTCTATCTTAAATTTTAGTTTTAGCATACTTTCGGTAAATATTTTTGGTTAAATATGCGCATAGAGGAAGTGTATTGTAATTTATTAAGGAAACTATATACACTTATTGTAATAAAACCCGCTATAATTGTTATTTATTAACAGTTAGGAATATTTGTTATAAATGATAATCATTTTTAATGTTATTTATTGATCACAATGAAATATAAATTAATTCCTATTTCTGACTCCACTATTTCAACCGAGTACCTACTTTACCTACTTGCATAATTATATTTTTAATCATTTACAATTTTTTAACTTTTCTAATTTTATTTCGCCTATCACTGTCAATGTGGTTAATATTGATATGCAACGACAGATAATGTTACAATATTATGTATAATATTTTATTGTATTGCATAATAATATGTCTCCATGTTGCATTGTATTGTCTGCATACCTCCGAATATACTTACCTATTTACATTATTATTATATTACAATATTATGATATAGATATTGTAATATAATAATATTGTAGTAAGTAATATTCGGAGATCAGAATATTCGTAGCTCTCGGTTCTACGAGTATACTTATACTATTATCTGCGGCTAGTAACAGACCGCCTTTTGTTTCATATTCAAATGTTGTCACCGCATTTTGTGCTCGCGTTTAAAATATACCAGTATTTTTATTGTTATTGTAGGAAGTTATCTAGAATAAAATATTTCACATATTTCCACATGTATTAGGAAAAAATTGTACTTAGTGCAACTTTCATCTTAATGATTAGATACTTATTATATATTATACTAGCTTCTGCCCGCGGCTTCGCCCGCGTGGAATTCATTTATATCGCAAAACGGTATTTTAATACAAACTTTCATCCCCTATTTCAAGCTTTTAGGGGTTGATTTTTGAAAAAAAAGTAGCCTATGTGTGACTCTAGGTCTTCAACTATTTTCATCCCGAATTTCATCCAAATCGGACCGGTGGTTTAGCCGTGAAAGCGTCACAGACAGATAGACAGACATACAGACAGACTTTCGCATTTATAATATTAGTATGGATTTAACCTATATTGTGTATGCTCAATGAATTAGTTGACATTTCTCTTACACTTTTATTAGGTAATAACCAGGTGATATTTATACCTCACCTTCTAATTAAGCGAAGCGATGTAGGATAAAACTTACAGCAATTTGTAAATTACCTACGGTACTTGTACCATTTTTACCGCCGCATTTTTTATAATAATCAGCAATTATGTTCCGGATCGAAAGGTGTATAGCCGGTTACACTTTTTAAGAGGCGGCCATCCCAGTCCTCAGGGGAAGCAACGTATCTGCAACAGAATTAGAGCAAGAATTCTAGTAACTATTAGGTACTAACATCCACTAACATGACTAACTATCGATAACAGTCCCTGTCCTTGAAATTATTAACAATCTAACCAACTGATATTCTAACACCTTCTGTTACTGGACTAACCATCCTAGTCCGTAAATTGAGTCTTGTTCTATGTCGGTCAAAGTTGTAATGGGCGGCAGCGGAAGGTGGTGCTTCATGATAGTTTGCTATCTTCATTCCATAAAAAAAATACTTAGTCGTCCAGAAATGCAAAGCGTGATGCCAGGTCAAACATACAGACAAAAATTCTAAAAAATTAAATTATTAATAAAATTATTCTTAAACTAATATTTTGGCTTCAAGTGGCCCTATGAAGACCCTTCATATTTTTTTGTGATAATGTCAATATTTTTTTCTCTCTCTCTACAACTAAATTAATTTAATCTAGTTAAGTAGGTTGAATTTAAATTCATCTTAGTGGTGATATTAAATCGATATAAATCGAATTTGAAAAATATTTCGGACTAAGATATCGCACAAGCCGACTGCCCAAGGGTCCTGAGTTCGATTCCTAGCGAGGCAGAAATTTCATTGATGACTTTGAATTTCTGGTTTCGATCTTTGTGTTGTCTGGGTGTGTGTCCTTGTCCTTGTGTTCTCAATGGTATCCAAATACACGACACAGGGAATCCTAGCTTAAAGCTACACTACACTATAGCGTTATAAATGTAAAACACACAATCCACGTTAGTGTAAAACCAACATTGACGACGAACAATGCGAGTTAAAACAATTTAGGCAGGCACCCGTCATGACGTCATGCCAGGGTACAAGGTACAACGGCCATCCCGCACAAAAAGGTTACTAGCGAACAAGGCTGTGAGAATATTCGACAATACAATGCCGCGCTCACACGCGCGCCGCCGCCATCCCGAGATGTGTCTTGAGATATCGATAACTTTGTTTTGACGAATTGTTTATTATACATATTAATATCTTCTTTTCGATTTTTCACCATTTTTAACTAATTATTAGTCTTTCGAAAATTGTAGGTATGCAAAAATCTAATTTGAATGAAAAAACAAACATTTTACGTGTTTATTTAATTTAAATAGGTATACCTACGTATAGTATTACTAGTCTAGGTACTTAATATGAAAATTGTAATAGGAAAAATATGAAAATTATTATAGATTATAACAAGAATGTATGTTTAACGTTTTTCTTATTGTATTTCACGTTTTAAAGTAGTTTTTTAATAAAAAAAATTTACAGGTAGGCTAACTCGTAAGTATAGTCAGTAAGATGAAAATATAGATAAATGTACACGTAGATATACATAAAATTAACAGCAAACTTTGGAATAATAGACAAAGCAAATAATTATGGTATTAAAAATATTACATATGTACCTATAGAAAAAAGAAGTCCCATTAAGTATAACATTTTGTAAGTTTTCATTGGGTTTATAAAACATTAACATTACATTTGAATCTAACAAAGATACAAAAGAGGTCAATGATATTTCCTTAAAAAATATTTAATGAAGTTAATGACAATAGTTAATACAATTAACGGGTTTATCGTCGCACCGATCGCGCCACATTGTTAGCGTGTGCGATGTTTTCTCACGGACTATTCACACGTATATCGTATACAATTTTATCGTATGCTCACCTTAGTGTGCTATTTAATTATACGTATTATACAGTATAAAATGTTTGATGAAGGAAATCCGTTTGATATAAGATTTTAAACTTAGGTATATCATCGCGGACACGTTTTAAGTTCAAACGGGTACATACGATTTTGATTAATTTAGCGAGTCGCAAAAGTCGCAAGTGAGAGATATTCGATACTAATATTTCAAGCCACTTGCGTAGAAATATCGGTAAAACAATTCAAAATAGAGATTAAAAATTCTTTGATAAAATTAATTTCTAACACTAATAGTAATTGGCATTGGAGAGTCCTCTTTATCTTTCTCTATCTCATTAAATAGAAAGATTTTATATTTATCTAGTTATAAGTGCATTTATTCAAAGTAAAACAACAGCTGTTCTTTACACGCTAAATGTAGTTTCAATAAAAACACCATAATGACGTAATGACGTGGGAAAGACGTCACATCTTCACACCCATACCATTAGGCAGCAAGTAGTGGATTTATTTGTTAAAAAAGGTATCAAAATTCAAGGGTTGACATCGAAAGTAATTTTGGTTAAGTTAAAAATAAAGCTAAGGATGTCTAGTTGGTGTCTATAAATTGATGTTCTATTGATGTGTTAAGAAATTTACTTAATGAAAATAGTGGACACCTGACTATTTTAGCAGAGGGTATTAATAACGTTAGTTGGTCAATTCGTTGGTTTGAGGACTATTGCCGGAATCCGTTGGTGATAGTTATAAGTTCTGTTAGGTGTTATTTGTAATAATCCAGTAATAGTTTGTAAGATTCTTGCTCTAATTCGGTCACAGATGTGTTGAGAACACTTCAATTAAATTATTTACCTATCACAGCCTGACGATGAAATGACATAAAATTTAACAAAATAAAGCAATAATTATATTTTTTGTTACAGATCAAAATGGTGAACCTCAGATTGAAAATCCGGAAAAAAGTTTGGTGAAACGTAAAACAACTAACTTTTCCAACGATGTGACAATAACACGTAATAGGACAAACTCAAAGTTTAGTAACACCCAAAAATACTCCACAAATTCTCTTTTAGGGTAAAGTTTCACAAGTGCCAATAATAGTGCAAATCGACCACAGATTAAATAAAAAACAGAACTGCCAACCAACGAACTTGCAACGATTACGTGCCAGTTGAAAGTGTTATAAATAGTTTAGAACTGTCAAAATAAATTATTATTAATATTAATTATCGAAATTCGTGTCAGTTGACAAGTGATGCTGTAAAGTTTTTATAATGGATCTGCATGCTCCACCGTTGGTTGTGCATGCTTACGAACCTCATGCGCCGTTGTTGGAGGTAGAGGGCCTGGATCCTCACAGTCCTCAGCAGAAGGTCCTCGGTCATGGACCAACGATCCAGAGCTTGGAGATACTCAACAGTGATCATCGGAATGGAGGTAATCTTACTTTATTTTATTATATAAAATATAAATAATTTGTTGCTTGTATTTTGTTACGCCACCGTTTTAAATTGAGGGTAGCTATCAGATGAATTTTATATGAAATATTAAGTCATAACCACAATGAATTTAAGACGAAAAATTTTTAATCGTGGCGTTAAAAAAAGTAAAATCACGATTTCCGTATTGTTATACTAACGCAAATAATTGATAAATTGGAAAGTTTGTGATTAATATTTTTTCCGTAATAATTGAATTTATTAATTGAATATTTGTAATATATTTTTTACTTTATTATATTTTATTAAGAGCAGCAACGTCAAACTTTTTTTGTCATTTATGGTAAACATTTAAACTGTTTTATAAAACTAATAAAACAGTAAATAAAATATACAATAATATACATAAAAATTTACACATATTTACACAAATTAACATCAAAGTAAAATCATGCTGTATATCTACGCAGTTGTTTTAAATCAGATAAGTGACAAGTGAATAAGAAAGTTAACAGACGTTTTTATGTTCTACGCTCATTAATCTAATAAAATGTGATTGTCTTATGACTTGTATAAAACAAGCTGAGCATTAGCATATAGCACATGATACACTTTGATTTTATTATATCATTATAATCTGTAACAAGTCGAAGGCGTAGGATGTAAGTACCATAAAACTCTAAATTATAGTAGATAATGTATTAATAACACTCTCATAAAACGCACACTGTTATTCCATGTTTAAAATTACATAATATTATATGATTTTCTGAAGTCAACATTTGTGATCCAAATCGACCAATTCAAAAACTTTACTGGGCAAAAGGGACCGCGGAATCGAGAAAAAGTCGAAATAAATTAAACATGTAATAATTTCATACTGCGTTTTATGAGTAAGATAATAATAAATCTAAGTACAAATGTGTGTGTCGAGAGCAGATGTGTTTGACCTGACGTAGAGTACGACTTTACAGATGAGCAGTACCACGCGCACAGCAGCAACCAGAGTGGGGATGGTGAGTTACCATACATATTTTAAAAACACACAAATGGTTAAAAAACTGATTATATTAATTAACAGCTAATTAACATCTTAATGTAATCACAGTATATTGAAGTCTCCTGTAACAAGCTTTTGCTGTTTAGAATTGATATTTTGCGAAGGTTAGATAACGTAAGTCCTACTTTCTTAACTATTTGACCGATGCAGTATAATTTAACATTCACTTATTCCTTCTATTTATATTTGTTCTATTTATATTCCTTTTATTTCTTATTTACTGAACCTTACGTTAGTAATAGAATAATAGGCGGAATTAATGCTCCGCGCATTTTTTGCCAATCAACCTTAGGGCAGTGGGAAAATGAATATACTTATCCATAAAATTAATATTATTGAAATGTCGTATCTCAATATATTGTAGGGATGAAAATTGCATGTCAATTTGTAGTAGGCAGCCTTAATGAGGGTCGCCGTTTTTGTGCTCACCAGTTGGCGTCACTGGCGAGTGAGGTCCTGCTGTCAAAGCCCGCCCATACATAAAGAGTGACAATTCAGACAAGTGACATTCAGACAAGTGAGAAGTGACAGACAGACCTCACTCTCCACTAGCGCCTCTAGCGGCGAATTCACACGCTTTTACCCTCATTGCAATTAAATGCAATGCAATTTTGTGAATGACCTGTCGTATTATTGTTAGCTCTATGGCCCTACTACGCTGCAATAGACACGAACTTTTTTATTATTTAAGGGAATGTCTATACCTTCATTAACTATCACTTTGGATAAGAAATATCGTGACGAGAAATCTGAGTAAAAAGTAACAAATTAGGGAAACTCGAAAATTGTTTCGGGTTATGTAACTGTTATATTATTCTTTCTATAAATAGTAAATATAATCATTTTTGACGTTTTATACTACGCAATGTTTTATATAATTAAATTTAAGGTTGTAAGCTAATATTTTTATAACTAATTTTAGATTCTAACATCATTCTGTTAAAATTATAGGTAGTTATAACTACATAGCTAGGATTAACGCAACCCGCACACGGCTGAGAGTGTATTTTAAAGAAAGTACACGACCTACTTAGATCCTAAAGTATTGTTCCCCGTATATTATTTACGAATATAATACCTACTTCGGATTAGGTAAAACTACTAAGCTACTACAACAGTATTTCGACAATAGGCAAAGGTGTGAAATTGGCATAAATTATTTTAAGTTTTATTGCAACTTATTAATAGAGTCACGAACAATATTGCTATATTAGAAAATTTAATTGAAATCTTTGAAATTTAGATTAATGTTTAGTTTTTTTAGAATAACTATTTTTTTGTTTTCTTAGCTGAGCCTATCTGACTAACTATTCGTTGGAATATTTGTTGGATTAGTTATAAAATAGGTATCTTTATATCGGACTTCCTAGATATTTTATAACATCCGGAGCGTAATCCTATATTATAACTAGCTGACCCGGCAAACGTTGTTTTGCCAAAAAATGTTAAGGATGAACAACCCTTATCACTTAGGGGTATGAAAAATAGATAGTAGCCGATTCTCAGACCTACTGAATATGCGTATAAAATTTGGTAAAAATTGGTAAAGCCGTTTCGGAGGAGTAAGGTAACTAACATTGTGACACGAGAATTTTATACAGGGTGTCCCGTAACGAATGGATAATACGGCACCTACATGTAGAGGGCACCATGCCGGTTCAGATAAACAAATGTTATGTTCAGTAAAAGTCCTTCCGTTTCCGAGATATTCGACATTTTCAACATTTTCAAAATTGTTCCACCCTTCGCCATTCTTTTTGGCGCCAGGACTATAAATGAAGACATTTTTTGGATCTGTTTTTTGGATAGTATTCCTGGATAGATGTGCTATCGAATGTCTTCAATTATTTTTATAACCAAAGCAAAGTTTTTTTATAAATTAAGATTTAATACCAACTTAACGTTTTTTCATATTTCATTCTTGACTTTTACTCTGCCGTGGTTAAAAAAAAATGTATGGTGGCTTGAATACCAATTTCAAAAAAAACTAGCCCGTTTCACTCAGATTCTGAAATGGTATGTTACAGGGTATAATCTACCTTTAGATTTGAAATTATTTTCTTTTAAAACGAGGTAGAGCCCATTTTTATGATACTAAAATTTAATTCCAAAATTTGGTTTGTTACCTTAATGAGCTTCAAAATCATCCAAATTCACTTGACTGTCCCTTATTTGTCAAGAGAGCAAAACATGTGCTCTAATTTAAGAGGTTTGAGCTTATTTTACTTCATTACCTACTTAATACTAAAACCCCTTGAAATGTTACTTTCAGCAAATAAATAAAGCAATCAAATGATAATTTCCGTTGATTTTTAACTGACTTCAAAAACAGGAGGAGGTTTTCAATTCGTATCATGTGTTTTTTCTTATGTGTGTTACCTCAGAACTTCGTACTGAGTGAACCGATATCGATAATTCTTTTGCCATTCGAAAAATAGAGACTGCTGTCTGATCCCTGGTACCTAGTGCCTGTCATGTGGTCCGTTATAAATTTGAGCGCCACCTGGCGAGTGGTTTTTGAGTTATCTCGATTTTAAATTATTTCGATTATTTTTTAGTTAATAGTTATTTTTAATGAGTGTTCAAAGGTTATTTGCTCTTTTCGCTATTAGAGGGTAAGAGGCTATTTGCTCTCTTTATTCTAGTGGTACCAGAGTTACCAGACTTAGTCATATTCTAGTGGTATAAGGCTTCAAAATTATTATTTTGACCAATAATCGTGAATCAAGAGAATTTGAATGGTTTTGAAGCTTTTTTAAGGTAACAAACCAATAAACTTGTAGTATCATAATATGGGGTCTACCTCCTTTTCAAAGAAAATAATTCAAAATCTAAAGGTGGATTATACCCTGTAACATACTATTTCGAAATCTGGGTTAAATGGGCTAGTTTTTTTTGAAATTGGTATTCAAGCCACCATACATTTTTTTTTAACCACGGCAGAGTAAAAGTCAAGAATGAAATATGAAAAAACGTTAAGTTGGTATTAAATCTTAATTTATAAAAAAACTTTGCTTTGGTTATAAAAATAATTGAAGACATTCGATTGCACATCTATCCAGGAATACTATCCAAAAAACAGATCCAAAAAATGTCTTCATTTATAGTCCTGGCGCCAAAAAGAATGGCGAAGGGTGGAACAATTTTGAAAATGTTGAAAATGTCGAATATCTCGGAAACGGAAGGACTTTTACTGAACATAACATTTGTTTATCTGAACCGGCATGGTGCCCTCTACACGTAGGTGCCGTATTATCCATTCGTTACGGGACACCCTGTATATAAGATAACAGCATAATTAACTAAAACCATACGACAAATTATTCCTGTTTTCTAATTAACGCTCACACGCAAACGCTAGATTGTTTTGCGGAAGGCACACAAACGTACAAGTATGACTGGTTAAAAATTTACCTGTCTGTTGGATTTCTCTCTGGTCGAGAATCGAGTCAGGACCTTTTTGATCGGCAGGACAGTCTTCGGCACTACCAAAGCTACAGAACGATTGTCGATTCGGATAACAGTAGGTATTACAACATAAATGTATAATATCACAATGTACCAGGGCAACATAAAAGTATAAGCTACATAGCCCTGATTCATTGAATGAAGACAACATCGTAAGATAACTTTAGAATTGAATATCGTTTAAAAACAATTTAATACCGTTCAGCACAGTAGCCGATTAGATGATAGATAAACCATAAGACCTCAAATCTTAATAAAACAAGATGAGATTGGTCGCAGTACTGATGACTAAGAGATATCGCTGATACACGTATAAGTGAGGAAAAGGTGTGGTATGTCTATAGGCGGACTTGCGCGGAACGGAAAGCGAGCTATTATCGGTTATCGTGAATTTAATTCTATTAAATAAAAATTTCACTCATTTTTTGCTCCTTTCATTTTACTCATTTTCGATCAATTAATTCTTCATAATTTTTATGTTAACAGTCAGCTTGGAATTTTTAATATGGTAAGTTATTTTAATAATAATTTATAGCTTTATGGCTTATGGTAGTGTCAAGGCATGCGCTTGTGCTCATTACTGAGGAGGCCCAGAGCATACGGAGTCAGGTTAGTGGCTCATCAATAGTCAGGATGGTAATGGTCTCCGTGGCTTAACATTCATTATTTATCACCCATCCTTTTATCGAACATGCGCAGTTGCTTAACTCAGCCGTAAAATGTCAAATAGATTTTTTTTATATAAAGCTATCATACGTATAATTATTCATGTATCTAATAAATACTAAACATACTATATTCCGTGTATTGTAAAAAACTTTAATAATTCAATGTTTCTAACGCCTTACATCAGTCTCTCCAGACGTACTTGGTGAATGTCCATAGGCCATAAGTTTATTTTTTGTTTGTTTAAGAGATAACGTCATGTAAATAAAGTTATAGTTGACTCCCGCGGACACTCTACCCCTACACGATTCGACAGAACTGGAGCCACAGACCGCCGCCGGCCCAACTAATTTCACACCGATTTAGTCAAGTGTACTCGCACAAAAAACGCCCCATTCACTCGCCCGACTACTCGCTCGAGAACGTGGCTTCGAGTTTTTGAATGAATTTATATTTAGATCGAAACATGTGGAGAGAGCTATGTCCACCTTTTTTGGTGACGGTAGAAAGTGATCGCTTAAAATCGATATCATTTGGTCTTGATAGTGAATTTGCGTTTATTATAATGATGTTTATTATTAGGTGTAATGACTGGTAAAAGTTAGCAGTACATTAAAACACTGCAACGCTCATTTTTACTTGGGTGTTCTGTTGTACTTAGATATATTTATGACTGCAGCACTTTTTGAGGCATTTTAGGATTTTATGCAAGCATAGTGTATTTTAAAAGTCATAAAATAATTTTAGTTATTTAATTTAATTTTTAATAATTAAGATTATATCTACATAATGATATCATTACTGATAGTGATAATTTATTATTATGATCAATTTAATATAATCTCTATTTTAATAATGTTATTTATTATACATATAAATGCATTGACTGAGAAATGTCTGCTTAATATATTACATGGGATTTATTAAATAAACTCCTCTGACATCCAGTCATAATAACTACAAAGGTACTTTTGTCCTAACAAATTTTATTTTGGAAATAAAGTGTTGGTCCTGTGACTTTGGAATTGTTACCTCTACATTACTGAAATCTATTAATTGATAAGTTTTTTTTTATTTCTTATGGTTATATTTGTAGTTTGGTGCTTGTTTTTTTTTGAATATTTTATTGGTTTACGCTGAGAAAGTTATTGTCTTGGTAACTCAGTCAACATGTTTGGTTTGTTTTGCCGATGCTTTTATTATCTTTCGTACTATCTATTACTTAGAAAAATTATAATTTATGGATTATAAGTATTATTATCTATATAAGGATATAAGTATTTATGGATTATAAGTATTATTATCTATGGAATTATAATCATTTAGCATTTTACGGTTTATAAGCAAATCCGACCATTTAATTCGACCTAGCTTTAACATGTCCAAATAAGCTTTTCATCCACATTCTAAAACCTTTTCTTTATAAACTGTCGCATATTTCTTAAACATTTCTGTAGACGAGTCACTAATCAGGATTAAGTCACTTTATAAATTATCATCATCATTCATCTAACTACCAGCCTCTTTATGTCCGAATCACCAACTTAAACCAAATATACCAACCACAAACTGAACAAAAGTTTACTGCAACTTACGCAAGCCATATTGATTGACTTTTTTTTGTCTTATATTTAATTAAGTTCCATTTAATTTAAGTTTATTATATAATCCATGGCAACTTTGGCCACTTGTTTACTATCAGACAGCTCTTCTTATTTGTCGATTTGTTATCATTATTGTGGTACATTTTTCTTGTTAAGTTCTAAACTCAAATTTTTCTTGAAAATGACAAAAAAATCGTTTGTTGCTATACCTAAAATTACTTGCAGGCCTGAATAAACCGGTGATAGATTACTTATTAAGTGTATCGATGACCTACATGATAATAAGCACCCAAATGATTCGAGTTTGAGTTTGAGGTTGACTGTTATCGTGAACCTATAACCGAGAGTGCCCTTCTCGCGCCGACTTCTGGTCACGTAACGTTTTTTGCGCCCTCAGCTGGGCATTTCGCTTTCGATGCGCGTGATTGACAACGTAACGTGATTCACTAAAATCATTGACGGCGGAGGTGGAACTGTCTTGGAACTCGTCTTCGGGTTTTAATACAGTTTAGGTACATTTCTAGGCCTTGGTGCATATTGAATATTATCTAACCCGGCACACGCCATTCTGCAACATATATTGTTAAGTAGACGACAAAACCATTCAAACCAACAAATAAACTCTTCCGCTTTATGTTATTAGTGTATATTTCTTAATATTAGACCTAAAAGTTAGTTTTTTTAATCAAAGGTAATTATTGATTTACATGATGACCAGGATGATAATATGCAAGATGAAGAACATGAACAAGATTCTTATAACCAAATGACTCTGAAGGTCAATTCGGATATTCTATATAAGATTTAAATAGATTAATTAATATGTTAACAGAGCAATATTTTATCCTTTCTTTCTTACGTGCTGGCGATTTGTGCCTTTAGTGTGTTAAAGATTTTTAATTGAAATTGCTCTGCCGCAATCGCATTGCAATGCTTAGCGACTTTGGGCTTTGGGCTTAATTAATTCTTAATTATAACGCTAATTATTATAACAAAACATTTTGAGTGCCTGTAAAAGATACGTCAACTCAGTTTCAGTCTATAACATTTTGGAACACTTTCACAACTTCACAATGCTTCTTTAAATCTGTATTTAATTTGACCTACATCACCATAAACTTTGCCTACTCCCTTCTTCAAGCATTTGAATTCCTATAAAAAGTAAAATTAAAATCGTAGGTATGTTACCAACGAAACTAGTTTTGATACCTTCACCCTTTCCCGAAATATTTCATATTAAAAAGATAAAACTGGGAAAGAAAGTTCCGTGCACGTATCTATATTTTATACACAAAACCGATATACTAATTATCAAAAACTCCTCAAGTTTTGATGACAATACATGAATTAAACACTAGATCTTTGCACAAGACTCCTCACTCCTCCGCCCGTCTCAAAAAGAAATAAACCCTCGTGTGTAATGGAACTGGCGCAATTCCCAAGGAAGTGGCTGCGGTCGGGTGTCGGTTACCACGCTCTCCAGATAGGTACGTGTTTGCTCGTTATCTTTGATAAAGATATTGGTTTTTATATCATGTATATCTGTGGAGTCAAACCTACTTGATTGATTGAACCTACCTGCTTGATTAATTTTTGATAAATTATATTCGAATATTTTTATAAGCTGTATTTAATCCTATTTTATTTAAAAGTGCCTTCGTCCTGGGCCCCAATTCTGCTAATTTATAACGCTTCAATAGTGTCTCGATTGAATTGTTTGCCACATTTTGTATTCAAAATTGAAGAGTTTGACACATTTTTGGCACGTTTCGTATACAGAATTGAATAGATCGACACATTTTGGTACGTTCTGTGTACAAATTTAAATAGTTTTCGACGCTATTTCGGCACATTCCGTAAACAAAATGTGGCAGACTATTCAATCGAGATACTATTGAAGTGTTATAAATTAGCAGAATTGGGGCCCTGGTGTGCCTATTATTTACAGAATTTGAGTGTATTTTTTATTAGTAGGTACCTATAGTACATTACAATGAAAAAGACAAAGTTCAATAGTTCCTAACGCTATTTAGATACTTCTAGATAATTCTAATTAGTTTTAATTTTAAACTTCAAACTGATTTGAAATCAAAGATCCTTTTTGGTTTCAGTGAGTAAATCCCAACTAAGTAAAGAAACTAACATCTTCACATACCATCAACGTTATAAAGTTTAATTTTGTTCAATAATTGAATATGTAAGAGGAGTGGATCGCGGGGTGGTTCCGGGCGGAACTAATCGCGATGACTGGCGACCTACCAACAGGTTGGTTTGTGAGAATCGGTTTCTGTATGCCGCGGAAGGGGTTGGATACTATCATGGAGTTTGTTTATTTTTTATTTTCCGGTTATATTTTGGATGGATCGATAGAGTATAAGAAAATAGTTGATAATTTTAACAAGAACAAGAAAACAAAACAATCATCCCATCGCCATCATCTTTGGGGACATCATCATGGGGACCCTTAGCTTCATATAGAAGGACATTTAATAACTAGGTTACGAGTTTAACGGTAAAGAATTGGGCCTCCTACTCGGGGTGTCCTGTTTCGAATCACAGGGCACGCCCTTCTGACTTTTCTGAGTAATGTGCGATATATAAAATTAAATGTCATTCGCTGTAACGTTGAAGGAAAAGGAACATCTCGAAAAGCTCAAAGGTGTGCGAAGTCCGCCAATGCGCATTTTGCCAGCGTGGTGCACTATGGCCTTAACCTTCTCATAGGTAAGAGACACGCGCTCAATTGTGGGCCATGATGGGTTGAGATTGAGATAGATTTTTAAGTTGGTTTGATACCTAAGGTTTAACACTACCTACTCACGTCATTACAACGTTAGTTACAAAATAGTCCCACATTAGGATTCACTAAGTCATAAATGCCACGGACACACAAAGACAAGATCACTTAAACCAAGAATAAAATTTTAAGTCGTAATTATAAACTGCCTCGGCGAGAATCGAACCAAGGACTCCTCGAACGCAAGAACAAGAAGAACCTGCAAGAACGCTCTACCAGTTCTCGAAAAGCAGTCACGGTAGCGTTTTCAGGCCTCCAGGTGTATCTTATTATAATCGATTAAGTATTATCAAATGGCATTTTGCGCACCTCTGGTAATAAATTAATAGTACAGCTACAAGTAGTACTTATAGTATTTCAAATTCACCAATAGATGGCGCTAGTGTTACTAAACACAAAAATCAAAATATTACTTAGAACTTTTTACATCAAGCCGGATGTGTTTACCACAAAACGCCTAGATCAAAACTATTACAACTTGATTGTTTACAATACAAACGTTGTTAAAACACACACAAACAAAGCGTCATTGAAAGAGACAGATATATTTCAGCCCGTTCCACTCGATTACACCGCCTTGGTTCCAAATTTTGACAGCTCACGCACCAATGAGATCACATTGCTTGCGCATTCTAAATCTCCAGTGCGTTCCTTAATGACGTAAGTTCAAGTTTGTGTTACATAGATTTAAACCTTATGTGAATTGAATGAGCTATATTTTTGGCTGAATTCAAAGTCCTTGTGTTTACTTTTGATTTGGCTAAGAAGTTTGTGTCAGATTTGTGATAATTATATGCGCCGTAAGTTGTGGATATTAGAACTCATTTTAATTTATCAAGCTGATTCAAGACGCTTGTAATCAAATTGTAATATGAAGCAATAATGCTGCTTGAATTTTACACTATATTATGTAAGAATTAAGGTATAATTTAGTCTGATTGCTAATAATTACTTAGGCTTAGCGTGATAGGGCTATAAACTTTTTAATTAAAGAACTTGTTTTTCAACTTCCTAAAACAGAATGTTCAATCGGGTAAGATTTAAGTAAGTAGGCGGTTTTAGGCTGTAACGTAGTTTCATTGGATAATAGTTTTAGTTTTAGGTAATATTAATATTGACTATATTGTTTATAATATTATTAATTAGCAAAGTACTGAATGAATAATTAATTACCATTTGACTTAGGAGCTTCTCTGAATAGTGCTTATTATTTTATTAAATTATTTATTTTTGTAACATTATACCTGCCTATAGGGCTAGGTAATATTATTATATAATATATAATACTATTATTACCTAAGGGTAATTACCTAGGTATGTAGGTACTTACCTACTTACGTATCTACTATGTATTTACGAAAGAATTGTAAGTTTACTAAGTTGCCTGTCAAGTGAAGGGTTCCACGTTCCAGATTCGGTTTCAAATTTAACCAGAGATTTGTAAAATTGGCGTTTTTAAGAAAATAGGTAAAGTTATAAAGTAGGTACCTACTTCACTTAAGTACTCGAATGTTTAGTGCTTCAGCAAAATAATTTATGAACTACACATAGGTACCTACTTGACGACCCGAATGGCGCAATGGTTAACATGCCGTTCGCTGTTCCGAGGGTCCTGGGTTCGATTCCCAGCGAGGCGGAAATTTGAATGATGAATTTAAATTTCCGTTCTCGGTCTGGGTGTGTGTCCTTGTCTTGTGTGTTGTCCAAGGCACCCACGACCCACGACACAGGGAATCCTAGTGTGGGGCTTTGAGTGTGAAGCGTTATTTATTATTTATTATTATATACTTCGTAGGTACTTACCTAGGTACCTACCTACCTAACTTCCTATATTCTTACATACCTAATAGATATTACCTATTTCTCTATAATCGAAAGTTATGCAATGATAGCCTAGTGGTTAAGAATTCGGCCTCCTATTTAGAGGGCCCGCGGCCCGGGTTCGAATCCCAGGGCACGCACCTTTGACTTTTCGGAGTTATGTGGGTTTAAAGCATTTAAATGTCACTTCGGAAAACTCAAGGTGTGTGTAGTCTGCCAATCTGCATTTAGCCAGCGTGGTAAACTATGATGGCCTTAACGTAAGAGACCCGTGCTCAATAGTGGGCCATGATGGATTGAGATGATGACGAATCGAAAATTATCAATGCTCGGACTAAGATAAATTTAATAGGTAGGTGCTACTTACCAACTATTAACGTAAAAAGCTAAGAACCTTCACGTGAAGCCCTGCCCAGCAGTGGGACAAAGGCAGAATATCTAACCAATGCTATTACCAACCATTTATCAATTAAACTGATAGATTATCTAATGAACCGTCCCGCCATACATCAATCGATACAGTAATCTTGTCAAAATGCGTGCTCGAGCTATCTGTTATAGCTTACAATGGAACGGCTACATAGACTGGGAACTTGGGAAAGTGTGAGGTGCGTTGCGTTGTGTTAACGTTGCGTCGCCGCGTCGTCTTGGGGACTATGATCTGTCATGGTAAGCGTTGCGTCGATGTAATTCGCCATATACACGCCAAGGTTATTAGTATGTAAAAATACGAAATGACAGCACTGCTAAGGCGCAACGCTGATACAACGCACCGTGAGGAGTTACTCTAACGTGACCATTTTTTTCTATCAAAGCGGAAAACAATTTCTGTTCAAAAAGTTGACTTAGTATCACGAGCACGACTAAACGGTTAAGGAAAAGACGTCGGCATCGTTGGAGAACTTTTTTGGTAAGTAGGTACCTTTTCCACCGGATGGTAATTAAAAATTATCACGCGTCCATTAAGTATATTATTGGCAAGTGCCAAGTAAACAGGTATATACTACTCAGCCACAGTTTGATCTAAAGATGGCCATGCATAATTGTAGGCTTTTCCAGGCTACCAAATCTACCTAAATCTACACACTTTAACCAAATGTTCTCAAGTCCAAAGCTTACCCATTTATATCTATACCGCGCTACATAACGGAATCCCTGATGGAAGCAATTTGTCAAACAAGTCTCCAATAATGTGATTTTGCTTTGTGACATACGATCATACACCTGATTATGCGATGAGTAACTATAGCTTAACTATAATAAAACTATCAGGCTATCTGTAGGTACGTAAATATTGAGAAACAAAGATGCATTTCAGTTAGCATGGACGTTGTCTATGCTTATTTTATTTGTATGGACACACGACTATAATATCTTATTTGGAAACTCGAATATCTGATCTATTTTTACACCGAATATTCCGTATACGAGAACAACATGACATGACATGTTTATCATCGTAACCATAAATATCTTCACTCGTCAAAGACTCCCTTGTCAAAGAACCGTCTCAATGCCAAGAATCCTGTTAACTTTGATGATCTAATGTCTAGATTGAGCGTCGCCCTACAATGAAAACAAAAAACAAGGCAACAATATCAAGCATGTATGCCTGCAGGCGATGTTTTACACGTTCGTCTATGTGTGCGTGATCAATGATACAACAAAAATTGTGGCTAACGGTTGGCCACAATTTTTTGACGCGTTTGCGCGGATTCGATTTTCCATCTAGACATTAGATCATCAAAGCTGTTAATATACATCACCTGATCACATAGATATCATCGGATGGTTTATCAGCTCGATAAACAGCTTCCTACTAAACCCACTACCGGAATGGTCACGTATATTAATTGATAATCAAATCTTGGACCTCTTGCTCTACAAGTAGAGCAGCTACATACTGGACTATTACTAACTACTGATCTATCTAGATTTTAGTAAGTCATTAAAAATATTGCACAGATATCAAAGAATAAAGAAAATTCAATGGACGTTTTCTCCGGAAATGACAACATTAAATTAATTTATTTCCCCTAGCTCTACCTATCTGCAGCCAAATATTTAAATGTCAATTGTCAATAGAAGTTTCAATGTTATCAAAACTTCTACTTCGACTTTTATATGCCTTTGAAATTAAAATTATTACCTTTTGTAATCCTAAAAAATAAGTTTATCGAAGCGAGTGTTATCTAGTAAAAATAATTTGTAATATCAATATCGCTAATCTTATCAGACGAGTGACAAGGATAGCAATATAAATAAGGAAGGGATGCGACAACGCGTTCGGATATCGCGTACTAAAGATTTTGTCTCGAATTTTTTAGTTATTTATTTGCGGATATTTTACTTTATTTTTCAATTTTGTTAAAATTGATTTGATTAAAATATTTACGTAGATATAAATTCATTACTGCAAGTTTGAAATGTACTTTCGTCTGGGTCGTTGATTGATAAACTAAATAGACTTTTTTCCATATTACCTACATAGGTGCTTAGGTATGTAAAATGAGAAAATAAACTTTAGTTTTTGCTGGCCAACCAGTAAGTGGGCATGGGTTTTTTTATGATAATGGAGTCCTTTTTACTATAGCATATAAAAATATGATTCTAAGGAAGGCACTTACTTCCATTAGGTCACGTTCTCACGGCAGTCCAGTTTTGCAGGAAGTCTTTTATTTGAGGATCCTGCAAATTAAAATACCTGACACAGATGAGTAGTTTGCATCCTGCTCTAAAGTATGCAGTACAGTACATGAATTTAGTCACGATATATGATGGATCTTGTCATAAGTATACTAAGTATACTAAGTATACTAAGGCTGGAACGACAGGTTTGTAGTGACGTGTTATTATATTATTCGACAGGTGAGCTTTTTACTCTATCCAACAAACGTTATGTAGGTAGGTACATGTGATTGGTAGTTGAACCCTTTTATTACTAAACAAGGTCTTTAAAATATTTTATTTAACTATTTCCGCTACGATTTCATTAGGTACGTGTGCTATTCGGTAAATAAATAAACCTTATCTTCATAGGTTTGTAAAAAATATAATAATTATAAAATGTGATTTAATTTTTTTAACTGTAGGTACCTAGATACTAAAACATAATCTATTTTAATGTAGGTAGTTAATATTTCAGTCACGGGCTACAGATAACGTACTAGATACCTACCCCTCATAGCAGTTAAATCGGATAATATTTCGTATAAAAATATTTTACCACACGATCAAAAAAAATGTTCTGTATACTCATCTCAATCTTATTTCATCTCGCCAGCCTAGAGGGGTAGTATCCGGGCGCGTCCCGTCGTGACACGTGCCACAGAGGGTGTTTTGGTCCCGCGCCGCACGGACCGCCATTTCGCCGCGCGCCAATTTCAAATTTCGAATCGCGAATCGAACGCGTTGCTTTTTATAATGCGTTCTCAAAGTGGCCATGAAATTGTGTTTTTAAGTTAATCTGTGCTGTGTGAAGTTCGGTGCGTTTTTTTTTACGTTGAAGTGGATGTCACGGTTTTGGAGATGAGAACGAAATGTTTCAGTGTAGTCTTCTTCGGTTTTCGTTAAAATAAAGCTCAATCTATCAGTGATATTGGTATTTATAAGTCTCTATAATAATATTGCATGACATTATGTAATATAGACAAGCCTATTAATTAGACACGTTGTAAGACTACCTAAAAAACTGCTCGGACTAAAGTACTAAGAAAGATCTGAGAAATTACGTGAAAATATTTTGTACGCATACCTACCTATCAATGCCTATCAATAAAATCAGAAAACTCATTCACAAAAATTAACTTCGGAACTAAATTAAGTCACTCTAATGAGGTACCTATGCAATATTAGGCCATATCACTTGAAATGAATACGATATTAATAAAACACTTAATGAAACATAGTTACAAGGACAAAATAAACATCTTATCAAAATGTGCAATATGCTGTCTTATCGTTGAAAAGGGATTTCTTCCAGACAACCTATACCTAAATACGTAGGTACAATAATTTAGCGGAAAGGGAAAATAAATACCTACTTAATATCATTGCGAAGAAACGAAAATAGTAGGTAACTTAAGTAAATAACAATATTTTTTACACCGAAAAACGAAATCATGAGACTTGAATATCTGTATTTGCTGTTCGGATAAAGTAATGTAACATTATCAAAAACCAGAGAGCTCGCTACATCCTTGACTCCATACCAATCTCTGCAGCTCTCATAATTACCTACCTAGTATTCCTTAAAACATTCACCACGACGCGACGCTCAATATTTCCATTCCCAAAGCGAAATAAACGAGATAAAACCAATAAAAAAGCTTCAGAGGTTTAAAACATTTTTTATCACTTTAATTTACAAATAAAATTGATTATTACTATTTAAAATTATACCTGCAGGCTGTGCTTTGGTCTTACCATTTTGGTTTAACCAATTCTAAATAACGTTCTAGTTTAGATAACAGGCGTTTTCTGTTATCGTTTTCTGTTTATCAATGGCAAAAAGTTACTAAGAAATTAATTCTGTATTCTCTGTCATTACATAAAGTATTATATAAGAAGTAGCTTACAATTAAATCTTTGTAAGTGTGTAGTATAAAATAGGAAGTTAAGTACAACCTTTATATAAACTGACACAGGGAGAAACAAGTGCAAATGGACAGAGTAATATATAAAACAGATACGTAAGTTAATACGCCGTGTAATTCTAATACCGACTAAATAAGAAACCCGGTGTCAAGTAGCGTCCGTGTGAACGGGTATCATACAACTTCTGATTGCGGGCGTTTCATATAAAGGTTTTGGTTTTAAACGTGAATACATAAACGTTGTTTTTTATGTATTTAAAGTAGTTAATGAATGAAGAAAATTCTTTCATTCATTCATTCACTTCCGCTGCCGCTCATTTCAACTGCAAACTCAAATCGGGACTAGGATAGTTAATCAGCAATGATGTATAAATAGACGTCATTGTTAATCAGTAAGTAGAGGGTGTTTTAACAACTTTAGTAGGTTATTTCGTTAGTAAGTCTTAATATTGGGAAATTAGGAGATAAATCGTAGATAGTAGAATTCTGAGTAGGACATATTAGAAAAAAAACTGAACATAATACGTAGGGGTATTTACTTACGTAATAAAGAGAAAAACTATTATTTTTATAATTTTTATTACTTATGTACACACAACAGAGTACTTATAATACAGAAATTACATTTAATAATGTAAGAATAATGTTAGAATCGGTCTGAGTTAAATTAAGCAGTTTCTTTTTATAGATAGGTAGGTGGGTACCTAAGTTTTCCAATATGCTTAGGAATTTTCAATTATATCATCTCTCGTTTCATTGAAAAAGATTTCTTGATCATGTTTATCCAAGATGTGTAAAATGTCAATCTGCACAAGACCAGCGTGATCATGAAAATAAATAAGGCTTACGTAGGTATTAAGTAGTTATATCTACGTTCTTCCTTTTTTATCAGTCGTCTTTCTGGCCGGCAATACATCAGTGATGCTTAAGGCTGTACTCCTAAGAACTAGGGTAGGTATCCGTAAAGTATCATACTTATATATTTTTTTTAACTCCGTGACACGTAGGTGGCCATGCCAAGAAGGCACTTCTTATCCTTTTCTCGAAAAACTCATCGCATTTTCAAACCTGCATGATTAGCTCAAAATAAGCCTCTAGATTTTCTTCTCCTCTCAAGTTTTTAAGTAGACCTATACCTACTTAATACTTCGCAGATTTTCCCTAACCTACTTACCTATGTGGTACTCACTTCCAAGAGTTAAAAGTATTTTAATGAAAAAAAAAGAATTCCCTTCTTACATTTTGCTCAAAACATAGAGTTTTTAGAGTTAAGGCCAGTAGAATCAGAACTGGCTCATTTCGAAACGTTTTTATCGAGATCATAATAATAATATATATAGACTTTTTATTTCTTTATACCTATGTACATATTTGAATGTATTATTCTACCAATGATATTATTCTCCATTTTTATTCAGTGCCGCAAAATAACGAAAATAAAATCAAGAAACTTTGCATTGCTTCAAAATGTCAGACCCAAAGATAAGAAAGATATTAGTATTTTTTACATACAATTATTTTAATTTCCTTCAAATCTAATATATCAATCCTATCCCTATTGTTTTGCCTTCGTGTTACTCAAAATATACAGATTTTCCTATGATGTTTTTTCACCGAAGCAAGCCCTAATTATAAATCTTAAATCGCAAATGAATATTGCAAATTAATTGTGCTTGTAAGAATATTCATTCTTACATGTTTCATACATTCATACATGTTTAAATATCTTGGCTATCACTATGATTCCTATACCTGAGTTACCGAGAATATGGAATTGCCACTCATTGGAAAAACCATACTAATTGCCTTCCTTCACAGTTCAATTTAACTTGTAAGCACAATTTAGATACGGCATTTTTAATTCTCACCGTCAATCTGCAATATATCTTAATCACAGGGGCGGAAAGCTGGCATTTTTTATAGTATTAAGATACCTAGCAAACGAGCATGCAGCACCACCCTTCCGCTGCCGCCCATAACAACTGTGACCGACCTAGAACTAGACTCAAAGGGACTAGAATGGTTAGTCCAGTTAGTAGATGGTGTTAGAATATTAGTTGGTTAGTTTGAATTAAAATGAGTTCCACATCGTAGGCGAACGAAGTATATAAACAGTGGCAGTAGGTAGATTACTTCCAGTATTTTCAAGTTTCCTAAAGACCCATGCATAGTGAAGCCCTCATAACTTGCATACAGGAACAAATAGGGCTCTGATTCTGATAATTTATAAATGCCTCAATGGCGTTTCGATTGAATAGTTTGACACATTCCGTGTACAAAATTTAATAGTTTGATACATTTTTGACACATTTCGTATACAGAATTGAATAGTTTGACACATTTTGGCACTTTACGTATCCAAAATTGAATAGTTTTCGACACATTTTTGACACATTCCATACACAAAATGTGTCAAACTATTCAATAGAGACACTATTGAGACGATAAAAATTTGCAGAATTAGGGCGCAGGATTTATGTAAGAATAGATTGTAAAATAAAAGAAAGAATAACTGTATGCGGTTGTCATTCACTTTTAATAGTCACTTCATAGATACGTGTTTCGCAGATTTGCCCATTTTACATTTCTTGGAACAACCAAACATTTACCAAAAATCAAAGTTAGATTTATCAATACCTAGTCACGTACTTAATCAATTTTCTTAGAAATCATAATAAATTAATTGGCAGTGAGCATTTGAGCTATATCTAAATATTACTTGCTAAGTAGGTAGTAGTATTTCTATTGCGTAATTAGTACCTAATTGTTTTAATATCAATTGTATTCTGCTTAGAAGGGCTTATTGCCACCATCTTATTCCTAAAGGATATAACTCATCTGTGGCTTTATTAAAATTACAAGGTCTATTACTTATTACAAGGTCTAACTGGTCTATTACTAAACACAACTCGGTTAGTGACTGGCTAACACTAACCATCTCTGCCAGAATCTTCATAAGTTCTGACGAACTGAAGTGAACGAAACTAGTCCCGATTTAAATCTTGTTCTGTCAAAGCTAGCAAAGAGGGTGGTTTTGCATGCTCACTTATAATCTTAAATCCATAAAAATATCTCCTACCTAAATTATGATTTAGGTAATAAAACAATATCTAAATACAAACTAAAACACAGTAGGTAATCCGTACCCTCTTGCTTTATGCCATACCTAATCATCAGAAAATTTACTGTATTGTTAAGATCACAAAATGTTAAAATCTCTTTTACCTTACTTGTTCCTTTCATTCATATTATATAACTCAGTAATCACACAGTAGGTATTCATAAACAGTATACTTAATTAATACATAATTATTTCGTCATAGCAAGAAAACCATCGCTCAAGTTACCCGCTTGCAGTGAGTCCAGTACCTCTAACAACTGTCAAATGTCTTAGGTAAATGACATTAAGTTTCGTAATTAAAACAATAAAATCCCACGCGTTCAAGCATCTTGAATGACGGTAACTGATCCTCTTGTTACAATCCATCGGTCTGAACGACCGGACCGTAAAATATACCTCAAAATGGACACCAAGCCATCTGTGTCCAACCATCTCGCGAACGATTAAGACGTTTATTTAGAAAAGGGAATCAATCGGTAGTCAGTTTAATGATTCGCGAGTGTTTTAAACGTGATGAAGGAGTGTATCATGTGTGTATCATGTTTTTTTTTCGTGATGTGATGTGCTGTATTTATGTATGATTTTAATGCGTGTTAATGTTTCGTTTCAAAGTTATTAGTATTGTGTAAGGAATTAAATTTGAAGTTTGAGTTCTACTTTTGTGCAATGAATGTTCGAAAAGCGTATTTATCTATTCATATTACTTACAGAACTGCATCGAAATATTTCTACAAAAAACAAGCCCATATTTTAAATATTTTAATACAAATCTTCCCAAAACTTGTACCTAGCTACAGATGATAGGTAGGTACTTGTAGTATCATCAATTTTCCTGTCAGTTGTGCAATATGTAGCATTTAGGTACAAAACTCTAAAATCCCAGCTCTAAGAATTGTTAACTCTATCCACCTAATCGGATGAGATTTAGAATTTGATAACTGGCTACAATTCATTACCTAATGGCCCACTATTTGATAACTAATGTGACATAATTTTCCATATTTCTCTCAAAAATTATACATTAAAAATTCACCACTAGACCATGTAAGACCTATCAACAAGCTTTCATCAAATTCTACGGTATCCTGATTAAAAACAATAAATATCAATAACAGGAAACACTCTATCGTCCAATCAATTCCCGACAAGAAATTAAGTAGGTATAACCAAAATTACATAACTTCCTCATCAAGCGCCAACCATTCAAAGCCAGTATTCTCACGAGAAAGGGCTTATAGACCCACCTGCCTCTGTCCAACCGGAAAAACAATGTTCAAACAGCGGAAAATCGTCCAAAAACCGGCAAAATTAAACGAATCGGCCTTACATCGGCCAATCATGGATAGCTTGATTTTACGCAGGTTTCACGCCGATGACGTTATCATCATTAGGGGATCATCTAAAGTGTCTCCGGATAGGACAAATTCATTTCCTGGTTTCATATTGTATTACAATTGAAAATGGGGTTCAGGACGTGTTCTATATCACTACGATAAAGAAGGCATTTTAAATCGTTAAAAATAAAATCATAAATTTCTACCTTTTCTAAAGGATTTTTCAGTCTCTTCTTGTCATTCGACTTCAATTATACTTCAACCAACACTTATGTAGGTTGGTAGGTACGTTGAATCAATTTTTGCCTAAATGTCATGATAGACCCTATTCATTAATATAAATGAAAGCGAAAATTGAGTTATTATACATTTTCATATCAAATGTGGCCACTAAAACTTTGTTACAAAACAAAAAAAAATGTTAACATCTAGGTACTTAATTCAGTTAATCATTGAATATTATTTTAGATATTATTTAAGTATGCACCTACGATTTCAATCCATTTATAATTATAACGTTAGAAAATAGTGCATCCACTTCAACGACTCAATGAGAAATAGGTAATTTATCATTAAATCATGTGTATTTTAAGGAAAATCTTTTAAAATTTCACAGAAAATGTTTTGCACTCCTGTAACAGTTCAATAATTTGAATAAAGAAACAATGATATCGTTTTAACAATAAAACAACAAAGCATCAATATGCTTGTCAACCTACAATGACATCCACCGCGTTCTTTTTTCAAACTTTAAAAATGTGTTATCATTGTGATGTTTGGGACTTGTAAAGTTGTAAGCTAAAGACAAAGTTCAAATGGGATTATACAGAGTGTATTAAAATCGAAAAGTGTTTTTTTTGTTGATTCGGAAGTGTGTGGTTTTTATCTGGTGATAGTGGAGTGCAAAGCTGGAGGGCCAGAGTAAGGCGACGTTCGCGGCCCTATTCGGGCTGCGGGCCGGAGTGGATCTCTCCGCTGCCTACAGATACAACCAGAATATGATGGAATATTATACTTGTAAGTTTTTATTTTGTAAGTTAGCTAAGCATGCGTATTACGAAAAAATCACAGTGCCACGCGATTGGTGCCTATGTGTAGCTATGACCGCAAGTGGTGAATTTCTTGTTCGGTTGCGGGCTTTGGAAGGCATGTAGCAGATGTTGGAATTGCGGCGGCATAGAAACTTCAGATGATATTGATAGTTTCTAAACCCAAGTCCGTCAAGTTTTATCACTTAATTGGGTAAATCACATAACTAAGTAAGTATAGAGACCTAACCTTTAAAATTTTATCATCTGTAGACCACAACGCCGATAGCAAGTTTTCCCGAGATACTCGTTCATTTCGCGGAAATTAAATGTTTTTAAACTCAACTCTATGTATAACTTTATGTTTTAAATTAACTTTATATATACTTAACTCAACTTATTACGGGCTACGATGACTTTTAAGGTAGGTATAATAAGATTTACCTAGTCAATTTATCTGACTATCAGAGTTGATCATAGAGTGAAGAGATGTAGAGGTAGGTAAAATTACCTGTGATTAACAAATCCTGTGTCAAAAATACAGAGATGACTACCTTACATTTAAAACGATTTAGTAGGCTTAGACACGAATTAATCAACCATCATATAAGTAGATACCTACATATAAAAACACATAGTTACTCTTGCCTAAACTTGAACACCTAACCTATTTACCGTCTCAATTACCCAGTCGCGTCCCATCCCATAAGCCGAATAAAAACCTTCCATTATGCAAAAACAACGCGCCCGATCCATAACGAGATTATCATAACGCCGACAGACATAAAAACCACATACAATCTATAAAATACCATCACAGCACATCTGCGACCGTGATTTCATAAAGCACCCGAAAAATTCCCTCCGAAAACGATCGTTAAAACCGGCCAATCAGCGCGGAGATTTGGAGTGAGTTTTCGCGCGGGAGGGCCAACGGAGCTTTCTGATTGGCTGGTTGACCGAGGCGGGGCGCTGTTGTAGTGTGCGTTACGTGTATTATGTTCCGTTTCGCGGGCATGCGTGGTTCGGAGGCTGTTTCTACATGCGTAAGGCAAATTGAGATGAAACATGGCGGTTCTCGCTTCTATTTTAAGGATAACGAAGTTTACCTACGTGAATTTGTTGTGTACCTAAGACTGTTCTAGAGATCTAGAGCGTTCGTTTCTGTCTAGATTTGATTTATGACGACGTTTTGTGAAACTATGGAATTAGGTATATTACACTGTTTGATTTCATTAATCTATGTCGCGTTAGGTATTCATATTCAATTGTTTAACTCCTAGTGGTAAAACTTCTCTAAGATGGATTTAAGCTACATTCATAGGTCGGTAGATATTAGCCTTAAAAGTAAGTTAATTACGATCCCCGCTGATGGTATCTAATCTTGTTTATAGCCTGGTTACTAATTAATTAACTTAAAAAGATAACTAGATACATTTTAAACTAGATAGTTAGGCATACCTACCTAAAACCTATGACTCATAGGAGGATTTAGGTATGTCGAGTTGTTGATTGTTATCATCGCAATCTTTTGGCAACCGTGGCCCCTTCACGTCCAACCATGATTCATCGGTTCGTCTCCATCCATCCTGAAATCAAAGTCTACCTGCCTCGTGTGCCTATGCCTACTTCTCAATTTCATGTAACCGTTGTTATGATTAGTTGTAAAATCTGTTTCCTCCCCGAGGACATTACGACTTATTTACTTAGGAGGACTTACTGAAGACCAGATAGGTAAGGCTTTCGTCTGATCTAAAATCAGAACTTAAGTGAAGATAAATTATTGTGGTTGGGTACCATTGACATTAAAAGCTCAAGATATCTTATTAGTATTAATATACCTTATTACGTCCTTATCTACTGAAAAAATATTTTGACTGATCGATTTCTCTTTTCTTTTCTCATTTCAATGATTTTTAAAAGATTTGCCTGAGTTTCCTTATGCTAATTAAAAAAAAACAGTTTAGCTGATATAAATACCTGTCTACATTTTTTCTACATGGAGACATTAAGTTCTTGTTTTATTTCAATTGGTTCATAATTTTGATTTTGAGTGTAGATAATAAAGTGTAGGTTCCGAATAACAGTGACAGCAGCAAGGTACCTATGCACTTATACTAATCTATAATTAAATATGTATTATTAGCACCAATTCGTCGGAAACAATCAAAAATGTTTTTTTTGTCCGTTCCAAAAAAAACTTCATCAAATCCACAATAGAAACGTGATTTAAAACTACTTCCTGGTCGGCATTTAAAACCTGACTCATAGCATAGATCACGTTAAAATGATTCTCTGAACAATGGCGTAGGTACGGATGGACCTACCTACATACATTATGTATCAAGACGCCGCGCCTTAGAAGTGAATGACATTCACATTACAAACATGGCGCTACATTAAACAAACTACAACTTACATCTTATTCAAAACGAGATAAGGTTTAAAACGGAACGTGCAAAAGGAAATGACAGCAAACGTACGAGTGCCGTAACCCGAGACAAATTACATACACACAAAGGTTTCATATATCACGACGCACACACGCGTAGTAAGCTTACGCTAAACGTGTTGCGCACACGTCGATCCGCGCGTCCTGATTGGCTCGTGAACTGCGCGGGCGCATATATCACGTACGATCTTCGTTGAACCAGTTGCGAGTAATTGTGGAGATTTTAGAAAGGTGGTTGGTTCGGTCTGTTGAAATAGGACCAGTTCAGTACGTTGCGTGGTACCAATTCTCATACGTTATGTAAAATGTTCGTTAATAACTCCCTATCTGCATAATTTATCTACGTTTTAAAATATATTTACGTTTTATTAAGGATTTATTATCACATTTTAATAGCTTCCTGTAAGTGGGGTTTTTGAACTGCGCGTCGAGCTGCCTGTAACCATATTGATTGTAACAAATAATTGACTATATTGTATCGCAGGAAAAAAATTGTCGAAATCAGTTTGTTAGTCAGTTTGTCTGTTTATGCATAGGTTTGCCCTGATGTGACAGATTTAAACAATCGTTTCTAGAAATTTTGTTTGTCAATTTGTCTGGCTATCTATGCGTTGGTTGTGCGTTGACCTGATCTTTTTTTTACTATCTTTCTCCCTGTGACTTCGCCGGCTTGTACGGCTTGTACCTATGTTTTTTAGTTTATCCCCTTTTTATCTCTTATCATAGTGTTCCCCTGAACTCACCAAGGAACATGACGTATTCCACAACTTCTTGGGATAAAATTTTTTTTTCAAAGAAAGAAAACTATATACTTATATTCCCTGTTTAACATTAGTGACATTGCTTATTCTTAAATTTATTACAAGCTGCAACGTAAATCTATTTACTCGACGTTTGAATTTCAATAATTTCTCTCAACCTTTTTAACGAACTTCGAAGAATGATGCATTGAATAAATCAAATCCTTTTGCGAATGAATCTTATTTCGATTGTTGCGTTGATACCGGTTTGATATGAATCAGCCTTTCATAACATAATACATCGGTACGCAATATTATGGATAGTAGCGCAACAGTATTTCCCAGTACGCTGCGTCGATGTTGGTCGTTGATATATTATGTTTTCCTCATCAAAACGATGATAGCAGATTTACATTCTTTCATTACATTGAATCCGCGTTCGATTTTGAATTATTTTAATTGCATCCCACACAAATCCAAAATTTCTCACCCTGAGATTACTGAGGTATCTATCTACACTGCACCTTTAAAATGCCGTAGGTAAGTAAAGAACATGGGCGAAAATTTTTTTTTACTTTTTGTAGCGTCTTAAAACGTCATTTATACCAAAGTAATTTAATATTTTTTTGCATATTTTATCAATAATGTCTGTACGCGTCTTACTCAGCGTTAAATTTGTCTCTGAGCACGGGCAATAAATATATTTTTAGCGGGGAGTGTCAATTCTCAGTGATTTAGGTATCTCAATTAAGTACTAAGGGACAAGACAGTAGGTACCTACTTATCCTACTAATATTATAAATGCGAAAGTTTGTAAGGATGTATGTGAGTGTGTGTGTGGGTTTGTTACTCTTTCACGCAAAAACTACTGAACGGATTTTCATGAAACTTTGCAGTAATATAGCTTAGACATCGGAATAACATAATTTGTTAAAATTTATAGAGATTTTTGAAGGGACTGGTTTCCCGAAGCGAAGCGAGGGCGGATTTACTAGTACTCCAAATTAAGATAAATTGATTTTCATTCATCTTGTAGTTACGAAAGTAGTTATTAATAACTTTAGCCTTTATACTTTTCTCAGTAAAAAGCTGTTGGAATCTGAAAGCGCTTATAATTATTACCTACGTACCTTCCTACATTCTGACTTCTTCTTCAAAACAATTTAATCGAATCTCAACTTACCCAGTGTAGCTACCTATAGGCAGCCTTTAGGTATGAGTTTGAGTAGAGATGGGAGTACTAGTATAATCACTGTCTATTTGAAAATAATTCTGATAAACATCTTTAATTTAGTCTTTTCTAATGTAGAAACAAAAAACGTTGAAACAATTTTTAATAGCTAACACATACTTTTTTTAAAGTTTACTCCACGAATTATACAGTAAATCCGTATGTTGGAGCAGAGGAACCGAATTACCATACTCACCGGATGCGCGCCCGCCGTCATTGCCGCCATCTTGCTTTTAGTTCAAAAAAGGAACCAGTTTTTATTGTTGCCATTATGTTTTTTATTATTATACTGTTGTTCTGTTATTCTGTTTGATATTTTTAATTCTTTTTTTAAATTGTAACGTTGATTATGTAACGATTTTTTTGTTCAAAAGGATTGCGTTACACTCAGAATGATTATATTTTTACATGTTTTGAGGGTACCTAGTGTTAAATAATTTGTACCCACGTATGTCGGTATGTTAGGTATCTTTTTTCAGAATCATTAAATTTGTTACTTAAAAATAAATATGTAAATTCGGTAGTCTCATGTTTCACACTTCTTTTTCTGCACTCCTTGGTCGTCAGCGCATTGATCCTTATACTGTCTTTGATGTCACTGAGTGGTAACTACCTACCATTCAATAGCTAATTTATTTTTGCGGGTTACTCAGGCAAAAAAATGTTATTAGTGAGATTAATCTTATGTATTTAGATTGTTGGTTGAATGTACGTACCCTTGGAGAATTGATATTACGATTAAAGGTAAGAGATAGGGTTGTAAGCAGATTAAAATAGAATTGCATTCTCCTAGCATAAACCTAGGGTCATTGGTCTGCATTCCTATGTCCTATAATTAATTCAGTCTCCGACGATCCCATACAAAAACCATGGAGGCATGGGTGCGCGGCGACCGTGACGAGGGGTATGGTGTTCGTCCTTGACTGCTTGGTAACGTTGAAACTCGTGAATTGTTACGGAGAAATTGGTAGAGATTTTTTTTTGCTAATAGAACTTTTTAGTTTTTGGTTTAGTCGCAGTGTGTGAAATTGAAAGTTTACGTAGTAACGTAGAGTTCTGTAATTGTAAGTATTTTCATTTTATTTTTAAGATCGTAATTATAATTTTTGTATCTACTACTGAATGTAGAGTTTGAAACTTCAAGACGAGCTTTAAGTTTTTCAAGCTTTTTTATCTGATACTTAACAACTTTTATGCAGAGTTTGGTAGGGTTACAATAACACATCTTTTTCCGGAAATACATGTTTTTCGTTAATAATACCTATATGTACATAGAATTTGTTTCCTAAGGTTTTTGTAAATAATAAAAGTTGGTGTAAGTACTCGACCTTAACATACTCAGTTGGGTATCAAAACAGATTTCAAAATCAGAGTTTTGAGTGGACACAGTGGATATAAATAGGTATCTAATAGTAATCTATACATCTTCCGTAGCTTTCAGCTTCGGTTATGTGTTGTACCCAAAGACAGCGACAGTGTGCATGAGTAGGTACTTTATTAATCGCTTATCTGCTAATATTTTATTCGTTAAGAAATAAAAAATATTTAACATAATTTTATTTATTGGCCAATTACAAATATTTTTATGGCATGTTTGAAAATTCATTGATCTGCAAAAGAGCAAAAAAAAACTAAGGAACGATCACTAAATTCGATTAGCAAACGCGATTGACAAAAGGCGAGCCGCGAAAGTCACAGTCTATTCGCAGGGTCGACAAATCACGCCATTCGAAATTCAAATTTGAAATGCCCCACAGGAAGCGCGGCCGGAAGGCCTCCCCTCTCGTTTCAAATTGGACGAGGATGTCCATTCGCTTTTTAACTTTTAAATTTGTGGCCACAGATAAAATTGAGTTTTTGAATTTCGAGCGCGGATGTGGCGGAAGTTGTAATAATAATGTTGATAGTAGTCGTATTATTTTGTAATTGGAATTGGGGAATGTTTTAAATATTTTGCGGAACAATTATTTTTATGAATATTGAACGAGACTTTTGTTGTAATGCGCGCACTGTTAATTGCCGCAAAATATTAATGTAATTACGCATTTTACCTTTTTTATTTAAAGGTATGAAATTACTATACGAAGCTATTTATTTATTTATTATTTATTACACTTTATTGTACACCATAGTAATAAATAAGAAGACTATGCTATAATTAACATAAGTAGTGCACAAAAGGCGATCTTATCGCTCAATAGCGATTTCTTCCAGATAACCTTTGGGAAGATGGCAAAGGGAAAAAATAAGAAATGTTATTTAGGTAATAGAGTTTTATGATTGATTGATACAATTTTTTTGATTCTTGTTTCAGTAAACAGTACCGTGTCTGTTTTACCTATAGGTAGGTAGTGTATCCAACATTTTGCAACTTTGGAAAGTTAATAACTGACAGATGACCGTATTTAAAAAGTATTTTTTTACTTATTTGTCAATTATAATGAAATACTAGTCGTGCCCGCGACTTCGTTCGTGCATAGGAGTTTTTCCCGCGTGAATCCCGATCCCCCGGGAATTTCGGGATAAAAAGTAGCCTATATGTTACTCCACAATCTCCTCTATCTACCAGTGAAAGTCCCATAAAAGTCCGCTCCGCCGTTTCTGAGATTAGCGTGTACAAACACACAGATATACAGACATACAGATATACAGACAAACAGACAAAATTTAAAAACATTGTTTTGGATTTCTTAGCATGTATAAAGGCCCCCCCGTTATAAATTTTCAAATATATTTTCCACGTACAGAGCGATCAGTTACAATTTTATTATATTTATTATGTATAGAATCTATAGATAGAAGATAGATATGTACGAGTAGGTTGCATTAGTTTTTTTATTTGACGCCATTTTCAAAAAAGAAAAATCATACAAATAATCAACATTAATTATATTAAACCAAAAACGAAAAAAAAACTATTTTTCAGCAATTTAACTTTTAATAGCATAATTTTAAACAAAAAAAGTAAAACGACTTACCGTTTCTTTCTGCATAATTTGTAGACGAGTAGGTATAATCTGTAAGACCGGGAGGATACACCTGCAACGTTTTCCCGCGTCCCCACTTCCGGTGCGCCATCTTGTCCGCCATTACGCTTAATTACTACGGAACAACTAACAAGGGCGCTTCAGTTCCTGCTACCTTGTTTTTGCTGGGCTCGAATATCTATTGTGTAATATCATTAGTTGAGAATAGCATATTCTTCTCAATCTCTGTTTTATTTTGAAAGGTCCTGGAAAGTTAATGTACAATAAATTTAGTACCTACTTACTTACCTATCCACATAGTGGTATGTTATTGGGTTCAGCGCAAAGTATTTAATTTGCAATCGAAGATGTTCTAATAGTCTTACAACGATCTTTTGGCGTGTGGGTGAGAGAGACAGTGCCTTACAGTTTGCCTTACCTGTTTAAGTGTTTTTAGCGCCTTTCATTTAAGGCAAACTGTAAGGCACTGTCTCTGTCACCCACGCGCCAAAAGATCCATGTACGACTGTACAAATGTTATGTGAGAATTTATTTGACAGCAGACAAACTATAAAATCCATCTGCTCTCTTGTGTCTATAATGGTATCCGCGAGACAAGGTCTACGATCCAACAAACTTACTTTTAACATTACACCTACCTCTTCTTGGCATCTAAAGAATAAAACTGTCTGATTTGAGAAAGGTAACCCCAAATGTAACATTCCCATGGACTACACCCGGAAAATTATTAAACGTGAATCTGTAAACTGTAAACTAAAATAAACTTTTTAGCTATTGCTTGAAAAAATAAGTAGGTAATAAAGCTTAATAGTGAAAACCACATGGAAATCGGTTGAACCGTTTCTGCGAATAGCGACAAATTGACAAAAATTCAAATGAGGCAAAAATTGTAAAAATCATTATTTTGTGATGTGTTGCAATCATAAAGATCACAATAATATTATGTAGGGTTTTTTGATAGACCTTTCTTTAATGTACGTATAGACAGATCAGTTACAGATTAATCCCTTACATAAGTATATTCCTACCCGCTTCCGAAACAATTCAACAATAAATTCAATTAAAATAAAAACACTAAATGTTACGTTTTTCAGTCACAGCGTTTACACAAAAACCATAAAACACACGCTATTCGTTTCGGCCGGTAACAACTACAATATTTTTGGTGTTCTTAAGTAAGCTAAGCTAAGCTACAACCCACTAATGGCCCACTATTTTGAGCACGGGTCTCTCCTCATTACTGAGGAGGCCTAGAGCATAATCCACCACGCTGCTCCAATACGGGTTGGTGGAGGGGTTAGTGGCCAACCCTGTGTCGAAAGTTTTCAAGCCGCCCAAAGGCCTCCGACATGGCTTAACGACTGCTATCAATCGATAACAACCGGGACCGACGGTTTTACGTGCCCTCCGAAGCACGGAAGCGCTCAAGAAATTTTTGCCACTAGCAGTCACCCATCCGACTACAGACCGCGCCCGCTGTTACTTAACTTTATCGATCGCTTAGGATCGACGCAAGCCGCCGGGCTATGAGCGCTTCTTCTTCGCGTTCTTAAGTACCTAGTGACCACTTACCATTAATTGAAATATCTGCTCATTTGTCGCCTCTTAACATTTATTGCGTCCTATTGATGAAAAAATCGATGTGGTCGTCATTGTCATCATCATCGCAAGCCACAATTGTCTCGATGCTGGACACTCACTCCTCACACATTGTGAGGGAAGAAACCATAGTCCAAGCCATAGGCCAAGTGCGATCAGCGCACTTCACACATCTTTGAGAACATTATGGAGAACTAGTAAACTCGTCCTTGCTTCGCTTCGGGGAACCAGCCCCAGACTTATAGGATGGTGTCCTAAGTTGTGCTTATGATGCAACTTTTCCCTATTCCTCGGTGACTCCTGTTTTACATGTTGACCTCGCTATGATCCTATATCACTTGACAACTGCTATCACACCAGGTCTTTTCACGCAATGAAAGAGTTACCCAAAGATGCATGGAATTAATGCCACATTAAATAAGCGAATTAGCTTTAATTTTACTAGCTTGTCATACGCACCAGGTAACTATAAACTTGCAGATATAAAAAAAATACTACACATTTTAATTAATATGTATTAATAATGTCTTTTCACAATTACTATCATATTTGTATAAACATCTCTAAAATGCACCAGGAGAACATAAAATTACGGAACACAGAGATTATCTACGAGCTCTACCACCTCACAAAAGACCTATCTTTTTCATAGGTATATAAAATTCCCGGATATTTTCATCATTCTATCTCTCATAAACGTATGACAATCTCTGGGATGTACCAGGAGAGCATAAGTTCGCGGATATCAAAACAAACAGCCGGGCGGGTATCGATTCGGGCGAGGGGCGTGACCGATCGATGCGGCGTCACGCCTCGTGCCCCCCTCCGAGAAAGTGTGCCCGTCTTGGGCTCGCGAATATCTTCGAGATTGCGATTTTGGGTGTGAATGACCTTATGGTTCTTAAGGATAAGTACTAGGTGGTTGGAGGGTCCTGCGTTATTATTGGGCCGGAAGGGTGTGGTCGAGATATAAAAATATATTTTCTTTGTAAAGCTTTCTTAGATAATAGGTTAGAAGCTCGATGATTCCCAATTATGTAGCATGTATCAGCTCAACAGACTTTACGGACTTTAATACGTAAGCTTTGGTATTTCTTGCCCTATTTGAGAGGTTTCCTTGCTGCTTAAGCCATGCCACGCCAATAGGAATAGAAGTAGCGTATTTCTTGTCAAATCTAGGAATCCACAATCTTCATAGTAATATGGAAAAATTACATCCTTATTGGCTGCCAGGTATATCATGTGGCGTATGGAACCCATATCTAGCCATACAAGCATTATCCCAAGCGGATTTTGTGCTTTTCTCTCAGTAGCAGATTCTATCTATCTATCTATAAGCCTATCGAAGTCCACTGCTAGACATAGGCCTCCCCTAATTGGCGCCACTCCGACCGGTCCTGAGCCCTGAATCCAACGGTTTCCCGCTGTCTTCTTCTGGTCATCAGTCCACCTTGTCGGGGGGCGTCCCATGCTCCTTTTACCAAGACGTAGCAGTAGCAGATTAATCTACGTAATACTAATATCATAAATTGCGAAAGTCTGTGTATGTCTGTCTGTGACGCTTTCACGACTAAACCACCTGGACTGATTTTGATGATTTTTTTTAGACTAACATTTCAAGGTGCAAGGACAAACATAGGCTAATTTTTTTTTCAAAAAACAACCCCTAAGAGGCCGAAATAGGTAATGAAAATGAAAAAAAATATTCCACGCCAGCGAAGCTGCAGGCGTATAGCTAGTAATAAATAAATTTTCACAAAACTTGAGCACTAAAGCTTTAAGTTTTATCAATAGACTTAGGGTAATTTCAGTCCCTAAGCTGAAGCTGAGTTGCTTAACAGACTCTACATTTTTCAAATCTCGTTAGCTACTAACCTACATGCCATAAAAAAGACTAGTACATCTACGTACAGTTTCGTTAACTTTAATTCCGATCTGTCTCACTGTATCTTGTGCTTCGTAGACGAACTTTCTAATTTTTTTTTCAAAAGTGTCATTCTTTGCTTACAAGTAGCGATTTTACACATCCACTGAACACTTGATTATATAAAATACCATCATTATCGTCATCGGAACTAAAGCAATATGAAAAATTCAAATCCGTAGAGTAAGTAGAAGTTGTTCTAATTCATCTTAAAATCAAACTTATACTCAAACATTACACCTTGCAAGTTAAATAAAATCTATAGAAATGAATACAACCGACTCTACATAGCCAACTATGCAGTCCGTAGTTGTAACGTATGCGCAACATATTTCCGCATTGATTATGCAACAAATGTTATGTTTACTTAACATCTACGGAATCTACCTGCGTTTACTTAGATAGATTATTCATTACAAGTAGTCTGACTGCGAACTTTATTTAAAGCTGTTTTATATTTGGCACTAAGCAGGTTTTTCTAACCAAAGTTGGCAATAAATCTGTCTAATTTAATTACCTACATATATGGTAACATAAAATATAAAGTCTGCCTCTTCGTATCTTTCAAAGAAATTGAACAAACAAGAACAAAAACAGAGGCGACCTTTTCTCTGCATTGTGATTTCTTGCAAGAAATTGCTAAGTATGTTAGTCTTGCGCATCACAAAAACACTACTAAATTACTTAAATCTGATGCAACTTTCACATTTCTATTGCTAGAGGTGTAACTTAAAAACTAGTATACGTTTCATCTTAACACACTTACTTATTTATATCTCAGGTTATATGTATAAATAAGTACTTATATGTTGCAGGACAACATTTGCCGGGTCAGTTAAACCTTGATTTAAAAATAAATAAAAAAAACAAAAATATGTGATATCCGGTTGTCAATTCATCCGACAACAGTACTGTAAAAGTGCACAAGCAATGAGCCGTGATCGGCCGTGAACCGGGTATTGATCTCGCCCGGATTATCCTACCGTGATACGGGCATCGATCGGATACCCGGCGTTGCGCATCCGAGACGAAACCTGTTACCCGGATATGAAAGTCACGAAACCAAAACATCTGATAATATGAAACAAATGATTGCGTGTGTTGCGTGTTGTGTGAGTGTGTGACTGTGAGTTCTTTGAGTATATGTGACCTAAAATTCATCAGGATTGAACTTAGGTGTTTGGATATCTCATTAGTTTGTCCGGGCCTTAGAAATCTTATTAGTTTGCCTAAGATTCGCTTCGAAAAACTTGAAAATCCACCAAAATATTTATCTTTATATGAATCCTTTACATCTCCCACAGTGGTCGTAGCGCTGTGATCGCCTATTGGATTGCGCCCTAAGAATCCTTTACATCTCTCATAGTACTAAAGAGGTGGTCATACCGTTGTGATCGCTTTTTAGAACGCGCTCTAAGAATCCTTTACATCTCTCACAGTACTAACGAAGTGGTCATACCGTTATGATAGCTAATTGGAACGCTACCTAAAAATCCTTCATATCTCCCACAGTATTAACGACGTGATCGTACCGTTGTGATCGCCTATTAGAACGCGTCCTAAGAATAATTACATCTCCCTAAGAATCCTTTACATCTCCCAAATAACTAACGAGGCGGTCATTCCAGGTCATGGTGGTGTGAACCAGCTCGGCGGAGTGTTCGTAAACGGCAGACCGCTGCCGGACGTGGTGCGGCAGAGGATCGTGGAGCTGGCGCACAGCGGAGTGAGACCCTGCGACATCAGTCGGCAGCTCAGGGTCTCGCATGGATGTGTCTCCAAGATACTTTCTAGGTATGTTTTTTACTAGGTTCATCTTTCGTTTTATGTATTGGTTTGCGTGAAGTGGTCGTACTTACTGTTTTTTTATAACTTTTTGATTTATTATTTAGCTGCGAAATTTACGGAGGTTTATATAGTTATAATGATTCCCTCTCTTGAAAAGGAATTACGAATATATAAATTTAGTAGGTTTTAGAGTCTTATCGATTGCAGACTTTATATTATGGCTTTGATAACATCAAGACATGCACAATTTAATATAATTATCGTCCAAAAATAGGCACCTTAGTGCCTTAGATCGAAGATGTTTGAGTAGTATAAAGAAGTTTAACAAACTAGTAACAACTGAATTAACTACAGATAAACAGATTTACTGGCTATTACGGAACTCTACACTGTGACTGCGCGTGCTCCGAAACACATTTAGTCAAGTTTTCTACACAACTATACTTTGTAATCGTTGGTACTATGACAACCATCTCATTAAAGATTAAAACTATTATAACACAACCAAAAACACCATTAAGGTACGATTACAGACGTGAGCTATGCTTTTGGGAAATCAGTCGTGCGTTGTCGCGCGAGATAATTCGTCTTACTGCAACGGAAAAAATACCTTATCTTAACAAAATACAGTTTAAAATAGATCGTTATACAGGTACAGTTAGCAAGAACAATGGTAAATGACATAAGTGTTGTCTAGCGGATAGTAAGTGGGCGCACGCGTCGCGTTCAGTGTCCGGAACGTGTTCGAATCGTATCCGTCTCGTGAGCTACTGGATAGTTTGTACATTCGCAAGTATTGTAACGTTTTTGATGTCTGTTTGGCGCAAAAGTTACCATGCCGGATCATCGTGCCTGGAGTCCTGGGTTCGATTTTCAGTGCTGCGGTTTGATGATGATGAGATTAAACTACCGATTTGGATGTATGTTTTTGTCTTTACCTGTCGTTACCTTTGTTACCGACTTCAAAAAACGCGGAGGTTCTCAATTCGTCCGTATGATTTTTTTCTTATTTGTGTTACCAGATTATTTTGCACTGAGTGAACCGATTTTGATATTTTTTTTGTTTTCGAAAAGTAGTGCTTCACGTCTGTTTTTTCATGTGAATTTGAGCAACATCTGAATGACAGTTTTTGAGTTATATATACTTATCACTTTTGAAGTCTCCTATTTTTTTGTACATTTGGTTATTACTATGGGTATAATGCAAGCTCTTAAAAACCAACAAATCGATCTGATTACCCTTTTTATGAAGTCGATTAAAAATAATTAATTACAAAGTTAACAGGCGGGCAGAGTTTAAACAATAAATCCATTCATTAACCGTTACAAGTAGCTTATCTCGAGTTAACCGCGGTTAAACAGCTATCATAGTTAACCGCAACGAGATCATTAACCAGAGAATTGGTTGCCTCTGATGTTAGTAATTATCCGATGTCGACATTGTAAAGTTACAACGGGCACGATGCACATACACGATTACTTTTTTATATTTACCTTAATAGTCAAGCTGACCTGACAGACGTTGTTCATCACTATATTTTCTTTCTATTATTCTATCTTATTCTATAGGTTCTAATCTGTATTAAAAAAAATAGACTTCCAACAAGGAGGAGGAACCTAATCAATTCGCCTTAGTTTTGTTTTTTGTGTAAACCGATTCTGATAATTCTTTAATAATTTAAAAGCAAGTGTCTGTCGTCTGGTCTCATTTAAATTTAAGCGACATCTGACAGGTAGTTTTTGAGTTATCTCTTTGTATCGATTTTAACGTCGATTGCCTTTTTGTAAAAAGTTAGTCATAATACTAGCAATATTGCAATATAAACGGTACACGGACTTATCAATAAATTATCTAATTATTATTTTTTTATTCACGGAGACCGTAAATTACCAGTTATCTAAAATCACGATTGTATTTTACCCATTTCTCATATCACTATTGCCAACAATAATAATAATAAAATGTATATAACCTCGAAACTGAATGACATTAATTGAAACTCGACAGGTTTTAATACATCCCCGAGTTATTATCTGCAAACGAATGAGTCCCGGGCGACAAACATATGAAAACTCAATAATTTCAATATAAATGCACAATGATGTGAATGGCGAGGCTCGGCCGCCATTGTCTGATTTAAATTGAAACTGACCGACTAGTGGTGGGATGCGATCCCGGGATTCCGGGATTTTAACGCGAATTGGATATGTCTTAATAAAATATGTATGTGATCTTCTTATTATTTACGTGGTGTTTGGGTTCTTGTGTTTGTGTTGAGTGTTTGATTCCCAGCTAAAGCAAATATTTCCATGTGGTTTCTAGACTTAGCTAAACGTTGAATTCAGAAATCCTTTCTTTCTGATTTTTCGATGACTCCTTTTGACCTCGTGATCTAGTTTTACGTAAAAGTTGAAATTGTCACCTTTATTAAGTACAAAGTGAGGTTTGACTACTGTTATGACAAATCAAGATAATTAATTGCGAATTGTAGTGAACCAACGTAGAGATCAATTAGGAGAAGGATACTTAATACTTGGTTACTTTTTAATACTACATTTTTCTGAGTTCCTCGTAGTTTTATCTTCTTGTGTAATTCCCCTATTCCAATATTACAAGTACCAGGCATTCTTAACGTAGACAACAATTTAAAAACTTGGTATACTATTCATATAGGTAAAGAATATCTGAATTTACTCACATAATTTTCACTGACACTCAACTGTCAGACGTAACCTAATTTGCAATTGTATCCGACACATGCACGTCACTATTCTCTTGGGAGTCTGAATAGAACTCGCCAACGCTTTTCAATTTATTTGCCCGGTCCTTTCCATCACACTGTTTTGAATTTAGCTCACTGCAATACCGTATCTCTTTCTGCGATCGGTATACATTAGTGTACGTAGAGCTTGGACACGAACTTCGTATCTTTATACCTATAGCTTTGGAAGCAGATTCGCGACGCGTTTTTGGGTGAATATTAAAATGCGCAAAGGTTACAACGCCGTTCGAAAGGTCTGGGATTCGATGGCAAGCGAGGAAGGAAGTAAAGAAAATGATTTCAATGCTTTACAATGGAATTGTGTTGATGAGATTTTTGCAGACATAACTTGTCGAGTTCAGATAGGACGGCTCTTTCGTAGCCTGAAACGTTGTTCAGTAAGGTCCCTACATCCTGACCTGGCTTGAATTCGAGGATGGATGTTCCTTTGTCATAAAGATTGACAAAGGAACTCCATCTATTATTGAATACCCGAATAGCGCAATGGTTAATATGTCGGATCGCTGTTCCAAGGGCTCTGGGTTCGATTCCCATCGAGGCGGAAATCGGAATGACGACTTTAAATTTCCGTTCTTGGGTTGGGTATCTGTCCTTGTCTTGTCTTTGTGGTGTCATGGACAACCCACTTATTATTATTTATTTTTTATTTTATTTTACGCGATACAAAATAAATATGAATAAGTATGAGTTAATATGAGTATGAGTAATATGAGTTCACTCATGCCCACGATCCGTGCAAATGATGCGATACCTATAAAGGCGCACAAAATGTTATCGTGAGTACCTACCCGTATAATAAAATCGCTTAAGAGTTGAATTAAAATTATACATAGAATTAATAATTGTTGTTTATATATGATTTTAACAATATAATGATTCTTTGCCAAAGATTGTTATAATATGAAGTATTAAAGTAATTTCATTACTAAGTCAGTACCACCAGTGAAATGCAATATTCGGTCTTAATGCTCATAGTGTAAGAACCATTGTTGCTAGTAGATATTTAGTTTTGCTGGTATTTAGCAATAGGTATCTTACGTTACTACGCTCTAGAAAAATCCGAATGCTCATTACTCATGTCTCATAAACTTAGGAATGTAAACTTAATGATTTTGGTTTCCCAAAACACGATTACAATATTCTAAAGTTTTATTAAAAACCTGATAAGGTACTTTGGTAGATACTTTTTTTATTACATAAATAACATTTTACAAAAAAAAATATCGACTTCAAAATCTAAATGTACAGATAACTCAAAAACTTCTCGCCAGATGTCGCTTAAATTTATATGGGATCAGACGTGATTTTTTTAGTATCCGAATTTTTGCAATATCACAGTGGTATCACGACACGACATAAGAAACTCACCTAAGACAAAAAAATAATGTCGAATTGAGATCCTCTGCCTTCTATTTTAGCACATGTATTTTTTGCTAGATCATAAAAGATAAAAATGTTCACTGACCACCTACTGCGTTAATGACTACTTACATAAAGTAAAGTAGATTTACCTTGTTGTAACATAATTTGCTTATTTAAATAGTTAGCGGTCTAGAGAGCCTAGACTAGACCTAACGAGGCGAATTATACATACTGTGCCAATTCTTAATTGTAATTATTTCTTAAAATCATTAACACTGTACACAATACTACTTACGAACGTACAAGTCTACTTAGTTATATATATGCAACATTGACCAGTTAAGTTGTTTTTCAAATTTCAACCTAGTTCCCCAGTAATAGAATCCATTTCAGTCTGCGTTTTATAACGGTATTGTTCTGTGTGCTTTACTGTACAGTCTCATTTTTGGTTACCAGCGAACTCAACTCTGTTATAATGGCGTAAGGTTGAAAATAGGGTGTGAAAAGAGTAGTTCTAACAGCGGAAGTGTGGCGGGCGTCACGCTTTCTGCCTGCCACCGTACGGACAGAAAAAACAGGCTAATTATTATATACGGACGCAGGACTGTCCGTACTACTTTCGTTTGTGTGGTGTTTCGGTTTTAATTTTTACCCGGAAATGATGTGTTATTCCTGACGTTATTTTATCGTGTAATTGGTTTTTAATGTTATTCTTGACGGTACTAGTAATTCAAGTCTAAGCTTATTTATTAACTAGTTAACCTGCTCTCGCTTCGGTTCCGGAAACAATGCTTTATCCACCCTCAGTCGATATAAATAAAAAAACAGCTTTAGTATAATAGGAAATTTTATGGTGGGCTTCACAGACTCTACATTATTCAAAAATATTACGGACAACATTCAAGTACCATATATTATGCATTTTTTCAATGTTTTTTTTTGAGCAGGTGATTAATATCTAGCCATAATTTAAACTTTAAAAACTGTAACTTATCGCATTCTGCACATGGAGGATATTATATAAAGAAAAAAAAACTATTACAGTGGATCTTTATCAACACAATAAGTGAAACCCAAAACGATGAGTTTTAGAATTTTTGTCTGTGATGTTGTTCGTGCGAATCTCCGAAACGGCTTAGCAGATTTAAATGCGCTTTTCATTAGTAGGTTGTGATAACTTTACTTAAATAACAGTGTTTATTTCATTTTAACAAATTCATAAATTAAAAAGTTATCTCAATTTGAAGAACCACGCTTAGCAATTTTCGAATGTGCCTACTAAGGGACTGGTTTTCCGAATGTGAGCAAGAGCGGGTTTACTTATAAAATTGCATTGTCAGCAATTATACAAAATTTCAAGTCCTTAGAGTAGCGAAGTGGAAGTTGTTCTAATTCAGCTGATTTTTGGTCTTCCTATAGATTTCTCTACTTCATCGATTTCAAAAAAACAAGGGGATTTTATGTTTTTTTTTTTTTTTTTTTTTTTTTTTATGGAATTTATTTAATAACTATTTTACTTTTTAATATCGCCAGCCTTATCTTCGATATATGTGAATCGATATACATACCTATATATATTTTTCAATTGAAAGAGCATACTTCAGAGGTGTTTTGCCTTGCCCCTTGCCACCAAGTAAGGATCTGCTGATAAAATCATCAGATAATCGAAGAAAATCTTTTTATAAGGGGCAAGGGCGCCTTGTGTTTTACATAATTTGTCGATAATGAAGTCTATTTTGTTCTTGTTACTTATAATAATGTTATTCAGTAATCAGTAACTTAATCATATTTCCTAGAACATGGTGCAATGTTTCATAGTTCTAAACACCATGAAGGCATAGTATATCAGTGTGACGCAGTAGACGTCTGTCGCGTGTTCTATGGCTCCCATGGTACCCGTTTCAAGCTCTACAAATAGAACTCAAATGCGCAGTGTATTTGGCTATTTTACTGCAATCAGGCGTCTAGTACTAAAAGAGCATTAATCTTCAGATCAGTTCCTCTAATGGTATGTAATCCATACGTTTAGATATTATTCAAATCGATCCCTTAACATTTTTTTCTATTTGTTCCCGTTAATCTCAGGTATTAAAATGAATTAATAAATAAATTAATGAATTAATAATTAATTCCAATTTGAATGCGATTTCCTTTGTTGTATTAAATCAGTGATAGCCGAGCGGTTTGAACCGGCTTTCTGAATCGTAGACCAACGTTCAAATTCTGAATGTACTTACTTAATTCTTATTTTCAACACTAACAATCACTAAAATATAGAACCACTATTGAACAATACTTATTTCGTGTCCGTGACGGTGTTTATGTGTGCGTTGCTCGAGAACAATGTGTATGAAGCTTTATAAATAATATGTATTCTATGATTTGTGATATTAGGATTGAATAATCAACTGCTACGGCGAACAACCAATTTACAAATAACAAAGATAGGGTCTTTTATAGGATAACGTCTAACATCCTTTTCAGTATCGGTATAATGACAGGATTCCTGAAACGAAGTAACGCCATTAACTAGTTCAAAATAATTCAGATACGGAAGACAATTTAATTTAGCCGTAGTGGAGTGCTCTGTAAAATCGATTTTAGTGAAACCGATACGTATAGACGCACGCCAATTTGTACCGACAGAGTATCGGGCATATTGCCGATCGAGATAAGCCGGAGTAACCCGTGTGTTGCTCTAATAGGCTTACGGCGGCTTATAAGCGCATTAGGGCCGGGGACAACGGCTTACAATTATTGGATGGGTACTTTTGCACTTCAACAGTTATTAGTGAAATAATAAAGTACATTCGAAGTTGTTTTTTTTATATTTTTTTTAGAAAGTTAAATTACGTTCCAAACTGAAATCCATAACGAATACTAAAAAGAAATAACTACCTTTCTGTTATTTCGGGCAAAGGTACAGTGGCTTTTAAAAAAACATCGAGAGAACCTACGTAGGTAGCTGACAGCTCTTCAAAATGCCCTTAAAAGCCTTCCACTCCACACTTGGTAAGTGTATGACTATGACTCGAGCCAATTAGTAGAACAATTATGTGCTACCATGATGCTGATGCACCATGGTAAAAGAAGGTAACCGGAAAGAGAAGCTTTCCATTAAAAAAACAAACTATCACTATTATAAAGAATAATTGAAAATACCAATTTATTCTAACAGTTTCAAAACTACTAAAAGAGCATCGACATCAAAATGTCTGTACTAGCTAACCCTAAACCCCTGCAGAACATCATGACTGTATCCCCGAGGGACATAAGCGCCCTTGTCCAACCCTCACTACACCCTTGTACAGTCACGCCGAAAAGTGTTAAGATAAAAAGACCAAAGTTTTAAAACTTGTACCACCTTAATAGATTAAAATTTTTAGCTTAGAATTTTCTTCTCTCTCATTTTATATCCTACACTGATAGCATAATTATAAAATATTCATACAGATTTTGGCGTCGGCATAATTAAGATTGCCCGGACCATAATGATGATGAATCTTAATCCTTCCATAATTATTAACTGTAAAACGGATAACAGACAGTATATAATATCAAGAGTTAACCGTAAACCATAATTTATTAGTTTATTTTGACCTTTCTCTTCTATAAATAAATGTACCTACACGAAACATGAAATTATTCAAATGAATTGCAAATAAACGTGTCCTCTATTCTCGTGTTCTTATTAAACATGACGCAAAGTAAATCATCATCGGAACCAATTATGGCCCAGTATTGACCACGTGTCTACTCAGAATGAGAAGATTAGGCCATATTTCTCCATCCTGGCAAAGTGCGGATTGGCAGACTTCTCACACCTTTGAGTTTTGCCGGTTTCCTCACGATGTTTTCCTGTGCCGTTATAACGAGTGACATTTTGGTACTTAAATGCTTAAAACGCACACAACTCGGAAAAGTGAGAAATGCGTGCCCAGGGATTCGAATTCGGCCCCCAAAAATAGTATCCACTAGGCTATTACCGCTAATGACGTGATTAAACCAAGTTAAAAATTAAATAAAATGTTTTGTACACTTTCGCGCACAACAGTCCTTAGCAAGGGTGTGATCGCACATCTAATTGACTTATCCCGATACAGCTACCCCCAATCCCAAATTACTTAAGTGCGAGATCCGATTGAGTTATTTTTTATCTGTGTAATCTTGTTAATACACTTTTGGTTGGTGCACTTAGACACACTTTGAGCAATTTGAGTTTGATGACCGCAATGTTTTAATTGCTGTTACGTTAGGATACCTCTCATTCTTATAATTTCTCATAACAAAATTTTATTTTGTTTTATTTTTATTTATTTATTTATTCCATAGCTTACTACTAACATTACAGGTAGCATCCCAATACGTTAGTGTAATTGTAATAGCATAACTTACATTGAAATTACAATAAATAACAATCTATTCATTTTTTCTCAAATAAAAATAAGAAAATAAGATTAGAATTCTTAAAAAAATCAAAAATAAAATTAAAAATTCATTTTACAATCATTATATAAATCTACAAACCTAAGTAATAGAATCACATCAATAATGGTCCATTAATTCCATTTGTAATGACATTACTAGCGACCCTCGCAAACTCATTCAGTGAGCAAGTAAACAAGTCCAGACTTTCAGCTACCGAGTTGAGCGTGTGCAGCGCTCTAGTGAACGGCGCGCGCTGGAGCAGATTGGTGCGAGCGCACGGCAATGCCAGCAGTTGGGGCCGTCGTCGCCGCTCAACGCTGTTGCCCGGCGCGCACAGCTTCAGCTCTTCTAGGACACCTGGATTATCCTTTTTACCTCTCATAAATGGAGCAATAATCTATTTTTCAAGTTGGAAATCAATTTAGAAATAGGTATAATTTTGCCGAGTTTGGGTCCTCTCTGGAAGATTACTGGAAACTACCTACTAAACCGTAATCTAGAGAAGATTACGAAGAACGTTCTAAAAACAAAATTTGAAAACTCAAATGGATGGGCATGACAAGTGTTAGATCGATGAAATATGACGTCATAAATTTTGAGATTATCGTGTTTCAATCAAAATCCAGCACCAACAAAGTCGGTTAAAAACGATTTCTCATTGCATTATTGATTTCTCTGGTACCTATCTATAGTTCTCGTTGGTGTCAGTGACCACATTACCATCGTATGTTTGTCCTGATGACCCAATAGCCCAGTGATTTCTGTCTAACCTACGCATCGAGGGGCGCCGGGTTCGATTCTCAGTACAGATATCACAGATGCAGGTGTTTTTGGGCCATCGGTATTACTGTGTTATTTGTACGACCTTGAGGAATTATATTCCGCGATTTTTTCCCGATAATAATATTGAAAGCACCGTAGCAAAAAGGGAGTAAATCAAAAAATGCATAAATAAAAAACCTATATAAATGAATTTGAATTTGAATTCCATTTTTTGAACACCATTATTATCACGACACAAGTAATTCTAGTACCTACGTATGTACCTACGTATATTTTCATATTAATTACTTAGCCGTCAACTTATTTTTTTGAATTTATAGTTCAATTATTACACCAAATATTTTCAACAATGTCAAATGACATTCAACATTATGTAGTGTTGTGTTGTTAATGAAAACAATCTATTATTACAAGATCCCGGTCCCGTCCCAGTCCCGCGCAGTCCCGCGGGACTTACCAACCCTGAAGCACTCTGTCATTGACAATGTTAATGTCAGCATTGCTGAGTATTATCTTAAAAATGTTATTATCTTATAACAAAGAATCTTGCGTGACATATTTTCTTTTTCTTTTTTCAAATCTCTAGGAATATAAAGTAATTCTGTTCATTATTATAATTTATATCAAGAACCCAAAGCCAAAAAATATTCAAATGTAGCTTTAGCTTAACAATTATCTACATATTATATAACATAACATAATCGTATAACAAAGAATCTTGCGTGACATATTTTCTTGTTCTTTTTTCAAATCTCTGGGAATTTCAGGTTATTTTTAACCGACTTCAAAAAAGAAGGAGGTTCTCAATTCGACCGTATATATGCTTTTTTTTTTATGTACGTTCAGCGATTATTTCGTCGTTTATGGGCCGATTTTGATAATTCTTTTTTTGTTGTAAAGTAGATATGCGCAGTGAGGTCCCCTGATAAGGAAACCAGGATCTGATGATGGCATCTCAGAGAAATCGAAGGGAACTTTCGAAAATTGTATGGACGACTAGTGTGTTTGTTCATGTTATCATAAGTACATTAAAGCGCTACCATTTCATGAAGATCTGGAATCGATCTGATGAAGCCGAAAGACAGTCGAGGGAACTCCTCAACGATTTACTGCAGTTATCTAGTGTTTGGGCTTGATTAATTTGTAGTGACGGGAACTTTACACTTACATGTTGAATTGAGCGCCATCTGGCGAGTAGTTTTTGAGTTATCTCTATTTATCAAGATTGAAGTCGGTTATTTTTTTTGTAAAAAGCAATTATGTTCATTATTATAATATTTATGTCAAGAACCCAAAGCCAAAAAATATTCAAATATAGCTTTAGCTTAACAATAATCTACGCATTTGACAGAAACTCCTTGGAAGTGTTTTACTACATCTCATTCCAAGACCACTCACTGCAGAGCTTTATTGATAGGTTTTATTATACATTGACACATTGATTTTATAATATTAAACAACAACAATAATAACAATTAAACAACAATAATAACAAATAACTAAATGGCATGCAAGAGAATTCCGCCTAACCACCATACCTAAAACTAAGCCGTGCAAATCCGTTAAATTCTCTTTTCCATTTGTAGCAATAAAACTGCGAAAAATCACACCATATTGCCAGCCTATGTTCCACAATCGACTGGTATATTCCCAAATCAACCATAAACTGTGACCCTTTCCATACTCACGCCCCAATCCCGCGGGACGTGGCATTAGACGAACGAAAATTAAATTCTGCTCAATAAAATAATAGGACTGTATTATGGCAATTCGATTAGACGGACACCCTACCCTTTACTTTAAGGGACCCATTGTTTGTGGGTGATTTATTTTTTTGTGTCGTGCGATTTTTGATTAGCTGTTATTGAGATTGTAGTGCATTAGGGTTGGTACCTACTGATGAGGAGGGGTTTAGAGAGCAGGAGTGACAAATCGTCCTTAAATCCAAGTCACTTATAAGTTACATTTCAGACTGACAAAGTAATGATGGATTCATGATAATATCCATAACGATTTGCGAAGTTAACCTTCACATGATATTCATAAATCACGAAGTCACAACCCTCATATCTCCAATGACCAAATGACCAGAACCACTAAGACGAGAAACCAGCCCAATTGTGTTATCTACAGTAACGATGTGCTCGTTTGAAGATAGGTAATTAACTTTAAACAACCGACTTCGACTTCAATCCAAATGTCGCGATGGATAACATGCCGGATCGCTTTTCCGAGGAGCCTAGGTTCGATTCCCAACGAGGCGAAAATTTTAATGATGAGTTTAAATACCCGTACTCGGTCTCGATGTATGTCCTTGTCAGGCATGTGTGTGTGTCCTTCTCTAGTGAGATGTCTACGGCACCCGTCTTGTGTGTTGCCCATGGCACCCACGACAGAGGGACTCTTAGTGTGTGGGGATATAAATGTGTAGCGTTATTTATTTATTTAAACTAACCAGGAATTCAACCCTCCAGGTACTACGAAACCGGGAGCTTCAAGGCCGGTGTGATAGGCGGGTCGAAGCCGAAGGTGGCGACACCACCGGTGGTCGACGCGATAGCTGCGTACAAGCGGGAGAACCCCACCATGTTCGCATGGGAGATCCGGGACCGGCTGCTCAGCGAGGGGATCTGCAGTCAGGACAACGTGCCTTCTGTTTCCAGTATTAATAGGTAAGTTGTACGCAAATGGCAGGTATACGCCTGTGTGATTAAGGTACATTTTATGATTGACGGCAGGATCTAAACATGGCCTTAAACTCCTTTCGCGTTTGATCTGGAAATCGTTATATTTGCATGGCACACAAATGCCGGCTTTCGCTCCATGATATTAAAGTACATTTGTGTAAGGTAGAACCAGAGTGGTCCAAGTGACTTTTTGCATTGACCCCCGATTTTGGCATAAAGATCTCCAAAACTCAATATTCTTTTATTCCACTTTGATCCAATTGCAGTTCAGTTGCAGAATTGCAATTCAAAAACATTGTCTAGGGCAATTGGATCAAAGTGGAATAAAAGAATATTGAGTTTTGGAGATCTTTTTGCCAAAATCGGGGGTCAATGCAAAAAGTCACTTGGACCACTCTGGTTCTACCTTACACATTTAAGGTTAACAGCGGGATCTCAAAATGGCCTACGTAAATTTTGGTTACGAGCTAAATTAAGCTGTGAGCCCAAGTTATAAGTTTGATTTTTGCGGGTAGTGATAATTCCTAAGCTCGGCGGCTCAAGTATAGATAGGTATCGTCACTTACCATCAGGTGGGATCGTTGTCTAGCACTATCTTATACGAAAAATAAAGAGTGGCGAACCGTGTGGCGCAATGATAACATACTAAACAGATGTTCATGTGGTCCTGTTCAATTCCCAGCGAGCTGGACTGGACTAACCATCCTAGTCCCCATATAATACTGTAGGTCCTTCATAGTAGTCTTGGGCGCCAGTAAAAGGGTGGTGCTGTATGCTCGTTTACTACCTTAATTCCATGAAATGAAAGGTTACTTATACCACGAAAATGTTTATAACTTACAAGAGCTCCATATTAAGAATAAAAGAAAGAAAATGCATAAAATAGTCTTCATTACAACCAAATAACATTCCACTCAAGTAACAAATTGCGTTAGTCGAACGACTCAAATGGCGAGTAGACGCGGGTGCAATGTTTATTGATACCAATAATCCTGTTTTATTGTTCGATAATGGACCCCTGCGTCCCCACGCTACTTGAAATGGACCGGGGGATGATGCCTACATTATGATACGGGGATATTTTTTGTATTTCGTTGGGGCTTTTTGGTACATTAGTATTTGTTGATCAAAATGTAGCAAATAGGTGTGCTTACTTAAATTAAAGTGGCTAATGCGATGAAGGATTCTGATAATTACAAAATAACACACACATTCATGCGAATACTTGAACCCACAACTGTAAGAAATAATAATGCGAACTTTTGGCACATTTCACGCGCATGTGAGTGATCGCAGTAATATTTTACCCAAATGATGAAAAAGCGTTATGTTTTGAGTACGTCTATCCTATGCGATATCTATTCTGTGCCCTGTGGGTACATTCACATTTTTGGATCAAAATGCAGTAGACAGCAGACAGCTGTGTTATTTAATCAACTTCAAAAAAGGAAGATCGTGTCTTTTTTGCATGTGTGTATTTCATAACTTTGACTATTTTTAATGAACCAATTAACTGCTAACCAATTCCCAAAGTTGCAACTTTTGACCATCCAACACAATATTTAATATTCCATATCTCGTTAACGTCCAATATTAACAAATGCATTTAGCTTATCGCGACCTCTTCATATCAAGTATACAGTAATAAAAAAATCCACGCGACTAATTACGCGTGGTGTTGCCAGATTAGATAAAACTCCCCGGATCTGTGGCTTATTAGAGTTTAAGTTATCTGTGCTACCGATTATGATATTAGAGTTTGTGTTATCTGTGTTAATAATGCTGACATGCGTAATGAATGTGGCGGGAAATTGGGATTATTGCGTTTTTGGGTTAAGGAAATTTTATGGATGCCTTTTTTTACCTACCTACTCACTGAAAATCATCTGAAGGTTATCGACACCCACAAACATCAGTAATATCAAAGATAGATATTCCAAACGCACTGTCGGTAACTTTAAAAACATTTTCTTAAAGATGTAGGTATTTATCTAACATATAAGTAGGTTTTGTAATGAAAATTTTAGTTCGAAAAAACGAATACAACTATTTGAAAAGCTCCGTGTAAAATTTGACAAAACCAGATCCATCTGCGACATATGTTTAGTGTCTGTAATCATATAAGTTTAAAACTAAGCTATCTACCGATGCCTGAGTAGCTATTGTAAATTAATACGAAGCTGATGGATGTGGTTATTAGACTTTTCTGAATCATCCTAAAATACATGCAAAATCCATCTATAGGTAACAATCTTCTAAACATTAATTCACAAAATAAATCAACAAAATAATCCAACAATGATACAGAATCATAATAAAATCCGTTCCCCCGATGCCTAATCGAAAAACCCTGTATATTCGCAAAAACCCCACAAAGCGAAGAAAACGAAGGAAATAGGAATAACCATGAGATAGTTTATATGATTATTATTGTAACTGAAATGGCAATAATTCAGTGGATAGAGGCAGCGGATATCCGGTGCGAGGAGCACGTGTCTCTGCTTCCGGTCCCGCCATCTTTGCTCCCCCACCCGAGATCTGTCTTCCGGTGAGCTCTTTCCAGTCACGCAACCCCTTGCTTGAGGCCATGGAATTCGCGATCATATGTTTTTCTAGCACTGTAAAAAAATTAAAAGCTGTAATATAATTATGTTCAATATTACCTAAATAAATCAACGTTATAGTAGGGCCATTTTAATAGGCCACATTTGACAGTTCGTCAAAATTTTACAAAGTAACCTTGTAAGGGAGGCACCCCATAGTATCTAATACATTCCATACTAGATATTGTTAAACTTTTTACACTTAAAAGTAAGGAACTGACGTCGTTACAAAGTTACGTCAGTGAACTCTTTTTCTTTTTAAATATCAGGGATGGTACCGAAAGAAAATGATGAGTAGATAAGTTGAATTCGAGAAGTCGAACTAATCGTCAAAAAGTATTTTACGATTACAAAATAAAATGTATTTTAATACAAACAAAATTTCTTTTATTACATTTTAGGCCAAAAATATGTAATCATTCATTTATATAATAACGTCTGGCTCACAAGTCAGTATCTAGAAGCGTGAAATGTTACAAAAAAGTCATGATTTCATTCCCGCCATTATTTGACGCATTATTTTTGTCATTTTTTTTAGTCGTTGTATGAACTGTGCGCTTATTAATACTTTTTATAACAATCGCATTCAATTTACAAATGTTTGAAGTCCTTATCGATTAATTAAATTAATCGATGTTTTTCAGCAGGTTACCCTCACTATAAAGCAAAGACAAACAGTTGTCAAATGTGGCCTATTAAAATGGCCCTACTTTAATAGTATAATTTTTATAATTATAGCTTTTTAAATTCAGAAAACCTGTTATTATTTTTCTAAACTATGTATAGAAAAACCTTGGAAAGTCAAATAATGATAAATCACGTGATATACCTGGGTACAATTAATTCAAGTTGTTTTCTTTTAATATTCTTACCTATTCATTCGATCAGCTCATGTCCTAAATATACACAAAACGAAAACAGTATCAATATTCGCTAATTCTCTAACCCTACAGCTTGTTTTGTCCTCCACTATATCAATCGTAGAAAAATAAACTGTATTATAACACAAAAGGGTTTGGATTACAATAAACGCTGTTCAGAAACTTACTGAAGTTAGCAAAAGGGCCGGAATAACGTAGTTCCTGAGTAAAAACATTTGCCGATTCCATTCCCAAGTTGTAGTAAAGGCTGTTTCTTCATTACAATAGAAAAGTTTCTTAATATCAAAGTTCCGTCTGTAGTCTCCACTTCTTGACGCGTCGAAGTAAATAGCTCCGATGGAGATATTCCGGTTTGCTTAATACTTGCCCTATTTACAAGCTAAGATAATATATAACATTGTGTGAATGTTTGAATTCATTTTGATTCATTTATATTATTTTTTAATGTAATTTATTGACAAACGAACAAATAACTCACACGATGCGTCGTCGGCGTCGGCTAAGAAAGGAAGATGGATATCGATATGAAAATATTGGAAGACCCCGAGTCACACTGGTTACACATAGGCTCTTTTTTTCAAAACTCACATCCTAAAGGGTTAAATTAATAGGGGATGAAAGTTTTTATGAGAAATCTAAACCGCTTGACTGAATTAGATGAATGTTCTCAGGAAGTTAGTTGATGACACGTCATGGTCAAAAATAGGTTACCTATTTTTTTACACCAACCACAATATAGACCTGAAATAGAGACATATTTAAGTTTACCGAAGCGAAATGAGGGCCAGTAATTAAAATCACTTCAGGTTATCCACGAAGTGAAAACACTCGAAGACTCCAGCCCAACAGTGTAACCTGTGTGACAGTTACGATTACGAAAAACAAGTCTAATAAAGACGCAATCTAATAAACGAACCACTAAACACGATAGGATCTCCTATCCCTAGCTCTTACGGACCAAAACATCCAGAGTCAATTTTAAAGCAATCTTGCTCAATACGAGGGCGATTCTCACCCGACGACACGAGTCCGACACGCGTCCGACACGTGGCGGTAATGTCCCGTCGTCGACCTTCCTGTGGTCGCATGACGGGTAAATAGAAATCTATTTGAATGTAAGACGTTACAGAATGCGAAATGTCCGGTGGTATTTTTATTGGTAATTTTAGTTGCATCGTTGAGTCATCTTAAAACTTTTAAATTAATGTAACTTTAGGGGACTCTCCGCCATAGTAGATAACGATCCCGTTTTTGAATGGTCGATTTAAAATAGGATTTACTCAAAGACTATGTATTACATATTGAGGTGATAAAAAGTAGATGGAAGAATTTGTATTTTAAAAAGCATGGACTCATTGCTCATTGCAGTAAGTACGAGTATACTTAATTTTTAAGTGATAGCGCAGCACCTACATATGTATATAATACGCTTTATACAAAATACGCATATTCCTCTATTGTATCTCGATCACTCGATCATACCTCTAACGTGGTTATAACGTTCTTGCCTAAAACAGGTTTACTAAGATATACTATAAAACGTTTTATATTTACCCAATTCTATAAAAATAGTTTGGAGCACTATATTGCACTGTTAAAAACGGCCAGTGTAAAAATCAACAGGCGAAACGAAAATCATAACCATAAAAGTGCCCTCCAAAACAATAAAATAAAAAAGGCACACTGTAAAAAAACGCCAAGTTGCGAAACGTCAAGACATTTTTAATCGGGGGCGGTGGCGGCGCGTAATTGAAGTCATAATTCTGGCAACCCTCTTTTGACATTTGAGTTTTTGCCGCGCAAAACTGAATAATTTGTCCGATAGGATAATTTAGGTTGGATTGTCGTGGGGCAGAGAGTTGTCAACGCTTTGAGGGTCGTTTTTTTGTCATTTGCGATTACAGATAGAATATCAGATTTTTTCCTTGAGAATTGTGTGGTTGTGGTTTTGTCGCGATACCATTATTATGTTGACATAGATTGAGAGATTTAACACCAATAGTATTTTTTCAGCAATGCATAGTATCTTTATTGCATTATCAGGAAGAAACCCCTCCGGGAAAACCTTAGAATTTAATTCAACCAGACCGTCAAGCGTTGCAGTTAGTCCACGTGGATCACTTTAATCATCATAACATGTGTTGTGATGATGGAAAGTTCAAGGTGGCAAGTGTCCAAACAGTTTCTCAGAGCAACTAACTGCACTTCCGAATGTAGGAAAACAATTTAATCAGGTCCTTTTCTCCAGCCTTCTTTTTTTTCTTTCTTCTTTCTTGGAGTTTTGTGCTCTAGATGTTGTGACATTGATAGGCGGTGCGGCGAAAGAATTGCCATCAAGCTTGTAATGAATTTTTCGTTTATCGGCTAATAAAAAATAAATATATTTTTTAACAAAACGCACACATATAGCCATTGTTTTGAAAACGATTAATCATGAGGTCCGTAGGATTAAAATACAGATTCTTGCAAACCCTCAAACACTCTAACCAAAATAGAGGCAAAATAATAACCTTAAAATGTTTTACCTCGCGCTAATAAATCAAAAATATTCGCGTACAATAGCTGTACGTTCTTCCGTTAAAGAAAAGCGCAAATAACAAATTTATTAGGGGGAAAAATGGCCGCGGAGCCAACGTAACCCTTCCCGGTAATGAATACTGTGCTCTTTGCAAAAGTCATGATTTAATTTACATGAGTATTCCTATCTTTGTGTATTATTCGGCCTGGGCTATTGTTTTGAATGAGTAGTGGACAGTGCCTACATAATATGTAATCATATTTTTCGGTTCTATTTTAACGTACTTCTTATTACTTATCATGAATTATATCAAGAAGTCATTCACAAACAAAAAAGTTATCAATTTAAATAATCACGCCTAACAATTTAGGAGTGTAAAAAATCAGTTGTAAGGGTTCACAATTTTATGCAAATAACCAACGGACCAAGATTAAGAGAGAACATACAATATCTTATGAACCTGTTCAAACATCTCATTAAGATTTGATATTGTCATCAACAGCCACTAATTTATCAAAACTCACACGAAATATGTTTAATAAGGATCTATAAATCACGCGAAATCCCCGTTAGAAAAAACTGATAAGTCTATTACTAGTTACAAAACAATTTTTGCATATGTCAACCCGGGCGAACCTGGCAATATTTCACCGCGGGCGCGCCATCATCCATCATGGCCGCGGAATGAACTGTCAAGCCGCGGAAAATGGCGCGCAACAAACTAATGACATCATCGCTTGCATCCCATTGTGGGCTCATGATTTTGGGCATTGTTCGGTATTGTCTAGAGATTTCGTAACGTAAGGTTCATTATTGTCAGTATTATTGTTATTTTGGTATGAATATGGCAATTTTTACAATCGTAATGGTTCTGTGTTGCGTTGTTAGTAATTGGTTATTTGCTTAATGCAAGAGTGAAAAGAAGAAAAATACATGTATGTAGGCTTGTAGGCTCACTATGTAGGTATAAGATTCAAATTGAATCCTTATTTCTAGATGTTTTTTTACTTTTTTAATTTTTTCATCTTCCTTCTTTCTCGAACGACAACGTACAACTATCGTTGATGTCTTTGATGTTGTTGATGTATTTAGTGTTACTTATTACAGATGTCCACGTGCAACAGTGATCACTTATAATCATCATCAAATTAAAATAAAAAAGACGTGTGGCACTCGGAGACTGCCGCGGTAAAGCTATTGCAAAGCATTATATATAAATTAACAAAACAAAAAATAATACTGCATTTGTGATAATAATAATAAAATGAATGTATATAGAGTAATAACTCATTTTCTTTCACAATTTTTTCGTGACTTTCTTCATTAATAAATGCACTTTGTTTATTCATATTTAAAACACTTTGTACACAAATTATACGAGTACAGATATTCACTGTTTTACAGTGGGCCAAGAAAGTGGTGTACACCAGTTTTCATTTAGTTGCCTAGTTACAGCCTAGTTATCAAAAGTTACATCAAAGTTCATAGGCAATATCACTGAAAGAGACGCGTTATAATGACGTAAGCCTAATTGTTAAGAATACGTACATCATAACGTCACATTATAGGTGCAAGACATTTTAATCTTTATTAGAAACGGATAATGCATTAATTTGTGCAAAGAAGATTTAAATATCTGAAGAAAAGCATAAGAACTATTTCAGTTGACAAATATATATTCTTTTTAAAAAGAAAATTGACATTTGACATTTAAGTCCTACAACGATCTTTTGGCGCGTGAATGACGTGTGGGTGACAGAGACAGTGCCTTACAGTTTGCCTTGCCTGTATGACACTGTCTCTATCACCCTCAAGTCATTAATATAGTGTCATTATTTTATGTCATGTTATTTTGTATGTTTTAAATCTAAATACGCGATAATTCGACTATTATGAATACATCGCTGCTTTTCATGAATACTCGCACAAAACAAAATTTTGAAAATAACAGTTTATAACACAGCCAATTCCAAAATAGTGATTATTTCATGCTCAGTAAGACTCACATTCATAACGGCAAAACCGGCATAATGGCGCGCAAAAATGTTGTTTTGTGATTGGTTCATTTATCACGCCATATTTGTGCAACAATCTATGTTCGCCAGTTGCTATTATTGTTTTCGCGAGAGCACATGAAACTTTCTAGAATATTATCTTATTTCCAAATAATCGAGTGTTAAAAGTGTTAATTTAGGCAATATTTTCTACAATATTGATTTATTTTGAGTTGCTTGAATATTGAAGATAAAATTGTGTCTATTTTCGATCATAATATTTTTAATAAAAAGTGCTGCATTTCATGCTATTTTGATTTATTTTCCTATTCATGATAATATACTAAAACTCATTTTGTAACAAGTCGAATGACGTGCAGTTTTTAATTATTAATTATGGTACTTGATGACAAAAACCAAAATATTTCGATTTTGATTAAACTTTGATTAATGCCCTTTCAATGTATATATTTTATTTTTCTATTGATAAAATACATGAATAGATAAGAGAATTAATATTTTGTTTAATTTTTAAATGGCTGCCCTGTAAAATGTGTGTTTTTTGGATTGTGTGGTTATTCGTGTAAACGAGCGACATGTTGTCGATTCCAACGATTCTTAAAACACCGAACCGACGGGGCGAAAATCAAATGTTTTACAGGTAAGATTTGTATGGGAAATTAAAATTTTCATTTTTAGTATTTTCCTCGCAATTTTACCATATTTTCTCATCGCTGCAACCTTCCCTGAACTTCCACGAATATTTCAAGACTAAAATTAGCCAAATCGGTTTAGCCGTTATAAAGTAAAAGTTAGTTAACTCAGTTAAAAGTTCTGGTATTTATCGATGTGTGGGTGCACAGACATAGTAACTATGTCTGTGTGTGGGTGATGGGGGTGTAATAATTTTTCGTTACGAAATTTTTGCATTCGGTCCCCGCGCCCAAGGCCCGCGATAAAAGCTATGCAATAGCTTAAAAAATTAACTAAACCTGATCTGAAAAAACACCTTAGTCTTGATGGACTTAGTACATTATGGTCAAGAAAACTGTGGGTAGACATACACCTAAATGTTCTCCATACCGAATGTTTTCAAAGGTGAATAAAGTCTGCGAATCTTCATTTGTTAAGCAATCTGAGTAATGACCTTCACTCTTTTCACTATAAGAGGAGACACACGAGCATGATAGGTTTTCAGGATTTATCATCAACAACCTCCGAACTGTTATCTCAACTTATTTAAAAAACAAAACCATTATAACAATAGCTTAAATAGTAGAGCCAATTTTTCATCATTTTAACCGACAATAAAGCAATTTACAACCGCGGTTTTTACCAAGGAAGGAAGCGTTACAAATCGCGACAGGCGCGCGTATATTGCGGTTGGATGTCGCGGCACGTGTCGTGAGAGCCACGTGTCGTGTCGCAGTCGCAGAGTAATGGAGTATTCATGTTGACGTCATTCCTTTTTAGTGTCGTATGAAATTATATTTTTTAATGGTCTTAAATTGTCATTATGCCAATTTCTGTAAATATAACCTTTCGTGACCTTACTGTTGGCCGTGGTTTAAACCCCTAATTAATCTCCTTAAGAGATAAATATCGGCTGTTTCCTCGTGGTCCTACTATTTATCCTACTATGACGTTATAGTAGGACCACGAGGAAGACCTATTCCTCGTGGGCACCGACCTCATTTAAATACCTATAGTCCTTTATTGTAAGCAGCCATCTGCTGAAAAGTAGTCACCGTAGCCCTCACATCGTCAGGACTATCTCCAAAATACACATTTCTTACCGCCCAAGAAAGAACACGCAACTGAAAGGCTCCTTCTGCCAGCCTTAGCAATAAAATTTACCTTGCAACATTTCATTCCCAATCACTATATCTGATGAATTGTTCCAGGATCGTGCGCAACAAAGCGGCGGAAAAAGCGAAACACGCGCACAACCAACAACAGCAACAACAACAGGAGCAGGAGATCAGCTCGGCGCAAGGCAGTGTTGTATCTGTAAGTAACTTTGTCGTGTCGATTTCAAATAACTTTAACAACAAAGCAACTTCAACATCGATAAGACTTGTCGATGTTGAGATTGGCTTTTTGTTAAAACTTTTAATGTAATAACAACGTCATCAACATAGTCGAAGTCAATTTAATCATGATTTGGGGATAACTCAAAAACTACTCGACAGTTGTCACTAAAAAATGACAAGCATCAACTTTAGAATATGAAAAAAAAATCGAAATCACGTCATGTAATAAGCCACGAAAAAGTGAGTACTTACGCTTATTTAATTTGTATGGCAATTCCATAGTCTCAATGCTAAGGTAATGAATTTCCATGTGTCCACCAGGTGATCACCCACGCGGGCAACGCCCCTGGAACCACGGCGGTGCTGTCTCCGACCACGGAGCAGCACGTCACCAACACGGGCAGTTACAGCATCAACGGCATCCTGGGCATCGAGCAGGTCGAGGGTCTGCATAACGGGAACGGGCTGAAGAGGAAGAGGCATGAAGACCAAGGTGAGAACAATTGGATTGAGTTCATGTCTTTGATCAAAAAATGTTTTATTAGGTAGTTAAATACTCGCTTGGTGCTTTTTGTGTAGTTTTTTACTTTTTTGTATTTTCTTATGATGATGCTCATGATGTTAACGACTCATCCGTAGGAAGTGATTCCAGATTCGATTCCTAGTTAGGCAGACAAGTTGTAGTAATATTTGTTTGTTTGTATTGGAAGCATGTGATTTCACATTTGCAAATGTCTGCCCCAGCCGGGAATTGAACCCGAGACCCTTCATAGGTAGAATTGATACCAACCAGGCTATGTCTCAATAACTACATAATTATATCCATGTATAATGTTCATCATCAATATCATCATCTACGCAATCCATAACTGCCCCACCGCTAAGCATGGGTCTTTAGACATAATATCCTCTACGCAGGCCAAATTGGGCTACCTAATAAAGTTACCGTAGACAAAACCAATACTTTATAATTCGCCGTCACGCGAACATAAATTAGAAACTTTTACACCCCGCAAAACTTTCCTCGCCACATGGGCCCGATAACCAACCAACTCTTTCTGTAAGGGTCCAGAAAAGTTTCAAGTAATGATGGCAGAGGATATGAATTAAAATACTAGTGAGACCCCCGCGTTGTTCCGCGGTTCCTACCCAAATCGAGTTTAGTGACGCGAATCGTTCGTGATTGTATGGTATCGATAAAGTTACAAAATTATTTTTATGCGATAAAAGTTATTAAATCATTTTTATATAACAAGCTAACAAACATGCACCCGTTGGTAAGTGAACAGCGTATCCTAAGAACATCAGTAACACCACGAGCGTTCGACGACGATGAATTCGCACTTGGCCAGCATGGTGGACTATCATTATGGTCTTAATGTTCTCATTCTGGGAAAATACCCTGCCCAGCAGAGGAAAAATTATGCGTTGCGATGATGAGGATGAATACCACAACTGGGTGGCCTCGACCATCTTTCTAATGTGCATCGCAAGCAAACGATATTAACTTAGACTAAAACAGAATTAAACCTGGCCCCCATAACTAATTATTACTCAGCTGTTAAATATGTCCGTGTTCTCATAATCTCGCACTAAGAATTTTCGTAATTATATCCATTATTTATTCATATATCTCTATCGATAACACAGCAGTAAAAGTTCCCTTCTCTAGTATCCTTTTAACCATAGTGGCGGGCACTGAGCGGAACCGGCGAGATTTACTGTGCTATTAAGTCTTGCACAAATTGTGGCCATATTATATTAAGTTATACCTAACTCCTCTTTAAATTCGCCGCACTTCCTGCCTCCGTTGGTAATATAATAATAGATACCCACCTTCTTGTCTCATATTTGAAGAGTACAATGCTTTGCTAACAATATTTACATACAGCAAAGATTGCTGCGATTATGCTAATAATATTAGCGGAGTTCTTGCTCATTAGAACGTCCATAATATTTAAAATATCAGCTATTTTTAGATTTCTAGTAACCGCACTTCTAGAAAATAAAATATGCATTAATTAATTTATTCATTTCATCAAAATATAATATGTATGTACAAAATTGAAACACTAGGTACGTACCTACATTTACTTCAAGAAAGTCACTTCAAGTTGTAAAACAATAAATCAGGGGTTTACTATTTTTAATAGAGGTCGATGCGGTTTTATTAATATCCTTGCTAGTCTCATCATTTTAGTTACTTTTTTTAAATCAGATTTTATTTTTCAAATTTTTATTTAAGTAGGGGTGAACCTTTCAGTCTTATTGTCTTTATCCATATTATCCTAGATCACGAAATATGTGTGAGATAGTTATTTTATTGGTATGATTTTGTCCTCAGATGAAAACCGAGACTTCAACAGCCATTCGGAGGACGACGTCAAGAGACAGAGGAGTCACTATAACGGCGATCAAATATACTCGAATGTAAGTTTATTACTAAATTTTAGTTTTTGCTAGCAGCCTAGCCCATGTGGAAATTCCCCGCTACATGACGATATCAACCGGGACTGACGGCTTTACGTACCCTCCGAAGCACGGAGCGCTTTAAAAATTATCACTATTGGTCACCCATCCATGTACCGTAGCCCTTAGATGGTAATACGTGCTTACTTAGATAAAACCTATTATTATTTTTATTTAAAACCACCCACGGCATAATCGAACGGGTACATCGCCGCAGGCAAGTTATTCCAGTCCGCGAACTCATAATAAAAAACTTGAAATCAAAGTGGGCTCTTCGCGCTGAAGAGATGTTCTAAACGAAAAAATGGATAGATACCTACTCGCCGTCGGAAACTTGACTAAATTCAGTAACCCGTATTATTTTGTTGCAGCTATGGTCATCTTCAAAATGGAGTCTGAAAGACGAGTACAAGTTACTTTCGGAACTAGGCGGCAGCACGGGCTACTATGGAGAACTATTCGATGCACCGTATGAACACGCGGCACATCCCCACTACACTCCCCATTCTGGTAAGTTCTTTATCTTCTGTTTTGTTAGAAAGAAACTTAACGCCACGCAGCAAAGTTCATTTTTGATCGACGACATTTATTCCAATCGTCAAAATAATTAAAAAACTTCTATTCCGCGCTATTTTTGTAGATAGAATACAAAAATATTTATGAGTGGCCAGTAATGTGCAACGGAATTCGAGTAAATTAAAATGAGCTGGCGCGTTTGAAATTGGAACCGATTAACTCGGTGACAGTGATGCATTTAGCGGGATATAGTTCTGTTGTTGAATTTCTCCAACTCATACGTTATTCAAAATATTGCAAGTTTATTGCCATTTATTTAATAATTGACGTTGTCCTGCAACATTATTTGTATCCCAGTTTATAAGCGACGTATTAAGATTAATACAACTGTGGAAACCTCATTAAATTCCATTATGTAGTTTTTGCGCGATGTGCAGACAAACATACAGACAAACAAATTTCTAAAAAATAATATTTTTGGATCCTTTTGGCCCTACAAAAACACTTAATGGATTGTTTTCTCAAATACCTATAAATTGTACAAACATAAACCAGTAAAATTATCTGTTGATTTTAACTTTATGACATCAAATTCAAGTGGTACAAGACAGAGTCACTTCCTTTGTGACCGGCAATGCATTGGAGACGCCCAGTGTCCATGGCCGACGGTTGTTTTCCGGCTATTACAGTTCGACAACTGGTCAAGTGTGAGTTGGACTCGCACGCACGTAGGGTTTTGTACCATCGAGCGACATAGACTTGAATTATTATAGTATCTACATATTTTCAACAAGAAAGAAAGAAACTCCATTTTTTCAACCTACTTGGGGGGTTCATTTGGACCTCTTTTTACGTATTTATTATTTAGTGCCCACAGTAACCATAACCGTAGTTTTTTTTAGATTCCTGCAAGCTTCCTTACAAGCTGTCTAACCTCTGACAGACAGACAGACATTCTAGGCAAAGTTAGTTCCTTTTGTTACCTCGTACCTCGTAGGCACGGAACCCTCAAAACTAAAATCACCAAAATAAAACACAAGACAACAAAACATTACCGTCGCTCGTGACTCTTGACGGATGCCACCACTACCATAATCACCAAGCTATTAGTCACGCCCTGATTTGCCTGCGGTGTGCCTTAACCCGTGATGCTATGGCTTCTTGATTGGGTTAACTGTTCCTCCAGTCCTTTCAATACCAGCTTCTAACATTCCTCAGATATATTCTATTTGGGTTTTCAATCCGAAACTAGTTATAAAAAATAGTTGAATAAACGCTAAGACATTCATACTCGTATATCTACCTATTTGCATCGCCTCGATTAAGGATATGCCGCTCTCCGCTTAAAACAAACTATTATCTGCGCTCACAGTTCAATTCAGCGTGTAAGCAACCTTGCTTAAGGCATTTTAACTTCTTGCCATCAATCTGCAATGTACCTTAATCACATGGGCGGAAGACTAGCATTTGTGTGGGAGACAATTAAAAGGAATACCATATCGAACACAACCACAATGTAAAGACATCTATCTGACCCACAGACTTATAAAAAAAATAAGCAGACCTAATTTATAATTTTCACCACTACACGACGTATGTAAGCAATAGTTTAATCTCTTTCTCTCCCATAACACGTACAAAGTCTGTCTCGTTTATTTTTGTTGTTGCAACACTCACGCACACATAGAGAAAATGGGGTTGAAGCACTTTCGCCATTTTGATAAGCTACAAGAAGCTCACTTTTTGTATGAGAATCACAGACAACATTTGTAGACCACGAATCTTTTGCATGGAGAATATCAATGTGTGCAGCATGACTATGTATGTAGTTGTAACTGGCACGCTTTTTTCCCCATATGTTAGGTCTGCTTATTTTTTTTATAAGTCTGTGATCTGACCACATAACAGTACCAGTGTGAACCATGAATGAAAGTCAGGTTGAGCCGCAGGTGTGACTGATCGGCGCTGAACTAGTCCATAATAGATCAGGTGTCAGTCTCGGGTTACTGGGAGGGCGCCTCTAGTCCTTTCACATCGGGATGTGGTCGGCGCTTTATCTACAATGTTTTTGAGGTGGCTCGAGTTCAAATCTATGCTAATACTAGATTTCAGTCCTCTGGTCGTCGTGTAAAAGTAACCCTTCTTTATTGTTACATGAATGGATAGTGTCTAATTTTATTGTTTTCTGATGCACTTTCTCTGTGATTCTTTTAAGCTATTGTATAGCTTTTATCGCGGGCCTGGGACCGAATGCAGAAATTTCGTAACGAAAATTTATTACACCCTGCACACAGACATAGTTACTATGTCTATGCACCCACACATCGATAAATACCAGAACTTTTAACTGAGTTAACTAACTTTTACTTTATAACGGCTAAACCGATTTGGCTAATTTTAGTCTTGAAATATTCGTGGAAGTTCAGGGAAGGTTGCAGCGATGAGAAAATATGAAAAATTGCGAGGTAAATACTAAAAAAATGAAAATTTTAATTTCCCATACAAATCTTACCTGTCAAACATTTGATTTTCGCCCCGTCGGTTCGGTGTTTTAAGAATAATTACATGTAGATCTGGATTAAATAAGGCGTTGGAATCGACAACATGTATTCATAATAGTCGAATTATCGCGTATTTAGATTTAAAACATACAAAATAATAACATGACATAAAATAATGACACTATATTAATGACTTGAGGGTGATAGAGACAGTGCCATACAGGCAAGGCAAACTGTAGGGCACTGTCTCTGTCACCCACACGTCATTCACGCGCCAAAAGATCGTTGTAGGACTTAAATGTCAAATGTCAATTTTCTTTTTAAAAAGAATTATTTTGTCAACTGAAATAGTTCTTATGCTTTTGTTCAGAATATTTAAATCTTCTTTGCACAAATTAATGCATTATCCGTTTCTAATAAACTTTGATGTAACTTTTGATAACTAGGCAACTAAATGAAAACTAGTACACCACTTTCTTATCCCACTGTAAAACAGTGAATATCTGTACTCGTATAATTTGTGTACAAAGTGTTTTAAATATGAATAAACAAAGTGCATTTATTAATGAAGAAAGTCACGAAAAAATTGTGAAAGAAAATGAGTTATTACTCTATATACATTCATTTTATTATTATTATCACAAATGCAGTATTATTTTTTGTTTTGTTAATTTATATATAATGCTATGCAATAGCTTTACCGCGGCAGTCTCCGAGTGCCACACGTCTTTTTTTTGTTGATTTAGCTTCGAAACTGACTGTTTTATAGAAACTTGTTTCTCCTTTTATACACTCTTAAGGGACAAATTTCCAAAAATCCTTTCTTAGTGTTCGCTAACACTATATAAAAGAAAGCATCATGCAAAACTTACATTTTTTAAATCCTAGCCCTCATAGCCATACACACTAAGATTCCTGTGTACCTACACACAAAACAAGCACACATACCCAAACCGAGAACATACATTTAAATTCATCATTCATACTTTCGCCTCGCTAGAAATCGAACCCTGGACCCATGACACAGCGATCGGATATATGATAACCACTACGCCACACAGGTCCTCAAGAGATTGAATGAACTAGAAATAGAACAAACCGTGTTTCTATTCATAGAATATCATTGATGGGGATGACTGAATCGTTCCCATCCCATGGGTGATCCCGATCGCGTATCGTCTTGTGGTTTCCATCGCTTTAACTTCCAATCGACCAGCATGGGAATCAATGACTTCCGGTTAAACACCTTGTTGATTATTGATATATTAATAGGGTAATCGCCTGTTGTGTTCGTTATTATCTTTACTATTCTGTTAATAGATTTCTCAGTGTGCAAGTTTGCCCAAAAATGTATGTTGTATAGGACAATACATAACGTTTGTTTGATGATGAAATTATAAAAAACTTGTCATCTCCATCAGTAAATAAATATTATGTATCTTAAAAATATTCAATCCCTTGATTTTATCTTTGACGTGATTTTATTATTATACAGGCAGACTAGAATTTAATTTTTGCCTAGTAAAAGAAAGTTCCGCACATCGTAACAATGCACATAGTACCTAGTATCGAAGATTGTACAAGTACCTACATTACAATTAATTTCGTTTCGTTTCATTAAACACCCATAATAAATAAATTTGTTTTTTTATTGTTTTGTCAACCCCACATCTACTTACTTTGATTTTGGGATGAACAAATGTTTCTTTATTTCTTGCTTTTTATGTGAAAAGTTAAAAGAAAAAAGAACAGGCGGTTGCGTTATGAAATTTTGCCTTTTTTGCCTCTGTACTGATCCAGTTCTCTGGAAACCCCCTCTCATTATTTTTTATGTGAATAGCCAGCAAAAGAACAGGCGGACCTCATGGTAAGTGTACACCGTCGCCTTTTTCAGCAGAACCATAAGTATTGTTTTCAGCCAAAATCTCATCATTTTTGGCTAAGACACTATAATCGAAACACATTCAACTAAACCTAGAATAGTGAATAACCTAGAATAGGAACGGTTAGTTCAGTTAAACAAATGGCGTTAGAATATGAGTTGGTTACTTTCTTAAAAAGTGTAATGACAGGGACTGTTAGTGATAGTAAGTGCGGATTGATGAAGGAGCCAATCCTAGTATCGGAAACATTTAATGCCATGGATTGCCACACGAATGCTTCTGACGTAACTTAACGCTGACGGTTTTACATCGAAGCACAGAATCCTTAAAGAAATTGTACCACTTTCTAATAGGACATCCTTTCAACCATGCGGGCTGTTGCTTAACTCTGTAACAAGAACGCAGCCTAGGAAGCCAGGCTTTGAGTGCCGGTAGTTTATCGTAACGTATTGGCTTCAACTCATGAACGACCCACTACTAAGCCTTTCCTTGTAATCTATTATGCACCATTAAAATACCATGTCTTCACAGCAACAAACGACTCAACGGGTTCAACGGTGGGCGCTGCGGGCGAACCCCCGTCGGCCGCGGGGAGCCCCGACGCCGCCGCCCTCGTCGTGCTACAGCCCCCCGCGCCGCCCTACCCTCCATATGCGCATTATGATGGTAAGCATTTCTTTAATACATAATACAGACACTTCACGACAGGTCAGGCAACGTTTTAAAGACACTTCACGACACTTCAAGACACGTAATACACTCTTTTTAATGGAATTAAGGTAGCAAACACGCATGCAGCCAGCCCTTATTTGCCGCCCGTGAAAAGTGTGATTTACTTAGAACGAGACTGTCTATGACTAAAAACCAGCTTAAGTACCTATAGGTAGAATTGTCACTGCTAACCAACATTGAAAGAAGTTTGCCTATTGGTGACCGCTAGCTTCCATACGATAGAGCAATATTCGCATTAAAATAGGTATACCTATACAATAATAGTACATTATGATACAAGTGTGCGAAGTTGGTCATTACAGTCGAGGCGGTATTGAGCCCGAGCCGCAAGGCGAGGGCTGTAAATAGAGCCAAGACTGTAATGAACAAAGCACACGCGTATCATACGACGTTTTTCAACACACTTGCGAGGAAAAAAACAATTAGGTATCGACATTTTTCAGTCACAAATCAGCAAATTATAAACTAACAAATGTTTGCACAAAATGGCGCGGTTTATTTTTTCGCGCGCCGTATCTTTGGTTGAATAACTATGCGCGCGCAGGTTAAGTCCAAGGCACCGAATATTCAGCCACAATATATTAAACTAAATAATTATGTATTTCTAATAAGAATTTACGGTAATTAATGATTTAAAATATTGTATTTTTTAAATGCTTTAATAGATAATTAGATGAAGTTTAATCTTATCTTATCAGATTTTGACTAAGTACAACAAGTTTATTTATTTACAAAATAATAAATCTTTTGGTAACAACCTCTTTACGGATATTAAAAAAAAGTGGAATAAGAAAAACACTAGTGCGGTAATGAAAAGTAAAACGCACTAGTGCGTAATAAACCGCATTCCGGGCGTAAGACTAAAGAAAAAATAGCAACTTTACGAGCAAGTGTGTTGAAATGTATGTTAGAAACACATGTCACACGCCCGATAAAATCTTTTTTTTCATACAAATATTTGTCACCCAGAAATTAAAGCTGCACAAGTTTCGGTTATTTTTGCGCAGTTAAACATGCTTGCCGATATAATTTAGGTATAATAACCATCCTCCCGACTACTCCGACATACGTAGGCACACCGACACCGAAAGAAGCCATGAAATGCGATTATTAAGTAACTTTCAAATACACGTTTCCAAATTGTTTTTAAACGCAACACAAACATCCGCGAACTCGAAAACAAACCAGATTGAAGCGGCTCTCAACAATAAATGAGACCGAAATGGAAATAATAAGAGACCTTTTTAAACAAGGAAAAACATCAATCGCGGTCCCCATTCACGAGACGATGAAATAAAATAATGGAAGTAAATTTAGGAGTGGCCGGACAGAAAAACAGCGGGGAAAAAAAGGACTTTAGATGGTGTCTCGACATACCCCAGCACTAGGAGGCACTTCGACGAAAATCCAATTTTCTGTACCGAGGGGCGGCGCAGTGCCGCCATAAAACCCTCACAGAATTACGGAATTTTCGCACTTATGCATATTAATAACAAGCGAGAAATTTGCGTCGCCAGGGATGCCTCGGCATTATGCCTTTGGTCTTTAATCTACCACAATCTGCTTATCCCGGGAGGGAGACATCTTTAATAGCTCATTCGAAGCTCTATGCAAATAATTTTCGAGGGGGAAATCATACGGGCTTTGTCTGAAATGGTTAACGAAGCATACCAAGTCTGATGGCACGGAGTGGTTTTACTTTAGGTTTTCGGTTATAAATATTAAACTGTCACCTAGGGCGGGGGTGTGTTCGGTTACGCGTGTGGGGGCGTGTCAGCAAACTCTAAAGTCATCTAGGCGTGTGCTCGGATACGTTGCGTATGTTCGGAAACGCGATATCATACAATATCGTTTGCGGAGATTGTATTACTTCCATGAATGTCGGCCTTTTGTCTGCGATGTATGGTGTAATATTGTAGGCAGCGATTTGTCATACAATAACTATAGCAGTAGCTACAAAGATCTTAGTTTATATTTAGCTTTGTATTTTTACAACCCATGACTGTTGGGTGTTGGGTCTTCTCTCACAATGTAAAAAGTTTTCAGACCATAGTTCACCACGCTGCTGGTCAACTATGGATTACTAGACTTTACACAAGTTTGAAAATTTTTGAAACAAAATCTTTCAAGTATGAACTATCAAAATTAAAATTACGTTACATAATTATGTGAGTCCCATTAGAGGACTTTCCACAAACAGTTTTTTTGAGCACTTAGTTGTTTTACGTTGTTTGTGTTGCAGGAATTGATATTTCCTCAAGACTTGTTACTGAAACGTGTTTTATGAATATTGCAGGTACCGCGACGCTGGCCAGTGAGTACGCGTACGCGGCGCCATACTCCCAATACTCCCCGTACGGCGGACCCTACTCACATTCCGCCGCCACCGGCCTGCTGTCCAAGTGGTAAGTATGGTATCCAATGGTATCACATCAAAGACCTACCTACCTATTTCGTCACTTAAAACAACTATAAAATTTGTAAAACAACACAATTATTTCATTTTCAAAGTCTAATCTAGATATGAAATGAGTTTAAATAATTTTTACAAAAAACCGATTTCAATACTGAAATCAATATTACTCAAAAACTGTTCATGTGATGTTGCTCACATTTTAATGGGACCTTATGGCAAGCACCAGCTTTCAAATATAAAATGAATTATCAAAATAGTAACATACAGCACATACAGTCGAATTGAGAACCTCCTCGCTGTATTAGTGTCGGGAAAAAATGTATCAGCAGGAATAAAGAGATACGATCAGACTGAACAGTTAAAAAACTGTTTTGTAACGGACATAAATACATGCAGAAAAAATGTTTTTTGACCTATTTGCTATTGCACGCAGGAGCGTGTCAATCCAAGTCCTAAAAATATTTTACCCCGGCCGGGAATTAAATAACCCGGGACCCCTTCCTTTGCAAGCAGCTTCACTAGTTCACTACCAATTAAGCTGCGGGGCCACCATCAATCTGACTGAATAACTTACACATATATTTTTTGGGCATGCATGCTTTTTGGGGAGTATAACGGAGCACTCAGAGAGGATTTTTTGCCCCCCCCCCCCCCAATGATAAAAAGGGGGTAAAATGCTACGTAAATTCTACGCGAGTAAAGCCGTGAGGATAAAACTAGTTAATACATAGAACAGATTTATATTTTTACATTATTTATGTAACGACATATTAATTACTCATTTTGTTTAATTGTAAATTATGTAGTTATTAAACCAACAAATTCTCGTCACGCGGTAAAACCCGTTACCCTAAGATAGATAGCAGCATCAAATCCACCACTTAACTCATTTCGCATCACACAGCTAATTACCTCAACACATTAACCCACATCTCTCTGAGGACGCCGACTTCGCAGAGGCCTTTGACCACACAACATTACGACTGTGCCCAGATTTTACAGGCTTTAAAACGTTCGCCCATTTAACTACCGCCGGGATACAAATGGCTCTGTGTACCGAATAAATCTGAAACGTTTTATCACTTGGTAAAACTGGACGAGCCTGCTTTTGGAGGTACGCCTCAGGGAGCTATGTTCGCACCTGTGGTTTTTATGTTTGACCGTGCTTTATTATCCTCGTTCATTCGACTATTTTTCGTTTTTCAATCCGTTAATATTGTTTTCCAGTTGTTGTATTATATTTATGTTCTTCCTTTTTATCACTTAAGTTATTATTTTTAAATTGAAATAATAATGTCCTCTTATTTCATCTTTTTGTCTTTTATTCTGTGAAATATTATAGCGAATACTCACTATAAAGCCTCTCCATAGAGAGGCTTTGAACTTATTTCACGCGGATATAACTTGTCGCTCACATAAATTACTTATAGCTTATCGATGTTGCACGATATTTTGGAAACAGTAAACCTGTTATTGTGATGTGTAGTAAAAATATAGTTGGAAACTTTTAATGTTTAAATCAATCGGGGGATTTGGAAAAAAAGTATAGGTAATTGGGGGTATTTGTTAACGGAATACAATCATCTCAAGTGACGTCCAAATTTTTGTGTTTAGGATAAGGATTTCACTAACTACATTAAGTAAATTCTACATAAATATAGTGTTGTTTAATTTTAATCAGATTACAGTGATGAACACAAAAAACGATGACTATCAAATTAATAAAAGCTAAAACAAAGTGGATCACTATTTTTTAACTTTTTTTAACTACCTACTTAGTTTTTAATTCTTAATAAATTGCCCGTAATTTAAATAAAATCCTTTATCTTTATCTAATTATAACACGAGTAGGTACTTCCAATGGTAGGTACCATCCTATCATTTGCAAACTAATTAGACTCGTCAACTTTAAAATCATCAATCTGAACATCATTGATATACAATAGAGAATTCTTTCGGGCATTTGTTCTATTGTCCCTTATCCCTCCCAGGGGGCTGCGACAAAGGGCAAGGTGGCTCCCCTGGGAGGGAGTAACTTATAGGCATTAAATCTAAGTGATTCCTCTGCTATCGCTTTTAAAGTTTTCGAAAGTTAAGGGGAATCGAGCTTTGATTCAATATGGCCGACTGGGGAAATAGGATCGGGATTTTCTATCCTTGAGAATCTACTTTAGAAATGGATTGTTTTTGATTTCAATGGATATTTTTGGAACAAAATGACCTTTTAATTTCTTTTGCTAAATGTTAAATATAGAAATAATATTAAGGATAATAGATTTTGTTATGGAGATTTTGGAAGTGTTCATTACAATAACATGTGGTCCTACTGAGTAGGTACTCTAAGAAAGCTAAGCGATTTAAAGGTCCAACGTTTGATCTTCTTTATTTATTGTGGGTCTCCTTGCAACCTGCAACACAAGAGGTTTTCGTGCGAAAGTCATTAATAATGTGTTATTCAAATTGTTATTGAGTACATAACAATAAATTAAATTAATTTATTTATTTATGTATTGTTGCAGATATCAACGGACGCCGTGCGAGCATTAGCTGTCGGCGCGCCACAACGAACAAACCAAGTGATAAATGACACTTCAGTGTTAATTGTGACAATTTTAGTTTACTACCTTATCCATTCCTTTAGTAAATCTCGACTCGTGTAGATAAAAAATATATGTACAATTCGACAATTTTTATTATCGTTATATTTTAATTATATTGAGGTCAGTATAACGCTTTTTTGCTTTCTCGAAATTATTATATATTTTAAAATAGCCAATAAATTCCAGCTATTCATTTATACTCATTATTTTTAGTTTAACGGAAATAAATGAATGAGAGAGCCAAAGTGTTGATAATGTTTGATAAAGACTAAGATGTAAATAATGTATTTTAATGAAAATAAATGTAATTCATTTAATGTCATTGCTAGGATTAAGAATGAATGTCTTGTTTCTTTTACCTCAGAATACAAATTAACTATTTATTCATGATACATCAGGATTTATAATTATTTAGAATCTATCTTATTTTTTATTTAAGCTGTCCCTAAAGCACAATGACGTAAGACATCTATTGCATATAAAGTTGTTATTCGCTTAAGTTAACTTATTTTTTATTGTTATAATATATTTAGCACATTATGTTTTAATACTGTAAATGCTCCGTAAATGGAATTTAAGAACAAAATAATATATAAACTGTGAGACCAGTACTTAATATACCTTGTACATTTGTTTGAAATTACAATGAGATTATTCGGTTTCCTTTTTTTACTTTTTATAAAAAAGTGTTAGTTTCTAGTAACTCATCACGTTCTAGGTTGAAAATATATTTGAGATCTGAACAAGATGTTATAGATTATAATATATTATTATGTAAATTCTTATATGTTCAAATAATACTTTATGTTTATTTTAAATGAACATTTCAAAATCTTATCGTTTCCGTCCATTTTTCTTTATTATTATTTAAAACTATTTTGTAAATAATACCAAATGCATGACATTTTCTGTAATTGTCATTCCATGTAGCTTAAATTGTGCAAATATGGTTTTGTTTCAATACTAATACATACAGTTTAGAGACTCGCCAAAGACTTATTGTACGTCTTTTCAACCCAGTTAAAGTGTAGCTTATTTTAATGTAAAGCAATAACATTATGGCCAAAGATGTCGTGGACTTTTTTGAGAAGGAATTTTGCAACGCTAAAATTATTAAGTGAACACGTTACAATTACAAATTACCTAGTATTGAACTTGCTACTTTTTAATTACATTTAATTTGATTATAACATGTTAAATGGTTCATTAAAACGACTTTTCCAATGAACAATCATATCTCCTGGTAAAGGAACATGTCACAAAATTTATAATATTAAATAGTTCCCAATTCTAATAAATTTTGAAACAGTTTATGATAATGATTAGACATTGATCTGAATAAAATTATTGTGATCATCCCAATACAATATATCCATAATAAATTTATTTGACGCTTAAATCTTATTGCTATTTCTATATAATTTTATATGTGACTTTACTTGTTAACTTTCTACCTTAGAAAAGTCCACTTTTTTGTACGATTTACTCATGTCTGAATTAATGTTCTTAATGTTCTCTATTTATTAATTTGTTAATACCGGTGATGCTTTTCGTTTGAGAAAGCATATCGATTTAAGTGATACATCACGTCATAATGATAATAATAGGTAAATAAAGAAAGATAATAGTTTTTGTTTAATTTGTAATAAGTATATTTGTAAGGCCAACGCACCAGTACGAAATAAAGGCATATGAATTTATATACATGATGTTTTATTATTAACCAGAATACACATTTTAAAATTTTTATCCATCTACCTTTTTATTTACTTTCATTAATTTTTATTTATTTTCTTATTTTTAAGACACCAGTAGAGATAGGCCACAAAACCATTCTAAGAATATTTACATGCAAAGTACATAATAAAATTATATTGGAAAAAATAATATTAAAGTTGACTTAAATCGATACAGTCAGAAGTCACTACACTCCGTTCATGTCCGATCTGGAAATCGCTATAATGAGTCAGCCCAACACATAAAATTATTACTATAAAATTGACTGGATTTAATGCGAGTACTAGTAACAATAGTTTTTGTTTTATCGAAATCAGGCCAGGATTTACAAAGTTACAGCATTGAAAAGTTTCATGGCTTTTATAAATTTCCGTTCCTTCGATATTTGCACTGTGACGTCATCAGTGATGTTGATTGAAGAAAAACAAATGAATTGAAAGCCAACCGTAAGAGCGCAAGCGCAACCAGCCTAAGTCAAAGATTTACCACCAAATATTTTGTAGACAGACTTAGGAGGATTTGTCGTTCGCTGAGTTATTGCAAAAAGTTTGTTGTATACATTTTCAAGTAGGATTACTACGATCGGACAATGAACCAGGACTAGCGACATGTATATTCAGAATCTACATAAAAATACCTTTCCAACGACGTATCATAATTTACTTCGATTGGTGCCGGTACCAGATTCCATACATTTGTGCCCATCCTCCTTTCAATAAACCTCCGTATTTGCTGTACATTACAATCGCGAAAAGAAGATTTTATAAGACAAAGTTTTGAAACTGTCACTGTCATCAAATTATTTTCAAGAGAAAAGAAATCCAAGCCATGCGAAAATGAATCCGTGAAAATAATAGACACTCCTCCTCAAAAATGTAATTTCTCTGTTATTCAGACAATCATCATGCCGAACACAATGCAGAAACAAATGTGAAACAAAATAATAGGTATTTAGATTATGAGTTCTAACAATTTATCAATAGAAGACTGCGGTTCTTTGGACATTTCTTCTGAAATTTTAAGTAATAAAGAAACACAGACGAGTTCTACGTATATAAAAGATTCATTTGATTTGGTAAAAGGTCCATCACGCCCTCTGCCTAAAGGTATTGATAAATCTGAAGTTGAACCACCAGTTACAAGTTTAATATTAGATTGCAAAATTTTAAAAGACCCGAGTGATTCAAAATCAACGGAACTTGAAACTGACAGTTTCATAAAGGATATCATTAATACTAACCCAAGCTTAAGTATCGACGAACTAAGTGAAACTACATCTCTTAATTACTGTAAAGAGGTCGCTAGACCATATCTCAAGACACATTCGAACGATTGCGACGGTCATATTGAGTCATTAGAAAAACTTATTCAGGAGGCTTTAGAAGACATACCTGATTATCAACCCTGTTTTGAAGTTTACGAAGGAAAAAAGGATATACAAGAAAAAGTAAGCGAAACTTTTGCTAGTAAAATGGGCACTTTACCGAATATTGCGCATGATCAGAATGAAAAAACTTCAAAATGTACTTCACATACTGAAAAAGTCCCTGAAGAAAGAAAAAGCCAATCGATACCTCAGTCAGTGACAGCTAAAATCAATATTGTAAAACAAGATGAACCCGAAATGACTGAAGACGATACCAATGATGTTAATAAGAATAGAGACCTAAATAGAAGTATATCTATGGAATCCGTTACTAATTGTATCAAAGAAAGCCTCACAACTATAAAACGGTCAGCAAGTACTTGTCTTGACAAAATAGAAACTGTAATAGGAATTAGACAACCTGAAAATCCAAATGAGAAACCAACATATTATGCCATGGAAAAGCCAAAAGTAGATGTTCATCCTTCTCATAACGTCCAAACAGAAACAGGAAACAGCTTGAATAGCTTAAAAAACTTATTAAATAATCCTGGCGAAAAGATTGCCACATTTACGGATGCTTGCAAAGATTTTGCTGAAAACTTGATGAATAATCCTAACGAGAAGTTTTGTGCTATGAAAGACACATGCAAGGATTTTGCTGAACATTTGTTAAGTAATCCAGATGAAAAGATGAATACAATCAAACAAACTTGTAAGGATTATGCTGATAAGTTCTACAATACTTCTAAAGAAGCTGTTACCTTATTAACGTCAGAAAGTGCGAAATTTTTGGCTAAATCTAACACAGATTCAAATAGTGACGATAATTCAAATGAGGGTCAGCCTAAGAAAAGGGTGAGGAATATTAGTGCAGATTCCATAACTAGTTTTCTCTTCAAAAAAGCTGAAAACAAACCCGTAAATGATGATCCTGATGATAAAGCAATAACGGGTACATCAAAAATAACAGATGCAATCCCCCCAGCTGTAAAAATTGGTTTTAATAAACTTAAAGAAGATATAGTATCTGCAAAGTTTGATAAAAGTTCTGAATACGATAAAACATTGCCAAAAGAAGCAATGAGTACAAGGCCACCTGAGCCTCCAGAGACGCGAATGCCCACTGTAAGTGCTATAGATCATACTCCAGATCCACCCGCAGCTTCTAATATGTTTGAAATCATTCGATCTAAAATATTTTCAATATTCAATAATGAAGCGGACAGGTCCAGTGAACCTGCTATTCAAGAAACTCAAATTGATGATGAAGAGGAGGATCCATTTGAAAGATTTATGGAACAATAAAATCTGTACTTTAACAACGATACTAAAATAAAATGTTACCACTATAATAATTCGATGATAAATCAGTAATTTCATTTGCCTACTTAGTCTATTTGTACGTGTGTTTGTGTTACTTTGTCTGTGCCACAGTTGCGCCATTATCACAACAAAAATAAAAAGGTTACATTTAAAAGGAGATTCCTATTCGCTATGTGCAAAGCGGGTGGTAGGTGTACCAAAACGATCGCAGCGCACAACGTGACAAAAAATGGAAACTACTTCGGCTTCGTGTAATACTTTCGAACCCGGTTTTTTTGATTATATCCATTTTACACATTCACTATTCAATAAATTGCACTCAAATAAAGTCAACAAGTTCCATTTACTCTTTGTTTTGGTTTTTAATTGCAAAAATACTAACAATGACATACAATACATTTTTTGACAATCGCCGAAAAAGTTGCGTGTCGCCACCGTCGCGCACATTCCCAATACAAAAACCTTGCTTGAAAGAAATAGGAATGACAATACAGAATTCGTTTACTATTTTATTATGTACCGGGGTTATTTATAATTTATTTATCAATGTCAAAGCTCCGAAGGGATCAAAACGCGAAATTGACACATCCATCTCACAGATGTATGTTTAGGCTGTAGGCAATCTGTTTTTATATTGTAAGTTATATTCTAATATCATCCACTATGAGAAAATATCTACTATACATAGCCACCTATTCACTTATTAAGTATCACGTGCTATTATACGATTCTAGTTCAAGATATTAAAAAAACTACTTATAGGTAGTCGCACTCGTTCCAGGAATCCCATGCATTGCCGTATCTGCACCCCAAGTGATCAAACTAGTCATATGATACTACTGATGATGACCAATGGGAACAACCCAAAAAGATTACAGATCATTTTTATGCGACATAGCTTACTTAAGTTACATGCTACTCAGTTTATGACTTCTTGTTATTTGAATCGACTTGTAAGAAGCTTGCTTCGTGAGAATTTTGATGGCATCTTGAAGTAGGAGATATAAATTAATAAGATAATATAATAATCAGCTAGTAATAATATAATATAATAAAATTATATATGATATCATAGGAAGGCTTTGGTTGGTCTCGTTATAAAATAGGCTTAAGCTTTGATTATATACAAAGTAGGTACTTACCTAAGTCACCGTCAACTGCGTCACCTAGATCCAATTTGAGTTTGATTCGCTTGTTTGAATCGTTTCTTGATATGGAGCACGCTCACAATATTGATGGGTCCATCCAAAAATATTGATATTTAAGAAGATTTCACAGTTTTTCCACGGAGCATAATTTACTCGCAACGGCCGCAATGGTGTAAACAGTGGCGCCGCGTGACGATCATCGGCGGCAACTTTTGCATTGGTCGTACACGTACTCGATACAGCAGGAATTGAGTTTAGGCGCGGATTTTTATTTCGATAGGCCGAGATACAGGTTTAGGATATAGGAATGGTGGAAAGGAATGACAATCCTAAACAATATTCTACAGCTTTATTAAATAAGTATTCATTACAATACAATAGTCAAAACATTCAGATTCGGTAGGTAGGTATATTTTAAAGCTGTCTAATTTAAACTTTGTGCTAATTACACTTAACAGTTCATTCACTAACAAACACTTGTCATAAGTTAAGAAATCGCTAACAAAGTCTATTTAAATTTTCAGAAAATTGCGTCTGTTAAAAAATTATAATGAAAAATCTGTACATGTAGGAGTAGATTCTCGACATTTTGACGTGACAACGTCTTATAAATTGGTTTGCCGGGTGGCACTTCAAGAAACTGCGTTAGTAGCTCCGCTCACGTTACTTATAGTAGCTACGGCGTACACACGTTGGCGTGTTTCAGAAAATGGTACAGCGCCATCTCTGGAGAAGTAGAGTAATCTAGTTTGTTACCTCACTTAGTTGTGACTAATGGTTAATGGTCTAACGGTTAGCAGCGCTAGATGGCGGATGGTGTTACAATGTTTTAAATATAATTCTTTGTATAAATAAATGTTTTAAATTGTTACTATTATTTCATCCTTCTTCCTACTATACGAATGAATATTCACATTAAAATTATTTTACCACTCAAAGTCGTTGTCACGTAAAACTTTCGCCCGTATACCGACTTTACAGGCAACCAATTTTTTTCAAAGGTGCGTCCTGGCGTACAATTACTATTTCCTATCTCCATGTAAAAAATAACGGAGTGTCTAGTCGTCCGCTAAACGGACGAATAAATTAAATTTATTCGTCCGATAGTCGGACGTACGTACGTACATAAAAAAAAGCATATATACGGTCGAATTGAGAACCTCCTTCTTTTTTGGGGTCGGTTAAAAATCACTTACGATATGTTCAGGAAGCTAACGCTCCTAATATATATCGATTATTCAGGTTTATTTAGTATAACAATAAATTAATGTTATCGGACGATTAAGTTATTTTATTCGTCCGTTTAGCGGACGACAACAAGTACAGGTTATTTTATCCATCCGATAATCGGACGAATAATTATATTTTAATCATCCGCTTAGCGGACGACTAGCCACCGCTTATTCATCCGCTTAGCGGACGACTAGCCACCGCCAAAAAATAAAATAAAAATATACATATAAAACCTATTATGTACCGTAACCTTTTTTCATTTTTCTTTCTTGACATGTCATGTCAGAGTAACCATTTTATCAATCCAATCCAATAAAAATCGATATTTCATAACTATCCTCAATAATATGAATTTGTAAAATCATTCAAAATTATATCCACGCACAAAACCTAAAATGGCAGAAAATATTATTGAACATTGCATAAATTGCAATAAACTAAAAATGAATTGTGTTCCCTGTGTAGTTCCGTACAACAACGTTCAAAACCAGAATCAAAAAGAAGAAAAGCAGTTGTTAGAAGAATATCAAGATCTTCAAAACAGATGTCAGTGTTCAGCTAAGGGTGCTAGTACTTGCTGTAATGCTGAAGTCAAGAACCAAAAGTGATGAAGAAAGTACGATTCCAACCTTGAATAGAGTAGCGATCATGGTAACAACTTAGCTAGAATTTGGTAAATAGCAGGTAAAAGAAATGGTAAAAGAGCAATAAACGTGGCCGTAAAAAATTACTAACGCTCGTGCACTTCTATCACTCCACCGATATTTTTAAATTTTCAGTGCAATATCAAATTAATTATCATTACCATTTTACTATTTATGGACTCATAAAAATTAAAATACAACCAGAAAAAATTAAATTATATATTTTCAGATATTTGCTCCAAATGGGCTCCGGTGGATTTTTTAAAATCTAAACAACTAAAGAATTATTTCTTCTTCAAGTCACATGGAAATGGCTAGCTACTAAATAAACTAATACTACACCACTCAACCAAGAATGCTCGGTCACATACCATCAGGTAAGATCGTGGTGAACCATTAACTTAGACGCAGGAGAGCAATGACAGCGATGAAGTAGGTCGAACTTTGTACTCGCGAACCAGAGTTTCCGGGTTGAAACTTAAAAGCACGTACCTCATATTTACAAAAATTCTGTGGGTATTAGAATTCAATTATCACTTGATACTGTGAAGGAAAACATCTCGTTCAATAAGTATTCGTTGTTGTTGATAGAATCTTGTTTAACAGGTGGTAGGGCCTAGAGCTCACCCGGGGAAGTACCACCGTCCGCCACGGTACTTAGTACCATTCCTACCGTGTAATAATTGTTTACAGAACAATTGTGTTCCGGATAGGAAGGTGTGGAGCCGGTTACACTTTTTTAGAGGCAACCATCTCAGTCCTCAGGGGTAGCAACGCATCTGTGACCGAATTAGAACGAGACTCATTGAGTCTAGTTCTGGGTCGGTCACAGTTGTCATGGGCGGCACCGGAAGGTGGTGCTGCATGCTCGTTTGCTATCTTAATTCCATAAAAAAAAATACCTATTTAGTACCTAAAGGTCTGTTAAAATAGCATTTTTTGATTTAATCACTTCGACTAATTCAGGGTAAATAAATAATTAATATTTCTTTTCCATTACAGTTTACGGAGAAAGAACAAGTGACCGGTGATTCTCGGTGGTCATAACAGAAGCAATTCATAATTCTTATACTGCAAACAAACATCAATAAATCTAAATAAAATTCTAACTGATTTCTTATTTTGAATACATTAATCACTTCACAATGTAGATAGGTATTTGTCTTTTTTTGTAAGATGCAAGGTAAAACACACACAGATTGTAAAGGGAAAGTAAGTAAATAAATCCAAGCGAACATATCTTGCTAGACCCAACTAAACTTGTTACATTTGGTTTGAGCTCCCGCGACTGGAGATGTATGTAAAGATTATACAGCAAAGTTTAAAAACGCAGAAATGTACTTTGTGTAAATAATTAAACGCGAAATGCAACACACAACTTCAAAAGCTGTTGGCGTAAGCTCAAGCCAATCCATCCCGTTGGCAATTCAATTCTTAATTCAACCTTCAAGTGTTAAGTGTTGTTGGTGTTTTCCATAGTACCATACCACACTAATGAGGGTAAAAGCGTGTGAATTCGCCGCTAGAGGCGCTAGTGGAGAGTGAGGTCTGGCTGTTAGTGCCACAGACTTATTTGACCCGGTAAGAGGGGCGCTACTGTCTTTGTCTTGGTCTGACAACAGTATAACATTTGTATTAGTTCCAATTTTGGCCACCGGGTCAGATAAGTTTGTGGCACTGTCACTTCTCAGTTGTCTGAATGTCACTTGTCACTATTTATGTATGGGCGGGTTTGGGCGGGCTTTGACAGCAGGACCTCACTCGCCAGTGGCGCCAACTGGTCAGCACAAAAACGGCTACACTCATTACCACCCTCTCTCTTGTATGAATATAAAAGGGTGTCATGGTCATAAAAAAGGAGAATCAATTTGAAAGCTTGTAAAGTAATTCAAGTAGTCAAAATTTAATATCTAATCTGTGCAATAAATATTCAATCACAGAGTCCATAAACACCATAGTTCTGGCATATAAAATTCTAAACAGAACTGACAAAGAAAATATTGACAACCCTCTGGCGTTTAATTAAGAGCAGTCAAAACCAAAACAAAATGCAAAAATAATAAATAGCCCAGTGTAATATGAATGTAAAAAAATGTACCGTCGAACCAACGCCTGAGCCTCCCCCGCCGGATCCCTGCAAGCTTCAACGTATCCGACAGAAAGAAAAGGCTGGTATAAAAATATGTCCAAAACCACCAGTTGAACCCCCGCCGCCTCCACCCGCTTGTCACGCTCTTTGTATTGAAAAAATTAAGAACCCTCCAGTAACAGTTTCAGATCAACCTATAGTGTGTGTTGTCGAAAGAGAAAAGACTGGTACCGAAAGGTGCGACGCAATACTCGACTTAAGCGCTGCACACCCTGATCTTCCCTGGCCAGGCTGTCCACCACCAATAATAGTTCCACCCCCACCAGGTCCTACCCCCTGTGACATACAAAGAAAGAAACAAAAAATAGCAGAGTGCAAAGAGAAAATGAAAAGGTACACGGAATAAAATGGACAATTGTAATAAAAGTAGTAGCCCGGGTGGCTCCAATACGGATTCGTTAATTGAAAAGTTCAGATTTGAGATTACAAAGAAATCCGACGAAGATCTACTAAATATAAAAAAGCTTACTATTCAAGCTTCAAATAAATCTCGAGAATCGTCGTCATCGAATCGCGACATTGATAAAAAGATATCAGATCTTGAATGTCTAATTATGAGACTTCAAGAAGAACTTAATGATTTATCAAATGCGAGTAAACAAATGTATGAATGTAAACAGGACGACGAATGTGAAGTTGATTATTGCAGTCCAGTAAGTAACGAATGTGAGGAACCTGTTACTTGTCCTGAGGAACCTGAAACATGTCCTCAAGATGATATTGAATATGATAGCTGTGAAACAGTAGAAGACACTGCATGTAATAAAATTGATGAAAGTAAACTAGAAAAAGAGAACGCAACGAGATCATCAAATCATCGCTACCCAATTATTTTAAGAGATGTTGGACTTACATCAGATGATGTAAATGAAGATTTAAATATATTTAACGAAACGATTTTAATAAATAACGAACAATCTACATCAGATAATGACGAAGAAAATATCCCTGATCTCAGGCAAACCATGTTTTATGACTGGAAAAGCAATGAAAATAAAGACGAAGTGAAAGAAGAAACTAAGCCCGATAATGACACTGATGCCATCTCAACCATGATAGTGGAATTGAGAGCGGAAATGGATGAGACAATACATACACTAAATGATGATAACTGAAAGGCAACTTATAATAACAAGATAATTCTTTTTGGATCATTAAAAAAATGTCCTAAAAGGAACTAATACATTATAATATTTCTATTCACTTTATAAAAAAACTAGCTCTTCAAGCTCCGACAATAAATAGCAGACCAACCCTTCCATTTGCTTTTTATTATTCAATATACATATTGTTAGTTGCTAATATAAAAGTGTACAACAATTTTAAACACTTACAGTAAGAATTTTAAAACATGATTATCCCAAACTCAAATGGAACATTAATATTTAATTAACATTCAAAGAAAGGCCAAAAATAAGGTCCACAAAAGAGATAGGAGGAGAATTATAATCGTGAAATCGGGGCTGCACCTCACATCCTAAACTACTCATGCAAACGTTGCTCACTGGCCGCTTAATGGGTTTCATTTAGTGCGCGTCAAGTCATCAACTGCCGCATACTGTTGAACTGCCGCATACAGTCTGAATGGTAAGTAATTCACCGCACAGACGCCCAGTAACCCTGCTGTTGCCTGTTTTAAAATAGTTGCTGAACATATAGGAAACTAGCTTCGATTCTATGAAATTGTACAATTTGTTAAAAAGCTGGGTAGTTTCTAGTGTCCAGGATTGTGAGATTTCAATAAAACTACACAGTTAAAACTCCTTCAAAAATTTTACTCTCGTTAACAATTAGGATAATATACCTCATACAAAATACAACAATAAATAAAATATGATGTATATTCACTTGTTCTTATATTATTTCTTCAAATTAAGCAATTCGATAAGAGACTAGATTATACTCACATAACATAAATAATTAAGGAATTTCTTTTAAAATAAATAGCCTGGATAGGTAGATTTATAAATAATTGATAATACATAGTATTTTTATATTACTTACATGTAGAAAAATTATGAGAGTGCTAAAGCCAAGTAGCGTAGCTATCGTTATGAAAGAAGAACTATACTAACAAAATTTTACTAAAGACCTACGAATCTGTTTGCAAAAGTTTGAATTTTAAAGCACTAATGATAATAGTAAGAAATTTATCAATTTAACGTGTACAAATAATGGAGAGTCTATTAAATAGATTTATATCTATAGATACTTAAGAAAATATTTTGCTAAATCTCTTCTTTAAATGTTAGATGATAGCAATTAGGTAATTATTTTTTACGTTTGTTACAAAATCATTTTTATTTTTTAAATTAATTATTTATTGTTTTTCCAAATTTCATGCAATTCTAGCTATTAAAATATATTTAAAAGCTGATATAAGATTATAATATTTTTGGCTTTTATTTATTCTTTGGCACAATTAACTATAGTTATTGGATAATAACAAAAAAACACAAACTAAAAACATTTATTAGGCAAGCCTTATAATTTTCGTATTACTCTAATCAAAATGCTTTGCCAATATTACATGCAATAATTACAAGAAAATATTTTCAAAGCTATTATTTATGTATTTAAAAACTTATATATTATCATAATATTTATTTCAATAAGGCACTATGTCAGTGCCCACTTGTACTATCAACGCTACATAATACTCTATCCGAATAAAAATATTGTATATAATAAATATTATTGTTTTACAATAAAGTTACAGCATAATATTTATAATAATGTGCTTGTAATATTATCTTAAATTAAAATTAAACATTTTCAACAATCCGAAATCAATAAAGAGTCTAATATTATAATATAATATGCCAGTAAAATCATAATAAAATGGGGATAAAATACTCTTTAAAATACACTGATTTTACAATAACTATTTAATTTTCAATGTTATATAATAGATAATACTTTTTATTTTTAACCATTAAAACCATTTTCTTTACGAAACTTGAAGCTGAAATATGTCTCATGAAAATGATATTGTCTGATATTTTTTTATAAAAATAAGATTTAAATTTCATGAGCAACTGTATTTTTTAAAAACAGAACCGAAATCTAAAGTCCTTCATTTGGACGGAAATTAAGAAAATATAATGCCTATTATTGTGTTTACTATATTATTACTTTCGTAAGCATTACAAATATGTAGAAATACATATTCGTATTCACTACAATACAAGAAAGACTGAACGCAGCAAAAACAATACAAATACTTATCCTTTGCAGTTAAATACAACTATTTGGAACGCACGTTACCGTAATATTACAATCCTGGAATTATTCCAAAACAAAAAATACAACAATACATTCCGCTATACAAAATACTAATCAAAACGGAACCGTAATAAAAGCTTAACTACAATACAAAAATCAGCTATACACGATTTTTATATACAAAATTTGCTACAAAATTCGTCTCCGCCTGCTGAAAGACGGGATGACGTCACAATCCCTTGTTTCAGGGTAAAAAGCCTACGCGGGGGTCAACCCGCGCAGGGTAAAAATGAAACCGAAATACTACAACGTTTTATGTTATTTTGTTCTCGGCGGTGGTTGCATCGGCGGCTGGTGGAAGGGGTGGTACTGACGGGTTAGTACAAATTCCTGAAACATTGATAAAGAAACGTTAAATTAAACATGATCAAAATAAAATTTTACGTTATGATATTGATACTTATTTGTTATTTAATCGAAATAATTAACAATTAATCAATACATAATTAATCAACGAAAATTTACCTGGCCATTACCGTTGTCCCGAGCCCTGTCCATATTCTTTTCTTGTAAAATTATCTGGTTTGCAGCGCTGTAAATATAAATTTAATTTATTTTATATCTTAAGCAATGAAGGTGCATTACATAATTAATATATAGGTAATTAAGGTTTGAGACACATTTCAACATGCCAAAACTCCGTAGTCAACGTCACCTTGTAGGGATTTTAGAAGGTATATAATAAAAAAATTAAATTAAAAATTAAAAAAACCCCCGACACAAACATTTAAAAAGTAAAAAATAATATCTCTAAAAATAATACGTCGCGTTGGGGGACCGCTCCTAACTACTCATTATCTACGATTTTTTTCATAAGTATCACATGCCTATTTACCCAAGACTTATCATATTTTATCAATATTTTTTTGTGTTAAAGTTAGAAGTAAATGGAGCGGTCCCCCAACGCAACGTATTATTTTTAGAGATATTATTTTTTACTTTTTAAATGTTTGTGTCGGGGGTTTTTTTAATTTTTAATTTAATTTTTATTTTATACTTTTTATAGGTAAGAATATTCTCGATTAAGTCATAAATATTCTCTTACTGTGCCCTTTCATTTGAGACCCCACACGAGTATATTTGCATACATTCGGCTATTCTTCCCCGCTTTTACCCCCCATAACTTTTAAACGGCTCAACCGATTTTCATAAAACATATTTTAAAATATGCGCCCGTAAGTTCCCTTTAATACAAAAAAAACTAAATTGAAATCGCTTCATTCGTTTGGGAGCTATGATGCCACAAAGAGACAGAATGAAAATTCTTCCCCCCTTTCAGCCCCAATAACTTTTAAACGGCTCAACCGATTCTCATCAAACATATCTAAAAATACGCGCCCGTAAGTCCCCTTTAATACAAAGAAAACTAAATTGAAATCGCTTCATCCGTTCGGGAGCTATGATGCCACAAAGAGACAGAATGAAAATTCTTCTCCCCTTTCAGCCCCAATAACTTTTAAACGGCTCAACCGATTTTCATCAAACATATCTAAAAACACGCGCCCGTAAGTCCCCTTTAATACAAAGAAAACTAAATTGAAATCGCTTCATCCGTTCGGGAGCTATGATGCCACAGACAGACAGACAGACACACAGACACACACACACACACACACACACACACACACACACACACACACACAGACACGTCAAACTTATAACACCCCTCTTTTTGCGTCGGGGGTTAAAAAGAATCTTCAATGCATAATAAAATTGAATGAAGATGATCACACAGTCAAATACACTTAGGTACGGCAATGATTACATATAAATATAATGGTATATAATTTTAAAAATTATCCTAAGGAGTTTCTTTCACTATTTAATCTCAATGATAAAGACTTTTTAGACAGAGACGAACAGAGTCAAAAACCGATAAAAAGTAAATTGAAAATATACCCACACGCCACTGATAAATATCTTTGAAAAAAATAAAACAATATTTCCTCACGTGTCCATCTCCTCCTGGGTGAGGTCGAGCGCTTCCTGCATCTCCCGCGAGGTGCTCTGGATGAAGTCCTTGTCACAATACTTGCCCAGACCCTGCTCCGTTAACACCTGAACAAATAGGTATGTATTCACTAAAGAACTCTGGGACCTTATTATTAAAAAACTTGGGAGTTTTTGCCGCTTTTTCTTCGAAGACCCAAAATGGAAACAAATTGTAGACTCATAATACACATTCTAATGCAATTCGTTCTTTTAGACCAATTTTTCTACCTTAGGGGCCCTTAAATTCTATTATTAATGTCTATTTATGATATAAATAATTTTTACCATACCAAATTATAAATAATTATGACATATATTATTAATTATTAGTAATTATTTCATAGGTATGCAATTATCAAATGCAATGATGTGTCTGATATAATTTTTTTTCCAATAAAATGTCCCATGAATTTTAAGATACACTGTGATCTGGTGCTCAAAGCCACTAAGAAATACTAGCGAAGCGAATTACTAATAATTACATAACAAATACTTACTCGTGTAATAAGATGTTCTGCTGGATTCTCCACACAATAAGGAGCGGTGATGTACTGTCTGGGCGTTTTGTCACGATCTGTATACATATAAAATAAAATGGCTTAAATTATGAACAAGCCACTACATTGTATTACAAAACGACTCGAGTCTTATCTATCTACAATAATGTTTGGTTTCTAAGCACTTTTACACATGCATGTAACTGTTAATTAAAGTAATATACTTACAATTATTAGGTAAAAGAACTACAATAAATAAAAATGTTATTTAATAAAATTAAAATTAATTAACAGTTAGTAACACAACTATGCAATGGCAAAATCATTCTCATGACATTTTTTTGGAACGAAGTTTCGTATGGGTTGAGGCTAGAACAAAATTTTATAACGTTTTTACCGTCATACACATGCTCAGTTGAAGTAATTATCAGGTTATATATTACACCTATGAAGTGAATTAAGTCAGATAAAACATCAGTAATAAATTGTGGTGTTGGTACATAAGAAAAAAGAGTGATACCAGGTAGGTGTCAATGGTACTCTATAAAAAGTTTAGCAACATAATTTCGTTACTACCGAGTGTTCCATTAACACTCACGCATTTTTTTTATCAACTTTAATGAATATGCTTTCATAAAATTAAATTATAACATAATTACAAATGTATTGAATAATTTTACTTATAAGCCAAAAAATATATTTTATTCAAAATTATTACTTTATCCTGAATTCCCACCGCGAAAGAATATTTCTAGAAGGAGTTACAATAATTAATTGCTGATTGATTAATAATAAGTGCACTACTAAAATAATTATAATCGCATTTTAATCAAACGTGATTAAATATAAAAAATAACTACATGTCAATGGTCATGTAAAGAAATAAAGGGTTTTTGTTTTTGTGGTTCTACAGAGATCTACGTGTTTAGTATAAACTCGCTCAATCTACACACAAAAGTAATACTTAATTGCTGTTAGCGGTTACGATCATAATTAATGATTAGTCTAATATTACCTACTAATTACACAATCACAACACACTGAAACAAACTTACAGCTGTTTCGCATACTCTGCATTAAATCGTTGGATGTTTTTCTGCAAACGTTTATAGTGTTAACTATCTTTATACCAGTACCAAAATATAATTACTCATTTTATTTCTGTAATAACACTATTTGAATATGTCGTCATAATAATAATAACGAAGAAAGTTATTTAACAGCTTTCCAACATCATAATATTCCAGGCTGAGAACGAGTTGATTCAATAATTTATAATAAATTCAAACATATAACCTCCATTACTACAAAATTATTAACAAATATTACAAAAAATGCATAATTAATTAACAATACGTAGTAGTTACAAATTGAAATAAACACCTTGATGCAAATACGAATCTACGTCATCTAGCGAAGTATCTTGTTACTAAATTGTTTGCAAGTTCTACCTACTACACTAGTTACTACAACTAGCTAAATGAGCAATTTCTATAAGTCTCGTTAGATGGCAGTAGTTTTAATAAAATGGTAAATATCAAATTATAAAATAAACGTAATTAACGATTAATTAAAATTAAAATAGTATTTAATAAATAACAACGAAGTTATAAATAAATAACATTTGATTCAAAAGGCTCTCAATTAAATCTTAAATCTCAAATATATCTCAAATCTTAAAATAAGAGTAATGATCTAAATTCTAGAAATACTAGAGCCATTTAAAAATGTTTCTACAACTGTTGTCTACTTGTTTTTAAAAGACTAATAAAATAAAACTAAATAGATACATAGGCAATTTCATGCGTTTCTAAGCCCTTTACTTACATATCGGTAGCGGCTAAACAAAAATAGAGGCAACAGTATAAAGATAGATGAATTATTACATTTCAATAATTCTAATGTGCCGTGATTTTAATTAAATGAATTAATACATAAAAGTTAACATCTACGACACAGAGTAAATTACGAAGAAATCTTTAAATTGATAGACAGTTTACAATCTAACTAAATTTTACACAAGTACCTACATTAAAATTAATGACTATGGTAGTTATAATGAGATGACTTTAGTTATCTATGTACTAGTATATTACAAAAAAAGTAATATAGAATTACAAATGAAGTTATGAGTTTAATTTTTATCATGTGGGTACATTATTATACGTAGTAGAAGTATTCTTAGCAAAGAGTAGGTAAGTATATTAGCATAAAACAGTTAAGATTCAAAATTGGTCGTCTTCGTCACAATTTCTTAATAATGTAAATCTTGAATCTTCATTAACAACCAAGTAGTAGTATTTCGCTGGCTGCTATTATTTTTAAATTTCCAGAACAATTTTATGCTCTTTTGATTTTCTTACATTGATTTACTTTTTGTTAAGTATCAAAATTATTTTATTCAGTGATAATAAACAATGTTAATAAACAATTTTGGAATGGAATTAACATTAATAAACGAACATCTCAATATGTACAATTTTTCGAATATATAAGAGTTGGAAAAAAAACGGAATCTTAAGAATTCATTTTTTTCTCTGCAAAGAGGATTATGATGGAATTTCGACCATTGAGAGAACTTCGTTCATATAAAATCTATTGGATTTCAAGTTAGCTTTCAAGTGTACCTATACTAGATAGAAAATCGTCATAGACAAAAATGTTTTACTTACTCGATGACTTTAAATATCTTCTCAGAGTCCTTGCCATGAAGAAGTGGCTGCATGGCAATCTCTTCATCACCATCACTTTGATTCCCTTCATCGTATTTCCTGTGAAATTGTAATTCAGTTTTATCACCCATTACATCATCACTGTTTGATAAGCGTACGTTTATCATTTTTAATTGTTTAATCAATGACGTCTTCTATACATCTACTTAAAAATAAAGTTGATTTGTCTATCTGTGATTTCAAAATAAATGTGTTTGTTCAAGTGCAAATAGTTATTTATACAATATTAACAACAAATAAAAGTATTGTCTGTTGGTCTGTCTTTCTGGTAGCTGTTCCAAGTTCATCTCTGGATCTCAGGAACAATTTTTATCTCCACTGGATCTCGGAAAAAATCTCCAATTCTTACGAAATCACAGGTACTGCTCGTAATACAATAAAATGCACTGCTACCTCTATTCTTCCAATATCTAAGCTAAGCAGCGGTCTTGTGGACCTCTATGCAAATCTTCTGGACTTTATCCTAAACACAGATCTATTAAGTTGTCGGACGAATACACTTACACATCCTCATCAACTGGTATCTTGCCGTCCAAACCAAGTTCTCGCTGCATCATCCAGCTCAACGTACCACCTTCCTTCTTATCTGAAAATAGAAAACAAATAAACTTGATGTCAATCTCTAATAATAAGGCAGATTGTAATGTTAACTTAAATTTAGTTTTCAGTAACCGATATTATAGCGAAGAGTGTCTACTAGTGGGTCATTTATTTCTCCAAAGCCGATTAAGCATAATTTATCTATGATATAATCAGGCTTCAAGTCATAATACCTTTCAATTAAACCACGTCTGATCCAAGTTATAATAATAAATTATAGATCTTAGCTTTTAATCAGGCACTACAACTTACTGTTTTTCGCTGCGTTCCTATTTGGCGGTGGAGGTGGGGGGTAGAAAGTATCACGGCCATGTTTCTTGATACTAGTCCAAACTGCTCCGAATAAAGTGTGGTTACGCTGAAAAATAACAATTGTATTATAAATAGTGGTATATTGATAATTTATGTATTTTTGTGGCCAGGATTTAAAAGGCCTGCCTTCTCAAACAGGTTTAAAATTAGTCTAACAGGACTTTTCCTTTTCATTCAATGGGCAAGTTAAATATTTCTTCGTAGATATATTTTTAACATACCCTATGCATGGGTTCAACCACTTCAGCAACAACTTCATCCAGGTTCCCTGATATTGCCCTCTTTAATTCTGGACCAGCTTCATGCAAAGTCCGGAGACCAGCCTGGAGAGTCATCTGGTTATTCTTAGCCGCTTCCTGTTCTTTACGCTTCCGGAATCTGAACCATTAGACGCAAAAGTTAAGGATGTTTGTTGTCTTGATGTAGTATTTGGGTCGGAGAACTAAAGCAAAATATACTAGTTACTAATACTTCTAATAATATTTCGTTTGCGATAGCCCCAAACCAACTTACCCTGACGATGCTTGCAGAGATTCTTATGTTGTTGATGCTCAATATGAAGAAAGAGGATATAATATATATCTAGAAGGTGACAGGTAGTATTCAAAAATCGTTGTACCATAAACGCCGTACAAGCCAGTCATGTTATAATCCTACTCAGCTTTAGGTTCCCTTCCCAAATACCAATTTCGAGGTTTACACTTTAAGGATTGCTAAGCTAATACGAAAACCGTGTCTCACTAGTACAATTCAAACACACAAAGGTGTTTTGGGCTTGAAATCTTATTATTTCGAGCAATCCAGCTAAATTTGTATCACAAAAACAAGTATTCACCATTCAATGTCTGTTTTCAATAAGCTGCGTTATGATTTAAGCTTGAATTCCAAAAACATGTCTTCTCAATGTGGTATTCGTAGGCACATTAAAAAAATTAAATGTTAGGAAAGCTAAGGAGAACGATAACATGCAACTCCAAAAATAACATTTGAAGGATAAGAATTAACACTCGTAAGATCATAATGACATATGCACTCAAATGAACTAACTAGACACGTTAAGAGCTGAAGATGAAATGGAAACACACGGAGAAAACATGCTTTGGAATAGTAAAAACGTATGATTATAATCATGCTTAAAGTCTAGGACGATCCTCAATAGAAGAAAGCTGAAAAACCTTAAAGATGATCAAACAATTATCACTGAAATGTTGTGTAAAGATAAATGAATTGTTGAAAAACATGATTGATTCTGCTAAAGAGCTTTGTAGCAGTGACCATGGTTGTAGGAACTGAGTCTAAATATCTGAGTAAGATATTCTTTTTTTTTGAGTACTTCAACGTTTCCAACCAGAGATATGTTTGATATCGCCATCACCTTTTGAGTGAACTAGGTATTCGGTCATTGCACTCAGATACTTCGATATTAATTCGATCTTCGATGATGACAACATGGAATGAAGTAATAATTATTCGATAAAAAAATTCAAACCAGGGACGGCACCATTCACAATCAAAACCTTAAAAATAACGAAGGAAAATCTTCCAAGCAACACTCTTGATTCCTGGCATGTCGTGAACGCCACGAATTAGCAAGCTAAATTACAGCCCATTTAATTGGTTGCTTAAAACTTTGATGTAAACTTACGCATGGTTCCTATAAAAATAGAAATTGTATTGTTAGTTTTATAGAATTCAATATACTATCAACCTATCTACTTAATATAAGAAAACACTTTGACTTACCTAAAAAAACTCAAGTCTAACTACTAATACAGTATAGAGGATGGTTTAACAATTACCAGGCAAAAAGAACCAATGGTTAAAGCGACTTAACATTGCTGTTAAGATCTGTTAAAATAATCATAAACAACACCGGTTGCTGTATATACTATCTACTACATAAGCATATACTTAAAATAGTGCATTGTGTATAAATAGTGCATGTAATACATAATACTAATAATAATAAATCTAAATCACCGTAAACACAGGGCCGCAGGTATGGAAAAGGCTTAGTTTCAATCTGCATCTTATCCTATCCATAATATACTAACTAACCTTGGACAAAACTTTGACATAATATTATATTTAACATAATCTTCTGTCCAAAACAATTTTTTTGAATTTCAATTTGAACAATGAAATTATAATTTAGTTTCAAGTTTCGACCCATGGGATACATACGTAGCTCCAAAAGTAAATCGTTGATCAACGACAAATAATAGAATAAGAAAAAATACGGATTGTTATTCGCAGTAAATAAGTATGAAAAAATTCTGGGAATGCTACAGGAACTTGAAGATACAAACAGAGAGACAGAACTACCCTCACAAAGTGATAATCAGCACATACCGTCTGAAATAGTCTTGGATGAGGAAGGTGGCATAGAACTTGCCAACGGTAATCTCGTTAGGGTCGCCGGGCGGTGGGACCACCTGGTCCAGCAACTTGGGTGAGGTCCTCTTCCAGACCTTCTTGATGATCGCTCGCAGCTCCGTGTTGCAGTTGTCTATCACACCTGTACCAAACATATTATATTAGAAATATTTGATTCAAAGACTTCAAACAAAGGTACTCTCAACCAGATAAATGCAAAGGCAAACAGACATAAATGTTTTTTAGATATACAGTAACAGTAGTTTTCAAATATCTTCACTGTACATACATCGAGCAATACTCGTTCTATTATTATAGATCTATAGATGGCGCCGCGTGCCTTATTATGCATTATCATGCATATCATCACCATACGTGTATTATCATGGTATAAGACCATAAAGAAGCGGGATGCGGCCGTATTGGAGAATTTTAACATGGCAATGCTATCTCTACTACTACTCTTTATTATATCAAAGTAACCTTAACCCATTTACGTAATTTTTTGGATCTTTAACTGCCTGCTGCAAGCAAGACAAATTCAAGTTCGATCAGCTCACCAGAAGTCTTGATCTGGAGTTGCGTTCGCACCACAGCGAACAGCGTGGCGTTGAAGTTCACAGTCCCGTCGGAGTTGAGTGGCATGTTCATGGACACCAGCCTCTTACAGGCGGTCCGGTGGGGGCAGAGCTTGCCGAAACCTTCGCAAATGTAACTTCTGTTAGTAACTTTGAATGTGTCAGGAGTGAAAGTAGCAGATTTTATATAAGTATAACGGATCTAAATTGACTTCCCCTTACATTCTACTAGGAGACCTGTACCCGTTTTCAAGCTTTTCAGCTTTTAATTGTTAACTCGGTACGTTAAAAAGTTAATCCAATTGAGAAGTATTAGGTGGCAGATGATTTATCTTCATCATAAATGTCAATATGATCGAAATGGGAATAAGATAAAAAAAATGAGAAAGTTACCCAGGGGTGGACTGATCTTACGCAGTAAAGTTACCACGTCCAAATGTTTTATCCGGCCTTTGGCATCTGGATCGTATTCACTCCACAACCTGCAGAAATAAATTTTACATGAAATTGAAAACTCTAATTATTTTTAGGGTTAATTAGTTAAACAATCATTGTATTTTCACAAAATCCACCAATTTTGTATCATACATACCTGTAGGTACACAGACAAAATGATCACGTTAAAATTACAGTGACTAGGCAACGAAAATTGCAACGATAAAAAGGACAGAATTGCTAGGCGTTTTTAAACCTCCAGTACAATGATTAGGTATTATGAAGAATGTCGTAGCTACCCAGGAATATTTTACGTAAAGATTATATTTGTAACTATTATCATTATTTACCGCACAAATTCATCAAGATGATGTGGACCCAGAATAGACCAATCTCTCGTCAGGTAGTCAAAGTTGTCCATGATAACCGCCACGAATAAGTTGATGATCTGAAATAAATATCAGAAATTTCTACCAATTGTCTAGTCAACCAATTAGCAATCTAGTGGTTTAATTGTTGATTTCCCCACTGGACTTAGTTCGCATCATGAACCTCCATTATTTTAAGTTATGTACATTGTATTTACATTGTAATAGGAAACTAGAGCTCAAAAGTGATACAATAGTCTACTTAAAGTATGAGGTACGTACCAAGAAAGTACAAAGTAACGAGAAGGATATGAAGTAAGGGTATGTGAGCCTGGTCCCGCAGAACTCATCCGTGGCATCTGACGCGTTAGGTTTGATGCAGTACTTGTTCTCAGTGGGGTGCTCGTAATTGGTGGGGGCTAGCGCCATCATGATCTCCTGCCATGCTTCTCCTGTGGATTTGAGGGTTATTTTAGGTCAGTTAGTACTCTGGTTCAGTCAGTTAGTATTTCGGCTGAAGCAGATATTTGTGAGACATACCATCTTATAAATAAATAATAATAATAAACGTGTCATCTTTGTAGATTAAGTTTAGCTCTATGATAATGACATTGTGCGCAAAAAACGGGTTCACAGAAGCGTGAAGCATTTCGATGACCCTCATACTTGATATATAATACGGATCCAAAAACCTAGTTTATTCCTCATTACCTGTAGCAGATCTGAACAGCACCATCAATGCTCCAAAGAAAGTTTGGAAATTATTGTTCTCAGTTATATTCGTTCCATCCTCCGCCATCTTGCCGAATAACTATAACAAAACGATATTTATTTTTCTTTTTGTCCATCTATCCGTCGTTTAACCAAGGGTCACGAGTTATGGGAGTACATTCAGGCGTGCAGTTTTCTACACAATTTTTTTGTTCATTGTATAGTTATCATTCAACAAAATATGGTTCTTGTGATGTCCTATTTCTACTTAATTAGATCATTGTCTAACTGTGATAGATTCAGATTGCCTGTCTACTTTTGGGTAATAAAACATTTTATTCGACTTCATCCCACTAATGGCCTACAA